>OX421894.1:138890413-143690413 GCA_949128065.1 Beris chalybata
GTTTGTACTTTGTAGGCTTGCTTTATATGTATAATATTTATCTAAAAATCTCTTTCAAATTTTTGGATATTAAGCCCCCAATTTGGTGTATGAGGAGCGTTGTAATATTGTCATATTTTTTGTCATATCTTTTAGGTTCGATTAAATATTAAATTGGCTTAAATTTTTTCGGAATTTTTAAATAATCACCTAATTACAAGTATAAACTATTCTGTTCTCTTGTAAAGGGGTTGCATATATTTCATAACTCTTTACGTATTTCTTAGATTTGATACGGTATCGAATTGAAAAATAATTTCAGGATTTTTTAATATACAGCCAAGGTAGTGTAAGAGGGTTCTAACCGTTTTCACAATTTTTCGAATTTTCCTTATTTGAAACGACGGATATCTGAATGTTAATAACTTTTCTTTATTTAACTTGAAAACTAATCCTTTTTCCACTTTTTTACCTCTTTTTTAGGATCGGATGTTGATTCGACGTACCAATTATTTCAAACAAAATGTGAAAATGGAAAATGTGTACCCACCGAATATAATTCTAGAGATCAACTTTCATGCACAAATTCGGACGAATCGCAACAACAGTGCGGAAAAGTAATGTGTACGCGTTATACGACAGAATGCAATTTAGGTGCGTGTCATCTTTTCCTAAACAAATGTGCCGACGTCAAGAAGACAACATGTACAGCTGTTTTTGATGATCCAAATATTTTTGCGGTTCATGCATACGATACTACGATAAAAGTAAATGATGGGGAGATTATCGAACAATTTCGGGAGATCATTTACAAATGTAAAAGCACGTATGTTTTGTACGGAGTTAGAGATAATCTTTGCCTGAATGGAGAATGGCGTTATCCGATCCCACAATGTTCAAGTAAGTGTATTGTTATCCTAGAGCTAGAAGGTATGATTGTTTACGAATGTCTTGTATTTTACGATATTCCCAGAAAACGTTTCCGTACGTAAATATTAGCTGACCAAAATAGTTAGGTTTAGTACATTAATTAGCCAAATATTTCCATTTCTTGTTGAGTTTCACATACAAAAACCCATGTCTCCCAATCCAAAATCGATTTTACTAAGACTTCCGCGAAAAATTCCCTGGCTGTCTCTATAACGTATTAAAATACTATTATTAAAATAATAAAGTAAAACCACTGTGGCTCTGCCATTCTTATATACTGCATTAGTGTAGTCAAGAACTTCTCCGAATATTTGGTTGAGTGTGTGAAACTTGCCAAAAGTGAGAAGAGTCGAGAGCCTTTCACGCTGTTCTAGAAACGTGGTCAATGACAAAAGAAGAGATTTATTCTGCTAATTTATTGTGAAATATTGTAAAAAGACTTTTAGATTTGATTAAGGTATCAATTCGCCTCAACCTTCTTTTCGATCCACGGATTCTAATAACTTCAATTATTTTCACTGAAATTTCAGCTACTACTCTCGATGAAAAAACAAACGTAACACTTTTGATTACACAATCCGAACTGGAAAATAGTATCAGCAACACGGACGAAGTTTCGTTGCGTATCCGAATGCCGGACGTCGAATCAATGAATTTCGTTGTTGATATTTGTTTCAGTCATATCACAAAACTTATGGCCTTGGATCCAAATAATTCAAAGTATTTCGAATATTTTAAGTTTTACAAAAACTTACTAGGTAAACGGATTGGTGATAATTTTGTTATCGAAATTTGATTTAAACTTTTTATTTCAGACCAACAAAACGTGTATAAAAAGAAATGTACTTAAACGTGTTTAGCTTTAAGAAGAAAAACAAATTCTTAATTTGTAAAAAAAAATTCTCTTTCAATTTATTGTATTATTCCTTTATAATATTAATCCTTAGAAAGTAAGAATTATTAATAGGTCTGACGTTAGATAAATGTTTATAAATTTTACAATAAAATTTAGAAAAATGAACGGGATCTTGTTTAGTTTTCCATTTTTCCAGTCCAAAGATTATTAGGTGTTTAACTAGAGGATAAAGACCTTCCTGTCACCTTTCAGGAGAATATGAATTAATTATTAGATGAAATCGTAGAGTAGAGTTTAATCCAGTCCAAAAGTTTGTAACCTGGGACGAAAAAGTGTTAAATAATTTTTTTTGTTCAGTAGCGACCCAAAGTTCAAAATCAGTTTGTTATCTGACCGTTTGTCCGTCCGTACGCACAATAGCTCAAGAAAGCGTTGACCTATGAAGTTAAAAAAATTTTCACGACCAATAAAATGGAAAAATTGGGCTAAGTTCGATAAGGGGCGATATTTCTTCGCTCCTTCTGCTTTAAAGACAAAATGAATTGTTAACGGACTCCACTAAAAAAATACATATGTTACAGAATGACAAGTCTAATTAAAAAATCTGCCAACAGTCTGGGCGCAACTTTATTATTTTTCCGGCAGAAGTTCGGAACGTGGTTTATTCGGGGATGCGGCATATGTTACTATGTGACTGAAAACCTAACAAAAAGCGGTTAGAAAAGGGTGTAATATATGAATTAAATAATTGGGTCATATTCCGGAATGCGGTCTAGAGGTTGAAAAACAAAAAACTTAAAAATAGGTGATTATTAAACAAGCCTGGGGAAGTAGAAAGATATTCGATATCTGATCAGACCTGAGAAACATGGTGGAATTCATGAAAAAGTATACAACCAGTTTACACCCTCTTAGGGGTCGAATTTTAAAAAAATCTTGAAAACGCATTCTAGGTATTCATATGAAGAATCCGGAGAATAAAAATGAATTCAATATTTCGAAATACCTAGTAGATATGACAAAAATCGTGAAAATATATGCATTTTATATATACTTATAATTTTTTTTGCCCCCCCCCCCCTTCTGAACGCCAATGAATATTCAAATTTTTTTTTATCAGAACTACTTTTCTGGTTAATTTACATATACGTACCGAGTTTTAACTTCCTAGCATAAGCCGTTCTAAAGTTAGGAAAAACACCCCCCACCACCGTACAATACTTCCCCTAAAAAAATATTTACTTTTCCACCATGCCACTACTATAGCTCTATCTAAATACCAAGTTTCAGCTTCCTATCATTATAGATTCTTAAGATATAAGTATCGGAACTTTTTCTTTCTCACCCTTCCCCACCCTCACCCTCTACACCCACACCACCAAATTTTTTCCCTACTAGCGTTCTATTAGGCCTACTTCTGGTAAAAATTTGAAGCATCCATGAAACGTGTTATTTTTGAAAAATTCTTATCCCCTCCACTTACGTACTCCCCCGCCCCCTTCAAAGATTTTACATTGAGCAATCTTTATTTATCAAGCTTTATATCCAAACCGAATTTTGTTTTTCTGGTGCCACTGGTTTGGGAGATATCGTAATGTTAAGTATTTCACCCCCACCCCCGTACGCCACTACAACCAAAACCACCCAAAAATTTTGTTTCAATCTACTCTCCTAGTATAACTACAGATATTTGTTAAGTTTTAATTGCTTGCTATTAACGGTTTAGGAGATATAGATTTTAGAATGTGTAGATCTCTTTTTTGCGTTTCGGACGCATTGCTTCCCCGTCCACTCCCACACCCCTTCACCCATATCATCAATTTTTTTGCAAATGGGTCCACTATCAAAGCTCTATAGAAATTCCATGTTTCAGTCTCCTAACATAAGCGGTTGCTGAGATCTAGAAACCAAAATTGTTCGTCTAAAACGCTTCCCCCACCTTCCCCCTCACACCTCCACCCCTTGAAAATAATGTAAATTCAAGGGGTCTACCCAGTCTGTTCCTAGAAAAAACTTAAATTTAATAGCTTCACTGGTTTGAGAGCTACGAGCCTTCAAAGGATTTTGGCGATCGACGTACGGCGTACGGCGGACAGACGGAGTGAAAATTTTTATTGCTTTTTTCGTGTCTACTAGTCATGAAATGTACACAAAAAAATTTTGAGGGCAGCAAATTTTTTTTTTTTTTAAAATCAATAATTATTATTTTACTAATAAAGTAAAAATCTTAGATAATAATAATAATTAATATAATTTTACGTTGGAATTTTCCGAAATTCAGAGAGTATCAATAATTTTTGTTTATTTATTTCTTTAGAGGTGTGTTCACCGAAGCAAATCGAGGGTGTAACATTTACCACAAAATGCAAATTCAATCAGACCGAAACGCCTTGCAGCGGCCTAATTCAACCAAAAACTCGGGTTGACATTACCTGTTCAGTCGGTTATCGAAAACCATTGTATGACATACCTGAAATTGTACAGTGCCGTGATACAGGTGAATGGGACTATCGTCCAGCTAGCTGTGTAGCTGAGTGTGGAAAATTAGCAGTTACCGCAACACCTTTCGTAGCTGGAGGAATGCTGGTCAATATAACAAAAGTTCCTTGGCATACTGCAATTTACAAATCAGATGGCAAAGGAAATTATGGCCATATCTGCGGAGGAACCATCTACAGCGCCAAGCTAGTTATTTCGGGTAAGTTCGATGACCAAAAAAAAATTCTTAATTTCTTTCAATTAAATATGTTGACAAAACGAAAATTACTAAAAGATCACAGGACAATAAATTTCGTTTCAATCTCATGACAAAATGATCGTTATGAGTTAAGGTGGAAAAAGGATGTGTCTTGAAAGTAAGAATAAGGACATTTAAAAACTCAAGTCGCCTAACACAAAGAGACAGCTTTGGTGATGACATATTTATACATATATGTCTGAAAAGTGCATATTAAATGTTAATATAGTGGATAGGAGGGGTATGCAGTGGTAAGGACTAGATAGTGGAAACTTTGGGCTGTGATACCTCGTGAACAAATAACAAATTATTTGTAAAGGAAGCACGAAAATTGGCAAAACTTATTTCAAGTCAAAATTGAAACTGCAATTGTTAACTCATAATCTAAAAATTTTATAGCTTGAACCTCATCAATTAAAAAATTTCAAGAGGATACGTCAAATTTAATGTCGTACTTTAGTCATAGCAATCTACGTGAAAGGTTTGATTCTGTGGATTAGGTGGTACGAGGAGTCTGCAGTCTTGAAACATAACTGCAAAAGTAACAAATGCAATTATAACTTCATACGAGGAAAGATGTCAAATATTTGACCAAAAAAATTCCGTCGAAAAATATTGTCATACACTCTAAAAACAGTTTGTAAAAATACGCTGTTTTTAAAGCAAAAAGAAATGGAAAAATACACAATCTATGTAATTGTACGTATTATTGTCGTATAATCGTTATTTAGCGCACAAATAGGTAATATTACACAATTACGTAGGCAATTACAACTCTTTTGATTTATTAAAAGTATAAATTTAGGTTGTAATGGTTATATTACACCAATAATAAAATAAATTCAGGCATGGTGTAATTTTACTTTAAATACTATGTAATATTACGCCAGAATGAGCAAGTTCTCGAAAAATCATTCTACTTCACGTCCTCAGGTTTGTTAAGTCAACCAAATGTTTTTGAGCAATATTTGTAAATCAGTAACCGTTATATCATTGTCAACTCAATTAAATTTCATACAGTACATGTATTGTGAAATTGTGCTTTTAATTAATGATCTTACATTATAATTATAAATCTGAATTAAATGGTGGATTCTTCCCTATGAGAACGGGAATTTTACCCAAAAAATGCGTTATAATTACATTATTTGTGTAATAATTACGCCACTTTCGCCTATTGATTACGCAGCTATTGTAAAATAATTACATCACTGATGTATATTTATTACACATATGTTGTGCAATTATTACGACTTATTTGTGTAATTTTCCTTCTAATTACACATGCATGTAATTTTAGCATTACTATCGATGGAAAGAATTTGTCAACTATAATAATGGTAAATTTACTCCAATATTTCTTAGAGTGTAATTTATTTAAAACTCAAACTCAAACAATATTTATTTATAATAACTCAATATTCGTAACATATTTTAGAGATTAGACTTATCATCTTAACAGCTAAGTTGTAATAATTGAAGCACTATGCAATGAAGAAGAAAAAACAATAGAAATATATGTATAATAATTTGCCAAGGAAAAGTACAATGAAAAACCTTGCCTGTGTAGTTTATTTAAAAGTTTGTTGTTTTTTCAGTTAATAGTTTTATTTAACAATATCGACTTTATTTTCGTTTAAATATTTTATCCTGTTTACAGCGGCGCATTGCTTCTGGGACGTCAGAAGAGATATAGCTGAAGATAAACGTTTATATACGATAGGAGTGGGAAAAGTTTATCGTAGTTTTAACGCCTTCGAACCACTTTTCACACAATTTTTCAACGTATCGGAAATTCATATTCCTGTTTCGTGAGTATTTCTAACGTTCAACACGTTGTCGAAGCCTCACTAGCGTATAGTCAGCGTATTGAATCAATCGATAAAACACTTTTTATTTATCTTTAATATTTTTTTTACATTTCCCAGATATGGCGACGTTGGTAGATCATACGAAAACGATATTGCAATGTTAGTTTTGGACAACTACATCGTCTACAAAGATCACATCAAGCCAATTTGTATCCGTTGGTTCCAATATTCTGAGCGTGAAGTTAAACCAGGAACTATAGGACGTATAGCGGGCTGGGGAAAAATTAACATTAATAATGATTATGGCGAAGATTTAAAAGCTGTTGATCTACCGGCGTTTAGCAAGGAACAATGCCTAAAGGACGATGCAACATACAAATCTTTTGTTACGGGTGAGAAATTTTGCGTTGGAGCTCCAGACGACGAAAGTGTTTGCGAAGGAGACAGTGGCGGCGGATATGTCGTTAAGAACGAAATTTCTGGAACATACGACCTGTGGGGTGTCCTTAGCGTTGGCTTAGGAAGAACTTGTGAACGCGATCATTTGACGACCTTTACAAATATTCAGTATCATAAGGACATGATTACTGACTACGAGGTCCGATTTAGACCGACATGATTCGACTGAGAAGAAATGAGTTTAAATTTACATCGAGAATAATTCAAAAATAACTAAATATAAAATAAATGAATATAAAGTCGAGAATGGAATTTTTTCATGGGTTATCTCACATATAAGAAATTTTTTTTAAAAAATTTTATCGTATTTTTTTAGGCGATAGCGGAGCTTCTTTTTGAAATCGCTGCCCTGGCTATTACTATCAAGGGCATGACAACTGCAACATCGGTTATTTCGTGATAAGATGGAGTTTTTGGAAAGTTCATTTTGTCACTAAAGCCTCGTTTTCACGGTGATAGTGCTTGCGATAGTTGCTGTCATGATAATTACTATCGTCATAACTATCACCATGAAAACTTCTCGATAGTTACTTTCGCGCTGTCATGATAGCACTATCGCACTATCATGCTTGACGAGATAGATGATAGAACTATCGCGATAATTTTATCTTGACATTGACATTTGACGTTAAAAAAAATAATATTCAATTTCAAAACATAAAAATATTTGATAATTTCGATATTGTGACGTGCTGCTAGTTGCAAGAAAATATAATTTTGATTTTGTGTGTACGTGATATTGTGTGTACGTGATTTTGTGTTTACGTGATAGACAAGTGACATGTGTAATTTCACTATCGCACATCGCGCCGTGTAAACAGCAGACTGTCACACTATCACACTATCATACTATGTGCTATGCTTTCGCGAAAGTACTATCGTACAAAACTATCGCCGTGAAAACGGGGCTTAAAATTCAAATAAACATATTGAAAATATCGGTTTTTTGTCGACAAAAGTCCTGATTTTAGTTTTTAGGTGATTACACTAAAAGAAAATAGAAGTAAAAAATCTGGCCACCAGTCCGATCGCAACTTTATTATTTTTTAGGTAGAAGTCCGAAACGTGTTTAATTATGAAATGCGGTGTTAACCTAAAATGCGACTGATAACCTAAAAAATCACGTTCCAAATAGCCTGCTATTCTATTGGTTAAAATAACGAAATTAACGAAAATGTTGGAAAAATTATTTTTTTGGGATGTTTCTATAGCACCTCTATACAGTTATCAATTTTTAGCTTTCTATCACTTGCGACTTTTGAGAAATTAAAATCAGATTTTTCTCATTTCCACCCCCTCCCACCATCACTCAATATACCCACACCCTCAAAATTATCTCTCCTCCGGAGGTCTACTGGTCCTAACTCCTGTAAAAATTTCAAGATCATATCTTCGCTTCACTTCCCCACTCAAAATATCTTCATATTCGACGCTACACCTCCCCCTCAAAAATCGTGTATTCAGTAGACTTCACCGGTAATTCTATATTCAGAAAGTCGGAAGATATTGTAATTCAAAGTTTTTCACCTCCACCCCCATACCTCGCAACTCCCCTTAAAAATGTTAACCCCTTTCTAATCTACAATACTTCCTTAACACAACTACAAAATTTCGGCCATCTGACATCAATCGTTCAGGAGATATGGATCTTAGAATGTATCAATCCCAGCTTTCAAGCGTTTTGGTCGTATTGTTTCATCACCCCGCCTCACTCACACACCTCTCAACCACAATAGACTATTTTTTTGCAAATGGGTTCACTATCATAGTACTTCATAAGTTCCAACTTTCAACCTCCTAGCATTAGCGGTTTCTGAGATCTAGAAACCAAAATTTTTCATCTAAAACGCTTTGCCTCCTCCCCCATTATACCCCCACCCCTTCAAAAGGTACCACTAAACCTACCATAAGAATTTCAACTTAATATTTCAAGGGGTTTGTGAGCTACGCACCTTCAAACGGTTTTGCATATTGCGGATGGCGTCTACGGCGGACAGTCGGACATTTTATTGATTACGTATAGAATTTCATATCTTATCAGACCCAAGTGATGGCGAAAACTGAGAAATATAATTATGCAATCCTATTACTTCTCTTGGCTGTATATCCAAAAATCCTGAAATTAATTTTTAGGCGATTATCTTGGAAGGAAGAAGAATCATTTCCATATCCCATCAGATTTAGGAAACATTTTGTAATTCGTGACAACTTTTACAAACCCCTGAGAACCACTGGGACTGAATATCCTAAAATACCAAAATAAGCTTTTAGATAACTATAAAAAAAAGCTTGAGGAAGTAATAACCAATTTGATGTCTTATCAGAATAAGATATGTGACGGAATTCGTGAAAACGTGTTCAACCCTCTTACACTTTCTTAGGGTATCCTGAAAAGGTTTTTTTTTGTGAATGTATTAAAAGGCCGTGGAAGTATAATAATACTGCTTCTTTAACTTAAAACTAATTTGTACGAAACTCCGAATTCGTAGCTGAACGATTTCAAGATCCTAGGTCAAGGCGTTCTTGAGTTATTGTGTCAACGGACAGACAGGCGGACGGATGTCAAGCTGATTTGGACACAAATGAACACAAAATAATATATGGTATAACTTTTACCCTCCGATCTATGCGTTACAAATTTTTGAGCTCGATTAAACTTATAAGACTCTCAGATTCAAACTACAGTATAATGAATAGTATTTAACCCGGAAAACAAATTTTTCAAATGAAAAATAGATCACACCATAAGTTTTGAAAAAATATAAACTAGTTTCAAGAGAATTCCAGCGCCATTTAAATGTTCCCAATGACTAATTATTTATGTGGTGCCACTTAAACATATTTGTGATATGTGAATAAGTTATAAAGATTTTTTTTAAATAACTCCAATCCATTTAGATTAAGATTTTTAATCGTTGGAACCTCCACAATATTTCATCATGGCACTCGGCACGCATTCGACTTAATCTTTTAATGAAAGATTAGCGGAATGATTACGTAAATAATAAGGAAGCTGGCAAAAACAACTTGTTATTGCAATTTTGTTGGAAGCTGCAACATAGTGTGGTGCATATGGAAAATGCGACCAGATTCAGTTTGCTACTAGTTTCGATCAAGTTAAGTAACGAGAAAATTTTGCTCTTTAAGTGGGTATCATTAAGATGAAAAATATTCCGAAGCTCACTAGTCTGATTTTGGCGATAAGTGCGATCCACGTTGGTACGAAGACATCCTAGAAATTTCACAAATCCATCGAAATTACTCATTTGTAATAATTTCAGTTAGTGGTCAGATCTCAAATCCGGAACAAAAATTTGGCAGTAATTCGAATTCTGTGCCAGACAATTTTGGCAATACTAAAACGTGTCAAAGAATCTCAAAATGTCAACAATATGGTCCGATAATTTGCTGTCCACCGATATGTTCATGTCCTCCACAAGGTGGAGGTACAATGGGTGGACAGGTTGGAGGAAATGGACAAAATAAACAAAATGAAGAAAATGAAAATATTCAGAAGCAATCAGTTAGTCAGAGAAGTAAATTCATTTAAATAGTGCGAGTTAAAAGAAATTTATTTATTGAAAATTTCTTTCAGAATGTCTGCAAAATTATCCTCCACTTCCAATCGTACAAAAGGAAGAAACCATCTTTAATATTACTGGAGGAGAACGGACCTATCCTGGTGAATATCCATACATGGTATTTCAATTTTGAATTCGGTTTGAATATGGTTTGTCGTTTCTTGCATTGTAATTTCACGGACTCAGTGTAGTACAAGCTTAATACTTCCTCCGGATTTTTATAGATTTGCCTAAAAATAGGTTTCTGAATTTTTGAATATTCCCTAATGTGGGCGTTTCATATAATCTCCTAAAAGCCAATGTTTTAAACTATGGTCAGTGATTTGTCGAATTATCTATCGATTTAATTAATTTATTTTTAAATTTTATCACAACCTGTAAAATGGAAATAGTAAGGATAAGTTCGTTTAGGGGTGATATCCTACCACTCTTTCGGGGCATCGCATACAAGAGTCTTTAAAATACGCATTCTCGATTATTTTATCGTATGCTGCAAATTAGGAACTTGAAATTTTGCTTACATATGGTATATGGTCTAGTGTTTGAATATCGATTAAGTTCTTCATATAGCAACCATCTAATGTTATAGCCTCCAGTTGGAAGAGGATCGTAACAGCAGCAATTCGTTTCGATTGTGGATCTAGTCCATTATAATTACAACTTTTAACTATTTCAGAAACAATTCTGTACTTTAAAAATAGATCACCTTATTATAAATATTTAAAAAAGTTATTTTTTTCAGGCTGCCATAGGTTGGGAAAATGAAGAAGGAGGATACGACTTTAAGTGTGGTGGTTTCTTAGTCGAAAAAAAGTTTGTAGTAACAACAGCACATTGTACAACAAAGCAAAGAGGGTAAATCCTATGAATTTTTCTGTGATACTTTTATTATAATCGCGATACAAATGTTTAAAACAATAATTTTAAAAACAAAAACGTTTAATATTTCAGAATATCACCAACTCTAGTTCGATTTGGAGGTACAAATTTGAATACAGGAGTTGATATTAAAATTGCTAGGACTATCTCTCATCCTAATAATACTATGATGAAGTTCTACACCGACATTGCTGTAATCCAGTTGGAGAGTGAAGTAACGTTAGTAATATCTACTTTTATCAATTTTATTTATCGAACTTGATGTAGCTACTTCCAAATTTAATTATTATTTTTTTTCCAATCTTGTGCATTGGAGTCGCCACGAAAATTTTAGTGAAATTAATTTCGAGTTTAGTAGAAATTTTTCTACCCCTTCGAGTACCACATAAAAGTCCTTAAAACAGAGCTAGAAACATGAACTTTTATCCAATTTAATATTTGTGTGACCGCAGATAGAGTATTCAGTGAGTCCTTCGTGTAACTGCCATACCAAATTTCTTAAAAAATATGTGCATTTATTTAAAAAAAAAAAAAATCTTGTACGATAATATTTCTGAGCACAATATAACTGGAGAATTTGTTGAGCTAGAAAGTCGAAATTTTTCAGGAATTAGTTTTGAGTCAGAACAAATATTGAGATGCTTTTGAGGGAACTCTCTTAACTTTATCGGGTAGGTCACCTACGAAAATCCTTAGAACACGTGACCCATAACTTTAGAACGCTTCGAGCTAGTAATTTAAAATTGTGTACACACTCGTTTATAAATGGTTCTAGGTCACTCAAAAAAGTGAGTCCTTCCCGTCGCCCCATGTAAAAGTCAGTGATAAAAGAAAATTTTGTAATCGGTGATTAGCCTAAAGTTCCAGATACGAAATTGAAAAAGAAAGATATTGTCCTTTCCTTCGACTAGCAACCTTTATAAATTGGTCTGTACATTCCCTATCCCTTTTATTACCCAAATTGGGGTAATAATCACGGACGAGCGTGTATCTGACCACTTCATCTCCTAGTGTTTCGTTGGTCTCGTAATGAAGTAACTCTAGCATTACTTCAAGGCATCGGCCCGATTTGGGCTGTTGCGCCATTGATTATTATTATCATACTATTGGCTTGCTGACTTCTTGACTGCTGTATGTTTCATTACGAGGAGTAAATATTCGTTTAAACCACTTTACTGTTTCGAAGAGCAATCAGAAAAAATAAAATATTAGATATTAATTATTTAAAAGTGTTCATGAAATTAAATGTGACAATTGTATTTTCTAGAAATCGTCCAGTCTGCCTATGGCCAAGTGACAAAATTAATTTTGAAGAAGCTACTGTAATCGGATATGGGTCTACAGAATACGGTAACTTTGAATATTTTATTTATTTATTTTCTGAAAATTTACTTCATAAACATTTAGATAGTACTATACGAAATAAACTGAAGAAAGCAAAGTTGAGCATCTACTCAAATGAGGAGTGTAGCCAATACTATCAGCCCGTCCACCGATTTGAGAACGGTCTTGATCAGTCTCAACTTTGTGCTGGCGATCGAAACGGAGTTAGTGATACTTGCAAGGTGAGAATCTTAGTTTCGACACCGTTTACTTTACAAAATGATGTAATTTTTTGATACGATTAATAAATTTCATTATTGTAATGTATATCTACCTTTTTATATATACTACGATGTCAATTATTTCATTATAAAAATTTCACAAAAATTTCAGTTGAATTTTTCAGATAATATATGAGTTGTGTATAATTTATTTTGGTAAATATTTGACATTTTTTGCTGAAAAATGTTGACAAATAATGTAATCGTTAAATTTTTGTTCATCAAATTATTTTATTTTCATTAGGTACACAAGGATAATTTATCTGGAAAATTTAGTTTATTTTCTAAAAAAAAAATTATTTAACTGAACATCATTCAGTCCAATATAAGCTTTTAGCAAGTAAAATAATTTGACCAAAAAATATTTGAAAAAAAGGTTTGACAGTAAAAATAGTCAAGTATTTAACGTAGTGGCATACAGTAGATGTAATAAGTATACAAGCTTTAGTTTAACAATATTTGAGAGTACTTTCCTACTTCATTGATGAATGTAAATGAAATGAACTAAAATCTAGAGAAATTTCTAGATTGATTTTGGATATCGTCCTGTCTTTTATCATTTTCATTTAGGATTTTAATTAGTGTAGCTTACAATTTGTTAATTGAATTGAATTGCTAAATATTATGTTTTAGATTCCGACTGTTTATTAGTAACTGAATATTTTATTTATTTTTTCTAATAGGGAGACGCTGGTGGACCTCTTTTGGTGACTTCTCTAGAACATTTACAAATTATTCCGTATGTTATAGGTATCACTTCCTTTGGTCCTATGAATTGTGGTGGAAATATACCGACCATATTTACAAGAATATCGTCTTTTATTCCATGGATAGAATCAGTTGTGTGGCCTAACGAGTTTTGAAAAAGAAGTAATAGTTAATCATTCAAAATGAAAATGTACCTACATATTTTTTACATACTATATTTACATATGTATGTTTTTTAATAAATATAATTTTTCATGATTTAATTTCTTTATATTTTGATAATTATGTATAGTATAATAATGTGTATTGAGCCGACATCTTGCAGTCAATAGTTGCTTGGTGCTCATATATATATTTATATGTTGTATTTCGCTTACAAGCCACAAAATTTTAAGCCAGAAACTTACTAGATTTTTTTTAAATAACTCCAAGCCATTTAGATTAAGACTTTTAATCGTTAAAACGTCCACAATATTTCATCACGGCACTCAGCACGGATTCGACTTAATCGTTTAATGAAAGATTAGCGGAATTATTATGTAAATAATAAAGAAGCTTGCAAAAATAACTTGTTATCGCAGTTTTATTGGCAGTTACAACATAGTGTGGTGCATATGGAAAATGCTACCAGATCCAGTTTGCTACTAGTCTCGATCAAGTTAAATAACGAGAAAATTCTGCTACTTAAGTGAGTTTCACTAAAATGAAAAATATTCCGAAGTTAATTTCTTTGTTTTTGGCAATAAGTGTGATCATTGGTACGAACACATCCCTGAAATTTCATAAATTTATCGCAAATACACGTTTGTAATAATTTCAGTTAGTGGTCAGATTTCGTATCCGGACCAACAATTTGGCAATAATTTCAATGGTTTTGCAGACAATTTTGGCAATACTGGAACGTGTCAAAGAATCTCAGAATGTCAAAGATTTGGTCCGATAATTTACTGTCCACCGACACGTTCACGTCCTCCACAAGGTGGAGGTACAATGGGTGGACAGATTGGAGGAAATGCACAAAATCAACAAACAGAAAATATTCAGAATCAATCAGTCAGTCAGAGAAGTAAACTTATTTAAGTCAATTTAGTCAGTAGAAATTTATTCTTTGAAAATTTCTTTCAGAATGTCTGCAAAATTATCCTCCACTGCCAATCGTACAGAAGGAACAATCCATTTATAATATCACTGGAGGAGAACCATTTCTATACACGATATTTCAATTTTATTTATCAGTTTGAATATGGTTTATCGTTTCTTTCACTGCAATTTCATGGAATCTTTAAGAGCTTTTAAGTAAACAATATGTTTTAAAATTTTTTAATAATTGGGGAATGGTACAGGGTGAAAGATATACTCGTAAAGTAATTTAGATAAAAAGAAATTATATATCCATTTATGCATACAGAGTGAGTGGAAGGAGCAAACAAAATGATCAATGTTAATGGTTGCATATGTACATAAATTTTCACGAATTTCGCCATATGTACTTTTAGGTCATCGGGGGTTTTCCAGATAAGTGCGTAGTTGTTTTTAGAATTTATCAACAGTCAAACTATTTTCGATGACCCTTCGTTCAAAACAGAGAGCTAGGTTTAAAGAGATTAAATTAAACTGACCAAGGGTAGTTTTGTGCTTATAGTGAAATTGTATTCGATGATTTTATTTTATCGATAGAGGGCTACATCTTGATAATTTTCAACTTATGGAAAAAGAGTTTTTGTTTCATTTGTTCTGATTGAAAGACTAGGATCTTCTTGTATAAATAAAAGCGTACCACCAAAATTTTGATATGGTTGCTACAAACTCATACAAATCTCATTTTTCGTATTTCAGATATAATTCTATACTTTAAAAATATATCACATTATTATTAATATTTAAATAAAAAAATATTATTTTCAGGCGGCCATTGGTTGGGAAAATACAGAAGGAGGATACGACTTTAATTGTGGTGGTTTCTTAGTCGAAAAAAATTTTGTAGTAACAGCAGGACAGTGTGGAAATGACCGACAGTAAATTTTTCCTATTTTATTATGATCGATTTACAAATATTTAAGACTACTATTAATAAAATAAAAAAATTTAATATTTCAGCATTGGACCACCATCCATAGTACGATTAGGTGGTAAAATTTTGGATACGCCCGGAGCAGTTAACATTAAAATTGCTAGGATCATCACGCATCCTAAATATAAGCGAAGTCAAAAATACAACGACATTGCTGTAATTCAGTTGGAGATTGAAGTAACGTAAGTAATAATTTTATCAATTTTATTTATCGAACTTTATGTGTTTACACGTTTAGTCATTATTTTGTTCGAATTTTGCAATTGAAATTTTAATGAAATTAATTTGGAGCTCGAGTTAAGTTCAAAATTTCTCTACTCCTTCGAGTATCACAAAAAAGTCCTTAAAACAGAGTTAGAAATGCGAATTTTTGCAATTAATATTTATGTGGTTGCAGATAGAGTAATCCGTATGAAAATGATTTGAGCGAGTACCTAGCTCACTTTTGCACAAGCAAAAGGGTAAAAGGAGGGCTTGAACCACTTAAGAGAGTTACTGACTTGGAAACGGAAAAAATCGATTCTTACTTTATTATTTATAATACAGTATTGTTATTGATTTTAAAAATAAAAAAATTTGCTGCCCTCAAAATTTTTTTGTCCACGTTTCATGACTAGTAGACACGAAAAAAGCAATAAAAATTTTCACTCCGTCTGTCCGCCGTACGCCGTACGTCGACCGCCCCAAAATCCTTTGAAGGCTCGTAGCTCTCAAACCAGTGAAGCTATTAAATTCCAATTTTTTCTATGAATAGACTTGGTAGACCCCTTGAATTGACATTATTTTCAAGGGAAGAAGTGTGAGGGGGAAGATGGAGGAAGCGTTTTAGACGAAAAATTTTGGTTTCTAGATCTCAGCAACCGCTTATGTTAGGAAGCTGAAACTTGGAATTTCTATAGAGCTTTGATAGTGGACCCATTTGCAAAAAAATTACTGATATGGGTGAAGGGGTGTGGGAGTGGAGGGGGAAATAATGCGTCCGAAACGCAAAAATGCCGAGATCGACACATTCTAAAATCTATATCTCCTAAACCGTTAATGGCAAGCAATTAAAACTTAACAAATATCTGTAGTAATACTAGGAGAATAGATTGAAACAAAATTTTTGGGTGGTTTTGGTTGTAGTGGCGTACGGGGGTGGGGGGTGAAAAACTTTAGATTACGATATCTCACAAAGTAATTGAACCAGAAAAACAAAATTCGGTTTGGATATAAAGCTTGATAAATAAAGATTGCACAAAGTAAAATCTTTGAAGGGGGCGGGGGAGTACGTAAGTGGAGGGGGTAAGAATTTTTCAAAAATAACACGTTTCATATCTCAATAACAGTGTAAGATGGATGCTTCAAATTTTTACCAGAAGTAGGCCTAATAGAACCCTAGTAAGAAAAAAGTTTGGGGGTGTGGGTGTAGAGGGTGAGGGTGGGGAAGCGTGAGAAAGAAAAAGTTCCGATGCTTATATCTTAAGAATCTATAATGATAGGAAGCTGAAACTTGGTATTTAGATAGAGCTATAGTAGTGGCATGGTGGGGGTGTTTTTCCTAACTTCAGAACGGCTTATGCTAGGAAGTTGAAACTCGGTACGTATATGTAAATTAACCAGAAAAGTAATTCTGATAAAAAAAATTTGAATATTCATTGGCGTTCAGAAGGGGGGGGGGGCAAAAAAAATTATCAGTATATATAAAATGCATATATTTTCACGATTTTCGTCATATCTACTAGGTCTTTTGAAATATTGAATTCATTTTTATTCTACGGATTCTTCATATCAATACATAGAATGCGTTTTCAAGATTTTTTGAAATTCGACCCCTAGGAGGATGTAAACAGATTGTATACTTTTTCATGAATTCCACCATGTTTCTCAGGTCTGATCAGATATCGAATATCTTTCTACTTCCCCAGGCTTGTTTAATAATCACCTATTTTTAAGTTTTTTATTTTTCAACCTCTAGACCGCATTCCGGAATATGACCCAATTATTTAATTCATATGTTACACCCTTTTCAAACCGCTTTTTGTTAGGTTTTCAGTCACATAGTAACATATGCCGCATCCCCGAATAAACCACGTTCCGAACTTCTGCCGGAAAAATAATAAAGTTGCGCCCAGACTGTTGGCAGATTTTTTTATATCTTGATAGTTAGGTATGTATATGAATATTGTTGTTCTATTCAATTTTAATTCTATTCAATTCAAATGTCTTATTCAATTCGCGCCATCATTCGTTTTTTTTTATTTTTTGTAAATCAGAAGGTACCAATTTAAGATGATCTTCAAGAGTTCGACTTAATAATGACAATGCAAAATACATATGAATGCCCACCACAACTTGTTTATGGGGTTTTACCTATTTTGAACTGTGCATTATACTGAACCTGGCTCAGAACTTACTGATCTTATAGATCTTATGATCTATGAGATTAGTAAGTTCTTCATCTTCACCAACTTCAGACAAACAAGATTTCATTGTTCTTCATGTGTTCTTTAAATGCCATAATAAAAATGAAAAATATTGCAAAACTATTATCGTTATTAGCGATAAGTGCATTTTCTGTTGGTACGAAGACCTCCATAAGATTTTATAAATTCATCGCAATTATAAGTTTGAAAAAATTTCAGTTAGTGGTCAGTTGTTGTATCCGGGCCAACAAATTGGCAATAGTTCCAACTGTGTGGCAGACACCTTTGGCAACATTGGAACTTGTCAAAGGATCTCTGAATGTCGCGGTTACCGAAATTCTAATCAATTGAATTTATGTCGAAATGACGATTCCGAAACAAATTCACAAATTGATCCAATAGTATGCTGTCCACCGAGTAGTTCACGTCCTCTACAAGAACCTGATACCATAGGACAAAATGGAGGAAACGGGCAAAATGGAGCAAACGGACAAAATGGAAAAAACGAACAAAATGGAGGAAACGTACAAATTGGAGAAAACGAAAATGAAGGAAACGTACAAAATGGAGAAATTGAACAAAATGGAGGAAACGATCAAAATGGAGGAAATGGACAAAATGAACAATATAGAGATATTCAGAGGCCAACAATTAGTCAGAAAGGTAGTTACATTTATTTAAATAGATCGCCTGCAAAGAAATTTATTTATTGTTCTGGGTTTTTAATATTTGTCATCAAAATGAAAATTATTTCGAAGTTAACTCGTTTGTTTTAGGCAATAATTGCGATCAGCGTACGAATCCACGCTTGAAATTTTATAAATTCATCGCAATTATACGTTTGTTAAAATTTCAGTTAGTGATCAGTTCTCAAATCCGGAAGAACAATTTCGCAGAAATTCGAATTGCTTGGCAGACGATTTTGGTAACATTGGAACTTGCGAAAGGATCCCAGAATGTCGAGGCTTGGAATATTTCGAACAACTGAGTCCGTGTGGAAATAGTCGACATTCGGGATCAATAGTGTGTTGTCCAGTGAGGTCTCGTGGTGGAGGTCCGATAGGTGGACGACCAAGAGGTGGAGGTCCAAGATGGGGCGGTCCGAGACGAGGCGGTCCGAGACGTGGAGGTCCAAGAGAAGGAGATTCAAGACGTGAAGGTCTAAGACGTGGAGATTTAAGAAGTGGAGATTTAAGACGTGGAGATTTAAGAGGTGGTGTTTTAAGACGTGAAGATTTAAGACGTGGAGATTTAAGACGCGGAGGTCCAAAAGATGAAGGTCGACAATATGAAGGCCCAATAAACACAAATTCACAAATTGGAGATCTAAGTGGAGCTCAAAATGGAAGAAATGGACTAAATGAAAACATTCGGAAAGAATTAGTTAGCGAGAGAAGTAAAATACTTGATACAAACATTGAAATAAGCCTGTGAATTGTTTCTTAAAATTTTAATTAGAATGTCAGCAATTTTATAGTTCACCGCCTCCCGAAGAAACGGGAGAAATTCCAATTTTTCCTCCTGTTGTTGGAGGAAAAATTACGGAGCCTGATGAATTTCCGTTTATGGTAAGTATTCTTATATTTAATATTTTAGACTGTTCAACTGAAAAACATATGAATTAACAATACCGAATTTTTAAAAAAAAAATTAATTAACATACCTATATTATTTTAAGTGCCTTTAAATAGTTCTGAAATGAGATTTCAAACCCCCAAGCTATATCACATTGGTTTTGTTCAAAGACGATATCATGTAGACTAATTAGTTCGATTTTGAAATGAGATTTGCAAAAAACGGGTATTGAATTAGCGGCAACACTTCCCTATAGTAAGAGCCATCATTCAACAAGAACTGAGGAACGAAACTGAACTGAATATTAAATGATTTTTTCAATTGCCTAAATTGATAATTATAAAATGAAAGTACAGAAAACTTCAAGTTAAGCGGATAAGATCGTCAACTTTTTAAAGACATTTGAATGGTGCACAAACGAAGGATACAGAGGATTACTAAACTAGTGAGAATCTTAAGAACATACCTTTGTTCGGTGTGAAGATATCTTAGAAGCTTTGTAACGCCGTGCGAATTTTTCTATACAGCTATACAATTTGAAAAGGATATTTAAATTGCAAGAGATGCTTGATTGTCGTAATTTGTTGGTACTTGCAACAAATAAAAACATTTAAAATTTAATTTGTAAAAACTACGACGCTAGTTTATCCCGGCTAACCATTTGAGAATCACTGCCACCTACTAAAAAGTAGCAATTAGATTTTTCATGAGGGTGAGAAAATTGTAGCCTACTTCATAGCTCCCAGAACACCAGTACGGTTTGATTCTGAAAACGGTTCATTTTCATTAAGACTTCCAAAATTAACTATTTGAGATACAATTCTTTACAGTAAAAATATATCACCTTAGTATGAGTATTTAAATAAGAAATTATTATTTTCAGGCAGCCATTGGTTGGGAAAATACTAACGAAACATACGACTATAATTGTGGCGGTTTCTTAGTCGATCATTCGTTTGTAGTAACTGCAGCACATTGTACAAGTTCGCGAGGGTATTTCTTTAAACATTTTCTCTTTTTTTATAATCTCCAAACAAATGTTTAAAACTATAATTTATAACATAAACAACTTTTAATATTTCAGAGTACCACCATCCGTAGTACGATTAGGTGGTAATAATTTGGATACGTCCGGATCAGATGTTGATATTAAAATTTCTAGGATAATCCATCATCCCAAATATACCGATAATCAATCATACAATGACATTGCTTTAATCGAATTGGAGGATGGCGTACCGTAAGTAATACTCTCATAAAAAATTCATGTTTTTAAGATTCAAGAACCACTAAGAGTTGATCTTAGAAAAATAAATGTTTATTATAGAAGTAGCAAGTTTCGGGTTTGGTGGTTATCTTTGTATCTCAAAAACTGCTCAGCTAGAAAGTTAAAACTTGGAATATAAATATATGTATGAAGATGTACTAGAAAAGGAAAAAAACATGCTGCAGTTACGTCAAGCAGCAAGGCTTTGATAAATGAAATACTTAACTCCGATTTAAATTACAGTGCGGCGAAAAGAATAGTACGATAACTCAAGAACGCCTTAACCCACGCAATTTAAATCTGTTCACTATACCACACACTCACAATGAGATGTGATTTCCAAAACTACGAGAATATTAAAGTAAGAGCTAGTTCACTTTTGATTAAAATCTTGTCACTAATTCTGATAGCTTCTATACAAAAGTTGTAAAGTTTTCCATTCTGTGATTTGCCTAAAGTTTCTTTTGAATAGGAGCCAAACGAGAGTCCTTAACACAGGATAAACTACACATGCACTCCTTATTATGCTTTATCCCCAACTATATTATAAATTTGTGTTCAGTATTTCATTGTGAGTATCATACGATTGGCTTTGCTAACTATCGTGACTGCGGTATGTTTTAGTCTTAAGTAATTTACCGAGATAAATCAAAAGATTTAAGCGAGTAACTCATTTTAGCACAAGCAAATAACAAAAAGTCCGGCTTCGTTGGAACCACTTTATCATGTTAAAGCTGACAGAAGATCAACATTAAACATATAAAATAATTAATAATAGAAATATTCAATAAATTAAATATAACAATTATATATTCCAGAACTCTTCCGGCTTGTCTATGGCCTAGTTATGATATTAATTTTCAACAAGGTACTGCAATCGGATACGGACATACTTCATTTGGTAACGTAATGTTTTCTTTTAATATTTAATTTATTTATAATATTTTTTGAATTTTTATAGGTGGTCGACGATCAAGTGATCTAATGAAAGTGAACTTGACTATTTTCTCCAATGAAGAATGTAGCCAATATTATCAGCCCGGTGCTCAAATTGAGAACAGTCTTGACCAGTCACAACTTTGTGCCGGTGATCCGAATCGGGCTAAGGATACGTGCCAGGTGAGGACAATCTTATTTACAACAACGTTTAATCTCCAAACCGTGTTGCTATTTTGATATGATTGATTAATTGATTAAGAAAAATTACTGTAGCAAAGATTTTTGTATTATTAGATGTGTAAGGATATGACACGCTGTCAAATATTTTACTATGATATAAAAATTTGACGATAAATTTTTGTTGAACTTTCAAATAACACAAAACCTGGATTATATAACACTTAGACAAATATTTGACAATTCTTCTTTCCAATGTAGTCAGATCGTGCAAATTTTTTTTCACTCTCATATATTGGACTACAAAAATTTGAAAAAAAAAATACTATCAAATTTTCCAAGATACCTCATAAGTAAAGCTTATGTTCTAGGCTGTATGACATAAAGGCAAATATTTAAACATTTTTGCAAGCGTCAGATAGTGTTAGTGTCTCCTTTTTTGTTTAATAATTAGCCTTACAAGGATTATTTTAACTAAAAATATAATCAATTTTTTTTTTTTTTAAATTTTATTTTACTGCATGACATACAGTCTAGTAACAGGATTATGGTACTCTAAATAATTTGTTCAACCGTAATTAACTTCAACGATTTCTGACAAAAATTTTTGGCAGAGAATATAGTCAAATATTTCAGCCAAAAAAAAACCCTTAAAGTACATTTCAGAGATTATCTGATTTCACCTTTCTCTCATTTAGATTCCATTTTTTTTTTCATTGAGGTCCGAATGATGGCGATATAACGTTCTAATAAAATCGAGAAATGAAAAAGGTTCTAGTAAACCGTAAATGCAACGATATCTATAGATAATCCTAGTCCTTTTTAAACGCGTATTTTTTTTCGTTCTTATAACAGGTGGTTATTTTTCCATTTTGTGTAATTTTTGAAATAGCTTATAATCTTTTATTCCTGTATATTATTATTATTTTGTAATATTTTTAACGTGTGTTTTGAATCAAAATCTAAACTACTACTTACAATTTTACAATTGAAATTAAATTAAAAATATTTTATGTTAAATATAGAGCCTTACTTTAATATTTTGATTTAATCTAACTTAATTTTTTCGATTTAATATAATAGGGTGACTCTGGTGGACCCATTTTGGTAGACTTTCAGCAACAGGGTCAAATTCTTCCGTATGTCATAGGTGTTACATCTTTTGGACAAGGATGTGCAGGTGAAGCACCGAGCATATACACAAGGATATCATCTTATACTCAATGGATAGAATCAATTGTATGGCCTAACGAGTCTTTAAAGAAGTAATAGTTAATCATTGAAACATCTACATCTATTTTATATATTAATAAAAATCACATTTCAAAATTTCTCGATTAAATTTTTGTTATTCTTCTGCGTGAAACTCTTAACTTTTGGACTAGATTAAACTCTACCATTTCATTTAGAAAAAAACTGAGATTTTTAATACTCTAAATTTTAGAGTATTAACAATCTTAGTTTTTTTTTTCACTCAAGCCAATTAGATTCCGCCCAGCATAGCATTTAATTGATAAAAAACGTGATTTAATAGTTTTCAGAAAATATTCTCTGAGTAAAAAAAACACGACCAAAGCAAAAAGCATTTGTGAATCACTGACTTAACATTTTCCTCGCTTTCACTTCATATGGGTATGCAGGTTTGCAAATGTCTCGGAACGGTAGACCCACATTTATTTACAGTGGCTTAGGACAATGAAGGATGAATTGTTTAGGAGCCATGTCTTAATGTGTATAACGTGTAATAATAATTAGCTTTCAATATAAGCTAGATATATAACTACATGTACATCAAATTTCGCCAGTAGCTCTCCATCTGCAAAATATTTTGTGAGAAAACAAAAATTACAGAAGAATTTTATCTCTTGGATTTATTACCTGTATAGATAATCAAGTAAAAAAATCCTTTTATTTTGTTGCCTAAAACAAACAGAAAGTCGTGTCGGCAAAAAAAAATCATTACGTCAAATTTGATAACATTTTCTAACTAGTTACCATGTGCAGATTGAACCCATTTAAAATAACTTCATTTATTTATCCTCATCGTTTTATGAAAATAACTTTTATTTTTGTTTATGTCGGTCGTAACGGTCGTATTTCGATCGTCTAAAAAATATGAGTCAATCTTTGGGAAATTCTACCTCCTTATGTTTGTGGAGTAATTTGGACTTATCAATTATGAACAAATAACCCAGTTGGCCGGTTTTGCATGTGATGAATAACCTTAAAAGTTTTTCTTTTTTTCGAAAATAATGATTAAATAAAGATGTTGTTAGCGGGCCAAGTATGTAAAAAACCCGCTAACAAAAACTTGTTTATTTTTATTTCCTTACCAGTTATACTGTAGTAGAAATGGCTTTTCAAAATCAGTTTGCTGTTAGTCTCGATCAAGTTAAGTAAAACGAAAATGTTGTGTTCTTCAAGTTTTCTTTAATATCCATCATCAAAATGAAGAATATTTCAAAACTGATTTTTTTGTTTTTGACGATAAGTGCGATTTGTGTTGATACGACGCCATCCTTCATATTCCATAAGTTTTTACCAAAATTCGTTATCGGTCCGTTCTCATATTCGGGTCAACAATTCTGGAGTAATTCCAAATGTTTGGCAGGCAACTTTGGCAATATTGGATCTTGTCAAAAAATTTCGGAATGTCGCGGTGTTCGAAATGTACATCAATTGAAGTTATGTCAAAATAGTCGACAATTTGGTGCGATAGTATGCTGTCCACCGAGACGTTCAAGTCCTTTACAAGGACCAAGTTCCATAGGTGGACAGAATGGAGGAAACGGACAGAACAGAAGAAATATCCAGAATAGAGGAAACGAACCAAATGGACGCATTCAGAGGGAACCAGTTAGTCGGAGAAGTAAATTTATTTAAATAATGCGAGTTAAAAAAAATTTATGCATAGAACAATTTTTTACAACCTCATGGAGATTACACCTACTTAAAATAATCCAATTTAATCTAGCTCCTCATGGATTTATGATAACAACTCTTTTATTAATAGTACATTTAGTCGTTCGGTTACGCCGCAACTAGAAAGTTCGTGTATTTCTGGATTTTGAAAATACGTTTTCAAGTTGACTAAATTTATATCGTTTTTAAAACCTGTCTTCATGGAATCCCAGCGCCTCTTGTTTATGTCGTAAATTTTACTTATTATTATAATGTTGGCCGGTTTTTGATTATGTTTTTTTTGTTTTTTTGTAAACAAATCCGAGACGTTTACATTAACATTTTTCAATCGTTACAAACTTCACAATATTTTATCATACGCATACGACTAAATTGTTTAAGGGCTCTGGCCACCTTGGCTGCTTGGAAAATGTTTTTTTTTTCTAAATTCATAAACTCTGAAGTTTAAATGATTTTTATTTAATTTTTTTTACACAATTCAGACTATACTTTAAGGAATCTCTGACATTTTTTAATTCGAAAATATTAAAAAATGTGCTGTATGGGCTGTATGGGCTGTATATATTTCCCCGGAGGCCCTCCGCACGAAAGGGGGGGATGTGCCGTCATCGATTGATCTGTTCATATGCATCAGAAAAAAAAAGAAAAAAAAAAATGGGCTTGTTCGTGGGTAGTGTAGCTAAAATGTAGCGTAGGATTTTTAAGATTGCTACATTAGTTTTTTTTATTGACGTTTTTCGACGTTTTTCTTAGGAAAAAATGCAATTTTTTTTTCTTCGGCTCACCAAAATTTCAAAAAAAATCGAAAAAAAAAATCGCTACGCTACATTCTAGCTACAAGCCCATTTTTTCTTTTTTCTCTTCTGATGCATATGAACAGAGCTGACGGCACATCCCCCCCTTTCGTGTGGAGGGCCTCCGGGGAAATATATACAGCGCCGCCATTTTTTAATATTTTCGAGTAAAAAAAATGTCAAAGATTCCTTAAAGTGTAATCTTGATTGTGTAAAAAAAATTAAATAAAAATCATTTAAACTTTAGAGTTTATGAATTTAGAAAAAAAAAAACATTTTCCAAGCAGCCAAGGTGGCCAGACCCCTTAATGGAAGATTAGACGACCAAGTATGTCAGTAATAAAGTCGCTAAGAAAAACTGG
Source organism: Beris chalybata (assembly GCA_949128065.1). NCBI lineage: Eukaryota > Metazoa > Arthropoda > Insecta > Diptera > Stratiomyidae > Beris > Beris chalybata. The sequence continues at coordinate 138,916,470 of OX421894.1, forward strand.
TTCATTGCCATTTTGATGCCAGGTTGCAGCACAGTGGAGGTGCATAGGTACAATACGATCAGATCACAAATTCTGTTTTCTTCTAGTCTCGATCAAGTTAAGTAAAACGAGAAATTGTTGTTCTTTAAGTGCTATTGAATATTCGTCATCAAAATGAAGAATAATTCGTATTTAATTTGTTTGTTTTTGACGATAAGTGCGATTCGCGTTGGTACGAAGTCACCCTTGAAATTCCATAATTTTTTTTATCGAAATTAAACTTTATTTATTATAATTTCAGTTGGTGGTGATTTCATATATCCGGGTCAACAATTTGGCAATAGTTCGAACTGTGTGGCTGATAGCTTTGGCAACATTGGAACTTGTCGAAGAATCTCTGAATGTCGCGGTACACGAAATTTCAATGAATTGAATTTATGTCGGAATCGGAATAGTCGACAACTTGATCCGATAGTATGCTGTCCACCGGGAAGTTCAAGCCCTCCACAAGGAACAGATACCATAGGTGAACAAATTGAAGGAAACCGACAAAATGAAAATAATCAGAGGCAAGCCGTTAGTCTGAGAAGTAAATTTATTTGTAGTGCTCGTTAAAGGAAAATTAATTTATTGAAAAATTTTGTTCAGAATGTCTGGAAACTTATCCTCCTCCACCACCCGCAAAGGAGGAAGAAAACACTTTTCATATCACTGTTGTTGGGGGAGAACTAACCAAACCTGGTGAATTTCCATTCATGGTATGTACTTTTTAGTTAAAACTGTTGTTTCTTTCACTATAATTTTACAAAAACCTTAAGTGCCATAATTGAACACTAATTAGTGTATTGTCAATTTTGAAAATCGGCATATTCTGTGTATCCGTCCCTTAAACAGGATCTCGTAAATACTCTCGTACGGTCTTTCTTTGCGAAGGTAGGTGAGGGGCATTTAGCTTGAATCTTTCCTGAGGACAGTTGGACTGTTGGAATACCTTCACTGGATAGGCGAGTTTATAAGACTCATCAGAGGGTGCATGTACTCCACTGATGCCAGAAAACAACAACAAACTTCTTAAAATTTGAAACTTGCTTCTATGGTAGTTCCTCACTATAAAAAAAAACTCCATTCTAATTGGTGATTTTGTTGAGTAGGATATACATACTATACCCTGTATACTGTACCCAGTTACCCAGTCACTTGGCCTGCTATTCGCAATTAATTCTCCATTATAGCTTAGCATCTATTGAAAAAGGTTACAAAGAATCAGAAAAACAGCAAAGTTGTTGTTTTTCCTATATAAATTCTCTAGCCTACCCCGCTCTGGATAAATGCGCAAGAAACACGCCATTTAATTGAAATTTTTTATAAATGAATTTTAGCTAAATTTTTTTTTGATAATAAATATAAATACAATATATTGCAGATTATTGGCAGATTTTTTCAATGATTGTTATAACATAAGATTTAATATAAATTTATTATAATTTATTGCACTAGGTACTAAAAATTAAATAATTAAAAGACCACAGAACTCCAATCACAAAATTGTTTTTTTTTTTTTGTAAGATGGAGAATTGCCGCACATTTCAATAAAGGTTATTTTACAAGAGCAATTTTTCAAGCAATTGATTGCCCAACAACTTTGTCAAAAGTAGGGGAGTGATTAATGGAGCAATATCTACTACTTGTGGTAATATTTCGGCAATGTGGCAATATTATCACAGATTGCCGGTATTGCTAGCTGTAGTTTGCTGTATTTCCACTGACTTGGGAAATTTCGAGTAATTGGCCTTCTTACTTACTTACTTACGATGGCGCTACAGTCCAAATCGGACCTTGGTGATGTGCCGCCTCCAGCCTTCTCGATTCAGTGACCGCGTCCTCCAGTTTCTACATCTTAGAAGTGATTTGCTGTCTGCGTCAATAGAGTCCTCCCAGCGCTTTCGTGGTTTCCCAACTGGTCTTTGTCCATAGACTTTTCCCTTTAGTGTGCGTTTGGGGATTCATCCGTCATCCATACGCTCCACATGACCAGCCCATTGTAGCTTTTTAAATTTTATGAAGATCGATACTTCTGGATTGTCGAAGATGGCATACAATTCTCTATTGTATCGTATTCTCCAGATCGAGTCTTCCATCACAGGTCCGAGGATTCTTCTGAGGACTTTTCTTTCAAAGGTGTTAACTAATTTTTCGGATGCCTGAGCCAATGTCCACGTTTCGCTGCCATAGCATAGCACAGGTCTTATTATTGTTTTGTACAGTTTAAGCTTTGTTTTTCTGTGCACATTTTTGTTTTTAATTATTGGAAGTACCGAATAATACGTCTTGTTTGCCATCATTATTCTTCTTTTAATTTCGATGGGTTCGCTTCCATCCTTCGATATGTTTGCCCCAAGATATAACAAATTGTCTACGTTTTCTAGGTTGAAGTCTCCTATTGTAATATTTTGTCTGATTGGCATGTTTTTCCTAGTTTGTGTCATAACTTTGGTTTTGTTTTCGTTAATACGTAGTCCAACTTCCCTTGCTACCGAATCAAGGTCTACAAATATTTCTTTGGCACTCTCCAGGGATCTTGCAAGTATATTTATGTCGTTGGCATATGCTACTAGTTGTGTGGATTTGAAGCATAGTGTTCCGTTGGTGTCAACGGGCAGTTTCCGAACAACATATTCGAGTGTTAAATTGAATTGGCCTTCTTAAGTGAATCAATTAATCAATTGTCAAGTTTTCTTTTGAATTTTGCTCTTAATTGTCAAATTTCGTGCTGTAATGGCATGGAATTAAAGTATGTATTTCCAAATATTATTTTAAGTTTTAGATTTCTTTGTCAAGTTTGCTATCGTGCTACTTATTATGGCTCTTGAGTTAAAATCGAGGTAATAATCACGGACTAACGTGTAGCTGATCACTTCACCTCCTAGTGCTCCGTTGGTCTCGTAATGAGTAACTCTAGCATTACTTCAAGGCCTAGGCCCAATTTGGGCTGTTGCGCCATTCATTATTATTAATTATACCTACCTTACCTGTGTGAGAGACGCAGCCTTAAAAAAAGGGAAATGAGCTTTTGACGGTTTTTGCGCTTATGTTGCTATACACGATATATGTAGGTATTTTTGACAACTTTAACAACAAAGGCAGTCAAATTTCTTCGTAGTTTTTAAGTAGCATTCTTAGCATTCGAGAAAAGAACAATCTTTATTACCAATATTTTTTTTAATTTCTCAACTTTTATGTATGTTTATTAAAAGTACAGTCGTTCAGTTACGACCGTGACTATAGAATTCTTGTATTTATATATTTTGAAAATACGTTTTTTACTTTACTAAATTTGTATCGTCAAAAAAATAAAAACCTGTCTTCAGGGAATCCCAGCGCCTCATGTCTATGAAGTAATTTTAACTCATTAATAATTATAAACATATATTCCTGTTGGCCGGTTTTATACATGATGAGGTGAATAAGCTTTAAAGATTTGTTTTATTTTAGGAAAACAACTTCACAATATTTTATCAGATACCGACACGCATTCGACTTAATCGTTTAATGGAAGATTAGCGGAATGAGTATGTAAATAATAAAGCCGCTAACAAAAACTTGTTTATTGTTGTTTCATTAGAAGCTACAATATAGTGAAGGTGTCTATGGGCAATAACAACAGATTTATAAATTCAGTTTGCTATTAGTCTCGATCAAGTTAAGTTAAACGGAAAATTTCTGTTCTTTAAGTGTTCTTTAATATTCGTCATCAAAATGAAAAATATGTCGAAACTAATTGGTTTGTTTTTGGCGATAAGTGCGATGCGCGTTGGTACGAAGTCACGCTTGAAATTCTAGAAACTCATCGCAATTGTACGTTTTTAATAATTTCAGTTAGTGGTCAGTTCTGGAATCCGCGACAACAATTTGGTAGTAATTCGGACTGTTTGGCAGACAATTTTGGCAATATTGGAACTTGTCGAATGATCTCTGAATGTCGCGGTATACGAAATTTTGATGAACTGAATTTATGTCGAAATAGTCGACGATTTGGTCCGATAGTATGTTGTCCGCCACGACGTTCACGTCGCCCACAAAGACCAGGTACCATAGGTGGACCAAATGGAGGCAACGGACAAAATGGAGAAAATGGACAAAATGAAAATATACAGAGGGAATCAGTTAGTCAAAGAAGTAAATTTATTTAAATTGTGCGAAAAGAAATTTTTTTATTGAAAATTTTGTTCAGAATGTCTGGAAAGTTATGCTCCTCCACCACCCCCAAAGGAGGGAGAAATCAATTTTCATACCACTGTTGTTGGGGGAGAACTAACCAAGCCTGGTGAATTTCCATTCATGGTATGTACTTTTTAGTTAAAACTATTGTTTCTTTCACTATAACTTCACAAAAACTTTAAGTACCACAATTCAACATTAATTGGTGAATTGGCAACCAACTTACAAAATTAGCCTATTTTGTGTATTATCCCTTATACAGGGTGTTTCACATACACCCTGCAGGGACTGAATTTACTCCCAATCCTCCCTGAATTTAAGAAAATCGGGCAACCGTGATCTTTTTAATTTTTCTAGAAAGGGATCACAACCCAAAAAATTAATAATTTCAGACACAATTCTATACTTTATAAATTAGTATTTAAATAAGATATTATTTTTTCAGGCGGCCATTGGATGGGATAATACAGACGGAGCATACGACTATAATTGTGGTGGTTTCTTAGTCGAGAAAAATTTTGTAATAACAGCAGCACATTGTACAACTTTGCGAGGGTAAATTCTTCTGAACTTTTTCGTTTATAATTACAATCGCCATACAATTGTTTATAACTTTAATTTCAGTGTACCACCGACCGTAGTACGATTAGGAGGTAATAATTTGGATACGCCCGGATCAGATACTCTTATCAAAATTATTAGGATCATCTCTCATCCTAGATATACTGCTAGTCAATCATACAACGACATTGCTGTAATGGAATTGGAGTCTGGAGCAGTGTAAGTAATACTTTCTTCAATTTGATTTATCGAGTTATATTTATGTACTTTATCTTTATCTTTATCTAGTCTCAGTCGTAATTTTTGTTTTTATCTTGGTTAAATTCACTGTTGTAGAGTATATCGTGTATCAGTTAGTTTAATATTTTTTAGTAAGAAAATATTGTGATTGACCGGAAATTTAATAATAATTTCCAATCCACAAATTTTGGCTAGTAGACTCAAAAGGCATAAGCTGTCCGCCGTACGCAAACGCGTCTGAAGGTTTCTTACTCCAAAACAATTTTGATATCAAAAATCGTTTCAGATATGAGTTGTGTCTAGTAGAGAAATCAATCTTATCAATCTCTATATGAAATTCTGAGTTCCGATTTATAGTGTAGTTGAGGATAGGACTAGCTCGATAACTCAAGGTCGTCTTAACTTAGGGAACTGAAAGTCGCCAGTTTATGTTAAATGTGATTTGCAGGACTGAGGTCGTAAAATCATCCTGCTATTAAAAAAATCCTGTTCAAATATGTTTACAGAATTTACGGAGCCCACTATAACTAAAGGATTCGTTTAGCCGGAAACGGAAATCCTTTACTTCTTCGAGTAGATTCCATACAAAAATCCATACAACACGAATAGTGTAGACGAGTATTGTCCGACAACTTCAAATAAATAAATTAATCCATACGATTGGTTTACTAACTATCGGTACGGTACTGCGGTATGTTTTAAGTAATTTACCGAGAAAAAACCAAAGATTTAAGCGAGTAACCCATTTTTGCACATGCAAAAAGCAAAAAGTTCGTTCTCTTTCGAATCACTTTACTATGTTGATGCTGGGAGAAGCTCAACCTTAAAAAAAATAAAATAATTAATAATAAAAATATTCAATAAATTAAATATAACAATTACATATTCCAGAACTCTTCCGGCTTGTCTATGGCCCAGTTATGATATTAATTTTCAAGAAGGCACTGCAATCGGATACGGACATACTTCATTCGGTAACGTATTAAAGTATAATGTTTTCTTTTAATATTTAATTTATTTATAATATTTTCTGAAATTTTATAGCTGGCCGACGATCAAGTGATCTGATGAAAGTAAACTTGAATATTTTCTCAAATCAGGAATGTAGCCGATATTATCAGCCTGGTGCTCAAATTGAGAACGGTCTTGATCAGTCTCAACTTTGTGCCGGAGATCCAAATCGAGCTAAGGATACGTGCCAGGTGAGAATTTTATTTACAACACCGTTTAACTTACAAAGCCTATTAGCCAAGATTGGAACAATTGAAAAAGATAGATGTTCATAAGGTCATAAAAACAGCAATTTGGTTGTTGTTTTGTATATAAATTTCCTAGCCTGCTCTGATATGGATAAGTGCGCAAAAAACACAGCTATTGTAATCCAAATTTTTTTATTTGCACTACACAAAGACTATTAACTATTAAATTTACTCCATTTTTTTTAAAGAAAAATATTTATAGTCATGACTTACAGTCTAATACAAACATTTGTCAAATTAAACAATTTGACCAACAAAAATTTGACGATCTGTCAAAGTTTTTGGCAGTGAAAAAAAATCAAATATTTGACAAAGTGGTTGACTTCAATTTAACTACATATAAGAGAACTATTCGAATAAACCGAAAATTTGACGAGAGGGTAATTCATTTTTAAATGTGTAGGTACTTCTTTGTAATCTATTTTTTTGTTTTTACAACATTTCATTTTCGTGTAACTTTTAGTATAGTTTATAATTCTTGTATACCTTTAGTTTTTTAATATTTTTAACTTCTATAATTGAAATTAATTCAACTATATTTTATTTTGGATACAGAGTGCATATTACTAATTTAACATTTTTTAATTTTTCCTAATAGGGTGACTCTGGAGGACCCATATTGGTGAATACTCAGAACCAGGGTAAAACTATTCCGTATGTCATAGGTGTTACTTCCTTTGGAAGAGGATGTGCAGGTGAAGCACCGAGCATATACACAAGGATATCTTCTTATACTCGGTGGATAGAATCAATTGTATGGCCTAACGAGTCTTAAAAAAATACATCTATGAATATATTTTAATAAATTCCACTTTTCTATTTTTTCGAGTAAATTTATTTTTATCTTCTGCGTGCTACTTTTTACAAAGTTTTTTCGTGATTTAATATTTCTATATTTTGATAATTAGGTATAGTTGGGAAAGATTGAGTCGACCTCTTTTAATTTCTGCCTGTTGCGAGCTGGAAAAGATTTCAAACATGAAATTTTGATTTACATCTCGAAACAGCTTAAGGTTAAAAATAAATTTAAAATGTATATATAGTAGATCTACTACAGAAAAGCCAAACACTGCAAAAATTTTCTACACAAGTGAAATGAAGATAAATTACAAAGTCTGCATTTATGGACTATGGTAAGAAGATCCCAAATCTGATCGAAAATATATTATGAAAGAAACCAAGGTCCAATTATCCACGTCGTCCATTAAAAGCATATATTAAAAAATTATTAAATAATATAATGGACCGAAAATGCATTTTTATTGGTTTTTGAAAAAAATAGTAATATTTAATGGCGCAACCCCAAATCGGGCCTAGGCCTTGAAGTAATGCTAATGTTACTTTATTACGAGACCAACGGAACACTAGGAGGTAAAGTGGTCAGCCACACGCTCGTCCGTGATCATTACCCCAATTTTAATTCAGGTACCCATTTACAGCTGTGTGAACTGGTAGTCCGGCACCCAATCCCATTTTTAAAAATTACTTGTCGCCAAGTAGATTCGAACCTGGTACCAGGTGCACCGAAGGCAAGTGCTCTAGCCACTAAGCCACCCAGAATAAGTAAATAATTTGTTTATTTCCAAATTATTGATCTAATGTGAGCTACAAAACAGTTTACATCACATTGTCGTAAGTATGACGTTTTTAATGATAATCGAGCAATGAACATTGTAAATTTAGCATCTTTTTCAAACATCTTTTAGTGTCCATAAATTGTTACTAATCGATTTTCTTTAAAAAAATTATTTGCTTTATTCAGTGTATTTTTAATGTTACCTCTTCTTCGAAAATTTTAAAAAAAAAGAATGAACCACAATTTACTTGTTTGAAAATTTCATTTTTAGTATAAGTTTTAATGTTTTTACTTCAGGATTTTGTACTCATGCGAAAACACAACAACAAAAAATTTAGACATTATTTTTGCTGAAGAATATTTAATACAAAATCCACCATGGTGCGACACCAACTTGAACCATAATTTAAAAATCAGGTAAATTCCAGGTATAAAGAAGTATGTTTTGTATTTATAATGAAGCAAGACCTTTTTTTCTTTTTGTTTTACTTGAAAAATTGTTAAGAAATCGTGAGAAAACAAATCATAATACCGTAAAAATATATTGCTACTAATGCCCAGTATTGTCTTCAACAATGTCATCCTTAGAGAGTGCAAGAAGAGTGGGTTCTTATCGGCATATGAAGTCCACCAACCTAAAATTGTTTTTAAATGATAAGATGCATAATGTTCTAACCAAATGTGATTGAACGGTTCTGAAACTCTTCTCGTTTCTATAGGTTGCTGTTTCAAATCCGGCTCGACTGACAAAAAATGTTCAAATCCTATCGAAAAAAGATATTAAATTTCCTTCATCAATTTAATTATAACAAGCTCAAGTGATTTTTTATTCGATCTCTTGGTAGGTACACCTTTCGTTATGAAGAATAAATTTAATTTAGTTGTAAATAGTTGAATAGTTGATCTGTACTCTAGAATCAATTTCCATTACAATACATGTATGTAGTTTTAGTACTGAAACGAGCATTTCCGAATGAAATTAATTATGAAGTAATAGCTCATACGATATCTTATTAGACCTAAGAAATATATCGGAATTCGTGATAATGCACACAACTACCTAACATCTCCGAAGGGGTTAAATATCGAAAAATCTGGAAAAGGCTTTTCCGGTGTTTATATATGGATCCGCAGAAGTAAAGGTTGAAGTATCTTTTTTGACCTAGGATATTGTATATGTCGGCATTCATGAAAACGTTCACCTTACAAACCTTACAACTTCCTATGGGGTTAAATGCCGAAAAATCTAGACAACAGTTTATATACTCTTATATGAAGAGCCCGTGGAAGTAAAATTAATTCCTAAAGACCTAAAAGCTATGTCGAAATTCGTGAAAATTATTCGAATCTAAATCGTTACTTTCTAACTCATAGACGAACCTTTTCTCGAATAAGTTGTTTAAAATTTCCAACAGCTCTTGGTTGTTGTTCCATAAATAACATCTTTTCAGTTCAATTAATAATCTTGGGAAATTCCGATACGCTAAGTCGATCAAGTCACCTCTGACGCTAATTTACATAAAATTTAATCAAAAAAACAAAAATGCACCAATAATAAAATGCCCCATGATCTTGAAAAATTGCAAACATCAAAACAGGCTCTTCAGTGTTTACTTAAGTTTTTTATTATTAAATTTTTCCGCATTTTATACTTACCATGATACTTGACCCCTTATTTTATTATAAATAAGATTTTTAGTGCTAATAATAAATTAAAACCTGTTTATCAAGATAAACAGTGTATAATTAACCCCGTACAAGATGGTTAAGACGTCAGTTCGTTCTTCGACTTTGCTTGAATCAGATCAATATTTTGCACTAGTTTCTTGTGATCATGGAGTGGATTAAGAGTTTTTTACTGGTTGCAGGGCTAATTGGTAATTTTAATTAAGACAATTGAAAAACCCTATTGTTTCTAATTTTTTTCATTCCAGTTACCGTGAATTCTTATTCTGAAGTACCAGTACCGAAATATACAGCTGTTAAAAGTGATTCGATTTAAATGAATTAAATATTTTTTATTTAACTATTTAATTGTTTAGAGTGCCAAGAGATTTATGCTTCGAAAAATCTTGCTGATATGGGATTTGTAGAGCCGACAGAAAAGGGCGGTGTACTGGCCAAAGAAAACGAGTTTCCATACATGGTGAAATTTGAATGAAGTGCAAAGTTGAAATTTTGATATAAATTTAAAAATTAAAAATTTTATTCAGGTCGCAGTTGGTCGTAAAGACACATCAGGAAAAATCGACTACAAATGTGGTGGAGTCTTAATATCGTCGAATTATGTTGTTGCCCCAGCACATTGTGCTTTATTCAATTCGCGAGGGTAAACTATCTAAAGTTAATTAAGTTTGATAAATACCTTAATAAAAAAAAAAACAATTTGTTTCAGTGATCCGGCAAATGTAGTCTTATTGGGTAAAGTACAATTGGACAAAAACAATCCTTCAACAGCTGAAGTTCCCATCAAACGAAATGTAATTCATCCAAACTATAAGAAAAGCGAAGTACTAAACGACATTGCGTTAATTGAACTTCAATCCAGCGTACTGTAAGTATTTCCTAGGTTCGGTGAAATCTCAGCAAATTTATTTCGATTTTAATTAAAGAAATCGTCCTGCCTGCCTATGGAGCGCTGCCGATGTTAACCAGTCAGATACCACATCAATTTACTACGATCTTAGTAGTATTTATTTTCCGAATAATTTTAAATATATAACCATAAATAAAAACAATTATTTCCAGCTGGTCCAAAGAGTAATTTGTTTAAAATTAAAAACTTAATAATAACAAACGAACAGTGTGCAGAAATCTACCGCGATAAAATAACTCAAGGAATCGTAGATTCACAGATTTGTGCAGCGATAGTTAAATTGAGCGATTGTGTTGTGAGTTGAACTTACTAACTTTATACTAAATTCATCTCTAACCGAATTTTATCATAACTTTATTGTTTTAAAGAATACTGCAAGTGGACCACTTTTGATACAAGGATTAGAACCAGGACAAATTCCACCACATGTTATAGGACTTAGTTCCTTTGGACGTACTTGTACTGATGAAATATTTCCAAGTGTCTACACCAGAATATCATCTTATATTAATTGGATTGAATCTATTGTATGGCCTAATGAATAAAACTTAAAGCTTGAAAGTTTTTCAACTGTCATACCCACAATTAGAGATTGGCAAAAAAGTTCCTTTCAGTGTAGTACTTCACTCTGAGTCACACACTTTAAGGAACGAGTTCAGTGAAGTAGTTCCTGAATTCTTCGTTTCAGAGTTCCTCCGTTTTCGTTCCATCGTCCTTTCGTTTTCATTCGCTCACAAACTAGTTCTTTATTTTAGTTCATTCATAGTTGCACTTGAGGAAGAGGATAATGATCAGAAAAATCCATTAGATCTAGAAGATGATGACCAAAAACAAAAAAAGGTCTGTAAAGTATTTTATCACGTGTCCAATGGAACTGCAGTTCACCAAAAGGAGTGAGTTACATCACTCACTCACTTCAATGAACTGTTCTTTAGGAACAGTTCATTCGTGAACGACCCATCTATACCCACAATACTCGTAGCAGTAGCTAAGACAATCGACGCCGCTTAAGAAGCTCGTGTACAGACTGATATTGGAAAAAAAACCAAACATATATTTAACCCTTTTAACGTTTTAGTTCAATAGTCGATTAGATATTTTACCAAATTTTCGAAAACATGTACCACTAGGGGTTAAATATTGAAAAAAATGTAAATTTAGTTCCAAGTTTAATTGTATAAGAGTCCAGTGGAATTACAAACCTATTCAATATTTTATCAGACTATAGAAATATGGCAGAATTCGTGAAAACGTATGAGAGTCTTTTGATGAAAATTAAATATTTTAAAATTAACTTTCGGCCATTACTTAAAAATCAATTCAATATCACGTTAAACTTGAAAGATTTGTTGTATACCCCCCTATTTAGGATCAGAGTCTCATATCAAAAAAGTCCCAATTAATTCAAAATTCATACAAAATTGAGACTTTCGGCCTACTTTGTCACTTGTGACTCAGTCTTTTTACCGAAAATCGATTTTAGATGATTGTATAAAAAGCAATTCGATTCGGCGTTTCTTTATTTGGCCCAAGAGATTTGGCGGAATTCATGAAAAGAAATATGTAACTCCTTTTTATCAACTGTCATCACTTTTTGCGCACTACAATTGCAATCTTTGATTTTTTTTATTGAAATACCTTATTTGGTGAAGATACCATAAGCTCAAACAACAAAATTGTTAGTGAAAAAAACCAGGAAGAAAATATTTTTTTAAGTGAAACTTCTTTAGCGGCGAGTTAAATTTCAAGGTCGCGTCACGTTTAAGCACATTTCGTTACACGATAGAGAAGAAAGATATTATGTAGAGACAAAACGATGAAACGAAACTCGATTAGAAACGATGAAACGAAAAAGCGACACTGCGAGAGAGTGGTATTCCCTTCTGACTACACTCATAGAATTTGAAATACTACTCCTATCTCTTCCCCCTCTTCACCTATACCTTTTTAAACAACTGATTTCCCTCACCCCTCTCTCACCCCTTGCTTTTTTTCTTACACCCCTTTCTCCTAACTTCAACCCTTCACCCTCCCACTGTATACCCCCCTGCGTACCCTTATAATTCTACCCCTTACCCTACATATTGTTCCCCATCATTTACTTTCTCTATCCCCCACCCTTCTCTCTACCCCGTACCCTCTCCTACTACACATTGAAAAACTCCACCCTTCTCTCTACCCCCTACCCCCTCCTGCAACACATTGAAAAACTCAGAAAATTTATTTGGAATACTACTCCTATCTCTTCCCCCTCTTCACCTATACCTTTTTAAACAACTGATTTCCTTCACCCCTCTCTCACCCCTTACTTTTCTTCTTACACCCCTTTCTCCTAACTTCAACCCTTCACCCTCCCACTGTATACCCCCCCCCCCTCTGTTTACCCTTATCATTCTACCCCTCACCCTACATATTGTTCCCCCTCATCTACTTTCTCTATCCCCCACCCTCCTCTCTACCCCGTACCCTCTCCTACTACACATTGAAAAACTCAGAAAATGCAAATTATGTATTATTGTATTTATTTTGAAATGCTCTCTCTCTGTCTCTCACATTAAATCTCTCTTATTCTTTTTCTTTATTTTTCAAGAAGTTTCACTTCTATCATGTGCACGGTGCTGTACACGCTGTTTTTTTTTGGGTTGTCAGTCTCGTAGTAAACTAGACCGAACACAAACCCTATAAGATAATTCCCCGAAAAATTTTACAAAAATTGATTTGTTAAGTGTCACTCTCCTTCATAATAAAACGCTGAAACCTTCCGAAAAAAACCTATTGTCTTGGGTTAGATCTTAAAGCCGAGTTGTAGTGAACGCAACGCGAGCGTTTTAAGCGATGCGACACTGTGACACTACGTTTTGTGACGTCAAGAGAATTTGTCCCAATTACATTTTGGTTCGTGTCTTTGAGTTTAGGGTCATTCCATCAAAGATCACATAAATGACAAAATTTGTAACCTTTGAAAATTTGAATTTATTTTATCTACTTGAAGAACTAGTGAAAAAAATAGTTGGAATTAAATTTTTTGTTTCTATTTATTTATTTGTTAGTTATAGTATGTTAAAGTTTTCGCAAAAACGGTGTTCGAGTCCTCTTTGAAAATTCATATCTCTGGTAATTTTTATGTTAGAACAATAAAATAAGGTTTATTTTAAAGGGGAAGATTGTCGCAAAATAAAATACGATCAAAAATTATTCTTGTAATTTTTTGTCAAGGATAATAATTTTGTCCTTTATCCTTGAATATCTCAAAATATAATACGAATTTTTTTGTTTTTTATATTTTGAAATAAGCTTGGGGTCTGAATGGGATACGAGTCGAAAAATTGAAAGAGATCAGTGGTTCTCTAATAATTTAATTAGATTTTTTTGACTCCGATCCCCTTGAGATCCCAAGTTCATTTTTTGATACGTTTTGAAAAACAGTATAATGTACATAAAAAACAAATTCTATTTAGTTTTTTTCTTCTTTTATCTTTTTTTTCTTTAAACTTTTCATGTGATTGAAATTTGAAAATTTGCAATAAAGTAAAGAAATACGGAATTTTGGAATGCTCCAAGAATGCTTTATTTCAATCAACAGGGAATAATCTAAATTAAAACAATTCAATTTCAATTCGCTCAAATATTTATTAATAAACAGTCATCAGGAAATTTAATTACTTAGCGATACTACTGAAGGTGTATGGATAGTTGTAGTATGAAGCGGAACCCTGAGGATAGCCGGAACCAAGAGCGTAGCCGGAACCTTGAGGATAGCCGGAACCTTGAGGATAGCCGGAACCTTGAGGATAGCCGGAACCCTGAGGATAGCCGGAACCGAGAGCGTAGCCGGAACCTTGAGGATAGCCGGAACCTTGAGGATAGCTGGAACCAAGAGCGTTGCCGGAACTAAGAGCGTAGCCGGAACCGTCAGGATAGCCGGAACCAAGAGCGTACCCGGAACCAATACCGTACCCGGAATCTTGGGAATATCGAAGTGGGTATGAATCCGAGCGGAAAGCTACAGAGTCTGACGGTTTAGTTGGTGTTGGTGTTGGTGTACACAGATAGATAAGGAAAGAAAAATTTGAAGGGTTTGTATGCATAACCGAGCGATGAGCTCTGAACAACACTCGATCCTGGAAGGACGAGCCCGGAAGCCAATGCACACCCAATCACGGTGAACAGAACTGCAAAGATCTGAAGAAAACATTGTTCTTCTATTGAACTTTAAATTTTATTTGATATTTTCGAAGAACTTACTTTCATGATGAAGAAGAGTATTGTACTGGATCGACCTTCTTTAGTGAAAGAACTGAAGATTTTGTGTGAGGTCTTTTATATGAAAGCACTATTTCATTTTAGAATTCTTTTAATTGTTATAGGACAAGTTTAACTATTCTTTAAACCAAGAGCACTGACTCTTGGCCTTGATGTTAATTGCGAATTAAGCACTACATTACACTCACTTAGTGTACTATACCATTTGGACAATGACCTGTGTTATCACTAAAGATTAAGTTTGATTTAAACCTGATACCTTCCTAATGATGGCTTTAACAATTTGTAATTTTAGTTTAAAGATTAAACTACTTCGATACACTTAACAACCAATTTACAGGGCGACATTGTAATTATTTATTTAATTTAATTTATTTATTTAATTTAAAAAATCTTTTACCAGTTTATGAATAAATCTATCATTTTCTCGATAATAGTGTGAGATTCCGCGAAAGGCGGTGTTGTAGCTGAAGTTGTTACCCACACATAATTAAGTTTAAAAATATTATTCTTTCGGTTTCTTTTAGATTTTCGTCTGAAGAAACGTTAAGAAGAAAATTTCGAAAATAAATTTTTTGTAAGTGAAAACTTCGGATGAGATAAAAAAAAGAAAAACTTTGTCCGTCTGTCCGCCCCGTACACAAACGCCTTTGTGTTTGAGTGCAGCGAACGAACCCCTGTGAATGGTATCGTTTTTACTTTATTGTTTTTAATAAAACAGTATTGTGATCGATTTTTAAACATAAAAAAATTTGCTACTCTGAAAATGGTTTTTTCACGTTTCATAACTAGTAGACACGAAAAAAGCAATAAAATTTTTCAGTCCGTCTGTCCGCCGTACGCCGTACAATGTCCGCCGTACGCAAAATCGTTTGAAGACTCATAGTCCCAAACGCTATGAGATATTGAATTGAATTTTTTTTACGAATAGACTGGGTAGGCTCCTTGAAGTGACCAAATTATTTAGAGTAGGGGTGTGAAGGGGGAGAAGAGGGAAGGGTTGTAGACGAAAAATTTTGGTTTCTAGATCTCAGCAACCGCTTACGCTAGGAGGCTGAAACTTAGAATTTATATAGAGCTCCGATAGAAGACCCATTTGCGTAAAAATTGTCAATATGGGTGAAGGGGTGTGGGAGTGGGGGGAAAATAATTCGTGCGAAACGCAAAAATGCCGAGATCGACACATTTTAAAATCCATATCTCCTAAACCGTTGATGGCACGAAATTCAAAGTTATCAAATATCTGTACCTATACTAGGAGAAAAGAATGAAAATAAATTTTTGAGTAGGGGTAGTGGAGTACGGGGGATGGGGGGTGAAAAACTTTTGATTACGATATCTCACGAACCAGTTGCTATAGAAAAATGAAATTCGGTTTGAGTAGAAAATCCGACAAATAAAGATTGCTCAAAGTAAAATTTTTGAAGGGGGTGGTGGAACATGAAAGTGGGTGGGATAACAAATTTTCAAAAAAATCACGTTTCATATCTCAAGAACAGTATAAGATAGATGCTCAAATTTTTTACCAGAAGTAGGCCCAATAGAACCCTAGCAGAGAAAAAAAAATGGATGTGGGTGTAGAGGGTGAGGATGGAGGAGGGTGAAAAGGAAAAGGTTCCGATTTTTATATCTTAAGAACCTATAATGATAAAAAGCTGAAACTTGGTATTTAGATAGTAGTGGCATGTTGGAAAAATATAATTTTTCTTAGGGGTAGTATGGTACGGGGCTGCGGGGTGTTTTTCCTAAATATTGAACGGCGTATGCTAGAAAGTTGAAACTCGGTGTGTATATGTAAATCTACTGGAAAAGCTATTTTGATAAAAAAAAAGATTCGAATATCCATTGGCGTGTGGAAGGAGGGGGGGGGGGCAAAAAAAATGTTCAGTCAAAATAGAATGCATATATTTTCACGATTTTTGTCATATCTACTAGGTCTTTCGAAATATTGAATTCACTTTTATTCTACGGAATCTTCATATGAATACCTAGAAAGTGTTTTCAAGATTTTTTGAAAATTGACCCCTAAGGGGGTGTTAAGTGATTGTATACTTTTTCATAAATTCTTCCATATCTCTCAGGTCTGATCAGATCTCGAATATCATTTCACTTCCACGGACTTGTTTAATAATCACCTTTTTTTAAGTTTTTTTATTTTTGAACCCCTAGACCGCATACCGGAGTATGACCCAATCGTGGTATTAATATATTACGCCCTATTCTAACCGCTTCCGAAGTTTTTGTTAAGTTTTCAGTCACATAGTAACCTAGACCGCATCTTTGAATTGAACGCGTTCCGAACTTCTGCCGGAAAAACAATAAAGTTGAGCCCAGACCGTTGGCAGATTTTTTAATGTGAATTTCAAAGGCTTGTCATGAGGCTGTGGTTTATGCGAAAGGATTTGTGTGAAATGATTAATTTATAGACTTAAAAGCTACAGTGGTGGTGGCACTAGCATTAGCAAATTTTTTTTGTAATAAAACTAGGAAGTAGTTCAACGTTCGTTATTCAATTGAATTACCAGAAATCAAAATTTCTACAATGTTATAAAAACATCGACAAATCAACTGTGTGTGTAAGCAACTACTATTGCAGCTAGTCTCTCTAATATTTGAAAATTCATTAAATTTCTTGAGAGCAGTAAACGAATCGGGCATATATTTCTATTGATGTAAGTTTGCTTTGGAGCTCCTAATTAATTTGCATTTGGCAGCTTGAGTAGTCAAATGTTTGGCATAGTGGCATATAGTGAAATTAAGGCCATACAAACCGGGTATATTTTCAAAATAAGGCACCTTAGAAACCTTTCGAGATTTAACCTGTGTATTATAAGTACATAAAACAATGTTTATTTAGTTTTTTCTTCCTTTATTTCTTTTTTCCTTAAACTTTTTATGTGATTGAAATTTTTAAACGTGAAACTTTGCAATAAACTAAAGAAACGCGTAATTTTGAACATGGAATTTTGGAACAATGCAAGAATGCTTTATTTCAATCAACAGGGAATAGTCGAAATAAAACAATTCAATTTCAATTCGTCCAAATATTTATTAATAAACAGTAATCGAGATTGTCATCGGAAGATTTAATTACTTAGCGATACCACTGTAGGTGTATGGATAGTTGTAGTACGAAGCGGAACCTTGAGGATAGCCGGAATCAAGAGCGTACTCGGAACCTTGAGGATAGCCGGAACCAAGAGCGTAGCCGGAACCTTGAGGATAGCCGGAACCTTGAGGATAGCCGGAACCAAGACCGTACCCGGAACCAACAGCGTACCTGGAAGGTGATCCGCTAGTTGTGGTTGTCGTTCCACCTAGTCGTTGTGTACACAGATAGAAGGGTCTAAAGGGTTTGAATGCATAACCGAGCGATGAGCTCTGAACAACACTCGATCCTGGAAGGACGAGCCCGGATGCAAGTGCACACCCAATCACGGCGAACACAACTGCAAAGAACTGAACAAAACATTGTTATTCAATTGAACTTTAAATTTGATTTGATATTTTCGAAGAACTTACTTTCATGATGAAAAAGAGTATTTTACTGGATCGACCTTCTTCAGTGAAAGAACTGAAGATTTTGTGTGATTTCTAGTTGATTTAGGGGCTTTTTATATGAAATCAGAATTCTTTTAATTATTATGGGACAAGTCTTAGTATTCTTTAAGCCAAGAGCACCAACTTTTGACCTTGATGTTAATTGCAAATTAAGCACTTCATTGAATTTACTTAGTGCACTATACCGCAAATGAACATTTGGACAATGACCTGTGCTATCACTACAGATTAAATTTAATTTAAACCTGATACCCTCCTAATGATGGCTTCATGAACTTGTAATTTTAGTTGAAAGATTAAGCTACTGTTAGTATTCGATACACTTAGCAACAAATTTACTAGGTGAAATTGAAATTATTTAGTTCACAATTGGAAAATATTTTACCAGTTTATGACTATGTTGTGTTTGAGGCCTTGGAAAAACTATTTTGACTTGAAAAAGGCAAAATAATTGAAGGATGGGTAAAGGTTCGGGACAGAATGGGCCAATTCCTCCTACGTCTGAACTGGTGGCTGAAGTAGAACGGAAGCGACACGCTTGCTGGCGGCCGGGACTAGCTACGGCAGTGTGGGGTGGTTCTTGTTCTACCTCAGACCATAAACCCTAGACCTAGACAACAAAAATTTCGTGTCGGCTTACTCCAGGGTATTTAAAATTGGAATATCTTCCCAATAGGTCGTGAAAGACCTAGAAGCGGTGGAGTTGCGCGACTTCACGATTTGTCAGGGCGCTTAGGTGTAAGTAGCGCCCTGTCCCACCCTACCTCAGCCACGACTGTCCTCAAAACATTTTAGCGTCGTGGCCCCTTTTTGAGGTTCAGGACAAGAGCTTAAACGCTCGGGTTCACTTTAACGGGCTCTACTAGCCTCTAAACATCATAGCAATTAGAATTCAAAATAACGATTAAGAAAGAAAAAAAGAAAACCCAATAAGCTGAAAACAAAAAAATAACGGGCAAATATAGGTGAAAACAACGAAACAAAACTTACCCATTTATTTTTTCCAGCTCCATTTTTTTTTAGAATTAAATTAATATAACCGTTTTTCTTTTTTTTTTATTTATTGATTATTTTAGTTCGGTCCGTTCAGTCCTGTCGTCTGTCATATTTATTTTTTTTTTGTTGTTTTTTTTTATTAATTGCGTCTGCTTTTCATTTTGCGCGTATATTTACGTTTAGTTACATTTATTTAAATTCATTTTATTCTTGTTTTACTATTTAGACTTTAATTCAAATTCATTTCAGGGTATTTGTTTTATTTATTAATCTTTTCTTCTTTCATTTACGATCAGGTTAGTTAAATCATTCGTTTTCTTTTTTCATCAGAATTTCTTTCTTACTTAGAATCGCGAACTTAGAATCGCCGAACTTAGATTCGCTTAAATTTGCGTTTGAACATAGCAAAACATTCGTTTTATTTCTTTTCAACACATAAGAATCGCACTCAGACTTTCTTTTTAATCAGAATTTCTTTTTAACTTAGAATCGCGAACTTAGAATCGCGAACTTAGAATCGCGATTTCCTCTTCTCCACTCAAGCAAATTTCGAATTTTACTCCTTTCTTCGGAACTTCACTCCGGCACTCTTCAGATCAAATCTTTTCGATTTCCCAAAATTTACTGCTATTCTTTCGAAATTTGTCACACCACCAGCACGAACTGCTTTTTCTACTTTTCTTTTTTCTCTTTCCCACTTCCCAAAAAATTTGATCGACCCATCAAGAACGAAGCAACGATCTGAGCGCAGGTACTTTCCTCCCGTCCCCCGATCCATGCAATTTGGTATCGCTTCATTACCAAAAATGGCAATACGACCTTCGGACCTTCAGTTTGCTTGTTTTTTTTTTCCTACTCGATCGTTGCCGAGTCGTTCAGGTCGTTGTAGTTGTGTCACCGTAGCCGTGTCTCCCTTGCGACCTTTCAGCGCCCCCTTTCGCTCGATAGGGTGGCTGCAGGTGCGACCACAACCCAGTGGGAAAACAATGAATGGTGTTCGCAACAGCCGCTCTACAGCCGGGATAATGCGGTGCACTCGACGACTCAACAACTAAATCTAAAATTTGTTCGGTTATAGTTTGAAATTACACTAAAGACGGTGTTGTAGCCGAAGTTGTTACCCACAAAAAAATATTTTCAAAATATTTTTCTTTCGGTATCTTTTGGATTTTCCTCTGAAGAAAACTAAAGAAGACATTTTCGAAGATAAATTTTTTGTAGGTGACTATTTCGGCTAAAAAAAAAAAAAATTTTGTCCGTCTGTCCACCGTACATAAACGCTTTTGACACCACATAAAGACCCTTTCATTATACTTTATCTTTTTTAATAATAAAGTATTTGATATAAGATCAAATGTTTTCAGTGGAACGAACCCCTCTAAATCGTAGCATATTTGAATGTGGCTTTCAAAGGCTTCTCCTGGAGGCTCTGTTTAGGCGAAATGTTTTTGTTGCAATATTTTGGAAGCCCGTTAACCTAGATAGTTGAAATTTTTAATATTATATATGTAGACTGAATAGCTATAGTAGCGGCACTAGCAAAAATTAGCAGCGGGATCGACAACTGAAGAGGATCGTTGAGAACGACAAGAATGAAGATATTCTTACCTAGATCTATATTATCTCCTGAACGGTTTACGCCATAAAGTTTACACTTAGTTATTGTTTGTAGTCATATTAGGCGAGAATAAAAAAATATATAATAAAATGTTTAAGCAGTCTAGTGGCGTAGGGTATAAGCTTTGGATTACGATTTCTCTCGAACCTTTAGCAGTGGAAAGCTTATTAATAAAAATAGTAAAGCGATAAATGGCTTTAATTAAAATTAAAATAACTTCTGAAGAAGGTATGCTAACACAATAAATTTGCTCAACAGTGAAAAGTGATAAAATTGTTGATTTTCAATAACTCAAAATAATTCAACGAGATCGTTATTCAGTAAAATTAGAAGAAATCAAAATTGTTCTCTGCAATGTTATGAAAACATCGACAAATTAACTACTTTGTTGTAAAAAATCAATAACCTGCAGCTCTTGGTCTCTCTAATACATATATACAAATTTATTTAATTAGTGTTAACGTTCATATTTCTCGAGAACAGTACACGAAGCGAGCATGTGTTTCTTTTGGCAGCTAGAGTAGTCAAATATTTGGGGTAGTGGGGCATATAGTGAAACTCGGGCCTTACAAACATTCGAGTAGAAAGATATATTCAAATTATTGTCGGCATCTTAGAAACCTTTTGAGGTATAACCTCCGAATCTTGGCACTAAATGAATAGACCTCTAGTAATGGCGTACGCAAGAATTTGTTAGGGCGGAGTTTACGTAGAACAAGTTAAGTTTCTTTTCGAATGCATATACTTGACCCACGCGTCTTTGCCTAACTTTAATGCAATATGCTTTTAACTTACTTACTTACTTACTTACGATGGCGCTACAGTCCAAATCGGACCTTGGCCTCCTGCTTTTAACTGCTACTTCAAATATAGATGAGCAGCGTCTGTGATGCTAGTTCCGTCATCTCAACAGGATTCTAAAAAGGAAGATGAAAAAGTAGTGCTATTGTTACTGAAATACCGAATTTGTGCGACTGATAGAGCGAGTAATTACAATAGTTAAAAAAACGCGTAAACGTTTATTACGACTTTTTAAACATCACTCCGCAGGAAAACCATGAAAAAACCTGGAAAATTGCAGTGGCAATAAATTGGAAAATGCTACAGATGGATGCAATGGAGAATTACGAAACTAATGAATTACTAGCCGCGTAACGCGGCTACGCTCACGTTGTTCTATCGCCCCTGTTACTCCCGTTGATCCCGTTTCTCCGGTTGATCCATTGGTCCTGTTCCTCCCGTTGCTGTTATTTGTCCCGATGATCCTGCTACTCCCGTTTTTTCTGTTACTCCATCCTCTATACATCGAACACCCTCCACCCTTTATCCTCCATCTCCCATCCTCTATCCGCCATCCACCATCCTCCATCCACCATCCCCCATAATCCATCTTCTATTCTCCATCCACCATCCTCCTTCCTTCATCCACCATCCTCTATCTACCATTCTCCATCTTCCATCCTCCATCTTCCATCTTCCATCCTCCATCTTCCATCCCCCATCCTTTATCCACCATCATTCGTCTTCCATGTTCCGTCCACCATCTTCTATCCATCATCTTCTAACCTTCATCCATCCATACTTCATCCACTATCATCTATTCATCATCTACCATCCTATATCTACCATTAACCATCCCCTTTCCACCATCCACTTTCAACCATCCTCCATCCACTATTCATCATTCTCCATCCTCTATCGTCCATCCTCCATCCACCATTCAACATCCCCTATTCAACATCCACCATCATTCATCTTCATCCACCATCCTCCATCTAAAATCTACCATTCCCCATCCACCATCCTCCATCCATTCATCCATCCATCATCTTCTATTCATCTTCTACCATCCTATATCCATCATCTTCATCCCCTATCCACCATCCTCTATGGACCATCTACCATCCTCCATTTTACATCCTCCATCCATCCATCCTCTATCCATCATCCTGTATCCATCATCTACCATCCTATATCTACCGGCCCCCATCCTTTATCCACCATCCTCTATTCACCATCCTCCATCCTCCATCCACCATCCTCAATCTTCTATCCTCCATCCTCTATTTACCATCCTCCACCCACCATTCTCCATCCTTCATCCACCATCAACCATCCTCTATCCACCATCTCCAACTTTACCATTTAGTAATAGGAATGAATAACGAAACGCGGAAACGAACGAACTGCCGCTAAATCATTTGAAATACTCTTAAATGTTGAAATAACTCTCGTACCACCAATTGTAAAATTATTTTGTTAACGCAGAAAACCTTCGCGGGCGTGTGCTCAATATATCGGCGAAGTTACATCGTAATCGGATGAATAGTATTGGAAAGCGCAAACAAACCATTAGAGCACCAGAATACTAAAATCGTAAAAAAATTTGAAAAATGTTAAAAAAAAACTTTTGTTTTTGATTCGATCTGGACCAAACTTCACAGGAACCATCCCGGGACTACTCTACACGTTCCCTGAAAATTTCATCAAAATCGGTTCAGCGGTTTAGCAGTTCATAGGGAACATACGTACATACATCCATACATACATACACACATCATCTTTTATATATATAGATAGATAGATAAAAATTATTATTTCAAGGAAGATAACTCTTTTATTTTCTTAGCTTACATGACTTAGAAATAGTGGAGTGGAATGACATTCACATCAAAATTAAGTAAGTAATACTAAATGAAAAAAAATCAGAACAATTAAAATTAATATCACTTTAAAAAATAATGATAAAATTGACTAATTTATAATTAGGTAGTCTTTCATGGCCAATCTTCCTTCGTCGAAACAGCATCATGGACTGTATGAAAGCTGATTCCATTTCCTTCTGGCTTGTGTGTTGATGGCAATAAGACGTGCCTCCACCACGAACTAAAACAGACGAAAATTATTGTAAATTCGTTAAATTTAGTTAGCAACAAAAATTACTACCGTCTTTTAACCAAGCCCAGGAAAAGTCTCCAATTTTTCTTTTTACCGAAATTGTAAGGATTTACGTACGTTCGTCCGAGCTTCTCTAATCGTTTCGTTTCCGATTCGTTAATATGCGATTCTATGCTACTTTCGCCACGTGTTATTAAACGAGCGTGCCAAATTGTTAGAGCGCCGAGCGCAATAACTACAGCAACATTTATAAAAGCCATAAAAATTACAGCACGCCGTCTCATTGCAAAGTCGGGTAGATTTTGTGGTACGGGAAGATTGTGTTTAGCTGGTAAAACTTCGTGGTCATCGTATTCGTTGATTTCAGTCTGAAAAGGATTAAAAATTAAAGAGATGAACTGAATAAAATTTAGTAGATAGATGTAGGATGGTCACATTCTAAATTAACTATGACCACCTTCCCAAGAATTTAACGCAAATGGTGCTAGGCTCCTTCAGTGCTCCAAGCGTGTTCACCTCCCTATTTTTTTCACCTTTAAGTACTCTCTACTCTCATGTTGACTTCATCAGCTGTCGTAAAACTATTCAAGCTAAGCCAAATCATCAACCAAAATTTAATTGCAACAGGAATTTTCTATGCAAGGTGCCATGAACTTTGAAATTGGGAGTAGACGTGTTGTGTTTTAGGCCTTGGAAGGACTATTTCGACTTGAAAAAGTCAAAATAGTCGAAAGGAAAAAGAAGGTTCGGGACAGAAGGGCCAATTCCACCTAAGTCCGAATTGGTGTCTGAGTTCAGCTGGTGCGACGCTCTTGCTGGCGGCCGGGACTAGCTACTACTAGTGTGGGGGGGGGGGGGGTACTTGCTAAACTCAAGCCATTAAACCCTAGGCCTGTACAACAAAAATTGTAAGCGCCGACTTATCCAAGGGTATTTAAAAATGGGACTATTTTCAAATACCCTGGAGTAAGCCGACACGAAATTTTGTTGTCTAGGCCTAGGGTTTATGGTCTGAAGTCAGAACAAGAACCACCCCACACTGCCGTAGCTAGTCCCGGCCGCCAGCAAGCGTGTCGCTTCCGTTCTACTTCAGCCACCAATTCGGACGTAGGCGGAATTGGCCCATTCAGTCCCGAACCTTTCCAATCCTTCGACTATTTTGACTTTCTCAAGTCAAAATAGTTTTTCCAAGGCCTAAAACACAACAGACGAAGAGAGCTTTTGGAACAGGTCCTCTGAAAACAACATTTTCCATAACCTTGCCTCTGTAATTATGTGGTTGTAGTTGATATACCCAGTTGGTGGTTGAACCTATTCTCGGAAAAAAACAATAGTTTTGCGGAGCTTCAAAAGAAAAACTTAGATCCAATGAATGGACTATCAAAGGTTGGAAAAAAATTACCGAGAAGATAAAAGACCAACTTGAACTGAAACACAAGCATACGATAGACTCCGTCGTTCTGTCTAAATTTATGATTCAATTTCAGATTTAATGTAAAATATCCGGAGCCTAATTTATCTAATTCCGGATTGAAAATAGGAAAATACATTCAGTCACGTAGTCGTTTAGAAAAACGGACTTAATTGCAATTTCCTTGAACTTCTTAAAGGTATTCTGTTCTGTTAGGACGTAGGCACGTAATAATTCTAGATACTTAGCGCAGTTTCAGTTTAGAACACAGCGCAATATTTGAACCATTTAGCAATAATAAAAAGAAGAAATTTTTAAAGTTTGCCTATAGTATCCTATCTCTGGCAAATCAATAATGGAGCCTTGATAAAAAAAAATTCATTGATATCATTGATTCAAAAAGACATTTTGAGGAAATTTGTTGATGATAAACAACATACGACATATTACAATCTTATCTTAATAAAAACTCAAAAAGTACAAATACTTACAATAGGAATAATGTGCCCAGTTAGATTATATTTAACAGGATGGCCTAGGAGAGGTTCCGTCTCTTGCCACCCTTCTCCTTCTCCTAGCCACAAGTAGTTGTAGGCAATTTCCAATCCAAAAAGAATAATGAAAAGACAGCCTATAGTTGTGTAAACCATATAAAGGAAGAAATACCGATGATTTGCGTATCCGACGCAATTGTTGAGCCAAGCTATAAAAAAAGGAAAATTCATCAACTAAAGGACATTTTGCATAGCTTAATTCTACTTAATTGATAGGGGTATAAAATAAATAAAAACGACTCAATTTTAATTTGCTCAAATATTTATTAATAAAAAGTAATGGAGATTTTAGATGCGGGATGATTCAATTAATAAGCGATACTCCTGTATGCGTATGGATAGTACGGAGCGGCTCCTAGAGGATAGCCGGAACCAAGAGCGTATCCAGAACCAACGGAATATCCAAGTGGGTACGAGTCCGCACTGTATGGTAAAACAGTTGGACGAACATCATTATGCAGAACAGGTAAACCTGTTGAACTGTAGTAAGGATAGTAGGATCTGACGGCCGGTCTGTAGCTGAGCGATGAACTGCGAAGTAAAGTTGATCCCGGAAGGACTAGCTTGGTGGCCAATGCACAACCAATCACGGCGAATAAAATTGCAAAGATCTGAACAAAAATTTTGATAGATTAATGAATTTTGAATTTTATTTGGTATTTTCTTACTTTCATGATGAAGAGTATTTTACTTGGTCAACCTTCTTTAGTGAAATAACTGAAGATTTCTGTGTGGTTTGTAGTCAAATTAGGGTCTTTTTATACAACACTGTTGCTTCGGTAAATTTGTTTAAATCATCATTGGACAGGTTTTAGTATTCTTTAATGCTGAAGGCCACCGACTCTTGAAATTGATACAATGTAATTGCAATAGAAGTGCACTAATTTTTTTTAGACATTGACTTGTTTTATCACTATACTAATTTGAATTGAAGAATAAAACCTAATTGCTTTCTAGTGCATTTCAAGACACAGTGTTTAAGATACAACAACTTTTTATCACCAAATTTTGATTTTCTTGCTTTCATAAAATTTGCAAGCCACAAATTCGTCTGGCGGACAAATTGAGTTTTGCTATAAGAAATGATTACAAGTAACATGAGATTTATTTTTACTAAGTGCAGACAAAAAATTATTATCTAATAATTTTTTCTCTGCACTTTTCCATAGTAAACTTTCCAAACTTAATATTTATGAGCATAGTTTGTAAATGTAGCGCAATTTTTTAACCTTCTGATTCCGAAATCGCAGAAATCTCCTTAACATGACGAAAATAGGGTCTTTTTTACCTTAGTCTTCTAAATTTCAAAACGCTATAACTTTTCATTTCAGGGCTTCCGAGATTTGAAACATGGCTCAATCTGTTTTAAAATATCGACAGATTTCAAGATAATTTTTTCTTTTTTTTTCAGTTTGTGGTCAAACGCAACAGTAGTACCTTCGCGCCCTTTCGCCTCATAGAGTCCTTCCCCTCTTCTAAGTTTTTGTAAAATCGGCAAAAATGCCCGCATATTTGCGGGGCCTCATCGTTTTTCGATTTTGAAAAAAAAAAAACGCTCTGGGACTAAAATGGCAGCTATTTGAAGAAAAAACACTTTTTTCACTGCTTTTTTGGCTTAAAAACTGAAATAAAAAAAAAATGGAATAAAAAAAAACTCGACGTTGGGGTTCCCCAAATTTAGTTTACTTTCTTTTAAGCTTTTATTCATTAAAATCGGTTTATTCGTTGAAGCTGTAGAACGTACCGTGGTCAGCAAAAAGTGGTTTCGAGAAAAACGCGTTTATAGTTTGACGTTACAAAAAAATTGTATTAAATATCGGACGACCGTTCCACAAATCGGTCTGTAACTCGTGAAATACATTCGATATCGAAATATCCTTTTGTCCACGTATTCTCAATATGTTAAGGATGACAATTAATAAAAACAAAATTTATCGTCATGAACTGATACCTTGCCTTAAGCTGAATAGTTTTCCGCTTTGTTTTCTTCCACCAGACGGATGCCGCTTAAGTTATAATGGGCCTAGCAACGACGGTATACATCCAGTAGGTTAGTTTTGGATTCAGTCCCCAGTTTTGCGCCTGCAGGTCCAGAGAGAGATTCTGGCTATTTCAAGAACTTTGTCCAATTGAGCATTGCAAGTGAGCTTTTCATCCAGGATGATTAATACCCAATCCTGCTTCAGTGCACCAGATTGCTACCTGGTTTAGGGTATTCTGAACTAGATCTGTCACTGTCTCTTCAAATTTACCTCTCACAAGGATGAAAAGGTTTTCAGCGTAATCATGTACTCCTGTGACTCCGGATTTTATTAGGTATTCAAGTAGTTTGTTCACTTACTAAGCACCAGAAGATGGGTGATAGTACTTCCATGCGGTGGAAACCTTTCGCAGCTGTGACTGTGACTATTGAGTTGGCTAGTGTCTCTTAGTCGCAACCTAACCTAGCCAAGTCCGATCTGGATTGTTCCATTTGAATCTTCTGTGCGTGAGCAGACTAGTTAGCCTATTTTTCAACTCTGACGGAGCAGACGAAAATGGGATAATTAAGAATGAATAATGTTTAAAGTAAAGACCACTGGATATAGAGAAAAGCGTAGGACCATACCATGAGTAGGAGTAGACAGTAAAACGACTCTTAGGTGAGCTCAGTTCGTCGAGGTTTTTAGTAATCTATACTAGAAATTTATTTATTATGTCATTACCCTTTCTCCTTGATATACAATTTCTTGCAATGCTCCAATATTTAACAGCAATTACCTAAAATATTCTTTTCAATAAAAAAAAATGTTAAAAACTTACGGCAGTGGTGATCCATTTTAAGAACGCAACGGTTACAAACGGAACAGTGATGAGTGCGCGGGGGTTTCGGCTGAATACATTTCTTGCACATACTAACAGCCTCCACTAGAAGTTTCTCCTGAAATAAACAACAATTACTTTAAAACTAAATTCAACAATTATTCAAAATTAAAATCGTCACCTCCGGCGGAAACCCAACCGGAGTCCATGCCGCCATAAAATAGTGAAAAACAATATTCACAAGAAGCCAATTTCCGACAACGACCAACACTATTGTGAACTCAGGACTCTTGTTCCACCAGTGCGGCAGCCCTATCCAGTATGCGACATAAACAACGGCAGCTGTCAAAAGTGTGACGGCAACAACAAAGAACTGCAAAAATTCGATTGGTTTGAGTTTTTTCTGAATGAAATTCATCGGGGAAAAAATCCCAAAATACGACTTAAACTTAATTTTAACTCACCGGCCCTAAAAGATGCGTGTAATTGTCCACAAACCAAAAGATCGGCTCCATACAAACATCGCTCGCATAACTCTGATTCATGTGCGCATTGTTCGTGAGCGATTTCGCACACAACTTCAAGTAACCGTAGCGGCTACGGCATTTATCACTGCAAATCAATCGAAATGAGTTCAACAAAAATATCAAAAATAAAATTGCGCCAAACACTTACAGAACAGCTTTCGGCAGCTGCCGGCATCTCCATTGCACTTTTCCCATGATTCGCGACATTTACTACCGCTCGCCGCTCATACTTTAGCGTCTACAGCTGGTTTTTCGCAAGACTTTATTCAGAAATTGTAAATTTTCGTAAACAAAAATAACCACACACTCACGCTGCGGTACTTGACAGCTGACATTGACGTTTGGAAGATGACACAAATGTGGAACATGTAAGTTCACAATTGACTTCGAGTTGAATAATTTTGAAATTTGTTATTATTTAGTCTGTTCGTTTTGTCGGTTTTAGTGTACACTGAGTACACTTTTTCCACTGGCTCTCGAGCTAGTGCAGAAAAGTGTAAAAGGGAGTGCCGGGGAAGGAACAAAAACACTAAGTCTGTTCTATTTGACGGGTGTAGTGTACACCTTCTACACTTTTTCCACTGGCTCTCGAGCTAGTGCAGAAAAGTGTAAAAGGGAGTGCCGGGGAAGGAACAAGAACACTATTTGAGGTTGAGTTTGTG
Organism: Beris chalybata; assembly: GCA_949128065.1. Taxonomy (NCBI): domain Eukaryota; kingdom Metazoa; phylum Arthropoda; class Insecta; order Diptera; family Stratiomyidae; genus Beris; species Beris chalybata. Next base: position 138,946,191 of record OX421894.1, read on the forward strand.
TCATGATTCTTAACGCCCACCCTGTGAAGTTTCGCTATCAATTGTCAAATTTACGAAGTGGGCAAGTGCGGCAAGTAGCGACTTTTCTCCGAAAACAGACGAACTACAAAAACGCATCGCTTCAAGAGCGCTCAGCACGCATTAGATCCTTAGCGAAGAAAAAATATTCGAAGTTTTTGATATAGTGATTCGAAATTACTGGAGCGATTTGCGGTAACGAGGATGGATGAAGATTCGCTAAGTAAGTCGAGTGTCAGGCGACAATTTTCCAATTTCTGTGATTCCTAAAAAGCATTGACAGCGAAATATTTAAAAAAAAAATAACCTTGTTCCGCGTCGCAAATTTTTTTACTATATTTTGCGTGGGTGGAAGGATGCGGAATGGGGGAGATTTAATTTTTGTTTATGTTTTGTCTCTTTCTGGGGGGGCTTGAGAAGTGCTGCCAAGGGTGGCGGCGAGTCGATATCCAGACCCCTTTTTTTGTTGCTAACTTTGGACACCTCGGCTTAGCTGTGTATTTTGTCCCTATCGGGAAAATAAGCCTCCCCATGACACTTAGTTTTAAAACGTATTACGCATTACGTTTCCGCCAATTTAAACTCCCTGGGAGACTACAAAATCAAGTTTAAAACAGGACGAAAGTGACCGCTGCGGTCCCTATGGGTTTTTTTTTATATTCCCGACCATTTGTGACCCTTTCAATGGTTCACATCTCTTTCTTTTTCCAACTCGCTATCGCCTTTAATTTATGAACTTTAAATTGATCAAATAAGTTTTTGAAATCTGATTTTTACATATCTTTTAGTTTAATTCACTCCTAAAACTTCTTGAAGAAGTTTTTCCCCCTTCCGTCAGCGGATTCTTGCACGCTATCCGTAATGATCCCGCTTTTCAATTGGCTCCACATTTAAGATCTGGCTTCAATCCAGAGCTTAACTTCACCTGGACTAATATTTATACATCCAGACCCCATCTTATTCTTTTGCGTTGTTAATGGAAGTCCGGCATTTTTCTCGTGAGCATTTGATAAATTGTTTGGCTCTATTCAAATCTTACACACTGCAAATCCTGGCGCTCAAGTAGTAGTTTAAATCAAGTTCAATGTTCATTACATTGCCTAGCCCCACTGTATCATTCATTATCTATGTAAATTTACATTTCCTACGATTGCGATTAAAATCAGTCATGTTCGATGGGAAGGCGAGTCAAGAGTAAATTAATTCTTAATTTGTTGTTGCTATAATTGTCAAAAAATACAAATATTTTGCTTCAAACTGAACTGTATATACATACAATAAATTAAATAATAGATAATAATAAAAATAATGTGCATATATGTACTTATTTGTTGTGTAGTTTCCTTGTTTTAGGATTGCGTGGATAAAAAAGGGTGATATGTACTTACACGGGTTTTTCATTTCTTGTATCTAGCACGTTTAGTGCGCGTATATTGGCTACTATTCAGTAGGCTTGCGCATTGTAGTTCACCTTAGTGACCGCGAACGAACTAGTTCGTTAGTCTTCGCGAACTAGTTCGTTGTTTTAGTTCATCGTTCCCCAAAAAAAAAGTAAGTAAGTAAGTAAGAAAGGAGTTCAAGTTGAAATTGAATGTGAGGACCTAAAAAAAAAAAAAAAGGTCCCCAGCCCGGAAGGAACTAGTTCGTTTCAAGTTCGGATTGAATGTGAGAACCTAAAAAAAAGTCCCCAGCCCGGAAGGAACTAGTTCCTTTCAAGTGTGGATTGAATGAAAGGACCAAAAAAAAAGACCCAGCCCTACTAGTTCCTTTCCAGTTCGGATCACCTACAAAAACGAACTACTTCCAAACAAACGAACTAGGACCGGAAGTCACTGCGAACTAGTTCGTTCATTTCACTTGTGGGAGCGATCTTCCGAACTAGTTCGTTCACGAACTACACAAGCCTACTATTCAGAGTGTCCGGTAAATGAGTGGCAATATTTTAAGGAATGATTTTCTGTTGTATTTTGAGAAAAAAACATGTTCTACAAAATGGGTAAGTTTTCAGTATTCGCCGAGATGAAGATAGTAAAGAAAAGACTTTCGGACATGTACGCTTCTCATTGAATTGTTGCAATTATAGTCGACCTGAAATTGATAATTTAGTCAGGCGGCTTTACAGACTTATCGAAGACCTAGCTCATTGCAATCAGATGAGTCTGACCGGTTGTGGTTTGTGCTGTTGTTGCGTGTATGTGCTGCTGTTGCATGTTTGCGCTGTTGTGGCATGTTTCGCATGATTTGCTTATTTTTAATTTTTTTTTTCTTTTAAAAAATTTTTTGCTTACTTCTATCTTTATTTTTTTTTCTGTTACTATTAACTATTAATTTTTTTCTGATAACTACACGTTAATTTTTTTTTATGTTTCTTATTTTTATATATATTGTATCAACAAAATTATTTCTACTTCCCCTTATACCAGTGCGTAGCACTGACTGGGGAGTACTCTTGAGATTAAGGTACATATTAAGTAGATATTGAATTTTCTTTCTGTTAATTTTGCTGAGTATGCGGTAGGGTCATCTTTAATTTGATATGCGACAAGTGCAAATCTGGACAATTTTGACAATTTAGAATTTTGTAGCATATATACAAAATGTTGAATATGGTTAGGTAAGTATTATTCAGCTGCACGCTGATAATTTTTACATAATATCCATTTGAGGTCGTTTGGCTCTCACAATCGGTGAGATTTACTAGTTAAGCAATTAAGTTGAAAAAAATTCAAATATCCATTGGCGTACGAGTGGGGCAAAATAAATGATAAAAGAAAATGGAATGCATATACATATTTTCACGAATTTCGTCATATCTCTGCAGTCTTCTTAAGTATTAAATTAATGTTTATTCTACGGATTCTTCACATAAATGCCTAGAAAGTATTTTCAAGATTCGTGATGGGTTGTATACATTTTCACGAATTCTGCTACATCCCTTAGGTCTGATTAGACTCTTTTCACTTGCGTAATAATCGCCTAAAATCTGTTATTAAGTTCTTTCCTTTTCAATCTGGCTGCTTTTAGTTGCAATTAGGAAAGGTTGTTGCTGATGCGCTTATGACCTATTTTAATTTCTTCACAGGCAGTGGCGATATCGATGCCGAATCGGAAGTCCACAGCCAAGATACACCACCGGATGCACTAATGAATTTGTTTATGTATAATTTCGATCACCCAGCGAATCCGGCAATTGACCAACCCGAGCAAGAAGGGAACGCAAATAACGGCAGTGGAGACGATGACCAAAATAGTTTACTCGAACGCGTCATAAATTTCGACACAGAACTTCCGACCGAGCATTCGTATCTCGGTAATATGACGCAGGTATTGAGCGTCGGTTATTTAGAGGCCGGCAAAATTTACAGCTTGTTGATTTTTGTACATCATTCGATGGTCTTTCCGGGCGAAATTCTACCTATGATTATACCCGACTATCTATTCGATCCGGCACTACACGACGAATCCGCTGTATTCGGCGTGATTTTTCCGAAAATGTCGAAAACAAATAAGACGGAATTGTACGGTGTAACGCTTCAAATTTATGAGAAACGAACTGACGAACATAATAACGTGGTGATTAAGTGTAAGGTCCATCAACGATTCGTCATAACGAGAAAATATAATAAGAAGTAACTACAGTAGGGTAGGGATTTGAATTTTCGATATTAATGAAATATTTCTTAACAGCTTCACTGATCTTCTGAAACCGCTTCGAAGGTACTCCGATAGAATTCTTTCCAACTAGATATACCGACAATTTTGTTTTTCTACCTATTCTAGAAAGGTCTATGCTAAGGTATTAATTCTGCCAGAGATTATCCTGCCAGATCCGCTCTCCTCACTCGATTTGGGCAGTTTGAATCGATTTCGAAATATCGATTCGCTGGATAGTAAGTTGCGACAAATTCAGGCGTCGACGACGATTTGGCCGCAATTCGTGTACGAAAAATACAAGATAGCGTCGATAATTGAACGAGCTAAAAGGTGCATCACCTCGTATCAAATAAAAGAAATGCCCACCGACTTAACATGCCTATCGTTTTGGCTTTGTCGAAATTTAATTTTCGATTCAGACGATAGGGCAAAAGCTTTTATTAATAATTCGGTAAATACACGAATGCAAATTATCGAAAAATTTCTCGAGCGAGTAAGTAAAATTGCGTTTTGGTTTTTAATTATGGAGATTTGATTCAACGGTAGAAAAATTACCGAAATGATTTGCTTTTAGAAACAATACTTCTACTGTAAACGATGTAGAAATCGAATTGCCAATTGCAGTTCACTTTTTGCAATGTCAAAGCATGGCGTACAGACACACTACTGCAATCCAGGTAAGTAATTGATCTAACTAAATAACGATGTAGGGTAATTCGATTAATCGAAAAATGTTTAGGTGGATTTATACACGAAACAAATACCGTGTATGAACTGGAACCGGAATCGATTTATCCATCAGGCGATCCATCTACGGAATTCTCATGGTTTCCCGGGTAGTTACGATTTACTTTCGAGAAAATGCAATAGTTTTGAATATAATTTATTTTGTTTTCTTGTTCGTAGTTATTCGTGGCAAATACTCTTGTGTCGATTTTGCGGCATACACATCGGATGGCAGTTTGAAGCGGTCAAATCGAACTTGACTCCGCAATGTTTCTACGCTTTGTCCGGTGTCAAAAGTACAGAGTTACAGCTTAGGTTGGATTGAAGACCATTTGTACACTAGTAGCGTACTAGGCTTGTAAACGCGATGTCGTGGGCTCAACTCCCACTCTACACATAAATTATTTATAAGAATTTTTCAGTTGCTATAGGCTTTGAAATTATTAATATAAAAAAAATATCGACCGACCTCTCGAGAGTATGGACCACCAGAACGGATAGCGGAAGCGCAAAAAAATTCATAATCAGCAAATATTTGAGATTTTTGTTTTAAAACCATGTTGCAATTAAGTGTAAAATTAATGTGTATTAAACGAAAATTGTGTAATCGTATTCTAAATTATTTGTATTTTTTCTAAAAAATTCTTATGCCAGCTCCATAATTTCGCCAAGAATAGACACACACCGGAGTAACTTTTATAAAACTGAATTTAATTAATCAAAATAGGCACCTAGGCATGCAATATCCATTTAAAAAGGTTCAGAAATAAACTGACCATTTTAATAAAAAAAAGTTAAATCTGACTATTTCAAAACTAAATTATACCATGCAGGTAATGACGGAAAATTAGTGTGAAAAGCAATAAATTCTGCTATAGGTAGAAACAGTAAGTCTGGATCCGTATCGGAAATAGTGCATAACCATCAAAGACTGTACGCACAGGATGACCCACAGAAAATGGCCAACATTTTTAATACCTATTTTGCAAATGTCGGGGAAAATTTAGCTTCAAAAATAATCAACACGGCCACAGAACTATCAACTGTATCGGCTCCACCTCTTCAAACAACAGTCCTACAAAAAGAATACACAACCGAAGCGGAAATAAGCACAACAAATCGTCCAAATGAAGGATGGTTCTTGTCCTGGTTTTGATGGCGTTTCAATCGAATGTTTAAAATGTATAAGAGAGTCGATCTCTAAGCCTCTCACCCACTTGATTAATCTTAGCCTATCAAATGGCGTATTTCCCGACATTTACAAGACAGCTCTAGTAACCCCAATATACAAAACTGGTGATAAATGCCAAATCAATAATTACAGACCCATATCTGTAATATCTAATATCGGTAAAATTATTGAGAAGGTCGCTAAAAAGAGGCTAATTCACTATTTCGAATCACATAAGATTCTAAATGGTAGTCAATTTGGTTGTCGAGCTGGAAGTAGTACCCATGACGCTATAGCCCTATTAACTAGCTTAATAAGCTCCTCGCTGGATAAAGGGAGAAAAGGATGTGCAGTTTTTCTAGACTTGTCAAAGGCATTTGACGCAATGCCACACGACAAATTAATAAAAAAAATTACCGAGACTGGTATAAATAAAATTTGGGTTAACTGGATCTCAAGTTACCTTAAAGACAGATCTCAGTATGTTAAAATCAATGACACTATCAGTACAAACCGTGAAACTTTCTGTCACGGAGTACCTCAAGGGACTGTCTTGGGTCCAATTATATTCTTAACATATATCAATGACATTTGTAACCAACCTTATTTTCGGGAAGATGATATCATACGCAGACGATACAGTGCTATACTTCGAGGGTGAGTCCTGGGAAGATGTGGAAGTTAAAGTAAACCATGGGTTGTGTGAAATGAAGGATTGGCTAAATTTCAACTATCTGACTCTAAATTCTTCTAAATCCTGTTACTTGCCATTTTCCCTTACACAAAAAGAACAGCCAGATTGTCTGAATATTAAAATTCACTCCAGTGAATGCACCCGGGTTTGCTGTTGTGACCATCTTCAAAGAGTATCAAATACAAAATATCTAGGAATCACTTTTGATAACCTGGTGAAGTGGGACATTCAAATTTGAAATATGACTAACAGCCTGAAAAACTTATTCCCACTTGCTTCGTAGTCAGGTCTTTTATGAATAAGGAAACTAAGCGCATGTTCTACTTCGCATTAGTCCACTCAATTCTATAATACGGAATCATTTCCTGGGGATGTGCAACAGACGCAATTTTGAAACCCCTACAAATCATACAAAAAACACTACTCAAAATTCTTTTGAAATACACTTTTGATGGCTGCTTTATTATTGAATTTTTGGTCGTCAAAAAATGATACAAATGTTTAAAAAAGTGGTAGTCGATTGTAGAAAGCTCTGATGAGTATGGTGGGTGAAGAAGAGTCTCATAGTGCAACTCGTTTAATTTTTGGAACGTTGTATTCTTGAAGCATGAGGCTGTTGAATCCTGGAATATCCCCGTGATATTCTAGTCAGTTTATTGAAATGTTGTTGCTGAAAATTTGTCCCGGCGTTCGTTAGAATGCCTCAGGTGGAACAAAAAAAAACGGTATATGCTCCTCAATACGAGACGCAAATTACCTTTGAATTTAACAGCTGAAAAAGGAGAAAATTGAAATTAGTTTTTGATGCTTACTGGTTACTTCGTCGTTGTCCGAAAAGAAAAAGAGTTGATGTTGATTTTTAAAGTTTTTAATTGCTTCGACTGTCCGACAGCGTTTCCTCTTAATGGTTTTAAAAATACTGGACACTTAACACTAACATCGAAAATCTTATATACTAAATTATTGCTAACTATATTAATTGCAAATGGGCCAGTCGTTCAACCCATGGCAAAGAACGCGAAGTCGAGAATTCGACGATGCAAACAATCGGCAGTTTTAGGGACCCACAAATAGTGCAATCCACTGAAAGTGCAATGCGCTCATTTGCGGGTCGCGATAATTTTGAAGTATTTGCAGTTTGATCGCGCAGAGGAAAAAGTATAATGCAATTAAAAGAAAAGAAAAACAAAGCGTATCAACTCGACCATTCCCGGTACCTGTGGTACGCGACATGTGATGACACAGCAGAAAAGGTTATTGGGGAACTCCCAGCTCTGTCGTCACAATGCCGTACTTCAGGGCAAGAATCGTAATTCGATATGTTTACGGTCGAGTTGTTAAGTCATGTTATTGTAGTAATTTTTACTGAATGAATGGCGAATAATTTTGATGCGTCAGGGGAAGAACGACTGGTCTGACTTAAACAATAATTATCGAGAGGAAATGCAAAACATCGGATGGAATTATTTGGCTGGGCACAACAAGGCCATGCGTTGTCATGAAGCAGTATCACTCCGTCCCTGTTGACCGTTGAACACGCAATTTCGGATGCATTTCATCGCATTGGGTACAATACTTCTCAGCATTAATGGTTTCACCACGCTGCAAAAAACTGCAGCTATAGACCACCAAACAGTCAGCATTATCTTCTTCGAATGGAGGTCTGGTTTCGGCATATAATTTGGGAAGAAACCGCTCCTCCAGCTGCTTATTTTTAAGATGACTTTGCTGTCTTTATCAACTGAGTATTCCCGTCGCTTGCGTGGTTTACCTACCGGCCTGTTACTACTAGCTTTGCCCTTAAGAGCACGTTTGGAGATTATTCTGTCTTCCATACGCTCTACATGGCCAGCCCAGGCCCACTGCACTTTACAAAGTTCGATGAACGTTAAGGCTTCTGGCACCTTGGTTGATACGACTCATGGTTGTATCTTTTTCGCCAGTCCGTTCCTTCCTTCACAGATCCTACAATTCTTTGGAGGACCTTTCTTTCGAATGCGTTAACTGCTTTTTCGAAGTTCGCGTTAATGTCCATGTCTCGCTACCATAACAGAGCACAGGTCGTATAATAGTTTTAGTTTTATATATTCGCAGCTTATTCTTCCTGCCCCGAACCACCTCCTGAAATTCAGAAAAAGTAACAGGCGCCCATAACCAGCAGCTCATTAGTTTTATTTCTACCTAGTGGTGCTTCAGCACGTAAAATCGTTCTCAGACCCCGTATCGATATACAAGCATTTTTCAATGCTAAAAGTTGTTATATTTTAAAAGAGTGTCTGCTATGTACAATATAAGTTTGAAGTATTGTAACAAATACATTTTTCGTTTTTAATTATAGTTCCAACAGTTGCGCAAAAGATGCTGACAATTTCTGAAAGGATGTAAAAAAATTAGTCATAACGCTACCAATCTAAATTATTTAAAGTAATTGTGTTAATTAAGTCAAGCAGCACGAAATTGGTTTCTATTTTCAAGTAATCTAGTCACGCTTGGCGTGAAATGGACAATGGACCGTGATCGATACATTTTGGTTGAAGCAGTAAGTTGCATCCATCGACAGTGCCTCGGATATGAGCCAAGTTAATGATAACAAATTTTAACTATTCAAGCAAATGCGAGGTTTTCTAACTTGTGGATGTACTTTGTTAATACGCTTTCTTTCCTTATGACTCCAGACTCTTTCCGATACTAGGTTTAGACGATCGCAATGCTTGGCCACAGTCTCCTCGGTACTGCGCCGCTCAATTTTTATTGGGTAAGGTGTTTGGTCGAGAGGGACAGTGAGCCAACGAGGAAATGCGTGCACATTGCACTATCTACTCGTATACATATTTCGAATTAGCGTTGAGGCTCTTAATCGAATGGTTGCCATTCGTTTACCAAGGAGTGATCGATGGAATAACATGTCCAGTGCTACAGAGGGCGTCAAGTTTCTTATTACTAACAACACAAAAAAAAAGTTATCTTACCTCTTTACAAAACGGACAATTTCCAAATGTTACGGTCAAAAAAGTCTTTCCATCTTTCAACGTAGCGAACCATTCCTTCAAGCAAACGGCATGAAAAACGAGATCACAGCGCGAATTATCGCACGAAACGATCGGAACATGACCGTCCAGCAAGTACATGTAGCATATATTGCAGTATTTCTCCTCGCTGTCGGCCCCATTATCCTCGCCGCCTTCGTCTTTCATCGGAAAATACATCAAATCGAAAATCCGCAACAAGTTCCGATGAACATCCAAATCAATGTCCCATCGTTGAATATTCTCGTTGTACATCTGTCGGTATTTCTCCACTTCGGCCGTCGGACCGATAAAATTCAGGACAATCGAAGACGGCGAGAACGGATCCATGACCATTTTCGCGAAAACTTTCTCGGTAATTTGAAAAATGCGCCAGTTGTGCTTGGTAGTTACGGGAACCGGTTCGACAACGGTACATAGCTGATCGATTGTATTCATCGTTCCGTAGAATTCATCGAGTTGTTCTAAGAGTCGCAAGAATTGTGCCAAGTAGCCGGCGAGGGTTCCGTCCGACGAGAATAGCTCGTTGTTGCCGGCGACCGACGAGTCGATGTCCGGAAGACTATGACCTCGAACGGTGACATCAAAACGTGACGATCGCTCCAATTCCATGTAGTGATTTTCGTAGTTTTTCAAATTTGTGAACGATATTAAGTTGTATTTGCCGTTCATGGAAACTTTGTACTGATCGTTGCCGGCGAGCGATCTGAGTTGATTTAGAAAATCTCTAATAACGGCTGGCGTAACTGGAGGCTGGTATTTTTTGATTGTGCTCGATAAGTACTTGATTAGCTCCTGGATATAGCTCACTACATCTTCAGCGTTTACGGGATTGAATTCTTTTAGAGAAATCGAATTAAAACCACGGACCACTTTGCAAGAAATATTCGAACTTGACGGAAAGTTGGGCGCGAAAAAATCAACGCTGCAAACATTTTCCTAGAACCAAAAATTAGACGTATAATTTCTCGTAAGTGAAACTGAACTAACCTGGACGTTAAGATGTCCTACAAAATGCTTTTTATTTTCATTTAAAAGTTTGAAACTTGGAAATTCAAGTAAAAATGATTCTTTCGTCGTCGCTGTCATTTTACTTTACAATGAAATTCCTTGCAACTACAACTGCGACACCTGGGCATTGAGGTCGAAACTACTTGCGTATTTGGGGGAAAACCCGACTTCTTGTCAGTTGGATTTAAATTTGCGATTCCATTGAATTTGAATAATTTAAACACTGCTGATGTGCCGCAAATTGGAATTTGTAATAGTTTTTATGCAAGTTGGATTGAAATTTTAAATTGAAGTTTATTGCCAAAAGTTCCAAGCATTGATGAACTGTTTATGGGAGTTGTTACGAAATGTTTTTAGAAATATATAAAAAAAAGACTATTACAAATGCTGGAAATTTTCGGTTGGGAATTATCGTTGGGTAGATCGGTGGGCAATCTTTGCAGTGATGCGTTCAATGTTTTTGTTTAATTGCGTTTAACTTAACTGGTTACTTAATCTTTCGGATAAAGTGCATTTGACCTACATACCTACATATATGTTGTGTCAACAGTAAGTAGTATTTAAATATAAAAAAGTAGTGGTGATTTCTTTTCTAAAAAAAAATGTGACCCGTTTAGATGCAAAATTATTGCAGTTCTGCCCTCTTTTTTGACAGCTCCGTCCGACAGGTCAATTGACAATAAAACGCTTTCAGGTCAAAAAGCTATTATTAAAATTTAAATATATTTACACTACACTCCGTATGATTTCTAATTACCGTATGACCCGTTGGACAGTTTAATTTATGCTTTTAAATCGGTTGCCGTTGTTGTCGTAGGATATTTTTTTCTTATTTTCATCGTTTCTTACGCACATTTGAGGTTAAAGGAGTTGCACCGCCGAAATTTTCGGGGCAAGAAATGCGAGTTTTCAGGTCAATTTTAGCCACGGACTCAAACCCCTTTTTCTACCAGGTCAAAAAAAAATTTGAGAATAGAACAGCGAAACTGCTAGAACAAAAATTAAGGGCAGAAACGGGTCACATTTTTTTGCAGAAAAGAAATCACCATGAGTTGCACCGCCGAAATTTTCGGGGCAAGAAATGCGAGTTTTCACGGCAATTTTAACCACGGACTCAAACCCCTTTTTATAGCAGGTCAAATTTTTTTCTACAATAGAACGGCGGAACTGCTAGAAAAAAATTGAAGGCAGAAACGGGTCACATTTTTTTCCAGAAAAGAAATCACTATAAGTAAAAAGTAAATGAAAATCGTGATGTAAGCTTAACTCTTAAGGAATTTACTCACTTGGAAACGGAAAAAAATTGTTTTTTTTTTATTTTTATTATTTTTTACATTCAACTCTACGCAAAATAAAACAAACTGCTGATTTTTTCCGATCGGTAAGAGTGGTAAAAAAATTAGTTCAAAGTACGAAAGTTCGGTAATATTTTGGTATCATGTATACATTTTCAGATGTATTCTTTATTATATTTCAAACAAAAACGAAAACAGAATCAGATAAAAAACTGAATGTTGGAAAACAGAACCAATGCCATCTCTATAATTTGTATCAACAATATAAACAAAAATAAATTTAAATTTGGAGAGAAAATCATTGAAAAAAGATTGAAACTAAACGATTTTAGTTTTTTCGCTCTCCTGGCCAATTTTTTTTATTCAAGAAATGTTCCTTAATCTCGAAAATGATAACAGATATCAAGATGGTATCAAGATGATTCCCACGAGACGGTTTTCGTTCGCTTCCCTTTCTTACACATGGGACTCTATGGCTGTGGAAAAGGTGTAGAATTTTGATTAGTTTTCTACGGGTATGACCTGCCTGTTGGATACTTGTTTCCCAACACGTTCTCGAGCTATATACATATGTTCGGATCAAGGCTAGTGTCCTTTTTTTGAATGACATTTATATGGCAGCTGAAGAGTACCTTCATTTTGTCTGTGTTTGTCCTTAAATCTATTTGTAAAAAGTTCAATATTATATAATAATATAAATTTTAAATTAAGAGTTTTCAGTATATGATCTCTCGTATAGTGGCGTTACAACAGAAGGGGTTTTGCGATTCCATCGATATTATAACCTCGCCTTGCATTATAATATATATTATAAGAGGGTGCATGTATTTAAGGGGGTTAGTGACTTGACGAGTTTTCAAACAAATTCATGTACCTACCTCTTTCTCAGGAACCGCTCGACCGATTTTAATCAAACTTTTTTTACTTATTATGTTAGTAAATCTAATGCTACTGATTGAAGCAATTTCAAAAATATTAAAAACTAATTCACTTATAAGCTTTGAAAGTAAAAAACTTTTTCATATTTTTTAAACTTAAAAAAAAAAAAAATTACAATCAACTTTTTAAAAATGCCTTTCTTCAGTATAAATACCATGTTTCTATCTTTAAGCAAAAAAAAAAATCAATTCTTATCAGTTTCGAAAAAAAAAAAATTTATTGAAAAAAATGCGAAAAAAAAATTGTTCAGGTGAGCGAAAAACTAAAATCGTTTTAATCTTTTTTCAATGGTTTTCTCTCCAAATTGAAATTTGTTTTTGTTTATATTGTTAATACAAATCACACAGATGGCATGGGTTCTATTTTCAAACCTTCTGTTTTTTTATCAAATTATGTGTTGTTTTTCATTTGAAATATAATAAAAAATACACGAATGAAAATGTATACATCATACCAAAATATTACCGAACTTTTCCACTTTGAATTAACTTTTTGACCACTTTTACCGATCGGAAAAATCTTCAGTTTGTTTTATTTTGTGTAGAATTGAATGCATAAAAATATTAAAAAACAAAAAAAAAGGAAAAAAATGTGTATAAATTTTCACAAATTTCGTTATATTTTTTAAATTTTTTAAAATATTGAATTGTCTTTATATCTACATGTTCTTCATTTAAATGCAAGAATATCTTATGGTGATTTCTTTTCTGGAAAAAAATGTGACCCGTTTCTGCCCTCAATTTTTGTTCTAGCAGTTCCGCTGTTCTATTCTCAATTTTTTTTTTTTACCTGCTAGAAAAAGGGGTTTGAGTCCGTGGCTAAAATTGACCTGAAAACTCGCATTTCTTGCGCCGAAAATTTCGGCGGTGCAACTCCTTTAACCTCAAATGTGCGTAAGAAACGATGAAAATAAGAAAAAAATATCCTACGACAACAACGGCAACCGATTTAAAAGCATAAATTAAACTGTCCAACGGGTCATACGGTAATTAGAAATCATACGGAGTGTAGTGAAAATTTATTTAAATTTTAATAATAGATTTTTGACCTGAAAGCGTTCTATTGTAAATTGACCTGTCGGACGGAACTGTCAAAAAAGAGGGCAGAACTGCAATAATTTTGCATCTTTACAGGTCACATTTTTTCAGAAAAGAAATCACCATTAAAATTCAATATAAGAGGTGGTGTACATTTGCACAAATTCCGCCATATTCTTTTTTATTTAATAGTGATATCTTTTCTGGAAAAAAATGTGACCCGTTTCGGCCCCCAATTTTTTTCTAGCAGTTCCGCCATTCTATTGTGGAAAAAAAGTTGACCTGCTAGAAAAAGGGGTTTGAGTCTGTGGTTACAATTGCCCTGAAAACTCGCATTTCTTGCCCCGAAAATTTCGGCGGTGCAACTCAGTTAACCTCAAATGGGCGACAACATAAGAAAAAAAAAATCCTATGACTACAACGGCAACCGATTTAAAAGCATAAATTAAACTGTCAAACGGGTCATACGGCAATTAGAAATCATACGGAGTGTAGTGTAAATATATTTAAATTTTAATAATAGCTTTTTGACCTGAAAGCGTTCTATTGTCAATTGTCCTGTCGGACAGAGCTGTCAAAAAAGAGGGCAGAACTGCAATAATTTTGCATCTAAACGGGTCACATTTTTTTCAGAAAAGAAATCACCATAAATATAATATTATTACAGCAGTATTTGAATTCTTACGCTTTTAGTTTTTTTTTTAAAAAATTACTACAATTTTTATATTGTTAAAAATTAACATTCCAAAAAGTTTCCTTGTCGTGAAAGTACTGTTGTTATTTTTCGTTCTTGACCGCCATATTTGGTATTCTGAGGAATTCTTTTGCACATTCTGTCCCATCTCAACATTAACCACTTCCCGACTTTTGTCCCAACAAATAATGAAGATTTAGTTTTGATTTTTATCATTTTAAATTTCTTAAGAGTCTCATAACTAAAAATCTCACTCACATTATTTTAAATCTTGAATAATTGGTAGAGGTACTCTACCTCTTTCAAAGATAACTTTTTGTAATTCGACGATTTTCAACTTACTGCAAAAAAAACTAAGGAAGGATCAAAGGAATGGACCTCCAAGAATTCTTTCTCATTTTCTCCTTTACAGTCGATCCACACTACCCTGGCGAATGAGGCCTTCAACATCCCAATTATCTATAATAGGTTAATTTTTTCAGGAAAATTTTTTTCCACAGTTTTTACAACTTAAAGACTTTATTCGTTGTATTCAGGCAGCTTTAAGAGCACTGTTAAATCGCCTTTAAAAGCACGTCCATTTATGCGTTCGAACTTCGACTCTATCAATTCTGAGCCCATTTAATTGAAAAGTACAAACGTAGGTATACGTTAAATAGGCTTTTTCCCTTCATTTTATGTTTGAAACTCCGCCTAGAACTATTGTGCGCTTTGTTATTAGCATCAAACATCATATATGGAATCAATAAATCATGCCAATCAGTTTACTGTTTACACCATCAGCAAATTGGTTCATCCGATTATTTATAAATAATGGATGTAATTATGAGCGCCATGTATGGAACACTTAAATATTGATGATAAGACCAATCATGTACACAACACACAGAGAAGAGCCCAGGATGAGATCGAAACGCCCAGTCCATGAATGGATAAGGACCTCTACACTTGTATTCAAAAGGTAGCAAAAATACCAACTAAGCCGCCTACCGGCAAATCCTCGCTAATCTGATTAAGTTTGCGACTATGAAATGAAAATCGAATTATAAGCACCGAACTAGTACGGAAATATAAATTCGAAGTAGATTTCGTTCCGGGGCTTAATTAAATGACGCGGAAAATTGCACCGAGGCCCTCCGGGATATCGCATCATTAGTTCCATTGTAGTCCTGTTCAACTACCAGTACGATTCGAGGAAATATCAAAATTCTTTCAATTTCTGTAATTAATAAGCAATTATTTCTTAACATGACTTTTGTTACTTAATAATGAGAAAACAGCAAGAAGCCTTCGTCCCATTCAGCTAAATACCCTTGATGTATTCATTTTAATATGCAAAACTTCGTACAAATTGTCGCTAATTACAAGGTGTTAGTCGGTCATTTTTGCGTATACAGGGACAATTAAAGGAAAGTGAACTGAAGAATTTCTAGAAAATGGAAAAAATTTGCATTCGAAATTCTACTGCGAACGCACTAATGCGGCTTTCTTTATTCGCAGCATGCAAAGAAATTTCATGTTTACGTGCAAGAAACTATGCACTGTAATTTTTCGTCGCCGTTTTTACTGTGCATACATTTTTCTTGTAATTGCAACAGTTAATCACCTTTTTGTGATTTAAATTCTCGAAGTCGAAATAAAGTTGTCATGCAGTCGACAGGCCTTTCGTCGAATTTACTAATAAAACAGTTGAGGAGTTTTCTTATTCAAAAGGCAAACTAGTTCCTTTCAGTGAGTAAGTGAACTCCGACTCACTCACTGAAAGGAACTATAGTTCAGTGAACTAGTTCGAGTTCCTTTTGAAGATCACATCTCCGGCGAAGGAACTATAGTTCTTTTCAAGTTCGGAGTGAATGTAAGGACCTAAAAAAAAACAAAGATCCTCACTTCCCACGAAAAGCACTCATTCCCTTTAAAGCTTTACATCGCAAAGGAGCTATTTCCTTTCCAAGGTGTGTCACGTGGCGAAACGAACTACAGTTCACCAAAAGGATTGTGTTAGTTCACTCACTTACTTCAATGAACTGCTCTTTCGGAACAGTTCGCTCATGAACGATCCATCTCTATTCAAAAGTAAAGCCACAGCTCGTGTACGATACGGAAAGCGTTGGAAATTGGATCTATTTTGGGTAAAGGTGTCAAGCCCATAGACGTAAGAAAGTTAGTATCTTATTGTGACTAAAAGCAGAACTCGTTTAAGCTCTACTTATCCATACTCTTTGGGGTTAAAATTCACTAAAAAGTTAAAAAAGTTGGTGGAATGAAAATGTCGCGGATATCTCATAATAATATTCATATTTCTTCGCTAATAAATAACAAGTAGAAAGAATTGACTTTAAGATTGAAAAGGTATTTTGGCTGGGAGTGGGTTAGCAGTAATTTATCTATGCATCCTCTTACTAAGCACGGGCTATGTTCGGATCAATTTCAATTTGATGGACGAACTTAAAGGCTATATATTAATTTTATCGAAATATTTCACAGCTTATAGGTACGTGCAGCAAATCATTCATTTCCCTAACAAATTACTATTTACTAACTTGTTGTGTTTGAGGCCTTGGAAGAATTATTTTGACTTAGAAAAGTCAAAATAATTGAAGGATAGGAATGGTTCGGGACAGAATGGGCCAATTCCGCTTACGTCCGAATTGGTGGCTGAAGTAGAACGGAAGCGACACGCTTGCTGGCGGCCGGGACTAGCTACGGCAGTGTGGGGTGGTTCTTGTTCTGACTTCAGACCATAAACCCTAGGCCTAGACAACAAAATTTCGTGTCGGCTTACTCCAGGGTGATTAAAATTGGGACTATCTTCCCAATAGGTCGTGAAAGACCAAGAAGCGGTGGAGTTGCGCGACTTCGCGATTTGTCAGGGCGCTTAGGTGTAAGTAGCGCCCTGCTCTGCCCACCCTACCTCAGCCACGACTGTCCTCTAGAACATTTCGCGTCGTGGCCCCTTATTGAGGTTCGGGGTTAAGGAGCTAAACGCTCGGGTTCACTATAAATGGCTCTTTCTAGCCGTTAATCATCATTAAGGAGATTATTATCACTAAAAAAAAACGACCATACAAAATTGCTGGAAAAGAAAACCCAAAAAAAAAAAGAAAAAAAGGAAATCATGCAAAATATAATATAATATAATAAAAAAAGAAACAAAATCAAAACTCACCCCATTTGTTTATTTCATCCGTTTGGTTCTCTCTCGTCCTAATTCCTCCTTTATTCAAATTCCCTATTTCCTTTCTTCTAATTTCCTACTTCTTTTCTTCTAATTACCTATTTCTCTACTTCAAATTTTCATCTTTCCTTTCTTCAAATTCCCTATTTCTCATTCTTCTAATTTCCTATTTCTCATTCTTCAAATTTTCATCTTTCCTTTCTTCAAATTCCCTATTTCTCATTCTTCTAATTTCCTATTTCTCATTCTTCAAATTTTCATCTTTCCTTTCTTCAAATTCCCTATTTCTCATTCTTCTAATTTCCTATTTCTCATTCTTCAAATTTTCATCTTTCCTTTCTTCAAATTCCCTATTTCTCATTCTTCTAATTTCCTATTTCTCATTCTTCAAATTTTCATCTTTCCTTTCTTCAAATTTCCTATTTCTCTTCTTTTCTTGTAGAAATTCGTCGGGCGGCAGATATTCTTCTTCGCGACATTCGGACAAGATTGAATTTTCGTACGGCCGACGTTTCTTGTCACACCCGGGACGATTAAGGGGCCACGACGCGAAATGTTCTAGAGGACAGTCGTGGCTGAGGTAGGGTGGGCAGAGCAGGGCGCTACTTACACCTAAGCGCCCTGACAAATCGCGAAGTCGCGCAACTCCACCGCTTCTTGGTCTTTCACGACCTATTGGGAAGATAGTCCCAATTTTAATCACCCTGGAGTAAGCCGACACGAAATTTTGTTGTCTAGGCCTAGGGTTTATGGTCTGAAGTCAGAACAAGAACCACCCCCACACTGCCGTAGCTAGTCCCGGCCGCCAGCAAGCGTGTCGCTTCCGTTCTACTTCAGCCACCAATTCGGACGTAGGCGGAATTGGCCCATTCTGTCCCGAACCATTCCTATCCTTCAATTATTTTGACTTTTCTAAGTCAAAATAATTCTTCCAAGGCCTCAAACACAACAAACTACACAATGAAAGGACAGCTGCAAGTTATTACAGCTAATCTTCCTTATCATTTGTACAGCATCGAACTTGTAATAGGCTTCTCCGAAAATCCTTCGTAAAAGATTAAATCCGAATAACTTCAAATGCGAAAATTTTTGTCAAAAGAATTCCCAATGGGCGTTAATATAATGTGGTCGTACGTAAGTTGCTACATGCCGTTCCCACTGTGAGATTATCCGGAAAAACTCCTCAAATGCACATTTCAACATTCACTTTGAGAGATCCTTACTCACTATTGATCTCGGAAATCAGATTTCCGATTTCGCAAGTTAACATACTCATAGCTTCCATGTCACTGAATGTGAGCATAACTCAATCTACTACCCCGGCTTTCCTATGATGTGGATAGTATGGACCCCGGAGTTCATATGGATACGAATCGGAGGGTGGTAGATGCGAAGAAAAGGCTCTTCCTTGATCCGGCGTTTTCTTTTTCACTTTTCTTTAATTTCATACATCATTCGGGCGACATATAAATACTTTCTAATGCCATCGACACCGTGTGATCTTATAGGCATCGACATCTATCAATAAAAGACCGGAGCATGAAGGGAAAATCTTAAATGGAATTTACCTAATCTTTTCCTTCCGTGTGTTGTCTGCCAGCCGATAACACTGTCGGTTCGGGGGATTTTCCAGATTTTCTTCGGTGGAATAGAGAAAAGAAAAATGCGTCGAATTACCCATCCTTGAAGACCTTTACCAAAGCTGGGCGAGTTCATTTTTTTTTTTTTCTCTCGACATCTTTACATTCTTAACGACTCAATTCGGGACCGAGAAATTTTTTGGGGGAGAAATAAGGATATTTTTGTACAGTGGCTAACAGCAGAAGGACTTGTACTGCCACTTGAGCTACTCCATGTAATTTACCAACGGGATTGTGGTGACATCCAACTTGTGGACAGCCAAGGACAAAATTCTATTGTTCGGAATCTTTTGGGGACTTTTGTTATTTGATTTGATTGACTTGAAGGCAATTTGATGCGGTCTATGGTGGTATGTTTTTTTTTGTCGGAAAATTCGACACATTCAACAGATTTGATATTAAGATGACTTAATAGATTTGTCGGACGCAGGAGGACATAAGCTTGAATGGCATCGTCTAATGTAGTGTGCCGTGTTAATGCCGGGTAATTGTTTGCGTCGCTGAGAAAATAAAAGGATTCCTGGTATGTTAATTACACAGTAAACATTGTATACTACTCTCAGAGTATGCAATTCCGAGCCTATTCTGAGAGCAATAAAATTACTATTGTCAAATTTCTTTACGCACTCTTGTGATTTTTACTATGAATGTGGAAATTCACATATAAGTGTGGAAATCAATCGGTAAAAATGTGTAAATTTACTGCTGATGTCCGTAAAATTACACACGGTGCGGAATAACTAATACTCGTAAATACAAATGTGATGTGTTAATGTTTGCTTATTATTAGATATTATTAATTTATTGATATTTTAAATGAATAAACTTCAAGCGAATGATCGCCTTATGAATTTCCAGATGTATTTCAAAGAAAAGAGGACACAAAAACCGTCAATTTGAAAAATTCAATGAGATCATTCATCACATGATATTTGGGAAAAAATCAGGATCTGGTAGAAAGTATAAAACCATGTTTGTTATATAAATTCTATTTATTTGTTTCAAAGCCACAAACTTCACACGGTGTAAACATTATTGTCTTTCTCAAATTAAAAACACGTCTTACACAAAACCAAGAAACAAGAAAATTAAACAACAAAGCGATCAAGGTCAAAACAAATTATTACGCTTGAAGTATCAAAATTACATAGAAATGTGTAATTTTAAACACAATAATCAGTTTTAACATTAAATGTGGAGAATGTTTTGTTGTGTTGCAATATCACTACCCAGCCAGTAAATTGATAAATTAAATGTGTAAAAATACGCAGTCGTAGTACTCTCAATTTTGTTAAATTTAATGAAAATTCGTAAATTTAGTACATCAATGTGGAATATTTTATTGCTTTAAGGTCCCATGAGTCCGGTGCGACAATTTTTTATCCCATTTTGATTTTTCTTTCTTGAGAGGATTTTAATCGATTGAAATCGTTTTTCGTTCGTGTAATTTGACGTGGACAATACGTCTGCATCGTTCGTTGTCTATCAGCGAACTAATTTTGAATTTACAGAATAAATAGTGTTATAGGCTTTCAAATTATTTGAAACGCATAGCTATTAAAAATCAATAATTTTTTCCTCGATTTATCTTCTAGATGTACCAATTAACACTTTGCGTGCCACACTTTTTGTCAAACATTTTGACAGTGCTATTTAAATGGTCAAAACTTTCTGTGCCGGTCACTGGTGACCCCCATGGCATTCAACGTGTTAATTATTATACAGTAGAATCCCGATTAACCGATGTCTTTTTATCCGATGTTTCGATTAACCGAGGTAGTCTAGGCTTTCGATGTTTTCGGTTAACTGAGCATATTACCTCGAATAATATTTTTTTATCCGATTTTCTTATGTTTCATAGAATTTTTGTGGATTTTTATGCCCTGTATTTTATTGCCCTGTATAAAATTTCAGCATTACACACATTTTGATTTTCACAAAAAAATGGCGTTCTACTAAGGCTTTGGGAGAATATTTAATTATCCGAGTTTTTAGGTCTACTCCCGATTACATCGGTTAATCGGGATTCTACTGTATTGTCTTCTTATGTAATTCCTGCATGAAATTCGTGAAAAATTGCTTCAGTTTGACTTCATATATTATGAACAAAAATGAACATTTTTTATAATTTGATTTATGAAGGACATTCTTTAAAAAATTTTCTAGCACTATATTAATGAAAATTGCATGTTAATTATTCAAGAAATAGGTAATAAATAAAAAAACTCTTACGCATTTTAAAAAATGTTTAAAAGTTGTTGTTCTAATAGCAATTTTTCCAAATATAGTTTTAAAATATATTTTTTCTCAATAGGCGACCTATAATACATATCAGCTAATAAAGCTGTGTAATTTTATTTTGTTTTTTGTTGCTATTAAATCAACAAAAGCGCATTTAACTTGCACATGATGCCCTTATTTGTAATTTTCACAAAATGTTTTACTATGTATTACAGAAACTCGTTTTAATTATTTTTGAAAATGTAGAAAATGCTTGGTCTTGTTTTGAACTATCACTGAGAATATGGTGACAATTTTATCCCCTGATGTCTGTGAAATTTCGCAATTTTTCTCACGTCAAAAGTTTGGAATTGGTTAGTAGGATTCGGAAAAGATCGGAGGCAACAGAAGGTTTAACACCACTGGCCCTCTCAGATAGTTTCATTTCAAATACTGTTTTACTTTCAACAAAGGGATATTTTAATAATTAATTAATCTCCTTTATCGGAAGATTGTGTATCTAGCCCCTTATAAAATATAAATTCTAATACAGACGAATTCAAGAACCAAGTTTCAACTTTACAGAATAATTTGAAATCCTAATCCTCCAAGGACGAACTACTCACTGTCAATATTTGACCAAAGGGATCATGGGTTACAAAGTTTGAATTACAGTCAATTTATTTTTGCATTAGTTTGAGCCAAACTGGTCTTCACGTAGACAACTAACTCACTTAACATTTTTATAGAGAGACCAGTCGATATCTAGAGGATTCAGTCTTGGCCCAATTAATCGTTTCTTGTGCCATCCTATCGACTCGAAAATACCACGAATATATTGATCTATCGACATTTCAATCAAAACTTCTACACTCAACTATAACCTAGATTTAATTTTAGCCTATACCAACAGCTAACAGAAGAAAATCCTTTCAGCCCCATTCCTCAACATTTCTGCCGAAATTTCAAGGCTACACTAGCGATTAT
Source organism: Beris chalybata (assembly GCA_949128065.1). Lineage (NCBI taxonomy): Eukaryota > Metazoa > Arthropoda > Insecta > Diptera > Stratiomyidae > Beris > Beris chalybata. The sequence continues at coordinate 138,968,478 of OX421894.1, forward strand.
TTGAGCTCATTAGCAATCCCCCCTTGTCTTGAATGTCATCCTTCCAAAAACCACCCAAAACCCACTCTATATGTATGTATTAGCGGAAGATGTAATCGGAGACGATAATGGCTTGTGGAATGGATGGTTTCTGTTCAAGGTAATTTTAAAATACCAAAGGTATTTACGAGGGAACATGTTGACTGGCTCGTTGGCTTGATATCATCATTTTTATTTTATTATACATAAACATAAACGAAAAGATTGTAAAGCGAGATGCTTTCTAATAATATTATCGGAATTGTGGTTTGTTCCGAAATGTTAATTAATGTAATATTATGTTTTAAGTTTTGAAAGAAACGACGCTGCGGGCAATGGTTGCGTAATGTTCAGCGGTTTTTATGTAACTCCCCCGTGTCCTAGGGCCGGATAAGTGCTCCAGTTGAGGAAATGCTGATTTCTTCGGCTATGTCTTTTAGACCATAAGTAAGTGAGGTTCAAATACACGACCTCTTCGCTAATGGACTAGACAAAGGTGCTAGGATCGAGGCAACATCCTTATTGAGGTAGACCACTGGCACAGGAACTACTTCGCTAGTCAACGACATCGACGTTGCTTAATCCGCACCTAATTTTCATCTTTTCAAATTGTAAATGGAATCACATAGGAGTCGTACAGCATGATGAGCTTTACACAGGATAATGCACCATAAAGAGTGATGTCCTTTTGAATATGACGTGATTACTACATGTAAAATGGAACTTCGTACAGATATACGAGTACCTCTTTAACTGATCGATCGACAAAATGCCTTTGTAATGCTTTTACGTTACATTAAAAATTCAAAAGTCTGGGGGATTTACGAAGGTTCAGTAGGAAGTTCTCATGTTAAAAAAAATGAACGTTATGCATAAGTAAATTGTTGGTAAATCTCTTAAAAGAACCGAACACAATTTGAGTACAAAAAAAAATCCTATTAAGTTCTATGGCGGTTGTATTGCTTGTTGCGTGCAATATGTGTCCAGCCAATCTGTCTCATTTTTGACCGCACAATAGGGCACAATAGCCGATTAGCCGGTGATTTCTTTGTTGTCCTGAGTTAAGGATAATCTCTCTTAATGAAAATAAATTCCCCAGTGGCCTTCACAGAAGCCAAACATAAGTAATAATGCTGAATGTAGCTAGGGTACAATAGCAGCTATTTTCAGAGAAGTCGTTTAGCTGTGAGCTATAATGCGTGAGTACTTATATGGGTATCGGTAATTGATTGGAACTTCCTTATTTTATACATTGGACAGGAAGTAAGAAAACTTAAATAGAATAATTCATACTTCGATTTACCTGTTTATTAAAATTATGACTTTGGGTTTTGGGTCATGAAAAATGACGAAATTTGTAACCTTACCATCACCGATTTTTTTGGAAATTTTTACTTGAAGAACTAGTGAAATAAATACTTGAAATTCAATTTTTTGTTTCTATCTCATTTTTCACTTTTATAATCCTTTATATTAATTTTTCAAATTTACCTACATACTTTGCAGCGCGCACTTATGTGAGTCCTTAAACAAAATGCTAACGTATTGCGATTAGTGACGATGTGAGATGTACATAAGTACGTAATGACACTAAATAAATCCAATTATGATTTTGGGCCACAGTTCGGCACACAGTCAATTTTTAAATGTTACATCGGTTTTTTCGTTACTAAATCCTCTGAAAAATATGGTAATTGAAAAAAAAAATCTTAAAGCGTTAAAATGCATGTAATAATAAAAAATTTAAATTGAATTTTAAAATAATATATGGTATAATATTATTTAAAAGCCTCTGGAAGTATAATTAAAACCAAATCGGTATCTTGATCCAGGAAATACGCTGAAATTCGTGAAAATGTGTTCAACACCTTAACACCCCGTTGTTAGTTAAACTTTAAAAAAAAACTGACATTGTTAAGCAATAAATAATAATTAATAATTAAAACTAAAAATATTAATTAATTAAAATAATTAATTAAAATAATATAAATAATTCTGTGGAAAGAAAAACTGATTCGATATCTTATAAAACCTAAGAGATGTAACGGAATTCGTCAAAATGCATTTAACCCCTTTTAAATGAATAGAACAAAATCCTGAAAACTGTTTTGGGCAATAATTAGAAAGCTCGTGTAAATAAAAACCAATTCGACATGTAATCAGATCTAAGTGATATGGCAAAATTCGTGAAAATGAATACAATTTCTTTACACTCCTCAGTGGTTGAACTTCATATTATAAAATCCTAAAAGCAAAGAAGAAGAACCTGTAGAAGTAGAGCTAACTCGATTCAGATGACTTAAGAGATATGACGAAATTCGTGAAAATCCACAGCCAATTTTCAATTCACTTTTTGTTAACTTCGTGCAAAGTTTCATTTAACAAAATTACTTACAACTGTAAGACATCAGTCTACCTTGAATAATTCCTTTCAAAACAACCTTATGTTCCAGTTTTAAATTCAATTTCAGGTTCACTTCTCTCGATCCATTGCATTTCCATATGGTGAGCTTTGATATTTTATTTTGAGCTGCCAGGCTTGCTCCCGATATCCCACATAAACACAAGCTGGTGGCATGTGGCCGAATATTTGCACACATTTTTCTGGAACATTAGTATGGCAGCTATTCAAGTGAGCAACCCTTTTTATTAGAAATACATAGTGCAAAACTAAAGTATGATACGTATACATTTAAATTTCGTTATTAAATTTCATCTCTACATAGTTCCCTACAATTTTGATTTATTTATAACTAAAAAAGCTCAAAATAAAATAAAACTTGATAGGTATAATTATTTACGAGAATGTAGAGGATAGGAGTTTAAAGGTCTTGACATTAAATAACACAGCTTCAGTTAAGTATGTGAATTTATATTAAACGACATACGAGTATAAACAAACTGTGAATTTTGTATTGAATGAACTGAGATAGTCTAAGATTAATAATAATATACAAAACAAATAACAAATTTTACAGATTCTTATTTCAGAGAGATTCTAGCAGTTATTCAACTTAAAAAACCAGTTTGTGCGTAGATTCCAAGTTGTTTAGCGGTCGGCATTCTAAAAGAAAAGGTGATAAGCTCAGTTCTTTCTCGGAAGACAACAAAAGTGCTTACGTTGAATTCGTCGCGAATTATGAATTTATAAATTAAAAACAAAATAGACTTAAGATGCTACCGCAGTTACTACTCTTTTCGGCACTAGTTTCGCTTGTTTTAGGACAAAACTTTGGATTAATTGGCGATGCCTACGAAGCTGGAAGACCTTGTGAAAGTGGTGTCTTGACCATGTCTCGATTTATCGGTGGTCCTCCCAGTAAAGAGAACTATTGGAACGGATCAATCGATTTATCAGGGTATAAAAATTTACCGGAAGCCCGGATTACATTGCGTCTAACAGCACCTGCTACAGTCACATTGGTAAGTTGGAATTGTTACTATTTTATTGTTAACAATAGGTTGTCGTTTAGTGCATGAAATGAGCTTGTAAACAACTTTTTGTAAGTTCATAGCGTGATTTACGTCGGATAGCAAAAAACCAAAGTGAAAAAGTTTGATTACGCATAACGATAAAAATTTGCTCGTAGTTTAGGCGAAATGGAAATGGTTCAGGTTGGGGGTGCAGCAGAATTTGTTAAGCTATTTTCATCCCCAGAGTAATATGTGACTCGACTTTACATGCTGGTAAATAGGCGCCTCAATTCGGATTAAATGAGTGGATTAGCTTTCTACTGCGAACAATCTCAGACCAGGGGTAATCTCAGACCAGTGACAATCTCATACCAGTGACAATCTCATACCAGTGACAATCTCAGACCAGTGGCAATCTCATACCAGTGGCAATCTCAGACCAGGGGTAATCTCAGACCAGTGGCAATCTCAGACCAGTTGCCATCTCAGACCAGTGACAATCTCAGACCAGTTGCAATCTCAGGACAGTGGTAATCTCAGACCAGTGGTAATCTCAGACCAGTGGCAATCTCAGACCAGTGGCAATCTCAGGCCAGTGACAATCTCAGAACAGGGGCATTCTCAGACCAGTGTTAATCTCAGATTAGTGGCAATCTCAGATCACTTTTCACTCGTTCAGTAAACACATTTCATTGGGCATACCAAAATGGCTATTCGAGAAGAATCTTTTTTTTTTTGACAAAGAGGAGGGAGTTGAATTCATCTTACTTCTAATTAATTCATCCACTTCGACGTGAAGAGAGAGACTTTTTTGGATTGTAAAGCGCGACGCAATCTCTCGGTTCAGCCCGACCCCCAACTGCTGGGAACATCCTTGCGGTTGGCCAATGTTCATTATCTCCGTAGTGTCCAACTCTCTTCATTAGAAAAAAAATTCATCCAGAAAATAAATCTACCCTACGCGAAGATTGTTTGCGGATTATTTAGTTTATTTTGGGTATCTTTTTAGAAAGTGCAAAGCTTATCAAACTTAATACAAAATTTTCTTTATTTTTTAGGATGAAGAAGATGGAAGACTACTAACAAGTGACAATGCCTTCCATATAACATTCTATAAGAAAGATGATGGTTCTTTTCATCCGAAATTTCATGTCCAAGGACGCCCCAAAGGAGACTTCCCAAACTTGGCAGGACTGTCTTTAAACGGTGTTGATATTTGCCCTAAGATAAATGAAGTAAGTATGTAGCTATTAAAATTATTACGTGCCATTATCTAGTGGAGAGCAGGATGGTGACATGGACAAACAACAATAAAGGCTTTGCTTATCCGGGCTTACCATATCACTAACCTACTCTGAACTGAATAAGGGCGTAAAAGAAGACGTTTATTATTTTTCAAAATGGAAAACAGAGTACTATAATACTTACAACGTTTTTATTTTTGTGCAGTGGAAACCAAGCCTATTGGGCTCAGGAAATTCGGGTAGTGTAGATTTCATCGACAGTGCTAGCGGAACAATATCAAGGCCAGTTAGTACTTGTGGTCGTCGCTTAGTTCAGCACCAAGGACTTATTACCAATGGCTTCCCATCTCAAGAAGGAGACTGGCCTTGGCATGCGGCAATATACCACACCAGATCAACTGAATCCAGTTACAAATGTGGCGGAACCCTGATATCCTCAAACGCAGTCGTAACTGCAGGACATTGCGTTGTTGAAAACGGAAAAACTTTAGTTCCTGAACGTATCCTGATCAAATTGGGACTGCATAACCGAATCCTAGCCAGTCCCAATACTCAAGAGTTCATAGCGTACAAGGTGATTCCGCACGAAGAGTTCAACAATGGCGATCTTCGAAACGATATCGCCTTATTGAAATTGGGCACAGAAGTTCAATTCAGCAATTATATTCAGCCGGCATGTCTCTGGGATGCGTCAAAGACCGATTTGAATGAAGTAATCGATGAAAATGGGTTCATAATCGGATGGGGATTCAATGAACATGATGTCCTTACTGAGATTCTGTCCCAAGGAATGATGCCAGTTGTGTCCTTAACTACTTGCTTGAACAGCAATCGAGACTTTTTTGGACATTACTTGTCGGATAAGAATTATTGTGCAGGATTTCGAAATGGAACTAGCGTTTGTAATGGCGATAGTGGCAGTGGAATGTTTTTCGAAAAGAATGAAATTTATTATTTGCGTGGACTTGTATCGCTGAGTGTGTCACGTAAGGTCAACAATCGACACCTATGCAATACTGAACATTATGTGATTTTTACGGATACTGCAAAGTACTTGGACTGGATTGACACGAACAAGGCCTAGAACGTAGTAGTAAGTCTACAATTTATTATTATTGTAATTTTTGCCATAATTAAAATTAAGGCTAGGCACAATAAAGTTTAAAAAGATTTGTAATTCAAAACAACTAAATCAAAAGTGGTTCTCTTAAGTTTTTACAATGTCTACAAGTATTCAAAAGTAAATTTAAGTATCAAATTTACCATTGTATCGAGTATTTTGTACTTATGCAAAAACAGGGAAACCAATACTCAAAGAAAGATCAAGTGAAATTCGATTCTTTAAGGAGCTAGTCTTGCGCAATTTGAAAGTTTATTCTTACGTGTCCTTAAGCATCAATTTTCCGTCGAATGAGGACATCAATATCGCAATTTCAATCAAACGAGCAACCTCTCTGACTATTTGTCAGCAATCAACAGGTAGCAAAGCACTTCGGTCAAACAATTAACCGTCTTTTATAAGGGTGCGTAATTCAAACTCAACATACATACATATGTTCTGGGTCTATCAAAATTCACAGCCCTACACGAAGGATACATTGAAGCAGCAGGCTCCCCGAGGGTTGATTACATCGACACACACCGAATACCGTCTTTTATATTTCATTCCCCTAAATTAGACAAGATTTGAAGCAATACAGATACAGGATAAACTATACGGAATTTTATCGAATTCCTTCTGCCCGAGTGTATTATATAGTCGGAATATTCATTCCTTTCATATTTCAACGCACCTTAGTCTTCATTATATTCCGGTATTCCGTTTAACCTTAGTATCCAATTCAGTCATGTGGTGTATTTTTAACAATGTGGTTGCCTTTAAAGCTCTTGTTTTCGTTAGTCGAAGGGACGATGAAAAAAGACACCGAAATTCGGTTCGTTGGACATAGAAAGTGTCCATAAAGTCCTTGGTCAACTGACCATTAAAAAAATTTCTGTTGCAAACAATGGGGGCGACCACTCTGGCTGATGATATCAGGTAAGTTACTTCCAATCTTTTTTTCGCTTTGATAAAATTTTCTAAGGACCAGTTGACATTATTTTGACTTGACGGTGTGGAAAGTGTAAAGGAATTCTGGACTGAATGACCAGCAAAAATCAAACAATATCGTGGATTATAATTTTAAAAATGTGTCGAAATACCCAACTTATCTCGTCTGAGCTGCTATTAACTTTTCGACTCGTTCTAAATACCTGAAAAAATTTCTCAGTTCCTTTGTTACCATGTGCGACAATAGTACCTACATATAACTTTTCTACATTGTTATTTTCGTATTTAATCAATCATTTCATTCTAGATTTAAAAATGAACTCCTCCCACCGACATCTCTAATCGAAGTGATTTTCAAAAATATGCAGTTGCGGCCAAGTGCTACGCTGAGATTTCTTGTAAAACTCAATTCGATTCAATAACAAAGTTTTATTACTTCATTCAATTATCAACATTCTTCCCGATTTCATTTCGTTCACGATTGCCTTTATTAATGGTATTAAACCTTTTCACAGCAATTTTCAAGTAAAACCGATCATCGCCTCACTTTCGCAGTAAGAATCCCCGTATACAAGCCCTGCTACGCTTACTGCATGTGTTGAGTCGAGAGCATGAAACATGCGAGAAGTATGTTGAACATTCAAGAAGTGTATCGAGCTTTCAACGTTATTCTAATTAGATTTTGATACGATGTAGTTTGCTCTGAAAGCTTCGATGTTATTGATAAATGGTTCGAATTACCAGAGTGTGTAGGTGCCAAAAGTTTCATTATTTTCCAGAAATTTGACGAAATGAATTTGTACCAAGGACGTATTTGAGATAGTATAAGATATAAATAGTAACTCGCACTACTACAAGCAAACAAAACAAGTCATTCATATTCGGTGAAAACCTTCCAAAGGATACGAAATAAATTTTTACTAGAGCACTTTAGATATGGGTGAAAATTTCGGGTTTATGTCTTCACACCACATTTTCCATCGAAAGCGCATCAAAGAACGCAAATATATTAAAATATATTAAATATATTTTCAGGTTGGTATACTCTTGATAATCGGACGCATAAGCATTTTCCGATAATACTTAATTGTTTTTCACCCACTAAAGGCGAATGTGTCGACCTGTTTACTATTTTTGTAGGAAAAGGTATAACAGAAGAAGGTGAGGTTTTTGTTAAAAATCGCAGGCTATGATATAAGTGCTTTGCTTATAAGAAGCCATGAGTTTGTCGGGGTTTCGGCTTACAGGGTTACATATTTTCATCCAGGAACCAAAATTAGGAGTTAAGAATGAAGTCATTAAAAAATATTATACTTCCTCATCAGAAGCGAAAAGCCAATACTCCCTTGACCAAGGTAGATATCATCGACAAGTCAAACCGGCATGTTTTGATCGAATAATCCAAATACAATACAAAATATGGAATGAAAACGATAATGAACAATTTATACCCAGGCGTCCATGTTTCTCGTAATGAGTAGTCCGAATAGTTACACATTTCCATACAATTTTCCGTACAATTTTCCGTTTTCAATACCGTCAATTAGCACTTATTAACTGACATAGTATCGAGGGAGAAAGGGTTGAACTATGCATGAATTCCATACATAGTTCAACCCTTCCGTTTGTTGTTCAGTTCAATCATTTTCTCTTATTGCAATTTGTTGTCGCCGCGTATGCCCCAGTTTACTATGCTATCAATGGCGACTCAAAAATTAAATAACGTAATTAACTTCGGCATTCAGTCACGCAACTAATTAAATCAGAGTTTTCCAGGCAGGTCCGAAGAATGCAATTTTAACATTCAATTTTCATGGAACACAAGAATTTTTCATTCGATTAGCAACAAAGTTTTACCCGGTTGATGGAAAAATTCCTCGATTTTAAAGACAAGGTGCGGAAAGTTGGAAGAAAACCGAACAAAAAGTATCAAAAAGGAAGGCGGAAGAAGCTTCTGAATGTATACGTTCAGGACGAGATTCCCGATGGAAAAATTGCAATGAAAACTGTGCTCTTAATTGGGCAAGCAAGGAGTCAAAGTCACATCCCGGTGACGATGATGACGACACGGTTGGGAAACACTAATGAATGCCAGGACGATGGTCGTGCTGTGAACTCTGATGTCCTTCCTACTCCACTCTCGGGTATTTTTTTTTGTACTACACCAATTTAGCGAGACCTCATTATTATTCAATTTCGACGACCTTGTTAATCTTAGGGGTGGCTTTCATGAAGGTGTAGTAGGTAGCAAGCGAAATTAATCGTAGCTTGATTTTAAAATTTCTACTTTTAATGATGTGTGGTTGTGACGTTGTCGTGATGAGAGTATTGTTAACTATCAACGTTCCAGCAACATTATAACAATTGCGCAGCCTGAAATCGAACAGGTAGTTTTAAAATTTAATCGCGGTTCTTAACTTTGTCGTTAACTGGAACTTAATCACGGTAATACTAGGTGTGTTTTTTCCAACTGGATCAGATCACAGTTGGAAAAAATTATGTGGATCAACCTAAAAGCTAGTTTAGTGAGGTTAACAACCATGTTGGTAAATGCCTTGGATAAATTGTATGGGCAGGGAGTGTAGTTTCCCTTTATTGAATGTAGCGATGAAACTCTGTAGAAAATGCACAGAAATACAAAGACGTTTTCAATCATTTTGAGCATGCTGTTTTTATATTACACATAGACTTAAATTTCCGTACAAAATGTATTGATGTCCCATGACTATTCTAGTCTATTGGGTGCGAATTCCTGCTACAAATTAAGCTGAATCGCAGACATCGCAAAACATTCAGATGAATTGAGAAGTAGCTTTAATAGCGAAAAACTGATCCAACTTTGATCCCATTATGATATTGGATCATCTCTTTGTTGTGTTGTTTTCAATGTAAAACGAATGAGTTTGATTTTGATCCCGTTGAAAAAAAACACACCTACTACCATTGTTTGGTTATCTCACTAGTTCCAGGTTAGAAAATAAATACGATGAAAATAAAATAATTTCTTCATGTAGCTACTAGACAAAAGTACTGGAAAAAGGAGTAAATTAATGTTAACTCAATAAATCGGAAAGCTACAAAAAAAGAAATTATAAATTAAAAATAGAAAAACCTGCATCCCTTTTTTTAAGTTTACATAGGTGATAAAATACTGTCCCTGATGCAACCCCTTGGGTACTAAATATCAAAGAACTTTGAACCCAATTTTTAGGCGATTTTAGAGAAAGACCATAAATGTAAAAGCGAATCCGATGTCTCATTAGACCTAAGAAATATGTCGGAATTTGTGAAAGCTCTCCTTCACTCTCCATACCTCATCACGTTTGGGTGTAACGAACATAATTTTTACTTTCTTGGGTTCTACTAGTCCTAATAAGTAAAAACGCAAAGTTTTAATTTAGTACATATTTTAAAAAATTCAGTTTGATTACAACATTTTATTATTAAAAAATACAAAAAACCTGACAAAAGTCTGGGCATAACTTAATTACTTTTTGCTAGCTTCTTTATTTTCAATTTCAATAAAAAAAAGTAGTTCAAAAGTATAGTCTGTTTGGGTTGCTTTTAGGCCGTGCGCACGGGGGGGGGGGGGGGTTCCCCCCCCCCCCATTGGCCTATTTTTATAGGGAGGTGAGAACTTTTTTTTATTAGGTCATCACATTCAGTATGGTGGGAACTTGACAATCCCCCCCCCCCTCATCATACAAACCTGCGCACGGGCCTGTTTTGCTTTTAGGCAATTATAGTAAAAAATCCATTAAAAACTATTCGATATCTTACCAGGCCTAAGAAAATGTCGAGTAATCTTGAAATTCATTTTTAGGTCATTATGTTATATAGGTACATAGCAGTTAACACAAATTCGTATCATTAGACCTTAAGTAGTTTTTGTCAAAATTCACGAAAGCTTGAACAGCCCTTGAGAGTTGAATATCGCAAAATCCTGAAATTATTTTTTTGACGATTATATTTAAACTTCTTAAAAGTCATAGGCAATTCGATATTTCATTCGACCTAAGAAATATGTCGAAATTTGTGAAAACGAATACAACCACTTTACTCACCATTAGGAGTTGAATATGAAATTTTGAGAACTGCTTATACATATAAAGAGCTTGTTGAACAAAAATGAATTCATCACCTCAACAGCAACAACACAACAACACCGTATTCACTAAACCCTATTTTGCACTACCTCTACACGTCAATGAAAATTTGATTTTTCCCTTAAATATCTTATGTAGTACCAAGTTTTAACTTTGCAGCATAAGTCGTTCTTGGGATATAGAAAACCACCAGTAATTTGTTTGGAAATTTTAGGTCGATCATAATTCTCTATTAATAAAAAATAATAAAGTAAAATTATAAAGATAAAATAATATAGATAGATGCAAGCATTCTAGTTTCAAGTTTAGAGCGTCATAAAAAAGTTCCTTGTTTAAAGGAATTGAGAGATAGTTCTATCCAAAATAAAGGCTACTATTCACATATTACATTACTGTTTTAATTACTTTAAAAGGGAAGCTAAATTATTTGTTTTTCATTATTAGAGGGTAAAAATCCTCATGATCTCCCGATAAACGCAGTACCTATTTGATTTGACTTCAGAGCTCAAGTTTTGGGATTATTGTAACAAAAATGTAACAAAAATGTAACGAAAATGAAGCAAAAATGTAACAAAAATATAACAAAGTGTAACAAAATTGTAGGTACATCAAAACAGTTTGTTTAAGGTGTGGTTAGAAAATTTAAAACTAATTTAGAGGTCGGTCGCACCCTACGCCTTCACATCCTAATTCTGTTACTGCCTATATATTCGTTACTTCTTAAGAGCTCATATATCCCTACCGAGAAGATTTGAAAAATTATTATAAAGGTTATATAGTAAAAAAAAATTATTATTGGGTTCAATTAACTTATTAACTATGCAACTTTAAAAAAACAAAAACAAATTTTTTTTTTGTTTTTAACATTGTATTTTAGGGGTATAAATGAAAACCATAGCGCCTCCTGGTCGGCATCATAAGTTCACCGAAATAATTCAATTTAAGAATTTTTTTTAATATTTTAGGGGTATATGAGCTCTTAAGTCTGGAGTTTTCAAGTTTTTCTGGTAAGGCATATAGAGACCGATGAAAAGAAACACTTATGATACTTTTGATCAATCAAACCATTTTGTTGCCCTTATTTTAACTCTAGGCTACCAAGAACCAATGCGAGCAAAATCATTCAATCCATACCGCATGTTGAATACATCACTTAAGAATTTATTTATATTTTATTAAATAAAATACTCCGGTCATTATTCGATAAAATAAACGAATTCAAAATGAAATTTGCATATGTGCATAGGAAAACCGATTTAAACCACTAAACGATTTCGTCCTCCTATCGTCGTTTCGTATAAATGCAAATATCGAATCTTTTAACCGTGTGCTCGGGTAGTTAACGGAAAAATTTCCATATAAAACACCGTTTACGTAATAAAATATTGAAAATCACTTAGCACTTGAAAACAAAGCGAGAGGGACCAATACGCCAAGCCTATCATCCCTTAACCCCTCTGACTTAACTTAGTAAGTCAAGTAGCGGAAAAAATTCTATAAAACACGAACAGATTGGCTATGCATATAAATGAAGCGACGGAATCCCTTTCGAAATCGCGTAAGTAGCGAATCAGTACTGCGAAGGATAATATCGAAAATATTTTCATATCATCCGAAGTGGGTGTAGAGTCGAACCCTTAGTGCAAATTTTGGTAGGGTTGTTGGCTGAGAGGGTCGTCAAGTATCAAAGTCGACGATTAGCTGGGAAAGTTTGTAATGGATTTTGGACACAAGTTATCGAAATTTATTTTTCATTTTAATTACCGATTTATTAATTTAAAATTTAAAAAAAAAGAGAAAAAATAGTAATTACCGCCCTGGAGAGCAGTAGTCTGGATGTACACACGTTAGGGGGGGGGGGGTGCGTTCCCCCACGTACACCCTACTTTCACCCCCAATGTACCAAGAGCAAATAGGCTGAGTTTTTTACTAGTGACCACTTAAATTAAGGGTGCGGGTGTCTTATTTTAAAATTCGCAAACAGATTTAAAAAAAAATAATTAGTGCTCCCACAATCCCCCCCTGCGACCACAACCTCAAAATATTCGCCGCTATAGGTCTACTGGTCCTAACTCCTGTAAAAGTTCAAGATCATATCTGGTACGGTTCTTGAGGTAAAAAAATGTAATTTTTTAAAAATTATATTAAATTAGGTTAAGAAAATCTAAATATTTTTTTTATAAATTTTTTCCATTTTTCTTACTTTATTGTTTTTTAACAAAAGTGTTATGATGAATCCGAAATTTAAAAATGCTCAGACTTGTAGATGACAAAAAAGTAAAAAGTAGAAATGTCCGTCAGTCCGCCGTATACGCCGTATGCAAATGTGCTTGAAGACTCGTAACTCCCAAACTCTTTGAGATGCTTAAGTCAAGGATTGAAAAATTAGAGACGTCTGCATAACACCCCTTTGTGGGGTTCCCTAGAAAAGGAACTCTTCAAAAATAACAAGATGACTATGAAACTTGGTATAGAATGTAGGGTGGTGATGTTGTCATCCTCCTTCATATAGACGTTAGTGTTCATCATTGGAAACATAATTGCTTAAAATTTTAGATCTTAATTTGCAAAAAATTTTGAAAGGAAAATGTTGGAAGGACATATTTTTTTCATATTCAATTCATTGGTCTAAACTGTAGGAAAATTAAGGCAAGGCTGAAAAAATTTCAAAGTCTTACTCCAAGAGCTCGGAAGTTTTCCGGCCTTAGTGCCATATGGGCTATAAAAGACCTGGCACTGAAATACATGCTCTAGCATATTCATATGCTAGCGTCATAATAATAATAATAATAATAATAGTAAGTTTTCCGGCGAATATTCACATTATTACACACATTTCAAGAACTTTTGTAAGAAATAGAACGATTTTTTCCCGCTAACGAACTTATCCTTTTTGAATTATCTTTAACGAAATAAGGTCCTTCTTTCGATATACGAGTTAATATAGGAAAATTAGATATTTTTGGGAAATTTTCATTTGTACTACTAAAAATCATGAAATACTAATTTCATTTAGACTTAAGCTTAAGATCCCTTCAACGAAATTTAAATAAGTACTAGAAAGGTACTTTCTGTTTACAGAATAAGTCAGGTGTACCCTAGTACGGTGACATGTGAACTCTCTCTCCAGTTTACAGTCGATTCAATTTTATATCAATTTTCCTTTGTGTCTACGAAAATTCAATTTACCGACGAGAAAATTCAGGAATAGATTTTGATTGATTTAATTTTTCGTCTTTTCCTCTTTGTCAATTTCAGCGAGGATTATAGGTATGTGTCTGGAAAATGTGAGAATTTTCTTTATTTTATTTTATATTTTTTTTTTCTAGAGCAAAAGAAAACGCTTTCATATCGACGACAGATTGTTGAAGACGAACGAAAGTATCTGAAGTGTCTATGCGGAATTGTTGTCGGTTGATTCAATGGAACGAACCTACAGGGGAAAATTCAATTTCGTCGGGTCACCATGAGATTAACTGAAAATTGCTATAAGGCCACTATAGGAATTATTTCGGAGAATGTAATGCCTAAAATTCAATAAGTTTGATAAAGCTTTAAAAATATTTCCAGGACTATATTGATTGAGGGAAAAAGGTGAGAGAGGATTTAGTGGAAATTACTGTTTAGAATGTTACTTTAAAAATAACAATTTTAAAAAAAAATATTAGTAAACTTTTCGGTGAGGATCTCTACACAAACTTCCTGATTTTGACCGAACTTTCCTTGGCTGTAACCCGAGTTATTCAATCCGGACATAACAATTTGGTATTTAAATAAAACACGGACTAATTGAAATAATTTACGTACCTTGCTCATTCCTGAACTTCACCATGATAAAAATGTTGAGCTTGACTGATGTTTTGACACTGACAGACCAAAAAGAGTGTTTAAGGGTGCATTTGTATTAAAACACAAAATTGTTATGTACCTATTGAATAACCCTTTACATCCAGTTCTTGGCCTAAACTTTTCTTTCTTACTTGGGGTGAAAATACAAATATTTTCTTTCACCCGCATGTAAGAGTCTATCAGTTTATAAAGTTATGTCGGAAAAGATTCTTCAGATGTGAAACGTTGTTCATAAAATAATTTGCTATACCTCAAATATTGATAGACCTTAAAACAAATCAACAAACCAATGAATCAAATAATACCCAGGATTAAAATAGCAGCATGGAGTAACATAATGATCATATCAGTCACCTACCTATGTTTCGAAATATAAAAAAATATTAAACTTTTACTTAGCCCATCTTCCCTAATGGTTCTTTTAAAATTCGTAGTAGGCTTGCGAATTTTAGTTCACCTTAATAATAATAATAATCAATGGCGCAACAGCCCAAATCGGGCCTAGGCCTTGAAGTAACGCTAGAGTTACTTCATTGCGAGACCAACGGAACACTAGGAGGTGAAGTGGTCAGCTACACGCTCGTCCGTGATTATTACCCCGATTTTAACTCAGGTACTCATTTACAGCTGAGTGAACTGGTAGTCTGGCACCCAATACAATTCTCGAAAACTACTTGTCGCCAAGCAGATTCGAACCTGGTACCACGTGCACCGAAGGCAAGTGCTCTAGCCACTAAGCCACCCAGACTATCCCTCGCGAACTAGGTCGTTCATGTAGTTCCCTAGTTCGCGAGAGTTCAGTAATGAAGAAGTCAGTGAAGTTTAGAACGAGTCAAAGTCGCCATTGTTGTAGAGAATGTGATAAGCAAAAAAAAAATGTTCCATCTAGAACTATATTATAGCACTGACTTCCAAACGGCAATGAATGAATAGAAACGAACTAGGAGCGGGACTAACTGCGACCTAGCTTGTTCACTTCAGTTCTGGGAACTCTCTTCTGAACTAGATTGTTCGCGAACTAAACAAGCCTAATTTGTAGGTACATAAAAAAACATAAAGTCTTGATTGTAGCCTTTGTAGCTCTTTAAGCGGGTCGTTTTACCCCTCCTCCGTACCCCACCGGTAATATTGACACTGTTTAAAATTTTGCTTCTCAATTACTTTGATGGCATTGTAGCCCTTCAAAAATCCGCTTTCTAGTCCTGCCGAAATTTTAAAGATATGTCCACTATCAGAGCTTCAGACGAAATTACTTCCAAGTTCATACTGTTACATGCTACCTTGCCAACCGGCGCAACTCAATCAGTACCCAGTGAGAAAAGCAACAGGCTTCTAATTCTTTACTGTTGGGCGGAGAAAAATATCAATGATAGGTGCGAGAAGAACTCTGAAAGTATCTCGAGTACTCTTTTCTGACTCTTTCTTCAGCCCATTCGATCATTTCCCACACAGCACCGAATATATTCGCGAAACCTCTCGACTCCACACATGCGTTATATAAGTTCGCAGAACGCAGTTAACACTATAGTGCGAAGCGATTCGTTTCTATACAAAGTATTTGTAAAGCGATTTTGATTGGAAGCGGCGTTGTCGGTAGTACTAATGTTACTAGTGCGTTTATTTAATGCGAATAAAAAACTTTAACCTCTTCAAATATAAAATACACGGTGCTCAAAAATTTCCAAGCTGTAGCCGGGAATGCCAGCTAGTGGCAAATTTGTGTATACATAGCTGGCAAATGTTTGAATAGGATGACGTTCAGAATATTAGCTTTTAGACATGTCGGACGAATATCTCACTCAAACAGCTCGATTATGAATAAAAGCAAAAGGTGCTAAGGTTCTCTAATTGCAGGTTTCAAATCCTGATGACGAAAAGGATTTTTAATCTACTTTGTACACCAATCATATACTTCTGTAGACACCCTTGACTCCACTTCATTCAAATTATGAAGGACTTTTGATATCTTTGTAAATCTCTGGATAAATTCATAAAGAGTACACCTGACGAACAAAAGCAAAAAAAAAATAACGTCCCGTTCGTCTTCGGCATTTTAAATTCAGTCAAAAAGGATTTTCTTAAAAGCAATGAAAACTTAGCTCTGCAGTCTATCTCAGCGTTTTCATCATCTTTTTCTTCCTTTTAAACATTCGCTGTGAAGTTTTGACTCAAACTGCATATGACATTGTTTCCTAAATCAAATTTCACTGTACAATGCACTTTCCTTTCTAAAGCTTCTTTCTACCATTTATTGTGCACTTTCTATAATATAATAGTTCTTACGGAAGGACTACCTCGAGTTTTATGATGACTTTATTTTTGTAAGATAGTGCATTATACTCAGCTTTCCGCAACAATACTTCATTGACAGTGCTACTTGTATGTGCGCTATGAAAAGAAGAGGTCGCATTTTCTTTATTTATTTATTGGTTTTTCTCCTCCTCTGCTATAAGGATTTGGACAAAACCCTTAGATTTTACGTATTTAAAGGCGGGGCTTCGTAACTGATTTTCATACAATATATACTCACTCCGTAGCAGGTTAGGTACACTTTTCCGCGCTCCTATAGATTTTAGATACCTGCCCTTAAGAAACCACAACTTTATGAATTTAGAATAACATGTTCATGGGCGATAGAATCTTTGCAATAAAATATTGAAGAAATGTTGGGTTAAATTCTGAACAACATAGATTCAGATAGCTAGATAGAGATAGAGACACACATATGGCTTGTGCAATTTTTAATTTTTAAAGCACCGTTTTATAGAACTCTGTACGCTAATATAATATTAATTTTTTTAACCGGAATACTAACATCCTAAGTTTCAACTTTCTAGCATTAACTGTTTCTGAGACACGAAGAACACAATGCCAATCCCATACTATTCTACCATAAAAAAACAACATAACTGCCCTAAGGTCTACCTGCAGTTCAAATCCCAACTGAAATTTGGAAGCATTATTGAAATATGGGACGTTGGATTCGAAATAATTGGCTACCCCACACTGACGTGCAGAATCCGAACGTCTTGATTCTACCTTTCTATGGCTCCAGATCCCCAAATCACAGTCTATAACAATAATTTTTTGCTCATTATTCATAGCTTAAAGTTTAAACTTTTTAGTGCAAGCCGTTTAAGTAAAAATGAAAATTTTTCATTAAAAATCTTTTCCAACTCACTAAACCGTATCAACAAAAATAGATCCACCGTTCTCTTAACTATATATAATGTATATAAAAGAAATAAAACAGAAAATTACAAGTTGTCCAATTCTAACACAATTTTCGTATCAAAAGTTTTTTCTTCATCTTTTATGAATCCTTAAATAATATCAGTGTTTTTTTTTTTAAGATTCGTCAATTTTCTTCACCTTGATAATTCCACACTAAAATTCTCACGATGGGGGGGGGGGCGCTTTAAAATGAATGGCAACGATTTTTTCCCCTTTATTTTTACGAGTCCAGCAAAACATTCAGAGTTTCATCGCTACATGTAATAAAGGGAAACTACAGGTAGTTCTACCGATACAGTTTATCCAAGGCATTTACCAACATGGTTGTTAACCCTGCTAAACAAGCTTTTGGATTGATTCACATTGTTTTTTTCTATTATAATCTGATCCAGTTGAAAAAAACACATCTACTGTCGCCAGTAATTAGGGCAAAGTAGAGAAAAAGGTCTTGTCTTATCCTTAACCTCCATTTCCCTACATCACTGCCTAAAGAGACAGCTCTACCTGCCCAATATCGCCAGAGATCAAGGCGGACCTACAATACACAGTTGCCATTGGTATTTATTATTGCCGTGGATTTACTTCCGCTATATATCATTTCAGTATCGCCATTAGTACTTATCCCTGACAATCGACCGGTTATGCGTTAAAATTATTGTGATCGATCCGTACGTGTGCACAATCTATAAATTCGGTAATTAAATACCACCGAATTCAAATTCCAAATTCAAATAATATGGAAAAAATTAATAAAACAAATTATTTGGTATGGATACTATAAAGGCTGTAAGCAGATATCAGACCCGAACCCTGTATTGGGAGCTCTGACTGGACATTGTCACATGAGGAAGCATCTTAATTGGATTGGTCTCTCTTGGACTAAAATTTGCAGAATAAGCAATGACAAAGCCGAAACACCAATGCATATCCTCTGTGATTATGAGGGCTTAGTTCACAAAAGACTTCAACACTTCGGCCAGGGTTTTATGGACCCATCGGAATTCCTGACCATTTCTCTTCGCAAAATATTAGGTTGTTTAATAGCGTAGGTATTGAAAAGGAATCATAGTCAATCCGGAGTGACGTCACAACACGCCCACCTGTGGCTGAAATAACAGAGGTTAACCATAGCAACCCCTATTTCCAACCTATCTATCTAACTCAACTTTTCACTAAAACATGATGTCAACATTTTAGTTTTCATCTTGATCCATTCTATCAGAAAATATGCGATGTATTATTCAAAACATTTTCTCAGAAACCAAATTCGCTTTTCCCAACAATCTACAAACTAGAAATATTAGGTTCTGTCCTACCAAGGCTCAAAACTTTAGTTTCAAAATCGAAACTCTAAAAAAACAGGAGCATTTCCGAGTAGTTTCTCAAAGTACTCAGAACATTAGACGATTAGGGGCTTGGCTAGAAAAGCTGGATCGATACACGTCCATTCAGCTTTATATTTTCCAGGACATTATTGAAAAATTTCACAACAAATTCAAAATGAAAGCTGCTTAAGAAAACCCGAGAATAATGCCAACACTCTTCACATACTTCCAAAGCTACATGGTGTTGACTGTCGCGCTGAATAAAACATTATCCTGTCCCCGAACGTCGTATCATCCGTACTCCCCTATCTTAGCTCCAGTCGACCAACGTTTTGATAGGATTCTTTTAAAAAAGGCGTTTCTAGGATATTTTCACATCAAGGACCTGTTGATTGCTCTGTCGCGCTGGTTGGTATTCAGCCCACAACTGTAGGCGGAAACGATTATGCGCTCTAACATCTCCCCCGATTACGATTCCTACAAGTCGGAAAAGTCAAGGCATTTCGTTCACCAAACGAATTTTTTGGGAGATGAAGCTATGCCCAAGGATTCGAGAGACTATGTCCAACGGCTTTTCCGTGCAGTTCCTCGCATAAGGGAGACAGAATTCGAATTCCGTCTTTACCGGAAAATCAAACAAAAGTTGAGAAAATATTTCCTACTGGAAGGAAAATTCTCTCGCAATCCGACAGGTAGCATCAGTATGTCGGCAGAGGGTTGATCGTAAGGCGTTTTTTGTGGTTAGTCGTCAGTCGGGACGCAACGATTTTCCAGTTTTTTTCACCATCGAAAGGAAAGGACTCCAATAAGATTGGGAATTTGAACAACTGCTCGACCATTTTGTGATTTAACGTAAAATAAAATAATTAATAATTGTTTGTGCTGTGCTATAATAATTTAAGTGAAACTTTATTTAAGTACAAACTAAATAAAATAGTTTTCGGTTTCCTGTTCGGTTCGTGTTCGGAATTGGATAAAAATTAAAACCCCTTAAAATGTAAGTTTAATAATAGTGAACAAAAAGTGGAAATTATTTCTATAAATTTAAGACTAAGTGATTTTAAAACTGATATTAAGTTCAATTAAATCTTAACTTCTTAAATGAAAAAATTAAAATCCATAAAATATATTGTTTATTTAATTAATTATTTAAAGTCTTATCTTGTCGGAACCTAGTTGGCTCTATTAAAGTAAAATTCTTAAAAATAATTATATATGTGAAAAAAGCTAAATGGGTCTTGTGCCTAATTTTTGGTTCTTCGCCGATTAAAATAGTTCTTAAATTTCCAAGTGATTGTGAAAACTAAAAGCAAATCACTGTAACTTGTTTAGCTCAGATTATTAAAGTACATGGTGGTAGATTTTATCAGGCAGCCATTATTATTCCACAAAGCTTAAGAAGAATGCAAGCGACAGTTTGTTTAAAATGTTTTAAAATTAGTTAAAAATTTGAGAATTACATTAACTTTGTTTTATAAAAAGATTAATTAATTATGTTATGTTAAACCAATAATAAATTAAATTTAGGCTTAGTGTAATTTTACTTTAAATGGTGTGTAATATCACGCTAGGAGAAATTAATTCGCGAAAATTCATTTCATCAATTCATCAATCATCATTTCATTCTACTCCACGTCAATGAAATGAATCGTCAAGTTTGTTTAATCAGCAAAATGTTTTTGTGCAATATTTGTAAATTAGTTTTCGAATCAGTAACTCTTATTATCATTGTCAAGTCAAGTCAGTTTAATACAGTACATGTATTGTGAAACTCCGTTTTTAATTTGTGATTTTATCGTATAATTAGAGATCGTTGTTTTGGGGATGTTTGGTGACCTACGTGGCTCTGAAGTGATCCAAATAGGAGCCTAGTAGACACGGTGACTCAGCGCTTCGCCCCTTCTCAAACTTGAACTACCGTATAATTATAAATTAATGGTAAAATAGACGGGTAATTTTTCCATATAATAATTTTGGAATTTTACACAAAAAGTGGGTAATAATTGCATTCCATGTGTAATACTTACACCACTTCTATCTTTTGTTTACGCCGCTTTTACATCACTAATTTGTATTGATTGATTGATTTTGTGTAATTTTCCTCCTAATTAAACAAGCATGTAATCTTGACATTACAATTGATGAAAAACAGTAGACAACTTTAATAATGGTAAATTTACTAAAATATTTCTTAGACTGTAGCAGAACGATTTTTTGATCTATTGAATCCACACCTTTTTCTAAGACTTCACTATAGAAGCTGTATAAAAACCTTGCTTGATTTTGTTTGTATCAATTCTTAGTATACTTTTGAATATACTTGCTGCGAAGGGAAGTGCAACAATATCGATGTCAATTGCGTGAAAATATAATTTGCGAAGGAATGGATTTACGGAGAGCTGTGGTGTATTCAGTGTCACTAAAAGAAAAAGAATTACTGTGGTAACCATATTTTATGAGAACCTTATTATGGTTGAATTTATAGTTGCGAGAACCACGTTACAAGATGTACGGTAATTCTGATAACTGATGACATAACTTCACTGTCTTCTTGCTCTAAACATAGAGTATGTATCAATCATGAAAATATTTTTAATTTGATTATTACAACTAAAGTTATGTTTCTGAGAAATGTGTTATGATTGAATAAAGCAAACGAAAACTTGTTGTATGGTTAACGCAAACATAGTCTTGTTTCTACCAACTTAACTTATGTTCTGTTGAACATTCCGTATCTTGTAACTAGAGCTATGATAAACATGTTCTATAATAATTACGTCAACCATATAAATGGTTATAGCAATTACAGAACTTGGTTGTGAGAACTATTATTTCGATCCTATAAGATATACTAATATATTTGATTCAAACAGACCAAAGGTTGAGACAAACAATGATGTATGGTTCTTATAACTAATAACCATATTGGTGTGAACACTTATACGAGTATACTCACATGTTTTAAAAAATGGCACTGAGGCTCCTCACTCACTTTAAAACTGGATTCACTTCTTATTACAAACTTACTTTCTTAAGTCCCATCAAATGTCGGATAAAATGTCTTCCCAGATCGCTGGAAATTTATGAAGTCTACATTTCTGTACAGTTAGAGGATTTTGTAATAATAAATTATTGTAGGTAATTGAAAAAACTGCGTATTTCCTTATGAATATTTTTATTTTACAAGTTTACAAGAGTAAATTGTACTATAAATGTAAGTTGTTTACAGAAATATTTTCATGACATATGTTTTTGTTTAATAATTTCGATAACCATAATATGTTTGTAATACCATCGTGCAAAATGGTACAAACCATAGTATAGTTGTAAGAAATATTCAATAAATTTCTATAGTTGTACTGATCATGGAATATAGTTGCTCTTATTATAAAAAACTTTATCATCATGTTACAAGCATGGTTAGGCCGACCTTATTAATTTAAAATCACCATATGTTTATTGCAACCATAGTTGGTTTGTGTGAATTATAGGCTATGGCAAGGACAACCATAACTATTTTAATATAGTTATAATAACTAAATTATGACCACTCCTCTATATGAGGAATCACAATCAAGTTATGCCAAGATAACCAAAAACTAAATGTTCTTGTTCCTTGAAATCCCAAGATGAATATTCTGTACTAAGTTAGTTGAGCATATTTCTCATTTTTGTATTTACAATTTTCAATGTTCAACAAATACCAAAAAAATTATCCATATTTATATATTGAATTGAAAATTACGTTCTTTTTCATGTAATTTTACTTATCTATTTAAATTTTACCACGGCAAACATGTGATTACAAATTGAAAATTTTGGACCGAAAATTGAAAATTACTTTCAAATTTACTATTACATCCCAATGTAAATTTACTTGAAAAGGTGTAAAATTCAATGAATTTTTTTACTGCACACAAATGGATTGAGTTATCTTTTAACTATATTCTATAAAATAAAGGCGCGTCTAGTCGAACTGGAGATTTTTAAAAAAGAAGTTCGATATAACTTCTTTTTATCGAAAACCTGATAATTTTATCTAAGAACCGATTCGGCAAAAAAAACAAAATTATTGAATTTTTGTACAAAACAACTTTGGACAACTATTCATAAAAATTTGGTTTTAACCTTCTTTTAAATTTAAATTATTTTTTTTATTTCTTTTCTATATCAAATTTACAAAAACCAAAAATATTTTAACAAATAATTTTTTTTCGAACTGAAGTCGTTTTTCATATATCTTAGTCCCGAAATTTCTATGTTACGCTAATAAAGTTATTTTCACCAGGAAAAAAAATAATAAAAAAATTAATTAGCCATAAAAAATGAATAGTGTTAGAAAATTAAAAAAAAAATGGGAACTGAAAACAATATGTAACTTTTTGGAATGCAAAACTATTGTTTTCCCAGATTTAAAGATTGAGTACACGCAGTATTGCCCTGATTCTCCAAATAGACTCTTGGTTTTTCTTCTAGACCCGTCGCATAGTAACCAACTCCGCATCTGAACTTCTACCCAAACAATAACAAAGTCGCACTTAGACAGATGGCATATTTTTTCTAAATCCTTAAAAAATTTGGTTGATAAATTAAGGATCTAAATTCCATCTAAAGTGTCATGGGATTGGCTGCGGCCTATCATGACTCAGTTCTCTTTTTCAAACATTTAATTTAATTTTGTTTTAAATCACTTATTTCTTTGTAGCACCATTCCGAATGGACAGAATACTCTCGCAAGATATACATCAATCCAGGATTGGTCTTCTTTTCGATTCAGTTCATCAACCACTAAGAATGCTTTCACCATTGGATCTATCATTGCGATCATCAGCGACACCTATGACACCACCATCAACCCCATCTCCTCCTCGAAAAAGGCAAAAGACCACGGAAGAAAACAATCTTTGGCGACCGCATACTTTTGGGTACTTTGATAATTCAGCGATACTACGTTGGGGTGGGAACAGCCTGGCACAAGTAAGAAAACCAGCAAATAATGAAAGTATCAGACCTGCTTCGATTGAAAATACCCCTAAAGAATCTACCAATCATATCGTTTCGGAAGAAAGTATTGTTCTAACCGAGGATGAAACCAACAATGACGACGAATTTGTGGACGTTTTAAGTAACGACGATGATGCTCCAATTTTCAAAACATTTCAGTCCGAAAATACTTTGAGCAGTTGCACTGTTGACGAGGACTCTCAACCAAAACAGGACGTCCTCACCAGAAACAAGCTTATTTACGACGATCAAGAACTACATGCTCAAGCTATCGAAGGATTCGAAAAGCTGTTCACGAAGAGTCTGCCAGACGAGAAGCTAGTTCCGCACCCTGAGTGTAGGGAGTCCTTTGTTTCGACGGATACCCAACTCTGCGAGAAACAGTCCATCAAAAACCGCTACGAAAAGCGAAAAATCAAGACTAGGAAACAGATGATTGACGAGGATAACAGCAGTCCGGTATCGGGAACTATAATCCGGAAACTACGTGATGACGAGGAGTTGGTTATTCGTAAAGGTGACATCGATCCCGAATTCAATGTGGTCGAAATCACGGACGAAGCTAAATCGGTTTTGGCCAGCATCGACAACAAGATCGGCTCGTACCTATGCCAGCTATGCCGGACTTTGTACGACGATGCGTTTCAATTGGCACAGCATCGATGTACTAGAATCGTCCATATCGAATACCGGTGTTCCGAATGTGATAAGGTAAATTTTTGCGTCTTCGGTTTTTAAGTTGTTGTGAAACTGACCAATGAATGATTCTTCCAGGTTTTCAACTGTCCAGCAAATTTGGCTTCGCACCGTCGATGGCATAAGCCCAAGCCCGATGGAAGTGCCGCAACGGAAAGTAAAAAACTTCCTGCAGAGAAGATTGCCCCATCGTTGGATTTCAGTCAGGATGATGCCAATCAGGAGGGAACATTTACATGCAATGAGTGCGGCAAGGGATTCAAAAGGTAAGACGCAGATCGGGAAATCATGGCTAATCCTAGAAGTCACTGATCTTCTTAATCTTTCCAGACACGCTTACTTGAAAAAACATCTCCAATCGCACCAAATGCTCGAAGATCTCAAATCAAATGATTCCCTGAAGCATCCATCAACCAACTTTCTTAATCCGCACAGCTATCCGATTCATCATAATCAAGGACATCGTCACCAATCGCCACACATCGCTCCAGGACATCGCCTCTATTCCGCCACTGGTCGCTATCCACCGTTCCCGCTGGGCTTCGATCAACGTCGAATGCATTCGCTGAGCGAATTCTACTTCCATCAACATCCGGAACGATTGTCCGCTTTTCAGTACGTTCAGAATCATGCGCTCCACCGAATCCCACTTCCCGGCTTCAATGAAATCTCATCGATGTTACCGTCGGCTCATACGGCAGTTAAATGACAAGAAATCCTTCGACCTATTCCTCGTATAGCTGCTGGCGGAAATGTCCCGAACGAACGAAGTTCCTCGACTGTAGTATCGCCGGGTGATCAGACATCTGGTGGCTGGCAGCCGAACTGCTTCGGAATCCTTTAGGAGTTTGAAAACTAAAATTTAATTGCTTTGTGATATTATTGAGATCTTTAAGTGTGTTTTGTTTTTGGTATTCTTCAGTGTGTAGGTACTCTTGTGAGATGTTTAAAGTAAGAAATCAGTTGTTTAACGTCAATTTATTTTATGTCGAAATTAAAGAATTTTAATTGTTTCATCGTGTTTTTTATATTCAAACAGGAAACTAATCGTTTATTTCATTAATTAGAGAAAAATGCGTTCGAAACGCTCGCTACATGAACGGTTCCTAAACGGTTTATCCCTCAAAGTAGAAACTTGGTTATATAAAAAGACGTGGTGGAGGTGAACTTCTTTAGAGTACATACATCACGAACCAGTTGCGCTAGAAAGATGAAATTTGGTTTCTGTTCATAGGTTAATAAGGGGGTTAGCTGAATAAATTTTCAGTTGGGCTCATGCTAGAAAATTGAAGCTTAGTAGGCATATATAGATGTACTAGAATACTAATTTATTTCATTTCATAGGCGTACGAAGGTGAGGTCAAGAAAAAATTCAGTCAAAAGAAGCTTCACGAATTTAAACGACGATGTTCACGAATTTTTCTATATCCTGTAAGTCTGATTAGATGCTGGACAAGTTTTTACTTGTACTGACTTTGTATAAAATCGCCTAAAAAGACGGTTTTAGGATTTTTTGCTTTCCAACCCTTAAAATGATGTAAAATAGCTGTACACATTTTCACGAATTCCGTCATATTACTTAGGTCTGATAAAATGCCGAATTGTTCCAGTTCCAGGAACTTACCATATTTCTTAAGTATAATGAGGTAGCAAATTGATCTTCACTTCTACAGGTCTTTTAGTTAATAGCCTAAAATCTAATTTCAGTATTTTTCGATATACGACCCCTGACGGAAAATAAGGGATTACATAATATGTTTTCACAAATTTTCCAATATATCTAAGATGAGAGATCAAATTTTGTTTTTTCGTTAATAGCCTAAAAACTGATTTAATGATTGTCCCGAAGCAGGCGCAAATGCAGGGGAGGGTGTTGAACTCCGAAACTCCCCCGACATGATGTAATTACAAACGCAAAAATAAATGTTACTTATTCTCGACGCGTAAATTTGTTTTTAACACCCCCCCCCCCCCCCGCCCAAATAATTTTCTGCGTTCACGCCTGTCCCAAAGTCGACCCCTAGAATCACTTTTAAACGTATATGGTGAGTTGGTACATGGACAAGAGTACTTTCAGGATCAAAATGTAATAACAGTATTATTGATTGTGCAAGGTCTGTAATGATTTTGGTAGCCGACCATCAGTACTGTGAATATTGTCCATATAAGTACTAAAGTATTGGCACAAAGGTACCCTGGCGAAATGCACAAATCAATTATGAATAACATCAGTTTCCAGTGAGAATACCACAAAATATCGTAGACGTGCCTTGAAACTTCTCGCATGCAATAGCTACTACTTTCGAGTTTCACAAACAGCATCAAATATACAGAAAATCTCTCGAATCAACACATGCAGTATAAAAGCGAGGCAAAGCTTGAAAACAGATCAGTTTTTACCTACTGTAAAAGCTAAACGATTGTCAGTTCAACGCGAAAATGTTTGTAAGGCGATTTGTATGTCATCTGAATTTTTGTTTAAGTTCAACCTCTACACTATTGGCTTGCGGCATCTGACAGCCCTCGAGAACGAACAAGTTATTACTAGTTCGCGAGACTGAATGTGATAGTCCTCACTTCCCTCGCGAACGAAGTAGTTCCTTCTTTTTAAGTTCGCAGTTCGCGAGACTCAATGTCATGACCTAAAAAAAAAGGTGTTCACTTCCCTCGCGAATAAACTAGTTCCTTTTTTAACGAAGTACATTGCAACCCGGTTATAACCTACCTCATGGCGACCACAACAAGTAGAACGTTATAAACGATAGTATGTTATAACCTACCTGATGAAAAAAAGGTTGTTTCCATTTATAAGAATAATTTCTTTATTAAAGAATAGAGTCCATAAATTCATAATACAAAATTGTTGACTTCTAACTCAGTAGGATGAAGACACTCAGCAAAATTGAAAAGGATTCTTCCGTTTACTTACCAACTACATATTGGGTCATTCCATAAAAAATCGCCAAACAATTTCTGCCAAATTTTGTACCTATTTTAATAGAGACCTTCTTTTGAAAATTTTTGTATAGGTAGGTACTTGAAGAATTAGTAAAAAAAATTTAGTTTAATTTTTTTTTGTTGCTTTTTTGTTCATTAATATTTTGTACGTTATAAAGAACTCATGTGCTATGAGAAAGGGTACGTTATAACCAATATTAACGTACATATAAAAGGTTACGTTATATTCGTACAAAAATACAAGAACTTTTCATATTTGTGCATGGGGATTGAAAAAAGAACTTTATAACCGAAAGTCCTTTTCGAACGAACTAACGAACTAGTTCCGTCTTTTAAGTTCGCCGTTCGCGCAACTTGATATGATGACCTAAAAAAATGTTCTCACTTCCCTTACCAACTGAACTAGTTCCTTCTTTTAGTTCTCAATCTCAGTTCGCGAGATGACGAACTACTTCATATAAAATCGAACTAGGATCGCAATTCACTGCGAACTAGTTCCTTCATTTCACTTATGGGCACGTCTTCCGAAGTTCGTTCATGAACTACACAAGCAAAGAGGACTCGGACAGCTTTTTGCGAAGACCTGAACATACTAATTTTTGATAGTGAGATAGTGCAACAGGCTGCCGTACACACGGCGCGATAGTGCGACAGTGAAACTAGGCAATAGTTACATAGTTTATGTTGTCAAACGTTGCGGTATTTTGGAAAATGTTTGAAGTTGCAGCTGGAGTCAGTGATAAAGCCGTTTAAAATAAAACACAAAGTGGGGTATTAGTCTGTATTTTAGTCGACTTAGGCCGCGGTCCAAATTAAGCTCATTTAGGTATATATAAAAAACTTTTTTATTTTATTTTACTTTATTTTATTTATTTTATTTTTTAAAGTTTAGTCAAATCATTTTCTTTTAAAAGTAATATTGCATGACGGAATTTAATAAATATTATTTTGTGAACGTCGAAATGAAATGTCTTGTCAATGTCAAGCAAAATTATAGCTGTTAAGTTTTTTTTAAATTCGAGTCTTTCTTTGTTTAATTCAACTTTATTTGATAGTGAAATAGATAAAGACTGTAATTTATTGTATTATTTCCTGTACAATGTTAAGTTCTATTAATTTCTGTTTTATATTTTATAATTATATTTTCTCTTACCCAACATGCTTTTTTGACACTTCAAAAGTCAATTCAATTCGACTTAAGGCAAGGTATCACTTCTCGACAGGAAAAAAATGCATTTTTTTTCTTATTTTTTTTTTTATCCTTAACATGTTGAGAATACGGGGGCGAAAGGATATTTCGATATCGAATGTATTTCACGAGCTACAGACCGATTTGTGGAACGGTTGCCCCGATATTCAATACGATTTTTTTTATAACGTCAAACTTTAAACGCGTTTTTCTCGAAACCACTTTTTCCGGAGCGCGGTACGTTCTACAGCTCGAACGAATGAACCGATTTTAATAAAATAAAGCTTAAAAGAAAGTAAACTAAATTTGGAGGGCCCCAACGTCGAGTTTTTTTTCCACTTTTTTTTTATTTGAGTTTTTAAGCCAAAAAAAGCGTGAAAAAAGTGATTTTTTTTTCAAATAGCTGCCATTTTATATATATTTTTATTTTAATTCTCCGAGTACATACATTTTAAATTAAAAAGAATCAGCTATGATAAGGTCACAAATTTCTTAATTTTTGGCGATTCTTGATGGAATGACTCTCATAGGGAACATGGTGGACAGACTGCTCCGGTTGGGTAATACTAAAGCCTTTGTTTCTTATGTAAATCTCCCATTTTACAAGTGATAAGCTCAGAACCAAGGATATAAGCTGCTCTTATTGCGACGCTCCACCTCCTTCAAATACTAAAAGAAGAAAGCTACATTACTCCAAAATATACCTTAGCGGTTTTCCTACTAAACTTGAAATAACATTATTAATTTCAATTCAGTCTAACAACCGACCGCAGATGTCATTCGAACATATCAATAATAAAAACGTCTTTCCGTTTAGCTATTTAATCAGCATTATCAAAGCTATTATTGTCCTTTCAATTATTCCAGAGGACTGTGCGATTTCTGTCCCCAGGTCCTCACTTCATTTACATATGTCCTACAACGTACCTACAAACATATCTTATAAAACATTCGCGTGGCACCGTTGTCTTCAACTTTCGGATAAGAAACGGCCTAAATTAGCCTACAACAGAAAAGTGCATGCCAGAAGTAGAAAACATCCCCATTCTCCTGGCCAAAGTCTTTACGAAAAACAAAGAAAAAATTAGCAGACTCCCCATAACATTATTTGTAAATTACAGTGTCACAAATTGCATGTCACAAAGTTCTATTTGCGACCCCGACCTATAAGCCTCTCCACCTCCCCAACAATTTGTTCCACCGTTTTTTTTTTTCAAATTTCCGGCCAGGATTGTTTGTTCTGTCGACACACTACAGCCGAGAATAAGGAATAGCTACGAGTCCTTAAGTAGTTGTTGCATAGGACTCATATGGACATCGAATTATATCTATCAAAGGTAAAAAAGGAGATGTCCTGGAAAATGTCACCAACAGGCAATTTACCCGAGGGTGGACAGCAATAGTCCGGGACGTTTTTATGTCACCGAGTGACATTTGATGTCGATACCGAACTGCTCATCAAAAATTCATCCTTATTTGATTTACGATTCTTTTCCACTACCTGGTGGCAAAGGAGTTTGGCATTTGATTAGGAATCGAGCCCACCTGGCCAGCACCGTTCAGGTGGCTCGAACGTAAGGAAGAGGAGTTTGTCTTACGTTGCTATTTATGGAAGAACAATGTAATTATAGACGATGCATATCATGGCACGTAATTGATGAGGACAAAACTATCAAAGGACTTAATTCGCACTTGATGTTCTCCAAACAAACGGACATCGGCTATGATTAATGCCAGGCAGTAATTATTTTAGAATTCGTCTAAGTCGGTTTCAAGTTCTTGTACTCGTCACAATCTATAAATTTTAATAGAGACGTTAGAGGACGAGGACGTGCAAATGACTTAGTACTTCAGAAATACTTTAAGTATATCAATTATTTACATATTTGCAACTGAAGTGAATATTGATTTTGTTTTAAAATAGAATTGACGCTTTTTTTTAATTTTTCGCGTAATTGAGAGGTAGTTAGGTTTGGTTTATCTTCAAGTATATAAATTTTCAAAAGAATTGGCGATTCTTGATGGAAAGACCCTTTTTCTATAAAGTAAATTGAGAAGCACTGATGTTCTTCGATTTTTTTACCCCGATCCCATTGAGATCTCAAGTTTTTTTTTTAAAATGTTTTGAAAAACAGTATAAGACACAAAATATAAAAAAAATGAAGAAACTAATAAATGTACTTTTTGAGATATTCAAGGATAAAGGACAAAATCGTTATCCTTGGAAAAAAAAATTAAGGTTAAATTTTATTGGTATTTTTCTTATTTTTCGACAACCTTCCCCTTTAAAATAAATTCTATTTTATTATTCTATGATGAAAACTAACAAAGATATGTATTTTTAAAGAGGACTTGGAAACCATTTTTACGAAAACTTTAACATACTATAACTAATAAAAAAATGAGATAGAAAAATAAATTGAAATTATATATTTTTTTCACTAATTATTCAAGTACACAAGTTTTCAAAAGAATCGGCGATGGTAAGGTCACAAAATTGTCCTTTTTTTGCGATTCTTGATGGAATGACCCTTATGCAACTTTCAAAAATAACGGCTCAATTATTTTGAATTTTACACAGCATTTCGCTTATCGGCTTGAAAGATAGACAGTTGCTATTTCTAAAAACAGCATCTCTAGTTCAACTTCTTTCTATTTCTTGTTCTTATGTTCAACAGAAGCTTCTGAAAATGGAAGTGACATTAAAGTAGGTACCTATAACTAATTCTAGATTTGTAAATACCAACAAATTCCACTTTTATTTTTGTAAATAAAAAAATTCCACTTTTATTTATCAACATAAATATTTTATTCCAATATTCAGCTGTTTGTTTTTAACTGTATAAGCCAAGTACAAAAAATTTAAACTTAGTTGTCTTATAAGACTTTTAAATTCAGGTTTAAGATTATAGTCATGTTCGAAAATTTGTTTTCATGACGCCACAGTGGTCTTACTACGGAATGATATGAACTCTCATAGATGCAACTTTCAAATTGCTTCCATGTATCTTCTTCTTGATTTTTTTTAGCTTGCCTTTTTTGTGGTGTTACCAATTTTGATGTGTGAGATAATCGCGAGGAGTATCATGTGAACATTTATTTATAATAATCAATGGCGCAACAGCCTAAATCGGGCCTAGGCCTTGAAGTAATGCTAGTTCATTATTAGACCAACGGAACACTAGGAGGTGAAATGGTCGTCAGCCACACGATCGTCCATGACTATTACCCCGATTTTAACTGGTAGTCCGGCACCCAATCCCAATCGAAAATTACTTGTCGCCAAGCAGATTCGAACTTGGTGCCAGGTGCACCGAAGGCAAGTGCTCTAGCCACTAAGCCATCCAGACTACATTTATTTAGCCAGTGCAAAAGAAATTGAAATTTTGAAACATAATTTTTTTTCACGATTTTTCTACGCATTTAAAAATAAAACATATTTTAGATATTTTCCAGCATAATGTAAGGGAAGAAATCAGCGTTTGTGGTGTAAAAATCAAGAGGCAAAAACTTTATTTTTAAAAATATGCCATGTTACCCCTTGGCAAATTTTAGGAAATTATTCCAAATTATTTTCCAATTGTCCGATTTTGATGAGAGACCACTTAAATTAAATTCGTAAGCAGGTTTAAAAGGATTTAATAGACAGGAGAGGCAACAGCAGAGTTGCAAATTTTGAATTTTGATTCCACGTTTTTGGCCACCATCCCTCATTTCTGTACTGATTTTTTTTTCATTATTTTCGTTGCGTTTTCCTTTTGTATTTGAGGTCTCACTTTCTAAAATTCAAAAAAATACTTTTTTTTTCGAAAAATGGCGAGAGGTGTAGATACCACTTGACAATTTTCTGCTAATTTTTTTTTAATTTTTCGTTTTTAACAAGTTCTGGCACCCCTTTTCAAGTCCGGAAACAGATTTAAAAAATTCTTATATTTGCGACCAGGAGAAGCAAATGAAGAATTTCAAATTTAGATTTTTTTTTCGTTCTCGAATACTCTTCCTCTCTCTATTTCGCCAGCCCTCTCGAACATTCCACACACACACACAACCGATTATGCTGAAAAGCTCTGGACACGACACATGCAGTATAAAAGCTCGACCGAGGATTCAGTCGGGACTGTTTTACTACAGTGAAGCGTTACGACAAGCAATTTCTACGTGAAGCAATTTTGATGGTAAACAGCGTTCGAGTAGTGATTAAGTTGTATATTTAAGTCACAATAAAATCACAATTTTTAGTTCAGTATTTTATTTAGTAGAATATCATTTTGACTGCCGCGTTCTACGTTTATGTGTTATAATGAGTACTAAAAGCATTATTTCGTTTCAACTTAGACCCAAATTATATTTGAAACATAAAATAAAATTTGTTGGAAAGTCTTACTAAAAAGCTCGGTTCTGGAGTGCGATTATTTCGGACTCAAACCTAGCAAATAGTCGTTTGGAACATAAACGAGAAATAGCGAGCTTAAATAGCAAGGACATCGAGCTCGGAAAGCAATGTGTTTTCTGCGTCATGCTTTAATGCAACTTTGTTAGCATTGCAAAGATATAAATTTAATTGTTCTTATTTTACAATCAATGAGTCATTCCGAGCGCGCTACAATTACAATATGTTGGGTAATTGATGTAAAACCAGATTACAGGCTGCAGCGCATCTAGAATTACGTAAACGCCAGATAAGATACGTTTTATGAACGCAATAGCGATGTGTAATGCAATTTAAGTATATTCCACCCCCGCCAGTCCTATTCAGAGTTGTTTGCTTATACACTAAGGCCAGAACACATTATATGATGATTCTATGTGTAGCGACTAGCGATATTTTTCGTAGCGCTACAAATAGCGCAGCTCCCAAGCGTTATGGATTCAAGTCGCATCGAAGATAGTACGATGAGCTTTCAGCTAAGTACCCCGGGGAAGGGATGGAAAGGGAACCGGTGCGCGGGATGGGTTTCCCCCGTCACCGAGTTGCTGGACTATTGGAAAATTTTGCACTGGAGGCCAAGGTCACTATTACAGCTGCAAAGTTTCCATACCGTGTGCATAACCAACTATGTACACAGTACGGTATTATGGACATTATGATGGGAGACATAAGGTAGGATTATGACGTGAGTCCTTTCAGAGTTGTACATAGGCTGATTGCTGGTAATGGAATGGTGCAAATAATGTGCATCGTGAGTGCAGGTATGCAGGTGTTAGTACCGAGAACTTGAATTTGAACAGATGCACCTGGAAAAAAAACTGGTTGTATTTTTACCTGTTACGCTGAGAAAAAGCCTAGCATTGTTTTTACAAAAAAGATAAGTTTACATAATTTATTGCGATTTTTTGAAATTATAATTCAAAGCATTTAGCTAAAGAATTAATCGAAAATTACACATGCAAAATTTAGATTGCCAGCTTTTCCCACGACCGTCACGCTATTTTGTGACGATTCCTTTTTTTATGCCTGACAATACTAAATATCGAATTCAGTTTTCATTTGGAGTAAAAAGCGGTATCTTTAAGAAAAATCTTTAGATTTGTCTTAATTAGTAAGCAGCAACCACTATAAAATGAGGTGTAGTATACTTTTCCAACTTGCCTCAACTTTTCCAAATGTGAGTTCACTATTTCCTATTTCAGGTTCACAAAAAAATATTTTCACATTTCCTCGGGCATTTTTAGGTAGGGTGAGTTCAAATCCGGCTCGACGGTCCAAAAAAGTTTCGATTCTCTAAAAGAAACCCGACTCTAGCTGAGTTGGGATACACACGGTTACTGCAATTTGTTTAGTCTTTAGGTCGTTCGTTAGTTTTCGTATGATTCATATACCATACCTTCATAAGGCCTTATTGAAGGTATTTCCCTGGCTCGTAGCCTCGATAAGGTGCTATAGAAGGCAGTTTGTTGATAGTATTGTAGTACTCCTGTATTATATAAAAAATATGAAGTTTTCATCGTGATTATTATAACTGTCTTTGTTAAAACACTGTAGCAAGCTGGCGGGAATGCAGAAAAATTCGGATGGCTTCTGGAAGACAGAATGGAACCAAGAGCGATAAAGTTACTAACTTAATTTGCCAAATTTATGAAATCCTAACAGATGTTTGTTTATTTTTGATAAACAACTTATACATCCATCTTCGAGAAAACTTCACAAAGTTCTTTATTGAATAAAAATGACTGCGGATGTTGGTGGAAGGGGTGGGGAGGAATGTGGTTCAAAGCCAAACTACGACGCTAACTAACTATAAATCTGATGACCACCAGTACCCCTAAAATCAATCCTGAATCTGAGTCTAATAACAATTATGCTATTAAGGCCTGTTCCTACGATCATCAGTTAAATTCTAACCGGAACTTTAACTGGAAGTTTTGTATGAAATTCTATTAGTTAAAGTTCCAGTTAGAACGTAACTGACGATCGTAGGAACGGACTCTACAGGACGGATGTGAACCCTAATTTTTTGTTTTTGTCTAAATCAATTATCAATGGAGTCGGACCTTTCATGGAGAACCAAAGCTTTCCAATATCAAATTCGAGTAGCGTAAACATTTCTACCGTCTTCATGTATCCTTTACACACACCATCGGATGTACTCAAGAGATTTCGCAGTGCACGAGCAAAGTATAGACAAGCTCACACGGTCGATAGATTTTGAAAATTGCAACTGAAAGCGACTGGGTGTTAGAGCGACCTACGCAAAGCGCTGTCAAGTTTAATAAGAGGTTAAGGGTAATAAGACTTAAAGAGTTATTAATTATGTTTTGTTTTTAGTAAATTGATCGAATTGTTTTACTTGAAGTCCCGACGAACCTCTGACTAACAACAATATAATTTATTGTTGTTAGCTGTTTGCCGGGTTTTCAATTAAAGGTTCCCACACACTGACGCGATTTATTCGCTGACGCTGCAATTATTTTGCAGCGGTACATTCGCCTTCAATTATTTACATGGTAACTAATGAGAATGACCGCACCGCTGCAAAATAATCGCAAATAATCGCAGCGTCAGCGAATAAATCACGTCAGTGTGTGGGAACCTTTAATGTTCAATTCAATAAATTCCATCAAACTTCCGCTTTATTGACAATTTTTACCAATTTAATTTACAACATTATCGCTGCTATCGAAGAAAATGAGCTTACACATCTACCTTCCAGTAAAACTGACCATAGCCTCGCGTTCGCACTAGGAAAACAGATCAGGGGACAAACCCTTTTACATTGCATCTGTTGAATCAAGATATTATACTTCCATCGCATCCGGTGATAAGTGTGAAACCTGCAGGAAGTGTGTAAAACATGCGAGAAGTGTGTAGAGCTTTCTACGCTATTCCATTTGGATATTGGTAGATTGTCGCTGGAAAATTCGTTGTTATTGATGAGTGATTCGGATTGCCAGAATGTGGATATAACAATATCGTCTCTTCGATCAATACGTGAGGTGTGGGTAATGTATTCAAGAAACGTCTGCTTTTTTTTATTTGAATTTTGGATAAATAGTTTTAACTAGGTGTTTGAAACTTGTGACTTGTAAATATATAACTTGTCAAAGAGAACGATTTTAAACTATGCGTCCTATAGACAGAACAGAAAACTGTTTTAATTTTTGGGTCTAAATTCAAGAGCGGTGTCACAAGTTTTCAAAACGAGCAATAGAAGTAAAATTTTCATATCAAACTGTTTGAGTTTGTCGCGTAAATGAAAACAATTCATTGTCTGAAATTGTCTAGTCAGTTTTCCGTTTCAATACATTTTATAGCAGCGACACAAGAACTAGGACAAGGATCGATAAAAAGAAAATTATGGCGAAGGCTTGATCTAACTGGTGTCAATTGAAAAGGTTGAAGGTTCAATTTCTTACGATATGTAAACAAACATTAAAATATAAGAAAATTTTCGTGCGACCTTGAGATTCAAAATTGGAAACGTTAACAATTATGTACATAGAAAAGTTCTAAAATACAATAAAAAAGACAAGGCAACAAAGGAATATGGGCATGGCGTTAAAAAGCGCGCAACTGTTTGTCGAGCTTTTCGAAATTTTCTCGAACAACCGATAATAAAAGCTCTCTCGAACTCCTTCCGGGAGAAGGTCGACCAATTTCTTAACAAAATGCCAACGGAAAAACGGAAAATTCACCGATTGACGTATGTACCCTAGGTGCTCTTTTCTTGCACCCCAGTGCTTCTGAATCATGAAAATTCGAACGCTAATAGCTTTACTTTCGCCGCACTAAAATAATCCAAGTGTAATGTCTACCCTGCATCGCACTTTGTTGTTATTGTTAATACAACAAAACAATAGTGTGGATAATAGCGCTAACCCTGCCCCCTTTCACCACCCACTTCAAGGGTGGTTCAGTTCACGGCTTAGTTTCGTTTTGTTATTATTATCTTAGTTTCCCTGCTTTTCACTTTATATATAAAGTTGCACACCTACACATCGAGCCTTTCCGTAAATGAAAATGCCTCTCTATTTGGGCTGCATATGGACACAAATTTTCCGCCCCAACATCAAGCCTGTGTATGTGCCCCCATGAATGTATGTATTATCGCTTTTGTATCATACTTGTACGGAAAAAAAAATTCTTTTTCAAAATGACGTTCGGGAAAATTCAATGTCGCACATCGCTGTAGCATATCAAAGAGGAAATCTCGATAGTATTACGAATTTATTTTTGTTAGAAATTTAGTCTAAAAAATAAATTAGTTTTAATTATTATCAAAAGTAGTGCAATTTTTATAATAAAATCGATGAAAAGTGAAAGGTCAGAGTGGATTTAATTTGAAATTAGGTTAGAAGGGAAATTTATCTATAGAGGTCAGTGCTGCAGAGGGATCGATGAATGAGGTAAGTGAATGAATTTTTAATAGATAAAATTAGTTTACAACAACTATAATAGTTTGGTTATAAAATTAATAATAATAGTAACGGAAAAATTCAACAGAAAAATACTACAAAATTTGTTTATATTTACGTTTTTTTGTTTTCGAAATGGCGTCAGCTTGTAACATATGATTTTATTATTCGGGAAAATACGTCGTTAGTGTCGTGCTAATAACAACAAATTATCGGATAGGAATTAACATTAATTTAACTGGCGTCGTTCCTTTGGATGCCATCAGGTAATTTAATATATAAGCGACGATTAGGCCGTTCAACTATAATAATAATTATAGTGAAATATAAATAATCCGAAATATGAAATATGAATCCGCATAATTATGACGAAATTTATTTACAATTTTCATGACCTATTCGATCGATGATTTGGATGATTTAATATGTGATAATCTAGATGGCATACCGCATTCGTGTTTCGATTGCAGTTGCAGAATAATCGAAATGCGTGGCAGAATAATTGAAATTGGGGGGGGGGGGGGGGGGTTTTTTAGTATATATTGTGGTGAAATGTTTTTGGTGATGAGCAAATTTTTAACAACGGATATTACAAAATAAAATAGCTGTAAACAGTGGCGTATGTTGAGCGGGTTAAATGCGGTCAGAATCCTTTCACATCCCTCTTCCCATTGAATTTTATTTATTTATATTTATTTTATTTCCAATTCAGATACAAAATTTTCCGTTGTTTGTTTTTCCTAACTTTGTGTCATGAATCTAATAAGTTTATGACGGTTCCCTATTTACTCAGTATGGCTGATGAGTCCCTACCTCGCCCCATATTTAACTACGCTACTGGTTATACACAAATACATGCAAGGGTGGGTCTAGAATCCTATGGTGCTAGGGGATGGGCGAGAACTGAATATTTTGAATTATTATCTTTTTAGAATTAACGATTATCTTCATTTACTTCAGCAGAATATTAACAGTAATTATAATAAACTTTCGAATAAGTAGCCTTTTTCGAAAATTTGTTCCCAAATAAGGCGTTTTTTCCTGGTTCGAATCAAACGTAGGCTCAAACGTATCAAATGATCTAGAGATTTTCGAGATTTATACTAAATCAGATCGTACGATTTTACTTTATTATTTTTCTAGTAAAGTATTGTAACCGACCTGAAATTTCAAACAAATTCACTATTCTAAAATTTAATATTTTCACATTTTATGACTATAGTACACAAAGAAAAAATGTCTGTCTGTCTGTCCGCCGGAAATGTTGTACGTCGTTCGCAAACAGATAGGCGCCAAGCTAGGGACCCCTCAGCATTGCCATTTATAAGAAAGCAAATTTTTTTATATCTCAAGAATCGTACCAGATAGGTCTTACAACTTTTTCCAGCAGTGAGACAAAAAAACATTTTTATGTAGGCGATGTAGGGGTTAAGATAAGCAGCTAAGACTAGAACCCTTAAAATTGAAGGCTATAAGGAGCTAGGAGCCACCGTGAAAAAAATTCCTTGTAAAATAAAATGTTTCATAAGGGAGGGAAGAGGTAGTGATGGGTGGTGGTTTCTTGTATCTTAGTAACGATTTATGCTGGGAAGTTGAAACTTAGTAGGCATACAGAATTAAATATAGATACTGCAGGAGCAAAGATGAAGGAAACAAATTATCTGCGAAAAGGTTTTTTTACATCTTCATGAATTTCTTCATTTTTTTTAAGTCTGTCGAGGTATTGAATTAATTTACGAGTTAGTCTTACGGACTCTTTACAAAGCAGCTCGAAATTGTTTATGCGATATTCAAACGCTAAGGTGTTGGGAAGTAGATGTCTGCATTTTCACGAATTTCGAAATATTTCTTAGGTATATTTGAAGTATCGGAATCGGCTTCTTTATATGGACTTTAAATATAAACACCTAAAAAGGGATTTAAGAGGTACATACATAAATATTCTCTATTTAATTATTACAGTAATTCTATGAAAATATTTACTGTAATACAATTTTTGTAGAGATCAAACAGGAAATAATTATTGTCTTTAAAACTACATATAGTTTAGTATTTCTATTTCTTTGCAAATTATGTTATTGATTAAATTCATACTATGTATATTCATGCATTTAGGAAAATTCTTTTTAAAAACCTATTGACAAGAGCTTAAATCTAAGTTAAAACTAAGTTAAAACTAATTTAAAACTATCTTACAATACAACTAACTTATTTAGGCAGCTAAAAAAGCACTCTACATTTTAAACAAATTATACATTGAGTGAGAATTGATAGTTCTGTAACTAGAGGTTTTTCTTGAATTGAGGCATCTTTCGCAAAAATTGTACATAATTGATTTAAGGGGTTATACGCAGTCAGCAGGCTGAAGAAAGGTGATTTTTCTTGAATTCTTTTCCTGGAAAGACATTTTTCTTTATTATATATATGAAAATTAACTTTTATCCTTATTCAAGTATTCTTTATTTGTAAAAATAATAATTTTTTAAACTGGTATAGTTGATTGCCGGAAACTCCTATAAAAAAGCGTTTCCGGTGACCACGACATCTCTAAAAAGAATCATCTAACATAAAAAAAATATTCGGAATTATAATGTATTATCTACTACTTAATCGAAAAAATACGCAAAATATTTTTTACGAATTCCGACATATCTCTTAGGTACAATGAAATATGGAAATGTTTTTATTCTTCAATTTTGACGTCACCAAAATATGAAGCGACACACAGTAACAATAGCAACAGGCGATGTGGATAAACTTTTCGCCAACTCATTCCTGAATTGTGATGAGTAATATTGACCAATATCTAGCAATTCAGCAATAAGAGCTTACACGAGCAATTCAGTTTACGCGAAGGCAAACTTAACAAACAAACAAATCAAAATCTTAAAATGAAACCTGGAAGTATTTGATTTTCAAGCCATTACAACACGAAACTGGACAAATAAATGCAAAATTCGAAACAAAACTTGGCAATTGAATCACCGAACGAGGACAATTGTTCAGAATTTTCTAATTCAGTGGAAATACAGACACTGTATAGCGAAAAATACCAGAAATCTGTGAAAATATTGCCACATTGCCGAAATATTGTCGCAACTAGCATGATATTGCCATGTATTGCTCCATTAATCGGTTCACTAGTTTCGGTAATAATCGCCGGGCAATTTATTGAAAAAATGCTCATGTATGAACGCACCTTAAGGTGCTTTTACACGAGCGAATAAAATTGCTCAACTTGCAGCAATTTCAGACAATTTCGACGTCACGAAAAAATACAGCAACATTCAGCAACATCAGCAATTGACAATATGGATCAATTGTTTGTCAACTCGTTGATCAACAGTGACTAGCGATATGGAGCAATACTCAGCAATTAGGCAATGACATCATACACGGAAAATTCAGTCTATGAATAATACGAAAGAAAATTTGAAAAATAAATCTAAGCTTGAAATATTTGAATTCCAAGCCGTTATCACACGAAACTCGACAAATAAATCCAAAACTCGCCAAATAAATCATCGAACGAGAACAATTGAACGGAATTTTCCAAACTAGTGAAATACAGCAACTATAGGGCGAGCAATACCAGCAATCTGTGAAAAAATTGCCAAATTTCCGAAATGTTGGCGCAACAAGCATGATATTGCCCGGTATTGCTCCACTACTTTTGGCAATACTGCCGGGCAATTAATTGCTTGAAAAATTGCTCGTGTGCAAGCTCAACTGTAGTCAAGACTCACTATCTAAGTTCAGTTCGGTATACGTAAAAAAATGAATTCGTAGTAGCCGGAATTTTGAGTGCCAGAAGAACTTTATCGTAAGTTAATGCGTTGTAGTTGAAGATTAGCTGAAAGGTACCTACGCGAAAAAAAAACAATATAAATTGCACATGGTAATCGTAGCCTTCATTCCAGTACATGCAAATAAAACGTACGTTCAAGGCCTAACAAGACCTTTGTTTACACTTCTCTGTGACTTTTATTTTGTATTTATTGGCAAATTAACAAAATTTTATCAAAAAAATTCATCAGCTGGGTCCACACGCTCTTGACTAGTCTTCACGAAGCTTTTGATGCTGCGGTCTCATTTTCAGCAATATTGCACAAACATATGCCATCTGGCATCTACACTCCGTCTACAAATGCAAAATGTTATTCCTTTCCTATTTTTAGAACGAACCCACTCCCTGGCGAATACTTTGATGCATCAATGGCGGATTTAATCGAACCCGGAGTTGCTATAGAGACAGGCAATTTGATTGCCAGAGATCGGTGGCAAACGGAATCGTCCTTCAATTTTGTAGTGTCGCTTTGAAGGAAGAGCAACAAAGCACTAGCTTAAGGAATCATAAAATTATTAAAATGCTCGACTAGAGCAGCTATAAGATTTACTTAGCATTTGGCAAATCAGGATCTCATGTCATTGTTGGTCTATGATCGAGTCTCATCAAAGATTTTGGATTTATCCCAATTAGCGCAAAGCTACACCAAGGAAATTTTTCCAAAGTATCAGCACGCCTACAACACCTTTCTCCTGAAATTGATTTCCTGGAAAATCCTATAATAGACGAACTTTTCATCAGCAACGGAATTATGATTTCAATAATAAGACGAAAAAAACGCCCACCTGAAATTGCGTAGTATCTTCCTGCAGCATTCATCCTGCATACAGAAAGATCTGAATGGGGTTGGATAAACCCCTCACAGCACCGTACTATCGTCGTCTGGTTGATTTTTGCTCACCCACTCGTTAGTTTCAATTTCAAACACTAAAGCGCAGCCCTTGCCGTGCATAGATGGCGCGCGGATGTGTCTCTTTCATATTCCTCAAGTACTCGACTGTTTTTATTTACCCTGACCTTGTCCTGCTTGCATCCCGGAGCCTGCGTCATTTTGATGAAACTACACCCTGGCATGGCTAAGCGAATTTCGCAAAAATCAATAGGA
Source organism: Beris chalybata (assembly GCA_949128065.1). NCBI lineage: Eukaryota > Metazoa > Arthropoda > Insecta > Diptera > Stratiomyidae > Beris > Beris chalybata. Next base: position 139,011,370 of record OX421894.1, read on the forward strand.
AATTCTGATGCTCCTTGGCGTTTTGTAATGGTGTGAGTTGGGACGAAATGTAATACACCTGTAAGGACATCATCTTTGTCACAGCTGTTTCTCCTGCTTCGTTATTTCGTAGAAATCGAATTTTCTCGCAAGCATGAGATTGTAATTACTTTCGTGAAATTAAGTTTTATGTTAAAAATAGAAAATTTTTCTCAAGTATGAAATTCTACGAGTACCTGTTGACGTACCACATTTGAGGAACGAAATTATTTTTAGACATAAAAGTGCAGGTTGCAATTAAATTTCAAGACGACTGCGGGGATTTCATTTAGTACTTAAGGTGGTATACGTGTGAAAGCGATGAAAGTGACGCGCGTGATGACCCAATCGCATCGCGTGCTCCATATCGCGACACAAGTTGTATTTACAGCGCTGAATTGCTTAATATTATCAATAATAAAAATAATATTATCAATTACTAAGACTTTTTGTTTTTGACCAATCCTTTTGAAATACTTCCTCATGTGACAATGACAATGTCCAGTTAGAGATACCACTACAGGGTTTTGGGTCTGATATCTGCTTAATTTTAGATAATCAGATTTTTCCGAATATTTTGGCATAGAAAGCTTGAGTACCTGTTGCCCCAGTCCCAGTAAATGGCACTTTACGATTTTTGCTACATTCGGATGTTCATTCCGGCCATGCTTAATGGTAAGCGATAACAGCACTGTGATATCACTGTAACTGGTTTCACTCGCTCCTAATCAGCTGCCATCGCATCGCATCGCTTATCACGATCGCGCCGCGTTCATTGTAATTTTACCTTGAGATGGAGAAAATCGATTATTAATATTTTCAGATTTTTGAAAAAATTTCTTTTGTGTTTTTCGTACCCAAATTAAAAAACTTATTTCACAGAGTCTCTTAATAAATGTTGGACAGACTGTAATCAGTTTTTCTTCATCAGGATTTTCATTATTATTTTTTAAAAATAACCTGAAACATCATTAAAATTCCCAACCTGGACATTTTTTAACGAAAGTTTGACTACCCGCAATTTAAGTCTTACGCAAACTTGGGGCTTAGACTAAAGCACGACTACCTACTGAACTACAATAAAAACCCAATCTCAGTCAGAAATAAAATTTCGATCGATTAATTCCTAGAAGTAATCAAATAATTCCTTGAAATTTGACAATCGTATTATAGCCTACCTACACTTGGAGACGTCCTCGCCTAGCAAATATCGAAATAAATTTGCTAATATTCGACAGACTCATTCACAGCATCCAGAGAGTTTTTTTTATTTATAATAATTCAATGTACTGTGTTAACAGAGCAAACATGCTTTAGAGATTAGATTAAGAGAGATTAAATTGTAACTATTTTTATCAAAACAATGCATAAACTACCTAACTACTACTAACCTCTAATTGGAAGAACATTGGTCGTAGGTTTTAGTAGATGCAGGCCTAAAACTTTTTTAGGACTTTTGTGTAGTAGCTACTTTATGGAGTATTTTTAAGTTATCTATTTTCATTGACAGTACATAGTTCGAGATTATAATATAGTGCAAAATTCACTATTCCTGATTTACAAATTTATTTACAATCCTGTATTAACTGTATTATTTTAAGAAAAGTAAGGAATTTTCTATCTCTACAGTAGCCAATGTTATGAAGTTGAAACTTATTATATAAACATTTTAGAGTTGAATTGGTGTGCGACGGTATAGTGTACAAGATTTAAATATGTTTTCACGAATTGCACCATATGTCTTAGGTCTTCTAAAATATTGAATTTCTTTTATATCTACAGGTTCTTCAGATTAATGCTGAGAAACTGCTTTCATTTTTACTTAGATTCAACTTCGAAGGGGATGTAAAATGGGGTTTCACTCCATATCTTGTAGTCTGAATAGATTTTGAATGAATTTATATTTTCACAGACTTAATACATTTCGAACGAGTTTCTACATCAGCAAACTTTTCAATAATCACTTAAGATCTGTTTTGTTATATCTACAGGTTCTTCAATTTAATGCTGAGAAATTACTTTCAGTTTTATTCAGATTCAACTTCGAAGGGGATGTAAAACTGTTTTTCACGAATTCCACCATATCCTTTAGCTCTGAATAGATTTTGAATGAATTTCTACTTCCACATACTTTTTCAATAATCACTTAAGAGCTGTTTGTTTTGTTATATCTACAGGTTCTTTTGATAAATGCTGAGAAACTGCTTTCATTTTTACTTAGATTCAACTTCGAAGGGGATGTAAAATGGGTTTTCACGAATTCCACCATATTATTTAGGTCTGAATAGATTTTGAATGAATTTCTATTTCCACATACTTTTCAATAATCACTCAAGATCTGTTTTGTTATATCTACAGTTTTTCAGATTCATGTTTAGAAATTGCTTTTAGTTTTACTTAAACTCAACTTCGAAGTAATTGTAAAAAGGCTTTTCACGAATTCCGCCATATCCTTTAGGTTTGAATAGATTTTGTTGAATTGCTACTTCCACGGTTTTTTTAAATAATCACTCAAGGCCTGTTTTCGTGTTTTTAGCTTTTAGCCCCTATGAGGGCATAAAAGAGTTGTACACATTTTCACGAATTTTGGTATTATATCAAATTGTTTTTATACGGGCTTACAAATCAGTTTTTGGATTTTCTTGTACTCTTTTTACTCTCCCAAGCCCAAGTTAAAAACGACATACTACAGAAATAATCATGTGAAGTATAATATAGAGCCTCTAAAATTGTATTTAAGGCTTTGGCGATACTCAGCTTCACAGGAAGTGAAAGTGGTCCGAACATGTTTTCATTATTTCTACCATATTTTAGAGTGCTATCTAATGAACAGGATTTACCGCGGACTCAATTGCTGCATGTGCATCACGGTTCATTTACGAATCTTTAACATGATTTAGAAACGATTCGCTTAACGTTGACGGAAGTGAGTTTATGGAGCCCAATATACAAGCATTCGCTTTTGTGAGGACTAATCGAATGATTTTTTAATAGTAAGAATAATTTATAAATGGAGTGTAGTGCATACAGCTTGAAAACCAATTTCGAGTCTCAGGTGAACTCGCTTTAGTGAATTACTTTCGAATCGTTTTCGAACAAAATCGTGTGAAGCAAAAGCAAAACCAACCCTAGCATGACTCATCATCGCTACCATAAATTCTAATCATCCATATCGGACTGCATACTTCACACCAGTTTCCTTCCCTTTAGATCTAATCGAAACACCCCAAGAAAAATAACGTTTTCGGGATTTTCCAAGAATATCTCGGTATTTTATTATTTTCCCATGCCAAACAAATCGGAAAAAAAACTGTGACCCCTTTTTTAAAGTTAATTAAATTCAGTCTTGGCTTGTGGTTTGTCTCGCGCTCTACTATGCAACGAGCAAACTAATTCAAACTAATTATTTCACCATTACGTGAAAATCTTACGTTATCGCCACTATTTTCCGGTACATTATTTCCTAATGATTCATTCGCCACATTTATTTTCCAGCATCTCGATTTTTCCCCATGACGTAATTCGATTCATAATCTCATGACGTCATTAGGGTCGCGTCATACTTGTTGCAAAAAAATAAAATTATTAATCTTGTAAATTTTCCAATTATAAATCATATGTCCTAGATAGTGCGTCAATACTGAATTATTCCGGATAAAATTTTTAATGTAACCTTTAACCTTTTCTTTTGTACAGAGCAAACCTTTATTGCTTTGATTTTTGTATGTGTATTAAGAAATTCGTACGGCAGAGTGGGTAGGCGTTTATACATAAAACGGAGTAGAGATGTGTTAGTGTCATAAAGTTTCCCTTTTTTAACCCACTTCACCCTACCAGTGAAAGTTTATTATGCGCGATAAAAATGATTCCGTGGCAAGCGTCTCTAATGCTTTTGATAGTGGACTCATTTGCATACATGCACCCTTATCCCTAAGGTGTAGTTCGTAGGGGTATACATAGTTTGGACAAAGAACTACGACGCAATCCAAGTCGCGCCTAAGGTCTCCTGATTCCTTCTAATCAGGTGATTAGCTCCTTCATGACTTGATGACACAGATCACTTTGGCGATACATGATGGATTTTTTAGGGTAGGTGAAATGATACATTTATTTTGTGTTACTCCGTGCTGCTATTCCATTGTTCGTCTTAATGTTACGTTGATAGGTGGGACGATCATAAGGAGATTCAAGGAAAAGTCGAGCTTATGACCCCTTTGATGACAAACTGCACTTATTGATTGTTAAGACCACTAATGCTATTGACTTTTTTCAGGACATTTACATGAATCTTGTTTGTGTTCATAACCTCCCTCAAGCTACCTTATTGTAAAATTAGACTTCGATGAACAATGGTCTATAATCGGATTGTTGCTGAAATGTAACTTTTTGGATTTAATTGTGATACAGAGTTGCATAATCCATTGATTTTCTGCAACTGTGAAGGGTAATGTTTGAATCCCAAATACAATTTGAATTTTTATAGTCAATAGAAATAAAAATAAATTTATTATTACATATCTACACCTCATATCTCTCGAAACCTTGTAGATAAAATAAATATTATAGGTCAGGTCAAACTATGTTCACAGTAAAATATTTCTTGAAGGGAATATACCTGCATAATTCATCAGTACTCTAGCGGAATTCGGTCGGAACTCTTTTCCCGTCCTTAAATGTCAAGGTTACAATGTGGGGGTTGAATAAATTTAATAATAATTTTTTTTAAATTAATTGTAAGTAGTGTGATGGACAAGCTAATGTCGGTGCATCACATGTACTGACCTTTACGATACTTGATTCTCTTTTTTTTTACCAATGATGAATTAGAAAAATTAATTGAGACTTAATAATTAATTAAGTCTTGTTCATTTCATTGAGTTGTGGGGCGGTACTGTCCGTTTGGCTTCAGCTAAGAGTTTGTATTGTCTCGTACTCTTGAGATGGGGACTACTTGCCCATGCAGCATGAAGGGATTAAGTCAATTATTGTTATTAATTATTGTATCAGTCTACTATTGATTCTGGTTGCGGCGATTAAACTCGAGAGCGTTTATATCAACTTAGACCTTTGGCTATAGAGCACCAGGCATTTTACTGTTAAAAATTTCACTAAATGGGAATAGCTTCAATTCTTACTAGCGATGACGCAGTACTGGGTACCCCATTTAGATTCAGTGCTGATAAACTGAATTCAGGCGATACTGGAAATATTTCGGAGGAGATGTGCATGTTTCAGTACTGGTACTTAATTTCGCAAATCCACAAACCGATATCAGTATCAGTTGAACACCCTGCACTAATATTACGATGAAATTTTCCAATGACGCGAAACGAAACTTGTAGAAAACTTCGCAGTGTGGCTGCACTCGACAATGAAAGCTTTCCACCTTCGCATCTCTTACGAACACATTCACAGAGCTTGAATGAAAAATTTTCCTCACCAACACGTCCCCAACGTCAGAGGAAAACTCACTTGTATGTAGACTGTAGAGGGTACTCCACGTATCGCTTCTATATACGACTACTGAAAATTTTCATTGCCAAGGTTGAATTCTATGCTTCGGAACTGAAATCGATTTTCTTTTCTCCCCCATGCTGCTGCATGCACAGGCTACGTGGCCGGGAAATGGAATTATAGAAACCGAGCCGTAGCAGAGGGGAAAAGTGAAGGTGAAATGAAAATTTTCCGTTCTATCTGTGTGCATGCAACGCTTTTGCTAGGATCACCAGTTTTTCTCAGCTTTATCTCGCTCGCACTTATTCGAATTACCAAAACAAAGGATTTTCCGTCTCGGAAAATCAAGCGACCCGGGTTCGGATAATGCGACGCGGCGACAAACAGAATTCCGATGGGAAAGGGACAAGGAATTTTCCGTCCTGGATTTGATGATGTACAGCTACGAACATAAGTCTACACGCAGCCCTTCCTTTCCTTGATATACTCTACGTATAAATAATAAATAAGGAAAATTAAAAAAAAGGATTTTTATTCCAAGAAAAAGCTGGTCTAAAGAGCTACAATAACAGTCAAAATTGATTAAAAATGTATCTACTATTTGTGGGTTGCAATAAATTGAATGCATTTTCCGATCGGTTTTCCCTGATTGATAAAACCACCAAATGGAATAAACGGTCTTATCAAAATTACACTCCTACAAACCCGATTTTCTTGTATCATTATTATTTTTAAAAGTTTCACCGATTTGAAATTTCAAAAAAATGCTACCGTCAAATTTAAGGGTTTGCGTATAAATTTGGATCACAATTTCGAAAGAAAGATTAAATTGAGTTTCTTTAGTTTCCAATAGGCCTCTAAAAAAACATATTTTTGGGTGCGTTTCAAAGGGGCGAGGGTGGAAGATCAAATTCTCGACATGTACATTAAGGAGGCACTTACAGTCAAAACCGGATATAACGACATCGCTTTTAACGACGGATCGGTTATTACGACTAAATGGCATGGTCCTGGTCGAATCTCTATACAAAGGAATGTATCTAAATTGCATATTGCTTATAACGACTATTGGAATTAGCAACGAGTTTAGAGGGTCCCTTCAATGTCGTTTTATCCGGTTTTGACTGTATTTAAAATTGTTGAGTTACTTTCGCTGCTGTTGAATCAACATAATTAAAAAAGAAAATGTTTAAGTTTTTAAATAAAACGTGCCTCAAAGCCGTGACCAAGATGAGGACTACTAGATGGGCATTACCGATCCATTAAAAGTTACAGTCGAGTAATTAAACTAATTTTGCGGAATCTCATACAAATTTTTAATTTGTTTGTTATCATTTCGAGATAAATATTTAAGGGTGGTGGTGAGGGGGGAGGGGTTACAGGTTACATTACTTCCTTTATAAGAGTTTTACCATATCTCTTCGATCTACCGAGATATTGAATTTATTTACTTCTACGTGCTTATACATATAGCACCTCGAAACATAGTGTTTTCACGAATTCCGACATATCTCTTAGGTCTAAGTAGATATCAAGTTCGTTTCTGAAGTGAGTTGTCTACACTGCTTGCTTTAAAATCAATTTAAGAATTAAGAACAATTTATCCAACTCGTAAACAATTTTTGTTTATTTTTACGAATTTTCCCATATCTGTTCGGCGTTGTTACTTGTAAGGGTTTTCGATATAAATACCTACAAATTGTTTTTGGAATTTTTAGATATTTAACCCTAACCACCTCTTGTTTCAGCTCGGTCTTTTAGGACCGATGAAATATCGATTTAATTTGTATTCGTCGAGCTTTTAACCTACTTAATTTAATTCAAAATTCAACTCCCAAAAGATTGTAGAGGGGCTTACAATCGAATTCTTTTTATTTACTGGCTCTTTAAGCGTCCTACGTTTTTATTGATTTTGAAAAAAAAAAAAATTAAAAAGAATCTGGATACAACTTTATTATTTTTTATGCAAAAGTTCTTGTCGCGTTTTATGATGAGATGCGCGGTTTACAACAGAATAACCAGAAAACTGTTTGGAAAATATATTTTTCATATGATTATTTATTTATTTCAGATTAAATACATATTGGTATGTAATTTTACATCCATAAAATGTAAAGTTACTAATTAATTTAGCGAATTTACTTTTATTTCAAATATTTCGCATAAGCCAAAAAAAAATCTGGCTAACTTTTTCTGTCAAAATAGACTTTATGTAGAGAAAATAAAATAATGTGACAAACATAAATTTTACGATTACACTATCTGAAAGATTTTCCAGGGAAAATAGTCAAATATTTGACAGTGTGGCATACAGTGCAATACTAGATTTAATTAATTTATTACAACCGCAACATGGAAATATGACATATATAAATGAAGTCTTCCCATTCAAAATATTGTAATTTGTAACAACTTTATTTAGCGGCTGTCATTTATTGTCTACTAATATTTCACATCATGTCTATTGTGCATAATAATAATGTAAAGTATAGCGTGCATTTCACGCCACTAACTAGTCAAGGTGACGCTAATGTCAATAAAACACTGTGTGAAGCGATTACGTCGAATGTTGGTGTTAATTTCACATGACTCTGTAAGTACTGACTTGCCTTGGCAGTGAACTATGTAATCTCGTTGTCAACGACAAGCATACGAGATGGAAAATGTTAATTATGCGTATGCAAAGTACAAGCTACAAAAATAATTAACATTATAGTGGAATAAGTTGACTCATGGTGTGTGCATATAATTGCCGTCATAGTTAAATATAGCGTCAGCATTTCAAATCAAAATTTAAGGGAAAGTGTAGAGTTCAGTGAAAATTTGACCACTGCCTCCAGAACCCTTTCCAAATCTCAAATACATACATTTTATAATTTTTTTTTTACTATTGCTGCAATGTTGCAGTGCAAACCCATTCCAAACACCATTGAACGCACTTAGTTTGTGAAGGTACATCAAAACGAAGATAGAGGGCAAAGATTCGTGGGTAGCGTTTGGCGTCCTGGCCAAAAAGCTAAGCAAATAAAATAGCAAATAAATGCGAGAATAATGGCAAAATAGTTGCCAAATTGGAGCAACATCCAGTTGAATATTAATACGTTCAATTACAGACAAGGCTTTATAACGCAGTTCAAAAATGATAAGATACAGTCGGTACTGATAAGTACTGATGCAATGTATGTAATACAATTTTCACTTGTACCCAAAGTAATATAAATGCAAGGGAATGCTTTGTATAGATGAATTTAGAAGCTACCTACGTATGTATGTACGTACTAGTGATGTGCAAAGCGATTATTTTGGAGTAACGAATAATTACTGGATACTTTCAATTTAGTATTCGTTACTAGTATTCGTTACTTTATTGAGTAATTCGTGTGAGGAATTTTTGGGATTTGAGTACCAAACACAATGTGAGGAGCTAAAAAAAAAGGTCATCCGCTCAGGCGAGGGAATTTTTGGGATTTCAGTACCAAACACAATGTGAGAAGCTAAAAAAAAAAAAAAAAAATCCGCTCAGAAGCGGGAATTTTTGAAGTGGGGTTAGTAACGAATACTTTTGTAAAGTAGTATTCGGTACTCGTTTCAAGTAACGAATACTTAATAACGAATAATTACTTTTTGCACACCACTAGTATGTACATCACAAAGTAACTACATATATGCTGCTGCAACAATTCCGAACATGAACTAATTGTTGTTATACCAATGAATGACTGCACATCACAGATACAATCAGAAACTAGTCGAAATGCAATCAATCAATTAAAAAGGCTCGTACTAAACTCACCCACGTACCTGCTCGAATAATTGTTATTTGTATATAACTATTTCTACCACAAGAGCAAACAAGTATTAATCATATCATCTTTTGGTATCTTATGCAAACCTTTGAACGACATCAATTGAATTTTTTTCTTTGTTCCAGGAAAGATTATTTTATACCTTGATCATATTACAAAGGTTGTTCCATTTATTAAGATTCAATTCGATTTAAAATGTATTCAAATCAAATATGATACCATTTTTGGTATGAATACAATCAAATTTGAGTATGTACAAATGAGGTTTAAAAAAACACAATTGAAGCAGCAAAAACTATGGAAATATAAAATTTTCACAGCTTATTTTGGTCTATGAAATTTTTAAGTAAACGCGATTATTTCAACTAACTCAATTCGGGAAGCAAAATTCACGTTTCATCAAAATGTGAGACTAAATATTATTAGTTATTAAGACTATTGGTCGGTTTTTAGCCCGCTAAAAAAATTGTCTGATCATTGCCCATCAGTCTTTTGGTCCCCAATGAAGGGATCGTTTTCGATCCCTTGGACAGGGCTGCTTCTCTTTTAAGAACGACTCTACCTATCGAACCACCCAAGGTTCGCACATGCATTACATCCTCCCTAGGACTAATTTTCATCAAAACGCGTGTGGTCAAAAAGAGAGAGTCTGGATAATGGGGACAAAATGGTAATCCTGCTTTATTTTATTAGTTGAGGAGTTATAGCCTCAATAGCTTCAAAGAAACAAGATTAATAGCGATCCTACTAATTGTAGGCCAATTACAACGGCATCACTTTTATCCAATCTGATGGAAACTGTTATCAGCGATAAAGTTTCGAAATACCTTGAGAAAGAAAACTTGTTAATGGCATCAAAATGAGGTTCGATCAAAGCGATCGACGTGTGATCTGTGTTTGACAAAATTAAAAATATTTAGACAGTCTAATTCCCTTATTATAGCCTTGTAATACAAATGATATTAGGTGGTGTTACTTCATCCTATCATTTTGATCATGCTGGCGTCTCTCAAGGCTCGGTCCTATCTCTTACTCTTTTTCTTAATCATTCTAAATGATTTCATCTCATACACATAACCTACCCAATTCATAGCTTTACAAACGATGTTTTTCTTAGACAAAATACGATAGACTCATTGGACCATGATATATTTTAAACTCTTGACTGTGGCAGGAAGGTTTAAGCTAGAAAGCTGGAACTTGCAAGGTTTATACAGATAATACTTGAACAATTATTTACGTAAAAAAAAGTTAACCTAAAACCATATATTTTTCATGACACTAATATACTCTAGGGAAAATATTTTCCCGATGGATATAGTGTATAAAAGATGATCATATCATATGACATATCAAATACGTCGCCTTATGCCGGTTTCACACCAAACGGACAAAACAAAAACTCATGTCGAAAAAACAAGTCTTTATTAAAGACATTTTTCGACACGAGTTTTTGTTTTGTCCGCTTGGTGGAAAACCGACTATAGATTATGTATTTTTAATTTTTATTGTGTTCTCTGTAGTCTCACATACAACGTATAAAAATTTCAAGTAGGGATCGAAAAGGGTTCATGTAAGAGAATTTTCTAAGTACCTGTGATACCATTACACTTTAAGGGTAATGATGGACGCCATTCGTTTCTAGTTTTCCGCAGTCTCCCAATTTTTTTAATTTTCCTAAGGCTATTTAAAGTCGACTAAGGTGTGTGCATGTAGTATGTCCTTTATTAAGGACTCCCATTTGGTTGCTACTCAAAAAAGGCAATATAATCAGTGTTCAATTTTATATCTGGAACTACGTGAGTCACTGAAAGTAAAATTTTTCTATTCTCATTAACATGAGAGCTGCAGAAAGGACTCGTATATTTTCATGTCACAGGACTTGTAGGCACCAAAAAATCAGAAAAAATGTCCGTCTGTCCGCCGTATTCGCTGTACGTCAACGCATTTGAAAGCTCGTAGTTCAGAAACCTGTTGAGATATTAAGATAATTTTTTTGGGGAAATTGATGTTTTACGGTTGACTGTAGTGTACAAGATTACAAGACAGAGCCTCTTCTTTAATAGAACAATTAACCTTTTTTCATGATCATACAATATTAATTTTAATTACAATTACCGTATTAGTTGCCTACCTAATATTTATATTATTTTTTAATGTAGCACTTTTTTTAATGTAGCTCTTCAATGGCACCTCACTTTAAGGACGGGGTTTTTAAACTTTTTTTTTGTATTTTTTTTTATTTTTTTAAATTAATGTATAACATTGCAAGAATATTGAGGATATACTTGCTTTTCCCGTTATCATATTCAGGCCAAAGAGTTCTTGATATTGAGCATGTAGTTAGGTTTGACCATTTATTGCCTGCCCGCTGCAAGCATAGTGAGTCGATAGACTGATTTATGTATCCGATGGGAATAGCAATGTGCTGGTCCATCACTGGTGAGCTTAGGCTGGAGCCTGCTCGAGCAAGTTCATCAGCTTGCTCATTCCCCTGGATTCCACAGTGGCCTGGCACCGATGGTGTTAAGAAAACCACGACATTGTCTAACTAGTTTTGATCGTGTTGTGTTTGAGCTAAGGGCCTTAATGGCTGCTTGGCTGTCAATGCAAATAGTGATGTCTTCTGTTGCATTCACCTTTGCTTCAATAATTTTGCATGCTTGAAGTATTGCAAGGACTTCCGCTTGAAATACACTGGCATGGTCCGGTAGCCTGAAGGACTCATTAATATCGAGTTCCTGTAAGAACACCCCCGCGCCTGTACCAGTAATCATTTTCGAACCGTCGGTAAATACCATTATGGTCCTGTTGTCTAGGTCGCGTTCTACATTCCAGTCGACCCTGTGTGGGATTTTAACAGAAAATTCCCTACTGAAGTCTAATTCTGGTCTAATATAGTCCGTTTCCCTGTTCATATCACACTCCGAGAAGTCATTGAGTATGGTACTGTGACCAGCAGGTCTGGTTCTCCAGTAACCTAACTCTTTGAGTATATGTACATAACAATTTTGTATTTTAATGCAAGCGAACCCTTAATCTTTTTTGCTGGTCTGTCAATGTCAAAACGTCAGTCAAGGTTTACATTTTTATCATGGTGAAGTTCACGAACGAGCAATTATTCTGTGTCTTATTTAAATACAAATTGTTAAGCCCCTATTAGATAAGGTTAGGTTAAGAATTGATGTATTGTACCACAACCAATCACGAGAGAACACTGTGGATCCATTAATACCCCTATTAAAACACATTTCTGAAACACCATAATTTCCAACTAAAGTTTCATCTTTCTTTAGCTCCCCTTGTCATAGTAGGTGCAGTATAACACTGTTTATGATCGTTTTTAAAGTGTACGATTATTTCGAACAGCGACTGTCGAGACGATAGAGTTTGGAGCCCGTATACTCCGTATAACAAATCGAGATACTATTGGATTGGAGCTTCCAGTTGGAGCTCGGCTCTTGATCGTTCGTATTTCTCAAAGTTTATTTAATCAAATGTTTAGACGAGTGTGACAACGTGTGTTTGTACGTCTCTGTCGCTCAATGCTGATAATTAGCTATACGTAATTTATCAGATATTCTGCACCATTTTTATAGTCGTAAAGGTACCCACATATTGTTGCTGTATGCTAAAGTTGCTAAATTATCTTGTCGATGACGGCGCGTTCTCTTGGTGTATTTTCTCGTAGTTCGCGAATTATTTATACAGTAGGTAGCACACATGTAGTACAGGTTCGGCATCATCAAATATATTACAGAACGTGGACGTTGGAGTAACTTTTACGAAAAGTTGAAAGATGTTTGTGTGTTTGGAGCTTGAAGTTGGCACCGCGTAGCTGAACATATGATGATTTTATCGACTGGGTGGCTGCTCTGCTACTTGCTCCAACTTGTGAATTGTGTGGTGCTTCCACTTTTCTACGGGTATGTGTAAAATATAAAGCAAACGTATATATGTATAGAGAACATTTTTATTTATATACTTACGAAATCCTTGTAGAAAATTTCAAGTTCACTGTCAAGGTCGCCTATACTTGGCATGCGCTCACTCTGCAATGCAGAACTAAATCTGTATGGTCATACAGCGAATATGCTTTTGTTGTACGAGATACGATTGGTTCGGTATGACGACGGTGGAATTGGAATTGGAGCAGACGACCGTATAGCCTTTAACTAGATGGCGCTGACGAACATTTGGAAGCATTTTCAAGCGTTTGGTTTTTGTTGTTCTTATTGAATATCGTGCCAATTCACTCCTTCTGGACTCTTTCTCTTTTTATCACGCTGGGCTTTTTTTATTGTGTGAATTCTCTCCATTTATATATAGGTATGTATATATGTACATACAACTTTGTTGTTGTTTATTTTTGTATATTTCGAGCCTGAAGTCGGTATTCTTCGTCCGGTTTTAGAGTGAAATCACCTTGTTTCATCCTGTTCGGTATTTACAAGTATAGTGCCCTGTGCTGTGCAGTAAAGTTATAAAATGTTAGATAGCCAAAAAACATAAGAACAAAAACAAGTTTGTACTACTGGCCACGACTATATCCACTCACATCCTCATATTTGAACACATTCTGCTGTAATTGTATACATAGTGTTTAAATGGCAGCCATATTTGACGTTTGTTTTCATATATATACATAGATATAATATAGCTATTATATACAGCCTATTGGCAATGAATTTTCTTCTGTACTTTATATATCCATATATGAGCTTATATGTGTACAATTTTGAATTAATGTTTCGGGATTTCATACGTTTTCTCGAGCCTACAAGCTTCGCAGTACTGTTTGATCGTCCAATAGTCCACAACCTGTGCTACCATACAACTCTTCCATCAGTGCCTTTTAACAAATAACAATAAAATAAAAATTAAAATATTAAACCCAACAAATTAGTTTCGATTAACTTCTAGTGCTGAATTATTAAAGTGGTTTTTTCTTTTTCCTGTACGCTACCAATACCTACGACGAAAACGTGACTGAAACAATAAATTCATAATCTTAATTAATTTTTCGCAACAACAATGCAAAAATGTGTGATAACGACGCAATAGTCGCGCTTAACTACAACCACATCGAAACGAATCTATACAGCGGTTTCATTTAAGCAAAAAAACAAAAACAAAAATAAATAAAAATACCTACCTACACTTACCTAGCTCGAAACTCCATTACACAAAAAAATCAACAAACTCGATCAAGTTCAATGGCGACCACAGCCATAGTAAGACCCCTGGAGAAAATATAAACAAAACGAGAGTCATGAACAACAACAAAAAAAAACCATGTATACATATTGCTATATACAAATAAATATATATAATTTTAATTACCTTTGTACATACTCGTTGTGCATAAAAAAAAAATAACAAAAACAAACCGATGATGTTAGAAACGTTGCATAACAGTTTTGTATGGTTGTTGCTATTTCGCGAAAAAAGGTGACAGTGTTTCTACAGTGTTGACGTCAGCATCGCATCAAATAGAAAATCAACTTTGTACGGAAACTTCATTGCTGTAAGTATAAAAAAAAAAAAACCACTCGGATACAATAAATTAAATGTTGCTAGATTATAAAACAATACGGCAGAGCGGAAAAAAAACGAAGCATTAAGAAATTTGAAAAAAAAATATTTGACTTCGGCAGGAAGTTCGTCCATCTGTTGGGTTTCCATATGGGCGGCGACAGGTGAATTTTGACTGTCATAGTTTTCAATATAGAGTTGGCGAAAACGAACCGGTAGGGGAGAGTGAATTCGGGGAGTTGAGAAAAATCGATTTTAATATAATACAATTATTTATGAACGTTTTAAGCTTTAAAACATAAAATTTGGCTAAGTATTTCTTCATTTTACACAAGTAATTAAAATAAATGCGCAACTTTAAACCGCTTTTCTGAAAAATTAAAATCAACGGAACAGTAGGAGGTGAAGTGGTCATCCACATGCTCGTTCGTGATTATTATCCCGATTTTAACTCAGGTACTCATTTACAGCTGAGTGAACTGGTAGTGCGGCACTCAATCCCATTCGCGAAAATTACTTGCAGCCAAGCAGATTCGAGCCTGGTTCCAGGTGCACCGAAGGCAAGTGCTCTAGCCACTAAGCCACCCAGCCTACTATATTTTTTACTTATGCACTTTTAATTCCGACAAAAAAACACGTTTTTCAGAAATCCACATAACATTGCTATAACAAGATATAATATTAATAATAAAATATATAATTTTAATAATAATAATAAAGAAAAAACAATTTAAGTTTATTAAGTGACAAACAAGTTGAAAAAAATCGATCCAAAAATTATAAGTGAGTGGAAGTGCGTACCTAAGGATAAGAAGAAAAAATGATTGTTTTGCCACAATCTTCCGAACAGGCCTATCAATTTCTTACGACAACCCATCGAATGGGCTTCCCATATCTACCTTGGGCTTGCTCGAGACAAGAAGCTGATACTAGAAGACCATATCACGACGTTATGCT
Organism: Beris chalybata; assembly: GCA_949128065.1. NCBI lineage: Eukaryota > Metazoa > Arthropoda > Insecta > Diptera > Stratiomyidae > Beris > Beris chalybata. The sequence goes on from OX421894.1 coordinate 139,027,140, forward strand.
CCAAGGTATCCAAATCCATTAATGCCCTGTACCCATTAATAAACAGGAAATCTAAGCTCTCAGCGGACAACAAGCTGCTTATTTTCAAACAAGTGTTCAAGCCCATAAATTCCTATGCCGCTCCTGTATGGAATCAGACGTCAACTATCCACGAAAAAACCCTACAAATAGTTCAAAATAAATGCTGGAAAATCATAGTTGACCTACCATTTCATTTTGCAACTAAGCGATTACACAAAAATGCTAATGTTCTTGAAATCGCGGCTTTTGCTGAAACTAGACTAAGCTCCTTGTTAAGGAAATCAATTCATCTAGAGAAATCTCTTGTAGCATCCTTTTTATAATCTGTCTGACTCTTGAGTCAACGAATGTAGTCATCATATTTACTTGCATTCCTTTATATTATTTATTTGCTCCGAACACTTCAGTGGATTTATTTGTTTTACCAGGTAATTAAATTAAGTAGTTTAAGTTTAAATAGTCAACGATTTTTGTTACAATTGTCCTTGTATAATTTACACAAATTTTTTTTAACACAACCATGCGTTAATATTTAATATAAAGTAGCTGTTCAGATATTTTTCTAATCTCTAAATTAGTTGTAATCCATAAAAATTATTTCTGACAATAAAGAAATTTTAATTTGAATTTGAATACTGAACAATTCACAACAAATTCGAAAGATGCTGATCTATCAACATGGCCGCTATAACCTAACAAATTTCAAGCGTCGCTAGTGATAGGCCCTGCATATAATAAAATATATTACTATTAATTTCTAACACCCAAGAGTACGGCGCTACCACCCATTTGCTCACATCCATTAGATTTCCACGCAACACCAAACACTTACGAAAACCAAGGATATTTCGCGAAACACCCATGGGTGTTCTTACGACAATCATTGCTGTTCTTATGACAACCATTGCTGTTTTTCGAAATTGATAAATATGGGTGTACTACCATAGGTGTTAAAAACAAACACCCATCGAATTCGGTCAACCAGGGTAATTCTTTTACTAAGTACAAACAATTTCGTGTGCTTAATTCAGGGGTCTTATCGTTTCGAAACAAAATTAGCTCGAAAGACAAGAAATACTTCCTTGTAACTGGAATTCAGCTCAATGGATATCGTAATTTTAAAATTTCATATATTCGATATCACATGCGAAACGAGTAGTCTAAGATTTTCTAAATTAAAATTCCTTTTCAAACCCGATTTTTTTCCAACTAGTTTCGCATCGAATCGTGTTACATGATAAACCCAGAGGACAGTAGTGTGTTGCCATTGAGAAGAGTGCAAAAGTTTAGTCCTGGCCTATTGAATATTTTTTTATACAACAACAAAATAGTCAGTTTTTACCCATGAAAAAAATTCAAAGAGATAGACAATACACATTTATTTCTTAAATTCAGATAACGTTCGATATTTCAGTTAATTTTCATTTAGAGTTTAGACGTAGTGTCTTTACATCTTTGTTATAGACAGTAAGCACTGAGCAGATATTTTATGTACACTTTAAAAATTCAAATAAATTTTATTCCACTAGTGAATCAAAACAACGTTCCATAGACTTGCTAAAAACATTTTATAAAAGTCAATAATGCTCCAGATAAAATGGTAAACTCCATATAATGGATTTTGGAGGGATATAAAAAAAAAATTGAGAAGTATGAATGGTGAGTTTTTGAAATAAGACATCTGAGAAGCTACACAATGTTCAACCTCAATTTTCTTCATAGTCATACTTTTCCTGTCAAATGTTTTTTGCCTGGTTTAACATAACATAACATTTATTCAATAATATTAATTCAGTTAGCTACAGCTTTGTAGTACATTTTAGAGATTTGGTCAAAAGTTGCCTTTGCATAGTTTTTGAACTAGTTTTGGTAACTATAGTCATGATTTTTCAATGTAGATATGGTTATCAAAACATTTAGGGTAAATTTTTGCCTGGTTTAATGTGCTGGAGTTGAACAATTTTCTTTAGATTGTTTCTTTTCCTTTACAAAGTAAAAAATTTTGAAGTATGTTTGTGGTATAGAATTATTCATAGCCCTTTCAATCGTTTCCATACAATTTCTTATTATCCTTTCTAGGAGGAAGGGGGATTTTCATTGCAATTACTTTATTTTTCACAGAAGAAGCTGGTGGGTGGAGAAAAGTTAACTAACAGTAAGGTCGTTTTGCTTCACTCTCCCCTACATACTATAGATTTATCACGACGCACCTACATTGAACCTAGCGCGTCATTCTCTACTCTAAGCACCGCATTTCTTGCAGCATTCCGACTGCACAAAAAATAAAAAGTGAGGTAGTTATTATATATACCGGACAGCACCACCCCTACCCCCTCCCCATTACAAGTGAGATTAAAAAAAAACAACATAGGTATAGGTACTACAAAAAAAAACATATTTTGATGGATGGGATTGCCAGATAGCGTAATATTGCGTTATCTCTATAGTCACCGCCTAATTTGTTTTTACGTTTTGTTGTTTTTGTGTTCGAAATTTCGTGTGGGCATGGAAATTTTCGGTTCTAATGTATTTCACGGTATTTACGCAGTGTGTGAAGGTCGTCGGCATTTCATTTTTTTTTTGGCAAGCATGAAAAAAGAGCTTTTGCACAGCAAAAATGCCTAAAAAAAGAGATTCGAGGTTGAAATTTAGCATTGAACATAAATATTTAAGCATTTTTGATTTTGTTCTTTGTTGTAATACTCACAGATTCATTTGGGGGAAATTTAAGAAAAAAGAATTAGGTGGACCTTGGTATGCGTCGCTGAATCATAGAGAAAAACCAATTCACTACAGAAAATTTCTCTAAAATAAAATTCTTGGATAATTTGATGATTCGAATTGAGCTCTATGGTACATACTCGTACTATAAAAACGTCGACAGTACCACCAGTGCGTATACCCTCTGATTGGTCAACACAATCCGATGATTAAAACCACTCCTTAATCCTTCGTACCAAGTCCAAAACTTTTTTCAGCTGGCTGCTCCGCAAACCACTTTTTCACTCCTTGTGTTATTCTTGAAAACGTTTTGTCCCAACTCGAGTATCACCCATCTTCTGGCGGAAAAGGCGTTTTAACAGCTTTTCTTAAATATTTCTCGAACACCCAAAAATCAACAAAATCTTACTAAGTGAATATTAATCACAATGTTAATATGATTCAAGAAATTCAAATTCTGATCATATAAAAACATTAATTACCGCTGACCAAATTAAGTAAGGGCATAGTAGTCCACTAATTACTGAGGTTGTGTTTTCGAATAAAATTTCGCCATTATTATTTCAACTTAAGGAGATTGTTCACAATACGAAGGTCTGATTGCTTAAGTATTAAGGACATCCTACATCCTTGTAGCCAAAATAGAAGAAATACTTCTCTATGGGATGGGCGCAAAAATCTTTCAATTTAATTTGAAAGTTAAGAAAGACATACTACAAAAATGATCCTGTGAAGTATATTCTACTAGTACTACTTAAGAAAATAAAATTTTCTTCAGTTTTTGAATCTTTTCAAGATTCGGAAACATTTTTCAGTAGCTAGTAAGGAATCATTTAACAAATCCAAAGCAATACGAACGACTTGAAATTAAGTGGGATCATATTGCTTTGTACACCAGATTTCCTTAAACTAAAAATGGAGTGGTAAAGAAGTTATATTCTGCTTCTAGACTATTATTACAAAATCTTTCAAAGTGTAGCGTATAGATACAAAACCTCCTAACTGGAAATTGTGGACGGTAACTACAAATTAAAGATTGTCATCAGCTCTTCAGGCTTTTTCTTAATTTCTGGGTTTCCGTTTCAAAAACACTTGACTCAATTTTCAATTTTAAATTCCTTCGGTTAATTACTTTATAATTAAGTGGTCTTAGCATTTAGTTTTAAATTTCGTTCTTAGATTAATATTTTTAATCGTTTCCACTTTCAAGTCATTTATTTATAATGTTTAACATGGTTAAACCGTACAAGGTAATCATTCTCAGTTATTAGGGAATTTTAAAAACAAATGTTAACACAGTAAATTTACTGTAGGTATATTAATATGTACCATGTGCCAATATTCAATGTTTGTTGCTCCGTTATACAATATTAATAAAAAGAAAAAAAAAAATAAGTATTCCATAGAATTAAGGGAAGGTAAGGGAAGCGTTTTAAGCGAAATTTTATTTTATATACCTCAGAAAATCACTTATGATCGAAAGTTGAAATAAAGAATTCAAGTGGAGCTACGATAGTTGTGCAATTTGCAAAAAATTTTTACTTTGGGTGGTGTGACCCGCGATTGAGTAAAGAAAAATGAGTTCGAAACACTCAAAAGCTGGGATCAAGCAATCACTATTATCTATGCCACAATATTGTAACTTTTCTTCAACGAACCTTTCAGATAATTGACTAGAAACAGTTTTTATGATTTTTTAAATGTCCACCTCCAAGAAGGAGTTAAAGGGTTGTATTCGTTTCCACGAATCCCGTCATATCTCTTGCATCTTATTGGTTTTAATGGACCTTTTTTTGTTGGTTTTTCCTTGTACGCACTTTTTATTTAATCGTCAAAAAAATTAGTTCGGGTTTTTCAAATGGGTGAAAAAATTAATTTTCAAACAACCTCTTTGTCTCGAAACATCCAGTGCTGTAATTCGACTTTGGCCATGTCTTGGACTCTCCTTTTCAAATTTGCAAACAGATTTAAAAAATTTAAAAATTTGCGGCCAGGAGAGGCTAAAGAAGAGTGCAAATTTTGACTGTTTTTCTCTACGGTTTTGGCCTTCCTTCCTCCATTTTTGATCTGATTTTAATTTTGTTTGGATTTTTGAGCTTGTTGAGCACCCCTTTCGTTTTCGATGAAAAAAACTAAAATCTAAAATTTTGATTTTAAAAAAAAATGTCATGCCAAATTTTAGGGCAAATTTTTTTTTTCAAAATTCTCTCACAATTGTCCGATTTTGACAAGTAGCCACTGAAATTAAAAGTGCTGCCCCAACTATCTGTAAACAGATTTAAAAATTTGAAAATTTACGGCTGGGGAGGCAAAAGAAAAATAGCAAATTTTGACTGTCAGGCCAAAATAGTAGAATTTTGGCCTGCCCCCATTCCCATTTTTAATACGAAATTAATTTTGTTTGGATATTGGAAGAGCAAAATTTCCATTGGTATTTTAAGGGTGTGGAGTAGCGTTGCCACTTCTGTCGCACGTCGACTGAAACCGATTTCTGTACTAGTTTAGTTAATACTACGCAATACCTGCTTTTAAATTTTAAAGAGATATAAAAATCAACAACCTGATTTAATTGTAGATCTAGGTCTAAAGGAACTATACTTGAACCAGCAATTTGAACAATGAAGCTTGTATTAGTCGCCTTGTTGCAGGAAATGATTTTCCAGCACTTTTTTCAGCTGGAAAATAGCCAGTGCCAAAACAGCATTATGCTATTGATTTATTTTTGAGCTGAAAATTGGCTAAAACATCCAAATGCAGAGATATATAGAGTCGAACATACACTTAAGATAGTGGTAGCAACCATAGCGCATTGGTGCAGTGTTTCGCAATATCATAGCAGTTCATTTTGTCGCATTTGGTTTTTCCTGCAGATTTTCTAAAGCAACTATTTGAACCTATACAAAACCATCAATTTGAACAATGAAGCCATATTAAGTCGCCTTATCGCACGAAGTGATTTTCCAGCACTTTTTTCAGCTGGAAAATAGCCAGTGCCAAAACAGCATTATGCTATTGATTTATTTTTGAGCTGAAAATTGGCTAAAACATCCAAATGCAGAGATATAGGGAGTCAAACAAACAATTAAAACAGTGGTGGCATTGTAGCAGTGTTTCGCAATATTATAGCAGTTCAATTTGTACTGATTAGCTGAAAAACAGCCAGTATTATAACACTATTAGTGGGAGCGTAGCGTACCAATAATCTATCAGCTAAGAGGACATGAATTCCCATTCCACCCGTACATTCTGTGGTTTTCTTAATTTCTAGTTCTCTTTGCTTTCAAACAACATCTTCAACAACCAACCAACCTTTCATTCCCATTCCTCCTCCGGGTTGAACCTGTGGCTAAAAGCCTATCCCTGGAAAAATAAACATTACTCGAAATAACGTGAGAACACTGATTGGTTCAAGGGGCACAAATTTGATCGGAGAAACCAACCCTCGATTTTGACGGCCGCGGCATGTAAGTAGAAGAGATTCAGATTCGTATGAGTTTTTACAAACGCAAAACATACATTTGAATAACAAGATAAAAAATTTTGTCAAAAGTGCCGGTACTTTTACAAATTTTCTGGTTTAATGCGTTTAGAAATTGCATCAATCAGTTGAAGGACGTATTGCGAGTAGTGTCCTCCTAGCGTAATATGTCTTCTACTAACTACTTTCAAGTTTTCTTTCCAAGCTCCCTTATATCCATTTTTTCCGGGAATAAGTTCTTAGCCTACGCCCAACCCCAAGGTCAGCTCTATAACAACATATAACACATATTCTACACAAATCTATGCTGCAGTCATAATTTGTATAGTGTACATTGAAACTTTTCCGAGTAAAATTTTCCATAACGTTTCTAATTCCAATAGATAATAAAATTCTTATAGGAAAAGTGCAATTGCTAAGATCCTCCCAACACTCTTTCAATCAAATAAAAGCTTTTTCTTTAAAGAAAAGCACCCCAAGCTGGATGATGTATTTGTGAGTGTTCTTAGATTTTATATTTCAGCAAATAAAAAGCTCAAGCGCACATACCCTTGTGTAGTTTTAGCTTCGAAATGTACAGAGAGTAAAAAAAAAAGCATGTTGTTACATGGGCACAATTGTATGCCTACAAAGGCGTGCGTATATGTGCCATACTTTGAAACTGAACAGGGACCGTATACCTTCAGTACGGCCATTGCTAACCGAACATTAGAACTTTTGCCAGTGAAGGGGAGGCTTTTCTAGTGAAGAAAACTGACAAAACCTAGTAGAGACACAGTCTCCTTATAACACTTAAGTTGATTTTCTTACATCTTCTAGGACGGCACCGAAAAAAAATATTCGTTCGTAGTGTCTCGACGTCGCAGAGTGTTGTGTTTTTATTTACATTAACGCGATTTTTTTCGATTATAAATTAAAAACAATTTTTTTTTTTCGGTTTTTTCATTTAATAAAATTACGAAATTAATAAGACAAAATTGCGGCGTCGTTCATTTGATTCACTGGAAATTAAACTAAAGTGCGCGATAGTGTGTTGTCAATTGAAGGCCTAGTTCAATGTAAAACTTTCGTTTAATTGCGTTGTAAGGAAAATATTTTTTTTTGGATTTTTCGTGTTGAGATGAATTTTTTATAAAGTCGCTGGTGAATCCTAAACGTATACTAGTTAGTCAGTTTTTATTGTTACGTGATGTTAAAAGGTATGTCCCTTTTTTCAAAAAAGAAAAATATAATTTAGATAGGATCTTGATTCTTGACGCCGTAATTGCGCTCGACTCAATTCACGTGTTTGCTTCATACGTTTAAAGTGCAAAACAACAATAAAATTTAAAAATGTTATGCGAACATGAAAATTAGTTGTATAATTGCATATGAATTGCATTTAACGATTACACAACACAGTGCAATTTCAATAAAAAAAAATGTTTATATTTTTAAAATGTTTATATTTTTTTTTCATTTACTTTTTTATATATTTTTTTTTTTTATTTATTTTGTTCCCCTTTTTTAAGGAACCTTGTAAAATTAAAAAAAAAAACGACTAAATATAAATGAGTAGTGAATATCGGGAATGACTGCGCAGCCTTAAGACAGCCGTCTAAAGTTGGGTGTAGTTTTTGAAAATTACGTCGCAATTTTACAGAAAAAAACAATTTTATTTAATTTTTTTTTAGTACGATTTAAATGACGCATGATGTAATTTTACTACTTAGTCAATCAAAGGTTTATTTTATTGTTGTAAGTCCTTGCCTGGATAAATTTAATATATATGTATATGTATATAAATATATATTGTATCAAATTAGGAACCTACATATGTATGTACATACATGGGGTTTTAGTCATCAACTATGCAGCAATTTTACAAGATGACGAACGTATGATTTTCGTAATGTAACGCGCAATATAAGATGTCATGTAATGCTAGATAATTGTGCAATTATAGCAACCATACAATCGCATTTATACGGATAAATTGTACGTTGGTAATTCGACACGAACATGTTTGATGGCTATTGTGTAGAATTACCAATGTAAAATTTATCTAGTATTTTTTTTTTTTGTTCCTGTTCAATGTGATAATATAAATCTTGCATACAGATTCATACTAAAGTGTATACGGACAATCACTATCAAACGATTATACGAACATTTGATTTATGAAAATATCGGGAAAATTACATACCATCCTATACAAATTAGTTTTGAGGTGATATCACGTAATCAACCTCTTAAGTGTATCCTTTTGCCTCGCTCAACTATATTTTTTAGCAGTATGAAACTGGTTAGTCTGTAACATTAATTGAAATTAATAGCGTTGTTTGTTTTACAATAAGAAAACATCGTTAATAATTCATTTAATTAAGAAAAGCAGACTGGTATTCTCACAGGATGGTATTAAAACAAGGAAACGATATGATTTTAATTTGTCTACTAACTAAATGATCAGATGTGTAGTGTGCACAACTGTAAACCAAGAATATGCAACTGATTAAAAGAAAACTGAATCATGTCAATCGTATTAAAAAAAAAAACTGGCCCTATTGCCCGATCTTAAATATATAAAGAATGAATTTAGTAACGACAATTCAGCTAACAAAATTATTTGTACTCTTTGAAATCATTGCTATATTGATATGTAGTAGCTTGGATGTTAGGTTTTTTGTTACATCATCACTACCTTAATTGCTTATAGGGGGGAGGGGATATTTTATTCCATGAAAGTCGTAACTTTAGAGGGAAAAGAAGACTATATAGACATGAATTATGAGGTTGTGAGTTTGTATTGAAACTGTTCGTAGTGTAGAAGAATTTTGCTCACTAGCAATAATAAGCTTTATTTTTGTTCTAAACTATTCTGTGTAAAAGTGAACTTCGTAGCTGAACGATTTCTGAAGTTATCGTACGATCCATTGAATAAATGCAATTATTTTTCCAGAGCTTTTGTATGGAAGCAGCAACGAGGGAAAAACTTATTTTCTTATATTCGTTCTGGACCATGTACTTGTGGTAAAATAAACGTAACGATTAGAACAATGATTCTGGTGAGATGCATTAGGTTGAAAATTTTGCATATGAATATCATTTCGTTTTCAAAAAAAATTAAATTAAAAAAATAAGAATTTATGTAGGTTTATATATTTTTTTAATTTTTACTTCAATCACATATTGCAAAAGAAGAAAAATAACATATTTTACCGATTTCGATATAAAATGTCTTACAAATAATAGTAACTTTAGTAAAATTGTGCAAAGCAAAATTCTAATGCTGAAACGTTTTGTATGAATAAATCATGGGTGTGTTTTTTTGCGCACTTATCCAGATCACAGCATGTTAGAAAATTTATATACAAAACATCCACAACATTGCAGTGTTTTTTTGTGCACTTTTCCAGATCAGAGCAGATTAGAAAATTTATATGCAAAACAACAACAACATTTTTTAAGACGTTTTTATACAATAACAACAACAATTTTTAACGCGTTTTTATACCTTTTTTCCATTGATAGTAGGCTAGATTAGAGAATTTAACGCGAATAGTTAATCTAGTGAGCTCACAGGATTAGGCATCTATGGAAAAAGTTATTAAAAAGTCAAAAAAATAGCAATATTGTTTTATGTAAGTGCCATATGGCTATAAAGGACCTGGCACTGAAATACATGCGCTAGCATATTCATATGCTAGCGTCATAAAGATAATAATAATAATAATTGTTTTATGTATACATTTTCTAACTTGCTCCGATCTGGATAAGTATGCGAAAAAACACAGCTAATATAATCAACTTGTGGAGTAGCATCCTCTTCCTAGAACAATTTCACTACGGAAAGAAGTTTAGCAAGTGTGAAAAAACAAAATCTGTCAGATCTACTAGAATAGCACTAATTTTCAATTTTCTGTTAGCTCTAGTAGCTCTTCATAAATAGAATTCAATTTCTTGTTAGCCCTCCAGAGTGATGGAGGGAAGATATATGACAGAATTCGTGACTACATATTCAACCCCTTGCCACACTTTTGGGGTTGAATGTAAAAAAAAATTTTACAATATTTTTTATGCCTCTGTAAACATTGTAATGTATTATAGAAATAAAAACCAGTTATCATTAGACCGGATGGAAATGGCGGAATTCGTACAGGTATATTCAAACCATAGAGATATATGTATGCACAGGAGATGACGAGTAGCGACTGTTTTGAAGCCAGACGATTCTTCGCAAAAGACCGGCAATAAACTCTATGCTACTATTTGCATGTTACTCACATTAATGTTACACTCTGGTCTTGAATACAAAAAATGCCAAACATTTGAATACTAGGCTACTACTTGCATTTCACTGTCACTTGGCATCAAACGCTCCCAACAAAAACGTTCAATTTTGCATCAAAATGCTTCAAAGTGCTTCATACAAAAATGGCGTCTTGTCGTCTCCAGTATATATATCTCTATGATTCAAACCCGCAAGCTTGGGTGTAGAATATCAAAGTAAATCTCGGATCTGATGTTCATGTTTTTCTTTTGTGTTCGTGGATGTAAAAACATATTCACTTCCTTTTTTTCAGGTCTGATAGAACACCCGAAAACATATTCAACCCCTTTTCACAGTATTGGAGTTGAATATCGAAAAGTTCAAAAATTCAAAAAATGAAAAAAATCGTTAAGTATGTATAAAACTCGTAGCGTACAAGTAAATAACAAAATACGTGAGTTTATTCAACCCTTTTGTAGCACTTTGGGCGTTAAACATCGCAAGATTTCGAAACTAATGCTTACGCTTTTCTATTGAGTTCGTCGATATTAGAACCGATACCCTATCAAGCCTAAAATTTATTCAACCCCTTTTCATCACTTAGGGGTTGAAAAAAGCCATCGAAAAATCCTGAAATTGATTTTTAAGAGTTTGTATAAGGAGCCCGTAGAAAAGCAAAAAAGTGATCAGACCAAAGAAATACGACGAAATTCATGAAAACAAATTCAACCCATTTTCACCCGGCTAGGGTTTCTCAAGCTGACGGAATTCCCTTTTCATCACTTAAGGTTTGAAAATACATCAAAAAATCGTGAAATTGATTTTTAAGAACTTTTTAACAAGCCCGTAGAAATAAAAAAATATTATCAGGCCTAAAAAATGTGGCGAAATTCATAAAAACATATTCAACCCATTTTCATCCTCCTAGGGGTTGAAAATTTATGTGAAAGTGGGTATAATCTTTAAATATTTTATAATTTAATTTAAACCCATTTCGAAGAAAGAACAATTTTATTTTTGTACTCACACTGGTTGTGCGCGTTAAAACGACGAGAAAATAATTGCTTAACAAATATTCATATAGTGCTGAAAGTTCTTACTTCTTAGCAAAGTGTCTACGATTTCTTTGCGATTTTTTTGTACAAATCTATAAGGTGGGTTGCTACCAGAATAGAAAAATCAACCAAAGGATGGGGTTACTTGCAAAATTCAAAGACCGGTTGCAATCTTCTGAATGCCTAATGCCATCGCGAAGCACACAGCAAACTACAGTCGTCTATTCTGTACTTATCTTATTTTCGTTTTCAATTCAAGAGTATGCAAGCACACAAGACACTCTACTTCTTTGGAAGAAAAATTGCAAATGTTGAACGTGTCTCCACCACAGGTACGAGAGAAAAAAAAAACCCCGAGTGTCTTATGTACACATACGGTCGAATATAATTCCAAGTTCAAGGTGAAGAAATGCGAAATCTTCGTGTCCCCCTGAATCTGAATCACTTTTATTCTTTCACATGGCATAAAAATGGCATAATATGCCCGATGGCGTTTCTTAGCACTACTCTTCGGCTCGGGAAATATTGAGGTGTATGGAGTTGGAGTATCGTGTATAATACACTAAACTGTATAGTGTGGCAGTAAAACGTCTTATTTCTTATAACTTTTGCAAACGCAAACTGGTTGTTCGCGAAGGCATTTTGCGGTATTAAGTATGGCGAACTCTGCGACGACGACTCTCCTCAAGGTAAAATAAAAGTAAAAATAATAATTAAATTTTTTTTTTAATCATTTTCGATTCGATGAAGTTCAGTGTTATTCGTGTACCTACCTTTGGTGAATTTTGTGTTCTTTTAAAACAGTCCGGTACGGGAAACACATGTAACAGTTCAGCGGTGCATGAAATTACCCGACAAAAAAAACAATACATTTTTATAATTTTGCAATGTACGAAATTCATAATACCTACACGGTTCTCCTTACCTACACACCGACTTGCGTCGCTATGGTAAAATTTAGATTAAGGTAAAATTTGGAGAAAACTAAAATAATTTCAGCTCAGTCGCTGTATGTGAAGTTTAGTGGTTCTACTCGTTTGTGATAAAGTCGTCTTTAGATTTTTGAGGAAAAAAAAAATCAAAATCTTACATATGGCTTACTTCCAGCAATCGGAAATTTTCGACGGGAAAAACAAGTAAAATTTCTTTTCTTTTACTGTGCACTTGAAATTTTTACATATATGTAGGTTTTGTGCTCACATGGCATTTTGCTTATCAGACGGTGCTTAACGATTGACGTCATTCCGGTATTTTATACGCTGAAAGCAAAGTCGGCAAATTTAAAAGGTATCACTCCCTATTATCATACTCGTTCGAGAATATTATACTAGCTAGCAGTTCCAGCGACATCGCTTGGGCTTCTTTAAAAAAAAACCATTGCAATTAAGAATAATTCACACAATTTAATTTTATTATTATATTATGCAATTTAATCAGAAATTGAAATGTGGTTGTAAACCAAAGGTGAAGGGCATTATGTCCCAGCAGCTATGTCCGAAGCACTCACCTTCTTACCTTCCAAAGGACAGTGTTATTGCTTCAAATATTATTTTTTTTCTACTAAGACCAATGATTATTATGGCTTATGGCTTTGTGGATTAAAACCCACGACCTTAGTGTGAGATTCCCTTGTAGGATCAATAAAAACGATTAAACTACGCAATAAAACACAAAAAAATTATAAATAAAGTGCTGTTAAATCTAACTCAATTTTTTACGAAGATGTCGTTTAGAAAGAGCGACCATGTGCTGTATCTCAGCAACAAATTCACTGTAGATGAAATGTATACTACGTGCATGCCAAAGTTCCATATTAGACAAACTATATGTGCGGTGCACTATCCTGTACATAGAAGCATCTAGATGATTCACTTACGATTCACCTACGTGATTCACTACGAGTCACCGGTATGACTTACTTATGATTCACTTACGATTCACCTACGTGATTCACTACGAGTCACCGGTATGATTTACTTACGATCCACTTACACGATTCACTTGTGATCCATCGATATGATTTATTTACGATCAAAAAATGAGAAGGCTCAATCAATGTGTCACCTTAAAAAGGACCTGTGTTTGAACCAGGCGTATAGCGTGAATCTTAGTTGTGTTTCTGTTGCGATGATAATGTTGAACCAACACTTGAGCATATAGTGTGTGAATGCGAAAGCTTGGCACGTACCAGGTATCGGCACTTGGAGAAATTTTCCTTGACCGATCTATCAGAACTTGCGATGATTCCTTTATGGAGAACTATATTTGGAATCAGTAGTCTAGAGCCATAATGGATCCGCAGTGATCTCTCTTGATAAACTGTGTGTGACATAATGCTTCAGTCCACCCTCCTCAACCTAACCTAGCCTAGTAGTGTTAACGCAAAAATACGATCGTCAAATTTCACGGAATTATTCGATTACTTCGTGAAATTTATCAGTCGAAATTTTGATGCTGATTGGAAACCATATAAATTATTATTTTAATAATAATTTATATTTATTAAATTACTATTTTAATAATAAAGTATTTTTATAGTTATCGAATTCGATGAATTTCATGTTTATTTCGTTGTGCTGCTACGCAGGTGTTCGACACGTCCGCTGTAAAGATATATCATATTTAGCCTAGATGAATCATTAGTGATTCAATTGCGAGGATTTTGGACTATTATTAAAAAATATCTAAATTTTTCTCACGAACCAATTGCGCTAGAGAAATTAAATTCGGTTTGTGTATTCAAATCGAGTTGGAGTTTGCTGAAACTAAATTTCTTTTAACTTTGGAAGTGGATTTTAAGAGTTTTTCGATAATTATGATTTGACAGTATCTGGTATAAGCAAACAAAAAAATTTAGTTGCGATACTCGCCACACAATTGGCGAATGGCAGAACTAGCAGTAAAATGCATAGTATACTAAGTAAAATTATCGAATTTTGTATACCATGAAACAGGTTCAATACTAGATATGCTTAGTATTGGGTGATACGCTGCTGGTATTGACGATATTTTGGTATTAATACCAGCAGTGTATCCATGGTGTAAGATAACGTCTTATATCTCAAGAACAGAGACATTTGAAATGCTTAAAATTTTTACGCGAAGTAGGCCCGATAGACCGCTAGCACTGGAAAAAAAAGGTTGGTGGTATGGGTGTTGAGGGTGAGAATGGAGGAAGGGAAAAAGGAGAAGATTTCGATATTTATATCTGGAGAGCCTATAATGGTGGATAAATGAAACTTGATACTTAGATAGTGCTGTGGTGGTGGAGTGTTGTAAAAATATTGGTTTTTTTTAGAGGTAATATGGTATAGGGTAGGGGGTATGTGATATTTTTTCTATCAGTGGAACGGTCAATGATAGAAAGTTGAAACTTGGTTAGTATATGTAAATCTACCAGGAAAGTATAAAAAAAAAAATTTTAAAAATTACGAAAAATATTCACTGTCTACAGGATACATTTTATTCACGAATTTTTTCATATCTCGTAGGTCTTTTGAAATATTGAAATAATTTTTATTTTACAAATCTTTCACATAAATGCCTGGAAAGTGTTTTCGGGATGAACCCCCCTAAGGGGGTTCAGAGAGGTTGAATACGTTTTTGCGCATACAGCCATATCTCTCAGGTCTGTTCAGGTATCGACTAATATTTCACTTCGATAGGCTTGTTTTATAATCACCTTAAGTCATTTTCAAACTTTTTCCCTTTTCGACCCCTAAGAGGGTATATAAGGGTACAACACGTTTTCACGAATTCCGCGACATCCCTTAGAAGTGATAAGACATCGAATTGGTTTTTACTTCATCAGGCTTTCTTTGTACTTATCTAAAAACTCCTTTCCGAATTTTTGGATATTCAACCCCTCAAGAGGGTGCAAGATTCTCATTTTCTTTATGATTTTTGTCGTTTTGTAGATATTTAATTCTATCTAATACTTTATCTATTTCTTATCCTCCCTGTATATAAGTCAAGTCCCAAACCAACACATTTTCAACGTTTTAAGAAAAATCTCAAACTCCACTAATTGCTTATCATTACAAGTACCACTTTTATGCCTTATGTGCAGGAAAACCAGTTTTCTTCGCATCCCGCAAATTCCGTCTCAACTTGTTTCCTTCCATATGTCGACTCGCGCAAAACACATTATTATTTAATCCACGAAATGAATGGATGAAACTTCTACATACTGCACACCGTCGATTAAATCTTGATTCTCCTTTTTTTTCTTTTAATTTGTTCATACTTTGGTTTTTTTCTCACTTAGCCAGTGTGGAGTTTTTTTAAGCTAGTAGATCAACAAATGGTCAGTTGTCCGGCATTAAATCTTGCGATATACGAAGCAAGGACTTGGCAGAAAGCTGCCATTCTTAACTTTGCTATGTTAACTTTTATATCTGTCGCATATGTGATATGTTGGTCATACTCGTATGTTTGTAGGTTTTTCTGTCGATATTTTCATATTATACAATCGGTCGTGTTCTACACCACGATAATCCTCTATTTGTATACTCCATCCGAAAGATAGCTGGATTATATAATAAATTAATTGACTCAGAAAGTTCAGGTTTTACGTACAAGAATAAAAAGTTTTTTTTTTATTAATCTTGCAGGTATTCATCGACCGTGAAATGCTCAAACGTTTTGCTGAACCAGGAAGACCTCGAAAAGCAGAAGAAGCCTGAGATCGGGCACAATATTCAACAATTATTATTATTATTATTTTTATTTTGTTGACGAGGCAAAAGCTTCGCTGGCTGGTCCATCAACATATGGGAATCTTGCGCACCATGGATCTACTTGAACTTGAAAAGGCGGGTGAGTTAAATCGATAGTTCGGTCATACAATTTTCTTGAATGCATGCATACACCTTAGTTTTGAAAGCCATATATGTGAAAACGAGAGTAAACCCATACAGTGTTAGACCGATCGAAATGCATATGGTAGTGATTGGGGAACGTATAGATGGATATGTGTCGTGGCCACCCGTAAATGCGGAATAAATAGATTCAGAGAAAGCTTTTCTTTGCTTACTGTAGATGTGGCAGTACCATACGGTTGGTAGATATAGTTGCGTTTTCGATTTTAAGAGAAAACAATTTTAGGAAAAGGACAAAAATCAGTTGAAAAAAAACACTACCTAATGTTTGCTCTATGAATCGTTGTATGTATCGTTGCGTTAGCCCTACGAAGATTCAAGCTACGCGCATGCCTGATATGGCGGAATTCGTGTAAACGTAAGAGTTGAATATTGACAAATTCTAAAATTCATTTTTTAGGAGATTACACAACAAGCCCGTAGAAATAAAAACGTCATCGATATCTCATCAAACCTATGAGATACGACAAACTTCGTAAAAATGTATGAAACCTGTACCTACACCACCTTAAGTATTAAATAATGATGAATCTGAAAAAAATGAGCGTTAACCTAAAGAGACTGTGGCTGTAAAATGAATATTGTCTCTAAAAAGCCCTAAGATATATGACGAAATTCGTAAAAGTACCATATTATTACCGCACTTCCGCACGCCAAAGCAAGTTTAAAAATTTCTTGCTTAAACTGTGTTACTTGAATATCTATATACACGTATCAAGTTTCAACTTCCTAGTGTAAGCCGTTCCAAAGTTCCAAAAATAAAAATACTTTCGCATAGTATGGAAGGCATGTTATACCAAACCGGAGCCCAGAATAAAAAAAAAGAACATAAATAAATTTTTTATTTTGTTTGATGTTTTGAACGTTCATTATTTAAGATGAGTCCCTTACCTGATGCTGTCTGTGCCTCACTTGGCTGGCTGCTGACCATTTTTTGATTCCATAAAAGAAGATATCACATTTCACATTAAGTGCGTGTCGTGTGAAATATTGTTTCACTTTTTTCCATTTAATTTATTGATGTACGCAGTTAGTCAGGAATTTAGCATTTAGCAGAATAAGCTAGGCTACTGCCGAAAAAAAAAGTTGAGCCCCTTTACTGGTTCAACATACAATTTTTGTCTTCATTAAAAAAAATATTTACATAAAACACAACAAAGCAATCAAAAAAAATAACAATCTGGTTGTTATTTGTCTTAGTACCGAAATTTGTCACATAACTAACATATTAACCAAAACATATGAACAAATGTCTACTTAATTAAGTAGCTATTGAATCGTAACCCCTATTCACATAAGTGAATGAATTTACATTTCACTAATTAAATTATTTCCATTCCAATGGAAATTTTGGTCGCTAGTCGATTGAATCTACTAATTTTGTTGATATACGTATCAAGCTCTCTATTTTCGTGCATTTACCTTTTTTGATTAACACTTATGGTACCTATAAACAATTTATTTCTCTACGAAATTACGAATTAAAAAAGGAACCTCTTATTTTAATTAGAATAAAATTGCGTCGATTGTATGTAATTGGTAATAATAATTCCAAAATAGAAATAATCTACTTGCTCACTTATAAATATCTAAATTCATTCTTTCTTCTATATATTAATAATTTTCAAAAAAATTTCGATAATATTCTACTCGACTGGTAGTACTTTTCACGATTTTCTCGACTAATTTTCTCTGTAAATTTCACTGTACACATTTTTCCTCGCGATTTATAAACTAAAAGTTTTGCAGAAACGAAGCTCGAAAAGTATTTTAGTTTCAGCGAAATGATTCGAATCACCGCTAAATTATATTTGAAGCGAATTAAATAATTTGTTGACACTGGGATACACTCTGTGCTCGCTCTGTTTTATAGTAGTGAACACAGCTGGTGGTATCTCAGTGGCAGCAATTAATATGGACCATCGCCGGCTTACCTGTTTGTGGATTAAAAAAAAAAATAATGGAAGCGGAAATTGTTATATCGCTTCAAGGTTTCGTCGCCCAGGTAAATTGAAACAGCCAACTTGCACGATTACGGGTAAGTAAATCATTTTTTCATTACAAGAATAATACGATTGTAGCCTAGGCGTATGCAATGCATAGAAATTTAGCGTTCTATTGATTTTATTATAACAAATAGAATTTTGTCAATTTTATTTATAATTTTCGGCTGCAAGGAAAATTAAAAGAAACAAAAATAAGTTTGATTTATTGTTATATACATATTTATATTATTAATATTTAAGTTTTTATTATAAAATTAATTGCCTTCGAAGATCTTCTTTTCGTCTGCATGTTCACTGGAAGAAACTATACTTTTTTGAAAGAATTTAAATGATGTATTATAATCGCTAAGTTTATGGTAAAATTACAATTTTTATATGAGCCGTTTTTTTTAAGTGGTATGAGTTCATCGGAAAAACTATGGCCGCTATTCATAGTCGTCATAAAGTTGGGTTTAAGTTAAAGCTGACTTTAGTGTCTTATTAATAATACGACACTAAAGTCAGCTTTAACTTAAAGCCAACTTATGACGACTGTGAATAGCGGCCAATATTTTTATTTATTGTTTTTTACATTAAAAAGTCCATTTTAATCAAGTCAATATCAATACAAATATGGGCTTAAATTTCCTCTCGATTTTATTTCTTATAATGTGTTATTTTTAAAATTGGTATAAGTCAATTTGGAGCTAAACAAATCCTTTACTTTCTTGAACAATTTTATTAATTATTATTGCATTGTAAAATTTCACAGGTTTATGGCTTTAAAACATCATTTGAATTATAATAACGGGTACCAATATTTTTTAAATTATTTCAAACGGAAAACCTTAAATATATCAATGTCTGAAAAAATGGACTTATACCACTTTCAAATACAACGGCTCATTAATTTTGTCCTACTAAAAGTGATTTTTAAAAACGAATATTTCTTCATTTATCAATTACAATATTTTGTTGGAGTAACTTGTTACTGAACCACCAATAATTCAAAATCAATTGCTGGACAGATGGATACAAAATTTTATTAAAGTTTATAATATTCTTCGGTTTGAATTACATATTATACATTTTTTGGCACGTTTTTGGGGAGGCCTATTTTGCTTGAACGTTTCGACCGAACTATAAAAGAAATTCAAACGCTATGAATACCAAAATATAACTGAAAAAAGAGACGTCGTTGCACTTTTTGATATTAAGAATTGAAAAGAAACACGACTATAAATTTTATTTTCTAGAAAGTATTTGGAATGGTGGCAAAAACGTAAAAAGAAATCAAAATTTGCTACTCTTCGTATGCCTCTCCTGGCCGAAAATTTTAAAATTCATTTGTGGAATTGAAAAAAAGGCGCCAGTACCTTTAAATTTTTAAATTTTTGAAACTTTTGAAAAAATTGCTCTAAATTTTTTTTTTTTTTTTTTTTTTTTTTAAAAAAATACGATACCTACCATTGGACTCTTTTTTAAGAAAGTAGGTACCTATATTTTTTTCGGTTTTTCTAAGTAACGCAACAAACGAAAGGGTAGCTCAACAGCTGCTCAAAAATCCAAACAAAGTTAAAATCAGATCGAAAATGGGGGGGGGGGGGAATGGTGGTCAAAAACTTAAAAAAAAATCATTATTTGCGACTCTTCTTTTGCCGCCTCTCCTGGCCGCAAATTTTAAAATTTTTGAAAGCTGTTTGCGGGTTTCAGAAGGAGATGCCACCACCGTTAATTTAAGGGTTCTCTTGTTAAATTCGAAGACTTTTGAAGAAATTGCCAAAATTTTTTTTAAAAAAAATCCTTGGACCTGCTGCCATCATACTTTTTAAAAAAATATTTTTTTTTATTTTCCGAAGCTATCGAAAACAAAAGAAGAGCTCAACGGCTACTCAAAAATGCTAACAAAATTAATATCGTATTGGAAATGGGGGCTGGCCAAAAACGTCGAAAAAAGTCAAAATTTTTCTTCACATGCCTCTCCTGGCCGCAAAATTTAAATTTTGGCATAACTGTTTCTGAATTTGAACCTCCTTTAATTTAAGGGCTCACTTGTCAAAATCGGAGACTTTTAAAAAAAATTTCCCAAAATTTTTTTCAAAAAATTATTTTTTTCGATTTTTGCAAGTGACTCAGCAAACGAAAGAGGAGGTCAACAGCTGCTCAAAAATTAAAACAAAATTAAAATCTAATCAAAAATGGGGTGGCCAAAAACGTACAAAAAATTCAAAATTTGCGCAAACATGAAATTATCATCAAAACTTCTGACTCTTACTCGCATAATATATATTTTTGATTTGATAATCATTTGTTAATTTTGACAAGAAATCAAGTTGTAGTCTTCAGCAAAATAAAAGATTTTGTTAAATATGACTGATACCATTTCTTCTTACTTTATATCTTATTTTTATTAATTTAGCATTCGACCTGAAAAAAAAAATACTTACCCTCAAATTTTATATTTGGATATCTCAAATTTTACTTTATTATTTTAATAATAAAGTATTTGCTTTATTGTATATTATTTCGAAATAGTCGAATGTTTCAATTGTTTTATACATTTCTAAAAGGGAAAAGGGATAAAATCAATAATATATTTGAAGAAGTTACACCAGTAACTAAAAATTGCCATTATTGGATAATGCAATATTTTTTATACATATATTTGGTATCATCAACAGAAATTTATATTTTTTATTTTATGATACATAGTTTGAAGTAGTACATGTCACGTCTTATATTAATTTAGTATTAAAACAATAAAAATCTCGCTTATTAGTAATAATAGAAATTAAAGAAAACCTTTCATAACGATTACCTGATTAATCCTCTGTCTTCTATTTGCAAATACCTTCAGAAGCTGAAGTACTTCGCAAAAAGCAAAGTGTTAGAACTCGACGAACGAATTGAGCGTGTAAAACTCTTCTATATCCTATAATAGGTGTGATATGTAATGTGAAAAGTTCGTTTTTTGGGCGCAACTTAAAAATAGAATTTTCCTTGGATGTGTATGTTTTCTTGGCGACTGCACTGATAAATTCCCGAAACGTATAAAGTGCACAACAAGCTATAAATATAAACAAAATGTTTGTGTACTTACCATCGAAAATAAGGCTAATATAATCAAGAAGGATATTACTGGGATAATATTAGATCTATGAAAAATTGACAATACTAAGCTAATTATAGGTTGTCCTATTAGCAACATTAATATTGTATTCAACTTGTATTGCCACAATAGGCAATAGTGGCGTGTTCTTTAGTGTTTAGTTAAGAAGGCGAAGGTTCAAATATCATTGAAGTCCTGGTCACGTAAACAATTAGAAAATTAGTAGTTTTTGTTTGTATTTAATAAAGTCTTTGTAGTCCTGTAGTCATCTTGCAGTAGGCTACCAAATGCTGAACAACTACTATCTAAAAAAAAATTGTAACAGCCTCGATAAGCGACATAATTCTGAAAAATTGAGACGAAGAAATTATTATTTGCTAGCTTTTAACAGTAACAATTAGAAGATTATGGAACTAGGTTTCATATGAGAATACCTAATTAGAACTACTGTAAGATCTATGCCGCTTTTCGACTTTGTTCACAAACCCTACCTTCCATTACAGAAGCATCTAAACAAACATTCCGGTTAGATGTCTCTCGATATCATACAAAAAAAGAATTCATTTATGAAAAGAATAACAATTGCGACTTATGAAGAATTCGTATAATTGGCTAATTTCTCAGTCGAAAGAAAACTGCAATTAACGGGCGTTTAACAGGCGAATCAACACATCACGAACACTTCTTAGGTACTAGAGCAGAAGGTACTTACAATCTGTGATTCAGACTGGAAAAGTTTTCTTTCCAAGTACTTAAGACGTTAATGAACACGAGTCTATCAACAACCTATTGTAGATTTCACCGAGAAAACTCGATTAAATTAAAGTGATATAATTTTTCTAATTCTTTCTAAAAAAAATAATAATAAAATATTTATTTTCATAATAAACCCAAAGGCTTGAAGATGCAGCCAAATCTTATGCAGTCGACATGATTAATAGCTAACACTAATCCGAATTATTTATATATGTATGTAATGTAGATTTATATTTATGCTGACACAATTTTTACTGTAAAGTAGCCGCGTAAGTAGAACGCAGAACTGCATAGTGCAGCGCGGCACAGATTTTATTGAACATTTTAACGTTATATAATCGAATGATTGACCACACCGATGTGTGCGCTTTCCCGAAGGGCATTTGTACGTAACTTTTAAAATATCAATAGATTTTGTAATTTTGTTTCATAATATTTCGATTGTAAATTAATCTTCTGAAGATAAAGATGATAATGGGACAAATTAACAAACTTAAATTAAAAGCTTTTTTTTTTTATTTCTTTAACTCAAATTTTCATAGTGCTCTATTTAAGTGTTTGAGTTATATAGAGTTTGTTTTAAAGAATAATTGTACGTCATGATTCGATTTGGGTGAAATTAATACGAAATAAAGAATATTTGACTTACAGAAGATCGACTTATCTCTATAGATTGACTGGTTTTAACTTGAGATAAAATTGATTTTTCAGTAGGTAAATTTGTTTGCGAATAGTTGGAAATATTTTCAACATGAAAAAGACAAAAATCAAGAAGTAACGTCAAGGTCTAAAGAAGACTTAAATGTTACTGAAACTGAAGACTATGGGATGGATTGAAAAATCTTGCAAATGGGGAAAAAAAAGGTGAAAGTGTGAAAAGCTTTACTTTACTTTTAAAGATAAAATAATTAAAAGTGACTAGTTCTAATATTTGAGAAAATAAGTTATGCTGTTATTTCTCTGCATACCACGCTGTTAAATATTTGACTGTTTTCCCTGCCAAATGCCATCAGATAAGGAGTCGTCAAATTTTTTTATGTTTTTTTATATTTTTGATTTGCTCTACACAAATTGTCAAATTTTTTTAGTCAATCATTTGACAACATAGCATAGTAGTTATTAGCTTAAGATTGTATTTTGTTGTTCTCGCTTTTCCAAATGGTATTATTTTCTTGGTGAAATTCAGCAAGATCTACCAATCCTATGCTGTAATTTTTGTTCAGTATTGGCTTTGAATTAAAGTTGACTATGATCATAAAATTTCTATTTTAAAAGCCAATTAATTTACCCGTACTAGCACGGATTTAAAAAGATCAAGAACATATGGCGGAATTCGTGAAAAACTGACCCTTAGGTGCTGAATATTGAAAAATCATGGAAGTAGAAATCAAGCGATATTTAATCAAACTTAAGAAATATGTCAAAATTCGGGATTGAATGTCAAGAAACATTGAAATTAGTTTTGAGATATTATAAAAAATCTCTGTGGAAGTAATTCGATATTTTATCAGGTGTAAGAGATGATTTATCAGGTGTAAGAGATGATTTATCAGGTGTAAGAGCTGTTGCAAAATTCTTGGACACATTTCAATATCTTTTACACTCTTAGGCCCGTTCCTACGATCGTGAGTAACGTTCTAACTAAAACTTTAACTGCCAGATGCTCATACAAAACTTACAGTCAAACTTCTGGTTAAATTTTAACTGAAGGTCGTAATAACGGCCCTTAGAGCTTGAATATCAAACAATTCCATGGATTCATTCGAGTAACTTTTCTTGATATCCCAGAAGAGTAGGAAATATGGCAAAATTCGTGATACTCGTAATATATGGAGTTCTTTTCGCCTACAGTACGCCTATGCAAATCTGATGTATTTTAAGCAAAAACAACATCTACATACTTCTCCAGAAATTTTGCAAACACAGTTTCAATTTTTTAGCGTAGCCGTTCCTAAAATAGAAAAAACACTTTTCGTGCAGTAAAGAATTTTTTTTAAATCTGTATCAATACTTTGTTATTAATGTAGTAAAAGAAAAATAATAAATAAATGAATACAGATAATTTCGAATGTATTTAGTTACGAGTATGTAAGGTAAAGAAGACTGGTTTCAACTTTAGCTCCTATTCGAGTGATTACAATTTTCGCCCTCTCATTCCTCATTCTATGAAAATATCGATTTACAAAAAATTTATCTTTTCATATATAATTTTGATTTCATTATACATAAAGCACATAGTAGTAAAAGCGAATTTGACCTTATTAAACCTAAAAGATTTGTCATAATTCGTGAAAACTTGAACAAAACCTTACACCATTAGTGAGTTAATTTAAAAAAAATGCTTAAATCTGTTTTTCCCGATTATATTTAAAGTCTTGAGAATTGAAAGAGGTTTCGATAAAGCACTAGAACTGAGAAATATATCGGAATTCGTGAAAATGTACACAACCACCTTACACACCCCTTTGGAGTAGGTTATTGGAAAATTGGGAAAAAAGGGTTCTAGTTATTTACATAAGGAGCTCGCAGAAGTAAAATTAATTTGTTGACTCAACATGAAGTAAAGTTAATTTGTTCACTCGACTTGCCAAAAAGATATAATGAAATCCGTGAAAATGTGATAGAAACCTTTTCACGCACAATATTATTTCCAACTTTGTGCGCAATGAAGATCTGAAGTTCTTTTCTTTAATCACTCCTGTAGTACCTCTAGATCTGAAGTTTTTTTCTTTAATCACTCCTGTAGTACCTCTACATATATGTACGTGCCAACTTTAAACTTTCTAACACAAGCCGTTTCTCAGACACCTTGCTGCCCCTATCAAAATTCATCCATATCAAAATTCACCTATATCCGCCCAAAAGCGCTTGTAGGGGTTCATCAAATCTACAGACGGATTTCATTTCGATCACAATACTATACTATTCAAAATTAATAAAGTGAAATTTAGGAGACTGAATTGAAAGAAATGGACCATATTACCACCCTATCCTCTATTATGTTTCTTTAATGGAAAAACTATATAATATTAGAATAACATTTTTTAACAGTCACCAAAATTGCATTGATTTCATAAACAGAAAGTCAGAAGACATCACAAATTTTTTTTATGAATTTATGACCAAGACGTCGTAACAACGTCGTAACAACGTCGTAACAACGTCGTAACAACGTCGTGCCGACCTAACCTTTAAAACTAAATACAAACGACCAAAACGTTCTTTTTCCTTGGTCGACATCGCGTCGATTTGATGCTGGTGTGAAAAATTTACCTTTAAGTCAAAGGGCTCATGAGAAATTAGGCACTTATCTTATGACTGCCTTACATCCAAAAGAAGAAAAAAAAGATAAATGTATTATTAGAATCACAAATTATTGAAAAGTAAACCAAAAATAGCCAGTATTGAACTCAATTGCTTAACACTATAAAGTGGACCAATAGTCTAATTTATATTCTATAAAGTACTTATTTTTATCTCTCCCTGCAAGGTAGATATACATTGTACAGCTTTAACTATAGGTAGGTGTAGACAGGTACTTATCAAATATACCGCATCCCAGACTATATAGATCTCGTTAAATTTAAATTCGCCATTTATATAAATTACATAACAGACAATTTGGCACCGCTTCTAAAAGCCTCGAAACTAACAACTTAAATTTTTTTTTTTTTTTCAATTATCGACTATGGCAACACTGTCAACTGGTTCTACTTGAAATGCAATAAATTTTTGTCGTGTTTTATGAGAAAAAAAAAAAAATAAATAAGAAAAATGTGAGTCAAGTTTATTCATTGTCGCAGTGCATTCCGAAATGCATCGTAAGCTTTCTTAGTGGGTCGTATAACGTTTTAATAAATAAAATCAGTATAGGTATAACAACAAGAAGAACTAAGCTTTTATGACCCCACATATGAATCGGGTGGGCTGTGGGCATTATTAGTGTACCTATAGTTATCTTTAGAGCAACCGTATGTTCCATACATGCAAAATGTTATAATCTTTTTTTTATATTGCATTTGAGCTTTGAGTTAGTATGTGGCCAAAAGTTTTAATTCGATTTTTGTGTATACATATATGTATGTATAAATTTTTTGAAAATTTTTGTTGTAAAAAGCCAAAAGTAGAGGTAGTTTTGTAGCCGTATACTTAGCTTTCGTTTCATTCATACGAGTATAACACACTAGACAGTAGACACTAGACACTAGTTTTCTTATAAGTCTGACTAAAAAAAAATGTTAGTGAGGAGGAGACTCTTATACAACCAGATTTCTTGTTCACGTGGTGTCTGAGTCAGATGAAATATAGTTGTGGGGAGGGGGGATGAAGGGGGAAGACTAAGTACTTTTGTAGCAATAGCATAACGTATGCAACTAAATTTATGTGAACTATACGTGCGCATGTATTGACGATCGCCAGTGCATTATCGTATTATAGACATGTTTATTTTTATATCTGAATCCGATTTTTTTTTTTTTCATTTTTGATTTTTAACATCACTTACATACACGGAAAAGATCTAATCTGTAGTGTGTATAGTATAGCGTATTGGGGGGCACTATGTTATTTTCATTTTATATCAAAACGTCTTCGGCTTAGTATTATAGGCTCCCTCTTTCTAGTCGTGACAATCTCCACTATAACACGGTCTGTACGGTTAGAGTCTAACACTTAGCGTTCAGTTCAGTTGGCTTTTCTCTAGTATTTTTCTTTTTTCTTTTATTTCAAAAAGCTATCGCGGTTTGTACTGTGTAGTTAGATCGTCGTCAGTCAGTGTTAATTTATTCACCGAATCAACAACAACTTTTAATTATTTGTTAAAAAATTTTGTTAAACAAAACCGACTATTATTTATTTTTATTATTATAAAATTTTTTTTTTTGTTGATACGACATAATTTGTATCGACTTTACCACCTACATTTCTGTGACACACTTTTCAATTGGATCATATACGAGGCCCGTCTATAACATTTTGGATTGGATTATTCGATTTTTTTTTTGCGAAGGAAAAGCCAACGGAAAATCAGTGATAAATCTATGAAAATGAAAATTCATTAGATTTTTTTGTGAAGCGATTTTATCAAAAACTATTATAGTATTTAAATTAAAAGTGACCACTAACGAAGCGATTTTATAACAAGGTTTCTCTTCTAATATTAGAACGAACCGAACAGTGTTTATTGCATTTTATAACACCGCAGTGAAATTTTTATTATGCAACTGCATGAAGAAGAAAAAAAACTATTTTGCCACTAGAATTAATCAACATACTCGTATACCTACACGAGAAACAAGTGCATTGCGAAATCGTATTTTTGATCGGGGAAAATCGTTGTAATTTTTTTTTTAAATTTAAAATTATCAGAATACCGAATTTTACAAGAAGTGCTTAAGATAGTCTTTGCCAATCTTACAATGGAATAATTTTTGGCCAAAAAATGGGGGGTATTACCAATAAAATGTGGGACAAATCTCGATTTTTAGGTGGTTCTGTTCGGCTCCTATGTTGGCAAATATCCAAATTTGCCCTGTTATTCAACACAGGTTTTGAATTTAATTTCGACATTTTTTTTGCATGGTATTCGTACCTCTTTTGTGCACCTTGCAATTTATACTTGCAACAAGATTTATGTCACAAAAATACCAGAGAAAAACTTGAATATTCTTGACTAGAACTTAACACTACCATCTATACATACTGAAATTACACATGAATTCTACGTAGATATGATGTACCTGCAGTCTTTACTTTAATTAACCGGTTTCTTTTATTTTCTTCTTGTTTCTGTAAAGCCGTGACCTAATAATCTTATCATGGGATTAATTTTCTTAGTACAAAAAAAAAAATATAAGTAATGTGCCGCGTATATATTGCCTTCATTTCTGATAAGAGTATAGTTACAGTATTTTAACTGATATCCGTGTCTAAAAATGGCGTTAACCGGCTTTTAATGTCGCTCGTTTTTAAACTACTAACTTAAGAACTTGTGTGCTCTATTTCAACCTACGGTTGATTTAATTTTCTTAAGATTTCTGCAATTAAAGATACTGTATAC
The DNA here is from genome assembly GCA_949128065.1 of Beris chalybata. Taxonomy (NCBI): domain Eukaryota; kingdom Metazoa; phylum Arthropoda; class Insecta; order Diptera; family Stratiomyidae; genus Beris; species Beris chalybata. The sequence continues at coordinate 139,055,452 of OX421894.1, forward strand.
TTGTTCATAAAAGCAGTAGGTTGTAGCAATGGAAATATCACACTAATTTTTCAAGGACTATTGCATGGTGACTATTAAAAGAAGTACGAAGTCTTGGGCTTCTATTTAAGTTCTAATTGTGGAGAACGAAAAAAATGAGAAGTGTTCACATTTATGTAATAGGGACTATTGTATGGCGTTTACTTGCAGTTGTTCTCATAATCAACTCTATGAACTCTCACAAAAAAAGAGTAATACTTTAGTCCCCGGTAATTGCACCTGAAACTCTAAGAAAATCAAGGCTACTTGAATTTTTGAATAGTTATTCAAAGTGTTTAACCGTTTATTTTAAGAACATTTGTGTGGCAGCTAATTCAATTAGTAAAGTGGTTTTATTCAACGTAAAGTCGGCAGTTTAATTATTTTTCTCTTCCATTTATGCAATAGAGCTACTTGCTCAAGTTTGCATAACCATGCTTCAATCGTCTTCCAAGTCTTATTTCGATTTTAACCGGATATTCATTGGAAAATATTTTTACTTCCGTTCGACATGAAGTTGTTCTATTTTCCTGGAGCTATAGTGAAATTCAGGTCTTGGCTTTCTTTTTTTGAAGAAAAGTTTCTTCAAATGTTCTTTTTGAAATGTCTGCGTTTTCTATTGAAGATAGGTAATTCTGTTTATTTTTACACCAACCAGATTAACAATGAAATGAAATAATTATCTTTAGCGTAACTGCGCTAGTCTATCATCTTAGAGTCTTTTGATTCACACATAAACAGCAGTTGTTTTTAATAATAACCTAAAAGGTTATCGGGACGATTTTGATTAAAAAAAACTGCTGTTTATGTGTAAATCAAAAGCCTCTAAAATGATAGACTAGCGCACTTACCCTAAACACTATATTCCTTCCATACTTTGAGCTGGAAAGTTGAAATTCGGTACGTTTCCAAAAAGTGTTTGCAAGTATTCTTCTGTTCTCAAATTTTTGGTCAAAAAATTTTGTCAAATTTCAATGTTGTATAATCAAATGGTCGAACACTCAGACTGTAGGTCAAACAAAATTTTTAATAACCCATGTGTCGGCCATCCGTTTTCGAGCCCATTTCAATTTGACTACGCCAGTATTGCCTAAGAACTTTTACCTCACGTTTATGTCAAAAAAATCGAGCTAGAAAAAACTTTCGGACACAAAAAAAATCTTGGCAGCATATTGCTTAAGATGCTCTTACACGAGCAATTTTTATTTTCGTTGAGCGATTAATGGAGCAATACAGGGCAATATTTCGGCAATGTGGAAATATTTTCACAGATTGCTGGTATTGCTCACACTATAGTTGCTATATTTCTACTAGCTTGGCAAATTTTGAGCAATTATCTTCGCTCTATGATTCAGTTGTCAAGTTTTGTTGTCAAGTTTTGGATTTATTTGTCAAGTTTCGGGTTGTAATGGCTTGCAATTCAAATATTTCCAAGTTTGTATGATGATATTTGTATGTCATATATTCCAATGTGTAATGAGTTTCCTCTTTAGTCTCTCTTTTTTTCCGAAAACTCACTCATATTTTCATATTTCAATCCGCTCTCGAGTTATCACGGAGTTCTGAAAGATGAATGTACAAATTTCACAAGGATTTTTGTTTGGAAACTATTAAACAATAAACAAAAAAATAGACCGACAGAAAACTATTATAGTTTCGTTTTTTAGACCACAATTGGAAATTATTATTAACATAAAATTTCAAAGTATCACCAAATTCGAATTAAGTTTTAGTGATACAGTGATCTGTGTATGATATACCTTTCGCTAAAAGCCAAAACCATTAGTGATAGATATTATTAGTGATAATAGAATTTAATATTCAAATTACGTGTTTCACTTTAAAGAACTCTAAAATGATAAATCATAAATTTACAAAATAAAAGTTATTCTAATTAGTTAATTATAATTTTGTGTTAGTTTTATGTAGGCAATGTTCATAAATCGTATCGGAAATCATTTCAATGTTAAATTTGTTATACTTTTCATGAATTATTCAATAATGTGCATGTTAATGAATCGAAATGAATGAATAATAACACGTTAATATTCTTTAACTTTAATTTTCGATTCAAATTTGTTTGAACTTATTTAGGTGATTAACTAATTTCAACCGAAACTAAGATCAAAAATTTTAGATTAATTTAAAAAAAAAAACATGAAAAGTGTAATAAAATTTCTGTTGAACTCTCAATAAATTAATTTTAAGTATTATATATGTAAAAAGGGTGTAGTAAATTCGGACCTTTTCTGATTTATGGGTCGCTAACGAACGTTTGATGAATATATTTTTCATTAGAACGTCTCACGTTTTTTTCTAGTTCTGTGTCAACAATTTTGACACTAGTCAAATGTAACCAACAATAGCGTTTTTTCTAGTCTGAGAAATTACAAAATATTGTCGCTGTTCCACTTAACATGGAAAACCAATATTATCTTCGAAAACCCATTGTTTTAGCTAACTGCTATTATAATCTGAATTAAATACTTTATTATTAAAAATAATAAAAATTATTATTAAAAAATAATAAAAATTATTATTAAAAAATAATAAAAATTATTATTAAGGAATAATAAAATAAATTGAAATAAATAAAATTATTTTGAATTATCTGAATAACATATTTCAAAAATATAAAAAAAGTCAATTGTTTTTTACGTCAAAAAGTTTACAGTATTTTTCTTGAAAATAGCTCTTATTGTAGCGAACATTTGTCGGGTTTTTATTATGTAGTTCGGTGTTTGAGATGAAGATGTCTCTGCTCTGTCTTTTTGATGTTATCCCCTGGGTGTTCGTCTGACTTCTGTTTTAAAATGGTGGCTAAAATTGCTGAAAAAAAAGGAGTCGTTGAAACATTTAGAATTTATTTCATTTTTTATAGGTACCTCAAAAATAAAGAATTAAAATTTACTGACTGTAAAATATGTAGGTACTTAATTGAGATGATGAAGAATATGGAAAACAATTGTCTCTACATGTTTATTGAATGTATCAAGGTTGTCATATGTAATGCATGAGTTCGAAACATATGTAAATATGAAGTACCTACTTACCTATCATATAATAGTTTTGTCAATAATTCAAGTTGTGCAGTTTATTTAAAATGTTCTTGACTTAAACACACAAATAGATATTTTTACACAAAATAAATATTTAAACATCACGATAATTTACAACAATTATATTTCGATATTTTTTTTAAAAAAAAAAAATTAATATCAGCTTTTTATAAAGCCTTTATATCTGCACCATGCGACTACTTAACGTCAGAAATATTTGTAATAAACATATACCGCTGTGTTTATGCCTACAAAATTGCTAAATATATTATTTCCAAAAATAAATTTCTGATGTTCGCTAGTACCTACAATAAATTGAAGCTTTTGTCAAACATATCGTATAAATATACACGCGGTATATTGCATATAAAATATAATTTGTTTTGCAGCTATTTTCGAACAAAATACCGCAAAAATCCATTTTTGGCAGAGTATCAAAAAACCATCGATCCACAAATAATAAATGTATGATGAAATGAAAATATGAAACATATAGTTGTAAATTGCTGATTACTCGTTCAAAAATATTTTCTATTTGATAGATAAAATTCATAAGTATTTCCTACGTTAAATACTCAATTCTTTAAGTTTCTGTTTTGAACGTCCGCTGTTTAGGCTTGAGCGCACGACTAAATTTGATAAATTAGAAAATGTGAAATTTTTCGACAGCTAATTTATCAAATCTGAAGTGTTAATAAATATGTCAAATAGCTTTAATTTCGTGATGAATTTTCGGAAGTGGGTAAAGTGTACAGAACTCTTGTAATCGGTTGTATTATGGGGTGATAGTAGGATAAAATATTTTTGAAATTGTCATAGTGACCCAGGCCCGTGTGCAGGAATGTATGATGGGGGGGGGGGGGGGGGGTTATCAAGTTCCCCCATACTAAATGTGATGACCTAAAAAAAAAGCGTGAAGATCCCAGGGAAAAGCACGAAATTTTACAGGACACCAAATTTAAAATTCAACCAACCAGGTTCTTGCGCTGCATGGGTAATTTTTAATACGGGATAACTATTGACTAGACAGATTTTTCTTCTGTTTATTTTTGCTAAAGTATAGTTTATGATATTAGCCAACAGCTGGCATCATAATCTCAAAAACGAAAAATCTATCATGTTTTCTATTTGAATCAAATAGTTCTCTCAGCTGTAAATAAGTTGAGTTAAAATCGGGGTAATAATCACGGACGAGCGTGTGGCTGACCACTTGACCTCCTAGTGATTGATTATGCTTATCGTGTTTTCTCACTGTGCTCTTCATTATGTCTTATATACAATAGTAAGAGAGTTATTACAAAATTTAAAAATTTAAAATTGCTTACGCAAGTTTCGGTTTTTAACTCCAGGTTATTTTTTTATCACTTCTTCTGACGAAATTTCACGACACGATTATTTTAATCAATCTTTAGTCTATCAATTCAGAGGTCGTTTGTTCTATTCGTATCCAGGTCTTATACGTATGCTGGGAGCTTCATAATTGTCTTAAACTTGATTCTGGTATTATTTTTATTTTTAAATGAAAAAAACATTTCTTTGAACTTGACTAGTTTTTAAATAAAATTTTTTGAAATTTTTCTCAAAATTAAATATTTATTTTCTATCGAAAAAAATAAGCTAAAGCGAATAACTTTGCAACAAATTCAAAGCTTGTTCTCGAATCCATAAATTATGCTCCATTTACAGATTTACATGAAAAGATTCAAATGAAAGCCATCGTTAATACGTTTAACTTCGTCTTTCATATGTAGGGTACTTACTTTTCACAAAGACACCGTGTTACCATACAATCCAATTAACTATGCCGCATAATTTCAGTCGAAATCGCGGTGAAAGCATTTTTAGGTGTCAAGTTTTCTATTTATCGCATCTTCTAAAATGGTGTGTTCATTAAAAAAAAAAAATAGCACTCATTGTATATTTTTTTTTTTGGAATTCCGCTTATATTTCAAAATGAGATTTTAATCTTATAAACTATCTACATAATTCATTTTTGAATAGATTAATAAAAAAAAACTTGTCTATTGTTTACTGTACCATAAACAAGCCTTCATTTCAACAATACAAAAAATGCGTTGGATCCGATTTTTTAATGATACTCGATCCAGGTTTGAACACTTAAAAAATTTGCTGTAGTCGATAAATTTTTTTGATGAAATACGATTTTGTTTTCATCCAAGAATTTTGTGACCGCGACATTCTAAAATTTAAACCAATTAATTATTCGCAATGGATTACTTTCTTATTCTAATGGATTTTCGAATTCTTCTATGACTAGGTAGTACCTTTCATTTCAACACCAACAAGACTGTTGATCTCATCTTTCTAATTTTTTGATGAAATATTCAAATCTTTAAGTGTGACCTTTCTACTGTACTGTTTTACTTTCTTCTATAAAAATCAGCTATTTCCTAATTTTGTTGGCAGAAAAACGAATCAACCGAAAAAAAGTTGCTATTTACAATTTACATGAAGTTGTTAATTTAAATCTTTCGCTTGTTAATGCAAATTGGTACCTGATCTACATTTTAACATTCGGTTTTTTTCTTCGAAAGACTTGTACCAAAGTTGGGCTTGTTTCATGTTAGCAAAGTATAAAATCAAGTGAAAGAAAATAAATTCGAAAAGGTGTAGTGTGTGCTAAATGGTTATATCACATTCTCTTTACTAGCGTTAAAGCCTACTTTAAGCCTTGAAATACATTTTTTTTAAAAACCGATTCAATAAGTTTTGTACTGTATAAATTCTTTCCACTCGAATAGAAATTATCCATTCATCAAGCCATGAGTTTGGTCGACAAAGAAATACATTGAAGACAATAGTCTTAGAAGAACGATTAGACGGAGGCACAAAGCAACTTTAGCAATTTGGCAATTATCTACCGGTTTTCAGTCAATAGGTTAATTGGCAAAAAATTTGATCAAAATCAAAAATTTCTAGCATCTTTATTTCTCGCTTATATTCTTGCTGTTAGAATACATCAATTTGACAAACAATTTCGCATAATATCAACACTTCGAACATATTTGGGTTAACCTTGTCCAATTTTTGTAAACATAAACAATATTGAACTTGAAGTTCGGTCATTTTCAAGTTGAAGATTTTCTGAGTTATCTCTCACTTAATTTGTTTTTTAGCTATCAGTTTTATTTGTTTAAATATTATTTACTTTTCTCTGTTGTGAAATTACGCTAAGGCTTCAGATTTAAAAAGGGGGATTTAGGTTTACATGTTTTCAAAAATGAAGTCCTCGATTTGAATCGCACTCGTGTTTTAAATACAACCCTTTTTCTTATATCCAACCAGTTTTTCATATATCCACCCAGTTTCTCTTATATCCACCCAGTTTCTCTTCACCCAGTTCAAAGTTTCATTCTTTTTAACAATTTAAATTCTCAAAAAAGCCTACAATACCCATTCTCCTCTCGTCACCAGGGTTTGACGATAAGCTAACAATCTATCCCCGGAAAAAAAATCAAAGACAATTATTCTTGCACCGTATATGATACAAACAATCTCTATATTTCAGAACCTTATCAAAATTAATAAGTGTTATCTTATAGATATGACAAAATATTTACTTTTAAACAAATATATGAGTTATACCCTTATCTTATGGAAAGTACATTCCTTTTGTAGTGAGTTTCGTTTAGGTAGTCATTAAATATATAAAATACTGATAAGAATTTGCTCGAAATATTTTCCATACATCGTTTTTACTATCACGAATTTGATTATTTTTTTCAAATAAGTTTTTTCATTCTTGTAAAAATATCGAAGCTTTTATAAATTGTTGTAGTATATTAGCCACGTGACCTAGACAGGGTTATATTATTGATTAATTTGAACGATTAACAACATTTTATTGTCGATTGCATAAATTTTGCAATTTGATAGAGCAGAGGCTTATGTTTCCACGCGGAAGGGAAATTAATATCAGAGTCAGCTAGAAATAATAAGCTTTCCCCATCGAATGACCTTTATCTAATCTACTATTTAAAGTCGTATTCGAATACTTTGCTGCGTCTATGTTAACATCACAGCATAGCATTACTATTATATCAGTTTAGAAAAGGCTCGGTTAAGCCGTCAAAAAGGCTCAACTGATGCTTATTTGAAACTTCATAAATCAAAAATTAAATTAAATTCTTTAGAAAAACTAGATTTTTTTTACGTTTGCTATGATTGACTGATTTGTTCAGCTGTCGTAAAAGTAGTCAAGACACGAACCGAAAAGGAATTAAGACACAGCTTTGCTATATTTGACGTCATTAACTGTTATAACTAAACGTAGACGAAGTAAAGTCTTCGAATACGAGCTTAGCAGGAAATTGCAGTCAGTAGAGAGAACAGTTTTAACCAGCCACCAAATAGATTTTTGTTTGGTATGGTACGACCGAAATCAAAATGAAAAGTGAGAAGGATTTTTTGTTCTGCACAGAAAAATAATATTTAATAAATTCTCAGAAGTTTAGTGTGGTTTACCTGACACTTGGAACTATAAAAAAATGATCTATAAATTCTTAATTAGCATTCCAATGCATCAAATTGAAAGCAAAGAGTGGGTTTATTTATGCATTTTAATTGGAATTGACTTTTTGACCAATTTATAAACATTGGTTTTCCATTGAAATTTTTTTGAACGGTTTTATTTTAACCAGTAGCTTATAGTATTACTTTAAAACTAAAGTAGTATCTGCCTCAGTTGGATAAATACGTAAACTAATCCAGAAAGAGGGACAATATACAATTGAAGCCCATAGTTAACACTTTGCGTTTTGTCAAAAAAATTTTACAATGCTATTTAAAGGGTCAAAATTTCTGTGCCGGTCACCGGTGACCCCCCATGGCGTTCAACGTGTTGAATAAGATGTCAACTCGTTTTTTCAAATTTATTATAATCGTGAACGTTAACATTTAGTAGTAATAATTTGTACCTCCACAACAATGAATCTTAAAACTAACAATGGCTGTAACTCTTTCTTCCAACAACATGCGAAATTTGATTTTGCTGAAGCCTTATTGGATTAAAATTATTTTATTGAATTTTTTTATAATTTTATTAATATTATTAAGGATAATATTAAATCATAAGAGACTTACTGCATCAGTTGAATTCCCTCCGAAAGCAGTTAGAGGTCAGAACAGTCAAGCCATCTCATGTTTTCCGAAAATAAGTTGAACCTTTATTCCACCAAGGGCTTCAATTATTTTCTGTATTTCTACAATTTTTTAGATCACAACTTTGAAAATGATGGCAATACGGCAAAAATGTATAAGTCAAAATTATAGAGAATTTAATTTTGTATAAATTTGTTCTAATACATTTTATTGATAGCATCAACTGTTTGGATTTTAATGAAGATTTAATTTCTAACATTACCAAAACCTTTTTTTTTCAATTTTGATGGATCTTAAGTTTTACAATACTGATGCTATCGGAAAAAAGGTAAACTTAAAAATTATAGAGAATTCAGTTTTGTATTAAATTGTTCTAATACTTTTTGTTGATTACATCAACTACAACTACAATTGAAAAAAAAAACACTGAACGATTTGAAGAAAACAACAATTTATAAAATACCGTGCAGTATTTAACCAAATTGTTAGTAAGTCAGAAGTTAAACAATTTTGTAGAAAATGTAATTTCTTGCAACTTTTTATTAATAACTTTTGGCAATAGTATCAATACTATTCAAGATACGCTCCATCTAAGTTGCATGATATATGATTTTTATAAAAACTTAATTTCTAAATTTATTATTTTCTTATTTTTCAACTTACATGGTTCATAACTTTTAAAATAATGATGCTCCAGCAAAAAGTAGTCGTAAGTTTAAATCTGGCTCGACGGATCAAAAAAGTTTCTATTCTTCAAAAGAAGTTCAACTCTAGTTGAAAATTATAGAGAATTTAACTTTGAATAAGTTGTTCTAATAATGGAGAAGAGACATTTTCGAAAAAAAACCAACAGTGCAATTTCAGGAAAAGAAAAATGTATAAAACTTCATGGAGGGTTTAATAAAATTGTTTTTTAATTTTAATTGTTCGATAAACAAGCAACAAAATCAATTTATATTTTGATCATTTTTTCAACACCTACAGAAATAGTCTAATTGCAACATTTTGGATCAAAATGTTTTTAAAACGGCCGAAACATAAACAATGAGTCATTTTCCCTCTTCTAAAAATCATTAACAATACTTTGACAATAATGCGGTAAGCTTACAAAAAACTCTAAATAAAATCCAATTGAATTCATGCCAATAGGCCATAGATCTTTTCGAGATGATCTCAGAAAAAAGTTGATGATCCAAAATCCCGCATACAACAATTCTATAGTCTCACTTTTAACCCATACATGAAAAACACTACAAATTTTATCATGTACATAAGTTTGAAACGTGTGCTGCGTATAGTGTGGCTCACTAATTAGCAATAAAGAATTCATAAAAAATAAACGTGTTGAAAAAAAAACTCCACGCGGGGTATTATTTTTTTTTCTGAAGGAAAATGTGTGCCATACGTCGCGTATGGTCTCGACCTTGTCCTATTTCCGTATCGGATATTCTGTATAGTGCAACTTTACAGAAAGTAATAGTCGACTATATAGGATTACCTCTACTGAAAGAAAGTATCTTATTTCTCCAGGTGCTCACTTATATGAGGTTCCGATTACGTAACGTCTTGAAATGAAGGTAAGGTGTGCCTTCATATTTCAAGCTTGTGAAAATTGATCGGATGTTACACCGAATGCATATACATAAATAATGCAAAAGCATGTACTTGTTTCGAATCAGTTTAGTGTAGGCTAACTCATTGAAATTCATAATTACATATTATTGTTGCAAGTAGTTTAGATACCCACACAAATGATTTAATAGTTAGTTTTACTTCTATTGTTCGTAGTGCAAAAGATTTTCATTGTGTATAGAGCGCAATTGCAAATGCAGTGCTTGATTTAAAAAAAAATCCACAAACTGGAAAGATTTTCAAGCTATCAAGCGAACTATGATATAATAAAAAAAAATTTATCAGACTATAAGCTCTTAGAAAGATGAATCAATTTGTATGTTCCAAAGTTAAATTAGTTGTAGCACTGTTATATCATAAGTCTAGTCAACTTTCTTCAATCGTGTTTTTTTTAAAACATGTCGCTTCATCCGCTCTGAGTTTTTCCTATCAAATATTCGCAACATACCTAGTTAATTTTTTTCCGGTGATCGGTTATTAGCCAATCACCCAACCCCTAAGGTTCTGATACTTGCTGCCACTTAATATGTCCTAGCGAGATGGTCTGGTACTGTAGATGCACAAAAGTCAGGAAAATTTATTTGAAAACAAATTAACATAAATTTTCTTTCGTTTGTAGTGTGCTAATCAGAGAAATAGTCGCAAAATTTTGCGAACACGACGACGTCATGATCTGATAAATTTCAAAAGTATATACATAAAATACGTAATGCGTGATTATTCCTATCTTCCGTTTTGCTATATATATAGTTAACATGAACTAAGTGTGCTATCACGTTTCTAAGCACTTGTGAACGCTATCCACGAGGCCTTCAATGCGGTTAAGGCTGATGTTATGTGTGCGGATTTTTTTTTTATTTTTTTTACAATGATTTTTATAATAAATTATCCGACCGATATTGCGCTACAGCAGTAACTATCTCATTTTTGAAGTTGAATCATTTCTTATCAAAGATTTGAATCATAATTGGAATTGGGCTCTAAATTATGCCGAAATCTGCGACCAGACGAATTGGAAATAAATTCATGTGAAATTAGGCTAGTGTCAGGGTTTAGTTTTTTTTAAGCTTTTCACGATTATCTGCCTTCAGCGTTCTAAACGGCGCCCAATGTAGGGTCATAAGTTTAACGTTCCTGTAGTGGGATTTTGTACAAGGCGAGTCGCCCAAAATATCGTCCAAAAACAGAAATTGACAACTTTAGGATTTGAGCACTGGTCTCTCACCTATTAATTTGTCGCCGAAGGTGCTTAAAATCCCAAAGTTGTCAATTTCGGTTCTTGGACGATATTTTGGGCGACTCGCCTTGTACAAAATCCCACTACTGTAGACCTGTATGAACGAAAGGCTTGTTTCAAATAATGTTTGTATTCATCCCAAAGTGAGCTGTTATTATATTCACTCTTCAGCCTTATCATACAAATTCCGCGTAATAGTCTCACATCTGGCGGTATTATTTGTTTTTTTTTTCCTGTTAGTATTCAATCTGAATTTCTCAAATTTTTCAAAAAATTACGTCATAAAATAAATTCTGACAAATATTAGAGGCAACACTTACTTACTTACAAATGCGCTACAGTCCAAATCGGACCGTCGCCTCCAGAGGCAACACTCCTTAAGCCATAATAACCAATTTAAAAATATATTTGACTTTCTTTATGGCAAACAAAGAAACATAATGTAAATAGTCAAATTTTTCATCAAATTATATTTTTTGCTCTTAAGCCTGTATTAGACTGTGTGCTACTACGTCAAATATTTCATGATTTCTCTCTTCCTTCGTTTTATTTGTCCTATTTTACTTGAAAAATTTGTCTAAATTTGTCATATTTTAGTCAAATATTTGACAGCTTGGCATAGTATGTACTACAAATTTTTAAAGGATAAATGTTTTTTTTTATAAAATCGTCTGTTCTTCCAAAAACATTGACTCATTTTTATCTGCTTTTTTAAATAAATTAATTGGATTTTTTGGACAATTTCCGTAGTCAAGTATTAATAATATTGCATGCAATGCAATTATTAATAACAATAAAATTTTTTTTTTCAAATTGATGTATTTGTCTTGCGTTGAAAAAATATTGCATATTCTGTCTATTGGGCATAATATATACACAATCGTCAAATTTTTCTTTGTCAAATTTTTGTTTGTCAAATTATTTGATTGTCCTGTTGGACAAAAAAAAATTTGACTGATTTCTTGTCCAAATTTTTCTGGTCAAATATTTGTCGGCATTGCAAACAGTGCAATACGAGATTTCGGTTTTTCAAGTTCTGGACTTTGGATAGTACGGTATCAGGTTATTTTCCATTACTGCGGCTTACTTTGGGCTTATTTTGATATTTCTTCCTTTTACCTACTATGGTGTTAAAAACTTCTTCTTAGCTCTGCAACGTCAGAAATTTTATTTCGGTCAAACCTAATATTAATAAGAGATCATTTTTTTTTCGGATTCCTTCGTTCGCACTATCAATTAATCTGAATATCGGTTGTAGTAGGTTGCTATTTTTTTTTGTTTCAATTTTTTTTTTATGTAAAATCAAAGCAATGCACTTGTTTACTACGATATATTTTTATTTAATGATAAATCGCTTCACAATGCTGGCATAAACATCGCATAATTAATAAAAATTAAATAAATTAATAACTATAACTAAATATTAAAGTCGGTTGTAACGAATAAATTAAATGTTGTTGGTTTGATAAATCGGTTTTGAACAAAACATCGCGTAATAATTTCGTTCGTTATAATGATAAAGTGCATCTGTTGTTGTTGTTTTCATATCAATATTTAATTTTTTTTAAGTTTTGGAGTGCGTGTCAGGTGTGCATTTACATTATAATTATGCTATCAGTTGTAAATGCACTATCTGGTACGACATTCCAGGACAAACGATCTACTATCCTTCTACATCTATTTTCGTTATTATATACTAATACTATGAAGTCAAACAATTTTTTTGTTTATTTCTATTTTATTCAGTTCAAGTATAGGCCGATAATAATGAAAAAAAAAAACACGAATAAAAATAATAAAACATGGATGAATTTATAAATTATTAATTTTCATTGCTAAATATATTTTACAATTATTAATAATATCAATGGCATTGCGTTTTATTTTCTGTGTTAATTTTATTTTTGAATTAGGTGACCACTTTGAAGAATGGTACAAATTACACGGTGTAATGGTTGTTATGCGAACAGTTTTATTTACATGAGTAATAGCAGTACCCTGTTAATAGATTTACCAATAAATTAAAGACCGAAATAAAGGATAATTATGGAACAATAAAATGAGCTCAATTTAGTTGATGTAGGCTGAGAGCTTCAAAAGTTACGATTTTATATTTGTATATATTTCTTTTCGGGGGCCTTATTATTAAATACGATACGATCAAAATTAATCGTAAATTCTATATTTCAGTATGCTGAATTTAGGAATTACGATTGACTTTGATCGTATCGTATTCAGTAATAAGGCCTCTGATTTTTCAAAAAGCCCTGTATCACAGTGGGTTTTTAAAATACGTATCACTTCCATACGATTTTTTCTACAAATCTTAATAAAATTATGTAAATTACAACAATAGTAGTGAGAGTACAGTTTAAGTCTTAATAGTTGAAATCTTCTAATACTGTTTGTGTTTAGTATCTAAACTTTACATTCTAAAGGGTTATCCTGAAAAATTAAATTATGCGATACTCCAGAAACCTTGCGACATTCCTCTGATGAATAAACACAACCTGATGATGAAAAAGTTCACTTTCGGATCAAGTGAACGGTCCGCTTCAGTGAAAGTTTTTCATCTTGCTGTACTAAAAGTCTTAAAATCACTTTGATACCTATCGGGCAGTGTCTTCTTCCAGTCGGAGTACATACGACTTTACAGTCTGCGATAACATCGAAAAAAAAAACAATCCAACATAAGATCAACGGGGCGGCCCATTACGAAACTCGGGTCGAGTGAGTAACCAAATAAGTAAAAGGCTTTTGTATAATATGTTTTTAATGGAATAATGCAATTTATAGAATATGAAGTAATAAAAATTCGAAGTATATTTTTCTTTTATTTAAACTTTTGAGTATTCAAAATAATGGTAAGCTATCAAAATAAATATAAATCATTGAAGTTCAACTAATTTGATTGCTCATTGAGTTAAGTTAGGAGCTCAAATTGTAAAAATGGATTTTAGGCTTTTGTTTATAAAATTTTATTTTCTAAAATTTTACTACTATTTACTCCCCTCCCCTCACTGAATAATTTTAATAATTTGAACAAAAAGGAAAAAATTTAATTTATTTCAAAAAATACTAAGTTTGTATATTTTTTAGAAATGTTTTTGTTTTGAAACAGCAAAAACTATTGAAGGCTGGACAGCTTATTTTATCTGGAATTATTGATTGATCAACGCAACTGTTTTCTTTTAAGCTTTGAGTTTTGATTCTAAATAATCCAACGAAACAATACCGCCCACTCTGTTGTGGGTAAAGTCGCAATATCGCACTTTCATAACAAATTAAGAACAATTTAGTATCTGGTTTTACTTTATCAATTTTTAATAATTCGGTATCAAAGCACAGAGTAACTTTTAGTCGAATATTATTTTTATATTATTTTCGACACTACATTTATGTTGTTTGGTGATTGAGGCAGTGGTTCAGAACCACTGCCTCATACACTGGTTGTCAATTACATTTTTGATTTTATTTTTGTTTGATGTAACAGAGTAAAAGGTCCAAGATTTTTTTCACGCAAATTTCGCTGAGCAATAGGCCATCTACAAAAATAGTTAACTACGCTAAAAATTCAAAAAATTAAAATAATAACGATATTCTTCAATTAATTAATTCCAAAGTAGAGCGGGAGGATAGTTTCACAACTGTTGAAAGTCGAGCCTGTGTTTGTGTATTACGATACAAAAATTTCTTTGATTTTATTTTTCAGTAATACTTTTTAGCTGTTTAGGGCCGTTGTTACGACCTTCAGTTAAAATTTAACCAGAACTTTGACTGTAAGTTTCGTATGAACATCTGTCAGTTAAAGGGCCTTAGTGTATTAAAAAGTGGTTCTCAATTTAATTTTGACTAAGGTCCAGTTTTTTCCCTATGATGCTATTTTCTTATGATAAAAACGTTGATGTATGATATGTTATGAATATTATGGGTATACTAATTCGTTGGATCGGATAGGTAAAAAATCCAACTACGATACAGGACTGAAAAGCTTGTTCTTTGTTTGCGCCGTAGGAATAGACGTGGAAAGTGCTTACAAAATTGGTATCTGTGCCGGCCAAACTGTAGTGAAGCAGAATATTACAAAGTGTATACAAATATTAGGAAAACGATATTCAGTGAAGACGACTGACTGTAAGTGTAAGAAAAAAAAAAGCAGAAGCTAAAAATGTTCTATTTTTCGTTACCATGTAAAATTTTCCACAATTTGTAGTCCCAACAATTTTTTGTTCTAGGTCAAAGCTTAATAATTATTATTACTTTTCCTGTTGGGATGCAATAATTAATTAAACTCTTAACTGTTAACTGTAAATATACTTAGTATTAACAAGAGTGAACACGACAGAGCTACCATTGAAAAAAGTGAAGAATACCAAACAAACTTTTTAATTGAGAGCGGGACGATACATCATAGATGAAAAAAAAACACTGTTCGATTTAGTACGAAGAAACAGTTCATGTGGTTCGTGAAAACTCAGAATTCGTCGGCGAAGAAAATCACATTAAACCTAATAGGTTTGGTCTTTTTTTTTAAATTATTATGTTGTCAATATAATGAAATAAAAAGTTGTGATTTCAATAAAAAGAAAATTTCAGAAATAAAGTTTGAGAACACCTAATTTGAAGTTTGGGAACACCAGAATTAAACTTTTGAGAGCACCTGAAAAAAATCGAATTAAAATTTTAAAATTTATTGAGCAACCATATGGTTACTTGTTTAAAGAAATTTTGGAATAAACTGCCTTTATGCTACGCTATAGCGTCACGATGATAAACCATATCTTTAGGTATCACGCTTCAAACTAAGAGTTTATTTTTATCATCGATTAAAAATAAACTATGAATTTAAATTAGTGTAAAATGGAAAAACATATTACCCATTGATTGAACCAAAGGGCATATTTATTTTTTTAGATACCTAAACAAAATAAATATTTTGATCGATTTAAAAAAACGCTACCCTTAAAAAAAATATGTTTCAGTCCGTCTGTCCGCTTTATCTAAAATAGTTTAAAAGCCCGTAGCTCCCAAACTTTTTGAGCTACTTTGTTTAAATTTTTGGTAGGTAGATTGGATGAAACCGTTCATGGGGCCTCTTTTTTTACATTTTAAGTCCTTTACTTCCATTAAATAATTATTTAGAAAATGGTAATTACCTTTGACTTCAAGTCTAAAGTGTGACGACTTCAGGATTTCTTTTAGTACTTTTTGTCAACTTCCTACGCCTGCGTAAACTGGAGGAAGTATGTTATGAAGGAAACATACAATTTTTCGAATTTTTATTTTGTAAAGTTCCAAATGAACTTTATTTCTATACGCGAATATCAATGACGCGCTGTAAAATTCTATGGGCTTACAATTTTAAATTTTGAAAAATTTATATCATACCGTTCGCATTAAAAAGAGGCTTCTGAATATTTTTTTCGATTGCAGAAAACGCTGTTCAGATAGTTTTAATTTGAACAAGTTGATTTTTGTCCGAAAAAGGGTAAGTTTCGGAACAATGGTAATCAATTCTTACACATCGGAAGTTCGATCAGGCTACAAAAATATTCCAAAATAAAGTTTTGGAGAAACTAAAATCGTGTAAAACAAAAATAACAGAATATGCAGGAGTAGGAATCTTTAAAAAATATTTATAAGAATTTTTGGATACTTCTTAGCTGTGAAAAATCATTTCCCTGTATGTTCTTATTGCAAATTAATAATTCTTAATATTTTTTATTTCAGTATCCAACGGTCCAAGAATTATCGTACTTAGCTATGCGCCTTGGCAGTGTGGTTAGCTGGTTGTGTAAAGGAAAATATTCACAACCACTATCCTCCCTGCCGCCGCGAAAAGCTTAATTCAGCAAATAGTACCTTGTCCTGGCGAAGGTGTCGAACCGCCATTGAACAGTATTCGTATTAAAATAAAAAAAAAAATTAGAATAGTAAGAGACTTTGAAAAATTGTTCTACGAATTTTTGGAAAATTGTTCTACGAATTTGTGTAGTTAGTACCTCTATAAAAAAAATCGTAGGAACCCTAAGTGTAAAAGAAAAACAATTCGCATGTATTAACAATTAAATTCGTCAATTGCTTTAGCTTAACTTTCTCCATACCAATGGCTCTCCAGCTGTGATTACAGCTGGAGAACCTTTTATAGAGGTGCCAATGGTTCTCCAGCTTACAGGAGTTCCGATGGTTCTCTAGCTGTAATTACAGCTGGAGAATCATGTATAGCAGTACCAATGAGAAAAAACTTAACATCAGCTGCAGTCGCATCATTTTGACTACATATGGCTTACTATTGAACGCTAAAGCCGAAATAGGGTGATCTTCGAGACTGTGCGGATGTGTCACCTCGGTCACAAAATGCGTATAATTCGCAGCGTAAAATTAAAATGCGATTTAAAGATTTTTAACAGTTACAAATCGAAACACACAAAAATTTATAAAAGCACATTGTTTTTTATTTTCTACTATAATTAAATTATGTATACAGGGAGATTTTATAAATTTTTTTTTTATTTTTTTATAATATATTTTTTTTTTGTAGTTGGTTTGATTCGTTCTCTAAAAAGAAAATGATCAACCACTTATTGGAAATTAGGTGTATAGTTTTCCTGATATAAATTTTACTATTGCTTGAATTATGTAATCGTTTTTATGGTTTGCAGTTTTTTTTTTCTTCCTTTTACTTATTTTATTAATCATTTGTACAAAAAATGTAGTGGAAATGATTTCAAAACCATTTCGCTTAACAATAAAATCTAAACATTCGCACAAATGGAATAAGTTTTTTTGTTAAATAAAAAGAATTTATTTTATTTATCTTAACCACGACATTCACATTACATTAGATAATGAAGAAATTTCTTTTATTTCACGCAAAAGTTTTTTGAACACAAAGTTTTTCTTTTTAGTTTTTAATTTTGTTTTTTTTTTTTGGATTTAACTTGGATACCAATTACGACAATTATTTAAAAATTACTATTTTGGACATTCCATCCTAAATGCAGTTAAATCTTAAAAGATCGGATCACACGATGTTTTTTTTTTCTTTTAATTTAAGTTTTCTTTTTTAATTTAAGGATTTTTTCGTATTCCTTAATAATTACTTTTAGTTTATTTTAGTGAAATGATAAAAATTATAATTTTTACAAGATAGAGGTACAGTTCGAAAATATGTTAAAGAAAATGTTGTAACAAATCTCTCGAAATTTGATGAAATGTACAATGTATTGTCTCTTGTTAATATTTGAAGCATCGGTATAAAAACTTAGGAAGAAATAAAAATCATTTGACTCATTTGGTACTCGTGTGGTATATTAAGACGAAAATGTGGTAGGTGTAGTATTCGCTGACGCATGAAGCTGAAGCCCAGGATCATGCTCTTTAGGGTGGACTCGACTGACCACCCCGTAGTAAGTCATCGTTCTTAGTCCTCTTCACATGCAGCCAACCCACCCGAATAAAAATAATTACAGGAGTAATTCCTCCAATTACAGTGAACCTTTCTCTCCAAGATCTCGATAATAGCCGTAGTGATGTGGATCACTTTACTATAAAATAGGATTTCACAACTAATACTAATAAATCTGTAGTCTGGGTGGCTTATTGGCTAGAGCACTTGCCTTCCACTAGGAGGTGCACCGGGCACCAGGTTTGAATCTGATTGGCGACAAGTAATTTTCGAGAATGGGTTTGGATGCCGGACTATGATGAAATGAGTACCTGAGTTTAAAATCGGGGAATATTCACGGACGAGCGTGTGGCTGACCACTTCACCTTCTAGTGTTCCGTTGGTCTCATAATGAAGTAACTCTAGCAAAACTGCACGGCCTAGACCCGATTTGGGCTGTTGCGCTATTGATTGTTATTAACATCCACAGAGTACCACCATACGAGTGTAATTTTTAAACCATTACAAAAAAAAACCTAATATGTAATAGCGAAAAATCAATTACCACATTTACACATCATTTTTAAAATATAATTAAATAATTGGGAGGAGCTTCCTAGCCATTCATAATTTCTTAATTTAAATCAGTCCATGTGTAACAACCAAACGACATACAAAATATTTATACTTACTACTTGTTTCCAATAAAATAAAAAAATAAAGAATATGAATATAATAAATACTATACAAGAACAGCAATTAAATTGTAAATTTGCTTTAAGGTACTAAATTTATGATGTACAGTTACAGAGAACATAATTATAAAAATGAATATTGACAATGAAGAGAAGTTTTTACACGGATTATTTCGAAATTGTTTCATTCATCTAAATTTTTTTTTTTTTTAATTTTTTTATTTTACTTATTTTTCATTAATTTTCATATGTTTTTTTAACTACATTTTCGTGTGGTGTGTTTATATCGGAAACACATTTAATTTTCATATGTTACATGTTTGGAGGAGAAGGGCGAGATTTTTCAGTTCACTGGAAATATTGTAATTTATTATTATTTTTACATAAATTGATTTAATTTCAACAAGTTTTAGGGCCGGTTTCACAGTCTAGGTTTAAACCAAGAATTTGGTTTAAACTTAGGAATTTGTTCGTGAGATCCTAAGTTTAAACCAAATTTTTGGTTTAAACTTCGACTGTGAAACCGGCCCTTAGTCGTGAATTACTGAGGTTCTTAGGATAATGAATAAAAAAAATATATATCCGTTAAGTTGATGCGGATTTAGTGTAAGAATTTGACTTGGTAGTGTAAGATTAGTAAAGTATACGCCATTATTGTTCACGATTATTTTCTTTTAAAAAAAATTTTTTTTTATAATATTTATAGCGGAAACATTTGTTTACAAGAAAATTAACTTTTCGAAGTCATATAAAATTTGGAGTCTTGATAAATAAAATAAAGAGCGGGTATTCAGCGAGTGAATGTTGTTGAAAATTACGTTAAAAAAGCGAGCTCAAGGCAAGAAGTCGGCAAAATGAACCACAGATGAGATGACAGGATTCAGTCAATAATTACGGCTGCTTTTAAGAATAATAATTGCTTGGACTACAGATGATACTTCTAATTTTTTCAGAAGCAGTAAGTTCGCGTGAGTGAACTAGAAGGATCAACTAAAAAATAGGTTTATACACCAATAAGGCTGGGATGTGTGAAGATAGACTAAGAGGTTTCAAGATGCTGCAAAAAAATCAAAAAATTAGTCCACGGTCTTCTTTCAATACGCATTGCATTTCTGACGACTCTAAGATTTCAATATAGAGTAAACTTGTAGGTCCGGTATTTCAATATAAAGTTATCTCGAGTGGTTTTGTCTGACAACTTTCAAGTTTCGAATTTCGAATCCGCCTTATGAAAATTGGTACATGTGTCCTGTACCCGTTCTTCCTTATATTTGAAAAATTTTCATCCCTAACTTTTCTTTCATACAAAGCCCCGGTTAAAGAGGGGTTTGTACGATAGAACAACACCCCGAAAATAACAAATAATTGAGCAATTTCAAGAGAAAAACGGAAATCAGACGAAAGGACGGCTGGAACATCACAAATTCGATGGGAGAAATATGATCACAGATCTCAATAGTCCATTTGGGGGAGCTATACCATAAATGAAAATACTTTATTATTAACAATAATAAAGAAAAAATTAGTAGTATTGCAGTGAAATTTTTAGCAGTCACTTCTAACCCAGCCTATATCATTTCTAGAACTCTACGTTGAAGCTAATCGAATGAAATTATAAATGCAGTCTTTCATTTTCCCTGAGCTAATTCGATTTCTTAAAATTCGCATTTCGGCATGTACAGTTATGGTTATTTAATAAAGCTAAGTACTAAGGCGAGGTGACTCTTCATTTTCTGCATCCCATTTTCTACTTCGTTTTCTAACGAATTAGCTGTTACTCTTATCCTGAATTTATGGTTACCCCTATGCTAAGAGACTCTTTCAAATAAATCTGAGTTCATCCTTATGAGGTCAAGTCTCAACAATATTCACAGGAGTGGCTTACAAAGAGACATCTCTGTCCCTAAGAACTTTAAGTGTAACCAAGTCAGAATGGTATTGGCATGATTGATTACTGCACTACGCCAACTTGCTACAACAACTAAAAAAACTGGGAAGGAAAGAAGTAAACAAATGAACCAAAGGCATATTGCTTACTACAATGAACTTATTCCTCAGAGCAACATTACGATAGATGCCCGCATAAATACGACTTCCAAATTAAAAACCCTATAGTTGAAATTAAAAAGAACACACGGGGGAAATTTTTAGATAATGAAACTAAAGTTCGCGAATTTGAATTATTTTGAACCCTCAAAAACATTTTGGGCTAATGTAGGCCAGCGCGAACTCGGAAAGTGAAAACCAACGATTGCCGTGCACACGTTGGCACTAGTTCGACTAGGTGAATTTATGCGACTTGCGCTCAAAGGATGTGTAGATAAATTTTGAATAAAACTTTCTAGTCGATGTAATAGTAGTAGATATCGAAAGCTGAGCTAGGTTCAACTTATATCATTAACACTGGAAAGCACGGACCGCTTAAATTTATCATGAGCCAACAAGTTGATGCCTTTGGCCAGGCGCCCACAAATCCCTCCAGCTTCAGCGCAAAAGCTGACACAGTGTCGAAACAACACCAGTGCAAGTAACAGCCAGCACAGTCCTATACACATGTTGGCACTTATCTGCACTAGCCTTGGTTGCTCCAACTTGTAATCGGGGTACGAATAAAATCGGGCTACGAATAAAACAAAATAAAATCTCTGAAATGCCGTGAAATTAAAGTATCTCGGGGGTACTACTGTTAGGTGCTATTAAAACAGCCCTGCCCTCGTGTCCTTGCATCCACATCCGGTTGTCCTGCTATGATGTGCAGCTCCTTTAGAACAGTCGCTCACAAGCCTGAAGCTGAATTGATTTTTACGGCGCACACAGTGCTGTTGGCTGCTACTTGACTTGATCTGGCAGAAATATCCGCAGATTCCCTTGTGAATTTTTTAGAGAGATTCGATAATTTTATTGTTGTAAAAGTTGTTCAGCCAAAACTAGACAAAAAACATAACAGGCAAAATATAGCTCTGATTGTGATAATAAAATTTAACACTTTGCGTGCCACACTTTTTGTCAAAAATTTTGACAAAGCTATTTAAAGAGTCAAAATTTTCAATGCCGGTCACCGGTGACCCCCATGGCATTGAACGTGTTAATTGTTTCAAATTAAATTTCCCTACTCCATTATGTTGGTAGTTATTCTTATTGGACAATCGCTAGAGGACGCGTGCAACTAGGAATTTAAAAATTGGGTATAAAATAATAATATGCTATTCGAAGATAGATGAATGAAAAATCGCTGCTTCTTCGATAAGCAACTACACATAATTAGGCTCGAATAAAAATCTGAAGCTTGAAACTTTTATTTTTCTGATACCTTTAAAAGATCGGACCTGAGGCCGTATGATGTAACTAACGTCGCGACGTTCGCATCGACGAACGTTGCAACGTTCAGTTTGGCAATTCGTAACTATGTCGTTCGAGCGTACAATATGCGTTATTGAAATGTCCAAAACGACGACGCGTCGGCTTACATCATACCAAAGTACCGACAACGTCGCTCGTCGTTGGCAGCGAACGACAAGCGACGGAATAAATCATACGGCCCCTGACTGTACGAAAAGGGAGGCTAAGCCAGCCCTTGCTAAATAAAAGATTGTAGATTCTGCGGATTATAGCAAAATTGGCGCAATGGACGGACATAAACGTATAAATGGGCACATATGAAAGCATAACAACCTATTTACATCATACAAACCATAGATATATGTCCTGGAGATGACGAGCAGCGATTGTTTTGAAGCCGAACGAATGCTCGCAAAGGACCGCCACTAAACACTATGCAACTGTTGGCATCTTACTCACATTTATGTTATACTCCAATCTTGAACACAAAAAACACCAAACATTTGAATACTAGGTTACTATTTGCATTTCACAGCCGCTTGGCATCAAATGTTCCATACAAAAACATTCAATTTCGCTTCATACAAAAACGGCGTCTTGCCGTCTCCAGTACTTATAACTCTATGATACAAACTGACAAACTATTCATTACTGTACGTACACATTTAATTGTTGTAGCTTTCAATGTTCTCTCCAGGCATGGAATCAAAAATTTAATTTTTTGCCGTTCATTCGACTTTTAGAGTAAAATACGATTTACTTTGTGCAAAAATAAATTGAAAAAATAAAAATCCATTCATTCGACTTTTACTAACTTGTACACATAAAAAAACAAACGAAAAACAAATAAAAGGAATTTTTTTTTAAGAAAAATAAAAATATATTTCTCTTTACGCATAAATCACAATGAAGTTAAAAAGCCTTCAAAGCGAAGTTAGGAGGATTTAAACTATTTATGTATATTGCATTTCCGTATACTACGATTTAAATGTGTAGGTAGGTACGATATATAAAATACCTGCATACTTCCAATAGTTCTCAATTCGAGGATACGTTCAATTTATCACCAGACATTTTTGTTTTTATACATCTTAATAAACGAAAGCTTTTATCTTTTCTTTAAAAAAAAATTGTTTTCTTATTAAAATTACATTATCGCTAGTTTTTTTCTTTCTTTTTTTTAAGTTTTCGTGTTAATATTCAAAATAAAGAGATTCGAATATTTTATTTATTTGTTCCTAATCTTATTATGTAGAAGAAGAATAATAATAAAATAAAAAAATAATAATAATACCTAGTTTGTTAACTGACGTAACGATTATTAAAAGTCAATTGTATTTCTTACGACACCAAGCATGAAAACTCCACAATTATTTATATACGACGACAGAATACTACCGTTAGTTTTCTTGCAACATGTTAAAAGGAAATTCAAAGCTACTACTTTTCTCCACCCATTTACATCAAACCGATTTTCTTCTTTACTTATTAAATGCATTTTAATCTATTGTGTAAAAAAAAAAAAACAATAATAAACATAATAATAAAATCTCAAATTGTTTCTATTATTATTTTTCGTCTCGTTTTAACTTTGGCAAGGTAAATACTAATTTTTTTTCTTCTTTTGTTTTTCCCTACACTTCGAAATTCTGTTCGCACTAATTACATCAACAAATTGGAAATTTCAACGGAAAAAAAAATTAAAGCAGCACGAAATTTAAAAAATTCTTTTCATGTATATTGGAATTAGCTAGAGGACACGTTTCTAATAAAGACAAATAAAACGTTTCAGTGTTTGGTTTTTACAACAAAAAAGTTTGTTATCTTATTCGTTTTTCCAAAAACATCATTTTCTTTTGTAGTTTAAAAAAAAAATCACAAATGCAGAAACTGAATTCATAATTAAGCTTGAAAAAAAAACAACATTTTTGTTTTATCTACTTGCTAACTAAATACTTAAAGCTAGAGCAGCTTACAGAGGAGAACATAAAATTATAAAAAAAATTATTTTAATTAAAAAAAATGTGTTTTTTTTTTAAATTAATGAAAAAATTACTACAACATAATTTCCCTTGTACACTTATAAAAGTCTGTATTTTTTTTTTTTTTTTTTTGTATACTCCTTTCCAGTTCCGGTCGCCATCTTTTGTTCTTATGTTTAACACAGTTTTGTTTTCGTTTTATTTACAACATTTTGTTTTTTTTTTTCTTTTTTTTCTAATAACCAGTTCTATAGCATTTTTTATGTTTCGGTTTTCTTTTCCATGATATATAAAAAAAAAACAGAAATGAAATCACTGTTTTTGGTTGTTGTTGTTTTGTTTTCTATATACACGTAAAATATTTTTGTATTGTTTGTATTTAATGTATTTAAGTTTCATTTTCATGTTTGCACAAGTCCTCGAATGTCTGTTGTTGTTGTCGGATTACAACCGCCCGATATTATAATATTATCGGCATCAATACTGCTCGAACTTGGCGAATGTAAAACAACTTCGGTAATGTCCGTTTCATCGAGCATTTGATCGTCGACAACATCGAGAAAATCACCGAGAAAATTCGAATCGCCGCCGGTTAATTGTTGAAGAGATTTCACTTGTTTATTGACTGCCTCTAAAGCTCTTTCCAAATCTTCTTGTTCTTCCTGAGTTGGTTCGAGCGGTCCGTTTTGTTGGACTGGAAAATGAAAAAAAAAAATATTTCGATTAATATTTGTTTTGAGCGAATCTAGATTTAAATTAAAGCGGAAAATTAAAGATAACTACAACCAGCTGAACACCCACAAAGGATAGAAGGCAATATATGAGGAGTTAAAATAAAAGTTGTACGAAAAATAAATCTAAGAACTTTAAACGAACTAAGTTCTTTCATAAGAACATTTAAACTTACAAATGAAAACACGTAAAATAATAGAGAAGCTGAATCAAATGATGTTTCCGGCTGACGCTACAAAATATTAATATCGCGGAAATATTGGCGTACACAATGCAATGGCCTTGCATAACATGTCATGTACAATAGTTACCTGCCATCAGTGCAAACACTATATCAAGATTTCTTCTCAATTCGATTGCAGCAAAAAAGTATATAGATACCGAAAAATATTCCATTCACCACCTGACCGATAAGCACAAAAACATGCGATTCAATTGTAAGTAAGTGGAGCCTGTTGAACAATTATACGCAACCCGAGATTATTGTTTCGAATTTAAAGAGAAAAATATCGATGAAGGACGAACGTGAAGCATGTTTCAACTCTTTTTTTTAAACCATACCGAAGCTGAATTCACGAAATAACATTGTAAACAGTAATGTACAGCCCAGACAGTTTTGGAAGGAAACAGAAAACAGAAAGCATTACAAGAAAAGTAGGATATTATCTGAGGAAAGTAGTCGGCGGATGTTACATACTGTAAGTTATAGCTGCTAGGAAACACGATTGAAGCACATTCTAGTTGAAAGAGGGAGAAACGACTGTCTATATTTCATTGTACGAAATTTGGGAGGCTCAACCGAGTATTTCGAGGGAATTGAACTAGAGTAGCGGCAGATAAGAGGACTAATTCGACTACTCTAACGGCAGTAAAAATTAAGATGATAAAATGGCATCGTCTTCAATATGTTAGGCCGCAAATCTCTGAATACGGTCCAACTATGAGAGATGGGTTTTGGGTGCTCTGATCAAAATGTGTGGGGACTTATCGATTTTTGCAAAATTTGATGGTGTGAAATATTTTTCCCAGTTTTAAATATCGTTAAGCGCGATGAAAATTTGTTTGCAAACTTTATGATAACACTTGAGTGATATCATAAAAAAAATTCAGTTTTGTGTAACACAAAATGGTCAAAGCCTTCACCAAATTCCATTACACCCAAATTTTCTTCCTTTTTGGTGTGGCATTACGTAAATATTTAGGTACTGTTGCTTGAGATGAATAGTCGCCAGCGTAAATTTATTGTCAAAAACCGCTTCAGATACTCTCCATCATTCAGATATAATTTTGAGCACAAATTTCAACTTATTATTTGCTTTTACATTATTATTTTTTAATAATAAAGTATTGTTATCGACCTGAAGTTTCCAAAAAATTTGCTATCCTGAAATTGCGTATTTTCACGTTTTGGTACTAACACCAAAAAAGCAAAAAAAAAATCCCAACTATGCGCCCGCCGTACGCAAAATCTTGAGTTGAAAAACTTTAAATTACAATATCTTCCGAACTAAGATCACAAGTGAAGTCTACTGAGTGTAAAACTTTTGAGAGCGGAGGTAGAGCACGAAAATAGGGGGATAACCATTTTTCAAACAATTTAATTTTTATATCTCAAGAACCGTGTCAAATATGATCTTAGAAATTTTACAGGATTTAGGGCCCAGTAGACTTCTAGCAGGAAATATTTTTGGTGGTGCTGGCGAAGGAGGTGGCGGTGAGAGAGGGTGGAACGAAAAGAATTCTGATTTTTATTTCTCGAAAAATGAGAAGAATAGAAAGCTAAAAATTGACGACTATGTAGGGCCGGTTTCACAGTGCGAGCTTAAGTTTCAAATTCAATTTAAGCCTTTGCTCAAATGGAATCACTGTTTCACAGTAATATTTTAAGACGAGTAGAGTACAAAACGCTACTCAACTTAAGCCAGGGGATACGAGAGCTTAAGTTTGAGTTCGGATTTTAAGTAGGGCGAAGTGTCAAATGGCAATTTTCCAGTTGGCATTTTTATTGTATTTTTACTTAATATTTCAACACAAGACAGACGAGAATATCCACCTCAAAAGTCATAAAATTTTTACTCCATTTTAATTGTAATCGCTTTCTAGTTTTTAACGGTATTTTTAAAAATTTTAATACCATTTTGACGCAACCCTCAAAACAGTGGCCTACACAATTCATTAAGCAGTCAGTGTGAAACAGTATTGCCTTGAGTTAAAGTTTTAAGTTACCGGCTCAGGTTCAACTGAGCCAAAGCTTAAGTTCGTACTGTGAAACTGGGCCATAGAGTCACTATAGAAGTATCCTAGAAAAACAAAATTTTATAGGTAGGTGTAAGGTACGGGGGTGGTTTTTCACATCTTATAAACAGCGTTTGATAGAAAGTTGAAACTTAGTATGTACATATATGTAGAAGTACTACAGGAATAATTCAAGCATACAAAAAGTTAAAAATGTTATTGATGTACAGAGCAGGATTAAAAAACTTATGGGTCTTAAATTACTGTTTGATATTTTTATTGACTAAGCCAACCAGAGCAAAACAATAACATTCAAAAATTATAAACTTTTATAACAGTTTATATTTGACAGCACAATGCGTTAGAGAAATTGCGTTGCAAATGTAAACTCGATACTGAAAAGCGTTGCAAAAAAATGTGCGTTTGACGCATAAATGCGATTTTGCGTTTGCGTCACACGTCGAACCTTCTTCAGCTTTTTTCTGTGCCGTAAAATTAAATTTCTATGACTTTTCTGTCAGACGCATAAAATGCGACGACAATGGAAATCCCCCTTTAGTCTTATTAGACGATCTATCAAATTCACTTTCATTCGTAAAGGTTTTAAATATAAAGAGGAACGCATGATTTCTTCGATATTAAGCCACCTGTGTAAGGTATTATTCAAGTCTTCACGAATCTTGAAAGTCTTAAACGTTTAAGTCGCTTTTACTTCGATTGAATATTCAATTGAAAAAAATACGTAAGTAAATAAAAAAAAATCTGACAACAGTCTGAGCGCAACTAAGTATATTATTTTTTTGGTAAAAGTCCGAAACGTGTTTAATACTGAGCTGCGGTGTAGGTCACTATGCCACTGATAACCTAAAGAATAACCAGGAGGTTATTTGGAACGCAATTTTTGGTTGTCAATCGCATAAAGACCTACACCGCATCTCAGTATTTAACACACTTCGGACTTCTACCTATAAAATAATAAAGCTGCGCCCAGACTGTTGGCAGATTTTTTTTTTTATTTTAATTCTTTGTATTATTTCTTGTAGTTGTAGTTTGGCTTATTTAAATCAAAGTTAAAGTTTTTACTCCACATTTTCTTAATGAATGATCTTAATTAAACACCGTGAAAATACATATACAAAAAATTATTTCGAGCTTCTTCTTTGACCTATTGTACGACAGCTGACCAAGGAAGCTACCCTGGCGTACATTGAATAACGCCATAACTGCCGGTGATTTTTTTTTACTAAGAGACTGTCTGAATGGAAAAATGTTAACCAGGTGTACTCTTCACTATTCTGAATTTTATTGGTGGTGTTGGTAAAGCAGCTGGACAGATGATCGATGAATCCGAGCGCTATTTACCGAAAACACCTCTGAAGAATAAATTACAGGAAAAACCCTATGATGGATGAATATGTACTATGAATACAATATAAAACACTTGTTTTCTCCTTCATTGATATTTCTTTTAAAATTTATATTAAGGGCACGTAATTTCCCTGCCTTCCAGAACTTAAGTGTGCTGCAAAACTTTTTATGATACGATGAAATATTTTTCTCTAGGGTTTAAAGACCGAGAGAACACGTTGAAATAATCAAACTTTACGTTTCTTTTAGAGCGACTTACAACTTCACCTTCGGGGGGTGGCGCAATTCGCTAATAACCGAAAAAAATGAACAACGTTGAGAATGAAATTACCGAGGTCAGGCTTCGATTGGCCACATCTCCCCACCATAAAAAAAGAGAATAGTTCAAGATAGTATTTATTTGGAATTGTTCACTTACCAGTCGTGAAAAGCTCATTAAAAGCATCTACTGGCAATTGATTAAGGACATTTGTCAAATCATGTTCTTCCAACAGTCGCGTATCACCCAACGGAATTTCTTCTGAAAAGTTAAAAAAATGCTTTACAATAAATCAAATGAAAATAACAAAAGCGACTTACCCGCTATCTCATGAGTTCCAACCATTAGTTCACTTTCACTCAATCCCCCGACGCCTGTGTCCTCAGAACTTTCGTAAGCCGAACTATTCTCACATATACTCAACATATCCTGATGGATATGTTGTTGTGTATTGTACGTGGTCAGGGATGACGGTGCCCGCGTTATAACATAATTCAGCTCTTCCGAACTGAACTGATAGCCGATTTTTGTAACGACGGGTCCATTGTGCGTGACAGCCGGATCAGCTGATAGAAGCGGTTTTCGTTTCTTCTTATTACGTTTTAAAGGTCGCGTCATTGCACTGGGCTTTGGACGTTTTCGCGGTGGCTTCTTCGGTTTCTGTTCCTGAACGATTCGATTGTAATTGTCACGTTTCCAAGCGTGCTCACGACAGAGCGGCAATTCGTGACTGATATCGAATACTGGAACACGACACTGCGAATTATCGGAAAACTTGGCCGTACACGGAAGGAACAAGAATTGATCGCTGTTTCGTGTGATGTGTAGGTAACAGTAGGCTGTTAGAGCGAGTGCATCATTTATGCACGATGGGAAACAACATTTTTTCGGTGGTGGCCTGAAAATTGGGAAATTATCGAAAATAATTATCCGAGTTCCGATTTTTTTTTGGCAAGAACGTGGTTTACACTTACGTTTCGTCTCTGTGTCGTAACTTTCGAAGGGTTTTCGAAACGCATACGAGTCGCTTTCGAGCTGCAAAACACGTTCGAAATTGTTGCGCGGAAATATATTGCATGGCTTGTCGCCTCAACTGAGCTTTGCGCAATTCTATTCGTTGTTCGCGGGATATTTGTGATGACATCGGAATACACGAGACGATATCGGACACTTGAATCCAGTGATCTTGTACGGTCGGCACCAGATCAACGTCGTTACATTTTCCCGACGACGTCGGCAACAATGCCGATGAATTATTATCGAAAATGTACGAGTCGGGAGCATGCCATTCGATGTACGATGGCGCCACTGACGGTATCCGTTGCAACGCTTCATGATGAGACGTTTGGCTATACGATCGTTTCGTTCTTACGCTCGGTGACGATTGGATCTTAATGCCCTTCTTACCCGACTGCAAGACCGTCCGAGAATCTCGTTTCGCAGGCGTTACAAATACTGAACTATCGGATTCAAAAGATTTCCGCTTCACTAGATCGGGACTTGATTTCGTATCGATTGTGGTGGTATACGGAATTTTGGCTGCTGGAAATTGCTGCGGTGGTGGTGGTGGCTGCTGTTGTTGTTGTTGCTGTTTTCGAACCACATTCGGCGATTGCAAATTCGGATGTAATAACTGTTGCGGCGGCTGCCGTTGTCCGTAATTTGTAAGCGTCGTAACCGGTGGCGTTTGTGAAGTACGAATTGTCACTGCTATCGACTTACTCGTCGTATTGGAATGGTTTTTCTGTAGGGCATTGTAGTCTACTGGAATCGGAGATTGTGTCGACGTTGACGTTGAAAATATTTTCGAGGCCGAGGCTGTTTTTTGAAACAGTGGCGGCAGAGGTACTGATGTTAAAACTGGTGCTGCAGAAATTATGGAATTCTGTTGTTGTTGTTGATGCTGATGATGTTGTTGTTTCGCTACCGAATATAATGGATGAGTTTGATGAATAGTTATCGTGTTTTGAGATGGAACTGGCTGCGACGGCGATACAAATTTCTTCGTTGTTAAATTTCCTGCTATCTTGGCCGACTGATATTGCAATTGTGGCTGAACTTTCGAACTAATGGTGGTCGTTGCGACATTTTTATGAATCCCATTTACGATTTGAGGGACGCCGTTTATACGTGCGTTTAGAAATTGTTGGTGTTGATTTATTGGCTGATGAATGACTCTCGGTGCGGCTACTGTTTGTGATTTCTGTGTAATAATTTGTTTTTGAGTTGGCGAAGTTGTCGTCGATGATAGAATGGGTGCGAGGCGATTTATCTGAAAAATTACAAAGACAAATTAATGAAACGAAGAGTTACTGTCATAGAAATGGAAACGATAAAGCTGAATCCATTAATAGCTCAAAAGATCAATAACCTAACACCCTCGATTATTATAACACTAAAGCCAGATAACATTCTAATCAAATTCATTATCTGTTTTTATGCTTTCCATAATTACCTGTGGATTAAAAATTGTTGCTGTAACGGGTGCTGCCTCCGTGAAAGTGTACGGATCTTCAGTAAGTCGAGGGACTTGCTGACATGACATGTCCAAATTCCTACTGATACCAACTTTTCTTTCAGCTACAGTTTGTCTGTGTTGTCAATTTCCTATAATAACAAGATAACAAAATGCTATTTTTACTATAAATTAAATTCGAAGTACAGTTCGAAACAAGTAAGAATTTTCTTTCGTATACTCTCTACACATAAACGTCTAA
This sequence comes from Beris chalybata, assembly GCA_949128065.1. Taxonomy (NCBI): domain Eukaryota; kingdom Metazoa; phylum Arthropoda; class Insecta; order Diptera; family Stratiomyidae; genus Beris; species Beris chalybata. Next base: position 139,087,233 of record OX421894.1, read on the forward strand.
CCGATTTTCTTAAGTCGCTCAACTGTACGGAATACGCAAAAGATTTCGCTGTTATCGTCTTGTCGTTTAAATTTGAATTTCAGATCGATAGTAAATGGGATGGGACAGAATGTATTTTTTTTCTAAATGAAACCAGAGTTGATGTAAGTGATAAATAATGTATTTATCGCGAACATAGAGAAAACAACATATCTACTTCAAGATAAAGACAATTTCGTCCGTGAAACGAGTGAAGCTGCTTTCACCTTGATTTCATCAAATAAAACAAGAATAAAATATTGTTCAAGCAATCACACTTCTAATTTATTAGACACATTGCATTGTTTCCGATTTTGGTTTGACTTGTTGATTTGAGTGAAACGACCAAAGAAGACTAACCCCTAAGCGATCAATTCAGCCCCTAGGCAATAAATTCAAATAGAGATAAGACACTGAGTTCTTCCGTTAAATTTACCAGTTAAGTACATAGTCTGTATTCGAATGGGCGGTCTCAGCAGTCCTGTTTGCTGTAAGACAAATTTGTCAACCGTGAACCTTGATTGTCCCACGGTAATTTTACTCTCGAACGTTTGGGAACAGACCATAAAAAGGAGAACGAAACTATTACACAAAAGACAAACAGTTTAGAGAGTCCTTACAACATTAGTTCCTAATACTTCTGTAACCAGAATATACGTAGTTGGGAGGCAGAGAAGTAAGGGACGGCTATTATATAAGAAATATGTCAACGAAACAATGGGCTGTTTCCAAAAATTGTTGCGCTGCGGTTAAAAAAAACATCTGCTCGCTCCAACGTTTAACACCTGGCTAGAAGATAAGCACGCAAAATGTTGTTATACCAAAATAAGCGATGGATTTCTGGTAAGCAAAAATTAAGCTTGTTTTTTTTAGCACACCAGATGCGATTTTATTGCTTGAAAAATAAGGAAAAAGTTCGTCTTCTTTAAGAAATGACTAGACAGGAGCTGAAACAGTTGAAATATAATAAAATGTACATTGCGTAAAATGTTAACTTCGGTTTCAAAAAAAAAATTTAAATTTCGACTTTTGCATGCAAACACGCAAACGCGATCCATACCTCACCAATCTTCTACACAAAATCATGACAAAAATTTGGATTGAAGAAAAGATACCCGACGACTAGCAAGCCCATTAATATGTCCAATCTATAAGAAAGGAGATAAACTGCGATGTGAAAATTACAGAGGCAAATCATTGTTGTGTATGTGCTACAAAATACTGGCGAAAGTAATTCAGAAGCGACTAAAGCCTTATACAGAAAGTATTATCGGCGAATACCAATGGTTTCAGAACCGGACGATCTACTATTGACCAGATATTCTGAGTCAAACAAGTGCTAGAAAAATACTGGGACTATTAAAATTGACGTGCACCAGATCTTCGCGGACTTCCAAGAGGCATACGATAGTATAGATTCGAATATACTATATAAGATAATGCTTGGTTTCGGAATTCCATCAAAACTTGTCCGATTAACAAAAACGACTGACTCTTTCGAAAGGCGGTATTTCACGGGTTCTTCCACAAGACCTGTGCAAGCGAAACGTGGACTCCCACCCAAGCGTCTAAAAAATCATTAGACGCTTTTAAACGACGAATTCTTCGAATAATTTTTGGGAACAGTACGAGAAGGCACTGAATGGCGTATCCGGTACAACAACGAGTTGCATAACATCTATGACAATCCAGCCCCATCGACTCTTTTAAAATTTCGTTAGCTACCATAGGCAAGCCATGTGGAGCGAATGGATGACGGAAGAATTCCCAAGCGCACAATGAAAGGTAGAGCTCATGGCAAACGATCGGTGGAAAAACCGCGGAAAAGATACGAGGACGACTCAGTTGACGCAGATTGCAGATCGCTTCTTAGATTTACAAATTGGAGAGCGCTAAGCCGAGATAGTGATTCAGATTCAGATAATGTATCCTGCAGGCCATTGATGATGATGATACAAACACGCTTGATTTTCTTCGTATCCGTATTTTTAGCGGCAACTATAAGTAAACTACTGTAAGCAAAATTCGAAACTCTTAGCTTGAAGCGTTATGAAGTTCTTGGCCAAAATTTGCGAACACATGTTTTCAGGACTTTTGTATTAGAGCTGTCCGAAGGAGTAGAACAATCGAATTGGAACGTTGTGACTTTGTAATATTTCGGGTATTAAGAGCAAGTTTTTTCGACTGCAACTGGTTGTTTGATTATGCCAGAGATTTCACTCGTGGATGGATTTTTCCTTGACTGAGCGACGTGTTTTTGTGTGCGTCGTTCATTTTACAAGTGCAGTCTGTGCCTGTTTTGCTCTTGTCATTTCATTAGCGACGTGCGATAAGGTTTCTTACATTTTATTTCAAAGTTTTCATCTGCGTTTGTTTCGGTCTCCGAAATTCGAAGATATTTGACTTTAATTTCGGTCGTAATTGGAGGACAAGTACATACCACCTTGGTCAAGTTTCCGGAATAACAACCGTGTGGTGCTTTTATTGTTCCGATTTGAGTTCTTTTTTTTTTGTTAAGTTGGTACATCTGTTGTTGACATTCCCTCTAAATCTAAGCGTCATAGCTTGACATTTGCCAAAGTTACGTAGCCAAGAGTACATCTATCTCTGTGTGTTGGCGGAACTTTTTGATCAAAGTGGTATGTTATCGTACTAATAAGTGATCGAAGCCAACCGATTCTTTTTAGCGGTGCTCCAGTATAAGTACGTTCCAGTGCGGTTTTCTTGTTTGGTAAAATCCAGACTGGTACTCGCATCTCTGCATTTGCAGCCAAGGGTTTTTTCAATTTTTTTCGTGCAATTCAATAGTTCAACGGCTTTCAATAGACGCTTACAACGAATCCAAGGGCCAGTCGATTGGATTAGATTTCATATTAAAGGCGGGAGGTCTTCTCATAGCACCGTGACCAGAGCTACACCCTAAAAATCATTCTCCAATTTCAATCTAGAGATCTACGTCCAACTTTATTTGTCCCAGGAAGAAATCGTTCGAACCCATGACCAGTAAAAGGCTCGTAGAATTCGGTACGGTTTGCATCCCATACGGCGAACTGCAGCCCTGGTAAAACTGCAAAAATTACAATGGCCACATTGAGCGTATGGACGTTAAAAAGATCCCTTTAGACTCATTTTGAAAAGAAAGTAATAGCAATCGACTACCAGGGAAGCCACGTAAACGTTTGAAGATCGATTAGGAGATTCTCAAACTGGAGGACGCGCTCGCTGGATCGAATTGACTGGAGACTGGGTATTTTGGAGGCCACGGTCAAGTCATTGGTGATCATGGCATTTCCTTTCGTTTGGTTTTCGTTAAAATATTACAAAAAGTTTAAAGATTGCCTAGAATCTGTTACTGGGGTCTCAAACCGGTAACAATTCTTCAATTGCTGTTTAACTCCCACAATCCAACGGGAATATAATAGGTCAGTAGAACAATGAGTGTTGACTTCAGAGATGAAAGTTTGCAATGAATCGACCATACAAGGATGGAACTTGAGTACAGTATCATAAAACAAGCTCTTGATTGAAAAGTATGCGATTGGTGTGCTTACAGGCAACAACTCATATGGCGAACATTTGACCCGATCGAGGATTATCGGCGATTCTTCCGAAAAGGTTGACAATACAGCAGAGCATTTGCTCCTAGAATGTCCTGCTTACTATTTAACGAAATGTTAAATGGTGATGTTGCGTCCCTTGTCAATCTGAACTTTTGCGGAAAGTAAGGAAAACGAAAAAGAATTCAAGAATAATGAGCCATGTAGATGAATGGTTGGCCTCAAAAAATGAACAATTCTTTTGGCAAGGAATCCATGCTGCCAGAAAGATGGTCGAAAATCATAGCAAACAATGGTACTTAATTTAATTCATATAAATATGGCAATAAACGACAAAATTTTGCAAAAAAAATCTACATTATTAACCGAAACACCTATTAGTAAGAGTCGTATTTAACCTTTGACTTTATTTTCGCTTCCTTTCTTCCCTCATTTATTTACAGGATTTATTCCGTTCCAAATGTGCGCATCAGTAGGACCACACATGTTTCGTATTTTACTAACAAAGAACTGCCTGACGCTCAAATCAAGGTTATCGTCTTTACGTCCGACTGCTGGTCGGTCATCTACAATTAAATACATTTTAGTCATTGCCATTCGCAAAGACGACACGAAGTTCACAGGCCAACGGAATTAAAAAATAAAAGAGCTGAGTACCAGTGATTCCCACTCGTTTTTTGTGGTAAAGGATAGGCGTCTTAAAATGGATTAGAAATTGAGTACAGACTGCAGGAACAGTCTCAGACCAGAGGAGAAAAAAAGGTGAAGCGACTGACGTAGAAAGCGGCACTTTTCTAGGAACCAGTAGATATTTCGGATAGCTTCTCAAATGCTTTGTTTTTAGAGGGACATAGTAAAACGTTTTTTTTACGAAAGGTGTGTGGAGTGCACAAGCCTCATAAGGACAAAAGAAGAAAACCGGAGGAACTTTAAAATTGAAGAGAAAGTGAATAGTAGCTGCCTAGAAAGTGCTTCATCTCACCATTTTGTAAATTTAATGTGCACCGGAAATGGGAACTGAAATTAATTTCAAACATTTAAACTTAAACTCGTTTGGGGTGTAAACGGTCGAGCCGGTATATTCAGTTATGACGAAAAACCGATACATTCAAATTGGCAATTTAGTGACGAAGATTTGGTGACGAATTGAACTCGGGTGAAATACTAGTCATCCGGATCATATCATCGATGACTTATCAGGCAAAGCAATTCAAGCGGGAAAATTTTATTAAGCAGAAATGGGTGACGAAGCGCGCGATACAGCATATCCGGTACAAGGCAATTCAAACGCCGTCAAACCCCCAACACTAAGGCCATTACAAATTCGCGCCGGTTTCTAATGTTTTAGCGTTTCGGCAAACCTTTCATCCGTCTGATTCTGTTATGTGCGCAAAATTTAAGTGGATTTTTAGCGTGTTTGACTAATTTACTTGCTAATTCAATTTCCGAAGCCCAGATAAGACTCGAGGCTAGTTTTTGGGCGCGTTACAATCAGCTTTTTGCCCACATTGGAATAAATTATGGAAAATTATTGCGAGTTTTCCGAAGGAGCGTCAATTGCGGTATTGAATTACTGACGCGTTTGGAAAACTGGGGACCGGGTGTACGTAGTCGTCGTGCCGCTCGGTCGGACGATACTACGACCTAATGCTGAAATGATTTCCGCGTTCACATAAATTTGCGACGATTAGATATAAGACCTGTTCCATCTCTTCGTTGGCACTAAGTACACAAATGGAAAAATCGAACAAACGACCCAAGCCCGCGCCGTTTCACATGAAAACAAATCAGAAAATTTTATTAGAAAAAAATCGTGCAGTCGTCACAATAGAAATTAAATTCCAAGCGACTTTGCACTTTTGCGCAAATAACAAGATCCCAGCAAGTTGATTGTTTTTTTTTTTTTTTCTCTTCTCGCGTACACACTGGCCAAAACTACAAAAAGGTCGTCCAGCGGAGCACCCGGAGACGAACCTCTTACCTACCCAACACCGCACAACTTTTTACGTTCTCCGTTGTCGTCGTCGTCGTCGACGAAATCAAAATGCCAGCCGCACTCTGCGGAAATGAAAATTCGCCAAACGAAAAAAAAAAAAAACCTTTCGAATGGAAAAATCACTTTGCGGACAACAAACAATGCAAAAAGTTACAAAAACAAAACTACAGAAAAACACTGCGAAATGTCAAAGCGAACGGCGTAATGTCACTGTGACAAGTAATAGCGACACACTGAAAAAAGCGAATGTGTATGAGAGCGTTCCGGCGCGCGGCGCAGAAGAAATTTTTTTTTGCCACGGCATACGCAGTAGTGTTTGTGTGAGTTACAGTCGATGAAGAAATTTGTGGGACAGACTGATGAGGCTTCGAGAAAAAAAAATTCAACGCGTTCAACAAAAAGCATGTACGCGGAAATCAAAGTAATACCATGGATACATTGCTCGTATACGTTCCATGGTATCCTGAATACCATAAATGTATCGCACAATATCACGCTTGTACTAATAATAATATAATAATAATAATTTATTCACTATTACTTGAACATTTGTTTTGCACATGCTACATATGTTAACAAAAATAAAGAGGTAACACAATAAATATAAATATTATGAAAAATAGATAAATAACCGAGTTTAATCGTAGTTTTGACGTCACTTCGTAGGATACAGATGGGATAATTTTATCTGGTATACCACGTAAGCAGCGCCACTTTCCAGCCTGTAGATGTTCTGCTAAATAAATTTTCCAACAAATGAAATGACATTTGATGAACATAACCACAACAGTTTGTGTTGTAATATGCAATGTGACGTGGTTTTTCGGCAAAAATGAAGACAAAGCGACGTTGTTACTTGAACTCATTGTATTACACAACACAAATGTAAAAAAACACGAATTTTGTGAAATACAAATTCAATTTAAATCTGACAGTTAATGACAGATAAACAGCTGATGTCAATGCATACTACATATTGTAAATTTGGTTCCGATCTATTCTCCCACTTCAACCTTAACAGCCTCACCCTTTAAAATATGGTCACTTCAAGGGGCCTACTCAATTTATTCATAAAAAGAAAATAATTTAATACGTAGGTGGGTTTGAAAATTTCAAAAAATTTTTTTTTTGTTTTACTAAATAATACAATATGTCTAGAATATTCTCCCAAAATTTTAAACCGATACGAGTAAAATTCTAAGAGATAGAGCCTTCGGAAGTTTCGCCCTGACGTGGCCCAGCCTCAACTTAAAACTTTAATCTCGTTTTTCTCGAAACTCCATTACTTTATTATTTTAATATATAAAGTATGTATTGTTATCGATTTTTTAAAAAAAAAATTTGCTATCCTGAAATTTTTTTTTTATGACTAATAAACACCAAGAAAGCAAAAAAAAAATTCAGTCCGTCTGTGCGCCGTACGCAAACTCGTTTGCGGAATTATAGTTCCCAAACCCCATGAGCTATTAAATTGATTTTTTTTTTTCTGAATAGACATGGTAGACCACTTGAAGTCGGATTTTTTTAGGGGTTAGGGTGTGAGGGGGAAGGTGGGGGAAGCGATTTAAACGGAAAAATTTCGTTTCTAGATCTCAGCAACCGCTTGTGTTAGGAGGCTGAAACTTGGCATTTCTATAGAGCTTTGATAGTGGACCCATTTGCAAGAAAATTGCTGGCATGGGTGAAGGGGGGTTCGAAACGCAAAAATGCCGAGATCGACACATTCTAAAATCCTAAAGCTCAGTACGGACCTCGATGAAAATTTTCATTCGCAAATTTACTATAAATCTCTCCCATCTCCACAATGAAAAAATTGTTGTGTAGAATAATGTGGAGAAGTAAACAGCTGATCTTCTGTTTGACTTTAACAATTGTCAAAGTGACGGTTTTTTGAAAATGTAGTAACATAGACGTTAATATATGGGCCCTTTTCAACATAAAAATTAAATTGAAATCACAAGACACAATATCCACTTCCGACTTCAAAAATATCCAATTCCGACAAAACACACTCTTTAGTCAGTTTGAAAAAAGAAACTGACAAATAAATTCAAACGAATGACAAAGATGTCAAAATTTTCATCCCGGCAATGAAAAATTAAATAGCGGCACATTTAATTGGACGGAAAAATATGGTCTCCATGCTTTCTGCGCTGTCTGGTGGTGAATACGTGAACTGTCAGAACGAATGAAAATTTTCATTCGAACTCCGTACCGCAAACCCAACGCAAAAATTTGCGATGAAAATTTTCATCCGTTTTTTTTACATGCATTTAGTATGAAAATTTTCATCAAGGTCCGTACTAGGCTTAAGCCGTTAATGGCAAGTAATTAAAACTTAACAAATATCTGTAGTTATACTAGGAGAGTAGATTGAAAAATATTTTTTTTTTAGGGGTAGCATGGTACGAGGATGGGGGTGTTTTTCCTAACTTCAGAACGGCTTATGCTAGAAAGTTGAAACTCGCTACGTATATGTAAAGTAACTAGAGAAGTGATTCTGAGAAGAAAAAAATTGGCGTTCAGAAGGGGGGGGGGGGCAAAAAAAATTATCACTAAATATAAAATGCATATATTTTCACGATTTTCGTCATATCTACTACGTTTTTCCAAATATTGAATTCATTTTTATTCTACGGATTCTGCATATGAATACCTAGAAATTGTTTTCAAGATTTTTTGAAATTCGACCCATAAGGGGGTGTAAAGTAGTTGTATACTTTTCATGAATTCCACCATATCTCTCAGGTCAGTAGCTCAGTTCTGTAACTCATGAGTGAGAAATTTCTCACCACAAAGTCAAAATGACGAAAAAATGCAGTTTTCTCTCTGTATTCTCACCAAATAAGAAAGTACCGTACTTGACTACGCATTTGGCAATCTTTCATTTCTCATTTGGTGAGAATACAGAGAAAAAACTGCATTAATTCGTTCTCATTTTGACTTTTTGGTGAGAAATTTCTCACTCATAAGTTACAGAACTGATCTACTGATCAGATATCGAATATATTTTCACTTACACGGGCTTGTTTAATAATCACCTATTTTTAAGTTTTGTCTTTTTCAACCTCTAGACCGCATCCCGGAATATGACCCAATTATTTAATTCATATGTTACACACTTTTCTAACCGCTTCCCGAACTTTTTGTTAGGTTTTCAGTCACATAGTAACAAACACCGCATCCCCGAATTGAATGCGTTCTGAACTTCTGCCGGAAAAATAATAAAGTTGCGCCCAGACTGTTGGCAGATTTTTTTCTTTGCTTTTTCTCTCCGAGATGCACTAGTGCGCCGTACATAAATTGTTGCAATTTTTTTTATGAAAATCATATCTTTTTTTAACGTCCGTAAAAATAACTTAGAAAGATACCAGTTTTTGCGGCTGCACAGCAAAAAAAATTTATGTAGATTGCAGATAAAATAGTATGATAGGGGGTTTACAGTGGTAGAACGTGAGGGAAACGTCTGAAGTGGCGGTAGACGTTGATAATAATGTTATTGCTTTTGGGATTGTGGTTAACCAAATTTTTCTAAACGCGTCCTGACCTGATCCAGAATGGTGATTGTTTGTTCGTTTAAACGATGACCCATCACCCATCAGTCGCAGAGCACAATCAGCGCATATAGTGTCGTTTTCTTAACACAAATCGCTTAACCTAGTCGTTGGAGGCCGATGAATTGTTTTCGAGCTTTTCGAAAATCTAAAATTGGATTGCACCATAAAATCCATTCAACAATCTTAAAAAGTTCTATCTTCATCCTTATTCCCCCCCCCCTCGAGATCTTTTCAAGGTTACTACAGAAAGGTTTGTCTAGTAAGCGGACTCGATCCCTGACTAAAGGTGCAACGAGATAGATTGGAAATTTGGGTTGGTATGGTTAACATCTTTCACTGCAGCCACAGTTGGGACTATTGCCATGTCTACTCGGATTGGCTGTGATTTCTCTTCAATCCCTGCGCTTTCAATGAAGCCTAGTTTTTTGCGAAGAGAAATGGTCAAGAATTCCGATGGTCCATGAAACCCTGACCGAAATGACGAAGTCTGTTGTGAGCTAAACCCTCACATGCACACATATGCTTTGGTATTTCGTCTTCGTCATTGCATATTCTGCAAATTTTAGTCCAGAGACCAATCCATTTGTTTTGCTTCCACATGTGACAATGTCCAGTCAGAGCTCCCCCTAGGGTTCGGGTCTGATATCTGATAATATAAAGAGACGACTACCTTGTCCATATGTTTGGTCTCCAAGTAGTCATTGAACTTGGGAGACTTCTTCTCAGTTCATCTGTTCTGAATCGCTACTTCTTCTCTCACATGAAAAAAGCCAATGTTCTACTCAATTGCAGTCCGATTTAAGAAAAAAGCGAGGATATCTCAAGAACCTTGCCTATTCAGTTTGCTTGCTTGCTCGTTCTGTTAACAGAAACTTAAAGGAGGGTTTCCTTGGCCAGCTCTCCTCGGTACTGTTCCACAAGTTTAAATGAAGTTGTATGAGAAAATATACGTAGTCCTTTTTTTAACGCTCCTTGGATTTAACTTCCGGCTTCTTATGGTACCGAACTGCTGGCACAGTCATTTTCCTATCCGTAGTTGATAACTGATTAAAAAAGTGTTACAGCTTTTATCTGATTCCGGCTTAATATACTCCTAATTTTCCTTTCGATTGTTCGCTTTCGTGTGTTTCTTTATCGACCGGCCCACAACACCGCTGCCTCTGAGCCGGCTTTGTCCAGTCTTACTCAAGGTATGACCGATCTATTGCCACATCCATCTCTTAATCTCTATACCTATGATAGCCTATCTTGGACTGTCCAGTCGTCCTCCAACTTCCCAATCAGTTCCATTTTCCACAAAGCGACCACTCCTTGTAGGACCAATGACCCAAAAGCTGCTAGCACGCCTTTTCCAGAGTGTACAAATATTTCAGACATTCACGGTATTCGAAAGGCGTTGTTTCCGCTCCTTTGATCCGGACAGTTTTCATTTTTTTTTTTTTTTTTATAGAAAAGTGTACAAATAGAACTTCCCGATGTTTACATAGTTCCGTGGCCGAACAAAAAAAAAAAACCCAGAAACAAGCCGAATTTCAGCGCCAAATGCGGTAAACCCCCCGCCAACTTAAGAACTCTCGTGTTCACTCAATCTGTCATTGAGAAGGTCATTTACACTGAACCAAGTGGCAACTCTTTCCTACACAAAACCAATTTTCAATTGAATAAATTACGGCAAACTTTAATCGCCATTTCCTCCGCGCGATGAAACAGCAAACAGCGGGCGAAACTAAAACGTTCCGTCCGCCACATCAATTCGCTGTCGCGCCGGTTCGATGTCCGTCGGCGGCCGTGCCGCAAGATCTGAACGCCCGCGGCGGCGTCCAGAAACGTCAAAAAATCTTTCGTTTTTCGTCTGATTGAAATGCGTGTGCGACCGAGACAAAAGCCTGGGCCTCCCGTGGCGCAGAAAAGGAAACAAAATCAAATTTGTTTCCTCAAACAACAGAAAAAAAAACAATCAAACACCATTCATTAGCGACTGCGAACAAAAAAAAACAATTAAAAATTTCGCACCAGCCCACTCAAACCTTTCATAAACACATGCATCCGTGCACGGAAGAACGCACACAGTCGAAACAAAATCGGTATAAAATTCCGCTCACTTTTCACACGCACACTACCAGCGCGCCAATAAAATCGCACTCACACAGCCACACAGCTCCTATGTGGGAAAAAAAATCTTTTTTTTTTTTTTCTTCCATGCCTACGCCAAAGTACTAAATTTTACACCACAAATTATTACATTTCTCACATAAATTTTGTGCTTCGTGATATGTTGACGCATCCAATCTGGACAATTCGCACACTTTTCCGTTGTTTTCGGTCCGTTTTATGCGATTTTAACACGTACGATTTTTACTAACATCGGAAATTGACAGCACGCAACTAAGATGGCGGCTGCGAATGCGTTCTAAAAAAAATGCAGCAATATGAGGCGTAGTAAGTGTGTGCGCGAGACGGAAAATTCGGTCGTTTTTCGCTCAGTACTTCGCGGAATGAGCGCTAACTTCAGATTGAATGGGTGTGGTATGGGGAGGAACTAGGAGGTTTGAGAGCTCGCTAGATAATCGCTGTTGACGTTTCAATGACCGTTGGAAGTCCTCATTTTTGACTTGAAGGTCCGATGTTAATAACATTGTTTTACCTTGGCCTGACTAACCATGCAACGATAAAGTAAAGTGTTATCTATTTAATTTTTTCTAAACCTTTTCCGGATACAAGGTGACGTGTAGTGTAAATGATTGTAATGCTGCCTATATTGAGAGTAGAATGGTAATAATGCCGACCTCTTCTGCTTCGTCTGCGTTTTATTATCGAGAGCGTGTCGACCGTTGCAACCAGTCATGTCCTGAAAATTCCATACAAAACATCGATAATCGACTGTGCAGAGCGATACATTTTATAATGCTTTCTTCGCTGCAGGCTAATGGCGAAAATATCAAAACAAAAAAATTCAACCCACGAAAACGAATTTCTTGAGCAACAAACGAAAAACATCTTCTGCTGGAAATATGGCAAGAAAACATTTCATAAACTTTCCATTTCGAAACTGTCCCATTCAATATCTTCCACTTGAGGATTAGTAGAAGGACCGTGTGAAATTACCAATTGACGTCTAACTGGACATTATGAAGTGTTAAATTTAGGTGGACGTTTTGCCAGAGCATATCTTCTGTTAATATGAGGGACTTGTGCACAAAAGACTCCGTCACTTCGGTCAGGTCTTCCTGGAAACATCGGAGTTCCTGACTATTTCTCTTCATTGAAAGTGCAGGGATAGAAGAGAAATCATTAATAATCCAAGGGGACGTCACAAGAAGCCCAATTTAGGCTTCAGTTAGTTCAGTAGAATTTATCATTTCGTTCGGGGCTTCGTGTAACCATCGGAATTCCTGACTATTCCTCTTCGTAAAATACTAAGCTTCATTGAAAACCAAGGGATCCAAGAGGAATCACTGTTATTGAGGCTTCAGTGCCAGAGGTAAGAAAACCAAACCAAACCCAACTCAAAAATCGAAATCTTGTTGTAAACGGAGGCCTTGGAGTGATTATTTGGACTTGAAAAAGTCAAACCAACCCAGAGGAAAGGAAGGTTCAGGAAAGAATGGCCAATTATGCCTACGTCCGAATTGGTGGCTGATGTTCGAGCGGAAGCCGTATTCTTTTTTCTCCATATTTTACCGCGACCACCCTTTCCGAAAAATGTTAAATTTCGATGCATTGGTAATAAGGCCATATTCGGAAGAGTTGGTCGCGGTAAATATGGAGGAAAAAGAATACGGTTTTAGAGACCAAAAATTCGGTTCCTACTGTCAAGTACGGTGGAGATAATGTTATGGTTTGGAGAGCCATAGCTGCATCTGGGTTTTTGTTGAAACTACTATGGACCGCTGTTTACAAGAACCTGTTGGAACAACATTCGAAGCCATTAGTTGAGAAGTTGTGCCTTCGAGCGAGGTGGATTTTCCAACAAGGCAATGATCCAAAGCACACAGCACTTTTCGCCAAGAACTGTTTGATGTACTACGCTCCCAGGCAGCTTAATACGCCTCCCCCAAAGCCCGGATTTAAACCCAATAGGGCATGTATGGGAGCTTCATGAGCAGAAAATTCGGAAACTGGCAGTTTAGTTGCCTAATGCTGGAAGGTGAAACTTTTTATGTACCTATATACAGATGACCTAGAAAAGTAATAAAGACACAAAAAAGATAGGTTGCAATGCGACTGACAAAAGAACAACCAGGAGGCTATTTCAAATGTTTTTTTTATTTTGTCATTCGCATAGTGACCTGCATCGTATCTCAGCATTAAACGCGCTGCCAACTTCTACTCAAAACAATAAAGTTACGCCCAGACTGCCGTTTATCTTAAATGGAAATTACACACATTCGCTATCCAGGTATACGACAAAAATGTACTAAGTAAATCTTATCATAAATTTAAACGTTTTGCGTTACGTTCACTCCTTATAACAAGAGTAGGCATAGCATTTCCATTTTATTTTTATAGCTTTAGTCGAAAAACGAAAAATATAATTGCAATGGGATTCCGTCTATGTAAAATAATCGCACAAAGTGCGCGATTTAAAGCGCCAAACGCTATAAATAAGCACTAACCCAAGCTAGGAGAAAAAAAAGCAAGCAGTAAGAGTGGAACCGAGTAGCTAGTAAACAGAAAATTATTCAAGAGGCCCGAGAAGAAAAACACAAGAAAACTCTGTTTACTTAGCTTCGACTTGGTCCTCTTCACTTTTATAACAATTGCCTTTATGCCATATTATACTGAAAGAGATTACGGAACGCCCGATGAAGTTGCGGTCGCGTGATAATTTATTTATTACACATCGCAATCAATTTTGATGTTAATTATGTTGGGCATTGTAAATCGAGGCGGGTCCGATTGGCGAAACTAACGAACTGATACAATGCCTTTATTGTTGATCGTTTATTTGAAAATAACAATACTGAAAATTGCAATAGACTTCAAAGTTTTAATGGTAAAGATCATTTTCACTTTATGTGAACCCAGTGGCGTACGCAGTCTAAATGCCCCCAACTACGACCTACCAATCCTACCATTAGCAAATAAGAAACAACATTTTTCGCTCTAATTTTTTAATGCAAATTCTTTACAATTTTTTACTTCAAAAACTCAGTCCTGATCAGTGGCGGCTCGCCGCATGAAGCTAGTGAGGCTGAGCTTAAAGCTTGTGTTACACTGTTCGCTTTTTTCCCAGTTTTTTGTATATATTTTCGTGAAATGTATAGCGTGTAACACAAGCTTAAAGCTCAGCCTCACTAGCTTTATGCGGCGAGCCGCCACTGGTCCTGATACAGTACTGGCATATTCGCATTGATAGCAGCGGCGGCTCGCCGCAAAAAGCTAGTGAGGCTGCGCTTTAAGCTTGTGTTACACTGTATGATCAATGAGAGCTTTCTACAAGCTCGCCATACATTTCACGAAAATATATGCAAAAAACTGGGGAAATGCGAACAGTGTAACACAAACTTAAAGCTTAGCCTCACTAGCTTTTTGTGGCGAGCCGCCACTGATTGATAGTAGTTAAAAATCTACGAATTAAGAACATTCTCCACAGTAATTTTCAAATGCCAGGACATTATGAACGATGTCATGTAACTTGATGCCAGGAAGCAAAAAAACACCAACAATAATGTGAAAATCAATAACAAATCTGTTTCATAAGCTTAATTAGATATGGTTTATTGATCCGTACCAGTGGCGGCTCTCCGCATAAAGCTAGTGAGGCTGAGCTTTAAGCTTGTGTTACTCTGTATGACCAATGAGAGCTTTCTACAAGCTCGCCATACCTTTCACGAAAATATATGCAAAAAACTGGGAAAAAACGAACAGTGTAACACAAGCTTAAAGCTCAGCCTCACTAGCTTTATGCAGAGAGCCGCCACTGATCCATACGTATTCGGACTTCTGAATGACATCGCACAGAATCATAATGAACTTAGTACCTGCACGATAGCTCAAATCGGGACCTGACCTCTTGAAGTCGTTGTCTTCAATCATCTCGATACAAAGACCGCGACCTCCAGCTGCTAATTTTTAAGATAGCTTTTCAACCTTCATCAACCGAGTCTTCCCATCGTTTGTGTGGTTTCCGTACTAGTCTGTTACCTTTAAGAGCACGTTTGGGGATTCTTACATATTCTATTGATTTACATTCCCAGCCCACATCAGTTTACGTACATAGCTTGGTAAACGTTGAAACTTCTTGCTCCTCGTAGAGATGATACAACTCATGGCTGTATCTTATTCGCTAGTCCGTTTCTTCCTTCACAGGTCCCAAAATTCTTCGGAGGACCTTTTTTTCGAATGCATTAACTGCTTTTTCGGAAACTAATGCTTCACGTCTCGCCACTAACTTTTCAAGCTGTTTCGTCAACTGTCCTTTTTGGGAATTACCACAGAACGGCTGTGAGTGCCGCACATACATACCTTGACCTCCATTCCGATTCCACTGATGACACTACAAGTACAGGGTGGCCCAAAATGAATCACCCTATTGAAAGATGTTATAACTTTTGTAAATGACGACAACTGTCACTAGCCCTAACCAGAATTGACTTAGAGAACATTAAGGCACCTTAAGGGGTTAGGCCAGTCTAGAGCCCTCAAAAAAGGGCTAAATTTGACAGGGAGTAAGGAAAAAGGAATTTCTCTGTTTCAGGTTTTATTAAACATGTATTTGAGTGTATAAAAATAATTGTATATTGACATTTTGATACAAAATGGCGGCTACTGGGCCAATCTTCGGAATCACCTTTTTCAAGAGGGCCTGTACGGGCGACGGTGATTCTAGGAGCTCGTGCTATCTGAAACAAAATAAAAAACGGGATCTTAATCTACATAAGATTTGCTAATAAAGTACGTACGTTTTTAGCTTTACATCAATTTTTCGCAAAATGGCGGACTTGTGAAAAAAAGTTAATCTTTTGACCGAAAAAATGAGCAGTAAATTGTTTATAAAAAAAAAGTTGCTATGATAACAAAAAAATCGTACGTAGTTTACTAGATAATGTTACTGTGAAGCTACATTTAAAATTTCAAGTGGATACATGCGATAGTCTCCGAGTACCATCGACGCCCGATTTGAAAAATGCAGTTTCGAGAAAAACACGTTTAAAGTTTTACGAGCTGAAAATTTTGTTAGATGTACCTTCAGCTGACTGACCCACACATACAGCATATTGATGAACTAGCACCTCCTAACGGCCTTTTGGGGAACCATTACGGCCATCAGGCCCCCTTGGTACATTAGTGCAGAGGGTAAGAGTCGTAAAAGAGGGACAAATGGAAGCGGCAGGTAGAAAATGCGCTCGTCGCTTCGACACTACAGCGGACAGGGAAATTTTTTTCTACTATTCTAACAATTGAATAATGTTTTTAGGACCCTAAAGTGTACTTTAAGCCAAAAAAAAATCGATTTTTCGAAAATCTTAGACTTGCCTAACCCCTTAAGTCTTTCGCTTTATGGTGTGCTTACACTCACCCATGAGGCTCGCCTCGACGCGAGAAGCTACCCCCATCAGGCCATTGCAAACCGTTTCTCAAATGTAAGACTCTTGCGACTGCACGAGCTATTTCATTGCTTGATTTTTTGGTGGGGATAGAGGCTCGTCGCAAACGCTGAGTGTAAATGCACCATTATGCTATGTTTCCACTGCCCCGTAAACTCGCGATTAAGAGTACGGGATTAAAAACTGTTTCCATTTCATTCCTAGATTAAATTTGACAGTTGAAACTAAACAACTGTTGTGCACTGTCAATATTTTTATTAGTCGACGACAGTTCGAAATAGAGTCTATGTGCAAAAATGTTTCCGTTCAACAATTAAATA
The DNA here is from genome assembly GCA_949128065.1 of Beris chalybata. Classification (NCBI taxonomy): domain Eukaryota; kingdom Metazoa; phylum Arthropoda; class Insecta; order Diptera; family Stratiomyidae; genus Beris; species Beris chalybata. Next base: position 139,104,231 of record OX421894.1, read on the forward strand.
CTGTAAATGACAAAAGTTGAGTAAAAAACATACTTACGCTTAACAATTTTCTTTTTTTATAACTGACATTTCACATTTGACATCTCCAAGTATGACTTTTGCCAACATATGGTTTGCTGAATTTCTCTGCCTTTGGCTGAATTGCAATTTACTGGGTTGACACTAAAACATTACGAGATTAGAAACTAGATTATTTTTTAATCTCGCGGTTTGGTAATCTCAATCTTGTATGGGTAATCTACTAGATTAGCGTATAGACTTGCTTAATCGCGTGTTTACCGGGCAGTGGAAACATGGCATAAGACTCTTACGACTGCACGAGCTATTTCATTGATTGATTTTTTTGGTGGGGATAGAGGCTCGTCGCAAACGCTGAGTGTAAATGGACCAACAGACTCTGGAAGCTATCAAAGAGAATATCCGACTATTTGAAAAGTCCATATCTCGAAAACGGAACCAAAAAGCTTCAACTTTCTAACATAAGCGACTTTGGAGAAACAATTTTCAGCATCTATTACTGCAAGCTGTGCACACAATAATTGACTTCAGGACGTCATATTTTTATCTTATCTGGAACACAGAACGTCAAACAAAAACAACCTGCACGTCTCACGTCTCCTCAGCATATGAGCGAATCAAATTAACGCTCACCTTGATAAGCTTCTACGAAGCTTTATTTCATTGTTGTTTGTCCACGACAAACCAACCACGTGACCATAGTGAGTAAATTTTTGAATTCAAACGAAGCATGCGCGTAAAAACGAACAGAAATGATAAACAATAAGAAATCCCTCCCCCACCCCAACCCAAAACCCCATTCCAACTATAAAACAACAAACAACTCACAGTTTTAGTCGATTGGCCATTATACGAAAAAGCTTTCGATTAGCTTCGAATTTGACCTCGTCAAGGACTTGCAGCAAAACTGAAGCCCTCCGTTAAAAATAAACTAAATTCAGCTCTAAAACCTAAATAAAAAAATCTCGAAGATAAAACCTCTAAACCCATCAGAAAACAACTCCATAATTAGCACAGGTAAAATTTATACATAAAAAAAACCATCTGATGACGATAACGATTAAAATTTCTGTGACGTCATAAACTTACTTTACATTTCCCCACACGATGCCTAGTTATTTTTAAAAATAAAAAATGTGGGCGCGATTTCTTATTGTTATCGCATAAAAATTTTTAAATTTGGCTGTTTTGGTATGCAAGCGAGCGGAGCGGACAGAGAACACCAGCGAATTTGTTGTGGTACGCTACACGCTACGAAACGAACGAGCGTTATGCGATCGAAAGCTCGTCGGAGAATGATAGCAACAAGAAAACAACATTTTAGGCAATTATGTCATAATTAAGGTCAAGTTCATGACGTTCGGAATTTTTAAGTTTTCACTTTTATTCGGCTAAGAAAAAAAGACCACGACGATAAAAAAAACATTTTAAACTTCGCGCCATAACGTTTCGCAGGTGAGACGAGGAAGTTTTATCGACACGAACCATGGACAATTTGAAATGAAAACGTGAAAAATAAACTTCTAAGGCCTTGGTAAACAGGGAATAGTGCCACGATTTGTATTCGGCACAGGTAGACCTTTCTGAATAGAGCGGAGTTTCGAGTTTGATAAAAATTAGAAGCGGATTATCGAATGAATGTTAAATTCGACTGAGCATTGTCGGTTATTTTTCTAGAATAGATTGAAGCAATCGAAAAGTCCTTACAGTACTCACTGTCTTCAATGTGTCTACATACAAAAGTCATGTCACTACAGAAATAAACAAAACTCTGACCTTCACCGACGTTTTATACCCAGAACCATAGAGATATATACTGGAGATGGCAAGCAGCGGTTGAGTTGAAGGCGGACGTCGCCGCACTTAATTTGCACGCAAAACAACAATAAATTGACATAACGCACCTGTTTTGTCTCACTCACTCACACGCTAAGACAACAACAATTTGATATAACGACCATGTTTTGTCTCAATTTTCATCGTGTTTTTAGCTTCAAAGCGCTTTATACAAAACCGGTGTCTTATCGTCTCCACTAGCTCTATGCCCAGAACCGACTGCTCCACTTAAGTGAAACAAGCCACATTTTACTCATTGAAAACAATGAAAATGTACTGATCGAGTTTAAAAACTGAAAAACAATACACAGAATTCCAAAACTAAAAGTCCCGAAACTCAAAATTCCGAATCACAAGTTTATAGTACAAAACAATATATAAAAATATTTTGGATATAAATATTGTAGGCAAACGTCAATGATGTTAGCATTTCTCTACTTATGCAATTTTTTGCTTTATTTCATTTGAAGCGCGAAAGCTTCATTGTGGCTAAAAACTATCCTATACCCAATACTCGATAGCTGGCAAACATTTGCAACACACTTCTTGTATGGCAGTCGTCTGGAATACCACAAACTTCTGAAATTAGTTTATGTATGTACTCGTATATACGTAGTGGAAAATAAATCAATTCGATATCTTATTAGACCTAAGAGATATAACAGAATTCGTGAAACTGTGTGCAACCCGTTTACATCCTCATGAAAAAAATCTAAACATGGGGCTTAGGACTTAGGAGGTTGTTCAAAAATCTGGCAATTTTTTTTTTTAAGGATTCCGAACTGGACTTAGGTGGTTAGCCCTTAAGGCTTCAGTGCACGTTAAATGCGATTTTGATGATTTATGACTGTTTTCTTGCTAATATTTCGCGTTAATGGCAACAAAAAAACAAAATAAAATTACACCACTTTATTAGCTGGTATGTAAACTGGGTCCTATATAAAGAAAAAAATCAAAACTATATTTGGAAAAAATGATATTAGAACAACAACCCTTGAACATTTTTTAAAATGCGTAAATTTTAGTTTTTTAAACGCATATTGCCTATTTCTTGAATAATTAACATGTGATTTTCATTAATATAATGCTAGAAAAAATCTTAAAGAAGGTCCTGTATAGATCGAATTTTAAAAAATTTTCATTTTTGTTAATAATATACCTATAAAGTCAAACTGATGCAATTTTTCACGATTTTCATGGCAAGAATTACATAAGAAGACCGCATTTCATTGAAAAGTATCATTTTTATTTTTTTCAGTAAAATCAAAATTAGTTCGCTGATAGACAGCGAACGATGCAGACGTATTGTCCACGCCAAATTACACGAACGAAAAACGATTTCAATCGATTAAAATCCTCTCAAGAAAGAAAAATCAAACTGGGATAAAAAATTGTCGTACCGGACTCATGGGGCCTTAATACACTGTGGTGTACAGTCCAGTCAGCTTAGGGATGGGAGGCCAGAAATTCGAGTCGGGTATGACAGTGTACTAGTTGGTGTTAATAATTTCTTTAGCGCTGTTTGTATGATCTACCAGAACAGCAATGTTGCCTACAACAAATCAACTTCTGTCTGGAAGTTCTGATAGTGTTTGTGAATCTTAAAAGAATGTAAACAGAACTCATCTGCTCAGTGTTAAATCCTTCAGTAATGATTTTATTAAACATTCCGCACTGTTCACTATTTTTTATTAATAATTTCGAAGCCAATTGTATATAAAATAGTATTACTCTGTACGTTATGCTGTCAAATATCAAGGTAAGTTTTGGTTTGGCAAATTAGTTTATTTGGTCTTATCTTGCCTATTTTGACAGAAAACATTTTAGTGACTAATTTTTCGCCAAACTTTTTGAGTCAAATAATACTAGCTTGAGGAATGTAGTGGAATTTATGAAAATATATAGTACAACTTCTTTACACCCCCTTCGGGGATTAATATAAGAAAATTATGTAAACGGTTTTTAGGTATTAGTATAAAAAAAAATTTAAGACCTACGAGATATGACGAAATTCGTGCAACAAATTTTCACTGACCTTATTTTTCGACCAAACTCCGTACCACAATCGATATCTGAATTTTATTTATCTAAATTACTTTACTGAAAACACTGAAAACCACTTCTATTTCTTTGCTAAGGGAACCAACCACTTGCATAAGTTCCAAGATCTTCTTTTAACCCATTTAGACCTGAAACTATCCTAATCCTAATTTTGTGAAATTTTCATGATTAAGGGAATATAGAATGTAGTTCATATTTCATTATATTTTTACCACAATGAACTATTTATACAGTTCAAGCTTACACCTTCTGTTTGACGTTAGACTGCATCGATATTACGACAGCAGATTGGATACTTAGGTTTTTCTTTTTTCGGCTAACAGTAAAGAACCGTACCATATATTGTACGGTAGGTCTTAATGGGTTTTAAACAGTTTTTGAGATAGGAGACGTGATTTCTTAGAAAAAAAATGTTATCACCCCATGTACATGTTCTACCGGCTACCATTCTTCTCGAAAAAATTTGCAACATAATCAGTGAACAGCGGAGTTGACTGATAAGAAATTTTTTCGCCGCAATTTTTTATCCGTCAATATACATACAAAAATCGAATTTCATCTTTCTGTGGTAATTAGTTCGTGAAGTATCGTAATCTAAAGTTTTTCCCCTGACCCGTCTTAATATTTTATACCCGATCTCTTTCCCTACTATACGAGTGCACATATGCAAACAATTACAAAGTTTCAGGTTTGTTGAATGAACCGTTCAGGAGTCATCATTATCATAGATATATATGTGTTCCAAATTTCAACTTTCTATCGTAAGCTTATCTTGAGATATATATAAGGTAAAATTTTTCTCCCCAACAATTTTTAATTTATATCTAAAAGGGTTTGAAAGATACGAATCTTAAAATACGGGGGACAGACAGACTGACATTTTTTTTTTCAGTTTTGAGTCCAACTAGTCAAAGCTAAGTGTACATGATAGAGAAAAAACAATAGAGTTAGAGGAAATCCTCGCGAAATACGTGTACAGACAGACCACATAGTGGAGAGCACTAAATTTTCTCTACGTAGGCTGCCTTTTATGTTTCAGGATTTGGCAACCCTGGTGGTGCAATCTGTTAACTGACAGCTCTATCGTAAAGTTGGACATTTTTGAGGTTATACGTATTCAGAACGTTTTGCCATACGAGCGCTATTTGTGTTGTTTGCAGTAAGTTTAAAGATTTATCTCAGCTCAAAAATGGAATTAAATCGTGAACATTTTCGTGCGATTATTTTTTACAACTTTCGACGTGGATTAACTCAGCAACAGTGTATAGATGAACTTAATTCAATTTTGGGCGATGAAGCTCCATCAAGGACCAGTGTTTATCGATGAAATGGTGAATTCAATCGTGGTCGTAGTTCACTTCAAGACGAATTTCGTGAAGGTCGTCCAAAATCAGTTGTTGTTCCGGCAACCATTGATGCTGTGCGCAAACTGATATTGGAAGATCGTCATTTAACCTAACGTGAGTTGAGACAACCTTAGGCATTAGTGGGACCAGCATACATTCAATATTGCATGATCATTTGATTGTCAAAAAAATTTGTTCGCGTTGGATCCCGCATAATTTGACAAAAGCTCAAAAAGATGCTCGTGTCAATTGGTCCAAAGAAATGCTCAAAAACATCGATTTGATGAGTCATGCACCGTGTAGTCCTGACTTGGCACCGAATGACTTCTTTTTATTCCCGTACGTAAAAAACAAACTGTGAGGTCAACGTTTTTCGACACCTGAAGAAGCGGTTGCCGCATTCAGAATGCATGTTTTGGAGATACCTCAATCAGAGTGGCAAAAGTGCTTCGACAATTGGTTCAAACGCATGCAAAAGTGTATAGATTTTCATGGGGAATATTTTGAAAAACAATAAAGTGGTTTTCGATGATTAATATTTGTTTTTCTTCTCTAATCCCGAAATATAAAAGGCAACCTACGTATACGAAATGTCTCTACCAAAATTTCTCTGTCGTGTAGACGGGTCTTTAGAACGAGAAAAAAATTTCAGGATTTCAATTTTTTTTAAAACTATTTGTCATTTCTTCACTATCGATTTCACATTCGATCGCAGTGTGTAAGCCAAAGACATCATATGTGAATCGCTAACGACTCATCTAGTTTATCTTCACCGTTAAATTCAATTGCGATTCTTTGGTGAATCATTGAGTGTTCTGTTTTGCTACTCGTAAGGGAATCATGTATGTGAACCATATGTGAAAGATTTCGGTGGACCACATGCACAATTCTTCTATACAAGAAGAGTTTATATATACCACATATTCATGTTAGACCCATATTTAAAATTAAATTTTTCTTCACCTCCTATGAAAGGTGAACGTTTATCGAGTTTTGGCTAAGCTACGACTACGACATGATTTTCACAGCCTCCTTCAAACAAAGTTCATTTCCATATAATCTACTGCGGATCTTTACTAAATTATTTGCTGGAAATCGATACTATTTTCAATAAAAAAAAAAATCAACAATGTTAATTTCCCTTAAGCCATCGTTAAAAACACTTCAAAGGTCATCTCTTCGATTCCGCTTTTCATTGCCAGCTCAATATTTACATAAGTTTTTTGAATACTACCTACTCCTACAATAGGAAACATAAAAAATTACTATACCAACCTGCCTAAGGTGTTGAGAAATTTTTTTTCTTAATATGGTTTGAACAGTGCGAAAAAAATAATAAAAACCGACGAATAAATAGAAATGCGAAGAAAATCTTTTAGTTGATTTGCAGAACCGTGCTTCAGACACCTAAACCCAACTTGATAGATACTTCATAAAATTGAATAAGACGACGGAGAGCTCAATTTTTGCGTCTTTTACTAAAAAAAAAAAAAAAAATAAATAAATCACGTGAAATTTAAGTCCACTTGAAACCTGTTCCACAACAAATCCAACAATATTTGAATTGAACACTTTAAAATTTTAGAGACCGTTACCTGTTAGAAGGAAACAGGAAAGGTGCGCAATGCTAAGCGAATTTTGAAATTGAATATAGTTCGAATTTATTATTAATATATTCATCTGATAAATAAATTATTATTAAACGGTTACGTAAACGTATAGGATATATTTTATTAGCTCAGTAGCAACGAGTATTATATGTAGGTACTTAAAAACCATATATTAATATTTTACACGTATGGTTGTGGGAGGGTGGTTGAAGGTGCGATAACTCTTGGTGCCATCCTCATTATTTTGCCTATTATTTTTTCCATGACCCAAAGACGTATTTGTATTTTAAGGGTGTAACTGCCATCAATACCTCTGTTCTGTTGAACCTCGACTTTAAAGAACTTTGGGCCGTTATTACGACCTTCAGTTAAAATTTAACCGGAACTTTAACTTAAGTTTCGTATGAACGTCTGTCAGTTAAAGTTCCAGTTAGAACTTTACTGATGATCGTAGGAACGGGCCCTAGTCTTACAAATTCCATTGAAGTTGATATAAAATTTCAACTTTCTAAATCAATCATCTCTATAGAAGCGCAGAGACGTACAACAATTTAATATGTAGTTGATTATTACCGAAAAATATTCTTTATTCTGTTTAAATATAATATACTCGTAACAATAGTATTCGATTTATGATGGATAAATAAAAAAAAAAAACAAATGCCAAAAATAGGAAATATTATATTACATCCATTAGAAAATTAAGAACTCTGATCAAAGCCCCCTTTTCACGGCGTTATTTTTGTACGATAGTACTTTCACGAAAGTATAACACGATAGTGTGATAGTGTGACAGTCTGCTGTTTACACGGCGCGATAGTGCGACAGTGAAACTAGACATGTAACTTGTCTAATTTATCTTGTCAAACGTGATAATATCAAGTGTATCAAGTAGAGTTGGTTGCTATTATGCATATTGTAACAAGTAAATATTATATAATTTCAAATTAAAATTAATTTGTATATTTATTAAAAAAAATTTAAAAGGTGGCGTCTCGCAATAAGCAACACGTACACACAAAACTAAAATTATATTTTCTTGGAACTAGCAGCACATCACAATATCGAAATTATTAAATATTTTTATGTTTTGAAATTATATATTATTGTTTTAACGTCAAATGTCAATGTCAAGATAAAATTATCGCGATAGTTCTATCAACTATCTCGTCAAGCATGATAGTGCGATAGTGCTATCATGACAGCGCGAAAGTAACTATCGAGAAGTTTTCATGGTGAAAGTTCTGACGATAGTAATTATCATGACAGCAACTATCGCAAAAACTATCACCGTGTGAACGGGGGCTAAAGTGAGCAAACAGACTAACGAGAGTAGTTAGTGCCCAAGAGCATTGGGCAAAGCTATGGCTTAGACTTTAGAGAGTGTAGTAATGTGACCAATATACCTATATGCAATTTAAAAAAAAAAAATTGTAGATCAATGTCTCACAAGAAAACGAGTTCAACCGACTTAAGGGGGTCACTCGACGAATTCCATACAAATTTATGTACGTTTTTCTCGGGAACCGCTCAACCGACTTTAATAAAACTTTGTATACTTTTTAACAAATTTAATGCTACTGAATGAAGGTGTTTCAGAAATATTTAAAACTAATTGACTTATAAGCTTTAAAGATTAAAACTATTTTCAAGATTTTTTAACTTTAATAAAAAATACTTAGAATCAACTATGTATTTAAAAATTTCTCCATTCAGTGTTTAGACCATGTTCATCTTGATATCTGTTATCATTTTCGAGCAAAGAGAACATTTCTTGAAAATATAGTGAAAAAAAAATTATGCATAGGAGAGGGAAAAAACTAAAATCATTTAGTTTTCACCCTTTTCAATGATTTTCTCTACAAAATTAATTTATTTCTTTGTTTATATTGTTGATAAAAATCACAGAAATGGTATTCGTTCTGTTTTTTAACCTTCTTCAGTTTTTTATCAGATTTAGTTGTGTTTTTCGTTTAAAATATAAATATTAACGGTCTTTCTTATTTTTAACTTATTTTCTAGGCATTTTTACTGATTGGAAATAACTGCAGTTTGTTTTATTTTGTGTAGAATTTAATGTAGAAAAATAATACAATATTAACAAAAAAATTTTTTTTTTTTTTCATTTCTTAAGCTGGCCGCACACTGAAAGAGCAAAAACAGTTTTAGTCAAAAACATTTTTGTTATTGCTCATTCAGTGTGCGTCCATCCAACAGTTTTAGTCAAAAACTGATTAGTATCGTGCCTTGGAGGCACGCGACTAATCTGTGTGCTCTGATAATTTAATTGCTATTGAAACAGCGACATATTATTGGTTAGTCAAAAATGTTTTTGACTAATACTGTTTTTGCTCTTTCAGTGTGCAGCCAGCCTAAGTGAGTAACCCCCTATTTCGTTGGTCTTGTACTGAAGTAACTCTAGCATTACTTCAAGGCCTATGTCTGATTTGGGCTGTTGCGCCGTTGATTATTATAACATTATTAACCCCTTTAAATACTAAGAAATTGAAGAAACCGTATGCATCCCGACGAAACTAATAGTAATTCTTTTGGAAAAGAATCGAACATTTTTTGGTCCGTCGAGCCAGATTTGAACTAGCGACCTAATAAAACCAGAAGAAGTAACCACAAATATTATTGTGAATATCAATTACAAAATAGTTGCATCACATTTCATTGGAAAATTTTAATTTTCTCCATTTAATAAAATGTGCTACTTTTCGAATTGATAAAATATAGTTAGGTTCTTTGTGCCACCCTCTAAGGGGCACTTGTCTGTGTAATAAATTCATTCAACAATAATTGTTAATTGTGGCATACAAAACTATAAAGTTTTTCTTCTTCCTTTTCAACTCTACAAAAAAAAACCAGTCATGACGATGATGCAACATTATAAATTGCGAATGTGAATGCCGTTGTGAACTTTCCACATTTATTAATAGTTTTATTTAATTTTAAAGCTTTTCAAGCCATTAACCTGGTGTGACCTTGATAATAATAAATAAAATCGAAAGCGATAGTGGATTTAGTGATCACATTTAAAAAAACGACAACATATGAAAACGATATTAAACAAACTACGCTAATATAATAATACATAAAAAAAAGAATTAAATTATATTTTTTAACGTTATCACAAAATCCGATCTAATCTACTGTTGAGAAATTTTCCTGATATTGCGCAAAGTACTGATACTATTCAATAAAAATAAAATGACTAATATACAAACCATTTTAAAAATAGACCTTAATAAAAATACGTTTTTTTTTATATGTGAATTTTTATAATATTTACGTACGTAAGCTTTGTGTGACTTACAAAATGAAATACTGATGCGTATATTTTCCTTTAAGAAATTTAAACATATGATTGTTTTATCTCGTTTTATTATTCATGTGTGTATAGTAAAAGGTTTTACGGAATGTAATTTAAAAAAATATATCAACATGTTGTTTGTACAGCCTTACAGACGATAAACAAACAAAACCGTTGATAATTTCTCTACGCATTTTTTTATGTAAAGTAGGGAAAAACATTCTTACACTTGACTTGAGACACCTCCACTTAAATGGCGTTAAGCAAATAGATAAGCCGTTTATAGAAACTGCTAGATGCAAGACTATAGTGAAGGTGCATTGGTAATCATATCACATGAGACTTGACGCATGATACACACATGGACCATGCAACAAATCTCGACTTAAATCCCAACTAGTTAATTTTGTCGCGTCGGCCTCGACATCGCAAATTGCTTGCTCCTACCTTATGTAAGAAAATTCCCTGTTCTGCCTCAATTTAAACCAAAAACAAAGATTTCATTCGATGCTGGATTGGGGCAAAAATTTTCAGAGAAATCTCATATGTTTTGTTGCTGTTACATACGAGTTTGTTTAGCGCGAGTCACGTATATGCGAGCCAACGGATAAATTTCCAAAGTACACACACGTAACTTGTTTGCGGGGGGGGGGGGGGGGGGGAGGCATGTTCTTGATTTTAGTTCGACTTCGAATCGAAACCCAACAACAAAACTAAAAGCAAACAATTTTCGAGCTTGAAGCTTATCAGTTTGTTGTACAGATGTTTGATGACCTGCACTTATAGCGCTCTGACGTATACTCGCTACCATACGAATGTGATATAGTAATTAGATACTATACGGTTTTCGACTGCTTCATGTAGGGCCACAAATTGAAAATATTCGACAGACGATCAATCACAGGTGTAGAACTTGAAATCATTTACTTTTATGGACTGTTCGTAAGCAAACAAGATATAAATGAGCGCATTCGGTTTTCGAATCGTCAACAAACGTAAATATGACGAGTTGCCATGTTCATAGTATGAAATGGGCATATTGAGATATTTTCGAACTACATACTTGAATTTCTTAAGGTGCTTAGTATACGAGCAATTTTTCAAGCAATTGATTGCCCCGACGACTATTGCCAAAACTAGTTGAGCGATTAATGGAGCAATACAGGGTAATATAATGCAATGTGGTGATGGTTTCACGGGTGGCTGGTATTGTTCACCCTATAGTTGCTGTATTTCCACTAGGGATGGGCAAAGCAGTTCCTTTTAGTGGGTGAGTGAACTCCAACTCACTCACTGAAATGAACTACTTCGAGTTCCTTTTGAAGATCACTTACCCGGAGAAGGAACTAGTTCTTTTCAAATTCAGAGTGAATGTGAGGACCTAAAAAAAAACAAAAGGTCCTCACTCACGAAGGAACTGGTTTTTTTCAAGTTCGTAGTGAATGTGAGGACCTAAAAAAAAAGGTCCTCACTCACGAAAGAACTAGCTCTTTTCAAGTTGTTTCACGTGGCGAAACGAACTGAGTTGAATGAACTGCTCTTTTGGAACAGTTCACTCATTAACGATCCATCTCTAATTTCCACTGTCTTGAAAAATTCCGAGCAATTGTTCTTGTTGGGTGATTCAATCGTCAGTATTTTCTATCCAATAAAAATGTGTAGATCTATTCTCTTGGCTTCGTCCGCAGTCGTAAAACTAGTCAAGCTTAGCCTAGTCATCAATATAAATTTAATTGGACAGAAATTGCCTATGCTTCACGCCATAAACTGGTACATATAAGAAGACATAGACGTTGACGAAGCTGACTGTTCGTAGTATCTCGTCAAACTATTGACCTACAGTTGTTGTGATGGAAAATTTTGTTTTCAGCAAATGTGAAGGGCATAAGTATGTTAGTAACATTTGGCTTGTAAATTATTTTTTTTCTTATTTCATAAAACGATATTTCGTATTGCTGGAAACGAGTGTGTCTTTTTAAAATTGTCTAGTCAAAAACAATTTTCGTATTCAAATAAAATTCAATCAACATATAGATAATTAAAATGTAACGATTAAAATTCTTATCACTGTGCCAATACATTATTATGAAAATGATAATTATTATTTTTTTTTCCAAGTTACGCTATCTTCTACAATTATAAAATTTGTCACGATCCAAAATTGATGTTGCTTTTGAATAGGTGAGCGAATTGGAATAAAATTAATTTGTACGTGGGTTGATTAAATGGAATACTTTCGTAGAATTTTCTATTATTATGCAATGTGTGCACTAGCGATGGAAAAAAATTTCTTAATTTTTTTAAATTGAAACGTTTATTGTGTGAATTTATCGCTACGCAGTATAATCAGTTTGTTAAAGCAGTAAAAACTTTCAAACATTAAGCTGAGTTTCATTCATACAGTTTATTGTGGTGAGTTGTGATTGTTGCTCGAATCACTTCTAATAGTTGCATAACTGAAAGTTTCTTAAGGAAGAAAATTAAATCTTTCTGCTACGAACTTAAGACGATATTAAGAGCAGATGGACAAAATTTACCATAACGAAAAATCCTAAATTTTCACATTTTACTTAGTAATGAATAGAGGCTATGTATGAATGCAAACTTCTACCAGAATTGTACTCCACTGCACCCTTACTTAATTCAGAAGATATCGAAATGTATGATGCAAAACTTGCAAAGATTAACCGACAGTTTCATTTTCAAAATATTTTGCTTAAGGGCGAACCTTAGGGGAGGGGGGGGGGGGGTACATTGGGAATTTTTCCTTATCTGTATTACATCAATCCTCAAAAGAGTAAAAATCGTAAAATGAGAAAAAGAATAATTTTCAATCAAATGTTTCTTAAGGTCGTTCAAATCCGGCTCGACAGATTAAAAAATGTTCGATTGCTGTAGAAGATTTTTGTCCCAAAGAATATACACAACTAATTTTTTTTATTTAAATTTTGATTGTGCGACACATCTCAAGGTAACTTAAACAAATATAAATTTCTTTATATTTCACCAGATATAGAGTTACTGGTATTTCGATACGCAATTTTTTTATTTTGTGATTTTTAAAAATAAAAAAGTCTTGATTAACAACAATAATCATGAGGGAAACTCGTTGAATATATTCGGAAAAAGCAATCTAACAGGTTTATAATTAAAATATTAATAAAAGTATTTTTTTCTCCAACCAAAAACATAATAATAAATAAATGACTTCTCAATTAGCGTCAATAACAAACAGTTCAGTTTCGTTGCTCGTAAAAAGCATAATACAAATTTTAGTTAATGAAATTTTTTTTACTCTACTAAACGTTTAAATATAGCACCATATTATGACTTGTGTTTATGTTATATCTCTACAGCTAAATTGTTATTATGTAAATTATATTGTGGTCTGCGCAATGCGCAGCATAAAAGCTCTATTCGTAAACAACTTAAACAACTTGAAATCGCAGAATAATTGGCGACATTACAAAATCGAGAGATGAAACTAAAAATAGGAGCAGTCGGTACGAGTGTATATTATCTTGTGAAACTTTTATAAAATTTTTCTTCTTCTAGGAATTTGTAAGATTTTGCTATTTCTCCAAAGAAAAATGCCGCTTTTTCTTCAGAAATAATTTGATAAAGTTTTAATAGGAAAAAAAAATACTTAAATAGGTTTTATTTATATTTGTAAATAGGTTTTATTTATAATACTACGACTCTATCTTAATAATTAAGTTTGTAAACTATCAGTTTTGGTGTAGGTTGGCTCCATAATAATTATAAACAGATTGTTGTAGTCACGTTCCACTATTAGCTATCATAACGAAATATTTCCATTGTCTAAGGTGCAATTAGTAATGTAATTAAACAAGTCCGAATTAATTTAAATATTTTTTTATTGATAAGTATTCGACTACCAACTCGTTTTATGGGAAATTAGACATGAAATTGGAGTAATTAAACGGATTTAATAAGTAACTTGATATAATCATTAATGAGTTGGCAGCATTACCTACACAAACGTAAAGAATAAAAAACTCTTGAATGTTTCCAATCCTTTTATGTTAAAAGTTAACTTGTATCCCTTGTGAAATAATTCCAGTACCTAGTCAATGTGTTAAATTGGGGATCTTTTAATTAAAACTCGATGCGTTCTCAAACAATAGTTGCTTACAAGCGCCTAATTAAAATGGGGACGAAAGCCGTTTTTTTAATATATTGCTGACTGTCCCCAATCACTTATCAAAGACATCGAAGTTTTCAGAGAAAACTACAACCTTTCAATATCCAATTAGAATAGCATAGAAAGCTTGACATACTTCTCGCATATTCTGCACACTTCTTGCGTGTTTAACACACACAACCGAATATGCTGGAAGGCTCCCGACTTAACCCATGCAGTGTAAAAGTGCAGCAGGTCTTAAACACCGGATCAGTTTTTTATCTGCGAACGTGAGAAGATTACACTAAAAAGTGGATGTGGAAAGTGATTTCCACTGATAAGTGATTTCCACTGAAAAAATTAAGCAATAGAATGTGTTGTTTCATCAAGAATCGCCAAAAATGACTAAAATTGTCACCTTACAATTTCAAAATTTTTTGAAAATCTTTGTACATACTTGAAGATCTAGTGAAAAAATTTTCAAATTAAATTTTTTGTTTCTCTCTAATTTTTTTTGTTAGTTGTAGTATGTTAAAGTTTTCGCGAAAATGGTCGAAAATGATGTTCGAATCCTCTTTGAAAATTCATATCTCCGATAATTTTTATCCCAGCATAATAAAATAGGGCTTATTTTAAAGGGAAGGATGTAGCAATATAAAAAAATAAAAATAATCCTGGAAATTTTTTTTCTAAGGATAGCGATTTCGTCCTTTATCCTTGAATATCTTAAAATTATTTTTTTTTTATTCTTTTATTTTTTGTAGGTTATACTGCTTTACAAAACATACCAATAAAATTATTTTGGGATCCCAATACGACAATAATAATTGTGGCATTGCGCGAATCGCGTTCGGCGCCACAACCATTCATTCCTCCTCGATTCTATCCGCTAAATAATTTCTGAGAATTCCAAACCTAGTATGTACCTAATTAATTTTATAATACCTCCAATTTCTCGGATTGACAAAATACAGATGGAGGCAAGAGCCCCTGCACCCTCTTCCGCTCTGACGGATCCACTTCGCTTATCTCTAATTATCGAAATTTTCCTCTCATGTCCCATTATTTGGCCCGGTTAATTTTCGTATTGTTCTAATTTTATTGAGTGTGCTATTAATTTTGTGGATGTGAAAGTTCCAAAGCAACAAAAAGAGGTCGTTTCGTTTTAAAACAAAGATCAATAGAAATCTTCTAGGAAAAGAATACGAAAACAAAGCAACCGAAATCAAGGGCATGAAATAAAGCGATTTTACAACCCATTATAAAAATCCACAACGCATTTATGAACATATGTAGATTCATCGCAGCTCATAAAAGGCATTACATATATCGAATTACGCATCGGATCA
This sequence comes from Beris chalybata, assembly GCA_949128065.1. Taxonomy (NCBI): domain Eukaryota; kingdom Metazoa; phylum Arthropoda; class Insecta; order Diptera; family Stratiomyidae; genus Beris; species Beris chalybata. The sequence continues at coordinate 139,119,911 of OX421894.1, forward strand.
GGCTTCGCCATTATTCCCCTACAGATTCGCAATTATTACAATAATAATTACAAATTGTGGAGCTCGTGACTAATGAGATACACCGCGTGGGGCTTCAGCTTCAAGACATTTGGATTATATTTAAGTACCTTTGCCACCGCAAGTTGTTTGGGCGTGAAGGTGAGCTTTCGTTCAACCAGTTTGGCTACAATTTTTAGTTATTCCAGAAGATTTCTACGTCGATCCCTTGCGTTCGGTGATGGGTGCCATGGAGCTCATATGCTCATCCCATATGTGACAGTGGCGCAATTTATAAAAAGCTTGTTTAGAGAGGGAACAAGAAAACTTCAATATACCTATGTATGTAGACAAGTCAGAGTCACACACGTTATACTATGTGAATACAACACCTTCTTACACACCATATGAGTATAGTGGAGTGACTATAGAGTACAACAACAAACCTTGCAAAATTGCTCAGTAAATTGTATACCTACAACCTACACGACACGATAGCAACGTTTCTTCTGCTTCATAATAAAAGAGCTTTCTGTACAAACAAAATTTATGCAAATTTCATATAACATACTTGTCTTAAACACATCTACAGATTGATTTAATTCGGATGCGATAAACAAAAACAAACTGCGCTATAAATGGGACATTATTTTTAGCAGGCGATTTTTATTGGACCAAAATACTCCATCAATGTATGCTGGTAATTTTATACCTAGATTATATATATACTAAGTTTCAACTTTCTAGCATAAGCCGTTCAATAGGAAACACAAAAAATTGTTTTGCAGTGTGCTACAAAACACCGTTTCAACTTGCTATCATTTGCAGTTCTTTTTATCATATAAAAAATATATTGCCTACTTTAAAAAAAAAAATAATAATTTCAGGTACAAAACTATGAATTTTACATGTTGTAGAAACAGCAAAGTCTTAATCTAAAAGGATTCATGAGCTATGAGACTTTGTAATACACTTTGAAAAAATGTTTAAATATTATACCGCTCATGTCATCCGAGTAACGACGACAATATATATTCATAACGGGAATCAATAATTAAAAAAAATTGTTCAGGCAGATTCAAGTTTAAATAAATTCAAATTCAAATTTATTTCAAGTTAAAATAGCTCGAGCTCGTTAGTTTCCATACAAAAGTCATTAAATCAAGTTAATATACGTTGGTCGATCAAACGAAAGATCCATAAAACTACGAATTTAAAATTGCGGACACTGAAAATTTTCGTCACCGTTAAAATCGCTATTTAACAATTTGCGAAGAAATATAAATTTGGGTTAAAAGTATTAAGTAACACAACTTTACCAAAATTATGATTATTTGCTTTCAGTTCTCAATTATTTGTGCAACTGTGTAATCTACAAAAGTTTTAGAAATTATACGACCTTTGTACATTTTACGTTTTGAAATATTTGATCAGTTCATTACTGAAATTCTGGGTGAAATGCAGTTGTACAAATATGTAGATAATATCGAATAATTTGGAGAAGAATTATTGTGTGTTGTGTTGACTATTTATTTTTAGAAGTAGTTCAGAGAAAGAAGTAGTGATAATGTTGCATCAGAACTATAATAGAATTGAAAATTATCTGCATAATCCCTTTAAACGTTTTTTAGGCGATAGTTAAGATCCAGAACATTTGTATAAAAGTGTAGCGAATGACTTGGCATGGGGTAGGATAACACCAGTCTGATTCGGAAAATTTTTATGCAATAATTCTATTCATCCCTTATTATAATAATCAATGGCGCAACAGCCCAAACCAGGCCTAGGCCTTGAAGTAATGCTAGAGTTACTTCATTTCGAGACCAACGGAACACTAGTTTCACGTCTTAAAATTAATAATAATAATCAATGGCACAACAGTCCAAATTCATCCTAGGGCTTGAAGTAATACTAGAGTTACTTCATTGCGAGACCAACGGAATACTAGGAGGTGAAGTGGTCAGCTGCACGCTCGTCCGTGATTATTACCCCGATTTAAAATCAGGTACTCATTTACAGCTGAGTGAACTGGTAGTCCGGCACCCTATCCCATTTTCGAAAATTACTTGTCGCCAAGCAAATTCGAAGCTGGTACCAGGTGCACCGAAGGCAAGTGCTCTAGCCACTAAGCCACCCAGACTACATCCCTTATTAACACCATTGTATTATTGGAGATTGTACCATGTTACTTGTCGGTAGCTCTTTGCAAATTTATCAATAATATTTAGAATCTGACTTCGTATCTTTGTGAAAATGGATCGGAGTATCTGCAAAAGTTCTTTTCTCTGAGCCCCGACAGTATTACACAGATTACATATATTCCACCCTTGTTTTGCCAGGAATACGAGAAGAAGTCTGTGAACTTAGCATATATAGTCTCAGCATATCACAAATGGGAGTTCTTCATATATGCACTTAAGTTCCACAGTTCCTGATACTTTTCAGAAATAGTTCTGGCGTTTGAGGTCGAGGACTATTAAAAATAGTATATGCTAACGTCCCATAGCATATCATTATTCGCCATATCAAGAAAAAAAGAGTAGTTCTCATCGCAAGCAGTAACGGAGTTCCTGATACTTTCCATTAACAGAGTTCTATCGATTTAACCTCAAGGGCGATTTAAACAATTTTAAACTAACTCTGCACAGCAGTAAAACATACAATATAATAATAAATTTAGAATAACGCGAAGTCCTAGGCAGACGGAGAATAGTTATATTGTTCCTGATCCTTTTTGAGCATAGTTCTACCAGTTATAGCCAAAAATCGATAATTGAAAAAGTTATCTAAAAAATTACCATAAAAACGAATAAAGTACGCATTAATCAAAGATATGAGCAATAAATGGCAGTTCTCCCTGCATCCTACTTGCAACTTCAATAAACGAAAGTTCCGCCAGTACGCATGTAGACTGATTTGTTTTCATGAAATACTGAGAAAAGGCTCATGCACGGGAGCTATAAAGGATCAATAATTAGTCGGACTGTTGAAAGCAAATTAAGGAGAATTTAGAATTTAAAAAATTCAGCATTATTTTCTAATTAAAATAGATTCACTAATAGTTCATCTAAATCGAAAAGGTTTCTCGTTTAGAAACGATTCGCTAATCATTCGACTTTTGAGCATTCGGGTTTGTGAAACTAGGGATTAACTTTCTATTTTACTTTATTGTTTATAGTACAGTATTGTTTTTAATTTTCAAAAAAAAAAAATTTGCTGCCCACAAATTTTTTTTGTGTACATTTCATGACTAGTAGACACGAAAAAAGCAATAAAAATGTTCACTCCGTCTGTCCGCCGTACTTCGACCGCTCAAAATCCTTTGAAGGCTCGTAGCTCTCAAGCCAGTGGAGCTATTAAATTAATTTTTTTTCTAGGAATAGACTGGGTAGACTCCTTGAATTGACATTATTTTCAGGGGTGGGGGTGTGAGGAGGAAGGTGGGGGTAGCGTTTTAGACGAAAAATTTTGGTTACTAGATCTCAGCAACCGCTTATGTTAGGAGACTGAAACTTGAAATTTCTATAAAGCTTTGATAGTGGACCCATTTGCAAAAAAATTGATGATATGAGTGAAGGGGTGTGGGAGTGGAGGGAGAAGCAATGCGTCCGAAACGCAAAAAAGTCGAGATCGACACATTCTAAAATCTATATCTCCTAAACCGTTAATAGCAATCAATTAAAACTTAACAAATATCTGTAGTTATACTAGGAGAGTAGATTGAAACAACATTTTTGGGTGGGGGTAGTGGCGTACGGGGGTGGGGGTTCAAATACTTAACATTACGATATCTCACAAACCAATGGCACCAGAAAAACAAAATTCGGTTTGGATATAAGGCTTGATAAATAAAGATTGCTCAAAGTAAAATCTTTGAAGGGGGCGGGGAGTACGTAAGTAAAGGGGATAAGAATTTTTTAAAAATAGCACGTTTCATATCTCAATAACAGTGTAAGATGGATGCTTCAAATTTTTACCAGAAGTAGGCCTAATAGAACCCTAGTAGGGAAAAAAAGTTTGGGGGTGTGGGTGTAGAGGGGGAAGGTGGGGAAGGGTGAGAAAGAAAAAGTTCCGATGCTTATATCTTAAGAATCTATAATGAAAGGAAGCTGAAACTTGGTATTTAGATAGAGTAGTGGTATAGTAGTGGCATGGTGGAAAAATAAATTTTTTTTCAGGGGTAGTATGGTACGCTGATGGGGGGTGTTTTTCCTAACTTTAGAACGGCTTATGCTAGGAAGTTGAAACTCGGTACGTATATGTAAATCAACTAGAAAAGTAATACTTTATTAAAAAAAGCGAATATTTATTGGCGTTCAGAAGGGGGGTCAAAAAAAATATCAGTTAATATAAAATGCATATATTTTCACGATTTTCGTCATATCTACTAGGTCTTTCGAAATATTGAATTCATTTTTATTCAACGGATTCTTCATATGAATACCTAGAATGTGTTTTCAAGATTTTTTGAAATTCGACCCCTAAGAGGGTGTAAACTGGTTGTATACTTTTTCATGAACTCCACCATGTTTCTCAGGTCTGATCAGATATCGAATATCTTTTCAGTTCCCCAGGCTTGTTTAATAATCACCTATTCTTAAGTTTTGTTTTTTTCAACCTCTAGACCGCATCCCGGAATATGACCCAATTATTTAATTCATATGTTACACCCTTTTCTTACCGCTTCCCAAACTTTTTGTTAGGTTTTCAGTCACATAGTAACATACACCGCATCCCCGAATTGAACGCGTTCTGAACTTCTGCCGGAAAAATAATAAAGTTGCGCCCAGACTGTTGGCAGATTTTTTTCTTAAGTTAATGCATTGCCTTGCGTACAGCTAGAATCGCAGGTTTATTCCCTTTGGCGATTTACTTTGGTTGATGCCTTCTTTCCTATAGTGTCTCAAAACCTATGAGCCTTCATCGTCCTTGCATCTTAACGTGAACCAAATAATATTCGTTGGATTGAGACCGGCAGGCCTCTGATTTCACTGCTAAGGGAAGGATATTTGTGTTTGTTCAGACTCAGCTAATTTGTCATCGAGTATACTCGCGTGTAATTCAGTGGTAGTGTAGTAGGTACTGGAAACTTTGATTCGGCGATGTCGTGCGATTAATTCGCACTCTATGAGTTATTTATAAGAATTTTTCAGTTGCTATTGGCTTCGAAATATTAATATAACCAGGGAACAATGCGGAATGTTTAATAGGTTCACTAGTAAAGGATTTAACACTGACCAGATGAGTTCTGTTCATATTCTTATCAGATTCACAAACACCATTAAAACTACCAGACATCCGTATCACACCCAACTGCACTAAAAATTATTAACACCTACTAATAAACTGCCATTCACGTATCCGAACGATTTTTGATGACTTCCCCATCTCTAAGCTGATTGGCCTGTACTGTGTATTAAAGGATAGACTTTTTTAAGTCCAGTTCGGTATCCTTTAAAATCTGCTGGATTACTTCTTAATTCCTTCTCAATTGTCCGTCTCCATTTGTTTCTTGGACGACTCGCAACACCCACACGTCTGCTTCTATTTTTGCATGTAAATTTATCCAATATCATATTCGAGCGGCATCAAATTAAGCTTCATCGTCGTACACCAAAGCAAACGACTGGCATACAATTTTTTTTTCTAATTTAGTTAGATTACACTTCCGGTAAATATTTAGCGGAATTAAAGTTCCGATTTTAAATTAGTCGATTGAGTGGTTCGAGATATCATTTGACATTGAACTTCTGGTTTTGTTCCTTAACTTTTTTTTGCATTAAGTAGGTATAGATTTTTATAATATGAAGTATTTACTAGCGGATAATTAAAAAGTTTGCAGCATGTCAAGAAGCAACAACCTGAACGGTATGCATCTACATAATTTATTATGTCGGTAGGGTACTTAAAGGTGTATATGGTATATTTATTTCAATTCTTCTAGGCTTTAGTTTTTTGTTATCGTTAAAGTTCATTACGTTCCTCCTCTCTACACTCTTCTGCGAAATATCAAGCTTGCTTGCGTCGATTCGATGCACAATTTCCGTAAAAGGTTTCCGAATAGTCAGTCCATTGGGAGAGCTTTTGGTCTATTTACAAAGCAACAACAAAACCCAAGTTGGACATTTCAACATATTCACATCTCGTTCTTACAAATAGCACACACGATAAGTGTTTATCGCTTTTATCGTTGTAACTCAAACTCGCGTAGCGAAGCAACCTGAAACGAAAAGCCCAAGCCCTTTTGATTTCTGCGTTTGTTTCTATCGGGTAGATGGTGATACGAAATTTTGTGCAGTGGCGTAGACCATATTTCGTTTTAGGTCTATATACTCCAGAGCTGACTCCACTAGCCCACTATTTTCCTTATTATATTGTCAGTTCTGCTCATAAACATGTTTTCGATTCATTCCATCAAAACTCGCATTGCTTCTTATCTCCCAGACGCACGTACTTCACCTCAAACTGTACCTGCATCGGCCCCCTACATGATAGAATAATGGTCGATTTCAAACGTAAAGAAAAAGGCCCCTACCGACAGAACGACGCCAATGCCATGTTTACAGCACATTTCGTAGGCTTTTCTCGCTTCTCTGCAATCCGCTTTGTTCACATCAGTGAAAAAAGCACCAAACATGCCTAGTGGTGGATAAGCGAACTAGAACCATAATGAAAATGGCGACAAACGCTCAATCGTTTACATTTGTGCTCGAGTTTTCCGACCGGTTCTATCGATTCCTGTAATTAATAAAATTCTCGTGACAAGTGTAGTGAACAATTAAAAGTGTATTTGATTCAAAATTTGTGAAATGGAAGCTGAAATAGTGGTGAAAACGCAGGAAAATTTCGTTTTGAACGGGACAAAAAATGACGTCCTCCATTCGCAGCAATCAACAATGGTGACTGAAGTGCCGTCGTCTGACAAGAAGTCTAAGGTCACGTCATCATCTCCATCGTCGTCGAAATCGGCGACAGATGGCGCTGATCTCGGTTGCTTTGCGGGAGATTCGAAATCGCTCAACTCGTTGAAAACGAAAAGTGATTTTCCGATGAAAAATAAACGAAAACGACGACGCGGTAAACCAAAATCGAATATTAAACCGTATAAAAAATCAAATTGGAAATTTCAAAAGCCACGATGCCATCAGCAGCAGAATGGTGGTGGTGGCGGCGGTACCGCTGGCGCTCCGGTTGGCAGTTGCAACGGAATGCGTACGAAATTGGTTCGGAGTCGTTCGATCGTTCCGTACAATACGAACGATTTTCTAATGGAGGAGCATTTGGCCGAGGTGCCCAGTGCATTGCTTACACCGTCGGGACGAACTCGTGATTCGAGTTTTTCCGTTGATTCCGAAGACAATTACTTCTTTTCGTTGCCCGACGACGAAGAAGAGTTCCTGACCAAGGAGTTTGCAAACGTTTACGAACGGGCCCGGGTCGAACGGCTCGAAAGTCTCAACAAACAGCAATTGATCGAAGAGTGTCTACAATTGGAGGATCGATACGCTCAAGGGACGGGGGCACAGCAACAATCTAACGGAACCAACGATTTTATTAATAAAATTCGCGGTCTGGAAGAACGAATCCGAGATCTCAACGCTGAAAACTTAGGTAAGTTGAAACGATCATAGCTGATTGAATCCTCTGGTAATTTCGATTAAGTTCCGTTTAAATCTAACGCTTCCGTCCACTGTCCAGTCCGACATCCTATCCACAGAGCTAATTTACACTAACAACTAGGCTAGCGAGTGAATACGTGACGATAGTGTACGCTGCACTTGCAGCAAAGCAACAACAACGAAACGACGACTGTAATCGTATACGATTCAATGCGAGTCGTTTTTAGTGCGTTTGGAATCGTTCGCTTTAAGTTTGCCGATGCAAGAAGCGCTTTACTACTTCACAAGGCTCTGAACGTTTTAACAAGCTTTCACCGATCGTATTTACTTCTTCCAATTAAAATAATCGGCTTCGGAGAGCTTTTTCTTATCAAAACTGTTTACCTACAATCAGAGGTCGACAACGTGACAACCTCGGGCAACATTACATTGCACCTGTCGGCAATGAGTTCTTATCTAATCGCTCGATTTGGCAATTTGATCTTAATGTTTTTTAAATAGGCCTACGCCACCATGACAAAAAGAGTGGTACATACTATCTTTGCAGCCTTTTCCACATGAGCAAATTGAAAGAGGGTGATGTAAGTCTGTTTTCAAGGGCACCATTGGGGGTCTATACCTGTATTTCACTTATCTAAAAAGTTGTATTATTATTTTCTTATTAATAGCTACATTACTCGGAATATAAAAACCTCTGTTCTTATCAGGGTTGTAAGGCAATTGCGTAGAAAACTGGGAGAGGATAAATAAGGATAAACGTTTCGCTTGAATTACTGCGAATTATACGAGTATTCACTGAGGAAAACATTAAGTGGGCGATTATTCCACAAACGTATAGTACGACCGATGAACGTACATTATTTCACTGTACGGCCCAAAGATATTTTGAGACTCCTTGTGAAGAACTACGCGAAAAGTGGTAAGATCGAAGAATTAAGTTAGTGAATTCTTCCGAATAAAAGTCCTGAATTAATCTATAAAAAAGAGCACCCTAAGAGACGTTGCGACAATCCTGTAGAAAGTCAATCTTAACAGTGATTAATTCAGTCTCCTATTACCTTAATTGCTTTTTTCAAATTTAGCTTTATATGCTTCGCCCTCTATTCGATCCGGAAGCTTTTGTGGATTGTGTAAGCGTTAATCAGTTCAGATGGAAATGTAAAAAAAACCGGATTACATATGTCCAAGTCCATCTGTGTCTTAAAGATATGATAATTATAATTGACTGGCTTAGAACGAAAATTTCCGAATATTGAGTTGATAGCGAGAAATGTTTCCTCAAATTGTCTGCTGCCGCTTGTACATTGATGCGCAAGTGCTAGAGTAGCTTTTAGTATAAAAACCGGGTCAGTATATCTCAGTGATATTTATTGAAACTTAAGGGATCATGCCAGTTTGACCTTTGGATCATTCCATCAAGAATCGATCTCGCCCATTCTTTTGAAAATGTTTGTACTTGAAGAGCTAGTGAAAAAAATTTAAATTTAAATTCAATTTTTTGTTTCTATCTCATTTTTTTGGTGGGTATAGTAAGTTAAACATATCGCAAAAAAGGTGTTCGAGTCCTTTTTGGAAATTCATAACTCTGGTAATTTTTATCCTAGAATAATAAAGTAGGACTTATTTTAAAGATATTTAAAAATTGTCGGAATATAAAAAATACGAAATTTTTGTTTAAGGATAACAATTTTATCCTTTATCCTTGAATATCTCAAAATGCGTTTTTTTTTTTAACTTTTTATATCCTCCATCCACCATCCTCCATTCATCCTCCATTCTCTATCCACCATCCTCCATACTTCATCCATTCAAATGTTGAAATAACTCGCGAACCACCAATTTGGGGAATATATAATTATGTTCACGACCTGTCCGGTAGTTTTGAGAATATCCATGCAAATTTTGGGAGGGAACGGTTCACAGGTGTAGACTTTAATCGCAATATACAAAAAAACTGACTTTATTTTATATATTAGAAGATAGGTCATACTGTTTTACAAAATACATATTCCAAAAAATTTTCTTGGGATCTGAATGGGATCTCGCGGTCAAAAAAACCGATGAACATCAGCGCTTCTCAATTATGTTATAATTGTAGATTTTCTATAAAGCATAATTGTGAAGCACTGATAATTTTTTTAACCCCGGTTTCCTTGAGATCCTAAGTTAATTTTTTGATGTTTTCAAAAACAGTATAACCTACAAAATATAAAAAACCCATTATGAGATATTTAAGGATAAAGGACAAAATCGTTATCCTTTCAAGGATAATTTTTATTTGTATTTTTTATACTACAACAATTTTTAAACAAAAATTTTCAAAATAAGCCATACTTTATTATTCTAGGATAAGAATTACCAGAGATATGAATTTTAAAAGAGGACTTGACAACTTTTATGCTAAATCTTTTGGTATGGTTATCCTCTATCACTGCGGCCACAGTCCCTCGAATTGACTATCCCCGGCTCTAAGTTCCAGTGAATGGCACTTTGCGATTTTTACCACATTCGGATGTTCATTTTGGCTGTGCTTAATGGATATGCTCCCATGACATACTATAACTATCAAAAAAAAATTAGATAGAAACAAAAAATTGAAATCATATTTTTTTTTTACAAGTCTTAAAAGAATCGGCGACGGTAAGGGTACAAAATTTCATAATTTTTGGTGATTCTTGATGGAATGACCCTAATATGCAATTAATGATACAAATTATGATTAAATAAAAAAAAACACTATTCCGGTTTATACTTATAAAAATATCTTATATGCCCGATTTCACAGTGGTAGCTTAAGTTCTGAGTAGAGCTTAAGCTTGGGCTTAGAAACATCTTCGATTTCACAGTAATGGCTTAAGTCTTATACCACGTTTCCACTACATCTTAATCTCGTGATTAAGAGAACTAGATTAAGCACGTAGGGACGTTGTTTGTGGGGTGAGGGGGGCGACAGACAGGGCATTTGCCACATTTGTTATATATAATATATGAAAATACCAAATTCCCCCTCCCCCCACAAATGACGTCCCTGAGTGCTTAATCTCGTTCTCTTAATCGCGAGATTATGAGGCAGTGGAAACATGGCATTAAGCTAAGTCAAGCGCTAGCTTATCTTAAGCCATCAATTTTGCGTTTATAGAATAAGCCTACGAACTGTCAAACTTGTGATTTGTTCTGTATTCAAGACTGTAATTAAACAAAATACAGCCGCGAAGCTACTCGACTACATAAGAAATATCGAATATACGCAAATCCACTATAAAAGCTTACAGTAGGTTGCAAAATGAAACGCTACAACGCATTATGCAAAAAACTCTGAAATCAGTCGAAACGAATCCATAGCTTAAGCTACCGATTTCAGCTTAACTAAACCTTAGCTTAAGCCATCACTGTGAAATAGGGCAATAGACAGACCTACAAAATCTTTCATTTAAAAATTTTTTTTTTAAAAAGTCTTTGGCAATTAAGACAAGGTATCAATCAGTTCATGGCGATAAAAAAATGAACTTTTTTTTATTATTAATTTTCATCCTTAAATAATTGATAATACGTGAACAACAGGATATTTGTATATCGAATGTATTTCACGAGCTACAGATCAATTTGTGGAACGGTCGGTCGATATTCAAATACGATTTTGTTATAAAGTCAAATTTTAAACGAAACCAGAGCGGAGCGCAGTACGTTCTACAGCTTCAACGAATGAACCGATTTTAATGAATAAAAGCTTAAAAGAAAGTCAAATAAATTTGGGAGTCCCCAACGTTGATTTTTTTTTATTGCTCTTTTTTTTTTGAGTTTTTAAGCAAAAAAAGGAGTGAAAAAAGGGTTTGGTTTTTTTCAAATAGCTGCCATTTTAGTCTCGGGGCCTTTTTTCAAAATCAGAAAACGATGGGCCTCCTCAAATTTAATCTAGTTTCATAAATTTTTTGGATAGCTTGTCAAGGCTGTCGAAGGTACCACGTGCATCAACTCACTCATGGGAGCTAGAGTCGCCATTTTCCAATATTTTTTTATTAAAAAATTTACAATTATTCTTCACTTGTACCTCTATAAAAATAACAAATAGTTTTTTCCATATACAGTGGATACCGATTATTGTAATCCCGGATAATGTTATAATCCGGATTTTGTTATCAAAACAGTTGGGTCTCATTCTCCACAAACGTTCGTTTTTCGTTCGTCTATTGTTATAAACCGGTTAATGTTATTGTTTTTGGCTGGTCCCAAAGTGATTACAATAAGCGGTACCTACTGTATATTTATTTTATATCCAAAAAAATAAATCCTGAAATTGAGGCATTTTTCGGGGCTTTTAACTGTTACCTGGCCTTAAGAAAATCGAAGATTTTACCATAATACTGCAAATTTTTTTAGTATTCTGATTCAGAGTAATAGTTTCTTTATTTTTTATACTAGCCTGTGGTGATAAAAAAAATGACATTTTTCGTAGGCAGGGTCAGAAATTTAATGAAGTCATAGTAACAAAATATTTTTAGTTCAGGGTGGATGAAGGAAAGTGGACTATGGTATCTCGCGGAGTAATGAAGTTAAAAATCAAAATTTATGTATACTCGTACATGCTTTAAAGATGCGTAAAAATGAATAAGTTTGTTTTGATGGGAAAAGCAGACAATTATTCCGGAAACCGCATCTATTACCTCCAGAATCCTTTGAGCTATTACATTAAAATTTATACGAAAGGTAAATTTGGTTGCCATACTAAAATATTTGGACGTACAGTATGAGAGGGGATTGGACACGAACGAGATGAGAAGAAATATTTCGATTCTTATCTCTTAAGAACCGCGCTAATATGGGCATAGCCTAAAAATTTTTGGGTGGTTGGTTGTTAGTCTATCATTCAATCGCCGAATGGATTGGGTTGGGGGTGTCTTTATGAAAGGATAACTGGTAATGGTATTTGGTCAAAACAAAGGAAAAGCATAGAAGCATGTCATGAGTGTAATTCGAACCCATAACTTCTGTGATGATAGACCTAGCTACCGAGGGGGTCATTTCGACAGAATCTGTCCAGATCTAACATTGATGCCGAAATGTAGAAATGTTGATTCCTTTTGTATGCCCTGTATTAATTACTTCTCTTATCACAGTTCCATTTGGAAATTCATAGAAAATAATTGAAATTAACATATCTATTGCGGTACTTAAATTCCCGGATCTGAGTGGCGTAATTCTACGTACTGCTATGTTCCAGGTACAGCTCTTTTATAGTCTTATCCCGTGAAACAGAAATGCTTTTATAAATTTTATATTATTATTAAAATAGAATAGAACTTCAAAAACAACCAATCCTCAATTCATACATAGTTGGCGAACTAACCGCAATTGTGGATGCATTTGCAAATAAACGTACAAACCCTAAAAAGTCAATAATCATAATTAAATTTTCATGTCGGTAGTTTACTGCAAAGATAATGCGCTTTTTTTTATAAACTTCGTAATTGATGCTAAATATTAACGAGTTGTTTTACGTTGTTGCGATCTGTGCTTTCATCCGTTTGAATTTACTGATGCCTTTTCTGTGCTTATGGAATATTTAAATTGATTTGGTTACGATTTTGTTTATTCACGTTCAGGTGGTGATAACAAGAATGCTATTTGATTACAAATTTGTTTGTGGTAGTAGAACATGAAATAGAAATATGTAAGCGTATGAACTGATATGACACAATTGTCTTTCTTATAATAAAAAAATGTAGTTATCGGAATGAGAAAATATTTGTTAGTTTTTTTCTCCTCTTGAATTGATTCTGGGCTCTTCTACAAGCAATTAATTTAAAATGTCTACTTTAATCTGTTTAAGATTTGAATTTTTTCCTTTAAGCTTGTATTTCACTGTATGCCACTATGTCAAATATTTAACTAATCTGGCTGCCAAAAGCAATGTAATCCTCAAAATTTTGTTTGCTCTGTTTTAATTGAAAAAAATTGACTGAGCTTTTCGTCAGCATTTTTAGCCAAATATTTGACAGCATGGCATAGAGTTTAATAATATGACCCCAGCTCTCAAAGGACTACTCCTAAAACTCAACTACCAACTACAGAAGGTATCTAACTATCAACTATAAAAAAAATTAAGATTTTGATTTTTTTGAATATTTAAGACAGAGGAGGAGAGAAAAGGTTTCGGGTTTAGTTCTTAAAGCGCGAAAAAATTGTGTGGGTAACAAAAGGTTGAAAACAATACTTTATAATTGCATAACAAAATAATTAGACCGCTCACGGTGAACACCAATTAGGATGCCATTTAAATAATTCGATTATCACGATTTCAATTTGATATGCTAATCCGATAAATTTAACGTTAGAACAATTCTACTAATTTCTTTTTTTTTGCATAATTAAAAAATAATCACCTTTTTAACCACCCAATCAATCTATTTCATTTCAGATCTCAGACGTAAATTGGACTATCGTCAAGGTGCGATTAAGAAACAAGAACGAATGTGTTCAAGTACAAGTGAAGATAGTGAAAGTGATAGTTCTAGTAGTAGTTCATCATGTGCATCGAGTGATTTTAGTCGTAATAGTCGACACAGTTCACTAAGTGACGAACGTAATGATGAATCGCCAATGGATTCGGATGATATAGTAACTGGTGCGGACGAACAACAACAACAGCAGATTGCTGCTGCAGCACACGTCGAACAAACACATTCAACTACAAATCAAAGTGAAATTATGTGCAATGGACACGCAACATTATCGCCAGCATCAAGATCGCCACGATCGCCTATAAATCCAAATGTTCGATCACCAGCACAACAAATTGTTGTCAATTCTGCGGATTAAGCGTGTTCTTTTTTTTCTTTTTCGATTTTTATTTGTTTAATTTAAATTTATTTTTAAGTATGAATCCTAAGTTTGACAAAATCTCGCAAAACAGACAAAAGGCAATTTTCCGCTCTTTTTTTTTACTATCAGTAAAAACACTGATTTTATGCTATAGTTTAGGGTTTTTTTTATTAAACTGGTATTAAGTTATTTTCACATTATTTGATGTTGTAATAATTTATCTCTTCCCCTCTAGTCAAAACGCAAGTCAAAATTTTTGGTTTATTAAAGAAAAAAGAAGAAAAATTTCACCCTCCTTGTATTTATGAGAGTACAATGTTAAATTCTTGCAATGTTCAATATGCAAATATTTTTTTTAAATTTTTTAAAGTACTTTACGCTTAAATTTTTACTCCAAGCTCATTGATTTCTAGGATCGGAAAATATTAGTGTATTGAACTTGGAAGTTTCATTTCGGAATCGTTTTCGGCATTCAGGTCCAATTTAATTTATAATTATACGAGAAAATTGAAAACCAGAAAAATAAACACAGACATTTAATAGGACATTGATTTTAACATGGTAGAACATTTTTTTTATCCTTCGCGATCGAATGAATGAATTTAAAATATTCGATGCGTAATTAATGGCAATTTATTTTGCATACGAACGAACGATTTTTTTTCTTGCGACTTTTAGGGCCGTTCCTCTAATGTTCAGTTACGTTCAAACTGGAACTTTAACCGACAGATTTTCATACAAAAATACCGATTAAGGTTCCAGTTAGAGTTTTACTGACGATCGTAATAATGGCTCTTAAGCCCGTTCCTACGATCGTCAGTTAAATTCTAACTGGTACTTTAACTGAAAGTTTTGTATACAAAACTGTTTTGTATAAAAAGTTGTGTATAAAAAACTGTTAGTTAAAGTTCTGACGATCGTAGGAACGGACCTTAATCTTTCCAAACAAGTAACTAGTTTTAAAAAACATTCGAACCAACTTCGAAATTTTCATTTGGCTTCTCCAGTGCAAGTTTTTCATCCAGTTTCGACTCACAATCGTTTAGCTTCCAGTTCAGACGGATTAAGGGCTGTTCCTACTATCATCAGTTAAATTCTAACTGGAACTTTAACTGGAAGTTTTGTATGAAAATCTGTCAGTTAAAGTTCCAGTTAGAACGTAACTGATGATCGTAGTAACGGGCCTAAGGGCCATTATTACGACCTTCAGTTAAAAATTAAACAGAACTTTGACTGTTAAGTTTCGTATGAAAATCTGTCAGTTAAAGTTCCAGTTAGAACGTAACTGACGATCGTAGGAACGGGCCTAAGAGTCGATAAGATTGCTCTACCATCCCAAAAATTAAAAACGTAGCTTCTATGGTTTCTCACAAAATATCTCGTTCAACTACAGTAGTATGAACATATAAAATATTATTAAATTTATGAATTTCGAGAGATTTACAGTAGCGAAATTGGAGAAATCAATTAAAAAAAAAATACTTTCGCTCGTATGCAACATAAAGAGCCATACATAAACGCTTGCTTTTACACCAACAACTTTTCATCGAATGAAATATTAAAAGTATTTTGTAACCGTTGTAAACGCAGTCGTACAAATTTTTTTAAAAAAAAAACCGATACGGTAGAAAATTCAATAGTCTAAAGCGGGCTTTAGAACGATCATATTATTTATAATGAACCCGCAAAGTTAAAAGGAGATAGCACAACAATTTTCTTTCTTTATCGAAATCAATCCAATTAAAACAGTGCATTTTTTCTCTTTGAATAATTTAATTTCAAATGTAAATGAGAAATTTTCGAAACAACACCAAAATTTATAAATTTTAAGAATTTTTTTTTACTTTAAATATTTTATAAGTACTGGAATAATTGTGATATTTCAGTAGCTATTCATTAAATACATCATATTTCATTAATTAATTATATTATCGAAAATCCTCCTTATTCTGTTAATGCGTTAAGTGAAAGAAATGTTTGAAATGCCGGTTAATTTTTGACTATTTTTTTTATTAATTAATATACTTAATTATTAGTTGTACATAAATCTTTTCTCTTTAAACATTTTTCTAATTTATATATTTTGTAATTTTCATTTCTTTTTAAGGAAAAAGAATTTTCCTCTCTTATCTTGTATTACGTATTATTTGAATATTTGATTTTATTTTTGGCTTTATGATTTTTGTAATGCTTTTTTGACTATGTAATTTTTATTTGAAAGTTATTCTCGGTGATATTATCTCTTGTTTGTTTAATTACACTTTTTTTATAATTTCAATTCAATGTGCATAAAAAGTTATTATCTAAATTTCGTGTAGTTCACTTTGTAATCTTGCCCCTGCTGTTCCGTTTTAATCAAAGGTCTTACGTTTTATTAAATTCGTTTTATTAGCATCAGCTAGATTGGGAAGGGGTTTAACATTGGATTGATGGCTGGCTACGATAGCATTAACGTGACAAAAAGATATTATTTTATTCGTGGATATTTTTTTCACTGATCCAATAGATGAAAGTTTCATGCTGTTTGCACGTTAGTAATATTTTCAGCAACGAATTTATGAAAGAATTAACGAACCATTTGGTTGGGTAATCTGTTAAGCAGTGGAGTTTAATTGGGGGCATAAATGTGTTTTTCATTTCACAGCGTAACATCAGTTGAATCGAATGGAGTTGCAAATTTTTTTAAGTCTTCCAATTAGCAATTTGTCGCAAGATATTTCGGTTAGAACCGGCGAAGAATGGACATTTTACAAAATGCTCTCTCTGCACAAATGTCGCTCTAGCCGGAGTCTTATCATGAAATTGCTTCCGCCAGCACATAGATACGACTTTCCATGTCACATAATTATCGGGAGTATTTTTTTTTGATTAATCATTCATTGAAGCCTACGATGTCATAAAAGCTTTAATATGCGCGATGGTACGATGTATTCTGTAATGAATGATTCCTATAGTCGTTCTGCAAGAGACATTAAATTCGACTGCATTAAACAGTTGAGAATCAAAAATTCCACAGATAATTTTTACACCCAAAACAGCATTTGAAGTGATCTCCAGCGTGTGCATGATAAGAACTGTAATCGTCTGACTAGGCGCCAAAATAAATAATCTTTTTCGTAGCTGTGACTGGGAAAAGGAATAAGAGTCAATCTTTTATATGTTGTGAATGTACAACAAGGATACGTATTGTATATTACTTGGTTTTCATGGTAATCTACCATTTGAAGCTATTATGATTAAATGTTAGTTGTTTTCCGGCGTCAGTGGAGCGAAACTCCAACACGAATCCACGACTGTTGATTAATCGCTGTCCTTGAGGACACGACAATTGCAAAAACTTCACAGGAAAAAAGGGTGAATAGGGCAGCAACAGTACTTCTTCACAAGACTCGATGTTGTGCGACAGATTTAAGAACTTTGCCGTTAAAAACGTCTGTATCCGAGGCATTGATCCTGTTTTTAGTATCATTTCGATCTTTCGATCATAATAAGTCCCTGACAAAATTTTCGAATAGAATGAAAGCAGATTCGACTATGGGTTTATTCTTCAGCCCCCATCTACAGACGACTGCGAAGGCATTAGTTTACGAATGTTTGAAATTTACGAATTCTGTGGCTTACATCGGACGTAAAGCTCGTTCGTCCTTTTTGCAGCAGGTTTGATTCATAACTGGATATGAAAACTGTAACAGGATATTCGCGAATTAAAAAAAATCCCGAAGAACCCGAACTCTTAATTTGGGCTACTCGTAGTTGTCTGTTAAGTAGTATACAATTAAGATACCTTTTCTTGTTCTAAGTGGTAACCACTTCTGAGGAATCATCATCATCAATGGCGCGACAGCCCAAATCGGGCCAGGGTCTGCAGGATACATTGTCTGAAGTCATCCCGGTTCAGCGCCCGCGTCCTCCAATTTGTGCATCTAAGAAGCGATTTGCAATCTGCGTCAACTGAATGCTCGTATCTTTTTCGCGGTTTTCCCACCGGTCGCTTGCCATGAGCTCTACCTTTCATTGTGCGCTTGGGAATTCTTCCGTCATCTATTCGCTCCACATGACCTGCCCATTGTAGCTTACGGAATTTTATAAGAGTCGATGCGGCTGGGTCGTCATAGATGTTATACAACTCGTTGTTGTACCGAGTACGCCATTCAGCGCGTTCTGTTACTGGTCCCGAAATTTTTCGAAGAATTCGTTGTTCAAAACGTCTATTGATTTTTCAGACGCTTGAGTGAGAGTCCACGTTTCACTTGCACTTGCACACATAGTAGCACTTGCACACATAGTAGCACAGGTCTTATTATGGTTTTTTTTTTTGAGGAATACCACTTGATTTTTCTTTGGCCACAGACAACCTGTGTATCGAATCACTGTCTTTAAATTAGCAAATTAGCGTAATAAACTACCAAGGACCTTCGAATAATACACGAAGCAATTAAAGCGGAGAAACCCCATCGCCACTCTTTCTTACTCAATCTCATACCAGATACCATTCCTTTTCATGATAAGATTACATTTTTACCTTCTTGGGTACTGATTGGATTTAATAAATAAGAATTTGGTCACTAAACTGTGGTTTCCAACCGGGTTATATCATCAACTACAAAAGATCACTTTGTTCTGCCTGCCATTCAACGAATCTCCATGACCATGTTCCGTTTTAATCTTGTCGGAATATTTAGCCACGTCGTGTAGGTACAAAACTCCTTCAATCACCCTTTGAAATCAATCGATAAAATACTGAAAGGTGCAAGTCATAGAAAATTGTGATGAACTGCTTTTTGAGCGAGAAATGCAATATTTTCTCGTCAGCCTAGAAATACATACTTGAAAATTATTGATTAAATGATTTCGGCTTTATGACGTTGATTTATATGGAAATTTTTGTGTGAAGGTATGTGGAATTGTCTCAACAGAATTTTGTCTTGTTTGCAAATCACAACTAATGAAATATACGGCTCTACTTGTTTTGGAATAGGAAAGTACTCGAAATTAGGTAAATAGGAATAGGAAGGTACTCGAAAATAATAGTCAAAACCACGTGATGTGATTTATAAATAAAAGTTAGATAAGTTTGTCAGGAAAATAAGGGTGTATCCAATTTTAGCTTGATATAGAATAGACCAGTCAGCATTTACTCGATATTAAATTCTTTCCATAAAAATTATAGGCTGCAATTAATTTTTTAAATTAAAAATGAGGAAAAACATTTACTTCCTTAATGTCCAGTGCATGTTACTTATTTTTAGAATTTAATGTGATCCGGGTAACGTTAAATTTCTTTTTATGGATTTTTTGATATATTTGTTTTCGAAATGAATCGACATGTCCAAAAATTAGACCGATATCTTCGTTGTGGAAGTAAAAGAATTGGATGTTTACTTATCGTGACGAACAAATCATATTGAATTTTTTATGTACATACGCTTCAGGTGAGCTTATTGTTCATATTTTAAGTACACACAATGTCGAGTCAGCTCAATTGGAGCTTATATAGAAATTAGTTGGTTATTCTTAGAGAAAATGTGATTATCATCGGTTGAAGTCACAAGCTGGGGCTCTGGAGACAGAAAAAGGTTCAACTTTTTTTTTGGTCATTCAGCCTAATAAGAACCTAGAGACAAACTAAAATTTACAAGGAGTTTAATTATCGCAACACCTAAGAAATTACTTGGTTACCGTTTAGCAGAACCTACACAGGTTATCAGTTAAGGTTTCTTTTAAGATGACCCTTCAAGCGCGAATGGCCTGTAAGTACTCCGGTTAGTAACTGTACTCTGTTTTTCAATCATCATATCGTTCCTCCCATAACTGCACGCTCCCTCGTTGCGGCAGGAGATTCTACAGAAGCTATCTTACAAAAACAACTGAGTTCTTTGAATAAATAATTGATGTATTCACGAATTAGAGATTCTGTCGTTTCTTGAAATCAATGGATCCTAACAGCAGCAGTTCCTAAATGAGCTCTTATGGAGCATAAGCCAGTAATACTTTTGTTTTGAGGAACTGTTACTAAATACAATATCATTTTTTTTTCTTAAGCCATAGGCGATAAGCTTTTGACTCTTCGGTGTAGTAGACTAATTAGGATACTCAGACTAGGGTCACTAGATACACAACACTCTCTACAATACTTAGAGGCAGTCTTGCGTATACAGTAACCCTAACTCAGGCCAATTAGGGAATCGAGTCTCCATAGCATGGATAACATTTTAGAAATTTCTTGGTGCAGTTTCTTCTATGGCGACCAAATCTCGTTGACAATTCTCTGATCGAATTTGGAAAAATACGGTCGTCCCCTTTGTACGGTCTGAGTTTTTCTCTCGAAACATCTTTGATTTTTTTCGGGAATATCACTGTACAACGCCAATGAAAAGGAAGGATAATTGGGACGTGGTGTTTTTTTTTTAAGAATAATGTTGAAAAGTAAGGATGTGATACAAACCCGTACCCTCTAGGATGATACCGTATCGAGGTCACGAAAATTTGTTGGTGGTGTTTCGGTACCTGAGCAACAAACTAGGATGGAGCGCTACCTTTGCTCGCACTAGTCAAAACGAATTTAAGTTTTTGAGGATATAACAGATGTGATGGACTATTGTCTGAATAGGTGATAATTCGGATGTGGGTTTTTTTTAAGGATAATGTTGAAAAAGGATACAAAGCCACACCCTCAAGGATGATACGGTATCGAGGCCGTAGCGTTGAAAAGTAAGGGTACAAAGCCACACTCTCCAGCATGAGTCCGTATCGAGTCCACGATTGGCGGTTTTTCGCTGCCTTAGCACCAGACTGGGATAGAGTGCTAGATTGGCTCGCGCTAGTCAAAGCGAATTTAAGCTATTGAGGATATAGTCCATGAAAAACTTTATGAATTTTGAAAACTGTCTTGACCTATTGTCTGAAACGTGGCTGCTTTCTGAACTATTGCTCTAGCAATAGAGCGCTACTTTAGCTACCGCTCATCGAATCGAAATTGGGCTTATTGAGGATATTACAGATGAAAAATTTTCACTAGATAACAAATGGAACACTGAGGAAAAATTTCTACAAACATAACAACCC
Organism: Beris chalybata; assembly: GCA_949128065.1. NCBI lineage: Eukaryota > Metazoa > Arthropoda > Insecta > Diptera > Stratiomyidae > Beris > Beris chalybata. The sequence goes on from OX421894.1 coordinate 139,141,411, forward strand.
GTTCAGAAAACAGTCACGTTTCAGACAATAGTTCAAGACAGTTTTCAAAGTTCATAAAGTTTTTCATGGGTTATATCTTCAATAACTTAAATTTGCTTCGACTAGCGAAAAACGTGTGGTGGTCTTCACAGTCATAAATAATGAATATAATGAACTCAAATAAAAATTGTTAGTGCGGCCCATCTTCCACATTAGTTTGGCTCAACATTATCTGATCGCGTTTACGAGGTATGGAAATTGTAGATATAGATATTATATTTTTACAACTTCAACAATAGGTGTGTTTTGTTGCTACTTTATCTAGAGCAGAGTAGAAGCTTTGAACTTTTCATGAGCCAGAATAGCTGCACCACTGTTTGAGGTGGTGTAGTAGCTCTTCTAACTTTGAGTTTTCTTGTTGTTTTCGCATTTCCCTAACCTGATCTGTACTGGATAGGAAGCAAAAAAACACGCCTAATAGCAGATTACATTTTCAACGGAATTCATCAAAAAACGCCTAATTTCAAACACTTCTTTCCACCAATTACATTAATTTCCATTATTCATACATAAAAAAAAAACCACTGCCCATAAATTTCCGTTGTCATTTTCGACATATAAATAAATATAAAATAATATTAAGGATAAATAAATAAAAGAAATTGTGATATTCACGTAAACCATTAAGTACGACAGAAATTCATGGGCGATTCTTATTATTTCATAAAATTTGTTTTTGATTTTTAATCGTTTTTATCAATAATATTTTACTATCAAAACGATGATATTTAAATCACTCATTAACATTGAACACATATAATAATGAAGAAGAAAAACAAATAGAAATATATATATAAATGTATTTTGATAGATTTTAAGAAGTTATTAGAGTTTTTAAGTGTTTGTTGTATCTTAAAAAGAAATTTTTTTCTGCTGCTTTGTCAAAAAAAAAAAAAAAATTTTTAGAAAACAATAAATAGAATTATATATTTTGTAATTCAAATTATTGTATTTGGCTCCTGTGCAACTTTTATCCTTCTATATGTTAGAAAAAACTCTCTCTCTTTATATTCTATGATTAAATTTTTATTACGCTTGTCTTTTATTATATAAAAAAAATAGATAGAAAAGACATCAAACAATTGTTTTTCTTAAAATAACAATTTTTTTTTGATAAAATGTGTAAAGCATATTTTTGAATTTACTGTTTTTTAAATTTATTTGTATATATAGAACTTCTTGTCAGTTTCTTTAATTATAGAGTTAAATGATTTTTTATTTTGTAATTTTATTTACATTCATGAAAAAATATATTTGATAACTATGAACAATTTAAGAGTTTTTTTTGTAGTGAAAGATTTGTAGGGTTATTTTTTGAAATATTTTGTATATTAGAGCAGTTTTTAAGACGATTTCACTAGAGGAGAAAACGTTGCTACTACCCAAGTTCCAGTTGATAAGAAGCCAGATAATTTTTTAAGGACACCGAGCTGCACTTAGTGGTTCTACTCGTAAGTTTTCGATATGGGAAGGTTGAGAAGAACTAATTCAGTGAAAAAATTAGATTGACTTGATACAAAGGTAAATTGTCAAATTTTTTTGAGCTATGCGATCATATTTTTGACTAGGGCAGAAAGAATAGACTTGAATTCATTACATCGATAACAGGTAGTTATATTTGAGCTCGAAAAAGACTCACACTTGGAAACAATGCATAACTTTACATGGGGGTCACTAGTGGCGTAGATTAAAGAGTGATCAACTTCCCAAGTATGTATTTATTATTTAGAATATTTATAGTAGAATATATAAAAAAAATTAAATAAATTAACTTTATTGTGAACTTTTTTTTTAAAAGATGTACAGATCAATTTTATTTTTGTAAAAAATAGAACATAAGAAGTATCAGCCAAAAGTACAAAGGTGCACCAAAGGTCTACACTACGCTTGTGTAGTTCATGAACGAACTAGTTCGGAAGATCGTTCCCATAAGTGAAAGGAACGAACTAGTTCGCAGTGAATTCCGGTCCTAGTGCGTATCACGTATCATTCTGCGAAGTTGAAACTGAAAGAACACTCGCTTTTTTTTGTTTTTGGTCTTCACATTCATTCCGAACTTGAAACGAACTAGTTCCTTCCTTCCTTTTTTTTTCCTCACATTCAATCCGAACTTGATGGGAACTAGTTTGTCCGTCAGTGAACTGCGAACTACAAGAATCGTTCGCGATCACTAAGGTGAACTAGAATGCGCAAGCCTAGTCTCCACTATGATTGGGATTGAGGTTTAAGTCAGATATTCAGTACTGAAAAAACTCTTCACTTTTGGTAGAAGAAGCGGAACATTTTTAAAACGAAAGATATTGAGAAGATCTGAGAGATATTTATTTTTTGGATCAAAGTTATGGACGTGGTTAAAGGTAGGATACTACCACCAAGGGCGTCCTTTGATAGGGGTGAGAAGGGACGCTAGGCCACAACTGTCTTTTAACAATCCGACAAATAGTACAGAGGTTTGTTTTTTGCGTATGTACACTATGGACGCTCATTATAAAATGATAAACCTTAATTTTCCAACAAAACTTTAACTATTGCATTTCTGGTTAATTTTTGTTCACTTTTTCTAGACCAAAAAAATGTTCGATTTTCTTTTAAAAAAAATACTATTAATTTTTATTCAAGAATATAATCAATTCAAGCTCAAGTGTAAATTATTATGCAATCGTTGAAGCTTCAGTAGGTTCAAAACAAAGTTCTGCCAGCCTTAACGGAATAAATATTGTTGTCAAATATTTGACTATAATACTTTATTATTAAAAAATAATAAAGTAAAAATTATTACCAAAAAATTTGACCAGACCTTTAGTTGCCTTTGGTTCTGGTGCCAATTTGACAGACCTTTAGTTCGGTCAATAAAACAATTTGACGGTCAATAAAAAAAATTTTACGATTATAACATTTGTCTGCATTTACCAGTAAAAATTGTAAAATTTTGGACAAAGTGGAATACAGTCTAGTACAGGCATATCTTATGCGACTTTATCAAATATTTGACCATTTTCCTGACAAAAAGATTTGCCAAAATTGTATCAAAAATATGATAACAAGGCTTCCGGTGTATTACTAATCTCAATTATAGAAACTCCGATTTTTTTAATTATGTACTGCCATGTCATTAAAAACCTAATAAATAAATCGTCCTAATTTTTAATTATGTACTGCCATGCCATTAAAAACCTAATAAATAAATCGTCCTAATTAACAAATTCGTCCAAATAAAAACATTTCTAAAAAAAGACACAATTTAATTGACAATAAAAACCCGAACATTTCAAAGTAGATATTTTAAGTAAATATTTACAAATATAAATTCATAATTAGATTTTTTAATTTTTCCTATATTTCCGCGATTAATAAAAAAAGAAATATTGCTTGCTAATTTCATGGTCAACCATAGCGAATAATTCCTCGCAACTTTCAACGGTTTATGCCGTATTGTCACCAATATGATTTTTCTGCGTATAATTTAAAAATATCTTTGCAGAACTTTTAACATCTCTGTACACAGGAGATCTTCTAATTTCGGCTCTGTTAAACTGATCGATTGGATCTGTTAATGTTAAACGTGTCGTTGATGAGGACGCTAGTCTTAAACTTGCCCTTAAGTGGTGAAGACGTTATTGAGTGAACAAGGTTTTTTTTAATGAAAAGGATTTTATTTCCTAAACTTAAGTTTTGGAAGAATACGGAATTTTTGAAAACAATATTTAAAATATTTTTAGTGCAATTTTGTGAGTGATTATTAAAAATTAAATATGCGTCGATTCCAAATGGCAGAAAAATTACCGATTGTATTTTGTAAGGACTATAATGTCACGTTTTGCGGACTTCAGTGCCTTTATCCTTATGATACCGAAAAAGGACAACATGTTTTACATGTAAGTTTTTTTTTTTTAATATTTTCAACTAAACACAGGTTCAAAATTCATTTTTACTTTATTATTTTAATAATAAAGTATTTAAGAATTTAATTCGATTTTAAAATTTTGGCAATATTTTAAATAGTTTGTTTTACTTCAGTTCTACAGTTCACTCAGCTGTAAGTGAGTAACAGAGTTTAAAATAGGGGTAATAATCACGGACGAGCGTGTGGCTGACCACTTCCTTCACCTCCTAGTGTTCCGTTGGTCTCGTAATGAAGTAACTCTAGCACTACTTGAAGGCATAGACCCGATTCGAACTGTTGCGCCATTGATTATTATTATTTTACTTCTAGCGATTACTAAAAATATTTTTCTTAAAAACAATTATTGATTGTAGTTTATTTTTACAAATTCACATTCAAATTTTAAATTTTGGTGATAGTAAAAATTTCGCGGGTCCTTATGAATTTTACTTTATTATTGCATATTTTTTAATAAATACGCAGTTAGTAGTTATTATTAAATCGAAAGTTTTAAAGACACCAATAACCAAAACTTAGCTCATTTCATAGTGAATTTATTTATTGTATTTGGGTTTTAGTTTTAGTGCCAAAAGGGCTTTCAGTTTTATTATCAATAAAAGAAATTGAAGCCCTTGGGCTCAACTCATTTTTGAAAAACATGAAAGAGCTTGACTTGACTGACCTCTAACTGCTTTCGGAGGAACATATGAAAAAGCTTTGTTCACTATCAGACAAACATTTGCCAGCTGGAGCAAACGGTTTAACTTTTTAAATTTTAATCCAATTTTTGACTGTTGAACAAAGTTGACGACATTAGTGTATGGAAAGAAGGGCTTATTTTTTAAATTGTCATCGTTGGCGATCCACTTAACATTGCTCTATTTTTCAGAACCTTTTAACTGCAGAAATATGCGCAGAAAATCACATATCAAAACCGCTGGAAATAACCGATGAACAACTTCTTGAAGTTCACACTGAAGACTACCTAAGCAATTTGAAAGTATCTATACTAACAAAATGTTCGATAAGCTGAATGAATTCTATATACTCTCCTTCAGATTAGCGACACCGTTGGGAGAATAGCAGAAATTCCCCTATTACATTTCGTACCGAACATTTTCGTACAACAGGCCTATTTAAAACCGATGCGATTTCAAACCAATGGATCGCTACTGGCCGCTAAATTGGCACTACGTTATGGCTGGGCTATAAATCTCGGTGGTGGATTCCATCATTGCAGTTCGGATGATAGTGGATCCTTTTCGCCGTATGCCGATATCTCGTTGCTGGTCAACTATCTTCTAACCAGCACAAAAACTATCGCAAATGTTATGATTGTTGATTTGTCCGCACGACAGGGTAATGGACATGAAAAGGACTTTATGGATATGAAGTCCGTTTACATTCTGGATATGTACAATTGTACGATTTATCCGAAAGATGAATATGCGAAAATTGGTATTGATCGTCCTGTGGAATTACAATCGAAAACGGAAGACGAAGTCTATTTGCGGAAGTTAAGGATGTTAGTGATTTTTTTGGAATAGGTAAAGGAACTAGTAAAATTTTAAAATTCACAGCAATTTGAGCAAGGCTTTTCACGAATTTCATCCTGATATGGTGGTGTATAATGCCGGAACGGATATCTTAGATGGCGATTCGCTTGGTGAACTGGCTGTTAGTCGCGAAGTAAGTAGAACTAGAAATAAATCCGTTGTTGTTAAAAAGACAAACAATTTTCTTTCATAGGGAATTATTCATCGCGATGAAATCGTTTTCAGCAAAGCTCATTCGGCCAAAATCCCCATAGTAATGCTACTGGGCACTGGCTACACTAAAAATGTATCAAAAATTATATCGAATTCAATAATAAATTTGAAGGAGAAAGGACTTTTGCCGTCTAAGCTATGGACCAAATAGTTAGAGCTGATTTTATAGATATACGAGTTGATATGTATTTTACTTTAGATTATTAGAAATTAGATCCATAGTTTACGATTTTTTATAGAAATCTTATTTGTATTTTAAACTGTAATAAAACATATTTAATTTTTATTGAATGAGATGTTGTTGTTTAATTTATTGCGTCAGAGTTGTTTATTGTTTATTGTTTGTTTATGGTTTAGGAAATTTTGTATACAATGAGACGGTAAGTCTCTACAATTTGTTTACATAGTAAGTTTTCAAGTAAGTATAAGAATGAATTACAAGAAATAAAAAGAATATACCTATAAAAGTAAAAATAAAAAAGGAAAGCTCAGATTCTTTTTTCTTTGCGGAATAAAATAGAAAATCGTAGCACGAGTGAGTGAAGTAGCTCACTCCTTTTGGTGAACTGCACTTCCATTGGACACGTGACAAAACACTTCCCGACCTTTTTTTTTTGTCATAATCTTCTCTCCTCAAGTGTAACTATCAATGAACTAAACGACCGAACTAGTTCACGAGCAAACGAATAAACAAAAACGAAGGAACAAAAACTAAGGAATGAAAACGATGGAACGAAGAGTTCCGGAACTACTTCACTGAACTCGTTCCTTAAAGTTAATGAAGTGCTTCACTTAAAGGAACTGCTTTGTCCATTTTTAGAACGAACACGAAGGAACGATGAAACTACTTCAATGAACTTGTTCCTTAAAGTTAGTGAAATACTTCACTAAAAGGAACTGCTTTGCCCATTTTTAGAACGAACACGAAGGAACGATGGAACTACTTCAATGAACTCGTTCCTTGAACTGAGTGACTCGGTGTGAAGTACTTCACAGAAAGGAACTGCTTTGCCCATCTCCATGGAGGATGAAAAACCGATATTCTCCCTATGCTGGGAAGAGGAGCAGTCCGCACAATACCTTTGTGTGAATGCAAAGCTTTTGCTCGAGCATCACTGACCACGCTGGAGGGAGGAGCTCATAGATCTTGACCGAACTAAGGGATAGTAAAAAAATTGAACCGGCTTGGGAAAGCTGAAAGGAGGACTCCTTAAATAAAGAAATAGCTTGAGGAAGGGAAAGAAGCCACGCAGCAATTATGTTTAACTAATGGAAAGGTACGCACTAAGAATCTGGACCCAGACAAGGAGAATATTGAAGGAAATCGAACTGGCTTGGAAAGAAGCCTCTCTCGCATGTTTTTTGTGGTTATTTTATGAGAAGTGAAGAATTCACAGACATGGACCTAGTCAAGGTGTACATTTTGCTAAGAGGTAAAAACCGGCTTGGAAAAGTGAAGGAACCTGATAAACGCTTAATTCTGATGAAGCTGAGCTGATGATCAGCTCACAATTAGGACCAAGTCAGGGTACAAAATTCGTAGGAAAACAAAACAAAACAGTGAAACCTTTAAATTTCTTAACGAAACAGGACGGCATAATGGACCACTATATTGGCCTAAGTGCCAAAATAATGGTGGCACTTTTCATCATCAAACGATTTAAATAATTGGTTTTTATTAAGGCTTTAGACTTGAGGTGGACAGGTTAGTCTTTGAAGGCAAACATTTGAAAGAAATTCGAGGAGTAATTAAGTCCTGACGAAAGGTAAAGATTATATCCCAGACTCCTGTCTTGTACCACTGCCACCTTATGTCCTATGTATAGTCCCTCGTAAACTGAACAAGAAGACCTGAAATGAAAAACATTTACTTATTTATGTCTGGCCAATTTAAATGTAAAGAAACAATTTCCGAGCTAAACTTTAATATCCTGTCGTTCAAAAAAATTCTTACTCGCCATATACACATGTAAACAAAATCTCATTTATGCGTAAAATTTTCATCGCAATTAATCGAATTCAAATCAATAGAGCGTAATAACAAGGCAAATAAACATGATTTACGGAAGCTTTAGATTCGCTATAAATTTTTCCTGTTACAGAAACAGCCATATGAATTTTATAGTATCGAACTGATGAAAGAAAACAAGTCATGTGCAGAGACATCTACGAAAGATATGGAAAAAAAAGGAGCCCAACATTGTCATATCCTCTTTAAAAGTTGTTATTTCGAATCAATATCGCAGATTTTATATCACATGGAAATTTCTTTTTTTTTTTTTGTATACGACTAACGAGTGCCATCTGCAGAAACATTTTCCATCAAATAATTGGGTAGATTTGCTAAATTTATTATATTTCTTCAACTTGACTTAGACCTTGAGTGGGTGGAGTGAGTGGTGGTGACCGGGTGTTGATTGATAAGAGAAAAATTTTATTATGTGATTTTTTATTGGCATCAGACACTGAAACGATTTATCAACATGAAAAAAATGCGAATAAATCCTAGATAAAAGACATTTTAAGTTTAATTATGTAATTTAATATTTCGCATGAAACAGATAAAAAATTTAAATAAAAAAAAAAAAAATTTCATTAGAAGTTGTTGTAGAAAACGTTTAGCCGGTACTTAAATGGGTCGAAGAAAGGTAAATGTGACTGGAAAAAGATACAAAATCTATGTTCGTTCTAGGAACTAAGATGTCTCTGTTTTGAATTACCTTATTCCGCGAAAATTCTTGTGTTCTTCCTTTAGAGTACAATCGGTGGCCATATTATTAGACGCACTTGAAAATTTTACTAAGAACTGGATTCAGATCCTTCTAAAGAGCTTTATTTGATGTTTGGGATGCGGAAACCTTAGAGCTACCTGGCTCAGTCTCTGCGACGGTTTTGAACAAGAAGGATGTATTTTGGTTTTTGCCTCATTATTGCAGGATTTTTGTATGTTTATAAACTTTTTGTAGTTTAGAAGTGTTTCTCATTATTTTCAAAGAGATTTAAGTTTAATTAAAATTTAAAAGTGGTCTGGGTGGCTTAGTGGCTAGAGCACTTGCCTTCGGTGCACCTGGTTCCAGGTTCGAATCTGCTTGGCGACAAGTAATTTTCGAAAATGGGATTGGGTGCCGGACTACCAGTTCACTCAGCTGCAAATGAGTACCTGAGTTAAAATCGGGGTAATAATCACGGACGAGCGTGTAGTTGACCACTTCACCTCCTAGTGTTCCGTTGGTCTCGCAATGAAGTAACTCTAGTATTACTTCAAGGCCTAGGCCCGTTTTGGGCTGTTGCGCCATTGATTATTTATTATTATTATTAAAATTTAAAAGATGGGTAGAGACAGAGATCTTACGAATGAGAAAATCTACGAAGTTAAGGTCTTGATCGGAGCCAAAAATTTTTTGAATCGAGAAATTTCCCGGAGATTGAACATTTCTGAGGTTTCTGTAAGACGAATTAAAGTAAAACTTCAAAATAATTAAGATTTGAGTACTCAAAGGAACAAAAACTCTGGCCGCAAATCAAAATTTTCACCAAAAGGTGATCGAATCCTTAAGAAAATTTGTGTGGAAAATCGTTTTGCTTCCACGAATGAGAGCACAACTCAATTAAATGAGAGTAATGTACCAGCCAGTAAAAGAACTGTTCGCCGTAAGCTTCTCCAGCTCGATATGAAAGTCTGTAGACCCGTTCATGAACCTAAACTGACTCCTCCGATAAAACCAAAACGTTTGCTTTGGGCAAGGAACCATCAGAGCAATGACTTGGACTTCTGGAAATCGGTAAATACCACCTTGATCAAAAAGTTCCCGGAATAACAACCGTATGGCGATGTTCCGATTTGAGTTTTTTTTTTGTTTAATTGGTACATCTGTTGTTGACATTCCCTCTAAATCTTAGCGTCATAGCTTGACATTTGCAAAAGTTACGTAGCCAAGAGTACATCTATCTCTGTGTGATAGATAGAAAAATAATAGATATTTGGAACCATTGTCCGGACCTTCAGGAAACTGTGCAGTCATGCATAAACAGTATGCCGAGAAGAATACAGGCTTTAATTGCTGCTAAAGGAGGAAATACAAAATATTAAGAATACGAAAAATCTGCGAGGTTTTTTTCTTGCTTAATTATATCTTTTTTAAAAAATACATGTCCTACAAAACTTTATCGCAGTTATGAGTTTTATTTACCTAATACCATGTAAAATAAAAAAAATAAAAGAAAGTCTTAATTCTACTACGTAAAGGTAAGATTTTAAGTGCGTCTAATAATATTGCCAGTGACTGTATATATGTGGATACAAATCCAAGCTCTTTCAAATTGAGAGATCTATTCTTTGAACGGTCTTTTTGAACGAAATTTTGATGCCTCTCTTATTGCCCATAATTTTTAAGGACTTTCAGGTGGTAGATGCTTGGAAATAATAGAAAAAATAGCTTTAACACGTTTAATGCCATGGGAGTCACCGGTGATCGGCACAGAAATTTTTACCCTTTAAATAGCATTGTCAAAATTTTTGACAAAAATTCTGGCACGCAAAGTGTTAATGACCATTCCTTTCATCGCAAAAAATGAAATGCTTTTGCCCATATTTTTAGAGGATATTCAGACAGAGCCCTTATAATCTCTTCGGCGCCCTTATAATCTCTTTGGCGCCCGTGTGCTGCCAAAAAAAATGCGCCCCTCATCATAAGAAAATACAGTTTTGATGGCTAGTGGATCAAATACAAAATATAAAATTTTCAGAACAATTTCTGCACTCTTGTGGCCAGTATTTTCTAAAAAATTTAAGACATAACATTAATAACAATTACCGCCTTAAAAGGCTTGCACCCCAAGGGCTTAGCCCATTTAGCCCAATGGTTAGAGTGGCCCTGCATTCAGGCGTTCATTTCGCTTGTGTAAAATGTTAAGAGATAACTGGAAGCTTATAAAAAAAACTGAAAGCACACATCCTGTGAATTAGGAGGTCTGTACATTGAGTGATCCCACAAATTTAATTTTAAAACAGAGGTAGGTTTTTTCCCTCAGTAATTTTGAAAATTTTAGTTACTATGTCTAATTAACGCCAGGATTCTCTATTATTGCAGACTTGTCTCTTGACTAATTTCCAATTTGGAGACGCAAAATTCTCGTCGATATTTTGTTCGAGCAAAATTTTATAATTTTTCTTAGATTTATAGGGTCCATTAACAAATAACATCTCATCTGTAGCAAATAATTACAAAACACGCTCCTGAATTCCGTTTTCTATTTTAAATTTATATTTAATCTATTTTGACAATGTGTCGTATTGAACAGACACTCCATCATTCAAGTTATTTCAGTAATATTTTAGATTTATTTACGATCACTTACATATGTATTTTAAATTCAAATTCATCTGAAAATCATGCAGCTGTGATAAAAGATTTTAAGACAATATTTTTGTAGAAAAGACACAATTCGGAAGTGATGAAATATAAAAAAAGACGGAAGAGAGAATAAATTAGATTCATATTTGTTTATTTAAAGCTATTTTACTAATAAAGAACTCCCACATTTATTAATAGTTCAATTGCTGAGACAGGCATGTGTTCTAGTTTTGGTTCAGTTCAGTTCACTCCTTCAAGTGGCACATAAAAGTGTTAAAAAAATTATTCCGCATTCCCGAAAAAACTTCTTGGTTCCATTGTACAAAGACATTTTTAGGAATATCCAATACAAAAGTCATTTTTTGTGGCCCAACTCCACGCGCTAATTCAAATTTAATTTTTTTTTTCAGTACAATACATACATACCTACATCAACGAATTAGGACCACTAAGGTTTTTTTTAATATTTTCTCTTCGTTTATGCTAAAACTCTTTGCAGAAATAAAGTAAAAATTAATTTTTTTGCTTTTTAGATTTTTATTCGTTTTATGATATTTTATGTATTAAAAATTTGATTTGGTGTTAATATTTTGTAGGGTCACCCTTCGCACTAATTAATTTAATTTAAGTTCATCGCTGTATCATTTTTTTTAAGCCTTCGCTGTTTTGCCATATATTTTTAATATTTTCTTTTAGGATATCAAAGGTAGGCTTAAGAGAGGAATATACTTCAGATTTTAACAGACTCCAGAGATTCTCTATATAGTTAAGGTCGGGAGAACTACCTGGCCGAGGAAGAGTTGGGATATCGGAGCTAGAGAAGAGGTTTTTTATAATATGGACACGATGACAGGATCCACTCTCCTGCATAAAAATATTTCCTAGTTCACAGCACTTCAAGAAGTTGAAATGTGGAATTTAAATGTTTTCCATCACGTCGTAGTACTGGGCGCTGTTCATGGTTCCTTCGACGAAAAAGATCGGTCCAGGTCCATCGTCTGAGATACAGGACTATATCATTATGGCTGGTTGATGTTTGAATATTTTCACGACGCAGGCTTCGTCATATTTCTCTGATGGCCTTCTTCGAACGTACTGATGTCTCTCTGTCACAGACTCTAGTCTACACTAAGCACTAAATACCAACTAAAAAAACAAAAAAACTATTTTTTTAAGAAATAAATGCAATGAAGTCTTTATTTATCGATATTAAATATTAGTTCCATTTTTCCGATCAGCTACGGGATAATCTTGTTGAGCTCTAGCAAACTTCAGTCTGGGTTTTTGCAATTTAGCTGTTAGCTTAGGCTTTTTTGCTGGTCGTCTCGACTTCAGGTTAGCTTCATATAAAAGCCTTCTTAAGGTCATACTGGATATCTCTATCCCTTCGCACAGCAGATCTTGATGCAAGCTTCTCGTGGATTGACTGCGGTTTTCGCAGCCCTTTTGAATAATCCCACGAAGCGTTGTTTTCCTTTCCTGGGACAATTCCGCCTATTGTTCCTGGCTTGGCCTTGATATTCCTTGACTTCTTTCTTGATTCTCCTCACAGTTTGATGGGAAACTTACTCTTTTCTCGCTATTTCTCGAAAGGAAAACTTTTCGGAGTTCAATAAAGCAATTATTGCTGACTTTTTGTCCGCGCTAATATCTTTACACTTTCCCATTTTTGTTGTTTTGACCAAAATGTCTCAAAAAAACACACGTACTTTTAAATAGCTGAAGCTAGAGTTAATTACTTTTAAAAAATTGGGAAAAATGTGAGTGGTCCTAATTCAATGAACAGGGACTGTACGTACCAAGTTTCCACTTTTAGCAAAAGCCGTTCCTGTACATGCACTTCGTTCCATAACTTGCTACCATCCAAACATTTTTTAGTGCGTGTCTCTCAAATACTAAAGTATGGAGGATGGAGAATGGATGGTAGAGGATTGGGTATGGAGGATGGAGAATAAAGAATGGAGGATGGAGAATAAAGAATGGAGGATGGAGAATAAAGAATGGAGGATGGAGAATAAAGAATGGAGGATAGAGGATGGAAGATTGAGGATGGAGAGTGAAGAATGGAGGATGGAGGATAGAGGATGGAGAATGGATGATGGAGGATGGAAATGAAAATTGTCTGGCGATGAAATGCCATTTATCGCACCTTCGGACAATTTTTCTTTTTCAATGATTAAATTCAGTCTCGGGAACGACAAATTTAAAAAAAAGGAACTATTTTGCGAGCGAGCGAAGTGAGGACTATTTTTTTTTAGGTCATCACATTCAGTCTCGCGAATTGCGATATTCAAAAAAGGAACTAGTACCTTCGCAAGGGAGGTGACGAACTTTTTTTTTTGTTTCTAGGTCATCGCATTTCCCTACAGCGTTTCTTTCTCGCGAACTGCGAACTACAAGAACGAAATAGTTCGCAAGGGCTCGGGAACTATTGCAGTTCGTTCGCGCTCACTGAGGTGAACAGAAATGCGCAAGCCTAGTAACCACACACAGTAGTGTCTTCATTTTTTTGTGGTAATATTGACTAACTTCATACAAGAGCAAATTAAAGTACCATATCTTATGAAAAGCTATCATTTTACTTTATTATTTATAATAGAGTATTTTCAAATATGAAAGAAAAACATACAAAATTTTATTCTGGCTGGTGTGAGTTAAGTGTAAGCTGCGATTCAAGTACCGCAAAATAACGCGTTTCGCCATACAAAATATATGGGAGCTAGAAAATTGCAACGACCCCCTTAAGACTCCATGAGCCCGGTACGAGCATTTTTTGTCCCTGTTCGATTTTTCTTTCTTGAGAGGATTTTAATCGATTGAAATCGTTTTTCGTTCGTGTAATTTGGAGTGGACAATACGCCTGCATCGTTCGCTGTCTATCACCGAACTAATTTTGATTTTACAGAAAAAAATAGTTTTATATGTTTTCAAATTATTTGAAAGGCATACCTATTAAAAAATATTTTTTTCATTGATTTAATTAATACCAATACCAATTAATTATACTATCTGTGATACTTTTCAATGAAATGCGGTCTTCTTATGTAATTCTTGCCATGAAAATCGTAAAAATTGCTGCAGTTTGACTCCATATATTATTAAAAAAAATGAAATTTTTTTATATTTGATTTATAGAAGACCTTCTTTAAAATTTTTTCTAACATTGTATTAATAAAAATTACATGTTAATTATTCAAGAAATAGGTAATATGCGTTTAAAAAACTCGAATTTACGCATTTTAAAAAATGTTCAAGGATTGCTCTAATAGCATTTTATCCAAATACAGTTTTGAATTTTTTCTCTATGAATGACCTAGTTTACATACCAGCTAATAAAGTGGTGTAATTTTATGTTGTTTTTTTGTTGCCATTAACGTGAAATATTGGCAAGAAAACAGTCATAAATCATCAAAATTGCATTTAACAGGCACATGGAGCCTTAATAAAAAATTTCAAACCGCAGAGAGACGGGAAAATAAACCAAATTTAGTCCTTAAAAATTGGAAAAAGCGACAATATCAATATTTCTGGCCTAAATTGATGTCTCCGATCGAATTTGAGACATTACAGTTATCGCTTAATCCGATCACAATTTTTCGGTCGGAGCTTCTTGACCTATTTTGTCAGGAGATAGGTTGTTCGCACAAAACGGTGGAGAGGTAAATGGTTATGAAAGGATAATTCAGAATGGATATTGTTGAAATTAATTGAAAACTGAGTATAAGGAAAAGCATGGAAACATGTCATGAGTGGGGTCCGAGAAACAATGTATGGATTGATAGACTACCAAACTTACACTAGGTTAGTGAACCCACAACGAGCAGCTCCCGACTGAAATAAAACGCAAATTAATTTTTTAAACTAATTCCAAGGAAAACAATTCTTGAACAGTTTATGTTACGTGACACGCAAAACAAAACTGTTCCCAATTATTTTCAATTGAAAATTCTAAGTAAGTCGACTGCATGTTCGTAAATGAAGCTGGAAAATTGGCAAGGGAAGAATGAGGTTCTTTTTTGGGGAATAGTACAGAGATCGTTGCAGTCCAGCATTAGTTTTCCACTTATGCTGAACGACAAAAAAAAAACAGTTCAATAAAAGTGTAAGCAGAAAGCCATAAGATTCGACACATTTTTTAATACGAGTACTTATAAGCATAGTTTTTCTTACTTATAAAATATGTGTTTAATCTTACCGCTTTCACTACGACTTTAACCTATCGATAGTCATTGCAAACCTCTTAGTGAAATAAAAAATATCAGGAGTACTTATTAGAAAATGATATTGTAAAAAAAGGAAAACAATAAATCTCGTAAAACATTAAAATTCCGTTGTTTCTGTATATTTAAATTAAAGACATTTATTAACCTTATCGTATCTTATTATAAACAAAATTTATTATTACGATTAAGTAAAATTACAAATACAGCAAAATGTCATGTAAAACTTCATTTACAAAATTGCTTCATGAAATCACAAACGGGTTAAACAATATAAATTAAACGTATTCTATTACTCGGAAAAGAGTTAAATCAGAATGTATTAACTAGAGAACATAGTTTTATGAAGATCAAGGAAATGGAAATTATAGAAATATAGTAGAAGAATTGTTTTCCTAATGTTACTACAGTCTTTTAACATGCGGCCGGCTCTGTTATACTGAAAGTTGTAATAAAGACTTTTATTAGTACGATTCTCTTTCAAATCGATGATTTACAACTTACGGCGAAGTTAACGGACACGTTCCGAATAGTACGTCCGACCGACTGTTTATTAAAAACACGGCAATAAAAGCAATTATCATCACAACTAAGCCGATTGCTAATGTTAATGCCTCGTGTGATCTCGACGGTTTTAAGAAAATTCTAGCATTGATTTGTGTCCATGTGGATTCGGTCCATGTTGAATATTTGCCCGATTTCCAATCGTAATCTGAATTGTTTTATTTTGTGAATAATTCTATTGAATTGTTTTCGACCGAAATCAGGCGAAAAGGATTCGAAAAAAAATGTTAATTAAAAGAGAACTTACCGTCGACCGTAAATGCCGGGCTATACGCCAAACTGTAGTTATGTTTCGTGTAGCGACATTCGCCGGTACCGTTGAATCCTGAAAACCAGTGTAATGGTAGCTCCGTGCAGTTATCTTTCGCGATGTTTGGTAGTTTTTCGCCAACCAAATAGCCTAGTAGTCGTGATGTCCAGCCAGATGCTTCTTGCGATGCACCATGCACACTTATGTACCTAAAGAAATACAATTTAATTAAACAAAGCTGATGAAAATTGTAGAAAATTCCGTACCTCAACGGTGGCACTGGTAATCCAGGCAAACTATTCTGCGGAGACGCGGCTTTAAACAGCGGACACTCGGCCGATTGTAAGAAGCAATACAAAAATTCATCGACTAGAACCGAACTGGCAATCTCGTCACCGGTATAAGTGCTCTCGGTTATTAAATCGTAAATACTTAAGGCGATTGCCGATGCAGCATTTCTGATTTTAATTTGAGTCGAATTCGATGCAAAATGTCCCGTAGTCGTGTACTGATCGAGTTTTGTGAAATCTTCGGATGTATTGTAATATTTGTAGTTTATATTAACAAAATCATCGTAGATCGAATGATAGAACTTGTTTTCCGCCTTCGAATTGATTATAACGACTGGAAAGGTTAAACTCTCTCGCAAGAACGATTGTGCAGATGTAGGCGGTAAATTAAGCGTTTGTTGCTTACTGATGTTAAATCCCAAATTGAATTTCTGCTCGTAAGCATTCAACGATGTGTAGAATTTATTTTTAAGTTCGAATTCTTTGGCGTAATACAATTTTATGTCGCTCAGATCGTCAAGTGTTCCGATATCAATCATAAGTTCAATATTTCCGAAACTGATAAGATCTGTGCTCGTAAGCTTCGACGGAAACGCTTTTGTTTGCAGATCGTAAACGAATCGTTGCGATCCGATATAATCATAGGATTCGCCATTGAATATCATAAAGAGAACATTTCGTTTGGCATTCTTCGGCGACTCCGGTAAAATCGTAGCCAAATAATGAGCCAGATTAACGAGCGTAGCGAACGATATTAGCGAATCCATTGCACCTAGTCCGATTCCGTCGAAAAATGTTGCGGTATCTAGACGAGCCGAAACCAGAATAAATTTCTCCGATTGGTTAACAGTCCGATGAGCGGAATCGACAATACGTCGCGGAAAAAGGGTCGTATAGATGTTTCGTCCTTGTAGCGGATCGCAAAATCTTGTCGGTGTTAGATTATTTACAACGCTTGTCCGACGAATACAAACTTCGGCATTTACAGCAGCCGACATGAACGCATTAACCTGAATACTGCACAGCGATCGGTCTTTTTGATTCGGGAAATCGAAATTATTGAACTTTTCGAAACACTTTTCAATTTTATCGATTTCTTCTGTGTTCGCTACGTAGTAGATCGGAAACGGAAACTCTTCGTGTAATAGACCGGTCCCGTATGGATTCCATGTAGATTCTGGTTTGCTTTGATCACATGTTTGTTCCGTTATGCCACTAAATTGATTCGGACAATTTAGTTCGTGACTGAAATTCGTAAGCTTGTTGGTTCTGTTGATTAGAACAATGGCCGAGACATATTTGGCAGCATCGTTCTTCAGTCGAAGGATATTCTCGCGAGTGAATAAATGTGGCGGAATGATGGGGGCGTATGGTGGCGCTGGCGGTTTATTAACAATAAAATCGAAGTCTTCGGCAGTTTTGATTAAGTGCAGAACACCGACCGAACCGGAGAATGGCGCTAAGAGAGAAGACAATTGTTAAAGTTGTTAAGACGAAAAGAACAGCGGTAACAACTTACAGCTACATCCGGTTTGGTGTGTTCCATTCAGTCGGCGGAAACAGCTTGCTCCTGCTATTGAGCTGTACATTTTATCACGCGTTCGTTCGCCAGATACTGGAAAATTAGTGTTTTTACTTTATTATTTCAACAATACAGTATTGTGATTGGTTTTAAAAAAAAAATTTGTTATTCTGAAAAATTCTTTTTTCATGACTAGTAGATATGAAAAAAAATATCAGTCCGTCTGTCTGCCGTACGTCTACCGGTGTACCACAAAATTATTTCAAGGCTCGTAGCACCCAAACCCTTATAAGTTATTTAGTTGAATTTTTTTCGTGTGTAGACAGGGTAACCCTCTTTTAGTTGATACCTTTTGGGGTGGGGTGTAAGGGGAGAGGTAAGGCAAGCGTTTTACACGGACAATTTTGGTTTCTAGATCTCAACAATTAGTAGGGGGTGGAGGGTTTGTGGGTGAAAAAATTTAGATTACGATATCTTACGAACCGATGGCACTAGAAAAATAAAATTCGTTTTCTGTATAAAGGTTGACAATTAAAGTTTACTGCAATTCAATTTTTTTTAGAGCAAGTGGAGGAAGTGGAGGGGATAAGAATTAAAAAAAAAAAACATAGTAGTGGCATGGTGGAAAAATAATTTTTTTTAAGGGGTAGTATGGTACGGCGGTGGGGGAAGTTTTTCCCTAACTATAGAACGGCTTATGCTAGAAAGTTGAAACTCAGTGTGTATATGTAAAGAAACTAGAAAAGTAAAATCGCAAAAAAAAAAAAAAAAATATCCATTGGCGTTCGGAAGGAGGGACAAAAAAAAATTATCAGTGAAAATAGAATGCATATTATTTTCACGATTTTCGTCATATCTACTAGATCTTCCAAAATATTAAATTCATTTTTATTCTACGGATTCTTAATAATAATAATAATAATTTATTCATCATAGATCTGATTACTTATACAACGAACATTCTTTGTTTTGCACATGGTATGTTAACAAAAATGAAGAGGTAGCACCATAAATAGAAATATTATGGAAATTAGGATAATAAATAAATAACAAATACAGTAGACTCGCGAAAACTTGAACATCGAAAACTTGAATTATCCAGTAACTTGAACAACAGATTTTTTACATTACTTATGCCCGATTTCATAGTGGTAGCTTAAGCTCTGAGTGGATCTTAAGCTTGGGCTTAGGAACATCTTCGATTTCACAGTAATGGCTTAAGTCTTATGTCAAGCGCTAGCTTAGCTTAAGCCATCAATTTTTCGAGCTTAAGCTCCGTTAATAAAATAAGCCTACGAACTGTCAAACTTGTGATTTTTTCTGTATTCAAGACTGTGTAATTAAAAAAATATGGCCGCGTAGCTACTCCACTACATAAGAAATATCGAATGTACGCAAATCCATTACAAAAGCTTACAGTAGGCTGCCAAATGAAACGCTAATACCCTGAACATCATCCTACCCTAAAGGAGCAACGGGAAAAAAAACATCATCCTACCTTAAGGGCTCCGTACACGCTCATTCATGCCAACCCTCTATCTAGCTTTTAGTTTTTAAAAAGTGCTTTATTTGCCGTACGTTCTCAATGCTAACAGGTTTTCTATCTTAATCCTAAAGCTAAAATTAGTCTATATCTAAGCTGCTACCGTTCTTAATGGCCTCAATGGGCACTCTAAGATATCAATTTTATCGGGGGGATCAGACCCTCCATCTAGGGTTGTCATGAATGAACGTGTATGGGAAATCAAGATTCCTGCATATGGTACGCACGATCGACATAATCGACAGTGTTTTGGACGATGATTTTCAGAATAAAAAGAGGAGAAAAAGGAAGAGTAATAAAAATATAAATAAAAATAATTAAATAAAGAATAAGCAATAGTAAATGACTACGACAAGAATTCTCGGGGCTTGTCCTATGCACAACTCAAGACTATCCTTGATTTCCGATGATTTTTTTTACTAGATTGGGTTAAAGTTTAATTTTTATATTTAATATTTAATTTGGATATGGGCAATAAACAGTAGAAACAAAAAAAATCCGAAAAGCCGAACATCATTTTAAACATATGTAAACAAACACTAAACAAACTGAAAAAAGTCTATCCACCAACTTGAACCTTGCGATAACTTGAACTTGCCTGGTTTGTATTAGTTCAAGTTTTCGCGAGTGTACTGTAATGTAAAAAAAAACAATAGCAAATAATGTAAGGAAATAAAAAAGTAAATAATAACAAAAATATTAACCAACACTTGAATGTAAAAAAAAAAAAATTATGATTTTTTAAATAAAGCTGCCCTAATCTGTATTGAACTACGATGAAAGTCTATGTTTGCATTGTTAGAGTTCAATATGCGCGACATATTTGTAACCAGTTCATATTGACCATAATTTGTCCGGTGGTATGTTACATGAAGAAGTTGATAGCCTCTCAAGGTTCGAACCGGAACATAGAAATTTAGCTCACCCAGCATATGAGGTGAATTTATATCGCCAAGAAGAACCTTAACAGCGCAAGCAGCAGGAAGAAGGTAAGATCTATTCTCAAGTGACTCCAGTGAGAGTAACTGGTGGCGCTCGAAGTAGAAAGGAAAGCGTAAGGGGTCTACTCATGGAAGACCATTTAGCGTAAATCTCAGAAATCTTCTCTGTACTGACTCTATCCTGTTGATGTGATTCTTGTAGTAAGGTGCCCAAACTGGACACGCATACTCAAGGCCAGACCGAACAAAAACACAGTACAGTGTCCTCGTAATGTGAGGCTCATCGATATGAATACCTGGAAAGTGTTTTCAAGATTTTTTGAAATTCGACCCCTAAGGTGATGTAAAGTGGTTGTATATTTTTTCATGAATTCCACCATGTTTTTCAGGTCTGATCAGATATCGAATATCTTTTCACTTCAACGGGCTTGTTTAATAACCACCTACTTTTTAAGTTTTTTCCTTTTGAAGCCGTAGACTGCATCCCGGAATATTACTCAATTATGTAATTCACCTGAAACAATAGTGGAAAAATTGTAAGTTTTAAGTACAATGAAGGGTTCTCATCGTACATTGAACATAAGGCCGACGGCTTCTCTCCAAGGACTGCATCAGTCGCACAATTTCGTGGACTCCCACCAAAGCATTTGTCGATTTTGCGTGGCTGAGATTCTTCCCAACGTCTCGAGAGGGAGGACTGTCTTCGTCGTCTTTTGGGAGTCCATTTGGATCCATTCAAAGAAGAGCAAAGTGTTGTAACTTTCGCACAATTAAATCGGAAACCTCCCTTAGCAGTCCGGCAATTTTGTCATCCCCCGGAAACGCATACAAACGCCGTCACTCCCTTGGGAGGGAGGACTTTCTTCGTGGTCACTTGGGAGTCCACTTAGATCCATTCAAAGAAGAACAAAGTGTTGTAGCTTTGGCATAATTAAATCGGGAATCACCCTTAGCGTCCTCCCTTGCCATTTTGTCCACCACCGAACGCATACAAACGCCCTCACCCTCTTGTCCTAAAATCTTCCCGCTCTAATTCTACAAAGCTGTACGTACCAAAAGTGGATCCTTGCATCAAAAGAAGCCACACAATTCCGCAAATAAATCGCATCATCGCAACAAATTCAATGCACCGTGTGAATAAAAGTTCGAGTTTCGCGAACAAGAAACGCAAAATTGAAAACAACTATACGCTACTAAAAAACACCTACGAATGACTGGCCGTGAAATGTCAAACGATACGAGAGGTTTTTTTGTTCGCACAGTTGGTACAAGTGTGAATTGCAGTTTTCCAGCAGTGAAAGTTCTCGTGGCACAAAAAACGGAAAACATGAATGAAAAGATTAAGAAAAACAAGATTTGAATAGACTTGTCTGAGTATAAACTATTAAAGCAAACGGTGATTCTTTAAAAACAATCTAAAGCGAGAAAATTCCATCACCATTCTACCGAACCGAACCGAAGCACTCCTAACATCGCGTCTGTCAAAAACATCTGATCGCAAATAACGGAATCACATAAAACCCCAATAGAAAGTTTTTTAAAACAAAAATGCCGTCCGGATGTCGATCCGAAGATTGAATTCGTTGCTAATGTTCTTGAAGCTTCTGAGGTAAGTAGGTGGTTGCTGCGCCAACTCCACACAATCTTTATGTAACCGTTTCGCAAAATTTCAGCTGGTTCTGCTTCGAATTTCTGAACATGATCCGAAGGCTTTTCGTGACGTTCGTCGATCAGCAAGTTCCGTCGGCCGCTACGCCGGATTTCCTCATGACGTCAAATTTAAAAGTGCCCGGGACATTTGTCTGTCCCGGGCTCGATACGCTCGACTGGCTGCACACCGTGTCGCCGTGTTTTCCGCTTCGTGGTGACCAAATTCATGTCCTTCACGAGCCCCGTGACTTCTACGAGGCGGTTGTGTCGCGTTGTGCGGAGGCCAAGCGACGCATTTGTTTGGCCAGCCTGTACCTGGGCACGGGCAGTTTGGAACGAGCCCTGGTCCAGACGATGCACTCGAATCTTCAACAAAATTCCGAATTAAAAATTAAAATCCTGTTGGATTTTGCGCGTGGAACACGCGGCGAAGAGAACTCGAAAACGATGCTCATGCCACTGGTTAAGGAATCGAAAAACTGCAGCCTGTCGTTGTATCATACGCCGGTTTTGCGCGGTCTCACCAAGAAGCTGGCACCGCCGCGCTGGAACGAACTGTTGGGACTGCAACACATGAAAATCTACCTGTTCGACAACTCGATGATAATCAGCGGGGCGAATTTGTCCAACGACTACTTTACCAATCGACAGGATCGATATATTGTCATTGAGGACAAACCGTTGGCCGATTTCTATTCGGACTTCATATCGAAGGTGCAGGAGTTTAGTTTGTCGGTGCGGCAAGATGCCGAAGTCGGACTGCACGACGGTTGGGATATTTTACCGTACAAGGGACAAACGGCCGATTTTGCGGCTCAGGCACGCAAAAGGCTCTCCGAATTTTTCGGTGATGTTGTGCAGAAGCAGAGAGTTGTCGTGGCGGAAAAGTCGGGTAAGTTGTTTGTTCGTTTTGTTTTCGGTCGAATGGCTTTGGACCGGAGTTATGTTGCCGTGAAAGGCTTCAGGTTATTGCATCCTTATTCGGCCATTTTCCCCTCTGGTCGAACATCTTCCAATAACTTCTCCCCAGAAAAATGAACACTTTTCGCGTGATTTCGATAGCAAACTCAGATCAAATGAAGGGACGGTGGTGTCTCCAAAACATAGATTATTGGAAATTAATTGAGATCGTACTGTTAATTTACTTTCCTCTTGCTCTCAGATGAAACTGTTGAGGCATCGTGCTATCCAGGGTTTTCACTATTGCTTTAACAGAAACTAATACAAAAATACTAGAATTCACAGGGCTGGACGACATTCCGAATATGTTTGTTAAGAGACTGGGTCACATTCTAGATGAGCCTCTTGTTATTTTATTTAATATGTCGCTCAGGGAAAAAATACTTACAACCTTTGGAAAACTTTCATTTCTTACCTACATTTAAGAAAGGGGACAAAAACAGCGCGCCAAACTTCCGCCCTATCTGTACTTTCAACAATCGCACGCAAATGGTTGTCTTTCAAGGTACTTATCGGCTCCTTATCCGGCAACATCTGACGTTCCACAGGGTTCTACCTTGGTTCCTTTGCTGCTCATTGCATTCGTGAATGATCTTCTTTCAGAATTTCGTTCAGATCACCTAATGTATGCCGATGATCTGAAGTTATTTATTCCAGTCAATTCTTTGTCTGATTGTATATACAAAATGGCCTTAAGTGGTTAGGTGGGTAGACGTGCTTACAGTCAGTGGCGGATCCAGACCTTGCTGTTGGGAAGGATGGGGTGTCGGACATTTTTCATTCGATCAAGTTCTGTGTGAGCTGCATAGACTGCACTTAGCAAAAAAGGGTCATCTAATGACGGGATCATACTGTTTTCATCTTAAGGGCGTTATTACGACTTTCAGTTAAAATTTAACTAGAACTTTGACTATAAGTTTCGTATGAGCATCTGTCAGTTAAAATTTTAGTTAGAACGTTACTGACGATCGTAGGAACGGGGCTAAGAATCGCTATGGTTGTGACCTTCCCAAGTTTTTGTTTCTATCTCCAGTTTTTAATAAAAAAACAACAACATTCTTTAAAATAAGCCCTACTTTATTATTCAACGATAAAGATTAGCAGAGATAAGAATTTTCAAAGAGGACTCGGACACCTTTTTTGGAAATCCTTAACATACTATAACTAACAAGAAAAAAAATTAGATAGAAACAAAAAATTTAATTTGATTTATTTTTTTCACTACAGGCTGGTTAACATGACGAATGCAAATATTTTTTACTGATATTGTGAGGAAAAAGGAAAATCTCTTATGAGAAACTGATCAGGAGTGAAACGAACAGATGTCATGTTTAGCAAAAAATAGAGCCGGGTGTAGTCCAGTGGTAGTGTACTAGGTCTTGAAAACATTGCCACCGAGGTTCAATTCTCACTCAAATGCATAATTTATTTACATTAATTTTTCAGTTGTTATTGGCTTAAAAATGTTAATATAAATCGTGAACAGTGCGGAATGTTTATTAGGGTCACTTGTAAAGGATTTAAACCTGAGCAAATGAGTTCTGTTGACATTCTAATCAGCTTTACAAATACCATCAGAGCTGCCAGACAGTAGTAGATTTGCTATAGGCAACTTTGCTGTTCTGGTAGATCGTATCACAGCCAATAGTAACTACTGGAAAATTATTATCACTAACACCTTCTAGTACACTGTCATTCCCGGCTCGATTCCTGATCTTCCTTCCCTTTCCTAAAAAACTGATTAATTTCGGTATCCCCTTTCCTCTCCACAATTCCTTCCAACTTCCAACTCTCCTTCGCACCAATAACATATGGAAACATATTCGATAGAACGAAACCGCGGCCAAATGGGCTCAGTTTGCTCTTGAAAATTAGCCAAAAACAGCTATCAACTGTAGGCGCCGTGCTATGGTGCAGTGGGATCACAACGGACCCATCTAGCGGTCTATGTGCTAGCTATCTCTGCTAATACATAGCTACCCACCTTACCTAACCTAACCTAACCTAGCAAAAAATATTGACAATATTTCTGTGAATTTTGTTTTTTGCAGTGGTTTCTTTCTACTCCAGTGAAAATTCGATATGCTAGCTCTCTCACAATTTCAATAAAAAATGTTTGCATTCGTCATGTAAACCAACCTTTATTCTTCAAGTACAACAATTTTCAAAAGAATCATGTATCCTACAATGCTTACAGTTTATGTGGTCTTATATTAAGGAGCTAAGCCACTGCCGAAAAATTAGTCCTTTTTGGGGTTTTATTTTTACAAAATAAATCGAAATTACAAAATCGAGTGTTTATAAAACATAGGTATTAGTGACTATATTATATACACCTAATTCTCTTTTTACACGAATTATTTTTACACGAATTCCATTTAACACGAGTTAAAAGGTTAACATTTTTCTCTTTTTACACGAATTGTTTTGCTTTAACACGATTTTAAATATTCGAAGAATTCTTTTATACATTTTTTTTTATGTTTTATGAATTTCTCTTATTCTAATAATACTCACAAATTAAATAATTTAATATCGTATTATATTTTTCTCAACTTAATGTAAAAATATAAGAACAAGTTGAAATTGGAACCAAATGTTACGAAAACGTTTGTTGTCAGAAAGTGACAATGAATAAAATTTTGTTATGTTTATATTAGTTTTACATTATTTTTTTTATTAATAAATATCTGATATTATTTTCTTTTATCCAATTCTGTAAGCACAGAAAATTAATTCTCAAGTGAACTCTAACAAGAATTTTTTAATATTGTTTATTGTACTTTAAAGTTGTTTTTTTAGGTCTGGAACCAATCTACTATTTTTCCATTTAGATAGTATCTTTTTTTATACGATTTTTTTTTTACACGATTTTATTGGGAACGAATCTATCGTGTAAAAAGAGAATTAGGTGTACAGTAATTTTTTTAAAGCGATTAAATTCAAAATGGCGGCTGTGCAGCGTTTTTGCGATGACGTCTCCGTTTTTGCAGAGTCCACAGCCGGACACACAGCTTCTATAACTTTTGAGTTATGATAAGCCTATGAATTTTTTTCGATTATATAACAAAAGCTATTAGAGTAGCTACGTAGAATTTTTTTCGATAGATTGATTTTTAGATTTTTTCTAAATGTGGTGACCTAAAAAAAATGTCTTCACTTTTGTCGGGAACTAACTAGTTTTTTTTTTTTTTGTGCAGTTCGCAATTCAACTGAATGTGATAACCTAAAAAAAAATTCTCTCACTTCCCTCGCGAACTACTTCCTTTTCGGACATCGCGAACTTAAAAAAAGTAACTAGTTCGTTCGCGATCACTAAGGTGAACTGGAATTAGGCTTGCGCATTCTAGTTCACCTTAGTGATCGCAAAGGAACTAGTTCCTCAGCCCTTGCGAACTAGTTCCTCAGCCCTTGCGAACTAGTTCGTTCTTGTAGTTCGCAGTTCACTCACGAAGGAACTAGTTCCTCAAGTTGGGAGTGAATGTGAGGACCTAGTAAATCAAAAAAGGTACCCACTCACGAAAGAAGACACTGAATGTGATGAACTAGTTCGTTCATTTCACTTATGGGAACAATCTTCCCAACTAGCTAGTTCACGAACTAAACAAGCCTAACTGGAATGCACAAGCCTATTTTCTATACATTCATTCACCAAAGTAATATAATAATGTATAATATTATATAATCTGATTTCTTTTCGCTTAAATTAATACAACATAGCTTCTCAATCTGTATCCGATATAAAATTTAACGCAAATTCGAATCAAATCCAAATTTAGTAATCGACTGAGACTGTGGACGTGCTGAAACTCGATACGGTTTTTTCTATGGAGCCTATATGGGCGCTTCCCCTTTATCTCATACTCTTTACTTTCGAGAAATCTTGGTCACCGACTTTATAAACACAGTTTTGAGAAAAAAAAGCGTTTAAGGTTTCAAAAACTTTTTCCAACGCTTCGAGACGTCATGTCTTTTGAAAATTCTGACTGCGTATAACCTAAAAATTTTAGTTTTTAATTTTCTTTTTTTTATTTTTTTTTTTTTTTTTAAAAATTTTTTTTAAAATTTTAAAATTTTTTTTTCAATATTTTTTTTAAAATTTTTTCTTCAATATTTTTTTAAAATTTTTTTTAAAATTTTTTTTTAAATTTTTTTCAAAATTTTTTTTAAATTTTTTTTTTTTATAATTTTTTTTAAAATTTTTTTTGTCGTACTGTTTTATTGGAGTCTTGTATTCTGTTTAAATTTTGCTTTCAAAATAAATAAATAAACACCAACTCTGCCTAATCGAAAAAATTTAAAAAAACTAAAACTTTCTGTGATTTTATTTTATACATGACAGCGGATCAAAGCAGAGACTTCACCCTCACTCCAAGCACAAACAACTGGTTGCCTGCTCTCTTTATTTTCATGTTATTTTTTCTAACGAAGAAACCAGCATTGTTTCACGCAATAAATAAATTATAATAAAGCCTATCTTCTTCCAATTCAATTTCAGACGCTGACACATGGATCTTTCCACTAATCGAAATGGGACAGCTCGGAATACATCACGACAGCGTAGTTACCAAACGCCTATTCTCATCATCAGTACCAGGCTCATCGTTCAAACTGGCTACAGGCTACTTTAATTTAACTCAGGCTTATATGGACACGATAACGGACGATTGTGTGGCTAACTGCAGTATTCTAATGGCACATCCGAATGTAAAGTACTCCCCGAATATTTATCCCAATATTTTCCAACAACATTTTCAATTCACAGGCAAATGGTTTTCAAGGTGCACGTGGACCTGCCGGTGGTATTCCGGCCGCATATTCTTTAATTGCAAAACATTTTTACGAAAAACTAGTTAGTGCTAATCAAGCACAACGTGTCAGCTTTTTCGAATATGAAAAGGATGGATGGAGTTATCACGCCAAAGGACTATGGTATGTTTGTCGGACTATCGATTTCAAAAGAATAAAATCATCTTTACGATATTTTCAGGTACTATCTACCCAATTCCGACTTACCAAACTTAACGCTTATTGGATCATCGAATTTCGGTGAACGATCGGTCAATCGGGATCTAGAGAACCAAATTTGTTTAGTCACATCGAACAAAATGCTTCAGAAGCGACTACAGAGTGAAGTCGATAATTTATATAAAATGGGGTCGACGGCTGAAGATGAAATAACAAGTCGTCCTGTACCGAAGTGGGTTAAAGCAGTTGTTCGGATTTTTCGTAATTTCTTTTAAATCACCACCTACTAAATATGTTTCTCAATTATTTTTTTTTTTTTAAATTATTTCACGAGCGCTTTTATTGAGAATGTTTTATTGTTATACGTTACCGATTTTTGTACTCTTATTTTTTTTTATAACTGAATGAGTTGTAAACTTGTGTGGACGATACTTTTTTTCCCCCAGACTTAAAGAGTAATATATATTCGTAAAAAAATAGAAATAAATTTGTTTAGTGTTCGAAAGTATTGGGGAAATCGCGAAAATGTAGACTAGTTTCTTATATAAACGGATAATTTCTGTAAATTTAAAATCGTGAAAGCTTAAAGGGTGTTTTTGCTCAGCGATAATAAACATGTTGTCTGTAAAGTATTGGAGCTATGTAAAAAAAGGAGACAACGCTTCTTAAGATATGATTTTTCGCATTGCTTGTCAACCAAAAAGTGTTGACTTATCCGCCGGACTAACCGGGTAGACACCGTGATGTCAAACACGCACACATGAACGAAGATTTTAACTCTTCATTTGAAGAAGCAGTAATTGACCAATATGTGATCCTTAAAGATAAATTTCTGGTAAAAAAAAAGGTTGTAATCAATCGCGACTTGATGTCATTGAAAAAACCTTTTCTTTCTTTCCAGCTTAGACCCAAGCAACATTTGAATAACGTATCTATTTGAATGCTATACAAGTTTTAAGAAAATTGAAGAGAAACAAAAAATGGCAGTTAAACAAGAAGTCGTCGAGATGAACGGCATCGAGAAAAATGAAGCTCTCTTAAAATTTATATAGCTTTGAGATAATCGATTCTTTCGTTCAATTGTCGAAGAAATTGAAAGATTACTTGGTGAGTACAAAAACGTTTCTAAATTATAATCTCTAGATCATTTTTTGTGACAAAATTGATTTAACAAAAAAGGGAAATGTTTTGGGTCTCACTATTGCCAAGACTACAGGATCAAAGCCATTCGCTCGTCTTGTAACACCTCATCATACCTGTGACACTTGACTTTTCATGGAGATAGGCGAGGCAAGTAATCGAGGTAATCCGCGATAGAAGCTATTAAACTTCAATCCTTTTTCTACTTCTGTTCTGATTGTGACTTGGGGCTATTTTGAAATTTGAGTTTTATTGTCGAGTGTGTGATACGGACACTAAGGTCTAGGGACGAACGTCTCTTTAAGAAGGTGGACGAGGCGATAAATAGCAAGATGATCTTGAACCGATCGATTTGAAGTATTCAAGAAGTGCGTTGTTGGATCACTTTGCTCCAGAAGGAGTAAGAGCAGAAGAGAATAGATTCCTATGAACTGAATAAATTATTTAAAACAGGTGTTTCCAATAGAAAGGTTTACTGTCCATTTCTTTGTGACTACTCTTGATAATTAAGGCAACAACAGCACTCAGTTGAAAGCTGGAAGAGCGCCAAGGGATGAAACAACGTTTATGTACATATGGGTTACAGTCCATTACCCAGTCTCCACTATAATCTCTAGGCTACCAGGACCGACGCCATCATAAGGGCCTAATTTTTATTTATTTGGAATTAATTGCTTCTATTTATTTTTAAGATGAAACTATTTTTAGCTAGATCTGTCTGAGAGCAGTCACAGGAATCGAAAGAAAATCCGGTCCTATAACGAAAATTTTGCAGTTGATCATTATTAAAAGTTTCCGTTGCAAATCACCAAAAGTCCGCACTTGGCTCGTATCGCCCAATTCTGCACCCATCTATACGATAATGAAATGAGATCATTGCGTATTATTAAGTGCACAATATGAACCTCTCGGTATAATCAAAACAACTTTATCTTAATCGCATACTGGAATTTTGTATTGACAATTGCCGACTCTTAGGCCTTTTTACAATTTAATATCCGCGATCGTCTTCAAGTTTGTTCAAGAAACTCATAAGAAAATGCATTAAAAACGTACGCGATGGATTAATGGTATGTGTTCTGTGAAAGTAACCCGGTTTCCTATACAAAAATACAAGACATTTCATTAGTATGTGCCTATGGGTTATAGCGAGCGCCAACCACATGTGATCTCTGTGATCTCACCAAAGATGCAAGATCATCCGGTCCCGGATCAGCATCCAGTTTTGCCGACAGCTTAATATGATTCTGTTTTGAGGTGCATGATCAGTCGTTTTTGAGCCGTTGATCCGAGTGTGTCGTGTGTGTATTATACGATCGTATAGATTTTTTTTTAATATTAAAAGTTACGTTCATTATATGAGTTCTTGTGTTCGTTATTTTTTTTTACGGAAGAACGTATATAAGTTGTTTGAGAATTGAGGGATCTTTCCTTCGGGGGGGCTTTGAATCGAGCGCAAGAATACGTCATAGTTTGTGATCCAGAGGCAGTGTTCTAAGTTGATAGTGACCTCATTGTGCTTCTTGTAGCGGTATTGTGTTTTCTGTGCTAATTAGTGAGTGTCTTAAATTGAAGTCAAGTAAAAGGTTAAGAGAGTAACAGGCAACTTCAAATTAACAGAAAGATTAATCTTTCATTGTGTTTCTTATGGTGTTTAAAAATTGTTATTATTTTACTTAAATAACATGTCTTAATGTGTCCAATATTTATTCGTAAATAAAATCGATCGCTGTAAAACGATACGTTGCTACTTTGTACTCCTGCTTAGATTCGCATTAAGAAAAAAAAAACCTTAGCGATATCTCGAATAAAGGATATGGAAACTGCAGCATGGGATATTCAGATGAAGGCAGTCTTTCCTACTCCCGTCTATCGCAACTATTAGGATTACCCTTGGCGATTATATTGACGTATTTCTGCACAACGCTAGCAGCATCAGCAGTAACAGCAGCTTCTGAGAATTCAATGCCTACAACTTCAATCACAGGTATGTTCGTTGAGTTTTTTTTTGTTGGTTTGTTTTGGACTTGTTTGAAGTCGAGCTCTACGAGCTAAAGGTGAATGCCGTTTTTTGAGTTTTTTTCCTGTTCCTAATTGTCTGCGTTTTTTGCTATTGGATATGCTTGCCAAATTACCAAGACGGTAAGATTTATGGTCTCTTGTACGGAGGTTGTTTACAGCGGTCTGGTAAACTATTGAAGAGGTGTCGGTGAAAATTAAGGAAAGGGTCGTTTACTACCTGTAAGGAGCGTGGACATGTTTTTTGTACTAGATATAATAAGGTTTGGATTTTCCCGAGTCCTTGGGCACGTCTGAAATTCATTGAATAAATTTGAACCGTTTATAATTCGCGCAGGTCATGATTTGTTCCTCCTTTCGAATTTTGCAAGTGTTTAACTGCTATTCGATCGAAATGTACGTGCTCATTGGCAACCAGTTTAGGAAATTGAACAACACAGCAGTTAATTGTTGAAAGTTCAGTGCTGGGGTCACCAATTTGCGTGAGATTAATCTGGGTTGTATGTGATCAACTTTCCACCACTAACCTAATACAATTGCATGAAAAGAAGAATTTGTTCCGCCACAAACAGATTGCAGGAGTTAGAGCGCCGGGGTCACCAACATATAAGTGATCATAATGGACTCGACTTTGCAAATACTATCCAAAGCTAATCTAACCTTGATGTGCGATTGAATAAAATTGCAAAAGATTTTTCTGTATTTTTTTAATAGATGTTCAGATTGCAGGAAGCAGAGTCTGAGTCACCAATTTACCGACTCGACTCTGTGAAGTAATTTTCCACTCCTAACCTGGTATGACGTGTGGATGAATGAGAAGTAGGCTTGCGCATTTAGTTCACCTTAGTGATCGTGAACGAACTAGTTCTCGAGCCCTTGCGAATTAGTTCGCAGCATCTTGTAGTTCGCAGTTCACTCACAAAGGAACTAGTCCCTTTCAAGTTGAGAGTGAATGTGAGGACCTAAAAAAAAAGGTCTTCACTCAAGAAGGAAGTAGTTCCTTTCAAAGATCTCCACTCAGAACTAGTTCTTTTCAAGTTCCGAGTGAATGTGAGGACCTAAAAAAGAAAAAAGAAAAAAAAAAGGTCCCCACTCGCCAAGGAACTAGTTCCTTTACTCTGAATATGATGACCTCCTTGTTTCAGTTCCAACTTCGCGGAATGATACGTGCTATGCAAATGTGATCACGAAATACTTCCTACAAACGAACTAGGACCGAAATTCACTGCCAACTAATTCGTTCATTTCACTTATGGGAACGATCTTCCGAACTAGTTCGTTCACGAACTACAGAAGCCTAATAAGAAGACAGTATTGTTCAGCATTTTATTAGGCGATATTCAAATTGCAGGAAATAAAATACAGGGTCACCATTTTATGTAGATTCTTAGCGGGTGCGACTCCAACTTGCCACCTCTAGTCTAACCCGATGTGAAATTGAACTAAATTGAATAACATGCTGCATTTTATCATTCGTCAAACATATTGCTGGAAGCAAAGTGCAGGGTTCACCAATTTATGTGGATTCGACTGATGAAGCCGCTCCTAGACGAACCTGAAATTTAATTGCATGAAACTGATCAAGATTCTGCCGCATTTTATCAAGTTATAGGCAGATTGGACGAAAAAAAAGAGCTGGGGTCACCAATTTATGTACAACCGTAACATACTCGACTCTGAATTAAACTATCGCTACTGGCTTAGTTTCGAAATGTTTCTTTTTGCTTCCATGGGATCCGTTCTTCATTCCCAATTTCCTACCTGTCCAATACCGTTCGATTATCTACGAACAGTTTACATGAAATAATTGACCACCCGAATGCACGAATACCTTCTTGACTGCAGAATTCACCTGTTTGAAATCATATATATAAAAAAAAACGAAGCATCTTAAAAATCTCCAGTGTGAAATATATGGACCCCCTGAAGACTCTTGAATTTCCATTTTGTTTGTACAATCTTAAGTGGTTCTGTACTGTCCATAAGAAGATCATCTTTCAACAAAAACATTTCAGAAGATGCAACAAACTTGGAAATGCTCTTCAGCTCTCGAATATTTCGTTGATAGTTGGGAAATTGATTTTTATTCGATTGTCGATAAAATGAATGTACAGAACCCACGCATCACAAATATAAATTAGGAGGAGCTGTTGAATGAGAATCACTTGACTTAAGCAAGATAGCAGCAGGACGCCATTGAGTCTATCTGACCGTACTTCATTGTACGTATGTGGTTTACGTTTTTTTTATTAATGATTTTTTTTTTAACACTGTTTAGCATTCGTTGGCACTTCATCAAAAAATGTTGGAAGAAAATTCACATGTTTCTTTTAAAATGGACATAACGGTTTTCGAGTTTTTGACCACTTTAGGTCATTATAAACGATGGGTTCGGTGAAGGGTTTCGTTGTTCTTACAGTCATGATAATGACCACCTGTAAAATTTTTGCTTATTAGCAGACCCTTGGTAAAAGAATTCTTTAATTTTTGAGAAATTATTTTCGAACCGATCGTGGAACTAATACTCTCAATGCATCCCAAAAAAAAAAAGATTGTATATTTTGATCTTTGTCTTATGTTCGGCGTAGATTACTTTTACATATTAGAGCGGCCATGAACAAATATTAATCGCCTTCGCACACTTCCTACTAAGATTTCATTCGTTGTCCACCTACACCTACACGGGTATTTCGTTTTTGGGTGATCTATAAATTTTTAATCGATAAATATCATCTTTTATCGGATCGTGAACTGTAAGAGAGTCGTGATCAACAATTGTAGCGGAAATTTAAGTATTAAGGTGTCGATAAGATCACCAAGTGCTTTCCTTGCTTTGATATGAAAACTGGTTTAATTATATTTCACTCGACCCACACTCTTCTCCTCACACCTTCGCACGTACCCCACCATACGGTTCAACTTCGTCTACTTGTGTTAAAAATAATTTTAATTTTATTTAACAGTTTATATTGTCCTCACTCCTACGATATATAGCACCCCATAGGTGAACATTCTCCTACTAGACCGAAATATATGAACCATGTTTCAACTTTGTACCATATTTTGTTGCCATCAGATATTGAGAATACAAGTGGCTTACTATCCACACTTGTACGTGGATTGTTGAATCCGAACTAGAAGAGTGTCTTATAATAATGTCAGTCTCTAAAGGCACCATGTAAAGGATGTTTGATCTCACCCAAAACTTTGGCTACTTGTGGTTAATAAGATCCTTGTTGAACTTGAGAACCTCGTAGTCAAATCATGTGCATACGCGGACGACGAGGTTTCCCTTGTCTTTATGAATATTAGAAATTTGTTCGAGAGAGCACTCACTAAATTTCGACAAAAGAATAATAGCGTTTCACCCCTGTAAGACTGTATTGATCCTCTTCAGGAAGAAATACAAGATTTCGAAGATGGTAAGCGACGACCTCCATCTTTTTGACGACTCTTAATGTGTTGGCGTTGTTCTAGATTAGAAATTCACCTGAAAAAGAAATCAGGCAGGACGTGTAAAAAAGAAGATGTTCGAAAACAGGCTGGGTTCCGACCATAATTAGACCAGTCATAACCTTTGGCTGGATAGTGTGGTGGTAAGTGATTAAAAAGTCCTCTTATCTAAGCAAGCTGACAAATGTACAGCGTTCAGCATGCCTGGTAGTTTCGAGCACCCTCAGAACTACATCCACGACAGCGGGGGAGACTAAACTACAGCATTGGCCAAAGCTGTAGTTTAGTGGTTGGAGTAATCATACTCAAATTGTGATCACAACATACGAACACTAAGTGAAGGAAGATAAAAGCCTCACCACCCCACACACCATACCATACCATGCCGTATACTTTCCTAGTATCCCTACAAACAATCACCAAGTTTCAATCTTGTTCTATGAACCGTTCAGGAGTTCGTAAAATTTCCCGATTCCAGTTTTAAAACGTTTAAGTCGCATTGTTTTTCCCTCCACTCCCATATCTTTCCATCTATTTCGATAGGTTTTTTCAAAATGGTTCCACTATCATGGCTCTATAAAAAAATCCAAGTTTCAACTTCTTAAGCTGGTCTTGATATATATAAAGCACAATTTTTTGTCTAAAATCTTTCGCCTGATCTTGCCCTTACAAAACAGTTTCCACGCAATCATTTCACTAAAAAAAATTAAAGCTCAATAGCTCAAAAGCCGGCTACAAACTTCTCCTGCTTTTCTTGTTTTTCGCAATTCGTGAGTTTCTCGTCTTATTTCACGAAACACATGAAACTTCCGAGAACACGGGAAAAAATTGTACACACAATTCGCAAGTTTCGCGTTTTCGTGGTATCTCTACATTTCGTGAAGTTCCTCTTATTTTCAATTTCTGAACTCATTCAAGTCCAAACTTTTGAGAATAACTACGAAAAATCAAAAATTCACGAGAAAGTCTCGAAAAATCGTCTCGCGTATTTTTCGTTACTTTCTTGTCAAGCAAAACCATTTGATGTCGTTAAAAAACCGCCTCCAGCACAGAAAACGTACGAATCGCGAACAACGAAACGCGAGAAACTCACGAGAAACCTCTACACACTATTCACGAAAAAGACGCGAAATAGGCGAAACGCGATAAGTCCGTAGCCGGCTAAAGGGTTTAGGAGCTACGAGCCTTTAAACGATCTTGAATACGGCGTCAAAATGTGTCAAAATTTTGCTTTTTTGGTCATGCTTTTTGGGAGATCAAAATGTATCAAAATTATAAAAAATACAAATCCATTGCTAACAGCCGGCCTACCTCTGATGGAGCTTGAATCTTTTATTCAAAATTCCATCTTCCATAAGAAGGCATACAAGAACCAAAAAAAGTGGGTGCAACTATAATTTGTGTAACAGTTCAAAATTCAATTGTTAACCCGAATTTAAATAAGAAAACAATTTATCCAAACTTGTCATAAATATCGAATAACAACTACTTAACTTAGCATACATTAGCGAAGACTTCTTAAAACGACACCAGCTACAATAAATTGCGAATAATTTCATACTTTATTTAAAGAAAATAAAATCGAAAAAAAAACAAACAAACAAATCGAAACACTAACAAAGCCATACATTTGTCTACATTTATTCTGCAGTTCTCATACAAGTTTATGTTTTTAGCAGTTTAAAAATCTCAATTCGAACGTCTCGTGAACGAAAAGATAAAGCCCACTAACTTCCTTCCACAATGTTGACTTTAGCAAATTTTTAGATATTTATGCCGGGCGGCATTATTAATCCTATTGTTCTTTAAAGTTATTAAACATAACATAAACTACATTTTCTCTTGAATATACTAATTTAAGGTGATCTTCGAAGGTGCGATCGCATATTAGTTAGCGGATGTTTACACGTATCGTTGATGGGGCTTTTAAAACAGCTTAACAACAGGTGATAAATTTACCCCCCAAGATTATTTGAGTGGTAAATAGTGTCGTTTTTTATGCATTTATGGATTTTCCTTTCTTTTTCGAATTATTTATGATGTGTCCGAATATAAACTATAGGCAGTCTTAAACTGCAGTAATTAAGAAATAGAAAAAAAAATTTTGATCGCATGATAAACTTATAGATATGAATTTCGAGTCGCAATAACAACTCCATAATATACAAATAAAATAAAATTATATTTACTTATCAAACACTTGTACCAGACTTAGATATACAATTTCTTAAAAATTTATTTCTTCGCTTTTTAACTGCAGTAACATTTTTGTGAACTTTTAACAGATTACCCAGCGGTTTCATGATTTGATAAACAAATTTTTAGCCGTTCGTGTCTTATAAGTTTTTATAACCTTGGCTATAATTAAAATTCAAGTTGAGAAAATAATGGTGCAAGATTTTTGATATCTTTCGCCGATAAAATTTGGCACACTTTTTTTTTTCGTTCAACATTTATTGTGCGAAATAGTCTCAGAAAATTTACTACTGAATTATCACTGCAGTAAAAATTTTTAATTTTTGATTTGATGAAAGTTTTTTTTTTTGACTATGCAATCGACTTTAATTTTTGAGAGAATTAAAAATGTGTAGGAGGCGAAAAAGGTTGACGATTTGACCTTTTCGGCGTGATCGAAATATACTTTAAGAAATCATTGCAAATATAATTTTACTTAACAGATATTTGAAGGGGTTTGTTTTTCTCAATCGGTGTACGAGCGTGATTCGAATGGTATACAAGAGCCAGTTATTTGAGTCTGAAAATGGTGCCTCTTCAGTAGGCTTAGATTGATACTTACACTAATTGATTGAGTATGGGAGTATGTCAATAAGTTTAGTGAAAAAGTATCTTTTCATAGTTTCACCTGGTCTAATAGTAGTAAGCTGCTTCAATTACTCATCAGTAGGCACATTATGCTATGACCTAAAATTTGGTGGGATTTCATCAAATCTTTGTTCTGGGTCTACCAAATTTCAAGACTGATTTCAGGCCTAATTTTGAAAAATACCGCATGAGGGGGCCTATATTTAATACCTACTGAGGTATACGTGCAAATTAAAGAGTAATTTCAATAATTTCCAGCCTAGACATCCAAATACAGGTCATAGCTTTGGCAATTTAGTATTAATGTTTCCGGTGTATTTAGATCGATACCGCAGCAATTTTAAAAATCTTTTCTAATAATAAATTATACTCTCAGATTTCATCTAAAATATATAGAAATTGTGATCGAACAAAAATTTTAAAAAAAAATATCAGTCTAGTAAGGGCCAAAAATCAGTAAAAAATATATTGTCCGTTTGTCTGCCGTACGTCGCACACAAACGCTTCTGGTGGCTCGTAGCACACAAAACCTTTGATTAAACTCAAATTATTTTGGGACTAATTCGACCTCTGTATGCGGTATCTTTTAGATAAAAAATGATAAGTTCTATCAGGCCTATTCAGCGCCAGAGTCACAAGGTAGGTGGAAAGTCACAATTAATTCAAAACTGTGACTCTCCACCTATCTTGTGACTTGTGACTCTGACGCTAAATAGGCCTGTATATCTCTGGAACCGCTTATGCTAGGAAGTTAAAACTTGGAATTTATATAGAGATATGATTGTGTCGCTAGGAAGGGCGGTGTACTGTAGTGGGTGAATTTGCCTGGGAGGTCTTTACCTGGACTTTTGTATGGAGACTACATGAAGGACATCTTGATATTCTCAGTTTATCTGAAAGAGTAGAATCATTTCATTTATTGAGAGTGAGAGAGTTATCAAATATTCGTTTTTATATCTCGAAGACAGTAAATGCTGGAAGAGTGATAATAGTCTTATTTGTAATTTTGAGGGGTTTTGTGCATGTTGCCTAATGTTATGTTCAGACTATGCGTTTCAAACGCATTTAAGTAGGTAAATTTAACACGTAAAAAAAGTAGTGTTCAGACTAGGAAACTCATTTTATTTTTATACAAGATAGCTTGATGTGATTTGTTTTGATATTCAGCTGTGTTTTATTAGCAAATTTGTGCCTTCTAAATTTATGCCTTCTAAATTGTTTGAAACAAATCAGTTTGTGTGGCAGTAATGAAAAGAGAATTTATTAGCTAATGCAGTTGTTACACAAGCACAAAATTGCGTTTCTACAGCATTTCAAAGTTTCTTCTAAAGTTTACTTCGATTTCCGCGAGTGTCGCAGTATATGTTTTCGGTAAAATGCGTCCTAGCTACTTGTTTTCGTAATCGCCTTCGGGAAGTGTTTTCAGCGCATTTAACTCGATTTTAAAGCGTCAATGTCGTAGTCTGTTCATAGCATAAGCTTCAAATGTAATCGCCATCGATTTAATTCCGACATGTTGCACGAAAATATATATTTTTTTTTGCAAAAACTACCTAAATGCTTACCGGTAATGAGAAAAGGAATCACTTACCTAAGACTATAAAGTATCCGCTGATCTAAGGCATACCCTTCTATGCCCAGTAATGCATACAGAATAAATTTTGTAATCAATACAATTTTAAATAGAGTGGAGAGAGCAAGAAAGATACAAAGAAAGAGAGAGAGAGAAAAAAAAATAGTTATAGAAAATGAAAATGGAAATGAATGTGGAAATTAGAGCCGATTAGATAGGCGTCGACCCACCAATCGCAATCGGAGTCACTAAGAATCGGAAAATCTATGTTTAACTTTTACAAATCTCACCACTAATTCACCATTCAGAATTGGACTGGTAATGAGTAGGTTTCTAACTGAGCTATCATTATTTGAAATTTGTAAATGAAACCAATAGTTATCTCTTACTCGGCATAGATGTTCGCATTCTTGACTAACGTTTCGACGATTGTAAGAAATTAGGTGGCAAAGCATCCAATCCAAGGCGGAAGTAATTTCAATAAGTAGTCGGTTATTATTGTAACTGTAACTAAATAAATATGTATGAATAAAAAAAAAAAATCCATTTAGTTGTTTATCTTCGCCATTATTAGCATATGTACCGCTCCCTTAAAAGGAAATTTTAAGCTTTCTTAAAAATCATTTCCGAAAGCAAAGAAATGTTAATGAAGGTATTAATCAAAGATAGGCATTTCTTTTTGCGAAAATAATCAATTTCTAAATTTCGCTGACTAATTTCGTAAATGGAAAGCAATGTACTTACAATTTCCTCTATGATTATATCATATACGCAAAATTAATATGTTTTTTTTTTGTTTGTACTGATGTTCTTACAAATTAAGAATTTTTTTTTTTTTCTTTAATGCTAAGAATTTTATCATTTCAGTTGCATTGCAAAATGTTTTTCACATTATTTCACTTCACTTTGTCGGTTGTTATATCACGTATGTGTTGTGTTATACATTTGAAAGCGCCACTATATGAATCTTAATGAAATGCATTTCTTTGACTTGGACTTTTCGAAAGCGTTTGAATGAAAGGCCATTTGGAAGCAGTCCAACTTTGTCACTAAACTTTCAATTACTATTTCTACTTTAAGTGCAATCCCGTCAAATTACTTCACAACTCGTTATCGAATAGTTTTGGTACCCAAATATAGGAATGTTGTGGAATTTCGACTTTCATCGAGTAGTGTGCATCAAGGCTCTACCTTTGGGCCCATACTCTTCATTCGTAAGTTCCTATTATGAAGTGATTTTTTATTAATTTATGAGTAAGAAGTAGTTATTTATAGCTGGAATTATTAAATGAGAGATGAATTACGACAAGATGCCAAAGATTTTGATCAACACTTCAACGCGTACAGTAGTTTTGTAGACCGTATCGGTAACGAACAATGTTATATAACGTATGAATCAACTGATGATATTATTGGAATTTTTTTTTTCTTATTTTTTGTATATTTGCGGTATACAATCGGTTTTTTTTTTTAAAAATCTTAGTGAAAGAAACATTCCAAAAAGTAGCAGCTGACGTTACCCACTTCATGAATAGTTCATTAACTGACCTACTGCATTATCTGGAAGCAAAGCAGTTCAAAACACAGCATTGCCCTAATTAGCACAAGTGTAACTCATTTTTAAAGTTCCGTCTACTATACGAAACGATCCAGTAGGAGTTGTAATAATTACCGCATCGATTCCGTAATATCTAACTGTAAGTCATTAAATTTTTTCATTGGGATGTCGGAGGTTATCAGGTGCTGTCTGATATTGGCAAGTGATTTCCTCAGGATAAGAGCAGTTTTCAACTTCATGCCTAATAAATATACTGGCATAACGTTGGGTTTGAAATGCCGTATTTGAACCTTATTGACTCACCCTCAAGACCATCTGTCCGCTTTGGAATATAAGAAGCAGAACTTCTAATACTTTTTTATCATGGTTATTGACACTTGCAGTTCATTACCTTTCGCATTAAGCCGTACGAATTTTTCGAAAGATTATAGGATTAGATCAATCCAGATTTAAACCTTATCAACTCACCCTCAAAACCACCTGTCTATCCGTTTTGGAATATTATGACAAGAAGCAGAACTTCTAATACCTTTTTTATCAAGGTTATTGACACTGCTTGTAGAGTTCATTACCTTTCGCATTACCCGGTAAGCAGTATGAATTTTTCCAAAGGATTCAGGATCAGATCAACCCGGTAGAACTCGTCAAAAGAGTCTTCCGAATACACGATGTAAGTATCCGATTTAAATCGTCGTATGCCTATAGTATCTGAAGCGCATTTCTGCTTCTAAAGTAAAATTAATCGAGTCCACTGTGTAAAGTCCGCTGAATACTCTTAAGCTGAAATAACTTATTTTCAAAATTTTGAAAGAGGATCCTTAGGACGACTCTTCGAAATTTCCTTTGTTGTCTTTACAAAAATAAAAATAGAAAATTGTTGAAAGGCGATAGCTACGTAATATATATATTGCCATTAACGTGTGTTTTCTTATCATAAATTTAGATTGGTATTTACATGCGAATATCTACCTGAAAGTATTTTTCTTTTTCAGTTAGCTACCTTTGCTACCTTGGTTTTGTGCTCTTTGGCTTTGAAATATGAATAGGTCCCAAAGAAATAAAGCAATACCTACTCTGTAAAATTTTGAAATGCTAATTTTGTTGTTAACATCTATTTTGAATTTAGTCATTATGTCGAAAGTTAAATATAGAAATGTTTAAAACTATCAACAAAAGTAGGGGGTATTGGTCTGAACTTTGTATTTTGTTTTAGCATTTTTTCGGAATTTAAAATATTGTCTAATAATTTTTATTGAATTGACGAATTTTTTGGTGTTATACTTAAGTTGTCTATATTTTGAATTATACTTTCAAACAAAAAGTGTCAAAAGGTTGATGTTTAATGAAGGGTTTTTAGATCGAAAACTGATTCAGATGTGCGATGCAATATTTAGGACGTACAGGAGCTGTTTGCTTCGTCTATGTTGACATCACAGAAAAATCTAAACTAACCCTACCAAAAATTAAAAAAAAGAAATTGTTCTTTTTCAATTAAAAATAAAATGTCCTAAGTCTACTCACTCCTTGATTCCGCCAGATGTTTTAAAACAAGTCAAGCTGAGCTGAGAAACCAACCAAAATTTAATTGAGACAGTACTCTCCCCATGCCTGACATCATAGGAGAGAGTCTCTCTAGACGTATACGAAAGGAGGTATTCGTATATATCCTTCGTACTTGGTTCCGCTTCCTCAAATATTCTTTCTTTTTAATCTGTAAAATGTACAACATTTTTGGTACAATTTCGGGAAAAAAGCAACTGATGGCAGGAAAACAATTTTGACGAGTCAAAATCGAGGCTTCACTGTTGTTCCACTGAACGGGTTCATATTATATTGAAATCTTTCGCTTTTTCAAATACCTATTTAGGTATATATTTTTATCTATACGAGTACGTATAATTTTTTTTTAGCTATTTTCATTTGTTTGATTTTTTCGTCAAATTTTTTTTGTCAAATATTTGACAACGTGTCATACAGTGCCAACAGATTAGTCTCAAAAATAAGTTTTATTTATTTTGAATATCCCGACTAAAGCATATGTTCAGTAGCCCGATCGTGCAAACTTATAAAAAGCAATTTATTAATTGCACGACTGAACTATACGTGCACTCGACAAAGAACACATCACCAAAAGATTTCACAACTGGCAATATGAATAAAGCCACGTTGTATCTATAGATAGATCAATCCTACAATCTACCCATACAATCGACTCTTTAACATCTTACCGGTAAATAGGCAAATGTTAAATCCTACGCCGAAACAGATAATAAAAATTTTTTTTTATTAAGTCCAAATCAGCGATCAAGAAATTTTGATACGATCAATTGCTTATAGCAAGACTGCGAAGACACCTTCCGTTAAAACCTGCCAAAGTTCATCGAACCGCCAAACCATCGACATACCAGAGTTGTGCCATCACAATCAATCACCTGGAAATCACCTGCCACAGGTAAACATCGAATTACCTGCAAATAGAAGGTACGCGTGTTTTCAATACATACGTGTATGAAGAAGTTCAGTTGCTAGGCAGCAATTTGAATGCACTCCGCAA
Organism: Beris chalybata; assembly: GCA_949128065.1. Taxonomy (NCBI): domain Eukaryota; kingdom Metazoa; phylum Arthropoda; class Insecta; order Diptera; family Stratiomyidae; genus Beris; species Beris chalybata. The sequence goes on from OX421894.1 coordinate 139,184,484, forward strand.
TATTTTACAGTTTTGATCGTTGGTTTTTTCTTTTTGTGAAACTCTACTGTTTCAAAATTTTACGCCATATCTTAGAATTTAAAGAAAGGCCTAAATATTGTCAAATTTGCATATAACCGCGCCATCTTACCACTCTGTGACCATATGGTAAGCCCATAAAAAAGTCGAATTAAAAATGAATCGTTCATTCGAAGTGACGCGATTGAAACATTGAACGCATTAGTTAAAGCAGCCGCAGATAAGCTTATACTAATTTATTGCTATTGTGGCGCGAACATTTTGTAAAAATGTAAAATTTAAATAATAAAAAAAATATTTTTTATAGAAAGTCAAATATTTTGGGATGACAGATTTTAGTTGTTTACGTGTACGTTTGTGGAAGACGGCCTTGAAATTGGGGTCACCAGAATAACAATCACTTGTTGCTGATGTAATAAGGTGTATTGAATTTTTTTTTTCTATATTCGATTGTAAAATAATACCGAATTCGGGATGGAGGTCAATCCTATTAACACTTGAGGAATTCATAAATCTCTTTTTGTTATGAAAAAGATTTAAAAATTTGTTCGAAATAATGCAATCCAGTGATCACTGTCAAAATATCGATTTATTTCCATAAGAGTTCAGTTTTGATAATCTTTAATTCAATCAAAAGCCTTTTGGATGTTCAAGAAAGTACCCAATGAAATTTAACAACCAAAATTGGTTCAAATATGTGGTGGACTTTAGAGTATGAAGCTACTCGTATAATAATTTGCGTGTTTTTTGCGACGCTATCAAGAGCAGAGTAGAAGCTTTGAACTTTTCATGAGCCAGAATAGCTACACCACTGTTTAGCCGGCTACAGACTTATTGCGTTTCGCATATTTCGTGTCATTCGTGTCATTCGCGTCTTTCTCGTGAAAAACGTGCAGAGGTTTTTCGTGGGTTTCTCGCGTTTCCTTATTCGCGTTTCGCGATTCGTGAGTTTTCTCTACTGGAGGGGGTTTTTGACGACATAATAGGATTTTGCTTGGCAGAGACGAAAAATGTGCGAGACGATTTTTTCGTGACTTTTCTCGCGAGTTTCATGTGTTTCCTGAAACAAGACGAAAAACTCGCGAAATGTGAAAAACAAGAAAAACAAGAAAAGCCGTCTGTTGACGGCTTTTGAGTTGGTGTAGTAGCTCTTCTCGCTATGCGTTTTATTGTTGTTTACGGATTTCGCTAACCTGCTCTGTACTGGATAGGGAGCAAAAAAACACTCCTAATAATGTGTAGAGGTTTTTCGTGAGTTTCTCGCGTTTCGCGATTCGTGAGTTTTCTCCACTGGAGGGTTTTTTTGACGACAAGACTGACAAGACTGAGACGAAAAATGTACGAGACGATTTTTTCGTAACTTTTCTCGTGAGTTTCATGTGTTTCCTGAAACAAGACGAAAAACTCGCGAAATGTGAAAAACAAAAAAAGCAGGAGAAGTCTGTATACGAGTTGGTATAGTAGCTTTTCTCGCTTTGTTGTTGTTTGTGCATTTCGCTAACCTGCTCTGTACTGGATAATAATAATTCACTATGGCAAACATCAACTTGTTGTAAATGTCTTAGTGAAGAACGTATCTATGAAAGAATCCTCGGCAATCTGTAATAGGCTTGTGTAGTTCGTGACCAATCTAGTTCGGAAGAGCGTTCCCATAAGTGAAATGAACGAACAAGTTCGCAGTGAATTCTGGTCCAAGTTCGTTTGTAGGAAGTCATCATATTTGCGTACACCATGTATTATTCCACTCTCGCGAACTGGGAACTAAAAGAAGGAACTAGTTCAGTTCGCGAGGGAAGTGAGGACCTTTTTTTAGGTCATCACATTACCCTACACCATTTATCATTTCTTTTTCGCGAACTGTGAACTACAAGAACGAACTAGTTCGCGAGGGCTCGGGAACTAGTTCGTTTGTGATCACTAGTAGGTGAACTGCAATGCGCAAGCCTAATCTGTAAGGGAATTATAGAGAACGCAACGCGTTAGGCGATGCGACGCGATGACAGCTGATTAGAGTCGCAAGTTCTAATCGTATCGTATCGTTCTAATCGTATCGCTTTGACACTGCTGGTTTTGGTAGATTGGTTACAGCCTAGTCCTTCATGAGAAAATCCTGTTACGGGCCTGCTGAATCCATCTGGTTTGTTGTCCTCGAATCTTTAAGTATATGCCTATACTTTTTCGTTCTACTGACGAGGTGAACAGTTTAGGATGGTAGCTTAACGCGCTTTGTCCATATCAAACAATAGATATGTGTCCATCATTTTTCGTAAGGAGCCTTGTTTGCCACAGATACCCGATGGAGTAGAAGTATTTTATACGATTCGCAATTCCACCGCTCTAAATTTCAAGTAATAAAGTCAAGTTGTGTTCAAGTTATCGACCGATTAGTTTGATGGTTGCACGAATTTTTCAAAGACATTTCTATGGAAGCTATTTGAAGAAGATTCACATTATACTGAAATTTTTGATTCCTTGGTCATTTGACCTTCCCAATTCCAATAGAGTGATGAAGTAGGCGTTAAGTAGAGCGTTCTTTGTAGGGGCTACTCCACTAGTTGATCTAATTTTTTTGTATTGCCATAGTCTGCACCACTTGTTTACTGCTTACTTACTTCCCTAAAACACGAAAGGAAGAAAGTTGTTTTCTGACAACCTTCGTGTATGTAACAAGTGCTTGACAATATGAAGGCTTGTGCTCATAATTCACAAGTGCCTATTGCTGGGTAGTATGAAATGTTGATTCAATTGAATACAATTCGATTTACAAGGGCATACCAACTTCCGATTTCTAGTGGGGTCATTGGACCACCACCATACGATAAACACAATAAAACCGAATTCTAAGGTCAATTCATAACGAGCTATCAATTGATTTTTTTTACTATATTGCACATGAAAGACAGTGTTCTATCTCAAGTCAAGACTCAAGAGGCGGCATAACTATTTATAACCGTCTGGTCTGGGTGTTTAATCTTTAAGAAATTTTTTATTTGATTTATCGAAGCAGTCACCCATAAAGGAGCGGCCGACCTATACCATGATTTACACACTAAGGCCTCTCTATGCCTTATGGCAAGTAAAGTTAGCGTGCGTTATCGCAAGGTTCAAGACCATAACTTGTGGATTGTGGCTTACCAGCGCATTGGTCAAGAATACTTCGTCCCCATATCGTTCTAGTCCAGAACGAGTTATTTCTTTGGCGGAGGTGAAAGGTTAATTATGTGTCGCCTAAGTTAAGATCGGTTTGGACAGCCACCACATGGGGTCTTTTAGGCGTCCACGTCCCCAAAAAAAAAAGAAACCGTCACGATTTTAAACTCTTTAAGAACGAATTTTGCACATTTTCTGGGCCCCCACAAGAAGGAAACAGTTTCACGATAGCGGGCCAAATATGATGCAATTTAATCGTTATTTTAAATAAATGTGCAATACGACTGCATGCAAACTACCAACAGTTTTGAATGCGTACGTGAATTGCTTTTTAATGATCGTGGCATTTGGGAACGAAAACGAATCGCATGGGAAGGTTGCGCCAAACTATTGTTTTCGTCGAGGTCGTCCCTCAGACGCATATGTATACAAAATTTACAATACACCAGCGATTCGATGTTATGAGGAAAATATAATTTCGTACGTAGCAATTTGAAGTAATGTCTAGGTACTAATTAGTGGCTTTTTTATTAGCTGGGAAAGATTGAATAATACTTTTAATTAAATATGAACAAATATGGTAGGGCCATTATTGAGTGGAAATTGAGGCTAACGCGGCATTCATATTTTAGGTAATATGCTTCGAGATAACAAAGGCTATGGTATAATACGCACTCTTAATGCCCATTTAGATTCTATGCCATGTAACCATTTATCCATTGTATGACCTAAACATTAACCATCACTATCTGGGCTCAATAATTAATTTGGATTCGGCTTACGAAAGAAATGCCGAAAATCATGTCTAAGGCGGGCTCATGTAACGTACCCCAGAACAATCCTTCCGAAAACGTTTACAATTTTATTAATCAGAAGATGTTATAACAAATTCAATTTGTCATATAATCGATGAAAACGGCGTGCATATATTTTCACGAATTTCGTCATATCTCTTCGGTCTTCTGAAATATTGAATTAGTTTTTATTTTACGGATTCTTCATATAAATGCCTAGAAAGTATTTTCTGGATTTCTTGAAATTCAACCCCTAAGGGGATATAAAGGGGTTGTATACATTTTCACGAATTAATAAGAAAATGATAAAAAGAAATGTAAAACATGCATTGGCGCACGGAAGATGGGAAAAAAAATTGATGAAAACGGCATGCATATATTTTCACGAATTTCGTCATATCTCTTCGGTCTTCTGAAATATTTAATTAATTTTTATTCTACGGCTTTTTCATATAAATGCCTAGAAAGTATTTTCTGAATTTTTTGAAATTCAACCCCTAAGGGGGTATAAAGGGGTTGTATACATTTTCACGAATTAATAAGAGGATGGTAAAAAGAAATGTAAAACATGCATTGGCGCACGGAAGGTGGGAAAAACCCGAAACGGAAAACGGAATGCATATATTTTCATGAATTTCGTCATATCTCTTAGGTCTTCTGAAATATTGAATTAATTTTTACTCTACGGATTTTTCATATAAATACCTACAAAAGTATTTTCTGGATTTGTCGAAATTCAACCCCTAAAAGAGAACAAAGAGGAGTTGTATATATTTTCACGAATTTCGCCTTATCCCTCAGGTCTGATTAGATAACGAATAACTTTTCCAACTTCCACGTGCTTATAGTCGCCTAAATCCCATTTTCAAGATTTCTCCATTTTCAACCACTAAGACTGTATAAAAGATTTGAAGACATTTTCATAAATTCTGTCATATCTTTAGGAATGATAAGACATTGAATTGGTTTTTACTTCCTCGCGCTTTCTTTATATTTATTTATCTGAAAATTTCATTTGGGTTTTTTTTTTATTATTTGTGCCATATTTCTTAGGTTTGATGAGATATCAGATTGGTGTTTACTTCCACGAACATTAATATAATATAATCATCAACAAACCCATTTCATTTTTTTTTTATTCAACCGCCAAAGTGGTGTAACGGGTTTTTATATGTTTTCAAAATTCGTCATATCTTAAGTCTGATGAGGCATATGTAGGTATACAGAAATTCGTATCATCTACACGGAGACTTTTTACTTGTTTAATCTGCTTAAAATCTCTATTTTAGATATTCTTATTTTTATTCTAAGGAAAAAATTAGCTTTCCAAGAAACCTTCAAATCTCGAAACAACTGATGTTATATTCTGAGTTTGACAGCGTCCGGGAGTATGACCCAGGGTAAGCACTCTATCGCTACCCATTTTTAACCGCTTATCCGCTTTCCGAACTTTGATCCGAAAAATAATAAAGTTTTCACCAATTCTGTTGGCAGATTTTTGCTACCTAGTTTTAATTTCTACTGCCTTGTTCATTACACTACTGCTACTACATATGTCAAATTTTTGACTCTTCTGACTGGTAAATACAATCAGATTGTGACAACATACAATTTTTGTTTGCCAAATTACTTTTTGATCTAGTTTGACAGAACAAATTTGGCTGAACTTTTCGTCAAATATTTGTTAGTCCAATATTTGATAGTATAGCATACACTTAACACATTTTCGAAATAAATTTGGCAATAAACACCGGCCTGATTTGGTCTATTCCATACGAAGAGCACGTTGTGCAATGAAATGTCCATATTTATATATAATAAAACAACTCCAACATATTATTTTCGAAAACCATCGATCATAAATTAAGAAAAAAAATGGAAACCGTTTAATACAAAACAATGCAAACATTTAACAGATCGCACCGCAACAACTTAAAAAGATTGACCAAAATAAAAATTTGATTAATGATCGAATACCAATTTCGTTTATATTCACTTGAAATTTCTACTATTTTAATTTGACATGGTAGCCGAAAGAAGCTAACAACAACAAAAAAAATGTCTTTTTTTTCAAATTTATTGTATAGCGCAAGGTCGATTCTACTTTCATACTTTTATACACGTACTCATACTCGGTATAATTGGATCATGGAGAGTTTTTCAGATTTATTAATCGGTTCTATGTAAGTACATCGAAGGAAGCCCCATATATATAATTATCGATGACTCAATTGATCTTACCCAATATCTTGGCGAGAAAATCTTGTGTATAATGTGTACGAGAATAGATACGCAATGAAAGTGTCGGTGCGTGCTAATAGGCCCGTGAAGATTGCATCACGTGCTACAGTTGATCTTCGTTAATGTACGCAATGCATGGTGTTTACTTAAGCTAATGTCGATCAAATTGTATAACCGAGATAAAAATTGAGAATCATTGTTTCGGTACATTTGTGGAGCCGTTTATTAATACTGAAAAATACTATTGCATCAATATCATTGATCTTACGCTAATATGATCTCTCCATGCCGATGAAAAATTTTGAAATGTTAGCATAAATGAAAATTCATTTCTCGTAAAACTTATTCAGCTATTTTTTGTACAATTTCGTTTAAAAGAAAAAATAGGATGTTAAAGTTTACCACATCAAAAGTCTTATTCTAAGCCCTAATCGGTATGTTCTTCCTATCTATGTCTGTACATATTTTAATTGAAATGGGTCTAAAAATTTAAATTTTGGCCTTTTATCCAATCAAAAATGTTGAACAATACTTTCTCGTTGACTTCAACAGCTGCCGTAATCGTAGTCAAACTCAGCCAAGACATGAACAAAAATTTAATTAGGATAGTTAGGGCCTTCACATTTTTTCTGACTAGAAGAAGTGTATGTCAAGTGAAACGAACGTCAGTCCATATTAAAATGAACACTTGTGTTCGTCTACGTCAGTCGTTCATTTTCACTGTATTAGCTGTCTCTTCTAGGATTCTTGTCAGAGATATCGCATACATCTGATTTACTTTTACTTTATTTTTTCAACAATACGACTTTAAAAATAAAAATTGGTAGGACCAGTAGACCGTAAAGTTGACAAAAAAAAATCAGTCCGTCTGTCCGCCGTACGCACACGCCCTCCAATTTGTCAACCTTCTGTTTTTGTAGATAAATTGAGTGAACCCTTTTAAGTGCGGATTTTTCATCACATTTTACATTTCGTCATATTTTTTGAGTTAAGATATTGGAAGTTCAAGTTTTTAACCCACAACTCCATCCACGTAACTATGCCCTTACAATTTTTATTATAACTTTACTCGCGAAATACCAACACATTTTTATACGTTTAAAATTTAAGCACTATTTTCTATAAAGTGGAGAACATGTTTCTTTGCATCCTTATGTCCTCCAGGAATATTGTGCCCCCCAATTTTGTACGCGGTACCCATGCTGACAGTTTTTCTGCAACTGGGTCCACTATCATAGCTCTATATAAACTTCAAGTTTCAATTTTCTGGCATAAGCGGTTCCTTAGATATAACCCCCTATTCAGGACCGAGTCACAAGTCACAAAGAAGGCCGAGAGTCTCCATTTTGTATGAATTTTGAATTAATTGAGACTTTTTTGATATGAGACTCTGATCCTGAATAGGGGGATAACCTAGTCTTACACTGTATCTGTATACGCTGTCAAATATATGACTATTAACCCTGCAAATGCTGTTAGATAGTGTAATCATCAATTTTTTATTTGCTTTACATAAAGTCAATTTTGACGGAAAATTTGACAGAATTTTTCGTCAAATTTTTTTAATCAAATAATTGGCATAGGTGGTTTTTGAGATATACAGGCCTATTCAGGACCGAGTCACAAGTCACAAAGTAGGTCGAGAGTTACAATTTTGTATGAATTTTGAATTAATTGTGACTTTTGTGACTTGTGACTCTGGTCCTGAATAGGTCTGATAACCGAATTTTACACTGAATGGCAGGCTGTCAAATATTTCACCATTAGCGCTGGGAAATGCTGTCAGATAGTGTAATCATTTATTTTTTGTTTGCCACATAATTTGATTTGCTCTACATAAAGTTTATTTTGACGGAAAATTTGACAGAATTTTTCGTCAAATTTTTTTAATCAAATACCTGGCATAAGCGGTTCCTTAGATATAACCTAATTTTAAACTGTATCGAGACTGTCAAATTTTTGACTATTAACGCTGGGAAATTCTGTGATCAACCATTTTTTGTTTGTCACATAATTTTATTTGCTCTATACAAAGTCTATTTTAACGGAAATATTTGACAGAATTTTTTTTCAAATTTTTTTAGTCAAATATTTGGCAACATAATATACTAGATACAGCAACATAATTTTTTAGCTGAAAACTCTCGAAAAGTTCAATCCTGATTGGAACCTCCCAGTCTTAGTTTTGTGTAAATTTGAAGGACTCTCGGGAAAGCAGTTGTTTGCGGACGGTGTATACGGCGTACAGGCGAACTGTTTTTGGTATCTACTACCCCTCAAACGTAATAATTACGAAATAGCAATTTTTGTTTATAATTTTCAAGTCGTTTACAATTGATGAAGTAATAAAGTTTGATCTTTAATGAACAGTTTTGTAGAAATACCAACTAGCTATTAAATTCTAATACAAACACCGACCTAGCTTCAAGCTAGGTCAACAACTGTGCAACTATTGTATCAATATTGCCGCACAAGTAACCGAGTCATTCGCGGCGACATTCATCTGATATTTCTGCCCATTTTGCAATAGATTTAAAACTGTGTGAACATTAACGTATCGAGCTGCTAGTAATCCTTTCTTATTATATCGGTTTAATGTCGCTCGGGGTAAAAGCCGGTATCGATTTCGTGACATAATCGTGAACATACTACTCCCACAATCTATGTACCAAGCGCTTGGAGTACGGTAGGAATATTGCAAAATTCCTGGGCTCCACAAAAGGAAGCAAAACATTTCTAACAATAAAAAAACACTAAAGTCAATGTGAAGTCAATGCATTCAATTTTATTTTGTTATCGTATCGGCCATAGGAGTATAGTATGTCCGGCTTCAAGTGTGTAAAGCAAAGTTCCCATAGCGAAAACCTCTCATATGATCCAAACTACATACAATCTGGAAGTGTATCGGCTATGGAGCTAGAAAAATAGCTAGAGGATTGGCTAGGAATGGTGGCTAGAGCTATATGCCCGGTACTGGTATGACCAAGTCTGATGTCTATAACTAATTCAGTTGATCGGAAAACCAGTTCTCCGGCTAGATTCCTCATACTGAGAGTATTCTAGTGCTAGTGCTAGTGCAAGACATGTAGATTTCCAACTTTTTTGCGCCTTTGTTCTTAGAAACATGGAATCGATCTACAATGCATTATTCATAACATCTTCGCGGGGTTGTCGTAGTTTTCTCAAATTCTTTTTTTTTTCCAACTTACGATTATATCGCGATTATTATTTAGTACATGTTTCGTACGGTGCAGTATAATATTTGCGCGATCTATGGCATTGCACAGATGTGAGTAAAATCGTGTGCCACTTTATGGGGACTATATCTTGCATTTATGACTTGAAATGGGATTTATAAAACATGCCGGATTGTCTGTGTTTATTTCAGGCCGCGCGCACGGCCTCTGTACTCCCGAAAAGGAGTTTTCTAATGAATTTTATTCGTATAGTGTGTCTATTTTTAAGCGCCCTATATGATCATGTAATTCATTCTCAGGGGACCTCTATCAAATGAATTAAGAAAATTATATGTTTTTATTGGAGCCTATAGAATGGCTTTATGCTAGTCGTCTGGAGTTAACGTTTTTATTTATCTTTCGTAGAAAAAAAAATCGGTTTTCATATGGGATATGACTATTTGAGGATCCGACTGGGTCGTTTGTCGGCACATTTAGCCCTAAATGGGATTTCTGTTTAGAATATTGAGTCATAAATGTAATTAAGAACAGACCTCTGTAATGGGGGTGTATTTTCGGAGTATTGATCAAATAGATACTAGGTTGATATTAGCTATTTTGTATATTTATTTTGAATGTGTAGTTCAATGCGGAAGTAGCCTAAACTCTACTCCATTTATTAACAGCATAACAAATAAAATTAGAAAAAAGAAAAATCCTAACTAAGAAACTTTTGAGTTCTTAATTCTATCAAATTGTAAAAATATCTCACAAGACTCTCACAATGCTATTCTTGTAATATGATTTAAAATATAAATTCATAGTATCACTGTCATTAGACAATACACCCACAATAGAGTTACTAACGCTTTTATAAATAAAATTATAATTTCTGTTTTTTTATTTTTAACAAGGTCTTAAATAAAAATCATTTCCACAATTCTACAAAAGATAAGTTTCCGCTTTACAACATAAGCCATTTTCCCAATTTTAAATAAAACTTTAATTTGAAAATATCACACATTAATTAAGGCTCCATGTGCACGTTAAATGCGATTTTGATGATTTATGACTGTGTTTCTTACCAATATATCACGTTAATAGCAACATAATAAAATTACATCACTTTAACTAGGTCATCCATAGAGAAAAAATTCAAAACTGTATTTGAAAAAAATGCTATTAGAACAACAACCCTTGAACATTTTCTAAAATGCGTAAATTTAAGTTTTTTTAAACGCATATTACCTATTTCTTGAATAATTTACATGTCATTTTTATTAATATAATGTTAGAAAAAATGTTAAAGAAGGTCTTCTATAAATCAAATTTTAAAAAATTTTCGTTTTTGTTAATAATATATGAAGTCAAACTGAAGCAATTTTTCACGATTTTCATGGCAAGAATTAAGGTTCCCACACACTGACGCGATTTATTCGCTGACGCTGCGATTATTTGCGATTATTTTGCAGCGGTGCGGTTATTCTCATTAATTTCCATGTAAATAAATGAAGGCGAATGTACCGCTGCAAAATAATCGCAGCGTCAGCGAATAGATCGCGTCAGTGTGTGGGAACCTTTACATAAGAAGACCGCATTTCATTGAAAAGTATCACAGATATTGAATTAATTGGTATTTCTAGAAGATAAATCAATGAAAAAATTATTGATTTTTAATAGTTATGCCTTTCAAATAATTTGAAAGCCTATAACACTATTTCTGTAAAATCAAAATAAGTTCGCTAATAGACAACGAACGATGCAGACGTAATGTCCACGCCAAATTACACGAACGAAAAACGATTTCAATCGATTAAAACCCTCTCAAGAAAGAAAAGTCAAACAGGGACAAAAAATGGTCATACCGGACTCATGGGGCCTTAATGTTCCAAATTTCAAATATGTAACCAAGATCGTTACTATGAGAGATAAATTTTTCTATCGTTAGCTCTTCTTTTTATAATAAATTTATACTGTTTTTCTCTACGCCCACCGCCAAGGTTAAATAATTCTAGAGATGCAGGATATTATTTTGGAGCAATGGGTTTTCACCAGCTCCACACAATTGACACAATTTTTTTAAACCTCTCCAGCTTAACCCTGGTCGGAAAAAATTCCATGGGTATTTCCTAACAGGTTTTACACCCATATTTATGCGTGTTTCGAGAAGTACCCATAATAGTACACCTATATTTATGGGTGTTTCGATAAATACAACAATAAATATGTGTTTCGGGAAGTACCCATTGTAGTACACCCATATTCATGACTGTTTCGACAAGTGCGAATAGAAGTAAACCTATATTTTTGGTTTTTTAGAGAAACACCCATGTTTGTTGTAAGAACACCCATGGTTGTTATGTGAGTGTTAGCGCTGTAATCATGGGTGTTTGAAACTAATCATAGTATATTTTATTAAAAATTATGGCCGCTATTCGCAGTCTTCATAAAGTTGGCTTTAAGTTAAAGCTGACTTTAGTATCTTATTAATAATACGACACTAAAGTCAGCTTTAACTTAAAGCCAACTTTATGACGACTGTGAATAGCGGCCATTGAATTTATTTATTTTGTCATTGAAGAAAATAAATGTTGGTTCCGAAAAAATCACACACCCATTATAGTTGAGGAATCAATCCCATTGTAGTGGAGGAACTCCATAGATGTATAATTTACTACTAATTTTTTGTTAACATTGCAATGTTAGTGTTTTTAACTTTTCTGGAAAATTTCTCTATTTCAACTAAGCTGAAACTAATTACTGGACATTATTGAAATTTTGCGAGAAACTCAATTTATTAAAAATTTCACTTCTGGTATCTAATAAAAAAAAATATCACGCAAAAACTGTTTGTAGTACCAACACAAAATAGCTTGAAGTAAACATGAACAATTTGAAAATACACCAGCCAAACTCTTCTTTTACACGGTCTTTTTTACATGATTTTGAAATAACACGGTCCAGGAAGAAGAACAAATACCAATTTTATACGCGATATTTTTTGCCACAACCAAAGTTTAGAAAACAAAATAAATTTCTTCAGTAACTTACACAAAATATATTTGGTATAAAAACAGCTTGAGAATTCCCGAATTTTATTATATCAGTTCATTTTATATTTTCGTTGTAATACGATAAAAGAAAGCAATGTTGATTCAGTCAGAAATAAACGTGCGAGCCTATTTTCAAACAGTGACGATAGTTATTATACTAAATAAGCTTTATATTTAATTAAAATTTAATTTTTACTAATGTATTTTTTTACCTTTAACATAATATGAGTTTGTATAGTAATGTAGTTTATGAGACATCAATCTTTGATACAGTACTGATAAAAAACCCATTTTAAGAATTGAAAAACGTTTACAAAACATGATAATGAGAAAATGAATTCCCAACACAATTGTCTTCCACATTTTTCTTGTTTCTATTAAATGCTGTAATCTATAGCATACCATTAAGCCAGCTACAGACTTATCGCGTTTCGCCTATTTCGCGTCATTAGCGTCTTTCTCGTGAATAGTGTGTAGAAGTTTCTCGTGAGTTTCTCGCGTTTCGTTGTTCGTAATTCGTGCATTATATCCGCTGGAGGTGGTTTTTTCACGACATCAAAGGGTTTTGCTTGACGAGAAAGTGACGAAAAATACGCGAGATGATTTTTCGTGATTTTTGCTTTTTCGTGGTTAATGTCAAAAGTTTGGACTTGCAGGAATTCAGAAATTGAAAATACATAAGTGGAACTTCACGAAATGTAAAGAAACCACGAAAACGCGAAACTTGCGAATTGTGTGTACAATGCTTTCTCGTGTCCTCGCAAGATTCATGTGTTTCGTGAAATAAAACGAGAAACTCACGAAATGCGAAAAACAAGAAAAGTAGGAGAAGTCTGTAGCCGGCTTTAGAATAATTTCCAAAACGTCATTCACATTATTGATTTCACGAGAAATTCATATCTCTTCTCACAGTTCTGCTTCGGTACTGAAATGTAAAATGTTCATCTGGTACGAAAGTATTTCCAACAACAAAGTACTCTTTGATCTTTGACGTATATGCACAATGATCTAACTTTTTTAATTGAAGTGAATATCTAAATCACTCGGATATGTACAATTCAGCCATCTTCATCAACAATAACTGATCATTTAATTAAAAACCGGCCGCCTACTGCATAACACAATTAGAGCGCCCCAAAGTCATTTCAATTAGAAGAAATTATAATTCTTCGTAGAATAGTAAAATGGATAATGGTTAAAAAAATAGTACGTCTTGGATCTCAGTAGTTTCTTATCCAAGCGAAGAAAAGAAACCGTAGTATAATAAAGATTCAACATTCAAACTGAATATCTTTGAACTAAATCATAGACAATTGCGCTACTAACATGAATGCGATTTTAATTATCTTCCCCAAGAATTATTTATGGAATTAGTGGTCGTTTTTAATGTAATGCGACCATTGAATTATTTACTTCAAGATGTTCGTTCCGGACCCATAACATAACCTGAACAGACAGTTTCCTATTGCAAAATCGCTTTTAAATGGAAGCAATTAAGAATTTCTGTAAACATGGTTTTTGCGGCTGCTGTTACGGCGCCGTATAAGCTACGTATAGGATCAGAGCATAGGTATGTAAAAGGTATACCGAAGGTGAAAATGCGACAAATGCAAAGAAGTGGCATAATTTAAAAGCCCACCAATGTTTAGAAGCCGATACAGGTACAGCATCCAACGTACGCTCATCTTGATTAATGATCGTCATATAGTCGAAACTACGCATTATGATCGCCGCAGATCGAGCCGCTTACGACTTTTACATATGTTTAATGCAATAATTAGTAGTCATCTAGCAACAAATTTATACCGCCCGGGATTGTACAGGTGAATAATTTTTTGCCTCTCTTTAAAACTCTTATTAGTGTACTGATCGTGCTGTGATCTTACGTATTGGTCGCCTGTGGCATAGGCGTTTGAAAATTGCAACATACTCCCCGATGCAAATGTGCGATAAACGCGATAATTTAGATATATACAACTGTTCTGTCACACCTGAGTTATTCGAGTCGATAAATCGTGAGACTGTGTTTAATTGCGTATCGACAGGTTTTGATTTCGATCGATTAGCCCGTTTCGAACTGCATTTAGTTTAAGGTGCAGTATACAGGTGCAAATTGAGGAAATGTCGATTGCTAGGATAGTGTGCATATGAATTTCGGCAAAATTACTGTGAATGCCTATTAATTATAATTTTTTTTTTTAGTATCACAATTTTCATCAAATTGATCAAGATTCAGTTTTCAATGCTATTAAACAAGTTTCAAGAATAAATTTATAATCGATCGGGATCGATTTAAAATGCAATTATACGATGCAAGCTTTATTTTAATCGATCGTTCGGTACATCAAAGATATTTTCATATTAGTACCGCGCCATCGATTACCCAGTTCTATTTGAATTAATTATATTGCAATCTACCCACATCAATCCAATTTTGAATGAGTAAAAAAGAAATAAAAAATGTTTTATATTTCTCATAAATTAAACTTAAGGCGTAATAAATTAACTAAGTGATATTTTATCAAATATACTATTATTAAAATTAGGAATTGTCAAAAAAAATTTGCTTATTGCCCATAGTATCTAAAAAAAATTGTTTAAAATATTGCAGTAGAATATATGGTTACAGGAACCAAGTTTCAACCCTTAAGAATAATCCGTTCATGTACATTAAAAATCAGAAGGTGCTCAATTTAAAATATCTCCTGATTCACACCCTCATTAAAATCAAAAATGGTAGTGCCACTCTAGGTGGGTCCTTTCTTAAATACTTCTTTAAATACAGTACGTAATTTCCGGGACATTATTCTTTATACCTATCTAGAGTGGTGATGGGCAAATCTTCCTTTCAGTGAAGTACTTCACTCCGAGTCACTCACTTTAAGGAACGCGAGTTCAGTGAAATAGTTCCGGAACTCTTCGTTCCATCGTTCGTTCGTTTTCGTTCATTCATAGTTCAACTTCAGAGGAGAAGATCTCGAAGATGATGACCAAAAAAAGAGAAAAGATCGATACAGTTTTTTGTCAATGGAACTGCAGTTCACCAAAAGTAGTGAGTTACTTCAGTCACTCACTTCAATGAAGTATTCTTTTGGAACAGTTCACTTGTGAACGACCCATCTCAAATAATTTTTTTTTGTGATTTTTTCGTTGCGTATCTTTTCCTCAATCAAATTTCTTTATCAAATATTTGGTAAAAGACTGTTACACGTAAAGGGCAACATACTCTATCATTCATTCGATTTTCGAAAAAAATTCAAATATTCATGCAAGAATGATAGTGTATGTTGGCCTTAACGCACGTAGTCGCAATTCACGAGACTGAATGTGATGACGTGTACAATAAAAGGGGCATCACTTCCCCCGCGAGACCTAGTTCCTTTTGTTCAATTCGCAACTCGCGAGACTGAATGTGATGACATAAGAAAAAAATTCTCACTTCCCTCGTGAACGAACTAGTTCCATTTTTTTGTTTAATTCGCAGTTCGCGAGACTCAATGAAAGGTGGTGTACGCAAATGTGATTACCTAAAAAAAAGGCCCTTACATCGTCGCGGACTGAACTAGTTCTAGTTCCTTCTTTTAGTTCCCACTTTGCGAGAGTGGAATGATACATGGTGTACGCACTTGTGATGACGAACTACTTCCTACAAAATAACTAGGACCGGACTACACTGCGAACTAGTTCGTTCATTTCATATAGGTTTATCACCTGTGTTTCTAAAAAAAGAGATATATAAACAGTAACAGGGAGTTCTTGAACTGAAGAGAGAAGCCCAATAATTAAGTCAATAATTTTAATTCGTTTCTGGAACAAGTGTTTGAGGACCAAACTGAGTTTGCTCCTTGAAAATGGGAAATTTGTTTCAAAATCAATTTGTCGAATATTGTCTAGGCGGCTCTTTTTGATATATTACCTAAGAAATTGCTGATACTATAAGCTTAATAGTAATTTGAAGTAATTTCGCTATCCTGCGCATCCTTACTCCATGATTTTGATCAATTTCGGTAACTAAATGGAAAATTAATCGCTCGCAATTCACCGTTCTTGCATCATACAATCTCAAAATTATCGCACAGAATTTCCGTTCAATTTGTGGCATTTAATCGAATAAGAAACCTCACGGATAGCAAACTAATCGGCAACATGCTGATTCCGCTGATCTACTCTACGTGGAACTCATCTCATCCAATTTATAAGTTGTATACGCGATGTATCTACTATCACGCGCAGTCTTCATAAGCCTACTTCCCGCTTTCTCCTTATTCAATTTAATTACCACCTGTGTAAATCGACCCGAAGAAAACTACGAGCTACAAACTGTAATACAATTCGCATAAGAGTACAAAGAATTACTCGTGAACAGACAATTTTCCACTTGCGTAACTTTTCACTATACTACGTTGCGGTACCAAAGAAAAACGTGCAATAACATCTTGAAATTGTTGTTAGATTTTCATAGGCACAATCATTAGAATTGTTTACTTTTTTTCTAAAACGAAAAGCTACAATCTTATAACAGCAAAATTATTATTATTAAGAAATTTGAATTACTTAGCCTGATTTTTTTTTTCGGTACTTAGTTTGAGTATGAACCGGATATTCTACTTATCCGGTAACGGTCACGGGCGTTTTGTTATGTTATTATTACTTTTGATAATGTCATGACATGCTGTTTCATTTGAACCATGTTTCATTCTCTAACGTAAGTTTGAAAGGTAATAAAATATACCCACTCCATACGTGGATCAGACCGACTTGTGGCGTACCACAAGGAGCCGTACTAGCTTGGGTACTGTTTCTTTACGAGAAATGTTCTATCAATTAACTGAAATGTTGTTTCTGTTCTCGCAATAAAGAAATAAACTGAGAAACTAATGAACATTTTCTTTATTTTCTTTTCAGGTACTATAAACTTACAAAATGCATCATAAATCTTATTGACAGTCTATGGTACAGTTGGTGGCTTGTTCCATCCGATTAAGGTAAATAAAGCAGGCTATACGAAACGTATTGATCGTACCGCGGATAGCCTAAGAAAACACTCTCTTGACCGATATACTACCCATTTAATTGCCTCACATACTCTTTTTATTACCGTCGTCATTAGAACCGCAAAATAATTCAACCATGTCAGGTTTTCAGGTAGGTTTATTTATTAAATTCTTGTAACCGCCAGAATTCAAATTCGAAATAAAAGTGATCTTGTATACGGCTGAATTCTGCAATGACCCATAGTGCACGAATTTCACGTAAACTTACAAAATAACTTATTAGTTAAATGGCCGTTAAGAACAAATGGAAACCCTGTGCGCGATGCATGTTAATTACCTGAACAAGTCTGGTATTTCCACCTGAGGTATACCTGAGCTCATGTAGACACCGCATGGCTTGCTAATTTCGCAATATGCTGTTAACGCCTACACTCCAGGTGGATGGAACTGCAATAAGACTATCCCTAAGTGCATACTTTGTTCATAAAGCGAAAGCCAAGAGCCATAAGATTAGTCACTTGCTTATGTCGGAAGCTTGTAAGAAACACACACGGTCCGATTTGTTCACCAACAAAAAAAAGAGTTGGATGAAAGGGGACACGTCTTAAATGATGTTGACATGCTATTCACATTATAAAGTGGATTTAATTTAACTGCAATGGAAAGAAGAAAAGAAAAAAAAATTATTATGAGATGTGGTGATTATCAAAGGAGCGTATACAAAGACCGACCTTATAAGTGGAAGCTTCCAAAAATTACTGTAATTTCATGGAATTTAATTAAGGAGGTAAAATTTAAAAAGATGGACTGTTAAAATTAAAAAGCGGACGGACTTCAGACGGTTTTTTTTAAGGGTCCTAATACTTTCGGACCGAATACAAAACAGTTTCGAATGGGTTTCTCAGTGAAAGGTTTTCACTCTGTCATACTGGCTTTGGTTCTCTTTGAACGAATATTTTGCTGACTGTCGTCTTCTCGAGTTAGAGCTCCGAACTGAGACCTTCATTAACTATTCTACACTACCACACTACAATTTTGAAAACTTACTTTGCCACTCGAGTTCCGACTCAAGCTGTCTATATATACCAAGTTTTAACTTACTAGCATGAACCGTTCTTCAGTAAAATTCTTTGGACTCCTGTTTTTTGTATTTAGTTTTTCGCGGAACATAGAGAACTTAGTTTGCCTTCGTGGCACTAAAGGTGCGGTGATATTGAATGCATCATAAGAGCTCCATGCCATTGGGTGGAACCACTTCTAGTGATATCTTGCATCGCTTCGCTTAGGCCATTTTCAAATTTTATTGCGCGCGTAATACTATGGATACACTGCTTGTATACAAATCATAATATCGTCAATATCACCAGTGTATCACTCATATAGTACGTCAACGAGCTGATATCAACGTAATATCCAACTTATTTCCTTGTATATAAATTCGATAATTTAAGCTGATATAGCCTTCTTTTAACTGCCATCAGCGCCATCTGTTACCAAAATCAACTGAAATTTGAAAGAATGACAGTTGCGAATTTTTATATTCTTCCGTCAGTTAAATTTTTTTTAGCGTGTTTTTTTACATTTGTGTGTGATGTGATGATCCACTTTGTACATTTCTTTATTAGCAATGAAAGGGCTTTTTGCCGAAACATCATAGTCACGAAAAGCTACGTTGAAATTTTATCTCTGCTAAATTCCAAAGTATAACATAACATGTATGGCCTGTGTATCATGCTATCTTGTATCGCATATCATCATTGCGATTAAGTAATTTGTATACAAGCAGTGTATCCATTGTATAATGCTATTTTGACTTCATAATATTATTTGGTAAATGTGGGAAGCGATTTAGTGCAATCACTATAACTGGTGTCGCGGTATAGCGCGCGCGATGCGTTTGGACCATCGCGTTCACTCTACTTTCACCTTTCTTGAAGAGATATTCAATCTAAAAATCTTGATTCCAGTCTTCATTCACTTTAAATACTCCTCTGATTTTTGTACTCGGCTCGGAATCAAGTCTGTGTGTTGAATCATACGTTTTATTCTCTTGATTTGGTTCTATGCGATTTCTCTCTTTTCCCAATATTGAAATTGAAGTTGAAAAGATGTTTTTTTAATGACATTTCGACCATCAACACAGTTTCAACCACTAGAGCCAATTCCACAAAATGAACTATAACACGCATTTGAATCACTGTAAAAAGTATATTGAAACTGGGGGAGAATATTTTGAATAAGAAAAATGTAAAATATCGAGATTTTTTCTTTTAATGAGGTTTTCCATGACCAGTCTCGAAACTTATTTGTCACACTTTGTATAAACTTGTGACTATTGTCACTTGTTTCAAAAGAAATAAGTTTTCTTGTTCCTCATAGCTCCTAGACCCCTTACATTTAGTTTTCATTTTGAAAATTGTTTATCTCTGGAACGAGCTACTCTAGAAAGTTGAAATCTGGTACATATCCACATAGATTATATGTACTTGTATGTAAAAAAATTAATTGCCTGTTGTTTCTGGAGATGGGTGCAGAAAATTCTAAAAATATTTCAAAAATGATACCCCGTTATTATTATAAAGAGTTATTCAATAGGAACATAACAATTTTTTATTTAAATAAAACCCAGAGTAACTGAGATAACTTCCCAACGTTGCTCGTTCGTGAATTTCACCGTGATAAAAATGTTAACCTTGACTGACGTTTTGACATTGACATACCAGCACAAAAGTTTAAGGGTGCGTTTGTATTAAAGTACAAAACTATTATTTACCTAATAAATAACCGATTCTATCAAGATTTCTGATTGTTATAAGTAATTAGTGTTTTGATATTGGGACTGATGTTGACACATCGCAATAATAAAGTTGTGCAGACTGATTGTTGACCGGCTTTTTTTTTAAATAATTCCTTAAATTTATACGGGAAACTCCAATGACGGCCAAGGAACGATTATCTTTGCTAAGATTTTTGTAAAGAACAAAGCTAATAAAATTTTATTTAATTATTTTACTGACACCAATCATTAACACAAGCACTTATCGCTCTCAAACATGACGATACATTAATTCGTTTCCGGTTATATAATGATGATATCAACAAAACATGATTAATGTCTGATTATCGCGAACGACACGCTTGAATTACGGATATACACGTAAAAGGAGGGTTTAATATGAATTTAATGATTTAATGGATTTCGAATCGAAAGTGAATACGCGTCTACCGACGCAGCCTACATGCATCAAAATCGAATTAGTCGCAATGATCGCACGGATCTCGACTAAATCGTCGGATCTGACCAGAGTACAGAGTTATAATAAAACTCGACTATATTTTATAATATACGACTGTGATATTGCATATTGCAGCTTAGTACCTATACATGTCATGAGTGAGGCATATTAAATTATTATTTTATTTGTTTCTTCTTTTTATTTGTATCATTATTTTCCATCGCTGTATTCAGGTAGCAATGCAACGATCAATTATCCAATTGAATTGTTATTGGTGGCATAGAGCCAGGGTATTACTTATGCGAAACGTTTGCATTTTGATGCGCGCAATTGATCTAAAATGCAAGTTTCCAACAGATACACGGTATTTTAAATTGAAACTAATAGAAAGGATGAAAATTGCTTCCTTTTCGCATAGAGTAAATCATTCGGAAACTTTATGAATCAATTTAGAGATTTTCATTGTGAAAAGTTTTTATTATGACGACTATATACGAAATCGTATAGCCTCCAATTGTCGGCAATTACCGTGTCAGGTTCAAGTCTAGATAGTTTCGATCGCGGATCATAAATCTGCTGAAATAATAAAAATTTATGGTAATTAAATCGTATTAGTTCTCTAGAGATAATCGGAGGTAATCGAGGTACGCGCAATTAAGCGTGTTGAGAATAGTACAATAAAAAGATTGCATAAGACACGGGTATAATACCTACCTATTATAAGATAATCGTACTTATGCCTAAGCAAGAAACCACCATGATATGCTATTAAGGGCTTAGCAAGAACCTTTTTATGACGTTTTTATCTCTATCCACTGCTTATTATTACACAATTGTGCTAAGTGCCAGTTTCAGATATCTTTTTCTTCTGAAATACAAAGCCCTAATATTAAGCAATACCGGATTAGGAAAAAAGATAAAAGTACATACATACTACTTTTGTATCTATTATTTACAATTTTATATTCACTGTTGAGATTTATTCTAGTCGAATAATCACAGATTACAAACTACTCTCGAATCTTTTAACAATATTTTAAATATTGTCCAAATGTTTGTTTTAAAAAAAACCTAATGGCAAAAAAAAACAATTTTGCAATAATGCTAATTAACAATGTATTTATTAAAATTTAAAATAGAAAAGATATTAATTCCAATATTAATCTTTGCTTGTACTTTTGTTTATCGACTCATAGTTTAAAGGGGAAAAACCATGAAGGTAAATTCTAGTATTTTTACGTACCTATTAGGAGTAGAAAACCAAAAATAATCCGTTTCTCCGCCTAACTCCTTAAATCTACACCTTATTAACTCCTTTATATTTTTTGGGGGTAATATTTAAGGAAGTAGATTTAAGGAGAAGGTAGAAGAAGAATTTAGGTAAAATATTCTATTGTAGAAGGTTAATAGTTCGAACAGAGCCATTTTTTAAAACAGGAGGACATCCAGGGCACCCTATCACTCCTACCTATCTTCCACTAATTCGAAAAATAGTACATGTTACAAAATTACTAAAGATATATTTTTCCAACCAAATGTGGCTCCAGTATTTTGCAATTCAGATCCACTGTAAAATGTTTGTTGTATTCTTCTGTTTTTTTTACAAATTGATGGTTTAAATCCAGCTCGACGGATCAATAAATGTGCATTTCAAATTAAAAAAAATTTAATGATCTGAACACAGCAGTCTGCAATTTTGTTTCGTATTACGTTCTTTTGTAATAAATTTCTCGAGTAACTATGAAACGCCATAAACAAACATTACGAAGGAATATGTAAAAGAAAGTGTTTGAAATTAAAACATCAAAAATTGTTGATCTCAAGAACGGTTTACACTATGAAGTTAAAACTGAAAAATTAAATATATGTCGATTTACTAAAATAGTATCACAAAAATAGTTTTAATAATTTTTGAGTGAATGCAGAGGCGTACGAAAATAGGTGTGACATAAAATGTCCGGAATCGAGACCTTTTTTAATTTTATATCTCACACTTAAAGCTAAAGCGATGAAACGATGGGGTTATATTCAGAAACACAAGAGGCCGTTCCTACGATCGTCAATTAAACTTTAACCAGAACTTTAACTGAAACTTTTGTATAAAAATCTGTCAGTTAAAGTTCCAGTTAGACCGTAACTGACGATCGTTGAAACGGGCCTCAGTCTGAAAATGTTTAAAAAATAACACATGTCACCATTTGACCCCAAAATAACTAGAAATATCAAAACCAAAAATTGTATGTATCCTAAAAATGGCAAATTTAAAAATATAATATTTAGACAACTACCTGAAAAATGCTTGACATGGTATTTTAATTTGTTTTTCTGCGATCGCACAAAAATACTGTAGAAATTAGAACAACTTTTCCGGACCTCAGAGATTTCACGGAATTTCTGAAAACAAAAATACATTTAAACCCCTTACGGGTTGAATTACAAATATGAAATTGATTTTTAGGCTATTACATATTATAAAATAATCGTAGAAGTACTCGTTAATACCAATTTGAAATCTCATTAGACCTAAAATATGCGGCAACATTTGTGAAAACATACAGCAACTTCTTTACACTCCCAAGGGATTTAACACTGAAAACGCACTTAGGGGTTAGGTTTAACAAATTGTCGTATTATTTTTAGGCAAGGTAAGAATGAATACCTAAGACATCTGACAGAATTCGTGAAAACGCATAGACATTAGACAACCGTTTTAACGTCTCTCTTACTGGATAAATGTTTTAACGTCTCTCTTAGTGGATGAATGGTGAAAAATAGTGAAAATAGGGTTTCGCTGATAAAAAATAAAAAAAATTTCAATATCTAATCAGACCTAAGAGATATGATAAAATTCGTGAAAATGTCACAACTTCTTTCTACCACCGTGGATTAATTAAAAAAAAATTACCCTGAAAATATTTTCTAGGCATTTATTTGAAGAAATGAAATTAGTTTAATAATGCAGACGAGCTAAGAGATATAACAAAATTCGTAAAAATATGTACATTCCATTTTCATTGACCATTTGCCCACTTCTTTTCCGGACTTGATCCAAGCTATTCTGACACGTGCTTAACTCGAAACTTTGTGTACATATAGGAAAAGTTTTTAGTACCTATAATTTTTTAGGTGGAAGCTGCAACTTTTAAATTTCGTAAAAATTAAAAAATTGTGAGCTAAGAAATTTCGGATAAACTGGTTTTCGTTTAAACTTTCAATGGGTATTTTTAATTTTTTATAAACCATAA
Organism: Beris chalybata; assembly: GCA_949128065.1. Lineage (NCBI taxonomy): Eukaryota > Metazoa > Arthropoda > Insecta > Diptera > Stratiomyidae > Beris > Beris chalybata. The sequence continues at coordinate 139,208,391 of OX421894.1, forward strand.
TTAAAGGTAATTCAGTAGTATGGCACATTATTGTAAAGATAGATACCAATTTATTTGAAAAATTCTTAGAAGCGTGGACTTCTATTGACTATTTTTTAAAGAGCTCAACAGTTAAGCACTTCCTGAAACTGAAAATAAAGTATTCTACGGACTTTATGCCCAAGAAGGGTCATTTTCGGACACTTCACTAGAACAATTTTGCCCATATTCAGCAACTTGCTGTATTACTTTCTTGTATTGACTCTAAGTCAAGACTTCATTTATTTAGTACAAAGATTGTTTGCTCAGTTTTTCGCAAAATCATTTCGCTTTTCTTTATCTTCTAATCTTCAACCGTGTCCTAACAATGTTTGTAACATACCTTACTAAATCTAAAGGTGGCGTCGTTTTGACCACTGATGCTTTTAACTTATTGTCGTTTCTCATTAGCATAGTCCAACATTAGTCGCACTTTCGCCTGTCTTCCAGCCAAATTTACATAGGTTAAGATTATTCAGTCGTGCGTCGTGCCACCTTAACGCCGGGGTCATACCTGTCCAGATGAAAGTTACCCTTACTCAAGCGATCGTCGATCGTGTACTATACCAGCCAAAACAAAACAAACATATGTTTCCTATTATTTCTGCCCATTAAACATTTGTAATTTACAAATTTTACATATGGGAATCAGTAATTAATATGCAAATCAGACGTGATCGGCTCATTTCCGTTCGAAATGTCGACTGAAGTCGATACTTGAGATTGAAAATTGCATTATTATAAGATTACCAGAAACAGAAACTCAATGACCGTAGAAAATAAAAATAATCTCATGTTCATATATAGTATGTGCGATCGTTATAATTCCATACGATCCGCCGCGATCGCCGACATTATCAACTGTGCGGTGTAATTGTAAACACGAATTGCGGCAAGATGTTGCCTTTCTTATGTTCAACATCGGTATAAAATCCGCCATTCTGCAGTCAATAGCCAAAGTATATCCGTATGTCATATTAAAAAGGAAAAGAGGCAAGATCAAGAGTTTACTGTAGTAGCCATCCTAGGCTTAAGGCACTTCTATAGTTGTGGTATCGAAGAAAGTTTTACGATAGTGTACTTCTTCTGGTTTGAGTAAAGTGTCTGATTTCAATGTACCACTAAACCGCATACGAGATTTCCCTGTTGTTGGTACCCGCTATTACGCGCGATCATTACGCTATTTAGCATGTTCGCTCACACAAAATGAAATGAATTGTTCGACGCCAACAACCGATTCGACTGATAAAATATTGTTGGTTTTTTTTTTGTATTCGCTATGACTTTCTTTACAATATGATCGATCGTGTGTTGGCTATCAATTCAATAAGATGCTGCGCGATCCCCTTTCGCCCTGCGGATATTTCGAAAAAGCAACAACAATAAAAAAAGGTGATCTTCATTGTTGTTAATGCTGAGAACTCTTCCACTTTATCGATAATAAAGTTTCGCTTGTTTCTTCCTATCGTTCAAAAGCCTATTTAGTTAAATTAGAAATCTCCATTTGTTGAACGATCAACGATCTGCCCTAGTGTATAAAATCGTGGTTACTGCTATTTGCCCCGTAGTCAACATTAACCGAGTTCGTTTCTCATAAGGATTTGAAGCCGAACACTGAAATCGCTTCGATCATAATTTACAATTACAGCGCTAAGCTCTAAAAACAAATCGGAGACTATTATTTATTGTTTATGCTATCGATATGTTAAGTTCTTTTTGCTCGCTTTGATTTGTTTGTAATAAAAATTGTGAAATCTCGATCGCATTGAGCAATGTAAGTTGGAAATCAATGGCAATAGCAATAGGCACTAAGATGGGCTAGAGAGATAAAAATAAATGTTGATAGTTGATTGGTTTGATTATTTCTTCTATGATAAGTTCATAGTTGGATCATGGGTCTTATCATCTTTGATCTAAAAATAAAATAATAAAAAAAACAGTGCCTAGGTAGGAGCGTTTTGCTGACCTATGCACCAAAGGGGTCACACAAGAGCAGAAGAGGGTATTCGAATTGGTGCGAAGGTTTCCAAAGTCTTAATCAATTACCGATGAACACGGCATTATAATTGATTGATTTTGTTTTATTTACAATTTTCTCGTACATTGGCTCTTACCAAAACAGAATCAACATACGCATAGTTAAGGATAGCTCTCTAAATCCGTTTTAGCGGCGAGATCTGAGGTTTTAGCGGAGAGGTCTTAGGGCCGGTTTCACAGTCGAAGTTTAAACCAAAAATTGGCTTTAAACTTAGGAACTTGTTCGTTTTATCCAAAGTTTAAACAAAATTTTTGATTTAAATTTCGACTGTGAAACCGGCCCTTAGAGCTGTAATGTTCTAAACCGCGACTACGCTCACGTTGTTCTATCGCCCCTGTTACTCCCGTCTTTCCCGCTTCTCCGGTTGATCCATTAGTCCTGTTTCTTCCGTCGCTCTCGTTGATCCATTGGTCGTGATTCTCCCGTTGCTCCTGTTTCTGCCGATGCTCCTGTTACTCCCGTTGCTCCCATTTCTCCCGTTGCTTCCGTTACTCCATCCTCTATCTACCATCCTTCACCCTCCATCCATCACCTTCCATCCTCCATCCCTCCATCTCTCATCTTCCACCCTCCATCCTTTATCCACCATCACTCATCCTCCATCCTCAATCCACCATCTTCCATCTTCATCCACCATCCTCCATCTAAAATCCTCCATCATCTATCCACCATCCTCCATCCATCCATTATCATCTATCCATCAGCTACCATCCTATATCTACCATCCACCATCCCCTTTCCACCATTCTCTATCAACCATCCTCCACCCTCCATTAATCATTCTCCATCCAACATCCACCATTCTCCATCCAAAATCAAATGCTGGCTGAGGTTAAATAGTTCAAATGCTGGCTGAGGATAAATAGTTCAAATGCTGGCTGAGGATAAATAGTTCAAATGCTGGCTGAGGATAAATAGTTCAAATGCTGGCTGAGGATAAATAGTTCAAATGCTGGCTGAGGATAAATAGTTCAAATGCTGGCTGAGGATAAATAGTTCAAATACTGGCTGAGGATAAATAGTTTAAATGCTGGCTGAGGATAAATAGTTCAAATGCTGGCTGAGGATAAATAGTTCAAATGCTGGCTGAGGATAAATAGTTCAAATGATGGCTGAGGACAAATAGTTTAAATGCTGGCTGAGGATAAATAGTTCAAATGCTGGCTGAGGACAAATAGTTCAAATGCTGGCTGAGGACAAATAGTTCAAATGATGGCTGAGGACAAATAGTTTAAATGCTGGCTGAGGTTAAATAGTTCAAATGCTGGCTGAGGTTAAATAGTTCAAATGCTGGCTGAGGATAAATAGTTCAAATGCTGGCTGAGGATAAATAGTTCAAATGATGGCTGAAGACAAATAGTTAAAATGCTGACTGAGGATAAATAGTTCAAATGCTGGCTGAGGATAAATAGTTCAAATGCTGGCTGAGGATAAATAGTTCAAATGATGGCTGAGGTTAAATAGTTCAAATGATGGCTGAGGTTAAATAGTTCAAATGAGAGGATAAATAGTTCAAATGATGGCTGACAGGGACATCATTGCAGTTTTTTCCAGGGGGGGGGGGGGGGGTTGATGAATGTATATATTTTTATACACATTTTATATATAATATATGAGAAAACAAAATTCAGGGTGGGGGCCAATGCCCCCCACAAATGACGTTCCTGTTCTAAACCAATTAGTATTTTTAAACAGCATCGCCTTAAATGTCTTATACTAGAGGTGCTCGTACATGAGCAATTTTTCAAGCAATTAATTACCCGACGATTATTGCCAAACTAGTGGAGCGATTAATGGAGTAATACTGGGCAATATCATGCTAGTATTTTTCAGCAATGTTTTCACATGTTGCTGGTATGATTGCCCTATAGTTGCTGTATTGCCACTAACTTGGAAAATTCCGAGCAATTGTCCTCGTTCAGTGATTTAATTGTCAAGTTTTGTTTTTAATTTTGCATTTATTTGTCAGATTTCGTGTTTTAATGGCTGGGAATTTCAATATTTCCATGCTTTATTTAAAGTTTTTAATTTGTTTGTCAGGTGTTTGCTTTCGTGTTGTTTATAGACTGAATTGCTCGTGTAAGCCTTTATTGCTGAATTGCTAGATATTGATCAATATCGCTAATAACAATTCAGCAACGAGTTGATGAAAAGTTTATCCACATCACCTGTTGCTATTGTTACTGTGTGTTGCTGTATATTTTCGCGAAGTCAAAATTTACGAATATTGGTGCAAATTGAACAATTTTAATCGCTCGTGTAAGAGCACTTTTATGAGTGGGCATTTGATTACCTGACAATTTTCATTAGAGTGAGTGAATTCGCAGCAAAGCAAAATGTCGGACTTTGCATAAAAAACAAATGATAACTTCAATAGTTCCTCTTTAGTCAACTTATTTTCAGCAATTTCGCGATCAAAGCTGACAAGCGACGCTCACTTATGTCAAACGTTGCATTTTCTGGCAATATTTATCTAAAAATTGACAAAGCAATGATTGCCATGGCAATGTTAAGAGCAATATTGCCATATGGGTTTGATGCCTCTACATTGTCAATTTATGTATGACAATATTGCCGTTGTGATTGCCATTGCCAGAAAAATTGCCAGTATAGACACAGAGTTACCATATAGCACCAAACAATCTGCAACATAACAGGTGTAAGATCCTCGTTGTACCTAAAATGTAGCCGCGAAAGTAATTAGAAGTTCAAATGAGCAAATCATACTTATTATTTTCTGTATCAACTTGAACAGTATATAGTAGAACAGCGCATTGCTTGATAATTTTTTTAATTCTCAATCATGGCAAGGGCCGTAAATTCTTTCAATTAATTTACATCTCCACTAAACTTTTAGGAGTTTATGAGGCCAATATGTATCTTAACTCGTTTTAAAGACCCACTTTAGTTCCATAACCAATCATAAAACTAAAGAAGACACAATAAAATGATGACAATCAAACCATGTCATCTACGAAATGACAATAGTAATTTTATGAAAGTAAACATAACAAATTGTTGATAATATCAATTTAGCGGGTCTAGTCGGTTTGCTCTTCCTCAAAAGTTAAGTGGGTTATTATTCGGCGTAAAGAGGTCACCACACCAATCATGTGTACATTCAACGAAAACGCTTTCGGCGTAATTTCATGCGATTTCCTTAGCTGTAAAAGGCAATTCCTGTTAGACTTTAATTGCGACTTCACCACAAAAATACAAAAGGTTATGCCATCATTGTAATACCTTGACCTCGACGACGACGTTCGTAAAGCCTAAGCAAATTATAGTTGACCCCAGGTATTCAATATGCGCGACAACATAAGCCCAAGGAATATTCAACCAGGTGCAACGTACCTATCTGATGAGTACCGTGATCCATGACTCATTAAATGCATCACTGCGCATCAACATCAACATCATCATTTAGTTCAACTCTGATAATTTCTGTCAACAATGTTGTCTGTGGATGAAGACAGACCGCAAAAGAAGTAACTCGTCCAGGTTGCATCTTATTCCGATGCATTTTCCTATACTTTATGCCGTTAACGTCGGGTCATTCTCCTCTTCTAATGCAACTTTTACTTTGCAGTTTTTGCACAATTTATTCTCAAGACAATGTGATGGCAGCATGGCGAGTGCACACTATTCGATAGTACGTACTTGAAGAACGAGTTACAATCTGGTATCCTTGATGCACTCGCACTAGCACTATCTAAGCACCGACATACCTTTAGTTACTTTAGAGTAAAAATTCTTGAATTATGTCTTCGGTTGCACTGCAAAATACCGTGTACCATTTTTAAGCATTTAATTTAAGTCGAAAAAAGTAAAAAGTTGTCGTGCGGTTTTTTTCGCGTCGCACAAAAATCCAGGTCAGCTCAATTAACATTTCGAAGATGACTTTGTTCAGTTTTTTGCCTGTAGTTCTTATCTTTTTCGAAGGTAACGCGTTTCGGGGTTAGGTATTTTGATCTTTCGAGCTACTGCTAATTGGTTATGTCTTTTTCTGCATCATCCTCCAAGTTGTATTATCTTTGGATGATCATTGGGCGCCGACAAAGTTCTGTTTTGCTCCAAGCCTCATTATAGTGCCATTACCTGTCTTCGTGTCGAGGTGAGAAAAAGTGAACGATGACTGACGGCGGGGCTGGGCTGATATAGAAATTAATTTCATATGTGTTGTGGCACTTAATGTATGGCATAGAATACAATTGGAGCTGAAACTATTAGCAACCTTGAAGGTGTAACGGATTTCAAACACTATCTATTATGCTGTTGTTGAAATAACAATTCATGCTTCATTTTTGCTGTTTACGAGTATTTTACGATTTCTAAGTCACAGCTTCAATTAGTTGTGATTTACAGTTTTCATTAATTTTTTTATTATCGCGGCTGAACAAATAATTTCAAATAAGACACTACCGTTTCAACTAACACGCGATTATTTTAAATTTATAATAACCAGTGCCAATGTGGCACAACAAAACAAATACAACTTCTCAGTCGTTTTATTCGAGTTTTATGAATGTTAAGCCGGACCGACGTCAGTACGACGTTTTAGTTATAAAAGTCGTTAGTTTTTTCTTATCTCAATTTTAATATCTATGTGTATCGGTCATATGACCTCTTAATTGGCAAAAAAAAGCTTCTGGTCATTAAATATTAAAAAACAAATTAACCGATTTTCTAGTTATGAAAATAATGTCTTACGTATAAACTAAATAAAACTTAATTGTAATTAAAACATGTACCCACTAAAAATAAAATGTTTACTTAATTACAAACTAAAACAAAATTGGAATTAAAACTTAAAAGTTAAATGAAATTTAGTAAAACCAAAACTTTTAAATAATTTATATATCGGAATTAAATTAATTTAATAAAACTTAAGAACAAAGCTAACGAATTTAAGTTTTATTTATTGAAATTTTTCATTTTAAATAAATAGAAAAATAAATAAAACTTAAATATATAAAGTATTATACTTGTAAGTGAAATGAAAATTTAAAATTAAAATGAAAAACCAAAAACTAACCGAAGCTTAAATTAAAAAGAAATTAAAACCCAACAACTAACTTAAAACCGCAAAAAGTAGTTAAAATTAGACCCTAAAAAGTGAATACAGCTTAAAATAAAGAAATATAACCTAAAAACTAAAGAAGCACTTAAAACTACAATAAAAAAAAAACTTACTAAAAATTAAATTAAATTTTCTTAAAAATTATTGCCATTACTAAATAAAACTATAAAATTATTGTATAATAAATTCCAATCCAACTAAATACTTCTTAATATTAAATTTTATAATTTGATATTATTAATATTAAATTAAACCGCGTTAACACTAAAATTAAATTAGAACCTAAAAGCTGGACAAAAATTTAAATTAACTAAAAAACAAACAAATCTGAAGAACTACTAGAAATTTAAAACGAATTTTATTTTGGAACTGAATAATCTTAAACAAAAAGTTATTTAGAAGCTAAAAATTAAATAGAACTTTAATTTAAAAATTAAAATTAATCAAATTAAAATTAGACGCGAAATTAAATTTTAAAATTAATTAAACTTAAGGGGGAACATCCGAGTACATATTTTTTTTTATTAAACATTTTTTGTTCTCATGGATTGCCAAAAGTGTGACCTTATCATCGCCGATTCTTTTGAAAATCTATGTTCTCGAAAATTAAGACTATGTAGTACTAACTAGAAGCGAAAGGAGATAACCCATACAAATTTCTCGTTGAATATTTAGTTGGATGTGTATCAAATTTTCACATATTTAACCCCTTAGAGACAAAAGGAGTTGAATGTGTTTTCACGAATTCTGACAAATCTCTTAGGTCTAAGTACACTGCTAGAATTTTTAAATAAAACAGAAGGGAAACGTATATCCATTTAAATGCATTAAATAGCCATCATCAATGGCGCGACCGCCCGAATCGGGAACTGACCTCCTGAATCGTCTAAATATAAAGGCCGCGTCCTCCAGCCGCCCATTTTTAAGATGGCTTTGCTATCTTCATCAACCAAGTCTTCTTTTTTTCGCTTGCGTGGTTTGTCTACTGACCTGTCACTACTCATTTCGACTGCAAGAGCACGTTAGGGGATTCTGTGGATTAAGTAACCAGGATATTTGAAATTTGGAAAAAAAATCATAAAAAACTATAATTCTGTCCGGTAGTGTAAAATTGTGGTTATTTATGAAACAGCGTATACAAATTGCTGCTATGTCATCGGCATGCTTCTTAGTGCTATTAATAATTATCAATGTTGTAATATTTCTTTGGAATTACTCGTTAGGTGAGCGACTTTATGCAACTGCAATGTATTATATCTATAAGATCTCATTTGAACGGAAATGACTGCGGTTGAGTACATCCGTTGAAAATGAAACTGAAATGTGAGAACAACCGATCAAACACCTAGGAAGTATCACAAAACAGAGAATCAAGACACAAACGACAAACCAAAGACACCAGACCAGAAGACGTTAAAAAGTCCGATCGCAAACCGGCAAAGTACATTATCCAACTTACTTAAATTACTGGTAGACTGGCACGATCAATGATCCTCCGGCAGATTTGCATAGACTATCGTATGTGAACGACTAGTTACTTCCATTTCAGTAATCACACGTAATAATTAATTGTGCATACATTAAATCGAACGAAAGTAAGAATTCTGTTGAAAACGATCATCACTGATCAGAATAGTAAACGAAGTACGATCCAGCGAGATCGACACAGGTGTTTAGTTGCCACAACGACGACACCCCGTATAAGGTACAGATCACTTCCCACTTTGAATTGCTTTCAATTATGGATGGTGCCTGATAGTATGTCACCCGAGGCGCACTCACGTCAGTCTTGTACGTACAACAAATAATTGTCATCATTGTTGTTCAAACTTGGAAAATTTAATAAATAATTGCCTTTGTTGATATTGGGAGCGCTTACTACTAGCCCCAAATGCGCACACACAACCAGTACAGGTAAAATTCGATGGGCTGAAAATTGTTACGCCAAACGAATTTAAAGTAGTTTTGTTACACAAATTTGTTTTGTTGATATTGTTAAGCTCCTGTTTGATAATGATATTTGGTATTCAGTAATTATACCTTTGGCGCTGTAGCCATATGCATAATAATTGCGTCTAATGGAAAAATTTAAATTAATCAACGACTCTTAAATCCTGTAGCCAAAATGCTCGTGCCTAGTCTTCAGTTCGATTAACCTATGAGTCATTGAATTTTTTTTATAGATTTTAGACACAAGGCTTGCTTCTTTTACTGTGGATCTTTACGCTATAAATACCCCATTTGTTAGATACGATATCACGTTTTGCATGCAAAGAGGAGATTTAAGTCACGAAATGTGTAAATATTGCGCAACTATTATAATAATCGGTTTGCAGACAATTAGATATTAGACTCTAACTTCTTCAAGTCATTTTCAATTGGATTTAATTTTGTGTCACCTTAAAACAATAGATCCAATCCCTCCCGACCCTACCAAAAAAATAAAACAAAATGAAATTATGTGCTGCAATTGCCTTATTCTAAAAAGTTGAAACTTGCTAATATATAAGTATAATAGGCTTCTGCAAATTTGAGGGTTTTTCCATTGATGCATTTGTGAGAAATATTTGATCTTTCTTATTTATACTACTGAAACTATCTAAAACTACAGTCAATACCGTAGGCATGGAAAATTGTGATATATTTAGAATACCTCACGTTTGATTGAAGACCATTTTCCGTCCTATAACTTGATGACATTTTTTCAGATAGCTTTGTAACTAGTGCTTAAGAATAAATGTGTGTATTTATATACCTTTTATTAAAATATAAAATCTAATATATAAAAATACAACAATTTTTTGCTGGGGTCGAATTGGAAATCTACACCTGTGAATCGTTCCCTCCCAAATTTTGCATGCGCATTCTCGAGACTACCGGACAGGTCGGGAACAAAATTATATTCCCGAAATTTGGTTCGTATATTTGTTATAAACAGTTTAATTTTCCGTAAGATTAGCATTGACGTGAGTAGCGCCTCCGCTCAACGTGAGAGATGGGAGTACCAGGGGCGATGGAACAACGTGAGTGTAGCGAGCGTAGCCGCGGTTATTATTAATAATAAATCCCTTAACCTGCTTTTGTTCTTACCCCGCCAACAAGTACGAAGGAGTCAATTGTATGAAGTGCATATTGTGCTCGAATCTCAGCATGTAAATTCATAAATGCTTAGATACCTTTAATTGAAGACAAATTGAGTCTTACAAAAGCCCTGTTTTTGTTTTTAAATGCACGCAAGGTTTTTTGTAAAAGTTTTTCCTTGGATTAATTAAGTAATAAATACCCCAAACCTTTATGTCAGCCGATGCTTACAATTGAGAAATATAGTTGTTAAGATATCATTATCTGTTCTTTAAAAATAAGAAGTTCTGTGTTTATACAAAGAGACTACGAAATAAAGTTGAATTTGAATTTACAGTGCACTGAGATCCACATGCGAGACGCATATATGATTCCCTTGCGGATCATTTACGTAATTCACTTACGATTAACAAAAAAAAAAGGCTCAATGATTTTATTAAAAGTAATAAAATAAATTATTTTATTAAAAGTAAGTCAAGACGTAAGTCAATGTATTCATATGTAGGTGAATCGTTACTGACTCATTTGCGATTCTTGGTTGCTGGGTTTGTCAAACATTCAAAATTTTTTATTATTATGATTTTTTTATATTTATGTATTTACGGTTTGCCTTTTAATCGTTTGTATTCTATAGCTTATGTATAGGTATTTTACTTGAAAATATACCAAACCCTTCCTGTTGGTCTAAACTTTATAATTTTTCAGTTAAAATAAAAAATTTGCTTATAGCATGGGGAGGAGGATTATCCGCTATTTAATACTATAGCTGCAAGTGGTTTTGAAATATTGCCAAAAGGAAAATCCCGGTTTAAGATGCTACTAAAAGTAAAATGTTTTTTTTTTTTAATTAAACAGAACTTACTGACTCGTTTTAAATATAAATTGTCATAAGCCTACTTTTTCCTACCTCTTTAAGTGGAAATTCCAAGAATATCAAAGTCCTTTTCATCTAAAAATCGGAGACCGACCCAGCTATTTAAAACGAATCTTTTTTAACCCAAATTTTGGCAAGTTTGTCAAAACGAGACACTTTTGATCCAGCAATTGCTACCTGAAGTTCTTATAAAAGGATCAACATATAGCAGAACAAATTATTCAGTTTGTTACCGTGAGCGGTCTAAGTTCAATTCGATAAACTCAAAGTAAATTTAAAAAGAAAAATGTCTCAAAATCACTCGTACGTTCAAGTTATTGAAAACGATATTCAAATTGATTTGGATAGAATTTTATTTCGAATGAGAGAGGAAATTTCGCAGTCACTACAACGAATTTCGGCTAAGTACAGGGAAGCCGATGATAACTCCTTAACTGCAACTAGACATTATCTTGAAGAGTTGGAGATATCTTCGGAAGAAAACATCGAAGAAAAGGATGTCACGAATACCGATCCTGAAGATGAACCAGACTCCGAAGAAACTTCAGCCGATATTATTCCAGAAAATTTTGAAAACCCAATTTACACCGAAACTATTGTTGAATTCAAACCGATTTTTGGACAAATGAAGCAGAAAGCTGTAGAAAGTGAAAATCAGTCGTCAATTTGGAACGCAAGGTTTGCTGTAATTGAACGTCGTTTTAAAAGCGCTGCAAAATGTGCGAAAAATCGTTTGATTTCTTGTTTTAACAAATGTTATAAATGAGATGCTAATTTCGATTATATGACGAATCAATCATCGTTTTAGGCAATCATCCATTGATTGTGTTATTCTAATTTTGGTATCCAAAAGGCCAATACATTGTAAGATATTTTTTCAATAAAATTTTATCAAAACTAAAATTATTTTCGTTCCGAAGTCAAATACCACCTTGATCAAAAATTCCCGGAATTTATTGATTAAATTAAAAATACAAGTTTATTCATCTAAATTTATATTGTCCCCTTCAAAGTAATCCCCATCGACTGCAACACACTTATGCCAGCGCCTGATCTAATCCTCGAAACATTTTTTATATTCGGTTTTCGGTATGACCATCAGTGCTCCGTGCGATTTTTCCATTACTTCCTCTCGGCTGCTGAAACACGTTTCCCGTAGTGATTTTTTAACTTGATTGAACAGAAAGAAGTCACAGGGAGCCAAATCAGGTGAATTCGGTGGCAGTTGGATTGTATTTGTTGCTTTTTTCGTCAAAAAATTACGAATAACGATGGCACTGTGCGACGGTGCGTTATCATGGCGCAAAATCCACGAGTTTTCTGCCCACAATTGTGGTCTCTTTCGGCGAATTGCTTCACGCAAACGTCTCATAACGCCCAAATAATACTCTTTGTTTACTGTCTGGCCTTCTGGCAAAAATTCATGATGCACTACATCGTTGTAATCCATGAAAACCGTGAGCATTGCCTTCTTTTTTGGCTGACCACGTTTGAACCGCTTGTGCCACTGGTAAATGACCGTATTTTTTAGAGAGTCGTTGCCGAAACACTTTTCTAACATTTCCAACGTTCGCGCACCATTAAATTCGTTTTTTACGCAAAATTTAATACAAGTTCGTTGTTGAAAATTTAAATCCATTACTAAAATTGTAAAAAATCGCCAACACACACAGAGATAGATGTACTCTTGGCTGCGTAACTTTTGCAAATGTCAAGCTATGACGCTAAGATTTAGAGGGAATATCAACAACAAATGTACCAACTTAACAAAAAAAAACAGAACTCAAATCGGAACAATAAAAGCGCCACACGGTGGCTATTCCGTCAACTTTTTGATCAAGGTGGTACATTAGATACTGTATTTAAAGATACTTTTCTTATAACTTCGCATAGTTCGCAGTATAAGAATTTGAAAAAAAATCTTGTCGATAGCCTACAGCAACAAAAGGAATATCTTTCTCCTTTTCGAATTCAATAATTTTACGACAGCAGACAAAGTCAATAGGAACTACCAACGTCTGTGAATTCGGTCCCGCTAGCTACAAAATTTCAAAAAATTAGAGGTGCCCAAAATTGGTATAAATTACAGATTAACCTTTCTTTCTGGCAATAAGGGATTTTTCTAAAAGGGTCAGGCCTAGAATCAGAGTCACAAGTCACAAAGTATGTGGGTAGAAAGTCACAATTGTCATGTCCTTAGGGACGGCGATAATCAACAGTCGGGGATTACGTATTGGAGTTTCACTCCACTGACACCGGAAAGAACAACTAACCCTTAACATTAATAGCTTCAATGGTAGCTTTCACCATGAAAAACTAGTAACTAAGTCACAATTAATTCAAAATTCATACAAAGTTGTGACTCTCGACCTACTTTGTGAGTTGTGACTCGGTTCTGATTAGGCCGGTCTGTATACACTCTTGTGTACAAGCAATTTTGAAAAAATGGGTTTTCAATACTGTGTAGGTCTCAAATTTTGTTATACTTTCTCCGGTCAAATTCATGCCAAAGTTCAAAATTCGATTAAAATTTGCATCTTTAATCAAAATCTCAACAAAAAGAAAAATAGCAATAATTCAGAAGTAAACCCGCAAGCAAGAAATCACCTCGGAGCTACTTTAAGTAAATTGTGTGCTACTTAAAACACGGTTAATCTAAAGTCAATATTATTAAAAATAAAAGTATCGTACCTTACAGCATCTCAAGATACAAAATAACAAGGTGTAAGTACGCAAATATCACACATCGTACAAAATTTCTCCGTGAAAGTAAATTAACTGACTTGCGATTTACAAATCAGAAAAATTATCGGGCTTACAGCTCTGAGCTATGAACAAAAAAAATATATATATTGGTATATTATATCTGAAACAATACGAACAAGCCGGTATAAATTCTGCAAATGACCTTGTTTCGGCGTATGTCAATGTTAACCAGAAGGGGGCTTGGTTTTCCAGGCAAAAGCGCACTAAATTTTTCTTTGCTGATTAAGTTGCTGGCGTTATGCCAAGTATTAAAAAAAATTTAAAAAGATACCCGAGTATCTATAAATGTATGTCAAAAGATATCTGGGCTACATGAGTTGGGAGCGCACAGTCGGATCTAGTCATGCATAGATTGTGTGTACTTCCGAATGACTCTGTACCCATAATACGGGATAGTTACAAGTACGCATTCAGTCCTTAAGTGAATTTCACACTAATTAACATCTTGTTCGACAAGAGGGACAGATCTCTGTCGGTTAATCTAATCCCGTAGTAACCGACATGTTTCATCAAATTTAAGGCAGATTTAATGCTATTAAATCTTTTCATGTCGGATTAATTTTTATGAGCAATCACATGGCATGGATACGACTTTTTTTTTTTGAAGGCGTTTATATGGAGTTTTGTGATGCCCGGTTACTACGAGACCGGAAACAATCAAACGACATAAAGACGTAACTAACTACTTGGCAATGAGAGAAAGGTTGTGACTTTCAGATGTCTAACAAATTAGTGTATTCTGTATTGGTTATGGATAATGATTGACCTTAAAAGTCTCGATACTAACTACTTTATTTATTTGAAGAAAGTGAAAGTAAAGTAGGTATTCAGGAAGGCTCCTTTCTTATGTCTCGAGATTTTTGTCTTCCGTATTTTGTCATTGAGCTGTTCAACCTTTTCAAGTTTTGTGGCTTAGTTTGGCCGGCTATTGTATGATGTTGGCATGTATGAAAATAAAGAAAATACTTAAAAAAAATTGATATTCAACCCCAAAGTCGGTTAGCAGTCTGGTCGCAGCCTTCTTATATTCCAGATAATCAATCTTTGAGGTGGCATCTTTGATGTCACTTGACATTTTTCACGAAATTCGACATATTTCGAATCACGAATTCTGTCATATCTCTTGGACCCGATGGGATATCAAACTGTCTTTCACATTTAAGAGATTTTTTCAAACACTTAAAAATCAGTTTTGTGTAGATTTTACTCATATTTGGAGCGTAGTTTTTCGCTTATCAGCTGCATAGTAAACTACTCTGAAATGCGTCCCGAATATCCACCCAAAAAATGTGGTTTTTCACTATTTTATTTATTAAAAAAAAAAAAATGCCTACCCTGAAAAATTTGTTTTCTCCGTTTCATAGCTGATGGACACCAAAAAAGCAACAAAAAATTTCAGTCCGTCTGTGCGCCGTACGCAACCGTTTGAGGACTCATAGTTCACAAACCCTATGAGCTATTAACTTGATTTTTTTTTGTCTGAATAGTCTGGATGGCTCCATGAAGTGACCACTTTTTGAAGGGTGGAAGAAGTGTTTTTGGGGGAATATCTATTTTCTAAAAAATTACGTCTCATCAAGAACGATAAAAGATAGATGAACATTTTTACCATAAGTAGGCCGAATAGACCCCCAGCAAGAAATAGTAATGAGGGTGTGGAGGGTAAGGATGGAGGAGGGTGAAAAGGAAAAAGTTACGATGGTTATATCTCGAGAACCTATGACGATATAATACTGAAACTTCGTATTCAAATAGAGCTATAATAGTAGCATCTTGAAAAAATATAATGTTTGTATAGGGGAAGTATGGTACGAGGGTGGGGGGTGTTATTCCTAGCTATAGAACGGCTTAGGCTAGAAAGTTGAAACTCGGTATGTATATACAAATGAACTAGAATTTTTCAGTAAAAATGGAATGCATACATATATTTTCACGATTTTCGTCATATCTTTTAGATCTTTCAAAATTTTGAATTCATATCTTTTCTACGGGTTCTTCATATAAATAGCTAGAATGTGTTTTCAGGATTTTTTGAAATTCGACCACCAAGGTTGTGTAAAGGGGTTTATTTTTTTTATACATTTTCACGAATTCAGCAGTATCCCTCTAGACTAACAAGATGTCGAATAACTTTGTACTTCCACGGGTTTTTTTAATAATCACCTAAAATTCGTTTTAGGTGATTAACGCGTTGAATACGTTTTCACGAATTCAGTCATCGACTGACTGGTTTAATAGACCTTAATCTTCTTCCTGAATTAGATATACTTAAGATAGATAGAATTTAGATAACTGCGTGGCTAGTGCGGTTTACTTAGGAGCCTATTTCCTCAGTACTTTCGGTTATTAATACGAAATGTTGCTGTGTTTTTCACACAAAAGGATCTATTTATACACACTCATTGAAATTCAACCGACTAATAAATTGAATTATTTAATAAAATGAACCGGTTCTGTTGTGACATAAACTGATATTAACTAATCTTGTAGCGCAAGTGTGCAAATTGCTGCTATTACCACAAAATGATATGGAATAAAGGGGCCTACGCACTCTTTTCATCGTACGAGTATGTGATGAAAACACATATTGAACCGCACGGTACCATAGAGGTTCAGGTTCCACATATGCTTCTTGTTAAGTGTTTGTTCCGATTGCAAATGGAAACATACAAATATACTCATACTTCCTCTCATCTAACTAACTTAAAATATACCGCGCGGAGTTGATAGGTTCAATTTTGGTGCAGATGTCTGCATAAGTGAGTTTATGATTTTTTCGATTTATGAAAAACATGATTTCATCGTTTAGTAGCTTCTTTTTCGTTCTTCATCAGACACTAAAACTTGTTAGGCTAAGTGGGTCTACGTATGTTAAATTTATTAGCAACAGGTGATCAATACACAATTCGACAATCAATTATGTCTACATGACGAACATTTATGAGTCTGGTCTGTAGAAAAATATTGGAGGCAACCAATATACTAGGTCAGGCATTTAATGTACTTAGTGCAGAACTACGGAATACTATACAACGAAATGAACGAAGGGATTTTACTGAAACAATTCAAATTAATGTGTATTAGTCTTTATTTAAATACAATATTTAAAAATGATGAAATTTTTGCAGCAACATATTTTACATTTTCCTTAAATTTTAATCGTTTTTCAACGGGCAATAAAGACTCCGGGTCCAAAATGATGGGTCGAATCGAAGCTGATGGTTCTGCTTCTCCAATATAAAAATATCCTGGTTTTTTCAATGTCATTGGTTGGTTGTAGTGTACGATGGTTTCTTCGTTTTTGTTGTTGTTGTCCTCCTCTTCAAAATCGTTGTTGTTTTCATCAATCGATTGGTAGTCTTCAATCGATTCGTTGGTCCGGATTGAAAGGTTTAAGAGTGAAATTTCCGTTTCGTTGTATACAATTCCTTCAAATCTTTCCGAAATACTGGTCAAAATTTCGGTTAGCTCGTTTTGAATTTCGCTATCAATTGAATCCATTTTGGAAATATATTTTGAGTTCTTACTTTACTGGTGGAAATAAAGTTTGAGATCTTTCCTGGTGAAGAGATGCAGAACGTTTGATTTTATTCTATCCTGGTCTATGCTTTTATAGTAGATCTGTGACTAATAATATAGTTAAATCTAAAAGGGTCCTTAAAATACGATGTTTTACCTGCTATAAAAATTTTAATTGTTCCCATTGTCTTAAGAACAAACCAGGTAAAATCTATTGGCAAGTACACGAGGTATGAACTTGTGTTGGGCTGTGTTTGGTGTGGGGAAAACACGCTGAAAGGTACCTACTCGAATCCACAGTCTCTACCCGAAGTTTTTCGTCCTCCTCACAAATTTCAAAAGCTCAGGTAGGGAGCGAGAACGGAGTGCCTCCATCTTCATAACATCGACGCCGTATACATTCATTCCTGAAAAAGAGTTTTGAACTTAAAAAGATCCTTATTTATAGCATGCATATAGAGTATACCTATACCTAGTTAAACAAGTTCAGTTCAGACGTTCTAGGATTTCATGGATGATGTGTGTAGTGTTTCGACTCTGTTATATTTGAAACACTAACCATGTCATCTCAAATTAAAATAGTGGTCTGAAAATGTAAGAAAAAGAAAACATACTTCTTTTAAAAAAAAAAAAAAATTCATATCACTAGTCATCACGAATTTCACGAGTCTAAATCGCTTCCAAATTACATTACTCAGACCTAGTAAATAAAGTTGGAAAAGAAAGCAATTGACATATCAAAAACAAGACTACAAGAGTACTCTAGATCGACATAAGTACCACTTAATGGGCACGATAAGAAAACCGTATTCGTAGCCCACTTACTCGGCATTTCCTTGGCTCTTTCCAATCTCGAAATTCAACCCGTTGACTTCGTAAACGTACGTTAGGCTATTTCTTTTTTTTTTATCTTATTAATGTCAAAACGACTTGAACATCAAAAGGTGTTCGATGGACGCTCGACCATTTAAGATAGTTACGGACAACATTTAGATATTAGGAGTACTGTTAGACATGTCTGAAAACCGCGGTATACTGCCCACCTTTTGCTCCGATAATGAATGCGTCACGATAAAAAAAAAAAAGTCACAAAATTTATAAATCCATTCGCCCACAATCATCCAGATGATTTAGTCATGTCCGCTAAGGTAGTAACATAGTGTTGTGTGGTGGTTTTTTTTCCGTGACCAAAATGACGATTGTTCTTAAAGGTAGGTCACAACCGGTAAAAGATCAACGAATTTCGAAAGAATTATTGCCGGTAATTGTCTAAGAGGTAAAGTTTGTTTGCTATGGATCGGGTCTTGATGAAAAGTCTAGTCATATTTATAGCTATCTGCCTTTTAAGTACCTACCAAAAAAAAAAAAAAATATTGTTGGTATCAAATAACGTATAACATCACACAACCAGGAACCAGCTTCTATCCATTCAAACAGCACATGTTTGTGTTCGGATGTAAAATGATCCTCAGTTTTAAGTAATATCCCAAAAACCGCACAAGACTTCCTCTTTTTAAGATGTTCGCCTGAACAAATGATATTCGATACTTTTTTTCACCAATCACTTTTTTACCGAAGTGAATCATAATGAGTACTTTTTTTTATGATCGATTGATTTCAAAGTGTTTTTCGTGAAGAGGTCGAGACAAAGTTTTTAATTAATGCCCAAAATAACCTAGTTCAACCCAGTTTTCAAACTAGGTTTTCTTGTAAAGATTTCGATAGACTCAATGGTGTAGCCAAGGAAGCAGTCGATCATAGTTGGGAACTTCTTGTGCGACGATCGTCAAAAGCTGGTGTGACGCTAAAAATTTTAGTTATAAATGGTGGTGGACGGTCTTAATTCCGCTTCACTACAGCCTCAGTGGCCTGTTGGGATTACCCTTCCTTTTGATAGTTCACTCAAGACGGTTATATGATTTAATTTTAACATGGGTTAGGAAGTATTGTCCAAGAAGACTAAATCTTCTGTGAGCGAGTTCTTCACAAAGGCATAGAACCTGCTCTGTCTGCAGTTTCTTCTTCTTAGATTAGATTTTTTTTTTTTTTAAGGATACTCAACTGGACTTAGGTGGTTAGCCTTTAATACTAATAATTAATAATAGGTAGTGTAGAATCCAGTCAGCTTAGGGATGGGAGGTCAGAAGTTGGGGCCAGGTATGGCAGTGTACTAGTTGGTGTTAATAATTTTGAGTGCTGTTTGGCTTTTGATGTGATCTATCAGAACAGCAATGTTGCCTATAACAAATCAACTACTGTCTGGTATCTCTGATGGTGCTAGTGAATCTGATAAGAATGTAAACAGAACTCATCTGCTCAGTGTTAAATCCTTTAGTAGTGATCCTATTAAACATTTCGCATTGTTTATTTTTATATTAATAATTTCAAAGCCAATCAACAAGTCAATCAACAAGTCAACTGAAAAATTCTTATAAATAATTTATGCGTAGAGTGGGAATTGAACCCACGACATCGCGTTTACAGGCCTAGTACGCTACCACTGGACTACACCCGGCCTATCATCGATTTCATCGGATGTGGAGGGATTCCTCCAAACACCCGTGCTCTATTGTGCTGTATCTCACAGATCCTTCTCCAGTTTCAACCTAAAGGTCCTCACTCAGATTTATTTCTCTTAGGAATTTATCTAGTTGTTGTAGGGCTATTTTGGCAATGATACTATGGTTCAAAAAATTTTCTTGGCATTCCCACACCAGTTTTTAGTTTACCGTGTGTGCAGTCAAGGCTTTTATCGCTCCCTAACTATCTGTGAGAATGACTTTATTCTTATTTGAGTAACCCCTTTCGAGGTTTATTTCTATCGTCGTGGATATAGCATGGAGCTCCATTTGCAAACAGTGGGATATTCACCGAGGGATTCCTTTATCCTGGCGCGAGGTCCGTTTATGCTAGATCCCATGCATTCAGTCATCTTAGATCCATTGATACCACCATACCTTAGGTTAGGTAAGGTGGGTAGCTATTGGCAGAGATAGCTAGCGCTAGATGGGTCCGTTGTGATCCCACTGCACCATAGCACGGTGCCTACAGCTGATAGTCGTTTTTGGCTAATTTTCAAGAACAAACTGAGCCCATTTGGCCGCGGTTTCGTTCTATCGAATATTTTTCCATATGTTATTGGTGCGAAGGAGAGTTGGAAGTTGGAGAGAATTGTGGAGAAGAAAGGGGATACCGAACCTAACCAGTTTTTTAGGAATGGGAAGGAAGATCTGGAATCAGGCTGAGAATGACAGTGTACTAGAAGGTGTTAATTCGGTACACCATACAATGCTATTCGGTCTGAACTGCAGTTCTCTCTGTCGCAGACTATGGAGTTAAAAGGGATTTCGAAGCGTTATCTCTTTATAATATAGTCTACAGGATGTCTAGCATTTGAATGCTACTGCTAAGTCTGGATAATCTATCCAATAATCTTATTATGTCCACTTTTTACATTGGTTTCTCATTGCGGCTAACTTTACCTGTGAAACGGTGTCAGATCTAAAAGAACCTCCATAGTTGCTGTGGGACAGGTTTTCATTGCTCCTGTGGTGTTCATTTATCCTAACCGTTGGAGCTTGTCCAGTTTGTTCCTGGCGCTTAGTTGTTTTGTTCTTTGCCACCATACTGATGATCAGTATTCTATCATCTTACAACAGCTGTGCAGGTCCATAAGGCTATTTTGGGTCTCAAGCCCCAGGTTTTGCCTATGACTTGTCTACACAAGAGTAGAGCAGTAGTGGCTTTCTCTGATTCTTTTTCTAGGACTTTCTGATCCAGAATTACACCTTGATATTATACTTCCGTCGAGAGTTTAATTTTGATTTCTTCTTCTCAGTCACATAATCTGTAAATATCGTATCGAATTAGTCCAATCGTATGCAATACATTTTCAGCTTACGTCGTCCTGTTGTTAGTTCAGTGTGCCAAATCTGATTCCGTTTCATTTTCAGAAACTCAGAAGTTTGTTTCTTGGAGCAACCTTCCAAGAACCTGGAGGACTCACGTTGGATTGGCTTCCTTTTTGGCCCTGGGTAGTGGATAGGACCCTTCAAGAGCGTTATCTAGAACAGCATTGAAGCCCTATGCAATCATTTACTTCTTTTCAGATATCTTGGAGCTGCTGGAAAATCTGCCTCTGTAATTCTATTAAACCTATCCCAATCTGTTCTCCTAGGATTCTATGAAACCTATCCCAATCTTTCGCCTGGGATTCTATGAAACCTATCCCAATCTGTTCTCCTAGGTTTCTATGAAAAATATCCCAATCTGTTCTCCTGGGATTCTACGAAACCTATCCGAATCTGTTCTCCTTGGATTCTATGAAACCTATCCCAATCTGTGCTCCTGGGATTCTATGAAACCTATCCCAGTCTGTTCTCCTGGGATCTCTTGACGGCTGTATTCTCACTTGCTTGAAGTTAATTTCGAAGAGAATTCATCAGTAATTCCAAAAAGACCATCTGGGAGCTTCCATCTTGCTGCTCTTAGGGTACTAGAGTTTGCTGACGAGCATAATATCTAATACTTCCCGTCTGTTCCTCACTATGAATGTGGGGTCTGACCCTATGTTACACATCCTAAGGTTCATTGATGTTAATGCCCCCAGTGCGTACGGTGTGCGTTCGTATCGAATCCGATAACAAAATCCCAATTGCTACTCCTTGCGAGCTCTCGTATTGTTGTCGCTGGAACTTCATATCGTAAGTAAGCAGGCTCCATGAAAATCAACTTACTTTTCACTCTCTAGAACAACTGTCGTTAAGTCTTCGCCTCTGTAATTATTCAACAAAAATGGCTTTAGCTCGATTCTTATTAAAAAAGACATGCCCTTGTTTAACCTTCGCATCTCTTGTAGTATAGTTTGTAATTCGGGAGTTTGAGCACCTGGATAACACTCTTGCCGTTAGTCCATGGTTCTTCAAATTGAGACTCCCTGTTCCGCAAGCAATCCCCTTCTTACTGTGGTGAAGGTTGTTTTGCATCACCTCCAACGTTGGTATGAACCGCCTTCTCGATATCATTCTCCAGCTGGACTAGTTTAAACATGAACATGCCCAATCCAAAACGCACCGTACTTGCAAAGTTCCAGGCCAAACTCCTTCTTCGGTCCACCTTGAGCGTCTTTAAGATCTTTGCCTTCAGGCTCTAGTTCTGGAATTTCAGAAGATCTAGAACTTTCTCCTTTTGTAGAATCGGACTCCGTATGCAGCTTCCAAAAATTCGATGTCGAACCTTAGAAAATATCTGAAACAAATTTAATTATAAACCGAACAAATACAGAACAAAAAAAAATAACAGTTTTTTTTCTTTTCTCTTTCAGGATGTCCACTATCATCAGATGCCAATTGCCTTAAATGCAACATCGAAGGATGTATGAAATGTCCGATGCTCCTCCAAGTTAACACCAGACGATGCGTAGATATATGTCCGTCCGGTTACATGGAACAGTGGTCAACAGTTCCCGATTTCATGGGACGAATATGCCTACCGGCTGGTCTATCCGGGCCAATTTTAGCAGCAATAGTCGGCATAACAGCCGGCTTTCTCGTATGCGTAACGTTAGTTATAGGCGCCTTTGTTCTACTCAAACGAAAACGTCGACGAAAAAACATCAAAGAGAAACTGATCAACGAAACGAACATCGATCGGTCGGATTTCTTGCGACAACTGGACGAAATGCGACCGAATGCCGAATATATTTTGGCAATGCTGAACGATACTCGACGACAAATTCGCAAGCTATATTTGTCGGGCGAGACAGCCTCGGCGAATTCCTATCGACCGATTATTCGCGATCTAGCCAAATTACTAATTCTTCTTAATCGTCCGATCGAACTTATACCGGCTCCGCCGCACGATTGGACACGAATATACACCTGGGCGGAACGAGCATTGGAACGATATAAGCCACAAGTTGGTCAACTAATTGACTTCTTGCAAGCGCCACCCGATCCTCGATTGGGTCCGTATAAGAATTCAACGTTCCGATCGAAAGGTAAAACACTAACAGACGGTCTAAACGGTCTAACGCCGAATCAACAGCAATTGCAATTATTTGGATCGTTAATAAGTCTGCACGAATTCGAAGAGCCTCGTCCTTCCGATCCGTTCAGTAGCAGCTTTAATAATCCCAAAGGAAATCTGATTTCTACAGATCTTCATGCGAGCTCGCTTTGGCTCGAGGATGAATTCTTCAAGCTTGGCTTTCGACCGCAGGACGAAATCACTACTGAACTGTAGGGACTTTGTTTATTTTTATTTTTTTTTTAATTTGTTACCAGACTGTAAATAATTTCTTTTACGATAAGCATTTAAATGTTTATTATTTATAATTGAATTATTTTTTTTTTTTAATTATTATTACGTATTATTAATATTACACGAACGATGAAGAGTTTCACGTAGAAAATATGCATTTTTTTTTATTTAAACAAAACGATATTTTTTTGCTCACAAACTCAATGTGATTTTTAATTTTTACAATTACGGATATTGTGGAATGTCTTTTGTAAATTAGTAAAATTGAATATTATGTAAAATAAATGTAGACATATTTATTAGTACAAAATAAATAAAGAAAAAAAAAAACACACGACTAGGTCCAAATAATTGAAATAAAATAATATTAAATGTAAATAAATACGTTGCTTGTAGATCATAATGTTCTGAATTAAAATTACACACACAATGTTTACGCTAGTCAACTAATTTATCAATAAAGACGTCTCATTAAATATGTAAAAGGGAAGTGTTTTATATTTAAATAATTCTAAGGCGGAAATGATCGGATGAATCGCAACGCTAGGACATCCGATTGGATGAATCGCAACTAGGACATCTGATTGGATGAATCGCAATGCTAGGACATCCGATTGGATGAATCGCAACGCTAGGACATCCGATCGGATTGCTTTACTTTACACTGTAGCTTCCTCGTTGCTACCTTACCGGATTGCCTGATACGATTGCCTTACTTTACACTGTGGCTTCCTCCCCAGTATGAAATGGGAGCATCCCATGATTAATCCCGGACTACTCCTTAGGGAGGTTTGGAGACCTCGTTTTCTCCTCCATTTGACCTCCTTTTTGCAAGAGCATGTCCGCTAAAATCAGATCTCCAATATACCTCCAAAGAAAGCATTCAAAAATACTTGTAAGGGCGCTTAGAACGAGATCTCTAATAGGACTAGTTCTGCAGTAAAACTCAAAAATCGTCTTCATATAGTCCGATTTTCATCCATTCGGAGCAAAAAAAAGATGTGACGGTTTTCTGCATAGTTTTGTTATTAATCTCCTTTTTTGCTCCATTGTGAGGGATAGTAGATACCTCGTTATTTGCTCCCTCACGGAGTTCTCCTCAAATTTCCTAGTGGGTCGTTGCTATTGGACCGCCAAGTGACCGTTTTCGAATTATGTAAGTATGTCTATGTAACATGTGAAATATTGCTGAACCGGGATATTGATATGAATTCTTTCGGTCTACGAGGGTAGATTGAAAAGTTTCCGGAATGAGCTAGAAAACGCAATAATTGAATAGGTTTTTGTTTTTATTTTTCAACATAGTCTTCTTTCAGGGCGATATACTTATCCCAGCGGTACTCTAACTTTTTTAAGCCCTCGGAATAATACGATTTCGGGAACTCTGTAAAATAGGCATTCGTGGCGGCGATGATCTCCTCATTTAACGTGAAGCGCTTGCCCCCAAGTCTTTATGTTTGGGAACAAAAAGAAGTTGTACGGGGCCAGGTCTAGAGAATACGGGGGATGTGGAATTCAACCAATTTGGCCTTGGTGATTCGGGATAAGTGGGCCGGAGCGTTGTCGTGGTGGAAGAGAACTTTTTTTTTCCGCTGCGAACGAGGTCGTTTCTCCTTCAATACGGCGTCGAATTGATCTAATAAATCACTGTAGTATTGCCCCGTGATCGTTCTTCCCGTCTACAAAAAGTCGATGTGGATTACACCTTGCGAATCCCAAAAAACGGTGGCTATGATCTTTCCGGCCAACGGGAACGTCTTTGCCTTCTTCGGAGTAGATTCGCCTGGAGAAGTCCACTGTTTCGGCTGCTCCTTGGTCTCTGGTTTGAAGTAGTGGATCCATTTTGTGTCCACGGTCACGAATCGGCGAAAAAACTCCGTTGGATTACGCATCAACAGGGCAAACATTCCGTCGAAGTGTGGTCACACTATTTGGCTTGTTGTCCATGGTCAGCAAACGCGGCACCCATCGTGCTGCCAGCTTCCTCATGCCTAAATGTTCGTGCACGATGTTTTCCACATGACATGCCCGTGGTTTCTACTATTTCGCTCAACTTCACTCGACGATCGGCCAACACGACATCATGGACTTTGCCGACCATTTCCTCATTTGTGACCGTTTTTGGACGTCCACTGCGTGGTTCATCCTTGGTGCTCGTACGGCCACGCTTATACAGAAATTGATAGTGGAAAATGAAGGTGTGGAGGTGCCATGAACTTTCTGCAAAATATCACGGTATCTCCGTCGCCGTTTTCCCATCCATTCAGAAATGTTTAATCACTGCACGAAATTAGATTTTTTCTATTCTGGCAAAAATGCCTGACTTGCTTCACAAAACTGCCTGGTAAACAAGAACTATGCAACGCATCTGTCTGAAAATTTAACAGCTTACCTAAATGGGAAAACCCCAAACTCATCCTGCAGCTTAAACTTAACTAAAATCATAAAAAAATGCTGCTTCTTCGACTATATCCATGCATTTTATTTTTGTACAATTGCCAAGAAATGGTTTGTTCAAGAATAAAAATATATTAACACTTACTCTTAGAACCTAAAGCGTAAAACAAATAACGCGCTTAAAACTGAACCTCTTCTATGATCCGACCGGTACCCATTCGACTCAAATTCTCCAATATATCATCATCACTGTCCGACGTCTCATCCGTACAATTTTGTGGTGGTAAAAAGATCAATTTCGAATTTTTACTGCATTCATAATTGAATTTTTTGCAGCCGGCCAAGTATTTATCTTTCACCGCTTTACCCAGACTTTTTTCCAAATCATCTTCGGTAATTTCTACATGTCCGTTTCGTAAGCGTTTGTGCGTTTCAGGTATATCTGGCGAATAGAGGATTATCGGTTCACTACGACGCCTACTCAAAGTGTTATTATCGTTAAGTTTTTTGCATTTCTCGGTGAATTTCTCCTTGTGATTGACCATTGAGTGATGCGTTTTAAGAGCTGTTGAGTTGATAAAACTATTCGAGTCTAACGAGGACAATTCGAGTTCAGGTTTTTCCAAACTTAAGTTATTCGATAGAGGTTTAACAATTTTTTTTGTACGTTTTTCATTGTTTATGTTTTTGTTTTGAGCCGACGATGATTTATTGACGGATTGAGTGCGAGGAACTCTCTTTTTATGAGGCGAATGTGGTCCGCAATCGGATGACGACGACGATTCTACTTGCCGTGAAGGATGTCTTCGAGCTCGAAGTTTTTGCTTTTTTGTTGGTGGTGCTTTTGAAATGACTTTATTATGTTTACAGTACGAATCGCTTTTCGATCGTCCTGCCGCTGGTGTATTTTCTTTCATTATTGCTGGAACCCGATTTGAAAAGACTTCATCGTCGAAAGGAAAGGATTTCTTTGCGGAATAACAGTAATTTTTTATAGTCATTGTAACTCTTGGCTTCTTCCGTTTCCGATTTGATAAAATATATTTTGCAGTGTCTACCGAGTCGAGAGAATTTTGATCGGAGCTTCTATGTTCCACAACGATATGTTGTTTGTTTAGTTGAATTTCGTTAACATAACTTTTCGTATTCGAATTCGATTCGGGCAAGAAGCCTGAGCTAGTCTTCAGCCAATCCCCGACCTTTTCTGTGATATTATCATAACAAAACGAATCCATAATACGATCAATACCGCACTCATTCCATTTTGCTCGACGTTTGGCGATAACATTTTGCGTTTTATTTAGAACATCGTTTACATTGAAATTCGAATCGCCACCTCCAGCGTTGTCCTCGAAATCAGACGGACCTACACTTTCTGATTCCTTAAAATTTTCATCGTCAATATCGGAATCGGAATCGAACTCGAAGCACGAATCAAGGTCCGCCTCATCTGCATATTTCTGGAAAGTGATATAAACCAAAATTACATATTACATTACACGAAAATTTAACTTAAATTTAAAAACATTTTGAGAATGTTTCGGAAACAGGAACAAGCCGTTAAAGGGTTTAACAATTTAAACGTGTTTGATCAGTTTATAAAATTAATATTTCGGATCATAAAATGTGTATTAAAAATAATAGTAATAAATAATATAATAAATTAAAAATAATAGAGTAAGAATTTGAATTATTGTGTGTAAAACAAGTGACGGCTCACACAGCGTAAAGGTTATATATGTTTTAGGTGTGGTGAAAATAATTACAAGGCCCCAAATTACAGGTTTTTTAGTGGCTAAAATGCGAATAGGTTTAGAATAGAGTAGAACAGAATAAGTTTTGTACACTCGAAAATAAAATTGTCTTTTTTAGGCCTCTAAGTCAGTGCGACCGCCTTAACCAATTTGAACTGATGATCTCATTAGATTTGGTGAAATTTGTAGAAATGTATGCAATCGCTTTACCACCTTGATCAAAAAGGAATAACAACCGTATGACGCTTTTATTGTTCCGATTTGAGTTCTGTTTTTTTTTTGTTAAGTTGGTACATCTGTTGTTGAATCTGTTGTTGAATCTGTTGTTAAATCTTAGCGTCATAACTTGACATTTGCAAAAGTTACGTAGCCAAGAGTACATACATCTATCTCTGTGTGTGTTGGCGATTTTGTACAATTTTAGAAATGGATTTAAATTTGCAACAACGAACTCGTATCAAATATTGCGTAAAAAACGGATTTAAAATTTATTATGTCGTGAACCATATGATTACATGTACATTAGCAGTAATAGTTTGAGATCAGGCTTGTGCCTCTACAACAATGGTTGGAAACTTAAAGCTAACAATGGCTGTATTGAAATAAAATTAATTAGATTGGCTTGAAGGAAAAATGGTTAAGAAAAACCTTCGCAGAACTGAACAAGGAATTAACAGCACTAAATAAAATAATAAAAATAATTAAATTAAAACTAAAATTAAAGATGATATTACATTATAAGTATGAGTAATCATATAGGTTAGATAGAGATGATTAGAGGGTTTTCTATAAATTGAAGTTTGTAAATAAAATGTCTATATAAGTTTTCGAAAAAATAAGCAGCTAAAGGTACATTAGACAATTCATGCAGTAAACTAGTGGAGAAGTGCCATGGTTTGTCCATAATGATTTTTAAACATTTATTTTGAATTATTTACAGCTTTCGTATATGAGTTTTAGTGCAACTATACAAGATAGGCGCACCATATGAAAATATGGGACGCATGACGGACTTATATATAAGCAGCTTATTTTCCAGGCTGAGTTTAAAGTTCCTGTTAATAAAAGGGTATAGGATACGAATGGACTTCAAAGTTTTGGAGGCTACTTGATCGGTATGCTCGTGATATGTAAGTTTTTTATCCAGGTAGATCCCTAGGTACTTAATCTCATTTGGCCAAAAATAATTAAGTTGGGGTTCGGTAAGTACCTTCGAGTTCTTCTCTGGGTAAAAAATATTGCTTTGGTTTTGCTTGTGTTGATTTTTATTTTTCAACCGCGAAAGAATTCGTCTAAAGCCAGAAGTTGAACTTGCAGGTCTTTTATTATAGTGGATGGATCAGAGGATGCTGCATAGATAGCAGTGTCATCGGCAAATGCTGCAATTTTGCAGTCCGAGGATTGGGGTATGTCAGATGTAAAGATATTGTAGACATGGGCTTAGACAAGAGCCCTGTGGGACGCCTGCTGGTAATGACTTACTGGAAGATAGGCAGTCTTTGATTTCGACATGAAAGGTACGACTCGAGAGGAAGAATTGAATGAGTTTAGTAAGATTAACGGGACAGTTTAGTTTCCTGAGCTTGAAAATTAAGCCACTATGCCAAACAGAGTCGAAAGCTTTCTCAAAATCAAGAACAACCATGGTGGTTGGTTGGTTGGTTGATTTACGTGGCGGTCCATCCGCCGAGGACAGGGCCCAATTAGCACAGGAAGCGCCGTTTTGATACCACAACTCGTTTAACCTGGTCGTTTTAGGGTTGATGGAGTGTGTACAAAGGTTTAACAGAGACCTGGGACTCCGATGAATTATCATATCCATCCGGAGCTGTTCAGGAAGGTGATCAGCTCACCGATCTTGTTCTTCGAGATCTCACCAAGGTCATTGAAGAAGGGTTTGCCCAGTACGCGAAGTCTGGCCCGAGCTAGGGCTGGACACTCGCAGAAAAGGTGGATGACAGCTTCCCTCTTATTTGCTTCCCCACAACTGCGGCAATTGACGTTGAAGGGAATACCCAGTTTAGCCGTGTGGTCGCCCATCGGCCAATGCCCCGTGCTGACTGCCGTTACTCTGGAGACGTCCACGCGGCTTCTGCTCAGGAGTTCATCTGTTCTTCTCCGGCACTAGGATGGCCATATCTTCCTAGATATGACGCAGTTGGTCAGTCCTCTCCATCTGGAGTTCGCGTTTGCGAAAACAAAGAACAACCATACCCACTGATTTTTTGTTGCGACAGCTATTTTTAATATCGTTAGTGACTCTGTAAAGTTGATGTATTGTTGAATGTTTCTGGCGGAAACCAAACTGAAAATTAGGCAAGACTTTTTTTCTCTTCCACGAACTCTTGAAGCCGTCTCAATATAACTTTTTCCAGTATTTTGCCAAGACTAGGAAATAGACTTATAGGCCTATAGCTGGTCGGATCAGAGTTTTTTTTCCCAGGTTTTAGCAATGGAATGATGGTTGCTACTTTATACAGCTATTGATAATGGCATTTAGTAGTACTAGGGCTTTTTTATGTAAGTTCTTAAGTAGGATGTTTGGGATGCTATCCATGCCCGAAGACTTACTATTTTTAAGTGTTTTTAGGATGGAGCTTATTTCAGAAGGCGTACACAAGCTTTTCGCTTTATTTTCTGCGGAAATAGAAGAGAAAGAATTAATGAAATCAATCACAATTGTTTCCATGTTAGAGGAAAAGTTTGTGGTTAAATTATGAGATGAATAAAAGTTATCTGCAAGAACATCAGATTTCTTATTATCTGAATAAAGATGTTTGTTATTGTATGTTAAGTGTGGAATGTATTGTCCCTTTCTCCTTAAGATTTTGTTGTTAGCAATTTTAAAATAGGCAGTGCAACTTCTGGTGTCTTTCGCGTCCGCTTTGACGACATAATGTGCGGAACTGGTTGGGCTTTCCAAGAGGTTCCTAGAGCTCTAAATGAATTTGCACTTTGGAGTCTCTCGGGGATTATTGACTGCCACTACGATAGCCGGGCTTCAGAGTGTCGAATCTGCCATTTTTGGAAGATGTGACAGAACAAAAAGACTTGACAAGTCAGCCATTCGGCATTCATCTAACATTTTGGAAGATTTAAACTGAGAACGCGATCGTTAAATCCCGAAATGAATCTGCCGAACGGCAAACTGTCGTGCAAACGCATAAACTAATCAAACATTATGCAGATATTCAAACATAATACAGAGCTCGGAATATTTCCATACCCAATCCACAAGCAAAATAATCAATTTAAAACAAAATTCATTGCGAAAAAAACTCCTTTTTTACCTCGATTAATTTCGACCAATTCTGCGTCCGGCTAAACAGTTCCGAATCGGTTGGCAGCAAGTTATCGAATCTGAAAAACATAAAACCGCATTAGCACACAGAATCAATTTCATCGAATTATACTAACTTTTCCGAATTAATACTCGTCATTTGTTCAATTTAAAAACAAATTAAAAACTAATAAAATTGTCTGTCAGCTCAACCAGTGGCTTGACTTTATGCTTGAAAAAAAAACCGTACACCACTGACAGACCTGGACCAATTTACTGGTCGAAATTACAGTTCTTATTGGAAGAGAAAAACTGAAAGAGGTACAAATGCCAAAAAAAGTATTTAATTTTTCCATTCAAGACAAGTGTAACTTTTTTGTTTTATTAATTTCCGATCACTGAGTTAATAAGTTGTCGAATTTTTTCAAATTTCAGCCCAAAAAACTTCGTTTCGCGCTTTTTTAAATTGTTCAGCCCTGCCACTTTATATTTCGACCAAATTGCAAGCCGTACGCACACACCTTCAGCCTGTTGACATATCCGCGCTGTCAAAACCAAAGCTGACACTTTGCGCCTTAAAACTTTGTTTGCCAACGAAATCGGAATTTAATTTTTTTTTTTTAATTTCTGTTCGTTCGTTCGATACTTTTACACTTTTATGCGCGATGGCATTCGACCAGCTTAGCATGAAAATGGAAACGCATGATTTAACCGATCCGATGGCCGAAGACATCATCACACGATTCGAAAGTGGAAATGATTTGGGTAAGTTTTACGCGACGATGGGGATTTGCTTTGGGGTTCACTTCCGGCTTTGATGGAGATTTTTCTCTTAACTTTTGAATTCCGGTTTTTCTTTCGTAGGAATGAATAGCGAAATTTTCTCGCAGCACAACATTTTTATCGGGGACAACGAGGAGGAAGCCGAACCGGACGATGTGATTATTTTGCATATGGACATCCGGGAGCCGTTAAGCACCCTCAGGTAGGTTTCGGCAATTGCGGCTGTAAGTAAGCCTGTGGTTATTTTTGTTTTTGTTTACTTGTTTCTTCAAGGGGTCAGTTTCAATCTCGATATGTTACGCGCATTTTCAGCCGTATCGTTTTCAAGCTACAGAACCTAGCGGCTTACAATCGCAGGTTATAAAATTCATACTTCGCTCGACTTTCACCCCTCTCTCTACCTGTCGATTAATTGAACCAAAAAATGTTGCCTAGTACACTATCAAGTCCGCCCCGATTCCTCATCTATGTCCTGATTGTTGTGAACGAAGACCTTGGAGAGACTTGAAAAGGTCAAACAAATCGGAAGTAGGAAAAGGTTGGCCAATTGCATCTGACTCTGAATTGGTTGATAATTTGTGAATGTCTCATATCATTCCATTGTAAGTCCATTCTCCGTTATCAACGTGGATTCATTAAGGGAAGATTATTATTACCAATTTGCAGGAATTTCTCAATCCAGACGCTCGTAGTCAGGATGATTGCATTTGTACTTTTTACTTTTGACAATCACGTCGATCATATCGTCAACAAAGCTGACTTCGTCTGGGGGTTTGTAAGACTATGGTCGAAGGAATTCGATGACCCTCACATTACGAAGACAAGACTGGTTATGAAGTTGGCTCGTTGTAATCGACTAAGGATTCCGTCGATATGTGGAAGTGGATATGCATCCTTTTTCGTCACAGTATTTACCTTTCGAGAATCCAAACATAACCGGACTTTCCCTGGTTTCCTAACGAGTACTACCGGCGAACTCCACGCACTCAAACTAGTCTCTATCACTCCCATTGCCAGCATACGATCGACCTCGCCATACATGAGGTTTTGAATCGCAGGCGATACTGGGTAGTGTCGTTGTTTGATAGGGCGCACTTCTCCTACGTCTATTTCGTGTTCGAGAACGTTTGTCCTTCCCAAACAATGAAGTTCGAAAGAAGGGAACTTGGACTTAACGTTCTCTAGACGTTCAACATCTTTACTCGTTAAAGAGTGCATCGCAGTAGCATTATGTTGCGAAGAGGTGGTTTGTGTGTTGACACAACTGATGATGGATGGAGCAAGATTGAAGGCTCGCCCGAAATCTACCCCAAGATATAACTCCTGAGATAAACTTGGCACGATGTAAAGGGTTATAGGTTGTGTAACTCCACGAAATTTAATTTCGGTCGTCACACTTCCCACAACCCTCTGTGAAGCACCATCAGCTGTCTTTACCTCATTTCAAATCGGCTTCCAATGCACTTGCGCTCGCTCAAGGCGTTCTAAAGCATTGGCTCCTAGGCAACTAATGCTCACACCACTGTCTAAAAGACCTTAAACGTTCACATTGAAGACTGTGCTTTTTTTCGGTCTGTTCTTGAGTATGCGTGTCCAGTTTGGGCACCTTACTACAGGAATCACATTTCATGGGTAGACCCTTCATGCCTTCCTTCCTACTTCGAGCGCCTTCAGTTACTCTAACTGGTGTCGCTTTAGAATAGACGATGCCTTCTTACTGCTGCTTTTGCTGTTAAGGGCGGAAGGGCGGACTCTTATAACCAAATCATCTTACATCTGGGTTGGTTGGATAAGAGTCCGTTCACTCCCTTTTCAATAAGTTTTGGTTACGGCTTCCACCGGTGTAGATCCGTTAAATGGCTTTATCTTTTTCACTCCTTTTTTGTAGTATCCTGCAAACTAGCTTAACGATTGTTCGAAATTCATCACCCAGTGGGATCTAATGGGGTTGTATACGTTTTCACGAATTTCATCACATCTCTTATGTCTGATGCGGTAGGAAATTGGATTGTACATCTACGAGCTTTTTATATAATCGCCTAAAAACTAATTTCTAGTTTTTTTGAGGGCGGGTCAAAATCCCTTCTTCCAAAATCCCGTCTTCCCAAAATCCCGTGTTCCCAATATCCCGTTTTCCAAAACCCAGCCTCACTAAAATATAAAAATCCGTTTTTTTTACTCGACTAAAGCATAAACAAAATTATAATTGTAAATTTATTTTTTTTATAATTATAATTAAATATAATATTTATAAATACATATATAATAATTTTTACATAATTAAATAATATTTTGCGAATTCAATTTAATTTTAAATATTTGTAATTTGTTTTTTGCTAATATTAGGTAACAAAATCTACCTATTAATTGTTTGTACTTGGTGAATTGATTGGATACGGTTTTGGCCAGGAAATTGACAAGTTGATTTCTGTACTGAACTCAGTGTTTTTTTTTTAAATGAGAGTTGGCCAACTCTGGCTTTAACCGCCTCAGTTATTTCATTGTTTCTATAATGAACTGCTGGTGAATGTTAAAAGATGTTTCTTACAAGAACTAACAAAATTAACATTCCAAAAAAATATCCTTGAAACGACGGATATTTCGGTTATGACCGCGTGCCGGACTATGGCCCAAAAGTCTAGATCATGTGTAAAATGTGACTCTTTACCCGTTTCCTAGACTGTGACCCGGAAAATAATAAAGTTTCGCCCGTACTGTTGCAGTTTTTTTTATCATTTGATTGATTTGATAACGAAATTTATGAAATAAAATTTGGTTCAATTATTTTGTCTAACCGTCCACAGTTTTAACGAGAAAAGTAAAAAAAAGAAGAAAGTTATTGACTGTTCTCATTAAATTTCATAACACATCCTACGAACGATTAACGAGAAGTCTATGCCACCCATAAACCTTATCAGCTTCACTTGATCTATACTCGATCCACCCGATTCTTCACCAATATCCTAACATTTAATTCATGGTCTTGTATTTCATGCTTTCAATATTTAATTCTTAAATGAACATTAAAATATCTTCTACAGAACTCTTTTGGAACAAAAAATTGGTGTCGATCTGAAAAAATATCAATTTTGGCTTCAAGATGCTCAAGTGGTCGGTGAATTTTCGCTATATTACCTGAGTTGTTGCTTACTATGAAAATTCTCTTCCTTAGCTCGAGCCACAAAAAAATCTGGTTGATCAGTGCGTGAAAGGTGAAGGTCTAGTGCAAATCAATGCACAAATTCAAACAATAAGCGAACGGATTAACATAGTCGATGTTCTTAAGCCAACCGAAGCGGCATTAGGTGAACATTTATTTTATTCTATTTCCTAAGTAAAATTAAAATTGAAATTCGTTTGGAAATCAAAATTCAGCTGCTCTCGAAGTAATACAAACTAACGAAAGCTCGAAATCTGACGACGATATTGATAATGACGATACCGCGACAGGCTTCGATGAGAGCTCAAAAACGGGTTCAATAGACGACGAGAGCGATAAGGACGATCACGTTATCAATTGGGTTTTGGATAATAAATTCAAAAAGGATCAGGCAAGGCTGAAAATACCAGCTGATCCGAACGAATGGTAAGTTTCGTTTGTTTGTTTTCCAACTAATTGAAAATATTAATTCTTTTGTTTTTAGGACAACTGCTCAAGTAAAACATTGGCTCCAATGGGCTGTTCGACAGTTTAATTTGGTAGGTTTTAAACAATGGGATTTTTTTCCGTAGTCACCTAAAATTCTGTTTCGTTCAATAGACGCAGATAAAACTGAACGATTGGAACATTACTGGACGCGAGCTATGCTCGCTAACGTTAGACGATTTTCAAATAAAAGTGCCTAATGATCCGGGCAACGTGTTCTGGACACATTTAGAACTACTCCGAAAGTGTAAATTTGTTGCAATTATTCAAAAGTTTGCAAACGGCGAAGAGCCGAAAATGAGCGAAGATGTTAAAGCAATTTTAAAAAAATTTCCAAAATCCATCAGAAAACCGCAACACGTTACGATGAAGCCGAACAAGCAACCCGGTAAGCTATTAAAAAAAAAAATGTAATGAAGTAAAACTGAATTGGTTCTTTTTGTTTTGCAACAAAATTCAATATTACGCGACGTTCCATAGCAATTGTAGGATCTCTAGGAAATTTCAATCATTACGAATCGTGTGGAAATCGTTCGGGAAACAACGGTCAAATTCAATTGTGGCAATTTCTACTGGACATACTGACAGATCGCGAACATAAAATGATCATTCAATGGCAAGGTGGCGATGGTGAATTTAAATTAAGCGATCCGGAACGGGTGGCACAACTTTGGGGCGAACGAAAAAATAAACCGGCTATGAACTATGAGAAACTATCGAGAGCATTGCGCTATTACTACGATGGCGATATGATTTCGAAAGTGCACGGGAAACGGTAAGAGTTTCTTATATTGGTGATTTTTTTTGGAAATTTTATTAATGTAAATTCTTTGTAGTTTTGTTTACAAGTTTGTTTGCGATTTGAAACAGCTAGTTGGCTATGATGCTTTGGAATTGTCAATGCTGGTGAATCAATGCGAACCGAATGGAGGATTTTATGATGATTATTTTATGTCTTGAATTAGCTGTTAAGATTAGTGCACTGTACATATTATTTTACATTTTATATACATATATACATACTAGGAGCGGAAATAGAATTTTTTTTAATGAGATGTTTTTTTTGTGTTGATCTTCCTTTCGGTATTTAAACAAAGTGGTTTCTTTGTTCGTACAGGATCCTAACAAGATGTCTAATTCTAGGACTTGTGGCTGTGTTAAACAAAGCATTTGATGATTAAAGAGTAGGTCTTGGTTGGAAGGGGGGTATGTTTTTTATAGCGTGCATCAAACAAATTTAATTTTTTTACAACGGTGGTGTTACCATCGATAAGAAGAGGCATAAAAGAATAAACACGATTTTTTAGATGGATTAAGCAAATAACCAAAAACAATCTCGTACTAATTATCTTCGATCGAGGAATATTTGATCCTATGGCACTACGAATATGTATGATTCCCTTGCTGTCCTTGGCTGGGTCTCCAAGTCCTAATTCCTGGATGGAAAGACCACAGCTCAAACTATGAACTTTTTTTAAAAAAAGAAAAAAAAGGTTTCTAAAAGTTTGGAAGAAGACTCAATGAAAGGGGCCCTCATGCATTACGGAGATTCGAAACTGTTTTACACGACGCTTCGCTGTTTGGAGTACTGTGATCATTCTTGGGACCTTGCTTACTTTATTCTATCTACTACCCCTAGATATCCTTGGCGAAAATGGTAGCCAGTGCAGTCATTTGGTTTTAAAGGTTCAATTGAAGATGAACAGAGTAGGGGTTGCGCATTTTAGTTCACTACTAGTAACCGAGTTCGTTCTCTTAGTTCATTTTCGTTCACTTGTTCGCGTGAGTTCGGTATAAAAGTCGTGAAGAAGAATGTGGTGTCCTAAAAAAGGTCCTCAGTGTGGAAGACGACAATCTATGAGCAGACATGAGAGTCACTGCGAGTAGGGTTCCTTTCTGAACTAGGTACAATGTGATGACCTAAAAGAAGATCTCGGTGTCCACCTTAAAGTGAAACGCATGAATACAAACCATGGAAGTATATGGAATGGCTGATAAAAAGATATTCCGTAATGAAATCTGATTGTGTTAGGCGATGGAAGTTTAAATGGTAGTAGCCTTTAATCAATCAGCAACATGAAACTTGACACTAGAATCCCTTGCATCTCACTTCCTCTACAAACCAATTTTCAACCTTTCTCCTTCTCATGAAAAATTACGCTCATACACACGAATTTTACGGTTATCACCACCGCTTGATACAAACGACCAAGGAGCAGCACTCACTACGAACTAGTTCCTTCATTTCATTTATGTGAACGCTCTTCCACTAGTTCGTTCGCGAACTACACAAGCCTATTACAGGGTGCTTTGCATGTTACAGTACAAGACAAATCGCTGAAAAGGTTGAATAGCAGTGTTTTGACCAGTATAGGCCGGTATGATAAAAGACTGACTCTTTTCTCTTATGAAATGAGTTCTGTTGAAGCTTATACGATAATGAAAAGGAGGAAACAGTCTCTGCTGCTCTCCATCTCTATCCGCTGGAAGGAAATCTAACTTACTTCTTTAACAGTCTCGCTGATCTGGTAGTAACAGAGGCAACAAGAATCCAACGTTTCATTGGAGTGGTATAATTTTATTCATTTGTCCAAAACTACTCTGCCACTTTATATTTTAGTTGAGCAAGTAATCGATCGCCTCACATCATTCGAGAAACATGGCGATCAGTGTAGGAGTTTTCCAGGACGAACAGTAACCTTTCGTCTTACATCTTTCGGTACTTGTTGATCTCTGACCGTCGTCTTCTTTAATTTCTTCCTTGACTTTCTCAATTTCTCTCTATAAAACTGCGGAAATCCTATTAGTCTATGTTTTTCCTTCATCAGAACTCATTATCTTGTTGATTTGCATATACACACCGAGTTTCAACTTTCTAGCATAAGCGGTTCTATATACAAACTTATATTTTTCCAACATACCACTACTATAGCTCTATATAACTACTAAGTCTTAGCTTTATGTCGTTATGGGTTCTCGAAATATAAAAATCATAACCTTTTCCTTTTCACCCTCCCCCACTCTCACCCTCTATGCCCACATCCTCAAAATTTTTGTTTCTCCCAGGGGTCTATTAGCCCTACGTTTGATGAAAATTTTAAAAATTTATCTTACACTGTTCTTGAGATATGAAACGTGAATTTTTGGAAAAAATCCTTATCCCCTCCACTTTCATGCTCCACCGCCCTCTTAAAAAATTTTACTTTCTGCAGACTCTATTTATCGACCTTTACCCACAAAACAAATTTTATTTTTCTAGTGCAATTGGTTCGTGAAATATCTTAATCTAAAGTTTTTCACAGCCCACCCCCGTACGTCACTGTCCCCACTCAAAAATTTGATTCCGATCTATTCTTCTAGTGTCCCTACAGATATCCATTAAGTTTCAATTTTGTGGTATTAACTGTTTAGGAGATATGGATTTTAGAATGTATCGATCTAGCCTTTTTTGCGTTTAGGTCGCATTATTTTTTCCCCCCACTCTCACACCCCTTCACCCATATCGGTTTTTTTTTACAAATGACTACACTATCAAAGTCTCACTATCTCTCACTATACACTATCAAAATCATACGCTAAATTCCCCAGTTACAACAACCGCTAACATCCGGGTTAAGACGAGTTTGTGGTTTCAAAACGGCCATTAAGCTAATTGAGCTCCGTCTAGAGGACAGAGCTGTCCCCTAAACCAGCCAACCAATAGGATTCATTCGACGTAGACTTTCCAAAGGTTCTGGAGAAGATAAAAGAGAAATAAAAATAAAACATCCAAAATTAATTTAATTTAACTTTGTTTTTTTTTTTAATAATAATATGTTTTTTTTTTGTAAGGATAACAGAAAAATTATGTAAAACATAAATATTCATCTAAAAATTATGAGTAAAGATAACAAAAATAATAAAAAGGTTTGCAACACAAATAGCATAAAATGAAAAAAAACAAAAAAAAATATTTATAATTACAAATAACTTTTAATATTAAACTTCTTCGTTTTTGTTTTTTAATATTGGAGTAAAGTAAGATGGCATTTAATTTCTATAAATCATTATGCTGCTGCTGCCCGTGATTCGCGGCCAAATTCCATTATTTATATTTTTAGTTAAAATATTTGTTTATGTAATAATTATGTAGAAGAGGTTTATTGCAACGAGAATAACGCAAGAGGGACATTTTAACGTAACGTAAATAATTCATATTTTTGGAAATAGTCGTAATTATTATTGTGATAAATCTTTTATTCGAAACGTACGTGTACGATTGTATGTTTTGTTTTTTAATCAAGAAATATATTTACTTTTTTTTCTCTCTCTCTATAACATAAGACTAAACTTCGATTTTGTAGGGT
Source organism: Beris chalybata (assembly GCA_949128065.1). Classification (NCBI taxonomy): domain Eukaryota; kingdom Metazoa; phylum Arthropoda; class Insecta; order Diptera; family Stratiomyidae; genus Beris; species Beris chalybata. The sequence goes on from OX421894.1 coordinate 139,248,234, forward strand.
GATCCGGGAACATGATCATCTCCCCACTTGATTATTAAAATGTATTCGCCGCGATCACGTACTAGATAATTGATTTGATAGTTATTACGGCCGGTGTGTTTGATGAAGACTTCTTCACATGGTCCTTTTGGTCCGTACATGCCTACGTAGAGGATATTGTTGCCTGGCGAATTGGTTTCAGTTAGAAAAAGTTTCAATTGTTACGATTGAGCTAAATAAAATTACCTGCATCAGATGCGGACACTGTGAATTGATTCTGTTTCCCGATGTATGCTTTCTTCAGGCCTAAACCTTTAGCTGATGCCTTCGATGCGTCTGATTTGAAATGCGGCAACGTAACGCCCGAATTCTTACCTTCCTTCGCAATTTTCGGAACTGTTTCAACGATTACCGATGATGTCTCTTGAGCACCTTCGTCGGCAAGCTTATCACCTAGAAGAAAAATTAAGATGGAAGTTAGGAAAGGTGTTCTTTCTACCAAAATAAATTCGCTCAATTTACCTATGCATGGGATTTTGAATGGCGAGCCAACAATGTGCATGTTATTGTATTTTATCGAAGCGTAATAATCGCCGGGTAAAAGAGGCGTAAATCGAACCTTGTAACCTTCTTCGACTTCGGTACAATCCATCGAAACTTTAGACGGACCGTCCATAGTTACAGCCAATGTACCAGCACCAGCATTACATGTGTTAATAATAAAATCGGCTTTCTGACCGGACTTGATTCCATCGAGTGCAGTACCAGTGGCATGAACTGCAGCCGGATCGGCAACATCTTTGCCGACTTTAATTCTGTACGGTGAGCCCGGAATGTGAACTCCATTCAATTTAACATGAATCGAATGGATGCCATTTTCGCGCGGATAGAAACGAACCGAATACATTTCGGCATCGATCGATTGAATGAAACAATCGTCTTCGGTGTTCGATGGCGCTACGACTTTAGCATCGAGTTCACCCTTTGCGCCGTTCTTACGGATCAAGAACTGTGCTGGTGTATCGGCTTGGATAGCACCCTCGGGGAATTGTTGTACTTCCATTTTGTGCGCGTCGCCAACCGCTGGGGTAACGTAAACTTTGTACGGTGAGTCCGGAATATGACGATCGTTGAATTTCAGACCGATACGATATTCACCGGGTTCGCAGACTTTGTACGAAACATCGCACGAACCGTCCTTACGATCCTTAAATTCGATTTCGGCCTTGCTCGGTCCTTCAACTGAAATCGCAAGCGAACCACCGCCCGCTTCACGAGTCCAAACATTGAAATCGGACAAAACACCGACTTCGCCACGTTCCAAACCGGAACCGCCAGCCTTAACCAAGTGAGCACCGAAATCTCTCAACGGTCCGACAGTAAACTGGAATGGTGATCCAGGAATATGCATCTCCTTGTATCGAACCGAAACAGTGTGCACGCCCAATTCTTTCGGTATGAAACGAACGGCATACAAGCCGTCTTCGACCTCTTGAATTTCAGCATCTTCAGTTACACCGCCGGGCGATGTTACGCACGCTGCCAAATCGAACGATGTGATGCCGGGCATTTTGAATGTAAGCTTGCATTGGCTGCCGACTTCAGTGACTGGTACGGCATCGCGTTGTCTTTGAATCTTCTCGCGTTGACGATTCGAACCTTCACCAGTAACCTTAACGGTAAATGGCGATCCTTCAACATGATGATCGGCAAATTTCAAATTTACGATATAGTAGCCGGGTTCGGTAGGCTTGTACGAGATGTTCAGTGTGCCGTCTTCTTTATCGTTGCACAGAATCTCAGCTTTGCTGGGACCTTCAATTGAAAGTGACAAACCGCCATAGCCAGCGTTACGTGTATCAACACTGAACGAATTATCAATGTGAGTCGTTCCTTCCTTTAGTCCGTTGCCGGACACTTTGACCTTCTTTGCATCGCCAACCTCACGTTCGCAAACGTTGACTTTGAACGGCGAGTTCTGAATATGTTTGCCCATACGCTTGACCGAAACTTGATGTTCTCCAATTTCACGCGGTGTAAACGACACCCCAATATTTCCACTTGGCATTCTCTTCAAGAAGCACGGCTCTTCGAGACCACTGGGCGCCTATCAAAACAACCGGAAATTAAAAACAATCACAGTTCAGAGATTTTATCATCATTTACCTGAATTGAAGCATTCAATGAACGCAAATCGGCATCGGTGATGGCACCCGGTAGAGTAACTTCCGAGCATGAACCAACGGAAATTTGATTACGTTTACGTCCTTCGCCGGTGATCTTGGCAAAGAATGGCGATCCCTTGATGTTCTTGTCGCCGAAACGAACCGAAATTTTGTATTCACCCGGAGCAGTAGGTAAATATGTAACAGAGACAGTACCGTCCTTGTTATCATGGTACGAGATCTGAAATTTGAATAATAGTTTTAGTTTAGCACCCGCTTCCCTTTAATTGAGTTCGTTTTGAACTTACATCAGCCTTGCTTGGTCCTTCAACGGCCAATGATAAGCCACCAGCTCCGGCACCTTTAGTTGAAATTGTGAAAAGGCATGGCTCGCCGCTAACACCGTGAGTCAAACCAACACCGTAGGCCGTAACATATCCGGATGCAATAGAATCAACGTGGAATTTATAGGGAGATCCTAAACAAATGGATAAATTGTTAGCGTCTTTGAAGAATATTTTTTTATGGTATCTTACCTTGAACATGCTCTCCGTTGTACTTTACTGCCAACTCGTGGACACCTTCTTCCTTGGGGTCATACTTAATTGAGACTGTACCATCTCGATTGTCTTCAATGACGGGTTTATCAATTTTTCCGCTCGGCATTTTTACTTCAGCTGTAATAGAGAAAAAAGAATTTTTTATTTTAAGTTTTTCACTTTAGTATTAAATCTTAAAAAAATTAGAAAAAAAGGCCGGGTCTGTGCATATAGAAGTGGTTCTATAGGAGTTGAGTGAGAAGAAAGGAATATAGTACTAGTAGTAGTACTTGGTGTCCTTACAGGGCATAACTCGTGTAGCCTACACATGGTCAGATTGAGAATTATTGAAGACCCCATGTGCACTGCTTGCGACGAGAGCGACGACACGACGGAACATTTTCTTCTCGAGTGTCCAGCTTACTTTTTTGCAAGAATGCATGTATACGGCGTCGATGTTATGAGGATGGAGGAACTCCGTTCTCGCTCCTTACCTGAGCTTTTGAAATTTGTTAGGAGGACGAAAAAGTTCGGGTAGAGACTGGGGATTTGATTATAGTGGGCCATGGTGGCCTGATTGCTCAAGATTCGCTACCTTTCATTGTGTCTTCCCACACCAAACACAAGACAACACACAACAACTCCTTCCAGTTTTTTTGGATATTCAACCTTCAAGTGGGTATAAGGAGATTCGATATCTGATTAAACCCCCAAGTGGGTGTAGGGAGGTAGCATATCTGATGATATATTGAATTAATTTTTACTTCCTAAGGCTTCCCATATAAGCGCCAACAAGACAATTTCAGTATTTTTAGATATTCAATCTTAAAGGTCGTTGTATGCTTTTCAAAGCTTCGACATAATTCTTAGGTTTAATGAGAAATTAGATCGCTTTTCACTTCCACAATTTTTATATAAACGCATACAAATCCATTTCTCAAATTTTCGATATTCAGCTTCCAAGGGTTTGCATATGTTTTCACAATTTTTGCCATCCCTTAGTTCTAATGAGATATAAAATTGGTTATTACGGCATTTAATGTAATGGCCTAAAAACCAATTTCACGATATTATTTTTAGTAAGAACAAATCTAACTACTTAAGAAACCTCATTATTTCCCAACAACTGATAATGTACATAGGTACTCCGACTTTGACCGCTCCCGAACTTTGACTGGAAAATTATAAAGTTTCGCCCATTGACAGATTTTTCTAAAAAATTCTTTATCTAAAAACTGATGATAATAAAGTAAAATGCAAGACCGAAATAGTTAATGGACCGTTTTCGAGATGTATAATACATTTTTATTTGAATATCTGGCAAATATCTGTTTTTATGTTCTTATAAGTTCCTAAAGCCACGATGTTATTCGTCAGTTTTCACTTGAATTTTGTCTGTGGTCATGGTCAATATCCCAAAAAAAATGTATTTCACATCTCTTAGCGGAAATCAATTTTCTTTTCGATCTAGTAAACAAATTTATGAAAATTTGAATGGATCACTTTTAGTCTTACAACTTTCAAATAAATACCGTTAATGGACTAGTACTCTAAAAAATGCACTAAGTAAATAAATCGGAAAAAAAATTTCATTGACTTTACAAAAACGTTTTCTAAATAAACTAAAAATTGTTTTAATTAGATAAAAAATAAATTTGAAATCCAGCTGTTTCGAAGCAATTCTCTGTAAATAAATAGTGCGCACAGAGGCTCGTAGCTGGACGTAGGCCATTAAAAAAAGCCGCTTCTTTTTACCCTAACTGAAAATTTTCGAAAAATGTTGAGCAACTGAAATAAATATAACACTAAACCACAATTTCTTATACTCACATGTTGCACAGATCTTCTTATTAAAATAAAATTTAATCTAAACAAAATTATTTTGTAGATGTCGCCCGGCGGTAAGCCAGTGAAATTTATCTTATAAATACTGTTGAAATATTGATAGCATGTAAAATTTATAAATTAAATTAAATGGACTAATAAAACCTACGTTTTAGAATCATATACGAAAAAACGCGATTATATTCCAGAAAAAAAAAATTGTTATTCTTCTGTGGCAGGCGAATATAAACTACGAATCGTGTGTGCTAAAAATGACTACGCAGAAAAAATGATTCACCAAAAAATTTCATAAATTTTTTTATTTTTAGGACATTTTATCGATAAAAGAGTTTTTTATTCTGGTTCCGAAACGAATTGAAAACATTTTGTTTATAGAAACGCATCAAAATGATCGAAGACTTCTTGAAGAAATCGCGCCTGTTGTATTTGTCAGGGGGCCAGGTTGAGTTCGTTTGATGATGATTTTTAAATTTAATTCATTTTTTGTTTCGGTTCAATTTTAAATTATTTGAATACATCTACAGGTTGTTGAATGCTTTATTGTATTGTTGTTTTGGTTTAGGCGTATTTTTGATTTACTACTTTAATTCACGAATTATCTAATTATAGGCGACTCTTTTTTTGGATAGAGCAATGAACCCTGATACTGAATGAAGACCACTAATCAAAGCACCAGGATCAAGATCAATAAAAATGGGCTTCATCTTATCCAAGGAGATTTGATGGTGAATACTGCGCAAAACGCATCCTCATATCCCAAAATTAATTTTTGACAAATATCTAATATGTATAAAAATATGACAAAAATTTCTGTCAAATTTCAATGACAAACAAAACAATTTGACAAACAAATGCCAAATTGTCAAATATTTGACAAAGTGGCTTACAGTCTGTAATATATGCTTGGAACACTAAAATAACTGTAGAATAGGGGTGGATAATATAACTTAAGCCTGTTTTGTTTACGGCAAATGGACTCAAGACCATTATCACTCGTGATCTCAAAAAATAAAAATGATAGTAGAAACAAGAACAATACCTCGGATACAGACAAATTCCCTCTGAATCGGAGGACAGTTTCTATCCCGAGTTCTCATCAAGATCTCACAGGTACTGGAATTTGTCAACGATTTTTTTTTATTGAAGTTTGAATGGTAACTACTTGAAAACCCAGGAATATATTGATTTTGTTCTTATAGTTTCAAATGGTAGATTCTTTGTATGTTCAATTTGGAGTTCTTTGCTAATTGTGCTATAAATATAATCAGGTATTTGAAGGACTTTTGTAGTGGAAGGCTACCTAAAAGAATGTATGTACATTTTAATATAGAAGACATTAGTTTTTCAGCTCACTAAATTATGTATATCAAATTTGGGCTTTAGAATTTTTTTTGGAGCCTTTTTGAATTATTTAAGGTCGAATTTGAATCCACAACCTCTGTACTATTATTTATAAAATTTACGATCGTTACTATAGCCCGCATAACATTTTCAGATACTGTTCTCACTAGATATGAATCTTTCACTAGTGAACTGTTCCAAAAGAACACTTCATTGAAGTGAGTGAGTGAAGTGACTCACTCCCTTTGGTGAACTGCAGTTCCATTGGACACGTGACAAAAAACTTTACCGACCACTTATTTTTTTTTTGTCATTATCTTCGATTTTTCTTGATCTTTCTGCTTGTTTTGCAAAATCTTTTTTTTTTTTGGGTAATTTTTTGGGTCATCATCTTCTCCCCTCAAGTTGAACTATGAATGTACTAAAATAATGAACTAGTTTGCGAGCGAACAATAGAACGAAAACGAAGGAACGATGGAACAAAGAATTCCGGAACTACTTCACTGAACTCGTTCCTTCCTAAAAGTGAGTAACTCGGAGTGAAGTACTTCACTGAACTTGTTCCTAAAAGTGAGTAACTCGGAGTGAAGTACTTCACTGAGCTTGTTCCTAAAAGTGAGTAGCTCGGAGTGAAGTACTTCACTGAGCTTGTTCCTAAAAGTGAGTAGCTCGGAGTGAAGTACTTCACTGAAAAGAAATGCCCATCTCTAGTTCTTACAGAACATTTTAATTAATCATTTAAATAAAGTTGTGAAAAAGGTCAGAATGAATACCGTTAAACTGAATTTGGATATTTTTTTCAGTGCTGAAAATCGTTGGAAAGATTCAAGAATTTCCTAATTAATGTTATTTATTATTTTGTGTGCAGTAATTTTGTTTTATCAATACTGTATCGAAATCGCATCAGTACTTAAAAACTAGTTCTGAAAAAATGCTGTGTTTCAGTACCCAAATAGAATAGAAAGGGAGGTTGAAGGAAGATAGCACAAAGCCATCTTAAAAATTAAGAGCTGGAGGACGCCAATGGCAGCTCGCCACATGAGGTTAGTGAGGCTGAGCCTCATCATTTTACAGAGCAAAAAGTCATCAGTTACTAGTGATTTCTTGTTCTGAAATTGTTACTTTATGACTTTCCGCAGTAGTAATCCGACGAACTCGTGTTTAGTATTCCAATTCAGCTTCACCTGCTATGAAAGGCACGAACAGCCATTAGAGGACGCGGTCTTTGGATCGAGACGATTGAAGGCGACGACTTCAGGAGACTAGGGCCTGATTTGGGCTTTATTTTCTCGAACAAATCAAATGGTAATTGCTAGTTAGAAACTGCCGAGAGTATACACCACCTTGATAATTGAAGATCCCCATGGATGTGTGGCACTTAAGGAACTCATATGGGTGTACAACCCCCTGTCCCTAATTTTGTTGCTTATCTAAATGAAACAAAAAAAAAAACTCCCTTGGGTTTGTTTAGGTTGGATTTAAGAAGGATGGCAGCGCTAGAACCGCCGCGCTCACTAGGCGCCACACGGGTCCATTGCAATCCCTTCAGATCCTCGTGGTCTATTCCATCACCTTACCTGGGGCTTACACCCATAACAATTGAGGAACCACCATGAGTGTACACCACTTGTCCCAAAGACGACCATGGGTTTACAACTGTTTAGCATATCCATAAAATTTGTTGGACTATGGAGTAGTTACACATAGAGAGTAATGCTCGGTGTGGAGAGTAATAAAGCAAATAATGTTGGTCGTTTTACTTAAGATAAATTAATATTTTGTACTTAGTTCTATCTTAATTTATCATACAGAATAAACAATAATTGTACCACTGAAAAATCGAGTAATTGGATGAGGAAAAAAGCTTAAAATCAATAGTTTTGCAGTAACGACAGAGGAAAACTGTACAGGTACAGATTTTGCAGATTTTTTTTGTAGTGGAAAAGATTAGAAATCCCTTTTACACCAATTTTGAATACCGCAGTTTTTACAATTATAGCTCACGACTATTTAAAGAAAAACTTTGGCTCCTTCGGCGTATAATACGAAATTAAGAATGCCTCTAAAAATAATATATACTATTAGCAATGACGCCCAATTTCCTCTATTTTAGAACGACCTTTCCTAAAAATAAGGAACATACAAAATAAGATGAAATCAAAAGAAAAGATCTTTATGATTTCACTGCCACTAAGATTTATAGACTAAACCAATTACAAAAGTAATTTGTGAAAATGATTTACGATAAAAACATGATTGGATAACAAATAACAAATCTATATTTAATACAAAGTATAAAGAATTTCAGATACATTTCCGAAATGCCTTATATTATTTCTCGTGATTCGTTCCAAGCTACAAAATTTATTTTTAAAAACCAAGAAATTTATTTTTGATCGTGTTTCTCTTTCATTAAAAGGCTACGAACATCATACGAGTAATATTCAAATTTTTAGTATAGTATTATTGTTATTTTTTTTTTTTGTAATAGCAGTACCTTTATGAGTCTGTACATAAAATGATGATAAGAAATTAGTTGGCACAAAATCACATCCATTCACTTCAGGTACGTTTTGTTCATGAAAAAAGATCTGTGCCTTTTCGCTATGATCGTATTCCGATAATGTTACACTACGTCTAAAATCGCGATATAATTCACTAAATTCAGGCCACGTAGCCGGTGGTGCTTCTTTTGGTTCAGACAGCCATCGCATCATTTTGATAAAATTTCGTTTTTTTTTTTTTAATTTATTTTATGTACTTATCTTTGGAATTTAATAAAATTTCAATTTTATTTTAATATAGTACAGAAAATAATTTAAAAATGAAGAAAAAAATTATTTTATGTACAACAAAATTGAAAGTATAAAAAAAAAAGATAAATCGGGCTTAAAAGCAAAAATTTATTAAATCGCACAACACTATTAAAAAAAAGGGGAGTTCACTAAGTAAGTGAATTAATTGCGCACTGAATTTATTTCTGCCGTATTAAGGACGAAAATTTTTCTTAAGATTTAATTAACAAAATTTTAATATAATTTACGAGAATTAAATTCAACAGTGGTTCGACTGAAACCGACTCAGTACACAAATGTTCAACACTTCAGAGTTTTCATCAAAATTTTAATAACGACTATGATGACGTATTTACAAGCGTTTTATCTTACGTGTGATTTTTTTTTTAAACGTCTGAATTATTGAATCAAATAAATTATAAAAAAAAAGAACCACCCCTACAATAAAAAAAAACCGAAATACTGATTGAAAAAGACCGATGCCGACTACGTCTTAGCGTTTCTACAGACCGTCTTCAAGTGAGATTTTTAATAGTTGGAACGAAGATTTTCAGGTCAATCTGCGTTCCTCCCATCAGATTGATATGCTCCGAAATATGGTGGTCAAGCGCAAAAAAACATTTTATATAAAATTTTATACAGATCGGTCGAACGATACCAAAAAAAAAAAAAATTTGGTCTCCCCCCGAAAAAATTATGATGTTAATTTAGTGTTTTAGGTAGGCTCTACACATGAAGTAATCTGGGGGAACGATACCTCCCCGCTTTGCTGGCAAGGAAATATTTTACTAATTTATAATAAACCGTCAAAACATAAATTCGTCACACATATTTGATATTTTTTGGCGTAATAATTTTTGAAAGAAAAAAATGTTTGAACGAGAAGAAAACCGATCAAAGTCGCATCCCAATGTTCCAGGGCTAAAATTCAAAAATTCTTCGAGTGTAGAGCGGTTTGCAGCTGACATCCACCGCCTTCCCAACCCCACCAGCGATTTTTCTCCATCCTAATTCCCCTAAAATCTCTCAATTCCATCTATATTTAAAAATATTTGATGCGAAATATTTTGTACGAAATAAATTTCAATTTGAATATTTCGTACCTTAGCCTCTATATATCATCGTATAGGTAGAGACATTCATATGATTTTTTTTTTTTTGATTCGGTAAAATCTGTTTTGTATTTAAAGGAATATTAAAAATATTTTCCTTGGGATGATATATTTAATATTTTAGGATTTAGATTGGTATTTATCTTACGTAGATGAACAGTCTTGTATCTTGTTTATTGGTGTGATTCGGTCGGTATTTTTACATCGAGAAGACACGTTTTTTTTAAGCGTTTTTGATCCTTGGGAATGAAGGTTTTTCTACGATATTCTCTATGACTGTGCATAGTTTAAGGATTTGGGTAGTTGCCGTAATTTTATAAGGCTTATTCATGGAACATCCCTTCCTAAAACTAAGAACTAAGAAGAGGGAGTTCCTAAAACTAAGAACTCTTTGAGTGGCGGAGTCCTGAACCAAACACTATGCACCAAAAGGGACCATAGTAGTCCCTTCCAAACCTCGGGAGCAGTTAACCACCTCCAAAAAATCTTATGTCCCTGATATACTCGACCTTCCCATACTTTATCAACCACGGATCTTCTAGTTTGTCAAAGAATTTACTGCCCAACTATTTAATGCGCCTTTTCGCAACCACCTAACATTCCCAAAAAATTTGGGTAATGGTCAAAAAAAGTCAAATAAAACAGGCCAAAGATGATCGCCCTTAATGATGGATAGGGCGCTCAGCCCTGCCTGTTCGAGAAACTCAGAGTACCTCAAGGCTGTTTAGTGTGACCAGTCCTGTTTCTGGTGGTAATTAACGACATCCTAAGAAGACAGGTGTTCGAATCTTGTATCAAGTCATGAAGGATGACCAATAAACAACCCAGGAAATTCCAGACTTTCGTGAACCATTCTGAACAAACGACATCTACAAGGACGTTCTTCGAAAGACGACTTGACAGTCCAAGATAGACACTGAGATTCAAGAGATGAACAATACTAATGGTTCATAGAAGAAGCCAGAGGAAAACATTTTTAAACGAGCTATGGATCGAAGTCCACGGAAAAAAACCGTGTGGAAGTTTTTTCCAAGAAAAACATCGAGACGCAGCCGAGAATGAAACACGATGAGTGAATAAGTCCTGGTGATAGGATCATGTCTTGGCACAGGACTTGAAGAAAAGATAATCTAAAACGCCTATTTTAGGGGTTCTCTGCAATATTTTTAACCACGTGATTCAAGAACCTTTTTTTAATAGTTGCAAGAGAAAGGAGTGAACAATTCAATAGAGCTTACATTTTTCGGAAAAAAAATTTATGTTCAATTTCTGCTTCCTGGCTGAATTTTTTATTGAGAAAAGTTGGATTACTTTTTTTAAGAATGGCGACACCAAGGACTTTTTTTTTTTATACAAGGCGTATTTTTATGCTCCCTATCCAGTACAGAGCAGGTTAGCGAAATTCGAAAACAACAACAAAACGCAAGACGAGAAGAGCAAGAACACAAACTCAAATAGTGGTGCAGCTATTCTGGCTCATGAAAAGTTCAAAGTACAAAGCTTCTATTCTGATTAAATGTTTGTTGTTTTCCGGCGTCAGTGGAATGAAACCCAACACGATATCCCCGACTGTTTATTAATCGCTGTTCTTGAGGACATGACAATTGGAAAAACTTCACTGATTAAGCCAGTTTATAAGACTGTGTTGGACTAGGGCCTAAGGAGCTGTTTTGCGTCATGGATGGCATAGACTCTTCAGAGGGTGTATCATGCCAACTATCCGAAACACCCTTACAGCACTGTTTAAGAATATTCTATATATGTAGACGATGTTGAAACAAATTTCATTATAGAGAATTATACCGGAGTGAAATTTTTACCATCGTATCCTCATACTAAAGGTAGGTGGCATTGAATATCATCGAATATTTCAACTAATTTGGTGCAATTTTTGGTTGTTCGTGACATCAGCAAATTTTATTTTTTCACAATTTTTTATTAATGGAATTTTTCATGGTAAACTACCATAGAAGTAATTTTGATTAGGAGTTTGTTGTTTTCCGGCATGAAATCCCCGACAGTATCAACTGTCATCTACTCATCTACTCTGCTCTAGATAAAGTCTAACTTCTATGACGCCAAATTTGATAACTGAAAGCTTTAACACGTTGAATGCCATGGGGGTCACCGGTGACTGGCACAGAAATTTTTACCCTTTAAATAGCAATGTACAATTTTTTGACAAAAAGTGTTGCAGGCAAAGTGTAACTAGAACCAAATTACATTTTGATAACTCAAAATTTTTAAAATTCGAAATATGTATTCTTGTGACGAATGGTGATGGTTTGAATTATCTTGCCCTCATCAAAAATTAAAAAATTTTGCGGTTCCCGGTCAAAATTCGTAAAATTTTGTAGGAGTCAAGAACATCACATCGCACTCACAACTCATTAGCAAAATCAAAATATTGTTGTATGTTTTTATTGCATCGAATTCGTTTATTTTTATGCACGAAAATATATTCCCCATTTTCTTACTCTACAATGAGTAAAACCCCATTAATCATAAACTTATTACCATTCATCAGAAATAGCCTACGGGATTATCCAAATTAAACCTTTATAAACAAAATATTGAAACAGACGAACCCATAAATATCACAATATGAGTTATTTATAAATAAAAAGGAAACCAAAAATAGAAACTTCTTAAAACTTTGTTAGTAAACAAAGAAGAACAAGGAGAAAGGTCGAGACAATGGACCAAGTTCAAGTAAAGTAAACAAACGTGTTCCAACGGTGACGTAAAAAGATGATATGCTATTAAATTATTTTATTTAAATATATATTTAAATAGAAAGAGCATAACATTGTGACATGACTGATATGTTATTGTAAATATAACAATTAATTTTATGTTCTCCGAGTGCGAAATTTTGTACACTTCAAATAATTTTAAATTATAAAAAAAAATTGCTATGTCAAATTTTTTGAAATACGAAATATATGATTAAAGAATTTTTAAAAGAATAATAATTTTATCTCGTCTTTTTCAGATGACTAGAAAGATCGGAATGTTGGCCAAAGTTTATTGTTCGCCTGACCGTGAATTTGAGACAGTCTATCTTTTTTTTTTATTAATTCTTTTGACGAATCAAGTTCTTAAAATATTTAATTATTTAAGATGACTCATAAGAAAAGTATTAGTTCCATAAAATTGGCTTCAATAGCTCTCAACATAGGGAACAATTAACGTTTCTTTTTCTGGCTATTTTTTAAGGTTGATAAAATTTTTATTTAAATTTTTTTAAAATTTTAACTTTGTAGCAGAGACCGCTCATGAGTTAAAAAAAAAAGGTTGACGATTGAATATTCTTTTGAATATACTCTCCCTTGGTTTTCGACCGAATCAAGATTGAAAGGAGTTTTGCTCACTTTGTAAGGTCCAGGAGCCTTTAAACACGATCTGCAATAATTTGTACGTTCCGGAGACAATTGAAATAAAAAAGACAAAATTTTCAAAATTTCAGAAAAACAAATTCTAGAATTTTAAAAATCAAAACAGACAAAATTCAGGACAAAAATTTGGAAAAACAAAATCTATAAATAACTAAATTGTCAAAAAAATAGTATTTCGTGATTTTCTTGTGAACCCCGCGGAACTGTAGAAACCGTTGTAAAGAAATATTTCATTAAACTAATTTAATTTTATTTCAGACGTGAATTAAAAATACACAATATTAGCAATAGACTTTAATAATTAATTTATTTATGTTTTTTTTAAGTTTTATATTTTTCTTGTGATTTTTTCTACAATTTAGTGGTTTTGAAAATTTCTTTTGTTAAATTTTTAACTGTTATTTTTTCGCTCTTAACTTGTCGAGAAATTTAGTGTGGGTTTACTTACATTAGTCAAAAGTAAAGATTTTATAAAATTTTGAAAATTAATTTTTTGATGGGTTTTAGTAAAAAATGCACTGGGGCCTTATTACTGAACACGATACGATCAAAATCAATCATAAATTCCAAAATTCGGCATACTAAAATTTAGATACGATTGATTTTGATCGTATCGTATTCAGTTATAAGACAGGCCCCTGGATATCTAAAATCGAAAATATAAAAAAAATGCATCAATTGATAGAAAGGATAGAAGGTTAATATCTCATTAGTCTATCTCAGTTCTGGCAAATAGGAACTTACTTATTTAAATAAGTGGTCAAAAACTCTGTTCAAAATTTTTCAATCTTTTTTTTGTTTTTTTGCGGTGGACGGACAGCAACCCGTTCTGGAGCTTTATCTATAAATACGTTATACAGTCAAAGCCGGATATAACGACATTGAAGGGACCCTCTAAACTCGTCGCTATAACCAATAGTCGTTATAAGCAATATGCAATTAAGATACATTCCTTTGTATATAGATTCGACCAGGACCATGCCATTCAGTCGTAATAACCGATCCGTCGTTAAAAGCTATGTCGTTATATCCGGTTTTGACTGTATTTTTATATTTGTCTAAGACAACTCCGACTAAAAATGTTCTTGGTGACAGGATGATTTTTTTAAGTCGTCGGGATAAGGGCTTTAAATTATTAACATTGGAGTAGATACTTCCCAACTAGCAAACAAATTTCGAATTTTGATTTTCCAGTGGCTAACTTTGATAAGGTTTCGATAAGACTGTTGACCGCAAGGTGTGGATTTTTAACTTTGATAAGGCTTCGATAAGACTTTCGAGCGGAGGCTGAACTTTCAGCAGCCTTTGCTTCGGTAATAACCTCTATAAGGTCTTATACAAGTAAATACCAACAGTCTTATGGAGGTTTGTGGACCTTAATTTTGATAAGGCTTTCGTAAAACTTGCGAGCGGAGGTTGAACTTTCAGAAGAAATAGCTTTGCTTAGTTTGGAAGTTAGTTTGCTATTTGGGTTAGGATCTTAGTCTACGTCTAGGTTTAACAGCTTACGACGTTCATGCTTAGGATGTTTCTGTTCCAAGATAAATTTTGATTGCGAGCTCGGCTTAGTTTACGACAGTTTCACGACAACTGATGAAGTTAATGAGAGAGTAAGTTGAAGTTTTATTTCAATATAATTTCAGTTGTGTTCTTTGCTTCGCGATCAGGCCAATGCAAGAACACATTTTTTAAGGACGTAACTGCTCGAGGCTTTACTTTGATTCTATTTGAGTTGCGTAATTAGAAAAATTTTAGTGAGCTAAATTTCATATTTCTAAATTTTCGGATTTCTTAGCAATTCTTAGTGACAAAAAACTTAGCCATATGTTTTAAGGAACTTCGTTCGAGATTTAAGCAGTGAAGAGATTCTGCTCATTAACATTTGAGACTTTCTTTGTTGAACCAAACCATTAGCTACACCGTTGGACGCTTTAATCAATTTTTTAAGGACATTGCATGAGAGCTAATCGAAGGGTATACCTTTACTTCATTTATTTTTGTTCAAATGCTTCCAAGCGGTGATAACTTGTAGCATGATAACTTCTGGGTGCAACAAAGGACCTTTCTATGGTAGGTACATAAAGCAGTGGCGTAATTTTGCCTAAGAAGAAACTCAACAAGATTTTTGACTCGATACTAATTTCATCAAATTTTCATTTTGCGCAATGAACATTTAATACTTTCAAAAACTTCTGTACTCTCAGTTTTTATCATGTTCATTGATTTTCCAACAAATAATGAGAAATTAAAGTATACTAAAAATTTCTAAAGCATTAATCATAAAGCATTAATCATAAAGCATTAATCATAAAGCATCTATCACACATATGGAAATAGCCGTGAACATGTTCTTTAAGGGCTTCTGTCCGAGACGTTATTAGCAATAGGATTTTGCAAATGTTAAAGCGTTGGCTTTCCCATTTTTTCCTGTGATTCTTTTCTATAATTTAGATATTTTGAAAATTATTTTAAAAATTTTTTGACTATTATTTTTCCGTTCTTATCTTGTCGAAAATTTTACTTTTACAAAAATTAAACGATTTGCCGCATGTTACCAAACTTTCTATTGCATGTCCTAAAAAAACCCATTAATTCATATGGTGATCATTTAAAGCATTAGCCGCAATTTATTATAATTATTGCAAGTGCTAGTAGGCATTCTATATTTGCAACAAAGTGCTGAAAACATTTTCGGATGTTGGTTCTAAAAATAATCGCATGCAGTACAAATTTTCAGAACTTTCTGCATCAAATCTTTGAAATTAAAGTCAAGAATTTTGAGATTTCCGATTTTCTTAATGATCATTATCCGAAAAAATTTATTTATTTTTCGATGTCGATCAGCAATCGAAATATGACGAAAGATTGATTTTTTTAATTCACATGGAAATGAAAAAATTCCTTGCCATTATCACGTCGGTTTTTTTTGAAATGATGCTAATGAAACAGCTGTGATTTTTCTCTGTAGATAAATTAAACGAACCAAAGCACTTGCCTTACATTTTTATATGGAAAATATGAAAAACAGAATTCACATTCATATGTACTTCACATACGGAACACATGTTGTCATATGATCACAGTTTTATATGACGAAAATATTATTCACATTCTCTGGATATTATTTTTGGTACGGAACGAAATTGCGGAAGGTCTTATTACGAAATTCGCGACAATTTTTAGATTGAGTATGTGTTGGAAATAAAAGAGGCCCACACATGAGTTTGGATCGGAAATGCCGTGCTTTTTTTTGAAATAAAAAGTGAATCTTATAACTTGTTCATCAGTTTAAATTAAAATTACAGATGCTTACAATAGATTGTATCTGTACAATAAAAAGATGAAAATGGTAATAATTATTAATATTAAAATTTTTGAATTTTCAAAAATCTATGAGTCGACCAAGTTATTGAAACTTTCTCGTGAAATTAGCTAAGGCCCGGATATTTTCTGATCAAAAATATCCACACGATTTTACAAAAATAAAATATTATAGTATAAAAAGGATGATGGGAGGAAAGAGCTATTGCTAGGCTAGTTCATTAATAAATAGATGATACCTTGACTACTACTGCCCAGGAGGAAATTCAATTCAAAAATAGAAGGAAATTGCGGCGGAAACCAAAAAAAAAAATTTGCTCAAATGAAACCGTAAAATTATTAGCTACATGCTTTCGAACGATTAATTTAGCGATTTTCCGAACTTGTCTTTGACAGCTTCACCTTAGCGATTTCCATCATAATTTTGATTGAAACACACTGCCAAAATAATATGGCATTTGCGCAAATTCGCGAACTTTTTCCCCCAATTTTTATTAATAAAGTTTTTAATGTGGACATTAATTTTACATATATCATAATATTTATATGATCGGAAGAAGCTGAGGAAAATTGTTTAAACGATTTCTGATAGCGCCACTTAAAATAGGCAGGTGTGTGTAAAATCGTATTGTAGCTACTGGAAATTTTACTATAAATTTAAAAAAATTTTGCTCACCATTTCAAAATGATATTAAAATTTGATAAATGTTTTTGACAAATCATATCGCTGTAGCTGTAAGTATTTTTAGAACCGATAAAAATATGAAAATGTTACGTTCAATGTCAGACACGTGAATGGCTATCGTTTGATATAAAATTATCTATGCATGGACGTATATAAGATAGTCATAATTTAGTTTTAGTAGACTAATTAATTTTCTTTTAACTTAGCACATATTTTGTGAAACAGAAACCACAGAATTCGTGATAATCAACTATTTAAAAACAATTGCCAATATGGAAGAACTTCTGGGCTGTAAGCAGAACAACGGTCAATACCCCAAGAATCTTCGCATATAAAAGTAATTAAATGAAATCACGTTTTTGCATAATTTGCCAACGAAAACTTCTTAGCTTGAAGCCAGGTCTTGGAAATTTGGAAAACTTTGTGAACATGAAGAAAAACGGGAAAATTCTTGATGTAGGCGACATACAAAAGTTCTTTAAAAAATTGTACACCCAGCTTCTGGTATGCACTAAAATTCAAAAATGGCTTCAACTACAGAGTAAAAATTTAACACAAATTTATTTTGAGTAAAGAGTAAAGGTCCAGTTCGGTAATGAGCGAAAGTACACGACTCCTTCGACAAGGTGTCATGCAAAAAATCCTTCATAAAAAAGTGTGTAAGTAAATTGATCAAAAATTTCAGTAAATATATACGTTAATATTCCAATAGCTGCAAAAGAACAAATAAACACGTTGGAAAAGATTGTGTGAGGCTTTGTGTAGCAGTCATACAAAAGTCATTGAAAAAATTGTTCCGAAACCCTTTTTAAGTTTTAGGTACAAAATTTAAAATAGAAACGTATTCCATTTTCATCTCCTCTACTACTTAGTTTCATTTTGAGAGACATACGATAGCCTGCTGAATATTTTTTTGATTTCTTGTAACTTTATTATATTTCTACAAAATTAAAAAAAAAAAAAATTATTAACACGTTGAATGCAATGGGGGTCACCGGTGACCGACACAGAAATTTTGACCCTTTAAATAGCTAGCATTGTCTAAATTTTTGACAAAAAGTGTGGCACGCAAAGTGTTGAGAAAATAAATTGAAGATGAGGTACGTTTGGTATTGTGTGTCAAGATCGACGCATATAGTCATTCCCTGAGTCGATTAAATTGATACTATTCGGTTCGTAACAATTAAAAGGAAACTAGGTCATTTAGGGTATGACAAGTGAAAACTTTCTCGGGGATCAGTAAATCAAGTCAGTCAGTGATCTTAAAAAAATTTTTTTTTTTTTAATTGAAATAGACGCTAATTTTATTCCCTAATTTTGAGTAATTGTTATACAGTTATTGAGTCTCTGATGGGTTTTTATTTTTGGTAATCTCATGAAATTCTTAGCACATGCCCTTGATTTGAAAGATGTAAAAAAAACTTGCGACCGGAAAGTTTAATTTTTTTCGAATAAAACAGAAAAAATTCTTTGATGATCGAAAGAAAATATGTAAGCATAATAAAGTAAGGAAATTGGAAAATTTTTATTGCAAGTATTTATCGATCGTTACAACACTTGCTATTAAATTTACAGAAAATTATGAATGACCTTAAATTTAATATTCAAATCGTCGCCTTATGATTCCGATCAATTTACGCGTTCGATCTAGAATAATATTTTGTAGGAGACTACGTCGAAATCAGAACAATAATAAAAGAATTCCATCTGCTAGAAACTGTTTTTCCGGTAATGTTTTTTAAAATTTTTTTTTTTAAAGTATGTAATAGTTTCGCAAGGCTGCAAGACATAGTAAGGGATACTAGTATAAAAACACTAATAATAATCAATGGCGCAACAGCCCAAATTGGGCCTAGGCCTTGAATCAAGGCTAGAGTAACTTCATTACTAAACCAACGAAACACTAGGAGGTCGTCCGCAATTATTACTCCGATTTTAACTCAGGTACTCATATAAAGCTGAGTGAACTAGTAGTGTCCGGCACCCAATCCCATTCTCGAAAATTACTTGTCGCCAAGCAGATTCGAACCTGCTTTAGCCACTAAGCCACCTCTCTAGCCATTAAGCCACCCAGACTACTAAAAAGAATAGTATTAGTAAAAACAATAATACGTAATTAGCAAAACATGGTACAAGTGCTATACACCATGTCCGACAGGTAACAGGTACAGTGAACTTTTAATTCAATTCAAAGAATTGTTGAGGTATTATAAAAATACAATTATTTTCATTTTGGACTCAAGACCCTGCTTTTAGCCTGCCTAATTCATGATCAGCTTCAATTGAAACTCTCCTGTAAGGAGCTATGCTACGGATATACGGACGTCATATTTATCTGGTAAATGTAGCATACTAAAAGTAATCAAAATCTGTTGAAGAATGAGGCTATTTTTCCATGTTTGAAAAGAATTGACAAGAGTTCCATGGATTAAGCGATTTGTCTTAAGGTGCTTAAGGTGTCCAGGGTTATCGAAGTCTTCCAAGGATTCCAAAATGCAAGGTTTTTTTTTTGTAAATGTGGCTGCTCCGATTACTAGTTGTGACCGCGTAAACCCAAAGAAAATCACGCCCAATTATAGGTTGTGAAAAACACTATATAACTTCTAAGGTGTTTCCCATCTTAACCTTTCATATCTTTATTCATGGATCCTTATTAGCGATGAGCAAAGCAGTTCTTTCAGTGAAGTAGTTCACTCCGAGTCGCTCACTTTAAGGAACTAGTTCAGTGAAGTAGTTCCGGAACTTTTCATTCATGGATCCTTATTAGCGATCAGCAAAGCAGTTCCTTTCAGTGAAGTAGTTCACTCCGAGTCGCTCACTTTAAGGAACGAGTTCAGTGAAGTAGTTCCGGAACTCTTCATTCATGGATCCTTATTAGCGATGAGCAAAGCAGTTTCTTTCAGTGAAGTAGTTCGCTCCGAGTCGCTCACTTTAAGAAACGAGTTCAGTGAAGTAGTTCCGGAACTCTTCGTTTTCGTTCCTTCGTTCGCTCGCGAACTATTTCGTTATTTTAGTTCATTCCTAGTTCAACCTGAGGGGAGAAGATGATGAGAAAAAAAAATTTAGTAGATCTAGATGATGACGACCAAAAAAAAAAGGTCAGTCGATGAAGATGATGACCAAAAAAAAATGTCAGTGTCCAATGGAACTGCAGTTCGCTAACTTTACTCACTCACATCAATGAAGTATTCTTTTGGAAAAGTTCACTCCTGAACGACCCATCTCTACCTTATTGACCAGCTCTATCCTTGAGACCTTAATCAGATGCTCTAGGTGTTCCCCACATCTTTCAAATTTTTACGACCAAAAAAAAAATTCGACGAACCACATGTGAACAATTTATCTACGATGGAACAGATTCCTCCCAATAATTACATACCAACCCTTCGACTTCATCAACAGGTTTTAAATATTTATGACTAAAGAAATCAACAACAAATTTTTTTTTAAATCAATTTACATACATAAATACTCTGTTTTTAAATATCCATTAAAAGATAATAAAATGTTTTTTCGAATAATCAGCAATAAAACCATTTCAATTCATAAACATTCCATTAATTTTATGTTTTTCATTACTGGCTCAGTTTTTACTGGCGGAAAATTTCAACAGTACGTGATACGATATTTTATTGTTTTCTGACTGAAGTGTATTCGAGCCATTCGTTTTCTCGACTTCTGTTTACATTCTAACAGATTTCACAAATAGGATCAGAACTACCCAAACAGTAGTTGATATTTGTGCTCAAAATGTTATCGATGCCTTCAACGAATTAAAAAAAATTTAATTTATTAGGATTCCATTTTTTTTTTTTTTTTTAAAGCTTAAATTGAGCTACAACCTCTTTTAAGAGCAAGTAAAGGCTGGTTTACATGACGAATACAAACATTTTTTACTGACATTGTGAGGGAGAAGGAAAATTTCTAACGACAAACTGGTCAAGAGTGAAACGATCAGATATTATGTTCAGCAAAAAATATTGACGATATTTCTGTCAATTTTGTTTTTTGCAGTTGTTGCTTTCTGCTCCATTGAAAATTCGATAAGCTAGCTCTCACAATTTCAGTAAAAAATGTTAGCACTCGTCATGTAAACCAGCCTTAAAACTATTTGCAAAACAAAAATTTGACGATTTGAACCAAATTTGGCGATCTGAACGAAATTAGTCAAATTTTTGACAAAGTGGTAAACAGTCTAAGAGATTTAAATTCGATAGGGAACCCATCGAAGTTTGATGGCTATCATACGGGCCTAGTCGAATAAATTAAACAGTAATTGAGTTGGACTAGTTAGCAAAATTTAAAAATTATCAATTTGCAAATTTTGCTAGTGAAACTAAAGTATCAGCATTCTTAACATTAAAGTCCCAATAGCCATTCAACAACAAAAACATTAATTTAATCGTTTTTATATCATGACTCCTTGCGTAGCAATCTTTGAATCATTCGAAGATTCAGACTAGGTGAGATTCAAATCAGCAACGTTTCTGTTGCTGGACTAATCTACTTGGCTCTACGCAATTGAGACCCCCATGTTCAATAATAATTAATTTCCAGTTCCTATATTACCTATCCTGATAGAAAAGAAACGATGCTCTTGCTCAGATAATGTAGCAGTTTTCATTCAGTGTAAATTTGGAATGGAATCCTTGGCTGAGAGATGTTAGATTCAGGATTTTGGGTTTCCTAAACTTCAAGGAATTGGCAATGGGACAGAGTGACAAAGTCTATCTATCAACATACTGTTTACGTCCAAGACATACGAGATAAAAACGTTTTGTGTCTCAAAAAGAGCTCAGTTGCTATTCAAACAGATCATTGGAAAGTGGTTTGATCCACCAACGAAATACGAATCAAATTAAGGGACATACAAAGTAGTCTAGGCGAAAAATTAATTTCAAATTAATAATACACATTGAATAGACATGACAGCTATTACATTCTCAACGACTCAAAGACGATATGCCTATTGCCAACAATTATTTTTCAATACAATCCGGCAATAGTTCATGCTGAAAATTTCAAATATCACTTTCATCTGTCTGTAGCCTGTCGTCTTTAAGTCAGCTCACACATTGTTTCTGTCTCGGAAACTAATTGAAGCATTCATACAAAGTGTTTGTCTTCCTTGAGTCGAATGGGCTAATTAAGTTATCGCACGCGTATTTGCCACTAGAAAATTGGATAGATGAGTTGATGGGTGCCAACATGAAAAATTATCCACAGACCGAACTGTTTTTCTCTTGTAATTCAAGCCAATAATCTCAAATAATGTGTATTCAGATTTTATGTGAAACTTCTACGGATACATCATATTATTTGTATGTACGTGTCCCAAGTTGCAAATTTGCATAAAATTTGTTGGCAAACGTGAAGATTTCGAAGCGCTTAAAACATTCTAAATACTTTTATCGTATTGAGATCGCCGAAAATTAGAAAAACATTTTCACTTTTGTAGATGAAGTCTTGCATGAAAAAACGCATAGGTCTTGTTAAACTGTCGTCAGTACAAATGGCAATTGTTAAACATGTTCGTCAAGGAAATGCAAAATTCTTCAAAATGCGAAGGCAATTAGTCTATTCTCTTGGTTGAAATTAAATTCGATAAATATTTAAATCAAAAAACAGACAGAAAACACTTACCAACAACGTTTCCTCCAGTACTTGGTAGTGGTAATTTTTCCAAAGATATAGTCCTATATTTAGTTTCGGTTTTCTCGGTTAGATTTTGGGAAATGTGTTCTTTGCTCTGAAAAAATAAAATTAATATATTTAAAAACGATCTTAGAATTTTTTTTGATCAAACATTTCTTACATGAACTTGTTCCGAAGTAGTCTTCTGAACAAGCGAAGATTCGGAATACAATTCTTTGTGATGAGATGTCTTTGTAGAACTTGTAATTTCTTCAACGCTTTCAACAGCCTAAAAAGAAAGGAACAAATTTTTAAATTATAATAAGTGGTATTTTTTGTTTTACGAGTTTATGTTTTAACAAAATGTCTAATGTTCACACATCGCTTAATGAATTTCATCGCTACGCAATCTTAAATAACAACACCTTGTTTTAAGTGGTTCGCTAATGATATAAAAAAAATTACTATTATTTAAAAAATCAGTAATTATTGTTAGAAATATGTGCCAAAACTACAATAATTAGCAGGGAAATTTATAATATTTACAGCGAATTTATAAGATGCCAACAATTAGAATAGACAAGTTATTATTTTAATTTTATAGTAAGCCCCATATAATTGTATAGAAAATTTCTAAATGTGCCAAAATAATTGCCTTTCTTATTGTAAAATATTTTTAGAATTATCTTCCGATTCCGAGTATCACTAAATGATGCCGTTTTGAAGGCCATTGTCGCGCTTAAGACTGTGGGAATCTAATAATGAGAGCAATAAAGTAAGCAATATAATTTTTAATATGTACGTACACGAGACTTGTCCTTCCTATAACACTTTTAAATTTAACACAAAAATTCTAGCGACATGAAATTACTAGTAGAATAAAATAAAATAAAATACTTTATTATTAAGGCTCTGTGTGCACGCTAAATGCAATTTTGATGATTTATGACTGTTTTCTTACCAATATTTCACGTTAATGGCAACAAAAAAACACAATAAAATTACACCACTTTATTAGCTGGTATGTAAACTAGGTCGCCCTTAGAAAAAAAAATTAAAACTTTTATTTGAAAAAAATGCTATTAGAACAACAACACTTGAACATTTTTTAAAATGCGTAAATTCGAGATTTTTAAACGCATATTACCTATTTCTTGAATAACTAACATTTCATTTTCAATATAATGCTAGAAAAAATCTTAAAGAAGGTCCTGTATAGATCAAATTTTTTTCAAAATTTTCATTTTTGTCAATAATATATGTATCAAGTCAAACTGAAGCAATTTTTCACGATTTTCATGGCAAGAATTAGATAAGAAGACTACATTTCATTGAAAAGTATCATAGATAGTATAATTAATTGGTATTTCTAGAAGATAAATCAATGAAAAAATTTTTGATTTTTAATAGTTATGCGTTTCAAATAATTTGAAAACCTATAACACTATTTTTTTATTGTTAAATCAAAATTAGTTCGCTGATAGACAGCGAACGATGCAGAGGTATTTTCCACGCCAAATTACACAAACGAAAAACGATTTCAATCGATTAAAATCCTCTCAAGAAAGAAATATCAAACGAGGATAAAAAATTGTCGTACCGGACTCATGGAGCCTTAAGTGATTCATGTAGAACTATGTTTTGTTATTCGTAAGTGAATCGTGAAGGTGTATCGGATGCGATTCATCTAGGTGGGTCTTATTTGAATCATCTAAGCTGACAGCATTTACAATTCTATATTCTTCATTTAATATTCAATTTTTCTTCAACTACAGTGAACTTATATTTTTCTTGATGAAGTGCAAACATAGTCACGCTTATTCTGGAAAACGGCAGATTTTTTTTCCCGCCAAAAAATGTTCAAAATTATAATACTGAAATCTCTCTTTATTTATTGCCAATTACTTTTTGAAAAAAAAATTTAAAACCGCGACTATTTCATTGCGGATTTGTCTGTCTGTCTTTGACTGACAAATTTTTGAAAAAGTGAACCATTTACGCAATATCAATAATTTAAAATTGGATGAATCGCAGTTCATTGTCCCGACTGCGGGTTCCAAAATAAGAGTGAATATATTTTTCAATTAACCAAATACTTCGTACGAAATTCAGTTGGATTCGCCTGTAGTGAATATTTAGCGAATTACTTGCTGCACTGAACAGTCTTATCGAAAAATGTATGTTGGAAGTGTAGCAATTTCATATTTATTTATTTAATAATTTTATCCAAATACCTTCTAGTATCTGCTCTTAAATTGTATAAAAATTGAAATTTTTCATTTTTTAATGATTTTTTTACAGTCGTTGAGATCAGTGAATGAACTCATTGTTTTTCTGCATAAAACAATAAGATGGTAAGTTTATTTTCGAACTAGAAGCACTAAATCTCACTATATTTCACGTAAAATTTTGCAATGAAATTTTTCGCTAAACAATTTCAACGGATTTTATCGTCTTATCTAGTCTCAGTCACTCGATTAAAATCTAAATTATCGCCCATTATGAACACGAGGGTTGGTTGTCTTATGCTAAATGCAATGAGATATTCTTGAAGGCAATTAAATAGCGTATAATTAACTGCGTTCGTGATTAATCTACAGTTCCACTGTGGTACATTTGAAATTTTAGTTCTGCATACACCTTAGCTCCTTGCTATACCTCGGTCTTTATGATTTTATATAGGTAAATTTGTGCAAACATATTTTGCTTGTGTTTATTACATTTCGAACAGAGGACACGTTGCCAGAATAGTGAGAAGTAGATGCTCGTTTAATTTGACCTATTAAAATTAATGTTTTGTTTATGTTTTCATACGCGAATCGGATATAAGTGGTCAGTCTTGCATTTAGTACCGTGACGAAATAAAATATAATCATTGCGATCTGATCGAAATGAAGTTGTTGATGGATTTTCGATATTAAATTTTTTTTTTTTGTTCAAATTGGTGAAAACGACAAACAAGCACATAAATAATACTACTTCAAATTCACTAGAATGCTGAAAAAATGCTTTTAGTTCCGGCGAAAAATTAAGCAATTTTTCAATCAACATTTCTGTAATTATTCTTACTCCTCTTGAAAGAATGAATTTCTGTGATATTTTTAAATTCCTTGGTGAATTGCGTACTCATGCTATCCAGCAATTAGTGCACGTGTTTTAAAGCTACCCGAAAAGGGTAAAAATTAAAATTATTCTCAAACTCATGAAAAATTTGAACAATTTATTTGGCACCAAATCAGGCCTCGGCTTCCACCACAAATGATTTCAAAAATGTTTGCACATCATCGACTCTTCGCTTTTATCCGAATACCTCGAAGTAAGAATTTAATTTCTTTTCTATTAGATAGTATTTCGAAGGTTTTGGTATGCGTACAAAAAAAAAGATAAAATTCAGAACCACTAATCAAGAGATAGAGTAGTGATCAAGAGTAGTCTGGGGTGACTTAGTGGCTAGAGCACTTGCTTTCGGCGCACCTGGTACCAGGTTCGAATCTGCTTGGTGACAAGTAGTTTTCGAAAATGGTATTGGGTGCCGGACTACCAGTTCACTCAGCTGTAAATAAGTACCTGAGTTAAAATCGGGGTAATAATCACGGACGAGCGTGTAGCTGACCACTTCACCTCCTAATGTTCCGTTTGTCTAGTAATGAAGTAACTCTAGCATTACTTTAAGGCCTAGGCCCGATTTGGGCTGTTGCGCCATTGATTATTATTAATCAAGAGATTTTGTCAAATATTTGCTGCCAAATGTAGCCAGATAGTGTTCTACCTTGGATACACTGCTTGTATACAAATTACTTTATTGAAATCATGATAGGTGATGCAAGTACGCTGATGTACTATAAGCACATTATTGGGTGATGCACTGGTGATATTGACGATAATATGATTTATATACAAGCAGTGTGTCCATGGTATTATTCTCAAAATTTTGTATGACAAATTTTATATGCCAAAACAACAACAACATTATGACGTTCTTATCCATAGATAGTAGGCTCGATTAGAGAATTTGACACGAATAGCTGTGAGCTCACAGGGGCAGCTATCTATGGAAAAAAATTATCAAAAAATGAAAAAAAAACAGCAATGTTGTTGTTGTTTTGCATATAAATTATCTAACCTGCTCTAATCTGGATAAGTGCGTAAAAAACACAGCTATTTTTTTTTTTTTTGTCGAATTTTGCTGCCAAATGTAGCCGGGTAGTGTGATCGTCAAAATTTTCTATGTCAAACATTTTTTGTTGTCTCACACAAGGCGTTTGTATACATACTTTGTATTTACCAGAATTTTTATTCCAATATTTTTTTTAACCAAATATTTGGAAGCATGGTACCAAAATGAAATGAAAAAAGATAACAATACAAAAAAGGATATTTTGAGTTTGTATTCTCGATTTAAAAAATTTATATTTTTGTGGTTAAATGTATTTTTACTACAAACTTAGTCTTTGGCTGTCAAAACATGAAAATCTGTCAAAAATAGAGTTCTTGAAATTTTAACGGTTGATTTAAAAATGTCTTTGACGAATTGAGTTGAAAAATATAATTTACAGTGAACGTCAATCTCAACTTAATAGCACTAACAGACGAAAATTAAAAATAACCATAAATCATTATATTTTTTTTTAAATAATTTCAAGACGAATTAATAATTAAGTATTAACACTTATAAATACAAAAATAAAATCTTGTTGAATCATGTGTAACAGTATCCTGAAATTTTGTTGCGAATGTTTCTATTTGGTCTAACGAATATTTTTGCAAGAGTTTTCTAGATGTAGCTACTAATTTTAGAATATTTCGGGTCTAGCTAGTTGCTATCTAATTTATTTCTTTATAAATAAAAATAAATACAATTTTCTACTAGCTCAAATCATACGAGATTGGGCAATGACGATGTAAAGCGTATTAACATAAGTTTAAAATTTAAATTTGAGTTCATCTACAACATTTTTAATGAACGGTTGAATTGATAAAAAATAAAGTAAAAAATTTGAATTAATTTATCAAAGCGTTTTTTTAAAAAAAAATTTTTTTATAAATTTATCGGCAATGTCACATCTTAGTATTTTCGATCTTATTCGTAAATTCTATTAGTTATCCACCAACACGAATTTTACTAAAAGCTGTGCATTTGTAAAAAATTTAATTTTTTTTTAAATCAAATTTGTTAAATTTTAAAATTATAAACACAATTCACTCACGTTTTTATCGATTAGAAAATTTAATAATCCAGTTTTGCACTAAACTAATTATAAATATAAATTTTCGCCCGATACTGGGCACTAGCTTGTAAAACGTTTCGCTTGCTACTTTTTACTAATTAACCACACTACTGATTATTTATACGAGTCAAAAAGGAAAACAAACCCAACTAAGAAATTTATTTCTTCGGCAATTTCTTAAGAACCAAAAAAAAAAGTGGCTGCTAATGCACAACCCAGAACGACTGACTGACTGCTCACTACAAAATCCCACAGAATAGAAATATTAGTAACCAGAATATTCTGGGGAAAAGCTGGCCGGATAAATGTGACCAGAAGCACTCAGTACTCAGGAGCTTAGCTTATGGGTGTTTTTATCTCGGAAAGTGTTAGCTATAGTGTGGCTAATGCGATATACTCGTATGAGGTAGTCGATCTAAAGATTTTCCGCATCTCGAAATTATTAAAGAAATCACGAGCTACCTACAATATTTTGATATTATGGTACCATTGTTATTGATTTTGGGAACTCATCTAATAGTTGAAAGTTGATATTTTTTGTGATATCTTTTTTTTTTAATTTTTGCAATATACAAAAGGAACAAATAATAAATAAAGACGGAAATATTTTTAGAATGTAAAAAATAGAAATAGAAATCGATTACTAAAAAAATTTACTACCTCCCCCACAACGTTTTGATTACTCGTCGTAAAGAATGAATACAAGAAAAACTTTTTTATTTGCAGTATAATCCGTAATTAAGTTAATGTTCATAAATTTAGAATATAAAAAATAAATAATTTAGAATTGGTGTTCATTCGGAGTTAGGGAAATAAACCTAGTTAAGGGTATACATTTATAGTTTAAGAAGTTAATTCTAGCAGACGCCAAATAGTTACATCAAACATTTTCGACAGGATAGACAATACTTAATCATTATCTATTTATCATAATCGAACAAAGTGGTTCAAACCGGTGTAGAGTCACATTAAAATTTTTATTTTGAATGTAGCTGAACCAGGTGAGTGATACCCCAGCCGCAGAAAACCCGCACTATTGAACAAGTGAAGGAAAAAATAAAAAACATGTACCAACCCCGTACCCTACTAATCCCTTAATTTTTTTTTGACACTAATAATCTCGTTCAAAAAAATTTCATTTTTTCACCGTAGGAGGTAACAATTTTGTAGCTCTTTAGAACCAATTTTATTGCTCTTCTTATATCGGGATATTCGATTTAAGGGTGTTTTTAAAACATTTCAGATGAAAACATTTTAGTTCATGGTTGTTTATCTTAAAAATGACAACTAGAAGTTTTTTCCATAGTACTTACCTATTATTAAATCCCATTTGTTTACCTTTAATTTGAAGATCAAATTATTGTGCTAACTTCACTACTTTAGAACAATTTACTTTGCTCAATGTAACTTATAGGTAAGCTAGAAAAAACCAAAGGGATGGTATGGCTTGTATTCGTATTTCCTGAAAAGACTACTGTTTGGACATTGATTACCACTAGTAGCATAACCAGAAGGATATCAAATGTATGAGTATGGAAGGGCTTACTGTGCTTTAAATAGTTAACGTTTTTTTGTTGCAATTTTCCTTATATAAACCCACACTAAATTTTTAAAAACGACCATCCTACAGCTATGCGCTAAGAATATAACGTTGTTGTTCAGATATTTGATTAATCTCTAAAATAACTCATAAATGTAATCCATAAAAATTATTCCAGGCTTACTGTACTTACTTTTTCGTTCTAAGTTGCACTTTATTAAAAAAAAAAAGAATTGTTCAATTACAAAACTGGTGTAAATTAAAGTTGAATAACTGAATAACGTCAAAAGTACTTAAGCTAAAGCAATAAATATATTCTTGAATGAAAGGTTACCAAATAGGTCTTCATAACATCGACAAAATAAATTAGGCCAACTAACCCGTTTTTCTGTTGAATGCAAGTAAACAACAATCTTTCTTCCATTCCATTATAGAAAACAAGAGCTCTTATAAAAGTACCAAGTATTTTCCGTCCAATGGTAAACAATTTTGTAAAGCCGTTAACGGATCAGAAGATATTAATGTATATCAGAAATAGCAAAAATATTTAAAAATAATGGCCGCTATTCACAGTCGTCATAAAGTTGGCTTTAAGTTAGAGCTGACTTTAGTGTCATATAAATTATACGACACTAAAGTCAGCTCTAACCCAAAGCCAACTTTATGACGACTGTGAATAGCGGCCAAATGTTTCTTGAAAAAGTTTCAAAAACAGAGTTTTATCTTACTGACAAATGTGTTTATAAGCCACATAGAATGAAAAGCGAATTTGAATTCTTATTAGACCCAAAAGATTTGTCGGAATTCGTGAAACCTGACACAGTTATAATATACGTCGAAAAATTATATAATTTTACATAGGTTTTTAGACGATTATATTTAAAGCACTAAGAAGTGAAAGCGATTTCGATTTCACAAGACCAAAAAAAAAATATTTTAGAGTTTACAAAACTATACGCCATTAGGGCGTGAATATCCAAAAATTTTAAAAATATTTTATATACGATTCTGTAACATGTTCTTGCTGTTTGGGGTCTAGCAGTTCTAAACTTTCCGGTCGGCAATTTTTTATTTCAAATTTCAGGAAACAAAACAATCACACAAACCCTTTCGATAGAATTCAAAAGTTAATGAAGACTTACTACAAAAATGAACCTGTAAAGTATACAGGCCTATTCAGCGCCAGAGTCACAAGTCACAAAGTAGGTGGAGAGTCACAATTTTGTGTTAATTTCGAATTGATTGTGACTTTCCACCTACTTTGTGACTTGTGACTCGGGTGCTGAATAGGCCTGATAGTCTTAAAATATAATAAAAATAAAAAGAATAAAAAAATTATGTCCTTTTTGTTGTTGATTAAATTTAGTTGTATAGATAAAATTATAAATATCTAATTGACTAAATGTTGCTCTGTCTCAATTATAAATTCTTCATTTCATTGATGCTTACTATGAGTACTTATATCGTTTTTCAATTTTGAAAATAATGAAGATTATATGCCAATACTATCAACAAAAAAAAGATTGTTAAAGAATATCAATCATTTAGATTCATTCAAAATTCAAAAATGGCAAGAAAAACTCTGAAGGAAGATTGGAATAAAACCGCAAGAGAAGTTGTAACGCCATTACTTTTATTAAAAAAGGCAAACTGAAACTGGTAAATAATAGGTAATCGAACATTGGCTCATGAACAAAGAAAATCTTCAGTAAATACCAAAAGGGCTAAAGTACCAGACTGTAAATTTTCTTCTTGAATCAGGTGCTAAAATAGGTTTGGCGACTTAACAATAACGTGCACCAGATTTTTTATGTTTCTGCTGATATTTCTTATATATTCTTCATTACTTAAAAAATAATAAATAAAAATAATTTTAAATAGGTCTGACCTTTGCGTAAGCACACCCACACACAAACAACAACAAACAAATTTTAATTTTCAGCCCGTGACCCAAAAAAAAAATATATTTTTGTAATATAATAACAAATTCGAAATCAATACATATATCGAAAAATCAAATAAATCTTTCAATAGAGAAAATTTTGTTTTGTTCAATATCAATAAATCAAAAAATAATTAATTTAAGCTTTCAACGGGGCGCGAAAATAATAATTCTCGAAATTGAAATGCAATATCATTGCCCATATATTTCCTGAGCGGAAGCTACTTAGATTCATTCAGGCAGAAGAAAGTGCAAAATCTTATTTTATTTATAGAATAGCATTTATGAAATTCAAGTCTATGGTACATTCAAATTTCACACGCTGCGTATTATAAATGTAATTAGTTGTGTATAATTTTGTTTGTTATGTAAACAATTATAGAAGTATAAAAAAAATACAATTTTTTGTATTTCAGTTGAAAATTGTTATTTTATTTATAGAAATATTGATAACTAAATGGATCTAGGAAAGAACGAATAGTCGTATGATTACCGAATTCTAACATACCAAATTATTTAATCATAAATAATAATGTTAAAAAAACGATCAATCTTCTTCAGGGCGACAAATGTCGACAGTCTGGGCAATTAGTTGGCTAGTTTCTTGGATCAAAGCGGAACAATTTATGAACGCATATGTGAAAAATTTCATAAATAAAATATTTCCGCCGTTCTAATAGCTAAAATATCAAAAATCTCTTCATAGAAAAATTTCAATTTTAAAAATTTTGGAGCTTTCTGTTTTTCCAAGTTCTAAAATTAGCAAAAATATCCATTTTTAACGACATTTGTTTTTGGTCCGCACTTTTAAATAGTAGTTTCTAGCTGATGAAGTGCTCCGTTAATTGTGGAATTAATGTACATAAAGCGATTTATGAACTTTGGTATGGAAGCTACCATATTCAGTCGACTATCCATTTTTATTCAAAACTAATTTGTAAAACTAAGAATAAACTAAACTTAAAAATTCCTAGCTAGCAGCACTTCGAAGTTATCGACTTATAATCGTAAGCACATGCTTTATCGACTTTCGTATATGAGCTACTAGAAGAAATGGGTTGATTTGGGCATTGGGCTCAATAACTGAACTCGAACTCTAGTTTCACTTGGACCAAATTCGTGTAAAATTACGATTTCGTTAATATCTTAATTTCTAGTGGGCTCTGGTAGATGAACGCACGAATTTTTCAGACTTTGTATGGAGCCCACAAAAACATCTCGTTATATTAACTTCATTCTTTTTTCTTTCATCCATAAAGACATATTATAAAATTAACGTATGTTTAATTTCAGATTATTAGCTCAATATATGTATTCTAAATTTCTCGTCAAATATTCGTGTATTAAGTACTTTTGTATTGGAGATACCCAAATAAATGCACAAATTTTTCAAGGACTTACATACGTGTGGAGACTACACGAACTAGATAGATTTTTTCCGTATCTAATATTTTACACTATCAGAACATTTTCGGAAGGTAATTTGACGCTAAAAGTTACCGGTTAATACTCAAACAGAAAACTTCTAGATTTTTGTATTAGAGTAACACAAAGGAGGATTTTTAATTTGGTAATTATCGGCTTTGCAAATTCTATTTTACGAGTGGATAGTGGATTTAAGGACTTATGAAGGATTTTGTCTGATAATTATCTTGGGTTTGCAAATTTAATTTTACGAGTGTATACCAAATTATTTTTAGGAATCTTCGTTTCTGTAGGCTTTATTACAGACGAAAACGAAATAATAGTATGTAATTGTTAATAGTAACTATTTTCATTCTTTATGTAAATCAATCAAATTTATTTTCCTTCCTTATTTTTTAAAATAAAGCCAAAGTGCCTCTCGAAATTCTTCAGGTAAACATCTCTTTTCGTCAAATTTCCTGGCCACTATAAACAAGTCAACAACGATTCGTTCAATTAATTTTGATTTACACATTTCCTACGTAAATATTATTATCATTTTTTCGAGTCATAATATTGCAAGATGCGTTGCTGTTTTCAATGTTTTTGTTTTTATGTTTGCGCAAAAATTTAATCTTTAAATATTCTACACAAGTTACACAAATAAACAACTTTTAGCTAAATAATCAACGGAAATTTATGGAACGTTCAAGATAAACATATGAAAATTGTAAATGCATTTCAATAAAAAAGGAAATTCTAATTTCAATACATTTTTGAAAATAGAAAATTTTAGCACGTGAGTGTTAAATTGGCTAGACCATCAAATGATTTCTATTTTTATGAGAACAGAAAAAATTTACTCGTGACTTCCAACGTTTTTCATTTTCAAAAATAAATACGTTAACACAAACGAAAAATTCCGATTTAGAAAAATTTGCAAGTAGTGTGCCCATCACCATTACAAACGTAAGGACTCGAATGTTCTGAGAAAATAATAAGCTGGTAATTAAATCATGCAGATTTATACTTCCATTTTCAGAAAAGTACAATCAACTTTTATTTTCGAAATTAAATTTTTTTTAATAGAAATACGGCTGCGTACCACCTACTATTACCCAGGCTGGAAATATTTATTATCTGATCTCCGCCAAGTATTTATAATATAATCATCATTGTTATAAAATTATAATACGGTCAATAAAAGAAATGTTTGTATGTATGTAATAGAAAATAATTTTAAATAAATAATTTTCATTTGAATTCGGTAAATATTACTATTGCTATATTTCAGATCGGTCAATTATTAAAAAAGTAAGATTTGACAAAAGACTACCCTCAAATTTAGTATATGGTATGAGAGTTTGTATATTTAAAGCAAAAAATCTAGTAATGATTTTTGAAGCAGAAAACACTCTCTAATGCTTAGCCATTGAGTCACTCCCAATTTTATGATGACAACACGAAGTCGACGAAATAACTCTACTGCTGTACTGTACAATAATTCAGGCTACTGTGATTGGTGAAACAAACTTTTAGCGGATAAAGCACAGAAGATGAAGGACTTTGTATTTTCACAGTTTTCGATCAGAGTAACATTAACTAATACATATTTGAATTTGATGTAAAATGCAGCGAGAATTGATTTTGGGATTTTGAGCAGCTTAGGCGACAAATTAATAGGCGAGAGACCAGTGCTCAAAATCTCAAAGTTGTCAATTTCGGTTTTTGGATGATATTTTGGGCGACTCGCTTTGTACAAAATCCTACTATAGGTGCAAATCCGCTTGGCGAAAAATAATTTCCGAGAATGGGATTGGGTGCCGGAATACCAGTTCACTCAGCTGTAAATGAGTACCTGAGTTAAAATCGGAGTAATAATCACGGACGAGCGTGTGGCAGACCACTTCACCTCTTAGTGTTCCGTTGGTCTCGTAATAAAGTAACTCTAGCTTTACTTCAATGCCTTGGCTCAATTTAGACTGTTGCGCCATTAATTCTTATTATTATTGATTGGATCATGGGCTTTACTCTAAATATTACCTCCTTAAAAATAAATTCCTCTGAAAAAAATTACTAAAACTATTTAAAACAAATCTAAATCATAGTCTTCCTTACCTTGACATTCCTCTCATTTTTTCGAAGTTCATTAACGACGTGCGAACACTACTTTTATTATTAACGAAATAATCAAACATATTTCGTAAACGTAATTAATAAAGAAAAAATTATTTATATAAAAAAAATTAAGCCTTCATAAAATGTCAGGTCACAAGATCACACGCGAAATTAAATTTTACGACATAAAATGAAAAAGAACGGATGGATGTAAATAAATGAAACAGATGAAATGATTATGATCATCACATCATCGTCATCCTCATACGATCAGTATCTTGATCCAAGAGTATTTTAAAAATTGAATTATATTTTTTTTTTTAATATTTAAGACCTTGACAACAACCTGGCATTTTACTGAATACATATATATGTATTTTATTTGAGTAGTTTAAATATATATATTTTTTTTGCAAATCCAAAATTAAAAGAAAATAATAAAAAGCCAAAAAAACCGAAACAAAAATTTGGCAAATAAAAAAAGCACATTATATTATTAGAAAATTGCTTAAGCCGCATTCTAAATGTCGTCTACAGTAAGAAAGTTGTGCGAAGCGTGGCGGTAATGTTAATTTTTCTTCTCTTGCTCTTTTTATAAAATGTTTAGAAGAATCTTTAGTTTTTGCACAAAAACATTTTTTTTTTTTTGTCAAAACAAATATGCTCTACGATATAAATAACACTGAATGATTCAACAACAGAATTTTTGTTCACTGGATAATTAAAAATAAATTAACTGAACTATGAGCAGTTGTTGAAAGTATCTTATCACCAGTGTTGTTTATATTTTAGAGTATAAAATTTGCCTTTGATATAAATCAATCTAGTTTTTGTTAATTTTTCAATATTTTATTAGATGCATTTCTTTATTAGAATAAATTCAAAAGTTTTCATGTAGTATCTTTGTTTTAATAAATTCCTAATAAACAATTGCATTTAAGTATAGTATCATATTAAAAAAGAAATAAAATTAAAAACCGTTAATATATGCCAAAGAAGAAAAATTTCAAAACATGCTCATTGAAATATAATTGTTTCTTTTTTTTTTCTCTTGTTGTGTGTTTCCCACCACCAAGTTTTATGGCCATTTTTATTAAAAATAGATATTTTACATGAAGTTTGACTTTGAATAACATAACATTTGAATTTTAATTAATTGTTTTTTTTTTCTATACAGCTAAAAGTACATATATATGTATGAATGCATAAAAAGGCTATTTATTCTATGACTAGTTTAATTAAATTGATAGGGACGAATAAATAAAGTACGAATAAATTATTTATAGTATCAGTATCAATGTGATAGAAGGGTAAAAATAAAAAATGAATTTAATCTACCTTAATTGAGTATGCACCGTTTGGTACATTTTGTCCTCCGAATTTAACATCAATGTCGTATTCTCCGGGATTGTTGAGGACATAGTAGATATCAAAGAAGCCGTCTTTTTCGATAATGTCGATATCAACATCGCTGTAAAAAAATAAGCAGTGAAAAATGTTATTAAAATCCGGTTTGTTGTGCAGGAGGCCAAGGTCCGATTTGGACTGTAGCGCCATCGTAAGTAAGTAAGTAAAATTTGGTTTAACACTTAATGAAAAAAGCAATTTAATTTAAACTTAAGAACAGGAACTTTCGTTACTGACGTTTTACTCGTTTATACATCGAATTAGAGATGGGTCGTTCACGAGTGAACTGTTCCAAAAGAACACTTCATTGAAGTGAGTGAGTGAAGTAACTCACTTCTTTTGGTGAGCTGTAGTTCCAGTCGACACGTGACAAAAAATTCAAAACGATATATAACAATCGCTGAAATATTCAAATAATGCTCAAGTGGTAAAACTAATTTGTCCGCTGAAACGAAATTTTCGAGCACCACAAAATTTAGCCCTGAACCCTTCAATTAAAGTGACTAATGGTAGTGAGTCCGGAACGAAGGAACGAAGAGTTCCATTGAGCTAGTAAACACTTCAATAGAAGTGACTAGGGGTAGTGAGTCTCGAATGAAGGAGGCAAAAAGTCCACTGAGCTAGTGAACACTTCAATTGAAGTGATTAGGGGTAGTGAGTCTCGAATGGAGGATGAAAAAAGTCCATAGAGCTAGTGAACACTTCAATTGAAGTGACTAGTAGTAGTAGTGAGTCCGGAACGAAGGAGAGAAGAGTTCCATTGAGTTAGTGAACACTTCAACTGAAGTGACTAGTGGAAGTCCGTCCGGAACGAAGGAGCAAAGAGTTCCATTGAGTTAGTGAACACTTCAATTGAAGTGACTAGGGGTAGTGAGTCTCTAATGGAGGAGGAAAAAAGTCCATAGAGCTAGTGAACACTTCAATTGAAGTGACTAGTGGTGGTAGTGAGTCCGGAACGAAGGAGAGAAGAGTTCCATTGACTTAGTGAAGAGTTTCATTGAGTTAGTGAACACTTTGAAGCGACTAGTGACTACAGAACGATGGAAGTATTTCACTGAACACATTCCTTAAAGTGAGTGACTCGGAGTGAATTACTTCACTGAAAGGAACTGCTTTGCCTATCTCTACATCAAATGATTGAGTTTCTAAAAACCATAAATGATGTTCGAGTGCCAGGATTTTAAGTTTTTATTACGCATTCAGGGAAATATTATTCTAGTAAAATTAAATAATTGAACAAAAAAATAGTTTGGGTTAGTTAGATACATGGAGAATGAAACTAAAGGAATAAGAATGTATTTTTCTGTTATGTTCGCCATTTCACAGGGGAAAAATATTTTTTTTAAACAGATTTTCACCCTTGAACCACAATCAATTTGTATTTCTATAAATCACCCTAGCCACAGACCTTGATATCATCTTTCGCCCGTGTTCAACTTGATCGACGACTTCCGGGCGTATCGTTAACAAAAGACATGTCATTTCGCTTGATATATTAATTTCAATATCTTTCTGAGAGACTCTCAGTCTTTAGCCGATAATTCGGCTTCATTTCCTTCCCTTCCCTTTTACTTATTGGTTATAACAAAACCGTAAAAAAATGTATAAAATTCCCTCTTACCTTCCACTTTCCGAAGTTATTCTGCACGTTACTGCACCATCACCTGCTTCCCTAGCATCAACGCTGATGTGACTTTTATTACCGAACGGTTGAACTTTCGGAGCATTCTCAACAATTTTACATTTCTTTGCCTGCATAAAGAGAAGAGAACATATTTTTTATAATATTTCAATATCGTGATCCCACCTTTGCTTAAAACTTACCTCTCCAATTGGATACGCGTTAATAACAAACGGTGAACCTTCTACATCCTCACCGCCATACTTGATACTAAGGTTGTACGGACCGCATTCGTCCGGTACGAAGGTGACTGCATAGGTTCCATCTTCAATTTCTTCCATTTTTGGAACAAGAGGTTTTCCTTTGGGATTCTATTAAAAAAAAAATCATTTATATTCTGTTCCGAGTTCTGCAATTTATAGATTTTACTTTAATCGAAACGTTGATATCAGCTTCACCTGCTGTTTTGGTATCGATTTGGAATTTAGCGGGTAAAGATGCTGGCATCTTCTTTTTCTGCGTATCACCAACAACCTTAACATTTTCACTCTCGAACTTCGGGAACACTGTCATCACAAATGGGCTACAAAAACATTTAATTAAACACCCTTCCTGTCCATGAAAACCAACAATGTATTACCTGCATGGGACATCCTCGTCAGCAAACTTAACGTTTGCAGTTAAAACTGAGCCTTCTTTAGGTGGAACATAATGGACAGCATAAATTCCTTCACCCTTATCTTCGACCTTTAAACTTTCAATAGGTTTGCCTTCGGAATTGCTAATCTTAACACCAACCCGTCCCGGTCCTGCATTAGATACGTCCACATTGAAATGTGTCGGAACACCTTCGCGTACTTCTCCGTGTTCTATTCCGGGTCCATATACGTTCACTTTGGTCGAATCAACCGACTCTTCCACGAAAACTTTGAACGGTGAGCCGGGAATATGTTTATCGGCAAACTTGATGGTAATATCATACTCGCCCGGTTCAGTTGGAAGATATTCGACGTCGCAACTACCGTCCCTGTTGTCAATGCAACTCATTTTCGCTTCGGACGGACCTTCAATGGCCAGCGATAGACCTCCAGTTCCAGCTCCTTTAGTCTCCACCGTGAATTTACACAGCTTATTAGTCAAACCCTTTTCGAGTCCCGGACCGTATGCTTTGCATCTGTTCGGATCGCATTCGCTCTTCACATGTACTACGAATGGTGACCCCGGTACCGGTACATTGTCGTACAAAAGTTCTATGGTATGGCGACCGGCTTCGAACGGAGTGTACATAATTCTAAAGATTTCATTTGCATTACCCGGTACAATTTTACTTGGAAGAACATTTCCGCGAGGATCGAAAATCGCACATGATAGCTTACTGGGTTCAATATCGCTTCCAATTTTGCTCATATCAACCATGAAGTCAGTTGGTGCGTTCATAATTACACCTGAGAGAGAGAATTTGATTCCGATTAGTGAAAATTTAACAACAATTTGTTATAAACAACACAAAACGTTACATTTATAATAACTATTATTAGCGGCAGTTTGTATAAAAAAATGAGGCATCAGTTTTAAATTGTAAGGCGGAGCAACGATCAATCACAAAAATTGTGTTAGGCCAATTCAAAACAATATCAACTAAAAGGAAATTTACATTTTAAGAAAATCGACCATGCTGTTAGCTGTATAAGTCCAATTTAGGGCGATATTTTCAAAATAAAGAACACACGTCTACTAAAATGACGAGATACCATGAGGCTGTATGCCCATTCCAGACACCCGGATTTTTTTCAAATTCGGTTGCGGTAAGATCATAGCCTGGAATGGTGACCCGCTTATATGATGATCATTGAACGTTATATTCACAGTATAGTCTCCAACTTCGGTCGGTAAATAGGCCACGTTACAAGTTCCATCGCCATTATCACGGCAATTAATTGCCGCTTCGCATGGACCTTCAACCGTTACACCTAATCCACCCTGGCCAGCGCCTCTTGTGTCAATCTTAAATTCGGCCGGTTGACCGACAATGCCCCGTTCCAATCCAGGTCCATAGGCTCGTACCTTATTCGAATCGCTACCGGTCAGACATTGTAGACGGAATGGCCGCGGTGTTATCGGTGTGCCGCCAAAACAAACGCTTAGTAAATATTCGCCCAATTGGGTTGGAGTGAAATTAACTAGGAAGCCTTCGGCTGTTGGTATTACGTGAGCTTTAATGCGACTACCTGATGGACTTGTTATGGTTACAGCTAGATCTGCTTTTCCGACACCGTGTGTAATAACGCGAAATTGCTGAAGACTATTTACAGGTGCAGCTATTTGAATTTTTTTTTTATGTATATTTTTGTGTACGATGTGAATATTAAAATATCTGTTTTGGCACTTATTGAAATAAATCGTATGCATGTATTGCTACTTACTTGGCTCGAGACCGTCGACTTTAATTTTGGACACATCAACGGGTTGGGTGATGACCACTTTCGGTGATAATGGCACTTTAAGTCCTCCGTATGATAAATTTGTTGTAAACGAGCCAGCTCCTGGCGGAATGAATTCCACAGCGTAAGTATTGTCTTCATTATCGACTACTTGGACTGGAATTTCAGCTCGAGTTTCATCGTGGACTATGGTAACTTTTAGGTCACCGACACCGGCATCTCTGTGTTGATTTTTCGTGTGTTAATAAATGTTCCAAGCGTATAAAGTTGTAAAAATTACCTGGCATCGACATTGAAATGTGTGGCAACATTAGGCTTAACACCAGGTTCCAGCCAGGGTCCGAAAATTTGAACTTTTGATGGATCCAGAGGAACTCCAACGTAGACACGATGTGGAGAGTTAGGTGTAGCAACTCCACCGTAATTAACTACAAGTAAATTTAAGTTAAATCTAAACATTTTAGTACAGACAAAAAAATAAATACCTTCAATAGTATGAGGAAGTCCTGATACTGCGCTATATGTACAAACTTTAGTACCGTCTGGTTTCTCCTTAATTGTAACGGGTACAGAAGTTGCATATGCATCTTGCACTATAATATCCAACGGCGCATTTCCTGCTTTCGATGTGTCGACAGTAAAAGATATTGGCTCGCCAATCGAAACTCCATTCTTTTGAATGCCCGGACCGAATGCCTTAACAAGTTCGGGATGGAAGTCGGTGCGCGGTAAGATTTGTGCAATATGAGGACTTCTCGGAATATCTTCATTGTCACAAAGAATATGTACAGCATATTCGCCAACAGCGGTCGGATGATATTTTACAAGGGCCGAACCGTCTCCATTATCATGACACTCGATTTCAGCTTGCGATGGACCAGCTACAGTGAAGCCTAGAGCTCCTGTCTCTCCGTTTGTTTCAACTACAAAAGCGGCCGGATAGCCAACAACACCGCCCGTTAGTCCCGGACCATAAGCCATAATTGCCGAATCCTTCTTGGGACCGATAGCAACTTCAAACGGACACTTTGGTACCTCCTGACCACCGTACGTAACCATTACAACGTAACGTCCTTCTTTCACCGGAAAGTAATGGGCTTCATACGTCGTTCCGTTGATTTTGTTCACCATAACGTTTTGATTAATTCCACCCGGTCCGATAATACGAACTTCGGGTACACCTTCGCCGGCACCTTCGGTGTAAATTTTAAAATCGGCATCGTCACCAACACGAACTCCAGTCGGTTGCAATCCACGACCACTTGCACGAACCTTACGAGCATCCGAAATCGGGGCAACTTTAACCGCGAACGGACTGTTTGGAATCGGATTTCCGGCGTAGAATACATTAACGGAATGTAAACCGGTCATCGGAGTTACATATTCACAGCGCCAAAGATCTTTTTCGATTTGCCGAAGTTGAGCCGGAACCGATGTCTTATGATTGGCCGGATCGATTATGATAACTTCGGGAACACCACGTCCAGCATCTGTTTCGAAAATAACGACTTCTTTAGTACTGATCGCAACAATTTATTTTCTATATTTTACCTTTAGTTGAAATATCAAAGAATGTTGGCCGGTTAATAGATACACCACTGGACTGAATACCTGGTCCAGAAATCGTAACTTTCGAGGCATCGCCAGCATGGCCTTCAACCTTTACCTCGTACGGACTTTTTGGAATATCCCGATCGGAAAATTTCACTATAACTTTATGTGTACCCTCCATTTTCGGAATATAGGAAACTGAATAGGTCAGGTTCTTGTCGTTATTGAACCGAGTATCGGCTTTTTCGGGAAGTCCCTTCGGATTGATCACAGTAACATCAACAAGACCTGTTCGAAAAAGCAATCAAGAATACCTCAATGTTAAATATTGTTCTCCAACATAACCGACCGATATTTTTACCTTTTCCAGCCGAGAAAGTTTCAACTGTGAAATTGGCTGGTGCTCCAACAACCGGTCCGATTGGTTCAATTCCGGGACCGTATGCACGTACTCTGCGAAAAAATAATTCGCAATTATTTCGACGTTTATCTAATGTTTTGATAAATGTAACAAATGGAATGGAAAGTATAATGCTTTCTTGTTAGCTGGCAATTTTAAGTCAGCTGCTTCAAACGATCTCAATACAACACTTATTAGGCGTTTACTTGTGCTAGTTTATGTGAGTTGTAAAGCATAGTCTATTATTGTTTTAATGCAGCTTAAAAAGCACTAATAAAACCATTTATTTTAAATTATCGGCGATCTAAAAAAAAAAATAGCTTTTCACGAGAGAGAAAAAAGAAACCGATCATTCGATGTTACTGTTGCTGAAGTAATAGAGAACATAGTCTTCTTCTTAAGTTGGGTAATTATTGTAACAAATCTTCAATACTGCGATCCTTCTGCTTTTTAGGCTCATGTGGGAAGGAATGATTTGTGTTACTGTTAACAATTTATACAATAACGTCAGGTTTTTTCGGCTCACGTATTCCAAAAAGCAGAGAGCTAACAGAATGAGTCCTTATATTTTGAACGAGTTGGAATCATCACCCCTGATCTGATAAGACCGTCTACAATGACTTGTTGCGAAGAGTGTACTTACGCTAAAAATGCACTGTAAGTATTTTTTGTTGAATTTCTTGCAGGCTTCGCTGGCCTAGTCTAAGCATATTATCCTAGAATCTCAGAAGTCAGAGGAGCGAGTCTCACATAAATGATGAATCCGCAAGCATTTGTTTTCTGGGAAAACTAGGATCCATTGGTAATTGGTTTACTTTCGCGATGGTATATTTATGCGATAGAGTAACCGTCTATTTTCTAAATAAAAGCTATTTCCGATAAACCCGTTTTAAAATTTATTAAACAAGCTAACAACAAATAGCTATTATTATGCCAAAAATCCAAGAATTTATTTTTAATTTCCACTAGTCTACAAAATTTCGAAATTTCTTGTAGTAAGAACCAGAACGTTCGAGTGATGTTTTGTAGAGACAGTTACTGATATTGTTATTAGTTCTTGAAACCTAATTTTAGTGGACCAAATTGTTTAAAATATACACTCATAAGAAATGCAGTCCAGGACAAAAAAAACAATGGTGGCAGTACGAAGAATACTTTTGTGGAGCCCTCGACTTTAACCCTGATAAAAGGATAAGATAGTACTTCTTTCATCCAACATTAAGGAGGTTAACAAATGTGTTGCTGACCTTCGATAGACAATTCAAATTGAATGAAAGGGAGATGATGTCTTAATCTTACCACGGGAGCCAAATACTGATTTGGACTACATCAACTAAAACTGTGTATTTCCTCCTTCTATAGTGCGACAGCCAAAATCAAGCCTTGAATTCTTCAATGATGATTCTAAGACCAATCCTTCGTCCGATCTTGAAGCTCTGCAATTTTTTTTTTCAGTACTGCTTGTTAAAATCTGATCCAGCCCCCGATGAGGAAAGGGGATGCGCATAATGATTCCATTATTTTGATGTATACCAATATGAAGCTAATTATTTACTTTCTGCTTCTAAAAAAACAAAAATTGTTGACGAGCAGAGCAGACCTAGAAGAACCCGTCAACAATAAACACCACTTCAAAACATATTAGGGAAAGTCTGCAGACTAGTGTTATCAATGCAGCATATTTATCAACAATTAGGTGAGCCGAATTTTAGAATTATTTCTAGCCAAGCGAAACAGAAAAAAAATACTACATAATTACAGTGATGACTATTTTGCATTCCAAACTTACCGGGGAGGCGGAATGCTGTTTACAAATAAAATAATAGTTTTATATTAAACAAATTTTTCTTCATTTTTTCTACATTGGATAGGATATTTTACCTAGTAAACTCCAACTAAATATCATATTCATCAACTTTTATCTTACCTGTTTGGATTCGTTTTTGGTCGGAGTGGTGCTCCAGTTTTCAATTTTGCATTTGGATACTGCGATAGATACGTCATCATGGACTGTTCGTCAATATTTGGATTAACCATTTCTTCGGGTTTAATCAATTGTCGAACGTTCAACCAATCGTCGGCCAAACCCATAGCTTCGGATGCATTTTGTACGGCATCTTTTGGATCCCAGATTTCCCAATCGGGACATAAGCCAGGCGCGCATGCATCGACCAAGGCACCGACAGCTTTGCCGCTTGTCCAATCATTTGT
This sequence comes from Beris chalybata, assembly GCA_949128065.1. Taxonomy (NCBI): domain Eukaryota; kingdom Metazoa; phylum Arthropoda; class Insecta; order Diptera; family Stratiomyidae; genus Beris; species Beris chalybata. Next base: position 139,292,911 of record OX421894.1, read on the forward strand.
AAAATTGCCAATTGGTAGGTCTGGAACTTTTGTATGGATCCAGTTGAGAAGTCTGTAGCGAAATTAAGATTATGTACAAAAAATTTTTTTCAAAAGATTTCGAAATTTTACCTTTGTTTTGGTGTTGGTCCTGAACCATTGATTTGATTGTCTTCTTCGCCTTCCCACATTGGCATTGAAATCGAATAGTGAAGAATTAGTGTCCATATTAGTCCTAAAATTAGTTTTAGTTTGCAGTCTACAATGTCAGATGAATCTGAAAAAGAAAAGGTTTAATTAAATACTTTGCATAACTTGATATTTGCTTATAAAATGAACTTGAATGCTTTTTTTCGTTATTTTTCTGTTTATACTTTGTGAAGAAATATTCGACCCAAAAAGCGTGAAAACGAGTTTAATTTGTTTTAATTAATTTCCAAATATCCCAAATTGAATGATATATCAAATTGATATTCACTTCTACATGCTACTTTCAAACACACCTAAAAACGTGATCGGCCTTTTTTCGTAATTCGACCCACATTGTATGAAGAAGGGTTGAATATGTTTTCATGATTTCCTCAATATCTGTTATGGTCGATTAGATATGAATTTTTTTTGTTTAAATATTTAATTAGATGTCACACCCGATCGATCAATCAATCGGATCTTAGGTCCTAAAAATGCAGCAGTGCCACTTATACATATCTAGTCAAGCAATCTAAATATCAAACAATTGTTAATTTATGGAATAAAATAAATTCTAGTAATACCTACTAATAAACCTACAATTTATTTTCGAACGTTTTCGAACCATTTCAGTATTCGACCCAAAAAGTGTGAAAACAAGTTTAATTTATTTTCACTAATTTTTCAAGCTGGATGAGATACCACATTGATTTTCCCTTCCACATGCTACTTTCACGTACGTTAAAAAAACATTTTCGGTATTTTTCGAAATTCGACCCAAATTGTATGAAAAAGGGTTGAATATGTTTTCACGATTTTCTCAATATCTCTTATGGCCGATGATATATGAAATTGTTTAGCTTAAATATTTAATTAGACGTCGCACCCGATCGATCGATCGATCAGATCTTAGGACCTAAAAATGCAGCAGTGCCACTCCTATCTAGTCAAGCAATCTAAATATCAAACAATTTTTAATTTGTGTAATATTAAGTATATCTATCAGAGCAATAATATAAATACTTATTTATACACTGCGTCAAAGATAATAAATTATCAAAAAAATTGTATAACATGACCCGCCTCAAGTAGACCACTATTAAAATTTAATAGCCCATCATCCATGAATTGCAAAAAATATAGGTAAAATTATACAGCAACAATAAATAATAGTTTTTACAATGCTTGCTGTTGTTAAATTTGTTATCTTTATGTTGAGCGCATATATCAAATTTTATCAATTATTTGCTGTGATAGACCATAAATTAGCTTTTGTAATTATAGTTTTGTTCTCTATAGTATCAGTAAAATTTAACATTAATATTACTTAATAAGTTTAAATTAAATTACAGATGAATTACAGTCTTTCGTGAGTTAAATCCCTGTCCTGTTTTGAATTGAAGAATTAGTTCAAGATAGGCACAGAGATTCGTAGAATAAAGTGGCGTTGGATCGGTCATATCTTGTGGGAACCAGGATAGTACATTTACAAAGAGACGAGGGAAACGTCTTAAAATGGAAAAATCCCAGTGAGAGCTAAATGCTGTTCAAGCCCAGAAATATGACACATGAACAATCACTCAAAAGAATTGAATCAACCGAATTCAAGACTTATCACTTCCCACAGGCTACAGGTCAATTTTTGCGAGACTAAAAATTAGTAAAACAGGGACAAGATCAAATTTAATGAATAGAAATTATCTTATAATTTTCAAGTCCGCTTTTTTTATTGTATTAATTAATTTGTTATGATACCAAAGAATGCACAGCTAGCAAAAAAATACACAAGAATGTCGAACCTTCTTCATATTGCTATTTAAAAAAAGTGCCAAACTATGCATTTTATAAGTCACTCATCATAACTTTTGAGAACGATTTTCGCATATCCATGTTGTCCATAAATTAATATGGAAAAACACATAGGAACACTATTGGATATAGAATAACAAAACCACAAAAAACGAATTTCGCCCATGATATTTATGACGAATTTACATTTTTGATGGCAGCCAATGTTAATTAAAAACTCAAACAAGAGCTGAAAAATGATAAAAGAAAAATTTACAAACAATTGTAGAATTGCTGGATAACAATAAAATTGTAAGCCGAGTTAATTGAATAGCCAGACTGTAATATTTCCTGTAGCAAAATAAAATATGAAAAAAAAAAATTCTGCAAATACTCTGGATGCAACTTTATTATTTTATCAAGTTTAGTTACTAAAACTCCTCAAAAAATTATCGGTTTTTATGTTAAACCCCAAGGAAGTAGTTTTATAAGCTATTAATCCCTAAATAGATTTCTAGCCGTTTCAAGAAAGATCTCGTAGAAATGAAAAGCAATTCAATATCTCATCAAACCCAAGAGATATAACGAAATTCGTGAAAACATGTTCAACCCCTTTTCCACTTCTTTTAAGGTTGTAATATCGATTAAAAAAATTATTAGGCGCTTGCAAGAAAAAGTATGGGAACGAATTCGAATCTAGGAAATATGGCAGAATTCATGAGTCAATCTTTTATCCAACTACGGGGTTGACTATTGAAAAATCCTGAAATTATTTCTTAGGAAGTAAGAGAAAAGTCATGAGAACCAGTTTGATAGGTAATCAGACCTAAAAAGATGTGTTTGAATTCGTTAAAAAATTACTCAATCGACCCACTTAGGGGTTGATAATATTGGGTTTTTTTAGCCATTTTGCCCAATAGTGTATTTTAAAGATATACATTAACATTATAATTAAATAAAGAGACTCTGATCCCCCCAAAAAAACATCCCCCCGATAAAATTTATATCTTAGAGTGCCCATTGAGGCCATTAAGAACGGTAGCAGCTTAGATATAGACTAATTTTAGCTTTAGGATTAAGATTGAAAAACTTTTAGCATTGAGAGTTTTCGGCAAATAAAGCACTTTTAAAACTAAAAAAAAACCACTTAGGGGTTGAATATCGAAAAAAACTGAAATTAACTTTTAGGCAATTATATAGAAACCACGTGAAAGTAAAAAAACCAATTTCATATTCATCAGACCTAAGAGATATGTTGAAATTCGTGACGCACACACGTGCACCAGCACTTTACACCTCTCAGTGGTTCAATACCAAAAAATTCCGAAATAAATTTTTAAGAAATAACATAGTCTGTGGAGGTAAAAAAATTCCACATGTCTGGAAACAGCTAAATGTGATGGAACTCGTAAAAATCCATGAAACTCCTTAGAAATTGCACATTGAAAAAAAAAACAAACAACAAAACAAATTCTAGAGCACTTACATATATAAAAATCCAGTAAAATTACAGCAATTTAATATCTTATTAGACCTAAGAGATATGACGAAATTCGTGCAAATATATGAATCTTAGAGCGTGCCCCTACAATAATTTTACATAAATACAACTTTTGTACGTTTGATCGTTAAAAATTGAATAAATCAGAATTTCAAATAAAATATATTTTTTTTCTGATAGAGGCTGATTAGGTCTAAGTCCTGTGGAAATCCCAAGATCCTAAATCAAATAGTTCTTGGAATTTAAGTTTTAGAATCCCTCGATTCTAGCTCACCACAGTTCCAAACACTGTTTTAGTCCCCTTCTGTATCCCTTCACCATTTTAGTGAATCAATCGACCTACCAAAAATTTGAATAGAAAATAGAGCTAAGAGCCTCCTTCAAGTTTATAAACGGTGGGCAGACGGACAAACAATTTTTTTTTGTGATAATCAAATTTTTTTTGAGGTAGCTATCAAGTCAATTTAAGTGTTAGAATACACGATATCATGTAAGTCTAGAATTGCATTGATGTAATGTATACTTACAAGGCGTAATGTTTACATCAATGACATTCAAGATAAGATAAGAAACATTCTCAAAAAAATCATTAAATTATTATCCGATTTGATTACACTATATCAATCGTAAAACTACCAACATTTTTGTTAAAAATTCCAACCTTTATTAATTACTCTCGTTAGTTTTATTTGATCAATCGAATCTGAAGATAACGAGTGCTATGGAATTAGCCGTCCAGTTAAGAAAATGTGAATGACCTAAAATCGACTTCTCTGATAAGACACTATACTTAAAACAGACCTTATAGCTACCAAGTTTATCATCTTCAACCGGTGAAATATGAGTACATATTTTTTTTAACGTATGATCGGCCGGCCGGACGTAAATCATTTGTCCCCTCCTCATACCTGTTACAAGTTTTTCTACCGGTAAACATAATTTCATATCGACTTACTTTCGTAAGGTATGTCCCAAGAATTTAGTATCTTTACTACAGACAGATTCCATCAATACAAAAAAAAAAATTACCTACATTATTTTCTTCACGGACGGTGAGAATGAAAGGGAAATTATTATGAGAACTCATGCGATGAAATACCTTTTGGGAACAACTTTTATTTTACAAGATGAATTTTAAAACAGTTATGAACTATTGTAATATAATGTAACCGGTTACAAATTACTACTATACAACCAGTTTCCAACTTAATTCTGTTCAAGTGTTACTTCTTGATCATTTCATGTAAACGGTAGAAGCCATTTATTTGGACAGGTAAAACTTGTTAAAACAAAAAAAAAAAAAAATTCCGGTAAGTTCTTAATTGTTGAAGAATGAGTATGCAGGATGTTGGTACAAAGACTATTGACGGTTACTAATTTTTTCACGATGAATAGTGTAATTTGTTAACAGCTCATTATTTAGAATGTGCGTTTTTTTGAATGGTAGTCGATAGTGTGAATTATAGTGCTATTTGGGCTTATTGAAGTGCAAGTTAGGGCTTATTATAGTACAATTATGTCTCCAACCAGCCGTTCAGTAGTTACGAGTCACTACTCCTTCAATTGAACTGTTCACTTATTCTATTCTCTTCACAAATACGCCGTTCAGCAGTCACTCATTAGTCAATCAGTCGTTCAATTGAACTGGAGTATGTGGGTTGGTTTCTATAAAAAGACAGTCAGTCAGTTAGTTTTATTGTGATTGTCGGTTGAGAAATAGGAAGGTTAGAGTTGTATACATATATCTGAGGGACACAGAGGCGATTGAAGAAACGAAAAGATTGGTTGGTTGCTTGTCTCTCTTTTCACCGTGGTCGAACAGTTCATTTCATTATGCTTCGTTCTTTCTTCATTCGTTTCAATTTCTTTTTACGTAGGGGGGTACGCGTACCTCCCAACGTACCATGAGCAAATAGGCTGAGATTTTTACAAGTGACTATTTAAATTAAAGGTGCGGGTGTCACTGTTTCAAATCCGCAAACAGATTTTAAAAAAAAATTACCCATTCGAATTGAACCGCAGACGAGGGCACCCTGAGAGGGGGGGGGCAAGAAGGGGCACTTGCACCCTCCTGTATTCCACCAATCTTCAAAATAATAATATCATGATAGAAGGTATAATTTGCTAATCACATGTGACTTAATTATTTTGCTCGTTTCTACTGGTTACCATAGGTTATTCAAATCCGGTTCGACGGACTAAAAATCAACAATTTATTACATTTGTATGTTAACACAATTATTCCAAAAGTGAAGCCTTATTAGGTGGATAGTGGCGTAAGGTTAGCAACGTTGTTAGGTGTTCCTGGATATAACTTTTTGTGTGACTTTAGGTCAAGTGAACTTTTTATTCATCCTCTTTGGAGACCTTACCAACTCAGGTCAGTTACCTCCTTTTATACAGTTTTCGTCACATGGTTTCTCCTAACAGTAGTGACACGCATGCGTGCCCGTCTTTGGGTCTCTTATCACTGCAATGTACATATTTAAAATTTTAAAAGCCGGTCACAGACTTATCGCGTTTCGCCTAATTCGCGTCTTTCTAGTGTACAGAGGTTTTTCGTTGGTTTCTCGCGTTTCGCGATTCGTCAGTGATCTCTATTGGAGTTTTTTGGCGGGTTCTATATCAAAGGGTTTTGCTTGACGAGACAGTGACGAAAAATGTGCGAGACGATTTTTTTATGACTTTCTTGTGAGTTTCATGTGTTTCGTGAAACAAGATAAAAAATTCGCGAAATGTGGAAAACGAGAAAAGCAGGAGAAGTCTGTAGCCAGCTTAAAAGTACTTCTCAATGATATTTTTTGACAGAAATTTTTTTTGTTTTGAGATCTGAGAAGCTAAGACAAAAAAAAAATAACAGAAAGTTAACGTCTAAGTGAAGGAGTATAATGACCCACATATACCATACCAAGGAACAATACATCCTTATAACGCATCTGCTTTTGGTGTAATGTTATTTACAAAGCTTTATAAGAATTTGTTTCAATCAAATAAAAAAAAATTGCATGTTTTTAATATCAATAGCGGGCTACTTTCTCGCTGACTTTGTCCGCTGTCTTAAAACAAGCCAAGCCAAGCTAACGATTTCGATCCGAAAACTCTAAACTAAAATTAGGTAGGGCTCCAGATTAAAATCGCTACTAAAATTTGCACAAATCAGTCAGGATAAACTCGTTCTTATGTAATTGCTTTGAAACTGGTTTCTTTGAACAATTGAGATTCATTAAGAAACGATGGAAAGCCTGAAAGAATTTAAAGCAATTTCTGTGACTACATTGCCTTAATAAATAATTCATAGTAAGACTGTCGGCGCGGCAGTGTATTTGTACAAGTCAGGTGAACCTGATCATCGGAATGAAAAAGGTAAACGTGTGCCCTTTTACTGTTTACACATGTTCACATCTTGTCCATCAAGTTTTAATGGTTCAAGCTTCGCGATTTTCTTTACACATTTGTTAATTTAGCGAAGAGTTCCAAGACGGCAGTAACGGACAGATTTTAAATATGAAACTCAATCAAGATAAATTTTTCTGTATGTATTTAATTCCGTATGGTAGGTACTTGAAGATGGTTGGCGAATGCAAAATTGTCTTTTTAGAAAACCTGACCATCTGGACCGAAAGTGCAATGTCAAGGAGAAATTCCGGTCAGATAACATCTCGAACTGTTTGGACTGACCCCGGCACACAACAAGGTATGCGAGTTACCTGTATTTAATTTCCCATCAGGTTTTTTTATTTCATATTCGTTTCATCTCATTAGTCGGTATGTTTACAAGCTTCATACCTGACTTCTGACTGTACTATATGAACATCTATCTTGTGCCAGATTTGAAGAGAAAAAAATACACTTCTAAGCAAAATCGGATAGTTCTACTGGAATAACCAGAAGATCTACCCGATATAAACCGGTGACACTGACGATTCCATATTTATTTTCTCCGAGCCAAATCAAGCACGCAATTCAGGTGTAAGCTAACACTAAACAGACTTAATCGTACATCTGTGGCTTCAGGCCTTCAGAGTTTATGTACATTTACCTGATTACCCGGTCAACAAATGCCTGTACCTGGTTAGTTAACCAGTTTTTCCAATTTCTCTGTAATTATTTGATTTAAAATCTATGCCTGTATCGACTACATCGTTTCTTCACACCTGCAATCGGTTTTATCATTTTTTCTAATCAGCCAACCTGTATCTTATGTTGCATTATTTGTTGTTAGCATCATCCAAATTCGTATTAATCGCGATCTTGCCGTACGGAATGAGATTGATCGCATTAATAAATTTGTGCACATATACAGAACTTTATAATGACCCAGACTCTTATTGCTGCTACTGCTGTTGTTGACGGTGCCATTTGTTGACCTTGTTCATTACCAGCGAATATAGTCGCTCCCATATACGGGTCCCAAAACAACACTATACATTTATCTTTTGATTATGAGAAAATTCAATGCTAAATTTAGAAATTGCTTAACACATTCAGTCAACTTATTTAAGCAGTAGAATAAAGACAACAATAAATCGAGTTAAAAAAAAAATTGTTAAAATACTTGTGCTTAGTTCGTTTTGATGCGATAAGAAATTTTCACTTTAACGATCCTCTGTACAATAATTTATGACAAATTTTTGCAAATAGCAGGAACGAGTACAAAATGTTGCCTTGAGGTGATCTTGCAATATGGTTGGTTCGTATCAGCCGGTGAGATCATTTTCTTTACAATTGATGCTTTTTTTATTAATTTTTTTTTATACAGGTACAGTGAAATTGCTTTGCAATTCTTACACACTCCTATATATGATTCTAAGAATAATGATGATTGAGCGATATTACTAACTCATTCAGAGTTGATGGAGTGATTTGCGATGAAGATATTTTTTTGGGTTAGTGCAATTTTTTTTCTAGTTCGGTTCAGCTGTATTCGATCAAATCATTCCAACCATTCATAACGATCAAAGATTGAACGAGCGATTAATTTCAACTTTGAACTCATTTTGGTTCTAGTGATGCTATCTTCGGGTTTTATTCATTTGAACGAATTCCGTCATATCCCTGAGATCTGATTAGATATCGAAACAATTTCTACTTCCTCTAATTCTTATTATTTTAGCCTATAAACCGTTTTCAGGATTTTTTCCTCTTCAACCCTTAAGAGGGTCTAAACTGGTTGCATATATTTTCACAAATTCCATCATATCTCTCAGATCCGACTAGATATCGAATAAGTTTCTACTTCCACTGAATTTGTATATTATCGCCTAAAAACCGTTTTCAGTATTTTTTCCTATTCAACCCCTAAGAGGGTTTAAACCGGTTCCGCACATTTCACGAATTCCATCAGATTTTTTTCCACTGAATTTTTAGGATTTTTTCCTCTTCAAACCCCAGAGCACATCATAATAGTTTAACCCCGATGTGGGTGCCAGGACATGAGGGTATTCCGGGTAACGAATCGGCTGACCAGCTAGCTAAGCGGGGAGCCAACTCACCATTGATAGGCCCGGAACTATTCTGTGGAGTAGGTAAAGGCTTCATTAAGGACGGCATTTTAAAGTGGGTAAATCTTCAGGTGGAAGATTATTGGAACTCCCTTTCAGGACTTAGACAGTCAAAGAAATTCCTGACCTTCTCAAGTAGGAGAGAGAGGTATCGAATAAATTTCTACTTCCACTGAATTTTTATATTTTTTATCGCCTAAAAATCGTTTTCAGGATCTTTTGCTATTCAACCCCTAAGAGAGTCTAAACTGGTTGCATATATTTTCACGAATTCCGTCAAATCTCTCAGATCCGACTAGATATCGAAAAAATTTCTACTTCCACTGAATTTGTATATTTTCGCCTAAAAACCGTTTTCAGGATTTTTTCCTACTCAACCCCTAAGAGAGTTTAAACCGGTTCCACACATTTCACAAATTCCATCATATCTCTCAGATCCGACTAGATATCGAATAAATTTCTACTTCTACTGAATTTTTATATTTTTTATCGCCTAAAAACCGTTTTCATGATTTTTTCCTCATCAACCCCTAAAAGGGTCTAACCTGATTGCATATATTTTCTCAAATTCCGTCATATCTCTCAGATCCGACTAGATATCTATTTTCACTGAATTTTTATATTTAAAATCGTTTTCAGGATCTTTTTTTCTTCAACCCCTAAGAGGGTCTAAGCCGGTTCCATACATTTTCACGAATTCCGTCATATCTCTTAGGTCTAATCAAGTAACGAATTAAATTTTTACTTCCACGAACTTTTTATATAATCGTCTAAAAACGATTTGAGGATGATTTGATATTCAACCCCTAAGGGAGTTGGAATTTGTTTACGAATTCCGGCATATTTCTTGGAACTGATGAGATATCGAAATGATTTTTGCTTTTTCGAACTTTTTGGATAATTGCCACAAAGCTACTATCAGGTTTTTCGACATACCTTTCAGGTCTGATTAAATAACAAATTGGTTTTAACTTCTACTGGCAGAGCAAACGGGTTGTATATGTTTCCATAAATTTTGTCAATATCTCTTACATCTGATGAGATACGAAACTAGATTTTAACTCTATTGCATAGTAACCTGCATCTCATCTTTAATTCCGAGCTTATACCCAAAAAAAAAAAAATAAAGATGCCCAAAAACCGTTGTATTTTATGTTAGGAAAGTAAAATTAATGACATTTAGATTTAATACCCTATTGCATCGCATATCTACTGTTTTAAAAACAACCTAATCAAAATTCTACTTTTATACTCAATTTACATGTTGAAAGCTCGTCTACTAACATTTGCCTTTTATTCAACAAAACATTTTCTTCTAGATTCGAATAAGCAAATTTTCTAGTTCTTATTTCTCAATACACGCACAAGCCGAGAGCGTTCATCCATAGACAAAAGTCTTGAACTTAAAGAATCGTAATATTGTTGAGGATTATGGAGTTTATATTATGTCACAGAACCAGTTTCTTGGGCATGGTCGATGATGGTCTATAAAATGTATATTAAAAGCCCTGTCATCGACCTGCAAACAATATCGAGTCAAAGATATTTAATATTCATTCATTAGAAGCCCTACTGTAATTCAAACTTTTAACATTATTTACAGCAAGAAAACGAGGTAGGTACGTGTTTGATAAAGTATGATTACATGCATTGAAATAAAATGCTTGACGAATTCCCCCGATAAGAATTGATTTGCTCTTATCATACTTTTAAACATGAATAATTGCTATTATTGAGTATTGAGTCGTTACTTCGACCTTCGACGTAGATTCATAAAAAATTGGATTTTGTTTGCTGTTCTGGACCATTGGACCTGATCTACGGATATTTGTAAAAAAAATTTTCGCCGAATTTTACTAATTACAGGCTACAAATTTCGCAATTTAAAAGCATTTAATCACCGATCAAATTTAACGATAGTAGGCGCCTGAAGCCTAATATCCAACCGGTTGGTTAGATTATCAATTTAAGCAAAAGGCAGGCATTTTTTTATTGAACAATTCGATCTTTAAAAATCGACACAAAAGTTATTAGTAAACAAGATTGAAGTGCCGATAGCATTGTTGAAATTGAAGAAAGAATTCACTGCATTGATGAATCTTGGTAGAAATTTAAATAAATATTTCGGAATGAATGTGATACCCAATACCTTCAACTAATTGCATTAAGGTAATTTATACGGAGGTTATATATAGTAGCAGCCATCCAAACTATGGATCGACTCACTTGGACCATTGGGTTGGTCCATTGTGATAAATTTATACGGAATAATTAATTTGTTGACTAATTCAACCGCCACCTAGACAAGAGCATGAACCATCAACGTAGTAAGAGTGGTTGTGAATGAGGTTGAGTTAAAGATACTAGAAGAGAAGTACGAAACAACCCAATAACCAACATCTTGATCCAATGACCTATTCCTCCCAGAACGACATCATAATGCGAATAATCCCTAGTATGTACCACACTATCAGTTTGCCAAATGGCTATGATCTGAAAGGTCCATTCATCGGTGAAAATAATTTCTAAATGTTATGATCACGATTAACACACTCTTCTCACTATATGGTAAAATCTAAATTACATTGATCTTGAACTTGACCAATAAAATTACAATAGAACTGAACGTTGAACGAAAATGAAAGTGCACATCGAAAATGAGAGTGTGTATCAATCAATTAAACTGGCAATTAAACAATACTTATAAAAATAAACCACAGTACAAGATATAAGAATTAGAATTAACATGCAAAGTACATGATTGAACCATTCCGATTTGAACATGAAAGTGTGATTCGGCCCTACATTGAGAAGATGTATGAAAAAAGTGTATTGACTGTCTTGTAAGAGTGTCAGAAATTTGTCATACTGCCACCAGGATCAGAAGAGGACTGAATTGAATGTGAGCCAGTTGGATGGCAAATAACGATGGTCATTTCGTTGTGGGAAATGTATAGCATGGAAGAATCAAACTTGCGAGTCCTTCAGAGCCATCGAGAAGAAATTAACAATACAGGAAAGCAAGAAAACCGGCAATATGTCGACTTTATTAGTCAGTTTGAGGTCTGTCCAGCAAGGTCAAGACCAAAACTAATGAGTAATATCTTTGAATAAAGATAGATATCTAGGATCATCGAATGACCACTGAGTAAGCGGTTAAATTGATTGGATAGTATGGAACAGCTCATTCCACTGTCAATGAAATCATCACCAATGTCGTCATCACAACTGCATAACAAATTCTATATGATGACGTGATGTGTTGTTTCTCTAAAACAACCTCTATCCAATGTCACTAACGACAACCTGCCAAGCAATCCCGTCATGCATTACTAATGTATGGAAAAAAAAAATAGTACCATCAAACGATGTCAATGTCGAAATGGTTGGTAAGCAGAGTGAGAAGACGATGCATAGAGGGATGTACGACATGTTGAACAGTGACACGCATTGGTGAAAATAAACAAAAGTTAACTTTATAGTAACGCAGTTGCTATGTGTACTATTAAAACTTAGTACCACAATTGCATGACTATATCGGCGACAATTGTTCATCTCACAGGTGACTTGTTTCATATCAAACCGTTGTACATATAGTTTGCTCGAAGCAGCGTAACATCTTCTTGTAAGTCTCATCTTAATACTCGTATGTATGGCCTTGATGATGTTTGATTGATGGGATATTATTCATTCTTCACATTATACACCACCCGTAACTGAGCTATTCCGAAAAGATAGGTAGATGTTATTTTTCTTTTGCAAATTTCATGTGTTTTTGGTTCCGAAAGGGAAAGTTGTAATTATGAAGACGGAAACATTGTTTGTGTTCTTTTCGGGGCGCATTCCTGACTTTGTCGGCAAAAACTCCAGGTAACAGATTTTATGATTAAGAAAAAAATTTAGCCACAACGTGTGATAATAACATGGATTACACACATCATGTTGGTGTGAATATGAAAACACTTAAAAGACAAAAAACAGCAACAAAACGCTGGAAGAATAAGTAACACCAACCCATAGGTATGCTACTGCTTTGGCATTGTATTTGCATTTTTCTGAATTTTCTGATTGTCGTGGAGGAAAATGTGTGAAATTATCTCAACTCAAGTGAAAAACTGGTACATCTATATTTTCTTTTAATTTATGGCAAAATTGTATCTTAAAGTTTCATCTCACTGCGAAGGAAATTTGAAGCTAGAAAAATATTTGTTTATGTTCATCGCACTATTGCTACCGACTTGTTTAGTCTTCAGTGTTTCAAAAGTAGCGTCAACCATCACCTACTCGAGTGCCTTTTAGTAGGTGATGGTACTTAAATGTAACAACAATTTAGGTATAACCCCTTTTTTTCCTCCCTACATTGACCACATCATTACTATGTCGTTAAAAGGTAATGCCTTTTTATTTACATATATAGGTATGTATTAAAAAAATCCTAGAATTAGATTGACACAGTAATGTATTAATCAGCGCTTCGTGGGTAATGCATACGGTAATGACTGACTGCTTTTTGAAATTTTCCTTTCCATAAGATTCTATCTAAAATCATGCGTCTAGTCGACTATTCTCTAAATTTCAGACCTGATCTTCGTCGGTAGTCAAGGTAATGGAAATTTAATTTTTTTATTCATGAATGTGGTGATTACTGTTTATGCCAAGAGGAAGCAATCACCTTAACCGATCAGTAAGTACTCCCCGTCCTTGGCGATCCTCATATAGGAGTAATCGATGATGTTATGAAGAAAGTAATGGTTAGGACCTTCGAATAAAGACATAAGAAAGTGGACTAGATCGGGAGAAGCTAAGCCGAAATTTAATTGCGCACATAACACTTTTGACACACTTTTGAAATCGGCCAAGTGACAAGTGAAGGGTTTTCACCGGGTTTGTTCATTTTCATGAATATTCTGTATTCAATGTGTGACCACTGTGTACGATACTTACATCCTCCTGGATAGGACTTACCAGGAAAACAATACAGCATCGATTCTGTAATCTTTACAGTTCATACTGGAAAAAATTATTATTGTGAGTGGAGAGGTGATAACTTAGGAAGTGATGATAGACGTTTCTAAGCACGTATAAGACGTATTAAAGCTCAGACTCAATCTTAGACATAATACATATGGTCCTGTAGCACATCTACCTCAAAAGCGTCAATAAACTCGATTAATTAAAATTGAAACGTTAATTCGAAATTTTCTCTTAATAAAGAAAATCCCTAAAAATTGTTACATCTCCAACCATACGATTATAATTCATTCTAACAAGACAGAAATTCGTTTTTCTGATCAATTTCGAACCGTGAAATTTCGAGTTTATACATAAAATCGTCTAATTTTTCATTTTGATTTTCAATAGGTACACAACTGACGACATAATAAGCAAAAATTCACGCCAGGTTAACGACCGGGCAATCTGTAATGGAAGAATTATTCATGGTGAAACAAGTGGTGGTAGAAAAAAGTTCTAAGAATTCAAACATTGACGTCAGAGAAATTGTGGGCCAACGAAACTTGTTTGGTCTACGAAAATGAAGATGACCGCCACAAAGATCAGGTAAGTTAAAACGAGTTGGATACGTACGAAATTCGCCATGGGGATGTACCACCCTTGCCGATTAGTGACTAGCCTGATAGTCTACAAATTCAGAGTCAGAGATTGTGGGTTTCTAATCTATCGTCTGCTATTGTTGAGCTTTCCTCAAGAAGGTTGCTAGACTTAAACTAGTAATTGCAGAAGGAGTACGTAACTCAAGGTTGTTGCAAATTTAAATCCATTTCTAAAATTGTAAAAAATCGTCAACACACACAGAGATAGATGTACTCTTGGCTACGTAACTTTTGCAAATGTCAAGCTATGACGCTAAGATTTAGAGGGAATGTCAACAACAGATGTACCAACTTAACAAAAAAAAAACAGAACTCAAATCGGAACAATAAAAGCGCCACACGGTGGTTATTCCGGGAACTTTTTGATCAAGGTGGTATTCATCAAGCGAGGGATTGAAATACTGATTTACCCTATTTTCTCACTTATAAATTTTGGCAAGCTCAGACAACACTGAATAGTCAGTAGTATTCAGTTCAAGCGCCGCCCTCTGTTGTCATATATGAACAGAACATAGACCATTGCATTCCTAACAAAAATTCCCGGCTCTTTAGTTGTACACAGTTTCTTTTCCAGAGACTTTTCTATGGGAAAAAAAACTTTATCAGTTTCTTTTTAAAGTCATACAAACAGTTCTTTCAACTCGAAGTGCAACTTACGTTCACGTATGTAAATCAAATACAGCTAATAAGGCCCACATTAAAAAAATATATGAATTCAGCTAATAAGTTCAAGTCAATTTTCATTTCTTTCGCCTGCCTACACTTTCTTTTCATCGCACTTACAAGTGTGCAAATAAACGTAGGTAATCTTGCAATGATTTACTCAATTCAAACCGAGCTCAAATCTTCAATTAGAAGTACTTAACTTTGCTGTGGCGTCTAATCCAATTTATTCAATTGTACCGAACAGATATGGAGAAAATGTGATAGGGTTTTATTACGATCTGCATCATTAGGTATTTTACGAATATGAAAGATTGTGGGCTGGAAATATGAAATTAAAGAGTTAGTCGAGTCATGAATTTTGAAAGCAATGAAACTTATTGTCTAAGTCAATATTTCTGCAATATTTTTATTAATGTGTGACCATATTTCTTCGTTTTCTTCAATCTTCTATAGTGTTATATTCGACTTAGCCTACTCGAGAATTTTGGACCAATCGCTTTTTTTAGGGACATCAACCAAAGGTATCGTTTCACCAGCTTGCTTGATCGACATTCAACTCCACTTGAAAAAAATGGTAAACATCTATATATACATATCTCATCCCCACCTCTGCAGACTACTCTACAGTTTTCTCATCAACAGATCCTTCCAAGTTAAGCTAGGCTCAACGACAAATCCATACATTAATGAAGTAGGAATACCTGCGTTCTATCCGCTCTTCTGTTCTCGATTTACACTGCTAACATTCCTCCACTTCCACCACCAGGACATCGAAATCCAGTGAAAACCCTCCAATATGCAGACGACCTACAGGACGACCGAACTTCATCCAGAAACATTTTAGACTCTCAGCATCGGCTAAACACAGTTCAACTCGAAACGATCCACTCCAGAATATAATTCCCATCCAACAAATTCAAGATACAATGGAGGTTAAGAAATTCAATAGACGGTGAAGGTTACAAAATTCAACAGACGGTGGATATTACGAAATTCAAGAGACAGTGGAGGTTGAGAATATTAAGAGCCGGCGGAGGGGTTAAGAAATTCAAGAAACAGTGGAGGTTACAAAATTCAAGAAACAGTGGAGGTTACAAAATTCAAGTAACAGTGAATGTTACAAAATTCAAGAGACGAGTGGGTGGATGTTACGAAATTCAAAAGACAGTGGAGGTTACACAATTCAAGAGACGATGAAGGTCAAGAAATTCAACAGACAGTCGAAGCTGAGTATTTTAAGAACGGATGAGGGGTTAAGAAATTCTAGAGACGGTGGAGGTTATGAAATTCAAGAGACAGTGGAGGAGTTAAAAAATTCCAGGGGCAGTGGAGGTTAAGAAAGCACAGAGACGGAGGAGGTACATAAATCGCAGGGTCATCTCAATGAGTGAGAAGCAACCCTAAAATCACTAGGCTAATACATTATATCGCTCAATATAGTACCAAGGCTGTTTACTGCATTTAGATTGCGCATTTCTCCGTATAAAATGATTAATCATCATGATTAAATTTATTTGAACTTGGACTCAGTTTGATATGCGATAAAAACAGCCAAACATAAGCGTCTCTAAATAATAGCGAAAAAGTTGCATAAGTCTTTTATTCCCTGGAAAATCTAAAGTATTAACCACTGACTTAGTTTATAATGCAGATAAAAACTGATAAGATAAAAAAAACTATGATGCAATGTTTTTCGCAATACTTTCTATTCTAGTAAATATTTTTAATGTATACTTAAAATGGCCTTTTATCTCGGACGAATACACGCAAACGTGAGAACAAAATTAAAAATAAAAAGAAAAAAGAATTCATTTGTTCCCAGCAAAACGGTCAACTTAACTTCCTCTTTACTTCTTATAATAGTCCACTAGATGAACCTCTTTGCGAAATGCTCTTAATTCGCCAACTTCTTAACGATCTTGTCAAAAACCATTAGACCGGCATTTTCAAGGTTGACGTGAAATCTGTTTTCTCAGATTCGAATTGTTCGGGGGAACAGGTTATACTGCGCGGAAACCAGAATTATTTTTACGTGCCACAGGTAGATATCATCACACATAGAGGTAACAGCAACACAGGTAAGTCGGTGGTTATAGCGCGATTCCTATAGAGCAAACCTGATAGCCGCGGCGGCAATGAGGTTTAATTTGTTTACGTGTATCGGTTGAGCGGAGGTATTAGTTCATTAAAAATGCTGGAAGCTTCGGATTTACGAAATCCTCCGAAAACAAACTTGCTATGAATGAGTAGTAGTAGGCAGCCGGTTAACATGACTAGAATCTTATTTGAGGAAGATTTTTGAAGAAAAGCAACGATTTACCTTATTCCTTTTTTTTAATGTGCCTGGGATTTAACGTTTTAATCTAGGGATTATGTTGATTGCGGTATGGCATAAGTACCATCTGCGCGATCATTATGGAATTTAAAAATTTTAATCGAATTTTGTTTTGATGATATCATTTTTGGTATGAACTTTGGATGGATGGTAGAGCAATAATGTACCACCACACTTTAGATGGGTATCCCAGGAAGTCAAAATTATTAAATTTCTGATCTTATGTGACCAGACAGACAGAGATTTTCTCACTGGATCGATCATATATTAAGAAAACTAAGGTATGGACCAGCAATTCGATCATTTTACAGATAGAGTCCCGAAATAGACTGTAATTGTGGCGCGAATCCTGATAGTGAAGCATATGCTCCGCAGCAATACTCTATGCTTTGAACTAGAGATGGGCAAAGCAGTTCCTTTCAGTGAAGTACTTCACTCGGAGTCACTAACTTTAAGGAGAAAATTCCGGAACTCTCCGATCCATCGTTCCTTCGGTTTCGTTCCATCGTTACTTCGTTCGCTCGCGAACTAGTTATGTAGTTCTTTTAGATCTCAAAGAATGATGACAAAATAAAATACTTTATTATTAAAAAATAATAAAGTAAAATCAGTGGATCTAAAAGATGATGACCAAAAAAAGTCGTTAAAGTTTTTTGCTACGTGTCCAATGGAACTGCAGTTCACCGAAAGGAGTGAGTTGCTTCACTTCACCTGAAATGAAGTGTTCTTATGAAACAGTTCACTCGTGAACGATCCATCTCTATTTTGAACTGAATTGAAGTAAGTACTTCGATTACTGTCGGGATAGAAGCTTAAATGAGAGAAGAGTTATTTAAATTTCTTAACAACTCAACGATCGAATACTTAGTATACCACCTTGATCAAAAAGTTCCTGGAATAGCCACCGTGTGGCGCTTTTATTGTTCCGATTTGAGTTCTGTTTTTTCTTTGTTAAGTTGGTACATCTGTTGTTGACATTCCCTCTAAATCTTAGCGTCATAGCTTGACATTTGCAAAAGTTACGTAGCCAAGAGTGTGTGTGTTGGCGACTTTTTACAATTTTAGAAATGGATTTAAATTTGCAACAACGAACTTGTATTAAATTTTGCGTAAAAAACGGATTTAATGGTGCGCGAACGTTGGAAATGTTGGAAAAGTGTTTCGGTAACGATTCTCTAAAGAAAACGGTCGTTTACCAGTGGCACGAGCGGTTCAAAAGTGGTCGTGAGTCAGAAGAAGGCAATGCTCACGGTTTTCATGGATTACAACGGTGTAGTGCATCATGAATTTTTGCCAAAAGGCCAGACTGTAAACAAAGAGTGTTATTTAGGCGTTATGAGACGTTTGCGTGAAGCAATTCGCCGAAAGAGACCAGAATTGTGGGCAGAAAACTCGTGGATTTTGCACCATGATAACGCACCGTCGCACAGTGCCATCATTATTCGTAATTTTTTGACGAAAAAAGCAACAAATACCATCCAACAGCCACCGAATTCACCTGACTTGGCTCCCTGTGACTTCTTTCTGTTCAATCGAGTTAAAAAAACCACTACGGGGAACGCGTTTCAGCAGCCGAGAGGAAGTAATGGAAAAACCGCAGAGATCACTGATGGTCATACCGAAAACCGAATTTAAAAAAATGTTTCGAGGATTGGATCAGGCGCTGGCATAAGTGTGTTGTAGTCGATGGGGATTACTTTGAAGGGGACAAAATAGATTTAGATGAATAAACTTGTATTTTTAATTGTCTCAATAAATTCCGGGAACTTTTTTATAATTTGACTCAATCATCACTACTTTTTAGGTACACTTCAAAGTCTACTGATTTTCAAAAGATAAGTTCTTGGGCCAACTAAAATACAAAATTGATTGCGGTTGATAGAACCTGCTGTGATATGGAGGCCATTATGCACTAGAATATTACCAAGACTCAGTTATATTAAACTATTGCGCCGTTAGATAATCAGCAAATTTAGATGGAGTGCAACAAACCAGCGCTCGCAAGTCCAAAAATGACTTTATTCTTACAATAAACATGTTCCATAAATGCCACTAATACAGTCAATAAAGCTGACCTTTGAAAAACAAACCGTTTACGTTTGCAGGTAACCGAAACAAAAGTTTAATTAGCAAAATGAATTGGTTACATCATTTCGAATAGGAAAGCTTAAGATACTGGATCGATCCGGGAGGTCAGTGGGTTTTTGGCCTTAATATTGAAAGAAATCGCAACAAATACAAAAATATAGATTAAGTCGATTACAGTGCCGGTGAAAGTGAATTTATTTTTAGATATAAATTTTGGAAGAGTATCTCTATGTCGCTGTATGTCAACAACGTATGTAAGATTGAAATAGCATTTTCAGCAGTCTGTACCAAACGAAATGGCAGACGTTTTGGGGAATACCCGGAGGTAATACAACGATAAAAATCGAATCACGTTCAGGGTTATTTGAATAAATTGGTGAATTATATTTTTGGAATTGGTTGCTGCACGTTAAGATTTTCGATAGACCACGATTTACTGGGAGTGGTATGCAGGCAGTGCAATATTTGCACGCTTTGTGTCGAATGTTTAAAATTTTTTTTACAGATTAAGTATTTGAGGATAAAGGAGTGGATTTTGTAGATAGAGCTACACCCAATTTTGTGTCTTACGAGATATTTTAAACAAACAAAATGATAACGAAAACATGAGTGATTTATAATATGCTAAGTACATTACACTATTCAAAGCAGTTAATTTCTGACTGTATGCCACTATGCCAAATATTTAATTATTCGTGCTGGCAAATGCAATCAGATAGAATAAGTGTCATATTTGTCTTTGTCAAATTATTTCGTTTGTTTCACACAAGTTCTATTCTGATGGAAAAATTTTGACTGAACTTTTCGTCAAATTTTTTTAGTCTAATATTTGATTCGTGAAACCTTTTCACTGTATGGCATAGTCAAAAGGTTGGATGACATAGTCAAAAGGCTTCATGGGAAGTATAATAGTTTTTCTATGGACAGAAGTTCTTCCAAAAATCAAAGAAACTAAACTAAATCCTTGGTTGATGCTCGATTTGGTCACCAAAACTCTCTAACTTAATTTTAGACATACTGTAATAAATTGAGAATTTGGCTAAGTTCGTCCAAGACAACCTAACCCAACTTGAAACATTGAAGAGAAAAATATGTTAAACGAACTGGGCTCCTAAAATAATGGAAATGGATTTCATTCAATGAGGACACTACGAACCGAGATTAAATTTTTAAAGAAAATTAACTTAGACCCAGTCATGAATGCTGGTGTCTAGCCAGAGTTGCCTACACGGCCCAGAATGAGCAAGGCATTGGTCGCCAAGACTTGTCCGTATTTCTTTGGTACTGACAACTCACCAGACTAATATTGAATTTGCGAAAAAATTGTGTTTTTTTTTTGTGTGCATATTTTCAATGTCTAGTCTTATACCCTCCAAAGGAAATTTCAAATTCCAATTATTTATGGAGTTACAGCAATGTAAGTGAGGTGGAAGCTAAAGAGCGGATTCACCGCTCTGAACTTCGGACTTCTAATGCTTCCAAGGAAGATCGAACTGCTTGTCCGTCTAGCACAAAGAACAGCAGAAAACTTTGATTTTGAAGTAACCGAAGGCGGATTGTATGGCCAGGAATCGCCGATTATTAAAATTTAAGTATATGTACCAATAAATGACTTAGACTGCCTGAAACTTCACTCGAATCTTTAAACGCGTTTTTCTCGAAACCACTTTTTTCGATACGGCGGATCTTAAGTTGTAATGAACCGATTTACTTGAAATTTGTTATGAACCTTCTCTATACACCCCTCTATAGTCCCTACCAAATTTATAGCGAAATTTTGTTTATAACTATTTTTAAAAAATTGAAAATCGTGAGAAAAAAGTAAAGAAAATGACTTTTTTTTAAGCAGCCGCCATTTTGCGATTTTTTTTTGTTTTCTTTGCCTGAGGTAGGGACTATAATGACATCTTTACTTATTAAGAATCTGTTTTCATTTTTTTTCTCAGATGACCAGGAGAGGCGCAATCGTGTCCGCCAGTAGAGGCTGTTTTTTTTTCATCCCCACTTTGACCGCTTGTAACTCGCATTTTATTTTTTTTTTTTACAAATTTTGTATATAATATTAAAGGATAAATAAATATGTGGTAGAAAAAAGTATAGTAAAAATGTTTGTTGTTTTTTTGTTATCGCACCTCAAAAAACCCTCAAATTTAAGCTCTCTAGACCAGAAACGGCTTTAAATCGAGTTAAACACGTGGAAAACACTTCCCGAACGAATTTACGAAAACACATAGCTACAACGCGTTTAACCAAAAACTGCAAACCTCGAGGAAATCGAAGTAAGCTTTTGAAGAAACTATTTAATAGTGTAGAAACTCAATTGTGTGCTTGTGCAACGACAGCATTAGCTAATAAATTTACTATTCATTACTGCTCTACAAACATTTTAGTTTCAAATGATTTAGAAAGAATAAATTTGGTAATAAAACACATCTGAATATTTATTTTTAAAAACTAATAACGTCAAACTGCCATATATCAAAATTAAATGAGTTTCCTAGTCTGAACACTACCTTTTTAACACGTTCATTTTGCCTAATTAAACGCGTTTAAAACATATATGCAGTCTGTAGGGTATTATATAAGAATTAAAAAAAATGATTCTGTATCGGCTACGTCCCTGGTGGTTATTGATAATTACCAGTGGCCAAAAGTTTCCAGCAGGCTTCGAAACAGTACTAGCCTTCAGTATATGACTGACACTCACAGATATTGAGGAATGACTGGTTTTGGATTCGTCTCAGTACCTACTACTACTACTTGTGGGTATTTACGACGCCCCAAATCTTGGAGTCAGTATTGGGCCAGAGTTTGCACCACGAGTAGGACCGGTGTGATCAAATCGACATTGGCCTCGCAATGATTCGGTCTAGACTACATACTGGACCTGAAACATTAGCCAGTACTGGCAACTCTGGCACCAGTACTAAGCCAGTGATGAACCGTTCTGCCCTTCGTACATGGGATCATATGAGGATCTATTCCCAGACAGCACACCAGTATTGCCATAGAGCATTCTGATCACTACGAATCCAAATTCGTAGTGATCAGAATGCTCAGAATTTGGATTCGTAGTGATCAGAATGCTCATGAGTCCGGTACGACAATTTTGTATCCCTGTTTGATTTTTCTTTCTTGAGAGGATTTTAATCGATTGAAATTGTTTTTCGTTCGTGTAATTTGGCGTGGACAATACGACTGCATCGTTTGCTGTCTATCAGCGAACTAATTTCGAAATTACAGAAAAAAATAGTGTTATAGGTTTTCAAACGCATAACTATTAAAAATCAATAATTTTTCCATTGATTTATCTGCTAAAAATACCAATTAAGTATACTATCTATGATACTGTTCAATGAAATGCGGTCATCTTATGTAGTTCTTGCCACGAAAATCGTGAAAAATTCCTCCAGTTTGACTTCATATATTATTAACAAAAATAAAAAAAATTAAAATTTGATCTATACAGGACCTTCTTTAAGATTTTTGCTAGCATTATATTAATGAAAATGACATGTAAATTATTCAAGAAATAGGTAATATGCATTTAAAAAACTCGAATTTACGCATTTTAAAAAATGTTCAAGGGTTGTTGTACTAATAGCTTTTTTCTAAACACAGTTTTGAATTTTTTCCTTATACACGACCTAGTTTACATACCAGATAATATAGTGGTGTAATTTTATTTTGTTTTTTTGTTGCCATTAACGTGAAATATTAGCAAGAAAACAGTCATAAATCATCAAAATCGCATTTAACGTGCACATGGAGCCTTACGGGCTTTGTCCACGGTTAAGACGTTAAGTACAATCCTGAGTCATAGTAATCCTCTATTTAACGTTGAAGGTAGCATCTGATCAGAATAAACAGCAATGAAGCTTCGACAAAGTAACTGTTACTCTCATACATATGTGCCTTAGAAGATAGCTGGCACTGAAGAAGTTACATTCGTATCAGGGTTGTAGTAGCACTACTCCTTCTGAAGCAGAGTGGTTGACTTAGTATAATCTGAGTAAATAAACTAGCGCAGTTATCACTAGATACACTCGAGCTCTCTCTCTCGTTAAAAAAAATGTATAGAGCCTATGGCCTTCTGGACAACATGGAATAATGTATTACAGAATTACTTTGAAAAATTCAAATAATTAAATACATATGCCCCATAAATTCCCAAAATTAGTTTTTCATTTGCATTCGAATACAATAAAAATTTAATTAGCAAACAAATCACTCTCACTCGACAATTCCTAATACTTTTGCTTTCAGGCAATTTTGTTCTACTACCTATGACGAATGACGTTACCTAGAAGGTTCAAACATATAATTAACCTCGTGAAACAAATTCTTAATAATATTTTATGACGTTATTATCATCTAAATATGGAACATCCGTTGCATTGTTAGAAATTCATTTAAAATTCTTGGAATATTATTCGAGCTTCATATTCCACTCTGTACGTGAATTATTGAAATATTCCAAAGGTTAGTGTTCATTTTTCAATTTTATTACTCACGTTGCGTTATGAGGTTTGTTTTTTATCACCACTGCACACTTACTCTTTTGATGCAATATTATATGAATAATGAATTTATTTAAAACCTTATCGGATTCATGCCACACAGCTTGTAGCAAAGTTCTGGCTCTTCGCAAAGTTTAAAAAAAAATTGCTTAAATTTGGCAAATCGGTTAAAAAATTGGCTAATCTATTCGCAGAGATATTGGTCTAATCGATTACGTGTAAATAGCTATACCGGCAAACGCAAAATATGTATACATTTTGTCATTACTAAAATTAGATTTATATTTCTTATTTGCTTACTTATTGTTTTGCTATTATTTATTAAAAGATTTGTATTGTTTTCAGTTGGTTTTTGTTGTAAAGTCGGTTTATCGCTGTCGGTTCAAGTCAAGTCACTGGTTTAATCTTTCAGCCAGCGGGACTGCAGCATTTGTTGTTTCAGAACTCTTTGAGCCGTTAAGAAGCAAGTCTTATTTCAATAAATACAACATTACCAGCGGACGGCTAAAAAGTCAAATTCATCAAAAATTTTGACCGGCTATTTTCAAACCGGCAAAATTTTGAGCCTCGATGTTGCAATTGAAAGGTGTAACGAACAAACATGTAGAGTCATAAGAAACTGATAAAAGTTCGTGCCCAATTGGGTGCAATAAACTCCTGAAATTGAAAGATTGTTTAATAGGTGACTACTATACAAAGATTCAAAAAATGTTTCCAATTATGTATAAAACAAAAAAAAAAAACATTTTTTTATTTGTACTTACTGATAATGATATGAATGTACGACTAAGTGAGGAAATTAATATTCCAGGAACTATTTCATCGTTTCAACGGAAATTATGCGTGATCATGAAAGGAAGTCTTGTTGTGACTACTGCAGGTAATCGGTAGTTTAAGTAGTGTAAGAAGGCCGGCAAATTGATAAGTTATCGCAAACGCCGGCAAATTGATAAGCTATCGCTAACGCCAGTCATTTTTGGAGCTAAAAATATATTGCTCTACATGGTTTCAAACTTCTTTCATAGCGTGGTGATTCGATTACGAAACAATCTAACCGGTTTTTTTTTTTGGAAAATTGCAAATTCATACAAATAATTTTTTTTTTTTTTAAAAAAAAGATATGTATGAAGAGTTTTCAAATTCTACGAATTTACGATAAACATTGTATGTTTTGAACATGATATCAACACACATCATTAAATTCAACCGAAATAGCGATTAATCAGAGGGTTTATCACCTTAATTTATGTTATGAATAATAAGGATATTAATAACACTCGTTATATCTTCAAGGGATAACTTATACGGAATATTATTCATATTTCTAATTTGAAACGGCAAAAAATTTCGATTGAAAAGATATGTAAGAAAATCAATAAATTAATTTTAAATTAGTTAATTGGAATTTAAGGTAGTTTTACTAGAGAAGATTTTGGTGAGAGTTGATACTGTCGAGATTGTTTTATCTTCGTGTTACTGACAATAGAAATTGTTGTTGGTTTACATAACTTAAAATTTAAGCAATTGATAGAGACCATGGTCCGTCGAGCCGGATACTTTCCTTGGCGTAAAAAACAGGCATTGTTTTCTTTTTCTACATTCACCACTTGATTATTACGATTAAACCAGTTTCAAATTAAATGTTAGTTGTTTTCCGGTGTCAGTTTTAAATTTTCAGCACTCTACAAGGTTCACAATTTAAACTTTCTTACAAAACCAAAAACCTGAACCTCAGATTGAAAAAGGTCATTCATAATTTTCAGCTCACACCAAGAAGGAATTTTCACGGTCCTAAAGCAATGAAGACCTAAAAACATTTCATCCAATTTATAATTTACATAAAAATTTCATGGAGCCATACAGGAAGTTGGAACAAATCTATTCAGTTACATATGCACATCAAATTGAGACTACCAGCTAGTCAAAAAATCAAACAGAATGAAAATCGGGTCAAAAATGAGGCAGCGCTGGTCGAAACTGTGGAGCGCTAAAACACCAAAATTCGATCTGATTTGATTGAAAACTTGGCAGGGGTACCCCCTTGTGAATTTCGCGCATTGTTCGGGAAAAAATCAATTTTCTGGAAAACCATTTTCTCGAATAGTCACAAGAGCGCTATAACCCGAAAATTCGATCTGATATTTTTTTTTATTATTTTAAATGGTCCCCTAGAACCTCAAAAATGCTGTCCCAAAAGATTATGACCAATAAAATTCTCTAAGAACTCGGTTTTCGAATTTTAGTATAAGGCATATTGCAAAATTACTCATAATTTTCTACATACTGAAAACTTCAAACGCGTTTATCTCGAAACAACATTTTTCAAGCTGGCCGGAAACATAACTCAGACAATTTTCCACCGATTCACTTGAAATTTTTAGTATATCTTTAAAACTATATTGTCCATCAGAGTACGTAGGATTTTTTTTTTTTTATA
This sequence comes from Beris chalybata, assembly GCA_949128065.1. Taxonomy (NCBI): domain Eukaryota; kingdom Metazoa; phylum Arthropoda; class Insecta; order Diptera; family Stratiomyidae; genus Beris; species Beris chalybata. The sequence continues at coordinate 139,319,527 of OX421894.1, forward strand.
TTGCATAGTTCATTTGTTATTATCAATTTTCTGACGATTTTTTAGGCAAATTTCACACTTTTCACTTTAGTGCGCAATTTGGCTAAAAATCAAAATATCGAAAAAATCCTACGTGCTCGAAATGTAATCGAAATAAATTTATTAGCTTATCATAATTCAAAAAATACAGGCACTAGGTGTCCGGCCATGGACCCTGGAAAAACGGAGACATCATCGCAAAAACGCTACACAGCCGCCATTTTGAATTTAATCTCTTTAAAAAAATTACTGTACATAGTCAATAACATGTATTAAAAATATCCATTTTTGCAATATCGATTTATTTTGTAGTTTTTCCGAAAAAAAAAAATTCCGAAAAAGGCTAGTTTTTTCAGCCTCTAAAGGGGCATAACCCTTTAAAATAACCGGAAAACAATTGAGAATCTGTGGTACAAAACTTGAGTATAGAAATGTGAAGGTTATCCGAATAGAAGGAGTTTTTTGGCATGAAGAGTTTTTTGTGAAATGAAAAAAGGTGTTCGTTATATGGAAAACCTATTCCATATTATCGACAATTAAGGCGTTATGCCATTCTAGAGTTTTCGAAAAATCATTTTTTTTTTATTATTTTAATTCACTTGAAATTTTGAATGTATCTTTAAAACAATATCTGATCACTGAAGTATTCCATATTATGAACATTTTGTTTTTCACTATAAACGCAAATTATACTTAAACAACGTATTTTCATCACAAACCTATTTTACACTTTGAAACTGGAGTCTTAAGTCAATAGATGCGTTTTTTTCAACTGGATCAAGATCATAATTGAAAAAAAAAACGCTGTGGGATGATCCAAAAAAATCAATTTAAACGGTTGGCATTCCTGCTAGAAATTATGTGTCAGCTGTTGTCTGTCAAATATTTATTGATATATTATTGGCAGATACTAGGGAAAATAATGGATATAAACGAAATAGAAGCAGTAAGTACTTAAAATTACTATGTATTGAACCAATACTGTGCAGATATTTGCGAATATTGTTTAATAAATACGGAAAATATTTATTGACGTTTGACAAATGTCAATTATCAGCTGCCATAGAAGTTGAGTTGCAGGGCGACAACTGTGAAAATGCGAAAATTTTGTTGAATTCAGAAGCAGCTTTATGATCCCATTTTGATTTTGGATCACCTCAATTGTTGTTGTTTTCAATGTAAAATAAATGATCTTGATTGTGATCGTGATCCAGTTGAAAAAAACACACCTACTGAAATTCGATAATAATTGATTTTAAATTTGCTTACGAATAAGGTATTATTTTGAATCACTTGTTCAAAGTTTTGACATCCCGCGATTTCTCATTTATATATTTTTTGTGAGTCCCCCCTTATTATGTGATTTCAAATATGAGTGAAACTATTGCTGTTTAATTACATTCGTTATTATTATTCTATCTAACAAAAGATGTCTTGCTTGTAGTTTGGCAGAACACAAGCTATTCCATATTAAAGCTCTATTCCATATTAGGCACAGTTACTCCAACCTCCACTATACTCTCGATACGACCTTTTTTAGAGCATAGGACTGTAACGGCAGTCTTTTCGGACCCATCACTATTAGCTACATATCATTTTTTTTTAGGAAAACCACGAAAGCGCTGGGAGGACTCTATTGACGCAGACAGCAAATCATTTCTAAGATGCAGAAACTGGAGGACGCGGTCACTGAACCGAGAAGGGTGGAGGCGGCACATTCAGGAGGCCAAGGTCCGATTTGGACTGTAGCGCCATCGTAAGTAAACAAGTATTTTTTTTAGGAAATCGCTGTTCTCTTATGTTGGAAGGGTTCCATTGGTATCTGTAACTAGGTCGGCGATGAGACTGATATTTGCCAAATGAATCACGTTGTAAAGGAACGCATATCACCCCCATACGTGGGTGATTTTTTTTTATTCTATGGGTTGTAAGTACGCAGAAGTAGTGTTTGTAAGCATTGTTGAAATTTAGACTACTTCCAAGGTTTTCTTCAGAAGATTAAAAGCATGTGTGATAATTGTAGTGTATGAAGATTGCAGATAATAGTAGATCCAATGAGTCAACATGGCTTTTCAATGATTCATAAAGGTGAATAAATTTTGTGAAGACTATTGCTGACAAACTGGATTACCAGAACACGAAGATAAGAGAATCACCTATTGAAGTCTTTTCCTTTGAAATTTCAACTAGCTCCACACCCAAAAAATTCCAGACAAATTTCTAAGCGATGTCTATCTCATGACATTCTCAACGAAATAAATCGCAACACACAATACATTTTGGCGCCATCCAACTGTGAGATACAATTGATTTGATTTGAAAATTCAATTCTCAATTGAACGTCCTTCAAATGAAACGTCTCACTGTGACCAGGAAAAGAAGCAGTTCCGGTACGACAACGACGAATTCGTGTAGCAATACCAGAAAAAAAAGAAGACAAAGTCAAATTGAATCCACCCATTTACCGGTGAGAAACTCCAACTCAACGACAAACCAGTAAATCGCATTTAAGTGGTCGACCACAAAACCGATGCTCGAACAACAACGATTTATCGGCTATATGAACCGATCGTGAATAGCATGCGTCTGAGGTAGTTCGAGCTGAACGTATCGATATACCGAAACAGATACTTGCGTCGATAGACTATGAAAGAGGCTGCCGCATCGGTTCCCCGCTGGACCAAAAAACCAAGATACAAGAAGAAGTTGCTGCTGACTCTGGGGACAGGAAAAATGCAGCTAAACGAACGATGAGGAGCGCCGCCAAGGCATATGAGATGAGGTCGCGATAAGATTCGCGTTTTTCTATCCAGTAACCAGCTCGACACATCGGCGATAGTGTATACGTGCGATGGACGGCAAACGGACGGGGTAAAGTAGGGAGCTAGCCGCTAGTATTCCACACCCGATAAGAATAAGAACCAACTAAGCCGGTCTAGTCGTGGAATGTGCCATCGCTAGAGGAATCTCAGACTGGAGCACCGCGCACATATGAACGGCAGGGGGAATGAATTTGAAAGATGGCCAAGACGCGGAAGACTGGACTGGAGGAATCGCTGCTAAGATGCAGAGGCCAATCGAAGGGATCGTGAACGGCGCGAGTCGTGATCGCGCGTACTGTTGTTGACCACCACCTAATAATACAGCTTACAGCCCCGGCTTATGACTTTAGTTCGGCGCGAGGTGACATCATCACGAGCCAAGGCGAATGATGAGCGCTTATCATGATTCATTGCAACAAATTAACAGCGTGGTAAATAGAGGCGTTAAACAAAAAAACTAACTAACTAAAATGTTGTTACTACTCACCGATATTAACGATCTTGATTTGTTCCTCCTCGAGGAATTTCAGGGCCACGGAGACATTTTCAAGTTTCTGGCTGCGGAATGTTGGCCGCTTATTATACTTTGGCATCCGCTTCTGCGACAATACTTCGATCAGAGCGATCAATCGAAGTCCGTCAGAAAAATCCGTTTCCAGATTAACGATACTATGGTTGATCAGCTTGAGATGTTCGTTGGCCCAACGTGTGAACGTGTTCTGTTGGATCTTCTTCCATTGCGCATCCTCGGCTAAATCACGTTCGGCTTCCATTTCTTCGTCCTCGTCGTAAAATTCGCCGGTCTGCAAGGATAAGATCGCGCCAGGTCAAAAACACCGAGAAACAACAACAACAATACTAAGAACACACAGCAGCAGCAGCAACAGATCACTATATATATATATATTTTCAGACACACCCACCTGTTGGTGTTGTTGTTGTTGGTTCGGGTAGTAGTTCGTCTGTTGATCGGGCGCTTGGTATAATCCTTTCGGGGCACTTTGATCGTAACTATTGTTTCTATTAACGGTTGACGCACCAACAAAACCGCTATTATTTGTCTCTCGATCTCGATAATCCACTACGTTGGATCGCGCACGCGGTCCACTTTCAACTGACGAGCCGGCAACATTTGCGGCTCCAGCAGCTCCACCGCTGCCCGAATTTTCGCGGTTCCGTCCAAACATTTTGTTGTGTTGGTGTACGCTGGGCTCCCCTTTTCAACACAGGCTTGAAAATCTACAGGTGCGGGGTGTGGCTGTGGCCACTCTTCCTCAGCAGTTAATTGCTGATTGTACGAATCGCGTTGAAGAAGGTGAGGCTGGGGAAGAAGGTAAAATTTCAATTAGCCAAGATATGAACCATTTTATTTCGGGGGAAATGGAACGCCCTGAAGTATGCAATATACATTATAAACCTAAAGCCATGATCGATTTTCGGAAAGTTTTTTACCATGGAATTTTTAAGATTTGGCACACTAGAGAAGAGTTGAGTATAATTAAATGTTTTTTAAGCGTGTGCCGCAAGTCGAAGTGAGCGAATTCAATCAGACCTAAGAGATATGGCGAAATTCGTGAAAAAAAAAATATAAAATTGCGTTCAGACTGTTGGAAGATTTTTAATTATTTCTTTATTATTAATTAAATTCCAATAAAAACATATTTGATAAAATATCGACATAACTCGGCCATAGTCCATAGAAGTTAAAGCGAATCTGTTATCCCCTTAGACCTAACATATTTGTCGGAAGTCGTGAAGACTTGTACAATCAATTTACACTTCCTTGGGTGTTCAATATCGAAAAATACTTAATTGTTTTACTTTATTATTATAAAAATAAAGTATTGTTATCGATTTTTAAACAAAAAAAAAAGTGCTACCCTACCTATTATTTTAACACGTTTCAGAACTAATAGACACCAAAAAAGAAGAATAAAATTCAGTCCGTCTTTACGCCGTTCGCAAATCGTTTGAGGGGTTATAAGCTTGAACCCTATGGGCTATTAAATTGAATTTTTTTTTAATAGACTGGCTAAGCCCGTTGAAGTGACCTCTCTGGGGGTGAGGGTGTGAGAATGGAGGTGGAAGAAGTATTTTAAGCGGAAAGGGTGTAAAGGAAAACGCTCCGATTTTTATATCTCGAGAACCAACAATAATGGAAAGTTTGTTTTTCCTATCTATAGAACGGCATGTGCAAAAAAGTTGAAACTTGGTAGCCAAGGCCGTCATTTCAGCTTTTTTTAGGGGGGGGGGGGGGCAAGATGTTATGAATGTATACATTTTTATATTGTATAGTATACATTTGTTAGATATAATATATGAAAATACCAAATTCAGGGAGGGGAAAATGACCTCCTTGCCCCTCACAAATGACGTCCCAGTTGGTGACTATACGTAGATCTATTAGAAAAGTAATTTAGATAAAAAAAAAAATTGTTTGAAATATCCATTGGTGTACACAAGGGGGGCTAAAAAAGTGATCAGTGAAAACGTAATGCATATATTTTTACGAATTTCGTCATATCTCTTAGGTATTCTGAAATTATGAATGGATTTTCATTTCACGTATTCCTAATATCAATACCTAGTAAATGTTTTTTTAGTATTCGACCCCTAAGGGGTGTAAAGTGGTTCTATATGTACATTTCAACGATAGATCTTGAATAACTTTTCACTTCCATGCAATTGTTCCCGTTCTCGGTTTATTCCTTTTCCTACCCCGATATAAATGGGTTACACTCGTTTTCACGAATCCCGTCATATCTCTTAGGAATCTACTCTCCCCGCTCGAGCTGAATCCAAAGATAACGCTATTTAAAAACTTCCATTTCACATTAAAATGGTAAGAAAATTTTAAGTTTTTAAATAGCAATATCTTTTTATTTCAGACCAAGCAAGGAGTGAAACCGATTGGAATTGGTTTAAATGGACATGAACTATTCTTTAAAAAAAAAGGTTTATTTTCATTTTCAAGTGGGGTGTGAAAGATTTTTCTTTTTTTTACTTAATTTGTTGTTTTTTGTTATGTTGCTACGCTCACATTGTTCTATCGCCCCCTGTTACTTCCGTCCCTCTATCCACCATCCTCCATTCATCCTCCATTCTCTATCCACCATCCTCCATACTTCATCCACTCAAATGTTGAAATAACTCGCGAACCACCAATTTCGGTAATACATAGTTATGTTTCATCGCCCCTGTTACTCACGTCACGTGTTCGCAGCCGGTAGTAAAATCGAAACAAATAAATTAAAAAAAAAAATTACACATGTTCGCTTCGCAGTCGGCAGGATTTGAACCTACGCTCCCAGAGGGAATCATCTGATTTCTAGTCAGACGCCTTACTCGCTCGGCTACGACTGCCAGTTGTAAATTTCTAATTCTAAGTCAAGTGTATCTGATTCAACTTATTAAAAAACTCATATGTTGAAATAACTCACGAACCACCAACTTCGGGAATATATAATTATGTTCTCGACCTGTCCGGTAGTCTCGAGAAAGTCCATACAAAATTTGGGAGGAAACGGTTCACAGGTGTAGATTTTAATCGCGCTCGACCAAAAAACTGACTTATTTTAATATATTAGATACCTATATTTAAGTTTATTTTCACTACAAAATGGATATTTTTCCACCATGGCGTAATTTGGCGATTTTTTAAAAGACCTTTGGCGCAATTTGGTGATTTTTTAACAGCTTTTGGCGCAATTTTTTTAAAGCGTCTGGCAACCCTGCCTTATGGCTTTAAAAGTAAATGGTTTTAGTAAATGGAACTCGCTTCATCTAGGAGCACTGCCAGCCAATCATGTGAAATAAAAATAAAGCATGGTGAGTGGACACTGTGTACGTGAATCGAGTGAGTAATCCTATCGTATAAAAATCGGTGATTCCCCGAAAAAAAAACTAAATGGTAAACGCGTTCTTGGCGTTATGTAAAAGATTTCTTCGCAAACTCGCGCGTATAGTTCTTTTCAAAACTATACGTATAGACTTACAAAGCGGATACCGTACCTTAGAATTCTACGGTTTTTATCCGCACTTTCTACGTCTTTTCTTTCGTATAAGTATACGGAACCTTTGTCTATGTATTGTGTTATTTAGAATATTTCTTGTGAATTACTCATAATCGCACCGGAAACCAAAAGCTTGAATAACCAAATTCATTTCCTACTACAAACTATAGTTGGGTTTGCCGATCTAATATCGGACAACCATGTTACAGGGGCCTCTGGATTTTAGTCTTGCAGAGTGATCGTCAGTTTTTCTTCCTTGTAGAAAGTCCTCTTAACGTTAGAGATTTAACTTAATTCATAAATTCGTTCCAGTAACTTTTCGTAGTTGTCTCAAGCCCCGTGCAAGAGAGCTGCAAAATAACTCTTCAATAATAAACACATTTTAACTAACAAAAAAAATCCTTTATTCAGTAATAGAATATAAAATTTAGATCAATCAACTCCTTGAAACTGTTACCAACCGTTGCGCTGAGCAAGAGCAAGATATATGCCCATTGTGGCTTTGGCGTCCTCTACTGAATCATGAGTACCCAATTGGATGTTCCTTTTCAGATATTCCTTAGCCAAGTCTTGCAGACTCTTTTTATTACAAAGCTCAGCTAGATCCTTAGTTTTTTCGCGAGGGTGATCCAATTCCAATACGCTCAAATCGTTCTGGACCGAATGCCCAATGAGCACTTTGTTTTTTAAGATATCTTTGACTTCGTTCTGAACACGAAAGAAGTCCTCTCCTTTTCTCTCCAGTTCACCTGGGTGAATCCCGCTTATTGGTGTTCGATAATCTACGATCGGATGCCGCGGTTTCACGTATTTGTCAATTAAAACATTTTCCCTGTGATCAACAATAGATACTCGGCCAATCATGCTCTTATGTTCTCCGTTCGGACAAATGCCAACCATCTCGCAATCAATTGCTACGTAGTTACTCAGATTAGACATTGTAGGCACCACTAGTTTTCAATCTGCCGAATAAAATCGTGAAAAAAAAATTTATTTTAAACGGGTCACAACCGCAACTTACTCAACAAAACTTAAATTCACTTCAAACAAATATTTAATCGCAATATCCAATTTCTACTCAGCTTGCAGCAATCAGCACAATATAAAACTTTCACAATTAAGTCTTTACACAAGGATGGACTATTTGGAAGTGATGGAGAATACGATGCGAAGGTTGCGAAGAAATCTTTTACATAACGCCAAGAACATGGAAAATGCGATGCGAAGGTTGCAAAGAAATGTTTTATATAACGCCAAGAATAGCGCATTTACTTAATTTTCGGGGAATCACCGATTTTTATACGATATGATTACTCACTCGGTGCACGTACGCATGTCACCACTCACCACGCTTCACTTTTATTTCACATGATTGGCAGTGCTCCTAGATTCATCTGAGTTCCATTTACCCAAATTTACCAAAAGATATCTCCGAAGTTATAGTTGGTTTTTTTTTTTTTTTAGTGTTGAAATTTGATTACTTGTATAGCACCAAAGCACTGGAAAATCGAACTTTTGTCCCGAAAAAGAGTTTAATCTGAAAAATATTGTTTTGAAAAAATGAATAATTGTGTCGTTAGTGCTACCAAATAAACTGTTCTTTGATGACCAAAGGTTAAGCCACATATGGACGGAAAATGACGATTCAAAGCGCTTCTCAAAGGACTACGTATAACATACAAAAGTTTTAGTATTTAAATCCTTTTTTTTTTTTGCTATATTTCGGTGCAAAACTTTTATTTTTCGGAACTTCTGGACAACAAAAGCATTTGAAAAACGTAAATTTCATTCCGGTTCATACACTGAAATTTTCCGAAAAATATTATGGAATGCAGAGTGCTAATACTACTAAATCCTGGACTTGATGGGCTTTTTTTTTCTTCCAGTCTAGTCAATTTGGCCATGCCTTCCGAATGCATGTCCCATAGAAATTTATGAATTAAAGAAATAGCAGCAATACGAAGGTTTCTCCGGACTCCGAAAAAAAAACCGATCACTCATACGTCGCATCATTTATTAATAATAGTTCACGTTCTCGTTAATAAAGTGTAACACCTCTGCTTCTCTACAGAAAGCATTCCATCTTTTTAATTTCAATCCAGAAACATAGAGGGTAAAATATTGACATACTATACTGTGTCCAAAAAGTAAGGTGACTCAGCACTTATTTTGAAAAATCTTTATTTATTCTCCCAAATCAATTTTATCGCCTTCAAAGTATCCCCCCCCCCAGATACAATGCACTTGTACCAACGGATTTTCTAATCTTCGAAACAGTTGTTAAAGTCGATTTCCGGGATGGCCTTCAGCTCTCTCTTCGATGCGGCTTGTATCTCCTCTATTGACTCAAAACGGTGTCCCCGGAGCAGTCTTTTTGAGTTTGTTGAATAACCAGAAGTCACACGGTGCCAAAACAGGTGAATACGGCGGTTGTGGAACGATATGGGTCGAGTTTTTGGCGAAATGGTCACGAAGAATCAATGCAGTGTGAGGCGGTGCGTTATCGTGGTGCATTATCATTATCGTCTGAGGCCCAAAACATCCTTCAAAATGGTATGGGCTGATTCTTTTGAAATGCCAACATGATCAGCAAGATCTCTAATTGTTAATCAACGATTTTCAAGCACCAAATCTTTGATTTGTTGGACGTGAGCTTCGTCGGTCGAGGTTGATGGTCGACCGGGACGCTCTTCGTCTTCCACACTTTCTCGACCTTTTTGGAACTTTTATACCACTTGTAAACATTTTTTTTCGACATAGCCTCATCACCAAAGGCTTTTTGCAACATCCTCAACGAATCAGCAGCAGAAAGTTCATTCCGGAAACAAAATTTAATGCAAATTCTTTGCTCAACAAATGCAGACATTATAAAAATCGAAAAATTCACTTTCTAGCAGCTTACAAAACGAAGCCTATCTCCAACACTAATGAATATTTTGATGTGACCCTTGGTACGAATATCAAAGCCACCAGTCCTACCAACCTAAAAATAAGAGCACTGCCCCAAATCCATTTGCGCGTGCAGTTTAAATTCAAATGTCACCTTAATTTTTGGAAACAGTAGTAAGTACTTAAATGTACAAAAATTCTAGACCGGATTTTTAGGCGATTTTATTGAAAGCACGTTAAAGTAAATATTAATTCGATATCTTTTCGGATCTAAGAGATATGTCGAAATTCGTAAAATCGTACCAAATCATATTTAACGAACCTTTTGAAGGCTCAATTCATTATTTATAAGTCCCATAGTAGTTCAAAACAATTCGTTATATCATTACATCCAAAAGATTTATCAGAATTCGTAAAACCTACGAACAACAACCTATTATAATCACATTGAACGTCAGGAAATTATTAAATCAGTTTTTAGGCGATAATATTTAAAATCGTTAGTAGTAAAAGTGAATTGAATCTCATTAGCACTAAGAAATATGTCGGAATTCGTAAAAACGTACGCAAACACTTTAAACTCTCTTTTGAATAATCTAAAATCGGGAAAGTAGTTTCTAGGTTTCCAGATACCACGATTCAAGCTAGAAACTTGAAAAAAAATTAAAAGAAATAAGTTGCTGTGGTTTGATATTTTGCAGGATCTCCTTTTTTTGTAGTTTTATTGCATGGGGTTGTATAAGCCAATCTAAAGTATTCACTTACCGGTTTTCTGAGAAAAACAAATTCAACAAATTTTGGAGTTAGAAAAAGCTAATTTTCCTCCGTAAGAGTTGGGGTGGAATTCCTATTTTTTTTTTTTGCTTTAAACAACAGAACTATTTTTACAATCGAAGGGAGCAAACAGAACTGTCCGAATTTAATTTTTTTTTTAACAAATGAGTCACTTTCACAAACATAGTGAACGGAAATGAATAAACCACATTATAATGCATTGATAATAGCAATACTAGTGAACAGAGATGACTAGACTAACTTTCCGTTTAAATATTAAGTTATGTTATATTTTTAATCAACAAAGACTTGTAATCTGCAAGAAGACAAAAAAAATAATTAATTTAACAAAGAACATATTCGTACAGTGACTTAAGTTTATTTTTGGATCGTTGACCACATTTGCTTCCGATATCCCGAGTAAAATGATTAATGCATTCTGATGGCATGTACATAGTGTCCAATAAAAAACTTTTCATTTTCATCTCTCGAGTCACGGACTAATTAAAATTGTTTACATTTCAGATAACTAATTTGGTACTTAATCGATACAACGAATCATTAGAAACTTACCTATGTATTTTAAAGAAAAATGATTCATTACTTACGAAATAAGTACATTTGGTGCCAGATAGAAACGTATGGGTACTATGTGGCAATCTCTCACCTGCTCATAAATGCATTCTTTTATAATTAATTAATATAATTAATTAAAAGGTTTCAGTTTCGGTTTATCTTAAAAGTGATTAAAAAGGGGAATTGTTATGTAGTTGAAATAAAGCAACTTAACAGGCCTATTCAGGCTCAGAGTCACAAGTCACAAAGTAGGTGGAAAGTCACAGTTAATTCAAAATGCATACAAAATTGTGACTCTCGACCTACTTTGTGACTTGTGATTCGGTCCTGAATAGGCCTGTCAATATAATTTCATTTAGCTTTTGCATTTTAATTTCATGAAGAAAAAACAATTGCAAATTATATAGAAACCCTTCTGATTTTCACATCTCCAGGATGGCAAACGCTATCAAGTTGAAACTTTGTACTCCCAACATCAAGTGTGGTGCAAATTGGGGGCGAAGAATAATGTATTAGGAGACAGCGGCGTGGTCAAGATCCTAAAGGAGTTGGATTTTGAAAGAAATTAATACAAAATACTATAATTGAAGCTCTTGGTGGAATAAGGGGTCAACTCGTTTTTCCAACAACATGCGCAATTTGATTTGTCTGAAGCCTTATTAGTTTAAAATTGTTTTATTGAATTTTTTTACGATTTTATTGAAATTATTAAGGGTACATAATATTAAATCATAAGGGCCTAACTGCATCAGCTGAATTTCCTCTGAAAGGAGTTAGAGGTCAGAAAAATTATGCCCTTTCATGTTTTTCAAAAACGAGTTGACCACTTATTCCACCAAGGACTTCAATTACTTTTCATGCAAATAAAAAAAAAATCTTCCAGCCGTTCCCAAAAACTTGAATTGGGAAACACTGAAACTGAAATTAGTATATTCAAGTTAGAAGGTTAGTAGATAAGAAATTCAACGAGCTACTTGAGAGCTATTCAATGCGACAGGGCAGAGTCAATTTTCGATAGTAGTTAAGGGTGTAGTCTGAACAGTTATTGTCAACATTTTTTTAACCTCTTTGGGAGCTACTGTAGGCACATTGTAAACTATGACCTAAGCAATTTTTTTCCAGAATGCATCACTTTTAATCCTTTGTTTATATTCTTAAATCCATGTCTTCGCATCGTAAATTCCACTTCTGACCTTGACTACAATGTTTATTAAAACTTCTCGAAACATATTGAAGAAGCTAGTGTCTCAATCTTGTGAAAGAAACGTGTGTGGCAAATCTACAAAAAAAAAAAACAACCAACCAAATATTCGAATTTCTTCGAGTTTAAATCGAAATCGCGCGTATTCTCTCTCGTTCCCGATCTAAAATTAGACTAAAAGAAATTTTAAATTTAGAGTCAAGTTTAGTCGGCAAAGGTGTGCTGAAGATCTAGGCGAAGTACCCTTGGTCCCCAATCTTAATGATTTCTGGTCGACGAAACTCTGTCCAATTTCCGCAAATAAACTGCAACAAGCATTGGCCTAAATGAGTCATTTTTTGGCATGTTTTTCATTTGGGGATACCTTAAAATGATCAAATTTATCGTTGGATCTTAATAAAGTGAACTTTTATTAGGTTTGGGCAGCTCAGGTTTGACGGTAAAATTTCAAATATTTGAAAATTCGCGCGTGATTTGTTTTGAACAAAAAGAATGGGTCGCAATAATAAAAGTTGGGGAAAGAAGAAAGCTAGAACACTATTATTACTCAACGGTTATGATGGCGTCAAGAATTTTTGCTTACTTTTCTCTACTTTTCAAAAAAAAAGGAAAATTTTTCTTTCTCTTTGTGATGTCTAATTTTACTGGCGGTGATGAAGAGGATAATGATTTTTCAACGTATTTCTTGTGAGTTGTTGTTGATGTGACTCAGAATTTTAGAGGGAGTTAATAACAGACGCAAACACTAAAGATTGTGGGACAAGTGGCCATTGATCCGCGATTTAAATTAAGCACCTGCCTCATAAAATATGTAGATTAAAATTTGATCTTGATTCTTGAAAAGTATATTCGCAATGAAACAAATAAGAAAACAGGGAACAACTTTAAATCGACGATACCGTCTAAATTTTCATCGATTCATTGTGAATTTTTGAGTTAAAATTATCAATCATAATTTTGGTAATTTTATTGATACTTAAGATATTGATGCAGTCAGCACATTTCTTGATTCATACTGTGGAAGTGAATGCGGTACTATGTAAACAGAAAAACCTGCTACTGCGCATCTTTGAAGCCATACAAAAGTCATCAACACTTTTGACATAAATATTTAGTTCCGGAAATGAAATAAACAAATAAGTAAAATATGTATCTAGCAAAGAAGCGGAACCCTTTTGGTGTTAAAGATTCTCATCAGAGTTATCGATTTGTAAAAATTTTCCCAAAATTTGAAGACATCCAGTAATAGTGCAAACATTTTTAAAAATAATTAAGTTTAGGTTTAGTTACTGTAATCAAATCACCTGGGCATTCTATTTATAACTTTAGAATCGCAAAAGTTGTGACCTCAGTGCTTCTCAATTTACTCCATTCCATCAAGAGTCGCCAAAATTGTAACATTACCATCGCAGATTCTTTTGAAATTTATGTACTCGAAGAATTGGTGAAAAAAAATATAATTTAAATTTTTTGTTAGCGGGAAGATTAATGCGAAGTATTGTTCAATTCAATCATCCAATCAAACCACATCCAGTAGTGGGATTTTGTACAAGGCGAGTCGCCCAAAATATCGTCCAAAAACCGAATTGAGCACCTTAGGCGACAAATTAATAGGGATTTTGAGCACCTTAGGCGACAAATTAATAGGCGAGAGACCAGTGCTCAAAATCCCAAAGTAATCCCACTACAGATCTGCAATAACAAGGATAAATAAATTGCTCAAAAATGAACCCATCATTTTCCCTTTCATACCTTGAATCACATGAATTGCCTTCGATACGGGAACAAAGGTTAAAAGTGAGTAACATCGTTAAAAGAAAAATCTGGTATTCCCCAAAAAAGAATATTGCGATTAACATGATATCTACGAATCGACTTCTGCTATGATATCGACTACTATTGTTGAAAAGTTAAGTTAGTTGTGTCGTGACCCGTGAAGCGTAAAAAGCTGTGAGTATAAGACTAACAAGACTAAAGTTAAGTGAAGTTAAAGTAAGTTAAGGATTGGCTGTTGGGTCATTCCATCAAGAATCGCAAAAGTTGTGACCTCAGTGCTTCTCAATCTACTTTATAGAAAAAGGGTCATTCAATCAAGAATCGCCAAAAGTGTAGCCTTACCATCGCCGATTCTTTTGAAAATTAATGTACTCTAAGAATTAGTGAAAAAAAAAATATAATTTAAATTTTTTGTTTCTATCTCATTTTTTTTTAGTAGTTTATGTTAAAATTTCGCATAGAAGGTGGCCAAGTTTTCTTTGAAAATTCATATCTCTGGTCATTTTTATCCTAAAATAATAAAGTACGGCTTATTTTAAAGATTTTTGTTTAAAAATTGTTGTAGTATAAAAATAATACAAATAAAAGTTATCCTTGAAAGTTTTTTTTTTTTTTCAAGAATAATAATTTTGTCTTTTATCCTTGAATATCTTAAAAAGGCACAAACAATGTTTCTTTTATTTATTTTTTTATTTTATGTATAGTATTATACTGTTTTTAAAAACATATCAAAAAATCAACTTGGGATCGGTGAAAAAAAAATCGAGGAACATCAGTGCTTTTCAATTATTATATAGAAAAATTACAATTATAACATAATTGAGAAGTACTGATGTTCTTCGATTTTTTTGACCGCGATCCCAACTTGATTTTTTGATATGTTTTGAAAAACAGTATTGAGATCCCAAGCTAATTTTTTGATATGTTTTGAAAAACCGTATAATAAACAAAACATAATAAAATATAAGAAAAAAAATGTTGGCTGTCTGGGATATTCAAGGGTCATTCCACTTTTTCTATAAAGTAAATTGAGAAGCAGTGATGTTCTTGGTTTTTTTTTCACCCCGATCCTATTGAGATCCCAAGTTGATTTTTTGATATGTTTTGAAAAACAGAATACATAAAATATAAAAAAATGAAAGAAAACAATTTTTTTTTTAGATATTCAAGGATTTATTATTAAAATCGTTATCCGTGGAAAACAATTGTAAGGATAAATTTGATTAGTATTTTTATTATTTTGCGACAATCATCTTCTTTAAAATAAGTACTATTTTATTATTCTATGATAAAAATTAGCAGAGACATGAATTTTCAAGGAGGAGCTGGACACCATTTTTGCCAAATCTTTAACATACTATATCAGGCCTATTCAGGACCGAGTCACAAGTCACAAATTAGGTCGAGAGTCACAATTTTGTATGAATTTTGAATTAATTGTAACTTTTTTGAGTTGTGACTGTGGTCCTGAATAGGTCTGTATAACTAACAAGAAAAATGAGATAGAAAAAAAAAAATGAAATTAAATTTTTCTTTCTATTTACTAATTCTTCAAGTACAGAAATTTTCAAGGGACTCGGCGATGGTAAGGTTACAAAATTGGACTTTTTTACGATTATTGATGGAATGACCCTGTTATAACATAAAATTTTAAATTTTGTTTATTCGGCAGATTTCAAATAATGTCTGATAAACTCGACAACTACGTCGCAATGGATTGTGAGATGGTTGGTATCGATCAGGATGGGACAACGGACATGATCGCCAGGGTTTCGATTGTAAACCATAATGGAGATATCCTAATGGACAAGTTCGTCAAACCGCAACATCCTGTCGTCGATTATCGTACGCCAGTTAGTGGAATACGCCCAAGTGACATAGCGAACAGCGAGGACTTCCTCTGCATTCAAAATCAGGTAAAGGAGATCTTAAGATCTAAAATACTCGTGGGTCATTCCGTCCACAAGGACTTGGGTGTATTGAAAATGGAACACCCGCTTGATCGTACTCGAGATACGGCGGAGTATCGGCGATTGGCCAATATTATATCGTACCGCAGGACGCCCGGATTGAAGCTATTGGCTAGACGCTTTCTGGGTATCACCATTCAGTCGGGTGAGCACAATTCGGTGGAGGATGCCAGAGCTGCAATGCGAATTTACTTGAATCAGCGGGACAATTGGGAGAAAGATATTCGGGAGAAGAAAATTTTGAATTGCGATGTTACTTATTTTGTGAAGTAAAGTTAAGTTTGTTTTATTTTTGAATAATAGTATTACATTTTGTGTACATATTACAAGGTTTATTTTGAATGAATTTTGAATCAGAGCATGATCACTCAGGAAAATGCGAAGAATCAGACGTGAAAATTCAAGTAATTTGGGTTTGTTTGGCTCCAAATGGTTCTAGAGCGATTTCAGAAAAGTTCGGTTCATTCAAACAGAGAAATAATAGTTTGTGCGGCAATAGTTGTGACAGCAGCGCTTTGCTGGCTAGAGCAAAAACTTGGGCAAATGCGCTCTCTGAACCGTATACACATGCAGCAATAAATGTCTTAGAGCAACTCTAAAAAGTTTTGCTTGCTAGTGTACACGAGCCTTTAAAGTCATATTTCAGGTACATTTTGAAATTTGCATACTCATTTTTATTAATTCTATCTTACATTTAGAATAGAAGAATTCGAAACTTGGTAGCTGGTTCAGTGTGAGGACTTCTAAAGTCAAATTTCAAATCCTTCGTTTCCCTATGGAAAAGGCGGAAATAAAAAAAAATAGCGGGCAAATACGTTGCACCACTCAGAGAAATGTAGTGAATTTTGTACGCACAAAGAACGTATGTACGTATGTTATAATAATAGATTTAGTCCCTTCAAGCAAAATGGGCGATTCCTTCCCACCTCGAGAGTTGTAGAAGAAATCTCCATTTGGGCGCACTTTCTCCGCTTAGAGAACTGGTTAAAATGCTGTCACTCTGCTCAATAAACTGGAAAATTTTTCACCGTATCAACATACTCATGCATGTATGCTGTGCTGACATTGGGCTCAGAGTACAATCAAATTACCGTAGCCCACAGGTACTCCCCAGTGCAACTCACTGGTATAAGGGGTTGTACCGAGAAATATAGTTTTCAAATATTTTAATATCGAGAAAAAAAAAAAAATAAAAGTTATTGATAAATACATATAAACAAATGTAAATGGAACGTATAAGTACCGTAGAATATTACTAAACTATACGTTACACTTACAGAGCGGCCGCGGACATGGTTTTCTAGAATGCTACGGCTTTATCCGTCGTTCCTACGGTCATTACTTCGTATAGTATTCGAAACTTTGCCTGCTGGGTACTTAAGATATTGATGCGGTCAGCACATTTCTTGATTCATACTATGGAAGTGAATGCAATTCTAAGTAAACAGAAAAATCTTCTATTCTACGCAACCTTCAATTATATAATATTGTAATAGCTCCTGCTAATACAGGAAGAGATAGTAATAGTAATAATTTACTAAATATTTAATTTATAAATAACATTAATTAATAATCAAAATATAAAATACAGAGCGGCCGCGGACATCGTTTTCTAGAATGCTACGGCTTTATCCGTCGTTCCTACGGTCATTACTTCGTATAGTATTCGAAACTTTGCCTGCTGGGTACTTAAGATATTGATGCGGTCAGCACATTTCTTGATTCATACTATGGAAGTGAATGCAATTCTAAGTAAACAGAAAAATCTTCTATTCTACGCAACCTTCGAGCCATACAATCATCGTCAACACTTTTGAAATAAATATTTAGTTCCGGAAATGAAATAAACAAAAGAGTAAAATATGTATCTAGCAAGAAGAGGAACCCTTTTGGTGTTAAAGATTCCAAGCAGAGTTATCGATTTGTAAAGATTTACCCAAAATTTGAAGATATCCAGTAATAGTGCCTATGGGAAATTCAAAATATTTTTTAAATACAGTATATATTCAGATTCAGTTGTAAAACAATATAAATTCTAAACATTCTACTGAAAACCACTTAATATTATTTCAGTTGGAGCGGAGCGTACTTTTTTTTTTATAAACTCTAGAACTCCAAAAAAGGTAATATAATGTTTTGAGGATGTTAACGGCAGGCTCAAAAACTTCTTTCGCATTTCGTCTTAAACTACTCGTAGGTATATTCCGAACTTTGAACAAAAAGTAATAAGATCGCGTCCAGAAATTCTTCTGTCCTAGCATAACATGTACGAAGTTTCAACTTTCTAGCGAACGCCATTCTTGAAATCGAAAAAACTGAACTTCACAAACACTCTTATCTAAATAAAAAACAATATTTTTAGAATAATAATACTATAATAAATTGGCTTCAGATAAGAACTTTTTAGCTCACAAAGTCATCAGCTTTATTCGGAACCTCGGTGTGACCAAAGGTTACATAAGTTTTGTAAAAAAAACCAAGGCCATTTTGAAGTAAAGGGTACCTATACGATGTGTGACAAAATTTTCTTAATTTGTTTTGTACACAGTACGCAGTTCTATAAAAATTCCCCTAGCATATTTTCATTTAAGTTCTAAAGCCTATATTAGAAAGTATGCCGCTGTGTTAATAAAAAATACAGTCAGAGGATATCGTCAAATTTTGTAAAGTTTTACCAATATTGACTAGATTTTTTTCAGTTAAATACAATGTTATACAGTTATGTTACTAGTTTTTCATGGTCATGCTACCATTGAAGCTATTAAATGTTAAGAGTTTGTTGTTCTTTCCGGTGTCAGTGGAGTGAAGCTCCAATACGAAATCCCCGACTGTTGATTGACCGTAGTACTTGACGAATTTTTTGGAAAGAACTTTCACTGGAGAGGCCAGTTTATCTGAAGAGTCTTCTGCATTCCGATGACGAAACAGCTCCTTCGGACCTAGTCCAACACAAAATCTTATGATAAACTGGCCTCTCCAGTGAAAGTTCTTTCCAAAAAATTCGTCAAGTACTACGGTCAATCAACAGTCGGGGATTTCGTATTGGAGCTTCACTCCACTGACACCGGAAAGAACAACAAACTCTTAACATTTAATAGCTTCAATGGTAGCATGACCATGAAAAACTAGTAACATAAAAGTATTGGTAAAAATAAGTTTTGCGTTGGACCCACTGGGCCCCGGACTTAACAACAGATTTTCAAGATTCATAGCCATATGGTTATCCAAGGTTACAACCATTTCATAGCCATATACGTCCCACCTTTAGTATAAGGTAGATGTCCGGCGAGTTCCCGATTACATTATTCGTGGAAATGAATTTGGATTACGATGTGGCTATATAGAATTTGCCTCAGCAATTCCACCAGCTGTCAGGGTGTTTCGGAAGTTGGCTAGAATACACCCTCTGAAGAGTCTTCTGCATTCCGATGACGAAACAGCTCCTTCGGACCTAGTCCAACACAAAATCTTATGATAAACTGGCCTCTCCAGTGAAAGTTCTTTCCAAAAAATTCGTCAAGTACTACGGTCAATCAACAGTCGGGGATTTCGTATTGGAGCTTCACTCCACTGACACCGGAAAGAACAACAAACTCTTAACAATGTTATACAGCTTGAGTTTCAACTTTTTAGCCTAAATCGTACCATCAAGGTATCTGGAAACCTAGAAACTATTTTCCCAATTTTTCAATATTCAACAACCAAGAAGGGGCAAAGTGCTTGTGTACGTTTTCACGAATTCCGACATATTTCTTAGTACAAATGAGATCGAATTCACTTTTACTTCTAATGATTTTAAATATTATCGCCTAAAAACTGAATTAAGAATTTTCTGATGTACAACCTCCAAAGGATTATAAGTTTGTCGAAGTTTTTACGAAATCCGAATCTTTTGGAAGTAAAGAAATAACGGATTTTCTAAACCACTACGGGGGTCTTATAAATAATGAATTTAACCTTCAAGAGGTTTCATAAACACGATTTTGTACGATTTTACGAATTTCGACATATTTCTTAGATCCAAAAAGATATCGAATTGGTTTTTACTTTAACGTGCTTGAAATGAAATCGTCTAAAAATCAGGTTTAGAATTTTTGTATATTTAAGTACTTACTTATTTATTTACTACCGCAGTCAATATTTTACTCTCTATGTTACTTAATTGAAATTGGAAAAAATAAATGAAAAATCTGCTGTCTGAGTGCAACCTTAAATTTTTTTTTTTGTTCAAAAAACTATTTATCACCCATTCCATTCACCCATAGCTGGCAAATAAAACTGCACTGTAGGGCTGAAAGAAAAATCCTAAAATAATCATTTTTAATTGCTTTTTAAATTTTGGTTCACCCCGTATTATTTAGTTTATTGCTATATATTTCAGTAGTTTATTCTTATTTCTCAAAATACTGCTTGTACTGCAGGTATGGACAATTTGGTAATTTAATCGGTAAGTTTAACCTGCCTTCTAATTTTTGTTTCCTAAAGTACGTATTATAGATGGAATTTATTCTGTAGAGGAACAGAGTTGTTGCACTTTATTAACGAGGGCCTTAATTATTATTAATGATTCGACATATTGCTGATCGGTTCTTGCCCGGTCCGGAGAAACCTTGGTATTACTGATTTTGCTTTAATTCGTAAATTTCTATGGGAGATGCATTCGGAAGGCAGGACCAAATTGACTAGACTGCAAAAAAACGCACCATGAATTCCAGGCTTTCGTAGTTAGCACTCTGAACTTCATATTTTTCGCAAAATTGAAATTAAATTAAATTAAACTCGGGAAAAAATTTCAATTTAGGTACATATGTATAAAAGTAATAACATCTAACAATTTCATGTCAAAATAATCTTGTCAAAATTTTTTGGAACAACTTCGGGGAAATTTTTTTTGGTAAATTTGGGTAAATGGAACTCGCTTGATCAAAAAGCACTGCCAATCATGTGAAACAAAAGTGTAGCGTGGTGAGTGTTGACTGTGTGCGTGCATCAAGCGAGTATATAATCATATCGGTGATTTCCCCGAAAATAAACTAAATGCGTTCTTGGCGTTATATAAAAGGTTTCTTCGCAACCTTCGCATCACATCTTGCATCATTTCCAAATAGTCACTCGCAGTGTAAGGTCTGAATTGTGAAAGTTTGATATTACAATTGCTGCAAACTTAATAGGAATTGGATATTTGTGTAAAGTGAATTTAATTTTTGTTAAGTAAGTTATGTTTGTGATCCTTTTAAAATAAATTTCTTACACAATTTTATTCGGCAGATTTCCTACGATGTCTCTAAGTAACTACGTAGCAATGGATTGCGAGATGGTGGAGTTTGAGTTTGTTGATCACAACAGGAAACCTCAACGTAAGGACATGCTCGGCCGTGTATCTATTGTTAACCACAAGGGAGAAGTTTTAGTGAACAAGTACGTGAAGCCGCAGCATCCAGTCACCGATTATCGAACGCCTAAAAGCGGGATTAAAAAAAGAGACATGGAGAACGGCGAGGACTTCAAAACCGTTCAAAACCAAGTCAAGGACATCCTTAAAGCCAAAGTACTCGTTGGGCATTCTCTCGAGAAGGATTTTGAGGTATTGAAGATGGTTCATCCGCTAGACAAAACTAAGGATCTAGCTAAGCTTCATAATAACAAGAGTCTAAAAGACTTGACTAAGGAATATCTGAATAGGGACATCCAATTGGGTCCTCATGATTCAGTGGAGGACGCCACAGCCGCAATGGACATATATATTGCATCCCAGCGTTAGTAGGTTTAGTTTTTGGTAACGATTTGAAAAGGATTTGAATGATCCAACTTAATTTTATATTTTTATTCTGAATAAAGGATTTTTTTTGGTTAAAAAAAATGTGTTTATTATTGAAGAGTTAATTTGGAGTCGTCTTTCAACGGGGTTTGAGATAACTACAAGATTTTGCTTAACCCTAGAACCGTGCCCACAAAAAAATTGACTTATCGTGTCCTGGGGCACTCAGTGCCCCAGTATGCATTTCATACAAAATGTATAGGTGGTGTGTTGAAAATACGCTTATATCTTTGCTAATTAGCGTTCCTTGATTTTCGCAAGCTGCTCTGAGTTTGGAAAAAGAAGAGAAAATAAAAAATTGAATGTATTTTCAAAAAATTAATTAAGTGTATATTGAAACGAAAATAATAATGTTCACAAAGTAATGAAAAGAAAAAACTAAATCGAAATTCAAAATAATAAATTAAATATAATACTAAAATTAAACAGGGGAATGGGTTCTGGATCGTTTTGAATGTGGCCGTCCAGATGAGGTAGATGGTGCTGTCGAAATATCCAAACATGATTCAGCTTCTGATTCAGTATCACTTATGGGAGATGAGTTTGGAACGTAGCATTTTTGACATACCCGAATAAAATGTTTCGAACAGGTAGGGTTGTTGCACAAATCACAGACAGCAGTAGTTTTAGTGTCTCCTTTATTTTGTTGGCGATCAGTCTTGCATGTTTCACATCTATTACGTTTTTTATTTGACCGAACTGCTGGGAACATGGTTAGAGTTGTAGGCTCAAAACCAATTAATGAAAGTGCAGTTTTCACTGATTGCTGTAGTGAACCTTTTTCCATTTTATTCCGGATGTGCTTACTTGCCAATTCAACAGCCAAAGATTTAAGAAAATGTTTTCTTACATATTTTCCTGTATCGGATGTGGGATTAGTAATACCGAACATCCGATAAGCACCAAGGGCTGCTACGTCGACCATATTGAAAAATAGTGTCACAGGCCAACGGTTAGTTTTGCGCCTACAAGTGTATGTTCGATTCATTTGGTCGAACGTGTCAACACCTCCTTTGGTCGCATTGTAGTCAATAATCATCTTAGGCTTTCTGGTTGATGCATCTATTTCCTCATCCGCGTGTGTAGTTGACAACAATAAAACGTTCTTCTTCGTGTTTGATACGTAACTAACAAGGCTCATGCAATCTGAGAAGCAAAAAATTGATGAATACACTTCTCTATGTTGGGCTTCTTTTGGATCTGCGAATTGTTTCGGTAATTGCGGTTTGTTTGACCTAATTGTGCCGATAATAGTAGTGTTCCTTGCGCACAAATCTAATGCCAATGGAATACTTGTAAAAAAGTTATCCATAGTGATATTGTAGCCCTTATCTAGATATCGATTGCAGAGCCGAAGTACTAGGTCATACGAAATGTTTTTGGCACGATGTTGTCCTGGTTGAGTATCTAGGTATACTTCACCAAGTAGAGGATAATTGGTGACAGCATCAACGATCCAAAAGATTTTTATTCCATATTTTCCTGGTTTGCTTGGGATGTATTGTCTGAAGCTGCATCTTCCACGTGTTGAGACCAGCTGCTCATCTATAGTCAGTTCTTTTGATGGTCTGAAGAACGCAGTAAGATTGACTTGAAACAAAATCTAAATATAACGAAATGAAACCGATTTACAAATAAAATTACCTTGAAACAAACTCCACACATAACGAAAAGCGGCTAATTTATCGGATTGTAATCGATATGGTCTAGTACGAGAATCATCAAACCTGAGAAATCTGTTGAGCTGTTCGAATCTCTGCAATGACATGACAGCTCTATAAAATGCCATGTGAGACATGTGGAAAAGGTCCTTAGCTTGCACAGAAGAAGATTTTTCCGCACCAGAGTACAAAAGTATAGCTATGTATGCATATATTTCATCTTCGTCTGTATCGAACCACTTTCGCATTTTCTTCGGGCTCCCCGATCGACTATTATTCTCATATACCCGCTTAGCTTTTCTATTCGTTTCTATAACAATAGTTGAAATGATCAATGGAGATATAAGGCTTTTGAATGCGTCTACTTTGTTTTCAAAAATCTTTGAACATGATGGCGCGTGATTTTTTCTCTCATCTTTTACACTGGACGTTCTCTGCTTTTCTCTTTCTGTAGAAAGGGACCACCAGATTTGATCGTGTTTCCTATTTTGAGCCTTATAACGCATTCCTCTATTTGGTTCTACGGCTGGTAGTTCTTCCTCATTGGCTTCTTGCAGTTCTTGATGAGCAGCAATTTCTTGTTCGCGAATTTCCTCCATGATTTGTACAACGCGTACATCCTGTACTTGTTCTTGCTCGCAGTTTGGATCATCAACGTCTGAAACATACTGATCAGAATCTTGCTCATGATCTGAATCGTTTGGAATTTCTAAAGGATGCTCTGCAGCAGGAAAATCTGCACCGCCAATAGGTACGTTTTCAGTACTATTTTCATCATCGTTGTGAAGAAAAACTTCGAACTCGTTTTGAAGAAGGTCTTGCTCCTCAGCAGATAACTCTCGTCGCGCTGCACTGTTCACTAGTCTCAAAAAAGCATCCATTTCCACTCAAAACAAAACAAAATTATCACAAAACGAAATTATCACAAAACTATAAAATTGAATCACAAAATACTCAAACTCAAATTCAAACTCAATTATCACTTGAAATTTCATCGACAACTAAATGTATTCAACTGATTTTTGTTCAAAGGATATACGCATATTGACGAAATCGTCTTGTTTTGTTTACATATTTATTTTTGTTTATAGATCTATCAAATGCATGTATTCAAATGTTTTGTTTTCAAATGGTCAATGTACGTATGTTCTGGGGCACTGCGTGCCCCAGAACACGAAATTGACCTTTTTTCTGCGTTTACATATTTAGCAAATAAAACACAAAATAACCAGTTCGATTCTTTTGTTTATGCATTTGTGCATAACATATGTTTCAAAATATTGTGCATTCAGATGATGTTATAGAACTAGAAAGTCTCTAATTTACCGTTTGAAATTAGCTAGGGGCACTCTGTGCCCCAAAGACGGTTCTAGGGTTAAAAGTTACTGGATTGAATTTGTGGTGGTTGAAAGTTACTGGTGGTTGTGTGGTAGGTCTATAACTTAAAGAGGATCTATAAGAAAGCGAAATTGTATGAGGCTTCTACAGGACTAAAATCCAAAGGCCTGTACCATATGGTCGTCGGATATAAGATCGGCAAACCCAACTATAGTTAGTCGTATCAACATGTGCATATGATGGTAGTAGGTAGTTTCCGACGTGATTATGAGAAATGCATTAGAAGCATATGAAAAAGGCATAAGGAATATTCATTTTTTGCAATGATCAGAATTTTTGTGAAATGTCCGCATCAATGTTGAAATTTAATGGGAATCCATCGAATAAAATCAATCGATATTTGTACCTTGTCGTTTGCCGATTAATCGCCGTTTTCATAAATGCCAACGGGGATACGTCCGAAAATGAAGACTTCGGGATGTTCAATTCAGGTTATTTTCGCCCTTACTTTATCTGGGCCATTATCAGGATTTCTAGCACGGTATTTTTTGTACACGATTTTTAAATAGCACGGTCCACGAAGAAGAAGAAATACTAGTTTTCTGCACGATATTTTTTTGTTCTAATACTTTTGAAAAAAAAAAAAAAAATGTGTTACAGTGTCTTAAATAAAATTATATTGTAGAAAAACAAAATTCAGTTGGGGAATACCCGAATTTTATTATATCGGTTGCATTTTACATTTCCATTGTAATAAGATAAAAACTATGTCGGTCAGCAATAAATGTGGGAGCCTATTTTCAACGAGTGACGCTAGTTAATTAAATAAGCTTTATATTTCATTAAAATTGTATTTTCACTATAAAAATATTTTATCTTTGACATAATATGGGTTTTCATTATTTTTTGAATGGTTTTTTAAACAGCATGTAGGTATCTTTTCAACTTTGAATTGTGGAATACATCTTCGATTTTACTATGAGTAGGTATCATGTGTATTTTTACACGGTTTTCGTTGGAACATCTCTACCGTGTGAAATTAGAGTTGTGTGTAGATATTTCGTTTCAGAAAAGTCGTGACCACAAGAAAATTAGACCACGTATGTAGATGGGATTTTTTTTCTGTACAGTAGTATTGCATTATTTATTAACGAGGACGTTAATTGTTAACAAATGATGGCCCGCATTGCTGATCGGGTTTTGTTTCCAGTTCGTATTGCTGCTTTTTCTTTAACTCATTAATTTCTATGGAACATGCATTCGGAAGGCAGGGCCAAATTGACTAGACTGGAGAAAAAAAATGACCAAGAAGTCCAGGCTTTGAGCAGTTAACACTTTGAACTCAAGAATATTTTTTGGAAAATTTCCTCGTATGAGCCAGAATCGAAATTAAGTTTTCTGAAATCTATATCTAAAAGAGGATGATATTGTGTATGTATGTGTCTATGTTCCCTACGAACTCCCAAACCACTCAACCGATTTTGATCAAATTTTCAGGTAACGTGTAGAATAGTTCCGCGATAGTTCCTGTGAAGTTTGGCCACACAATCGAATGATAAACAATTGTTTTTTTTTTAGATTTTTCAATTTTTTTTTACGATTTTAGTATCCTGATGTTCTGTTTCTTTGCGCTTTCTTACACCATTTATCCGATTACTATGAAACTTCGCTGATATATTGACCACACGCCCGCGAAGATTTCTGCGTTAAAAAAATCATTTTACGAGAGTTATTTCAACATTTGAGTGTATTTCATATGATTTAGCGGCATAGTTCATTCGTTTTTGGTGTAGTAGTTACATATGTGTTCCCATTACTAAATGGCAAAGTTAGACGATTAATGTGGGATAGTGGATGGAAGACGGACGATAGAGGATGGAGGATGGGGGTTAGTGGATGGGGGATGATGGATAGAAGATGGAGGATGGTGGATATAGGATGGAGAATAGAGGAACGGGAGCAATCGGAGCAACAGGAGAAATGGGAGCAACGGGATCCACGGGAGCGATGATGCAATGAAAGTAACGGGAGACTTGGCCTGATTATTTAACAGATTGAGCTCTTTTCCGGGGGAAAAAAATATTTTTTTCATGGAAAAAAATTTTACCAACATTTTTTGGTAGGTATAACTTCGGGGAAGTATTTTGGGAAATTTGGATAAATGGAACTCCCTCGATCTAGAAATCACTGCCAAACATGAAAAACAAAAGTGAAGTGTGGTGATGCCTTTTCCATCATTTCCAACTAGACAATCGAGCTATAAAGTCTTAACTGTGAAAGTTTTATATTGTTCTGAATACTGCAAACTTAATAGAAATTTGATATTGCAATTTAATATTTGTTTGAAGTGAACTTAAGTTTTATTGAGTAAGTTATGTTTGTGACCCGTTGAGAATAAATTTGTTTACACGTTTTTATTTGGCAGATTGAAAACGAGAGGTGCCTCCGTACGATGGGTGATCTAAGTAACTACGTAGCACTTGATTGCGAAATGGTTGGCATTTTTAAAAACGGCGAACATAAGAGCATGGTCGCTCGGGTCTCTATTGTTGATTACAAGGGAGAAGTTTTAATGGACACGTACGTAAAGCCGCAGTATCGAGTCCGCGATTATCGAACGCTAGTAAGTGGGATTCACCCTAGTGACCTGGAGAAAGGGGAGGACTTCCTTCGTGTTCAAAGCCAAGTCAAGCAAATCTTGAAATTTAAAATACTCGTTGGACATTCCGTCCATAACGATTTGAGGGTATTGGGGATTGATCACCCGCGTCACCAAACTAAGGATCTAACTAATCATAATCCTCACACGTGTCTAAAAGACTTGGCTTGGACATATCTGAATAGGGACATCCAATCGGGCTATCATGATTCAGTGGAGGACGCTAAAGCCACAATGGACATATACATTGCTCAGTGCAAATATTAGGAGTTTTTGGTAACGGTTTCAAGGATTTGAATGATCCAACTTAATTTTATATTTTAATTACCGAATAAAGAAGAATTTTTGTTGGCTAAAATTAGTTTTTTATTGAAGGGTTAATAAGGGGATCTCTTACGCAGGGCTTGAGACAACTTTAAAATTTTGCTTAAAAGTTACTGTAATGAATATTCTGTGATTAGGTAGATCCAGGCCCGTGCGCACGGGGGGGGT
The DNA here is from genome assembly GCA_949128065.1 of Beris chalybata. Taxonomy (NCBI): domain Eukaryota; kingdom Metazoa; phylum Arthropoda; class Insecta; order Diptera; family Stratiomyidae; genus Beris; species Beris chalybata. Next base: position 139,347,534 of record OX421894.1, read on the forward strand.
TTTAGGGGTTCAAACTTGATTAAACCCCCCCCCCCCCCCCCCCCATCATACTTTCCTGCGCACGGGCCTGGGTAGATCTATAACGTTAAGAGGATTTTCTATTAAAAAGAAAAACTGTAATGAGCCCTCTAAAATACAAAATCCTGTAGTGTGTCTTCATTAACTTTCAAATCAAAGTGAAAGATTTTGCGTCCTGATATAAGATCGCCAAGCCAGGTGTAACATGCGTATGGATGGTAGCAGGATTTAGCTATAAGATATAAAGCTTTTAGTTTCCGGCGCGATTATGAGTAAAGCGTAATAGACAGAGATGGGCACAGGAGTTCCAAAAGTCCTTACTTCCCACGAAAGGCACTCATTCCTTTAGAAGGTTCACATCGTAAAAGAACCAGTGGCGGCTCGCCACATAAAGCTAGTGGGGTTGCACTTTAAGCTTGTGTTACACTGTATGACCAATGAGAGCTTTCTACAAGCTCGCCATACATTTCACGAAAATATATGCAAAAAACTGGGAAAAAAACCGAACAGTGTAACACAAGCTTAAAGCTCAGCCTCACTAGCTTTATGCGGCGAGCCACTGAAAGGGACTACTTCCTTTCCAAACTGTGTCACGTGGCGAAACGAACTACAGTTCACCAAAAGGAGTGAGGCTTGTGAGCTACGCACCTTTAAACGGTTTTGCGGACGGCCCATGCTTTGATCAGTTAGCACTCTATACTCAATAATATTTTTTGGTAAATTTCCGCGTATCAACCAGAATAGAATTAAAGTATTCTGACAAATAAATACTTTGCATCGGAATATAGCAAGCAAAAAGAAGTATTTAACAACTAACTATAAGTTTTGTATATCAGTAGCTCTTCAAGTCTTAAGGAATTTAGATTGACCTCTCCGTCCATACATAGCCTTCCCTTTGTTTATCAAAGAACACGTGCTTTGGTAATAATAATTAAACATATTTTAAATTTATTTTTAATAATTAATCATATTTTTAAACCATTATTGTTCAGGTTGAACTCATTTCCGGAACAAAAATTAAATTTTTCAGTGCTTTAGGGCTAAAAAAGTAATCAAAAGTATATATCAGTTTCATGTAATAAAATTTTTTTTTGGTATAACTCGGTGAAATTTTTGGTAAATTTGGAGAAATGGAACTCCCTTAAATCTTGATCTAGAAATCACTGCCAAACAAAAGTGAAACGTGGTAGCTATACGTGGATGTGTGAGGAGTATATAATCGTATATGTATTCGAAAAATAAACAAAATGGGTTTTTTTGGCGTTATATAAAAGATTTCTTCGCAACCTTCGTATGGCATTTTGTATCACTTCCAAACTGGAATTTCAAGTGTAAGCCGTAAGTTCTTGACTGTTAAAGTTTTATTTTGGGCTGGACTGGACGCTGTAAACTCAATTTAATAAAATTAAATATTTTTTTTGGTTGTGAAGTGAACTTAAGTTTGAAGTAAGTTAAGTTTGTGTCGTTTTTATAATCAATTTTTTTCACACAATTTTATTCGGCAGATGAATAACATCCTGAGGCCTAAGTCGCCTAATAATCTAAGAAACTACGTAGGAATGGCTTGCGAAGAGGTTGGCATTGTTCAGAACGGGGAACATAAGGACATGGTCGCCCGGGTCTGTATTGTTGATCACGAGCGTAATATTTTAATCGACAAATACGTGAAGCCGCAGCATCCAGTCCACGATTATCGAACAGAAGTAAGCGGGATTCACCCAGGTGACCTCGAGAAAGGAGAGGACTTTTATCTCGTGCAAAACCAAGTTAAGGAAATCTTAAAAAATAAAGCTCTCGTCGGGTTTTCGGTCGGGAACGATTTAAGGGCATTGAACATAGAACACACGGGTCAAATTGAGGAACTAGGTGCTTTTTTGAAATCGGAGAAAATTGGCACGTTGCAAGAATCCAAATATGCGTCAATCTTTGGCCTCTTTCACCTTTGGAAACCTGAGTTTCGACAACCTCCCAAAAAATTTGGTGGTTTGTGAACCTTTGTGTCGATTGAAATTAATTTCATATTTCTGAATAAAGAATTTTTGTTGGTTTGAGAAGACTAAAAAACGTTTTGTTTAAATTTAAAAATCACTTGGAATAGACCCTTGAAAAAAATCCTGGGGTCATATGATGTATTCCGTCGCTGCAAACGGCACCGACGTCGCTTTTTTGATATGGTTTAAGCCGACTCTTCGTCGTTTCCAACATTTCAACGATGCGGGAACAACGTAGTTACGGAAATCTTCAGCAATACCAGCAGCTGTAAGGGTTTTTAATGGCAATAACCAGGGGCCTTATTACTGAATACGATACGATCAAAATCAATCGTAAATTCCTAAATTCGGCATAGGGTAAAAGCTACAATGATTGACACCCCCAAAATATGTACCAGTAGTTGACACCTATAAGTTAAATAGCATTTTAAAGAATATAAATGAAATATTAATACACTGAGGATTTAATTTTTATAAAAGTTATTAAATTTATGGTCATATGTTACCCCCTGCAAGAACAATTTCCATTGTCAATTCTCTAGAAAACTTGAAGAGTGAACACCTGCCAGAAAAACCATTTTTTTTTTCTAATATCCTTAAAGAATACACAGTGAGATCGAAACCAATAACTTCATTTATTTCAAATCAGTGAAGATATTTGAGCGATTTTTTACTTCGTTCAATTCTTGAAGGTGTGTTTTAATAAGATAGTTAGTTTTTGTTTTATTATTCTTAAGTTACCAAATGAATAAATTGGTGTCAACTATTGGTACAGAATCACGTATTAACTAATAGTTGACACTATGGTGTCAACCATTGTAACGTATGAAGGTACAATAGTTGACACCGTATGATACAATATAAGTTTGTGACAATTACTTTAGTGAAAAATTTGCCAACTATATTTTTTTTCCGGCAGAAGATCGGAACGCATTCAATTCTGTGATGCGGTTGTGGTTACTATGTGACTAAAACCTAACAAAAAGTTCGGGAAATAGTTAGAACAACATCTGAATTACATAATTCGGTCATATTTTGGGATGCGGTCTAGCGGTTGAAAAAGGAAAAAACTTAAAAATATGTGATTTTTAAACAAGTCTGTGGAAATGAAAAGATATTCGATCAGATCTGAGAAATGCGGCAGAATTCATGAAAAAGTATATATATCTTTCTAGGTGTTCGTATGAAGAATCCGTAGAATAAAACGAGTTCAGTATTTGGGAAGACCTAGTAGATATGGCCAAAATCGTGAAAATATATGCATTCTACTGTCACTGAAAATTTTTTTGTCCTCCTTCCAAATGCCTATGGATATTCTAATTTTTATTATAATTACTTTTCTCGTTGATTTACATATACACGCCGTTCTATAGTTAGGAAAAACACCACAACTCCGTACCATACTACCCCTAAAAAATTATATTTTTCCAACATGCCACTACTATTGTTTTATCTTAATACCAAGTTTCAGTTTTATATATTATTATAGGTTCTTAACTCTTCGCAACTGTTTACTTTTCACCCTCATCTTTTACACCCACACCCCCTACTAGGGTTCTACTGGGCCTACATCTGGTAAAAAATTTGCTCGTCTATCTGACACTGTTCTTGAGATATGCAACGTGATTTTTTTTAAAATTTCATATCCAAAATTTTTTTTTATAAAATGAATTTTATATTTTTCTTACCAAATTAAAATTTTATAGTGGAACAATTTACACTTAAGATTTGTTCAAATTATCCAATAGCGTACACAACGTTCACGCTTACTTTTAAGGTAGGTATCTTCAGTATAGAATCCACTGGCATGGGTGTCAACCATTATATGTTCATGGGGTGTCAATAATTATACCATAGGTGTCAATAACTACATCCGAGGAGTAATTTACGAAAAATCCTATTTAATGAACAATTGGAATAAAAATAAGTTTCTTGATAAGCCTTTTTCACGACAAAACGAAATAATTAACCATTTACAATTGTCTTTCTTAACGAAAATGATATAATATGAAAGTTATTAAAGATCTAAAAAAAAATTCCTTAAAGGTGTCAACCATTGTACACTTTACTCTACTGAAATTTAGAATTTACGATTGATTTTGATCGTATCGTTTTCAGTAATAAGGACAGCGATTGATCCCAGTCGGGCTTTTGTATTGGTGTTTTGCATCAGAGAAACTCCTCTGACGCCGTATAAAAAAGCAAAAATTCTTAAAAATAATTAAGTTTAGCTTTAGTTACAGTAATCGAATCACCCGGGCATTTTGTAACTTTAGATAAAGCCAATGAATCTCCCCGAACCCAATTCTTTAGTACAGCAGATGATGGTGTCATTGCAGCCCTTAAATCCTACTATTTATTTATTAACCATGGATTCTGAATAAATCCATTTTCAGAACCTGCCGTGTCGCAGGCTCAAATAATTTTAAAACTAAATGTCCTTGGAGGGAAGATTATTGCGAGGAATGTCTATTTGTTCAATTCAATCATCCAATCAAGATGCAATAGTTTTAGGAAGGGGCGAAGCGCTGAGCTACCGCGCAAACTAGGCACCAAAAAGGGCCCATAGCGATCTCTTCAGAGCCTCGTAGGTCAACAGACACCCCCTAACCAACCCAGATCCCAAAAAAACTTTACTAGCTTATCCTGCCCTTTCGACCCTTTACAGATCTGCAATAACAAGGATAAATAAATTGCCCCAAATAAACCCATCATTTTCCCTTTCATACCTTGAATCACACGATTTCCCTTCGATCCGGCAACAATGGTCAAAAGTGAGTAAACATCGGAAAAATTGGTTATTCCCCGAAAAACAATATTGCGATTAACAAGAAATATGATCTCTTCGAATCGACTTCCGCCATCATAGCGATTGCGATTGCAATTATTGAAGAAGTTAGTTGTGCCGTGAAGCCTGAAGTGAAGCGTGAAAAGCTGTGAATACGAGGATAACAAGACAAAACTTAAGTGAAGTTAAATTAAAGTAAGTTAAGGATTGGCTGTTTTAACGTGAAATTAAAAATGTTTTTTATCCAGCAGATTTCAAATAATGTCTGATAATCTCCACAACTACGTCGCAATGGATTGCGAAATGGTGGGCATCGGTCGGTATGGGACAACGGACATGATCGCCAGGGTCTCGATTGTAAACCATGAAGGACATATCCTAATGGACAAGTTCGTTAAACCACAACATCCTGTCGTAAATTATCGTACGCCAGTAAGTGGAATACGCGCAGGTGACATAGCGAACGGCGAGGACTTCGTCTGTGTCCAAAATCAGGTAAAAGAGATCTTAAGATCTAAAATACTCGTGGGTCATTCCGTCGACAAGGACTTGGGTGTATTGAACATGGAACACCCGCTTGATCGTACTCGAGATACGGCGGAGTATCGACGATTGGCCAATATTATATCGTACCGCAGGACGCCCGGATTGAAGCTATTGGCTAGACGCTTTCTGGGTATCACCATTCAGTCGGGTGAGCACAATTCGGTGGAGGATGCCAGAGCTGCAATGCGAATTTACTTGAATCAGCGGGAAAATTGGGAGAATGATATTCGGGAGAAGAAAATTTAAAAAATTTTGAATTGGTATGGTACTGATTTTGTGAAGTAAAGTTAAGTTTGTTTTATTTTTGAATAAAGTATTATATTTTGTGTACATTTTACAAGGTTTGTTCTGAATGTCTTTCCATTACTATCAGAGCATGATCACTCAAGAAAATCGCAGAGAATTGGATGTCTGTGAAAATTCCAAAAATTAGGGTTTGATTTGCCCCAAATAGTTTTAGAGTGATTTCAGAAAAGTTTGGTTCAATAAAACAGGGAAACAATAGTTTGTGCGGGCTGATAGAAAGAACTCTTGGGCTGGAGTCCTTAAAGGATCCGAACTTGTATGGGGAAGATTATTAAATCTAGGCAATTTTTTCAGCAACAAATCTTGTACAGCCACCATATTCGGTCGATGGTGTAACCATTTAAATGTTTGTTCTGTGCTCAGGTGGCAAAATTTTGGAGAAGTAGAAAATAATAGCACAAAAATTTTGGGAAATAGAAGACCACAAAATAACTAGTAGCATATTTAGAAGTCTTAAAAATACTTTAATTCTCTACAACTGTTCTTGAATAATTTTGACCGCTCGTTTGCCCCATGTTACCGTATCCATTTAAAATTGTGTTTTCGTGATGAACTTGAATGTTAAGTATGTTACAAGAAATGCTCGTTCAGCTCCTTCATGTAGCTCGCATAAAAAAATCTGTTATTTATCCTATCATCGATTTCTATAGCATTAAAATGCAGAAAGTAGCTTCTTTGGTAAGAAAGCCAACAAAAAATTGTTTTAATAATTTTGATTGTTTTTTCGGCGTCAGAGAAATCTCTTGACCACCATATGAATATCACCTTGATCAAAAAGTTTCCGGAATTTTCAATGTTCCGATTTGAGTTCTGTTTTTTTGTTAAGTTGGTACATCTGTTGTTGACATTCCCTCTAAATCTTAGCGTCATAGCTTGACATTTGCAAAAGTTACGTAGCCAATCTGTCTGTATTGGCGATTTTTTACAATTTTAGAAATGGATCTAAATTTGCAACAACGAAGTTGTATTAAATTTTACAAATTTTTGCCAGAAGGCCAAACAGTAAAGAAAGAGTATTATTTGGGCGTTATGAGACGTTTGCGTGAGGCAATTCCCCGAAAGAGACCAGAATTGTGGGCAGAAAACTCGTGGATTTTGCACCATGATAACGCACCGTCGCACAGTGCCATCATTATTCGTAATTTTTTGACGAAAAAGGCAACAAATACCAAATACAACAGCCCCCGAATTCACCTGATTTGGCTCCCTGTGACTTCTTTCAGTTCAATCGAGCTAAAAAACCACAACGGGGAACGCGTTTCAGCAGCCGAGAGGAAGTAATGGAAAAATCGCAAACACACACAGAGATAGATGTACTTGGCTATGTAACTTTTGCAAATGTCAAGCTATGACGCTAAGATTTAGAGGGAATGTCAACAACAGATGTACCAACTTAAAAAAAAGGACTCAAACCGTAACAATAAAAGCGCCATACGGTGGTTATTCCGGGAACTTTTTGATCAAGGTGGTATATCCCAAATGCGATTGTTTGCTGCCGTTGCGGATTTGACTGCTGAAAAACCATTCACTGAAAAGGCCAGTTTGAGAACTGTGTTGTACTATAACAAAGGAAGCTGTTTCATCATCGGATTGTATTGATTCGTCAGGAAGTATATCCTGCTAGTGCTAATATCCGAAACACCTTAACAGCTGGTATTGCCGAGAATTCCTCCATTTGTGCGTTCCACAACCGATTTTCAGATCTACGAATTATGACAAGCCAAAGCGAATGCACCTCATATTTAAACCAATTTCGCTGTTCACTGGGATCTTATCTTACAATCCTAGGTTTCACTAGAGATGGGTAAAGAAGTTCAATTCAGTGAAGTACTTCACTCCGAGACACTCACTTGATGGAATGAGTTCAGTGAAGTAGTTCCGGAACTCTTCGGTTCGTCAGTAGAAGTAGAAGACGACGAAAAAAAATGTCAATAGAGAGAGTTTAGTGAAGTAGTTCCGGAACTCTTCGTTCCTTCGTTTCGTCAGTACATCTAGAAGATGCAGACCAAAAATATGGTCAGTACAGTTCAGGCATGGAGATTCAGGAGGTTCGAACATACCTTGAGGAAGACGTGAAGTGGTCCCCGAGAAACACATGGAGGTGAATAGTAAAGAAAATTCAACGGATAAATATGGCCCTGCAGCAACTGGTAACGGCTATCGCTCAGGACTGAATATGAAGAACACTTAAATCATTCGGACCATAGACTCCAGATTAATGGACTTTACGACACGCAAATATTCGATAATACAAATAAATACCAATGCTCGAATATTGCACAAAAATAAATAAATTAATCAACAAAAAGTTAATTTGGAACCATCATCTATTACGTCCAATTTTCATTAACAATACAGAAGTAGAAAGTAGTTCGGTATGTGAAACAAACAATTTTCGCTCGCAAAAATTATATCTAATTTAAAAAAAGCTTTAAAATACTAAAAATATTTTACATATTATTTTTTCTTGATAAGTTCCTGACAGATTTAGCAGTTTTTTCTCCCGGTAGCCACCAACGTCGTAAAAGTTTACACGTACAAAACCACTCTGCACATATCACATTAAGAAAATATATTTTTAAGTTATAGTAACATCACAACAATGCCTTGAACTACTTGTGCACTTGATCGATTTTCATAATATAATTATTATTATTATTATTTTTTTTTTTGTAAATTTATATCTCACTATAGCTTCTGGAAAAATGAACTATCGAAATATTCACAACTGAATATGTTTGTTGTATGGCAATTTCTTTGAGTCCAGCCTCCACTTTTTATTTATAGAAAATTAATGAACTCGAAGTCGAAAATGTAGCGTGCACGAATACGTTTAGGACGTCTTGGATTTAGTATCGAAAAATCCACACGGAATGTGAAATTTTTCACGTATTTATTTTGCCCTCGAGTTGAAAACCGTGCCTATTTCTGGCCAGGCATAGGGCCCCGTCTTATCACTCGACGAATCAGCGTAACGATCACTCCGATATCGATCACGATTGCAGTAATAAAAGTTAAAAATTATAGTATTAAAAATCGGAAAATAATAAGAAATAAAAAAAAATTTAAACGATTTGTTTCTTTGCACGACGATCGCGGCAGATCTAGTGCTCAGCTAGCAGTTTGTAAAAGATGACTGAAATCGATGTCTGAAGCTGTTTTCTGTGATTCTAGAAGTAGCATCGTGAATCATTTCGATTCGATATAGTGAAGGAGACTCTCCGCTTCGGAACCATGGAGCTTTAAGTGAGGTAGTACCGAAGTTTGTGTTAGATTAAAATTACTAAGGTATTCGACGTGGTCATCGGTCATCTACAAAAAGTTTTATATAAAAAAACAATAAAAGAAATGATGATGGAACAAAAATCATAAAAAATGATGCATCCAGTCACATTCATTGTTCCAAATTAAAGATTTTGTCGCCTAATTGTATAACCAGTTCCCTAGTATTTTCTTGGCCGTTAAAACATGACAAGAACAGTAATGCAGGAATTAGGCCAAGACTGGATAATATAGGGCCCTGAGAATAGTGCAAAACCCTAACACTAAGGTTCAAGATTCGAGAGTGCAAGAAGATGCAACAATTTCGAAATTTAGTAAAACCAGTACTAGACAACTTCCACTTTTATAAGCAGATGAACAGTACCTAATCTTTTCTTTGGCTTTTTTCCTATTTTTCGTTCTCACTTTGCCACACTCTACTTCTGCTTCAGTACCTGTCAGGACCATTTTTTCGGAACTGGGTTGACAAGTGTAAATCTATAGACCTGACTGTTTACAAAGAGAAGGAATAGGAATACCAATGGCTGACCTATGTCGCTGTGGTGATGAGAATGTTGAACCGACCCTGGAGCATCTGGTGTGTGAATGCGAAAGTCTGGCACGTACCAGATATCGGTACTTGGGGAAATTCTCCTTAACCGATCTATCAGAACTTGCGATGATTCCTTTATGGAGAACTACTCTCTTCATAAGGAAGAGCAATATTTGAAATCAGTGGTCTAGAGCCCGGTTTTTATACGAGGGGACCACAATGGATCCGCAGTGATCTTGTGATGGACTGTGGCACTGTGCTAGACTAGAGTCCACTCTTCTTAACCTAACCTAACCTACATAGACCTGACTGGCTAAAGGTCTCGGTGAGGCAATGGCTAATTGTGGTACTCTACCAATCGCTCCTTTACCAGTACTGTATGCGAACTGTCAATTAATGTCAGCTTTTGGATTCAAATAATTAATTTGCATTAAAATATGCCAGGTAGAGTCCAGGATTCAGAATCCGAAATTTAGAGTTCGAATCTCCATTTCGACAATATAAAATTACAGAGATAAAAATTAGGGACACAGTAAAAAATTATAAAAAAAATTAGCAGCTGGAGGACGCAGTCTTTGGATCAAGACGATTGGAGACAACGACTTCAGTAGGACAGAGTTCAACTTGGGCTGTCGCGCCATTGATGATGATAAGCAAATTATAAAACAGTAGTTTAAAACAGATAGAGGGGATAGTATGCAGTACAAGTATATTCCTTGCATGTACATATGTACAAAATTGATTATTATTTTTTAAATTTAGTTTTGTTTTTCAGTACGGTTTCAATACTGGGATCGAATTCTTGAAATGAATTCATTCGGATATAATTAAAATTATACGGAACATATAATTAAAATTATACGGAATCGGAATTTGGATTTAGAACTTATAGCAGTCACGAAGTTCCGAATGAATTACTGTTTAATGAGCATATGACTAACCAAAATTTATGATTTTCTGAAACTCAGCGGTTGAATTCTGCTGGCACTCCGTAACACATAGGAAAAGCTTGATATAAGAAAAATCTCTAGACCATTTCATGAGTGTAACTCAAACTGGGACTGTTACTAGGCACTAAGTTTTCATAGTTCCGCAAAAAAACACTCTTTATTGAAGTAGAGTATGTAGCCATATGGAACACTCCACCAAAAGCAACTTTATTTTATTATTAAAAATTGTTTTCATAAACTAAACCACTTTTAACAAAAGTCAGAACTCGCAGCCAAAGAGACGTACTCACAAAGCTGCCATCACATATAGCAGCAGCTTATAAAGTGAAAGTTCACAACTATGAACATGTATGGATTAAATTATGCAATAGTTGCATATGACCAAAAAAGGACATGCAATTCAAGTACACGAATCGTAGCCGGCATCGAATTCAATGCCCATCTGGTGTCTTGGTGATGGTCATAGAGCTAATAAAACGTTGGGTCACTAACGTGTTGTTTTTATACTTATGGACATGATTTCCAATAGAAATTCCATTCCGAATCAATTATTAATTTATTACCGTCTAATTTCTTTAGAAATTTCATCGATTTATTGGAGCTGTTGAGTTGATTCGATAGTGTAGTATGATCAGAAGTTCGGGTAGAGACTCGGGCGGACTCGAGTGCAATGGGCAATCATTGTCTGAGTGCTCAAAATCTGCTACTGTATCTTCCCTCCGATTTAAACAACAACGATCAGATATGAATTTGTATGGGAGCTAGCCAAAAGCAGTACTTACGGGGAATTCGATTAAAAAAAAATTTTTTTAAACCTGGATTTTCTCCTCTAATTGGAAATTTCCGTTTTCTAGCTTTTCGTAATTTCTGGTATTCGTTCACTTACTCTAACCAAGTATTCTAAGGAATTTTGTATGGGAGTTCTCATAAGGAATGGTACCCTCTCATCACAATTAAATATTAAGATCACTACCCAGTCCACTATATTACTAACTTTCAGCAGAAACGTTGCGGTCTCGGTTCTTTCACCGGTTTCCTACACAAGGCAAGTCTGCCGCAGCAAAAGCAGCCCTCACAGAGCCTTCAGGCAGACCAAATAACCTGAACTTTTTTTTTTAAATAAACCCCTCTTCTTTTATAGCGACAACCCAAATCAGGTTCGTCTTTAAGATTTTTCCGATGGGGTTATCATACGATCGATGTCGAATCCCAAACATCCGAGACGATAGAAGAGTGAACACCCGATATTTCAATGTAAGTTGTCAGTTAATCAAAACCACTCGAGTTAACTTTACATATATTGAAATACCGGACGACCTACAAGTTAACTTTACATTGAAATACCGGGCCTAAGAGATACTAAGGGTACCCAGACCACTAAACTACTTTGTAAAAAATTTCGACTTCATAGCTGACAAACCAAATAAAGGGTCTATAACTGCTTAAGGCTGCTTTACATGACAAATGCAAAATTTTTTTTATTGAAATTGTGAGAGAGCTAGCATATCGACTTTTCAATGGAGTAGAAAAAACCACTGCAAAAAACAAAATTCACAGAAATATTGTCAATATTTTTTGCTAAGCATGATATCTGTTCGTTTCACTTCTGATCAGTTTCTCATAAGAGATTTTTCTTCTCCCTCACAATATCAGTAAAAAATATTTGCATTCGTCATGTAAACCAGCCGAAACGAAAGTCTTTATCACACGTTATTTTCCATTATAGTTTTGCCGTCCCAATAAATGAATAAGTAAAAAAATAAGCGCCAGTCTGAATTTGGTTTGCTACTACTCATTAATCTTTTAGTAATAATAATTAATAGCCTTTCTAATGCTTAACTAAACACTACAGTCGCCAAAAATTAATTTTTGGTATCGAAACTACAATTATTATTTTTTTACTTTCATTAATTGATTGTTTTTTATGGAAACTCATTCCGTAATCAAACATATCTTAAAAAACAAAAAAAAATTGCTGAAAGACTGTCCAACCTGATTAGAATTTTATTAAGACTGCCTGCTTTAGGCGATAACTTAGGCATGACTAGAATATGATTTAATGTTAGGTTCAAAATCTTATCACAAAAATAATTTTAATCGTCATTTACTTACCAGTCTTGATGCGAGGTTCTTATGATCGATTTTGAGATATTAGATTCGTTTATTTATTCTTAGTTCATTAAGTTAGTTTCTCGTTCTTGCAATGGATCTGTTAGTTTAAAAAATAAAACAAAAATTAAATAAAAAAGGATAAAGATGTACATCTACACTAAATTATTCACAAATAAACTCGAAAATAGTTTGGTATTTTTTTTAACAAAAAAAATATTGAAATCTTCTCAACAGAAAATTTTGCTAATTTCTCTGAGCAATTTAAGGATATTTGTTCCTATTTTCAATTTGATAAAATAGCATATTTCAGCTAATGTGAAAGAACAATTTGTTTTCCGTAGAGAGAATAATAATTTACAGTTGCCGAAATTTGTCTAAAGTAGTAGAAATATTTGTTCAGCATAACCGCACGTTAGGTAAAGTTAAATTTTAGTCTTAAGGAACTGAGTTGGATCTACGTCCTAGATCATTATATATTTACCACCTTGATCACCTTCCACCTTCCCGGAATAACCACCGTGTGGCTCTTTTATTGTTCCGATTTGAGATCCGTTTTTTTTGTTAAGTTGGTACAGCTGTTGTTGACTTTCCCTCTAAATCTTAGCGTCATAGCTTGACATTTGCAAAAGTTACGTAGCCAAGTGTACATATATCTCTGTGTGTTGGCGATTTTTTACAATTTTAGAAATGGATTTAAATTTGCAACAACGAACTTGTATTAAATTTTGCGTTAAAAAACGGATTTAATGGTGCGCGAACGTTGGAAAAGTGTTTCGGCAACGATTCACTAAAGAAAACGGTCGTTTACCAGCGGCACGAGCGGTTCAAAAGTTCAAAAAAGTTCATAAGTTCAAAAAAGAAGGCAATGATCACGGTTTTCATGGATTACAACGGTGTAGTGCATCATGAATTTTTGCCAGAAGGCCTGACAGTAAACAAAGATAGGCATTATGAAACGTTTGCGTAAAGCAATTCGCCGAAAGAGACCAGAATTGTGGGCAGAAAACTCGTGGATTTTGCACCATGATAACGCACCGTCGCACAGTGCCATCATTAATCGTAATTTTTTGACGAAAAAAGCAACAAATACCACCCAACAGCCACCGAATTCACCTGATTTGGCTCCCTGCGACTTCTTTCTGTTCAATCGAGTTAAAAAAAAACACTACAGGGAAAGCGTTTCAGCAGCTGAGGGGAAGTAATGGAAAAATCGCAGGGAGCACTGATGGTCATACCGAAAACCAAATATAAAAAATGTTTCGAGGATTGGATTAGGCGCTGGCATAAGTGTGTTGCAGTCGATGGGATTACTTTGAAGGGGACAAAATAGATTTAGATGAATAAACTTGTATTTTTAATTTTCTCAATAAATTCCGGGAACTTTTTGATCAAGGTGTAGATCATTCATAACAGAAGTACTATTTGCTTTTCACAGTACTACAAAAGTATAAAATACTACATATATTATAATTATTGTTTTCAGGGCCATTATCCCGATCATCAGTTAAACTTTAACTGGTGCTTTAACCGGAAGTTTTGTACTACAAAAATATAAAATACTAATTAGTGTTTTCAGCGCCATTATCCCGATCTTCAGTTAAACTTTAATTGGAACTTTAACCGAAAGTTTTGTATGAAAATCTGTTAGTTAAAGTTGCAGCTAGAATCTAACTGAACATCATAGGAACGGCCCTTAGAGGTTGTCAACTTCTACTTATTACTTACCAGAAGTTAAACGAAAAGTGTGGGTGATTTCATAGCATTTTGAATCTATCTGAAATTTCTTGATAAATCTCTTCACGATAGACGTCAGTAGAATACTTGATTATTTACAAAAAAATCTGCAAGGGATTAAAAAAAATGAAAGCCAATATATCGAAATTTTGGTCTCACTAAGGATGGCCGCACACTGAAAGAGCAAAAACAGTTTTAGTCAAAAATGTTTTTGACTAAAACTGTTTTTCCTCTTTCATTGTGCGGCCAGCCTTAGGACCATTATTACGATTTTCAGTTAAACTCTAACCAGAACTTCAACTGGAAGTTTTGTATGAAACTCCGTGAGTTAAAGTTCCGGTTAGAACGAAGCTTAACATCGTAGAAAAGAATTGTAAAACCTAAGGTAGCTCACCATTTACAAGGAGGACTGTTCTCCTTTTTGTTAATTTCCAGGCAAAAGGATTTTTTTTCTTAGTGCCGTTATTACGACCTTCAGTTAAAATTTAACCAGAAGTTTGACTGTAAGTTTTGTATGAGCATCTGGCAGTTAAAGTTTTAGTTAGAACGTTTTTGACGATCGTAGAAACGGGCCTAAGTATTTAAATAATGATATAACAACGGAAATTAAATTAATAAAATGTATAATATTTTGGTTCGTGACTCTTCTATTTTTATTAATATATTAATAAATTAATAATGAACGTGCTGGAAGCTAAGTAAACGCTGCAAAGGTAAGCATTAGGCTAGTTTCGGTCAAATTCGTCATAATACTAATCCAGAATATTTCCGTTTTTAATAATTCGCGAAAATATGCAATACACAAAAAAAACGAGTTATTTACAATTTCAAAAATTTGTTAAAAAAAAATTGGCATGGATTTCACTTGCAGTTCGACTAGGGAACCAAATTGAATTTAATTCAAGAATATAAGTTGCCGTAGAGGAGTGCTGTTGATGTCCGCGCCGAGAGCTTTATCGTAATTTTTTTTTTTCTATAAAAACAAACACGATCACAGAACTAGTTGTGGCTGCGATTATATCTTTTACCCGGAAAGAGCATTAAAACGTCAATTACGATCGTAATGAATGCAATCGAGTTTGCATTTCTTTCATATCGTCTTCGTCTTCTTCTTCCTCTTCCTGTTCGGGTTCGGCTGTTTTTGTTGGAACGGATTCGGCACCGGTCGGTGGAAGTGGTGCCTCGCCAAGTTTACCTTCGGTTATTTCCCAAAGGACTTTGTCCACTTCACTCTGTGCCTCCTCTTCCATTTCGTCGGTATCTTCAATTGAGTCCATGGTCTCGTCAAGCATTTCTTCGATAATACCGGCCTTCATCATTTCTTTGGACATTTCACGCATAATGTTGGCTAGTTCAGGATAACGGACCAGGGATTGCATGGCCTGCATTACTTCGTTTGATTTTTGTAGGGAGCCAGCTACGCGAAGTGTTGCTGTAATTTAAAGAATTTTTTCTTTAATGAAATGGTTTATTTTGAGAATATATTTTATTTTTAATAATAGGCGTGTTTTTTTAGCGCTATTCATACAGAGCTAAGTAGGGTAGAAAATTTTAATGTAAAACAAGAAAAATACTACTGTTTTGTGATTTATTTTTTATGACTAAAAAGGCTTGGTAAAGATAATGGGGAATTTCATCCTTCGATTTGAATGAATTTTAGGTGACTTAAAAATGTTCGGAGTGGCCAAATGGGCACAAATAAATATACGGTCTAAACGTCCTGTTCAGATTAGTATGTCAGAAATTCGCAAGTTTTTTTCTAACTTGAGAAATCTAATGTTGTTATCTGATACCCTTAGAAACTATTGGATTTATCCTTTGCGTGGCATGTGGTTGACGAATGCTCACTTTTCGTGAGAGTGAAGAGGAAAAAAGGGTAGTGCAGGAAATGAAAAAAAAAAGAAATGAGGGAAGAAGTCCCAGTTTTTTGTAATTCCATGCAAATCGCCGTACAACGAATGGAAGTATCAAGCATCACTTTCCCGTTTGTGTTGAAATCTGGTGCAAATAATAATTTTTTTCCGGTTCTCTGGCGGCTTTCCCTGTAAATTTCAATCGAAGTTGAAGAGGGGAGAACAAGCGAAAAAAGGAAGGAAAAGGAAGAAAAAATGAGAGAGGCGGAATTACTCATCTTTGAATTAGAATGAAGTTAAAATAAAAATTCTAAATAATAAAATTAATCAAGAAAAGAAATTATTTAAAATTGGGGAACCGACGGGTTTTTTCTTTGCGGAATGTTGTGGCTGAGAGAGGGTGAGCATACTGGGCACTACACCACCAGGACGCCCTGACAAGTAGCGCAAACCATCGTTTCTCGGTGTTCTCTGGAAACATCTCAAATTTTCACATCCGCCGAGGTAAGTCGGTGCGACTATTTTTTGTTGCCCAAACTACAGTTTATGGTTCGATCAGCGAGCTAAGTATCACCCAATAGCTCCAGTTAGCCCTGACGTCAGCAGCCGCGTTGTAAGCGAGTTTCAGACACCAGTTTGAAGATATTGGCACACTGAATCCTAGTAGCTTACTTTCCAACTTTTTTTGGTCATCACTTTTGACCTCCTGAAATAGATCCTGATTGAAAAGCTCTTTGTTATTTTTCATCATTCTTATTTTGTTTATTTGGGCCTTTTCGATGGTCAATGTGAGAACCGTGTGGTCTGGATCAAGCCAGTTGTCCAGAACAATGACAACAGCTGCAGTTAGTCGAAAAATGGTCTATTCATGCTGCCGTGTGAGCATTAAACCTTTTTCTAACGTATTTATCAAAGATTTCGAATTTATTTACGTCAATGATTTCGTTATAGTTTCGTGTTGTCTGGTTGTCGCGTAAAATGTTAATATTTGTTTCAGCAATTGATAACAGTCTGGGAAATTTTGAATAAGTTGTGTCTGTTTGTTCAATGAAGAGGTCTGCACATAAACCACGCAAAAGAACTCGAATATGTTCTAAAGTCGAGATCATTTTTTGTACTTCAAACGCATTTCTTAATCGGGATCGGGTTAGCGATCGGCATCGAATGGTAGGATTGAGGATGATGCTTGTCCTCCGATATGCGGCATCAAAGCGCAAATTGGTGTGCGCTATAAAGAGCCGGCCAACTCTAGTTGGACAGGGCTGCCAAGCTACAGGATTTGTAGAGCATTGTGGCCCGATCTGGATAGCCAAAAAAACTAGAAATATATTAACTTGGGATAGAAGAAAACTACGACTGCTCGTCGGAACACTGACCGGGTCACTGTATACTGAGGAAACATGTTATGCGGCTGGGCTGGGCGGAGACGGGCATGTGCAAGCTCTGCAATGATCTGTATGCTGTGGCGGACATTCAAATCTTGTGTGAATGCTCAGGGATCGCTAAAGTCGATTGAGATGAGACAAATTGGTCAGGTTCTGCCGGGGGTTGGAGTGCTTTTGAGCAGAAGGAGTACTCCACGAGGATCTGAAGAAATCGCAATGGGCCCGTACGGTGCCTAGTGAGCGTGGTGGTTCTAGCGCTTGCGTCCCTTTATGAAGCTGAAGCTGAGCTACAACCGAATACGCAACTCATGTATAAAGGAAAAAACCAAATCAAACTTTAAACTGCTTCGGTTTCCACTAGTAAAGGTCATTTTTAAGATTCGATTTCGCGATTCTTGTAGCCATTTCGGCTTCCTAACTTATCAAAACAAATGGTCAAAATATACGAAAAAATTACGCACCATCCCGACGTTTTTATTTTAAAATTCTTTTCCTCCTTTTATCCGGAACGGACCTTCTTGAACTTCCGGTTCACGGTAGAAACTCGGACCAGTGCCACAACTTTTATGAACTGAGGGAGTCAAGGAGGTCGTGAAAAAGGTTGGAAATATTCCTTCCGGTCATGCGATTGTTGTTTTTTTCGTGCTGCTCACTCAAGAACAAGTTCTCCGAAGCGAAACGAAAACTAAACCACGAAACTGGATAAACAGAAAAGCTGTGTAAACTAAACGAAGGTCGTGCGTATTCAGAAGTGATACGCACTTAAAATGCGTGACCTTGACACTAATTAACTTTTTCCGGCAAAAACAAACTTAAAAAATGCAAAAGGACCCACCCAACTGATTCTTCATCTGCAACTGCACGGAATTGAGGTGCGCCTTGCTCGTATAAATCCGATTCGTGGCCTTTCGTGCCCGCACAATTTCCTTCGCCAGAATTACACAAGTGTCGCGATCGTTTTTCGATGCGGCCTGTTTCAGCGACCGCTTAACCTTTTCCTCTTCGCGCTGAATGCCGCGTATTTGCCTGTCCAATTGGTAGCCTTCTTTTCGAATTTTATGTGTCCATTCGTTGACCTGCGGACGAGGACGAAAAAAAAACCGCGTCGAATGTCAAAAAGCGCGCGTAATTCACACACGTTGCGCATATTTACCATTTCTTTGGGGTCTTTTTGTTGCGATTTTCCAAACAGTCCCATCTTTTACGGCACAGAAGTACGAATTTGCGTAAATTTATTCGGGTTGTGAGTCATTCGAAGATTTTTGCGATTTGACGATGAGAGCAGCTTTTTGACGTTTTGGAAGTTTGTTTTGGAGGCCAATGTCACAACATGTCAAGTACGTGACAGGTGTGCTATAATCTTGTTGTTTTTTTCTTGTAAGAATTTCTTTTTTTTTTAATTTCTTTTTTTCAGTTTGATCCAATTCGATTTAATTTCATAACTCCAATTCGAACAGTCCGCAATAATACAATTGGTTGTTTATTTTTCAAATCCCCGCTTAATTTCAAATTAATTTTGCCATAATACACTGTAAAATGCAAACTGTCACTCGCATGCCGATTCCAATTGGAGGTTATGTTATTTGTTCGTTTCTCGTTGACAGTTCGTTGCATCACTGCGGGCATGTAGTCCCTGTTCGCATCCGAATTTTCTTTAATTTCCATGAGAAAAATGCTCTTAAGCACGCGAAATTTAACGGCAATATGTTTAACAATCCCCGGTGCGATAATATCGGCGGTTGGCACACGCCAGCGTTCGTTAATTTCGCGTTGCGTGCACTTGACCGGTTGTCATCAGACGCGCCGGAAGAAAGGCGACTCGAATATTTCGGCCCTTTTCAAGCCGGTGCACATCAGCCACAGTCCCGATGACATAGACGTGGGCGCCGAACTTACCGGCAAGCTGGACAAAAGCGAATTACTTCGCGTTCTGAATAAATTCACACAGAAACGCGAGATAAAGTTGCTCTGCATTGAAAACGGAATCGACTGTAGGTGGATGCGAATGGAATTTTTCCCTCAGCCTTTTTATGCGAACTGATTGCTTCTTTCTAGCGTATCTCCAGCAGCAGGCGTTTGCCAGTTTCAGGCGGTATTGCATCGAAGTCGAGAACTTACCGGTCGACCTGCACGTCACAGTTAGTGACGTCCTTCAGGGAGCCGGTCACATCGATGATATTTTTCCGTATTTTTTGCGGCATGCTCGTACCGTTTTCCCCCACTTGGAGTGCATGGACGATTTGAAGAAGATTTCGGACTTGCGAACGCCGGCCAATTGGTATTCGAATGCACGAGCGATAACACGGAAAATCATCTTCCATGCGGGACCGACAAATTCGGGTAAAACGTATCACGCTTTGGATCGGTTCATGAAAGCAAAGTCAGGCGTCTATTGCGGACCGCTCAAGTTGTTGGCTACCGAAGTTTTTAACAAGACTAACGAAATGGTGAGACTCATACTCCAGAGGTTCGAAGTGGTTTATTTACCGCACAAATTTCGTTCCAGGGGACGCCTTGCGATTTAGTGACCGGCGAAGAAAGGAAGTACGCCTTGGGCGAGGGCAGTCCGTCATCGCATGTCGCTTGTACTGTGGAAATGACCTCGGTAAATACACCTTGTAAGTATGGTGCAGTTGATTTCCCGAAACGATAAGTCCTTGGGTTTGTAAGGACACACCTTGCCTTTTTAGGCTACTTTTTTTGTTCAATTCTCGAAGAATCAAGTAGATGGTTGGAAGACTCCTGATTACTGTGGACACAACATCCTGGCTACGTTTTCTTCTGACCATCAGGGCGGACAATTTGGAGGTCCCAAACGCGAATTCGAACTTGGTTTTGATCGCAACGAACTACATCAAGATTTAAGATACAACAAAGTTTTGAGTAGAACCATATACTGGTTGGGCTGCCAATTTTAGGAGCCGATTTCCTCCAGCATTTTATACTGGTTGCCGATCTCAGATAGCTAGGCAAGGCTCTGCTCTTCAGGGCTCTATTGCAGAATCCGTTCAGATCCCACTAGAGACTGAAAAGCGTCAAATATCCACCCACTTTCTCACAAACGCAAACTCTAGATGGAGAAAACTGACCAACTGCGTTCTTCACGAAAATGTCTCAACTCATAACTAAAAAGAAAAGTTAGCCATCAAAAACGGCGAGATACTAAACGAATTTAAAGAATTGATGGACTTGCATCATCTTTAATTGACCACGTTACAACAAACATACATTTGGAAGAGAAGGAGTTTAATATTGAATTAGATGAAAGGCCAGATCTAGATCATAAAGAATGAATGCTTACGATTGATAATGCCAGAGTCAAGACTACAAAAATGCTAAAAAAAGTTCGATATTGCGATAGAGAGATCTTAATGAAAGATGCAAAGGCAATGATAGAGGTCAACAAATTCAAACAATTGAATCTTTAATTGATATATAATAAAATCCGCCAAATTAGTAGCAACAAACATCTAAAATGAGACGATCAAAAATAATACAGGGTGCGCCATCTGTTCCTCCGGTATGTAAACATTGAATAACTTCGCCAATTGTCAACCGATTTGCTTTCTTAAACACGTTTTGGAAACTTCAAATCAGTACAATTTTTATCATGGGCCGCTTCACACCGAAAGAACGCGCCGAAACAGTCGGCCGAATGTTGTAAACCATACCGGACTTTTGGATGCAAGTTTTAATGACCGACGAGGCGCATTTCACACTCTCTGGCGGTGTTTATAAACAAAATTGCCGCATTTGGGCTACAGATCCTCACGATATTTATGATACACCATTACATGATCAAAAAGTAAATGTTTGGGCCGGCGTGTGCGCAAAAACCATCATTAGATCATTTTTCTTCAAGGAAGGTGAAACAGTCGATGGTAAACGATATCGGCGGATGTTGGCACATTTTGTGTGTCCGAAAATGCGTGAAAAAGGTCAAATTGACTTCTGGTTTCAACAAGACGGGGCGCCATGCCACACAACAACCCAAACAATGCGGTTTTTGCAACAAAAATTCCCTAGACGTGTGATATTGAAAAGAGGCGATATTGACTGGCCACCAAGATCCCCCAATTTACACCGGACTTCTTTTTGTGGGGTTATTTGAAGAGTAAAGTTTACGCCAGCAAGCCGAAAAGCATTGACGAGCTCAAGACCAATATTCGTGCCATACCGACTGAGATGCTCGAAGAAGTGATGGAAAATGCCCGAAAAAAAGCACAGTTTGCGGTCGTTAGAAAAATTAATAAACAGGATATTAACTTGAAACTAGAAATAGATGGAATTCAACTAAAGAGAGCACATGATACAAAATATTTAGGGCTGACGATTGACGAGAAACTTACTTGGACATATTGGAATTCCGGAACTACTTCACTGAAATCTACTGACCTCTTTTTTTTTGTCCACATCTTCTACATGTACTGAAGAAACGATAGAACGAAGAGTTCCGGAACTACTTCGCCTGAACTCCTTTACTGACCTTTTTTTTTGTTTTGGTCCTCGTCTTCTACATCTACTGACAAAACGATAGAACGAAGAGTTTCGGAAATATTTTACTGAACTCGTTCCTTAAAGTGAGTGACTCTTAGTGAAGTACTTCACTGAAAGGAACTACTTTGCCCATCTCTAATCCAAATACCGCGTCCTCCTGTTGCTAATTTTTAAGATGGCTTTACAGTCTTCATCAATCGAGTTTTTCCATCGCCTTTTTTGGTTTGCCTACTGGCATGTTACCACTAGCTTTGTCTTTAAGAACAAGTTTCGGGATTCTGTTGTCTTCTATCCGCTCTGCATGGCAACCCACTGCAGTTTATATAGTTTGGTAAACGTTGAAGCTTCTGCCTCCTTGAAGAGTTGATACAGCTCATGGTCATATTTTATTTGTCAGTCAAAATATCGTACTCAGTGAAGAGTGTCCTTCGTGTTATGAAAAGCGAGGACAAGCATGTTACTCACGTCAAGGCCTTATCAACAGTTTTGACCACCGTTTACAGTGCAAGTCCTTTGAATGCCATTCTGGGGTACTCCCCACTAATTTGTTTTTTTTTCAACTCGTTTTATCCTTAAATAGCAAACTTCTAACCATCTTTTCATTATTCGCACACAGACGAAGTAGCCGTAATCGATGAGATTCAATTACTTCGCGATCCGGGACGAGGCTGGGCCTGGACAAGAGCATTCTTAGGCTTAGTAGCGGAAGAAATTCACGTATGCGGCGAAGCGGGAACCTATGACTTATTGCAAAAAATTTGCGAAACTACCGGCGAAACGGTAGAAATGCGTGAATACGAACGTCTAACAAAATTGAGCGTTGAAGACTCGGCATTGGTTTCGCTCGACAATGTCATGCCTGGCGATTGCATAGTTTGCTTTAGTAAAAACGATATTTATTCGGTATCGCGTGATATTGAAGCTAGGTATGTGATGCTTTTTTATTTTAAAGTAATTTTATTTAAATCTCGTTCGTTCAGAGGTAAAGAGGTTGCTGTAATTTATGGCGGTCTTCCACCCGGTACAAAACTTGCTCAGGCTGCAAAATTTAACGATCCGAACAACAGCTGTAAGGTGATGGTTGCAACCGATGCGATTGGAATGGGATTGAACTTGTAAGTTGCGTTAAAAAAAATTTATAGTGGTTTTAATTGCAACCTTTTCCGATTTTAGGAGTATCCGGCGTGTGATTTTCTACTCGCTTGTAAAGCCGACAATGAACGAAAAAGGTGAGCGTGAAATCGATACAATTTCAGTGTCTTCTGCGTTGCAAATTGCCGGTCGGGCTGGTCGTTACGGAACGCAATGGGAGCATGGCTACGTGACGACATATCGAGCCGACGATTTAGCAACACTTCAGAAATTACTGAAACAATCGCCAGAACCGCTAACACAAGCTGGCTTACATCCCACCGCGGACCAAATTGAATTGTACGCTTATCATTTACCAAATTCAACGCTTAGTAATTTAATGGTAGGAAATTTGTTGATACCAATTTTTTGTCGTGGATTTTAAAAGACCTCTTTATTTTTAAAGGATATTTTTGTGTCGCTCAGCACCGTGGACGATTCCTTGTACTTCATGTGCAATACCGAAGATTTTAAATTTCTAGCCGAAATGATTCAGCATGTTCCACTGCCACTTCGTGCGCGATATGTTTTTTGTTGCGCACCGATTAATAGAAAAATGCCTTTCGTCTGTTCGATGTTTCTCAAAGTGAGTAGTTTGCCGTCGTTTGAATTTTTCTGCTCCCCTAACAATTCTGTTTGATATCAGTTTTCGCGACAATACAGTAAGAACGAAGCGGTCACGTTCGATTGGATCAAAATCCAATGTGGCTGGCCGTTTAGTCTTCCAAAGACAATCGTCGACTTGGTTCATTTAGAAGCTGTGTTCGATGTATTGGATCTTTATTTGTGGTTAAGGTAAAACTGCTTTACTTACTAGTTCACAACCGCGCTAAACTGACTGGGATTTTTTTTCTTTCAGTTATCGTTTCATGGACCTATTTCCCGACGCCGTTCTGATTAGGAGTGCACAAAAAGAATTGGACAGTATAATTCAAGAAGGTGTTTTCCAAATTACAAGACTGCTAAAGAATTCGGAAGCAGCTGTTAATGCAGCGGGCGACATAGACGCGTTTCCGCTACGAAAAGCCCATCATACTCGAGGTAGGTATTGCACAGGGCTGATGATCGAAAATAAAATTAATTTTCCGTTTAGAACCTCGAATACCGCAAGCCGCACGCGGCAGACTCACAGATCGACTCTTGGCTCAAGGCTTACTCACGCCAGCCATGTTACAGGAACTCCGAAAAGAATGGGGCGAGCAAGGCGGCGATAGAGAAGTCGATCCGTTGAGTCCAAGGTCTCGTAGAAAACGAAAGAAGTGATTTACTGTTTGTATGTACAATTTTTTTATTTTCTAGTAGAGAATTTGTTAAATATGAAAACTTTAATTATAAGAGTTTTTTTTTTAAAGAAATAGTTTTTTTTTATAACGATTCCCACTCTTTAAATAACTTAATGCCTTTAATTCCCAGCTTGGCCCATATTTAAATCATCTTTTAGGGCGTCCAAAGGACTAATGTCTTACAAGTACGGTCTGAACAGTCCTGGCACAACATCACAGCACACATATAAGTTGCTCATAAATTCAGACTAATTAACCCCCAATTGGCTATCCCATTGCATTCCCAAAGGGATAATTTCTTTCATTACTGGTAATTTCGAGATGTGCCGGAATTTACCTCAAGATGATGATAATTTTCCGAAGGGAAAATGTACGCCTGTCCATTGAAACCGGCTGCTCTTAGCATTACGTTTTGGTATCATTGTGTAACAATGCTATGCATAAATGCCTTTCTCACCAAGCAATTAAAGCCCAAAACCGTAACGATTCTGTCATTTTTGTGTTTCTAGCACGATAATGATGGCTCGACATTCAGCATGCTCTCCTGTATTGCTTCCATTGATCTCATAAAATTCTCAACTACGCCAGAAGTCCTTGTACCTACGGAACGTTCGAGGGGGGAGGGGGAGGACTATCTTTCTATGGGTGTTTACTATGGTTCGTATATCGCTCGAATGCAGAGTGTTTCGCTCTGGGAAAGTTTATTTTCGGGGAAAAGTTTTCATGGTCGGTTAGTGCATGTTGTGCTCACGCCGAGAATACGGCACTAACCTGTGTCTAATAACTTTGCCAGCACTTTCAAACGAGACATTTATCTGGATTTCTGTTAATCCGACCGTAAAGTAGGTTTTAGTACTTTTGTTGGTTTCACTTCATTTTTTTTTTGCGCTGTTGTTGCTATCGTCGTCAGCGTCGAGTATATTTGCCATTTTGCCACGTTCTTCACTTATTATGAAGGTGGAATTTGTGCCTTTGTTGTGGTTCAGCTTATAGCACTTATTGCTCCGTAATCAACTTTTGAAAGTTATATGGAAGGTTTTTTGGTAGAAGCATAGAAGGCGTTAAGGTATATCTGGATCTGAATTCGGATTCGGTGTTGAATATTCGAGCGTAAAGAGAAAACGGGGGGGAAGCAAAGGATATTGAGCTGCCTGTTGTTTCGGACATTTGAAAAGGTTTAAATTTAGAGCGTTGTTCAACTTCTGCTAAATTCCTGGAGAGAAAACGAGGGAAGCAAAGTTTATTGAGACTCCGTCGAGGTCTTATGCTTTGCATTGCTAAAATAAGAGCTGCAAAAACTCATCAATACCCACCCTCAGCTGCGAACTCTGTAACTACCATAGGTGTACGGTGTCTACATACTACTCTCTAAGAAGCTTGCACACTAAAGTCCTTAACATACGTGTTCAAGCTATTTCCGTATTAACATCAAAACATTACAGAGCAAACATCCGGAATTTAAAATACACTGCTTCAAGTATAGGTAGAAGGAGAGCATATGCTCTCCCTACAAAAGTCCTTAACTTTCCGTTTGTTGTCCAACATTCTATACCTTCTTTCCAGCTAGCACTTTTCCCGACTCAAAGCACTCTATTCAAAAACAATTACACTTTCAAATTGAATTAATTAATGCCAAACAGAGTATAAATACATAGTCCAATGGCCACGATATGCTGGCACAAAAAAGGACCAGCTAATTTAAATTGAAAGTATAAAAGCGATTCTCAGCTGCTCGACTATCCCGGTTTTTTTTTTGCACAATTAGGTCCAATCATTAAGTTGAGACGAGAACGGGCAGTATTCAATTCAATTATGGACGCTTCGTGAAGTTCCCTTTGTACTCTATACTATCCTGGGCATATCCTGAAGTACTCCGTCTCCTATTTGATTTTCAACAAAATTTTCCCCAGTGTCCGAAAAGGAAATCGTATCCTTCACCTGATGGTATGCATCCTTTATTCGGGACACCTGGACTTCTCGAGAGCGAGTACTTGTCGTTCCTGTTAGCTAGCTCATCATTGGTGTATACGCTGGCTATATGGCTAGACCCGATGCAAGCGCTTAGATTTGATTTGTCCTTGTTCAAGGAGCTCCAATGTACATGGGTAATCAGGGCTCACGAATGGCTAAATTTTCAACTTTAAAGTGTATTTGCGTAGTCATTGAACTGCGAAGTGGTAATCAAATTTGTTCTACATGTAAAGGAAAAATGAGGGCGGCACATCTTTCCTAGCTTTTTGGTCCGTTCGGGGGAAACACCCGAGTTCTATTTGCTCGACAGATTCGGTAAGTATTGGATAACGTGTGCTGGGAAGGATTACGATAGTGACTGCGAATGAACGTATAGTACGATTCCATTTGACCGAACATAGCTTTTATGAGTCGTTCTAACATGGAGAAAATTTGAGCTGATCTTGCTACAAAAGTTTATGTAGTGTAACGGTCGTACAAGCAAGTGAGTGCATACGATGAGCGCCACTTGTCGTAAGTATGCTCCAAGATGAAAGTGTTATGGGGTTGTGATGATTGTGTCCTTAACAGTAGCAATTTTACAACATTTTAAAATTCTTGTCGACCGGATAAGAGTTTTACAACAAAATAGTTTAACAAAGTGTAAGTAGATCTGCTGAATGGGATGAGTTTTATTTTATTCTTTTTTTACAATAGCGTAAAAAAATGCAAAATTTATCTGGAATCATTTCGGCGAATGGATTGGATGGATCAGTTTAAGAATAAGGTGGAACAAGAAGTAGTTACCAAAACCGAGACGAAACAAGGAATATCATGGAGCAAATCTTCGGCTCTACCGCAACTAAACTTTAGAGGCGTCCTAGACGTCTACTTCAAAATATATATATTTTTTTTAATATTCTTTAATATGAACTTGAAGTTTCAGTGCCACAAAAATCGGATATTTCGTCTTTCGTATTTCGCACCCACCATATCGTCCTTCTCGAGGTATCCACTAAAAAAATATACCACGGCTCCACTCCCCTCAAGGAGTGCTTCCCAAAAATGTGTTGGTCTTCAATGCAGTCTTTCAGTGGCAGAACTTGAGAGAAAACAAGTGAAAGGATTGTTCGACACACTTATATTTCCTATCCTTCCCGAAACATTAGCACTGTTTTCTTGTTTAAAAATTAATAATTCAAAATTTCAAAGCTTTCATCAAAATTTGAACACCAATTGCTAGTCCCGATGATGTTCTTTAATATTTTTTGATCCGTCGATCCGGATTTGAATCAGCAACCAATGGAAGTAGTGAAGTAGTAGTCAGAAGTAGTGAGCAATAAATTAATTTGGAACTGGAATTGCAAAATATCAGAGCCACATTTGATTGGAAATTATAATTTTTTCGGAGTGGTAGAATACAAGTGCAGCAGTTGGCAAGGAAGGAAGAATCCTTCTTTTAAAAGGAACCTCATCGTCGTGCCTGTATTGCTTATTTCCATTTGTGATATTAAAAAGTATAAGTTTTGAGGAAAAAAAGAGAAATCGTTATAAAATCCATGTTTCTATAAGAATTGAACATTTTTAGTCTGTCGAGCCGGATTTGAAAGACCCTTGGACACAAGAAAGCAGTTGAGTCACTTTTGATTTGAAAATTATACCTTTACTCATTTCATGATAGAATGGGGGAATACAAGTGGCAAGGGGCATTTCTTGTCCTACCCTATGGGCACACTAAGGTTTTTGATTTAAGGAAAGCTTGTGGAAGAGTTTGGCATGCTGTTCCAGTCATACCCAAGCGAGCAGCTTGATATAAACTTCAAATCTTTAACTGGAAGGACTGCATTTGGAGGAAATGTAGTGATCTCTTTATATAGTGAACAGAAATTTGAAACGATGAGACAGTCGCGTTTGGAATAAAGGAGCCAAGTTACACTTGATGTTTAATCAATCTCTTACACCAAGTGATTACTAAAATGAATACTCTCTCAAAATACGAAGAGAGCATTTTCATTAGTTCAATTTTACTATAAAACCAACCAGGCCGAAGGAAGGCAATAAAAAAATCTGTCGTAGAAACAGATGGGTTAAAAGAAAGGACGAAAAGAAAATGAAAATAATGAAAATCTCTTTACCAAAATTACAATAAAAGAAAAGAAGGATGTGGTCGAAACCTCCGACGGGGGAAAAAAAAGGACCCAAGCAATAGAATTATCTCTGCGTCTGAAAACCCAAAGGAAAACTAATCTCTTCGTTTATCTAAAGCCTTTGGACACAGAACCTGCCATTATTCCTGATGCTAAAATCAACGTTATTACATCCAGGCGTAATAAGTAATAGGTTCTTATATCAAGGAGAAAAAAAAGCGAGGAAAATATAGGTCCTGCGAAAGCCCGCAAAAATGCAAATTAAAGTGCACTTACCCGCAACTGAGTACACCCCGGCTAAGACGGATTCTCAAGGGGCTGTTCACATCTGTAATAACGAGGATGAGCCTCCGCCTGTACAAGGATGAAAGGACACAACTTTAATTAACCATAAATTGAATGGTAGGAAGCATTTTAATTTCCTGACTGTGTCCTCAGTTTGAGGTATGTGTTCGGATTCGGAGTGAATCTCGTACCGTGCAGGACGACTGGGAAAATTGAAAATTCTGGATTTTCTGGCAAGTAAATTAAAGAGAATTTTAATGAAGGTGAATTCATTACGTCGAATTATTCAAAAAGTTTAAAAAAAATAGTAGTTTTCGTTAAACAATTAGAAATGAGAAGTAAACTGTGCAAAATGCATAGAGAGCCTTAAGCTTGTATTACACTGTTTGACCATTGTCAAATTGCAGTAATATGCAATGCGAAGAAGGCGAATACAAACAAATCTCACTGTGAAATTTATTTGTATTCGCCTACTTCGCATTGCATATTACTGCAATTTGACCAATTGGTCATACAGTGTAATACTAGCTTTAGAAATAATTCACTAGTTAAACTGAACTTGAATCTAATCTGGGAGAAGGTTGTATTATAGTTTCGGAAAAATTAGATGATGGACAAATTCCGTGGCGCCACAGATGAAAATTGGCCACTGATTTCATGACGATTTTCATCACTAGTTTCCTGATGAAAATCAACTGAAATGAATTCATGACATATTTCATCAGTGAACGCACGTACAATACTTTTGGCGCAACTGAACTGAGAAAACCATAGAGCAACAGCAAGATTACTTAGTTCTAATGGAAAGTCGGGTTAATGTTCATCAATACGTTAAATATCTTCATGGATTTGATTTCAAAGTTTCCGGTGAAGTCATCATAAAATTGCTTGTGTTTTTCACCATAAAATTTGTGATGAATATCGCTATGAAACTCTGGCGAATAGTTCCTAATCCTTTTTTGTTTCAAGAACTAGCTTTGTACCGCGGCTAAGCTCACGTTGTTCTATCGCCCCTGTTACTCCCGTCTTTCCCGTTGATCCCGTTTCTCCGGTTGATCCATTGGTCCTGTTTCTCCCGTTATCTCGTTGATCCATTGGTCCTGATTCCACCACCCTCCATCCTTCATCCTCCATCTGCCATCCTCTATCCGCCATCCACCATCCTCAATCCATTCCCCATCCACCATCCTCGATCTGCCATACTCCATCCTTCATCCTCTATCCACCATCTTCCACCCACCATCACTAATCCTCTACCCACCATCCTCCATCTTCAATATTCCATCCTTTATCCACCATCCTTCATCCTCTATCTTCCATCTTCCATCTTCCATCCTCCATCCTCTATACACCATCCTGAATCCATTCCCCATCCACAATCCTCCATCTGATAGACTCCATCCTCCATCCTCCATCTGATAGACTCCTTCCTCTATCCACCATCCTCCATCTTCCATCCTCCATCCTTTATCCACCATCCTTCATCTTCTACCTTCCATCTTCCATCCTCCATCTTCTATCCACCATCCTGAATCCATTCCCCATCCACCATCCTCCATCTGCCAGACTCCATCCTCTATCCACCGTCTTCCATCCTTCATCCAAACATCCATTATCATCAATCCATATACCATCTTATATCTATCATTAACCATCCCCTTGCCACCATCCTCTATCAACCTTCCTCCATCCACCATTCTCCATCTGACATCCACCGTTCACCATCCCCTATCCAACATCCACCATCGTCCATCGTCCATCGTCCATCGTCCATCTCCATCTCCATCTCCATCTCCATCTCCATCTCCATCTCCATCTCCATCTCCATCTCCATCTCCATCTCCATCTCCATCTCCATCTCCATCTCCATCTCCATCTCCATCTCCATCTCCATCTCCATCTCCATCTCCATCTCCATCTCCATCTCCATCTCCATCTCCATCTCCATCTCCATCTCCATCTCCATCTCCATCTCCATCTCCATCTCCATCTCCATCTCCATCTCCATCTCCATCTCCATCTCCATCTCCATCTCCATCTCCATCTCCATCTCCATCTCCATCTCCATCTCCATCTCCATCTCCATCTCCATCTCCATCTCCATCTCCATCTCCATCTCCATCTCCATCTCCATCTCCATCTCCATCTCCATCTCCATCTCCATCTCCATCTCCATCTCCATCTCCATCTCCATCTCCATCTCCATCTCCATCTCCATCTCCATCTCCATCTCCATCTCCATCTCCATCTCCATCTCCATCTCCATCTCCATCTCCATCTCCATCTCCATCTCCATCTCCATCTCCATCTCCATCTCCATCTCCATCTCCATCTCCATCTCCATCTCCATCTCCATCTCCATCTCCATCTCCATCAACATTTCAAACGATGGCTGAGGTTAAACATTTCAAACGATGGCTGAGGTTAAACATTTCAAACGATGGCTGAGGTTAAACATTTCAGACGATGGCTGAGGTTAAACATTTCAAACGATGGCTGAGGTTAAACATTTCACACGATGGCTGAGGTTAAACATTTCAAACGATGGCTGAGGTTAAACATTTCAAACGATAGCTGAGGTTAAACATTTCAAACGATGGCTGAGGTTAAACATTTCAAACGATGGCTGAGGTTAAACATTTCAAACGATGGCTGAGGTTAAACATTTCAAACGATGGCTGAGGTTAAACATTTCAAACGATGGCTGAGGTTAAACATTTCAAACGATGGCTGAGGTTAAACATTTCAAACGATGGCTGAGGTTAAACATTTCAAACGATGGCTGAGGTTAAACATTTCAAACGATGGCTGAGGTTAAACATTTCAAACGATGGCTGAGGTTAAACATTTCAAACGATGGCTGAGGTTAAACATTTCAAACGATGGCTGAGGTTAAACATTTCAAACGATGGCTGAGGTTAAACATTTCAAACGATGGCTGAGGTTAAACATTTCAAACGATGGCTGAAGTTAAACATTTCAAACGATGGCTGAGGTTAAACATTTCAAACGATGGCTGAGGTTAAACATTTCAAACGATGGCTGAGGTTAAACATTTCAAACGATGGCTGAGGTTAAACATTTCACACGATGGCTGAGGTTAAACATTTCAAACGATGGCTGAGGTTAAACATTTCAAACGATAGCTGAGGTTAAACATTTCAAACGATGGCTGAGGTTAAACATTTCAAACGATGGCTGAGGTTAAACATTTCAAACGATGGCTGAGGTTAAACATTTCAAACGATGGCTGAGGTTAAACATTTCAAACGATGGCTGAGGTTAAACATTTCAAACGATGGCTGAGGTTAAACATTTCAAACGATGGCTGAGGTTAAACATTTCAAACGATGGCTGAGGTTAAACATTTCAAACGATGGCTGAGGTTAAACATTTCAAACGATGGCTGAGGTTAAACATTTCAAACGATGGCTGAGGTTAAACATTTCAAACGATGGCTGAGGTTAAACATTTCAAACGATGGCTGAGGTTAAACATTTCAAACGATGGCTGAGGTTAAACATTTCAAACGATGGCTGAGGTTAAACATTTCAAACGATGGCTGAGGTTAAACATTTCAAACGATGGCTGAGGTTAAACATTTCAAACGATGGCTGAGGTTAAACATTTTAAACGATGGCTGTGGTTAAACATTTCAAACGATGGCTAAGGTTAAACATTTCAAATGATGGTTGAGGTTAAGCATTTCAAACGATGGCTGAGGTTAAACATTTCAAACGATGGCTGAGGTTAAACATTTCAAACGATGGCTGAGGTTAAACATTTCAAACGATGGCTGTGGTTAAACATTTCAAACGATGGCTGAGGTTAAACATTTCAAACGATGGCTGAGGTTAAACATTTCAAACGATGGCTGAGGTTAAACATTTCAAACGATGGCTGAGGTTAAACATTTCAAACGATGGCTGAGGTTAAACATTTCAAACGATGGCTGAGGTTAAACATTTCAAACGATGGCTGAGGTTAAACATTTCAAACGATGGCTGAGGTTAAACATTTCAAACGATGGCTGAGGTTAAACATTTCAAACGATGGCTGAGGTTAAACATTTCAAACGATGGCTGAGGTTAAACATTTCAAACGATGGCTGAGGTTAAACATTTCAAACGATGGCTGAGGTTAAACATTTCAAACGATGGCTGTGGTTAAACATTTCAAACGATGGCTGAGGTTAAACATTTCAAACGATGGCTGAGGTTAAACATTTCAAACGATGGCTGAGGTTAAACATTTCAAACGATGGCTGAGGTTAAACATTTCAAACGATGGCTGAGGTTAAACATTTCAAACGATGGCTGAGGTTAAACATTTCAAACGATGGCTGAGGTTAAACATTTCAAACGATGGCTGTGGTTAAACATTTCAAACGATGGCTGAGGTTAAACATTTCAAACGATGGCTGAGGTTAAACATTTCAAACGATGGCTGAGGTTAAACATTTCAAACGATGGCTGAGGTTAAACATTTCAAACGATGGCTGAGGTTAAACATTTCAAACGATGGCTGAGGTTAAACATTTCAAACGATGGCTGAGGTTAAACATTTCAAACGATGGCTGAGGTTAAACATTTCAAACGATGGCTGAGGTTAAACATTTCAAACGATGGCTGAGGTTAAACATTTCAAACTATGGCTGAGGTTAAACATTTCAAACGATGGCTGAGGTTAAACATTTCAAACGATGGCTGAGGTTAAACATTTCAAACGATGGCTGAGGTTAAACATTTCAAACGATGGCTGAGGTTAAACATTTCAAACGATGGCTGAGGTTAAACATTTCAAACGATGGCTGAGGTTAAACATTTCAAACGATGGCTGAGGTTAAACATTTCAAACGATGGCTGAGGTTAAACATTTCAAACGATGGCTGAGGTTAAACATTTCAAACGATGGCTGAGGTTAAACATTTCAAACGATGGCTGAGGTTAAACATTTCAAACGATGGCTGAGGTTAAACATTTCAAACGATGGCTGAGGTTAAACATTTCAAACGATGGCTGAGGCTAAAAAATTCATATGACGGAGGAAGAGCTACTTGGCAAAGTCACTAGTGGCTTGAGAGTTGCAAATTAGATAAGTTCGTCGAGATTCAAACAACTTTACTTTCGAATAATTATTTCAGACGGTATGACTTGATTCAAATAAACGAATTTCTGTTTCAGCCCAGTTAAGTATTTCACAAGAAGAGAGCATGCTCCTTTGTACCAACTATACACAGCATACACTAGATCCAATTTAAGAAGTATGCATGAGCAGATTATACCAAATATTTTACCCTTTTCAAAATCCTCTACTCTCTGACATTCATTTCGTAAATTCATATGAAAAGGGTATTCAGCTGTCATCTTATTGTTACTCCTTTTCAATTTGTGAATAATGTACGAGCATATCTAGCATGCTTCAGTTGCCAAATTATAATTAGAGAATTTTTGCTCTATGCCAGCTTGATAAGGTCACTAGCTTCTTCGGCGAAGGCAGTTACCTAATTAAATTGCAAGCGAAGCTATTAGAAGTACAGAAGATACTTTCTTTTGAATGTTAAAGGTCCTTTTTACCTTAACCTATTCGGGAATGTGAAGATGGCTTATAGCTTCATCGAATGTTTGCTATTCAATATTTAAATACCGAGTTCACGAGTACGAAAGATGTTTTCACTGAGCATTACGTACGCACTTGACTCAATAAAAAGTTGTTGTAAACTAAATATTTAAATGGAATTTGTTGAAGTGGGATTATTCTAGACGAGTCTACTTTTCTAGCAGTACGGCAAAAAAAGTTAATTTGGAAGTTAATGTGTTCAAGCCTCTTTGGGAAAACTTTATTAAAAACTTCTTCTAAATCGCGTTCATGGTAAAATATTTAAAAGATTTGGTGAAAGATATGGGCTTCTAACTTCCAGACACTTTTAACTTTACACAGTTTTTACTTGATTTTTGAACAATATCAATTCTAAAATTGTTTGATTACTTTTATTTGTTATAAAGTCTATTGAGTTGGGTTTGATACACAAATATCATTTGAAAAATAAACTAAGGTTAAGCGGTGTGACCTTTTGCTTTATTCTTTTAATAATAAAGTATTCTGATCTGAACTAAAGGGTTCTGCAACGGAACTAACTTCCCATTTCAAGACCCCAAACAAGCAAAACAAAATGTTTGTCCGTCTGACCGCCGTCAGTCGTAAACAAAAAAAGTTAAGTAGCTCATACACATATTTTATTTTTAAGTCTAAATTTTTTTGTAATTAGATTGGTCAGCATTGGGCCATTTTTTGAACGGTGAACGTTAGTTTGGAAATAAAGGAGCGTTTTAGATGGGTTCTACGAGTATATCTCAGAAACCGCATATGTTACGAAATTGAAATTTGGAATTAATCTATATAAAACACCTTCGACTGTGGAGCCAATCGGGTCAACCTGTATCACGGGGAAAAATTGTGGGACAAAAAAAGAAATATAGTGGGGAGGGGTGGTCCAAAATTTTCGCGAATTTCACCATGTATCTTTTAGTTATGTTGAGTTAAATTTACATCCTTCTTCTCACATAAAGATTAAGAAAGTGTTTTTAGGATTTTTTGATATTCAACCCCTAATGAAACTTAAAAGGGTTGAATACGTTTCACGAATTCTGGCATATCTGAGATATCGGATTGATTCTTATTTCCCCTATGTTTTTATACAATCGCTGAAAAATTAATTTCAGAGTCTTTTTGTTTTAAATTAAACCCCTAAGGGAGTAGGGGGTTGCACACATTTTCGCTTCTAGTTCACAAAATATCGAATTGATTTTTATTTCCGTGGGCTTTTTAAGTAGTCGCCTGCGATAAATATTCTCGACTTTTTGGTATTCAAACTCTGAGTTGGAACAAGCGGGTTTAATACGTCTCTACGGATTTCGGTATAACTCTTAGATCTAATGAGACATGGAATTGATTTTCACTTCTTCGGTTTTACTTTATTATTCTAATAATACAGTATTGTTATCGATTTTTTTAAAAAAAAAATTGCTAACCTGAAAATTTTTCATATACGTTTCATGACTAGTAGATACAAAAAAGCAATAAAAAATTTCAGTCCGTCTGTCTCCTGTACGCAGTACGTCTACCGGTGTACGCAAAATCGTTTGAAGGCTCGTAGCTCCTAAAACCTTTAAGCTTTTAAATTTTAATTTTTTTTATGAATAGATTGGGTAGTCCACTTGAAGTAACCATTTTGAAGAGTGGGAGTGTTAGGGTGGAAGTTGGGGAAGCGTTTTTAACCGAAAATTTTGGTTTCTAGATCTCAGCAACCGCTAATGCTAGGAAGCTAGAATTTGGAATTTGTATAGAACTTTGATAGTGGACTCATTTGCAAAATTGCCGATATGGGTGAAGGGTTGTGAGATTGGGGGGGGGGGGAAATAATGCGTCCGAAACATTCCTAAACAGTTAACGCTACAAAATTGAAACATAATGAATATCTGTATACTAGGAGAATAGATCGAAATCAAATTTTTGAGTAGTACGGGGGGGGGGGTGAAAATATTTAGGCTACGATATCTTACGAGCCAATTGCAATAGAAAAATAAAATTTGGTTTTTGAGTAACGGTTGATAAATGGAGTCTGCTGAATGTAAAATTTTTTAAGGGTTCGGTGGAGCATGAGAGTTGAGGGTATAAGAATTTTTCTAAAAATTCACGTCACATATCTCAAGAACAGCGTAAGAAA
Source organism: Beris chalybata (assembly GCA_949128065.1). Taxonomy (NCBI): domain Eukaryota; kingdom Metazoa; phylum Arthropoda; class Insecta; order Diptera; family Stratiomyidae; genus Beris; species Beris chalybata. Next base: position 139,384,050 of record OX421894.1, read on the forward strand.
AAATACTTAAAATTTTTAACAACCGTAGGGCAAATAGACCTTTAGCAGAAACAAAATTTTTGAGGGTGTAGGTGTAAGAGGGTGAGAGTGCGGAGTAGAAAGGAAAAGGGGTCTGATTTTTATATCTCGAGAACATATAACGACATAAAGCTGAGACTTAGTATTTAGATAGAGCTATAGTAGTGGAATGTTGGAAAAATATAAATTTGTATACGGGTAGTATGGTACGGGGGTGGAGGTGTTTTTCCTAACTATAGAACGGCTTGTGCTTGAAAGTTGAAGCTCGGTGTGTATATGCAAATCAACTAAAGAAGGACTTTAAATGAAAAAAAATTTGAATATCCATTGATAGAAGGGGGGTGGGGCAAAAAAATTATCAGTGAATATTTAATGCACACATTTTCACAATTTTCGTAATATCTACTAGGTGTTCTCAAATATTGAATTCATTTTTATTCTACGGATTCTTCATTTGAATACCTAGAAACTGTTTTCAAGATTTTTTGAAATTCGACCCCTAAAGGGGTGAAGTGTTTAAATCCTTCGTTCTGAACTTCTGCCGGAAAAAAAAATTAATCAATTACGCCCAGAGTGTTGGCAGATTTTTTATTTAATCACCTAAAAATCTAATTTCAAATTTTTTTGATATCTAACTGTTACGGGAATAGAAAAATACGTTTTAAAAATTCCGCCACATTTTTTTCTTTTGATTGGTTCTTAGTTCTAAGGTTGTTTAGTTTTAATCTTTTTGATTTGAATTTTTGAACCAGAACCAGAACCTTGAAGAGAGCTATTTCAAATAACTCAGAACAAAAACACATTGGCTCGTATTTAAGATTCAGTACTGTCTTTGCCATATTATGACCATGTTTCTTAAAGACTTTTGTATAAGAGTAGTATTATGTTGCTCATTAGCCATCAGACCGTTTTACCCTAACTCATATAACATTTTGGCTTCATAGTTTAATACTCTGCTCTTTAACGCGTTAATCTCAAATATCGACAATTTCAAGGAAAGTTAAGAACCCATTTGTTTAAGAACTTTTGTAAATTTCTCAAAGTACTTTGAGTTCACTTATGTTTTACGTGTAACTTCTAAAGCGTTTATGGAAAATACGTAAAGGTGTTGAAAAGGATCTTCTTTTATAATATTGTAGAAAAATTTTGGTCTCACGTCCACTTAGTTAAAAAACGGGGTTGTCGGTTTAATTTTTCTCTTAGTTCCAAGAAAGCCTATTTCGTCGCCTTTAATTTAATAATTAACTACATTGAGCTGGCTTTTATACTTTAGAAGTTAACCCTATTTTACTAAAACCATTTCATCACTTGAGTAATTATTTTTTTCTTACTAAAGTGTTGGCCGAGTTCATTTAACATTCCAGGTACTTCTTAATAATTCAAATTAGGTAAATGGTTGATGGGAATATCGAGATACAAGAGTGATAGGCACGTTGTCTATGTTTCATGGTAGAAATTTTTTTTTTTAAATTTTTGTAACCCCAAGAAAATTAAAGCAGTACATCTTAAGTCATCGCAAGGGTAGTAAGTGTTAGTGAGAGTAATGGCGCCTTCGTAGGCAAATTCCTTCCATCGAAATTTCGTCACACAGTCGGTGATATGTAATTATTGAACATTAAAGCAATTCGAAACATTTGTGAAACACTTTAACGTGATACATTTACTCTAAGCGTTCTAAGCGTATCGGTATATTACATATAGAGAATGAACCCTCCTTCGCTGTATCCTATCCGACATTGAACACAAAAACGCCATTAAACCGAACACTTTTTTTCCCACTGTTCATTCCCCATATCCACAAAAGCATTCAGGATACAATAGGACGATTCTAAGGATAGGCGCGAAATGTGCAAACGTTCGTCGTTGAGGCTTCATTTCTGGCTTCGTGGACAGACACGCTTCCGCAATTTATTTTTCCAGACGATTTGATATCCAATCAAGTTGTCTATTACAGGCCCTCTTAATTCCTTTTCTACTTCTCTCTATAATAAAACCCAACTCTTGCGAAAGTTTTCTGTTCGCCGAACACCGAAATTAATTGAAGACGTTGCTTAGGATCTGTTGGTAGTCCATTAATTATGACGAAATATGATATCAAAAGCTCGTCTAGTTCTATAGAAAAACCGAAATAAAATTGTAACAAAAATACCACCCCCAAAAAAAAAGAGAGAAGGAAAAAAAAAAAAAATTTGCAACTTAAGCCTTCGTGGCGGAAACAGGGGTATTTTGTGGTCAATATTCCCAAGGAGTATCCGTTCATTCTTGTTAGGAAGAATGAGAACCTTTTACTTGGGCTGATTGACAAGACAATTTTTCGGACAGGATTTCATTGGGTAAATGAATTCCGGCAGAATACTGAAGAGATTTTTATGTTTTGGGTTAAGATTGATTAATTGATATAACAATGGTTAGTTCTGGACTCTAAGAAACTTTTTTCGGTTATGGCTAATTTGCGAACAAAATCCCTTGGGAAAACTAAATTTTCCTTTTTTATTTTTTGGAGCTACACCCTCAATAATTCCGATACAAGTGCTGCTTGTAGAATGGATTCTTTCTATGTATGTATAATCAATGTATTGTTTAAAAATGGGTTCAAAAACTCCCTTATAACATCTATGCCTGTTTTTGAAACTTTTATTTTTTAAGAATTTTTCGTCCTTTTGCTATTAACGTTCCGAACGAAAATAAATAAATTGTTTACCTACTGTTTTAGGTTAAGCACTTGAAGCTTTTAAATCATATCTGAATTTGTTTGTGTAACGAGTCAGGATGATTTAAAGCCGTTTTCGTCACATTTCAGTAAAAAATGAGCGTGAACCAAAATTTTTCTGAAAAACGAGATACCTTATTTTTCCCTGAAAAAATGAGATCCCACCCCTTCTTTTTCCCTTAAATTATAAAAGTCCACCTTGTCTTCTTACATTCGAGAGTAAATTTATTTCTTTACCTTAAGTACAAGAACCCTCCTTAGCTTCAATTTTTTCCTGGTTCCTTTATTAGTTAGAAATTATCTGGAGTATGCAATTTAGTTACACAATTTTTTAAGTCGGCTTCCAAATCAGATTTTAACTATTTTAATTTTATTTAAATATTTAAATTTGATTTTTCTTCACTTTAAAACATGCAATTATTTTTTTTAAGGATTTCATTTTATTATGAAAACGGCCAATGATATTGATTTAATAACTATTTAATATTTTTCAATAAATTATTGATAATAGAACTTTTATAAGGTCTTATTTACACAGCAAACAATTTTGTAAAAAATTACTATGCCTAAGGTAGTAAAATATTCCGCATTGTAGTAAATTTACGAACTTTCATTAAAATTTAACCAAATTGAGAGTAATTCTTAAAACTACGAGTTTTTACACATTTAATTGATAAATTTACTGCAACACTTCATGAAATTTTCCACATTTGAACTGTAAAATTCATCATTGTGCATAAAATTTCGCATTTTTCATGTAAATTTGATACTCACATGGGCAGTACCACTTCGTTGTTTTATTCACTTGTTTCGTGGTTTTGTGTAGGACGTGATTTAAAATTTAAAAAGAAAATAATATTTGTTGTGTGAAGTTGTTCACTTGTTTACAGGAAAGAAAATCGGGGCAAAAAAAAATGCCAGGATCTTAAAATCGAATCACTCGAATTCAAGCACCTACCATAGAAATGTCGTTAAAAAATGGTAGAATAGGAGGAATTTTTGTTATAGGAAAAATATTTTTCTGAATTATTTTTGCGTTGGAAGTTGGGGGCATGTAGCTGTGACAGTGACCTACTCAGTTTTTCCACCTGAAGTCCCTCAGCTTTAAGTGAGATGTTTTCAGGTGGAAAATCCTTCCCACAAAAATTTACTAGATTTTTTGATAAATTACTGTCCTACCACTTCCGCGCTTCACTTCCCTCCTAAAAATGTTACATTCAGTGGACTCCTCTGGTAATATTATATATACAAAAACCAAATCTTATCTTCCTGATGTAGTTGCTTCGGAAGATATTGTAATTCAAAGTTTTCTATTCCTCACCCCATACCTCACCATTCATTTTTTCTGATCTCCTTGTAACTCTTAAGACAACTATAAAGTTTCAGCTGTCTGGTATCAATCATTCAGGAGATATGAATTTTAGAATGTTTCAATCCCAGTTTTCAAGCTTTTTAGACGCATTGTTTTCCCCCGCACTCGCACATCCCTCAACCCAATTTTTTTTGGCAAATGGGTCCACTATTATTTTCATCTATAAGAAGGTTTCACCCTAACACGCCCTTCACCCTTCTAAAAGGTACCACTCGCCCATTCTACCTACCATAAAAATTTCAACTCAATATCTTAAGGGGTTTGAGAGCTACGCACCTGCAAACTGTTTTGCCTTTACGGCGGACAGACGGACATTTTTTTTTTTCGTAATTACAGGTCGATCACAATACTTTATAATTAAAAAATAAAAGAGTTGAATCACAGGAGTGCATAATTAAATTTGACAATAGTAATTTAACGGCTCTTAGAGTAGACACTAAGTTGCCTACCCTAAGAGTAGTAAATTGTTTTACTGTATATCTCTACTTTATTAAAAAAAAGGAATTACTCACATGTTTGTATGTAAGTAGTTAACTTTTAGGTATCGCGATGAAGTTATCAGTCCTATTCAGCGCCAGAGTGACAAGTCACAAAGTAGGTGGAAAGTCACAATTAATTCAAAATTAATACAAAACTGTGACTTTGTGACTTGTGACTCTGGCGCCGAATAGGCCTGTATATTCAATTTAAAGGTGACAAAATGGAATAATATAATACCAAGAAAATACTTTCAGTGTTACGTCGCTATGGTCGCAAGTTGAAACTGAAAAGACGACAGTATTTATTTTACAGCAGCTTCTGAATACTACTTTTCCCCTAATAACAATTATTGTAAAAATACCAAATTTTATATCAATTTTCTCCCGAATTCTCGCATTTTCACTATTAAACTGGAAAATCAAGACTCAAAACATTGAAGTTGTTTCCGTTTCCTGTTCGTGATGGCTTCGATGTCCTGCCGAAAAGAAAAGTTGCAGCCTATCAGTAAAGTCATAACGATTTCGTAAATTTTCTTAAATTTCATTTTCAGTTTTTGTCGTAACTTTTCTGCCAATCTACCACTGTTTTTTTTTATGCCCCTAAAGAATAACAACAATACTAAGTGTACTGATGAGATGAGAAAATTCCCGAAAATATAGCAGAAAAGCTACGCACCTTACAATAACCTGGAAGAAAAGGCGAATGATGAAAAGGCGGTTATCGTGAATTTTACGACATCGCGATGGCATCTTTTACAACAATTTATGCGAACAGTCATAAAATATAGCAGAACGAACGTGTTCGCGAAAATACACCCCCGACAATTGGTCCACAATTGCTAAAAGCAGGATGTCGGGCAAAATGTGTACGACGACAAAAATGACGATGTCTAAACATATTCGCAGGCCGGGTTTTTTTTTTCTTTCTTCATAAGCGGAAATTATATACATACTACGCCATTGTTACGCACGAAACGTGTGCATTTGATACCTTCTTCATAAAGAAGAAATAAGAAATAAATTTTAGCTGCACGTTAATCAGTTATCTAGTTATGAAGAGATAAATTTTAGAGGTATGTACGTACTTAGCTCACGGTATAAACCTGCGAGCCAATTTTGAATTTATTGGGCAAAGTTTAGCGATAAAAGGTTTTTTGAACAGGCATAAAATGCAACAATGTTATTTCGGAGGAGATAAAGGACCAGGACATGGTTGCATTGAACTTTCGCTTTATTATTCCAATCTTAAAGTATATTGTGGTCGGAGTTCAAAAATGGCATGTAATATTGCCCATTATAAATAAATGAGGTTTTAGTCTTTGAGATTGTAAAAATGAAAATAAAATATGTATATAAATATTTAAATTTTCTCCCTGTGTCTCGTTTTTTTATTTTTAAGAAAAATTACGACATGAAAGATCAGTTGACTGAAGGACATGCTCGATAGTCCGCCGTCTTAAGATCCGCCACCCGATAATCCGATATACACTATAATCTGCCTTTCGATGGTTAAATTCTCTGTACTTTGTGCCAAAGAGTAGTAGCCAACTGTGACGAAAGTACTTATCCATATACAGTATTTTTGGAATATACTATTTTTTCTTGTATCGCACGTACTATGGTTTACACATACTGCAATCCATCGTTTCCACTAATCCGCCTCTCGAATATGGAGCTCCTCTTATAGGTATTGCAATTAACTAGACATTAAAAAAAAATAACTTCATTAGCTGATCATGACCTATCGACCTCAAGTCCTAACCAAGACAAGATCTCTAATAAACTTGACTAGGTTTAATGCCCTATCGACCTCAGGTCCTCCAGATTACCAAAGAAAAGACTGTCCGGGAGCGTATGTTAAGAAATAAAATAAAAAATGGGGGGGGGGGGGTAGGGTTAAGCACGAAAGAGGGACAGTCATTATTTAAGCAAATAAAATGTATATACATATCTCAAGAACCGTATGAGATATGATCTTGAAAATTTTACAGGAGTTAGGACCAATAGACCTCTAGCGAAGAAAAATTTGGGGCGTTTTTAGGGTTGTAGGGAGTAGGGAGTGAAAAATTTATTGAGGGTGTGTGTGTAGAGTGATGGCAAGAGGGGTGTAAACAAAAATTTTTAATTTCGCCAAAGTCACAAAAGATCGAAAGCTAGAAATAGCCAACTGTCTAGACCTAGAAACATACCAGAAAAATAAAGTTGTAGCAAGGTACGGAGGTGGGGATGATTTTTCATCGCTCAGAAAAGGCTTATGCTAGAAAGTTGAAAATTAGAACATATATATAGAGGAGTAGTTAGAGTAATTAAAACAAAACGACCAACAGTCTGGACGCAACTTTATTATGTTTTGGGTTAAATTCCGAAACGTGTTTAATGCTGAGATGCAGCTTCGGTTCCAATGGACAACCTCAGGAATAATCAGGAGGATATTTGGAACACCTACAAAATAATAAAGTTGTGACCAGACTATAGGCCATTTTTTTTTACTTCTTGTGGTTCGTTTTGAATATTATTCATTTAAGATTGTCGCTACTGTTATCAGATCGTATCTAAGTACTCGAAAATTGACCTCAGAATAATTAAACGTGTTTGTTGCGAATCTCTGATACCGATTTGAAACTGCCCACAAAAATTCACGTCCTTCGACTTTCGTCACTTTCACACTTGGAATATATTGCAATGCTTCATAATTTTGGTCGACGATTTCGAAATTCTCTCGATTATAAGGCGTATTGGTATTCCAGGCTGCAAGTGCAATGTCAGTCATTAAGCCAAAGTAGAGGTTTCCCTTACTATCCATAGCTTCGCCGGCACTTTGTGTACCACGTGATCCGAGTGTCTGTGAATTGATTTTTATTTTATAGAATTTATTTATTAAATAATAGATAGATACAAGAGTAAAATTTTAAAAACTCTGTGCTCAAGTAACTTCCATATCCCATTTTCCAAAAGATACTTGCTTACCTTGAAAATATCGGTTCTATTTGGATTTAATATCCAAAATAATTCGTCATTTAGAAAATGCAATGCGACTCGATATTCCATACTACCAGATAGCGAATGAAAATAAAGGTAGCGATCTCTCTCTAAAAATTAAAGGTAAAATATTAAAATCGAAACCTATGAGTGATTGAAGTCTTGAAGAAGTGAATAAAAGTCCAAGGCCCAGCCACCTTATAAAGTTAGCTTCCAACTAATAATGATAACAGAAAGGAATGAGAAATTATTGAAATAAATAAAATTATAAAGAAATTTACGATAACTTAATGTTTGATTTTCAATTCCCCCTTAATTTTGCCGCCATGATTCAAATTTAAAAATTTGGTAGTGGTACAGGGTTATTCAGAGTCAATAGGTTATCACTCTATAAAATCGTGGCTAAATTTTTAACGGCCATTGTAGAGAAATGGCATGTTTCTGCACAGTTCTTTACAAGGTTAATTTTCTGACTTCAACTCTGAATCACCCCCTGTAGGGAAAAAAAATGTGACCTTACGGTGTCCTGATTTCGGCGATAGGCTTAGTCCGTCGATACCATCATTAAAATAAAAACTATCACCAGCTACCGTGAAATTTTCAAAATCAGGCTCGGGCTCAAAAACTTCATTTCTGATCCGCCAGGATTTGTTCTTCGCGTAGTCGTAGACTAGAAGAGCGAACTCCTGAGTATCGGCAATGTAAACCATTGTATTTATGCATCCATGGCGTATACTCCGAACATCCACCACCGGTGTTATCAGCAGTGATTCATCATCTACTTGATCATCAGGAAACTCATAGGTTCGGATTAATTGATCGTCCCCTAAATCGAAGACAAGCAGTTTAGGCTGACAAATTTTTCCACCTTGAACGATGCCGCTATCTAGGACAAATATTCTGTTGCATTCGTCGATCTGAAAAGAAATAATTTTGTAGGTTCCTTGCTTTTCAAAATGTATTAAACAGATACAATTATGTACTTACTGCAATGCGAAAGACCGATATTATACTTGAACAATTTGTACGATTTGAATGCCATGAAAAATCAGGATAAGCATGAAGCGTTGGTTCGGGTCCATTCTCGTAGGTTGAGAGAGAAAATGGAGTTGTATTTGTAAATATTGGCGTTGTTATAAATGTTCTTCCTCTGTGATCTAAAAACAAAACCAAAAAAAAATATAGGTGTGAAAGGAATTGAAATTTGAATGCCAACCGTCGTAAGGTATGCGGGTTGTTTGATAAGTCAGTGACTTTTTGAAAAAAGATATATTTCTGTACCTCAGAGGTAAACTGTAGTAAGTGACATTTCGTAAAATGTTCAATAGACCATCTTATAACTATACATTTCCTCTATCAATACAAGGCAGATACGATTAATACTCATTGATTATTTCGGCTTTCTTTAGCTCTGCGGATGCGATGATTTACCACTTCAAAATATATGTACCTACATCCCAACAATGCAATTACATTAATAATCCAAAAATCGAAAATTTGGTAGTTATGGACAGTTTACCTCTGAGGTCCTTTTAGCTCGATACATTTAGTCCAGCGTTTTTCTAATTTTACTTTATTATTTATAATACAGTATTGTTATTGATTTTGAAAAAAAAAAAAATTTCCTGCCCTCAAAATTTTTTTGTCCACGTTTCATGACTAGTAGACACGAAAAAAGCAATAAAATTTTTCACTCCGTCTGTCCGCCGTACGCCGTACGCCGTACGTCCTTTGAAGGCTCGTAGCTCTCAAGCCAGTGGAGCTATTAAATTTAAATTTTTTCTAGGAATAGACTGAGTAGACCCTTTGATTTGACATTATTTTCAGGGGTGGGGGTGTGAGGGGGAAGGTGGGGGAAGCGTTTTAGACGAAAAATTTTGGTTTCTAGATCTCAGCAACCGCTTGTGTTAGGAGGCTGAAACTTGGAATTTCTATAAAGCTTTGATAGTGGACCCTTTTGCAAAAAAAAATTGATGATATGGGTGAAGGGGTGTGGGAGTGGAGGGGGAAGCAATGCGTCCGAAGCGCAAAAAAGTCGAGATCGACACATTCTAAAATCCATATCTCCTAAACCGTTAATAGTAAGCAATTAAAACTTAACAAATATCTGTAGTTATACTAGGAGAGTAGATTGAAACAAAATTTTTGGGTGGGGGTAGTGACGTACGAGGGTGGGGGTTGAAATACTTAACATTACAATATCTCCCAAACAAGTGGCACCAGAAAAACAAAATTCGGTTTGGATACAAAGCTTGATAAGTGAAGATTGTTCAAAGTAAAATCTTTGAAGGGGGCGGGGGAGTACGTAAGTGGAGGGGATAGGAATTTTTCAAAAATAACACGTTTCATATCTCAATAACAGTGTAAGATGGTTGCTTCAAATTTTTACCAGAAGTAGGCCTAATAGAACCCCAGTAGGGAAAAAAAATTTGGGGGTGTGGGTGTAGAGGGTGAGGGTGGGGAAGGGTGAGAAAGAAAAAGTTCCAACGCTTATATCTTAAGAATCTATAATTATAGGAAGCTGAAACTTGGTATTTAGATAGAGCTATAGTAGTGGCATGGTGGAAATGGTTTTAGGGGTAGTATGGTACGGTGGTGGGGGGTGTTTTTCCTAACTTTAGCACGGCTTATGCTGTTAAGTTGAAACTCGGTACGTATATGTAAATTGACTCGAAAAGTAATTCTGATAAAAAAAAATTTGAATATTCATGGGCGTTCAGAAGGGGGGGGGGGGCAAAAAAAAATATCGTTTAGTATAAAATGCATATATTTTCACGATTTTCGTCATATCTACTAGGTCTTTCGAAATATTGAGTTCATTTTTTTTCTACGGATTCCTCATGTGAATACCTAGAAAGTGTTTTCAAGATTTTTTGAAATTCGACCCCTAAGAGGGTGTAAACTGGTTGTATACTTTTTCATGAATTCCACCATGTTTCTCAGGTCTGATCAGATATCGAATATCTTTTCACTTCCCCAGGTTTGTTTAATAATCACCTATTTTTAAGTTTTTTATTTTTCAACCTCTAGACCGCATCCCGGAATATTACCCAATTATTTAATTCATATGTTACACCCTTTTCTAACCGCTTCCCGAACTTTTTGTTAGGTTTTCAGTCTCATAGTAACATACACCGCATCCCCGAATTGAACGCGTTCTGAACTTCTGCCGGCAAAATAATAAGATTTTTTTTATTCCTCCAAAAAAAAAGTTTTCTCATGTTCCTCAAAATAGGTGTTTGTTTCAGTGATGGCCTCTTCATTCGACCTAAATCTCTTACCGCCCAACCAGGTTTGGAAACAGGAAATTGTCGCAGGGAGTTAAATTTAGAGAATATGCTGAATGGAGTAGCAGTTCGTAGCCCAATTTATGGATTTTTGCCATGGTAACTACACACGTGTGCACCCGTGCATTGTCTAGATGGAACTACACTTTTTCCTTCGCCAAATACGGTCGTTTCTGCTTCAAATCAATATCGACTCTGTCCGAAAGCTCTGAATAATATTCGCCAGTGATAATAAATAATAAATAATCAATGGCGCAACAGCCCAAATCGGGCCTAGGCCTTGAAGTAATGCTAGAGTTACTTCATTGCGAGACCAACGGCACACTAGGAGGTGAAGTGGTCAGCTACACGCTCGTCCGTGATTATTACCCCGATTTTTAACTCAGGTACTCATTTACAGCTGAGTGAACTGGTAGTCCGGCACCCAATCCCATTTTCGAAAATTACTTGACGTCAAGCAGATTCGAACCTGGTACCAGGTGCACCGAAGGCAAGTGCTCTAGCCACTAAGCCACCCAGACTACTATTCGCCAGTGATAGTTTTACCCTTTTCTTGGTTTTGATCATGGTTTTTTACTCAAAAAAAAACATTCACGAGGTTGTCTGCTTTCAATGGCTGTCAAACACAAACTAAATTGCATAGCTTACTCAAAAACTTTACAGTAGTCTATCAATTGATGACAGTGGATGGGAGCAGTGTTGCATTCAAAGTTACTGCGCGGTAAATTCAAAAAGTCCCTTACTTCTCAAACCACACTTGTAATATACGCTTGACTACAAACTGGTGCAATATCTCACCGAGAAAAATTGCCAAGCATTATTTATTTATTATCAGTACGAGTAATTTACATCAGCATTATTTTTTTTGTTAGCTTGTAGGGGAAGGTGGGGCAAAGTGGGCCAGCAAGGTAAAGTGGGGCCCCTTAAAATTTCTAGTTTGCAATAGCGCAAAATCTTCGCAAAAAAAATTATTTGATAAGACTTCAAGCATTTACTAAAATGCACAATAAAAGAAATCCACTTTAACTACAGTTCCTCGAATTTTCTCGTATTACGATTTTGGCACTATTTGATGTAAATATCAGTGTTTAATAATTTTATTAAAAAAAAATTTTTAGCGACTGAAGATTTTTTTGGAACAGTATCCTTGAGATCGGGGTACGGATTGTGAAACTTGCAATGCAAGATTTGATTATTATTTAAAAAGTATATACATTTTAGCAGATGCTTACTACATATTTAGTGTTCATTCGGGGTAAAGAGAGCCCCGGGCGAATTTTACCACATACCAATATAATTTTATTTGATAATTAAAAATAACAATTTTAACATGTCTAGAACATACAACGAATGCAAATGCAACAACAGTGAACTCAAGTTGCGATGAAAAATGCAATAGCTTTTGTTGCTGAAAAAAATTGACCTAAAGAAGGCCAGTAAATATTTTGGTGTTCTCAGGGTTACTCCTCAAAGCAGAGCACGGTTTCAACACACTTAATTTCAATTTATTAAAATCATATTGTTTGTCTTAATTCATCCATTGCCATATTCCTTTGCTTCAGTTTTGGATGAAATTATACTGTACCCCTTGGAAGGGCTCACTTGGCCCCAGTGGTGGGGCAAAGTGGGCCCTTTGAAGTTTATATATCAAGAAGTAGATGATAACTTTCTTATCAGCCTCAATAATTTAATTTCACGAATACATCCTAGCCTATCAAATTTGCATGAAAAGGATTTTATAACTATTAGCCATTTCACAGAACCTCGGTACAAACCTTAGAGGGCTCACTTTGCCCCACCTTCCCCTACCTACACAATTTTTTTTAATATGAATGTCAGACGAAATTATTAAAACGTAACCAATTCAGACCGACTTACTTACTGTCTATAGTCTCCTTAAAAAAAATTAAATTTCCGTATCAAATTCTGCTGACTAACCTTGATCGAAATCGGTTGGCAGAGCCTCCAAAAAGGTGCCTTCATCTTCAGCAATATTCGGTATATCAAATGGCATGTACTTCCACGCGGTAAAAATGACTGCATCGTCTGCTTTCGCTAACGGCTGATAGGCGGCTACCAGTAAAACTAATACAGGTAACTTCATTGTTATTGATCACACCTTAAAGTATTGCCAAAAACAGTACAATTAGATATTTTTCAAATTTTTTCTTCTATTGTTTAGATTATTTTGTGAATAAATTGTTCATCTCTTTAATACTGATGTTTTATTCGCTAAACTGTAAAAGATCCAGTGAACTAGGAAGAATATTTTTTTATTGTATATGTTATTAAAGGACGGTATACGATGGTATAATTTTATCAAATAAATATTTGACGAACTACGTTCTTTGTCAAAAAAACCAGTTTAAAGTGACTGAGCAACAAATTGTAACTCAACAATTTATAGTTACATTAAGTTAATTATGCAGATTACGATTTTATGTACAATATTAAATGAAAATAATTGCTTTACGTAAATTCATGAACGAAGTTTATTAATGCAATTAAATAATATATATTTATGACATATAGTGTGCAATTATGATTTCGCTATTATACTTTAGATCTTTAAACTATTATACATTTAATCCAACCCACAAAAAAAAAAAACATCTGACAATAGTCTGGGCGCAACTTTATTATTTGATGTGTATTTTCTGTGTTTTACTTAATTAAAAAATTTTATAACCCGGGCTATTCAATAAGGACATAACAATTTTTAACAAAATGCAGAATAATTAAGAAACGTTATCCAAACGTTGCAAGGTTTACATTTTTGTCATGGTGAAGTTCACGGACAAACAACGTTCTTAATTATTCTGTGTTTTATTTAAATACAAAATTCTTTTTATCACCTAGTCTTCATATCCTATAAATTTGTTGTAACCTTTAAGTCAAACACTGTTTTATTTATAAAACTTGCATCGAACCGTCTACAAAAGTGACCAACGCACTTAGTCTTTTATATTCGTTCCATTCAACACTAACCTTTTGTCGCAGATAGTTCAACTCAAGAAAGTATCCTTTTTGCGAAAAATCATAAAACTTTATCGCTTTCGCCAAGGAGCAAAAGTGAAAAGCTGTCCTCTCTCACCAATGGAAGCATCCTTATCACTATTCTACCATAAATTGTTAACCGATGAATTTCGTTTGATAAATTTTTCATGAAGCGCATGACCCACTTATCAAATTAAACGTAAAAATACAATAAAGTGAAAAGCACTTTACGATAATAATATGCGGTGAAAATGATGGGGATTATTTTCGCAGACACTATTGAACGCGGCGATATATGAAGCCTTACTTTTACGTTTCGGGTCGTAAAATTAATGCCAATATCGTCCTTTGATTTGCCGGCGAAATCGTCTTTTCGGAATTCGATGAATGAGAAAGTAAATTAGCTTAATTAAACGACAGTTGCAGGGTGATGGAGGTGGTGTTGGGGTGGTGTCCGCAATAAACAGCATGTTCTTTATTTCCCGATTATGTGATCTATCGAGGAGTGAAATGGAGAAAGGTTGTAATTGGAATGTTGTTAATGATAGCGCTTGTATAGAAATAATGAAATGAATGAATTATACTCTGTCGTTAGGGAGAAGGGTTGGTGTTTTTTCTCAAAGTAGACGTCCCATTAAAACATACGTTGCTAATGAAATGCAACTATTGCAAATGTATTTAATAAATTACTAATAATTAATATCAAAAATGAAAGAGGTGTACAATGTACATAAAAGGGGCTTGAAGGCATCTGTGTCACTACCATTATGGTGACTATCACGTACTAGCTCCTCGGCAACCAGTATGGGAAATCGCTATTTCCAAAACAGGTTAATTGGAATCTGATGGACCCTAAGGCAAATAAATTTTTTATTTATAATCAAAAGTGTACATAAAATCAATAACAACTAAATACTCACAAAAGCTGATTTAAAGTCAGGACCAAAAAGGAGGTGTAAGATGGTTGTATGTATTTTCACGAATTACACCATATTCCTTAGGTCTATAAGATATCGAATAATAACACCATATTACTTAGGTCTAATAAGATATCGAATAAATTTTTACTTCCAAATAATAGACTAAGCCCTTTTAAGATTTGATTTTACTATTTGACCCCTGGGACGGTGTAAAAGCGGTTGTAACAGATTTTACGAATTTCGCCATATCTCTTAGGTCTAGGAGTCGTGTTAAATAATTGCCTAAAAATTAATTTCAGCATTTTATTTAGATATTCATTGTTCAAGGTGGGGGAGGGGTAGAGTTTGTGAACGTTTTCAAGAATTTTAGCATCATCTGATGTGATATAAAATCAGTTTTTTCCTCAAGCTTCGATATAATCGCCTAAAAATAGACTTCAGTTTTTGGAAATTCAACAAAGCGGTTGCATAAGATTGTACAAATTTGGTTATATCAAATTGGAGGATTTGATGTAATCGCCTAACGTAAGTCCCAAGGGAGTGTTAAAGTATAAATTTTTAGGAAGATATGACAAAATTCGTGTAGTACACAGTACGACAAATATGTTTCGAGGCTGGCCATGGCAAACATCATTAAAAGAAAAATCTGGATATTTTTCATTTTTTTTTATTCAAAATATTGTGCTCCAGTTTTAATACACTTATTACAGCGATTCAACAGTGATTCAAATGCATTTTCTAGTTCATTTTGTACAATAGCCTCTAATGCTCGTGCTGCTGTTTTGACAGCCGAGAAATTTAAAAAAAATACCCTTGAAACTTTACTTTCAATTTTGGAAATAGAGAGATACTGCATGAAGCCAAATCAGGTGAATACGGCGGATGATTCAACTTGAGACTTGATTCTGAGGAAGAATGAGTAAGTTGTTTTGGAAAAACTGTCATATCTTTACTATCGATGGAATGATTCAAATAAAATTGGTATTACCGAGAAGAGGAGTGTCACAGCTTTCAAACACCGGTCTGTACACATCGATGATCCTACCAGTTACTCAGATATGGTTCGAGTCTCGGAACTTGTTTGTCGCACTTTTCACATGTATAATCGGATAAAAGCCGATTTCAGGGTTTTCGATATACATACATATTACCTTCTAAGGGCACAAGATACAACTGGAAGTTGAGCTTTTCAAGAAGCTGTTCTAGTGTGTTGTAGTTGCTGCATATTGACTTTGACCACGTTCCGGACTATAACCTAAAAATGCGGATCACCGGTAAGGATGGCTGATGCGTAAGTACTACTTTCGCACCCTCACTTCAAACGCTTCCCCAACTTTAACCCAAAAAACAATACATAATCACCCAGACTGTTGGACAGTTTTTTTTCCGGTTTTTCAATTTAAAATGTTTGTCTAGATGAGTGCTCCATTTGGTTTAATATGTTTTCAAAAGTTTCTCATAAATGTGTTGTCTGTGTGTTTTTGTAAACTAGGCCAGCAATTCGGTAAGTTCAGTGCTCAATTATACTATATGGCTTTAGAAGATTGTACATTGGACATTTGAAAAACGTGAATGGTTCATCATTTGCTTTTATTTAGGTCAATGAGTTTTTGATTTTTAATTTTCTTAATTGCAAATTATCCGTCTTAAATATAAATCTTCTGTTCTTTGCAGTACTCTTAGGGATCGTATTCAGTTGGGACTGAGGAAAGAAAAAAGAAACCGCTTTATATGCCAATTTAGTCTTAAGATTTTGTCCATTTTCTCTAGTATTATGGCTTGAAGTGGGTATCTCGCTGAGCTCGAAGGCTCCGTCTAAGAGTACTTTTTAATTATCTTGGGAAGTAGATTATTGTGCACCAGAAGGCAGTCAAACTCATCTTGTAGATTGCCTGTCTGACTGGTTCCTAATGAAGTCAATTAGAGCGGCAGGCACACACAGTGCTCCCCTGGGAACCAGAAATCGCCTTAAAAGCCTTTGCCAAAACTCAATTAGTTTTGCTACGAGCTTCACCATTCCACGAACCAGATACGTCTATGCGTCTCCTGTTCATGTCTCCTGACTCCTGGATTATTTCTTCGGTTTCTTGGTCGATGCCTTGGCTGAGTGGAACCTAGGGTTCGAGATTTTATTGATATTCGTATGGTCGAGAGTGTGCATTTTATCAGTCAGCTATAGTTATCGATTCTGACATTAATTCCCCATATGGTTACAGAAAATGGCAAAAACGTAAGGTAATTCAATCCGATGGCTAACATGCATTTATGCGACATGAGCACATGCCGTGTACGTACTTAGCAGGGCAGTTCTTTTAGCGTAAGTGGAAAGTATGTAAGTGTGATAAATTGATAAAATTTTGGTCTTTGGTTGGCAAATACTAAGAATTCTGAAAATACTACATAGACAGATTCATAAAAGCTGGTCAAATTTTATTAAAAGTCTCCATATGATGGTACCGTCCCTTATTAATCCTTAATAATGAAATAATCTAATTGACGTGAAATTTCAAATCAATTTGCTATCCCCAAATTTTGTCCGCGGAACGTAAATGCTTATGCTAGAAAGTTGAAACTTGGAATTTATATAAAGCTGCGATATTGGAGCCTCCTAGTCTCGAAATGTGAAAACACAAATCTCGGGGTAGTAAATTTATTTGAAATTATTTTCCAACAGATTCAACTGGCTTCTGCAGTTATAGTTTTTCATCTATGTATAATATACTTTCAACTACCTTTCAGAAGCACTGTATTTATAAGCATACTGCTCTAGTCAGGAACTACAAGTTTTATGAAACTATAAAAAAATAGGTTGAATAAATATTAATAAATAACAAACCCTAAGTCGTGTATAAAAATTGAATACCTGTCGCCATTTTATCCATTTAAAATCACCAATTTCACTAAATTGACCTGTACAACGTGATAATTACGAGCAATTATTTAAAACGGCAAAATTATTAACAGGAAAATACCTTTTTAATTACTGAAGCATAAGCAACAGGGAGCCTAAGAATATAATATTTTCTTTAGATATTGTCTTTATCTTTAGATACGATGGTTATTTTCCGGAACTGGTCGGACCGTCGGTATGGCATTACATAGAGAATATACCCGCCAGGAAGCAATTTTAATTAGTCCCGGGGAAAATTGGTCTATGAGACAAGCTGCTGCTCCTTTAAGGGTTGTTCTTGTTGTTTTCGGTTAGCTTTCCTGATGGCCCCGAAAATAGGTCGTCGAGAGTATTTTATGAATATCATCCGTAATTGAGTCTATTCGAATAGAATCAACCCCTTAAAATTTTGTAGCAATCAGATTTGGTAACATCAAAAAAGTTTTTCATCATATTTCTTATTACGATGCGAATGTTTCTCATTAAAAGTATTTTTTTCCCGGGTTTCGTTTTATTGCGGATAAGAGAAATTATTATTGGTGCTTTTAAGTAAAAAGCGTTAAATTTAAATCCACATTTTCAGAGTAATTTCTATTTTTTTGTTTACTTCTCGGAAATAATTAAATTTTTTTTTTAGATATCTTTTGAGAAAATTTTGATTTTAATCTCAGATAAGTGGGCAGTGAAGTACCCTCTCGGTCCACGGTGAGCATACAAACCACTGAAATATATGGAGACTCGATATTTTAGGAAAGAAGTGCACTAGTCAAATTTACGCCACTATACCAAAGTGCTTGTAAAATTTCAGAATTCCAGAACCGACTTGAACTCAAGATTACAACACCTAAGAGATATGACGGAGTTCGTGAAAGTGGACACAATAATTTTACACAACCTTGAATATCGAAAAATGTTGAAATTAATTTTTATGCCATTATAAAAAAAATCCTACGGAAGTAAAAGCGAAAGTTTTCACGAATTCTGACAAATATGTTAGCGCTAATGAGATTTGGATATCCAAATCTCATTAGCGCTAACATATTTGTCAGAATTCGTGAAAGCTTTCGTAACACCCTCACCTTGAAAATCGTTTTGATGACTTCATTTAAAGCCCTTAGAAGTTTAAGCGAATCTGATATCTCACTGGACCCAAGAAATATATCGGAATTCGCGAAAAGGTACACAACTTTCTTACCTTGAATATTGGAAAATCTGAAAAAGAGTTTTTGTGCACTGAATACGATCAGGTGATCGTTACAAGTTGATACTTGCTGGTGTAGAATTTTCTTGACGAGTTAAAAAAGAGAAAAATTGCTTGTTTGAAGTTTAATCTGACTTGACAAAAAAGAAATTTTACATAAAGTTTGTTTGCCTACTTCCGTACGCCAATGCAAAAAAGAATTTTATATACCTATGTACTACCAAAATTAAACTTTTTAGCATAAGGCGTTCCTAAGATTGATACAAAAAACTATATATCAAAAATGGTACCATTATAGTCACTCTGGAAAGTCCTAAATTCTTAGATTACTTTTTTCAGCTGTTATCCAGACATAAGAAATTTTATAGCTTACATAATAATTTGTTGCACCAACGCTCACCCTCTACCCAGAATTCTTTCCTTACGCAAACGATGTGCTGTTCCAAACTCATGCATAAATTTTAAAATTTGTTATTTTATTTCTTATTTTTTTTTTCTACAATTTGCCTCTATATCGCCATCGACTTTTTGCTTTCTATTTTTACACCATCGAATGAGCTCAAGATATTGCGACGCGTCACAAAGCAGTAGAAAACTCTAGCTCAAGCTTGTACATTTATTCAGATATAGTAAAGCGTCTTCCAAGAGTACATAATCATTGATAGCCAACGACCATGTGAAGCTCCACGAGAAGCTGTGAGTGTTACTCCAAAGTGAACGTGTATTCAAATGTACTCAGGATGTTGCGACGTATCACATAGGGGTATAAAAGAAGTAGCAGTAAGGCAAAGTGTAACTACTGGAATTGTGGCTTAAAGAATTTAGATCTTAGATTTTATTTAGTGAGTCGAATTTTTGTACGTGAAAACCTGGCAGCACGTAGCACACAATAGGTTTACCATAGGTATCGGTTACCTAACCTAGCTCGCAATAATCTAATATATAAAAATATAACAGTTTTTGGTTGGGTCGAATGGAAATCTACACCTGTGAACCGTTCCCTCCCAAATTTTGAATATACATTATCGAGACTACCGGACAGGCCGAGAACATAATTATATTCCCGAAATTTGGTTCGTATATTTGTTTGAACAGTTTAATTTTCCATAGAATTAGCATTGGCGAGAGACGTGAGTAACAGGGGCGATGAAACAACGTGAGCGTATCAGGCATAGTCGTAGTACGCAGCTTAGTTCATAAATTTGAGACATGCTAATGTAAAAAGAAAGCAAATGCTTCCTAGTACTGTCTGCCTAACAGCGAGTTTATTTAAAATATAGCCTCTATCATCAGTAGCAATATTTACCAACTTTTCAGAGTTACCTCTTTTTACCAGCCTGGGATTGAATCCTTTGATAAGAACAGACGTATAATTAAACTGAATTGATAGCCTAGATTATATTCAGTTGAATCAAACCCAACTTTCATGGTTCAATTCCATGTTTAATCCTGCATATTTCGCTACAAGCAAAGATTAAAAAATTGCAATCCCATTTCACCTTTTGCTCGATGAAAATTTTATTACAAAGGAGGAAAATTCACGTTTCATAAACTGGAAAAAGTTTTGTTTTTAGAGGTCCTGGCCAGGAAACGTTCAGTGCCATGCAAAAACTGAAGTCAGTTTTTCGATAATTCACAGATTTTTACAATAACCGTCCCGTGTTCCTTCGATCATATAGGTAAAATGCCATGAAAACAGAGTATAGATTGATAACGGATTGAACAGGGATCTACCTGTGTGTAGTGTACGTACATCGGAACAGGTAAAGTTCAAATCATGAAAAACCAGAGATACCTAGTTGGCGTTGTTGTCTTGTTGCTGCAGTTGCAATTTTAATTGGTTTACTGTACGTTCACCGTAAAACTTTGTTAACAGCCCGGCAACTTTCAACAAAACTTCAAATGGACTATAAGGCAGCATAACGTAGAGAGATGAAAAGTTCTACACTATTAAGCACAGTCTGAAAACTTATTTTTCAGGCGAGTTAAAACCAAATAATCAAAAAATCAATGGAAAACTCCATAGTTTGGATCTGCACTTAATAGTTGAAAAACTGCCTATGAATGAAAAATAGAATTTTCAATTGTTTTAGAGGTAGAAGCTAAAATAACTTCAGGCTGTTATGCAAACAACCCCAAAAAGGGCATTTTTAGAGCTATGAAAACCTGGACGCAACTTAATTCCCACGAATTTGTAACCGATTAAACGATAAATTGAATTTTTTTCGATATGTAGGTACTTACGTGTGTACGGACTTACAGAATTCGAAGTACAGTGGAGTGTAACATTATGTGGTTTTCACAAAGAGCAATTTAATTTCCAGATGAAGAAAAGAAATCAAATTATGCATTGAATAAAAAATGTTTGATTCTATTTACAATAATATGGTGTGGTGCGGTAAATCAGAGAGTAAATAAAATTGTACTTCTTTTTTTTAAAAACTGAACTAAACGTAGCAAAGTCTTCGTAATGTTTTTCACGGTTGGTTACTCGGTTCGTCGGTAGTCTCCATTTTACGAGGTACTTTCAAAGCTAATTTTTTCACTTAAATTCGCTTGAGCGTTTCCCCATTTCACTCGATCCCCCAAAATATACGACGTCGAAAGATTGTGTAACTTTTCTCACACCATAGCTGAAACCGCCTAAAGGTGGTGCAATTACTTCCATCGCAATAAACTCGTCAGAATACCTGAAGTAAATTAGAGCGATGGAGTGTAGTTGTCACTGGCGTACAACTAGGATTTTCTACCATTGGTAAGTCTTTCGGAACAGAACAACCACAGGGATGCCTTTGAACGATTGTAATCTTTAGCTAATCGAAACTTTTTTTGGTTGGGATGTTTCTTTAGTGGAGTTTATAATCTTGAATTCATGCGAGAATAGTCCTTTCAGTTTGTAGCATCTTGAAAATTGTTTTACAGACCGAATTTGTTCTTTTAATATTTCTGTTGAATTGAACAGAGAATCTTTGCAAACAAATGTAACAAGCAGTATCACGATTTTGACAAAATTTTACTTATTGCAAACTTTTGCATAAATCTGCAGTTCCAATGCAATCAACGAATTGAATTAAAGTTCTGCTTCTTATTTAAACAAATATGAGCCAACGTTGAGTTTCTTATATAGTGCGGATCAAGTCTTTCGTCCTGACAGAGGACAGTTGTTATATTTCACAAGACCATTCTTCGGTTGAAGTCCTTTTGAAACATAATTGAGTTATGATGTAGATTCCGAATTCTTTTTGTTAGACGATGTCCTTAAAAGCTTCTTGCAATTTATTGCACTACTAGCGCTTTGTTACGGTCCAAGACGATTGCTTTAGTTTCTATCAGCTAGCTTCAGATTCGAACTCATCCACAAGGAGCAGCGAAGTTTTAATTAAAAGAAAAAAAAAATAAAAAAAGGAAAAATGGAAAAAAAGGAAACAAAAGAAAAATATTAAAGATTTTAAAAAAGAGCAAAAAAGGAAAGACAATAAATAGAGACAGGTAAATAAGATTCAGAAGAAATATATTAATAGATATTAATATTAAGAAGAAAGAAAAAGGAAAAAAAAATCAAAAAAGAAAAAGGAAAAAAATTATTATAAAAATGAAAAAGAGAGAAGAAGAAAAATGTATAATAAAAAAGAGGGAAAAGGAATGCAACAGAAAAAGGTTAATATAAGATTAAGAATAAAGAAAAAGAAAGAAAACTGATAAAAATAGAAAAAGAAAAAGGGAAAAACGAAATGGAAAATAAAAATGAAAAAGAGAAGAAAAGGAGAACAAAGTAGGAAAGATACAGAGAAAGGATAATAAAAAGATAAAAGGAAAAACAGAAAACAGAAAACGAACCAAAAACGGGAAATAGAAACAGAAAAGTGAAGTGTAAAGTACGCTGTAAAAATCCCGTTGAGTCCAAAGGAAAGAGAGCAGATAAGATGAAGATAAGAAGAAGAAATATATGAATGTTATTATCTATTAAAGAAAAAAAATGGAAAAAAGGAAAATGAAAAAAGGATATTATACCTATATAAAATAAAATTAAATAAAAAAAGTAAAAGATGGGTGAAAAATGTAAAATGAAAAGAATGAGGAAGAAGAAAGGGAAGGAAGGGAAGAAAGGGAAGAAAGGGATGAAAGGGAAGAAAGGGAAGAAAGGAAAGAAAGGGAAGAAAGGCAAAGACAACGAAAAAAGGGAAGAAAGAGAAGAAAGGGAAGAAAGGGAAGGAAGGGAAGAAAGGGAAGAAAGGGAAGAAAGGGAAGAAAGGGAAGAAAGGGAAGAAAGGCAAAGACAACAAAAAAAAGGCTAGTAAGATTAAAAACCAAGAAAATTGAGAAAGATAAAAAAAATAAAATGAAAATAAAAAAGATAAGAAAAAGAGAAAAAGGGGAAAAAAAGAAACAGAAAACGAAACTGAAAACAGAAAACGAAACAAAAATAAACAGAAAAAGTGAAGTGTGAAGTACAAGTAAATAATAATATTAATATCTATTAATTAAAAAGAAAAATGAAAGAAAAAAAAAATGAAAGAAAAGAAAATATAAAAAAAGGGGAGAAAAAAAATGAAGAAGGGAAAGAAAGGCAAAGACAACAGAAAAAGGCTAATAGGATTAAGATTAAGAAATAAAAAGGAAAAGAAAACTTCTGAGAAAAAATGAGAAAAATAGACAAAGAAAAAAGTTAAAACGAGAAAAAAAAAATTAAAAAAGGAGAAAATCAGAGAAAAAGAAAAGGGAAAGAACAGAGAAAGGAAAATAGGATATAGAAACAGAAAAGGTGAAGTGTAAAGTACGCTGTAAAAAATCAGTTCGAATGAAAATCATGAAATTTGCTAAGCTAAATAAAGAAATAGGAAGTAAAATAAAATAATCAAAGGAAAGCTAACGTTCATTGAAATTAATGCAGAACAAATCAATAAAAGTAAAAATGAATAAAGAAATTATTATGTATTTATAAAAAAAGATAAAATATTTTTCCTCGGGTTTTAAAAAACTTCTCATTTCGAAACATATGCAGAAAAGGCCTCAAGAATTAAGTAACAAAATTCTAAAATATTAATTTATATAAAATAAAATAAGATAATTATAAAATAAATAATAATTTATTTTTTCCTGGGTTTTGAAAAACTTTTCATTTCGAAACATGCAGAAAAAGGCCGCAAGCATTAAGTAACAAAACTCTAAAATATTAATTTAAATAAAATAATATAAGAAAATTATAAAATAATAAATAATAATTTATTTTATTTCTAAAATAAATAAAATAAATGTCCGAGTTGTGTAAAATTCAAAATAAAGTAGTTTTATTTTAAAGTAGTTTTATTTTGTTGGCCATGTTTTTTCTTCCATAATGATTCGTGCAGAAGTTAAAAAAAAAATTGCCATGGGCACGGCTTTTGTTCAAATCATGTTTAGAGATATTGCCGAAAAAACCGACGGATGAAGAGAAAACTCAGTTGTACACCTGCAGAATGGATGGTTAACTGAAAAAAGGATTTTTTTTCCAATGGAGTGGCATTTTAAAAAAAAAATAATTACTGAAAATTTTTTATTCAAATTTGAAACTGGTTAAAACTTTCAAGAATAAAATTGTATTGTATAGTATTTTTGATTTTAAAATTCTTGTGAACAGTTTATGATGGAAAGATGAATTTTATTAGGAACTAGGCGTATGCGCGTGTTTGTTTATTTGTTTTACAATCCACCGGATCCTTTTATCAGATTTACGTGAGTGATATCAACAATTTTTGACCAGTTCAGTGGCGTACGGGCTTTTGTTTTTTTGCTAACATCTCGCAAAAATCTTCAGGGTATTACCTTGCAGTTTACTTAAACTCTGTGAACACGTTCCATCATAGTCTACAGATTTTTGAGAGGGAGTGTGGGTTACAAGGAAAAAATTGACATATATTTGGAGCTGTTTCAAGGAAAATGGACATATATGGAAATGTCTCAACTATTACTATTTGAAATGTTAATGAGAAAAAGGTAAAACAGGGTACTTCTCGTCATAAACCTACTAATGGTAGATTGTGTTCTTTGAGGTCGTTGAATACAAGGTTGTTGCCTATCTTATTTTTACAATAATATTGAAGTAAGTCACTGTTTTCTTTTATTGCTTATATCGCACTTCATTTTCATACGACCTTTACGACGATCATTTGCCAGCAGTCTTTGATTTTGATTGATGTCTAATTTGTAAGTTTCTCATTGCTTGCATAAACTCCTGAAATGTGTAACCATTTCCGATAATAGAACTGTCTGGAAACTGCTACATACTCGGTTGTAAGTAAAAATGTGTAGCTGAATTTAAACAAATCCATTAAAATCATCTTTTGCTGGCGACACACAGCAGTTCCCTGCAGTGTCCTATAGTCGCTCTAGCTCCTTACTCATGCAGGAATATAGTCGCCTGTACTGCATTTACGAGTATAGTCCGGTTTCTTCGTTTATGGGTTCACCGCAAGCATTCACTTAAGATCCGGATATAAACCTGAAAGCACTACTTAAGCCGTAAGTTTGCTCCTTAAGGTTTTCCATTGGTGGCGACATCGTTGTCGATGAAGCAAGTAGCCTGGGGTGGTTTGAGGGGGGGCAAAAATTGTCAGCCCGGTGTATTCGTAGATTCTCCTCTCGTCAAGAAGTTACTATCCTTATAAAATATCCTAGCATAAATGTGATTACACCACCGAGTGACAACAAAGGGTTGACATGTTCGCTTGTTTTAATACACCCGTTGTCATACAACACAAAAGCAACTTTGATGGGGGTCAGGGCAAAACTATCACGTTTCTTGTCGTCCTTTCGATGTTCCCGCATAAAATTTAATACCTTGGTCAACACTGAAATCCTTAGAGTAAAGTTCTTTTGTCCCCCGGACCTTATGTATGTAGAAGACGATTACTTTAATGCGTTGTGGTGTTAGGGATGAACAGGATGTTCAAGTCGAAAGGATATACTTAGCCATTGTAGGCAACATTTTCAAAATGATGATAGATATATTAGGCTACCAGAGCAACACTAAAATTTTAATGTACACAAATTACTTGAATAATCGTATCGAGGATAATGAGTTGGGTTCGTTATTCGTAGTACGGGTAAAAAAGAGTCCTTTTTTTGGTGTATTTTTAGATAGGCAAAGTATTTTTGGTATTTGGTTCACCATTATGCAGAGTGATATGTCTCTCTATAGCCAGAGTATTTAGTTTGTGAAGCGTGTGATAGGTATTTTAGTATAATTTCTGATTAATCAGTTCTAACTCAGTTGCAAGCTGACACTTATAAGCTGAAAAAATTGAAGTCAGGAGTCAAGTCAAGACCATTTTATCCATCTATAGAATATTGAAAACGTTGCCGATAGATAGCGTCCTCATCAATGGATATTTCTAGCGTATCACCCAGTATTTAGTCACGGTCTTGGGGAACTAATCTATTATAAATTTCCCGATTGTAGTCGTCCGATTACCAACTATCAGGATTCAGGAAACAGGTATTATCTATAGCGGAAAAAACTGCTTAGCCACCTTAACGACTTAACTAACCGAAAAAACACCCCCACGAAAAAAAAACTCCTTGAAATTGATTGCACTTGATCACCACAAAATCCCAAGACCCTAATCCTTGCTGATGGTTATGTGGCGAACTTCAAGTGGTTTTGATTCGCCTGCAATTTTACGAAGGATAATCTCGCACAGAACGGATATGCCATCGAGCTGAGTGAGTGAGTTTGGCATATGTAAAATGTGGTAGATTAATTTGAAAAGCCGAAGTTACGTTGCAATCTAACACGCGTTGCCTTCCACATCATTAGTAACTTTTCGGCGTGAAATACTCTGCATAAGGACCAAAACGTATAGTGTAAAGTCCTTCAAGTTAAAATCGACATTTGCTACAAAGGAGTGAGGAAACCTCCTTGTGCCTGAAACAAGAATAAATTAAGAGAAATTTTATGCTCGAGTGCTTTACAGCTCCTCAAGGAGCTGTCGTCGCTTTGTGAAGCAATAAAGTTTCCTTTGTACTTTAATTATTTGATTGCTTGAGTGTTGGACGGGGGTGTCATTTTCAAAACGCTCATGGGGGGGGGGAGGGTATAGGAAACTAGAACCGACGAATATTTCTAGAAAAGATTCTTGTTGATGAGTGCCGAGCTACTGGAAAGAAATGGAGCAGATCTTTTAAATTGTAAAGGGAGCAAAAATAATTCGAATAAGGACACTAGTGTTGTGTTGCCACGGGGACCAATACTTCGAAGATTATTACGATTGGTTGTAATTTATTCAAATATGGAAGAGAAATTATTCCAATGTTTTAAGTTCTAAGTATTTGAATTTATTGGATCTTCGTGGTTTTGGATCCTAGATGTTTTTGCGAGCTAGAGTCGCGTTGGGATCTCAAGTAAAACACAATTATTTAAAATCAATAGAAGTAAAATTTTTTTATCGCAAACATCTTGATCAATATTCAATAGCTGCTACTAGTTCAAATCGATTTAAAAACGCCTTCGCATAGAAACAGATAATCGACTCGCTTCACTGCAGTAAAAAAACTGAGTCGGCTGCAAGCTGTGCCGTGCTTATATACTGTATATTTCGAGTCAAGAACCTTCTCGCATATTCGGTGGTGTGTGTGAAACGTTCGGGAAATGTAAGAACTACCAATAGGGAGAAAGTGTTCAAGAAGAATGGTGAACTGTATAGAAGTTTGGAGATCCATCCATGACCCTCTACTGCTTACGGAAAAACGGACAATCGAATGTTTTTCACCATCTTCCGTTCCAGCTAGGCATTGGGATGTTGCTGTTTTTCTTACTCTAAATTGGTTGAGTTCTGCGGTTTGCCAGGGTTTCATGTAACAACATGTTTGAAAGAAATTTTTTTTTATCCGTATAGAAAATTCTATTGTCGAAAAATCGTTGGAAAATTGAGATATTAAAAAACCAATCCCTTTATTATTCCATCGAAAATCTTTTCTTATCCTTTTAGATAGTGGTTGTGACCCAAATCCAAGAAAATGTTCTACAAGCATTTTCTCAACTGGTCTTCCATATTCATTCTGGGAAATTTCTTAATTTAACAAAAGGGAGTTTGAGCTACGATTGAATATTAAGTCAGTTGCTTGAGCACTCATTTCTTCCAATTTTTTTTTAAAGTGGGATTTGATTAAATACAATTTCCTAAGATCTGTCTTTCGATGTGAATTCGGTTTCGATAATACAAGGTACCTGGTAGGAAATTGAGTAAAAATGAAAAGCGATTTATAATAGAGTTAAATGACTAGGTAGAAATGGCTGAAGAAATATAATCGGGAATTAATCGGTCGTTGAGTAAGGGCAAAATTTAAGACAGATTTAAGACTCCATGTGCACGTTAAATGCGATTTTGATGATATAGGACTGTTTTCTTACCAATATTACGCATTAATGGCAACAAAAAAACAAAATAAAATTGCACCACTTTATTAGCTGGTATGTAAACTAGGTCGTCCATAGAGAAAAAATTTAAAATTGTATTTGGAAAAAATGCTATTAGAACAAAAACCCTTGAACACTTTTGAAAATGCGCAAATTCGAGTTTTTTAAACGCATATTACCTACATATTTCTTGAATAATTAACATGTCATTTTCATTAATATAATGCTAGAAAAAATCTTAAAGAAAGTCCTCTACAGATCAAATTTTAAAAAATTTTCATTTCAGTTAATAATATATGAAGTCAAACTGAAGAAATTTTTCACGATTTTTATGGCCAGAATTACATTAGAAGACTGCATTTCATTGAAAAGTATCATAGATAGTATAATTAATTGGTATTAAATCAATGAAAATATTATTGATTTTTAATAGCTATGCGTTTCAAATAATTTGAAAGCCTATAACACTTTTTTTTTCTGTAAAATCAAAATTAGTTCACTGTTAGACAGCGAACGATACCGACGTATTGTCCACGCCAGAAAAACGAATTCAATAGATTAAAATTCTATCAAAGTGGGATTAAAAACTGTCGTGCCGGACTCATGGGGCCTTAAATCTAAATAAGGACAAAAATTTGTTTTTTACTTCGTATCTTTGCGAAATCAAAATCGGAAAAATTTTGTTTCTAATCGAATGGGGAATATAGGTACTTCCTACATGTTTTACTAAAAATTGAAGTTTATATTTGCTGTATTTTTTGAGCACTTAACCAGATCAGAGCAGGCTAGAAAATTTATATGGAAAACAACAACAATATTGCTGTGTTTTTTCCATAAATAGCTGCCCCTGTGAGCTCACTGAAGCAGCTATTCGCGTTAAATTCTCTAATCTAGCCTACTATCTATGGATAGTACAGTAATGTTATTGTTGTTTAGCTCTATGGGTAGTCTGATTTTTAGTAGCACAGCTATGAGAAATCGATTTAGACGAGTGTTTTTACTATAATTGCTTAGGAGGTGTCAGCAGAGTTGAGATAGGAGTGCCATTCGCCACATTTCAGAACAGCAATGCTTAATGCTTCCAATTTGTGAAATTTTCCAACAATTTAAAATTTCTTTCAAAAATGATGAAGGGTGTAAAACAAAAACAAAAAATTTCCGATTTACCTGGAGAGATTTATGAAGCCTGAGGACAAGAGCAAACGTCCTGCTGTTTAGAACCAAAAAAAAATCATGAAAATCTCAAAATGTTCAAATCAAAGTCCGAAAAATGGTACAAAAGTATTTCTTTACATTATAGAAACAAAGAGCTGAAATCGGAATCAATCGATTTAACTAAATGGAAATTTATTAAAGAATATTGAACATTTGCCTTTTTTTCTAAGTCTAGTGACGACATCAAAAGACAATAAAGGAAACTGGCGTTAAATTTTTTTGTCCTAAGGGTAAAACTCATTTCATTTTATGTGTCGTTTCCTAAATTTAACGTTCTTGTTCGATTTCACTCTAAAAGAAAACCAACCAAAGAAATTTTTTCGGTTTGACTTTCAATACTTTGATAGTAGGGATTACCGAAGAAAATCATTTTAGTTAAGGGTTACCCGGTCAATTCATTTTCATTTTCGTCCTTTATTTATCTGACAATTGGATAAGTCGATTTCGACTTCCGAAATCTTATTTTCGGATTCACAGACATAGCGAGGATATTTTGTTATTTCTATATCGAACTTCTTTAAAGTTCGGTCGGTCGAAGGATTTATTTTTCTTGAGGATATTCTTCATTTTATTCGAAATGGTGGTATGTGGAGCAGTGCCTTGAAGAAAGAAGGTTAAAGATTCTACCTCCAAATAGCAATTGAAGGAGCTTAGGATGGATTTAAGAACGAACAAATTGGTATCCAATCTTCTGATTCATTTATCTAGCCCGATCTTAAATTCTTTTCCAGACCAAAATACTTTGCATATGTTTTTTGTACATTAAAGCAAATCAGAGAGTAAGGAATTTTATTGAAAGCTTAACATAATAAAGGCCTGTATATATTTTAATAAAACAACATTTTTTCCGCTTGAACAAAAAATTTCATTATTCGTCGGCAAGTTAAAGAAAGCTTTTTTTTGTAGGTTGAGAGCTTCAAGCAAGAAATCGACACAATGCTTTTGTAACCTTTCGTCAAGCCTTTAATCCATAATACCATAACTCCAAGCGGGCATAAATTTTTAATGCGACATCGTAACATATGAAGAAAAAAATCCTATGGCCCATTTTCCCGGGGAAGAAATAGGCTCTCCGTGCACCTTAAAAATTTTTTACCAGGGACCAATTTTTTTTAGGGCCGAGTTATACCAATAAAGGTAAGATACCTAAAGCTGTCATCCACTTTTGGATCCTTGCAAATAAAACCGAAATTTATGCTCGAAGGGAAAATTGAAAACATAACAAGCCCTAATCTATGCTTGTGTCAGTCTCATCCACCAGATGTTTTCCATAATTTATAACGCGAAACGTTTTGAATATTTTACAAGAGACTCTCACCTGCGAAACAGGTGTAAGATGCTGCCAGGGTACTCATTCGTGTATATTGCTGTACTGTCGTGTGGCTGGATCTTAAGCTGGTGTGTGCTAGACTGGCTCGAATCTTATACAGGTGTAAACTACAAGGAATCGGAGCAAAGTCGATGAATTTCCCGGAAATATTTTCGAAATCTTTTGAAAGTATGAAAGAATTTTGATGGAATTCTGTCCCACGATAATCACCTACAACAAGCTCGAAATTTGATTAGGAGTAAACCTGAAATAATGGAGAATTTCGTACGAGTTTTGGTCCTGGGGTAAAATCAAATATTAAATAATTGAATGAATTATAAACAATTCTTCACAATCCTGGTTGTAATGTAAGACAAACATATGTGCATTAAAAATAAGTATGTTGATGTAATTCGGAGAACAAAGCAAAATTCACGAAAAATACAGATTTTCGGATGAATTTTTGAAAGGGTTTAATAAAATAAAAATAATTTTCAACTAAGCCAATCGATAGCAATGAAAACAAAATAAGGTTTCTATTACAAAGAATGTTAGATTTTTTTTTTATTTTCAAAATAAACGAAAAATTAAAAACATTTGACCGAATCTTGTGTTTATTTTCTTTTCCTGGCACAGTTGCTAATCTTTTCTACAAACACTGAGGTGGATGATTCAAGGGCAACCTAGCCGATTTTTTGTGCAATCACGAATAATATACAAGCTTATCCCCAAAGTCGCAAAAATCTTCCAATATAATTTAAAAGTTAATGAGGATATACTACAGAAAGGATCCTGTGATCTTAGAAAAATACTGCTCTCGCCCTACGTACATGAAGGGTTTTTTTTCCAGTATTGGCGCAATCTGTAAGGTCCGCACCCATCTAGAAAAGATGAATTTTTTGGCTAGTACTTACAAAACACAAATTTTCAAGTGAATTTTCCTCGCCTCTTTCTAAAGGAAAAATATTTCTCATTTTATTTAATCGATAAAGAAAATGTCAGATTAAAATTTCTATAATTCCGAATTTTAGTTTTTATCCAAATTCTCAAAATATAACAATTTAAACAATTCGTAAAAGCTCAAAATTATTTTCTTAAATTTAAAAGTTTTTGTTTATTTTATCATCGCCGATTCTTTAGATAATTTTTGTACATGAAGAACTAGTGAAGAAAAAAATATGAATTAAATTTTTGTTGTTTCTATCTAATTTTTTTCTTGTTAAATATAGTATGGGGTGTTTATTTTAGAGGCGGGGAACTTTAAATTGAAATAAAACACAGAAAAATGTTTTTAATATACATGAAATTAGTTTTATTTAAAAGATAAATTTATGGCATTCACGTTTGAATATGATTTTGGCAATGTGGCCGCCGCAGATGGTGGGTACATGGCATAATATGAAAGTCCAAGTTTCACATACTCTTCGCAGTAAATCAGGCTGTATTTCTGCAATATCGCGTCGAATGTAAGCTTTGAAGTGCTTAATAGCTTCCAGGTTATCGGCAAATACATATGATGCGTATTATTGTTTAGAGTAAGAGTATTGCGAAACTGCTATAGATCAGACCACGCCTAAATGTATGAAGAATGAAATGGGTGATCATAAAGGCTAGCAAAATTATTTGTACGGTTTGAAAATAACATTTTCTAGAAGAGTGTATGTTAGTGTACGAGTTCTGTAGTTTTTTAATATCATCAGTTCCATAATTATATACATGGAAAATAAATACATACCTACGTTAAGGAAATTGAAGAAATCTTGTAGGGAAATCGAAGTGGAACTCATATTTGACATTATCGCTCAAAGTTATTCTTTTTCAGTGATATTTTCTACGGTGCCGTTTTTTAGTCAGGTAAGAATTTTGTAGGTACGAACGGACTGATGATCCCATAATTAAATTTCACTATGTTGGATATCATGGATATTTCGGTAAACTCACGGATACCGATAAATTAAATTTCCAATTAAACAGCTCACGGATCAGGAAAATATTCTCAAAGAATATAAAACTGTGGCATGCGATGCTGAGTTTTCAGTGCATGCAAAATTAATGACCTATCTACAATTCATCGTTACATCGTACTCATCCATTGGAAGGAATTTGCCATCCCTGGACGTTTCATTTTACATTAATATGGCGAGTCAATCCCATGGTATTTCGCTCAAAACTTCCATATCATGCATCCTTTGAGACGGGAATCATACAATTGGAAAATTCCTCTGATTACATTAGGTCAGGATGTGTGTTACTCGTAGGGGCAGTTGAAAGAAAAGTATCTGTGGTAGTGTGTGAAAGTTGGTTGAAAGTTACCAAGCATATTCAGAACGTAGTACTATTCGAAACGAAGGTATCACTACTGGTGCAGAGCAATGCGATAGGGACGAATCCGGTACGAATTTCAAACGAAACAACTTTCAGAAGGACGCTCATGGAATTGCCAGTCAAGAAAACCGGGAGGGTTTCAGTTCAAGTTGTATTCAAAATTAATTAAATGGCTGCTTTTGCGATAAATATGTCACGAGCACACCCACTTGTTTCAACTTTACGAACGATATGAAACGCTGTCGAGTTCTTCTTTGCCCATTTAATACAGGCGATTTGATTGAAAGTTTCGAAAAGGAAATGGCTTTGTTTCCGATTGTCAG
Source organism: Beris chalybata (assembly GCA_949128065.1). Classification (NCBI taxonomy): domain Eukaryota; kingdom Metazoa; phylum Arthropoda; class Insecta; order Diptera; family Stratiomyidae; genus Beris; species Beris chalybata. The sequence goes on from OX421894.1 coordinate 139,417,469, forward strand.
AAGCACTTCTTTCACACCCAATCGTCCATTGTGACGGCACTGATGAGTAAACTAGGGATATGTGGGGACATGACAAAATTACAGTGTGTGTATGGAAAATGTTTATCTCGAATTTAATAAAACACTTTCTGGAACTATTAGAGCGTTCTAGTTCGCAGTTCGTTTCATATTTCTAGATAATGTCAAGTCGGTGGCATGTTTTTCAGATGTCCCGATTGTGATCAATCGTCTCTATGTTGTGGACATTGGGACAATTTTCATTCACATACTCTAGTTAAAATCTATCAATTATCTATTATAAGTTGAATTTTGCTTTCAAATGTTTGTAACGTATTTCTTGATAGCAAGCAGTCTTAACTTTTTGTTTGTTAGAGGTTTAAATCCTCTGAAAATCATAAAATACATTATGCATTGTAAAATTGTTTGCAACATTGCCACAAATTTAATTTTGCCAAAAAATTTTTACGAAACTTTTCGTCAAATATCTGACTTAAATACTTGACTCAATATTTGACTGAAATATTTGACTGAATAGCGTACAGTGTGAAACAAGCTTTTTAAAAATCTTGTTCTTGTAGGCATGTAAATTGGCTCAAAAAAATGTTAAACTGATTTGTCACAAATAGAGCTTAATGAGAGCCCGTTAAAATTAATTTCCCCTTATTATTTTGGTAGAGTAGTTCTGGGTCTTTTGTCCGAGCACGTCCATTATAAAAAGAAATTTTAGCGACTAAGCACTTGATGCACTATTTCGGCACATAAGCCACCTAGGAAAATTAAACATTCGATTAATAAAATATCTAAAACCGTTTCTATGAAGCAATGTGGCTATTCAAATTAGAATAGAGTAGAATTTTGCGTTGAATCCTTTTCAAATTAATTCCCCAGATCTGTCTACATATCCATATAGATGTATGGTATTCAATTTTCTACTTTATTGTTCCATACATTGCTTTTTATGATGCAACAACTGAACATTGTTTTTCACGTTCAAATTGAAAACCATTGGAGGCCATGGCTTTCCTGATATTTCCAAAAAAAAAAATTTTCTATCGATCGAACACTCACTGAACATTATTATTTTATGAAATTACATTTCACCATCACCATTAGTACGCACATAGACAGAAAGTGCGCTAACAATCATTTAATTATTCATCTTACCGAAATATTCAAAAGCGTCAATTAGTGGAAATTTAGTATAAAATTTGTACACATTTGGATTTAATAATTGAAAATTGGAGCTGCCTGTCAATCGTACGCAGAACTATACTCCACATTGCACAAACTGCTGTAGGAAATGTTAGTTTATGGCTGCATAGATGCAACCCTAACCTAAAATTTTAGCACCCTCTAATGAATATAATGTGTACATATCAATTCAATTTCGAAATGTATGACCGCTGCATATATAATCGGCACAGATTTCCAGATTTCCGGTACAAAGTCGGCACTATACTACATAAACATTGTAATATAGAGAGGGTGTAATTACGACCTAAGGGATGGTGTTTTCGATTGGCGGTAATACTACTAAATACCCAGATACCCGAACAAATGGCCACCAATTACTCATTTTCTGAAATGTGTGGGCATTATTTAATGATGTCGATTAATCTTTGATGTTGCCCGGTAATATATTTTGCATTTATACTGCAGTAATATACGGGTTTTTGGGGGTGATATTGTGCCAATACAAATCAACGATATTTTTTATTTTAATATGTAAAAGGTAATATAGTGAATGCTATTGGCCGTGTATAAGCCTAAAGGGCAATTTTCCCGGGTCAGCAAAATTCCTGTTCTGAGTATTTCAGACTTACTTCTCTGGGGAAGTGATTAGTTCACCTGATATCGATATCATATCATAGCTCATGAAAAATGATGGAACATGTAGTGAATAGACTCAACTTTGCAGCGATCCTGATGGCATACATGTTACTAACATAATTTTGTGAGCAATGTGGGACCGAATATAATAATATTTTAATATTAAAAGTAAGTGTTTCCTTTTGTACCTACATATATTGTAAAAATTTTAACTTTTATGAAACCAAAGTTCTTGTATTTATTCAGAATACTAAATATCTACCAGTAGTTTGAGCGCAAGTTGGGTTAAAAAATATTCTGGGTTCCTTACTTACATATTTATTTTTTATACTTTACAAAAATATATAGGGGATGAAAGAGGGACATGATATCAAAAAATTCTGAATCCGATTTTATCATGATTTTTTAAAAAGCCAAAAAAAAATGAAAACAATTCGACATTTAATCAAACGTAAGATATTTGTCGAAATTCGTAAAGACATGCTCCACTATTTTACAGTCGCATAGTGGGTTGAATATTGCAAAATCCTGAAATTTTTGGATACTACCTCATGAGGAAGTGCACGGTATATATCTGTTTTGGACTTCAGGAATAGAAGCTCATAGAAGTCAAAGTAAATTCGATATTAAAATAGATTTAAAAGATTTTTCGGAATTCGTGAAAACGCACAGAACTTTTTTACATTCCATTAGGTATTAAGTGTGAAAAAATGCTTGAATTAGTTTTTAGGCAATTATACCATATTTAAAGCCATTAAAAGTAAGAGCGAATTCGATATCTCATAAGATCAAAGAAATATGTCTAAATCCAAAATAATAAAAAAATAAAAGCCTTCATAATTCGCCTCTCATAATTCACCTTTTATTTAATTACTCTAATATTGTATTCGTGAAATCAATAAAATCTTTGGATAACAGCATCACGCGAACCGATTATTATTACTATAAAATTTAAATTGTTTGATGTTAAATAATTTAGTCTAAAATTATTCCATATATTTACGCCTTCACCTACTACTATCCTATTCGGAGAATGAAATTCATGATTGCAAAATTATTCATTTCTTGCCCAAAACTGCTTTACCACAATTTGAATCAGAAAAGATTAGACTCTTGTGTACAATAAAACTAAATGCTGCAATTAATTTTCCTTCCGAAAAGACAAAAAATAAACCCTTTTGGATCCAGGAAAAATTCCACCAAAACTATAGAGCAGAAGAAAAAAAAAATTAATTTTAAGGATAGGAAAAAAATCCACCCTCAGCACAAGATAATGTCACGGGTTACTATGAAATTCCCAGTAAATTTCGAGATTAGTCTGATTTAACTGGATGTGGTATCCTTTAAGGGATATCTGGAAAGTTTCATGAAAAAAATTAAAAGGACAGGAAAATAGGGCCTATTTTGTGCCGGAATTGAGTCTTGTAGGCATATTTTTTCAAGGGAAAATATTTAAAAAAAACATTTAATAAAGAAATTTAATCTACGAAAGAAAGATACCTTAAGGGTCTGCGGACTGGATATAAATTGTATTGTTATCAAATGATCCACTTAATTGGGAGCCTAATTCTCGGTAACAATTCACGAGCTGTGTGTACATACGACAAAGGATATTCTCAAGATTGGGCAATTTTAATGCTGACGTATTGCCTGCGGTATTTTTGCTTTGAAAATGAAAATTGAAATTGAATTTTATACTACACTTGGTGGTGTATGAGTTTATGATTCTAGGAAGCGATGGAATACTAATCCCAAGGAGCACGTTATTATCATTTTTAAACTTCAAGAAATTTTTGCTATCATCGAATTTCAAGTACTTTCTGTTTTACATTATGTTTTTAAAATTAAGATATATTTTCTCTGAAGAAAATGTTTTAGAAGTGTAGAAGGGTGTAACCTTAATTTATTTCATTACAATTTGGCATATGGTTAATCTTGTTAGAAATTAAAAAATTTAAATGACATAGTACAGATACCTCGAGACTAGAACCATTTTTGTATCTTATAAATCGTTTACGCTAAAAACTGGAACATCAGCTACTAGAATTGAATTCTTAGTATGACCCACTTTTGAATGGAGGATGCTACAAAGTTGAAACTTTGTACAACTACTTATATGGTTTTCGATAAAGTGAAAAATTAGGAGATTTGTATCTCAAAAACAAAGATCACACATATGATAGGAAAGCGTAATGTGACTGGGACAGTATTTCAAAATTTAATTTCTGATTATAATAAATTCTGTTCTACCCCGAAATTATCAGCAACACAAACTCTTAACGAATATTTTTCCCTACATTATTATCGGATTTAAAACCAATTTTCCATTGAAAAAAAAAAAACACAACACTTTTTTCGTTCATCCATTTCAATTTCACTTTTAAAATATGGAAGTATCAATACGGTGGAAAAAAAATTTCTGGTAGCAATTTCAGCTATAAGTCCGCCCCCTATTCAGTTCATTCAGAAGAAAAGTGTATCCACTAAATCAAAAATGGCGAAAAGCAAAACAATTTCATGGAATCCGTGATATATGGGGTTAAAATGGCCGAGATATGAGTGTAATTTTTTACAATTCGGAAAAGTCTTCGTCCTTGTTAGACGAATGAATTATTTGTGGAAAAACTGAAATAATATCGTGTAAAATGAAAGTCTCATATAAGGTAGATCCGGTAGAGTTATTTAGCATCGTCGCACATATGAAAGATGTTGGCGAAGAAAATATAAAAAGGTAATGGACGGTGTATATGGTAACAGGATGCAATCAATCAAATCGATTTAGAAATTGTTGAAGTAATAAGAAAGTTTTAATAAAGTTTTCAATATATAATCAGGATTATACTATCGTATTGATATTGACTTCTTGCAGGTGATGTACAAACTAAGGTCATTTTAAGAAAGACACCTCCTCACAGATATAGATAATTCGGTTCTCTCCCCAATCAGAATATAAATATTTCCAAAAATAAAACTCATTCGTATTTGTTTTTTTGACAACCTTCTACTCCTTTCAAATAAGTTCAAATTTGTTACTGTGCTGTACAATATGATGAAGATATGGGTTTTCAAATAGGACTTTGACAAAAAAATCCTTAGCGTACCATATTTAACAAAAAAATATGCATTGAACATATAATAATTTTTTTTCACTAATTTGTCAAGTGTACAAAGATTCGAATGAATTGACAGTGCTAAGTTCACGAATTTCGTCATTTCTATCGATTCTTTTCAGAATACTTAAATTTCTACTAAATTCCGACAAATTTGTGTGATTGAATTAAAATTTGCCCCATATGGTAGTTGGTGATATGTTCATGTTCATCTCATGCATAATTACAGCTTTTTGTCGCCTTTATTTTCGACGAGGATGTAAAAGGATATCGACTGAAGTTTCTGATGTCGGAAACAGGAGCTCAAGTAAACCATATCGGAATCTAAAATTTCTATTTAACGAATAATGATGCCATACAATTAAGCCCCTCTTGTCGTGTATGGTGAATTTTAAACAGGATTATTATCATTCAGAGGAGATAGAACCAGAGAAAATGCCAACGTGTTCAGCGTATTGGCTCAACGCAAGTAGGTCAATGTAGGAAAAGTGTCCTTAGAGTCCTTATAAGACTTTGTATAGAATTTTTCTTCTTCGTATGGTGTATTTTACTTCCCTTTTAATCCAATTTTACTTAGCCGGAAAATTTAATTTTCTCGATTTTTTTAAAGTCTTTCTCTGTTGGAAAATTCATAGGAATTGTTGGATTATAGGCTTGGAAGACAATGAGTGTGTCGTTCTATTTTCAATTGGTATCGCTGTTAGTTTAATTTAAGACGGTAACATATGCATTAATTTTTTCGTAATTTAAGGCTACTACTCACCTTTTTGTTAATCCAGCTATTTAAAAAGAATGGAAATTTTTATCTAGCACTGGCTTTGAGAGCTATGAAACTTCAAATGCATGGAAATATTTTTCCTTTTTTCTTTTTCTTTTTTTTAACTTCAAACCACTTGTTATGAAGAACCGATTTTATTCAAGTATTTTTCAACAAAAATTTATTTTTAATTGACAAACCATTTTTAAAAAATTGAGTTCATTTCCTTTTTCTGTCAAATGAAATTAGTTTTTAAATTTACAACCCCAACTATAAACCTTTTTTCGAAGCCCATGTATGGCTGACCGAACTATCTTCAATTCAGGAAACACGTTGGCCAAGGATTCCGATTTTTTCCTTTCATTCATTAAGTGTAATTTGTACGGCAAAGTTGAGTATCCGCGAAATCTGTTTACTGGTGCGTGTAAACTCACATATGGAAGTCTTTAAAATTCGTGTTCATATTGAACTGGAAGTATAAATTGTTCAAAATTCAGTAACCAATTTTATGTCTAGCTGCCATTCAAAAGTTCTTAAAAAAAATTGTGCATTTTTGTGCTGGATGTAACTTAAAAAGTTTAGACACAAATTTGAAGTTATACAATAAGTCATTTCGAAGTTTGGGGCTAAGATTGTAAATTTAAACTCAATTTTAGTGGATTATAAAAACTTGATTTTTTGTTTCTAGTAGATAACATCTGAAGGATTTATGTTCTTAAAAAGACCTGTAAATTATTTAAAATCTAGTGTTTCGTGATGATTAATGAAGATCCTGTGTCTTAGATTATAAGATTACTTACCAACAATCTACGTAAAATTGAAAAGTTAGAAAATTTTAATATCTCCCATAATAGAAAGACCATCAGAACTTCACTGTACAAAACGCTCGTCGACGAGCTAACACAAAGTGAAGTTATCAAAGAAATTAAAACTTTATCAAACTTTGAAAAGAGCTTATTTACCGCTATATTAGAAATCGATTTAAAATTCCATCAAAACTCCTTAGCAACCCCTTTATATGTTCGGTATATGAGTGAGTATGTGGATAACTTTTCAGCCCTCCGATTCATCAGGACTCCGTAGAAAAAGCATTTTCTAACTCAGGTCCTTGATAAACATCTTGTCACTATCAAACTGCTGAACGACAGGCTTATAATGCCTTTTGTTAGCTCCTAGTTTCGAACACAGGAGCTATATTTGTCGATCCTCCTTTAATTTTCTTTAATTACATCAAATAGTTACTCAAGTGGCAGTTTGTCAAGGAGATTGAATATGGAGATGAAGTCAGACACAAAATTTTGTATACCGACTAAATTTCAAATCCGTATAATGCGAGCATAGTACCGAGTTCAAGATGCGAGTATAGCTGCCATCTGTTCTTGTTATCGTTTCGCAACAGCTTTGTCAAGTTTTCCGAAAAGGTAGAGATGTTCGCTCATATAAGTCTTCGTTTAATTTACATATCCTTTCTGTTGACATGACAGCTATTTTCTTATCGTTAGAACTCCCTTCTCATCTGTTGTTGGCTTCAAGTTAGAGATTGAGCAGTAAAATGTATGTGAGTACATGTGCTTTGTTTTAAATTGTTTGGTGCTAATACTTAATAGATTCTATCGTATGATGTTATATCGGGAAATGTGTTTGATACTAAAATATTGTCGCCGGGATTTTACATCGTATATAATCAATAAAAATCGCAATGGCTTCTTATTCTCATTCAATAATCACACTACTAGCAACACTGTCCGATTTCATGCTCAACTTGATTTCTGCTTTATCGTTGCTATCAATCCGAATTGCTTTGCAAAAACTTTCGCGTAGAATTCACTGTCGTTTCGCTTCACCGTAGTGTAAACGGTGTCTCATGCAAGCTTTGAGACCCACTTTTATGCCACATGTGTTGAGTTCAGGCCCGTGCGCACGGGGGGGGGGGGTTGGGGGTTCAAACCCCCCCATTGGCCTATTTTCATAGGGAAGTGAGGACTTTTTTTTTTTTTTTTAGGTCATCACATTTAGTATGAACTTGATAAAACCCCCCCACATCATGCTTTTCTGCGCACGGGCCTGGTTGAGTCGAGAGCTTTCTCGCATATTCGGTGTTGTATGTGAAATGCTCAGGAGATCAATCGAGAAGGGGAAAAGTGTTTGAAAAGAATATTGAATTTTGCAGAATTTTGCACTCCTACTATGTGACTGACAACGTGAAGAAGAACTAGGAGGCTATTTCGAACCTCATTTCTTAGGCTGTCAGCCTCATAGAAACCTACATCGCTTCTCAGCGTCTTGGACTTCTACCCAAAAATAATAGATTCAAGACTCCTGGCGGACTTTCTGCCTTCCTGTGAGGTGTATTGTGAAGGTTTTTTTCGAGGAGTTCTGATTGGTGGCCTTACTATTAAGCACAGTCAGAATGAACATCCGAATGTGACAAAAATCGCAAAGTGCCATTCACTGAGAATAGGCACTCAAGTCTTTTTCTGCCCAAAAACATTCAGAAAAAAGACAATCTGATTATCCAAAATTAAGCAGATATCAGACTCGAGCCCTAGGAGCACATGAGGAAGCATCTCAATAGGATTGGTCTCTCTGAGACTAAAATTTGCACAATATGCAAGGACGAAGACGAAACACCAGAGCATATTATACTCTGTGAATAGGAGGGCTTAGCTCACAAGAGACTTCGTCAATTCGGCCAGGGTTTCATGAACCCATCGGAATTACTGACCATTCCTCTTCGCAAAATATTAGGTTTTATTGAAAGCGTATGGATTGAAGAGGAATCATAGTCAATCCGGGGACGTCACAATAAGCCCAACTGTGGCTGCAATGACAGAGGTTAACCATATCAACCCCTATTTCCAATCTATCATCTAACAAAAAACACAAACCAACACTATTCAGGCTTAATATCCTGAATATTCCTTCACTGTCTTCTTGAGTTTCCCACGACAGACAGACGGACATCAAGGAGCTTAGGTGCGTCATTTTTAAACAATGCTAAACCATATATAAAATAGAAACACTTTTTATTCAAGGATGCTTTATTGATTTCGGTTAGAGTAAAAACACTTCGTTTTTCTTTGGAACAAAACCTTTATTTTTCAGAAATTTAAAATTATGAAATTTAGTTTAAAATTAAAAAAGAACTTAACTCACTTTAAATTATTCAAAACAATACTTCTCCAAACTCGTTGCAAAATTCGATATAATTTAGAAATACTCGCATTACATTCTTTGCATTCTCAACTGAAGATTCAACAAATGTTATATTGCTTATAAAACTTGGATAAGGAACTGCTGCAACACAATCCTCCAAATAATGAAATCCTTGGCCAATCGGCATCACTTCATCATCATCATCAATGGCGCGATAGCCCAAGCCGGGCCCTGGCCTCCTGACTGGCTCCCCATGGTACTGAAGATCCTTTACATAAATAGTACATTCGATTGGGTGCTCAATTTCTAGTGCCTTCGAGTCATCGTATGCCGAAAAACTGACAAGGAATTTATCTTCCAAAATCATCTTTACTTCATTTTGTACTACGTCGAAAGTGTCGGCGTTTTCTAAATCTGCCCAACGGATTCCACAAGGAGATGTTCGAAATCTTTCGATAGGATCCTTCGGCTTAACGTATTTGTCCATCAAGGTATTCAATTCGTGGTCTACAACACTGACATGGACAAGAACTTTTTCACTAAAAGTTTCACATTCGCAATAGACTGCGACATATTTGTGTAGATCTAACATCACTATGATAATTTTCAATCTGTAGAAATAGTCTCAAATCAAAATTTTGGGCAATGGATTGAACAGTTAAACTTACCAGTTAGTTTGTTTAAGATTCGCTATTCAATTTAGTTCACTTATAATTGTCGATATTAGTACGCCGTCTAAAAAATTTAACTCTCGTTGCTGTTGAAAATTTATCGCAATCGTCTAGAGCGATTAAGTGTTGATTTTCATATGAATAAAATTTATACCGGTTCTATACCGTCTTTGCTACATGAAAATGTTTTTTTTTTCGAGAATGGGAAGAAATCTTAGTAGTAGGTATGATTCAATACGATTCATGGAATTGTTTCCGAAAAGAATCGAAACAGTTTTTAGAACGTAAAAGTTAGAACTTTTAAATTGATAGTATATGACTCATAACCACTTCCACATCAAAATAAAATTCATATGATTCACGTGCATTTAATTCATGATTCATATGTTGAAAAAAAAAAAATCACTTAAGATAATATATCGTCAGCTTACAAGTAATATCACCTCAGTCAAAAATTATAAGTTGTGAGAGATGAATTTTTATTTAAAAAATTCTACATTCATATTTAGTATAAAATTGATTTATACTCTTACTCAACAACTAAGAATCTATAAAAAACGTTCTAAAATCACCAGTCTAATTTTCAAAGGTTGAGCTCATCAAACAATAAACAAATATATTACAGTTATATGCCTTTTATTAAAAATAATAATAATAATATTATTTATTCGTTGTTACCCATTGTATTTTAAAATGCCGTCAATGAAAAATTGAAACAGATAAGATCATATAAAAACTACCTTCAAATTCAGCTTCGTCTCATTGATCCCCTATACAATTGATCGACCCGATGATGTCCCATCGAGCCACGCACTACTCTACACACGAAAATGACTACACGAACGTATAAACGCGCGAAAATTTACGGAAAATCTATAACAATCCTCTCATATACACACTTGTATCACATCGAACATGACACAGTACTAATCTTAATAGTATAGCAAAAAATACCGCAAACCTGATCTTGCTACACGAACCGGAAAAATACATGCAAAAATGCATAAAGTTTAATGCAACTCATTATATAATCAAAAATAGTTGTTTAAACTCTCTGAGTCTAAATAAAACCTAAAAACGGAAAAAAACCTGTTTCATTCAATACTTTTATACTTTTTCAAGCATTAAAATGATTCTTTTCGTGCATGATTATTTAGTACGATTTCACATTGGTCGAGTAGGCAAGAAGAAAGAACCAGTTTGCTGCCTTATCAGATATAAGGTATGTCACAAATTTATGAAATATGTATGTATAAATGAAAAAGTATGCAAATATTGAATATCTAAAAATTCTGAAAGTACTTTTTGGCTATTATACTGGAAGCCTTAGGAAGTAAGAACCAATTCGATATCTCATCAGATCTAAGAAATATGCATGAACTTCTGAATATACTATATATACAATTTTGATGTTTGGATATTAGAAATTTTAAAATTGGTTTATAGACAATTGTACCTAAAAATTTTGCAGAACCTAAAGCCAATTTAATATCTCATCAAACCTAAGAGCTATGGTGAAAATTATGAAAACGTACGTCCCTTCGAACCAATTAGGGGTTGAATATCCAAAAACTCTGAAAGAAGTTTTATGGGTAAATATAAAGAAAGCCCGAGGAAATAAAAATCAAAAATATGTCTTATCACTGGTAAGATATATGAAGGAATTCGTATAACGTGTTCAACTCTTTTTTACGCTATTGAGGGTTGAAAATGAAAAAAATTTGGAAGGAATTTTAGGCGATTAAAAGACATACCCGTAAAAGAGAATAGCTATTCGATATTTAATCAGACCTGAAAAACATGGTTGAATTCGTAAAAATGTAAACAACGCTTTATATCCCGTTTGGTGTCGAGTGCAAAAAAATCCAGAATTCTTTTTCTGTTGCCTTTATGTGAATAATTCGTGAAATGAAAATTAATTCAATGCTTTAGAAGACCTAAGAGATATGACGAAATTCGTAAAAATATATGCATTCAATTTCGACTGATCATTTTAATTATTTTTTTAATATTTTTTTTATCTAAACTATTTCTTAGTGGATTTACAGCCGTTCGATACGGAATTGAGAATATTGAAATTCAATTTTTTTATAATATTGCATTTTCGATTGAAATCATCGTTAACACCAACCTTCCAGTCGACCATTGCTCTTCTATTATTGCTCTATATAAACTCTCAGGCATAAGCGGCTTCTACGATATTTGTGGGAACCAAAATTTTTCATCTAAGACACTAAGCCATTCCTCTTGCCTCACATCACCATTCCCAAAAAAAGTTACGACTTTAAGGGTTTTGCCACAAATTTTGATTATTTTTGAGATTATTACATTTTTTTTTCATATATTTTGATTAAAGTTAAATTATCTGCAGCATCACAGAATCCATGGGACAATCTTTACGCAAGATACAGGCTTAAGCTCAGGTGCGCACGTAGAAAATTATTTCGGAGGAGGTTTACAGAGAAATTATAACGTTAGTGTAATACTTATTATAAATACCTTATTAGTAAACAATAATGAAGTGAAATTAAATTCTATCTAACCTCCTTTTTGCAAAACTATGTCCCCTTAAATCAACTCTCGATAGAACCTCTTAAAAGATCATATAAAAATACGAGTACTTCTATGGGAGCTTAAAACGAGGTCTTTCATGGGTCCGATTCTGGAGTACGAACTAGTAAATGTCCCATGATTAATCCTGTTCAGGGAGGTTAGAAAACCTCGTTTTCTTCTTCTTCGCCTATAATAGCAATTTTTTTGCAAATGGGTGTACTATCAAAGCTCTTTAAAAATACTAAGTTTTAGCCTCCCAGTGTAAGTGGCTGCTTAGATCTAGAAACCAAAATTTTTGCTCTGTAACTCTTGCCGTACCTTCCCCCTAACAACTCATCACACTTAAAAGTTGGTCACTTGAAGGGGACCCTTGTAAAAAATGGCATATTGTTTTTTTACAAACTTGATATTTTAATAAGAGGGACCATTGTGAAAAATTGTTTTCATAGGGGGACCTTTGTAAAAAAAACTAAAAGCCATTTTTCTTGTAGCTTTTTAAAATATCAAGTTTGTAAAATAAACTAATAGCCATTTTTCACATGGACCTAGAACTAAAAGCTACTTTCACAAGGGTCCCCCTAAAGAATTAACTTTCAAATTTCTCTCAGGGTTAACCTTTTGACATGAACAATTTAGAAGATACAAATACCCGCGTTTCAACAATTTTTTTGGAATTGGTTTCACTATCATAGCGTTAAATAAGCTTCAAGTTACAGCGATTCTTGATCTAGAAACCAATATTTCGTCTAAAAAAATTCCACCCAATCCACCCACCTACATCAACTGGTTTGTGAGCTTCGAGCATTTGCGTACGAAAAAAGGTTTATACGTCGAGCAACCGGACATTTTTTTTCTTCCTTTTTTAGAGTCTAGTAGGTAGCCCTGAGCCGTGAAAATACTAAAGTTAAGGCTAGAAAATTGTTTTAAAAGTTGAAATATATTTATTAATAATCACGGACGAGCGTGTAGTTGACCACTTCATCTCCTAGTGTTCCGTTGGTCTCGCAATGAAGTAAATCTAGCATTACTTCAAGGCCTAGGCCCGACTTGGGCTGTTGCGCCATTGATTATTATTATTATTATTAATAAAAAAATAATAAAAATAATGCAGTAATGTACCTACCTCCTTTACAACCTTTACTCTGAAAATCACGAAAAGAAAAATACCATATTAAATTATTTTTCATTTTTTTTTATTTAATTCTCATTTTATTTTTTGCTTTTCATCTTTTCATTATTACTTTTTTTCAGTTTCCTTGTATTTTCAACATTATACACTTTTTGGTTTTTCTTTGGTTTTTAGTTTGAAATGTGTATATCTACAGCGAATTAATAACATACTGCTTGTTAGTTAAATATCTTGTTTTTTTTTCATTTTTTTAATACATTTTTTTCCCATTTTTGTTTTTATAATATTCAATTATATATAATAATAATGTATAATATATATATATTTTTTTATTTTTTTTATTATTACCATTACTCGTAATTCAACTCAGCATTTTTGTTTCATTATATTTATTATTACTTAGATATAAATAACAACAATTACAGGGGTGTTTTTTTGATGAATAAAACAATGTGAAATGGTTGAAGAAAATTCGAAATTATAATCAAATTGAATATATAACTCTCTCGCGATTTATTTTTATTTTCTATTTTTTCATTATTATAAGCCATGAAGACAGTAGAACTGTACAAAATAAATTCTTTAATTCGTTAAATTGTTTAACGAATAAAATTATAGTCGAATCGAATAACCTAATTTCAAATTGATGGTGTCAATGAATTAAATGCTTTATGAATTGTTGGATTTTTTTATTAATTTAAATGCATTTCTTTTAGTATGTATATTGATGTGTATAATATTGTATTTTGCTTTTTTTTTCATTATATTTAATAAGTTTTAACAATTTTTTCAGTCGGTCTATTAACATAATGTAGACCTTATGTTTTTCTTTAGTAATTTTAATTTTACCTAAAGTACTAAACCTACATTTTTTTTGGATTTTACTTTTAATTTTTTTTGTTCATTTTTTTTTTTTTCAATTTTAACAAAAACCGAACGCAACTATTTTTGTTCAACAAATTTTTTTTGGGTGTTCGCCGAAGGCAAAGCTTTTCTAACTTAAGCGTTCAATTAACAATTAAATTGTTAATCGAAGTAATTGAAAATAAATGAATACTTTTCTTGAGTTTTTTTTATTTGTTTAAGTTTAAAAACTTGTAACTTGTCCAATATTTTTTTTTATATAATAAGCAAAAACGGTTTTTTTTTTCCTAATAGTTCATTAACAAAGTATCTTGTCAGTGTTTACCTAATAATAATATGTTTTTTTTTGTTTACTTTCTAAATAACAATATGTTAAATACATTTGCAATATATGATCACCTTATGTATATATACACTCATATGTTGCGTGTTGTGTGCAATTTTTGTTTTTTGTTGCGATTATTTTTTCTGGTGCGCACACACACATGTGGATATATAAGTCAGTGTGCATTATAAAATAGTTTTCAACAATGTAATGCCATCGTAAATTTGCTCTAAAACTCTTTCGAAAAAATAAAATAAAATGGAAAAATCAGAGCAGTTCCGTAACAATTTGATGAATTTTTTTTTTATATTAAATATAAATAGTCGTTAAAATAATAAAACAAATTTTTTCTTTATTAATTTTTGCGCCTTTCTTTAAAACAATATTGAAAACTATGCCCTAAATTTTATTATAAACATTTCTATATTTTATAAATGTACTAGTGTCGTTGTCTCATGAATTTGTGTCTCACTTATTTATAAATATCTCTATTTATACAGTTTTTTTTATATATTTAATAATATTTTAATATCATTTTTTATGCATCAGTTTTTAGTTTCAATTGATTAAAATGCTTTAGATTTTTTCAGTAGTCTCTGCGTTGTGTTTGTCAGTGTTATCTCAGAAATACATATTATATTAGAACAGTGGTTTAAATTTCATATTATTATAATATATAGCTTTAGTTGTTTTCGTATTATTAACTTTTTTCTACCAATGTATAATATATTATCAAAGGCAATTTTTAATGTAATTTTACGTTTTTGTTTTTAATATGATACTACTTTACGATTTTATTAAACTGTAATTTTACACTTTTACGTACATCAAAACATGTGTTTTTTAGTATTTTTCTTTCAATAGTGAGGAGTGTGTGTGATGCAGGTTTCCGTAAATCTTACCACTTTTTTTTGTATTGAAATGAAAGTAATTATATGTGTCACTTGTATTACATCGATTTTATAACATTTAAGTTTGATTTCTATTCACATAAATTCACGTTTTAAATATTGTTGTACAGTTTAAAAAAATTGTGCATTTTTCGTCGTGTTTAATTTTTTTTTCACAATAATAATTATGATTGCTTTTAAATTGCATACTTGTAGCGTAGGTTATTGGAAAACTCATATTTAATTACATGGAATTTTAATTTTGAAAACGGAAAAATTAATATTTCAATACAAAAATAATTAGAAAATTTTTTTATTTTATCACGAATTATTTAAATAATTAAAAAATTAAACGCTGTTGCCTTTTCTTTAAACAATTTTTTGCAATGATAAGGCAGTGGAATAACATTAAAATTGATTAAACAATGAGAAGAAGAAATTTTTGATAGGAAACTTTTGTTTTGCTTCTCTAGTTTTGTTACACCCAAATTCCAGTAGTTTCTCTTTAAAATGTTAAAAATTACAACGTTTAGTTCGTTGTTCGATAAGTCTTTCGATTTTAGTTCGATACTTTAAGTTCTCATGTATTTCGCACATTTAGACAACAAGCGTTTACAATAGAAAGACACACACACATAGGTTTAATTTTAAAAACATTTTAAAGTTAGTCGAAATATGAATTTTAAGTCACAAAAATTGTTCACACAAAAAATCGGTTAACAAGCATTAGCATTAGTTCGAATTTTTATTCCTTAACAATTTTTAAGCATTTTTAAGATACAATCGAAAAAACTTTATTAAAATTTTCCGTCTTTTCCTGTGATCCTCAAACTTTTTGATCAAAAACGGGACCAATGGTTTCCTTACAAGTCTTTGCGGATGATGAAAACAACAGCATTGTTGCTATCAGACTTCCAGGAAAAGTTCAAGTATTAGGAATTTGTTCCTTAGGAACCAGTTGGGAGCCATCAAAGTAAAGTGATATGAAGAAATCCACGTAATGCTCGACGCATTTGAACTCAGGTGCATTTCCGACCTTCAACCTTATTTGGACCGTTTTCAATCTCCGTCTCAAACCTTCTTGTCGTAATTTTTCTGAGGAATAGGTTTGTGACGTACCACCCAAGGTTTGCCTTCATACTTCCATTTTTATAGACGTAAAAGTCACTGTTGACAAAACCACTCCAGGTTCTAGTCAAAAGCGGATCTATACCTGGTGTTCTACCATAAGTTTTATTTCGAAACGCTGTTTTTGAGTTCTCAATTTTTTTTTTAATATTTTGCGAATTTCAAAATTTGTTGGGAAAGAAATGAAACTTCTTTTATATTCGGTATAGTTTCCAATTTTTCAAAAACAACCCGCACAGCTTATTCCTCCGGTTCCACAACTCCAAGATCGCAGCCTAAGCTTACGTCGACTTTCAAAAGGCCAAATATTCCAAAACTAGATACTTTCTATCACCTTAAAAAATAGCTGCATGCCCTTCAAAATAGAGTGAAACTCACCCTAAATGCGATAGTTTTTTTCGATCTTAGAAATTTCACTTTTTTATATTAAAATTAATTAAATTAAATTAAATATATTGAAAGCATCGATTGTTTTAAAATTTCAATAAAAAAAAGGATAATTATTGAAAGTTTCGCAAATTAATTTCTCATATATCAAGCAGAGTTACGCAAAAACAAAAAAAAAATTGTTTAATATTGACATGATACACAAATTGATACATGAATAATAATAAAAAAAAATAAAAAAATAAATTGTAGATATTATAGATCTATATATATAAACATTGATTAGAGATAACGACACTGAAAGTACACTTAAGAAGATGAAAAGTTTTATGCATAGATAGACATTTAAACATTTCAATATTTATAATAATTTTTTTTCTGCACACCATTTTATATTTAAGCAATATTATAGTAAGTTGCATATAGAACAAAAGTTTAAAATATATTTCGGTGGTGATTGTTTAAAAAGAAAAGTATAAATTACAACGACTTTTAAAACGATTTTTTTAAATTTAATACTCGTTTAATATTTTAATAAATTTTTATTAAAATTTTATTGTCCTGTATTATTACTTGTTGGTTTAAGTATTTAATTTTTAAATTTAAACTTTTAGACAAAATATTAAATGAAAAAACGAAAGTCACGATTGGCTGCAAGTCGTTCAGGTGATACTCTAAATGAAATACTGATTTTTTTTTTAAATTGTGTAGAATGGAAATTTTTATGTAAGAGACACAATAGAACCTAAATCTTATTTTTATGATTTCTGGGTGTTTTAGGTGTTTGAGAAGTCTTCTTTAACGACTATTTGAATTGTTCGGTGTCCTGGTTCACTCCATATCTCAGCTTTGTGTGCCTAAGGCTTCTCTTTTTTTGAAACAAATTTTATTTAAACAAATTTGGGAGTTTTTAGGTGTTATAGGTTTTTTTTTTAAAAAAATACCTCACGACTATTTTAATTGATCGGTATCCTGGTTCACTGAATACCCCAGTTTGAAAACTGTTGAACTACGTTTGGGTATTTATTGAGCGTAATGCTACTCGTTTTTGAACGATCCAAATAAACCCCTAGTGAATCTACAAAATTGCTGTATTCCGCTCTAAAAAGGGGAGCTGTTTTTATGTATCCTTTAAAATATGAGCCGTTGTATTTGAAAGTGGAATAAGTCCATTTTGAAAAAAATATTTTTTGCGACATTGTAACATTATTCTACACAACACGAAGCAGCTTTCTGAGAATCTATTGATGCAATTGTTTCATCACACTTTTAACAAATACAAGTAAACTTTTCGGAAAGATGGCATAAATATTTTTAAACATGTTAAAACGTAAACCGTTAAGCATGTCGATTTAAAAACGAAATAGAGTTATTCCACTTTCAAAATCAACGGCTCATATGTAGACTCAGCTGTCTTAAAAAGAACGACTAGGTATAAAAAACCGTCCCAAAAACCAAACAGATTTCATTTAGAGCAAATCAATTTTTTTTATATAAAATCATATTTTAAAAATAATTAAAAAAAAAATTAACTAAGTAAAAAAAGTAATAGAGCAATTTTAAGATGATTTTTTAATTTAATTATTTTGTTTCACAGCTACATTTTCATTAATTTTAAATTTTATTTATTTATTTTTCTTTTTTTTTATGTTATGTTGAAAATTTTCACATCTAACAGACAACTGACATTGAAACATACAATGAAAGAATTTTTATATGTTTATTATCCATACACAATCACCATTTAATTTAATTTTTTTTTCGTCAAAAATTATTAACAAATTAAAACAAAAAATATAAAAAATAAAGCAAGAATTATAGTTCTTATAAAAATTTGGAAAGAATAATATTTTTTATCTGTTTAGACAATATAAGAAGCATAAATATGACTGATTTTAGTTTTCCATAGATTTTGTTTTTTTTTAGCTTTAAGTATTTTTTAGAAATTCTTTTTTCATAGACATACATATAAAAGCATGCGAGAGAGAAATAGATTTAGGGAAAGTTTTGAGATAGTTTAGTGTTAATGTAGTTGAACGACGATTGCAGTGTGTTGTTTTTCGACAAAGTGTTGATTTTCGGGAAATTTGTTGTGGTAAAATAATTTCATTTTTGTTTTTATGTTGTTGTGTTAATTTCGCCCAAAAAAAAATACTATTTCATTATTTGTATAGTCACCTAGTTTTAGATCATGATGTTTTTCGTATGTTAGTTTTATGTTTGTTGCGTGTAGGAAAATGAAATTATGCAACCTGTTTTTTTTTTTAGTTCTTAGGAGTGATCATTTTTGTTTTTGTTTCTACTTTGTATTAAAAATATTTTATGAAAATGAAAAATTATCTTCATAAATAATAGAAAAATGAAATTAAAAAAGTATTTAAATTATTTTCTCTGTAATTGTTTTAAATATAAGATGAATTTCTCTAATTTATTGTATATAAATAAATATGTTTTGTTTGTTTCTTATTTGTTTGTTTGTTTTTTTTTCCCTAATTTTTGTTATAAATAATTCATTTCTTGTTCAATATTGTTATTATTTACTAAATATATATTTTATGATACAGTAAAGATTTTAAATGTTTTTTTATTAACAATAATAATAATAAGATAATTAAATATTTAATATTATATATTTTTTTTTGTTAAATATTATTTTTATTTTTTTTTTGGGTTTATAATTGACACACATATTGTTTTCACTATTTGTTCTTTTAAATACAGATATTTATGACATCTAAATGATTTTTATGTTGTGATCTTTGTTTTTGCAAATTTAACTTCTGATAGTTTTGATATTAGATATTTTTTATGTTTGTGAAATATGTAGAGTTATGATTGGGAGATAACAAAATTTTTTTAGTTTTAGATGGTGAAGAGAAAATTGTGTTGTTTAACGTATTTAGGTAGCAAGGTATTAATTCAATTTTTTTTTTATAGTAAATTGATAGTAGATAGTCAGTAAGTAGTAGTTGTGAATATAGGAAATATGAAGAGAAACGTGTTCTTTTAGATTTTTGTTTTGCCAGCTATAAATAAATGAAGAGAAAATTGAAAGAAATTAATTAAAATGTAGAATGCATAAATAAGTAGTACTTTTTTATATCTCAAGTAATTTTTATGCCAAATAATTGAGAAGGTTTTCTTGTCGAAGAGAATGCACTCGATAAAGTTTGTAAGGTATTTCTAGCTATCAGAATCATGTTTTTGTGTGGAGCAACCTTACGACTTAATTGTTAATAAAATTTACTTGTTAATGAAATTTTCAGGTTAAAATTTTAATTGAATTGACTTTGAAGTCGGTCAGTTTGATTCAAATTAAAAAATTAATCAGTTTAATGGTGAGAACTTGAAGTATGGTTTTTTGATTGTCTATTTAACAATTTTCTTATGTTTATTCGATGACCTTCTTGTGCAATCAATCAGAGATGGGGCCACCAAACGACAAAAAAAAATATTTTTAAGCCCGATTCTTCCATATACCCAAATATCTTGTACTTACTATAAGTTGTGGCCAATACTAAAGACTGAATATGGCATGGAAGTGCCAAGAAATTAAAATATTATTCTTGAGTAGTTTTATTATTTTAAAGCTTACACTTCTGGCACAATTTTTCACCTAAATTTAATTCAGCTTAGTTGGAACTGCCGTTCACTGTAAAATAAATGCAGGTTAAAATGCGGCTCGACGGACCAGAAAATGTACGTTTTGGTAGGTGTCCAATGAAGTACGTGAAGCTTTACTATAATAAACAGAAAATTTGATTTAGGTAAAAAGTAGTCTTAAGTACAATCGAATTCCATTGCAATAAAATTCAGACACCTCCAGGATTTCAGTAGTAGTACTACAGATATGATAATTTTTTGGAGAAAGTGGGAAAAACTTCTTGAAGCTACAGCAATCATTTCGTTCTTTGTGAGAATTTATTCTTCAAACGAACGTTCGGCCATAGTTTTGCCAATCCCTGAAAAATATTGCATGAGCGCCCGTGTTATTGGGAAGAGCATATGTAGTATCTGTCCACAAGAAAGTCGTTTACAGACCCTTTCAACTGAAAATTAAGCAGAATAAATAAAGAGTATGGATATAATTTTGAGGTTTTTGACAAAGTTTAAAAAAAAATTTTAAATTAAGTAAAAGTTGATCCAAAAATATTCGACATCAATCACCCGGTTAGGATGACTTTGTTGCAAAAAGACCACGATATATTCGGACAATGTTCAAGTCGAACTAAAATTTATTTTGGCAACCAATTTAATCCACAAGGGTATAATTTTACAGGGATTGTCCTGAAGGAGAAGCACTGTCAGATCTATGTCCACACTCTTAATTAAATCCATAAGTTTATTGTTCATAAGACTCCATAAAAATTTCTTTACAGGAATTTATCAATGTGAAATTTTTAATTTACTACCATGATTCTGATTCATCGATGAAAATTTCTAGAATACATTACTAATTTGTCGATACCTAATAATAAATAGATATTGATATCTACCCAAATCGAACATATGTTACTCAATTACTTGACAGGTTTTATAAAGAGGCTGGTATACAATATCTACGTCGGACAACCACAAATCTACCACATATAATTAAACAAAGAAAAAAGCAACGATATCATGCAACAGATACAATTAATGATTATAATACACATTAAAAACAGCAACATTTACAACATTAATTTCATTATTTACAGCGCCCTAAATTCAGCAAAAATGTGAATTTTTTTCCCTCGTTTATTTTTTTTTATACACTACACCATATTTTTGAATATTTCATATTTTTTTATACAGCACTCCTTGGTTTGTTATTAATTATTATTATTATTATTTTTGTTCGTGTTATCCTATACTATAGTAAGAACCACATAACTGCCTTATAACTATTATGATGTGGAAAGGTAATACTTTCCTGTATGGCAGCGCAATGATTTTATTTAATATTTGGTTGCAAGTATTTAGTTGCATATATTCGGTTGCAAACATTTGGTTGCATATATTCGGTTGCAAATATTTGGTTGCGAAATATTCAGTTCGAGAATGATGAATTTTAAAAATACAAAAAAAAGAATAAATTTTTTTTTTATACAATAGGAAATTAAGAAAACATTGAAAAGCAGAGCACATCTATGAAAGCAATAGCGTTATTCAATCGAAAATTGCCTGGAAATTTGGATGAACAAAATTACGGAATTTAAGTTTAGATATTTTAGTTTTCGTCATCTACAGGTACAGGAAAAATTTCCAAATTAGAATTAGGTAGGTATGTGATAGCAATGTATGGTTATCAAATATTTTACCATTTGTTATTTTATTTGAGGAGAAGAACATTTGAACTATTATCTTTTGCCCTAACTATTTTTTTTGTTTTAATTTTTCATTTTATTTTCTAATGTTCTATTAAAAATTATTTAACTGATAGTACTACATAAAAAATTTTACTGAAAACTAAAATAATATTAAATTTAATATTTTCTTTTTTTTTGAGACAATCCTATTTTCTATCCCTATTGTAAGTAAGCAATGTTACGTGCATTAGTTCATTAATAAATTCACATTGATTTTATTTTAACTATTATTACTTCTTTTGTTTTAAAGATTTAATTTTTTATTTCATCTTTACTTGTCACCTACGAACCCCAATCAGAAAATTATCACAGATATTTTGTTTGACCAGAATCTTATGTATTTTTTTCGATATCTTCATTGATTTATTTTTGCCGCGCTTTAATAGTAAGTACTTTTAAATTAACTTTTTTTTTTAAGTTAGGTAAGTAAACAAAATAATCGTTTGATAATATTATTTATGAGTTGAAGGTCACAAGATAATTTTCCGAATGGCAAAATAATAAAGGAATTTAAAAGAAAAAAAAATATGTCAAATAAAATGATAATAATAATAAAATGTAACAGGTAGATTTTTTTTATTTAAATTTTCTTTTGAAATATATCACATACGCTTTGCATTATTTTGTTTATTATGTTTTTTTTTTTAATTTTTTGTTCGAAATATGTTTTATTTTATTTCACTTGTATATTTCTACCGTTTCTTTTTTACTCTTTTTTTCTTTAAAAGTAAACTCTGCTTCTCTGTGTTTGTTTATAATATTATGAATATAATAACTCTCAAACAAATTAACATTAAAAATTAAAATTAATAGAAAAAATATATTTTTAATCTACTTAAATTTGTTTTTTTTTTCCTAATTTCATTTAAACTAGGCACACAAACTAAAAAGGTGAAAATTGTTGTTAATAAAATTGAACAAATCTTCAACAACTACTGGGAATGAAAGCGATTTAAGTACAAATTTTAAAAGAAAACCCAAATCCACTTACTTACATGTGTTTATGTTATTTTTTGTAATTTTATAAGATTTTGAAAACAGGCGTTTTTGGCTTTCACGTACGGTAAGATTTTTTTCTTTTTATTTTGAAAAATGATGATCGTGGCGTTGTTATAATGGTCCATTGTTTCAAATAAATTTTAAACTTTTTGAAATCATTGCGTAATGTATGAAAGTGACGTTAGCTCTAGTATATTCATTTCTCGGTCGAAAATATTTTTCTATATTTTTCATCGATTTACGATTATTTTCCGAGTTGATTTTTGCGATTTTCATTTTCTAACA
Source organism: Beris chalybata (assembly GCA_949128065.1). Lineage (NCBI taxonomy): Eukaryota > Metazoa > Arthropoda > Insecta > Diptera > Stratiomyidae > Beris > Beris chalybata. Next base: position 139,440,901 of record OX421894.1, read on the forward strand.
CTTCTAAAACTTTCTTTCGAATAAAAGCCATATTTGAATTTATATAATTTGAAATAATTGGAATTTGTTTTCTCCCTTTTTCTCTTCGTTTTCTTCTCGAACTTTGTTTAGTTGATGGATTTCGTACTAAGATGCAGTACTGCACGTACTATGGCATTAAGATTTTAAACAGTACTGTAGTTTTTACTAAAAGTGGTAGATGCTGTTTTTTTTGTTTGTTTTTTGATGTTATTGATGTAGGGTGAATGTGATGATGACATATCACTGCATTACACATTTTCCTTCTATTTGTGTTTTTATTTCATTTACTTGTGTTTCTATTTGATTTTTCAGTTCTGTAAAAGAGTTGATAAGAAAAGATCTGTATTATTTAAAATTTATTAATACTTAATTCTTCTAAACATGAAAAATATAGTCTAAATCTTTCATACCCGCCTAGCTTTTAGAATGACTTAAGATACGAAGAGTATTGTGTGCATTCAGGCGCGAACACAAAACATTTTTTGGTAGTGAGGGGGGTTACAGAAAAATGACCTCGTTGGTAGAATACTCATTACAAAAATTAATTTCCATTTGATCTCCTTATTGCAAGAGTATGTCCCCTCAAATCAAATCTCCATTGTATCTCTTAAGAAATTATTTAAAAATATTTTTCTGGGAGCTTAGAACGAGGTGTCTAATTGGATTAATTCTAGAGTACACGCCCAACTAGTAAATGTCCCGTGATTAAAAAGGTTAGAAGGCCTTGTTTTCTCCTCCATTTGACCTCCTTTTTGTAAGAGCATGTCCTCTGAAACCAGATATCCATTGTAATTGTAATATCCATTTGAAAAACACCCCCCAAACAAAAAATTATATTTTTCTAACATGCTACTACTTTTCGCCAAGAAGGTGTCCGAGTCCTATTTGAAAATTCATATCTCTGTTAATTTTTATACTAGAATAATAAAGTTGGACTTGGGTTTGAACCCCCAAAAACCCCTCCAGCATTCGCGCCTGGGTGCATTGAATTTGGAAGAGCAATTTTTTCACTTCAACATATTTTTTCAGTCTACTTATAGCCATTTTTGATCAAATTAGTGACATATTTTAGAAACTAAATAGAATCTATTCACACATTCAGCATTTTAATGAAAACTTTTATCTAAAACTGGAAAATTCGTTATTGCTGACTCGTTAGCTTAATTTTTCTATTAATAAATTAAGGAGAGGGCACTGTTCATTCACGTTGTGCTCCCACAAAAGTCACCATCACTATTTAATGCTTCAAATCTAGGGATTTTTTTCATTATTTGAGTCGAGGGAAAAGACCTATCAAAAGCATGAGTAATGTTGGCGCTAATTTCAAACTAATTAGTTTTTAAATTGCAAACACACAGAACGACCATTTGCGAGGACACTTCGCCCAAATAAGGGATGAATTTCAGATTGTCTGTCTCATTTTACTTGATTTTTTCACATAGATTTAAATTAAGTGCCTGTCGTGACGAAGAAATATTATTATTCTGCCATACTGTCTGGTAAAAGTTTTGACACATTATTTTCAATATCAGCGATAATAGTAGCTATAGAGAAGGTTGACTATTTTTCGGCAAGAAAATGTTCATTGTTCGATAGATTGATCGAATAGTTACCGTCGTATTATATTCGTTGTGTGAAATATTTGAAAAATGAATATCGTCCTTGATGTGCCCGTAGAAGGCACTCTGTCGGCATGAACATTTTCGTCAAGCTTGAAGTTTATTGCTTTCGTCCATTAATTATATAAGGCTGCGCTCAAAAGTTAAATTAGAATATGTCAAGTGCAGGCACAATGTGATAATTAAGAGGATACCACCGTTATCTTTGAGCTTATTATTAAGTATCCTGAGGAAACTTTGAGAAGTGTAATAAATTACCGAAAACGGATTAGAATTAAGAGAAAAACAGCCAGGATAGCATTTGAGGTTAGAAATTAATTGGGACTGTGAAATACAGTAGAATATTTGGAACTTAAGTCATTTATTATTGTAACAGGTGCTATTCTGTAGTTAGGCAGCTTCTTTAGTAATTAAATTTTAACTTAAACTCGGACATACCACTTTAAAAGTTGTAACAGTTTATCTTTTAAAATTATTCATGGCTAAAGGACCACCCAATCTAAAAATTTGATTGCTAATATGCAGGCCCGTGCGGAGGAAAGTATGATGGGGGGGTTTTATCAAGTTCACCCATACTAAATGTGATGAACTTAAAAAAAAAAAAAAGGTCCTCACTTCCCTATGAAAATAGGCCAATGGGGGGGTTTGAACCCCCCCCCCCCCCCCCGTGCGCACGGGCCTGCTAATATGGTCAAATAGTCAAATCTACAAATTTGACTGCCAATATGGTCCAATTTATAGATTGGATCAAATGATTTAGGAGCTACGAGCCTGGAAAAGAGTTTGGGAACACTTGATAATTTATTGTTTGCTTTTTTGAAGTCAATTAGTCATACGACGTGAACAAAAAACTCCTACTGACTTCCAGAAAAAATTTCGCTTGACTAGAATTTTTTTTACAAATCGTTAAAATCGGACATACATCTTTAAAAATTTCAACAGTTGTTCTTTTAAAACCATTCATGGCTAAATAACCACCTAATCTAGGAATTTAACCACTAACATGGTCAAATGGTCAAATCTGGTTAACAAAAAAGTGCTACTGACTACAACAAAAAATGTTTCTTGGCTAGTTTTTTTTTTTGGTTTGTTTAATTAAATTAGACTAAAAGTAACATTTAGAAAAAATAACCCTTATCCAACGAGGTGCTGTTGTACGTTAGGGCAGATGAATTAAGGACGAGCTACATTTAAGAAACTCCTTGGGTGAAAAGGCGGTGCCCATATTTTCACGAATTTCGTCATATCTCTTAGGTCTAATAAAATATGGAATTACTTTTACTTCTACAGGTTCTTTGTATAAACTTCTAGAAATGATTTTCATGATTTTTAGTTATTTAGATTAGACCGAATCTTCTAGTTATTTAAGTCCTAAGGAGATTTTAAGAGGTTGTAATAATTTTCAGATGACCTAATGGCGAACTACATTTAGGGCTCTCAACCTTCAAACAACAAATTTCGTTTTATCTCTTAGGTATAATAAAATATCGAATTATTTTAAGTTCTACGGGTTCTTTGTATACACTTCTAGAAATTGTTTTCTGGGTTTTTAGTTATTTAAGTCTAAAGTGGGCTTAAGCGTTTTTATTAGTGCAAATATTTTTACGAATTTCGTTATGTCTCTTAGATATAATAAAATATCGAATTATTTTAACTTCTGTAGGTTGTTTCTTCTAGAAATTGTTTTCAGGGTTTTTAGTTCTTTATCTTCAAAAGTGATTTTAAGAGGTTGTGTTAATTTTCACGAATTCCAGTTATCTTTGAGCAGATTCGCCACGAATTTACACTAATTCCACCACATGTCCTAAGTCTGATATATCTAATTGATTTTTACTTCCATGCGTTGGGTCTTACACGTTTTATGAATTCCGTGGTATCTCTCAGGTCTGAATTTATTATTACCTAATTCAATATTTTGTGATGTTCAACCCTTAAGGGAAACAGCATAATGTTGGAATGCGTACGTTTTCACGAATTTAAGCATATTTGATTGGTTTATTGAAATATATAGCACTGCCATTAACCTTTAAACTGCAATCTCAAGAAGTTTGTAAAAATTCAACCATTAAAAAAATAAAATGATGCAGTCATGTAGTCAAGGATCAACGTCGAAGTAAGAACTAAAATATTCGACAAAAAAAATCATAAGGACCTGTGACCTACTTGTAAAATCGTCTAAGTCTTCCTGTTCAGCTTCGGCTGCCAGCTCTTCCGGAGTCTTCTTCTTTCGCATTAAAGGATTTGGCTCCTCTTGCGGCATCATTTCCACAATTTCTTCCTTTTTCTTTATGTTATACTGAAAATAGACGAGATACGAAAAAAAAATTCAAGTGAACTTTAATGAAACAAATTCAAAATAATAATACGGAAATAAATAAAAATTTAAATTGCAAGTAGTTGCGATTTCTGGTCGAAAAGAATTCGATAAATTTTCAGTTGAATGGAGTGGAATGAAACGTCGAGTATGAGGACAGAAAGAGGTCAAGTATAAAATTTAATCCGAAACGGATCATCGAATACCGTGAATATTGGAAACTTTGATTAAAATTTGATTAAAAATTTTATCGACATATTTACGTAAAAGTGTGGAAAATGTTGTATGAGCTCGGGTAGCCATGTCCTGCATAAGGATAATTGGAAAATTTAAAACGTATTTTTTTTTATACTTTAGTTGGGACTCAGAGGACAACAGAGGTTTCCTTCAGCCCAATCATCTTCGATATGCGGCAGAGAATAACGAAGGAGGTCTATTGAGAATTCCTTAAATTGAATGAAAAAGTCCTTTGATGATGCTCCTGATGATGATGATGATCATGAAGATAATGCTGGATGGTTCGCTACAACGTTAGCTCTATTCAGGGACGAACCTATTTTTTTTCGCTTTGAATTCGAAAACGAAAATAGGTGAGGATATTGCGAAACGAAGTTAGCGGACAAATTGATTATAAATTTTCGATCAAGTTGCGGAATGAATGAGAAAATTAAATGTAAATTGCAAATGATTCGGGCGACAAGTAAAAGAAGTTTGCCATACCGTCAATTGAAATCCTTTTTACTGGCAAGGACTTGGGGTGAAGAAGTTCAATTTTTTGAACGGTTGGGAACAAAGGCTTGTTTTGCATCCTGGAATTTTGCTGTTGAGGATTCCAATCAAGTGTATGAAATGGCCACTCTTTATCTAAGACAGGATTCAGTCGATACTGGTGAAAACTGAAGGATGAGGAAGTAGAGACGGTGGACGTTATCCCTCAACATTTGAAGGCTATATTCGGAGTAAATTACGCCTTTGAGTAATGTATTGCTAGAATTTGTCACTCCAGGGATGAATGATTGATTGCCCATATCAGATTTATGGTATACTCCAGCACTTGTTATTCAGGTCGAGTAAATCGAAGTAGGATGAATGAAGCAGTAGTTAGCCCATAGGTAACTGGGCCTTACAGCAATAAATGGTCAGTTTTGTGACTTTGGGATGGAAATGTAAAAGATTGATCTCCATTAAATTGAAGCGAATAATTTAGGTTTCCATGTAGCAGGTATGATTGTGTTATCGATGGTTCAACTTCCAGAACTATACTACCTAGAAACGTAAAATTTAGTAGATCATCAAAAAAAGCAATAAGATATTTTACTATGTGCCTAAAACTGAAGTATATTCCAACTCAGGACACGTAATAGCATAAAAACGATGTTGTAGGTATTTGGATTTGACTATGCGAACATACTCGTAAAATTATTCCATTACAGTACAGTGGAAATACGAAACTTTTGCCATGTTCTACACACTCCAGATATTGCCATCAATCTTTATTATCCTATTTCAAAATTTACATATAGCTATTCGGATCAAGTTTTTTTTATATATAATGCACACAAGTTGTTAGTAGATTACTGAAAACATTGCCACGCATAACAAGTGCATACTGTCAAGATTTTTGAAGACATTCTGACAAATCCTAGAAGGATATACATTCTGGTGCTTTCTAACTTTTATGAATAGTGTGAGATAAATTTTGGGAAATAAATGAAGGTCGAGGCGAAGTTATGGGACGAAATTACTTGGCCAAAAGTTTTCGCATTATGAAAGATCTTTTTATCTGGAGAAAGTTCGTATACATTTGTTTTATGAGCAAAGGAAGTTTATACGAAATTAAATGTCTGCCTGTTATTTAGTTTGACTTTAACAATCTGAAAGTTATATGACATTCATAGAAAATTTTGTTTGGCGTAAAATAGCAATCAAGATATGAGTGAAATTTGAAGTCTGAGTTCGATTGTGGTGATAAGTCAATCAAGCCGTTTGATTGGCGTTATGAAAGTCTGCTGATTTAAATCATTTTGAAAGAAAAAGGACAACTCTGAGTTTGAAACAAAACAAATTGAGTAGCACGCACTTTTGTCTTCTTAAGAAAAAGGGAAGCCCGTAGTTCACATAATGACCTCCTTCACGGCTTGACAACAAAGAAAAAAATACTCTTTTTCGAACTTAAATGTATCGTTAGACAGCTGTTCCGCGAAAAATAATGCACCCATTTTTGAATGACTTTTGTATGGCGGCTATACGTTTATGATGTTGCTTGGACTTGACCGCAACTATTTAAAAATTTACTTGTTTTTAAAATTTCATTTTTCTACCGTGAAACGTTCTCAAGGTATAACAATTTTTGTAGGCAAGTGAATTTCGTAATTTCGTGAAATGAAAAAATTATTTTATTAATTTCGTTCATTCACTGAACAAATTCATTGATTCAATGTAAAAATTAATTTCATTTTGTTAAACCTTTCGTTGATTCAATGAACAGACGTTCATCAACTTTCGCCCCACTACAAAAAGATAATTACTAAAAATTAATAAAGAAAAATTGAATTGAATTATATTTATTGAGAAGATTTAAAAGATTTCATCGTAAATAGTTCATTGATTAACTGAACAATTTCATTAAATAAATAAATAAGAAAATAAATAATAAAAACAATTTGTAGCTCACTGTATTGGCACAATGAACAATTTCATTTAATAATGACAAAGTTAGTAACTCAGTGTTCATTTCATTAAAGAATAAAATGTTTTACTCAATGAATATTTCATTGACGGACAATTTCATTAAATAAATATACCAAATATAATATTTATATAATCGTGTCCTACTACTTTGAAGTGAAGTACGTTATATATAAAACGAAGATCATTGATTCAACAAACGAAGTTTATGAATAAATTCATTTATTCAATGAATAATGTATGCCATAATAAAGAAGGACTAGAATTGGTAAATTTGTGAACCAAGTTCTATGAAAAAAATTCATTGTTTGTCGAACAACCAGTTTTTTAATTATTGAATGACTTAATGATCATATCGTCTGAAAATTGATGAAAAAGTTCATTGATTTAACGATTTTTTTCATAGAATTCATGTACCCAATTAGCTCGGTTTGTGGAAGCTATCTTGAAGTGGCGTCCATTAGAGCCATGATTTGATCCACTAACAGAATAAAACGAAGGCTTAGCACTTTTTGAAACTGTGTTATTTATTTCTCATACATGTAATGTTATACTTAAAAAAAATTTCTTCATTTAAAAACAGGTGCCATTTAGAAAGGGTTGAATATGTCGCTCCATGTTCCAGCTTACATACAAAAGGCATTGAATTACGTGGTCTAAGACCATCTTAAGATATTTTCAGACTATAAATTTTAAGTAATGAATTGAAGTAGGACCACTTCAAGTTTGGCAAAATTTCATGAGGTGCTCTTGAAAATCAAATCAATGATTTCTACGAACCTGCACACTTTAAACATTATTCAAAATCGATTCAAAATCAATTTAAGTTTCAATTCCCGATAGTCCAAATGCGAGTAACCCCCACCTTGTTATGTAGGTGCTGATTTAATAGATTTCCCCAATGAATTTATTCAATTTCTATTCCTCCCCCTCTGACTCGTCACAATCACAAACGTATCCGACTACAACCACAATTTCCATTTTCTTAGAATCGGAATTCCGGCTACAGATTCAATAGGAAAATTTTACTTCGAGGAGTTGCTGAAGGGACGAATGATTGAAACTTTGCTACTACCCCGAACTTTTTCACCACCAATTTCATGTGTGCTATAAATTTTCGCTATACAACTCCTAGATGTACAGACTTGATTTAAGCAGAATTGAATGTATGTAACTTACACTTACATGAATATAGATTTCTGTAATTAATTTCCATTTCAATTAAGACGTGGAAAATCGAAGGTAAGAGTTTAAGCCAGCAACTTTGTCTTGAGTGTGAGTCGACCTCAACTTCAACCTGCCGAGGTTATAATTCAGAAATATATTGCTTGCTAAAGAAAAGTTTTGGTCCTTATTGTCGCTATGAAATCGAATAGTAACGCAAGGATTTTATACGGGTGAATTAATGAAAATTTTACGGGAAGTACATAAGTCGATACTTTTGAAAAGTTCATTCCCTAGTTGAAGAGCAGAAAAAAAATTCAAATCATACATCTACAGTGCATTTCTTGGGGAACAAAACTATATCAGAAGTGGGATTCAATTCTATGATCTCTAAAAGGATAGACCAATACCAGATGCTATTCTACCGTAGCGTTTCTTATACCATTGATGATACACTGCTGGTATGGATATCATAATATCGTCAATATCAGCAGTGTATTACCCAATACTAAGCATATACGATGTATTAAACCTATTTCATGGTATAGAAATCCGAAAATTTTACCTAGGACACCATGCATTTTACTGCTGGTAGTGCCATATGTGGCGAGTATCGCAACTAAATGTCATTGCTTGCTCCTATCAGATACTGTCAAATCATACCATATGTTCTGAGTATCATATGCAGCTAGTTTCAATAACATGGTTGTATATTATGTGTCTGTCAATGGTATTAGTCTACCTGTTATCAAAATTGTAAGCCTTTTTAGATATAGGTAATACTTACTGAGAAACATGCAAATTTTTCAAATATATTTTTAATGCGAAAAATTTTAATCAAGGGTTAACAGGGTTAAGTTCTTTCCAGCCATCCAGAAGCATAAAATAAGACGGTTAAACTTCCCTAAATAAATTTAAGGTTATGCCTATCCATGTATCATATTCAAAAAGTATTTAATAGCATTTCTTCCGGCGTTTATAAAAGCTCATTAGCCGGCACACAAAAATAAATTAATTTGTGTTTGTTATTAATTTCTTTTTAATGGTGTTTTTACTTAAAATACCGAATTAATGAGCTCATTCGAGCTGAGCTAATATCACATAAAAGACTCGTTGCTAATCACTGCCGTGCAATAAAAACCACTTTGTACCGAATAAGTACAAATTATATCCTTTCTCCGAATGAATGATTGTTGGGCCTAAGCCCGACGTGTGTTAGGGATATGTATTAAGGGATGTTTTTGTTTGCGGGTGGCCCCTCTTTCTTTCGTCTCTATGAGGGTGATCTGAGCGTGTAATTATACCAGACAGATGAATCCTTGGCCATTATTCGCAATTTTCTTGCGTGAAACATGTGTACGGCTTTTTATTATTAAATTTATCTCAAGTTCTTTTTTTTTCTGTGCCATTCACTAAGTTGTAAGATCTGAAGTTTGAGCGATGTTTCCTAATTATATTCGTTTATGGCGGTTTTTCCGTCTTATTTCATAAAGATTTGATGAAAAGGAAATTTAATTCTTTTGTGGAAAAGGTATTTAGTCCTAATTAAGAAAATGCGATCATAAAATCAAAAGAATATTTGAACAATTTGAATTATAATGGACCACTTTCTCTGACGTTGGAGCGGTTAAAAAAATAATTATAATATCAATTTAAGTATTAAAATCCATCTGCCTGGCTACAAAGTTGGTCAAATTTAAAAAAATACTTCTCACATTAAAAACAGAAATATTAACGTATATCAAAATGGACCATAAACTGAAAATGAAAACAAAAAAGTCCTATCTCTTTGATGATTGACCTTAAGGAAGTCAATCTGACTCCGTTAGGGAGTCGCTATAATAAACGGACTCCCTACTAGAGTCAATTTGACCCCGATCAGGTGGTATACTCTTATTCGATAAAAGAAATAAATAAAAGGGTTTTTTTTATTAAACATGCATTCGTAATTAATTTATAAGCAAATTTGTTGGACAAATAACTTAATTGCCATTTTAGTTTACAAGAAGCAGGAGTTTGACAAATAAAATCGAATCGCAAAAAATATAAATTAATAGATTTAATGGAATTATTTAAAATAGAAAAATTAATTTTATAAATTACATTCGAGTTGGAACTATTTTGTTTCTCTGGATATTTGTTCCAAGTCGACATTAAAACGCTCAACCAATTTTAATTAAATTAATTTTGTTGACAAATATATACCAAACTTAATTTGTGGCCTACTTCAAGTCGTTCTGAATTTGCGGTAGTTGATTCAAGCCCCTTCAAAAGTGTCCAAATACTTTCGGGAGCCATTCTATTCTGGAATGAACGGAATGTAAACCAACTCTACCGAAATTTTAGTTTCTGAAAATTTTGACAATTTTCTTATACTGATTTTTTTGAATTTAATTTTCAGATCCATTGGCTCAGTACCTTGAATGTTACTGTTTTTTATTCCTTAACTTAATATTTCTTTTCAATTGGTAACACTAAAAAAATTGAAGAAAAATACATGTTAAGAAGCTACGCATTTAATGAACAATGCGTTCTGTGACAGATCATTTCCAACCGAGGATTAATCAGACAACAAATAAAAAACAAGATCAAACGTACTATAATTATCCGAATTATATAAAGGATGAAATATACGACAATAATTAAACTAACAAAATTATTTGTACACTTAGAAGTAATAATTAGCCAAAAAAACAATTATTGTATGGTAGTTTGGAAATTTTTGTGGTAAAAAAAGTTGCGCTGAAAAAAGATTCCACTAATGCGGCCACCAGAGATATTGCAAAATTTAAGTACTTCTTAAGTTCTTGGAAGTTTATCGGTCTGTCTATTTTTTTTTAACAAATGCTTTGTGAAATTATTATAGAAATAACTCATTTTGCTTCATCGAATTTTATATCGAAACTGAAGACTGCATGATGAGTGCAAGTATAAATTCAAATTTGCTGTTTCTGTAAACAGGTGCTTCTGCCTGGAAAACTTTGCAATAATTAATCTGATCCAGCTTACTCTTTTGCGAGAGTGCACGTATACGGCGTCGATGTTATGACGGCGTCGATGGAAGAGCTCCGTTCTCGTTCCTCTCCTGAGCTCTTGAAATTCGTGACGAGGACGAACGAGTTCGGCTAGAGACTGGGGACTCGATTGCAATAGGCAATCATTGTCTGAGTGCTCAAGATGTGCCGCCTTGTTATGTATCTTCCACGCTTCAAATAACAACAATAGCCAGCTGGTCTGAAAAATCAGAGTTTTACCTGCCGTCTAAGAAAAATGAAAAATCAACGTAGAAATAGGACTATCCAATTCAAGGACGAAACCATCAAGAAATACATATCCACAGCTTATCAAAAACCATTCAACAAACAACTTTCAGCGCCTCAAGTGGAGATTCGCTAATATCATACAGTTTAAACTTATCTCAAATCTCCAAGATTACCGGTTAAATTAATGCCATTAATCCATAAATGGATTAGGAAATAAATGCGTACGACAAAGGGTATTGTCTGTTCCCGGTGTTTTTTGTTGTTGTGAGAACTTTAAATGATTATAGCCCACCATGTATCAATATAAATAAAAAGAAATTAATTCTGTATGATGTTATGCAAAACAGGACAATTATGCGGATTAACATAAAATGGTGTTTACCCCAGGATATGGGAGGTTCAGAACTTGTACAAGATGGTAATCTGTATCCTCTTCGGTATGAACAGAATGGTAGTTGTTCATTGTTCCTAAAGGCAAACTAAACGTCTTTAAATAAAACAAGGGATGATACTGATAGCATGTATGGGTAGGATTATGCTGTAGCCAGAGTCGTTGATGGGAAAACATGGCCAAATAGGTGAGCGTATTGTTAAAATTTTTAGTAGATACTTTTGGGATCCAAGTCTACTATCGAGTTTTCTTCATCGGATTTCAGATTACGTTGCACAACCACAATTTTGATTGAACCAAACATAACATGTTTTCTAAAAATGTAAGTATGTTCCTAGTAACTACATATGTTACATAAATTTTAGACCTATATTTATTACAAACATATAGTCAGTTAGTACACCTTTGTTGCATGTTGTAACATGGTTGTGGCAACTATAACCTCAATCATAATAAGGTTCTTTTAAAATATGGGGGCCATAATTATGTATATATTTTCTTTGAATGCGCGAAAAGAGATAAGCCCAATTATGGTATAGGACCTTGAAAGAGAACACTTTTATCTACGCGACGATGACTGGAAAAAATGGGTTGAGTGCTTTTTTCTGCTTTTTTAAAACAAAAAAAAAAAAAATTAAGTGATTGAAATGAGAAAAAGTTTAGCTTCCACACAAAGATGAAGGCTACCTTTTTCTTCTTATACCACGAAGCACGAACCATACGCCATACCAACCAATACATCGCTCCTAGCTGAACAAGCACTCACGCACACTACGCAGAGATCTATAAAAGGAGACTAGTCGCAAGCAGCAATAGTATTCACTTCTTGGCGTCGGAGCAATACACATCTGAAACTTTCAAAGTTATCCACATATAATCGAAATCATGAGCCATTCTTTTTTTTCCCATATGGTAAAAATATCAATTTGGGTACTGCTCCTAAAAAGCACTATACATTCCACTGATAATGAAGAAAATAATCAAATAAATTAAGTTTTAACAAATTAACCAACAATTTAATTTTTTTGGAATTCATCCAGAGAACATTTGTACCAATTCCAGTTTTCGGCCAAAGAAGCAGCATTACTACTTTAGTCTACTTTTTCATGCATTCAATTTTCTTTCTTCGTTCCAAACTTTGTATGCAATTAACTAATTGTCGGAGAAAACCTTGGTAGCTTTGAATCACAGAAATAAGAGGTCAAGATTTATTTTTCCAACATTCGTTTTAATTAAAAACAAAAAAAACAAAACGAGATCTCCTAGTTTTATTTCGAGTATTTTATACAGGAAAATTTATAGTGCTTACTGCCGACTATTCAGACATCACGTTGCTTTTTCGTTATTTCAAAGTTGAAGTGGAACTGAGTATTGCAGCGAAAATACCTCGAGGGAATCTCAACTGAACAGCCAGCGAATAACTTGCCAGATTCTATGAAAGCAAATTTCAAGTGTTTCATGATGAAAATGGAGAAAAAAGTTCCTGGTTCAAATGATGTTATCATCATCATCATCACTATCATTATCCGCCAGTATTATCAAATTTATCAAAGTTAGTCGGATCCTATTGAAATTAATTTTATAGCTCTGTGATATTGTTGCAGTATAAATATTTTAGTTCGAGGTCTTTAATTAAGGACTACCGCGATAATTAAGGATAGGAAGGTATTTTTGTTCTGGGTTAAGCAAACTGTTTTGTTTGGAGAGAGAAGTATGTTTAGCTTTATGCTAACTTTTGAAATGTTCCTGCTATACGTTAAGCAACGGGGTAATATATTGATGTTTTTTAAGTTTCATCTTGTTAGTATAATTCGGTTTATTATTGTGCTACTTGTGCAACTGTTACATGTGTGAAACGAATATAAGACTTGAAACCAAATATGTATTAGACAGAAAAGATGTTGTTCTGCCGTTAGGCTTCTAGTTTTTGGAAGAACTGATAGAGTTTTCAAGTTACGGTGGCAGGCAAGACAGTGGATCACTCAGAACTACTAGTCTAGATGATACGAACGGGAAACATCTAGGAAGGTACCGGAAAGTATGAACTTATTTCGAGAAAACCAAAAAACTACGGCCGAGATGGGAACCTAGTGGTCAACTAAGACCACCTAGTGGTGGATAGAATAGTTGATGCTAGAACTAAGGCTATAATGGGAACAAACAAATACTTTCTTCAACAGCTTTCTCCGACCTAAGCCGTTATCAAAGAGATTAAATCGGTTCCTTTTAAGTGGAATGGACAGTAGTAAGTAGCCCTACTAGCAAACTTCCTCCCAGAAAGCCTTACCGAGGCTACGAGGCCGGGAAATAGCTTCGGTTGCCTTATAGAAGGTAGTGCCCACAGTAGGGAAGTGAAGACAGCAACGACATCTACCAATCATTGGAGGCAATCCTCTTCAAACTTCCTGCATCTCTACCAACTAAACAACTTACTTAGATCTTAATTACGAAATTCCAAAAAAGGCAGTCCGCTAACAAATTGAATAACTTTCTTCAAGATTTCCTGTTTATTAACATTTTTATTCACTGGCCAAAATATCCTTCAAAATAATTTTTTATGTAGGTCAATATGCCAAACCGTACTACAATCCCAGAAAAGCAGAAACCACTCGGAAAATAAGGAAAAGAAAAGTTTACGTTCATCAGAACGCTGAATGAAAAACTCGGAAATGGTGATAAGTGGATAGACCCACAGATAATAGGTCTGGTTTGAAAAAAAGGAAAAAAATCAGCGGAAACTTTATTGCTAACACCTTGAAGAAGTTTTTCCTGTTCGGTTTTCTAGAGGGTTTTCTTTTTCAGGATTCCAATAGAACCATCGATGCGCATGCCTTTTTTTCCAGGTACATTTGGTCTACTGATGCAAAACAATACCAGGATCTAAAGCCTTGTTTCGAATACCACAAAACGAATGAAAAACCGGAAGTATAGTAACAAGTACACCTTGCGAACAAACCAGATACAAGTTATCTACATCTGGGAAATTTTGTTGTTCTTCTGTACGTTGTTTTCAGATCGATCGGAAAACTTTTCTGCCGTGTTCCAAGTATTGTTCTGGCACTTTGCCCATCTGGTCCATATAGTGTCCGAGTGGACAGGACACGAAAAATAGAATTCCCATTTTTTCCTTCCTTTCCTACACGCTACTGAAAGTTGTTCACCGAATTTCTTTAAAAGCTTGGACAAAGTTAAAAGGACTACGAGATGGACTCCAAACATAAAGTCCTTCTCTACACACTATACCTACATACGAGAATTGTATGGACCCAAATATTTGGCTCTATGGAAACAGCCTGAAGGACTTTTCTAGCCGCCAGATAGTCGGGGCCGGGGGGCTATGATGCTTTTGTCCTTGCGTATGTTCGACAAATTTGTATGCTGCAATCTGCTACGTTAGAGCTCTGAACAAACAAACATTGTAGCATATGTGAACTTATTTGCATACAAAGTGGGTCCTTTTTAGTCGAGCAAGCTGGAAGTAATACCTTGTAGCGGTCGGGTGAAACAGAGATGGTAAAATGAGAAAATTAACTTCATATATATTTGTTATGGACAGACTGATGGCAAATGGTTTCCTTTGGTCATACTGATTTCCTTTTGAAAATTGTTTAGAACTGCGTATGTGTCCGAATTTTTGCTATACTATTATTTCCAGCCACTGTCAATTCCATGAAATATTTTGGAAAGTTTATTTTTACCGCTTGTTTTGTCCCAAGCTTTTTTGAAATTTATGTTATCGATTTTCAATGGATATTAAACCTTTCAATTCCAGAACTTTAGAAAGGTTTTCAACATTGTCGTTGTAGAAAAGTTGATAAGTGTTTCTGTTCTGAATAGGTACGCCATGGAATTTTATTTAATAGTGAAAGCAACAATAATAATATACTTTAGATACTAGCAACTTTGCGATTTTAAATTATAGCAGCAATATCCTTGTCAAAAGCCATGGTTAAAGAAGTTGGGAGCTGAGAGTTCGCCGTGATTTCCAACAAAAATAATAGTCGAACTAATGACAAAGCTGACCGATTTAATGTACTGTTTGATCACTGCTTCCAATCAAAATCGCCTTACAAGTACTTTCGACCGTCGCCGTTGTCTCGCTTCACCGTGGTAGAATCAGTCTCGTGCAAGCTTTGAGATAAAAGGTTTCTCATGCCAGCTTTGAGACTTGCTTATATACTGCATGAGTTGAGCTGAGAGCTTTTATGCATATTCGGTAATGTATACTTCATGTGTTGAGTTGAGAGCTTTCATGCATATTCGGTGGTGTACACTGCATGTGTTCAGTCGAGAGCTTTCATGCATATTCGGTGTTGTACGTGGAATGTTTGGGATATGTAAAAAACAACCGATATGTAGAATAGTGGAAGGAAACTGATAGAGTTGTACAGGTTGCCAGGGCAATATGTACGTTACAAACAAGCAAGAAAGAAAATTAATTTATTAGTTGTAATACGAATCGAGAACACTTTAATTCTGCGGCGTAAAAGAAATAGGTAAATTAGTTCCTTCGTAGAAAATTATTTCCTTGCGGGCAAAAAACCATATCAAAGTCACGCATTGCGTTTTTACAAACAAACGGAAATATCGCGATTTAATACATGAATCCGTTCGTCCAGAATTCATTAAATATTCAAGCAAAACGTAATAATTACGCGTACATATCAGGAATCAACTACACTCCTTGCTCCGTAATACTTACATTAAACTAGGATCCCATTTATGGTATAGTTTTTAATCTGAAGGCTGAAAGCTGAAGGCTCTTATAGTCGGAGTATTAATTAAACTAATAACGTGTCATTTTTGAAGAGCACTTATAGTATAGCTCTACTTCAGAAAATATACAGTACTCTATTGTAGTGCAGGTTTTGCAAATGTCTGAATAATAAACGGAAACCGGAACTTCGGTAGCATGTATGGCATATGGAAATTTGAGCTTAAGTTTTGTTCGGAGACGTCCAGGGGTTTATACCAGAAGGATATTTTGTATTCATTAGAAACTAAATTCTGTTTCACTAGTCACTCCAAAAATGAAAACTTTGATATTCTTATGATATAACAATTTTCTTTTTGAAATAACAATAGTGAGATTATTGTAAGATAATACCAAGAATCTTTCATCGAGTATGCGAGAAAGCTCTCGACTCAATACATGCAATATATAAGCGCGACAGAGCTTGCAGCCACACACAGTTTCAATTGCGGTGAGATGACGGCCAGTTCTACGCCACAGAATTTGTAAATCAATTTGGAATGGTAGCAGCGATCGAAAATTGGGCAGTGTTACCAGTAGTGAAATTTTTGAATGAGAAGAATAAATTATAGTAATTTATATTGCCTATAAATGTATTGTGGTTTCCTTGAAAATCCATCCGAACTCCTTGCTCGCAACAATATAATACTATGATGCAATAAAAATGCTTCCACACAAAAGTTCTTTAAAAATATAAAAATTATCATAAGTTAGGTAAGAATCAAGTCAGATGTGTAGCTGCCATACAAAAGCTCTTGAAAAATTTGTGTATTTATCTGACGGAATCCTCAATTACTGAAGAAATCTCGAAATTTTACGTAAATTAGTTCGAGAAGACGAGGATGTTAGTGAACGAAAGCTCCTCTTCTTGAACGTATAGAAAAGTTCGTACAACATATGTTAAAAATTTATATGTTAATGACTTGAAAACGATTGAAGTTAGGAATACGAAATAAGCTATATAAAAAGTGTGGAGATTTGAGGTTCAAGACTTAGTTAAGTGCAGGACAAAAGAAAAAGGTAAGAGCTTGCATACAAAAGTTCTTAAAAAATATGGTCAAACACATGAAAAAGAAATGAGTTACTTGGATGGGATGGGCTTAACAGAATTTTGACGAATGAAATATTGAATTGTTTGAACTCTTCATTGTTACATAAGGTCCTGAAACCAATGAATAGGACAGAAGTTACTAAAATCTAGAAAACAAAGAAATTATCAAGTTTGGCATGGAAATCCTTGAAACCAAAATCGAATCGGATTTTTTCGAAATTACCGATTATCACCTTGAATTAATCGGGGAAAAAAAAGCTTAACTAACCTTATCGCGTATATCCTGTCTCATCTTTTCCCGTTCTTCTTCCATCTTACGATGCTTCTCCTTGCGTCGGTCTTCGGCCTCCTGGATAGCCTCCTGACGCTCCCTCTCCTCCTCCTCGGCCTTCTCCTTATCGTCAGCATCATCACCGCCATCACCGCCAACTGCGCCTGTAAAAAAACAACAAAAACAACAATGAAAAAAACAGTCCTGAATTAAAACAAAATCCTGCAACAACAAAGTTAAGATGGTTGGGTGGTGAGGGTGGTTCGGAGTATGCCACACCACCGCCACTATTCAACACAAAATAGCCTAGCAAAAAGGATAATTTATCATCCATGCTCCATGTCGTCACGCTATCAATCACAGGATTAGTCGCTCATGGCTTGTGAACAGTTTAGAGCGATCCTAGTCATGTTTCGCTATATCCTTGCTCGTCATGGTTTTTTTCCGAATTCTAGCTTGAGTTCTACACCCGCATGCTTTTTTTTGTAGGGGTGTGTGTTTTCAACTCCTTACGCCCTACCTGGGATTTCATGACCAGGTAGACAAGTCCTTCTATTACCATACCACTTAATATCCTCAGTAGGTGGCTGGGTGCGGTCGTTTTTGTATTCAGTCAAAGTAGTCTAATCGAAGGATTCGTTTTTTTTTCGCGCCAACATAAATTACCGAGCTTTTAGTATGTTGTTTCCTGACAAAAGTTTAAGGTGCGAATATGGGCGATGGTGGCCCATGTAAGTTCGCGCCTGAGGGTATGTTAATTTCAATTTTCAATCAGACGATGGTTTCGCTGAGACTTTACGAGGGTAAAGTACAATTTAATTATAATTAGGATCTCAATCCGAGCTTATGTATAAGTAAGTCTTGCGGCCCTGAGGGTGGAAATAGTAACATATTTTAACGCTGTCTTATTTAGTTGACTTTATAAAATCATCATAAATTATTTTGATATACCAAAGTGGTGAACGATTTTTTTCGGAAAATGTTTCATTTTCGCTAATGAACTGAATGTGGTTTATAAACTCATGAGTGACTTACGAGTATGCTAAAAAGATGAAACTCAGATTTACTAAAAAACTTAAGTAAGCAATTAAAAAAAAAATGATTAGAAGTACATAAGTGCATTGGAAAATGGAGCTGTAAAAAATTACGCCTTAAAATGGATCTACAAATTTTCACGAATTTCGTTATAACTTTAAGGCCTTCTGTGAATTAGGCATAGAAATCTTTTTCACGATTTTTTCCTATTCAACCATACGAAGGGGTTTCAAAAATTCTGTCACATATCTTAGGTGTGACGCAATTTGGACTTGGTTTTTACGTTTTTAGACCGTCTGTATAATCGCCAAAAAACTAATTTCGGAATTTTTCGCTGCTAGGCCCCGCAAGGGGTAAAATAATGTTGCGTACGTTCTTACGAATTCCGCCATATTTCTTAGGTCTGACGAAATAACGAATTACCTTTAATTTTTGTGTTTTGTTTTTGGGCCAGATTTTTGATATCATTTTTGATTAACATTTATAACAGTTTAACGTCTTTAAAAGTGTACCGAAAATCGTTTACCGAAACAAATTTTTGTGCTACTTAAATTTTTGATATGATTCAAATTGTAGGAAATATTTGAATAAAATGGTTTCTTCATGTTTAACCCTTTGACGTCAGGAGCCTTCCATGCCGTATATATCGCACTTTATTCAAACATAGAAATTCATCAAATCTAAAAAAGAAATAAGAAACAACAATCTTATTAGAGATGGGTCGTTCAGGATTAAACTATTTTAAAAGAACACTTCATTGAAGTGAGTGAGTGAAGGAACTCACTCCTTTTGGTGAACTGCAGTTCCATCGAACATGTAGCAAAAATCGTACTAGCGAAACGAAGGAACGATTAATTACGGAACTGTGCAGACCTCCTTTTAAGTCCCCATGTTCTAGAACGAGGGAATGAACAGTTTAAGAACTACTTCCCAGAACACTGCGGATTTTTTTGGGTCCTCTGCTCATCATTCCTATAAGACTGATCGTCGCCTCGCTTTCGCAGAGGAAGAACTGATCTCTTGTACAAGCACTGCTCCGCTAATATACTGAACGTATTGGGTCGAGCTATGACATTGTACCTGTGGAACTTTGTACAAAGTGCGGCTAACAAAGTTCAATAAACAAAGAGTTGGTATGTATCTACTCGATGTCGGGTCACAAATTAACGTTCCAACTAGAAGTTGATAGACTCAAATAATATCATGTTTTTCCAAACATTTATCTCCTAGTCAAATACATCGCAGTCTATTTCATTTACAAACTGCTGTAAAACAAAACTTGACATTAACAGACATCCGAAATATTTCATTGTTTCCCGAAAATCTCCCCAGATATAAACATAAATGAAATGAAATACGTCTGCCAGAATAGAGCTAAAAAACGTTCCGACAACGTACAGCACAGAATGTAATCTACAATACATCCCCTTACAAGGACATCCCCCAAAACACTACATAGTGATATAATCACTAGGGGTTTTTTTCTGTTTCCTCCTCTGGCAGTCTTGTTCAAAACATACATGTTTGTAGTCGGAAAATGTATTTTCCCATTTCATACGTGGATAGTGTCGCTGGCATACCAAACCAGCAATCGAGCTAGTGCCTGAGAGTAGACTCGCAGGACTCACTCTCCCGTGTGAGATGACTTTGAAAGAAGGGTGGATGGGGTTGTGATGTGCCCGAGAGGATGAAAAGCAAATACGAAGCATACCCCAAATCTATATATAAAACGTGCTTTTTAAAGGATTGATGGATTAATAACGCAAAACTCTCTCTACGCGTTTGTTTTAGTCTGTATTGATTTCGGTACGTACCCAATATTGGATCCCTTTTTCGAGTTCATTTCAAACACGATGAAATGTTAGCGCTGAAATACGGTATAAGTCTGTATGGTAGGTAGCTAGCTGAAAATCTTCTAGTCCTTGAGAAGATTTGGTTACAACGTTGTGGTTTTTAGTCGAAGGATTTTTCTTTATCCGGCTCTTGCATGCCGATAACGAAAACAAAGTAGTTCTGCCGCTAGTTAGACTTAGTGGTACTTTCCAGGATCTGAATGAAATCTATGGTTTCAAGTCGAAATTGATTTTGTGGAGGAGTATCGAGATAGATTAGTTGTTGGAAAAGGTTTGTTTTACGTCAGTGGTAAAAAGTTTGATTCTCCCTGATGTAGTGATCAACACTGTACTCTATGGCTCTACCAGATTCTTATGAGAACACATACCATTTCATTTATGAGAGACGCACTCCGGTAATTTAACTATCACAGAGAGTTATGAGAATTGTTGATTTATGGATGCTTAGATCTCGACAGCCCCGTTTAAGCAAGTCCTATCGATACTCGTGGAATCGTTCTAGACTCCTCTAATTATCCTTGTTTTTTTTGACAATGCTTATTATATCAATTATTTTACTTTATTATTTTAAAAATAAAGTATTTTTTTATGATATATTTTTTTAATTTTAAAAATTCTATTCTCAATTATACTGCAAATCACACTGCGCAATCGAAGTTGGGCGATAGGATAACTAGGATAGGATAGGGCCTTATCACCGAATTAAAAGTAGTAGATAGTAGTAAGTGGAAATCGGACGAAAGAATGATCTCAATTGTTCGAAATTGTATCAGGGAAGTAGTTAAAGATTCGCAGGTCCATTTTCACACTCACTCCGTATAAGAGCTATGATCTGAAAATTGGAGTTTATAAACACAGTGGAAACCTCCATTAAAACGTGAAACTTAAGACAACAGTTGTAAGTCCAGTCTGTCTTAATAACATTGGTATAAATCAGAGGACCTCAAAGATATGGCGGAATTCGTGAAAAAAATTTCACGCCATGTTTACGTTCTTGGGAGCTGAACATGGAAAGGTTACGAAATCCTGATTTCTTTGAGCCAGGGTCCTAGATACCTAGATACCAACGATATCAATTCGAATGTCAGTGATGTGACAGAATTCGTGAAAACAGCTACAACTCCTTTCAGTCTGCCATATAAACTTTGGATTAAATAAGAGGCCCTCAAAGAAATGGCGGAATTCGTGAAGAAATATTGCACACCGTGCTTACCTTCTTGGGAGCTGTATATGGGCAGGCAAGAAATCCCGATTCCTTTGAACCAAGGTTCTGAAGATGACAACGTTAATTCGATAGCAAATTGAATGTCAAAGATATGACGAAATTCGTGAAAATACATACAACCCCTTTTCAGTGCTTTTAGGGTTGAATAGTAAAAAACTAAAAAATAATATTTTCAAGGATGGGAGTTTTTCTTAGGGAAAAGGCGGTGTGTCGAACTATGCTAATTTTTAAAGTATTATATCTCTGTACATAGATTGATTTACAAACATATGTCCTACTTCTGGAGAGAAGCTCTAATGGAATTTAAAAGTTTAAAAGTTTAAAAGTTTAAAAAGTTTGCAGTGGTTTTAAGATATAGTTTGTTAAGCAAAACCTATGCATTTCTCAGGAAGCGCTTATGCGAAAAAGTCGAAATTTAGTATATATCTTGAATTTTTGATGAAATTTTTAAACTTCCCAGTGAAGTGAGTGACGAGAAAAAACTGTCATGTATAATTTACAGGCTGTAGTTCAAATAGTTCTGCTAAATTTTTTTTTATTATAAGCCGGAAGGCTTAAATTCAAATTCAAGCAAGTCCAACAATATGGGGTCTTAATTTGATAGAAAAACCACTTCCCGATAAATTCAATTTCAAAAAACCAAACAATATGATACTGTAAAAATTATGATGATGGCTTTTTCTTTTTTAAATTTGAAATTGAAACGCAAATTTTATAAAACTTATAAATTTTGATGCTAATGCAACCAATGAGACAGAACTAATTACTGTCTTTGTTTGACAAACATAGGACCGGACTTTCTTCTAACTTTCTATCGAATGGAACGCAACAACGATTCGAAATGATGAACATCAAAACCAGCAAAAAATTATTAAAAACTTTTCCGTCGGGCGTTAACATTGTAATAGCTACAAAAATCATACAATAGCTGGCTTCATATTTGAATATGGTGAAGTCGTCGTTTTCAACTCTACCAACAAAAATAATAATACCATCGACATCAAGTAAAAGTGAAAAAGGGAGCAACTTTTCCGAATGGAAATTATGAACTCGAATAACTTTCATAACTTCAGACTTGTCTCCCGACGTTTTTCTCGCTTTTAAATTTTTTTGAAGGGTTTTTCCCCGTACTTGACGTCAAACTTTTCTCGACAAAAAAATTGACTTTCTTATTTTCTAGCAGCAGGAAAAAATTAGTGATATTCATATAACAGAAAGAAAAGAAATTATTTTTCAAATTTTTTATTTGATTGGAAAATTTCACTGGTGGAAAGCAATTTTATGCCCTTTTTAACGTATTTAGAAACTTTTCACTAACGCCTGAGAGGCCTCGTATATTCTCAACCCCTTTATCGAAAGTTTGAATAACATTTTCGCATATGGAAAGTCGAATGTGTGAATTGGTAACAGATAGGTAACTTTCGAATATTTACATGCAAATTTAAATTTAAAAAGTTTTTATGAAAATATTGCCGGCAGAATTTTTTCTACATCAAAAAATTCGTTTATTCTTCTTCAACGTAAAAGAGAGATGCTATCTTTATTGGTAGCATAATCCGAATAATTGGCTATATGGAGTTTTTTATGCGCACATATCTACTTGACCAACCGAACTTCAGAGCAATGGATGATGCCCTGGAGTAGAGTTCAAGAGGATTTTGTATTTTTGATGCATTGAATCGATTCATGTACTTCTTGAAAATTCAATGAATTTACCACTGTAGTGAAAGGTTGTAAAATGGGCAATTGAGAGTTATTCTGGAAGAAAGGGTTAAAATGGTGAAGAACTTAAGAGACTATTGATAATCAGAAGCATTGATTACAAAAAAAGCTGAAATATTACATGATATTACCATGGAAATACAAGATTCAATAGATCAACGTTCTGCTATTAGGCTTCAGCATGCCATACTCTGTTGAAAGCGTTTGAAATAACGTTGAAATATATCATAAAAAAGGGGCTTATCAGTTCAGTCTCTAGAACTGAAAAGCCCCTTTTAGTCATTTTGATTTTTTTGAATAAATATACCGCAGCCATGAGAGAAACCCTCCATTAAAAAATCGACCAACAGTTTGGGCGCTAGTTTATTATTTTTTTTGGTATAATTCCGAAACGTGTTTAATGCTGAGATGCGGTGTAGGTTACTATGCAACTGACAACCTAAACAATAACCAGAAGACTAAAAAAATTGATGAGAAGGGGTTACGAATTCTGCCATATCGCTTAGGTCTTATTAGATGCTGAATTAGGTTTAACTTACCTACTATGCTGATATTGTTTTCGGATTTTTTCCCTGTTGGAATGAATTTCCTGTGGACAATTACTTTACTATCGAAGAATATAATCAGCATTGTTTTGATTTTTAATGAAATTTTCAACATCGACAAAAAAGTTGTTTTGGAAGAATTGTCATAACTTTGCTATATGTCGACCGATTTAAATAAAATTGATATTACCAGGAAGAGGAGTGTCCCAGCTTTCAAACGCTGGTCTGTATACATAGATTTTCCTACCAGTCACCCAGATATGGTTCCAGTCTCGTATCTTATTTGTCGAACTGTGTATGAGTACACGTAGCAATAGTTTTATGAAAAGGAAAGTCGCAGTATCCACTTCCACAACTTAGTGAAACCCTCCCTTAAGCTACATTATATAGGATTGCCGAATGCTACTCATAGACCCTCGAGTAAAGTTCTTAATAAGTTCCCTACAAATACCTAATCTATATGAGTGATCATAACAAATGTTAATAATTTCTTCAGGTGATAGAGTTTTGTTGGGCACTCCTTCTGTCTTCAGGAAGTTGCGTGTCCAAATAACATAAAGCTCGCACTATAGTCGATAATACAAAGTTAAAAATAACCATCGAAAAGAAAGTAACGAAACCCGAAATGAAAATACTTTTCGTCCTTCCAAGGATTACATGCCATCGAATTTTTCGGACGGATCAAATTCGAAGGTCGTGCTATAAAGAAAAGCCTCGAGCAGTTCACATTAGGGAAATCGTAAAACCTACAAGACTTATAGGTGGGATTTAAAAGGCAAATACTTTCTAGTAAGAAGTCAATATTAATAGATTTCTGTCGTATTTCCCTGCCGTAAATATTACAAAAATAAAATTTTTTCCACAAAATTTATTCATGTGTAACGACATGCTGTATGGTTGATTTTTCATTTAAATAATTGGCAGCCATAAATTTACTTTTCTCAGCTTTTCGTTCTAATTCGCTCCATTAAAAATATCAAGAAACCACACCATTTTTCAACCGGAAATATAATGCTTACGCGTATATGTAGCCTAAATATCAGTTACCAATAATGTGGCAATGTGGATAAGGAATGAAATTGGAGTGGAAAAGTCTAAGAAAATTCAATTTCCTTTCAATTGCCATGGCACGAAATCCAATTGAAGATGGTAAGGAGAAGAAATAAAAGTAAACACAAAAAAGCGAAAAGTTGTAAAGTGCTCATATGTTTGGATGTATGTTAGGTTCCTATATATGAGCGAACATGCGGAAGAAAGTTATTTCTAACATTTTCCATTCCATGGTTACAGGGATGCTTTAGATTGAATGCTATTTTACTACATGGTTTCAATTTCTTTACTACCCCTAAAGCCTGTATCGGCTGATTAGTTACGACATATCCAGACCATTATCGTATGAAAGTCGAGTATGTGGCGTCTTTATTTTTTTTCAATGCGATTCCCCATTGCTACATTGCTGGGTTTCTTCTATCAAAACCTAAGATCACATATGAATTAAATTATACAACTAACTCAATTCTGGATGGTTTCGATGGCAGTTTTCTTTGAGGGTTCAATCACATCGTATATTCACGTTTTATAACTTAATAGGAAATTTGCTCGACGTACTGATGACATTTTCCTTTGAGACGTTCAACCTAAACATGGACCTCCCCGGTTAATGGTTCCTTGTCCCATATACAAATTTAATTAAAATCAGGAATAGAATTACATAAACAATTGTTGAGTGGTTGTTCAAGATATCTTGTGGTTTGGTCAATAGCCCATCATACGTAATTATATCAGTTCAAGGGTGTTCACGCTCTAATATTAGAGTACCAAAATCTAGACATTTTTAATCGGGCGATAGTTTAGTTGAATGGCTATACGCACACCAATCGTTTCGCTTCATCCAAACTAAATAGTTGCATAAGCAAAACAAATCCCGAAGTGACTAAGATGTCGAACGACACCTCTTTATGAATAGCGTCTTTTGTAGCAAATTAAAATTTCTCTTCTATCAGCATTCGATCGTGTCATGTGTGTAAAATGCTAGTAGACCTGTCTGGTGTGCGCAGCTCGATGCGATTAAAAAGTTGGCCGACTGTTAATTTCGTTGGTTTCAGTTAGCCTGTACACTCAGCATCTTCAATGCTAGAGTTTTGTGTCAAAAATTACGCTACTCCCCAAAACCTTGCTCACTGCGAAGCAAAGCTGAATGGACGCTTTTCTGATACCATTGATGAAATTAAGAGTAATTCGTTACCGGAATTGAAGAAGATTGGATCACAGATGTATTTTAAATGGTATCAAAAATCAAGATAATTAAAAGAAAAATTGAGCTCCCTCCACTAACCTTGAGGCATCCTCTGCTCTGGGGAGGCATCCTCATGTAAGTTTTTTTAAAAAAACTATATG
This sequence comes from Beris chalybata, assembly GCA_949128065.1. Classification (NCBI taxonomy): domain Eukaryota; kingdom Metazoa; phylum Arthropoda; class Insecta; order Diptera; family Stratiomyidae; genus Beris; species Beris chalybata. Next base: position 139,467,213 of record OX421894.1, read on the forward strand.
GATTGAGTAGTAATAAATGGCTAATAGATGACTATTTCGCATCTTTAGAAAGTATTTATGCCTGATTTACCAACTTTTCACTAGCAATCGCTACTCTATCGAGAAAAAAAAGTACTGCCTTGAAGGCCCGTTCGAAGTGCAAAATACATCAAAAATATTTTTGTGCTATCATTTGCTAGACCATTCATTCAGAGTCTCTTGACGCGATCAAATCCTTGGATTCTTTTCCGGACCTTAATGATTTCCCTTACAGCCACTGCAGAATTGGGGCCAAGGACGTACCTTTGTCCTTTGGACTCTTCAGTCTTTCAAGAAAGTACAGATTTTTTTTTTGAAAGTCTGTGGAAGAGTTTGTCACTTGATTGACCTTGTTTTAAACCTTAAATCTTTAGATATGGCTAAAGAGGCATCTTATGTGCAGATTTATCTTTACAAGAAGATGAAGATACATCGTTAGGATGAAGGTACTTGCATATCGTAGAATATTGCTTATAGTGCTTTGTGAACGACGTGATGGATGGTGTTTAGATTAGGAGACGATAGTCCAAGTAAGGTATTAAAATTTCAAGACTAAATTTGTGGTTGATTAAAAGTATCTTAAGGATGTTCGCTTGGAATTCGTAGGATAATCACGAAACACGTTGAAGTGAATATAGAATTCAAATAATCAACAAGAAACAACGATCGCACCGTGTGGAGTGGTAGTGCTGCTAATTTCATAACATATCCTGGCCTGGAATCTGCAAGGAAAGCGTGTAACTATCAAGTCGCACATGGATAAAAAGGTTCAAGAACTGAACAACTCCTGGCAACAGCTGAAAGATGAAGCCATGAGATGTGAACAAAACAAAAAAGGATGAAAACCTTGAAGGAATCTCCGAGTATCTCATTTAGCTTATACATCTAAACCATATCATATGAAAATGCTGGAGACTACTACATCATCTTAGCTCCTTACACGCCTAAAATAACATCAACCACTTAACCGGTATGATAAAAAAGCAGCCAAAGCTTCTCTCTCATCCGACTTATGTAGCCTAAAAAAAATATTTACATGTTCAATAGGTTCTTTGTTTTGCACTGATAGCTCCACTTTTAGCTGCCTATATCCATCGAAAAAAAATCTGCCTTCCAACGTTTAATGAATTTACGTAAGTCCTATTTGCAGGACATACCCGAAGAACCTTTTAAGCTACATAATGCAGGACGCCTGAACAAGATGGAAGTATTGTATTCAATCTTATCCTTTTCAAACACCCAACGAATGTTTACTTAGGCTCTCAACAAATATTTTTCATACAATATCCCAGGGGCTGAAAGTGCACTGATTTACTACTGGACTTACAACCTTTGGGTTTCCTTAAAGTTGGTAGCGATATTCTAGTCCAGACCAGTGTAAATTAATTCACGATATTGGGAGTAGATGGGGGTGATGATTTTTGTAGAAAATGGCTGCTCAGAAAATGTTTATCAAACACGATACAGTATAATGAAATGGCTATGCTATTCGACGCCTGAAAGAATTGAGTTAAGAAAAATTGTTTTGGTAGGTATATCTTCAGAAATTGTGAAGGTCGATTCTGCCTTAATTTCTGCCAAGATTGCATGTTTTTATCGAATTTTTTCCAAAGGTTGATTTTACATTTCTCAACGATTTGTTACAAATTTATGGCAAATTAGAGTATCATTTTTGGTGTGTTTATGAGCAATATCAGATCCACCCAATCGAACTGTTTCTTGATGCCAACCAAAAGAGCATGTATGTAGTCGAACAACCTGTTAGAAAATTTATTGCGAAATTTTCATTTAAATAGAAGATCGGCATAGTAGGAAAAACAGTCGGGTTGAGGCCCGATAGTCGAGACATAAACCATTATGGAGCACGACACTGTAAAACTATCTCGCTTAAATACAATTTGAAAAAAACTGAGATATGAGCATTGTATTTTATTGATAGTAACACCTTCAGAAATATAAAAAAATATGAGATTGTTGTTAATCTAACAACCTTTGATAGGTTGCGAACATCATACATAGGTGCACAATATTGAAGATCTGCACTAGTGAAGTGTAAATGATTTCGAATAACTTCGGCTCAGTGCCTATCTTGATTCGGATGCTAAGAATAACGCTAGATGGTGCTTTAAGAATCCAAACATTCTGAAAAACAAATCCAGATAGTTTTTCAAAATAGTGCAACGAGGTTAAAACAATTTAATTCAAATCCTGATGCCTTCAGCTCAGTTCTTAGAAAAAGTTGTGCGAAGAGGTAGACTACTTCAAGAAACATCCAGAATTGGAAGGATTTCCGCCATGGATATCATCGCGTTTAGGTACATGACGAGAAACAAACCTGTTGAGTGAGTGGCATTTCTCCATTTTGACTGAACCTTCCGTCAAATTTTTTTCGACAAATATTTGACAGCATGGCATACAGTGTTCTACTAGCTTGACTTCTTGTTCTCAAAGGCATCTTAAATGATCGAGTAATATTTTTTTGGATTCAATCATCAGCAAAAATATGGACATAAAATATGGACTATGATTGCACAGTTCTCTATGGGCATAAATTGGACTGGACATTTTTTTGCGCCAGTTTTGATCTGAACCACTGGAAAAAGAAAAGGATTTTCTCTCGTTAAAATGAAAAATTTCCAACATTTTGATGTTAAGCGAAGAGTTCTTTTTCTCTCCATCTATAGTCCTTGAGAGTTTTGATGAATTTTTGTGAGTCTACAAAAAAACCGAGCCATAATTGCACACACTAATTCAAAATGTATGATCTAAGATTTAAAGCCTAAGGAACTGCTTTAAATTATTCTTTTTTATCATTTTTTTTCTTCACATCATCAAAATTGCATATTCTAGTTTCGTTTTTAATTTACAAGCATATGAGAGACTTGAAAGGTTTTTCTATTGATTCTTCAATAATAGACTGTTCACGTAACATCTAAAACTATGCATACACTGCATGCATATATGCACTACATACTCCTCCTTGTCAGCATTTAATTTCTTCATAGTGCAACGACTATAGTATGCTTTAGTGAAGGTTTTAGACTGAAAGGAAATGCAAAGAGAATAGACAAGACATCGGAGAAGAAGAAGAAGAAAAAAAACTAAAAATCAATACTAAACCCCAGCAAGAGTTTTCGACTTAATGCTCAAGGCTTTTCTACTGCTAATTATGTACATACGCTAAAAATAGACGATGGTTGTATTAGTTCACTCATGATGTATGTGTCCATAGAAAAACTAGAATTTTCCTCGGTTTTTGTTGGGTTTTTCCGAACAACTGCATGGTACGACCTAGTTGTTGTGTAAATCCTGAAAATGAAATACGTGCGCTTATTCAAAACTTGAACTGACCCGAAGTCAAAGGAGTAATGCCTGCCTGCACTGTTATCCTTTAGTCCAAAAAACATTATACCAACAGCTAGGTACACAAGTTTTTTTTTGTGAATTCTGGATTAACAGTTGAGAGGACAAACAAAAATTTTTAAGTCGCGGTAAAAAGTTACCTTTCATCCACTTTGATGGCCATTTAGGTCAATTACTTGCAGTACGGTGCAGCTTACTTTGTGTGAAACACTTTCATTAACTGAAGTATCTGAACTTTGAAGAGCTGCTTTATTAGCAGTACCATGTCCTTAAGAATTGAAGGACACCGGAGTAATAAGGCTTCAACTTAGTGTACTACTGTTCCATTTACACATTTACTAGCAATGTAGAATCTGACAACAAACTCGTAATTGCTATGTGATTTTAATAGCTAGACACCGATAAGCTACCCTCAAACTCTTCAAACATTTTATGGTATTTTTTGCAACCCCTACCAAAAATTTCGCATCAGAAATCTTGTAAGTACACAGGTTGAATTCCAGTCCAAAGTTCGTAGGTGAAAGTAAAAAGTAATATAGATATTCAGGTACTGAAAATTTATACTACATTTTACTTGGACCTACACATTTTGCTCCAGTCAAAAATCTATGTACCTGCAAGATTTTTGGTGCGAAAATTGTTGGGTGTTCGAAAGCAATGTCATGAAACATACATGAACCCACATAAACACACATGAACAAACACGTGAACTGCATGAACTAATTTCTCATAAGTGTATCAAAATTTCCCGAAAGTTTCTGTCAGTTAGATTCTGAAGTTTATGCGTTCTTAAAGTGATAAAATTGTCAAAAATATGACCCATAACATCTACATATAATATTTTTTGCGTAAAGGTTTGATTCACAACTTTTATTAACACCAACTAGTACACTGCCATACCCGGCCCGATTTCTGACCTCCCATCCCTAAGCTGACTGGATTGTACACTCTACAGTGTATTAAAGGCTAACCACCTAAGTCCAATTCTGTATCCTTGAAAAAAAAAAAACAATCAAAACTTTCCAAAGATAATCGATGTATCTCTTAAAACCCATTAAGGTGGGCAAGAGCCCCACAGTGGGCGCCAATATTGACTACGGCATTTGAGAGAATATCGGTTTGTTTGAAGAACGTGAATATACTATTATTGCTTTCAGGAAAATGCAATTATTGTGCCTCATGTTGGGCGCCGAAATTGCGTCTGAAATTTAAAATCGGAATGCAGCAAGGGCGCCCTTAAATGAAGCTAGAAGGACCAAAAAGTATTCCACACAGCACCAAAGTTACTGGTGAAATGTGAAAGCGTATTGTCGCAAGGGCGACCTAAAGAGAGACTAGAAGTGCATCACTTAGTCCCGCCTGTATTCCACAAAAAAGCTTCAAATTCCACTCATATGTGGTTGTTAAACCATTTTGCAATTTAAGTTCACTATAAACTAATTCCGCGTTTTTTTTTTAGCTTCCATAAGCTGCTTCTTTAATTCCGGCTCGACGGATCAAGAAATATGTACGGTTCTTTACATGACGTAACCAGCTATACCATAGCTTTGCTTCTTCCTAGAAAATGTTCTCTTGTACTGAAGTGAACTTTAAAGTGCTGCCATGTTTGGAAGATGGGAGAATTCTTGAATTTTCTTTTATTTTATAACACGGGACTGGAACAGACTTTAAATCTTAATTTATCCAATGTGGAGAAGAAAAACTTATCAAAATTAATAATTTGTACAAGAAATATAAAAGCTTTGAATAGAATATATCGTCAAATTGGAAGAACAGTGACGCGACTGCAATTTTGCTAATTTTACAGGAGAGCGAATAAACACTTTGTGTTTTTGCTATTCTTACATAAAATCGTTCCTCGTTGTTTTAAAAGAACGTGTTCTTGATCGATGCTGTTTATAGTGACTATTAATAGCTTGTGGGCAATTGTCAAAAATGATATTGTTCCTTCGAAAAAAATTAGATTTTTTGCAGTTGCGTCACTGTTCTTCTTACACGGCGATATGCAAAAGGTAAATAAGTCAAGATGTTGACGTTTCGTTCATGATGTTGGGCTTTGTAATTGACTGCGAAATATGAAAAGGGTTTCGTAAGTAGCATATTTTATAAAATCTGTTTCACTACCCTACCCATAAGCCCCACGCTGGGCGCTAGCCTATCAATCGTTAATTGAACGATGCCGAGTCTTCTTTGTTTTACGAAGTGTGAACAGTAGATACAATAACTGTACTATTGCTGTGTTTCTACAGACTCATCTCGACAGCTAGGGACATCCTTTTCTTTAGCACTATCGATCCCATAACTTTAATAATGTACCCCATAGACATTCAGTTATTCAAACTACCACATCACTTAGTGCCCTACCTTCTGAGTTCCATTACACTAAAGGATATCTTGTTAACCCTTTTCAGTTTTGGTATAACTTTTGAAACTCCTGAACAGATGAATGTTCAATTTTCTAAGCTCAATTAATCTCCTAATTTATATTTTTGTAATTAGACGATATAATGACCGAAATATAGAAACCATTAATAAAAATAAACTTCTAATTTAACATTTTATAAATAGCTTAGCTTTTCCGTACATATTTTCCAACATTAGTGCGGGTCTTGTGAACAAAAGATCCCTTCCGCCCTGTAGGTACCAATTTATTTATCTTTGACAAAGTCCTATACCTTATTGATTTACAGGCATCCTAATGAAGTTTGTCAGCTCACGGCATGGTTTGTTGGCTGTAAAAAGCTTTCAACAAATTCACCCAAGGTATGTACCGAGACCTTTACCAAAAATTTATCCAGGTATAAAAGATACACAACAACTTCTATAGAATATTCTCTTTGCTTTGCCTTTATTTACGAACTTATTTCGGCTATTTACTCAAATATTAGTCTATTAAGGTGTCCGCTGTAATCTCTTTTAACAAATTTCACCGAAGCCCGTGCCAAATTGAACCGTTGATGTATTGAGTCAAGACTTATGTCTTTTGAGACGTTGAGTAAGAAAAAGTTCAGTTTAATGGAATTGGAGTAGAACTTTCACATTTTCGTAATTAGCTTGAATTTCATGTTATAATTTATTTATTTAACTACTAATTAATTATATTGATGTTATATTGGAGTAGAAGTCAGTAAAACTGGACGGAAGAAAGCCTTAGCAATAAACATGATGACGTTGTCTTTTTTTTTCGAAAGAGCAAATAAGTCTTCAGTTAATTAAATATTTAATTGGAATAAATATTTTATGGATTACATTTTTTACAAACTGTTGGTTATTAAAATAGATAAGTTTTTGATTGCAATAATTAATTGTTATGTAATGGTTGCATCCCATGGGTACTCCCTTAAGGGTTGGCTATTGAAAAATTTGATATAAGTGAAAGTGAATATCACATCTCATTGGATCTAAGAAATATACCGGAATTAAATACTTCTACTTTGCACCGCTTTTGAGGTTCGGTATCGAAAAATTTTGAATAGGTGAAAGCGAATATCACATCTTACTGGACATAAGAAATAGATCGAAATTCGTGAAAATATATTTTTCAACTTTGCACCTTTGCACCTTTACTCACATGCCTTCTTCCAGTGGTTCATTAAAGATATAATATATAAAGTCTTTTATCCTCCGTGATTTTCGAGAAACAAAACTAGAATTTATTCACTTTCACCCTCTCCCACCATCACCTCTGACACCCGCACCCTGAAATAGTCTATTCCAAAGATCTTGCAAATGGGTCTAGTTCTGCATAACTTCCAAATTTTAGCAGTCTAGCATAAGTGGGTCCTGAGATCTAGAAACCCTAATTTTTCGTCTAAAACGTGGTTGAATATTTAAAAATAGTGAAATCGAATCGATCGAATCGATCGAGAAGTTCATGAAAGTTAAAATGCATTCGATATCTCATCAGATTCAAGATATATAGCGAAATTCGTGGGAGAAGTACTTAACCCTTTTCGACTTACAATTCTTGAAATTCTAAAATTTTTTAAAGTAGTTTCTAGGTACTTGAAAGTATAAAGAGCCAAAAAGAGTTAAGTTAATTCTGTATATCGTCAGACCTAATTAACGTGACGAAATACTTGCGTTATGTGCACCCCTTTCACTCACCACATCCTGTGCTTGTCTTTTGTTCCCCAATTACTTTTTTTTTATTATATATCTTTTCCGTAATAAATAGATATACTAAATTTCAAGTTTCTAGCATAAGCCATGAGATGGAAAACGACACCTTCTCCAAGATGCAGTTTGCTCTGGTGCTATCAGTGATTATTTCTCTGGGTTGAGTATCTGTGGACTTCATGTTTTTGTTTGCCCAGTCTATGAGAGTTTCTGAATTTGACAATATTTTGTTTTTTTTTTATACTTGATGGATGATATACCTGATGCCTTAACTTCATATGATCCACTGATCTTGTCGTAATTCCGACCCAGAATATTTGAATAATTTCGAGACGAAGATTCAATGGAATACCAATCCAAAACATTGTGTTTTTTTTGCAGAAAATTGGCGAAATGCTTTGAAGAATCGCCATGAAGGTATTGAGTCCAGAGTTTGTACATAAAGTTAAAGTTAAGCATTTCTTTTATAGAAAAAGCTGACTTTTTTTCCAACAATAGTTTTTCAAGCAATTCTAGTCCCAATCCGAGTCCATAACATCCAGTGATACTAAATTATTTTCATATTTTCCAGGAAATTCTTTGCGGTCTTATTATGCTTGGCTGGATTTGCCAACCTCAAGCTTTATTCCGGCATCCAGCCAAAGTATTTTATTATCCATGTTGAACGAATTTCGTTCAGTTTTCCCAAATTGAAGTACACTACTACGTTCCTTTTAACCGAAAAACTTTTCGCTAACGAAACACCAACCAAGATTTATACACAATGTCTGGATATAGTTTGCTCAAAAAGCAAAACTCCTTCGGGAATATGAGATATAGGATTTCGGGGGAGTGTTTTCGGTTAGACTCGAATGCCCGCATGACATGACCACAATGCACAGAAAGTTGTTTCGGAACAAATAAATCAACCGAATTGGACTTGGAGCTTGGCTACTATTGCCGCTTCCATGCTTATGGTATAATCTCAAAAGTTTAACTTTAAATCGTTTTTATTTTATGCTCGGATGATGCTGGCATGTAAGTTGTAAGGAGCATGTTAGTTGTCCTTACTAAGCTGAGTATCACACGTGGACCTAATGCAAAATTCAAAGGACAAAAATAGGGAAACACTTTCTCAAAACGAAGGACTAATTAGTAATCGCTTCATTGCCACGAATTTCCTCTATAAAATCGATACAGGAAGGCCAGAAACGAAAAACAGAAATCTCCTTAAGCTAAGCTATCCAACTTTTCCAGTTGCCTTCGAAATTGCTTATCCTTTCGTGTTAGTAAATGGAACGCCAACAATCGGGCCATAAGCCAAAAGGGATCTAAAGGAAGCGAAATAATTTTCATGAGAGCAGTAATAAATATCATGACGGTGGGCATGCGAAAGTACAAGGACTCGAGCAGAGTTCGGCTTTTGGCCTTGTTTTCATGCTGGTTGGCTAGATGTAAACTTTTTCCATGTTTATTGTTTTCAGTTACGTAAAAAGAAACGAATATTGCCGATAAGCTCCGCAGTTAATAGTTTCAGTTTTATTTTTGGAGTATTTCGTATAGCTAATTCGAGAATATTAATGACTATAAAACGTTAAGTGGTTCGTTCTTATATAGAGAAGAGTCTTTGATTGACCTTTAGTTCATACTTGTGCGACCTTTACTAAGGGCATACCATAGGGCCTTTTAATATATTTTTTAGTTCCACCACCTCTCAAGAGCCCGAATGCTCCCAGTATTCGACTTAAAGGTCCTCTCTCTCTTTCCACAAACTATGTAGCCTTAAATTCAAAGTGATCGAAATAAAAACCTTATTATTTAAGAGTTCAATAATGGTTAAGTTGTCAAGCGGTCATTCAATCAGTCAGTTGAGTCCTCTGTTTTTTGAGAACAATTTCTTATCATCTTATCGGATAATACAATAAAAATTAAAGAGTCAAAAGTGTAGCTTGCCCATTATTTAACTTCATTATCTCATACAAATAAGAACAAAGTCTTTTCTGTTGGATACCATTAAGCACAGCCAGAATGAACATCCGAATGTGGCAAAAATCGCAAACTCCTCTTTGCAAAATTTTAGGGATTGAAGAGGAATCATAGTCAATCCGGAGTGACGTTAGAATTGGCACAACTGTGGCTACAGAGACAAAGGTTAACCATACTAATCCCTATTTCCAATCTATCTATCTAAGACCAAAGTCGTAGTGAGCATATAGTCCTTGAGTACTGCAAATTTATGTAAGCAAAGCTCTATATTGAATCATGCTTGTCTTTTCAAAGTCATTCTCACTACAGTAAATTAAATTTTGAATCCAACAGGGGCAGTAAGGCTTTTGATGTGAAGAAAATTAAGATAGACATCGTCTAAATTTTAAATGTCATATTTTTCATATGGCTTGAGAGTGATATGTTTTTTCAAATATCTCGTTCTACCGGTATTTTTGATCAAAACTCAAAAAGCTTAAACTTGTCTGTTATTTGAGATATTATTTTATATTGATATTGTCATTTTGGTGTGGACACTATCTGGCTGAAAATTGGCTTGAGTAACATTTCATGTCCTCTAGATGGGCGGCGCTAACGAGCTGTAGGACTTCTAGGGTACTCTGAACAAGATTGGACAGACGGAAGACTCGGGAGATATTGACATTGAGTAGGTGAAGTTTGCGGCTACTTGTTGGAATACTGACAGGATACTGCTTGCTAGGGAAGCATGCTATGCGTATGGAGATCGCTGACTCTGACGTGTGTAGGTATTGCCTTGACCTATATGCCGAGGAGGACATCACCCACGTTTTATGTGGTTGCAAGGAGGCGACTGAGGTGATTGGGCAGTCTTCTCTTTGACAACTTGGAGGACCCATGGTCGATAGGGCACTATACGCTAGTCAAGTGTAATACATTAGGGATCTTGGTTGTTTAGGGGATGTGTTGCGACCGGATGGGCCAGCATTTTTTTGAATATTTGGAGGACCTATGTGGTAGGGCAAAATAAGCTAGTCAAGTTCTTTAGGAATTTTGGTTGTTTAGGGGATGTTTGACAAGGCTCTGAAGGGATCACTATGGGCCCCTTTGCTGCGTAGTGTGCGCGGTGGCTCAACGCATCCGCCTCTTTCTAAAATTAACATTTCGTATCGGTTAGTGAGCACACTTTTATGACTGTTTATAATGTCTTTTGACCTCATCAAATTGTCAAAATTGTTGCATATATCGAGCCCCAAATAAAATTTTTACTACCCAATTCAAATGTTAACATCTTAAATCGAAAGTAATTAGACAAAAACGTTGTTCATACTGTAGGCGTGCCAAGAAAGTATATAATTCAAGAAGTTTTCAAGTTTTCAAAGTTTCGATGATGTAGGTCTTGTCTCCATTTTTGTATGTGAGTTTTCTTGACACCTGCTTCTATACGCAATTGTGTTTTTTTCCGAATATTCAATTAAGACCAATTTCGGATCCAAGAACATAACAGCTAATACCTAATTTCCAGATAATTCAATCTATCTAAGACTAATTAGACCTATCTAATTGTATCGAAACTTCAATTAAAACCACCGGACATTTTCGTGAATTTTTTAAGACGTATTTTTCTTCTTTCTTCGAACAAACGAATAAGAAATTTTTTGCGAAAATCATTTGGGATTTCTATTAATAAAATCGTCATTTGTAATTCCAAGAGCGATACTTCCCGCAGTTTTTCCATCCGAAAACAATTCAATTAAAGATCGAACGTCAACATTTTTACTACGTGTACATGTTGACTTGTTTTTTTCACCATCTTATATTTATTTTCTTGCCTCGTTCTTATTATTTCTTAGAAGGACTTAGATCCTCTTCGGTTTTCATTTTCATTTCACTAAAGGGAATTATTTCTTTCTGTTCATTTCGAAGTTTTTGTGTAACTTTACGTTTTGTTTCTATATTTTCTCGTGTATTTAAGAATTGAACACGATTTGAAGGGAAGTTCTGTTGTCTTCATTCACCTGGAAATACTAGAAAAAAGGCGAAGGATATTCGAACAAGAACAGGAAAATAGAAGTCAGCATCGAAGGAACTTCTTTCGAAGGGCTTAACAGAAAAATTGATGTATATATGTAAGAACACAAGCTATTATATTTTTTAATTTAGCTTTAATTTTCGATAATTAAAATTAATTATTTTTTCAATTTTTATTTCATACTTGTTAACGATAGTTTAGTGGCTCATTACAAAGTAGTTAAGTCATTAAAGGCTGGTGGAAATGAAAAGCAACTTTGTTAATTACTGCTTTGTAATTAGAATTCTTGAATGCAGATAGAACCCTACACCATTCAAAGGAATAATAGGGAACAAAGAACAATACAAGTTTTGGATGTATTTATCGTGAACTGAAAGGATGAAATATTAGAAGTCTTTGAAATTTATTGAACAAAGTTAACGTTAGGCAATACTTTCGATACTAAAGTCGTTTGTTAACACAAATTAATTGTATTTTGAAGACGCCAAGTCCTGACTTGGGTACACCTATGAGGGTGGTACCTCTAAAGAAATTAAATTGAAAACAATATGACGGTGAGATAAGTTTGATTGACAGAGGATACCTGTAGCTCACTCTTCCCAAAGTGCATCATGAGAGAATCTATGTACATATTGTGGTGATGTTGATCAAACAGTTTGTTCTGGATAGCTAAAAATTCTTGTATACCGAATATCTACACATACCTTAAGTAAAGATAGTAGGACACGGGAACACGGGAACAGAGGAAATGATCAGAAGGAATTTCTTGCACCGCCATATTACTCCTATCATTCTCCAGCCCTCCACCAGTATTCGAGGAAACCCATTTACCTCATCCTGTACTTAAGTCTTCAGATCTTCAGCGGAATATATCTTGTACTGATTAAATCCTGCTAAACTTAATTCATTCAGTGCTGAACGGAGAGGTACTGTATCAGTATTCTAAATACAGTGCAACCAGGCGCGTAGCGTGAAACTCCGTAAGGCTAGCGCAGTAACACGGTCGTTAAATTCTATGAATTCAATAATCATAAACACGTAGTTTTCATTCATAATTTATCGATTGCTAAATTCCAGGAAGTAATAAAAATATTCCGCAAAATTTAGCGATCGTATCGTTGTGCTAGCCTTACGAAGATTCATGCACGCGCCTGAGTGCAACATCATATCGTTTTGAAATTATGAAATTTTGGAGTATTAAAAACCTTTTTTTTAACGTGTTTTTCGGTAGCAGTTCCTTTTTATATATATTATTTTTTTTCTATTCATTGCATTCCATTTAGCTTTTTCATGTACTCTACGCCTTGAATTCCAAAATTCATTCACCTTACGATTTTCTCCAGAAATCTTTACCGCAGTTCTGATTCGATACTGAAAAATGGAATTTATTCTGAACTGGCTGCTGATTCAAGTACAATCTTTTTTCTGAATTTGCTAATAAATCATAGATATTTTTCTGCAAAATTTCATCATCGAAAAATTTTTTACAATCCTCATTAAAAGAAAATTCTTTCTTTAATTTGCATAATAGCAATAGAACCGTGACAGATAAAACTGCGCAAGTTTATCTTTATCATAAAACATAGCCATTAAGTATCTGTGTGATTTTCATGAAAATGCCCAAAGTTTATTGTAGCAGGTTGGCACAATGCTTTGATAGAGTCCTTAAAACCAAGGTGATACTCTATTTTTGTTATCTGGTTTGTTCATTACGTCAGACATCAAATAAACCTTAACATTTCATCTCTAACTAAACCAAAATTTTACCTTTGAAAAAGATCTGATTTCACTTTCCCATTTATTTTTATTACAGATTTTCTTCCACTAACTATCCAACACCTCCCCCCAAATCCGACTAGCATAAATATAAAAATATAAAATTCTAGCCTATCTGGCAACTTCATTGATATTAACCTAGTGCCTATGTTTAGGACAGTATTTTTGGGCCTTTACCCTTCCTTTTCATATTTTTATAATAGAACCTTTTCAGTATAAGAGAATTCCTTCAAGTCTTTCTGAATGACAGTGTGTCGATTTTTTGTAATCTGTAAAAAGGGTCGCCCTTTATTTGATTTATTAGAACTGAAGTCTGGTTAGAATAGAGTAAATACGAAAAAAAATCCCTTTTAACTTTTTGTTCGACTTTCGCATAGATTATTCCAAAAGGTCCTGTGACGTATAGTTGATATAAAAATTACGACGTTATTCGCAGAAAGGTTGTTTTAAACTTGATGAATGAGTATTTTAAGCATGGAAACAAGATCGATGTCAACTTCATTCCTTTCTTTTGGAAAATAATAATATAATTTTCGATAATTAGTGGGTCCAATATACGGCTAGAATTGACATCCCAGAGAAAAACCTAAATTGGTGTACTTCGGTGTATGTATGAACTAATGATTCCGTATGAAAAAATTTAGCTTGTAATAATTCGTAGAAATAAAATTCATTTTAAGGATGCACTTATGGAAGAGTGCTTCGATCTATTCAGTAGGGAATTTAAATAGTGGTTTAGAACGACGCGGTAAATCAACCAAAATATTATTTAAGAATCAGTTTTCCAAAATTCTGGAAAACATTTTCACGTGAAAATTAAATGTGAGAAATACAATATAGGAAATTCCTAATTATTAATTTCAAAACTGAGTGCAACTTCACCGCAAAATTAAATTAAATTGATTTAATTGAATATTTACATTCCTCTGTTTGTACACACTCGTAGGCACTCGGTATGGTCGTAAGGACTATAGAATATTAAGCACGACTATTCAAAACCGAACAACACTCATTGAAATTGTTGCAATTAATTAAACGAACCATAATATGATTTTATTTTTTTACGGCTTGTTGGATCCGAGTTTAATTGCTCTTGACATGCAATGCTCCCATATACCACACACACAATATCCTGTTTAGAATGAATTAATTAAAAAAAAAAAATAGTTCCTCCAACATTTCATGTTGTTTTCGATAAATTTGAAATCTCATAATAATTGGGTATGAAAAACGCGGTTATTAAATTCGAGTAACAGGGTGTGTGCTATGCAGATGTATGCACTAATTGGCTTTTTTGTTAAAGTGGAATTTAAATTTTTGATCAAAGTTATTCGTATGAAAGTTGTTCACGTTTGTTTTACTCAATTACTTCGGTTTGCTTTGATGCTAGTCGATGCTTCAGTTGGACTTCACTTTCCTGAATGCTGTGTTATTGTAGTAAAGACTTTATCATAAGATTTGTGTTGGACTATAAACTGGCATCTCCAGTAAAAGTTCTTTCCAAATTTGTCATTGTAATCAGGGACTACGATTAATCAACAGTCGGGGATTTCGTATTGAAGCTTCACTCCACTGAAACCGGAAAAAACAACTAACTCTTAACATAATTTTAATTGTTTACATAAATGGCAGGTCAGCAAATTATCAGGGAATATATCCTATTTTACACGTTTACATTGCGGATATTTTTGAGCTATGTTTGCTTTAAAAGTCTTGTAGACTCAAAATAGTTTGTTTGTAAGTTGTATTTAGACTTTTAAATTTTTTTTCAAAAAGTGTATCAGGTTTTTTTTTTTAAATTGGGAATGAAAACCTTAAGCTTATATTTAAATGGTCAAACAAGACTTGTTTAATCCTCAATTTCATGAAAGAAAGAACAACGTAATTCTTAGTGAAAGAAATGGATGAAAGATGGGAAACCTACTACAATTCGGCTAATAAAAATATTTGTACACTTCGAGTAAGAAACTGCGATGTTATGTATATGCCTTTTTTTCTTTATTGCAAAGTGCGCTAAAAATTTCAAAGTATAAGTAATCGTTGTGAGTCGCCTCTGTTTAGGCTATTTTCGGTTTTTCAATAAACTCACGGAAAGCTCTATCAAAAGTTCACAAGGAATTTTTGTGAACAGCAACAATATGAAATATTTTATCAAATTTAAATGTAGTAGACACATTATAAATAATGCATTCTGAATTAATAACCAATCTTAGATATTCAGCTTTGTCCAGGAAAACGTCTGGTTGCAACTGTGTTTGAAACGTCACAGATGGGAAAACCTTGTCATAGTTAAATTTGGTGTGCGTATTGGCTTAGCTTGTCTAGTTTTGTGGAAGCTACTGAAGTCAATGAATGAGTAAACTTCAATAGTTTTCGCTAAAGAAAATGGATGAGATTTAAACTTTAGAACAGTTTTTTTATATTCTTTTCAAGACAACTGACTTGAAGTTTTCCAAAATCTATCGAAAAATCAAAAAGTAAAGAAGCTGAATATTTGAATGGGTAGCCTAACCTAGCCCAGTTTTTTCTAAACTATTACAACAGCAAAGATAGCCCCTAGATGGAATACTGTTTTATAAGGCCCTAAAAAAATTGTGGCCTATAACTTTTATAATATGAACGATACTATGAAAATTAATATAAACACTTGACCTACCATTTTCAATATTTTTCATGTTCAGATTGCAAGAGTTAGAGTTCATGCAATGCTTGCATGAACAGTTTATAGAGTCAATTAGTTTGTGCCTACTAGTTGTATTTTTACTTTTTTCTTTTCTAACGTTTGACAATAATTAAAATTAAAATTAAATTTTGTGAAGTTGTGTTGACGTTAAAAAAAATTTTCAGCCAAAAAGTCTTCGTGTTAATAGCCCTGTTTTTGAATTATTTTTATTTTTAGTCAATAAAACAAAAATATTATGTTATGATTCAGGAAGGCACTCTTTCCATAGATGTGGGATATGTTCCGGAGTCACATTAAAAAAATGCAAATTGTAGTGTGGACGATAATAGTGCTAAGATTACGGAGTTTCTCAATCGTATACTATTAGTGCGCAAATGCTCATCACCATATGTATGTTTCACTCTACATGGTACGTATAATATAGGTTTAATCCCGATCTGAAAATTGTTTAGCATGCATTCACATATGAGATAATTGCGTTGCCAAATGAATTCAAGTCTAAATTCTGAGGCACGAATGAATGTAGTTTCGATGGATTTCGAAGCGAAATTCTTGTTTGATAAATCCCTGTCCTAATTAACGAAGTGTTTGCTGTAGAAAGCATTCAAACTTGCATAGTACAGAATCGTTAGTCTAGAAAGCAACTAAGAGGATGCATAATTGCTTCTGTGATTTCAGAATAAGAACTTCCTAGAATATTGATTCAGTTCAGTACACAGTCATCAGCTATCGATTATCGTTAAATTTCAGACTTTGTAGCAATCAATCATTGCTGCAAGTTTACGTCAATATCCATAATTTACAATTGTCCAATTTCTATTCGGTAAAGTTTTAGAGCGTAACTAATATCTTCGCCCAATTGCGACAAAATGGCATTGCTGTTATTCCATTAGATTTGCTTCTACTGCAAATTTACTTGCAGAACGCGAACGATGGCAAAGCACGAAGCATTTCGCTTGTGCAAGCAAAATCCTCGATTATATCACTTGCAGAATTTTGCAGCGAACACAAATTTAAGCTGAAAATTTTGATTTTATATGACAATCACTTCACAGGATTTTGGATATCAATTGAGATTCAAGAAGATTATGAAATTATTGTTTTCGAAATTCGGGTTTTAATCCGACTATGGGATCGGGTTTTTGATATCTCAATTCAAAATAATTCCCCACATTTACGGATAGAACTCTGGCATTTCCTTCTGGAAATTATCGATTTCATAGTCTGGAAGTCTGCTTTTACGCCACACAGAAACCTTGAAGTTAGCTTCTATGGTAATTATATCACGAAAAAAAAATCAATTTCCGTCAAAAATTACAAAGATCGAAGTTTTTTTTTACTCCAAAAGATAATTTGAAACTAACGTTGTCAACATTTTTAGTGAAAAGTTTGGTAGTCGAAGTGCTTGTGTCTCTTTTTGTTATCATTAAATCGATGTTAAATTGCATATTTAGTTCTATGAGCAATATTTTAGTGATAAATAATAGAATAGATTAAAAAATGAAGTAAGAAATTGAATTTTTGCGCTTCCCAGATAAAGAGTATCACTCTTGTTAGTCTAAATGGTTAGAAGCGCTTCCGCTTACGTTCAGACGTTGTGTAAAATTTGAATGAAATTTGGTCAAATGTTTGTAGTCAAAAAATTGGCATACAGTCATTAAAATTTTTCGACAAGGCCTCTTATAAAGCCGGCTTATCGGGTTTCGCTTATTTCGCGTCATTCGCGTCTTTTTCGTGAATAGTGTGTGGAGATCTCTCGTGAGTTTCTCACTTTTCGTTGTTCGCTATTCACGATTTGTGCCTGTTCTCTGCTTCACGAAATAAAAGAGTTTTGTTTGACGAGAAAGTGACGAAAAATACGTGAATTTCTCGTGAGTTTTTGGTTTTTCGTGGCTAGTATCAATAACGAAATGGATGCTCTATTCAGCTGGTTTTCTTCTTTCTCGCGTTCTCGCAAGTTTTATGTGAAACTTACGAAATGCGAAAAACAAGAAAAGCAGGAAAAGTGTATAGCCGGCTTAAGAGTTGTATTTGGCTCAAATTTTATTTTATTTTAATATTTTTTAATAATACAGTTTGTCATCGTGTGTTGAACTTTGACTGTTCATTGAAAAGTTTAGTTAGTAGAAAATTGTGGACTAAGGACTGTTTCATAATCGAGCTTAAGTTAGTCATTAAGGTTCATTCAAACAAGGTTTTTTCAAAAACAAAATATTTCCTTGTACATATCACTGTAACAGATGAACGTACGTTTTTGCAAATTAATGCAAATTTATCAATTACTGACGTAAAGATTAAGATCTAATCACTGAACTAATTCCAACTTGTTATTACACAACTTAATGAATTTCAATAAATTTATCGATCTATCTATAATCTTGTTACATTGCGTGTGAATCATATAATTATGCGAAACACGTCGTGAATAGTGTGTAGATGATTTTCGTGGGATTCTCGCATTTCGTTACTTGCATTTCGCGGTTCGTAAGTTTTGTCTACTGGAGGCGGTTTCGACAACATCAAAGGTTTTGCTTGACAAAACAGTAAAGAAAAATGTGCGAGAAGATTTTTTTGTGACTTTCTCGCGAGTTTCATGTGTTTCCTGAAACAAGACAATAAACTCGCGAAATGTGAAAAATGAGAAAAGCAGGACTAGTCTGTAGTCGGCTTTATAGCCAGCCGTTCGTGCAGCGAAATTCAAATCCATTTAAATTGGAATTAGTCAAATTTTGCCAATGTATTCGCTAAATACACCGACGTTGACTTTATATTTAAACCGATTTGGTAGTTGAATACGATGTTAATCGTATGTTGGACACACTAATTAAGGAAATCTCTTTTCAATCTTCCTCAGTACTATTAGTAAGATTCAAAAAATTTAATTGATAAATCAAATCGTTGCAACGTAAATTTTTTTCATATGTTAATAATGTTTCAAAATTTTAATAAATTTGTTAATTAATTAAATTGTTAATACATGTAAGTTATAAAAACGTTACCAATAGTGAAAATATTAAAAGAAAGTAATAGTAAAATCTTAGACAATTTTATTACCTTAAAGTCCATGCAGAGTAAAAGCAGAAGGAATATTAATGTTTACTAAAAGAACAGTTAAAATGCATAACAACAACCTTATCAGTGGATTTAGATTATGAGACTTTGTTGGACCCAAGGTATGTCCCCTCATTGTAGGCTTGGCATCTTAAAAGACTTGCGCAGTTTTCTCTTAAAAGGACTGGCTTATAAAAAAACATATCAAATTTTGTATGGCTCCGAATTGTGCAGAACCCGTTTTTACCGATTGCATTTTTTATCATTTCTTTTTCTAATCATTACATAACAAATGAAATTCAAATTTCCAAAATTTTGATTTCTAGTTTTTTTTTCTTTGTCCTTACAAATTTTGAATTTTTTGAAAAAACTCTTATTACAATTTTTGAACATTTTACAATTTTTTATTGGATTTTGGGTTTTTGGACTCTTCAATTTGTCAATAGTAAGAAAAGGAGTAGTCGAAGTTGAAGTAAACTAATTAATTTAATTCTTTATAAAATTGTATGGTCAGTTAATCCACGAGCTGTTTTGAGTTTAAAGGACGTTTGAATTTTGTCTAACATTTTTTCGTCATTTACCGAGAACGAATACCGGTGGTAGGGGACTATAAACAATTTGTTAAAATGCTTTTGAGTTCAATATTTTTCACTTTAATTCTATGGAAATGGGGCAAAACTACCAAATAGAATATTAATGGCAGGAAAATTCTCATTGTTCTTGAAACGATCAAAAATCAAAATTAGTTTCGAATCCAAAAAATATTTTGAAACTAACTTTGTCAAAATTTTTGGCAAAAATTTGGTAGTCAAAGTATCAGTGAAGAAGTGAATATTAACGAAAGGAAAAATCTTGTAGTTCTTGAAAAGATAAATCCTTACACCCCCGACTTGAGATCAAAGTAAATTCTCAAAATATACAAAGTAAGGTTCGTTATTTTGGTTAGTTGTACCTTCGGTTGTGTTTTTGAATTCTCCCCAGAACTCCATAGTCAGATAAAATAAACAACCTTATCGACTTTGCCATAATCTACACCCCTTAACAGTCTGTAACCCAAATCGGTTTATCGTTACGTAAAGAGATTTAAAAATTTTCGACTGCAAATGGCAATGCTAAAAACGAATCGAAAATAAACATAAATCGAATTTTGCGATAACCAATCGACTTTTGTATTGGTTTAATTCAATTTGAAGCCACTAGACTTTGATTTTTCTAGTACCAGTCACTCATAACGAACACAAGTGGAAAATAACATTGTGAAAAATGTCAAAGGTAGAGGACGGGACAAATTCTATTCAGTTGGTCATCCATCAGATACAGATATCGAGGATAAGTGGACTTTTATTTAATTTGTGCTATTTTCTCTCTAGCATTTTTTTCACAAATTTTTACAGGAGATGAGATTTTTTAAGGGATGATTTCGACCACTTAGTGGAAGACATTCGGAATAATACTAAATTTATATTTGTAGAAAAAAAATGAACAGCTTGCCTAAGTTAAAATAGTAATAGACAGTAAAGTGGTACTTAAGTGTTAACACGAATTTTATATTTATATTAAATAATAAATTTTCGGCTGGCAATCGGCTCTGTCAGCTACCAGATGTTACGGGCACATACACTTTATTCTTTAATATTTCTTTTCTTTTAACTTTTTCAATACAAGCGATTCTTTTTCTTGGATTTCAAAACACACAACACTTAGAAACAAATAGATGCGGAAAAAAAAGAAAGTTAATATTTTTTTTTCTTTCTTTAAACAATAGAAGATAAAAAAAAATATAAACAAAATTTCTTTTTTTGTATTACAACACTTATAGAAAATAATTTCTTTTTGTTATTATTTTTTTTTGCTCATACCGTACCAATGAAATTCATTTCTTTGGCGCCTTTAATAAATACTAGCTCGCCAAGGAGTCCGTCTTGATGTTATAAATTTGGTTAAGATACCACTTGCACTGACGCACTTTGTGCACTGAACTCGAATTCATGATGTGTAGCTTGTTCAACACTAAAAATGACTTTTTACCCGCATTCGTTGGGGTAGATATAGCGGCAAAAATTTCCTCCTGCTTACCGAGAAAATCACCACCATCACTAAAATACTTCTCTCTCGCTATGTACTGTAAAAATCAACCCCATCCGAACTTTTATATACTTGGAGTATAGTTGGAAGCGCAGGATACTACCATAGCCAAGAATGGGAAAAAAAATTTGGTTCCGATGGGACAAGGGATGAGAAAAGCTTGAACAGTATTCGGGGTACGTTTTGATGAAAGTCGAAAGCTTACGGAGGGGGAGTGAAAAGTAGTGACGTCACATTAACCGAAGAGTATCCAACACTATAAGTTGATACTGCAATAAGGACACGCGCATGACCAAACAGAATCCACCCCATCCCCAAGCCGCCAGTTTTACTATCGCGAACAGTACTATCCGGATCCCACCACTAGAATCACAACCCTCCCCGTCCAGCCACCCAACCATACGGAAAACGTGTCTTGTACTCAAATGTGGAGCACCATTGCCTCCCCCTATATGTCTTCTGGACATGTCCTTTTTTGCATTCTCTTTCTGGCCTAGAGAAGAACCAAGTGGCATTTTATACGATCATATCGCATGTCTTAAACATCACTTCCTTATATAGCAGCCTCATAGCTCATAGACTAGCTAGCTCCTTCCGGAGTACATTACACACATCCTTCAAGACATAGCCTTCTTCATTTCACATAGCAGAAATGATTACTAGGGACTCGCTACGATATATGCACTACGTCAATAATTTCATATCTTCGCAGTGTCCTATGCGGAATAGCGTTCTCGACCAAGCTATGTATAGGGGTGTACTTTGCTCGGCCTTCAAATTAAAGACGTTGGAAATTGTCGCACGCAAAGGACGAATTCTTTCCATAGGCTTCACATATAAAATCATATACGTATGTCATTTCCGTATCCTTTAGTTTAGAGCTGGGAATGTAATTGGTACTTGGCGACGTGCATATATCCTTTATTTAAAAAGTTTAAGAGCGCCAGGCCGTGGGGAGTGCGGGCAATGGGTAACATCTCCATATGTTGGCTATAAATGGTGACCCGATAAACAGCCACCCCCACCTTACGCAGGACGAATAAATTCTGTAAATTATTTAAAAAGTTGTTCAAATGGTGACAATAAAAGGAGGCGTTAAATTCTAAGGACGTGGTTTATGTGCAAGGTTTATCTCGGTTTTGTTCTACGCTTATGTAAGATTCCCGGAGATGGAATGGGTACAGTAGATGTGAGTAACTCGTGATTCTATTTGATACCCATCAGTTGTATTACATTACCGAATTTATATTAATGGGCTCCTTCCTTATGCGGTGGTATGTTTGAGGAATATGTGACTGAAGCGAGGAAGGCAAATTATCCCGAACTTTAACGTTAGCTGAATAAATAATCTAAATGTGAATTGTGTGCAGTGAATTTATTAAGAACGATCGCGATGTACTCGAGATAACCTATTTTGATTGATTTAAATGTCGCGAAAGTTATGTAGTTCATTGTGCATATGTAGCTCTATTAATTAGGGTTTAAGTTGAATACGAAACATTACACAGATAAAATGAACAGTATTTTACCGGCAAAACTAAAAGTTTAAATTAGACTCTACTGAGAAAAAGTGTTTCTTTTCGGTACTGAATACCATCAAAATGTAACCCAAGTGTGCGATTTTCATTTATTGTTTATTTATTGAAGTAATTTTTTCTTCAATACTGTATCGGAATCGTATCAGTACTTAGTTCTAAAACATATCTTTTTATCAGTTTTGAACTAGAACTACAAGTATCGATAGGTATTATAAGCTGATGGTCTTTGAAACTAGTGCTTAAGTATAACTGTGTATATTTATATGCCTTTTATTAAAATATAGTAATAATAATTATTATTAAAGGCAGATGGTACTATACCACAACCGAACTGAATAAAATTAGCAATTAGATTTTTAACATGTTGGAGGTGACAATTTTATGCCATCATCATCAATGATGCCACAGCACAAATCGGGCCAGATCCTGCCTTTATGCCAGTTATACCTACGCATATGTTTCTTTTTCCAATTCATTGAAATAAGAATTTCAGTACTGTATAGATACCGCAAACCTCAGTACTGAAGTTATGTACAAGAACAGTACTACCTACATTCGATATTAAAGACCTATTCCCAAAACTGAGTCCAAGGCGATGTTCACATCGCATAAGGGAGTTGCTATTGTAACGTGTGTATTTTTTCCACATTGAAGACGAATTTGTTGTAACTATTTTCGTAGCCTGGAATATATATATGTAGAAATTGCTACCCCAATGAACTGACTGTGATATCTGTTTCTAACTTACTACCTTCATAAACATGACGCTCCGCCATGAGGGGTTGGGCTGTGGACTCATAAAATATTCCCAGAAAAAAAGTTGCGGAACATGGAAACTAAAAACAGACGAAAGACGGTGATGTCCCCAAAAAATCAATCGGATGTAATTTATTGAAAAAAATATTGGCAAAAATTTTATCCACATTTGGTTGCTATCGAAAAATGCCTTGTTTTTGTATTTAATTAAAGAGAAAATGATTTTTATTTAAACTAAAATTTGATTACTATATAATAATGGTTTCCCACAGACATGACACGTTTTGAAATTTCGAAAATTGGTGCACAAATAGTGCACAGAATACGTGCCCACATTATGAATGTACTCCGAAAACAAAAACCATAAACTGTAGGTAGTACAGTGAAGTGTGCAATGTTTCGGAGTACTTTCCTACGTACATTCATGATTGTATGCTATTTAATGAAAAGTAGTTAAGTGCTATGAATGTTACCGAAAAAAAACCCCGACATTTATTCCACCAAAAATAACTTTTTAATGCAAATTGTCTGGAGGTGCATTCTGTTTAGCAAATGAAACAAGATAGTCAAGTTTTTCCTTATTATCCTTGAAAAGAATTTCTCTATTGCAAAGAAATTTTACCATGACTTTGAAATATCGTGCAAAAAATTAAGAATTTATTTTGGTGTCCTTTGTGTCTTGTTGCCCTACTGTGTTAAAGTAATTATCTTGAGACTTTTAAGTATAAAGAGTACAATATTTCTTATCCGCACCAAAAAAATGTATTCGCGTCATGTATAGTACGTCTGGAGAAAAATATACTTTACCACCAAACCTCAAAGAAATGCGATAATACCTAGACACCTCCATTTGTATTATAAATATAATTTTTAGTATCCAGTTAGAATGCGTTCAAAAAAGCTACAACCTTTTTCTTTTTTGATAAACTATCTTTTGGGCACTCTATGCCCATTCTCTTTTCTAATGACCATTATATGACCTAAATATATATATCAATGTTTAGGGCATTAGGAAAGAAATGCCAAAAAATAAACTAGAGTTCTTTAATTTATGTCGACCTTCTAATCAATAATCAGATAAGAAGAAGAACTTTAAATGCAATGAAACAAACGCCTATTCACCAATTCAATTCGGACACATAAATTTCGCGAAATGCATCGCTAAAAAAAAGTTTTCAAATAAAATTGTCTACTGCATCATCTCTTTTATCATTAGCGTGCGGACAGTGTTTGCGGGAACTTCCAATTTAAGTCTAATTGCAAATAGATAATAGTATAGTGTATATGATATGAAATCGGAAATATCCATCGTTACTCAAATCTGAACAGCAAATCGGTACTCCAGCGGAATACGAACTAAACTAATTTTTTTCAATGCTGAAAAATTCAGAGATCTAGTGAAATATTTTGAGTATCTACTGAATTAATTTTTATCGAATTAACTAAACATTGAATGTCAGTACTATGCTGAAATTTGACATTATACGGTGGAAAATTTATTTCATTTCGTTATACAAATGTAACTCCAGTGTTATAATACTTCACCATTTAAGTTCATTATTTTTTAATAATAAAGTAGGTAGGTGTTGTGATTGATCCAAATTTTCCGAAAAAGTTGCAACCCGGAAATTTTGTATTTACGTGTTTGAGGTCAAAAAGATCTCAAAAATACGTTTGTCCGCCGTAAATAATACCGGGTCGAACTTTCCAGGCGCTTTAAACATCGAAAAGGATATCTTTTATTGAAGACTACGAAATCCAACCTATTTTGAAAATTTTAGGAGTTTTATGAGAAAGTTTTGCAGTTTTGACTTTAAACTCAAACTCAAACAATATTTATTAATAATATGCTTAAGTATAACTGTGTATATTTATATGCCTTTTATTAAAATATAATAATAAAAATAATAATACTTATAATAATTAAAAATGCGTTAACAGAGTAAACACGTTTTAGAGATTAAACTTTTCATCTCAACAGCTAAGCTGTATCTAATAATTAAAGCACTAGGTTTTAATCTCGATCACAAAAGTGAGTTAATTGATATCCACTCAAAAAAATCCGATATACTCTCATTCTCATTGCACGGAAAATTTGTCGAGGAGGTCAGATCTTAATGCAATTGTACGAGTAAATCGATATAGGTTGGCGATAAAATGGTCGAGAAGGGAGTTTTAAGTGGTGGAAGTCATAGGTGTACTAGGTAATACAAAACAAGTCTTTTTTTGAGAACTCAGAACGCTCGCTTATTTTATCACCAAGTAACTTTACATTTTCTAGCTTAAACCATTCCTGAAATACGAAATTAACAAATCTTCCTTAAAATATACATGTCAGTCTCTTTTAACGATTGTGTAATTTGATTTTAGTTCGAAGTTTATTTCGAAATTGGGCTCGAGGTCGTTGTCTAAGGGCCGCTACTATTTAGGAGTATTAAATAAGAATGTTATTAGGATCTTAACTTAACGCACGCACATTCCCCAAACGAAGACGACAATTTTATTTCATTTTCACAAAGTAAAAAGAAGCTGTATCTTGGCGTTTGAATTTAATTTCACAGAAGAAGCTCCTCCTGTCCTGAGTAAACGAACGTATAATCAATTCAGTCCAATTTGTAGAGAAGCCGGCTGAACGTTCCGTCGTATTAAGTCACATTAAATGGCTCGTAGTAAAATACGAACATCGTTTTAATGAAACAAGAAGTGCTAATATCCGTAGTAACTTAGTTTATAGGTGGACATCTTTTGCTTCACCACATTACACTGATAATTGGATGCGCATTTAATACGATGTGTGGCCGTAGCCTAAGAAAATTCTATGCCATAGCTTCCCTTCAATAAAAATCAAAATAGCCCATAAATTGCTGCTTATTTTCCACAGGGCTATTTACCTTTCTTTTTTCCACCAAGTAAACGGAAAATTATTTATGAAATTACTTTACTTGGCTAACGAACGAATATTATTAGGTATACAGTGCCATAGTTGATTTTAGTTGTGTGACTCCTTTAAGACGCGTATAGCATTCACAAAGAGTGAACTTTCTTATTAACTTATCTTCACAATAATGTGGGAGGTGTATCCGCTGTACAACGTACGAGTAAGGTAACTTTAACATTCCCGAAGAGTGCAGAGAGACGGTTAGAAAATTAGCCTTCCTTGCATCCCGACCTGATTACGACAGTTGCTTAGCATTAGGCCATTAGTTCTTTATGTTCGAATTAAGGAGATGTACGTGATACGGAAGATTGATTTCTGCGACGTACGAGACTAAAATAATATCTGGAATTTTTCTTATCATAACTCTACGATATTGTTGCTTAGTTTCATCGATATTGCACTTGGGGCTATTTTGGCTGTCGACGAAGGTAGTTTCGTTTTGGAAAATTGTTCAAACTTTTCGGTTTACGAAGGTACCATACCTACCTACATTCAATTTGTGGCTTTAGTGGCAATTATGTAAGATTTAAGGTCGGAAAGTTTGTTGTGTTGTTGAAGACATACCTGAAACAAAGAAGAAAGTTCACATTCATTATACAAGTTTTTATGTTTTATTTTTGTTCGGTTATGAAGTTATGATTAATAGATAAAGTTTTTCGAAGAAATTTTGATGTATAGTTGGGTGTCAAGACGATAATAATTCAGTTAGGAATAATTGAATGTCAAATAATGCAGTTTAACACAAAAGTTCTTAGCTAGAGTTTCTTAGCCTTAGAGTAAGAGCGAAGAGCAATGCAGTTATGAGAGTAGCACGCTTATAGAACACTGTGAGGACGTTATAAATGTATTATGAGAATTAGATGTTCAATTTATTAAAGGTATTCTAATCTGACGTGAATGTTTACCTATCTCAGTGTTTGGAGAAAGGCAGTACATAGAAAATATAATAAAAACATTCCACAGTCATGATAGGCATCAGTCAATCAAATGACACCCTACACAAATAATAAACTGTGATTTATCAATATAAAGTATGGGGATAAATAAACAAATTTTTAATATACTATCAGACCTATTCAACGCCAGAGTCACAAGTCACAAAGTAGGTGGAGAGTCACAATTTTGTATTAATTTTGAACTAATTGTGACTTTCCACCTACTTTGAGACTTGTGACTCTGGCGCTGAATAGGCCTGTATAACTAATAAAAAACAATGAGATGGAAACAAAAAATTCAAACTATATTTTTTTTTCACTAATTCTTCGAGTTTACAAATTTTCAAAAAAATCAGCGACTGTAAAGGGCACAAATTTTACCATTTTTGGCGATTCTTTATGGAATGACTCAAATCCCTTTCTTGGAACGCGCACTATGCTACCATTTCATTTTTTACTGCAGCAGCATATCTGTACTTGTCAAGCTTTACACTCAAAAAGAATTTTATTTTTCTAGTGCAATTGATTTGTGAGAAATCGTTATATAAAGTTTTTCACCCCCACCCCCGTACGTCACTGCCCCCACTCAAAAATTTGTTTTCAATCTTTCCTCCTAGTATAACCACAGCTATTTGTTAAGTTTGAATTGTGTGTCAGTAAGAGTTTAGGAGGTATGGTTTTTAGAATGTGTCGATCTCGGCTTTCTTGCGTTTCGGACGCATTATTCCTCCTCCCTCTTTTTTTGCAAACGGATCCACTATCGAAGCTCTATATAAATTCCAAGTTTCAGCCTCCTAATATAAACGATTGCTAAGGTCTAGAAACTAAAATTTTTTGTCCCCTCTCCTACCCTCTCATACCCACACCCCTCTTAAATATACCAGTCGTAGAGGTTCATTCAATTTACCCACCATAAAAATTTCATGATAATACCTCAACGGGCTTGAGAGCTACGCCTCTTCAAACTGTTTTGCGTACGGCGTACAGACGGACATTTTTTTTTTTTGGGGTTTACTAGTTTTAAAACGTGGGTAGCAAATATTTTTGAAACTTCAGGTCGATCACAATACTTTATTGTTAAAAAATAATAAAGCAAAATTAAAGTTTATAATTCTTCACGCTCAGTTGCAGTTCTAATTTAAAAAACATGTGGCGTGATATTTGTATTAAATAAGTAACATCTTAGACACGTTTTAAAAACATGAGTGTAAAATGTTTCATAAGGGTTCTGTGTTTCATATAGAAAACATTTTAGAATCACCTTTTTAAATTTTATCTTTAACGTGTGTTTCTAATTTTTTATAACTCGTTATTGAATCCCGACCATAAAATGTTACTAAAATGGTTCAATGTAGTTTAAGGAAATTTTTCTTAAATACTATAAGTTATATTAGTGGCTAAAATAAATACAAACTGTCTATATATGTACATATATTTAAGTATTATTGAATTAAATTAACTATGAACTAGTGGCTCATTTTAAAATCGGGTATGTTATAATGCAACCTTTCACTATTTTGTAACATTAAAGTAGCTTTTTAGACACCATGTTTGATAAATGTTTCAGCTTCTTCGAAGAAGTGGCGCAATTTGACCTATAGTAAGTATGTTTGTAGTTACCCTATTTTCTGGAAGAAGAACCTATAAACCCATACAAAATCTCGACGTGATTCGAACTCACGACTTGTATAATCGCTCTCAGTTTTTGGGGATCTTCAAAGAACTGCGCTATGTCAAGGACACTTTCCCGAACCCTTAAACTTTATAAAAACTACCCTACATATTTATTTTAATCCAATCATATCTTTGTAGCTTTTGAAAACGAGATAACCTTCGACAAATCTTCACATAAATGACCAAGAAATAGAACATTCTGTCAACATCTTAAAACTTTTCGGTTCCACCCGGGCAGGCACCATCAAAACTAATGGCAAAAGTTAGCACCAAGCACCTGCTACGATATTGGAAACGAGCCAAATACCACTTTCTACTTGGAGCTCATCGATTCGATACAAATTATTGTTTTCGAAACTAGTTTTTTTTTCTTTTCGATTAATTTTTATATCGGGGACGCCAATCAATGAAGGAGATAAATTAGAGAGCAGTCACGTTATTTGGACGAATGTTGATAGGAAATTTTATCGATCGTATTTAAAAGAAATAATTGAAGGAAAAAAATTAACAATATTTTTGATGTTCACTAATGCTGATTCACTTTAGAATCGTAGCTCATGTGAATATAATACCACTTATCTAGATGAATCGTTAGTGATTCGCGATTTTCTGCACCGTATTTCTAGCCTCAATATCGCGAAATTTTCTGGGTTATATATCTGTGAGTTCTACTTGAACCAATTTGTTTGGGTTCAATTAAGCAGCTTTTACTGATTGATGCCGAAGCTATTTAGGTTCGTGAAAATACTTTAAGGTAA
The DNA here is from genome assembly GCA_949128065.1 of Beris chalybata. NCBI lineage: Eukaryota > Metazoa > Arthropoda > Insecta > Diptera > Stratiomyidae > Beris > Beris chalybata. The sequence continues at coordinate 139,496,883 of OX421894.1, forward strand.
AATAAAATTTCAAACAACTAACAACGTTCCACCTTTTTTCCATATTTCGCTTCAAATAAAATTAATACGCAATTAGCGTATTCACGGAAAATAAAATCTGCCTGTAATACCCCATATTCAAAGGATGTAATTAATAATGTGACGCCATCATGGAAAATGTTTTATATCGAATTTAATTATAAGTCTATATAGAATCGAGTAGGCTTTTATTGAGCGTTGAGTAGATGTCGTGTGTCCAATTTATCACAGTATAATTCCGATCTAATAAATAAATCAAATTTGCTGACCTGTCCCTTTATAGATGGAACGGGCAAATTTATAGACCGAAGTGTCTTATTTGGTTTTGATTTATGGCAAGGGGTCATTACAAATCGTACATCAGTATGAAACTGATATATACACTTAATATGAAATAGATGCCAATTAAAAAATGATTACGAAAAAAATCGATTAAACTTTAGTTATTTTCCCGGGTAAAATGTAGCTGGTTTTTTTACGATATTACCATCCTGATGGAGGGTGATTTTTCCAAGAAAATGTAGTGTCATGTTTCTCGAATTTTGTCATTTAGCTCAGGTTTTCTCATATATCGAAGTAATTATAGTTTCACGAGCTCCTCAGGTAAATGGATTTTTTTTACAATCAATTTTTAAGGTTTCATATGCTTTCACGAATTCCGACGTATCTCTTAGATATTGATGACCATAACGATATCGAATTGAGTATTTTATGTAATCGCCTCTTTTTGATATTCAATTCCTAAGAGGGTACAAAGTTGTTTTGTTTTTCATCCACTGAGAGGAAGAAACGTGTGTTGCAGAATACATGCTGTCACGAATTTAGCCATTTGTTTTAGGTCTTATTAAAAATTGAATAGATTTTTCCTTCTGCGATTTTTTTTTGCCTTTTTTCCTAAGAGGATGCAAAGGTGTTTTGTTCTTCATCCACTGAGAGGAAGAAACGTGGGTTATAGATGCTGTCACGAATCTAGCCATATATTTTAGGTTTCATTAGAAACAAGTTTTTTTTATGATAATTCTTGAATGTTGGTTCTTACAAGGACCTCATTAATTTTTGAAAAAAATATTTAAAAATTTTCGGACCAAATATTTGATTGGATGAATAAAAATCAATTGTAAACAATGAGCTCTTATTATGTAAAGTCAAATATCATCGAAAGAGTCCTTGTAACTCATTCTGCAAATCCATTACCATTTAAATATGTTCGGTTGTAAAACGTTTAACCTTGTTTTTTACAGCAAAAGAGGCCCCAATTTTTTGAAAGCATTCAACACATCTTGTAGTTCTGGATTTTATTTCTTATTCAAGGAACGGCAAAAGTAAGTGCTTCCGATTGCTGAAAGTGTTTCCTTGAACGAACTCATACTTCAAATTTTACCTCCTTGCCGTATGAGTAAAACTCACTGCAGTGATCCGAAAAGTACAATCAAGGTCCTTGTAGCCCAATTGCATACATGGCTGCAAGTCCTATTAATTATAAGTCTTAAGTACAATGTCTGTGCCTTAATATCATTAGATTGTGTTCAACATAAAAATACACTTTATTCGGAATTATAAGGCGACACGTGTCGTGTAACGAAATAAAACGTTTCCGAGTGCAATACAATGGCGGGCGAGTAAGGGGGAGTGAGGTTTGAAAGGTTACAACGGTTTTATTTCGTACATCTTGGCTCCCTCTACAAGGCTTTTAAGGGTTTTTATAGCCTTCGTTTGGCATCTACGAATGTTAGACGTTGTAGATTATGTATACGGTCCCATATGCTCATATGTAGGTGCCACCTTCCGTCCCAAAATAAGCGATGCGGGTGCTAGTTCGTGACAAGTGGAATATGTTAAAAGCATTTCCCTTCCTTTTTTCCATTCTCTTCATCACAAAACGCAACCACACATCGGGACATGGTGAGTAGGCGATTTTCCTTCAATTTCTTTTCTTTTCGGGTTTCAACCTTTCCCTTTTGCGAAGATCCCACTTGCCTGTCGCTCCTTAAGGGTTTAAGAAAATAAATCGCTGGATAATACTAAAGGCACGTTCCGATTTATGAAAATGTTCGCTTCGTTAAAAAAAAGAGAACAGAAGGACATACGTAACGTGCACGAAAGAAATATGTCCCGGACTGCAATAAAATAACAAGATCTTAAGAAGGACGTGGAGCAGCAAAAAAAAGGACTCTGAAAAGCGAATGGAAGGAGCTGTGAAGGACGACATACATCTTTTTATTAACGCCCTTATCGTTCAGGACGGAGCTTTTAATTTAGTTCCGGAAAATTCCTCTACTCTCCAACATCCATTCAAACTTCGCTAACTCCCGCTTCAAGCGATAAATCAAATTTCTAGGATAAACAGCCCATACGCTACGCGACTGGTTTCTATTTCTCTATATCACCCCGTACGAGTAGTATACACCATCCTACTTATGGCGATACCAAGGAAGCACATATGGAAGTTGTTAGATCCGATAGCGTAGAAGTTCTTGAAACACCCTATACGCTCTTGGTTCCGTTCGCCAGAATACTGGTGAGTGATTGCGGGCTAGACAATAGACGAGATAGAGCGAAGCCTTCTATCATTCTTATAAAATGTGAGGAATCTTTCTATGCGGAATTCTAAATTAACCACGGGACGTGAATAGATGGCTAGTTACTTCACCCGGAATAAATAGGATTATTAAGTTCTTCAATTTCTTCGCAATGGCTAAATGGATTAAAAATCGCTGGCAATATTTTCTGTTCGTGTTGGAAAAGTAATGGGATACAGTTCGGTGTTGAGGAAAGTAAGTGAAAATGGTAACTTTGGAAAATGTTTGGGGTTAATGTCGGTACTCGACTTACGTAAAGGAAGAAAATTAAATCAACTTTTCGCTTTGTTCGAGTTTTTGTTGGTCTTGTAAAAGAATCTACTACAAAAATTTAAACTAAATTTAAACTAAATTTAACTAAATTTATACCACACTTTACTGTCCAGATGCGCACTATCTCGAGAGCCCACTGAAGTGTCCACCTAAAAGATATTTAAACATGTATTCACACCGAACCTTCAGACTTCTTGAATATAGAGCTGCATTACCGTATAAGCCTACTGGGTAACCATAGAACTTCTCGACAAATATTTTGCAAAAGAAAACAGCGGAAGTGCGATATCTATTGTATATTTATATCTATCTAACATTGGCAAAATATCGTCAAGTTGAACCGTAGATGAATCACATTTTCTTCATCCAGACGTTGAATAATCGAAATATCCTTACCATACCCAGCACGATTCGTTATAACTTCTTATATGATTTGTTATATCGAAGCTCTTCGATAAAAGACATTATGTACGAAAAATAGCACTTACGTATCTAAACCATTGGTGAAGGTAAAGAACAAACAGTGTTCATTGGCGAAAGATCATCAAAATCGAATTGTAAACGAATCACATTTTCTTCATCGAGACAATGAATAATCGAAATATTCTCAGAACAACCAGCACGATTCGTTATTACTTCGTATATGATTCGTTATATCGAAGATCTTCGAAAAATAGAGTATCTAAATCGTTGCAGCAAGTAAAGAACAAAAAGTACCCTTCGTTTATTTGAACCCTTTGAATAAGTAAGTACACCAAAAGAAATCAAAATTTTTGAAATATTGAAAACATTAACGTCTATTAGGCTTTCCGCTACAATTGAAATACAATTTTTTCTTTAAATTAATGCAGAGTTCGGGCTTAGTACGGAATACTGATTCATTTTCGAAGAATCAGTTAGATGAGATTATGAGGTGCAATCGGTTGCGAAATAGAGAATTGAAGATTCGTTTTCGGCATAATATAGCGAATCGTTTTCGGTGTAAAAAAGCGAATCATTTTCGGTATAGTAAAATTACAAATCATTTTCGATTTTTCATTATCATTCAAGGGAAATTTTTTTGAATTTACAACGAGGTTATGGTGGTAGCAATCAGAACTATAGAAAAACGCCAAAATTCGGATTAATTTATAAATTGATGAAGTAATTATGAAAATTGTGAGATTTTAACAAGTTTTGTAGAAACGGAGTAAATTGGTTTTGCGCATTAATAGGTACTCTGATTATTTGTCTTTTATTCTAAACTCAACCATATCACATTTTTTTACATGTTGGGCCTAGTAAACACCAAAAAAAATCCGTCTGTCCGCCATAGACATAGTTCTCAAAAAATTTTTATAGCAAGTAGATTGAGTGAGCCCCTACGACTGTCGTCTTTTGGGTGGGGAAGGGGTATGAGGGGATGCCGGAGAGCGTTTTAGACGGAAGTTTTAGTTTCTAGATCTCAGGAACCACATACGCTAGGAAACTGAAACTTGGAACATACTCGTATGTATGTAGAACTATAATAGTCGACCTATTTGGAAACTTATCGATATAGTTGGTGGAGTGTGGGAGTGGGGGAAAAACAATCAGTCTAAAACGCTTGAAAGACGAGATTGAAACATTGTAAAATCCATATCTTATGAACGAGGCTGTATGAAGGTTGAAACGTTGTGGTTGTCTTTAGGAATACTTCGAGACCACAAAAGAGCTAAAATCTTTAAGGGGGTGGTGAAATATCAATATCTTCTGAGTGTAATTACACTAGGAAAATAAAATTTGGTTTCTGTACCAGTGGAGTCTATTGAAAGTCATTTTTCAAAACATATAATTTTAAAATCTCGAAAACGGCACTAGATGTGATCTTGAAAATTTTAAAGGAGTTGGAGTAAATAGACCTCTGGTAGAGAAAATTTTGCGGTCATGGGTGCTGAGGGTGAAGATGAAGGTGAAAGGGGGTAGAAAGAAAAACATTTTGATTTTCATTTCTCGAAAATGAATGGAAATCTAAAAATTAACGACTATAAAAAGACATCCTAGAAAAATCATTTTCTTATTAGGAGTAGAAGAAACAGGAGTGAGTGGTGTTTTTTTTTTATATTTCAGAAACGGCTTATGCTAAAAAGTTAAAACTTAGAAAATATATGTAAAGACACTACTAGAGCAATCAAAGCAAAATAAAATCTGCCAAGAGGCTGGACACAACTTTATTATTTTTTGGGTAGAAGTCCACAACGCATTTAATGCTGAGAAGCGATACAGGTACTATGCAACTGACAATCTCTATTCAATAGCCTCCTAGTTTTTTTTTGTTGTCAGTTGCATAGTAACCTACACCGCATCACAGCATTAAATGCATTCCGGACTTCAACCCAAGAAAATAAAAAATAAAAATAAAGTTGCGGCTAGGCTGTTGGCAGATTTTTTTTTATTCAATTCTTACTCGAGTTTGTTTCCGAACACGTTCCAGTTATCGCGTCGCATCGCTTCACGCACACGCGTCGCGTTCGGTATAACGATTTTTTTCAGGATTCAGACAATTTATTTTCACGATTAAAAAAAAAGTGAAGATGAATCGAGTCGGATATGACAGTACTATCAACAGTGTTTTAGTTTGTGCTTTAATAGAACAGAAAAGTTGTGTATAAAAAATCTACTACTATCTGGCAGCTCTGATGGTATTCCTGAAACCGATAAAAATATAAACAAAGTTTTTTATTCGAAAAATTACTGAAACCAAGCTCAAGAAAACTTGCTACTTTCAAGTCTTAAAATTTATAAAGGTGGAGTTGAAACCGAGAGATAAATACACAAATTTTCTAAAGACATTTGAATGGAGGCTGCTTAACATATTCTTAATTTTCATTCTTGTACCTGAAACTGTCGGTAATTAACTTCAATCTGAAGATATTGGTAATATTCTGTAGTACTTAGATATCCTCTTGTTGCTAAAACCTCTTAATATGCTAAAATACCACTCAAAGTAATAAAGGCCAGCATTGAAACTCAGCGTGATATTATACCCAATCCCAAATAATGTTGATTGAAGTTTGTATGTGTAATTAAGGTGAGTACTCATTTCACTAAAAACTGCTGGAGATAGTTCCAAACCTTTAGGGAAACTGAACAGTAAAACGACTCCACAGAAAACAAATTAAATTCGGCACCTTTTAGTAGAACCACAGGCAAAGGTTAGCTATTTAAATAAAATTAAAAAGAGTGTGGTTGCGTTTGTCTCAAAAAAGTTTTATACACGACTTTATGAATAGATGTTCGTAACTACTGTGCCTTTCAACTTCAAGCTTTAAAGGCCATCCCAAATGAAATTGTTCAGTACCAAAATGGACTTGGGTGAAATACGAAAACCACTCAAACAAATTTCAGAAGTACTTTCATTGCGGAAATAACCCCATTCCGTTCTACTCAGCGGTTCAGCGATGACGGCAACTATTAGTACATTCTACCTTATCTTTTTATTTTTAATTTTCATAAGATAAACTTTACATTTAATTGCTGAATTGTTTCAGTCTACAGAAACACCTGTCCTGCCCGTAGACAGGAAATAATGTACACTGCTAAAACTAAAAGCGAGGGCGAAATAAAAAAAAATCGTCCTTCAAGAACCCCATTTGCGGACGTATTTAGATTAAAAACTTTTTGTTATTAAGCTCATAAAATGCAGAGCATAGAGTCCTTTATGCGGGCTTGTAATGCAGATGTTGTGGTTTCCTGTTCGTCTGGCGAAGAGCCTTCTGACATGACATACACCAAGTAGCTAACTGGGAGATAGTTAGTATGACCCCTGTACACCACTTAATTGCCACTCCAGTAGGATCCATACAAAAAAATGACAAAGGGGTTGATATACTATAGACTAACATACGCAGCTAGGGATGCTCCAAAACCCTATTAACTTTCATGCCCAGTGGATTATCATAATGAGTTTCACAGATTGATTAGATTACAAAAAAAAGGATCCACTTCGCGTTGAGTGTGAGGATGGACTACTGTCCAGGAAAATCATCCCCTAGAAGAATAAGACTAGATAAGAATAACTGAAATTCTTAAGGATACGATAGTTGGTTACAATAATTAATGGAATACCAGCTGCAAATTAGAATGTTACTTTCTCTGGGCCCACTGAAAGATTCTTTTATCACATTTTCAAGGTAGAAAAATGACGGCAAAACTCATCTCTTTGACTTTGATTAATTTTTTTTTCCTGGTTACATTCTCCTTCATTTAATCTACTTGTCACGAATAGAGCTGTTATTTTATCCATCTTGAAGTTTATATATATAGTATCCACAAGACGGTTGTGGCTTTATCGTGTGGTTCCGATTTACGTAGTAGCCGGAGTTGTAGAAGGATCGACGGGAAAAAAAGGCAAATTGTACGGCGGAAAATAGGAATCGGTTCTGTGAGTAGAATGTCTTTTGAGAAAAATATTTCTTTTGCTCTTTCACCCGACTATTTGCAGACTTGAAATTGCTTTTGTATTGCCTAAAGCACGTTTTCTTCGACCTATACCAGCTGTTTTTCGTATTTCTTCGGTGATTTTTTTCTAGTCGTAGCGTTTTCTTATCCTAGAAATAGGGAACGGTGTGAGATATCCTATTACATAAATAGTGTATTCTGGGTAAACTATTATCTTTCGGTGTGAGAAGATGATACAGTTGAGTAAACGATCTTAAGATTGATAAAATTTCAGATTCATTTAAATTGCAGTACAAGTAGCGCTGATTTGATCCAGAATTTTGATACTCTAACATGCTACCCTAACAACCAGCACAACTCGATCTGTTTTCAGTGCAACATTACAACACCTACCGGAAAAGGGAAGAAAAGCATCCGACTGGCTATCTTGCAACATCTAACCAGGAATGCGTGAAAAATTTCGTAAAGTTTAGCATTCTTCTCCACCGCTTCCTTCATTATCTGTTGTACTTACATTTCACGAACGTTTCACATAAACCTCCGAATATGCGAGAAAGCTTACGACTCGACACATGCAGTATATAAGCTTGTCTCAAAGCTTGTATGCCACAGTTTTCTACCACGGTGAAGCAATACGACGGTCTGTTTTACGCGAAAGTATTTGTAAAGTGACTTGGATTGGTAGCAGCGGTAGATCAGTGATGAAGCAAAATACAAATAGAGAATTGTTATTTTTTTTTCAATTTTCATAAAACCATGGTGTCAATTTTCATAGGGTTGATTCGCTTATAAATGAAACTAGCCCTTGGCAAATACGTTGGTTCTTCATATGAAATATGTCGGAACGCTTTCCATGTTGTATATTAAGGGCATCAGTTAAAACTGATGGAATGCTTGAAAATGAATAAAGCCACACAAAAGGCCTTTTATGCTAGGATGAAAAGACAAAACAATGTGATGTCTCACAAGAATATGTCGAAATTCGTTAGAACTTGTAGAGTCACTTCCCTTAAATCTGGAAAATAATTTCTAGACGTTTAAATGAAGATCTCGATATCTCAACAGACGAATTTCGTTAAAATGCATTCACTTGCTTTTCAATGAGAACGGCAATTTAAATTTCAGATTTCTTATTCAATAACCCATTTTTGAGATACATCACCTTCACTCTTTGATCGTAGTTGACTCCTAAAAAATCAAAAAACATGTCCGTCTGTCCGCCGTATGTGCCGTACGAAACCTAAACTCTTGTTGCTCACAAGCCAGTCGAGAGACTACTTGCAACAATTAGGAAGTCCTCTTTTTATTTTAATATTTTGGAAAAGAAGAACTAAGATGTGCGTTTTTGACTAATAACTTTGTTTTGATTTTAGTAAATCCCCAAAAAGCATGTCTGTCTGTCCACCGAATGCCGTACGGAACGGAAATGCTCGTAGCTCACAAGCTTATCGTGAGACTACTTAAAAAAATTTGAACACCTTTTCGTTTTAAAATTTTGTGTAAGAAAGAACTTAGGGGAACGTTTTTGACGAAAAATTTTGATTTAGTCCTAGGGGACCCCCAAAAAACAAAAAAAAACATGTCCGTCTATCCGTCATATACAATGTGAGCGCTCGTAGCTCACACGAAAGTCGAGAGACTACTTAAAAAAAAGGAGTTCTTCTTTCCATTTTAATATTTTGGAACAGAAGTACTTAGGGGTGCTTTTTTGACGAAAAATTTTGTTTTGGTTCTAGCCGAACCCCTAAGAAACTAAAAAAAAGCTTGTCCGCCATATACGATGGACACAACCTAAACGCTTATAGATCACAAGCCCATCGGCGAAAAAAAAGGGAGGGCTCATTTTCATTTTAATATTTTAGGGAAGAAGACCGTAAATCTCTTTTTTTTAATTGTTAGTATTCTTAAGGCTGGCGTAAAAATTGTTCAAACAAATTTTATTAAATTTTTTAAATTTCCGTTATTATTGAAAAATTAAGTAAAATAAATTTTTGTTCTTACTAAATTTTTAAAAAACCATCTAATTGTTCTCCAAGAAGAACTTAGTGGTGCGTTTCTGACTAAAAGTTTGGTTTTAGTTCTAGTGTAGGTGTAAAAAAGATAGCAATACATCTTTTCATTTTAATATTTTGGGGAAGAAGAACTTAGGGGTGCGTTTTTTTACAAGTCAGTATCCGCTAATGAAAGAAGATTGGTATTTGTTCTTACCACGAGTTATTGGGGTCGAATTGGGTGGAGGGCTAGGTCTGAATCCTTGGCGTCAAAGACGCTCAAAACATTTTTAATTTATTTTTTAAATTTCAGACACTGTTGAAAAATTTAGAAAAACATTTTTTCTTGTTACAATATTTTTGGAAATATCAAAAACAAAATGGTTTTAAATTTGTGTCATTTTTTTTGATATAATTTTTTTCAGACATTTTAATTTTATTAAGCTTAAAATTAGCATAAGATTGCAAAAGACTGCATAAGATTTTCTGCATTAAATGAATGAAGTAATCAACCCTTAAAGTTCAGCTCATTTAAGCGAACCACCTTCAATCCAAGAATTCTTGGATTATTTCGACATGAAAACGACTCAGCAAGTTGAAAATAGTTTCGTTGACCTGAAAATTCTAGATTCTTTACTGTGCAAATTTAATGACGGAACTTTGACAGTATTTGCTGCTGCTTCAGTTGCATAGGGATAATCTCGTATAAGAACAAACCCTCGATAAAAAATAAATCGATTGTAAACTGACTCTACCATATAATTTCGAAACGAAACTGTTTACGTTTATCCTGACACTTATCGGAAACTTGTGAAACTGTCCCGCACAACAAACTAGTAGTTTTACTCCAACTTGAAATCCATTGAAGCACAACTTTTAGTAAATTCATTATTCAGAAGACACTTGAGTGTTTATCTGAGACGAACACCTGAATCCATCAGGAATTATCCTTGTTAGCAATGACTGCACTCTGTACTACTGCGAAAATGTTCGCGTTTTGCGCTTGATAGAGCTTAACCGATCCATTTTTTACACTTCGATTTAATCCTATTATAAATTGTTTTTTTTTTTATATATATATTCAATAAACTCAAAATAATCCGAATATGTGTACTATGTTGCTACGTACCGTCTAAATGATTTCCGAATGTACTTTGTCAAAAGCGAGCGCGCATATTTCAAATCTATCAAAGCCAGGCCAGGATCCCCAGGCAGCGTGATATTTGAAAGGATTTGTTAAAATTGAGTAAAAATGACAAAAGTCGTGCATGTGGAAGGACGATAAACAGATTAAAGGGCTCACTATGCCGGAACAAATCCGGAACAATAAGTAGCTTCAGCAATTGAACATGAATTTTCTCAATTTTCTGCAATTTGTTGCTGTTGTTCGCATCATCACTTTAATATTTTTTTAACCGGAAAGAAGAAAAAATAAATTGTGTATTTTTCGATTTCCGAAATTACCCCGTTTCGCTCATTCCGGGAATTTATTTCATCCCCTTTTGTGTTGAATTTCAAATGTTCTGGAAAATGATTTGAAGAGAATTTATTTTTATATCCTTTAGCGATTTAACAAGCGACGCAGTTACGGCGCGGGGGAATCTTTAAATTCGAGAAGGTTGATTTATTTTCCCCCGATTTTCATCAAAGATTGCAAAAAAGGACGATGGGTCTTAAAGAGAGGGATGTGTGCCTGGTACTGCAGCTTACGGAAAAGACAAATTTTAAAATCTTTTCGGATTAAAGGATTAACAGAATTTCGGATTCGGTTATTTAAGGACTTGCGTTTAAGTTGACCGACGAATAGCGGAGTTGTAATTTTTACCAGCTTTTTTAGCTGATGTAAATCAGGACCTGATTTTGGGGTAAGAGCTATTTAAATAATAAACTTTTGTAAAAGCGTAATTAGTTATTTATGGTAATTATTTTGCAAATTACAAAGAGCTTTATGAACGAGGGAGGAAAAATTAATTTGGATAGTAATGTTGTTCAGTATTTAACACAGTTTAATTTGGCTTTGTGGATAAAGGATGACGGAAAGGATAATTATGTTGAAATCTAGTGAAAATGTGATGCTGTTATACTTAAAATAGTTAATGGATTTTTTAACCTTATTATGACATCACTGATAATAAATAACTAAGAGATTTTCTTATAACTAATGCAAATTTGTTGTGTATTGCAAGATGATATCATTTGTGAGCCGTTGAAGTTATAAGCCGCATTAACTAAGCTAGGCTTGCCATAAATTCGTAGGTCAAGAATTCAATAGATTTCGTATTTTAAAATTTACAGACATAAATATCAGAATTCGTGAAAAAATATTTGTTGTGGTTCTATCATCGTGGTGAATGAGAATCGAAAAATATAGAAATCGATAGTTAATTTCTTTAGTTTCTGATTCTCAATCGCGAAGGTGATGGAACCGGTTTTAATGTTTTTTCACGAATTATGTCATATTCTCGTACCGGTCGATAGTATTATGAATAGGTTTTTACTTATACGGGCTGTTTATACAAATTGCATGTATAAAACGTCTAAAATATAATATTATGCGAAATTAAATCCTTAAGATTGTAAAAAGAGGCATACAATTTTTTACGAATTCCGCCATATCTTGTAGGTCTGATGAGATAGATATTAAATTGGTTTTTACTTTTACAAGCTTTTTTATGTAATCGACTATATATTAATTTGTCAATTTTTCATAATTTATCACCAAGTCGTGTGTATGGGTTCCTAGGTTTTCACGAATTCCGTCACATTCCTTAGGTTTTTTGAGAAAAAAAAACAAAGTTATCAAAATTAATTTTGGAGTTTTGGCTGACTTCTGCTGCACGAAGAATTTCCAAGGGTAACCGCAGTTTGTTCTTAAGCAATCTGTGTGTTGAATTAATCCTTAAAATGGTGAAAGTGACAAACTATTTTTTAAAAATTCCGCAAAATGTCTCAGATCTCAGATAATAAATTGGTTTGTTCTTTTTCGGGTTTTCTATGTAATCGACTAAAAACTAATTTGTCGATTTTCTGAAATTCGTCACCGAGTGCCGTCTAGTGCCGTCTGCAAGATTTTCACGAACTCCAACATATTTTTTAGACCTTTTTCTAAAAAAAATTATTAAAATAAATTTTGGTTTTTTTGGATCAAACTTCGCCTCACGCGGAATGGCTGAGTGTAGCTATTATTTGTGATTAAGTAGCTTGTGAGATGATTAAACCTTTAAAATTGTGGAAAGGGACATACAATTTTTCACGAATTCCGCCATATTTTTTAGGTCTGATGAGATATTAAATTGGTTTTTCCTTTTACGGACTTTTTATGTAATCAACTAAAATCTTACTTGTAAATTTTGTTTAAATTCGTCACCGAAGGGCTTAGGGGTTCCAAGTTTTTCATGAACTTCGATCATTTGAGTCTACGCAGTCTGAGAGTCTATTAACCCCCCCTCCTTTTGGTGAAAAGGGGCATTCAATTTTTCATGAATTCCGCCATAGATATTAAATTGGTTTTTACTTTTACGGGCTTTCCATGTAATCGATTTAAAAACAAATATGTCGATTTTTTTTAATTCATCACCGAGTGGTGTGTAGGGGTTCCAAGGATCTCACGAATTTCAAATCTCACGGATTCCTATATATTTTCTAGGCTTTTTTTGTAAAAAAAATTATTAAGATAAATGTCGGGCTGTTTCGGTCAATTTCTGCTGTGCGTAGAATGGCCATGTCTAACGATAATTTGAGTTTAAGTACTTTGGGAATGATTAAACCCTTAAAACCAAATCTCCTGGGTCTCATGAGATATTAAATTGGTTTTTATTTTCTATGGGGGCTTTCTATGCAAAAATTCATCCCAGAAAATCGAGTGGCGTTCAGGGGCTCTAACTTTTTCACGAATTCCGACATATTTCGTAGGCTTTTTGAAAAAAAAACCAATCCATTAAAATAAATTTTAAGTTTTTGGATGAAATTCTGTTGAATAATAGCAAAGTGTAACGAAATTTGTGTTTAAGCAGTTTGTGAAGACTGTTCTTGGTTAGAAGCTAAGCAATCCTAAGCTATTGAGCGTAACAAGGAGTAACCTTATCTAAAGAAACCAGTTAAAAGTGAGATATTTGATTATAGTATTGTAGAGAGGGTAATATTCAAATCGACTCAAAAAGAAAAGAAAATATTCAGTCAAGCAATGTGAAGTCGTACCTTAATCCTCCTAAATCCTCTTATATCGGACTGACTTTCAACTCGAGTAATCAAGAAAACCCACTGCTTACGAGCGTAATTCTTTTCATCTCTAAAAAAACATAAGAGGCTTACTGCAACCAACGAAGAAAAAATTATAAGAAAATCTTTAACACATTTCTGCAATTAAAAAAAAAGAAATCATTATCCGCATTCACTTGCCATGTCACCAGCAACTTCAACTACTTGAGAAAATTCCGCACTCGATTCACAATAGTTGGCAAGTTGGATTTTAATTAAACTCAGCTTTTAGCATAAGTAATTCCGGGAACCAGCAAGATTCTTGCATGCTTTTGATGTCGTCTCGCGAATCTGCACAAGGTCGACACGAAGGCCAGGAGGACAAGTCACGAGAAACTATTTAATCCGCCCCGCGCCCGCCTACTTGTATGAAGCGGGCTCCATTCAAACTTAGTCCAGGATTCTGCCGGGGACAAGAAATTTATCAGAACATCTCGTCTAACATTTCGCACACAATAAACACCAGCAACAACTTCTTGCCGAGGAGATCCAAGTCCACTTCGTCCTTGCAGCTCCGATACTGCCGCTTTTCGTCAAGACAAAGTGCGAAACACTAAGGGAAGAAATAGCAAAAAAAAAAAAAAATTCAACCCCATAGACGAAGCCATTACATTCCAAGACATCTCAATTTATGCACTTCAGGATAAACAGATCCTGCCGATGGGTAAAAAATTAATTAAGAAATTCTGCGAATTTATATGAACCTCATATTGCCAAGGGAATGAGAGAGTGTTGGGTGTCGAGTGGGTGTTAACTTTCTTCAATATTCGGGGGGGGGGGGGGATGATATATTCGAGATATTTTTGAACAAGTAATGTCCGACGTGTTGTAGTTGTACCGCACATTTATTGAAAAAAATTCCCAAAATTCCGGACATTCCTTTCACTTTAGGGACTATATTTGAGCTTTATTAATTTTCTGCTCGTGTCTTTTTCGATTTTATTTCGGAGCTCTGAGGGAAATGTGCGAAATATTTTCAGAAGAAAAAAGTACAAGAAAAGGGGGTTGGGTGAGTATTTTCTGTAGGAGTTTTTGCTACGAAGAAGGATGGAATACTAATAATTATGAAAGACGAAATTTTTTTCAACGGTGTATTGCAATTTAATATTTCGCAAACATTAGACATCAAGAACCTTTAATATTAATAATTGATTTCCGTTTTCAAAACATTTCTTTTAACAAACCGGTAATTATACGGCGGGGTTAAGAACCCTTAACCTCAGAAGTGGAAGAATTTTACGCGCACCTCTAGGGTAACGAGGCCCTTAATTACGTCTGCAATATCATAGTAATAATCATTACGAGCTCCCACGATTTGGTGAAAATTGGTGATGCGTAGACCAAACCCTTGCGAAATTGTATTTTTTTGCTAGGATATGAAATATTTCTAAAAGAGAAAAACTCCAATATTTTTGCACTACTCTCGAACTGTCAACATATCGATTGTCAGTTTTTTTTTTAAGTCCAAACAAAATGAAAAACAAACATTGAGCAAGAACTTACAAGTATTTTTCACCGAATCGTGAGAATCCTAGTTATTAAATTTTCATTTTTAAATTTTAAATTTTCTTCTAATTTGTTGGAAACACAACAACTCCACCTCACACCTCCACCCACCAAAAAGGTACCACTCGCAGGGGTTCACTAACTCTAATCACCCGAAAAAATTGCAACTTAATATCTCAACGGATATAGAATCTACGAGCCTTCAAGCAATTTTCCGTAAGGCGTATACGGCGGACAGACGGACATTATTTTTTTTTACTTTTCTTAATTTCGTTTCCTACTTTCTGAGTAGAAAAGTCTTTGAAAATATTCATGTCGATGTAAATTATTTATTAATAAAAAATTAATAACGTAAAAATCTACTCTGTTTAAAAAAAAAATGTGAATTTTCAAACTTAATTTTACATGAAATTTCCAGTATATTTATTTTTGTCATGTCACAGAACTCATTTATTCATGTACTTTTCAACTGAACCGCACAAATAACATTGAAAGTCTCAGAAAATTACACAATTTTTCGTGTAAAATTAACTATATTTAATTATGAATTGAAAATTACGTTCTTTTTCATGTATACCAGGAAGTAGAACGCTTAGTTCGATTTTAATTTCTAATGAAATGAAAATGAAAATTGAAAATTCATTAAACGCGGGTTTGATTCTTACCTACAGTTAGGGGTTTTATTGAGAGTATAAGTAAGTAAGAAATAATATTAAAAGTAGAATTAAGTGTGCTAATATCACTTACAATTATAAACTTTTTTTAAAATGTAAATTCAAGAGAATATGCAGTGAATTTGGTGCTGTCGAAGTTGAAATTTACTGATTGCTAATTGAAATTTACTGTTCGAAAATTAAAAATTACATTCATGGTTCACTGATTTCAATAAAACTTAAATACATATAGACACGACGGCAATTATTTCAGAGAGTAGGTTGGAGCCTTTGCAACTACAATATTGTGTTTAGTACACACTCTAAAAATTAATACACTGAAGTTGTAAAAATACAAATAATAGTAGTAATTTACAGTCTGTTTAAAGTGAAAAGCTATTGAAAGTGGGAAATTACACTCGTAAAAGCGCGTTGCTGGTTCTTACTGTAAATTTTCTATAAACTTGTATTTTCGCACAAGAAAAGTGAGACTTTGTCAACACAAGACACAAGAACTGCGTGTTAATTGTAAATGCTTCAACTTTATTTTCAATACGATGTACCCCAAGGAAATATTGCAGGCAATGGAATTTCTAGCTGAATACAAATATCAGGAAATGGATTTCTTTTAGGAAATGGGTTTTCTATTATTTCTAATATTCAACATTATCTAACATTTAAAAAAGATGTATTATTAAACTAAATTTTTTAGCAATTTTACACTTCGTGCGTGAAAAACTCTTATAGCTAATGTCTAGTCATTATTAAGTAAAAGTTTTCACTAGATTTTTATCGTGAAAATTTATATTACACTCCAGTTGGATACTACTTTTATAATAGTAGAAAATCCATTTCCTACTTTTAAAGTAGTTGTTTATTCTTTGAGTGCATGAGAAGAGGATAAAGTGAAGTTTTACGGAATATTGTTTAATTAAGGAAGGTTAGGTGGCAGCCATCCAAACCATGGATCGGCTCACTTAGACTATTTAAAAAATACATTCAATTTGACTTTTAAATCCCAATATAAACTTACTTGAAGAGGTGAGGCATATTTGTCTACTATCCAAAAGATGTAAAATTCAATGGGTTTAATTTACTGTGTACTCTTAGGACCTTTGAGTGGCTTTAATTTCGACAGCTTTACCTTTTGTTTATATATTTCCTACAAGTTTGGACTTACGTCCCGGAACATATTCAAAACCATTCATTAGTTATAGTGTTGGTTCATATTAGTTAGGTCTAATAAAATTTCCGTAAATTGATGGCAGTTTGTTTATAGAAATAAATGTAAGGTTGATTGCATTTTTACAGCATACGAAGACCAAATTGTTTATATACTGCGCTTTTGTATAGGACGAAAATAAATTGAAAAACGCCAACATGTTCCGAAATTTATACGTTGAATAAATTGCGTTGCCAGGCGGCAACGCATCAAAGCGTATAAACCCGATCCACTCATATCTCTTTGGTTTTTATTTTTTAATAAAATAGAACAACATTTTTTGCTGTTGATATCGACACTTTTATTGGGGCAATTCTTCCTCCTTTGGCAGGCTTAAAGTTGTTAAGCGCCTACGAAAAATATAAGAACTGCATGACTTTCGCGCTTTCGACAGATACCTTTCAAAATTTATGATCACAAACTTCAAGAAAATAGTAAGAATCAAGATAAGACAATTTTTTCAAAGCAAATATAACCGAAAATATGAGAAAAGACGAGACGAAAACGAAAGAAAATGCGATCAATTTTATTACGAAATAGTGCACGAAAGGTATTTCCATTTTCCATTTTCTGTTTTCCCCATTTTTCTTTTTCATCTGGTCGTTTCCTTTTTCGGTGTATTTTCATTTGCATGGAAACTTCTTTGTCATAACTTCTCTCTGAAAAGGATGCCAACTGTAATAGCACCGGGGAAAAAAACGGAATTCTGAATACGTAAAAAACCAGATGGTCGTTCTACTAACCGAATCTCAACCCCAAAAAACGGCGAGACATAAAAGGACGTTTGGGTGGATGGGTGGGTTGGTTTGTTCGCCGTTGCCACCGTTAAAGTTCTCAAAGGAAACGGTAAGAACTGTTTGATGGAATTTCTTTTTCGAAAGAAGCTCAACGCTGAAATGCAAGAAAAAAGCCTTATTTAATAAGGGTCTTATGGAATGCGGTGTTTGGATTTGTTATTTCTCTCTCAGCTGCAACTTAAGATTCGTCCTATTTTTGAGCATTTAGAGGTCCTTTCATGAAACTTATAACGTATAAGATTGATACGATGGAAGATGTCAGAAGGATAAAGTATAATAAGCATGACTAATGGAAATTTCAGATATTTTTTTAATAAGCTGTGGTATACAGTAATTGTGTCCTGGAATACGAATAATGCGAAATGCGTAGATTTATTTAATGCGATTTAAAAGACTTAAATCGTGGTTGCGGTAGCATATTGAAAGGTTTTCCAGAAAGGTTAATGGTTTTAATCCCACTGAGGTGATACTTCAGATATTGCGAAATTCTGTGAAGAAAGTGGAAACAATTTCCAAGCAAATCCCAAGAGTTCTGCAATAACCAAAAAGACGGAATATAATAGAAAATTTATAATGACCTTAAAATTTAATAAACAACAGAAATACAGCAGGTGGTTAACCGAAGGCTTTCAATGAATGACTTCGAAATAGAATCTCTCATACTGAATGAGTGTAATTCTAAAAGAGGTAATAGTCTAAAAATGAATATAATTTTAAAGTTGATCTGTACGAGGTTTTAGTATAAGAACCAAGTGACCCCACAGTTGGGCGCTAACAATGTCATCATTCTATTACAACCAACCAGTGTTCCTATATTTCTCAGAGCATTGGCGGCTGTGTTCGAACGGTTTTAGGCACAACTTAATATGTATAATTAAAAAATTAAACTAAGTTTAGGGTTTAGACAGCCTCACGTTGGGTGCCATTATTTGACTTGAAGAAATGTTATTATATTTTTTTATATATAGGTACTTTAACTAAAACAAGGGATAAAAGGAGTATTCATCAAAGTATTCGTTGCCTTAATGTTCGATAGGTAACGTATATAAAAGATTTTTTACCTATTTATTAAGCTATTGATTGATACGTTGCTACTATTAATATAAACATTTCAGATTAAAAAAAATTTTACATTTTTGTTTATATCAAAAAATAGAATGGGATTTCCATAACAATAAATGTACACTACACTCTAAAAACAGTTTGTAAAAATACTCTGTATTTAAAGCAAAAAAAAAGTGGAAAAATACACAATTTATGTAATTGTACGTATTATTTACGTATAATGGCTTTTAGCGCACAAATATACAATACTACACGATAAGGTGGACAATTACATCTATTTTGCTTTATAAAAAGAGTTAATTTAGATGTCGTTATTATATTACACCATTTATAAAGTAAATTGTGGCTTAGTGTACTGTTACTTAAAATACTGTGTAATATTATGACAGAATTAGAAAGCTCGCGAAAATTTATTTCATTATTTCATTTGATTCACGTCGTCAGGTTTGTAAAGTCCCCGAAAAGGTTTTGAGCAATATTCATAAATATGTGTTTTGGAATCTGTATTTTTTTGGCTTTATCAAATCAATTTAATACAGTATATGGTATATACAGTAAAATTGAGTTTTGAGTTTATAATTTTACCGTATAACTATATTATAAATCTGAATTAAATGGTCCTACATTTCTCCCATTGTATTGTATTTTATACAAAAAGTGAGTAATATTTGCATTCTCTGTGTGATAATTACAACACAGTTGTTTATTGGTTACGCGGCTATTGTGCAGTTATTACATAACTGATGTTTATTAATTACGCATGTGTTATGTTATTATTACAACTCATTTGTGTAATTTTCACTCTAATTACACAAGCATGTTATCTTACCATTACTATCGATGGAAAACAGTTGCCAACAATGATTTTTGTAAATTTACACTAATATTTCTTAGAGTTTAATACGAGGAAACTATTATTATCCGTTTAATGAATTTTTTATTTGTAAGTAAATATTATAACTAAAAATATTTACCACAAAAAGTGCAGCTACGTATTTCTGACTCTTACCTGAAAAAAAAGAAAATTTCATGTGTTTTTTTTAAAAAGTCAGTAATAATGATTTCAATTTTGTCAGAATTTTTAACAATTTCTTTCAGACATTATCAAGACAAAATATAATGAAGCATATTTCTGAAGTGTTTTTCTTAAAATAAAATTTATAATAAATTGAGAGGGTCGTCGAAAAAAAAATACTGTAAAGTAATACTTGGGAACCATTCTAAGGAATTAAATAAAATTGGACGTTATTATGTTGAATTCCTTTACTAGAAAAATAAATTAGTTCTTATGTCGGTGATTTGAAAATACATACATCGGTATCGACCAATTTGAGTATAATTTTAAAATAAAGTATTTTATTAATCCTATTTAATATGAATACAATGAAATTCTAAATAATTTTTTTAAAAGGAAGTGACTCGAAGTGGCAAGAAGCGATCACAAACTTTTAAGCATAACTTGTGATAATATAAGAATGAAAGTTACATTAACGGTTGAAATCATTCCACTCTTTCGTGTATCTCACATTCAAAAGTCCTTAAAAAAAATGGTTTTAACCATTGAACCAACAATTTTAGAACGCTTGATTCCAGCATTTTTGAATTGAATTTGGCCTACAAGTTGGTTTCTAGAGCTGACAGTAAATGTGAGGTGAATACCCAAAAGTCATTTGAGCACTCATTCCATAGATCGTATAATAACTGAAGAAAATATCCCTATAACATTTCGAAACGAGACGGAAAAAATTTAAATAGTATGCCCTTTGGACTGGTGTCCCGAAGGAAGACATCAGGGTGGAGATCTCGCCTTTTTCTCTAGTGATTTAAAGAAAATGAGCGAAACCCATCAAATTTGAAAAAAAAAAAATAAAAATAAGAAAGGTATTCGTGTATTCTGAAGTCGTGAAAATGATAGATTATTAATATTAGGTCTAAAATTAAGATTTCTAAAAAAACTCATTAAGCTCTAAGAAGTTCTTAATTGTTTTATACTAGTAATTTAAGGAGATACTAGCGAAATGCCACCAGTATATAAAAATACAGCACAAACTTTGAATTCGTCTTTAAGTAGTCATAAATTAGCCGAAGATAATTAAGAAGCAGAACTCTTCAAATTTTCTTCAAACTTATGTAAATTTGAGCGCTTTATATTCTTGTGTTGGACTTGTTCTGTATCAGTGCAAATTCAGGTTATTATTCTTTAAAAATTAAAATAATTTTGACATTATTTTATATTACATTATTTCTTTTGTTTCCCTTATACTTTCCTTTTTTGTATATTTTCGAAGACATGATCCAACTACACATTGTTCGGCCAATGCAAGAAAAAGTGATAACGTGTCATTTGCAGGGGTTGGCCACCGTTGGGCACCTGATGCACATCATTCACCACGTTGGGCACCTGGTGCACATGTTGCCACACTTCGGGAGCCTGGTACGCATTTTACCCCACATCTTAGCCCACGGTGGGCACCTGGTGCACATGTTACTTCACGTTGGGCGCCTGGTGCACATGTTACCCCACGTTGGGCGCGAGTTTTTTTCAATAGAAACACTTGCATTTTGTATTAAATATGTTAATTGCGAGTCTACGACTCGCGATTTCTATACAGCAGTGACGTGATTCCCAACAATTTTGATGTAAAATCAATTCCGGTGCAAAACTAGCTCAATACAACAATTTTTTTTTTATTTTCATGTGCAAGATGAAGGGCGTTCAAATCTTTAAGACAGATCCCTTTTATTGCTGACTGGATGAACCCATTCGATGATTTATTATTCACTTATTGCGAATACTACACTTACTACTTTTGAATAGAAAGGTACTTCGAAAATTCGTGCCAAGCTGTTAAATTGAACAAATGACACTCATGTTCCATCGCGCTTCTTGAAGAAGATATACCTACCTACTGCCAGAGTAGGGAACTGCTTATATGAATCACTTATTAAATTCTGTTTCTTTGCTCCTTGTAACATTGAATCGTCCTTAAATCGAACAAAGCTTATTTTATGTGCTACACAAAAAGGTCCTGTTCGTTCTCTGAATAGCAGCCAAGGGGCTACGAAGGCGTATAACACATTCACGCTCGATACCATCAATAAGCCAGAAGGCAACATCCAGCAAATCAATTGTCACTAAATTTTTGGCTTATTTGATTTATCGCAATCAATACATGTCTCGAAATTTGTTACAACAAAACAAAAGCTTGACCGCTGGCGCTGACAACAACATTACGTGTACCCGAATCATGGAATACAAGCGAGCATATACCCTCAAGGCTTTTGTTCGAAGAACAAGGACGCGAACTTACAGGTTGGGTGATCTTCCACAAATATTGACCCCAACATTCAATTTGTCGAAGTGATTTCGGAATTGTCGTTCCCACATCTCGGTTTTATTATGTGACCTCGTCAATTGGTGAATTTACCTTGGTTCGATCAAATGAAATTACGGGCTGCCCGAATGATTTCGACCCGGTCAATTTTCAAGGAAGCCTTTCTACCAATGGCCGGGGATACTGGAGAAATTTAGCTCTGTTTTGGGTTAGTGCATTAGCGACGGGAGGAAGCTAGCTCTGATTATTAACGTGCACTTACTTAAGCCTCATGCATAATTCATGGATGAGCCATGGGTTAACTATGGGTGAGCCACGACGGGCTTATACACGAAATCCGTTACTGCGTGGAATCTTTCAAAGTGAACGTGATGTTTATGGATGATGGGACAGATAAACTCAATGGTCCGGCTAAATATGCTGGGTGTTGTGGCTGAAATTACGTTGGCTACTTGAAAACACCACAAGGTAAATTTACTTGCTCGAATTATGTGACTTTTCATCCGTTCTACTGCTTTGGCAGAATAAGTGGAAAACTACGGAGCAAATTCGACCAGATCGGAATGATGAAGTGGCCGAACGAGATAATGGCCACGTGCAATAAATGCACATTAGAAGTATAAGGATATTCCGGTAAATTCCAATTTATGGAGCCCGAACCATTTAACTGATGAGAAAAATCCCTCTATGGTCTCTCTATTAAAGTGGTGTCCTATATCACATTAGTGTACTCGTAGTACGTCTGGCCGGCTCACATACCTTCCATTTTAATTAAATTGCATTCGAAATTCCAACATAAAATTCCTTCGGAGCAACAAAATTCCTCAGTGGTATTAACGAAATTATTTTTTGCAATATCATTTTGGGTCAATTTAGGAAAGAACAGAGCAGTGGAGGCATGTACTACAAAATTTTAATGTGGTAAACTACAAGGAAGTATTTCTTATTAAAATTGCAAGAATTTTATATAATATTCTAAAGTGGTCATAGAAATTAAATAGCTGAGGTTTTACCTTAGGACTAGGTATGCCGTTTTTAGTGAATGCAAATATTAATTAGTAACTTGATCCTTTGAGTGTTGCGTCGAATTAAGGCAATTGGCATTAAGTTGGCTTTGTACGTAGACCCTAAAGGAAATTATAACTTGGGCAAAGAAATTTCAATGACACTTTTGTATGGCATACAATATGGTAACAAATAGCATATATATACACAACAGTACCACCGAGAAGTATTTTGGCAACACCAACATCTAATCACTGTTCCTTAACACAAATCAAGAACGAAATGAAGTAAAAAAATTTGTAAAAAATAGTTGAGCGTATTTAGCCTGGAACAAACATCTAGTCGTACCCAAGAACCTCCCCATTTATATTATAGTTCTGTAGACAAGGACACATTAATAGCTGAATTATAAGAAACAGAAGATTTCTATTTCACACCTTCCCCAAAACTTGTCGACATAACATCGTTGAGATTTAAGTTTGGTCTTCAATCTGTGACGGCGGTTTATATGAACCTTACAGTTTCATACATAAATACTATAAATATTTTACACAAAGGGATGGTAATTGATATTTGGTATGTGTGGATGAATTTAATTTCAATTTCAGGACACAAAAAAAGTGTCCGCTTCGTTGCAACTCTTTCTCTTCGTTGTATTTCCCAGAAGGATTAAACAATAACAAACACATCAAGGAACTTCAGCTTTTTTCCAGAATGAAAATAAAATGAGTGGAATATTAAAAACAAAACATTGTTATATTCGTAATTGGTTATTTTTTTATGGAGTTGCAATTTCAGTTATCGACCAGCACATTTTATTAGTTTTTGAACAAAAATATGGCAAGGACATGCCTAATTGATTTTTCTAGTTATTAAGCGATAGTTCACTTTTAATTAAGGGGAAGCAACTTTTATAAATTTTGTGGTAGGCTGACAAGTATGTAGGTGAAGCCATGTACAGCTCCTACTGCAAACTCAATCAAGGCTTACGCCTTGGAAGAGGAAGAGAGTGCTTCTTTCCTTAAGATTGGCTGCCTCTATGCTCATATTTTAAGTTTATCCTAGAAAGTTGAAACCAGGCGAATATACGTAGATCTACACTCAAAGAAAAAATATGATTGTGGCAACCATATTTTGGGAGAACCTTACTATGATTGAGGTTATAGTTGCCACAACTATGTTACAACATGTAACATGTTTAGCTCAAACAAAATTATGATTGTGGAAACCTTGGTGTGTGATTCACGCAACCTTCTTTAATAATATAATGGTTGGGTCAATCATAAAATTTATGTGATATGGTTGCTTGAATCATAGTTCTGAATTCAGAACCTTGGTGTATGATTCACGCAACCTTCTTTAAAAGTATAATGGTTGGGTCACTCATAAGATTTATGTGACATGGTTGCTTGAATCATAGTTCTGAATTCAGAACCTTGGTGTGTGATTCTAGTAAACTAGAAAACTAATTTAGATAAACTCAAATACTTCAAAATGTCTATTGGCGTACAGGAGGAGGAGAACAACAAAATAATCGGTGAAAATGGGATGAATATATTTTCACGAATTTCGTCATATCTCTTTGTCAATGCCATTTAAACAAATAAAAAATTTTGCTGGACGCGGAGCAGTTAAATCTGTTAAGCGGCGAGCCGTAGAAAGGTCACACTTTTATGTTCTTCATCATCAGCATTATGTAGTTCAGTTTCGAGCGATCTACCGTGAATATAGTTTAATTAACAAATGGTGTATGAAAAAAGAGAGGTCTGAAATCATCTGCTGATATGTAGTTCATTTTAAAATTGGAGATCAGATGGCCAAGGAAGTGAAAATACCATTCATACAAAGAAGCTCTAATCCTGGCATCATATTTTGTATCATTGCCGGAATCTGAACTGATTTCGGCCATCTGAAGAGTTGGAAGTAAGTAATTGCTCATCTGGTCTTATTGAAGCCAAAGCTAATTGTAGGTTTTATGGTCTACGCATTAATCTGTATGACTATCATCCCGATTAGTCGGTATCACCCCCGTGATAATCAAAATCAATGCTCACTAGCCACTCGAAAATTTTGAACTATATTTTGTCCAGTTCCATTCGTAATCCTGCAGAAACTGGGTTCAGTCCGGTCTGTAGATATACTAATTTACTGATCACTGAGATTATATCTAGCCCTCCAAAAGATTTCTATGCTCATGACTTATCTTAACAATCAACGAAAGATATACCTTACAACGCAATTCCATCTAGGCAGATGAGTGGGGTTTCCACAAGAGTTTGCTAAAGGAGAAGGTGTTGCAAATTGCTATTCGACTCACTCACTCATCAATTGAAACTAGATATAATTAGTTTTTATACTCTTTATACTATACTCTTCTCATATACATAAATTACATAAATGCCTAAAAAACCTCTTCTGGATTTTTTTAAATTTGACCTGTAAGAGGTGTACAGAGGTTGTATACATTTTCACAAATTCAGCCATATCCCTCAAGTCTGATTAGATATCAAATGACTTCACTTCTACGGGCTTGTCATATAATCAACAAAATCCGGTTCCCAAGATTTTATCTTATTCAACCCCTAAAAGGGTATAAAAAGGTTGAACGCGTCTTCACGAATTCCGTCATATCTCTTACCTGTAATGAGATATGGAATGGGTTTTTCCATCCTCACCTTTTTTATATTTATCCAAAAACTGTCTTCAGAAATTTTGGTTTTTACTTCCATCGACTTTTATATAATAGTTTGCAAACTCTTTTCACAATTTTTGATATTCAACACGCAAGGATTTTCATATATCCTTACGACTTTCAACATACTTTTCAGATCTGATGAGGTACCGTATTTTTATGTCCTCAGGTTTTCCACGTAATCGCCTAAAAATTTATTTCAGGGTATCTGAATACATATATAAGAAGACCCGAGACGGTTGCATAGGTTTTTTCAATTTTCGCAATCCCTCAGGTCTGATGGGATATAAAATTGGTTATTATTTCAACAGGCATTTCATGAAATGTTCTTCCACTAATTTACCTTTTTTCGAAATCCAACAACCATGGATGTCTGAAGGATTTGCTTACATTTTCACAAATTTTTCCTTTTATGGGCTCTTAGTATAAATAATAAACCAAAATTCTAATATGTTTAATGGGCTAAAAGTCTTTATGTTAAAAAAAAATAAAGTTGCGCAACAAAGTTAAATGTTTGCATGCATTTCTTCCTTGTGTTGCCCTTTGAAGAAAAGGTTTTCTCTCAAGCCCTTATCAAATCTTAGTAACGCTTTCAAAACTCCTATAATATTTATGAATTTTGCCTTTTGAGAATTCGATTTGATAGAAAATAATCCACAAGCGTCTCGTGGGCTACACACGAATTGATGAAAACAGTCTCAATTTTATTCCCTAAGCTTCTCAATGTCCTCACTCGCTACATACAATGATACATCGAAAACCCAATAAAATTTTTTTTTCCATTACCTTGATCCCGTGCATGAGAGTACCCGATTTAATGGTAAAATCCTCGAAAAGCAATGAGGGTTAAGAGCTTTCATATGTTTGTCAGAAATTATGACGAATGGGCCAAATAGCTCAATGTCTTTCTTCTTATTGTTAATTCCAATAAAGTGTTGGCCGACGGAATAAGTTACCATTTTTATACCGGACCACTTTCGTACTTTATAGAAGATTTCTGATGATTTGGCCAGGACTAGATTTTTTCCTATAATGTACGAAACAGCAATATTATTTTTCATTCCTTGCGGCTCAAAAAAAAAAGGCAGAAAAGAAAAAAGAAAGTGAACCTCTTAAGAAGGTTTTTCCACTGGAAGTAACACGGAAAGACTCTCAGGTCTGAAAGATTTGTCAAATAGTAAAACACTTCGCTTTTGCGATGCCATACACAATTCAGCATTCTCCTCGTATATTAGGAGCAATGAAAAGAAATAGGAAGTAAAAGCTTCTGCTCTAAGTTGTATTTAATACTTAAAAAAAAAGGAAAAATAGAAGCATCCAATATGGAAGAGTGGTCACTTTATAGCAATAGTTGGAGGGTTAACAAGAGCGATGGTTGGTGGTGGCGAAAAGCTGAGAAAATAAAACATCACTTAAGTCTTGAAGTATGTTAGGGGTTGGATCTGATTGCTGTGGTAATCGACTAAATTAACTCGGGGCCTTAAGTGGTTCCGACTCGTATTTCATGAATAACTTCGGCTTTTAGTGGTTTCCTACCCTTGTGTATAAGGTACTTGAATCGGCGGCCTTATTTACTTATTTACGAATATGTGCAAATTATCAGAGCTCTGACGAATGTAATAAGGAATTTAAATTCAGTTAGTGGAAATTAATTATTCTTTTTTAACTGCGAAAGGATAAACATGAAAGACGAAATTCTCGATTGGAAAGCGACTAACAAACTTAATAAACTTTCTACTTCCTATTTCCTACCTAATCCTTTTCACATCTTAGCATTATCTGAAATGTCCCGACTACGAGATCGTTTCACTATTTGCATTTAACCAAAATTTCGATTTCAAAGTCCCAATTTATGCAGAATAGGTAGGTAATCCGGTACACACTGCTACTATGGGACTTAAATTCACCATAAGGACGGAATTATGTACAGATATCCTCCATAGAGCTGAAGCTTATCCGTGAAAATTTATTGATTTTGCTCTTTGTGAATCGTTTTAACCCACCGCGCCGTACCAAATATTCTTGCATTTTCACCTACTCCTTTCACCAACCCAACCCCCGTAGCCTTCGACTATGGTAAAAGCTTCTGGCACTTTGCCGAAAGCAACTATAACATCAATAGTGAAAGGTTGCTTCACTAGTATTTTTCGCCGAAAAATAAAAGTGCAAAAAGTACCATGGCAAAACTGCTTTCGGTTTGGTTTTAATAGCGTTTTGTGAGCAGAATCTATGTCGGAGGGAATATATGCTGCATGGACATCCGTAGAGTTAAGACCAGTGCTCTAATTTAAAAATATTTTCTACGTATCCTGTCGATATTTGAAAATATTCTAGTCGTACTATTTCGCACACAAAAGGATTCCTGATAGAATCCTTACAGTGGTGCTGTGCAACTAACGATAGTTCAGGGTTCGTCTTTCTGCAGTTGATGAAAACATATAGAAGTAAGATTCTCAGAAAAACGAGAATAGCTTCCTTGTGATAAATTTTACTATAAATTTTGCATTTATCTTGAACAGAATTACTTTTACTTTATTTCCATTCTATGAATTCAAAGAGTGTGTTCTTCGTCTTGCTACGTGCACATGTTCAATATTCCTTCATCTTTACTATAGCGTGATTACGTACCATGTGCATGTGAAAGGAAAAAGGTTTTTTTTTTTTAACATGGGTACTGAAACGAATCGCAATAAAATTTCTTCTAAGCAGATTACAATTCCCATTTATAAGCGATCCTACCTAAGACGAGGTAAACTTTAATAGCAATATCAATTTTGCGCAATTTAAGCTCCCTGTAATCAGGTGAATTAACCCAAGATGGAATAGCAGGACGGAGTAACATTAATATGGAAAGACGCCTCTCAGCTCGATGAACGTATCGTATGAATTTGAGTTGATAGAAAATATGATATTAGCCGAAATCCTTTATGAGATTTGAATAACCTAGATAATCATACTTTCTTATTTTTTATGATAAAGTGTTGACCTGAAATTTAAAAAAAAAAAATGATATCCCGAAATTTTGTATTTTCACGTTTTAGGATTAGAATGCTGTTCGTCGTAGAGACAGTACGCTGTACGCAAAACCGTTTGGAGGATTGATATCATAATATCGTTAATACCAGCAGTGTATCACCCAATACTAAGCACATACGAGATAAACGAACTGGTATATCTAGTATTGAACATGTTTCATGGTATACAAATTCGATAATTTAACCTAGTATACTATGCATTTTACTGCTAGTAGTGCCATTTCCCAATTGTGTGGCGAGTATCGCAACTAAATGCTTTGTTTGCTTATACTAGATACTGTTAAATCAAACCATATGTGCAATGTATCATGTGCAGCTAGTTTCAATACTATGATTTCATTACCATGGTTTGTATCCTAGCTGTGTATTCATGGTATAACTCACAAGCCTGTTAAAATATTAAGCTGAAATTTTTTTATTATGGTAGGTTGGGTGAACTTCTGCGAGCAGTAGCTTTTGTGGAGGTGGAGTTGTAAGGGGAGACGTTAAGGGGTGAGGGTTTTGGACAAAAAATTATGGTTTCTAGATCACAGATACCGCTTATGCTTGAAGGCTGATACTTGGAACTTTTATAGAATTATGATAGTGGACTCATTTGAAAATATAGGTCGATATTGGTTACGGTGATAGGGCAGTCTTGGAAATGCGTTCAAACTCTCGAAAACTGGAGTTGATACATTATAACATCTTTATCTCTTAAACTGGTGTGGTCAGTAGGTTGAATATTTGCGGCTGCCTTAAGGCATACTAGGAGCTTAAACATTTTAAATGGTGTGATAGGGTGAGGAAAAAAAATATTTTGATTAAAATATCTTCTGGTTCCTTTTTTACCAGGAACATCAAATTTTGTTTCTTTATATTGGATTAAAAGTGGATTCTGTTCGAAATCTATTTCGCGGAGATGAAAAAGAGTTTGCTCTTACAGAAAAAAAAATCGATCAAAAAAAATCTCTTACGAAAATCATCTGTAAATTTGTTTTCACAAGGTTTTTAAACACTAATATGATGTATTTTGTTAAGCCCGAAAGTACTATGCCATATAAAATTAGTCGGTATAAGTACTCACCCCTATTTCAATTCAGCACCCAGAGGGTGGATATGGCTGTTATCGAAGATAAGGTTTCTGCATGGTTACGCACAAGGACTTCGTTGCACTCAATACTTTCCAGTTCACTGAGTCCATTTTGATGTTGGATTTTTTGCCAACCGCGCCCAAAAGACGTATTACCAACTCTTAAGCACTATAATGGCATCACGATGGGTTCATTTTTTCGATAATCTTACCATTACTTAGTCAGATGATGGATGATGTACATGTAAGTGAAAATAGTGAACAAAGAACAGCTGGTTGCTGGTTAAAAAGAGATTGAAATCAATTCGTCAAGAGGATTTTCTCCAGTGACTGGTTGCGGAGCTATACGTAAATATAGTGAGAGATTATAGGGATATGTTTGATCAATTACATGAGTACAAGCTAGGAGTTACGTAATATTTCAAAAATAATTTCATATCTATCGAGTAGAGGAGGCAGTGATTTCATCGATTCTTATTTGCACAGCCTTTTCCTTTCTAGCTTTTAGGCGGTGAAAACCGTGCAGTGTGAAACGAGCCCAAAGCCGGCTACAGACTTATCGCGTTTTGCCTATTTCGCGTCATTCGCGTCTTTCTCGTGAATAGTGTGTAGAGCTTTCTCGTTAGTTTCTTGCGTTTCATTGTTCGCGATTCATGCGTTTTTTCTGCTGGAAGCGTTTTTTTCACGATATCAAAGGGTTTTGCTTGACGAGAAAGTTACGAAAAATACGCGAGACGTTTTTTCGTGATGACACAGAATAGTTTCAAAGTCAAACATTTCTTCACACATCAACTTCAGACTGTATCAAAATCGAAAATGTCTTCCGAAGCATCCGTTTTATTCGGTGATTAAACAAACCTCAATAAACTGAAAGTTGACTCGAAGCCACGAAACTTCTTGGAAGTTTACTCGCAAGCAAAGACTGCCTTAAACCTCCGATTTTATATTTACGAAACAATTTAAGTGAATTTAAAAGAAATAAGAACTTCCCATTGGTTTGCCGACATTATTTCGTTTAGCGTTCTGCACGAAATTGTGCTCAACGAACGTTGCAGTTCCATTAACGAGCAAGGAGGCAGCACGAAATTAGATAAATGTTCATTTAGCTTCAATTTACATGATAATCAAACTCGCTAGAAACCCTCTCGGTCTTGAGTACAAGAAACCACCGTTTTAGGGGTGAGTTCGAGGGTGGCGAAAGCAATAGCTAGCAGATGATGCTCATCGTTTACGCGAAAAGCTAAAACGTATTCGTCTTATTCGTTACGAAAATAATTTCGAAAATAGCTTTAATATGACTTCGTGTTCGCGCATAAGGACAAATTGATACGTGTCCTACACACATGATGTGCGTATACATATGGCAAAAGCACTTTGCTGATTAAAAACTTCATTGGTAACGCATGAGACGATATCATTTATTTCAAACAGGCATCAAATTCAAATAAGAAAAATTAAAGAAACTTTAGGATATTCTGGAGGATGTTCACGACAACAGGAATCACTTTCCGCAAATTAAATGTCCTTTGCCGAAAGGAAACGGATTGACAAGAGAGGACCATACTTCTGTCGTTATTTCATCCTGAAAGTTTTATTAGTTTACACTACGAAGATTTGATGTTTGGTACGTGGTATAATTTTGGAGTTTTCGATTTTCCATGTCATTCGAGGACATCAAAGCCAGGTGTGAAAAGATGTCACGTGATAATTAAACCGTATACAGTTGATGAAATGATTTAAACGAAATTTTCAAGTTTTATGTGTCAAACAAATTCGTTCCTGGTTGAAATAACTTCATGTTGTATCTTTCTAGCCATCTGAATGACAGTGTGTAATTATTTAAAATGCACGTAGTACTTGAATACGGGTTTTCGTAATTAAAAAGTAATGAAAATATTCGAAATTACACAAAAGGGTTTATTTTTACAACCAAAAAGTGTTAAAAATACAAACATGTTGAGGTTTTTTACAGGCTCAGCAGAGAAGTATTTACCAATTAAATGTCATAAATAACTGACGGCAAAAATAATAATGCACTATATTTTTTAATACTTTTTGAACTACAATAAAAAATAAAGAAGATAATTTCAAAAAGCTAATATTACACTGTATGCCACGCTGTCAAATATTTGACTATATTCCCTGGCAAACGCTATTAGATAGATTGAATTTTTGTTTGTCGCATTATTTTATTTGCTCGACACGAAGCCTATTTTGACCGAAAAATTTGACAAAACTTTTCGTCAAATGTGTTTAGTCAAATATTTGATAGTATGGAATATACTGTAGCTTCAGAATAATAGTATGTTATAAATCGCAACTATTTCACAAAAAGAAGTAAAATTCAACATTTTATGAAAGAAAATGTATTTGCCAAAATTTACTGAGTAATATCCGCAAAGGTTTTATAACCTGCTTCTTCCAACTAAATGAGACTATTTGCTTATTTAGTTGAGCTATTTGAAAAAGAAGGATATCTCAGTAAAGCGTATGATTCCCTTGAGAAAATTCTGAGTTCAGAATTATGTAAGATTGATCTTTTTAACAGGGCCCTATTCGGTTACTATACTCGAACTACAACAACATAATCATCCGCTTTGAATTTCGTATCTGAAACTGTAGGTAAATAACAGAATATTAAATTTTAAATTTTTTTTCATGGACTTTTTTAAGGAGCTGCAGGAAGGACACACTTGATTTTCAGCCTAATATCCTTTTAACTGAAACCCAAGCCGTCAAATGTTGAAAAGTTATTGTTAAAAACTCAGGGACACGTATTTTATGGACTATTGTATGTGAGATGCGCAAGAAGTGAAAAGACATCGTTCAATATCAAAATCTACTTTATTTCTGTAAAATTCGGAGTCATAGTGTGACGATTTTTCATTCTTTTTTACATACTAACTCCTGTATTTGAAACCATTGAAGTATTATTGTGTAAAATTTCAAAACTTCTAGGTCCAAGTTTTCTGAAGTTATCGACCAATATTAGTGAGCACGTGTTTGAAGAACGATGTGTATGGGAGCTACGCAAATGAGGAGAGACATTTTACTACCTAATAGTAAACTTGAACTGCATTTAAACTCAAAACTAATTTACACAAAATACCGACTAGAATTTTGAAGTTATAGTGAGTTTAGTAAATTAAATAAAGCCGGTCTGTATGACTTTTGAATGGCATCTACATGAAATACAACCTAAAAAAATTACGTCTGTGTAGTTCACGAACTAGTTCGGAAGAGCGTTCCCATAAGTGAAATGAACAAACTATAGTTCGCAGGGAATTCCGGTCCTAGTTCGTTTGCAGAAAGTAGTTCGTCATCACATTAAAAATACTTAATTATATTAATAATAATGAAATAAAATTGGAGCAGATTATAAACAAAATTCAAACCCTAATTAGCTAAACGCATGCTTGATAGTGTTACAAATTACTGTTTTGGGGAATTGGAGAAAATTCGATCGTACAATGAATTAGTAATTCCCAACATTGTAAAATTCGAAACAAATTTAATTAGAATTTCGGATTTATTCAATAAACTAAAATAGGGAGGACACATGCCATTTTACAGTCGTATTAATTCCCTAGTGTTTGTTTTTCCAAAAAAAAAATCACATAGCCAATTTACACCGCGAAAAAAATTGCTGCGTATAAAATGCTTGAGGCCGATCTAAAACGAAATTATAATTAAATTCAATGCGACTAGTTTTAATTAATGGAACCACTAACGGGGGGCCGGTACTAATGCGGTAGATACTCGTATCTATAGGACGATTTTATTTAGTTGGCTGATTTGATCGAATAGTCCACGAAAAATATCCGTTGAAATTAGATTGCAGTGGAAGTATCGAAAGAGTCCATATCGGTTACGTTTTCCATCGAAAATCGATTATTCGGTTGCCACTATCATTTGCAGGAACTTTTTTTTTTTTCAATTTCAAGTAGAGAAATTGGCCGGATTACCTGTACATACCTTTTGGATAGAACCTAAACTAACGAGTATAGTGCCGACAGTATCGATTAGCAGATTCCGGAATTCGATAGAGCCTTGTGTGTCGGTATCGGGGCGAATTGTAGAGAGCGGATAAAAACGTGAATGGTAAGTTTCATCAGAAAGGTAATTACGTCGTGTTTAGGGGGCTTTAGCTTACCGCTGAAATAGTCCTGATGGAATTTATGGCGACATTCCCTTTATCTGTTCGTTGGGATGTAAACAGCTATGCTTCATTTTGTATAGCTATGTAAAATGTATGGAAGCCACGGGGATCGTCAGTAGAAAGTTGCCCTTTTTATGGTCTATTCAAGTTGGTACACTGATGAGAATTTATTTAGCTTCAAGATACGTGCTACTTGAATTCGAGTGGACAGGACTTTGCTATGGTTTATATACCATCTGAAAAGTTTCCCAAATGAGAGTCTACTACTGTTCGAGATGAGTTTTTTCTTCGTGACTTTCGTAACACATCATAGGTTTATGTTGTTTGAGATATCCAAGAAAAGATAAGCGAAAAAAAAAATCAGGGCGCAACTTCATTATATTCTTTAGGTAAAAGTTTGGAATGTGGCCAAAGCCGTTGTGCTATACATTACATGACTAGGCAAGAGAAACTCCAGCTGTCGAGATTTTTTTATTCTTTGGAGAAATGCCAATCATCCTGCCTTAGCAAAATTTCAACTATACTGAAGATGTCTGAAATGAAAATGGGTAGTTTATAAAAACTTTTCACGTAAAAAAGATCAACGAAGACGTTTTTTAGCCAGGATTTACGGAGAAAAACTAAGCAGCCTCGGATTAACCTCTAATCCTTAAAAACAAAAATTATGTGTTTTTTTTTAATTTCTATCGAAATCAAATTGATAAAATTTTGAGTGAAATTTTGGAGACATTTTAATACTGGGTGGCTCGAAATAATACCGCCCATTTGAATTCCTTATAACTCTTCTATTTAAGCGGTAATTATTAGATATACTTTTTTTAAAATCTAAGAGGATGTATGTATTTATGTATGTGCCTAAGTTCCCTATGAACTCCTAAACCGCTCAACCGATTTTGATCGAATTTTCAAGGAACAAGTAGAATAGTCCCGCGATGGTTCCTGTTTTGTTTTGTACCGATCGAATCAAAAAAGGTTGCATTTTTTGAAGTTTTTAAAAAAAAATTAGCGATTTTAAACTTTTTCCAGAAAATAATTGACAATTGGCAAAAAAAAAGTGCTCATATTTAAAGTATGTATTACAATTTTGAACATATTTCTGCCCTAAGATATGGTTTCGAACAGCCGGTAAAGACGTCTTTAAAGTATATCGATAAAGCAGTCTCCGAACGTTTTAAATAATCAAATATGACGTGAATCAAATGGATCAAATGTGAATCGCATAGTAAGCTTCGATTTAAAGCGGCTGGAGTTCCCTTTGCTTCTTGCCTTCGCAATCACAATCAAAGAAGCACAAGGGCAATCCTTGACTGTTGCTGGCATGAATTTGAAAAATTTGCGGCCAACTTCGTGTCGGACACTGATGAAGCGCCATGTACAACAAAGAACAATAACGTACTTCTGAATCGAGCACTGAAGGAATGTGAACGCGTCTCGAGCTTATAACCACGTAAAGGTACGAACTATTCCAAATTTATTTTTGATCACTTTTTTTACTATTATTATTAAACAGAGTAAAGAGCAAGCAATTTGTAGAAACTAAGTTCAAGGTAAAATCAAAATTAAAACTATGTTTAAGCTAAACTAAAATCAGAATTGAGATTAAAGCTAAAACTGAAACTGTATAAACTGAAAATTTATAATTGAACAAACTGAAACGAAAATTCGCATAAATAGTTTCTGACAAATTAAACCCAACAACAGTGATGGAGGATGGTGGATAGAGGATGGAGAATGGAAGATGGAGGATGGAGGATGGTGGATAGAGTATAGAGAATGGAGGATGGTAAATGGTGGTTGGGGTTGGTGGATGGAGGATGGGGGATGGTGGATAGAGGATACAGGATAGAAGATGGAAGATGCTGGATGGAAAATGGTGAATGGTGGATAAAGGATGGAGAATGGAAGATGGAGGATGGAGGGCGGTGGATGGAGCATTGTGGATAGAGAATGGAGTAATGAAAATAATGGGAGAAACAGCAGCAACGGGAGAAACAGCAGCAACGGGAGAAACAGGAGCAATGGATTAGCGGAAGCAATGAGAGAAATAGGACTAATGGATCAACGGGAGAGGGGCCGTTTTCCGCTTCGCATTTCAGTGCTTTTTCCAACACATTTTCCATAACTTTTCTCAAAATTTCAGGTGCTATGACCAGGATTTTATTTCGAATGTTGTTTTTTAATTGCATAATGGTTCTTAACTTGTTAACCCACACTCTTTCCCTCAAATATCCTCAACGGAAACAGTCAGCAAATGTCAGCGGTTAAATCCAGTGAACAAGGAGGCCAATTGAAATCACTTTCGGACGAAATAATGCGACAACTTTTTATCCCATTTCGATTTTTCTTTCTTGAGAGGATTTTTAACGATTAAAATCGTTTTTCGTTCGTGTAATTTGGCATGGACAAAAATACGTCTGTATCGTTCGCTGTCTATCAGCGAACTAATTTTGAATTTACAGAAAAAAAAGAGTTATAGGCTTTCAAATTATTTGAAACGCATAACTATTTAAGATCAATAATTTTTTCATTGATTTATCTTTAAGATATACCAATTAATTATACTATCTATAATACTTTTCAATAAAATGCTGTCTTCTTATGTAATTTCTACCATGGAAATCATGAAAAATGACTTCAGTTTGACTTCATATATTGTTAACAAAAATGAAAATTTTTTAAAATTTGATCTATGGAAGATATTCTTCAAGATTTTTTCTAGCATTAAATTAAAGAAAATGATATGCTAATTATTAAGGAAATAGGTAAAAAATGCGCTTAAAAAACTCGGATTTACGCATTTTAAAAAATGATTAAGAGCTCTATGGCTCCATTTTGTTGGAATCGTAATTGTGGATGGTTTTCTACAGCTGGCCATATACATTTTTTTAACATTGTTTGATATTGACCACCACAGATGGAAAAAGCCAGAACACCTGAAATTTTGCGAAAAGTTATGAAACATGTGTTGGAAAGAGCACGGATATGCGAAGCAGTAAATGGCCAACTAAATATCAATAACAGAAAATTAACCTTCAGATGCATAACTAATTCTCTAAATTTGACAGGCCTTAGACAAAGATTAACATATTCGAGCGATGTTAATTCCAATAAAGGACACTTCTAATCCCATAGAACCATGTTCACAATATGTGCCTTCATTAATTTCCGTTTCATATGCCAATATTTGATAGATTGTCTCGAATACGTTGTACCGAATCATACAACCCCTGGTGGCAACCCTTTTCAAGTTCTCATAATTCCCGATGAATTTATTCGATATCAAACCTTGTTCATTTCGTCGTTTGATCCCGGAGTAATGTGTCACGTTCATGTTAAATTGCAAATGCCATTCGAAATGTTGGCAGCCAAATCAATCGGGATCTTTCACCATGACTGCACGTTCCTGGTGATGTTCCAACTGAAGGAATGCGAATCCTGAAAATACACACTAAAATACAATTTCTTGTTGTTTCAGACCGAGTCGGGTAGCGTGTGTGTGCCCTTTAGTTCAAGTACAACTTGAGCGCAACTTGGCAAAATTCAATGCACTTAATATCTAAATTCCCTTTATCC
Organism: Beris chalybata; assembly: GCA_949128065.1. Taxonomy (NCBI): domain Eukaryota; kingdom Metazoa; phylum Arthropoda; class Insecta; order Diptera; family Stratiomyidae; genus Beris; species Beris chalybata. The sequence continues at coordinate 139,534,534 of OX421894.1, forward strand.
ACATTGTGCAGCTAGTTCCATTTATAATCCTTGCAATTTTCTATGCAATTAAATTGAATACGAAGTTGGAATTGTTGAATTCTTTCTTCTTTTTCCTTAACATGAATACACTAAACCCTTCGTTCCCGGGGAAATGATAAAATCCGGCGACATCGGATCAGAAAATTGCGAACCTTAACAAAATGAAAATCCATTAACACTTCGACTATAGGCTCTTGAAGAATGTGAATAATGGCATTCCGTACGTCATTTACTTGGTGAAAAGTATTCGTGAAGAATTCCCATTTAGAAAAGGCTTGAAGATGACAAAGTCGACAACTGTACGTAGGGAAAAAGGAGCGTCAGAAAGCCTTTTATAAGACGACGAATAAGGACAAGATTTCGTACCTCCTCGTCCTTCGTTCGCTTTTATCCTGAATCGATTAGAAAATAGCTACGGAGATAATTATATGTCAGACTGATAATCGGTTTAGCCAGGAAATGATTGGAATGATGGTAGCGCCAACGCTATGCATTAGAGTGGCGTAATCGAAGGACGAGCGACATGGAAAAGCAGGGCTAAGGGTAGGTGGAGAACTGTCGGAATTTAATTTCATCGTTTACTAGACTTGTATGAGATTCGGGTGTTTGTGCACCTTTTTGTTGCTTTCTACAGTCCTTTTGGCTTGAGAAATCCTCTTAAGAATGTTTTGATTGAATCACTTCGGTTTTTTCTGTCTCTATACTTAATTCAGAACTGTACTTTATTTCCGCTGAAAGAAAGAACTTTTCTGAACATTACTTGAAGCCCTACACTTCGGAAGCCTTCAACAAAGTACTGCTCTTTTAGCAAAATAAAATTCGTTTCTTCGATCTATTCTTTTCCCAACGTATTGTGAGTGGTTTTTTTTTTCGTGTAACACGACTAATAATATTACCTAAATATGTTTACTTGAGTCTACTTTTAGCATAAATTCCAGGATCTTATACTGAAGAATTGAAGCTCTTGGTGGAACAAGAGTTTTTAAAAAACATGAAAGGTCTTGATTTTTCTGACCTCTAACTGCTTAAGGCGGATATTCAGCTGATGCAGTTGGCCCCTTATGAGTTAAACCAATAAGGATTCAGACAAATCGAATTGCGTATGTTGTTGGTAAAACGAATTGACCCCTTATTCCACCAAGGGCTTCAATTATTGAGATATGAGATATGTTTTGCGCGATAGGAAGTGTGCACCTCTGATCTCCTCAAAATATTCAATATTCATTTATATTCTAGGTACTCCGTTCAAGAACCTACATACGTATTTGAACGTTTCCTTGACATTGTTCCACGAGTACTCCACCCCAACTCCCTCACGACACTTCTTATATTATATTACATTATTAATATAATCCTAGTATTTTAAGAAACGACTTTTAGTCTAAATTTTATCACACCATTGTATCATTCCTTAGAAAAGAAGGTCCACTTAAACCTGTAATAGATTCTATGCTACTGTGGCAAATATTTGACTTTTTTCATTCGCAAATATACATTCGGATTCTGAAGATTGACAACAAAATTTGTTTCTTATTTTTAGTGGAAGATGCAAGGGGTATGCATGCTTAGCTTAAGTTTATCCTGCAGTACATCTATTTACATGTAAGTACTAAGTTTCAAATTTTCTAGCACATGTCGTTTCGGAGATACAAAGAAGCACCTCCCAGCCGCTGTCTTGATTCTAGTTTTTGAGCATTTCGGGTACCTTCGAAAAGTTTTGCAAATGGATCTACTACTCGTACCTCTAGAGCTATATAAGTTTCATGTTTCAATTTCCTATTATAAGGCATTCACAGTTTTTTTTTATCTAATACGCTCTCTGTCCTTAAAAGCACACTCAATTTATAATCATTTTTTTTAATTTAATAACAGATGGATTAATTTTACTTTATTATTTACAATACAGTATTTTTCTCAGTCTTGATAGTAGTCCTAAATCAGGTTAGCAACTTTCCTTCTAAAAGTAGAAGAAAATAGTTTATTATTAAAATAATAAAATAAAATCAGAATGTTTGCAATGAACCATATGGAGGATTCCTTTCGGTTTTCACAACCGTTAGCGTTAGAAAAAATTTGTTACATGAAAATCGTGTTGGTGTTTCACACTAGAAACTCCACTGACGTCGGAAACAACAAGAAAAGCCCTCACCAAACGAACTGATGGTAAAACCACCGTGTTGTTTTCCAATTTTCTCTGAGGAGTGGGTCCGGATATATCGAAAGGTTTCATTCGTACACACATTAGCCCATTAAAAATTATAGCTGTAGGTACTTAACTTCTTAAGTAGCTAACTGTCCAAGCAGTTCATTTGTTTGCTTTAAGATTAGTTTTGTACGTTAATAATACCTTGAAACTCCATCTGAAAAAATTTCATCCCCAATAAAGGATCATCCACTCCTCCATAAACTATGAAAATTGTATGTTCCTGCGTGTAAACGGCAGACGAGCGGATATTTTTTTAAGCCTTAAAACTGGAGAATACAAAATTTGTTGGTATCTCGTTTCTGTTTTAATTTCATGCCGATCTTAAACTCCTTTATTATTAAATTAAATTAAACTTCATTAATGAAGTGTTTGTAATTAAATAAAATTATTAAGAATAATGCTGTATTTTACTATAATACTTTTGTCAGGGGGTAACTGGAAAATAGTCACATCCAATACATTTTATCAGCATTCGAAATAAGAAACTTATTTCTTATTTCAGCTAGAGCTTAAAAAATAATCAATTTATGCAACTTACCTTTAACTGCGCTCAGCTTATTGCCCACCATCTGCTTCGCTACGAATGCCGCCATTTTGTCGGAGTCTCTTTCTGGCCGTTTAAATTCTAAGTGAACTTATTTCGTACGTATCTTACAATTCCTGGACACTTTCTGTAAATTAGAAAAAAAACAAGTAGGTATTAAATAAGAAATTTTTTTTTTAAAAGTTGAGGAATAATCGTTTACATGTTGATTTTCAACGAAAAACTTCCACCTTGTAAAGTCGCTAAAGATTAAATTTAAAATGCAAATAACAGAAAAATAAGTAAAATATGAAGAGGGTTTACCTCCGCATAAGTCACATCCAATTACTCTTCCGAGGCATACGAATGTCGTTAAGAACTCATCATCGCGTATGGCATAGTCACAAGGATCCCGGCAACAATAAACATCCCGAAGAACAAATACAAGGACCGATATTGTGCGCGACACTCTGTCTAGACTTTAGGCGCCATACGAAAAATATCTGGGATTCTTGTGTATTCCCTCAAACCCCAGGATCAAGACATCCGAAGGATTCTGCTTTCAGGATACGTTCAGAATGAGTTTCAGTTCAGTAGGCGAGGAAGCGCTTCAACCCGCTGTATAGTATACCATCAGATAGCGGATGGAAACGGCCGGATGATGGAGTAATGTGGAGCCTCGAAATTGGGTTAATGTTTTCGCCGTAATCACATTACATGCTCCATGACGCTGCTTGACTTTGTCCCTTTTGCTTTGGTCCTGTGTGTCCTCTGCACTTGCTTGTCCTTCACACTACCCAGCCCTGACCCTTTTCTTTTCCACCCCGTACATCTTGTTTCGCTACGTTCTACACACTCGACACAAATATTATGTATGCAATCGGGTACAATGGCACTTGCTCCTTTTCAGAGTCCTATGCAGTGCTAAGGACATGCTTTTTTCCTCGAAATTAAAAGAAGGTGGTATATTGATTTTCAAGGTAAAAGCATGGTTCTTGCAAAATAAAGCATTTCAGGACTCACATATACGAAGTATTGTAGCAGGTTAGTCTTCAAGGTTCGTGCATTTAAAATACAATTTGCTTTGGCGGATTTCTGCTTGCCAACAAAGTGTTGAAAGAAGATAATGCGGCTGTGTAAACACTGTGCTGTTCAAAGGACCTTCGTAAGGACACGGTGCAATACATCCTGTATGATGTATTTGGGTGAAAATTTCCTTGCTAAGAGAACAATTTTCCGAACGTAATTCTTGATTCTTCCTAATAGCGCGCACTTCATTTCGTTTACCTGTCTGCTTTAATTTTGTTTCAAATAAGTAAACTCACCTCTGTCGGAGCAAAGTGACAGAATTTTGTCCTGTCTTCTCAGTTAAGTGAGAAGGAATTTCGTGTTACCATAGAGTTTCATTAAATTTGTTGCAATTTGGGGGTGTCTTTAATATTTCTTTGTGGCAGAAAATTACATTAACGTTTTTTTTTCATTTAAGCCAGAGTATTGGAAGTGATAGTCCTAATCTTTGACTTATTTATGTGTTAGTTAATTTGGTGAAAATTAGAAGAGTAGTATTGTTTCTGTATAGTATGTATATATGTTTTAGCAGTAACTGTATCCCTTTTCAAGGCTTTACTGCGATAAAAATGTATACAGTAGGCAGGCTGGGTGGATCCGTTTCCAATGGCAAAATACTACTGTAGATGGTGTCATGAACTTCATTCCTACCAAGTCCAAAACAATTTGTAGCTGCTCTCTCTAATGAAAGTTTTTCACCTCTTATTATACTTAATAGATTCTGATTGGTTTGTTTCAAGACGTCTAGCAAGCTACCTCCAATCGTACACTCTAAAAACAGTTTCTAAAAATATATATATATATAGTATATGTTGTATATTTAAAGCACAAAAAGGTGGAAAAATACACAATCTAAGTAATTGTACGTATTATTGACGTATAATCGTGTTTAGCGCACAAATAGATAATATTATACATCAAGGTGGACAACATCTATTTTTGTCTATGAATAGAGTAAATTTAGTCGTCATAATAATGTCACACTGTTAATGAAATAAATTCCGGCTTTGTGTAATTTTACATTGAATTCTGTGTAATTTATTTATTTAGTTATTATTACACGGAATAAGCTAGTTTGCGCTAATTATTTTCATCATTTCATTGCAATTCACGTCGCCAGGTTAAATTAGCCAAATTTTTGTGTTCAATATTATTTATTATAGTTTTCGAATCAGTAGTCGTAATATCATTGCCAACTCAATTCAATGTAAGTGGGTACATCTGCTGAGAAACTGCGTTTTAAATTTATGATTTTACCCTATAATCATAAAACTGTTTTAAATGGATGGATAATTTGCTCCTTTAGTAAAATGAAAATTTTACACAAAAAGTGTGTAAAAATTGCATTCCCTGCGTAATAATTATGCCACTTAAAGGCTGCTTTACATGACAACTACAAACAATTTTTACTGAGATTGTGAGGGAGCTAGCCTATCGAATTTTGAGGAGAGTAAAAAGCAGCCACTACAAAAATGAGATTCACAGAAATATCGTTAATATTTTTTTACTAAAAAAAATATCTGTTCGTTTTACTCCTGATCAGTTTCTCATAAGAAATTTTCCTTGTCCCTCACAATATCAGTAAAAATTGTTTGCCATCACTACATGGTGTCCGCCCTTTAGTCTATTAAATACGCATCAGTTAATGCGAAATGATTACATTAATGATGTGTAGGTATTGATAACGCAAATATTTTGTAATTATTACAACTTATTTGTGTAATTTTCCTTCTAATTACACAGCCATGTAATTTTACCATTACTATCGATGGAAAACAGTTGCCAGCCATAATGATGGTAAATCTACTGCACTATACTGCCGTGCAGAGTGTAGAACATCTCATCTTGTGTAAATTCCCAACGATTGCTAGAAGGCGACTGAGATGGCTGGATAGTCTTTTCTTCGATAACATCGAGGATTTGAGGTCGTTAGGGGCTGACAAACTGTTCTGTTTCTGCTGCGAATTGTAGTGTTTTTGTGGGGATGGAATAGCCCTCAAGAATCTGAAGCTGATCGCAATGGGTCCATAGGGTGCCTAGTAATCGCGGTGGTTCAATTATCGCGCCACTCTAAAACCTAAACAAAGATCTACTACAATATTTCTTGGAGTATAAGCACTAGTTGGGAGACTAAAATATAGAGTGATTGTAATATTCTTCTAGCAAGTTAGTTACGTGTAAGTTTGCCATCTAACGGCTAGATCACTCTTACTGGAACTTATTAATTATGGCGTTAATAAAATATCTTAATAATTTCGGATAAATTCCCCTTTCAACTATCCTTATTAACGGCCACTACATCCTGCTTTGGCAGGATATAAATCCTCCTCCTTTCATATAATTTGATTCCTGTTCTACATGTTTTATCGTACTTGGAAATTTTCCCATTTATGTCATTTTTCACTACATTATTCATGGGAATGTTTCCTCTTTTTTCCCTTAATTTCATCATAAACCAATTAGTCGTTCTCCGCAATTTAATTACAATGTTACAGCCAGATGAAATTTTATCCAATTACGACTTCAGAGAAACGAACACCTTTGGATAAATAATTGAAACGAAACAAGATGTCCAAAACACATACGCATCATTTACATCATTGCCATATCATTTACACAAAAATAATCCTTCTGGTCAATTAACGCCTAAACGCATTCGTTACATTTGTATCTATAGATAAATGTGATAAATAGTGAAAATTAATTCGTTCTATCATAAACTTTCACATCAAATATTATGACTAGCTACTAGCTAATAATTTTGTATGATTTGAGAGAAACTAGCACCGCAACATATGTTAGGATTTTTTTTATCACTTCGTACATTACACCATATGTGGGTGAAGAGGGGGGAGCGGTATAACCCCTATCGTATTCCCGATTATAGTTCCTATTTTCGAAAATAGATATCCATAATAATTGATTCTAATGGTCGCAGTAATCCAGTTGAATGGGCACTAAATAACTTTTTATGGCTGGTGTAACAATGCTTGACATCTAAAGATAAGCAAGTGTATAGAATATTCGATATAACACACATCCTTGACACATACTCAAGCATGTACATACATACATGCGAATAAGATAGTATGTTCGATTTTGTATGGGTTAGCATACATGAGTAATTGCGGGTTAAAATTAATAATTACGGCTTTGTGAACATCGGTCCGTTGACATGGACATTTTGCAAAGATAGATTTTATATTTAGCAAAGCTAAAATGGAATACATGAGGATGTAGCCTTTCCTAGTTCTGGGTCAGTAAGCATTACTGTTCCGATAAACTTATTGATGTAATTGGCATGTGGTTGTTGTTGGTTTCAAGATAGTTTACCCTGTACTCAAAGTGGTCCAACAAAAGAGTGTTATTAAAGACGAACTTACTGAACTTACTGTAAAATGAAGAAAATCGTTAGTTACTGTACCAATGCACCCAATCATCATAAAATATGGTTATCAAAATTTTTATCTTTGAAAACTGGTTTTATGCAGGATTCATTGGAATAATAATCACGGACGAGCGTGTGGCTGACCGCTTCACGTCCTAGTGTTCCGTTGGTCTAGTAATGAAGTAACTCTATCACTATTTTAAGGCCTAGCCCCAATTTGGGCTGTTGATTATTATCTATTATTATTAATGCAGGATTCAAGGATTTACTGTTGCATAAAAAAGCCAAATGTATTTTTTATCAAAAATATCAGTAAAGCATATAATTCAACGTTTAATTTTTTAGCATAAGCTTTTCATAATTCGTAAGAACAATCATGTTTCACCCACTTAAGGCAAACTTATAAATATGAGAAACCTTACACAATCACCAAATGCGTGCTATCACTTTTTAGCAAGTAAAACCCGTGGAAAAAAAAGCTCGTTCTATGTCTAAGAGATATTTCGAAATTCGTAAGAACATACAAAAATACTTTAACATCGAAAAAGCCGTCAAATACTCTTATTTCAAGTGCAGTGAGAAGGAAAATTGCTTGCATATCTCGACAAACCTAATATCAATTCCAGATTTATATGAATTGACATTTCCTATTTAATCCCCTCCCCACACTTCCTTCCCATTCGCCCACCATCCCCCAAGTGAGACTTGAGTCAGACCTAAAAGACATGTCGGAATTCGTAAGAACAATCGTGTTACCTTAAGGCAAAATAGTGAAATAGCTTTTTAAGCGATTATATATAAATTTTCTTAAAAGCGATTTTAACTTAACCTGGTTTATTCGGAGCTTTATAAATGTGTGAAAACTTACACAGCCAGAAAATTGCTGCGGTCACTTTTTAGTGAACATGGAAATTAAAGCTATTTCGATATCTCATTGTACCTAAGAGATTTGCCAGAATTCGTGAAAACTTACACAAATACTCTACAAATTCTCAAAGGCTTACTATCGAAAGTTCCGGAAAATACGATTATTTAGAAAGAAGCAAAATTGCATCGACATCTCGACAAGCCTAACATATATGACGAAACTCGTAAAAATATATACACCTCCTATTAGCGTAAGCCAGTCCTGAGATACTAAAACCAACACCATCTCTATACCTTACATATTTTGCTTTCCATTTTCTCCCACTTTCACCCCTACAGTAGCACCCTTAAAATTTTGTTCTGCTAGCTGCTTACAATTTCAGGATTATATCAAAAATGGATTTTATTCACTTCTAAAAAAGTTCTACATGTATGTAGCATACACAATTATAGACTTACCATACACAAAACAAATTTCATTTTACTAGCCTAAGATATACTGTTGTCCAAACTTATTCGACACATGCCATTTCCTTTCCGTAAAAATCCTCAATTACATTTATTATTATTTTATTATCACTGTTATTATGACTTGTTTCCTTCTGAATTTCGTACTCAGTTACATCACAAAAAAGCGTTTATAGGTCTGTTCAAAAACTTTTCCTTAATAGCTTATTTTTGTTATTCTTATCCTTTCACGTTTTGCATGGAAAATTCGTCCTGGTTTTAAAAAAAAAAACACTTTCTCTATCCATCTACATGATGTGTAGAAGTAAAGCTATACTTCAAAGGCATCGACCAAATTGTCATAAACTTTATGACTCTCAAGATAGTGAAAGTCCCATTAGGGTTAATAATAAATGAAAGCCCTTTCGGGGTTGGCGTAGGTAAAGGCACTTAAAACAGCAGTGGATATACTAAAAAAAGGGGTGGTTACAGTATTTAAGAAACGTGTATACTGTTTTGGAAGTAGTATAGGAGTTTCATTGGGCTATACTTCCGTTTAATGTCAATTGTGAATCGATTTTCTGATCTTATTAACAATTAATGTCGGGGTTTTTTTATGAATAACTGACTTTTATAAATTGCAATAACGATTTCCTCGTTCATAAATTATGCAGAGATGCATTTTATATTTGATGAGGATCCCATTAAGAGACCTGGCCGACGAATAAGTGAGTATAGTGGTTTTGTTCCATATGAAATTACGAGAAATTTCTTCAGGTTTTCATTCGTGTTCGTCGAAATTTAAAATTGTACTCTAAAGTTATCTCTGGCCGCATATTTAAGAATTTTTGAAGTCTTTTTCAGGATTTGGTGGAAAAGGAGGCTCCAGTTCCTTCAATTTGAGGGGGTCGAAGACGAAGAATTTTGAAAAAAAATTCTCTAAAATTTAAAACCTTTGCCATTTAACATTTTTTTTAAAACTTTACCTTTTGGCATTTTTTTTAAAAGAAAAAGTAAATTTTTAGTTTTTCCACAAGTGACACATCAGAGGAAAGAGGGGCTCAACAACTGCTCAAAATTCCAAGCTAATAACGAATGGTTGCCAAAACTCTTCTTCTGTCTCTCCTGACCGCAAATTTAAGCATTTATTAGCATTATCAAAATTGGAGAATTTCAAAAAACAACAGCTTAACAGCTCCTTAAAAATCCAAACAAAATTATTAAATCGAAAAAAAGATGGTTGCCAAGAAAATAGAAAATATTCAAAATTTTCGGCTTTTATTTTGCCTTTCGTTGACGCAGATTTAACAATTTTTATTTTATTTTTTGTTTAATAAAAAAGTATGTATATTAATCTGATTGCGGATTAACCTTTGACTTGCTTTTTTCAAAAAGTAAATTTGTTCTACTTTCACAAGTTACAACTCACACAAAAACAGGGCTCAACAGCCTGCTAAAATATCTAAACAAAATTAAAATCGTGTCAAAAATGGAGCGTGGTCAAAAATGTCGAAAAAAAATCAAAATTTGCGACTCTTCTTTTACCTTTTCTCCTGGCCCCAAATTTAAGATTGTTTCAAATCTGTTTCGGCATTTGAAAACGAAGCCGCTTTAATTTAAGGGGTCACTTGTCAAAATCGCAGAATTTTAAAAAAATTGCCATAAAATTTCAAAAATTTGACAAGGGATGGCACGTAACCCTTTGGAAAATTTTTGAAATTTCATGTGAATTTTTTTTAAAAATTGTGTGATTTAAAACAATCCCAGCATTTTTTTTTAGTATTTTTTACGATTTTCACAAGTATCGAGAGAGGTCTACTGCTGCGCAAAAATGATGACCAAATTTAAAAATATTAGAAAGAACAGAATGAGTTTCAATCAAAATTTGCCAAAGTTTTATAAGCATTTTCATGTGTTAAATGTGGCTTTAAGTAAAACAATTTAACACTAGCGAAAAGGAGTTATTTCTTAGCCAGTTTTTATGAAAGAAAAAATTGAATGAAATAACTGTTTGGTCAAGAAATTACTTAGTGGTTACATAAACAACCCGCAGACGACTTCTTTTAACAAGTGGCATCTGAGTGGTTTAAATGTCGGCTTTGAATCTCTGCGTAGTTATGTCGACGTCGAGAAGACAATAAGATATCATTAATCAAATTAGTTGGAACGACGTTGCAGGTCAAAGGGTTACATCTATCCAACTTCTTTAAACGAGTCGGATCCGAGTGGTTTGAAAAAGACATTAACTTCTTAGGGAATTAGCGAACTATTATCTACATTTCACTGACCTAAAACTATATTTCCACTCATTTTCTAGGAAAACCGGATATTCGAGTAAAAAAAAAGCCAAGATTCGTACCTAAATTAGAGTTTTCCTTTTGCAATTTTTCATCCGTTTCTGTTCGGGAATCCCGCAACAAAGATTATCTATTAAAACCGTTTGCGAACATTTTTCCATTCTTCCGGAAAACGTTGCAGATGACATTCTAACAAAGCAATTTTTTATCATTCGCTATCTGAATATAATGTCGTTTGTGTCGTGAATTTCCCTTAATGCCAGTGTGGTCATGGCTCCTGAAGTCGGCCAAAATAGAAAATATTCACAGCCACAAAAGAGCGAATGTATGGCAAATAATAGCCAGGACCATTTTCCAGAGGACATGAGTGTAGTTTCTGGTTGGATTGTATGTTCCGGGGGCAGTGTAGAGGGGCAAAGCTCATTTCGACATTATATAATAAATACAGCATGGTTGATACCGACCCCCTAAGGATTGCCTATCCGCAAATATTATCCTATTAGAGAGCTTCTGTGTGATAGTTGTGGCCTCTTTAGTAAAGGAAATGATAGCATGGGACTAAGGCGTATCCTAGAGCGAAATGCCGTATTATGGATACACTTAAATTCTTTTAGTTTGCCTTTATGATACACTTGCGATCGTAAAAAAACCGAACCGAACATCGTTTCCAGTCAAACACACTCACACACCCATTTAAGGGATTTGATGATTTATCTGGATGTCCTCTGAACCTCCTGTGTAAAGTCGATGGAAATCTGCTGACATACAATTTGATTGCATAGTGGCTAGTTTTCCACGTAGTTCTATAGACTAACACAGTTTCTATTTTCCGGTTTTTCTCACGTTCATATAGTCCTGTACGTCGAATGGATGGAGGTGGGTACCTCTACGAGGGAGTATTACTCTGACTACGTAAGCAAAATATAATGGTCGGGTTAAGTTCAAGGGTTGATGCTTTATCCTGCGGGTATTCACGCCAGAACATTGCGTTTAAATGGTTTTCACACTCAGTTTTTTTCCGGTGAGGGTTTACTTTTCAACATGTCATCGTTTTTAGTACCACCCTGGGTTATCAATGTCGAATGTAAAATTTAAGCAAATATTGAAGCTTATACTGCGATTTACAACTGACCTCTAGGTGTTCTCGACGTTAAACAATGTTTCTTTTTCGGGGGAAATCATTAAATCTGAACTAGGAACTCTTTGGATTACAACCGAATGAAATGGGTTATCCAATTTATGAATTTGTTTCTTGGAAAATGAATTTAATAGGTGGTTCGACCATTAATGACCGATAATTACGTGAATTTGGGGCTCGGTATTCACAAGACCTTTGGACATTTATGAAAACAGGCGGATGTGGTGTTCATTAATTTTTCAAGAAAAAACCAGAAGCTTGTTAGACGGAGAACAACAGAAATTGACCTTTTACAAAGTTATGACATACAACTGAATAATTACTAGGTACCTACACTATCAGGCCTATTCAGTACCACAGTCACAAGTCACAAAGTACATAGGTGGAAAGTCACAATTAATTTTCGTGAATTTATAAATATATCAAATCTCCAATATATTTAAAGTATTCATCACAAATTGTCTAGTAAAATAATCGCAAATAATCGATGGTTCTAAATTTATAGAAGTATTTATTTTTTAAAAATCGAGGATGGATTAAAGTTAAGCCTGAATAGTGTCGCAACTCAAAATAATTTATAGATGCCGTTGCCGAATACAGCGACATGTTGGATTAAGGCTCATAGACTCAGGGGTGATAAGTATACATCTCGAAATTATCTTAATACTCCTGAAGTTTACATCCCTTCAAGGGTAGACGGATGTAGTATACGTATTTCTGAACTCTGATTGTATTACCACAAAGCCTCCTAGCCTCCACCATAATCCCAAGAAATTTGAAGTTTAACCAGGCGTAAACTTTGTCGTCTTAATTACCGACATCTCGAAGACGTTATGTAATTTCTGGAATAAGCTCATCCTACGAATTGCAAGGATTCACTATACGATACGTAGTCAGCGCAGTGCAATTAGATTTGTCTCCGTTCACATCAAGAACACCAACATACTGCAGAAACAAGCGTCCATGTTAAGTAATGATGTAATTAATTTCGGTTCTTAAGACGAACACCTACAACTACAAATATTTACAAATGATTAATGGGAAGATGCATTTCGACACGGCTTGCCTCCTACAACCCCTATCACCTGTGTATACCTTTCGAGTACACACTAGCCGCACCTAAGTACACTCGAGAGTCCTGCTGTTTACATCAGTTCAATAATTTCGAAGAGCAGAAATTTGTACATTTAGTCAACTACAGTGTCTACAGCGTAACTTATTTGAACAATTTTAAATTTTTCAGTGTCGCTTAAATTCCACACAACTTTCCTTCAGCTTCAATTAAAGTTTAATTTTGCGATAGTTTCACATGAAAACTTAATTAATATCGAGCACTCGAATGGATAAATTTCAAAAGTTTTTGATAGCAAGTGTGAAATTTGCACACATATGAATTTTCACTCGATATTATGAAAAAACTTTCCGAAAATAAAATGTGGAAAACTTTAGATATCATATATGTTAATTAGGTCTAGTAGATTTGTTGTTGGGTTTTTTATATTCAAAAATACTTAACATATTTTTTTCCCGATTATATTTGAAGCCATTAAACGCAAACTTGTCATTGGACCTCATTAATATTTCGGAATTCGTGAAAACTTACATAACGTCGCCTTTGGGTCTTAATACCCAAAAATTCACAATCAATTTTTAGGCCTTTCCGAAGGGTCTAGTGAAATTTGATACTTCAACAGACCCAAAAGATATAACAAAATTCGTGAAAATATATTGAAGCAAAAGTAAACGCAAACTAGATATGTCATTGGACCTAATATATATTTCGAAATTCGTGAAAAGTTTCACAACTACTTGACGCCCTCTTTGCAGTTTAAGGGGGTCATCCCGTGTGAAGGCTCTTTTTTACGCTTTTTTTGGAAATTTTTGTACGAACTTAATAAAGATACAAATTTGGAAATTTTTTTCAGTCTGAAATTGTGGCTCATTGCTGAGGTATATGGCATTAATTTTCAAAAAAAAACTTGTTTTCGGTAAACACGATTGCAGGCGTTCTGCTTATCTCAAAAAAAATCAAACGGCATTTTAATCTGTAATGCTTCAACATGTTTCGGAACTACGATTATCAAAAAATATTGAATAGTTAATTTTTGGCAGCTTATCGAAAACTATTTTATAATCTGCGAATTATATTCGATCCGAATTCTTGCCATCGCATCCTTATACTTAAGGTAGGTGGCACTGAAGATCATCCAATATTTCAACCAATTTGGTGGAATTTTTGGTTGTTCGCTAGGATATATAAAGTTCAACGCTAAGAGCGCCAGATTTTATATAATATTACTTATCGGTTGCATGCTAATATGTTTTAAGTTGAATTACATCTCTCTTATTTGTTCTATAGTCATGTTGACTGGAAACTTGAATAAGTGATTCATTCGTCTTATTAAACCTGCGTCATTTGTATTTGGAGTATATGTGAACGTTTTTTTTTCTGTCTGTCGAAAAATGAATCACTAGTTCAAAGAACAATATCTAAGCTACTTGGGTAGTTCGATCGGTAACTACCCCGAACCGATAGTAAAGTCCTGCGACTTACCCTAAACCTAAATAAAATCCTCTTAAATATTTCTGACTCTCTAATCGTCTAATCAATAAGACTGTCGAATTTTGTTTGCCAAGTCCAATAATACAGACATACACGGGTTTTCGATATTTTGTATCATTCCTATAAATAGATGGAATCGATACTGTAAAGCTGCTTACTGACAAGACCAAAGCTGACACAAATTTACTTGAGTGCCTCCATTGCATGCCCTCTAAAATGAAATTTATTATTTAGTACTTGCAATTTATTTAGAACGTGTGGCTTACGTAGCGCATTTGAAAAGAAAAATTCAAAGTTGTTAATGTACCTACTCTACTCTACTCTTGCCTTGCTTATAGGCTAGATGAACAAAATTTTAATAGTACGTAGAGTTAAAAAAAAAATTATAAAAATATTAAATCTGATTTGTAGTGGATCAGTAGAAGACGGTTTGTTCGACAAAGTTAAAAAATTAATGCTATTGATAGATAGAAGCAAGCATGCAGATATTGCAAAAGTCGACAGTAGGGTAAGTTATATATCAAACAAATTATTTAATTTTTAATTAAACATGAGGAGCAGAAATATTGATGCCCTTACGACAGAAACTTACGACAGAAACACTTTAAAAGTTGTGCTCGATTCTCATCATGAATTTTTTTTTTAAAAAAATAAATGAAGTATGAATTGACTGAATACTTCTATTCCATCCTCAATCGAACTGATGCTCATTAGTATTAAACTCGAACAAGCATGAGTAGAAATATAATGGCCTCAACATTTAATGTTGCTACCGTCAGTACTGCCTCAGCATCGATAACATCAAAATCAATACTTTACAAAATGAAAAGCTGATGCTTGAAAAATGCAGAGAAAAACCCCTTTTTCTATTAACCAGGATACAGGCCGGATTATTAAGCATCATATTTCATACCAGGGAAAACAAATAGCAAATTGAATGGACTCTAAATAATTGCGTGGCTGATTTAACATGGAAAATATTGCTAAAATCTATGTCACAAATCACAACGTAGACGGCAGGTAGATAGAAGATTTTTATTCGCTAGCGAATCGAGAATTAGTCCTCGGGGAGAATGAAAGGAATTCATTGTTAAAAATGACAGGAAATTTATTAAAGCGAATCAACTCCCGGGAAATCAATTTTATTGTTCTTTTCTTCTTTGACGGAGGAGTTACGATTGTTTAAAAAAAAAAATATAATATATATATATAATATATTTTCAGGAAAAGAGACCGTCAATGATTAGTTACTTGTTTGAAATTAAAACTTTGACAAATTGTCCAAGTGTCTACAGGAAATTTAATCCCTTAGTTTTCTATATTCTAAAATAGCCATGGCAATGTTGAAAGAAATATTTCCATACGCGTTTGATGTGGTTACACTGTCATTTTGTGTATGGCAATATTGCCGTTGTTTTTGCCAGATAAATTTTTAGTGTAGAGAGATGGTTAACTAGAAGTTGCCGCGAAAGCTGTTGGGTAGTAAAGCAGACACATGAAGCTACGTCGTCAATTTAGAGTTTGAAGCAGAAAAATTTTGTTTTCTTCAAGTCGAATTATGTATTTAACTGCTTTCGATATCCCATAGATTAATTTTTTGCTTTGCTTAAGCTCCTCGATACGCACGTACAATGAATTGCGAATTTAGAGGAGGATCTATCGAATCGCTACTACCGTTTTGATACCCTTTATTTCCTGCGGCTATCTAAACTAGCATTTGTCCTCAATTTCGAAACCAAAAAAGTTTTCTTTAAGGACTTTCAACTTCAGTTTTATTTCAACCAATAATTCAATCATTTTGATGTTCCGCTCTCATATTATCTGCAGCATAAGATTTATGTAAATTTACCCCGAATCCTTAATTTGAAACTCGTCCTTTTGTCAGATAATTCAGAAAACCTACTTTATTGGCATATAAAAGAACAAATAGTTATCTTCTATGGCATAATAAGTACCTACCCTACGATCTCTACTACTACGTTAATGTTTCGATTTTCGAAGTAGAGTAACTTTACGCTGTAGTAACCCTTAACTCGGCTGCAGAGCCTATCTCGAACCCACCCTTAGTACTTACCTAAGTTATTAAAGTGTCGTGTGTCTGAATTATTGATGGGTGAATTCTAAGCTAAAGGTGGATGGATGGATGGTATCGATTCAGTCCAGCCCTCATTGGAATTGACGTCACGTCAGATAAGTCACAACATTTTCCAAGTTGTATATGCGCTCCTGAATTATTGATAGGGGATAGGGGGTGTTTTTTTTTCGTCCGTTTTCTTTTCGGCAAGCTACATACTACCTTGTATTCTCTTTTAGAGCAAAAAAACACACAAAATTATTCGCCCAAATGTTGCCGGAAAAAATTTGACCGTTTACATTGCACATTCGCACTTGTTTGACATTGGGTGGCTGCTGGTGGTTTTCCTTTTCGGCGAAAAGCGTAAAATGAAAATTTTTTAGCTTCTACGTGAGTCCAACTACAGATGAATATGAAATATGTCCGTTCCCGGAGAGAACTGAAACACCTTACACTAAGGTGTGCAATTTCAAAAGATTTATTCCGTCCGAGTCATGAATATTCTATTAGGGGTTGAAATTTATGGTCGAAAGTTTAAAAGACATTTTTAAGTTACGATTTAACAATTGCTGGATGGAAATGAGTTTTTAACTATATACGAAATGTGGTCATGAATATTTTCGAAATAATACGTAAAAGTATTATTTGGGAATTTTCGGAAATTTGCCGGCGAGATAAAGAAAATAAAATTTATTATTTGTTACACAAAATAGAGGGATGAAATTTGGGAAAAGTTGAATAAGTTGGAGGTGTGTTGATTAAAATGAATTTTAAATTATTCCGATAATCGCATTTAATGTCGAGAAATTAATGGAAAATTAGCTTAACGAGGATTCAACTCCCAGGATGGTTTAAATTTACTGACTGACTTTAGTAGGGAATTAACAACGCCTAGAGAATGCTTAGTGTTATTCCTTCTTTTGATTTTATTGATTCATTTAAATTATTTGCGGATAGCATAGTTGTGTGAACCTGAAAGTTTTTCAATTTTAAATAACATAAAATTATTAATTATTATTTGAAACTAGAATTATTTTTTAACACTTTGCGTGCCACACTTATTGTCAAAAATTTTGACAATGCTTTTCAACGTGTTAATAGTATTCTGATCAAGCTTAAATTTGAATACAAACTACACTGAAATTTTTTATTTTCACGTTTCTGGACTAGTAAATTTCAAAAAAAGCTAAAAAAAATCCGTTTGTCCGCCGGCAATGTGGAAGTTCATTTTTGAATTTCCAGGTCATAAATTTGCAAAATTCGGCTTCGCAGTGGAATTATAATTAAGTGCGGAGTGGATCTACCTTGTGGATAAAAAGTCCAACTGTAAGCTCGAAAAATATGGAAGTACCTACTGCATATTATTTGGACACTATTCCTATCAGCGAGTAGCCTCACTCCGGAACTCACGACGACATAAATTTCAATTATTTATAATACCAGCAATGGCAGTGGAAACCATTGCGCGATTAAATTCATCACATAAATACGAGTACACGCAATTCAGTGAAATTTTTAAATTACTTCTACCGTTCCGTTTAGTACAATGACATACTATCGTATCATCCGCTTTTGATTGTCGCATCAACTCATAATTTATTAATATTTTATTCATGGCGAGCTCTTTATTCAGCGGATTACAAATGCTACATGCTTCGCCGTTTTTAAATCGCACGAGATTCGTAATGAGGCGCAGGATTTCTTTTCATAGATGTACAATTTTTTATCCACTCCTATGGGCGCAATTATCCTTTTTTATATTTCATACATGTCACATTAGTAGGCATATGAAAACGCACGAAGAAAATGAAATAAAATATGAAAAAAACCATACAGTGCAGTATACTGGTGAAAAAGGATGTGCCTGAATACATCCGACGGGCTGGCTGCTAAGTGAAATGTTTGTAAAAAGGGTGAACACGAAGCTGGAGATATCCTGCAGGATGTAAACGGGCTATGCAAACATTCGGCGATTATTCAACGAGTTTAATTTATGGCAGAGCGAGTCCTTGCTGTGGGTGAGTTTGTGCCCATGTGTTCTAACGATGATCGGATCTTGAAAACGAAAAATCTCTTCAGTCCTGTGAGGGACGAATACTCGTTCAGGTATTTTGTAGGTACACAAATGTGGAGCAGTCATATTTCGATATAATATCGAGAGATCTGAAAATCTTTTACCGTACCAAGCAGTCCGTTTCGTAGTCCTTTCGACTTCAGAAATTCGATAAATCAAGCTTGTCCTTTATTGGAGCAATTGAATACCATCCGTACAGAGCCTCCATGTTTAGTTTACGAAAATCCTTAAGCTGTGTGGTATGTATACTCCTTTCTGCATAGTGCGATTACGGAGTGGTTTTTGTTGTTCCACAGAATATGTCCTACGCTAAGAACACTGATGCCCTACGGGCTATTGGAGCTTCTAAGCCAGACTATACAGTAGATAGTTAGGGCTAACTTGTCGGTCTGTGGATGGTACCTTGATCATTATTCAAAATATTTGTATTCCACACGCTCTAATGGAATTCATTTCTAACGAATGCTGTTACGCTATCAAAGAGAATTAATTTCTGGTTAGACAAATCGATTGGATTAATTTTTAATTAGATAAAAGCATCGACAGACTGATGTAAACTGAAGGTGAACAGGTCAGTTACAAACAGCATAACTTCAGATATTAATAAGTTGGAAGAAACAATGAGCTTAACGAACAATTGGAATATTGCAATATATCACTTACAGGGACACGAGGATTCATGCATTCGTTCAATGGAGAAAAATCGAGTTTTCGTTGGCTACTATTGCCAAATATTGCCATATTCAACAACTCGCCCTATCGCTCACTTTTACGGTACGAATTTTTGTTTTATTTTTCTGGTAGTTCACATGTAAAAGTGTTTAGAACGCTTCGTCAACTTTGAAGCTTCTAAGTAAAATAAAAATAAAAACAAAAATTAGAGTAAAAATAAAAATAGAAATAGAAATAATAATAAAAATATAGTAGAATTAAAATAAAGTAAAAATAAAAATATGTATAAAAATAAAAATCAAAATCAAAATGAAACTGCAAATTAAAGTTAAAATAAAACTAGAAATAGAAATAACTAATAAGAAATATCTAATAATAAATATAAAAATCGAAAAGGAAATAATTATAAAAATAGAAATAACATTAAATAATAGAAAAATAAAAATTAAAATAAGAACTAAAATTAAAATAAAATAAAAATCAAAATTAAGACAAAAATTAAAACAAAAATTAAAAATAACAATAGAAATTAAAATAAAAAATAGAATTAGAAACAAAAATTAAAATGAAAATAAAACGTAATTAAAAAAAAAAAATACAAATAACGCAAAATAAGAGTATTATGTTAAAATCTGGCAATCTGTGTGGGCGCAACTTTATTATTTTCTTGGATTGATGTCAGGAACGTATTTAATGCCGGCACATCGTGACTATTCATTAGGTTGCCAGTCGCTTAGGACCACACCGAACCTCAGTATTCTATTTAAACAATAACATAACAAAGTTGAGTCCATTCTTGGCAGATTATTTTAGTTCCAATTTTGTAATTTATTAAGAATAAGGATAAATTATCGACATATCCCTGATGGTCAATATGTAACACTTACTGTTTTCGGGCTAACTATCAAGCGATTTAGAAACCGATTTTTAGGCGCGCATAGAGACAACATATAAAGAAACAATTAATTTGATATATGTATTATAAGAGTTAAAAGATATGTCCGAACTTGTTAGATATACACAATCATTGCAACCTCTTAAACTTTAGTTGAATAACGCACAATACAAAAATAAATTTAAAGACGATGATATGAGCACCACATTATCCATAGCTGAATGAATAAGTATTTAGGCGATTATATTTAAAGCCTATACTCGTAGAAGTAAAACCATAACCTCATTAGGCCTAACAAACTTACCGGAACTGTTGAAAACTAGCAGAAAATTCCAGTTCTTGGATAATCGATTTTATAGACATTTAAAATGAGAACAAATTCCGTATAACTCATTGGACCTAAGAAATATGTCGGAGTTCGATAAAACGTACACCCTTTTAAAAAACCTTTTCAAGTTATTTCTAAAAAAATCCTGTATACCTCCACAGAGCCACTTCTCACGGAATATTTTTTGGCGTCGTCTCTGTAGGTGCAAATCTGATTTTTTTTTTGCATATTGTACGTTACATACTATATTAATACCATATTTAAATTTGTGAAACAGAAAACACGCCCAACCTCTGTATATTGCCATATATGAGAAAATTTTTAGGATGCCTCTTTTGTAGCTTTATCTAGGCGTCACGGTAAGAAGGACCTTTCTATCTTTGGAGTGCTTCGACTCCAAGCGCGATTTTGACTGTTAACTAAAAAATATTAAAGTTGCACCCAAACTACTGCAACTTTCGTGTTTTTGTTGTATTAACTTTGCCCTTTTTTGCAAATTTGTATATGGAACTGATTGTTTAAAATTAAGCTATTAGCAATAATTTCTCTGGAACAATGCCGCAAAATTTTCCATACTAACATGAAAACCAACTCATAAATTCCCTGAAATTCTCATACCTATGGTTTCCATTTCTACATGAAACTTGTTTCAAAACTACACATTAAAAATTTTGTAAGTTCCGATTTAAATTTTCCGTCGTCAAAAACAAACAAGAGTCCCTGTAACTACGATAAAAACTTTTTAAATTACAAGGAATATGCATGGTCCTGGAAATGTCGTTTGGCTTCCTTGGAATAGTAAATGAAAAGGACTAGAGAAATAAGAAACAAAGCGAAACGACGACGACGACAACGAAGAACACGACGAAGTGATTTCAACAATTTCTTTTAATTAAAATTTTTTTTTCGGAATTTTGCCTTAGTTAAAATGGTACACATCTTGGAGTTGAGAGGACCGACATTTACATACTCATTTAGGCCCGAGGAAAAAAAATTAAATTAGTTAGAATTTGAAATGTTTTTTAAGGTCTTCATTTCGGGGTGCTGAGTGGCAAATGAGGAATGTATAAGATGGCGGATTTTAAAAGATTACTTCAATTTACATTAGCAGTTTACGCCATGGAATGGTGTCTATTAAAATGTAATGTAAAATATAGCCCGAGGTTTCAGCTGAAACTAGTAAAGTAACATTTGGGAACTCTCTTGTGTTTGAAAGGGGTGGTCAGGTTGCGTGAAAACTCACTTATAAGACTGAGGTAAAAATTGAGTTTAGTCAGTCTAAGAATTTAAGCGTTGGTTATAAATGACTATACGGATACAAAAATCTACTGCAATAGTCTACGCGTCGACAATTTAAGTTCATGATGACAGTCGGAAATTCACAAAAATTTGGTAAATTTACGTTCCGAAGTGAAATTGGTAATTAAATCCTATTTTTTTTACTACAGACCTAATTAACAATTTTAGTAGTAAACGTAAAAAAATTTTATAAGCAAAAAAAATTGTAAGAAATCTTCCAATTTTTGTAAAGAAGACCTTTTGACGGCTATTGTCGATTATTGTTTACAGAAACTCCAACATTACCTCCAATATTTACGAATTTTTTTTACTTGGAAGTGTAAACAATTATATTCGATATTTAGAGCGGCAGCACCGGTTTTTATATACATATAAAGCCAAAAACGCAAACACATTTCCATAAAATAATTAAGCAGACAGCTTTTCTCTTAGATACGTGTATAGAACTAATTATCATCAATGGCGCGACAGCCAAAATCGGACCAGGACCGGCATGTAGAGAACTAGGTATCGACAATTGTAAATTGTCTACTAGAAATTGGCTACTCAATTTAATCGTGATCTTCTTATTATCTATTGTAGATTGATAATTAGAAGTTAAATAAAAAAAAAAAAATATTTATACTAAAATTTATGGTTAGAGAAAATTTAATTTTTAGTATAAAAACCTTACCTTAAAATTTAGCAGTCGAATTTATATCTGAAATAAATTGAAAAAATGTAATTAATATTTGCATTGCAATTGGCGTAATTGAAAAAATTAATTATTAATTTATTCATGAAATTTTTCTATAGTATCTATGGTATAAATAAAAAAAAATTTAATAAATTACAAACTTATAAATTTAATATTATATTAAATTAAATTAAATTTTTTCATCAACATTCTTATTCAAGTTAGCGTTGAATACATCTATTTTAAAAGAAGAAAAAATAAAATAATCAATTTTTTTTAATCAAATTCAAAGTGTATGGTAAGCGACGCGTGCACATTCGAAAGTCTTTGAAAAAATTGTAGACAAATTACCTGGCAACATCTTTTTTATGTTTGTTCAGATAGAATGTGGAAATTTTATTCGAATTAGCCTCCAGTATAAAATAGGGTCAAATTCTTTATAGAACGAAATTGATCTACTTCGTCGTACAGTTTCCATACTAAAGTGCTTATAATGAATCACAGTTGCTACACGACTAATAGATAATACACAAACCTAGTTTTTAACCGAACATCAATTGCAAAATTTAAATAATCATCAGACGAATAATAGTTTGAATATTAGGCCTAGTATTAACTAGAACTTTTTTCGGTCCAACGAAAAAATTTTATGGAGCAATTCTTTTCGCTTCTAGTAAGTGCTAGGCTTTACAGATGAAAATAATGTCTTTAAGAAATATTAATATTAAAATTAGTATAGAAGAATAAAACGATTTGCTTAAATCAGAGCCACATTAGCGATCACAACAAAATTTAAAAATTTTAAACAATTTATATTGTGGGTTCTGTTGATTTTTGATGAGCATTTGATTGTTGGACTCCATTTTTATAATAAAACCTGGGAATCAAACCTCAAGTGCACCGGACTATAGAATAATTTAAAGGATGAGAGTGAGATGACTGATTAACTTACGGTTTAAATTAATAAATGTGGACTGTAACTGTTTGAAAATATAGATTGTTGCGAGCTATGGATTCAATTTCAAGTATAACACATTTGGCTTAAAATCTTAAAAACTTTACCGCGCTTATATACTGCATATGTAGAGTCGAAAGCTTTCCCGAATATTTGGTGGTATATGTGGAATGCTCGGAAAATCTTAAGAGAAATCCGAGAATGAGAAAAAAATTATTCTTATGCCGGTTTTCCACCAAACGGACAAACAGAAACTCGTGTCGAAAAAAACAAGTCTTTGAGTTTTCATTAAAGACTTATTTTTTTCGACACGAGTTTTTGTTTTGTCCGTTTAGTGGAAAACCAGCATTATAGAACACTATCGAACTTTGCTGAAGGATGCAAATTTTACAACACTCATTGGGTATTTGCAGGTGACCAATTGTATGGTGTTTTCCCTCTTTCTAGTTAGACATTGTTGTTGTTTATTTGTTGAGTTGTGTGCGTTTGTAGGGTACCATGTAACAATATGTATAATACATCTACTGAGAGCTTACTATATCTAAGTACGGTACGGATAACAAAGGACAGAATTCGATATCAGTACTTGACCGAAATATATAAGTATGTCATTTTAAGGACAAAAATTGATTTAGAACAATATTTACGCTTACTGAACTTAGCGTAATTACAGCTATGACTAATGTTCATCACAATCAGTTTATATCAGTGCATGGAAAAGGTCTCCCATAAAATCATTATAAAAAAAATATAAACGGGTTGATAACATCCACTACATTTTCATATTGCTGTAATCCAATTCAATGGGGCGGATAATATTACTATTAACTACACGTTCTCGGTCAATGTATGCTACATTATCAAGCTTGGTATCGGTAGGTTCGGATATTAGCAGCTTGATTGTGACCTTTTCTAATACGAAACCACGAAAATTATTATTGGAACCTCGTTCACCAAAAATCTAGATGTAATCAATATGGAAATATGTTTTAGTCGGATGGCAATTACCTAGAGTTCAGTCCCGTGGAAAATACTTACAATTTCGTCCGGGTTGTCGGGATCTTGATAGCGGATAAGTCGAGAATAGTCTCAGTAGAAGGCTGTTGTTGAACATGAACCTAAACTACAATATGTCTACGAATTTGGAACTTAGTGTTAAGGGCATTGATTGTTTCCTTCCTTATGCGACTAGTGTGCCAAAGCATGAAACTGATAAAATAATATTTGATCGGGAAATAGAATACACGTTCAGGGGTATGTGCGTCGGTAGTCAGGATTTTATTTGACATGTTAATAATGCGTTTTAGATTAGTGTTGTAATTTTAGGAAAGCATATCAGCAAGGACTTGAAAATAGTCGATCAAGTGTAGTTTCAGTTGAATTGAGAATTAGTGAAGTGGATTTGATGGGGAATTTATTGATACAAAGAAGTATCGTCTGGTGGTGGCTTAAGATACTAGGTATTTTGAACTATACTAGGTATTTTGAACTCAAAACATTTACCCTGAGTTTATTAGAACTCAAAAAATTTATCCCAAGTGTACGTGTGCTTTTCCTAATTTGAATTAACTAAGATGGTGTTGAAAATTATTTAATGGAAAAAAATTGTCTATAATAAGGGATAATTTTCACAAACTTCGTCATATCTCTCAAGTCTGTCAATACATCGAAATAATTGTATCTCCTACGCTTTTACAGAAGGATTTAGAATCGATTTCCGGAATTTTCTATATTCAACTCCTAAAGGAGTAGGATCTAATTCTGTACGTTTTCACAAATTCCCACAAACATTCTAGGCTTAACCCAAGTAGCACGGATATTTCTTGGTCACAACCTTTAGTCCGGCGAACGTTGTCACAACCAATTTTTAGTTGTGGCTCGTGTGTATTTAATTTTGAGCCACTTACAATTAATTTTAGTTGCAAAAACTCTTTAACAACTTATTATTAGCACTATATAGTCATACGACCATTTAATTTGTTCACCTATTATTTGTCTTCTCATTTGTATGTAATAAGCCATAACAAAACACATATTCTCATATTATTTGACCGTTCTTGACTCATATACATAGGTGTGATTTATCACCGCTACTCTATTTTACAATAAATTTCGCAGATAGTTCGCAGATTGTCCGTAAATGGTTCGGAGAACCACATCCACTCCACTCACAACCTAATTGTCTTGCTGTTCCGTTGTAGCCCACAACTATTCGCAACGTTGCAGGTAGTGAGGTGGTAAGTATTATTCAGTCCGCACTTGCAAATATTGGTTGTGACAACTATCCGATGATGTGATACCATTCGCGAAAGTAAGCACTACTATATGATATATTTCACAGAAAGATCGTACTACTCCTACAGGACTATTGGAAGGAGACTAGCATTTAGATTCAGAATTTTGTTATTTCGTATTTCGAAAACAAAAGGACTTTTTACAGATATTTCGGTAGAAAAGATTTGCAGAAATTGAACAACGAGTACTAATGTCATAAAAAACACTTCACGAAACCCTTTTTTGTATTGTTAGAATCCTGGTAGTGGTAGGTGCCTCTCAAAAATGATATGCTTAATGCTTAAGACTATTTACTATTTACTTACAGACTTAAAACTATTTACAATTTTAGGATTCACTATCCCTGCCCAGCACAAAATATTGAACTAATTATTTTTTCGTTTCAGAAATTTTACGGAACTCTAGTTGAAAGTAAGCAGGTAAGTTGTCAAACGATTTATCCACCCTTGTACCCTCCTAATGTTTTTCAGAATATCCGAAAGATATCACTCCTAAACAGGATATTCCAGGATAGTACGACCACAAGACTTTATTATTCGAATGAAAGTAGGACAGCAAAACCACACTGGCAGGTTATTCCTCTAAAAGCTATATAATCCTGGGATTTGTGCAAATATCTGTACAGCTATACGACCTAAGGCATAGTCCGGTTCAAACTAAAAATCCTAAAAACAAAAAAAAATTTCACAAGATGTTTTCAATGAAACTTTCGTGTCTGACTTATCCATTTGACCTTCTTTCACAAAAACTAAACGCAGGTGAGTTTCTGTTTCGCTACATATTCTATGGTACCAAAGGTAATGGCCGTCACTCAGGTGGAACGGATTTTTGAGTACTTTTCTAGTTAAGTTCCATTAGGACCCTCTATGCCCCCAGAAACGACCTCGCCATGACACTTTTCGTGATAAGGGTATAGCCTAGCAAGTCGCTAATAAACCTCTTATACAGGTGAGTACGACAGAATACGGCTGAGTTAACAATTCGGAAGTTTTAAGCCAATAACCCAACTTCCAGTCTGATAATCTCCAGAATTTCACCTGAACGAAAATGTTTACTAGTGTGTACACAAGGCGAAAGATCAAATCGATTTTACTATTACGTTTGGGGGAAAAAACTTTTCGGTATACGGAGCCAAAAGCGGAACGAGTTCAATGGGGTTGGGGGATGGGGGGATGGGGGATGGAATTTTTAAATAAAATACAGTTTGCAGAACTTTTTAAATACATTTCCGCTATCTTGTCAGCGACAGATACTGAAACGAGCCCTTGTCTCTCCGTTCTGAATGCAAATTTGGTGAAAATTTTCAATTGGCTGGGATTGAAATTTACTTCTATTCAATGAGCAATTGAGTTAGGAGCACACAGTTGCGCTGCTATTAACAAGATTTGTCATTGATGAACATCATATAAATTCATATGACGCTGCTATAGCTACAGCCTCGCAATTCACTTCACTGATAGAGTTGTGACCCCATCAGTGAATATCGTTCGACGATGAGAAGGCCACTCCAACATTTCGAATTGATTATAGCTGGTAGAGTTCATGGGAGTGGAAACCGAACGTCTATCATATCATCGACTGGAACGTGAATTTGTGCATGTCATACTCGAATATATTTCAGGATATCCGCCTTAATTTCGAATTTATACGAGCTCTAGCCTTTCCATAATAAAAGACCGAATCGAAGGCTCCTCTTTTTACACGATTTTATTCGGAGCATTTTATTTGAAACACGAAATGAAAGATAAATTTTCCAGCCTGGTGGTATCTAATCGACTTCCTCCGGAACGGAAGTAAACAAAACAGTGCTGGAGGCCGTCAGGACGTGTGCTCGAACCAATAAGAACTTTACAAAAGTACCTTAAAGAAAATTTTCGTAGCCCCAACACAGCCATAAGGACGAAAATATAAAAATAGAAAATCGATCAGTACTTTAGTCCAGACTGCTTCCCGGTCTTTTTCGTAAAAGTATCGTGGAATCGGCACTATAAACTTTACAACCTTATGCACGTATAACCTGATTATAATAGCCCTTACATGAAATTGGCAGAGCGATTCCGGGGGGTAGTTTGGAGTAATGGCTGATTTGCAGGTCAGAACCGAATCGCATGAATAAACGAAACGAACGCAAAAGTTTTACCACGCGTTTCCGTGTGCTTTTCGTGATTTGAATTCATTTCGGTGGTCGGTGTGTTGCACAATTCCCCGGATTTATTGCATGAAAGCCATTGCGATAACCACCTACCCCTTTAGGTTTATTTAGATTTAACCGTCCAGCAGATATTTTGCATAGGTTTAACTTTTACAGGATTTACATATTCGAAATGCTGATTGTGGTAATGATAATTCGACTTTAAAATCGGCAAATTTAAATGCAATCTGGAATCATGGTAAATATTAGAAGTAGGTACAGCATTAGGCATATTTGATCTAGTGAAAATATATCGAACTAAATATTCAGAATTCAATTAGTTGTTACACCACAATCACTCAACAATTTTAGATCCGAATTTAATTTAATCCGAAAAACCTACAATTTGAATAATATTTCACTGGAACGGCTTATACTTGAAAGTTGAAATATGGATCTTATATATAATATACTACACCATTTATCGTATGGAGGTATCAAAGGTTTTCGCCTGGGATTTTCTAGTTATTCAGGGAGCCTTTTGGAAAACAAAAATATTTTTTTCGACTTTCGGAAAAAATATACAAATATTTAGTAATTAAATGTTATTGTTATGTTAAAGTAAGATAAGATGTAAACGAAGCGCCAATTGGCTTCTAGTGAACGAAGAATGTACTCTATTATTTATAAAAAAGGAACATTAATTAAATAAATAAATAAATTTAGTAATTAATCACACACACTTGTTTTGAAACGATAAGTTCCTCAAATAGAAAAAAAAGGTTTTTTTTTTTGGAGGCTTAAGTTAAAAAAAATATCGCTGAAAAACAAAATATATATCCTTGAGAGTTGAATACGGAAAAGGTATGAGGCTTTTGAATAAAGGACACGAAAATTCCAATTTGAAAGAAATTTCGTACTTTGGGGAAGAAGAGTAGAAAGTATAAAATTAGAATTTTTTTTCACGAGAACTGCAAGGGATGGAAAAGTAACAGCCATAGACTCACTGCACATGATCTTAACAAAATTGTTGAGAGGAGTAAGAATTTTTGTAACTCAAGAAGAGTGTAGACTAGAACGTTGAAACATGGCATGCATAAGCAGGTGCTCTACAAAAATTATATCCGGAAAAAAAAATTCGTTTTGCATTTCCATACATAGATGAAACTAAAAACTTTTCATTGAAAGAGGGATGCATACAGTTTCACGAATTTCAAATGTGGCGAGATATCGAATTAAATTTACTTCTCCGGCATATTCATGTTATTGTTGTTGTTGTTGGTGTGGAGAAGACACGCTGAAAAGAAGCGCATTTTGAGCATTCAGGCCAACATTGTCCATTATACTCCGATCCCCCAGTCTCTACCCGAACTTTTTCGTCCCCCTCACGAATTTTAGTAGTTCGAGTAGGGAGTTCCTCCTACTCATTTAATAGCCTATAATTTGATTTGCTGATTTTTTTCAGAACCCTTAAGTGGTAATTAATGTAGTTTTTACGAATTCTGACAAATCTCTTGGGCCAAATAAGATATCGTAACCGATTTGCTTTTACTACCAGGGGCTTTATATACATATATATATATATACCATATATGGGTATAGTCATCTAAAAATCAATTTCAGGATTCAACTATACTCAGCCCCTAAGGGGTGTTATTGATTAACTGATTGAGTACATTTTTACGAATACCGACCTATTGGTTAGTTCTAACGTATTTCTTTTATAAATCGTATTAGGATTTTTTTGATATTTATCACCACCCACATTTTGGTGCAAATTTAATTTAAATACAAAAATAAAATTTTCCAATTTTATTATTTTTAGAGTAAAACGTAAACTGTACACGTTCCAAATAGTAATGGTCCGCCCATTTTGTTGGAAAATTTTTAAATTTTTAATCAATATCTTAACGGCTTGGCGTTGAATATGTATAAAAGTCTTGAAATTAATTTTTCATGTGTCTGTTTATTTATGAGTAGTTGGTAGAGCAAAAAAAAGTCCTGGTTAACAACATTGACATTCAAATTGAAACAGGAGCTTCGAGATATTTAAGAATTATTGAAAATAGGTACATTTAATTAATTTTAACTCCATTGTTTTCATGTGAATTTTTCACTTTAATAGCAATCAAAAAAAAAAAAAACAAAATAAAATACCATTTCTTTATTAGCTGGTATGTAAACTAGGTCGCCAATTAAGAAAATATTCAAAGTAGTATATGAAAAAAACAACCCTTAAGCATTTCTTAAAATATGTAAATCCGAGTTCTTTGCGTGCGTTTATTACCTACCAAATTACATGAACTGACAAAGTTTTAAATTGACTTTTCCTCCCTCAAGAAAGAAAAATCAAAAATTGACAAAATTGTGGCACCAAAGTCATGGGGCCTTAACTTTATTAAATTTTGAGTCAAAAACTTGGACTCACTACCCGACAACTGAAACTTTGTGAACCTTTCGATGAAAATTTCACAACAATCGTAATTACAAATTTTACTTTCCCTCTCAACTATTCACAAAGGTATTGTAGACTTTGACACATCTTCATCCCTTAATCTGGCAATATATCACAACTGGACTGAAAATGACGAATTTCATCTGTCCTAAAAACAAGATAAAAAAGTAATTTTTTAATCTACGCACCCTGCATTAATTTAAAGTTTGTTTTTGTCCTTACAAAAATGTTTCTGGCACTTGGTAGGGAAAATATGTTGCTCCCCCCGATTATATCCAGCAACTTTATGCCGGACTTATTGTCTTACATTTTTTTTCACTTTTTCGCGTAAAAAGTTATTGCGGCATTTTTCTTTTATGGTTTTTATATTTACATTGGCTGACTGTCAAGCGCATTAAAACCAGAAAATTCCATCTCCAAATGGAACCACTTTTTTTTTATAAGTGGATCTTAGTATTTTATTTCGCCATTAAAATTCGTTGCAATGGGAAATTCTTTTCATAAAAAAAAATCGTATACATGTGAATTGAATAGATTCGCAGTATTCAATATTCGCGGCATTCATTTTCGTATATTTTTCAAATTTACCCGTACACTGGATAAGTTTTGTGGGATAGGTACTCCCCTGTAACCCGTATAAAGTGCTCAAGAAAATTAGTGTTAATTAATGGGCAAAGTGCTCGCAGTAAAACTTAAGTACGCTCGCATTTAATTAGAAAAATGTTTGGGCAAATTAAATCGACTCTAAGGAGACGGCTATAACTTCTCTAATGGAATTATACTTGTTGAAGTAATCGACTGAAGCGTCAATCAGGTCCCATTTCGACTGAAGTTTATGGCAAAGTTTACTGTGTATGACAACATCTTGCAGCGCTACGGGGCTACTCTTGAACTCTGATCTTGTACACTTCGACTAAATATTGTCCTAATTTAGCAAATAAACGTTAAATTCATAGCTAGAGGCATTCGCAAAATTCATTGTGACCTGGACAAAACAGAGTCCGCTATTTATCTCTCAATTAGCACCTGAAAGACGATAGAGCTGACAAATATTAGCGAAAAATAATTGAGGCTATAGAAGGAACATTGCTCTGATAAATTTTTAACATCTTGGTCGGATATGATACTTGGCATATGGAAACTGTTCTGAATACCACCCAATCGCAGCAAACTGTCATTAGAGATAGGCTTCTAGTCTAAGGAACTAGTTTTTCAGTCACTCCCTAAAGTATACCAAGAACCGGTAGATTTAATACGACTAAATTTTTTTCCAAATATCTGCACATTTAGGCATGGACTCAAATATTTTACTATTCTTGCTGGCAGTAGTAGTGAAATTTTTGATTGCCATATTAATTTATTTGATCTTCATAAATCCTATTTTCCTTAAAAAAAGATTCGTCAAATTTTTTTAAGTCAAATATTTGACAACATTTAGTCAAATATTTCACATCATACAATTTACTGCAAGCTTAAGAGTGACCACCATTTATTCCCAATGGCACTTGTTTCCATGTAAAATCTTGCTCACTTCATGTACCTTTTTCTCGAAAACGACTTAACCTACAGGGTTCGGGTTTTGGGAATTTTTTTGTTATATGCTCTTCTTTGTTTTAACGAAGATGTTTTAAAAAATATCTCTTGGGTGTTGAGTTATATATTTTTAAAATTTAAAATTTGAAATTTTTTTAATTTTTTAAATTTTTACAATGTAGCTTCAAAAGTGTTTGAGATATCTTTAAAACCCCTCGACCAATTGTTTATGACGTTGTCCTGGTTCGTAAAATATATTTTATGATTTTTTTAATTTTTAAGCCAGTTGCAATGATGACAAACATTTACATAAAAAATTAGACAAACAGGTCAATCAAATTATTTTTCCGGTAAAGTTTGTACATTAACACAACAATGCAAAGAAAAATTTGGCTGTATTTACCCAGAAGTATTGTCAAATATTTGACATAGTAGCACACTGTTCATTTCATGCTTAGAGTCCATTTTTTTGAGATTTCTTTTTACGTTAGTTGAAGCATCAAATTTCAATGTAATGTTGTAGTCTTCTCATCCACATTGAATATTAAAGGCTGAATAAAGACAGAGCAAAATTGGCTTAGTTTAATCCCATTTCTGATAATTTTCCAATTTTTAAAGAAATAAAATTTATTTCATTTCATTTGAAATATCGAGACATACATATCCGAGTAAATTTTTGTTACAGAACTTTGAAATGGTATAACTACTATTTCGTAGAAAATTACATATTTTAAATTTATTCAGAATCAGTAATTAGGTTTCCTCTATAATTTAAATCAACTTGTTATTTATTGTAAGGATAATTAAAGAGAAGCAGGGCATGATTAAGTGGCTGAGAAGAAATATTCCAAGGAAAGACGTAAGAAATGAGTTTTGTTTCGTTAACCGTGCGTTCCATTTGAAAGGATTCAGGTAACTAGGTAAGAAAGAGTGAAACCCAAATGTTGCCAACTTTCTCATAATTGTACCTTTCTCAAATAAGAAGACAATCAATCAATATCTAGGGGGTGGGATTGAGGCACTGTAACTCAGCTTAAGATTCGCATGTATTGATGAATTTAAAACATAGTTACAAATGTTCAATTGTAGATGGAGTTCACCGAATGGACCACCCAGTAGTAATTTGCAATGGGGTTGCGTTCGGTTTTAAATTGAAAAAATGAAATGTTCAAGAAAAAAAAATTTATTTTTTTCATACCTTACGAGTTGTTAAGCATTCACAGCTCATGAACTGTTTCGAGATAAAGGGTTACAATATTTGCAGTAAGTAGAACGAGGACTTCTTGGTGCCGAACGATTTTTGGTCAAACGAAAAAATAAAAGTCTTTATTTTCAGAAACGAAGTTGAAACTTAAAATTTATATATAGATAGGTACTTGGTGTTGAATTAATTGCCGAAAAAATTTGACCACACAAAATTTTCCAAGTGGTAACATGGCACTTTTTTCGAACAGACAATAACTTCGATTTTTGATTTTTTACAGCAAAACGCACAATAGGAGCTCAACAGGTGCTCACCAAAAAAAAAAACAAAATTAAAACCGTATCAAAAATCGGGGAAAAACGTCGAAAATAAAATTTTAAATTTGCAACTCATCATTTATCTCTCCTTACCGTAGATTTTATAATTTTTTAAATCTGTTTGTAGTTTCAAAAAATGAGCGCCAGCAGTAAATAGCGCCTTGTCGAAATCGGGTAAATTGTGACCGAATTTGTTAATATTTCCCTAAAATTCTCCAAGTGGAAACGTGGCATTTTTTTCAAAGGTATTATAAATTTTTTGACTTTCGATTTTTCACCACAAATAAAAGGGGAGCTCATCAAATGTTGAAAAATCAAAACAGAACTAAGATCGGATCAGAAACACCAAAAACCAAAAGGCCAAAACCACCGAAAAAAATTTAAAATTTGCAACTCTACGTTTGCCATTCCTGACTGCAAATTTTAAATTTTTAAAAATCTGTGGGTTTTAAAAGGGTGCTCTAGTACCTATAATTTATGGTCACTTTTCAAGATCAAATAATTTTGGAAAATTATTTTATCCTAAAATATGCCAAGGTAATTTTTTTCTAAAGTATTGCACATTTTTTAAACTTAATGGTGGCCAAAACTGTCGAAAAAACGTTAAAATTTGCGACTTCTCTTTTTTTCTCCTGACCACAAATTTTAAAATTTTTAAAAATCTGTTTGCAGATTTGGAAAAATGGGCACATTTAATTTAAATGGTAACTTTTCAAAATCGGATGATTGTGCGAGAGTTTTGGTAAATTGCCCTAAAATTTGCAAAGGGGTAAAACATGGCATTTTTATTAGAAAGTCAATTTTTTAGACTTTAGATTTTCATCGCAAACGAAAAAATAGCTCAACAGATGCTCAAAAATCTAAACCAAATTAAATACAGATCGAAAATGGGAGAATAGTGGCCAAAAACGTAGACAAAAATAATTCAAAATTTGCGACTCTTACAAAAATTTAAAATTGTTCTTAAAATCTTCTTGCGGATTTGAAGGGGAGGCGCCAGAACCTATAATTTAAGTGGTTACTTGTCCAAATCGGAAAACTGTGAGAGAATTTGGGAAAATTTGCTTAAAATTTTCCAAGGGTAACACAACATTTTTTTCATCTTTTAATCTCTTTTACTACAAATGAACATCAACAGATGCTCAAAAATTCAAACAAAATTAAAATCATATCAAAAATGCAAATTTTTTTGCCAAAAACGACGAGAAAAATCCAAAATTTTCGGCTTTTTCTACGTGTCAAAAAAAATTTCGAAAGAAAGGTCAAATTTTTCAGGTTTCAGTCTGTAAAGTCTTTAAACAATTTTTCATTGATAAAATTAAGTGCACATTAAAAAAAATCTCAGAAAATATGTCTTCATGATTTCGACGTCAAAATCAAAGTTTTCGCATGGTTTTGGTGAATTTCGTTCAAGTGTATGAAAAACCCCACAAAAGAATTATGCGTCGTTTTGTCTTTTTTTATTTAATTAAAAAATTGCAAGTCTATTGTGGCGTAAACTTCGTCAGCTGTTGAATTATTGGCGAAGGTGAGCCAAGACTCCAATCGATTGAGTGGAATAGGCGTTTCGATGTAGCTTTAGACGAGGCAGACTATTGGAAAATTTTCAATAAAGAACCGTGGTATTTATTTATTTTTCAGTTCAGTTATTTTTATGAAAACACTACTCGCATGCAAATATTAATTTCATGTACCCATTTAAATTTCAAAGCTGCTTTTTACCTTTTCATTTTATTAAAAAAAAGTGTCTCACTCTGACCATTCGGGACTGAAAATGTACCTCCTCCCTCAAAATATGTAAACAAACCTGATATATTCGTAATTAAAAAAATCCAAACAATATCACAGAATCTGCTGTGCTGTGAAAAAAAAAACAATGAAAAACTACGTTACACTTCATTCTACAAAGAAACGAACAAACTTTCACCCAGCCATCAGTACTGCATCAGCATACCTTTCACAGCATTTTATTTTTTTGTGGGATTCCATTATAAATGAAAATTCAGAGGAAAACTTGTGCACAGAATAAATTACCACAAATTAATTAAATCCTATCAAAAATCAGTGCATAGGAGAAGTATCTTATGGTGGGATTGTTTGACGGAAATGTAATCGCATCACTTCTTGTTGTAGTCTCGCCCTCAAATTAGGAAAATCTTTCATTGACGTCTAATGACTCGGAAAATTGTTCTTGGTCCAGGGCATTTATCAAGATTTGACCTGCATAAGGAGAATAAAATCCATCACGTACAATCTGCTGGCGGTAATTGCTACGCATTAATCCACTACCATTTCGACTAACTACAGCGCTAAAATACTCGGTCTTTTTGTATAGTCGTTTAGAGGGTAGTTCTTGTGGGAGTTCGATTAATTCTTACTGGCGGACGATTAAATTAGAGTTGTGCAAAATATTCTAACTTTTTGCCAATTATTTCTGGAAATATAATTGACTTTTGATTTAAAGGATTCCATTAAAAACATCGATAGTGAAGCACTTCTGTAACGAATGGATCAGAAGTTATGACAAATTAATCGGCATTCTTTTGAGTTTGGTTCTGGTTTTATTGCCGTCTTCATATAAAAATTTCTTTCAAATTTGCGCAAAAAGTGCTCAAATATTTCTTATATTATCTGCACAGATTTATATGATGACATGACATGTTACTCTAAATGACCAAAATTTTGTTAGGACTCCAAGGAAGACAAATGGTTAGTCCTTAATAATGTAGCGTACGGTTAAATCAGTTTTGAAGATGGAAAGTTCGTGGAATTGGGATGGCCATGGATCAAGATAATCCCTTACCCGAAGCTAACAACGTTGTAAACATGAAATTTCTGCGTTCGCCCAATAATCGCTATTAAAAATCAACTAGACTACTCTAAATACAAGTACCTATTCTTTTAGTCGATAAACTTTCGCCCACCATTTCAAATCTCTGCAATAAACAATTTCGTTATTCGGTAAAACTTCGTGAAGTAATTCTGTACCCAACTGGGCGTTTAAGCTTTTGATGTGAATGGAATTTCGCTCGAGATAAAAGCTTGTGTCATAGAGTAGGGAATGCAATTATATTATCTGGTTCGAATATTGACTAATTG
This sequence comes from Beris chalybata, assembly GCA_949128065.1. Taxonomy (NCBI): domain Eukaryota; kingdom Metazoa; phylum Arthropoda; class Insecta; order Diptera; family Stratiomyidae; genus Beris; species Beris chalybata. The sequence continues at coordinate 139,571,059 of OX421894.1, forward strand.
TTAGCAATGGGTGGGGAAAAGGTAAGCCAGCAGTGATAAGTGCATCATAGTTGTATTTCGTTTTTCAATGAATTTTAGGAGCTGGATTTAAAATCTAAGAAGGAATTGGCATAGTTTGCTTCCTCTATATCTACCATTTACATTGCTGTCACGTTTACTAGGGCGTGGCAGCGATCTATGCCAGACGTGATAGTTCGTATAATTATTTCTGAGGACACTTCTCTGACGCCGAAAAACGAAAAAAATTTGTCTTATAAAGATTTTCAAAAGTGTTCAAAATTGAGATCAAAATAAATTGAGTATCAAAATTTCTGTAAAAATTCTACAATGAAAATAATGACAAATTTCATTATCATATCGACCCACTTACAAATGACTTCAAAGTTATAGGAAAAAAATCTATAACCTTATAATATCCAATTAGAATAGTGTAGAGGATATTCTACACACTTTCTGCATGTTCTACACACTTCCTGCATGTTCTACGCACCACCAAATGTGCACGAAGTTTTTGAATAAACTTCATTTTAAATAATGTAAAATTAAAGTAAAATTAGTAATAGGTTTTTAGCTGAATTTTCCTATCACACCGTTACACCAAATTCAAAAGAATTCGGAATACTCACATGTAATAAAAGACCCTGAAAAGCAAAGTTGTAAAGCCTATTGTCTGATCTCTGGCTATTTATATCATACGCTTATAATCTCAATGAATAAATATTATTATTATTATTAAAGTAAAATTAATAAAGTAAAACTAATAAGGGTTGAATCAATTGGCCCAAAAGTACCACAAATGGGGAATGCTTATAATAAATTTATCAAGGCATTTATTTCTCCAAAAAGATTAAAATATTTTATTTTAATTTCCGCCAGTCGACAACTACGTGTGGCCCTCAAATTTATTCGACAACTGCTTTACAAAATCCGTACATTGTTTCGAAAAAAAAAACCATTGCAGTATTATTAATTCATAAATAATTTCAAGTAATGCAAATTGGTTCGAGGCCTTAATCATTTAACACAATCAGCGGTTGACTTATTATCCCTGCCAGCAAATATTCGAATTACATTAAAATGGACGATTATTTGAATGTCCGGCAATCCACCCTGATGTCACGATTTTATCGCGTACACAGGACATTGTACTGAATACAGAGATTATGTTTATGGAATGATTGCAAAATGTCAACAATTACTATGCAATATTCAACGCTACAAATGTGGGCGGGTAGTTGTGGCGCTTTAATATCGACAAATGCATTTTACATAGCCTTTTGCTTGACATCAAAACTCTATTTTGTTGTCATAAAATGTTGACAAATTTATGACGGTTGAATGCCGGTCTAATTGGAATATTGCACCCCGGGGGATGAAAGTGATCTGCTTTCGGTATAATGGTGATTTCTGTTCGATCGATATTATTCTTGGGGGATGATTTTCCGATAAGATTCGATGAATAAAGCATAGCTTTTTAAATGCGATTTTTATGGTTATAGAAAAATTTGATTAACAAGATTTTCATCAGTTGCAGTGAAATTCACAGGAATATTAATTTCGTTAAAAAAAAACTGCCTTGCGCATTATTGTAAAAATGTGGCATGTTGTATATTTTATGAGAGCCTAATTATGCGTAGATACTTTATATGTATAGACTAAATTGGCGACTGATTCGAATATGATTCGACCATACGTAAATCGTACACGCTTAACTTTTTCTGACCCAATATGACTTACGAGTAAGCGTCCTTTACACTGTATGCCACTATGTAAAATTGTTGACGCTTGCAAATGAATTCAGTCAAATTTGAACACCTACTGAAGGAAATAAAATCGGAATCGATTACACAAGAAGTCACTGGCTCAAAACGAATCAAATCGAATCAAAGACGAATTCAAATCTAATAAAACCAAAGAGATATTTCGGAAATCGTGAAAGCGTGTGCTACCTTGCATTCCTCAGGGGTTAAATATCGAAAAATCGTGAAATGATATTTAGGCGTTTATAAGAAGCTTAAAAAATGAAAATTAATTCTATATCAGACCTAACAGAAAGGACAGAATTCATGATAATCTACCCAGTCTCATTACACATGAAATTTGCTTTTAGAAGACTACATAAAAACAATATTGAACTGAAATCCAATTCGATATCGAATCAGACCTAAAAGATTTGACGGAATTCGTGAAAATGTATATGGTACAACTACTTTAAACCTTGTTAGCAGTAAAATACTGTAAGATTATCACAATAATTTCTAAGCGTTTTAGGTTTCAACTTCCTGGCATAAGCGGTATCTGAGATGAAGAATCCAATCCATTTTTCGTCTAAAACTCTACCCCATCCTCTCCCATCGGCACCCTTAAAAATTCAGCCCTAATCGTCGAGGCTCTACTCTATTTTGAAATTTTCATAACGTTATCCTGGTTCAGAATATGTTGCAGTTAGACGTAGTAAAGGAAGAGAAGGAAATATGGTATATCGACAAAATTTTGTTTCTCTGGTTGTATGCTTGAACACTTTTACCTCGTGACCCGCTAAACCGATAGCAATAATAGTCAATGGCACAACAGCTCAAATCGGGCCTAGGCCTTGAAATAATGCTAGAGTTACTTCATTATGAGACCAACGGAACACCAGGAGGTGAAGCGGTCAGCTACACGCTCGTCCGTGATAATTACCCCGATTTTAACTCAGGTACTCATTTACAGCTGAGTGAACTGGTAGTCCGGCACCCAATCCCATTCCCGAAAATTACTTGTCGCCAAGAAGATTCGAACCTGGTACCAGGTGCATCGAAGGCAAGTGCTCTAGCCACTAAGCCACCCAGACTGAACCGATATTGTGTGCAAATTTAGATGACCCTGACCCTGATGTGGACCCTGAAACACTGAAACAGGCTGCATTGAGAGTCGCTGTTCCATGGCATTGTTCATTTTAGACATGGTTCCCAAACGATCTCTTGCTTGCGCGAACTTTGGAATAACCTGACACATATTTTGTTTTCCGTAACGTTACTAATGAATTGACATAATCGTTAACTCAGTACAAACAGCTTATGCTAATGCGACGTGTTCCGCAACGATAGTTGATATTTCGGATATTTAGCGAGTTGTACAAAGCGAAAATTGACATGTTTTCCGTCAATCTTTTTGCCGTAATTTAAGATGTCAACAACAGAATGTACGCGTACTTTCATATCTGTATTTGACGATATACTTACGTCGCAAATATACAGTGAGTAGAAATGGAATTTAACGTGACGTCTACACGTTTATTTAACCTACATAAAATTCATGTTGCCTGCCAAATTTAACCAAAAATCTACTGTGCATTGTAAACAATTTCACTTTTACGAGGACCGACAATATGTAATTTGCATAAAATGTATGAGCGAAAACATGAAACAATTAAGTTGGTAAACGAATTTTTGAGATACATATCGGGGGAATGTCTAATATGTTGTGCGGTATGAGCATGGCGTACAAATTGTAAGGATATCTTTGCGAAATTTAATTTCTCATTGTACACGAGTCTTCCATTAAAATTAAAATGATATACTCGTATGTTCGTTGAGATTAATGAAAGCGTGAACCTCTTAGCAACATTTGTCGGAGGACGTGTAATGTACTACAATAGTAAATTTGTTTCTGAGTTCCATTCAACTGAATTTCTATTTTGAAACAAATATCTTCTGGGTTGTGGACCTACTACCTTTTATGAAATTATCGACCGGAAATCTTTGAAATGTTTTAGAAACAGTAAGATACTTTTTTTAAGGCATACAGGCAAACTGCATATATAAGCCAGTCAAGATTAATGGGAGGATCAAGGGTACAGCTCAAAGTTAAGGGGAGTAGGTGGGTTGTATAACTAGTTACCTTGAATTGTACTAAAATACGAAGTCACTAATATTAACCTAATTGTAATAGTCTGAAGCTTCTGTAGCGAATTGGACAAGTCCAAACCGTGTTTAAAAAATTTGATTAGAAACTCAACAAAATGTGCACAATATGTAAACGAAGAAATTATAGATATGGAATAAGGTTTTCCATAATTTTCAAATTTATTCCTTTCAAATATGTAGTAGATATTTTCGGACAGACAATCCGTATTTTTTGCCACTAAGAAAGAAACGGCCAGTGGTTCTCAATAGAGTCTCTACCAGTGATTCTCAATAGAAATGTTTTAGGTATCCCGCGAGCCTCTACGGATATGAATCTATTCTATGGCAGAAACCTGAAATTTCATTCTTTATCTTCATTTTTGTGGTCATTCTTAATCTAGCTCCGAATTAGCATAGAACGCTTTATCACTTGACGAGTATGCACATGATAAAATTCTCCGTAAGATTCGATACTTAAAAAAATAGTTGCTTGATTGTCATATGGGTATGAAGGTTTGCAATCGTCTAATGTAATGCAATCCTAGATAAGTTATAAAGTTTCGCCCAGATTTCAGACTGACAGGTTTTTATTTTTTATTTATTTACGTATTTTTTTAATGCAATAAAAACAAACGGGACAAAATTTCGACATAGCCCGTTAGGGGTTTTGAAAGTACACAAAAGGTACACAATCATTTTACACCATCTTTGAAGTTGAAGATCACAAGATTCTTGAAATTCATTTTAACAAGGCGCATCGAAGTAAAAGCGATCTCATTAAACCTAAAAGATTTGCCGAAATTCGTGAAAACTTGTACAATATGTTTTACAAAAATCTACTGAACAATACCATACACGGTGTAAGCTACACCCTCAGGATGCTAAATATCAAAAAATTCTCAAATCTATTTTTCACCGATTATATTTAGATATATTGTAAAAATTACCTAAGTAATATATCGAAATTCGTAAAAATGTACACAACCGCTTTAAATCCCCGTAGAGGTTGAATAGCGAAAAATGTTGAAAAATTTTTCGTGTCCTCAAAAGCAAAATTAATTTGATAGCTTCACATGCCTAAGAAATATAAAGAAATTCGTAATTTTACGAATTCCGTCAAATCTTTTAGGTCTTTAATTAAGAATATTAGTTTATTTTCAATTTAAACGTTGCAGTTTTTGAATTTTTCATTCCTGATGAGTATAGTATATATGAGTATATATATTATAATTCGCCTGTATTTCATTGCGGCCAAAGGTAAGAAAATGCCTAATATTCAGGTGGAATGAATAGCGAAAATTTTGACAAAATTACTGGAATGAGGCATTAGATTTGCTTAACCGGAAATCCATTACTGATCAGCATTGCTGATTTTTATTACAAAAATTGTGAGCTTCTATTATTAGTTTCATCCAATTTTAGTTTCATTTCATTTATAGGCTTGCCAAACGCAATCTTGGATAAGGACACCAATAAATATCGTGCTAGCTGTTCATTACAATACAATTTCGTTTGCTTGACTCTTAAGAGCCCAATTTTTAATATGCCCTAACTTCTGATTATTTCGCAGTCGCATAACTTAAGGCCACAGAAATTACCTTGCATATAATCTAAATAAGACGTCTCTTCCTCAAGCCAAGGCTTATCGAAACGAAGAAATTGAAGCAAAACTACTACGTGTATGAGGGTAAATGTTATGGAACCTTGGGAAAAAACTTATATCAAATAGGATGTCGCCAGGACTACTTGCAATACCAAACAAAAAGAGTGTCGTCAACCTCATTTTCGCAGCGCGGCCTCGACGCGACAGGGTAAAATCGAGCCCACAATTTTCTTCAACCACCGTCGCGTTTTCATTTCTTTTTATTTCGACTGAAATGGGCGTTGTGTTGTGTCATTTCGGGGGGGTGTAAGTATGTTTCTAGTTGAAGGATCCCGTCATACGAGAACCGACTCCTAGCTCCCAACTTCAGGGTTTCAGGCTGTGTTTCGGTGTGGCTCCATCTAATCGATACAATGAAATTGTCCTTTTTTTCTGGCGTCGTTCCAATTCCTTGAAATCTTTTCCTTTTTCTGGGTGGATTTTGTATGGTGTGGCTCTATCCCCCAGATGGCACTATTGTAGTGATCATGGGATTTATTTGTTGCCAGCTAGCGATGGGTTGAACGAAAGTCACTATCCTTGAAAGGTTGAGTACGACTTTCCGGTAGCTTTCGAGAATTTGTTACAGCTGTTTCAAAATTAGTTTTCTCCAACCACAATAACGAGAAGAACAGTTCAAAATACTGATTATCTTGCTCAAGAGAAATTTTAGTCGCGTTTTCAGCATTATTTAAATTTATCGCTACTCCTTTAATCGCATCCTCAATCGGAGGACTTCAAAATGAAAGATTTTTTTATTAAAGTTTTTTGCTTAATGCGCTCCCGATGTTTAGATATGTTTTGATATAATAATGAGCCTTTTTTTTTTTGCGTCCTCGACTACAGTTCTTCTCGTCCTGAAGTATATCTTATAGTTCTTTCATTGTTGTATTCATGTTTTCATCTAGAGTCGACGAGCACTTCTATCTTAATGCAATATTAATACATCGCTGTAAGGCTTTTCATATCGGTACTTTGTTCCGAGTAGGGAATATCATTCAAGTACCTATCATTTATTTTTAGAGGAGAAAGCGTACTTGGAATTTAAGTATCCGGCAAAATGCGAAAAGGAAGTACCTTGAAGCAGTCTTTGATACTACACCGATGTCGTGATGAGTTCTGTCTTGAGGAGTGTATAGATTATGAAAGTTGTAGAAGGTTCAGATACTTCGTGATCAATTTCATCCATATTATGGGAAAAGTAGAGTTGAACCTGCAAATTTTAAATCAGTAATCATTCATCACAGTACTTAAAGTCTTAACCAGCTCTACAAGAAGAACTCAATGAAATTACTGAACTAGTTCTACCAACTTCGATTTGGCTTTATGTAAGCTAAGAAATATTATGTTCAAATTTCCATTGTCCATTGATGTGGATCAGGCTATAATTCAATGCAGCAATAGTGTATAGTACTTTATACTATAAAGTGCAGCTCTACAATCTTGAATAGAGCAGCAGTTTGCAGTAGGATTGGAATAATTGATGTATTCTGTTCCAAACATACTGCAGGATGAAGGAGAACATATTTTCCAAGCTTGGTACAAGTATAAGTCTTACAGTATAAACATTCTTCTGTCGTTGGCAACCTAGACATTTATTTCAAAAGATTTCAAGTAGTTGGAATAGGTTAGTCTTTGGGTCATAAAGAAAATACTCATTTGGCGAAAAATAGGTTTACTGTTATACTATATTTAGGTATTACCACTTTTGAAGGCAAACAATACGACTACTAAGCTTTTGCTCAAACATTTCAAGGAATATGAAAGAATCGTTGAATTGAATCATCAAACAAAAAAATTATTTTGAAAAATGTTGCAAGAATATTTGTTGTCAAAATAAGTTTTTTAACTTTTCAAAATTTAAAATACGAAAATTTGATTTTAGGAAACATTTATTTCGCCGTTTTAAAAAATCAATTAGGTTAGACTTTAACTTGAAATGTATATACAAGCCCCAAGTGAATTACAATCTCCAAATACTTTAAGTTTAAATAGATATTGAATTCGTTTTAAAATAAATGGACCTTATACAATCATTACAATTTGTTTTAGAACTTTACAGTATTCAAAATCTATAAATGGGCTTAAAGTTATTGTGTACGTTTTTACGAATTCCGAGTAATCTTTTAGGTCAGATTAAAAATCGAATTGTTTCTTACCTTAACTAGCTTTCTACACGATTGTCTAAAAATTGTCTTAATTACTTTTTTATATTTAACACCTAAGAGGCTATGTCGATTTTTTACCCTTAAACTGATAATGAATTTGAAAAAATTAATAAATGAACAATCTACTAACTTTCTGGTCGTATCTTTATATTTTTCGAGTAGAAGTCCGGATTACGGAACGCGTTCTATGCTGACTGGCAATCTAAATAATATCTAGGCTTCTTGAAACATTATTAATTTTTGGTTCTAATTAGCTTAGTAACCTGTACCGCATTTCAGTATTAAGCGGGGACGGAATTCTATCTAAATAAATAAGATAGTGTTGGTAAGACTGTTGGATGTTTTTTACGTAGCCAGACGTTGGTGAATTATACATACATACATATATTTATTTATTTAACTGTTAAGTATTACACAGCTTAATTGCTGTTTAGAATAGAATTTAAGTGATTAGACTAGAACTGTCTTTACAACGTCAATTTTGAATAACATTTGCTTGTTTACAAATGCCTTAGAATTGGTTCATTTCTTTTTAGGGAAAAACTCTCAAAAACCTAATGACGCAACCCTTAAAGCTAACTTATGATTAAAAAATATAATTTTGTTTTTAAAACCGCAATCCTCATATTTACCAACCAAATTGTGAGGAGTGGTAAACATATTTAATTTAAGGCTGCGCGTCGTGGGAAGGCAAATATAGAGGATGTTCTTGTTTTACATTTTTTTAATATTTAAAATTCAGGATATAATGCATCCTTAATGGAGTTATTAATTTAAAAAAAATTGTTATAGTACGCCTATAGACTAAGGAATTTTGTGATGTAATATCTTTTTGTAGATCCAAGAACAATGTCTTGAAAGCCTTTCGTTTAGGTGCCATCCATTCCATCTTCCCAAATTTCACTATACGTTCGTATGGTTAGATAATATCACATAATATGATTTCAGATGCCATGACTATATTTCATTTTTATTGACCATTGAGGACGGCCCAACACATAACGTGCCTAAGCTGCCAACAGGATATCTAGCCATATTTTATGAATAAGTTCATCAAGTATTAAATTTTGAACTATAGGAACATAAGCTTATGTCGGTTGGTGGCAGATAATAAAATTATTAAGTAGGACCCCTATCCTACCACCTGGATAGCCTCATCCAACCACCTGGAAAGAATTTATTTGACACATTGCTCCAAAAATAGATACCAAATTAAGTACAGAAGAGGACGTTATAGTTGCTTCATATTTAGTAATATGAAAAATTTTATTCTTTCAAATGATTTAATCAATCCGTTGAAAATAAGTAAGTATTGTAAAATTTTACTTTAAACGTAAATATCTGTTATTTATCCGTACCAAAAAATACGATGTCTACTCCTACTCTCAGTAGTGAGATGCCGCAGGTTAGTAAGCATTATCCGCTTTCCCATTATCGAGATATTGCGTTCTAAACTCTTGGTTCTAAACACTTGTCAATCATTCTATCAAGTTAGAAGGATCAACAATACAACATGCTAATAACTTTGCAATATTACGTTATTTTTCAAACTATTTCCCATTATTTACACTGTGAAGAAAACTGAACTAAATTTTGATGTACACACCTACGTTTAGAATTTCGTAAAACATCGACTTAGAACAGACGAATTAAACCTTCGCAACTGCTAATGCATTACAAGGATACAATGAGGAAATAAACGAAAAGCCATCTATTTTGAGATAGCGTCATCTCACCCAACGTTGTATCCCACCCAATTTGATAACTTTATTATTTTTTTAATAGTAAAGTATTTACTAGATGAGAATAGAGTTTTTTCATGGTCTCATCACAGACGCAAATTTGATATACCTAATTCGTAGATAATAAAATCTGTTTATATAGTGCTATATAGAATAATCCTCAGCAATATCACCAGCTGGGAGGATTTTTCCGATAGTAGGCATGATACGCCCTCTGACGTGTCTATGCCATCCGATGACGAAATAGATCCTTCGGACCTAGTCCAACACAGTCTTATAAACAGGTCTATCCAATGAAGATTTTCCAACAGTCATGTCCTCAAGGATAGTGATGAATTAACAGTCTGAGATTTTGTATTAGGGTTTCACACCAGAAACTCTACTGACGCCGGAAAATAAAACAAAAAACTTTTTCATAATTATTACATATTTATTTTCACGAATTTCGTAATATCTCGTTGGTCTGATTGGACATTAAACTAATATTAATCGTACGGACTTATATAAAAACGACAAACAGCTTCTTTTCGAAATATTCAATCCCCGAGGGTTGAAAAGAGGTTACACACGATTTTACGAGTTCCGACATATCTCTTTGTCGGATGAGATAGAGTGTGCTGACCATGTATAGCGAATGGAAGATGGGAGAATCCCCAAACGTGCTCTTAAGGTCAGCGAGTGAAAACAGGACAGTAGGCAAAAAACACAAGCGATGGGAAGACTAGCTTCATGAAGGTAGCAAAGCCATCTGAAAAATTTGCATCAGAAGGTCGCGATCTTTGGATCGAGGCGATTGGAAGCGACGACTGCAGGAGGCCAGGGCTTGATTTATGCTGTCGCGTCATTGATGATGACGATGGCGAGATACCGATTTCATTTTTAAATCCAATGGTTTTTTATTTAATCTTTAAAAAACTGATTTGTAAAGTTTTTGATATCCAATCACTAGGCTAGGTAAGGTTGCAGTGGCGGCCAAAGGTCTCACATAGACCCAATCACTAAGTGGCATAAAAAAGTTGTGGGGATTTCACGAATTTCGAGATTTTTTCAGTTTTGATGAGAAATTAAATTGGTTCTTACTTCAATTGGCTTTTTGTACAATAGTCTAAAAATCAATTTACAGATTTTTTTCAAATTCAAAGCAAACTTGAGCTTGGAGGTGTTTGGATCCTTTTTAAATAAGATCCTCAGGTTTTATAGGTTCATTAGAGGTTCGAATAAAGCAATGTTTCCGATATCATCGTAGTCACTGATGACTTCATTTCGTTGCATAATCCAAAGATTGTTTTTTCCTCATACTCGAATAGCTTAATGGATTTTTAAGGACACTCGACTCGAGATGATTGACGACGGTAAACAAAAGTCGCGCCGTCGGCTTAAAGGTCGACTACTGATAAGCTCTATTCCGGAGTACACCAATTCAATTATTTTTGTTGAAGTTGCGATTTTTTCTTTTAATCATTTTTAGACATAACCCTATCAGTAAGCAACGTGGGAATCGATAGGGTGAAAACACCACCGTTGTAAATAATTGAAAACATTTGCAGTCTAGTCATTGCTCAGAGAGATAACATCCCTGAGTCTGATAGATTCGCGTCGACTACAATAATGACACACAATAAAAAGACTAGTTGTCAGTATAACATACCTATGGTGAATGGTGGTGTATTATATGAATCGGATCCTTAGGCAGTATAGCGCTGCAAAGATTCGTTCAGTTCAGTGACAGCTCTCACGTACCAGGTCGGGTTAATCTTCACCACTTTACGCAGGGCCTATGTAGGTTATACACAAGATTATGTGCACATATACAACTACCCCGTCTTTATGTAATCGTATAGCGCGTACTACTAATATGCAATAGTGTACTCTGTATGGATTCCACAATTTTTTTCTTACGTGTCAATGCATTTATAGAACAAAAACAAAGCGAGAAGCACTCACAACAACTGTCAGTCTAGGAGTGAATTTTTTTTTTGTCTTCTTCGAATGGAAGCTGGTACTCCTGTAGTAAGTCCTGTCGCGTTTAATTATGTACTCGGCACTATATAACACGAAACTTGGTATACATAGGAAATTTACCACGGTTTAATATTTCTTTTATTCTTAAAGTGTTTTTTTTTTTTGCGAATATTGAAGAAAGGAAACGGAATCGAAATTCCTTTGGATAACCTCTAAAAGAAAGTGCAGGACAACTAAGAAAACAGCCACCAACCGAGAGATCGAGACCTGCTTTCACTCTATTGCAGCGCACAACTGCTCCAGTACTAAACGCGAGGAAAAGGAAACATCCATAGTAGAAAATATTATTGTTTTTTTGCTAGAATTCTGGTACTACTGCTCATGTGGAGCTCGAAAAAGCTTGAGTTCTCACTTCTCCCCTATATACTTGGGCTACGCATACACTACCCTTTGGGAAGTTTTGACGTAATGGATGCATGCGCAATGGGAAGCGGGAAGGCATGTGCCAAATTGTGGGTGTATGCGGAACTGAAGTATATAAGGCGCCGTCTTTACCAGCGCGCACTTGGCACATGTTCCTATCTACAATAGCTCAAGGCTACTATAAGGATAACGACGGTTTGAGAGCTTTTCCGTGGACTTTTACCCTTAGTCGTCGAATGAGTCTTACCAGCCTACCACCAACTGCAACGGTTCGCAATTGTTCAGAACGCTCCACTCGTTCCACCCAATGCCGTCTGAAACAAAATCTCTGATTCTTCGTAAGGGAGGAAGTTTGGTGATGCAGTTTTAGGTGGTGGTGCGGAGATAATGTGAAGACAGTTCTTGGCACGATGCCTACTTTTCGCCATACTGAGTTTCCGAAAAAAAAGATGAAGAAAAGTTAACTAGGTCGAAGTACTTACATATTTAATTTCATCGAGATGCCTGCCAGTCCGGCTTTAACAACTGGATAATTAAAAATGATTTGTTCGTAATGCGAATGAAGTCGACAAGAAAAGTTTCGTCGCGGAATTCAAAGGATCCCCGTGGTGTTTTCCGGAAACCTGAGTGAGAAATTATGTAGGTGGCAAATCGCATGACACAATAATTGATTCTCGCTTGATGGAATCATTAATATAAACATCACAAGGAAGGATACTATGCTCAGAAATAACTACGTCGATATTTGCAGGGGTGAGTACAAAAGGGCTCAAACAGAATACAATAAAAAAAGTTAGGAATTGTACAAACTTAGGTTTTAAAAAGAAATGAATTAGTTCTAAGGCATTTGTGAAGTATTTGTAAACAAGCAAAATTTTATTCAACATTGAAGTTGTAAAGACTACAGTCACTAAAGTCACTAGAATTCTTCTAAACAGCAACTAAGCTATGTAATACTTAACAGATCAATGCATTTACGAAACTCTAGGAACACCGCTCCAATACTCTCCCGGAAGATGCGATGATACAGGATGTTTATTCTAGGGATCATTAAAATGATAGTGAACCCTTGCTAAAGTAAGCTGAACGTACAAAAACTGTACAATTTTCCAGGATCATACTGACAACTTTTGGTCCAATAAGCTACTAACTAACAGAACTATCTAGCAGAATTTTTTCCCAACAGATAGAGCTGGTTTTGAATGCACAAATGCGCCAAGGCATGAAGGAATGTCAATGTGACTTTTAGTCCGAATGAAGGAAGTTGGTTCCTTAAGAAACAAATCGTCCCAATAGTCTTACCCGGTTCCTAACCCTGGACTAGTTTTTTAGCCCGCAAAATACTGTCAACAACGTTTATCGAGCGGGTAAATAAATCATGGAAGAAATTGAAAATAGAGAAGAAGAAAAAGCATTTGGTCTTTCGTATTTTTTCGACATTGCAGCTCCTGGAAATTCGTCGAATTACATACTACAGAAAAACACGAGTAGAAGCGACAGTAGCAAAATGGTAGAGGCAATACCTGAGTCTTGCAGAAACTCATGCCAGGTCGGAGGTCTGCATTGCGAATGCCCTCAAAGAGGAGTAACATCCCTACTACTGCTGTGTTACTTTAATTGCAGATGAAATCCTTACGGACATGGACACCAGATTTGAAATTCTGAAACAAATGAGCTTCGCAGTAAAATGAGGTCTCGGATCGTGTTGAAGAGGTCGTAGAGATAACAGGTCACTAGAACATCTTACACGAGCGATAAAAATTGAAGAAGTTGCGCCAATTCCAAATAATTTTTAAATCATGAAAACATACAGCAACATTGAGCAACATCAGCAATTGACGATATTGATCAATTGGTGATCGATTAGATACTCAGCAGTGACTACCAATATGGAGCAATACTCTGCAATAAGGTAATGAGATCATACACCGACAATTCAGTTTATGAACAACACGAAAGCAAACTTGACAAACAAATATAAAACTTAAAATAAAACTTGGAAATATTTTGATTCCAAGCCATTAAACTTGACAAATAAATCCAACTCAAAACAAAACTTGACAACTGAATCACCGAACGAGGACAATTGCTCGGAACTTTCCAAGCTAGTGGAAATGTAGCAACTATAGGGCAAGCAATACCAGCAATCTGTGGAAACAATGCCATATTGCTGCAACTAGCATGATATTGACCTCTATTGCTCCAGTAATCGCTCCACTAGTTTTGGCAATAGTCTTCCGGCAATCAATTGCGTGAAAAATTCCTCATGTAAGAGCACCTTAACAGGGATAAAAATTGAATTGTATAAAAAATATTGTAGTAGACACTAGATGACGCCAATTATTTTATTTTGACTTGGAATAGCTACACTACAAACATTTGCATTGGAACGACATTGAGTTATATGTCGTGCCGGAGGATCAGTAATAGGTACTACTTGGGGCTTAATACCGAAAATATTAAACTGGACCCACATGCAACACTACGGTAGCCAGAGGTGGAACAAAAACAGAAAAGTGAGCCTTGTAGAAATTACAGAGGTGTGCAGTTCTGAAAATTGCTGGAGGGTCCAGAATCACGCTTCACTACTGCGATGAATGAAGTTACCAAAGTTGATACTAGAGGTCATAAGGCAGATGTAGAGTTGTGTATACTACTGAAACGAATAGACTGAAGAGCTTGCAAAGCGTGGAGCCTACTGCCTGATGATTCCCGAACGTTTCTGTGAAGGTTATTCTAAACAGGTGAAATGCAAGGTTTGTGGCAACCTTAAAATTGTCGACAAGTTGTGTTATCGAAAGCATGCAGGTCTGGGAAATAACAACGAATGAAATGAAACGCAAGGAGATATGCCAAAATTGTAGAAATTGTATTCGTTCCAAATTTTGTTTATCTCACTCATGACAATTTTGCAATTTTAGCAATTTTCTAATGAGTCAATATTTTTGATTTTCGATTTTTTTCACCTCAAACGAAAGGAGAGATCAAACGATGCTCAAAAATCTAAGTATAATAAATTTAAAGTCGGATCAAAAATTACTTTAAAAAAAAATGCCTTGTTTAGGGCAATACTTCCAAATTCTCTGACAATTATTCGGTTTTAACAAGTGAACCCTTAAATTAAAGATGCTGGTGTCTCCTTTTCAAATACGTATCGAAAATTAAAAAATTTTAAGATTTGTGGCCAGTAGAGCAAAAGAAGAGCCGCAAATTTTGATTTTCGTGGCCATCAGTGACACATTTTTGATCCTATTTTAATGTTGTTTGGATTTTTGAGCATCTGTTGAGGTTCCCCTTTGTTCGCGGTGAAAATACTTTTTAAAAAAATGCCATGTTTCTCCTTGGCAAATTTTAGTGCCATTTTTCTGAATTCTTTAACTAAGGAAAAAATATATAAGAAAAATTTGCTGTAATTTTCGGAGTTAAATATCGGTTTAAAGTCAACAGAATTATACGATTTATCTTTTAACCAACTTATTGCACAGAAAAATCTTGTATCCACTTCCCGAAGACATTTGTCCGACTCCATCGAAAAATGAGCATCTTATTTTTGCCAAAAGTACAAAACACAAGTCTTATAACCCTGTAACTTATTGTTTCTGTAATTTTTTTCTTTTTAATTTTATGAGAAGTTAAAAGACCATGTCTAACTGCATCAATTAAATTCCGTCTGTTTCTTTTCATCTTCTTCAAAAAGGAAAAACCCCAAGGTATTTCACTTTATGAAAATTGTTTATGCTATTATTTGCCTGTTCGGTGTATTGTGTCTTGTTTGCATCCCAATTATAGGTGCTTATTTTGATTCCATTGCTGACCTGAAAAATTAACTGATACCCTGAAAGCAATTCTTTGTCAGGACATTTCTATGAAAATAAATATTTCATATAGAATTGCGAAATAATGTAGAGCACAAAATGGACAGTGTTGGAATTAAGGTTTGATTGTGTGCCACGTCTAAATTCAATTAGACTAATTTAATTGGGTTGGTCTATAAAAAGGATCCTTCATCACCACTTTCTAATGGGATATACGTAGGAAGTAATTCGTCTCGAAGACATTTCGAGCCTTTTAGGACGCTCAGTGAACTGAAATTAATGTCGAATGGTTTTCAGGAAATATTCTCTACGACAAAAACTTTGCCCTGAGAGTTTTACAAAGTTGCTTAAAATATATTTTTTCCGCACTTCTGTCTTAACTTCTATTCCGCGTAAATTTCAAAATATTTCTTCAACATTAGCTGGGAAATACTGTGGAAAAGAAAGACTTGTGTTTTCCTTGCTGGGCATCCCTTCGGGAAAAACTATTCCCTTTCACAAAGTTTTTTGAAGTCATTTTCCACTATTTAAGTAGAACCAGCAAAAATAAAACAGGTGAATAAAGTAGGTTCCAGATGGAATGAGAACCATAAATATTCAAGCAAGTGGATATATGCGCAAAGGGATATTTGAGGTAAGGTCCAGAGCCCCTTGACATAGTATTACTCTCTATGCCACACTTTCAAATATTTGATTATATTCCCTAGTAAGTTCATCAAATTTTTGTTTGGAACACGATTTTATTGACTCAGTAGTTACTAGTCTATTTTGACAGACAGAAAAATGGATTATCGTCAAATTTTTTTAGTGAAATATTTGACATCATGGCATGCAATTTGGTTAAATAGAAAAATAAATTGTTTCGGTCCCTAATAAAATTTTTGATCTACAGAATATTTATCGTTTGTCTGTTAGAACTGAAAATCAGATAACTAAAAGCTGTTAATCGTCTGGGCGTAACTTTATTATTTTTCAATACACTGTCTTGAGAGTTGCATATCAAAGAAAACAGATCTAGCTTTGTTTAACGATTATTGGAATAAAAAACTCCGACGTAAGACCTAAGTCATTTGACGGAAGATTGAGTGAAGATAAACAACCTCTTTACATCCCTATGGAGGTTGAATTTGGAAAAATTGATGAATCCGTTTCTACGCGATTACATGTAAACCCGGACGTCAATATAAAATACTTTATTATTAAAAAATATTATTAAATTAAAAAGTAAGAACATGTAAGAGGAGAAAACAATTCGATATCTCATCGATTTCATGAGAAGGTAACTAACCTTTTGGGGATTGAAACCTATTCAGAAATTCTGAAATCTGCGTAAAACTGCCTTAAGGCTTTTTATATAAAAAATGGTATATTAAAAAGTACGTGTTGAATAAACCAATGCAATAACTTATCGAATCTAAAGTATATGACGGAATTCGTGACATCGTATACAACCCTTTCAATTCAAAGGGGTTTAGTAGAAGAAAAAAATTGTATAATGGTTTTCAGTCGATTACATATGGATAGATCGGGAACATAGAAACTTATAGAAGAAAAATTATATTCAATTTTTTAAAAGACCTAAGAAATATTACGAAATTCGTGAAAGTATATTCAACCAATTTGCATTGACCATTTTTTGGTGCTGGAACCGTTTGAAACGGAAAAATTTTGAATTCTAGATCTCAGGGACTTGGAGAAGGACTACAATTTTGAAAGGAGAAAGTGGGGAGAGGGTTGAGGGTTGAGGGGTGCAAAACTTTAGATTTCAATATGCTCCGATCTAATTGGATCAAGAAGACAAAATTTTAAATGTTTATATAGGATAACAAGTGGAGTTAGAGTTTTTGAGGGGGAGGATGAGCATGGTGGGAAAAGGGGGAATAGCCATTTTTTTACAAATTAAATTTTTATATTTCAGGAACGCGATCTTTGAATGTTACTGTAATTAGACCCACTAAACCATCATCAAAGGCAAACATTTCGATGTGCGGGTGTATGGGGTTATGGTGATAGTGGGTTGAAAGGAAAATTCTGAGTTTTATTTCTTCAAAACCACAAAGGATAGAAAACCAAAAATTTACGATTATATAGAGCTATTGTGGTGGCATCCCAGAAAAAAATTGATAAGGGTAGCAAGTTACGGGGGTGAGGTTTTTCTTTAATATTTCAGAACCGGCTTATGTTAGAAAGCTTATATAGGTGTGCGACAGAGGTATTTAAAGATAAAAAAGATTGGATTTTTATTGAAGTACAAAGGTGCAGTAAGGAATATAGCACTGAAGTGATATTTTCCATATTTAAACGAATTTCGTTACATGTTTTAGGCATCTCGAATTATCCAATTAATTTTACTTCCGAGTTCTCTTTAATAAAGCCAACGACTGTTTTTTCGAGACTTTTTTTATATCAAACCTTCAAGGATGTATAAAGTGGGAGCTCACGAAATTTGATATATATCTTAAGTCTAATGGAATATGAAATTAATTTTAACTTCAAAGGGGTTTAAATATAATCGGAGAAACTCCGTTTTAAGCATTTGTCGATCTTAAACCCTCTGCAGGTATAAGATTTTGAGGTTTTCGCGAATTTTGACAAATCTTGGGCTTGATTTGATACGAAATTAAAAAGTTTATTTCAGAATTTTGAGATATTGAACCCTTAAAATAAATGTACGTTCTTACGAATTCCGACATATCACTTCTCTACTAGCAAACTACCTTCTATTTGACCTTACCGAGACTACAAAGCAGGGAAATAGCTTCGGCAAGGCCTTATCGAAGGTAGTTTGTTAGTAGCGTTAGGTCCGATGAGATATCGAATTATATTTATTTTTTTTAATTCAACGGGCCTCGCCTAAAAATTGGTTTCAGAATTTATTGATATTCAACGTTCTGCGGTAAAGGATACATTATAAAAGGTCCGGATTGGCCTACCACACTAGTCATTTAGAAAGAGAAAAATCCTGTTGATCGTTTCGAAAAGATCCGCGACGTTTTTCGGTTCCTTCCTTAAACTAATCCGAACAATGTAACTGCCATAGATAAAAACTTAACTGATGGCAACACTTAAATGGCGATAAGGGGAGCATCAGATTACATAGCTTACACTCTCCACCAGACGTTTCCGTTGAAACGATGAAAGGACAAAGCTGTAAGCAAACTCACCAACACACCCAAGTAAAAATGGATATTTACCTTGGCTTGTCTCACCGAGGGCTTCTTCCTTTGCTAAAATAATAACGTTTACAGGAGAACGGTCGATCGTACCGCGAAAACTGCTTACTCTGTCGTCATCGAACGGTCAAACTGGACCAAAAAGTAGTCACACTCTGCTTTCACAAAAAAACACCCACCTACGCACGAACACTGTCAACCGAGCGAAACTACACAGTCCGCACTGTCACCGCAAAGCTTTCCACCGATTTCCAATGCAACGCCACCGAGCCCAGTCCGCTCGAAGGTCGTCCGGAATGCAATACAAAAGACTTTCTCAGCCCACAGCCCACTATCGCTCACTCCCCCCTGGCAAACCACTGCGATTTCGCGATAAAAACTTTTCAAAGCTTTCGCCACTTGCCACCAGTGGGAAAAACGATTTTGTTGGGTGTCGAGTGGGTGGTTGGAGAGTTGTGGGTTGGGGGTAGTGTCGCGACCGTCGAGTGAATTCTGTACGAGAAGTTGTGTGGGGAGGGGGCGGGTTGTGTAGTCGACAAACTATATTGCCCGCTTTCGGGGAAGTGTTCCCTTATCGCGCGAATTCGAACGGAAATGCACTGCACTGCGCGCAAGAGGGCGGCGGGCTTGAGGTCACCCCGGAATTTACTTTTTGCCCTTCGATCAACCGTTGCACGGACCCAGCGTTCGGAGGATTTTCAGCGTTTTTTCACGAACTTGGTCACTTTCTTCGAACACCTGAGACACGGACCCACGAAATTTTACGTGCGAAGGACGTCGTCAAAAGCGCGCTACTCTGACGAGTTTTGTTGTTGTTTTCATTAAATTTATTTTCCAAGTTCGACAAGGGCGCGATGGAACGGGCGCCCGATAAGCGAGCGGAGAAATTTCTTCACGTTTCCAGCGACCAGCGTGAAGCCGTTCCTCTCTGTCGGTCGTTCGGCGAGCGGATTTTCCAGCGAAACAGGAAGCTACGGCCCGCTCCTTTACGGTCGGTCGGCTTTCTTATGTGCGTGCGGAGGACCGCGTGGTTTTCATCATGCGCACTTTGCGCCTGGAATTCGAATTTTGGCTCATTCCTTGGATGAAACACAGTCGCCATCGTGCGACCGACTGAGACACTCTCTGGTAATGGGCCCGGAAAGCTCAAAGGGGCTCCTTGGTGGCGGCCAGCTACGGCTGGGAACGGATTTGACTGACAGGACACGGGGCCGATCGATTAGTGCAGAGGCCTAAATTTGCCGTGCAAGTCGCGATGGAGCTACGCATTTCGTATCCAAAGGCGACACCAGAAATGGACGGTCCAATTATCGGTTTTGGGATGGCCGTGGCCACTAAATTGGACGATGTGGAGATACCTATGAAAACAGAACAACCTTCGGGGATGGGGCTGACCAACGGGCAGTAGTCAATTTTACTTTATTATTTTAATATTGCTGTATGGTGTGAATTTTTCAGAGATTGCAAAAATTCAGTTTCTAGATGAAAATGGAGCTCAAAAGATTGCAACACATTTACCAGTTCCCGTCTGTCCGGAAAAACGAACACGTAAGAACTTAGGACTGACTTAGGATGTTAACATTTGAAATCCGAATGTTCAGAAAATAGGTAATCCTAAATCTCAACCAATCTAAAAATAAGCTTACAATTAAAAGATAATAAAGTCGATAATATTGCAAAGGGATGAAAATTTAGAAAGTCTATTACAGAGAAATCAACTGAACATCTCATTAGACCCAAGAGATACGTCGAAATTCGTAAAAATCACTTTACATCCTCGAGGGTTGAAAATCGAAAAATCTTCAAATTAATTTTCGAATCTACTCTGTATGAACTACATAGAATTGAAGCGAATTTGATATCTCATTAAATCTAAGAAATGTATCGGAATTCGAGAAATTGTACAGAACTACTCTTGAATGGCAAAAAATTCAGAAAACAATTCCATGGCGTTGTATTGGCCGCCGTATGACCGGTTGGGAACAGGTGGAAGTAAAACTGTTTTGAGGATTTATTAGACCTAAGAGATATGAAGATATTCGTGAAAATTTAAATACCTTCTTTTAATTAATTAAAATTAATAATTTATTTTGACCCACTTCCACAAATCTGTATTTTTTTTATATTTAAATTACTTTTCTAGTTCATTTGTGTATAGATATATCAAGTTTTAGCTTTAGAGTTATTAGCCGTTTGTCAGATACTAAAAATACCCCTCGCTATCTCCACCCAAAATTTTATTTTTACTGGGTGTCTATATAGCGCTCTGCATACAGTTATCATTAAGTATCGATGTAGTCCTTACAAGGTTAAATACCAAAAAAAATGAAAAGAATTACAAAGAAAGCCTAATCCACGAAAAAAATCTGCCAACAGTCTGGGCGCAACTTTATTGTTTTTACGGTAGAAGTTCGGAATGCGTTCAATTCTGAGATTCGGTGTAGGTTACTATGTGACTGAAAACCTAACAAAAAGTTCGGAAAGCGGTTAGAATTGGGTCGCGCTACAAATAACATGTTTTTGTAATATGTTTTACATAATTGTGAACTTTTTTATTCCGGGATGCGTGCGGTCTAGGAGTTGAAAAAGGAAAAAACCTGAAACCTGAAACCTGAAAATTCGTAATTATTAAACAAGGGCGTGGAAGTGAGAAGATATTCGATATCTGATCAAATCTGAGAGATATGGAAGAATTTATTAAAAAGTATACAACCACTTTACACCCTCTTAGGGGTCGAGTTTTAAAAAAAAAATTTGAAAATGGTTTTTATGTATTTATATGAAGAATAAAAATTAATTCAATATTTTGGAAGACCTAATAGATATGACGTAAATCGTGAAAAAATATGAATGGATATTTGAATTTTTTTTCATCGAAATTGCTGCACACCGAGTTTCAACTTTCTAGCATAAGCCGTTCTATAGTTAGGAAAAAGATCCCCTACCCCCGTGATATACTACCCCAAAAAAATATATTTTTCCAACATGCCGCTACTATAACTTTAGCTAAATACCAAGTTTATGGTTTAAATAATTACAGGTTCTTAAAATATAAACATCGGAACTTTTTTTCTTTTCACCCTCCCCCACACTCACCCTCTTCACCCTATCCCCAATTTTTTTTCCTACTAGTGTTAAATTAGTGCTACTTCTGGTAAAAATTCTAAGCATCTATCTAATACCACGTTTCCACCACGCCATAATCTCGCGATTAAGAGAACTAGATTAAGCACGCAGGGACGTTATTCGTGGGGTTAGGGGGGCGACAGTTAGGGCATTTCCCTCAATTGTTAAATATAATATATGAAAATACCAAATTCTCCCCTCCCCCCACAAATGAAGTCCCTGAGTGCTTAATCTCGTTCTCTTAATCGCGAGATTACGAGGCAGTGGAAACATGGCATTACACTGTTCTTGAGATATGAAATGTGCTTTTTTAAAAAAAAAAAAATCTTATCCCCTCCACTTCTACCGCCCACTTAAAAAATTTTACTTTTACATCTTTATTTGTCGACCTTTACACCCAAACCGAGTTTTATTTTTCTAGAGCTATTGGTTTGTGAGATATTGTAATATAAAGTTTTTCACCCCCACTCCGTACGCCATTTTCTCACTCAAAAAGTTATTTTCAATCTTTTCTCCTAGTATAACTACATATATTTGTTAAGTTTGAATTGTGTGACATTAACGGTTTAGGAGATATGAATTTTAGAATCTGTCTATCTCTTTTTTTTTTGCATTTCAGACGCCTTATTTTTCCCCCACTCGCACACCCCTTGATCAATATTGACAATTTTTATGCAAATGGGTCTACTATCAGAGTTCTATAGAAATTTCAAGTTTCAGTTTCCTGTCATAAGCGGTTGCTAAAATCTAGAAACCAAAATTTTTCGTCTAAAACGCTTCCACCTCCTTCCCCCTCATACCTCAAACCCTAAATATTTGATCACTTCTAGGAGCATACCGTAAAAAAAATGTATTCGTTGCTATTTATTTTTTACCAAAATCGTTAGATAAAGCTTCTCATTACCACCACCTGGCTTCAGTATAAGGCGTAACGGCGCTTACTTAGCGAGCACATTATTCGTGATAATGAATTTGGATGTAGATATCGCTATATAGAAATTTCCCCAGCAATTTCACCAGCTGTCAGGGTGTTTCCGATAGTTGGCTAGAATACATCCTCTGATGAGTCTATGCCTTCCGATGACGAAACAGCTCCTTCGGACCTAGTCCAACACAATTTTATGAAAACTGGCCTCTCCAGTGAAGTTCTTTCCAAATTGTCATGTCCTCAGGGTCGACGTGTAATCAACAGTCGGGAATTTCATGTTGGAGTTTTATGAACCGGAAAAAGCAACTCTTAATAAAAATATATTCGTTAAAAAAAAATGTAATATCTCAAAGCGTTTGGAAGCTACGACCTTTCAAACGATCTTGCGTACGGCGGACAGAAAATTTGTATTGCTTTTGTCGTGGTTACCAGTTAGTAGCAATTTTTTTTTTATTTAATAATCGACCACAATACCGTGTTATTAAAATAATTAAGTAAAATTAATAATAAAGTAAAATTGCAATATCACTGATTAAATGTTCTTCGCCAAAGGGTTAGTGTGTACCAACGTAACGTAGAATCCAACCTTCACCACCATCATTTCAATTTTCCAGAATAGTTCCACATTCAACTTATTGATTGGAATATCTCAGCAAATTGTGATTTTATTGAACAAAGGTTTCGTCCTATCTGCCATTCAGCATCTCTACTGCGAACGATATTCGCATCTGGGACTGAAATACCATAGAAATCGAACCTTATACTGAATACCAATTAGATTTCGAAGACCGACATATAGAAACCTGCAGATTTTATTGCGACTATCGGAAGGAGAAAATTAGATTTTGTCCTGACAATTAGATATCAAGGATTCATGCATGGGATTTCGGAACCCAACCTGTGTACCTTTTCGACGTCATTATCTAGGACAATAGTGCGTTAGATTTCATCGTGAAACTTCGAACTGATAGTCGAGAGAACAAGGGAATTTGGTATTTTTGTTTTTTATTCACGATATCGGCTTTTACGCAGACCCTGCAATTATTTTTTAATCAAATTATTTTGTCGACATCGTTCGAGAGATATGGCAGGCATTTTTTTAAAATCGATGAACATATCCTACTCGTATATTTTTAATAACTCAATTTATGAATTATTTTCGCGAAAAACACGGCCCCATATAAAAAACTGTAAACGGCATAAAATAGAGCGAATTTCAATTTAATTCAACAATTGCACAAAATTCATTATACACATAAACAAACAGCCAGATATTCCAGTTAATTCAATACCATAAAAGTGGTCTACATACTCCACCTATGACTGCCTACAAATCCAATAACAACAAGGGATGCTTCTGTTTCCCATATTATCCCCCAAACCACCAACAAATTTCACGTTACATGCTATATTTCTGATTTTAAGTTGTAGTAAAATAAATATCCGGTATTTGTTGAAAATTTTAGTAGGGAGTTAAAAATACGAATACAATTCGACCGTATCGCATATATAAAAGGACTCAATACTCAAACCGTTTACAAAATAAACAATTTGCACAAAAATGAGGTTATTTTCTGGCCGCAAACAAATTTAGGAAAACAGCTTAATGGCGGTTTGTTTATTGCAGTAGACAATAACAATGGAAAATATGAATTTTCTTTTATGCATAATATTGCGGAATATTTTACAATTTATTTGCAATGTTGATTTCAGGCATCCAGTAGTTTTTTTTTTTGTCGAAATCAACAATAGAAACAAATTTGTTTTTTTTTCAGTTTTCGTTTCATTTAGTCGTTGGAAAAATGTGCGAGTGAAAATTGTTGATTTTATGATTAATTTAAACTGATTTTTTCGGTTTTTGTTTCGGAACATGAAATCAATAAAGGGGCGAGTATTGAGGCGAGAGAGCGAGAGAGGGAGAGGGAAATAGAGAGATAGATTTAAAGAACTTAAGAATTAAGTACCAAATGTTTTTTTAAAAATTTAAGAGGAGCTAGACTTAGTTGTTCCTCTATATTGAAACTGCTAAATAAGGACTGAATAAGGGAAATGAACATCAATTCATCAAATGAAACATAAATTCAATAAAATTACTAGCTGTCTCTCGTTGATCCCGTGGCTCTCGTTTCTCAATCCCTCTCTCTCTCTATTTCTCCCTGTGCTGCCGTTATTCCATCCTTTATCTACCATCTTCCATCAATCATCCTCTATCAACCATCCTCCACCTTCTATCCACCATCCCTCATCTAACATTCTCCACCTTCCATCCACCATCTTCGACCCACCATCTTCCATCTTCTATCCATCATCCTCCATCTTCCATCCTCCATCCATCTTCCTCCATCTTCCATCCATCCTTCATCCACTATCCATCGTCCAACTCTTTCATTTAGTAATACGAAAACGAATGAACTGCCGCTACACTCAAATGTTTAAATAACTAGCGTACCACCTATTATAGAATCGTTTTACTAAAACAAAAAGCTATGCAAGCGTGCGCTCAATATATCTGCGAAGTTTCATCGTAATTGGATGAATGGCATAGGAAAGCGTACTGGATAAACAAACAAACAATTAGATCACCAACTTACGCGAAAAAGTTTCAAAAATTTAAAAAAAAAAACATTTGATCGGTACTTAACTTTACAGGAACCATCACGAGACTATTCTACATGTTCCTTAAATTTGATCCAAATCGGTTGTGCGGTTCTGGAGTTCATAGGGAACAAATACATACATACATACATAAATCGTCTTTTTTATATATATATATGTATTTAGATAGATAGATTGATGGATAGATAGATAGATACATACCGCATCCTTGATAGTTCCTGGATTGAGTACAAACAGGACAATATCAGCTCAATTTCTTATGTTCCATTCCCGGCTTTTCTTGTGATACACTCGTTTTCGTGTAGTCTCGGTATCCATAAAACGAAGTCGTGAACGACTTGCAATTTTTATTCTTCACCTTATTCACCAATAAATTGTCCTTACGTTGTTCTATCTTCACATGGCTACTTCCTACCGTCATGTCAGGGCATAGAGCTCAAGCAGAAATCCATAAGAAATTCCGAACTACTTTGATCGAAAATTCAAAGTATATGTGGCTGCATATCCTAACATAAATATGACAAAAAGGAACTGTGTAAAAAATCGCTTTAAACCGTTTTAACCTTCTTTTTTTCCCATACTCCTTCAAGATAATAAACTCGTATCGGTTAAGGAAGCGATAGGATTCCTAAAGAAGACATGTGACTAACAATTTATGTCCTTTCTTGTAGAACAGTGTTGTCGCAGCTCGATAATGTGTATGCCGTATCCTTGCAACACTATGCGATATTAGATGATCCCATCTTATAAAATGGATGATAGTATCGGAAGTTTCAAAAGGAATTGACAGAAAACGATTTTTTCCCGATGACCCGAAAAGGTTTCCGATTTATTATGTACACATTGAAAATATTTTCAATGTTTTGTATAATAATTTAGAAGTGTTTATTTTTATTTGAGCTAGTCGTTTAAGTAGTAGAACTTTGTATACGAACAAATTGAGTTTTATTCAATCATTTCCGGACAAGCTATACAGTGTTTTTATGCATTCTTAGAAAGGACTTCTTGTATGGCAGCTACCCGAAAGAGTATGTCGATTTTGTCCGTTAATGAACTTAGGCTTTAAAATTAAACCGAACGTCTGTATTCAAAATTTCAATATACTCGGTCAAGTCGTTCAAAACGGTAGACATACAGAGGAACAGCCAGCAGATTGGAGTTTTTGGTGCCAACTAAATCTATCAGGGGATAGATGGAATTTCAATGAAAAACATAATTCTATTAAAATTAATAATAAGCACAAATCGCTTCATTTAATCAAATTATTACAATTTTGGCAGCTGGTCGCAGTTTTAATTGCCAGACTATTGTTGTTATTAATGAAAATCCCTTTACACATCATCTTCCTACTAAAGCTGATCGTCTTGGTTTCATAGTAGAAAAATTAGTCCCGTGTATAAGTCCTGCGGTTTATATGCTTCATGTGTTGAATTGAAAAATTTCCGGCATATTTTTTCATGTGTGTGGAACATGCGGGAAGTGTGTAGAACATGCGAGAAGTGCATAGAGTTTTCTACACTATTTCAATTGAATATGGGAAGCTTGTATAAAATTTAGTGGAATTTTTTAGATATACGGAGCCGTGTATTACAACTACAACTTTTAGGCTATTCACGGTTTGAAGTTGAACAACTTTTTTGACTTCGTATAAATGTCGAGTATATTTTAAGCTATGTTTTTGAAATATTACGTTTGATTTAATTATAAAGTAAGTTAACGACAGGGATCTAAAATTGTGAGACTATCTTTTAAGGGTGCACTTCTATAGCAACCCGATTTAACGACGTCCAGGATTTTGTCTCGAAACTTGACAGATTTTTCAGATTTTATCAGTGATCACATATTGCTTATTTTAGATGGCGACATTACAACGTGCCTTATTTATTTTTTATTCAAACCCTTATGAAAATACTTTATTATTAAAATAGTAAAGTAAAACAATAATAAGTCAAAGAAATCGACCCTATACCATAAAATAAATCAGAACAAGTAATAACACAAATTAGACTTCACGATTCGTAATATCAAGGCCCAGTCATGGGTAAGCTTTAATTAGCCCGAAAGCTTTAGTTTCACCTTCGCCGCGAAGGTGTAATCCACCCTATTATATATATTTTGGTATAATTTCACTATTTAGTGGTCGTTGGCCACGGCCACGGCCAAACCAATTTTCGGTCTAGAGAGTGGTCCTTATCGGGGTGGCGAATTTTACGAGTCTTGTAATTTGGCAAACCACAAATATGTTTTGGGCATAAAGGTTAAGCCGTCCCGAACAGAACTACGCGACCCGGACTATAAATTCAACTATGACCTTAATTAGCCTTCGATAAATTTCATCTTTGATAGCAAGAACACTAATCGATTCTACACTTCCGCGATAGATAATTAAATTTTAGAGCGGTGGTGAGATGGTGGTCGATTGCACTTGGTGATTATACGAAACGTAAATTATGACAACAACACTGAAGTGTTGTGTATTTGGGGATTTATGGCACTCGTTTCGATTAGGCACCTAAACCGCATTCTCGATGTATGTGAATTGAAAGGCTTCCGATATTTGTTTGTTTTCCGAGGAGTCGATTTAATGGATTTTAAGTGCTCTGCTCAATATTTGATTTAAAGATAATAGAGAGCCGGAACAATACAATACTTCAGTCTAGTTATGGACATATCACTTAACCTCATGCTCGTATAATCTTCTTATACGTGATGAATGTATGGGCTTCGGTGACCTAGTGATAAGCTAATTAGGCTGCACATTCAGAGGTTACGGGTCCAGTATGTACTAGCTGAATACCCTCTTAAAGTATGGTAAAGACTTTGCCAAAGACTTTCTCAAAGTAAAAACAGGCATCGAAATTTTGAGCAAATCGACTTCGGATTTTTTCTGTGATCACATTTTTAGGATAATCACTCCAAAGCCTCCGTTTCAAGCACTCATAAGCCTTTGTTCTTCACTACACTTACCTATTAAATTTCAGTACTAAACCAGTACTGATTTTACGAACTAATACAGAATTCGACGGTCGACGGGTGCAGGGAAATGTCCTAAATACGTTTATTTTTAAGAGAGTTAAATTAATGAAACTAAATTAACAATTACTGAAATTAAATTAAAATTAATTTAAACAATATTCAAATAAAACATAACGCAGTCACGATCGGCTGCAAGCCAATCGTATGATACTCTAGATGAAATACTGAACTCCGATTTATATTTTAGTTGGAAATATATCAAAAGAATGAGGAGTGCACAAGCAATTATTACATGACCTTTTACTTACAGGTAGTAACTTTTGTGTAGTGGTCGATTTTTTGATTTATAGTGAGTTCCATAAAGTAAGTTAGGACATTTTACAGAATTTTTGTATGGCAACTACATGAAGGACTTATGGGATATTTTTCATATTAATAGTTTCAGCTGCGATTATTATAAAATTAATGTTTGTAAAATTTCAAAGTCGTAAATGAAAGCTTTCTAAACTTATCGTGCAATATTGGTGAATATGTTTATTAAGGACTTTTGTATGACAGCTACCCGAAGGAGTCAACCGATGGCGCTAATAATTGAACTCCGTCTTGGTTTTGGTATAAAACTAATTCCTGTAAAATTTTAAATTCCTGCTCTAACTCGTTCTGGAGTTATAGTGAATTCAGTAAAAAGCATACATTTTTGAAGGACTTTTCTAGGCTGCTACACGAAGGACTCATTCGATTTGCATCATATTCGGAACATTCGATTCAAACATTTTAAGCCTTATGTATGCAAAATTTCAAGTTCCTAACTTGAAGCATTCGAGCAATAACTGGGAAAACGTGTTTCAAGGACTCTTGTATGGGAGGTACCCGAAGGAGTGGAAGGATATCGCCCATTAACGAACTTAGCCTTACTTTTTCCATTTTACAAGTTGTGACAAAATTTCAACTTCCTAGGTCAACGCGTTCTTGAGTTATCGTGCTAACGGACGGACGGACGGACGGACGGACGGACGGACGGACGGACGGACGGATGGACGGACGGACGGACGGACGGACGGACGGACGGACGGACAGCAAACGGATTTGGGGGTTTTGGCCAAAAATAAACACAAAATAATATATAACTTTTTTTCGTCCGAGGCTCGGTTCTATGCGTTACAAACTTTTCGGGCTGGATTAAACTTATAATACTCTATATGTTCATCTAGAGTATAAACATGATTGTACACGTATTCTGTGATGTTTTGTAAATAACCAATAAACCAGAGAATAACGTTTGTCTTTCACATCAAGGACTTTCCCAATATTGAGATTTATTCTGGATCTTCCTAATAATATGTCATGAACAATATGTACATGGTTCAAAATATGCAAAATATTTCTTGAACTATTAATGCTGCAAATGGCATTCGTTTTTTTATTTTTTTTTTTTTAACGTATTACTTTTATACAATATTAGTTACAATTTATTATAATATATTATATTATTAAAGTTAAATTTAATCAGTCTTGTCAACAATTTACTGCCAAGTGCACCAAGCAAAATAAACCATAGTTGTGAAGGCTTTAGATCAGTCTAATCTCTCAATATGTATTTATATGCCAGCAATGTTTCCATTATTAAAATAAAAAATGTGCCAACAATCTGGGCGTAACTTTATTATTTTTCCGGCAGAAGTTAGGAACGCGTTCAATTCTGAAATGCTGTGTAGGCTACTATGTGACTGAAAACCTATCAAAAAGAACAAGATCGTGGAAGTGAAAATCTGATTGGATCTGAGAGATATGGAATAATTTATGAAAAAGTACACAATCACTTTACACCCCCTTAGATGTCAATTATGGAGAATACATAGAATAAAATTAAATTCAATATATGGGACGAGGTAGTAGATATGTCGAAAATCGTGGGAAAATATGCATTCTATTTTCACAGATATTTTTGTTGCCCCCCTTCTGAACGCCAATAGATATTGGTTTTTTTTTTTTATTCAAAATTATTTTTCTAGTTGATTTAGATATACACACCGAGTTTCAACATTGTAGCTTAAGCCGTTCTATATATAGGAAAAACACCTCCCACTTGTACCACACTACCCTTAGGGGTCGAATTTCAAAAAACCTTGAAAACACTTTCTAGGTATTCATACGAAGAATCCGTAGAATAAAAATGAATTCAATATTTGGAAAGACCTAGTAGATATGACGAAAATCGTGAAAATATTTGCATTTTATATTTATTATATTTACAAATATTTTTTTTGCCCCCCCCCTTCTGAACGCCAATGAATATTAAATTTTTTTTATCACAATTAATTTTCTAGTTGATTTACATATACACACCGAGTTTCAACATTGTAGCTTATGCCGTTCCATATATGGGAAAAATAACCCCACTTGTACCACACTACCCTTAGGGGTCGAATTTCAAAAAACCTTGAAAATACTTTCTAGGTATTCATACGAAAAATCCGTAGAATAAAAATGAATTCAATATTTGGAAAGACCTAGTAGATATGACGAAAATCGTGAAAATATTTGCATTTTATATATATTATATTTACAAATATTTTTTTTTGCCCCCCCCTTCTAAACGCCAATGAATATTCAAAATTTTTTTATCACAATTACCTTTCTAGTTGATTTAAATATACACACCGAGTTTCAACATTGTAGCTTAAGCCGTCCCATATATAGGAAAAACACCTTCACTTGTACCACACTACCCTTAGGGGTCGAATTTCAAAAAACCGTGAAATCACATTCTAGGTATTCATACGAAGAATCCGTAGAATAAAAATGAATTCAATATTTGGAAAGACCTAGTAGATATGACGAAAATCGTGAAAATATATGAATTTTATATCTATTACATTTACAAATAATTTTTTTTGCCCCCCTCTCTAAGCGCCAATGAATATTCAAATTTTTATTTATCACAATTACTTTTCAAGTTGATTTACATATACACACCGAGTTTCAACTTTCTAGCATAAACCGTTTAATAGTTAGGAAAAACACCCCCTACCCCCGTAGCATACTACCCCTAAAAAAAATTTTATTTTTCCAACATTTCGCTACTATAGCTCTATCTAAATACCAAGTTTAAGGCTTATATCATTACAGGTTCTCAAGATATAAGCATCGGAACTTTTTCCTTTTCACCCTCCCCCACCCTCCCCCTCTTCACCCTCAACCCCAAAACTTTTTTCCCTACTAGGGTTTAATTAGCGCTACTTCTGGTAAAAATTCTAAGCATCTATCTTAAACTGTTCTTGAGATATGAAATGTGTTTGATTTGAAAAGTTCTCATCCCCTTCACTTCTATGCTCCACCTCCCACTTAAAAAATTTTACTTTGATCAATCTTTTTTTGTCAACCTTTACACCCAAACCAAATTTTATTTTTCTAGAGCAATTGGTTCATGAGATATCGTAATCTTAAGTTTTTCACCCCCCACCCCCATACACAACTTCCCCCACCCAAAATTTTTCTTCATTCTGTTCTCCTAGTATAACTACAAATATGTTTTAAGTTTGAATAGTGTGCCATTAACGGTTTAGGAGATATGGATTTTAGAATGTGTCTATCTCACCTTTTTTGGGTTTCGGACTCATTACATTTCCCCCCACTCCCACACCCCTTGATCAATATTGACAATTTTTCAGCAAATGGGTCTACTATCAGAGCTCTATAGAAATTCCAAGTTTCAGCTTCCTAACATAAGGGGTTACTGAGATCTGGAAACCAAAATTTTCGGTCTAAAACACTTCCCCCGCCTACCCCATCTATTCGTTAAAAAAATTTCAATTTAATATCTCAAAGCGTTTGGCAGCTACGAGCCTCCAAACGATCTTGCGTACGGCGTACGGCGGACAGACGGACTGAAAATTTTTATTGCTTTTTTCGCGTCTACTAGTTATGAAACGTGAAAATAAAAATTTTGAGTGTAGCAAATTTTTTTTTTTAAAAAATCAATCACATTACTTAATTATTAAAATAATAAAGTAAAACTATGAACTTAAGTCAAATTTATTTTATTTATAGCAAATCCACGAACAAAATTCCGGGAATATAATTATGTTATCGACATGTCCCGTAGTCTCGAGAATGTACATGCAAAATTTGGGAAGGAATAGTTCACAGGTGTAGATTTCCATCCACCCCAAACACTTACTTTTTATATTAGATAATTCGCTTAAACGAATCCAATCTTACACTACTGTCCCTTATAAGTTAACTTGAAGATGGTGTGAGGAGTTTAGTGTCAACGTTCGTTTTCGTAATTAATAATTAAATACCAAAAATAGTTTTTCAAACAATGTTACAGGGCTCAGCAAGAATTCAATTCAATTAGTGGTTTTTTAAACATTTCCGTTGCACCAGTACTGCATCAGAACTGAGACTTTGATTCAAATGAAAGAGCTGCAGATCATTGACATTCATATGTCTATATAAAGTGGTCGATACCACAGTCACAAATCTCCTTCGGGAGTTTCTAATGTTGATGTTGGTATTAGCACGAAGTAGTATCAATGTCAATATAAACAAAGATCATATGAAAAAGCTTATGAATATAAACTAATCAATATTATTTTCATTTTTGTTTTCTGATTCAATATTGGCACGGTATCCGTTTTAGTACTGGCACAGTATCCGCGTCAGTACTGATATAGTATTGGAAAATAAAAAAAAAAATATTAGTTTCAATGGAGCTCATTGTCGTATTAACAATCTTACTGAAGTAATGAATTACGGAGTCAGGTAGATATATCAATTTCGACATTTTTGGGGCTTGATAAAGGACATTTAAAGTGCTGGGCTGTTACATTACAGTCGTTTTCGAACCCAATCAGCAACATACCGAAGCAGAGAAACCAGCCGAGTTTCCCTGGTGTCGATTGCTTTTAATTTAATTCTAAAAATTGCTCAAAATTTTCAGTTTCGATTACATCTTCGATAAGAAGTATCATCAACTTAATTGCAATAAAATCTGATGTCAATTAGCCTTCGCATCGATTTCATCTCCGTTCGATTTTCAATTAGCTACATCATAACTTACGACGGGTGTCTTCTCATGGACAATGGCAAATTTTCTCGCTTATTTACAACATCTCGTTATTCGTCGTAAATTTTATTAGTGATCTCAAGTCGACAAATGTGTTTTATAATCGCGTTAAAGGCTTACCGTCGTCTATTATGATGGCATTGCTGATGATATTGCTGATGGTATTGCTGATGGTATTGCTGATAGTATATTTCCCAGATAGGACCTTTAGTCAGAGGCATCTGGAATCAAATTAAGCTCTGAATCTCAACACGGGCAGGGTTTAGTCGAATAAAATTCAATAATCTGAACTATGTAGGTCTTGGATCCGTGACAGAGACAATCTTCAGTGAATTTAAGACTTGACTTCACATTCGATTTTGATAGGATGGAAACTTTGATGGAATTTAATGGAAAATGTTGTGTTAGGAGATAACTTCGTTTCTGTTACAAACCAAATTTTTTTACTAGGAGGAACAGTTGCCATATCAAGTCAAATTGGCTTTGGTTTTCACTCATTAATTTATAAAAAGAGCTACATGTTTGAAAGTATCTAATAGAAATGAAAAATCTTAAACTTTTTCTAGGAACTTTTTCTCCAATAAAACCGAAAATGTTGAAAATGCCTCTAATGCAAGAAAGTTGAAACTTAGAATTAATTTCATAGTAAACTATTTAGTAGGAAGCGGTCGAGTTTGGGATATAGATAGTCCTTTCTGCATAACTCATTTTTTTGAAACCCTGCTTTCTACCCAAATTTTCTGATACGGAATTGAATTATGCACATCCATCTTATTGTGGATTCTTGCAAAAGTTCTCAAAAAACTTTTGCATAACGAACACAAAGAACTCACGATTTTTTGCCATATAAAATATTGGCTGAAAGGATAAGGGAGAGCTACCCTAAAATTCATTTTCCCCGTTGACTGGCTAGTGTGTGCCCAGAATGGAGTGCCGCTGGGCAGTACTGAAGTTTTATCTACTATTCTCGGGGAAATTCGATTATATACCGTTTCAGAAACTTGAAGGAGTACAAAGTAAGTGCACTTTAGTAATTTCCATCAAACTTCTACATTTTCTTAATTTCCGTTAAATTTAAGGACTTTTCTGTTTGCAGTTTCTCTATTGAATAGATTCCTGGCAAGCGGAACTAAGTCTTCTTTATAAATGTTTGCTCTACCTATCCAATCATAAGCAGAACATACGTAGCTGCCAACTATTGAATTTGCATGTAACGCTTATATCGCAATTTCCCCGAATCGATTTCCTCTCTATCATATTTCGATTCGATTGCAGGCGAAAATTTCCACAAAATCTGACTATTGCATTTCTGGATCAAAGAAATTTGAAATGACGAAACTACAATTGAAATTGAAATAAATTTCAGTGAAATCGATTTTGAGAACTAGGCTACAATTTGGCAATGGTCTGGAAAATGGATCGCAGCACATTTAAGATTTCCAATGCCTTTGAGCTCTCAAGTAGCTTCTTTGATTTCGCCCTTGTCGATGTAACACTCCGCGCTCGTATATTGTAGCAGTAAGTACGTCAGAGAAATCACAGAGAAAAATGTTCTCTATTTAAATTTATGTGGCAGGAAGACAGACGAGCTCCGCTTATTTCTGCTACTTACAAAGAATTTATTGATACAAATTTCCTGTTTATTCTTATTCATGTTTTATGTTCTTGTCAACAGGAAATTAAGGATATTAGTAGAGGCGTTGGAAATATTTCCTTGTGCGTTATTCTTCGTCCTTTTCAACTTCTATTTTGGCTTTTATTTTGATTTGTTGAAGAACAGGGAATGGTGGTGAAATGGTTTTATGAATTTAAGTTGATTGTTGCAGTATTTTGTGCAACCGACAAAATTTTTTAAATACTTTTTTAAAGGCTACCACAGCTCTTGTTATGAACCAAATTGAACCTTGCCCCTACTTTGGTGTTCTTCCAATCCTTTTCATATTGTAAATCTTTCAAATAAAAATAAAAAAAAAAAAAAAATCTAGCATGATATGGTCTCAGTTCGAGGTTCCGATTCTGTGATGCGTCTTTCCATTTGCTGTTTGAAAACTGTCCAAAATATTGAATACATCTCGAAACGATATACATACATCCAATTCGGCTTCGAAGTTCGAGTTAAAGATATAAAATCATTTCGTTTACGATTCGATTTACAGAAGTTTCTTGGTTTTTTTTTTTTGGCTCTGTATCTTTTAGGTTTTTGTTCAATTATAATTCGAAACTTTCGACAAATCAGATAAAATATTTGCTGTGTGTACTTAAACTACATTTAGTGTGACTTAATCAAAAAGGCGTACACAATCGCACTAGAAATTATTTGGAAAACATGCTGTTAATTTCACCTCTACTGTATGATTGCTTCGATTTCATATCATCCCTAAGAGATATGTAGGTATTATGTGATATGTGAAAATATGTGCATCCTCCTTTAATAATATATTGTTTGCCCTACCTCTATACGCCACTGTAATCCGGACTAAGTTTCAACTTTCTGGTATACCTACTCCGCTTCTAAAATACGAGAAAAAAACATGTACAAAAGCTTCCAAGCCTTAGCCCTCTTTTAGATTTAGTAATTACAAACCTTTCTTCCAATCCGTCTAGCCCATTAGAATCCCATGAACATTAAAACAAAAACAAAGTTGACTCAAGGGTAAACACTTTGATGAGTTGAATATATGAAGGCGAAGAGGGTATGTCTTGTCAGCAACTCGAAAAAACATTGTACAGTCGCTACTCCTCTCAAGGATGTCAAAAACTGAAGACATGTGAGAAATATTTAATAATATATATCAATTAATAATATATTCAGTTGTTCTGAGAACTAAAAAAGATCACAGCCCTGAGCACTACCAACGAACTTGAAACCCTTGCCCGAATGCATGTCAAATATCAACAATTATTTGATGGAAATACAACACCAGAGAAACCTTACTACGATAGCATAAATAGTATGACACTGATACTTGAACCGTCCTTAGTACTCAATAGAAAATTTATATGGTCATATTTATAAATGAATTGAACAATTTTTGATCCGTCGATCCAAATTTAAAACAGCCAGGGAAAGTCAGCAATTTATTTATATTACAAAGAAATAGCAAAAACGCATTTTTTATGAAATTTTTCGATTAGTGGTATTATCGATTTTCCTTTCATGACACCAAAACCTCCCTCCAACCTCCTTCCCATCCCCCTCACTCTCCCCAATCTCTTCAATGGTAATAAATATATGTGTACCACGATTTGATTAATAAAAAAACTTATGAGAATAATCATCTTTACCACATCTTCAAATTGAAATAACAATAGTCGCCCGTAAATCCTTATGTGCATTATAAAAGTCACCCATTTACAAATCGTATTTCACAATATCCGCCCACTAAGAACTGCTTTGCATGCTCCACAAAGTGCACTTAATATTTATCTATGGATCGTGGGTAACACAAAAATGATAAGTTAGTCGTATCTCATGCTTATGCATAAGATAACTTCCATTTTGTAGAAGAGTACCTTCAGCTTGTCTGGTATTTACTTTAACTGAGTCCTTACATTACTCCTCTCACATGAACGCTTGATGTGATCATAGAACTGGGTTCTATCGTCAGACAATGTGGCGAATATTTACAAAGCATACAGTGTATTATCCGTTTCGGTATAACATTTATGCCCAAGTACATGCATACTGTATGTGAATGCATTTTGTGGAAGAAATTCTTCAAATTGTTTAGCAAATTTCTATATTTTATTCTAGTTTATGGGAGTGTATTCCGTAAGATGGAAAAGCTTAAGGCTCCTAAATTTTACAGTGAACATTCTCAAATTTATTAAAATGAGACCGTATTCTTGAAGTATCTTGTTCGCAAAGTTTGGAAATTGTTTCTATTTAAATAATTTATATTTCTGGAAGAAACATGGTTTTATTAATGAAAAATGTATAAAAAACAGGGAAAAGAACAATAAAAGCTTAAGGAGTAGTTGCTTTTAGGAAACTTGAAATATTCATTATGTTTATCTAAAAAACGGGATCATAAGCTGAACGTTCTCTCATAGTAGTATTGAACCCCATTTCGTTTACAATTTATTCACGTCTAACCACTTCTTCGCTTGAGTAATTCCTTTTTTTTATAAAGTGGAACTAAGAAGAACTAAGATGGGTCGTTTAGGCCTGAACTGTTCCTAAAGAACCCTTTGGAAACTTCATTGAAGTGAGTAAGTAGAGTAACTCACTTCTTTTGGTGAACTGCAGTTTATTGGACACGTGACAAAATAATTGACCGACCTTGTTGTTTTCATAATCTTTCAGAGGAACTGACTTTTTAATAATTGACCGACCTTGTTGTTTCCATAATCTTTTAGATGAACTGACTTTTTTCTATATTCGTCATCTTATAGATCTACTAACAAAACAAATAGTTCACTGAACTGAATATACCTTTTTTTGTTTTTTGATCCTCAACTTTTACATCTAGTGACGAAAGGAAAGAACGAAGAGTTCCAGAACTACTCCATTGACCTAGTTCCTTAAAGTGAGTGACTCGGAGTGAAGTACTTCACTGAAACGAACTGTTTTGTTTATCTCTAGAACTAAGATCTAGCAATTCACTTACCCATACATTTATTGACCATTTTTAAGTATAACTAAAGGCAATACTTCACTTTATTTGAATCTGAATCAAAATCGGTAAAACGAGATTTGGATGTCCATCGATTTTCTAAAAAATAATTACCCATCTGATCGAACTATCCTTTCACCAAAGTATTAGTTAAGATGTTGTTGCGAGTCAAATTAATTTTGTGGATTCTATTATCTAAGCAGTGTGACCAACAAGATATTACTAGCAGTATATAGCAGAGTATGGAACCTGTTGTTGTCATACCTTCTCCTTCTTAGTTACACTCCATTAAAAAAAAGATTGCTCAATTTTGAAAATTATTAATGGTGAAGAACTTTGAAAGTTTTTAAGCTAGAGCAATAAATTCACTCTCATATGAAAGGTGATAAAATAGGCGTTTATAATATAAAGAAAAAAACCCTGGTTGTCGTCAGAATTTTTTGTGGAATATTCGGAAAATGGGTTGAACTGAACAATTCCCTTCCACTTAAACAAAAATGAAACGGTATGAAAACGAAGATATAAAGTGAAAGTTCCAGTCCTATAACGTATGTCCCTTTTGGCCTTTTAACAAAACCCCCAGTTTTTTTTCCCAAAAGTGCAGACAAAGAACCGACTGGCGTGTCCGTTCAAACAAAATGAACTTCAATTTTTCGATAGTGCAGCCATCTAATACGTGACCTCAATATACGATTTGTACGTTTCGAATCCAAATGGCAATTGGTTTGTTATTAATGTTCGTGATTTTCGTCCTTTCCCACCACTTTTTCCTCCGGGTCTGGTCAAGCCAGGACTGTAATCGATTGACCACTTCGAACTGAAACCGTATAATGGCTGTCATTAAACTGCAACTGCTTATAACTAAACTGAAAAGTACTTTACTTCCATTCAAGAACGTATAGAGCGCTATTTGATCCGCTTTTTCTGCTCATATACGATCCGTGGATTTTGTGGAAAAGTTTTTATGAGATTGAAATTGAACTGCAGCGAGGTTCCATGAGTATTTTGTTTTGAAAATGCTGAAGTTCAGTTTAAGTTTTCTTTGGATTGCATAGCTACCTATCGAATAAAAGATTTAAAAATTTGGGAAAATTTTCACGTTCCTTTTCTGTTTTATTAAGTGTTTAATTTTGTTGAGTCTGCTGAAAAATAATGGTTTTATGATATGAAAACTTCATAAGAATCATGAATTTAAGAAGTGATTTATTAAATACCAATTTTGAGCTGGTGAAACGCGATTCCATATGTTTTTGCATTCTCTTTCGAAGAATAGATATGAAATTGGTTTTTAATTCTACGGGATTTTTATGCAAAAACCTCAATAAATTTTTTTGTCATTCAAAGCTACTGAAAGTATAAAATAAAGTTTTGTGTAATACCTTTTTGCTAGTGTAATACCTTTTTGATAGTCAATTTTTACGACATTTGCTGTTGGCAATTTGTGGGTCCATGCGAGTCTTTGGCCGCCACTGTAACCTAACCTAACCTACTGTGTAGTATATATTACTTTTTCCATACCGTTTGTAATTTTACGCATCGTACAGTTTAGCCTTTCCACACTGGTGGTGAAAATTTACCCATTTTTAGCGATTAAACACTTATGTGTGAATTTTCGTATTAATAGTCAAAATCACAAGAGTTCGCAAAGAAATTTGACAATAGCAGTTTTACCTCTTTATGAGTAGGTAAATTGATTCTTTCAAATTTGAAATCCACACTTTTTGCTGTAAATATTTACAAAAGCGAACTTTCTTTCGCACCCAATAATTTAATTCGGAGAACTTAAACCACTCCTGCTTCAACATCGCAAACTTTTCGAATAGTTTAAGTTTCTCGCATTTCTCCCGATAACTTTCTATTCAGCTAAGAAGCCATTCGCGCGATTTCTAGAGCTGCGAAATGTTCCTCTTGCCATGGCCATCACAAATTCAATGGATTATTCGACTAAATGCATTAAAAGTTTTTTGAGGTTCCGGCCGCAAGACAATGCGAAAGAAACTTTAAACTAATCACGTTTCTCGGGATTCGGTAAAAAGACTTCGCCTCAAACTCGAAAATTTCTTTCTTCGGGAGAAAACCGTCCATTTTAGGCGAAGTCCTTTGTGATTTCCGAATGTTGGAACGAAGATGTTCAAGTATTAAAACATTTGAACTTGTGGTGAAAAATTCCATGCTTGAAGGAAAATAAAGTTTTTCCTTTTCTTTTTTCACTGTTTCACTTTACGTCCGAAACTTTTTCATACAACTTTTAAGAAGAATCGCCGTAAGGATCACCCGCCATTTCATATACTACTAAAAGTAGACGAAGGAGCAATTTCACGGCAAGTGATAATGTCAAAGTACGGAAATATGTAAATAAAAATCCGATTTGTATTTTAGCCTGGCAAGGTCCGTGTTGTGGAACTAATAGGCTGTATTTAAAGTTTGCAGATTTCTTTTTTAAATGAAGGTGTGGCAGATAGAAGTGAAAAGTTTGGCGGTGTTTTTCAAATAAGGAAAACGGAGGAAAAATAAGAGACCAAATGTACTATAGTGTGAATCGACATAAAACAAGGCAAATTATAAAAACTTTTTTATTTTCGTTTCAAAGTTCTGGAAGGAGTTAAAATGCGTGAAAACATATGCATCCCCTGTACAATGCTTGGAGTTTGAATATTAAAAGTCGTGGAATGGATTTAGCAGTCGATTATATTATATAAAAAGTGTGTGGTAATAACTAGTCTGGTATCTCATCAAATCTAAGAAATATGTCATAAACTGTAAAAAGTATTCAACCCCCTTACAGCCTCTTAGGGTTGAATATCCAGAAGTCAATCCTTTTGATAAATGGGAAAAAATTCCGAGGAAGTATAAACTTGTTGGATATCTTATCACTCCCAAGAGATATGACGGAATTCGTAAAATCATATAACTCCTAAGAGTTATGACAGAATTCGTGAAAACGTGTTCAACTCTTTTATACCATGTTAGGGGTTGAAAAAAAATCTCGAAAACGTGGCTTAGGTGAATATAAAACAAGCGTAAAATGAAACCGGATGGTATGATGTGACTCTTTTGGAATCATTTCCGTTACCTTCGCTACTCCAATAGAGATCTAATTTAATACCCTTTCCCAATACTTAAAAAAATAGCCAAAGAACTCCTTGAAGGAATCTAACACATCAAATCATAATCGATTGTCACAACCGGAACAAAATTTGTATTTTTATTATGATCCATGTGAGGTTTTTACTGACACCATAATTAAACTAAGTCCAATCCAGCAATATTTAAGGGAGAAATGTTAAATTTTGCTGCTTTATGTAACGGCTCTGTCAACCTCGATAAGAACAGGCAGGATCGCAATTAATTAAATTGATTTGATGTCGGCAAAAAAGGGTGAATTCTTTTGCAATCCTGAAACTAATTAAAATGTCCTGTAAAATCTGTAGGAAACATTAAAACATTTATGTATGCCATTTTGACTTGTTCAACTCTTTAGTCGCCCCAATAAAATATCTTTCAATAAATTAGGGTCTAAAACCCTTTTCCTTTTCTTCTTCTTTACGATGCTTCTAAGTTATATTTACCCAATTCGGGATATAAGAAAGTTACTCACTTCTCGTCTTTTTTTCATTTATTTTTCACAACCTCTCCATAAAATGAGCATACAACTTTTTATTTGATTTTCCTTGTGCATGACTTTAAGTTGTTCCATTTTCCTTAAATTCGTTGAAGTCATATTAACGTAGCTTTTGCTTTTGATACAAAAATAAATAAGTACATAGATAAATAACTCTATGCCATAGTACGAAAGAAGAGTACGTAGACGCTAAGACAGGACTTGGTCCGTGTTCTCAAAGGAACAGCGTAAAAGATCGACAAAACGACGTAAAAGAAACCAATTTAATTTCACTTCCAATAATTCTTTTAAGGACCTTCCTCGTGTATACACACCATCAGTCTTCGAATCCTTCGGAAAAAAAATTTATCAGATGTGAAAAGAAGGACTTTAAATTTGAGGGTTTCCTTCCGTAATGAAAGGTATTACTGTTCGCCAATCTTGGCACCGTTTTTCATTCGGCATCGTTCAGCTCGGGTAAGCCGAAAACATTAGATAGCAAACACAGTGATAATGCGATGGAAAACCAAGGAAAATCGATGTCGGTATTTTCTAATCAATTCGTCCATCGAATGTTGGGTTCGATCCTACGGGAGCTCCAAAGATGTAAGAAACGAACGAAGGACGAAAAAAAACCAGAGAAACTGAAATCGGAAATCCTTCATATCGTACAGGGATTTCGAAGTAAGGCGAAACTTGACCGGAGAAGTAGGTTTAAATGTCGTCGAAGGATCCTTATCGGGTGATGTACGGTCGTGGACTTTATTCAGCCCACTTTGTACGGTGCCAACCTAATTTATGGCCAGCAAGTAATCCGTACAGCTTAAAGTTGCCGGTTAATTACTTAAATACCGGCCGTAGTAATTTTCTGCTTACATAGGTGGAAATATGGTCGCTTTCAGAAGGTTGTGAGGTGGATTTTGAACTTGTCTGAATTTTAACTTGAACGATTAAACTTAAAACAGGCTCATTAGCATATGTCCTAGATAAAAGCAAGTTTAGTCCAGCGACAATAGTATGGTGAAGTAATGGATAGAAATTAATGGCTACAC
The DNA here is from genome assembly GCA_949128065.1 of Beris chalybata. Classification (NCBI taxonomy): domain Eukaryota; kingdom Metazoa; phylum Arthropoda; class Insecta; order Diptera; family Stratiomyidae; genus Beris; species Beris chalybata. The sequence goes on from OX421894.1 coordinate 139,613,857, forward strand.
CATATAGGCATCCTAAATATATAAAAAAACACTTATAGGTAAAAAAGATACGGTTTTCGTACTATATCAAGAACGGCTAAGCTATAAAATTTCAACTTAGTACGTAGGTATATGTAGATGTTATCTAAGCAAGAAAAAATTCAGATTTGGATTGGATGGGTCAAAAGTTTTTTTCAGCATATTCACGAATTTTGTCATATCTCTTAGGTCAGTTGAGACATCGAATAGATTTTGCATTTATGGGGTCTTGATATAAAACCATACAAAACGCTATATTCACTTTTACGTTTTGACAAATATCGACATATATTTTAGGTATAGTGAAATAACGTCTTCGTTTTATCTTTAAAGTGAGTGCTTTAAATAAATGGGAGTTTAAATAATCGAAAAATTAAATAATGGACAAGAAACCGGTAAAAATTTATATTAAGCTCCAAAGGGTGTGCAATGTGGTTGAGCAAGTTTTCACGAATGCCGACAAATATCTTAGGTCTAACGAGATGTTGAATACCCTTTTACTTCTATGGGCTTTATAAATAATTGCCTACGAGTTTAATTTATTTTTGGACTTAGTGATATTTATCCCCTAAAGCGGTGTAAGATAATTGTGAATGTTTGAGCTAATTACATCATATCTCTTAGGTCTGATTATATGCGAAATTGTTTTCTTTACTTTTACGGGCTTTCTTCATAATCAAGTAAAACTTAAGTATAAATCCATACCACGTTTTATATCAAAATAGGCTTTTGGTAACTATGCGACAAACAAACTAAAGAATGACGAAAAGACCGTTATTTTTTAGGCTAACAATCGCATAGAAACCTAAACCGCATTTCAGCATTTACCCGCATTCTTGACTTCTACTCGAAAAAAATAAGCTGAGATTGTTTTTAGATTTTGTTTATTTAGGTACACTGGAAAAACTATAATATTATACTATTAGCTAATTTCATTTGAAGGAGAAAGGTGTGGTAAGGGGAAGGTAAGGAGATGCTTTCATTTTAAAGCTTCTCATTTTTAAAACGCATCTAGAGCTTATTCCACAATTGGAAAATTGAGTTTATTGCTATACACGAATATAAAAATATATAATTTTGTGTCACGGTGAGGTGGAGCCGAAAAGGAGACCAGTTTATTTTTAAAGAAATACGGTGAAAACCATAAATGTATATTGATTGGCTATAAAGTTGTAATTTTCAGGAATTAAAGATAATTTAAGATTAAGAGTTTCACTCCACTGACACCGGAAAAAACAACTAACTCTTAATATTAATAACTTCAATGGTAGCTTACCATGAAAACATAATAATAATTTAAGATTTTTAAAACAATTTTGTTTGCAGAATTTCTGACAAAATAAAGGCCTCATCCAATTTTCTTTCATTTTTTTTTTATTCGAAAATTTTGATAACAACCAGTAGTCGTATACTTTTAGGATGCATACCACCGAGTGAGAGAGCACACTGTTTTAAAAAAAATAATATTCAATCCAATTTTACTTGAAATTTGCAGTATAAATAATATTATCAAGTAAAAGTATCAATTTCAATTGTTTTTACACAAAATTACAGGTATTAGTAAATTATTTATGTAATTTTCACCTGAACCGTAGAATTTACATGAAAAGTCTTACAAAATTACGCAATATATCGTGTAAAACTGTAATATTTATATGAATTAAAAGTTAATAACGGGTTCGATTCTTATCTACAGCCAAGTGTTTTATTAAGAGTAAGTAAATCAGAAATAATATTAGAAATATAAATAAGTGTTTCTTAAATTAATTAATTATTAATTATATATGTGCAGCCTGCCATAAAAACAAACTACAAATTAGACAAAATAAATGCTTGAAAGTGGTTCTTAACAAACCATATGATTACTCGACCTTCCGATTGCATACTGAAGCCAAAGTTTCTAAAATTAGCGAATTAGCTGGTAAAATTTCAAATTACTTCATCAACAAATGTAGGAACAATACAAATCCTCTCATTAACGCACTTATTAGCACCCCTCTATAAGGAATAGAGAAGGAACGTTATTAGCTTTATGTTAGCCTTAAGTTAGCTTTAAGTAGGTTAATTAATTATTAATCGTAGAAGGTTTTTGTCGGAATTTTTTCCTTAAGTATAAATTATAGTTAAATCATACAACATTTAAAATTGCTGCATGCCACCAAATATACTAAAGCTGTAAAGATATTCAAACATGTCTAATCACTTAACTAATTTATTGTATCTAATCAAAAATGAATTTTACCGATGAAATAAATGATTATGATTATTAATTATACACTTTTCTTATAGTGTAAATTCAATAGAATATCCAACGAATTTGCTGCTTTCAAAGTTTAAAGTCGATGTTTGCAAATAGAAATTTACTAATTGCAAATGAAATTGACTGACCGAAAATTGAAAATTACATTCAAATTGACTAAGAAAGATGAAAAGATGTAAAATTCAATGGGTTTTTTTTTACAGTGGAGCTTGAGATGGTTGATAGTGAATAGTGTTAATTTTTGGTTTTTATATCACGAAAATTTTTTATCTATGCGGTTAATGTTTTTTTGATAAAATCTAGCTACATTCCTCGAAAACCGCCAATAATTTGGATAGACCAAGTCATTCAACCGCCCAACAAAGGACGTGGTATGACGTAGGCTGCATAACGCTCTCCGCCGTCAAGTACATTTTATTTCCTTTATTTTAGAAAATATCAACCCATAGGTCAGACAAATGCCATATATTAAGATCAGAATTTTCTTGTATTTCGATAGTCCTTTCGCCTTACCTACCTTCTTCTAGAACCAACAGAGAATGTTTGCGAAGTAAACTTGGCTATTTAACTTCATCTTATTGCTTTTACACTGTTTAGATACGAGTAGTACCTATACTATTGCCCAGGTCCCAATCGTGTTTCAATGGCTTTAAAAATCCCCTAGGTTCAAAGAAAAAAGGTGATCTCGACAACTCTAATTCCTGCGATGTCTTAAATGATGGGGGTGGTTAGTCAATGAGAAGGCTGCTCCAATCTCGTCTGCAGAGGTATTTTACTTTTCAACTGAACACCTCTGCACTGCAGCAAATCCTCAGTGCCGTTTTTTTCGCATTATTATGATGATTTCGCCTGGGGGCACGAAAATCTCTCACCTTTCTTGCGATTATCCTGAAGTCCTGGCGGTATATGAAAAATTCCTAGAAAAAAAGAATGAAATCTACGATAAAAGTGAAAAGAGTAAAGCGATTATACGAACACCTTTTTCGTATCGTGTACCACTCATAGAGTGGAAATGATATTGCGGCGGAAACACGCTCTAAGAAATTGCTTTGATTTACAGCTTAACACGTTCAGTAAATGAAAAATAAAACGACAAGAACTCGACAAGAACTCGACAAGAACTTTCTGTCACAGAACCCTTGTACGAACCAAGATGAGATTTTTCTTTATTTAACGTTTTTTTCTTTTTTGTACGATTATTTTATTCTATATTACCACCATCACGTCATCCTGAAAAGGAGAAGAAGCATCTTCGCACGCTGCTGACTTTCGCATTTTTCACGTTGATTGATTGTTGCGGAGTACTTTCTACTTTCCTTTCCATCGTTATTTATATATTTTTTCTGTTCGTACTTTTTTGCTATTTTTCTTTTTCTTTAAAACTTAGTGATTGGTTGTGTGAAGAAAAGTTCTAGGGAGTGTGTTTTCAACTTTAATTTATGGGAAAAATTTAGAGGTTGGTAAACTGATAAGGTTTTTAATTTCAATTGAAGGTTCTTTGTAAGGACGATAATTGTTTTTTTTTTTTAACATAGAAATAAATTATTTTCTGTATTTTTACAATGAAACATTGTTCTAGATTTTGAAAATGTTACCAAAAAGCAAAAAAAAAAATAGTTTCTTATACTCCCTTAAAGAAGTTCACCCAATCAATCAACTAAAAAAACTTTAATTTAGAAGCTCAAAAGGTTTGCTAGCTAAGAACCTCTAACCGATTTACACATAGTAAAAATAAATCCTTTGCATTTTACATCTTTTGGATAGTGGGCCAATACCATTAAACACAGCCAGTATGAACATCCCTATGTGCCAAAAATCGCAATATGCCATTCACTGGGACTTGGCACCGGGCAACAGGCACTCAAAGCATTTTATGCCAAATCATTCGGAAAAAAGAACATCTGATTATCTGACTTTACGCAGATATAAGACCCTAACCCTAGTGTGAGCTCTGACTGGACACTCTCACATGAGAATAGGATTGGTCTCTCTTATACAACTTTTTCACTACACCTTAATCTCGCGATTAAGGGAACTAGATTAAGCACGCAGGGACGGTATTTGTGGGGTGAGGGGGGGGGGGGCGACAGGCAAGGCATTTGTCACATTAGTTATATATAATATATGAAAATACCAAATTCGCCCCTCCCCCCACAAATGACGTCCCTGAGTGCTTAATCTCATTCTCTTAATCGCGAGATTACGAGGCAGTGGAAACATGGCATTAGACTAAACTTTGCAAAATATGCATTGACGAAGACGAAACAGCAGAGCATATCCTCTGTTATTGATAGGGTTTACTTCACAAAAGACTTCATCACTTCGGTCACCCATCGGAATTCCTGACCATTCCTCTTAGCACTAAGCTTTATTGAAAGCGCAGGGATTGAAAAAGAATCCCAGCCAAACCAGCCAAAACGTCACAATAGGCTCAACTGTGGCTGCAGTGAGAGAGGTTAACCATGCCTTTTTCCAATCTATCTATCTATCTAGTGCCACACATTTTCAAGTAAAATACATACATTAGGATGTAATAGTCAATTTCAATGTAATTTTCAACTTTTGCTCAGTAAATTTTAAATTGTATTAAGTAAATTTCAACTACGAAAGCAGCATATTCACTGGATATTTTCTTGAACTTACACTCTAAAAAAATTTAGTTATTAGCACTCTTTAAGATACACATTTTTTTCTACTTATATCATATTTATTTTATATTATTATTTTTTACTTACTTACTCTCAATAAAACCCTTGGCTGTAGGTAGGAATAGAACCCGTGATCAATTCTGGTTTTTGTAGTGTTAGTTTGGCACGCGTAGCCACTGTGCCATCGAAGGCATTTCTTTTTCATTTCAGATGCAAACAAAATCAAACGAATCGTCCAACTTACATTACATGTTTTTCCTCGTAAAATTCAAACAGATAAGTAGAATTACACGAAAAATGATGTAATTTTCAATTCATATATATTTAAAAGGTTCATTTTACACGAAATTGTGCGTAATTTTGTAAGCTTCTTCATATTCTGTTGAAAAGTACATGAATAATTTACTAGTGCCAGTTATTTCGTGTAAAATTACACGAAAATTTATTAATTAAAATATGTAGGTACTTTTACTAGAAAAAATTAAATGTACTGGAAATTTCAAGTAAAAATTGGATTGAATATAAAATAATTTTTTTTAAAAAAAAGTACAGCGTACGGCGTGACGGACTGGATTTTTATATCAGTTTTCAGGTCTACTAATTACCAAATTCCTAGGGAGTTATTTTTTTTTTTTATCTCAATACAGTATTATGGAATATTATAATATAAAGTATAATAATTTTCACCTGATTTCAGAGCGTAAAAAAGGCATCAAAATTGTTCGTTATTGTTTAATTAAAATCATGTGAAATTAAACATGTATATGTAAAACAATAGTAGTATTAAATAAATTATGCTGATAATGTATTATATACATATATTTTTTTTTTCACGATATTTGCTCGTAATTCGGATTTTTCTTCATACCTTAAATTCTCTTGCAATAAATCTTCATCACTGAAAGAAATATAAGAAAAATAAAGACAAAACCCGTAGATATATGTGGCAGATTCAGTGACAGAATTTACCAATTAATCGGTTGATGTATTATTGAACTTGCCAGCGTATACATCAATCAACTTGACAATATCTTGAATAAACGGGCTGGAGAATGCGATAAGATAAAAGAAGACAAAGGGCTTATTGAAATCGATTATCAAAACAAAATGGCTGAAATTCTATCGAAATAGGCATAATGTGAATTTCATCCTTTAGTGGTATACACACTGCCTGTCTATTTACTACGAAATTTCATCTCGTCCAAATTATTCATAATATAAAAGATTGCTTCTTTTTCATGTGTGAATACGCTCAAATATACTCCCCGAATGTGTCGTTCGAACGGATTGATTCCGATCAATTTGATACGTTGCTACACCTCGAAAAATTTCAAAAAATACAATTTTTACAGATTTCTTTCGACTTTCTAATGCTCTTCATCCTGGCTATGTCACTTATGCTTTTTATATCCCATGAGCGATAATAAAAATCATCGCAAATAGCAGAGAAAAATTCTTCGAAATGACAGGAACGTGGACATTTTTGCAACATTTTATTAGATTCAAAATAAAACGTGACTAGAATTGATCTGTATCCTTTCTGGCGGGGTTATTCTACTTTTTTCCCATTTTCTATTTTATTTCAATGATAAGTGCAGAGTGACATGTCTCCGAGGAATCATAAGACACTTATCTCGAAGATATTACATATTTAATGTGCACCGGGCTCTACAGAACAAGGATAATGGAGGGTATAGAGTACTTGTTAAAATATAAATATCTGTATGATATTGAAATTTAATTTGAATTTTCCATTCGAGAATTAAATTTCATTTAATATTCCATTGTCTTATAAGATGATGCGAATTTAATTCAAGTATGAAATTTAGTATTTTAAAGATATGTATGAATCGATCAAGGCAAGGATTCTCTTTTTAATAGCATGAAAATTATGAACAGCTTCTTTCATAGATTTAGATACTTATGAACTTAAAAATTAATTCCTTAAATGGTGCAACAAATAATGGCAGTTGTAAGTTTACGAAAACTTTCTTAATTTCTTAACATCATTCATCTTGTACCCTGTATCTTGTATCTTGTAACTTGTATCTTGTATCTGGTATCTTGTATCTTGCTTATTGTACTTCAACCCTTTATGGTCACACCGTTGTATTTAATCTCGGTGGTCACACTGTTTCGATTCTATCCTGTCAAAAAGTTCAAAACGGTATTTTGACCAAAGGATCCATCCGAAGTGGTTAAAAAAAATTTCGGAACATGCTTCGAACGTCCTAGATGATGTACGAATAATTTATTTATAAGAAATAAAATGGCCACATGTTAAATAAATTTCATAAAGAAGTGAAAACGTAAGAAGACACTTTTCCGATAAAGGAAATTGTGGTTTGGTCAATGTTCAATTTTTTTTCGAAAAAGTTTGGCTGTTCACTTCCTACATATGCTGCTTCTCGAAAAAAAATTAAATAGTAGCATAGTGCCTGTTCCAAAAAAAGTATTAATCCCGACATATCAGGAAGGTCCATCTTACTCCCAAAGGTTTTCATCGGGTGGGTCAATTCTTCCCCAGGTGATAACGAAGGATTAAATAAATTGTTCTGATAATATGAAAAGGCTTACGTTTAAAAGAGACATAAATTATTTCCAGAATTACCGTGACGTAACTACTCTGTAAATTGAAAAAAAAAAAAATTCAATTTATTACGAAACTACCGACAATAAAAAAGTTTTATCTGCCTTCTTTTATCCAAATTTATGGATTTAAGCAAATAGACGAAATTCTATATAGTTGCATACATTATATCAAACGTACTCGTACATCCAAACTCGTTACATTAACAATCCTTTAAAACCTCGACTTTTTAAATGGCACCATCAAGTTTATGCCATTTTTTGTGCGGTATATATTTAATGTCCGTTTTACATCAAAAAATGAAAATAAAAAAAAAACAGTCTTCTGCACATCCTTTCTCAAACGGATAACATGTATAACAGATAAACGTCATTGAAACTTGATAAATTTTCAGTAATAAAATTTATCTTCAAAATTCGCTCGAAATTGTTGTCCATAAAACAAATGGCGTCCAGAGTAATCCGACTAGAGCTGCTTGGTTCTCTTTATAAACCATATAAAAAGCGAGAACAACCCTAGTCCAGAAGGGTGAGAATAATGCAGAAAATATTTTTTGGTGCTCGTCGTAGTCTTGATTCGAAACAGCGGAATGCTTTTATTCGGAGAATAACGTGCTCGTATTACTGTAAGCAATAAATAAACATGTTGAAGAAAAAATCTACAGAAAGAAATGCAGACCGAATACTTCGCATACGTGTAGTCGAGCTGGTCCTTCAGTATGGTATTCCTTTACTATTCTTTTGGACTTTGAGCTCAAGTTACTCTCGATTAACGTCTATACTCGTTGCTTGACAAAGATTTCATTACGACGTCAGTTGGTAACTAGGAGTTGCAATGAAGTGAAAAGAATTCTGATATTGCTGAGTTAAAGTTCCAGGATCAAAAGAATAGTGGAGACCTGGAAATGTGAAATTAAAGAAGCATGACCTAAGTACTCTAAACTCAGAGATAGACCCCACTTGGGCCAAGAGGCAGTTAAAAATGGCTTCACTAAGCTAGGAAGATATGCGCGGCTGCCTGTGCCTCTAGCAGATAGAGATGGACAGGTGTAGAGAAGATGAAGGAATGTGACGTCCTCATCATCATCCATGTTGCTTCTACAGAAGTCATAGGGAAAGAGACCGAGCATGTTAGAATCCCAGCCTACTAATAAGTGTCCTTCTAGGGTACCAATTCTAGTGCTGATACCGATTATTGATCAGATACTGTTTGGGCCAAACCTATCACTTGGGGTAGTTCACAGTTTTATCCAAAAAAAACTAAATTTTTTGAAGCAATTGAGTAATAATATCTTAATGACGATTTATTTGTAATGAGTGTCTCTTAGCGTTGGACATGAATTCCACCTGCTGCGATTCATAAGGGCGAGGATCAGAATATCAACAACTTTACTGGGTTAGAAACTGTAAAGTGTCACAAAGTATCTACCTAATAAATAGTTGGCGCCCAACGCGTAGGGCGGAACTTTCATATAACACTGTCTTTAAAGACGATTAAACAGAACTATTATCCGTCATGAACCTACTGATGCAAATAATCCAAAATAGTTTCCTTGCAACGATTGGCGCCCAACGTAGGGTGGTGCGGTTTGAAAGGATATTAACAAAAATGGGATAAAAAAATTTCTGGATTCAAGCTAAAGAATATAGCAAAATCATTAAACTGTAATATTGACTCATTAAAAATTTTAAAATTAATCCTGACTTCGAGTCTTATATATGTATAACTCCATAATAGACCTACAATATTTGCCGCCCAAGAATCGAAATAAACCCTTTTTTCGAGCTGGTAGGATACCAAAACTACTTAGCTCTTATTTTTGACGGTTACGGTGTGAATTAATGTTTTTAGTGCGACAAGTAAGACTACGAGTAACAAGAAAAACAACAAACACTTTGTTCTTCAGCTGAAACCAACAATCTTTTATTGTTATCTGGATTTGAGACTGAAAACAGAAGAACTTTTCTCTGAGTTCGAGTATGAACAAATCCGAAAATCAACCGCATGCCAAGGTGAGCCATAACTTCAATTTTTCTGGGGTTTCGGCATTCTTGACAATCGATATTCAAAATTTATTTAGTTTATAAAATTTATTTTGGTGTTTTAAATTTTTCAGGTAATCGAAAAATCGTCTTCAGATTTATTTATAATTTTCAACCGTTTAATGCATTTCTTGCAGCTTATGATATCAATTTCTGCTAGACCACGTTTGATAATGTCTGATTCAAGTTGCTTCTATGCCATCTAAGCCGTAGAATATATTGGAAAACTCCAAAATATAGCACAATTTTCCACTTCATTGATCTTAAGAACGGTACTGCCTTCTTCGGCTTGAGACATTCTAACAGTGACCCGAAATAAATTTGATGTTTTAAGTATTTTGCATTGCTATTTCGGTCAATACTTTTCGAATAATATTATCAGCAACCCATCAGCAGAATTACCTTGAGGAGTAATTCATTTTATTTTAAAAATTCAAAAGTCATGAATATTCAATATCATGATTAATGTGTTTGAAATTTTCATTCTAAAGGACGTTGACGACGCCATCAATTTCTCGAAAGCCGTTTCCTCGTGACGCTTCGTTCGATATTGTTTTTCATTACAGTCGGCGTCAATCTTAATTACGCACGCTAGACTTGTCTCCATTTATTTGCAGTAAGGACCCCCATACACACACTCTCCTGATCCATTCTCATAATTTGCTGGTAAACCAACCTAAAGATTGATGGATTGCCAGAAAATTAATCAATCGTCTGAACCTGGTAACATATGCGTTAAGTTGAATGTGTATTAGTTAAAATTTGCCGACACTAGTCCATCCAATTCCATTAAGTTTGACGATACAACGAGACCCAAATCTACCAAAACCGGAAAATTTGAATTTGAAATCATACAATGCACATTCGAAATTTTATACACGGACTGTTAAAGGATTTGCGCTAGAAAATGGATCAGCTTTGCACCACGATTACCTGTCTCAACGGCCACTTGGAATATTCGAAATCGAGATTTCCACAGGATTCAATAAATCATTCTACGAGACGTTGGTCCTCCCCCGCACATATAAGGAAAAAGGAAACGAACAAGGATTTAAACTTCATGGCTCCTCCTAACACGTAAACAAGTTCAAATACTATAAAATTGGCATTTACAAACGTAAAATTTCCGTTTACAGAAACCATTTTGCCCACTTAAATCGATTCGTTGCTAGAGAAAATACTTCGTAAAGGTGTACTGTGACATCGTCTCTGTATCGATAGTACCGAAAAGAATAAGATTTTTCACTGGCACGGCATCATCTTGGCATTTTCCTTCGATTTTATATGCTACGGCTGGTTGGTCCCGAACATGAAATCCTGTATACAAGCCCCATACACAACCCTTTCGCTATTTAAGTTTGCCGCCTTTATGGTGTTGTTATTATTCCTGTCAATTTTATTCTCAAACTGTTTCGGGATTCAAAGTGCCGCTTCCAGATGTTCCATCAAGGCAATGTACAACAATATTTGGCACTTGGTAGTCGTGAGCACGTATGCAAATTTTCAAATTCCTTCTTATGGGATAAGCCGTACACCTGACACGAGGAATAGCTTCAAAGAAGTTAAATTCAAAACTTGAATTTGTGCCATCCTTCTAAAGCAAAATGGCTTTTTGATATGAGGCTCATGGCGAGCTTAAATTATGAATTTTGTCGAATAAAAATTCAATGATTTTATCAGGTGAATTTCAATAGAATTGGATGGCCAACTTTTTTTTTTCGTATAATAAAACCAAGGTTAATGATTGGGTTTATTTATTTTCTAGAATGTTTTTAAAAGTACACAAATTATGCTTAAAAATCAACAAGTGTAGTGTAAAAATTAACTAAAACTGCATAAAAGAATAACAAACATGGATACATAGAATATAAGAATTACATAACGGAGACTGAATTAAAACGGAGGAGGAATTAATTCAAATAGACATGAATTATATAAAACACAGTACATAATTTAAAGCGAAGAAAGAGAAATTCTTCCAATAATAATAATTCGCGAACGACAAATGTTCTCGCGAATATATAATCTCCAACGAACGACCAGAAGGAGGCAGTGGGCAGCGATCAGCCAGTAGCAAAGGTTGTGGATTTCTGTAATTTCGCCGTAGTGGAAACTCTAAACTGTGCCAACGGCCGTCACTGACCAATACCTACACAAAGGCTGTGGTTTTTTATAAGTCCGCTTCAAGTGGCCGGAGACTGCCATGAGGACGCTGAGTCAAAGCTAAGGCTGGGCTTTCTATAAGTCCGCTTAGTATAGACAAAGCCAATTACAAGTTACAAACCCACACACATATACTCATCATGCAGCACATTCTTATCATGCAGCACAGCAAGAAGACGAATATCCGGAAACGAGATCGCCAAAACATAACATCGCAATATTTTCGCTTCCCAAAGATGACGCAGAAGGGCATCACGGTATTTTCGTTTCTCAAAAAGCTGACACAGAAGTATAAACACTATAACATAATCAGCCTTTGTTCCAATATTGTAACATAGATCTTTTATAAAAATTGCAATTCTTGAATTCGCAATCAGAGAATCTAAATGTAATCCCAAGTTGATATAAGGCAAAGCAACTGAAGCGGAGCCTCTGTCCTAAGTCGAATACAAAGATTAACTCATTACTCGATAGAAACCTATAAGAAGAAAACATAATTTTTATGTTTTTCTTAAAATTGGATCCGCATAATATAATTCATAGTCAGTAGGACAAACATCATACCCACAGGATATCAAAAAAATGTTAAGAAGGTTTTCAAGTCGCTGGCATTTATTTTAAATTTCAGGTCGATCACAATACTTTCTTATCATTAAAAAAATAATAAAATGAAACTGTTCCGCTGTAAGCTCTGTTATGGTTAAGTACTGCATGTGCTGAGCCGAGAGGTTTCTTGCATTATTTCTGATGTGTTTGAAATGTTCGAGAGATTTGGAGAAACGGTGAATAGAAGAGTATTCGAGAAGTATAAAGATCTTTTCCCGTATTCCGGTTGGATGTCGGGATTCGTGGCTTTCTTACAAAAAACTGCTGGCATTAAGTAATATGGGTTGCCAGGGTGCATGTAACAATATGTTAAGAGTATTGAGAGAGGAGTATGTGATGGGCTATACATAAGTCGTAAAATCTTACCTGGAGAACGTACTAGTCATGTCATACAGTTTCAAAACTATTGTCTATTGTGTTTTGCAGTGACTGCCAGTTTAAATTATGCTGGATTTTATCCAAGACTAAACTATTTAAAGTTTTTCAGATTTCTTATTTTGCCACACACTTGTCTAGCGAAAAATAAGGATCTTTGGCTGCAATAAAGAACTTCATTCTACAAATCCGCAAAAACAAGAAAAAACCAAAAATCAACAACATTACTTTATGACATATTTCCCAAAAAAAAATGTTCTGAAAAACTTTTCCAGTTAAGCTGTATGGCCAAGACTTCTTTATGGCATACCCTTTCTTGTCGCACGGTATAAGATCGAAGTGAAATGTTTTCGTGGGAAATATCATGGGTCTTGACTACCACCAAGCGACTTGATAAGTATTTATTGTGGTATAGCACCAGCTAGCAGCCTAACATAAACTAAACTAAGCATAAACTACGTACACAAGTCGACAAGGACGTGAAGTCGCAGGATGCAAAAATGAAGTGCAGAACTTTATTTCAAAATTCAGGAGTCACTTTGCTCAGCAAACAATTGAACGTGTGATTTCGGTTATAAATGTCATCAAGTCAAAACTTGAGAGTTTTCATTACCCGGTCCTAACAAGGACGACGCAAGAGCAAACTTACTTTTTTTTAGTTGAAAATAATTATAAACTTTTTGCCTGTTTTGACGTTTTAATGATGTTCTGAAAATTGTTCATTTCTGCAAGGTGACGGAAAAAACAATTTTTTTTCAAGTGCTTAACTTAGTGAAAAACAATTTTTTTTTTTGGCGAAAATTCGAAGTTGATATTGTGAAAATCGTGAGTGGCATATTGTTGAAAATGGTTTGTCCAATTTTCTGAAATAAAGGAAATTAAAAAGAAAAAGGATTCAGAACTGGTAGAGATGTGGGTTTAATTGAAATAACTTAATCGTCAAGAGAAAAATCAATTCTAACTTTTACAAATTTTAATTTTTTGTTCAACACAGAATATATAAAATATATAAGAAACGAGTTTCTTAGAAACCCAACTTGAAACTTACGTATATCTCATGTATTTTTACGAATTTTGTCATATATTTTAGGTGGCCTTTATTACTTAATTATTTTTTCTTGAAAGTTCGTCAGATAAATCCCTAAAAACAATTTTGACAATTTTCGAAACACAAGCCCTTACAATGTATGCAGGAGTTGTTAAAATTTTAACGAATTTCGTCATATCCCTTAAGTTAGGAACAGATTTTATTACATATATAAAAAGTTTTTACTTCACGCTATTTCTAAATCATTAACTAAAAATCGATTTCTTTCTATTCATGTTCTAACAATGTCAATACGGCCTTTATACCCTTTATACGGTTCGAACCCCCACGTACCCCGAGTGTACTTATGAGCACATGGGCTGCGATTTTTAAAAGTGACCACTTAAATTAAGATTAAAATTGTATTAGTTAAAATACCGCAAACTGATTTAAAAAAAAATTTGAGCCCACGAGAACGGAAGTTTATTGGGATAATACGTGGGAAGTACGTGGGGGTACGTTCGTACCCTCCAAGTACCCCCATATACCCCCATGTACCCCCATATACCCCCATATACCACCAATGCAATTTTTTTTTCTGTTTGCGGATTTGAATTTAATTTTAATTTAAATGGTCACTTATAAAAATCGCAGCCTATGTGCTCTTAAGTACGTTGGGTGGTACGTGGGGGGTACGAACGTACCCCATACGTACCCCCTCCAATGAACTTCCGTTCTCCTGGGCAAATTTTTTTTTTAAATCTCCTTGCTCAGTTTCTCAATGTTATTAAAAGAGGAGGTACAACCCTACTTCCTTTGACACAGACCGATTACTGCCGACTAACTTCTCGTTCCTTTAGGTTAGGCATCATTGACACCAAATTGGTTTTTTATTTCCAGAGATTTGTTACTTATACGCTTATTACGCCAAAAAATTTATTTCAGGATTTATTGATATCCAATCTCCAAATAGAAGTAACGAAATTGTATAAACATATTTTCACAAATTCTAACACACCTCTTCGTTTTGATGTGGAATCGAGTTGATTTAAACTTCATTGGGGTTTTTTATATAATCTCCTAAATTAACTAAAGAGTTTGCATATGTCTCTGCAGTTTTCTTCGATATCAACTTTGTTTGTACTTCAACGGATTTTTTTGTGTGTTCACTTAAAAATCAATTTCACAATTTTTTACATTTCAAGAAGGTGTAAAGATATTGAATATATTTTCACGAATTTCCTCATATTTGTTATGTTTCTTATGGTTTCAAATTTCGGCTTACTTCTACGGGATTTCGATATAATCTCCAAAATACGAGTTGCAGTGATATCCAACCCTCAAACGACTGTTAAAGACCTACATACTTTTTCACGAATTCCGGCATATCTCTTAGGTCACGAAAATCACTATTTTTTGAAATTTACAAATAAACAAATTACCGAAATTTAAAAATTGTACAGTTCGCAACGGATCCTGAAGCTCCTTTTTAAATTTACTAAATCCGGAAGAAAATTGTGTAATCTATTATTTCCTATTAATCTGGACGCACATTGCGACCATACAAAACGTGATCGCATGAACTTACTACACGTACAGATTGCCAGGATGTGTATCATTAATCTTGCCCGTATTCTGTACTAGTCAAACGCGAAAAATCGATTAACCTCAACCACTAAATCTTCGACCCCTTCACCAGACCGGCCACTGCCACCACTAATTTCAACTGGGCAGGATATCATTTTTTTCACCCCGATAAATTTTTTGTGTAACGCCCTGCCAGCTATTTTTTCGTCGTAGGCATCATCGGGTCAATCGGACCACTGAATCCAATTGAAAATATGTTAAAAGTTTTCGTCATACTTGTGCAATATGTAACGCACATTTACTGTACGATGTGTGTAGAGTACTGCAAGTTTTTTTTTAACAGATTGCAATAGCTGAAACGGAAGTGCATTTAATCCATTTGAGGACGCCGGAATCATGTTGTGTCTACTTTTAATTGATTTCATCGCATGTGTGAAATTTAACGAACCGAAATTTAAATCAGCCTGCAAAGAGTTATCATATTATTCTGCAAATATTCGATTTTATGGAAAAGCTTTCAATGAAAAATAAAATTCATAAATATGTTCGGGAAAAATGTTCGATTGGACTTGCCAAATGCAATTCATATTTTGTATGGGAGAAAAATTAAAAATTAAACAATAAACATTAATAATAAAGCCGTACCATGCATACTACACTTCAATTATATTAATTTGTTTCAAGTTGGTAAATCTACTGTACAGCGTTATGCCAACTTGGTTGCAAAATATGAAAATAATTGCCACTATAAATTAATTTATTGAAATTATGGTAATCCTTTACTGGAATAAGTATTATTGATAATATACCAGTCATTAAAATCCTCTTAGTGCGTGCATGTTAATATTTTAGCTTTGTCCGAATTTGCAATGAAAAATATATTCCTGTTAATACTTTTTTATAAATTAAAAAAAGGCAGTAAGGAGAAAAAATTTGGTGGTAATATTCAACTTAATAAATTAATATTATGAGTTTTTATTTGTTAAGTTTTAAATTATGCAGTAATTTGAATTTAGTCTTGACTGAACACAAAACGATATCCGAGAAGGGGTTAACTCGAGATGTGAAAAAAGTGTCCATGCTACATACACCCTTTCGGATTATAACCTGACTACAGTCTCGGATTAGATAGCACAGGTGTTTTAGAAAAGGAGGTTTCTTAAAAAATTTATTTAGTCATAACTTTGTCGTCTAAAAGGAAGTTGAACTAAAAACCTCATCAGTATCCAATCATACATAAAACGACACGAAATTCGGGAAACATATGCAACCCTTATCCCCTTAGGAGATGAATATGATAACACTGTTAATTTGTTTCTATACTATGTATATTAAAATAAAATTTATGCAATAATATAATAAACCCCAACCCTGATTAATTCCATTTTTATGAAGGCCTAAAAATTCTGTTAATTTCCTTTAAATGTACCTAACACCCAAAATTTTTTATTAAACGGTTATACAAAAAGCAAATGGAAGTAAAAACAAATGGGATTAGAGACCTGAGAGATATTGCGGAATTCGTGAAAACATGTAAGTTACATCCAGGAACAAATGTTTGGCTATAAACTAAAATAAATTTTAAAATAGTTTCTTAGGTAATTTTATTGAAAGCCCAGAGAAGTGAAAATCAATTATCGGTGGAGTAGATAAATTTTCGTGAAAGGGGTTTTCTTACCTTTTCACGAATTTCGTTGTATTTATTAGGTCGATTTATCAAATAAATTTTCTGCGGGCTCTTTATTTAAACGCCTAGAAAACTATTTTTCAATATTTGGATATTCAATCCCTAAGGGGTTTAAAGTGGTTCTATATATTTTCACGAGTTCCGATATATTTCTTAGGTCTGAAATGATATCCAATTCTAAAACCTTTAAATATAACCGAGCGAAAACCAGGACCATCTGAAGGTGTAGGATATTCATTATTCCAGTTTGCACGAATTCTGACACATCTTTTTGGTTTTATGGGCGTTATATGTACATAAAAACATAAAAATCAATTTCAGGATTTTACGATATTCGACCGACGTCTTACACCCTCTTATAGGTGTAAGACGATTGTGTACGTTTTTACGAATTCCGACACTCTACGACTAAGGTCTAATGAGATATCGAATTGTCTTGTTTTATAATCACTTAAAATCGCTGAGATACAGAGTAGGTTACTATGAGAAAGGTAACCTAAACAACAATCAGGAGGCTAATTGGAAAGATTTATTTGGGTGTTAGTGGAATATACCGTATCCCAGTTCCTGACTTCTACCATAAAAATAATAATGTTGCGTCCAACTCTGCTTTCTATACGTATATCGACACATCATTTAGATATCATTGAGTTCAACACGCTATTCAATAAGTGTAAATGTCACGTTGATAAGACAAGTTAATGAATAAAAACTCCAATAAATCCAAATGTATGCACCCAAGACTATGTCATCGGTATCTATCCATCTTCACTTTACAGACTATAAAAATGAAAAACAATAAATCCTCCTCGATTTCACAGGCTATCGAAATGCCATAAACTTCCGGATCCCATTTATTTCGATCACAAGGATACGGACACTTTAAATTTAAGTCCATAAGGACCCAATATCCAACGAATCATTCAATCAATACATTTGGCAGTAAGCTTCACAACTTCACCTTAATTAATGTTTCTTGTCATTTCGTTAGATTCTTCTTCTATAGGACCCTAATCATTTCCAAGATCCCACCGAACGGATATAAGTTGTCTATAGAATCGTACCGAATAAAAAGGAACGGAAAAACGAAAACATTGAAATCCCGAAGACAAATCCTTATTATCCGGCAGTAAAAAGGCGAGGCGCAGATCCAATAAAGGACAAAATATTTCTTTTCATTTCGTTCATTTTAAATCCCTCAGATGCTTCTAAATCCTCTTTTATGGACGGACGATCCTTAAGCTCGAGGCAAATAAACGTCTTTGGCCGGCAATGTTCTCGCCGGGGCCTGAAGATGAAGACACTTTCCGATTCTTTTCAACGGAAAGATTTGTGCCGCCAACAAACAAATGAAGTCTTCCTAACGAGTTGTTAAATATTTATTTTACCGGACATGGACGTTTTTCTATAGTTCGATAGTCCGAACACACTTAAACTGTTTCGAAAAACGGAAACGTAAATCGGTGTCCTTTTTTCATATATGCGAAGCGTTCATACAAAATAAATGGCAGTAGTAAATGTGCACTTACAGTATAGAGAGATCTTCTGTTTATTTGTATGACGGTAAAATCTGATACAAATTGCGTCTGTTTGCAAGGCAATTGGAGTGAACGGCTAACAAATAGTAATTTCGTTCAGGATAGCTACAACTCAATAGATAAAAGTAGTTTGGTGTTTATCTTTTAGGACTTCGCTTTTGATTGACTTCGATATACGAATGTAGTTTTCACGAAGGCATTTAATTGGACGGTATTCGTTTAATTGATTAACAAGTTGACTCAAATTGATTACTTAACTTTACTGAATAAAACAGCAACGTGAAAATGAGAGGAAAAAGTTTAGAAATGAACACATGAAGCCTTATCTTATCTGTAGTAAGTTTTCCGAATTTTAAAATAATTCGATTCATTCCAAGCTGATACAATGCCCATATAATTAAATTGTTACTTACGCAAATCATTATCTATCCACACCTAACATATATGACAGAATTCGTGAAAAATTGTTCAACCCTTTTAGACCAGCGCGTAGGTTGAAGGCTAAAATTCATGAAAAGAGACTCATACGTTCTTACGAATTTAAGATTTCCTCATAGTTCTCCTGAACCATAGAACTAATTTTATTGTGACGATCTCCTCAAATTCAAGCATAAGAATAGTTTCGAAAATTTTGATATTTATCTAATATCAAATGGGATAAAAGAGATTAAAAGTGGTTGAATGAGGTTGAAAGGCGTTGAAAGGGGTTAAACTCGTTTTCACGAATTCCGACATTTCTTTTATGTGTGATAAAATATCAAATTGGCTTCACTTAAAAATTAAGTTGATAATTTTTGATATTGAACCGGTAACAAGGTGTGAAAAGTTTGTTTATTTTTCGATATTCAACCCTTAAGATGGTGTAATTTTCCTTTTAAGGGTGTCAGAAGCGTCGAAAGAATTCTAAGCTTGTCTTAAATTCGTCTTGTAAGTCTTAAACTTTCCAGACTTTGTCACTTAGGGCCGTTATTACGACCTTCAGTTGAAATTGAACCAGAACTTTGACTGACAATCGTAGAAACGGGCCTAAGAATAATAAAGTTGACCGATTTTGTTTTAGAATTTTGATTTTGACATCCCGTGCTGAATTTTTTTTGGTTGATAATATTTTTCCTTAACTTTATCTTAATATTCTTAGCTAACTTCAACATTTTTTATTTTTATTCTTAGTGATTTTTTTATTTCCATTTTTAAAAAAAAAAACAACTGCTCCTTCACATCTATTCAGTACTTTCGGTGTAACTACTTTGTCTCTGAAGGATTCAGTTTTTGCTATTATATATTTTTCGGTTGTTGGATAGTAAGTCGAGTTAGACAGTTTTTGCTACAGGTACTGATACTTCTTTGTGAGATTCATTTTTGTTCCTTTAAAGTTCGCAGTCAATGAGGTAATATTTATACGTTTAAGTATACAGTGCAACCCGCTTATAAAGTGCACTTTTATAACGTACTTTCAGTTATAACGTTCTACTTTTGTGGTCCCCTCAAGGTAGGTTATAGCTGGGTTGCACGGTTGTTAAGTATACTGTTAAGTATACACAAAGAAAATTTTAACATTTCGTAAACTGCGCTGTAGATCCTGCCGCTCTCACAGTTTCTTACTATCTGAACGAATTAATAAACCTAAAAACTTTAAAAATAAAACTCCATCTCGCCATCAAATTTCCTTCACAAGACGTAATTTTGTCCACAATTACGAGCAATTTTTAACGAAAACAAAGAAAATTTTCTTAAGAAATTCAACGATAAGAAAAGAACAAAAAAAAAAACTGCAATTCAGTAAGTTACAAAAGTTGACGCGACGAAATCTTAATGGCATTCATTAGATGCCATTAGCAAAATCTTTTAAATAATTATGAAATACGGTTTTCCCTTCGTGGAAAATTTTGTAAAATTAAGAACAATGCCATGACGAACAATTTTCCTCGGAGTCAAAAAGATGTGTCCGTAATGGAAACAAGTCAGCTTTTCCGTGGCACAGAACTACCGGCCTCGATTCTACGGAAAAGGCTTCATGTCGTCCCATTTAATGGGTCACTCTGTAATTAAAGCCCGTAGCACGGAAGAACTTTAATAATCAACAACACTTGAGAATTACGACGAAATTATTCCCGGGTGTAAGAAAACGAGTGCGTACTATGCACGCCATACAAAACATAAAATACTGACTGTAATATACTAAGACGGGTATCCTTACGTGTTGGTCCTTAAAAGCATTTGTTTAATGCCTCGCGAATATCAGTCAAAGGCTGAATATGTGATGTTGTAGTTTCTACCTTTGTGCCATACACGGTTCACGATATACATGCACTCCCATTTACATATGCGGAAGGCTTTAGTTCCTTTTGCGATACCAGAAAGTCCTCATTCCGCACTAAGAATTTTCATTTCACTTTGGCGCCGTCATAATTTCATCGGAAAACTCGGAAAACAATACGAACATGAAGGTGTGTAGCGACTATAATCCAGAGGTATCTCTAAAATGCTATTCCTCCTTAGCTGGAATAGTGAGTTTTGTGCTTGCAAGTAATGAGCTCCAAGTTTTGTAATGAGCGGCTTCCGACTGATGCACATTTCCGCATCTTCAGGATCAAAGAGAGTGGTGAAATGAACTCGTACGATTTGATATCATAAGAAGCGGAATTTTCCGGAAACCGACAAAGAGAATTGAAATCCTAGTTTTAATCATGAACGTTTTTTTTTGAGTTACAAATTCACTAGGAAAGTTGGAAGCCTTCTTCTCGAACAAAGCGCAAAGGGAGTTGTTGCTAATTTAAAGGAAACGAAATTCAAATTTAAATCATTGAATCAGAAAAAAATTGTAGTATCTACTTTACGAACAATAGAAACAAGTAATACTTTATCTATGTTAAAGCAGAACAAACTTTCAAAGACAACTTTTTTAAAATTAGAGATAAGATATTTTAAGCCAAAGAAATTAATATACATAATTAACCCTTATCAATTTACGTTTCAATACTGATATAACAATTTTGTATTTAAGTAAAACAGAATAATTAAGATAATTTCCAAATGTTGCTCTATGATAAAAATGTAAACCTTGACTGACGTTTTAACATTGACAGGCCAGAAAAAAGTTTAAGGGTGCTTCTGTATTAAAAATCAAAATTGTTATTGAATAACCCTTTACTTGATAAATTTATCCTGATCTAGTTCTTCATAGTTCGGTCCTTTCAATTGGTGAACAATTTTGGTGTCTAAAGTTTTGGTTCACCATTTTCCAGTTATGGGTGCGACTTTGAAATTTAAAGACTCTTGTATGGGATCTACTCAACGGAATGAATATCTTTCGCTGTTTAACGGACCCAACCTTACTGGTAACGTAGGACTACTTCTGTATAGTAGTTTCAGAATTAGTTTCAAACTAAAGGCAATCTTCCATCAAACCCCAAGTTCGACTCCCGATTTACAACAATCTGAAACTTGGTCTATGCATTCCAAGCGAAAATATATCCTTTCTCGCTGTGTGATGAAAAGCAATGTGAAAACCCTTCGAGCTGAATAAATGCCAAGTGGCACGAAGATTGTCAAAATACGATGTACCCAAATGGGGCATGTACAGTGTAGTGTGTACACCGAAGAGTACATGCGGCAGCACAAATTCGCTAATTCGGCCTTAAAGGATGGCAAACTTTTGCTCCATTGAGACATTTTCTGATAAATAAGTTTCAACTCCTGTGAGTTAGTTTCGGAGCAAACATTTGTCACAATGCACACGTTGCATTGGGCAAATGGCTCCAGCCGGATGGAACGATGGCGGACTATCCAACTTACTCTGATGCTTGTTCAAATCGAAAAGGACATGTTACGAAATATAGTCGGATGCATGTGTGCTCCGACGAGACATTATTGTTGGTGAAATTTACAGAGTACGCCATTATGATTAACTTAAACATGATTTTACTGACAGAAACATTTTGAGAACGGGACTAGTATATCACAGGGTTGTTTGCTTGAACCCTCATTTTCAAACTAAACTAAATGATAAGCTTTTGATGTAATTTAGTGTAATTCAGACTACTATTTTGGATAATTAAGTGATGGTAAGGGATGTTGAAATTTCAGTGTTGATGGTTTAAATTTCTCATAATAGACAGTGTTAAATCTGTTTAAAGTCGTATTAAAATTCCTAATAAAGTTTGATTTATTAGATTTTTCACTACTAGTCAAGGGAGCCCTTAAATGAGTTGGAGGAAAGATATTTACCCCACCTGTACTTCACAAATCCGCTGAATAGTAAATAGTTTTTCGGAAATTTCACATTTCAGTTTTATACAAAATCGCATAGATAATTTACGATACTATTTTCGGTCGCACAGATTTAAACAAGGTACAGATACACGAAGCCATAGGTTCCGCTAGAGACAACTTGGAGTTCGCCACTTTATAAAAGCTTGCTTAGCTGTTTTGCAAATCAATATCACCATCAATTTTTTGCTACCCACTATGATTCAAAACCGGCTCGACGGATCATAATTCTTTTATAAAATTATTCCAAAAAAAAAACTTTACGTTATAAAAAGGGAAATTAAGTTGAGTTGGACAATAGTTGTCAATAGAGTCAGTAAAATAGTAATAACAAATATGGAAATGAATTCCAGGTACATTTTGATAAAAGTTCATCATTTAGTTTAAGATTTTTGCAAATTTTGGTAGGTAGGAGTGTTCATGGATAAATGTACTTAGTCTTTGGGGGTTCTAAGTTTTTGGTGGATTGAACTCTTTTAGTCTTTATTTGGATTGAATTCTTTAGGTAGATTGAACTCTTTGGTTGTTTCTATATAAGATTTTAGCCACCCCTTTTTTATTTGGTTGGTTGGTTGTTTTACATGGTGGACCTTCAGTCGAAACAGTGCCCAATTAGCACACAAGCGCCGTTTTGGTACTACTTCTCGCTTAACCTAGTCGCTGAGTGCCTATGAAGTAGATACAGAGTTTTACATAGACCTGGGGCTAGAATAGATTAGCATGTCCATCCGAAGCAGTTTAAAAACACAGTCTGTTCTCCAATCTTATTTTTCGAGATCTCATTAAGGTTATCGATTTCATTAAGGTTATAGCTTCGTTAAGAAGGTAGATAACATTTTCACTCTTATTTGCATCTCCACAACTGCTACAATAGATGTTAAAACGAATACACAGTGTGGCCGCATGATTGCCAATTGTCCAATGACTCGTGCTGACCGCCGTGATTCCAGAGAAGTCCACACGAATCCTGCTCAAGAGTTCGTCTCTTCTGCTCCGGCAGTAGGATGGCCATATCTTCCTAGTAATGACGCAGTTGGCAGTCCTTTCTATTTGGAGTTCGCGATTGTAAGAAAGTGGGATGATATTTGAAGCTTATCAGCTCCTAGTTGGACTTGAACGGGTTTCACGAGGGAGGCCTGAAGAGTAGAACCCTTCGTCTACTCGCTCATTACCCTCTATCTTTCTGTGACCTGAGACCCAAGGCAGAGTAACTCTGACCTAAGTAGGCTAGCTGCTCGCGGTACTGTTCGACGAGTTTAGAGGAGATGATATTTGTCACATAAGTTTCCTCTTAAGCCATGACTTCGCCCTTTCCTATAAAATGTTGTATGAACGCCTATGCTACTGGTAGTTAAGAAGAAAATTAATTAAGAAGGATTTCACTGTGTGCGTCTTCTAAAGCTTAAGTTTTAGTATGACTATATAAAATATGACTTGCTCATGAAGAAAATCTTATAAAATTTTTGTTTGGGAGAAAATTGAATATTTTTTGCTCCGTCGAGCCGGTTTTCAACCAGAAATCTCAGTAATGGAAAAGAGTTAAGGAACAATTTAACAGTGAACTTGAATCGCGAAACGGTTGAATCACATCTCGTTGAAATATTGACCTTATACTTCACCCTATTGCTTCCTCCCTTAGGGTGTCCTTGAAGGTAATTATTTGTTACTAAATACAAACCGACTTGGTTCCAACTTCCTTGCTTATCTTAAGATGAGTGATTTTCTTCGTCACAAACTCATTAGTTTAATCAACATCATAAACATATACATACGGCATGGACCACACCAGGTATTATTACGAAAATAATGATTTATGCTTTCGATCGGTATGCAAGTTTTTTCATTAAAACCATTCCAAAGTAAATGCCAACAATTTCGTAAATAACTTCGATGGCTTTTTCTCCCCTTAAGCAATGCGGAACTGGGAAACGCTAAAGATGCAGGAATTTTTATTAAAAACGGAAAAATGTTTGACACGAATACTAAGCACAACCGATTGTGAGGCACTGCCGAATTCCAATCAAGACCATTTCCAATAGTTTTGATTCTATAGCTAGAAATAAAATAAACGCAGAGACGATTATTAGTTTCATATCGAAATATCCGGAAATTCCTGAAATATTGTTGGAATATCAAAAGCGTTTTGTTTACCATTTCTGAACGCTTAAATCCTGGCGAATATTTTATTAATACCTCCGGCTATTTTATGTTTGAGTAGAAACTTGTAGTGGCCACGAAATTAGATTAACAATGTTCTATTAAATAAACAGGACCTCTCTCCCTCTCGACCCGTCCACTATGCTCGGGGATAAATCAAAATTATCCAAATAATCTGTAGATCGTCGGTGGAATAATTTTCACGTTTTAAAGGACGAAAGCTAGCGCATATATTTTGGGAGTGGCAAACATTATTTTGCCCATAGGCTTGGAGGCTTTGGGAGCTCAAATGGATTGGGTTTCGTGGTATCCACGGACTAAGGAGCCTTACGTCCGGGAAAGTGTTTGCCAGATACAATCTGCGATGGTCATATTGAAAGTGTAATAAGATCTAGATGAGTTAAGTTCGAAGTACGGCAAGGTGTTAGCGTAGACATCGAAGATTAACTCTCTTAAGATTAAGGAACGAGTTTCGTATAGTACATTACAGAACAGTTGATCGCACATTCCCGGCTAATTTATAGCATCGTCCCTAATGGCTGTAACAATTCCCATACTTTCTTCGAAGGGATGTGATCGGAGAAATTGCTTTGAAATTCCATTTTAGGTGACATTAACCCTCGTCGAACACCATTTCCTACATTTCACGTAATTTGTGTCGTTCGACTTTTCTCCGTCTTATCGGCTACGAAAATAAATCACATTCGGAAAATGAACCGAGGTGAAGTCATGAGGAAAAACTGCACACTATTTCAGCTTTACCGAGAGTGATTTTTCCAGGCAATTTGTTCTTCGGTACTCCTGTAAGGATTCTGTTCCATGTGCGATAAACGTCGATGTGGATATGCTCTGCGGAGCGTCGACAACGACAACGAATAGGACACATTTTAACATTTTATTTTATAATTTTTTTTCTTCTTTTCTCAGAAGAAAAAAAAAATTATAATGTTTTTTTTCATCCCCTCGTACATGCTTTTAGGATTAATCTGCCTCATGGAACTGAAGTGTTGCTGCACAATCTCGACATAAAATATGAGCAAAACATTAAGAAAATGCTCAAGTGGAAATTCAGTGAAATTTACAAGAAGAAAAGAGTGGAATTATGTAAGAATTCTTTGGTCGAAGAAAGAAAGCTATTAGACAGTATGAAGGAATTCATAAATGAACGAGGCGGAGGCAAGGACGAATGAATTATATCCTGCTGGAAATGAAAAGCTAGAGGCTATTTGTTTACACATTTTACAAGAAATTACTCCAAGTGGACTTGTTTAAGGGTACATACTCATAATTCATAATTTTTAGTGCCATGTTTACGGTATGCTGTTACAATTTTCCGAGAAAATATTTATGAAGCTGGAAAAGGCCGAGAAATTTAATTTTGAATTTGAAATTTTCCCTCCCGCCGACAATAAATCAGAATGGTAAACCCTTTTCTTGGCAAGGATATGGTATAATTTCGGCAGCTTATGCTCGTGTTGATAGCATCTTCGATAGGATTTTTGGTACGTTGTTTCCGAGTGTTGTATATTTAAGAGCAGTGTTCGCACGTAACAACAAACATTTTGTTGTAATCATGTTTGAGCTATCTCCATAGAAAAACAAGTCAATGAAATTATGGAAATATTATGAATTTCATGAGGGCCGAAGCTGATATACCTTCATACGATGGTATCCTTAAAATTCATCTTAATCGCTGAATGTTTGTTGTTTCGGCGGAGTGCTAACTTGAGATTTCCAAAACTTTGAATGTTATAAAAATAGTAGATATGTATTTACCATACACCAATATGAAGATATTTACAGTTTTCTTATTTTTTTAAAATAAATTCAAAATATATGAATCCTAAGACTTTAAAGTTGTAGTAACCAGTGCCAACGACGGTATAATATTGTGCAAAGGCCCTTTGGTCCTCAAATCAAAGTTTTCTAGAGGTTTACTGGGAACGACGTCAGAACGATGTTTGAGTGACTAAATCGTAGTTGGGTTTTAACCATTTAAATTTTTTGGTCACGAAAAAACTTTTTTTTTGACACAAAAAAAAACAAATAAATTCCAAAAATTATTTAAAATACTACCATTTATAATCCCGTACAATTTTAAAATAATTATCCTTTTGACGATAACCAAAAATTAAAAATAATAATTTTAATACAACAAAAAAGCGAAAGAAGTCTTACAAATATTCCATAAAATACTTCAGAGCAGTAAGAAATTTTTAATTTATTTAAATAAATCTTTTCAACACAAGCTCTTTTAGAAATAAGTAATACAAATAATCTTACGAGATATTTGGACTGATTTAAATATAACTTTTCACTTCGATACCACTGATTTCAACTTTTATGGTCGGAAGACGTCTAAGCAAAGTTTTGGTTATAAAGAAGACATTTAAGTTATTTGTGCAACTTTCTGGTTGTAAATACATGACTGCAAAGTTTTTGGATAATTTTGTGTTTATGAACTTAAATTGGAAGGAATTTGTTGGTTACAAATGAGCCTACCTAAACGGTGAATTTTACTACTTATTGGTTGTGAGTCTATCGAAAAATTACATCAACTTACATCATTAAGTTTCTTACAAGATATAACCTTATGGTAAAAAATATGACTTACAAATTTCTTGCTGAGCGGTTTGGTTATATTTGCACACCAATTAGAAAACCACGTTCTGGTTATAAATAAGTCACTGAAGTTATTTGTGCAACTATCTGGTTATTACTATGACTAAAAAGTTTTTGGACGATTCTGTCCTTATGAATTTAATTTAGAAGGTATTTGTTGGTTACAAATATACCTAAATGGTAATTTTGACGACTAAGTCTTAGTCTGAGTCTGTCTCCAAATTATATCAGAAAGTTTGAGGTGAAAAATATTGTAGTAGAAAGTACTAGAACTTAAAAACTTTTACTAAACAAACTTCACTGGAAAGTTCTAAATGTTCTCGAGGTCTAGTACAAGCCAGAAGATCGCCCTTCCGGTTTGAACCATGAGCCGTAGAGACGTAGAGATTAAAAGCCAACAAAAAAAGGATTTCTTAATAATGCGAGCTCAATTTTATGATTATTATTATTATTATTATATTTTAATAAAAGGTATATTAATACACAATTATTCTTAAGCACTAGTTACAAAGTCCATCAGCTTCATTTTATTATTTTCGAGGCAACACCAACTGTGCAAGAGCAACATAATATTATCAAACATAAAAATTAACACTTATCAGGTTTGGGTCTCGGCTACTAGGCAATTCATGCCTTTGTTTATTAGCCGTGACCCGAAACCGAGCCCGAAGGTCTTCGTTTTTGTGTTAAACAGCTTGAAAGATTCAAAAGGCAAAAAATTATAATAACTAAATTTAAAATGTTTTGTTATAGAAATTTATTTAACTTTTAAATACAACAGTTCCGTTAGTTATGTTAAAAATCGTTTTCCATAGATACCTTAAGCGAGAAAATTCCCGTAAGTTACCTTTGAAAATGACAAAGGTTAACTTCAATTACTTACCATTTGCTTAAATTTTCCGACTTTTGCGGTCACGTTACATAAACAACATCTTGTTAAATAAATTCCCCCATTAAGTATATGGTTGAAAAATGTGAAACAATAAAAAGGAAAACGGTTGCTGGGCTAGGTATAACCATAAAACTGATTTACACAAAACTTTTCCCAAAAAAAATTTCCTTTTTTTTCCGAAATCCACCTACATTTTCGTTTATCGTATTCCTAAAATAAAATGAGAATAAATATCCGCAATCCCTACATCAGATTACAATATAGGATAATCCACTACATATGCATGAGCGGAAGATAAGGGCGATTTGTTTAGGATGTCAAGGATAACAGAGAAAAGTGTTTCGAACTATCAATCTTTTTAAGATATTCGATGCGTATAGAATAGATACCTTGCTGTTTTCTACGGGACAATAGTCAATTTAACTACGTAGAAGTCGAAGCGTACTTGACTTTAGTGTGGAACTGAAAAGACCATTTTAGAGATTAACGATATTCGGAAGTATTTCATTTCGATCGTCAAACTATAATTAATTTTCCCTGTTATTTTTTGGTCGAATGTCGAACAAAAACTGGTGATTGTGATTAGGGGTTGCCTGCGAGGAAGTATTTTTCTTAATAATTAGCAAAGTGTGTTTTTGTACTAGATACCAGGTTATTTAAACGGTCAACTTGGTGACCCCGATGCTGAAGATTTCTTTTTCTAATAAAGAATGCCTGACTTACCAAAAGTATCTTATTTGTTCCAAATGTGCTTCAGTCAAGAGTAAATACGAAATAAAACTTTCTCAAAAATTTACGGAGACAAAGAAAATAAATCAAGTTAGAAAAATATTCTCCTTGTTGTAAAATTGAAGACTTCCAATTTAATAAGTTTTATTAAAATCCATTAAATTTGAAGTTATATTCTTGACTTAAATTACTGAAACAAAGCTCCAATTTTATTCTCAAAATGTTATGAATTAAATTACACATTTAGTTATGATTAGAACAATAACAAACAAAAATTGTTTTCTTTGAATTTACTCTAAAAGCAGTACTCCAAGATGTCGTTAAATTAATATCAATAAAGCAAACCAACTAAGAAGGGTAACTAAGCAAGGTAGGTGTACTCAGTGAAGCTTATAGACGCCATTATCTCTCTGGTAAGCTGTTTCTTGTGCAAATCAACTCAATTTACATGATTATATATACGCTGATGGAAAGGATATGATGTTTCATGTTTTGTGTGCCCGAAGCCTATTTGTTTTTCTTAGCAACTTGAATGAATTTATATCAACAAATCACAGCCATTTCTGAAACAGGCGCATAGAACAATCTTTACAGATAGGTAGTAAGTATATTGTATACATGTACCAAATAATAACGTTTATAGCGCTATGTCGACATTTTCTGTCAATAATTTACGAGATTTGCGAAAATACCATAAAATATATTAAATATTTGAAGAAGAAAGATTGGAGGAAAAGTTAGGGAAATTTTGATTTTGAGAGTTGGTTCAGATAATTATTTTAAGAACACCCCTTAGAGGGAGCCTAGGTATTTTTATGAAAAGCCTTCGTACGAAACTGCCTTCACTTAAAAATTTGTTTTCGAACTATTCTCCTAGTATATCTAAAGATATTTCTCAGCTTTTAACTTCTTGACATTCACCGTTTAGGAGATATGGATGTTAGAATGTCTCAATATTGGCTCTTTTGCATTTCAGTCGCATTATTTGTCCACTCATTCACCAATATCGGTTTTTTTTTTAAATGTGTACTATTGAAGCTCTATATAAATTCAAAGTTTCAGCTTCCTATCATAAGCGATAGCTGAGATCTAGAAACTAAAATTGTCCATCCAAATCGCTTCCCACACCTTCCCCTTTACACACCACCCCTCAAAAGGTCTCCACTTAACTGGATATACCCAGTCTACCTATGAAAAAAAAATTCAACTAAATATCTAAAAGGAGGCACAGGAGGTCAAGATCCGATTTGAACTGTAGCGCTATCGTAAGTA
The DNA here is from genome assembly GCA_949128065.1 of Beris chalybata. Taxonomy (NCBI): domain Eukaryota; kingdom Metazoa; phylum Arthropoda; class Insecta; order Diptera; family Stratiomyidae; genus Beris; species Beris chalybata. Next base: position 139,644,339 of record OX421894.1, read on the forward strand.
AGTAAGTAAATAGCTAAAAGGGTTTGCGTGCTACGAGCCTTCAAACAATTTTTCGTACACCGGTAGACGTACGGCTTACGGCGGACAGACGGACTGAAATTTTTTTTGCTTTTTTCGTGACTACTAGTTATGAAACTTAAGCAAAAAATCTAGAGGGTACCAAATTTCGTTTTTTTTTAATCTATCATAAGACTGTATTATTGAAATAATAAAGTAAAACTGGAAAAACGATCAAAAATTTAAAAATTAATTATTTTATTATTATTTATTATTATTTTACTATTTTTTTCGAGATTAAAATTTTTCTACTGTTTTAGAAGTATTAAAAACTTCAGAAAAATGAAATTAATTTAATAAAAAAAAGACGAAATATAAATTTTAAATCTAAATATATATAAAAATACAATCATTCTTGATCCGAATGGAAATCTACACTTCTGAACAGTTCCCTCCCAAATTTTGCATGTACATTCTCAAGACTACCGGACAGGTCGTGAACATAATTATATTCCTGAAATTTTATTTGTATATTTGTTATAAACAGTTTACATTTTTCATAAGATGGGCATTGTCGTGAGAAGCGCCAATGGGAGCGAGAAGGGATAACAGGGGCGATACGCGGCTAGTGTAAAAATTTTTTTCTTAGAAAAATTGTACTAAAACTGTGTAATAACAAAGAACCAGTAGTCCGAACATATGTATATTCCTTTTTTTTTAACTTTTTTGTATTGCAATGTTTCAATTTTCTCCTCTGTTTGTTGAATTTATTTTCATTTCACACTCATCCACCACTTTTTGAATTTCTTAGTTCAAACTTTAAATATTAACACCTCCGCCGTCTCTTGAACTTCTTCCGTTGTTTCTTCAATTTCCTTTGCCGTCTCTTGAACTTCTTCCGCTGTTTCCTGTATTTCCTTCACTGTCTCTTGAATTTCTTTCGTCGTCTCTTGAATTTTTTTCGCCGTTTTCTTAACTCTTCCACTGTTTCATGAATTTTCCGGACAAAATAAAATCTTAGACACTATTTCCGAACAAAAATTTAAATATCACGAAACTACCTACTTCCTACAAAAAAGTACATTTCTCCGTTGGATTCATTTTCGAATCGGCTAAACAATTGAATGCTTTTGAAAATCCATCAAAGTTCGATAAAGTGCCAAGAACACGATATCGATTTGGTGTATGAACTTTTTTCAATTCATCTACCGTCGAAACTTGATCCAAACTTGTACAGAAAACCTGTGCGTAGCTCACAAAGAATTTCTGTAATGGTGTAAAATCGATTTTAATAGGCAAATCATTTTCAGCAGTTTCACTGTTTTGTCCGGAAAATCTTTCGAAGGCGTAGAAGGAAAGCTTCAATCCCAAATTGTCGGCAATATTTTCCCGAAGTGTTCCGGATCCGTTAATATTTTCTCCGATTTCTTCAACTCTGTATTTGCGATACTGTTCCACAAAGCAACTTGATCGATTTTTGAATATTTCTAACGACTGTTTACTCCACAGTTTCAGTTCAAAATGAGAGGTTTCGGCCAAGTGACTGATTCCGGGAAAAGAATGAACCAATTCATGTCCGACGGTTGATCCAAGAACAGCATAAGCATAGATTTCCGGCATCTTAATATCAAAGAACGGCCTGGATAGGAATCCGGCCGGTATGAAAATTTTCTTCATAGTTCCTTCGTAGGCAAGATTTATCAGGAGTGGATCTAGAGAATCGTTCGGAATCCGAAAATGATGCCCATGGCTATGTTGATGGCAAAAATAATTTAAACAATTTCTATAATAATTACTCGGAGTTATTGTTAAATTCTCGTAAATTTCATCTAAAACCAATTTTGCCGGAATGTTTTTTGTCAGACCAATTTCACAGGAGATTGCTTCGAGCTTCCGAAGAAGTCGAAATTTAGCCGACTCATCCAACATTACGGTTTCGTTTAAGAACGATGAGTAAACAATTTTCAAATTTTCAACAATTTCCATTACTTTATTTTCGATATTTTTGTTGTAATATTGCGATATATAAATGGTATTAATGATAGCAGGCATTCGAATCTTAATCATTTGTGCGCAATAATATCGCGGATTTTTCGGAAAATTGAACTCATAATGAAGATGAAAGAGAAGTTTAAGTGTTAAATATTTTGCTAATAGCTTCGAGTCCGTCGCCTCCCAATCGGAAAATTGACGGGACAATTTTCTTTGAATTTCTTGATTGAAATTGGCACGTTTGGCGCTAAACGTTGATTTAAATTGCTCAAGAAATCGCATGATTTTGGTTGAAGTTATCCTAGCTTGAATGGCATCCCTTTCGTAAATCGAAAGTAATTTTTTCATTAAAATCCGATTATGTTGATATTCACGAGACTTTCGATTATTTAAATTTTCATATGAGATTTTCACTAGTCCCAGTTGTGGGCCACACATCGATCCGATACATTCCACTGCCATCACATCAAAATCATAGACCTTAAGAGCGGCAGTTCCATTCAGCCAGTTAAACTTTTTTGAATCCCAGTCACTTCCGAAAATATCGCCAATTAATTCCACATATTCAGGAACAGGTCGAAAATTAAAAACATCACTTTCCATACATGAGCGGTAAAAATCCTGTGCTTTTTTCAGCGTCGGATCAACGAAATTTCGATCGTCGTTCAAAATTTGTTCAATTTTTTCACTTTGAATATGTTTTGCGTATGTAGCCGTATTATAGTTAGCTGAATCTTTCGATTCGGGATTGACTTTGGGCCAATTTCCACACGAAAATTCGTAGAAATCTTCACAAGGATCTACTGATCGGTTCATATACTCCAGCACAATTAGCTCCTCATTTCGAACAAACTTTTCACTTTCGGCATTTTCTACAGAAAAAATACTGCACAATATTAATATGAATGAAATATGAGAACAAAACAGCGAAATATTTGCAATGAAATAATTCATTGCTCTTAGAAAATAATCACAAAGCACTCTGGCTTACAATTCGTCTTAAAACAAAAGTTAGGTATTTCTTTATCAAGTAAGAGTTTTTGCTTATCTCAATGAACCCCTTGGCCTTCGCACTATATTATTTTAAATAATTTCGAATTTTATTGTCAATGCAGTGCATAGTCTTGGCAATATACTAGCAAACATTTTTCTGATAAGCGATAACTTTTATATTAATTCAATTTTTGCTAGTGAGTTTATTTTAAAATAAATCGCAGCAAATAACAATCAAGATTTTACACTTTGGGTTTCGGATTTTTGGATGTGATAATCCACTTCATGGAAAATAGAAAGTAGAATCCACAATCTGTTGCTTGAGGAATTTTTTATAAAAGAGATAAACATTCACAGTAGAATATCTGTTATCAGTCGTATAAAAATCTGATCCGCATTTCAGCATTTCATTCGTTTCGGTATTCTACCCAAAAAAATAACAAATTTCAATTTCAATAAAATCACAGGAGATTTAACATTATAAACTAAATTTAAAACCGATTTTTAAAACGTTATATACGTCCAGTACCTACTATAAAAAAAAATTTATTTCCTCAGACCCTTATATCGAGGACTCCATCATTTCACACCCCATTTGTGATTGAACATTGCTAAGCCAGTAAGAGATTTTGTTGCTATAATAAAATATAATCGCATTTAACTAAAACCGAATGTGATATTCCATTGGACCTGGCGGTGTTATTTGTTGGTATTCGTAGAATCTTACACAAATACCGGGCACTCCTTTGTGGGAAAATATCGAAAAACACTTAAATCAGTTTCAAGGCAGTTGTATTATACCCACAGCCGAAATTTCGTTGGACTTAAAAGATTTGTCGGAATTCGTGAATATTTTTACGGCCACCTTAATTCACCTCAGCCTTTGAATTTTGAAAAAACAATAATTAATATATATAAATTAGTTTTCTTGGCGATTATATCTAAAGCCCGTGGAATTTGGAAGCAGATTCTTACTTCATTTGGCCTAAGAAATATGTCGGAATTCATAAGAAAGTTCGATTAAAATAAACACCCTTTTTGGGATTGATTATAAAAAAATTTGGAAAACAGTTTCTAGGTGCTTAGAGAATGAGCCTGCACATGTAAAATTTATTCGATACCTCAACAGACCAAAATGACGAAATTCGTAAAAATGGATACCAACATACCATTTTTTCACTACCTCCGTTCATCAATGCAATACTAAATTTTTTCTTGCTAAAATTACTTTTCCAGTACGTCTTCATATATGGACTTCATATTACTTTGTAACATAGTCCAGTCTTGATGTAGGTAAACCACCCTATTTAATATCAATATCTAATTTAATTTGTCTTTGGTGTCCATGGTGGGTGTTAATTATCTATTTTGAGCAGCTGGAACTAAGAATCACTCTGGTTCCTTAGTTATAATAAATAAGCTTTTTTTTATCTAAAACGCTCCAATCATCTCCCCCTCCCCCACCGCCTTTCTCACAACCTTACCTTATTTCACACCCCATTCCATCAAAAGTCACCACTTAAAGGGGTTCCAATCTTAACACCGAAAAAAAAAATATATTAATGTCACCAAGAGCTTGGGAGCCACGAGCATTCAATCACGTTTGCATACACCGAATAGGGCGTTTACGGCGGAAAGACGGATATTTTTCCATTTTAGACCATACAACTTATGAGTCAGACTCTTTTCTCATTTCTTTGCGGGATTACTGCAATATTCACCGCAAAGGACCGAGAACAGACTCTGACTCATAAGTTGTATAGTCCGAATTTTCTAAGTAAATTACAAGCAAATTATTAATTCAATTCATAAAATAATATAGGTAATCGTAATTTTTCCAAAAAATTTAAAATCTCCTAAATATTGTCAAATGACACCCAATGTAGGGCTCACCTTTTTCTTTATCGAAGAAATTAAAAGAGGTACCGAATATGATTGGCCGATAATTTAAGAACCTGTACTTCAATTTTATAATGCAAAATGTAACGAAAATTGGAGCATTGTGGAGGAGAATTGGGGTAAAAGGTTTGCAAAATGAACAAAGTCAAAGAAATCTAGTAGCTCTAGTGGGTAGTACCTATGTATATATATCAGTATGTAGAAGAAGTTATAAACCAATGATTGATTGGTGGCAAGATCTACGTGATCGTATGCTACTAAACATTAATTTAAAATTTCAGAACTCTGAAATATACGATCTGATTTTCGTTTTAAAAGTAGATTTAATAACCGACCACATAAAAAAATTTACGCAAAGTACTAACTAACGGAAACAAAAACCAGGGTTTCATATTTTATTGATATTTATCTCAGTGCCGTGATGAAATATTGGACTATCTCCTCAGAACGAGCGGAGTGAAAGTTGTCAAATATCGTATTTGAAATTTGACAAATATCGTATTTGAAATTTGTAAAACTCGTATTTGAAATTTGACAAATATCGTCTTTGAAATTTTTCAAATATCGTATTTGAAATTTGACAAATATCGTATTTCAAATTTGTCAAATATTACTATATTTGGTAGTAGTCACCACAGGAAACTGAACAATTTTAGCTGTACCACTTTGGATGTTACAAAAAAGAAAATACTCTTCCTTATCTCTTCAAATATCGACAATAATCGTCTGTGTAAAGTCAAAAGCCAAACATCATCACCTCACCAGACGAATACTTAAATGCGCAAAAATAAAATTGTCCGGAATAAATACGTCTGATATCCGAAATTTACCTTATCCTTCGACATAGGTAGTCATCCTTTCATACCCATGACATCTTCATACTTCCGGATGTTAACGTAAACCGAGAAAAGGACCACGTCGGGGGCAATAAGCGACTATCAACTAAATTCATGTGCTCGTTTAAGGATATGGCCCTTAAAAAAAATTCCTCATGAAATATTTCAGCAATTCTATTGAAAATTTTCATATGATACCTATGAGTGGGTATCCATACGGAATCTTCTATGCTAAATATCATATAAGACGTTCAGTTGAACTTCTCTCTCGCATATATAACCGAATAACGAACATTTCAATCGCAAGAATCTCAAGAATTGCGTATATTTGAAAGTCGATCGCAAGCTTCAAATATTGATGAAAGGTTTTCATCTTGAGGTATGCAATTTCCGAGGAAAATTGATTTTCATAAATGGAACTATGTAAAACGGAGAAAGTGTGCTTATTGGAGTGAAATTGAACGAGAAACGTAAACATCGTTTGCCATCGTGTAATAACATCTCGTATATTACCGAGATTAGATCTACATATTTCCGGGAAAATTCATTTGTGGATAAACATAAGAATTTCGCAAGTATTTACACAAATCAATTTTGGCAGAATTGTGAAACAATATAATTTCAGTTCTTAAGATTTGGCTTGAATTTTCTTTAATTACAACTAAAAAATTTAAGATTCAAGTAGCGTTCAGAATATTAATTTGAATATTTGGAACTTTGGAAAATCAATAACATTTAATTTATTTTTTCATGGTAAGCTACCATAGAAGCAATTATGATTAAATGTTAGTTGTTTTCGGCGTCAGCGGAGTGAAACCCCAACACGATTGTTGATTAATCGCTGTCTTTAAGGACCTGACAATTGGAAAACATTCAAGTGGATAGGCCAGTTTATAAGACTGTGTAAGACTAGGTCCGAAGAAGCTGTTGCGTCATCGGATGTCATAGACTTCAGAGGGTGTATCATGCCTACTATCCGAAACACCCTGACAGCTGTTGGTATTGCTTAGGAATATTCCATATAAATGATGTTTAAACAAATTTCATTATTATACCGGAGTGAAATTTTCGTCATCGCAAAGGTAGGTGGCACTGAAAATCATCCAATGTTTCAACCAATTTTGATGAATTTTTAGTTGTTCGCTAAGATATATGAAGCTCAACGCTAAAGCTGCGACATCGAATCCTGCCAACAGCAATTTTATTTTGTTTTTTCCAATTTATGTATTTTTTGTTTGAACTCTGCGAACTTCAGGACTGGTTTATACTTATAATACATACTAAAGAAGATAGGTACAATTCTGCTCAACACTATAAAAACAAAAATTATTGAATTTATAGCATAGCATAATTAATTTTAACTCTAAACAAAACCACAGGGAGAATCCATTCTAGAAAGTCTTTGCATTCGTTCTATGCCATTTGGCAATATTCTAGAAATTCCTAAATTACAGCATCTATCAAGGAGGGATGGTAGAATCTATTAAAATTATACCCTAATGCCAGTATTCCAATTTCACTTCTGCTTTTGCAGGGATATTTTGTCCTTAGCCACAAACGGAGCTTCAACGAAACTAATACTTCGCGTTATAACTGAATGCAGCAAAGTATCTGTATGTCTGTATATTCACTACCCTCTGTCTTCTCCTGTTTCCACAAATATGTTTATTTATTCTCGCAGTAATGTTTATCGCAAACTGGATAATGTACGTGGATATAGAGCAAGGCATGACTTTCTCGGTTTTATCATCGTTCAACAACAAACGTGGAGCTGCCCCCGTTTCCAAGCCAACCCTATACGAAAAACCGCATATCTACTCGTATTTATATCAATGAGAAATTCCGATATGGTTTCAGCAGAACGATCTTATACTGCGAATTAATTCAATTAAACTTGTGCAACTCTTCATGCATTATGGATGAACGAATGAATCTATAGATACTCGAGATCTCTCTAAGCAGCTTACAGCACCCCAATGTTAACACCCCCTGTAATTCTGACTTAATTTATTGCCAACACTTTACGGTTTCGTTTCCACTCGCCATGTGAGAACAACGTAGGTATAAACCTCTTGCGGTTGAATAACTCTACGGATTGTACTTTGGAAATTGGTTCGCCAAGGTACGTAATATATGCGCCATGGTGGTAATTCCTTGATATTCTGGCCGGGATTCGATAAAAGATTGCGAGAACAAATGGAAATCGCAAGTCATTTTTCTTGCCCAACTTTGATGGAGTACTTTCGATAAAGGTCCGATTACTTATTAAAACTTTCCATACTTTTTGCCCTAAGCTGAAATAGTAAAAGTCAATTCAGAAAGGCAACTCTCTCAAGACATTTCCCAGAATAAAATAAAACACTCTAACGATTCTCCAAGAAACCAACAAATCAGCTCCCAAATTCATCTCAAAATTTGCCTGAAATGCGATAAAGTGGGTTAACGGTATTGACATAATACGTAAGGACTTCGGGATTAAGCTCAAGGACTTCCACTCCAAAGTAATTATTGTAATGGATTAAATCCGGCTATTGATTCTCCGAAAATGGAATCGGAAAAATACTTTTAAACTCCTTGATATACTGAAAATGCTTATCCATTTTCGTCATGTGTACATTACTCTAGAATCCTCAGCATTATTCTGTGTGAATTGTCCCGAATCATCGAATGCAGTCAATCATAAAATTCGTACAAATTACTCGATATTATAATAATATAAAGTGTTCCCAGATTTTTTTTGGGGGAAAAAGTCGAAAAGGGTTTCATTCTACGGTCGATGATGTTCCGGAAAAAAGACTTTTGGTAAATCTAGAAAGTAAGTCCAGTGTGAAATTGCTCTCACAGAAAAAAAAGTATATTTTACCTTATAGATGACATCAAAAAAATTTCGATATATTGTCGGATTACTTTTTCGAATTGAATTTTAAATTGTTCTCTTTATAAGTTTTGTACTTTGATATTTCAACCATTCGTCCAGGGGCGGCATTGAAATGAAAAAATATTAACATCTGTAAAAATCTTGTGGTTCTGAAACTACATTTATATCATAAATTTCGAAAAAATTAAGCCATAAAATTATTATATCTGTAGGTACATTAATTGAAGCCCTTGGTTGAATAAGAGATCAACTCGTTTTTCCAACAACATGCGAAATTTGATTTTTCTGAGTCCTTGTTGAATTAGAATTATTTTACCGATTTTTTTATAATTTTATTAAAATTATTAAGGATAATATTAAATCATAAGGGGCTAACTGCATCAGCTGAATTTCCTCCGAAAGCAGATAGAGGTCAGAAAAGTCAAGCCCTTTCATGTTTTTCGAAAGAGAGTTAAACCCTTATTCCACCAAGGGCTTCAATTCATAAATATCGTATTTTCTAAATAATATAATAGGTACAAATATAAATATGCATACAAAAACTCATCTGAGCAAACTAAAATGGTTCACAACTGAATCACTAACGATTCGCCGCAATGAAGCAAATATATTTTTTTTTTTTTATAATCAAAAATAATTAAATTTATATAAATATACAAAAATTATTATTAACAGCGATAGTGACTAGGACCTTCGGCCTAGATTTGTTACAAGTTAAATTTGATGTTCTTAAGTTTATTTAAAGTTTGAATTTGTTGTTAGTTACAAGTCGCAAATATATTGTCTATGACAAGTGAATTAGCTAACAAATTTAATAAATAATACAAATCTAAGTAAACATGCGAGTATACAAAAACACATCTGAGCAAACCAAACAGATTCATAGCCGAATCTCTAACGATTCACTGAGATGAAATGAGTCAAAAGAATTAGTTCAAATTTCATATGAGCCACGTTATGTTACTCGTATGTGAATAAAATAGATGCATCGTAAGTGAATCAATCATTTACGTTTCATTTTCGATTCATAAAAAATAAAATAGAACTTCTGCATATTTTTTCTTTTCAAATGTATTTTTTTTTATAATCCAAAGTGATTTTATTGTGTATTCAGTTTGATTAACTTGCAGTAAAGATTGAATTTATTAAATGTGTCATTAAATTATTTTTAAAATATTATTTCATCTCACATATACCTAGTACAGATTGTTATTTATTTGGGAAATAAAAAAGAAAAGTTCCCAAAGGGACTATTAAACAAGTGAAATTTGATTTAATAAGTTTATGGATTTTTTTTCGAGGTGATATTGTTGAATGGACAGATTTTTGAAAATAAATCATTTATAGATCAGTTTTGCTGATAATATGATTTGAAATGTGTTAACAGATTCACATAAGCAAACTCCTTGGATACTCCTTTGAGATATTCAGGTCTAATTTTCAGTGGCTTGAATGAAGTCTCCCCTTTGAGTCTTAAAATTTTTGTGTATGTGTAAAGGAAGGTTTTTGGTTGAAATTCATATTTCTGTATCTCATTAAGCGGTTAGTAAGTAGATTGTAGACAGTATCAAGTGAATTTGAACCTCGATAACGGGCTAGAATTGCACCTTCTGATTTTGCTTATCATGTGGACGCTGCACTCTAAGCACAAAACATGACAGTTTATTCAATTCCTCGGAATTTTCAAGTTAGTGGAAATACAGCATCTATAGAGAAAGCAATCTGTGAAAGCATTATCTCATTGTCGAAATATTGCCGCAACTTGCATGACATTGCCCCGTATTGCTCTATTTATCGCTCCACAAATTTTGGCAAGAGTCGTCGGGCAATCAATTGCTTGAAAAATAGCTCGTTTAAGAACATTTGAGTAGTTCACAAATTGCTTATTCTAGAATTATTCCACAATAAGTCATTACGAAGAGAGTGCCGAAGACGACTAAGATAGTTACTAATAACATTAGCATTTCAAAGATTTAATCAGAAACCTAGCACGACCCACACATAGCATCATTAGATATAATTTGAATTATTTATCTTTCAGAACAGACGGATATTGATTAGGATTAAATGAATTGATAAGCAGAGGTGTAATGACTAATGCAATTATTGTGACAACAATCTTTGAAATTAGTCAATTAGAGAGTGAATGATTAATTTAATCCTGATACGAATTTCGTGCATAAGAAAATTTTAAACGATTTATCTGTATAAGTTAAATTTTGAAATTAAGACTTCTGATGTCTTTTAAGAGATTTTGGTAGTTGTAGTAAGAGGGCATCTGCTTAGCTACCCCCTGACCTATGGCCCTAAAATCATATTCTGTATGTGTACAATTCTTGGATTTTTTCTAGTAATGTTACAAATATAGACGAACTACTCTCGAGCTGAAGAAAGATGTTCCTGCATTTTTATGAAATAAACTTTAAGAAAAGTCAACGCTAGTGTTAACCACGAGACGCATTTTCTTCAAGTTCATAATGAATAATCGTAACACGAATACACCGATTCGCTAATACATCGAATACGGTTCGTAATATCGAAAAATATAATCACCAAAAAAATTATTTGCGAAAAGAGGTGTTACTTACTTATGTCTTTGGAGTTAGGTTTTCAGCACATTTAAACATTTTGATTATCATTTATTTAGATGATTTATTTGTTCACCTTAATATCAGTATGCACTGCTTGACAATATAACAAAATGGATATTACTTCTTTTTGAGAGTATCTAATTGGTTAAAGTCTCATTTCGCAGCATTGTTGGTTAGGCAATTCTTCTACCACTCAATTTATTTAAGAAGATTTCAAGATGGTGCACTTGTGTCAATAGAGCTCTAATTCTTGGAGTTAAATTACGATTATATTATCTTAATTCAAAGTTCTTTGTTGTCGACTCTTTGCGGTGAATAACGAATCGAATCGTTTACGTTTTAGAACAGTGAATCGTTTTTAATGCGTCGTTACGATTCGTTATTGATTCGAATTGTAGATAGTTATCATCGAAATTATATCTTGCTAGTTTTGTGCAGACTTAAATTCAAGTGCTGTAAAGCTATACCTAGAGCTCAGATGAACATTTCGAAATTTGTATGTAGAAAATTTTGGAACTTACATTTTTTTCTTCCAACCTTTTGTCAGTTGAGCTACAACGGTTTGATTTACCTGGTGTCTTCAATGATGTTAAAACGGCTTGGATGCACGGTTACAGGAGAATGCGTATAGGCAGGAAGTATAAAAAAAATTAGATCTTATTGACAAAGTCACTCATTTCTTCTGATTTCACTACAAGTTAAATAGCTGATGAGTAGCCTACGTAGAGTTTCTCGCAAAAACTCGAGCACATTTTAGACATCCATTTACGTCCGTGAAGCAAGTGCACCTAAACAGTAAGCAACCATGTCTTTTAAACTTCCACCAGAACCCAAATTAAATTTACATTTCAACAAATTATTAAATTCTTACTAAAAACCAGCATGTGGCCATGCAGTAAAGTTCCTTTAGTGCAGAGTGGTTATCGAAAACCTCAACATATTTAATGAAAAATATTTTCTATTTTTTTTTAACCATAACGCGGTAAAGTGAATTATTTAAATCTCTGACCATTATGTTTGTCACCTCCCAGAGCTTACAGAAAATCAAGCTTTCACATTTACCGACCATTAATTTATTATCGAAAACACAATAACAGAAACTGCTGTTTGCGGTTTAATTAAAAATTTTAGGTGGGTTTGTGATTTAAATTTTTTTTAATAAATAAACAATTTTAATTGTTGATTATGGAAAATATTTTACAATATTTGCACCAGCTTGAAATTCTCCATTGATATGAATTGATTTTGTCGGCCGATATTCATGCAGTAAAATGGCCTTGTCACGCTCCATTTGTTACCGAAATCTACAGAAATTGTAAGATTACCTGTGACACTTTTTCTTGAATTTCTTTTTGACTATTTATTGAGCACGTCCCTACGTATCCTTATAAATTTATTGAATTTGATCTTATCCGGTCCCTTGTCTCCTTGCCGGTGGTCTATCGAGACAGATGTAAGGATGGAAGACCTAGACGAAGAAGTTATTAGTTGTCAAGACACTTGACGAACAAAGCCGTCTTTTCGAAGATAAAATTGAATTGGATCGTCTTAAGTTGGGTTGGCTGATTTGCCGGGTACCTTTGCACATATTGACGAATATTGAAAGGTACTGGCTGCCGGTATGAACCCTGTAGTGCCTAACTCTAAACTTTCATTTTGGTAGGATGGCTTTTCATCAAATTCATAGAATTTTCTTAAGTGAATTTCGATTGTTCTTGGGAGAACATGTTTTTTATTTCACTGAACCCAACGTAATGTATGCATAACTTTAATGGCATAGATTGATGCCTTGTCCGATGAAAATTTAGGCTTGTTTGCGATGAACCGAGTGGAAAATTATGGTCGGTCCAAGACGGATTAAATTCATCAAATATCCGGGATGTTAAGTTGGAAAACGTCTAAATAAAAAGAAAATCTGTAAACAGTCTGGGTGCAACTTTATCAACAGTTGAACAGCTAAGGGTTGAAAGCAAAACATTCTGTTACGACAGCTTTCAAAAGATGTCGTTGGGCGTAAGAAAAAGAAACTCTGGAGTGAAGAAAAGGCGTAAGACGACTAGATCGTTAGAGGAGGCGATGTACTTTTTCTCGAGTTGTTATTTTTCTTGAGTTTTTTCTTGATACATAGAAAAAGGGATTTGTTTGTGTAATTAAAATATATAAAACCAAGCAATTTTATACTTGGAATATTTGTCTTATTTTACAATTAAAATAAGTTTAGAACAATTCTGATTTATTATCGCGAGAGCCTCAAGCGATCAGTACCCATTCGGTACTTATAAAGGTTAAAAAAAATTCGGCGACTTATGCAAAACTAATTTTACCTTGGTAAATATATAATAGAAACACTCAAGTTTTATAATTTAAGTTTTATTGTTTCATGCTTCAGCGCTTACAAATGAATGCCCATTTAGGTCTAGATTGTCTCCTTATATAGCCGTTGATTATAAGACTTGGAGCAGTGGTGGGGTGACGGTATTTATAATCACGTTGATTATAAAACTTGGTGTAGTTGTGGGGTTGATGGTATAAGATCGGCTCTGCTCCATCATAACCATAAATAGGGAAATGTCAAATTTCAAATTGGCTTCAGAGCACAGATGTAGAAGCAGAAGAAGAAGAAGAAGTTGGGGATAAAAATAAAGGAATATGCAAAGAGTATGAATGCAGTGAGCACTTTTTTGGATCAGGAAATTGTCCAAATATCTTAGGTACTATGTGGAGTCTTTTTAATTTAAAAGAATGCAAAATATTTTAATGGCAGAAAAGAATGGTTCTTCTTTCAAATCTGCATTGTTTAATTTTAGAGCTGTAACGTAATTAAATTGGGTCTTGTGTCTATTTCGGTATTGTTTATCTTGCATTCCAACATACCCAGCCTCCATACTTTGCAGGATTATACGAGGCATTTAAATGAAAATATTTAACATTTCTATAGTAAATTCCAACTAACCATTCGGTTTAGAACAAAGCGGATAAACTTTCGTTCAAATAATGGAGATATCCCGCAGGAACATGTTCGCTTTGAAGTCCTATTTATTTATATGTTCGTAGGTGGTATACTCCTCGTACCTCCGATTAAAACTTCTTCATGATGATTTCGTTCTAATTGCACGATAGTTTATGCCTAACTAGTGGTGTAATAGGATTGTTATTTAACAGTAGTTGTAGTTTGGATATGTTTGCTGCCATATGCAATTCGACATTATGGCATCCCATCCTTTCGAGTGAGAATCTAAGCATATGTGTGTCGTATGTTACTACAATGGTGGATTTATCATCCAGGATATGTTCACAAACCACGGAAATATTCAATTTGTCCAGCAGTTAGGAAATTGCATTTAGTTTCACCTCCTACCCATAAACGGATGCCAGTGATGAATTAATTGCTTTCTCGAGGTCTAATTACATTGTAGAAACATAGTTTGTTCTCGTAGTTCCAACAGTTGTGTGATGTGTCTATCCCCCCGGATCTAAACAGAACTATGGTATTTCAATTATTATACCTACGTTTGTAATCAATTACAAGAACTTATGTTGTGTAGTGCAGAAGAATGATGTTTTTAATAATGTTTGACCTGGAATTCCAATATTGCAGGTATTTTTTTAATTTAAGAATTTGACATACCAAAAGATATTGAGCTCTAGTAGTTCATGATTTCAGCCCAGTCTATGGAGATGAGTATTGTGATTGCCTCAAAATTTAACAACAAAACTGGTATCCAAAAATTTTGTAGTTTCACGTTTCAGGAAAAAGTTTTTAGAGCTACGCGTTTGCGTACGTCATTCGGCATTAACAGACAAGCCTACATTTTTTGGGCTTTTTGGAATCTTTTGAACCCAAAATGTAAAAATACAAAATTTCAGGGAAACAAATTTTTCTTCAATTACTGGTTGATTAAAAGTAATTAAATAAAATTTAAAAGGTGGGATGTAGGGGAGAAAGGAAATTTATGCTGAAAACTTGAAATTTGGAACGTACATAGATTTGGATGTTATATGGACCTGGATAAAAAGCAATGATTTAAGTAAGAAAAATAAAATTTGCACAACCGGAAGTAGTCCAAAACAAAATTGTTCGTTAGAATAAGTTTCACGAATTTCGTCATATATTTTAGATAGGCATTTTCACGAATTTCGACATATCTCTTAGGTCTAATGAAATTTTAAAATTCCTATTCACTTCAATGTCCTTTTTGTACAACCGCCTAAAAAAATAGCTTTAGGACTTTATGAAATTCAACGCGTGTGTGTAAGATGGTTACTTTTACGAATTCCAACATATCTCTTGGGTCTGACGATATATGAAATATGTTATTACTTTAAGTGGCATTCTCTTTAAAGCCAAAAAAAAATCTAGTTTAGATATCTTCGATAATCAACCCCTGGCAAGTTTGTGAACAATATGATTAGTTTTTTGGTTTAAAGTCCGTATTGCATTTAATGCTGAGATGCGGTCATTTTCGGTAAAAGTGATCTGAATTTGACTAAAAATCATATGGTCAAAAGTTTTACTAGAGCCATACCTAGTTAGGCGGGGTGTGCGTACCGTTCCTTTTTCTACAGAAATACGTGCAAATTGCTACGACTATTTATGTAGCTCTGTCCTCAAGTTACAACATCTTATTCATCGTTGTTCTTACTATATTTGTGGAAGATATTTGAAAGAGCCTTAGCTTTCATTTTTTAAACGAACTCTTCCACACCCCAGACCACAAATGTGCATTCTAAAGATATCTTAGTTTTAACATCTTTTCCATTATGCATACTTCATAAATAGCAAAGTTGACGTGATGCTCCAGACATCGTCACATTTTATGGCTAATTTCGTTTATCATCAACGATTTTTGTCGTTTCGCATGGAAATCGGTTTTCCTTACTAAAGGGTTTTCCCGTTTCGAACGAACCTAAAAGGTGAGCTGTAAGCCTGGTTGATATTAAATTTATTATCCGAACCGAAATTTTATTAGACAGGTAAAAAGGAATTTATGTAGGTTCGTAAATAATCTCCGCTAAAATGATTTTCGTCGAAATGATAAGATTCCGTAACCGAAAATGAATTAATTCGGTCGGATATAGACGTTTTACGTGACGGCAAAAATTCTTTTTACAATG
The DNA here is from genome assembly GCA_949128065.1 of Beris chalybata. Taxonomy (NCBI): domain Eukaryota; kingdom Metazoa; phylum Arthropoda; class Insecta; order Diptera; family Stratiomyidae; genus Beris; species Beris chalybata. The sequence continues at coordinate 139,660,640 of OX421894.1, forward strand.
TTGAGGGAGTATTTTGGAAGGTGACGATTTTAATTTTTAATTTGGTTAACCTTTGAAGGGTTCTATACCCGTAGATATACTTAATGTATATTTAAAGGACTAATGTAGCGCCAAATGTTTCACTTATACTCGTTGTCAGCTTCTAAGAAATGGGTTGGATGCAAAAGAGCTCTCTGATAATTGCAAAACTTTTTGAACAAAATAGAATTTAACAACACATTAAGCATCTATGTCGTGCATGTCATTACTCATATGGGAGGAAGAATATTGTACATTTTATTCGGCAATGTTAAAGTTTTCGTCGAGTTTCAATATTTCATGTATACGTACTTTTCCGGGAGTCAACAAAAGCGGAAATGTTTTGCTAATTAAAACAGACTAATGCCTGAAACATGTTCGTTTTAAACTAAAAGTCTTGTACCGACAGAATCTACTCACCTTTATAAAGTTGCCTGTACTAAAATACAGAGGTAGTTTCAAGCAATATTTCGAAATTAATTACAGAAATCTATTTGTTGACTCTGTGAGATTCGGTGAAATTCATGTATTCAATTATTTTGATTAAAGTTGAATAGAATTCGGTTGTGTACACAATCTCGGAATGCTGTTTCCAATGATTGTTGTTGTTTCCATGATTTTCCCATTAATAACGAGAAATTTATAATTATTGCTGGAGGGATTAGATTTCGATAGAATTAATATGGTTATTGTTTCGAAATATGTTCAACTAACGTACAACGAATTTTATGAAATGAATTTCTGCACAAGAACCTTCAAGGTAGCCTTGGTACCACATGAGGAACCAGGGCCTAATGATATTTGATGAGAAATTAATCAGCTATGTGAAAATCAGGATTTCGAAATTTGTCCATCTTACAGAATTTTGTCAAAACCAGCAGATAAGATGATTACAGATTCTTGAAATAGGATTTCCGTTCTGGAAGGCTATTCAATTATTGTGACAAAATTATTCCAATTTGTTCTACGTTTGATTTTGCAGCTTTCTCTTCTTTTCGATAATATCGATATTCGGAATTTTCGAAAAATTTCCACGTGATCACTGAAAATTAGAGCGAAAAACCATGGTTAATTGTTCTATTGCTAACTTTAGAAAAACTCTTTCCTAGCAAAGAAAAAAATAACAATGTCATATTTTCAATCAAATTCAATTTCAAATTTTGAAAATTAAAATTAAGCTATGATTTCACGTACAATAAAAACACAATTCGATTAAGTTAATAACATTTTAAATTAAATTAAATTTGTTTACACTTCGCAATTCTGACAATTTCTTTTACCTTCTACAAGCTGTTATCAATGATAATCACTCCGTTGCTTTCCGGAAAAACTGACCATCCCCTCTCTTTCGTACTAGAAAAACTGATCCCGTGTACAAGCTCTGCAACTCTTATATACTGCTTGAGATGAATCGAGGGATATGCAGCAAATTCGATGGTGTGCATGTGGAACACGTGGGAAATATGTCGATCATGCAGGAAGTGAGTAGAGTATGCACGAAGGGCTTAGCATTTTTATGCACTATTCTGATTGGATATTGAACGTTGCAGTTTTCTCTCGGAACTTCAAGGTTATTAAGTGGTACGGATTACCAGAGTATGCATGTAACAATACTCAAAACAGCTTTATAGCTTTAATTATTTCAATAAAAGCGAAATAAATTTCTACTGAAACTTTTATTTACCTCTATTTACTTAATCGAATTTAGTGAAATAAAGTTCTGAAGCTCTTTTTACATTGGGAGAAAAAACTGGGGGCGTTTTCTTTGAAAAAAAACTTGAATAAATTTTCCTGAATTTTATTATAATACTTCTCTTAAATTTGGTGTTATATCAAATTGATTTTCCTTGCAAGTGACCATTATAAAATCGCTTAAAAATTTATTTTATGATTTTTAAATTTCCGTCCCTAAATTAGTGCATTATTGCATATATATTTTTTTTAACGAATTCAACAATATGATATTGAATTTTTTTAACATCTATTAATTTTAATAACTTTTAACGAGTAATGTCAGTGGTGGACAGCCTAAATTGGGCACTGGGCTCCTGAATTCGTCGCCTCCAATCGAGTAATTAGTGCTACCTACAAAAAGTTTAAAGTTAAAAAGTTGTTAAAACCATATAAAGAAAGTATCGGATCAGCGAAATAAATTGTCCAAATTTAACAACAGATAATGTTTGAGGCTTGCAAAATAGTTACGTTGCTAAAAATTTTTCTACATTTATTTTTATATTTTTGAAAGTATTATTTTCTTGCTTCAGAATTTATTATAATAAATTCTACTTCTTCACTATCTTTACACTTTAAATTTGATTTTTTATTTAATTTTTGATGTTTTATTTTTGATTTTCTAATATATTTTACTATATTTCTTTTATTGTTACTTGATTGAGCTCTTTGAATAATTTATTACTTTTACTTTATTATTTTAATGACACAGTATTGTTATCGATTTAAAAAAAAAAATTTCAAACCGTGAAATTTTGTTTACACGTTTCATGACTAGTATACCTATACGACAAAAAACAATAAAAAATTTCTGTCCGTCTGTCCACTGTACGCCGTATTATATTGTTATATGGACTTTGATTATCCTGTTAGTTGCGCTGAGTTCTTCAGGATGCGAAAGATTTCTTATGACAAAGATCGCAGACCTAAGGTAGACTTCTTTAGTATGCAAAATTCGTAGTATTGGTGACCCTGAGAAGGAAACTTTTTGAGGAAATTCAGGTATCTTTCTTACAAGATTTTCGGTAATACTTTTCTTCGCAAACTTTCTTTTTCTAATCAATACACAAGGATATTTTTCTGCTTTATGTCTTCGCTACTACAAGTCTCCTATCAAATGTCCTGTCGGGACCATAACGTAGCAGTGGAGGAATTTCCCAATGTACATATCCTGAAACGTGATACCTGTTCATTTGACTTTTCGAACTAACATAACCCATTAATCAAAATTTGAATCTGATGTACTTAGTTCACATCTTGGCCAATTAGTACCGATATTAAGAGTATTTCTTAGTATATTTTCCAGTTACTTAATTTCAATTCACATCATGACTCCAGAAGATAACCTTAATTCCCTCAACAGTTTAAAAGGACAGAACTTTACAAAACTGTCGACCTTGTTCACATTGTCCTCTAAATTTCGATTATTTGTGAAATGACCTACTTTCTACGCACATTCGCCCATTTATGGCCCCCCGAATTCGACTACCCAAAAACTATACCAAAATTTAATTTGGTGAACAGACATGACAAAGGTAAAGGTAGTAATTTCGAAGAATATTCGAGCACACATAATAATCAAAGGTCTTTTCATGTGGGACTAACAAACTCATGTATCGGCTTGGGTATCACGGGACAGACCGAAAGGAACTAAACTAAATCCCAACGATTTTGGTAATAAATTTCCCAGATAATACGCCTGACACGTAGATATCAAATTATGGAAAATGATTTATGCCGAAAATCTTCCTTCGGTGGAGGTTGTAAGTAATTTGAGGACATGTGTGTGCAAATCCCAAAATTTTATGGTTTTAAAAATCCTATACGAAGCTAAAGGAAGATAAATTTATTGTAGATGTGCCTTTCGTTCGAATATTAATGATTGAAAACGCAACCGTCTTGCCATTGGACATATTAACTAAATTGGTTCATTAAAATGAAATTTAGACAGCAAAGTCTTTGTTAAACAAATCTCTTCGATCATAAATTCTTAAGGGTTTGTCATCAGTCGTATTTAATTAAGTATTGTTAAGTTTCCACCATAAGTAACTGATTTAATTAAATTTTTCGCAGCGATACAAATCCAATTGTTTAGAAAGCTCTAATAGGGTCTATATATTAAATGTATGAATATTTTGGAGAACCACTGTTGCATACAAAAATGCAAGTTACTTACCTTCATAAATTTTCGCAAAAATTCAGTAAATCAATTCTTAGAGCATTTCACGGGAATATTGCAGCAGAAGAAACATCACTTTCGGTCAGTTGCGATTCAAAGCCACAACTTATTACTAATAGAATGCAGCGCTGATCAACTAGCTGATAGGTTTCTCAGTATACATACACATATTTTGCTGGGTAAATACTCGATATGTTCCCATTTCGTTGCTGAAAAAACCTATCACTCATCTTAAATAATGTTTGATTGATTACTTATTTGCTCTTCCTCTAAAATGCTATTTCTGGGTGTATCGTAGCGTGAATTGTAGTATAAAATTGAGAAGAGTTTTAAATCAACATAATAATTTTTCCATAGCCCTATGATACGAGTAATTTCAGCTTATTGATTGATTGACAAATGTTTTGTTTATCTTGCAGCACGGTTACTACAACATAAGGGGAATATTTTGCATTTTTTTCTCAGAATATAATTTTAATGAAAAACCCCATTCTTGTTTCATTTAAATTGTTTAAAAAATCGATTTGCTGCTCCACTGGTCCCTAAGTTTGCATGATAAATTGAAATTCTTGCGTTTTGCCGAAAGCTTTTTCACATTAAATTGTCCTAGATGTGGTAATTTTACCCTATGCAGTGTAATTTTACATAAAAGAGGCAAAAAATTACTCCGTTGCTTTCATTATTTTTTTAAATATCAATAATAAAACATTTTAAAAATAAAAAAAAATTCACATAAAATTAAGCTCGAAACACGTTAGATTCGCTTTGCTCGACTGATTAATTTTCATTTCACTTTGTCTACGGAATTTCGAAATCCTTTTTCGAAGCAGCAGGAAAATCGATAATCCTTCCAAATTCCAGAAACATTCCATCCGAACTTTTCCCCAGATATTCATCGGGGACGTTTTGTTTAGTGAGTGCGCATGATGGAAATTCTGGTTTTCCGTGTGGAATGTTCAAAAGAAATTTCCCGCATTATATCATGTGCGTATTGAGAGAAAGATTGCATAAATTATACAACACATATTCCCTATCAGGATCCGAGGATGTCAGATGAAACCCGGTAAATTGTCAAAGTTTTTTTTATTAGTTCATGGGGTAATTGATTTTAAGGGCTGCGTGTCTTTCGTTTTTTTTTCAACTCCCTCGACACAACGAGGCTTGTTTAAAAATTAAGTCTTGTAAATCAAAGGATACCCTCGAAGGTGGAAAAGAAACCAATGCGGACTGGAGTGGATTTAAAATGGGGGAATTTGAGCAAGGATGTGGTACAATGGTTTCGCACAGTGTTAAGAGCCTGGAATTCGTTAATATTTGATTTTGTGTAGAGTACATTTGTGAGGATACTATAGTTCCTTAACGTGTTGATAAGACGTTGTCTTTTTGAAGGGAAACATTTTTAAATCGATAGAGTTATATCGCTTCAAAACCTCTAGAGAATAAGGTACCAAAGGTTGTAGTGAAGCGGAAAACTGGGTCAATTTATTAATATAATTGAGAGCAAAAATTCACTCAATTAGTTCCATTTCCGTAGTGCTCCTCAGATTTATTATAACAAAATTGAAAGGAATAAAGAAACAATTTTTTTAAAACTCCTAAAATTCGTAAGATTTAGTATCACAATTTTTTCCAGTCCACCATAGCTTTCAACTTCCAGTAAATGTTTTTCAACTGTAAATGAGTAACTAGCGATTTGTCCCAATTTTGGTCAAATTTTATTGGAATAAGGGACCCAATTGGAATAAAATAAAATCCGCATGAAACCTTATAGAGTTCTCAAACAAAATTCTGATAATGTCCAACAACATAAAAAAAAAATTGAAATCAGCTAGGCGATTACATAAAAAGCCCACAGAATTAAAATCAAAATTATTGGACCTAAGATATATGGCGAAATTCGTGAAACAAACGTGAAATAAACTCTACTTTGGGGTTGTATTTGAAAAAATCGAATTTAAGACGACTGTACATTGAAATAGTGGGAAAATAAACCTAACTTGATGTATTACTACGGATATTTATAAATTTCTGGAAACATATACAACCCCGTATAATCTTTCAGGTTGAATATCCAGAAATTCTAAGATAAATTTTTACGCCTGAAGAAGTTAAAACCACTTTCGATATTTGTTCAGATTTGTACTGCCTTACGAGTTGAATACCACAAAATCCTGAAATTCAGTTTTAGCCGATTCTACAAAAAGTCCGTGAAAGTAAAACCGAATAACCTACCACATCAGACCTAAGCGATATGACGAAATCCGTAAGAACGTGTAAAAGCCTTTATAACTCACTTTGTGTTGAAAAGCAAAACATAATGAAAACTGGTTAGGGATAGACCGGAATTCGTGAAAAGTATTCAAACGTTTTAAACGACCATTAGGGCTGGAAATTAAAAAAAAATCCTGAAAACCCTTCTTGGAATTTCTTTGAGGTAACTGTATAAGTAAAACTGTTTTAATATTTCAGAAAACCTACGAGATATAACGTAATTCGTGAAAATAAATGCTTTCTACAATTTTTTGTGCCACCTCCGTACGTCAATGGATATTTGAAATCAATCTTTTTATCTAAATTTCTTTTATAGCAAATCCTTATACCCACAATTTGTTCGTGGGATATCATAACTTATATTTTTTAACCCTCCTGTCAAATGTGATACTGATCTGACGCACTTACAATTTTATTTTGGATATACAGAACAGTACAGTGTACTAAAGGCTAAGTCCATTTCAATATCCTTTAAAAAAACCTGCTATTAATTATTATTTGTTACCTGAACTAATTTTAAACCGAAGACGGACCATAAAGCTCGTTGTTTGAATGAAATTCTTTTCGAAATGATATCGAGCTTTCGAGACATCGAGCTTTTCCCATACGGTATAGGTCGTAGTAGAACTTGATAGGTGCTGCTCTCGGCTACTGTGCAATAGCAAACACAATAACAGTGATCGAACTTCTCCGCATCGATTGTTGTTGATTTTAATTTCAATATGTTTTTGACTGGTTCAATATGTTTTTGACTGGTTCAATATGCTGACGAACAAATATCGGTTAGTTAACTAGTAGCCAACCTACTAGTTATCTTCTTAACTTAATATATGTCTTCCTTACTTTTAATTGATGGATGTATGTGTATTCCTCCATTAAAGCGTTTCGTCTACTAAGAACTGTCTGAATCTCTAAGTACTATGTAGTTGCAATTTAGCTTAGATTGATCCAAATTAATTTTACCATCATTAAAACATAAGAAGGATGCTCAATACTAAATAAAACTTAGAAACATGTCGAAAAATTTAAAAACTCATCAATAAATGTTTTGCGGCTGAATATCCGAAAGAAGGATGGAAAATAAAATGCACTCATCAACCTCAACCTGAAAACTTAAACCATAAAAGTTACCACCATAGTCGAATTTACCACACGAGCGAAATGTAGCAGATTGGACGTTATAGTGGACACCATAGGAGCCACAAGAACCGGAAGCAAAAAACATCCTTGCTAAAGGACAACACACTGATGCCAATATCTTTTATTCAAACCGCAGGATGGGCGAAGCTATTGCAATCTGTGCGGGTAAACTTTAGACTTTTATATAGATATGTGTACAAATTTTTATTCTTTTACTCTTTTTTTGTTTTATCGCACAGTATCCGGTGTTCTTTTTTCCCACCGTATCTGAAACAACTTTATTCGCATAGCCCCCAAGGAAATGTCCTTAAGAGTTTCGATTCATACCAACAAAAACGCAGAAGAAAAGTTTTATTGAAGAAATCTCAGAGATAAGATTTTTCCGAATACTTTTTGACCACTTATCTCGAGGATAGTCCTTTCGGTGGTATAAATCATATTTTGGGGATTCACTTTTTTTTATTATTATTATTTTCAAATTTTGTAGGGATATCGAAATGGTATCCAGGTGGTAGCACATTTAAGTATATGGAAATTGTATGGGAAAACTACGCACATAACTTTGAGGTGACAGAAGGGTAAAGCACACTTGGTATTTTGCCATACTCCTTAAACCAATATAAAATTGGAAAAAAGGGTTTTAGATTATGGTCTTTAGGATTAGTTTTATCGAAATGCCTTTTGATTTCTTGTAGTAAAAAACGATATTATTTAAAAATAAAATCATAATAAAAATAAATAAATAAAATCATAATGCGGTTCTTCTAATATTTAAATCAAAGAAAGACCACTGAGAGAATAGCTTTCTCATATATAAGATAACAATTAGTTCTGTGATTCGTGGATAATGACTCAAGTGTCCAAAAATCATTAGGACGGAAATCGTAGGACCTGGAAGAGAAGGCTTTGACTAGCGAATTCTGTACAACAAGTTGTACAACCTCTATGACAAACAAGGAGCCACCTGCATTTAGTGTATGGACGACAGTGATATTCAAAAAGGCTAAGCCCATGGCTGTCAAACAAAAAGAAAGCCGCGTATATGGGTGTACATAATCGATGCTAGTAAGATTTTTAACTGGAGGCCAAGACACCTGATTCAACATATCTCGAGACGGTATATTCTACAGCCCATAGCTTCATTTTGGGTACTGGAGAACTTGAAGCATCTAGCACATGAGTCTCGTTCCTTACTCTTCCTGTTCCTGAATAGCCTCTATGCCATCACGAAAACCAATGCTCAAGATTGTTCCCATTTCGAAGTCTTCATTAACTATTCCCAGAAATCTGAGATCCTGCTGATCTGGAACTAGTAGTGTCTACCGTCAGAGTATTTGAGACGTTCTTGATGCTTGAAGTATCGTCTCATTCTTCGGAGCACGAGTTATGCCCAAGATAATGCATTCTACTTTTCACTATTTTGGTATAAGCAGGATACTCAATAGACAACTATAGACACTTGCAACCTCTAAACGCTATATCTGTACATTTCAACGTTATTAATTCCAGACTTGAACCAAAGAACCGCATTTTAATACAGCTATTAACCTCTCCAAATTAATTGAAACACGTACTCTTGCATGCATACACCTCGAATCAACGAGCACGTATAAAATTGTATTTAAGAAAATTTCGCTGAAGACATTACCTTGAAATCCTTAAACGCTTTCGGGGTTAATTGAAGGAAGTGATCATTCCCAACACATTGTGTTGCATAATAGTTTGACGGTGTGCATCTTCTGTCTGAGATGCTGGCAGATTTCGGCATTAGCGAACTTGCAACAATTTCAAATCTGAACGTTGCCACTTAATCGTTCGTCTTACGACCTGCGGAAGCAATTAACTTTAACTAAAGATTTTCGAAGCGAAGTGCACTCGAAGGAGTTGTTACAGAAGAGCTTTGGTGGTGTCTTAACGGCTAAGATGGCGCCAATAGTTGCAATCTGTGTATATTGAAGATAATAGACTTTGTGATATTTGAAGCAATTTGCATAGTGGTGTTCAAGTTGGCTTGAAGAACTTCAATACTGTGGCTCCTTTATTTGATTTATGAAATTGGATTTATGTGGGAAGAAAATTACTAAAGGAAAATTCATGTAGGGGACTCCTAAATTTTGAAATACTAATTTGGAAATCCACTAAAAGTCTAAGTGTAACTTTATAATATTGTTAAGAACTAAGGATTCGCCGGGTTTACAATCCGTTTAAAATTAATAGAAATATCAATAATTTATTATTGGCATTAAATAATCACAGTATTTAATCGCACTACTGGCAACGCTTTCCGATCTTATGTACTACTTGATCACTGCGTGATTCCTTGTTTCTGCAAAATCGCTTCTTGCAAAATTGCAATACATATTTTATGCTTTTGCGTTGAACTGACTATCGTCTCGCTTCACTGTAGTAGAAACTTTGTTTGTACAAAAGTTTTGAGACGCTTATATACTGCATATGTTGAGCCAAGAACTTTCCCTAATATTCGGTGGTGTGATTGGAACTTGCCAGAAGCATCTTATACATGCGGGAAGAGTCGATAGATTTCTACCCTGTTCTGAGTTTTGGCAGGTATTTGACGGTTGTTGTTTTCTCATTTATTAATAATGCTATTCATAATTGAGTTGTGCAGGTTGCCAGGGTATGAATCCAACAATAGGCGTTTTTTTTTGCAACGTTGTCTAGTGCAGAGTAGAAGCTTTGAACTTTTCTTGAGCCAGAATAGCTGCATCACTGTGGTGGTTAAGTTGCTCTTATCGCATTGCGTTTTGTTGTTATTTTGTATTTCGCTAATCTGCTCTGTACTGGATAGGGAGCAAAAAAGTACGCCTAATATTGTTGGACTCGGCACTCTACTACCAGAACTAATTATACCTTTGAAACTACAATGTTAATTTTGAATCAAATCTCGTACGCGGTCAAAGTCAAAATATATAGCACTGCTTGTTTAAAAAAAATTAATTTAGACAACAGAATTGCTCTTCATAAGATACAAATTTCAGGGGGTTGAATACCAAAAAATCCTGAAATTAATTTGAAGGAAATTTGATATAAAAAATATTTTTTTCTTAAATTATAGAGTTTTTACACCCTTATCTCTATCATTAAACGGGCAACTCTTCGGAAAAAAAATTTGAAATTTTTCGCAAATGGCTTCACTATTGGTGCTTCATATATTCAAAAAATAACCTTTTTGGCACGTACAGAAAAGACCTCTCTTCGCAGAAAACAATTCACCCCAAAACCACCAAAAATTTTGACAATCTAAATACATACTAAAAGAGTTTTGAAATTAATATAGCTCAAGGGGTTTGCTAGTTAAGAGCCTTCAAATGTGTTAGAATACGGCGGATAAACAGACAAAAGACTTTTTTTTTTGCTTTTCTTTGAAAAATTTTAGGATTGCATTCTTTTTTTTAATTCGATTCCATTCCATTTGCAATAATTTATTATTAAAAAATAATTCAGTAAAAATTTATATGCGAAATTTTGACCAAGTCATTAGCTCCGTAAATACAAGGACTAAACACTGCTTTTACGCGAAAATATTTGGGAGCAAATTTCTAAATAATAAACAAACAACTATTTTATGGAAAATATACGATAAAACGTGAACATTGTATCTATTTGGGTGCTATGTTTTCGCCTAATTTTAACCATGCACTACACCAACTGAATATTTATGAGAAATTTATTGTTGCCGAATTAATATTAGATTACTGATAATATAAAATCGAACATAATTTCAATCGCAGGCCAACGAATAGATTCAAGGCTAAAATTCGAAAATAATTTGAATAAACACTTAAATTGGCGCTAATATTTTGAAAATCGAAGTACGCACATAATTATAATATGGCATTCGTATTATCTCTGATTTTCCAATATTAATTGTGTTCACAGAGGGTTTAGCGGAACTCTTAATGCATTTTATGAACTTGGTTAATATGGAATAGCGAAGGATAATGATTCCTAACTTTGTCTTTGTAAAAAGAACCTTAAGCTGTTCAAGAATAATGTCCAATCAACAGTGTCAGTTTGATTCCTACAACTTCATCTGGAATATTCAAAATACCTTGTATACTTTCCAGTATGTCGTGAAACCTTATTTCGGTCATACACCGAAATATGATACGACCTTCATCAGCCGAATATCTGCTACGTACCATCCAGCGTCAGCATTATGTTCCTCCTCCTCAGACAATTCTAATTTGCTTATCCTTGTGCCCTGTTTAACCACACTATCTCTTAATAACCCTTGTAATTATTTGGAATATGCTACAAAGTAAGAGGCTTAAAATTTCACTTTGCCAATCAAATACAGTGACAATTCATTATAACGCAACTAACTGCGAGGCTATTTTTTTAGAAGGCCTTCTTTAAAGCAAATAGGGATACTATGATACACTTTATTAAAAAAAAAGAGTTACTCAAGTGATGAAACCAATTTCAGTTATGGACAGAAATTTTCACAAAATTGTTTACCGGGTATGAAACATTTTTAAATCTTGTTTATCTTGCTTTTTATACAAAATTATAAATTTGATAAAAAAAAAATTTTTAAATAATTTTTTACTTTTCTGTATTTTTCTGCAAAGTGAATATGCATTGAAAGTTTCAAGACATTTTGCGTACGGAGTATACGCGTATATGAAAATCGTCTTTTTAATAATCATTGACTTCTGATTGGTCATATTCGTGGAAAGATTCACGTCTTTCAACGGACATTTGAATTTACCGAAAAATATATCTTGGAATATACTGAATTTTTTTTTTTATTGTTTAACTTTTCACCAAAAATAAATCCAGAATTCGGCCAGAAACTGTCTTCGATTCAATGGTAACAATGGAGAGCACTTAACTTAAATACCGGATCCAATAAAAGAGTATCCCTTAAGACCGTTCTTAGTTCATTGTTCAGCTATAAGTATGACAATAGATACTGTCATATTAAATCATAAATTACCACGATAATGCGGCGGTGTCAAAATGTCGTCTGGTCAGCTCATAAATTACCTACTAGGATAGAAAGCATTAATCAAACAATATGCTGTAGATAAATCTCATCTTATGTCCAGTTATATTTCGCACGTACGTAAATGTCGCAGGATATTGAATTGATCGATACGAAACTTGTTGGGATTTTTCTTTCCACTTACCTAAAAATAATCCCTTTTTTTCTGTCATGAAAAGTCTCATCTTAAGATTTTTCATTTATGTCTGGTGTACCTTGTCGTGTGATTTTTTTATGAGCTTCGCGTTCTTCAGTAATATATTAATAGAATTTAAAAAAAAATTGTCCTTTCTACTGTCTTATTCTTCGTCTTATACTTTGCCGTTTATTTCGAAATTATCTCTCCCGAGGAGTCACCAAATGCCTTCTAATTAACTTGCAAATGACATGCGGATCTCTTCATGACCTGAGATCCGTGGTAATCGCATTAGAAAATTTTCAAAATTAAATTAACGAGAAGAGAATAGCTTCTTAATACACGCGATTTAGGATTTTATTATTTTAATTAAGAAGATAATTGAGCCTGGAAGTATAATCCAGAAGATGTAGGTACTACAACGATTGTCATTGGTTTAAAAAAAAAATGAATCTTAGTTATCCGCAAGGGCTTATGCAGTGAAAAGTTTCGATATTAGACGAGAGCAAAATGAGAACGTCTCATAAGAAATTTATAAATCAAGTACTCTGGTATGAGATACCAATGCAGAATGTAATTATTCACATAATTTTCAATGTTAAATTTATGTAAATGGTGAGTTTGCTAATTTGAATCGTTATCGTGTGCGATTTAATTAAATTTTACACGCAGGGAATGTTTTCATTTAAATTTATGTTGCGGATAAAATGCAATTTCCAATGGACTATTTTGTGCTGAATTTTTAAATTGCTAGATAAATCGAGCTTTGACCAATAAAATTCAAAAATTTTCGATACACAATGGTGATTTCATTTTTATTTTATTATTTAAACATAATACAAAATTGTTTTCGTGCTGAAAGCTTCAATTATATATCTGTGTATATTTTTTCGATTTAACAAGGTTTAATTTTCACCACTCTAGGACTTAATAGTATTTTTTAAATTTTATTTTACATTTTTCATTTTTAATACTAACGACCTTTTTGCTTGTCTGTCACTGCCACGTCAGTCAAGGTTTACATTTTTATCATGGTAAAGTTCACGAACAAGCAACGTTTGGAAATCATTTGAATTATTCTGTGTTTTATTTAAATACAAAATTGTTATGTCAACAACACAATCATTCGGTGCACCTGGTACCAGGTTCGAATCTGCTTGGCGACAAGTAATTTTCGAGAATGGGATTGGATGCTGGACTACCAGTTCACTCAGCTGTAAATGAGTAGCTGAGTTAAAATCACGGGCGAGAATGTAGCTGACCACTTCACTTCTTAGGCCCATTCTTACGATCGTCAGTAACGTTCTAGCTGAAATTTTAACTGACAGATGCTCATATGAAACTTACAGTCAAAGTTCTGGTTAAATTTTAAGTGAAGTGGCTGAAGGTCTCGTAATGAACTAACTCTAGCATAACTTCAAGGTCTAGGCCCGATTTGGGCTGTTGCGTCATTGATTATTATTATTATTAGATGTCTGAAGGGCTACTCCTTTTGAAAAAAAAATTGCTAAGGTCCGTTCCGTTTTAACTGAAACCTTAACTGACATATTTTCATACAAAACTTTCGGTTATAGTTCCGGTTACAATCTAACTGACGGTCGTAGGAACGGTCCTTAGTACTACAACAAAAAGATAAATTGAAGGGTTTTCTCAAGCAGAAGAGGAATTTCTATTCGAACTAAAATCACAATGATAATATCTTTGCTGTGTTGTTATTAAGACAATGTTTAGTTTAAAGAACGTAACAAAAAACCGGGTTTCTTACCGGGGAAAGTACGCACAACAATGTGTACTATACATTAATGATACTCTCGATACGTAGGCGTGTGCTTTTTACCTTTCTGCTACTTAATTCAAGTGGCTATAGGTTAAAGTGGGTATATATTAGGGGTGTTTTTCCTTTCCATTTATTTCAATGATGCTTGCCTTCTGGGTTAATATGTTTGGGATTGCGTTACCAAACAATTCCACAATTGAGGTCAGGTTCACCCCTAGTTTTTCGGCCCCCGATAACAAATGGAAGCGAGCATTTTCTTTCCCATCGGCTTCAAGGAACTGGCTGTAACATACGGTTAGTTCACATCAGATCTGATACTGAATAGAGTTACTTATGGAGTGTGATTTTTCTTACGAAGAAATCGAATTAGGATAAGTGGCTCTTTAGAACCGATACTCTATCGGTACGGCTTTTCGTTTCGAAACTTGAATCGTTTTTAATTGGAGTTTTTTATGACAACAGAAACTATACTGTGATTTGATTACGTATAGCTTAATGTATCTATAGAAATTCAACTATGTTCATAACGTGCTCAATGCTATAACAAAGAATAGAAAATTCCATTTCACGTACAATAGGCGTTCCTATGCGTAACGGATACACGTGATATGAAGATCTTATCTCTACTTAAGCCCCCTAAAATACAGAAAGGATCTATTTGAAAAGAAATTTCATTGGTGTGACAGCGATAATGATCTCCCCTTTCAGAAACTGCGAAACCTGAAGCCTATTTATGTTCGGCATTTTTATCAAGATAATTCGAGGATGTGTGAAAACCTTACAGGAGAGTGTGAAAGCACCGACCCAAAATAAATTGAAGGATTAGAGTTTTTGGTGTTAAGGCAAATTGTATAACAGAGCTTTAGATACACCCCCGAGAAAAAAAAATTCAAAAACACATTAAGGGAAATACCTTCTTGCGAAAATATTTCAACTTTATTTCGATTTGGGGCAAAATACAGGTGGTCGATTTTTTCCTTTCAGTCGCTTCAATTTAATAAAGTCAGAATTTCGTGAGGGTACCTTAAAGTCGCTGATACGTTGTAGTAGCTACGTGTGTACACATCGGAAACTAAATCTTAATAACATTATTTATAATAGCTCAAGATTTCTTAAGACGAATTTCCGAAAATAAGGAAATACCACTGTATCAAGTTCCGACAAAGGACCGACAACATTGATGTCCGTAAGCTTCAAAATTAAATACGTTTAAGTCCATTCTTCTTGGAAAAATTTCTTTCTAAGTTAGAATTCATTAAGATAAAATGGTACTCAGAACTTGGGGATCAGTGTTCATTTATTTTGTTTACTTCGCATTGGGCTTTTTTGAAGAGAGTTTTTTTTTGTAATTTTAAGAAAGTATTATCGTTCACAAGCACGAGTTTCTTAAATTCTATCTTGAAGAATTCCCTTTAATAGAATTAGAGTTCTGATGAGAAAGTTCCAGTGAAATTTTATGATGATGAAAAAAATTATTTCTTGTTGATTAGGTAGTTCTTCGCTTGAACGGAGCTATGGAATCACTTTGAACTTTCTTTTCAATAACAACAACATAATAATTTTTCAGGGCTCCCACTATAGTGTTGAAACTCATAATTTGTAGGTATATGCATGGTAAATAAAATCCATTGAATTTTAAATCTTTTGGATAGTAGGCAAATACGACACACTTTTTTAAGTAATTTTACATGTAATAGTCAATATCAATGTAATTTTCAATTTATGGTCATTAACTTTCAATTAGCATTCAGTAAATGTCAACTTCAAAACTAGCAAATTCAGTAGATATTCTCTTGAATTTACACTCTAAAAAAGGTAAAATTAGCAGTCTTAGTCACTTATTTCTACTTCTAATATTATTTCTTACTTACTTAAAAAAAAAATTCTCAGTGAAACCCTTGTTAGGAGGAAGCGATCGAATCTGCTTTCAATTCTGGGTTGCTGCGTTGGTTTGGCACGCCAAACCACTGCGCTACTGAAGGCGTTTCATTTTCATTTTAGTAAATAACATAATCAAAAGAAGCGTCCAACTTCTTGGCCTCATATATTACATGAATTTTGTCGAAAAATTTAAATAGATAAGTAGAATTGCACGAAAAAGAATGTAACTTTCAATTCATATGAATATAAATATAGCTAATTTTACACGAAATGTTGTGTAATTTTGTGAGCTTTTTCATGTAAATTGTATGGTTCACTTGGAAAGTAAATAAATAATTTACTAATGCCAGTAATTTCGTGTAAACATGGTTGAAATGTGTACGTTTACTTGTTAAAAATGAAAAATACGAGAAATGGAAATTTCAAGGAGAACAAATTCGATTGTAAATAATTTTTTTTTTAAATAATTTTTTTTTTTCATTTTAGGACATACCATAGATATACGGTGCTATTATTTTTAATTAAAGAAACCGGGATCAACTCGACGATTTGATAGTAGTTTATGAAGTAAAAAAGGATAACACAAGTTAAAAAAGCGTGATATTTAAATATCCTGTATACTAACAAAACAATATGCGGTAGAAATCTTCACGAGAAAACTAAGATACTTAAAATTTGATAGGTAAAACTATTATAGAATTGGTCAACACGCGAAATAGAAATATGATATTGAAAGCTGTTTTGAGGGGGCTGATAAGAGATTTTCAGTAGTCAGACTTTTGTGTTTGAATAAAAATATTCTTAGTTGATGGCGGCGCAATTCTCGAAAAATTTATAAGTTTCTGATGAAGTGTCTTTTCTTCACAAATAGTTACTGCAAAAGTGAAGGTAAAAAAAAGTTTTCTCAGACATTCTGATGAAATCCCCGACTGTTGATTCAACACGAAATCGTCGACTGTTGATTAATCGCTGTCCTTGAGGACATGACAATTGTAAAACCTTCACTGGATAGGCCAGCTTTTAAGGCTGTGTTGGAATGGTCCGAAGGAGCTATTTCATCATGGCAAGGCATAGACTCGTCAGAGGATGTATTATGCTGACAGCTGGAGGTATTACCAAGGACTATTCTATCGATATAATGAAGTTACTCTGGCATTACTTGAAGGCCTAGGCCCAATTTGGGATGTTGCACCATTGATTATTATTATTATTCTATCGATATCGAAACCTATTTTATTATCTGCGAATTATACGTATCCGAGCGAAATTCATTCCATCGCATCCTTATACTAAGGGTAGGTGGCACTGAAGATCAGCTAATATTTCAACCGATTTGGTGGAATTTTAGGTTGTTTGCTAGGATATATAAAGTTCAACGCTAAGAGCGCTGGAACGAGTCCCGCCAACAGCAATATTTTTCCCCCCAATTTTTTATTAAAGGAATTTTTTCATGGTAAGCTACAATAGAAGCAAATTTTTAAGAACTTTTTGTTGTTTTCCGGCGTCAGTGAATTTTCTGGTGTGAAATAATTATAATAATAATAATATAGGTATTAGCAAGATTTATAACTTGAGCCCATTTTTTTGCATCTTGCCTTTTTGGCACACTCTAAATTTATGCCGTTTTCTTCGCTTGAATAATCACAGTCTTAGATTGGAAACATTCCGTTTTAATTTACGGAATTGCATAAAATAACTTAGTCTCTAACTGAGTCCTTTAACTAGTAAAGAGTTATTATGAATGAGGGTAATACTGATGGCTTATTCTAACCGTAAAGCTATTTGCATTATCAAAAGATGGTATTATTTCCGTTCGCAGATATATAACCATGCCTTGAGGTTATCAGATATTCTCACCACCAAATTTCCGTTCAAATTCAAATAAAATTATTAAAATTCATATGGCATTTAGATGGATCCTTGATTAATTGCTGGAAGTGTTGTTTTCAAAGTAGCGAATCGTGACTAGGATATTAGAGAGTATTAAGCTGCCCCATTCTCCTCCAAAAATCCACCCCGGGAAAACAGAAGGTACCGCACCTTTCACAGATTCCCAAACATTAGTTACGTGTCATATTTTCAATGAGATATACTCGGTCGTTATGGCTGGTACTTACCATAGAATTTCCCTGTACTTTCGTCGTTCTGGAGCAATCCCCAAATGGCAGAGACATTTTAATTTTAGTGACGGTCGGATTTCATTTTTTTTCTCGTAGATGAAATGGTACGGTAGATGGCAGTAGGGACGAATGACGCACAAAGGATGGCAATCTCAAAGGATATACCAATTCATCATTTTTTGTTCCGCTTTCGCTGATACTGCCAGGCTGGCTTCTGGGCGATCCTTTTGCATCCTCTTGGCAAATCTTTAGAGACCGCACGTCTCGAACAGTTGTACCCAGTGTGAAAAGGAAGCTTATGTATAGTTCCTGATGTTTTAGATAAAAGGAACTTGGCTCCCAAGGGTTTATCTTTGTGGCTTATCTTAATGTAATTCAAGTCCAGAAGCAAACGTTTATCTCTGCTGCTTTTGTGTCTAACAGTGATTTTTTTTTTTTTTTTGCCTTTATTATCTCATTTTCGTCTTATTTTCTCGCAGTTAAATCAGAAATTCAACTAAGCAAAATTTCATATTTAAATATCAAAAATTTTTCAAATGTGGGTGTGCTTGCCTTTCATTTGAAGTCATGCTGAAAATTCATTTTAAATCGTAAAGGATTTCGGAATCTATTGAACAAATGTTCTGATCCGAATCAAATAATCAACATTACTTTATCATTCGGAGGGATCATCTACCAGTCCAGAGCGGTTCGAAACATTTTTGGATTATTATCACATTATAAGCCTTACAGTATCGCAATACATTTTTCAGAAAATTGCAGTATGAAGTCTCGGTTGTCAAATTGATTCCAAGATATGGGGAAAGCTCTAAAAGCGGTTAAGATATTTGATAAAAGCTCTGAAAATGGTTAGAATATATGGTAAAAGCTCTGAAAATGGTTATAAGATAGGCTAACAAAATAGTTACGGAAAAGAAATTATGTTACGAAAGATTTTGAAACATTCTATTTGATATATTAAGGACTTTATCTATTTATCGTTTAATCCTTTCTTATTTGTGTCTATTTATCAATTTCTCGCTAGAGAAAGTTGTTAGTTTTCATTAAATTTGATACTTTCAGCTTTAAGAACTAAACTCGCTAATTTATCTTTATTTTGATAATAAACTTGGTATTTTGGCTCACCACTTCCAGAATTAACGTCCTCCTACCAACTGGATAATTTTGATATTTTCCTCCCTTACTTCATATGTCCATTACCTTTTCCAACAATGTACTAACATTCAACTTCGTGGTGTTATCTTTTCGTACAACAGCACGAACGTAAAACTGTTCAAGCATAAAATAAAATGACTCCATCTTCCAACCAAAAACAACGCCAACTCCAAAATGACACCAGCAAAATGCTAGGTCGCGATGCAATCTTCTATTTGGCGTGTTTTGTAGGCAAACCCTCACGTCTCACAGCTCCTGAATATTTTAATAAAGACTTAAGCCCAGGAATAATTTCATTAGCACGTTTACCACAGGAATTTCTCGTACAAAACCTCCAGAGAATTTAGGCATCCAGTCCGGAGAACGTCCTACATCCTTCTTGCAAAAACTTTCCGAATAGTCTATATAGAACCTATAGACATTCTAGGAGCCCTCCAGTATCACGACCCCGGTCCTGACAAAAAAAAGGAGTAAACGTAGAATTTTCTGTGCCCGGTTATTTTCCATCTTCATGGAAATGTTGAAGGGAATTTTCCATAAAAGGAATTCCTGTGTTACTCCCTAAAGGTATGCTCACTAAACTACAAAAGGTTTAACTTGCAAGAATTTTAATGAAAGAATTTTTGTCTGTCTGATCGAAAGATCCGGTTGGATTTTGTTCTTCGTACTGTTCCCAACCATAGTACACGCTTCGCAAAAAAAAAAAATGAACTATAGAAGTAGGATACTTGAAATCGTTTTTCAGTGGGCTAAAATTTTGATTTTTACAACAAGTTCAACAAAATTTTCGCACTGTTCAACTTTAGACGAGAACTTCCAAAAGTTTCAGATTTCATGGCAATTAAGTTTTTTGCTATCAGAGAAATTCCGAGCAACGACTATCAATCTTCAGGACTCGAGAGTACTAAAAAGGTAACTTTGTAAAAGTTAATCATTATCATAACGTACGGAATTGTTCATAAAGTAATTTTTTTAAGGATGAGTATCCTTTTCAAGATTTAAGCCCTCCGGGATGTGCTGCTTTCTTGCAGTCGAATTGCACTTCTAGATACCACTATAGGCATACTCGTAGCTTAGAACACTTTACGCTAATTTACCCGAATAAGCCCGGAAATTTTTTTTAACTTTTGGACTGAAAATTGAAACAATGCAATGATGAGCAGTCTAAACACGAAATAATAATCATTTTATTGCTGGTTTGTGACTAATATAGTTTACCAAATTTGGTACACTTAGGGACTTGCACTACTAAAATAATGTAAAATTTCGTTACTATTTTAGTATACCGAGTTCGCTGCACTGGGGATGTCCGTGTTAATAAAACAAAATTTAATTTGTAAAAAATCTTAACGAAACTGAATTCCGAAAATCAGATAAATTTTCAGTACTGGCTACCATCAGAAAAAAAAAAAAAGAAAAAAAAGATCTTAAGGCCCCATGAGTCCGGTGACAATTTTTTATCCCTTCTTTTAAAATAGAAAAAAATAGTGTTATAGGTTTTCAAATTATTTGAAACGCATAACTATTAAAAATGAATAATTTTTTTTCTGATTTATCTTCTAGAAATACCAATTAATTATACTATCTATGATACTTTTCAATGAAATGTGGTCCTCTTGTGTAATTCTTGCCATGAAAATCGTGAAAAATTGCTTCTTATATATCTTATATTATTAACAGAAGTTAAAATTTCTTAAAATTTTATCTATGGAGGACCTTCTTTAAGATTTTTTCTAGCATTATGTTAAAAAAAAGGACATTCAAGAAACATGAAATATGTGTTTAAAATTTAAGAATTTTAAAAATTGTTCAAGGGTTGTTGTTCTAGTAGCATTTTTTCCAAATACAGTTTTGAATTTTTTCTCTATGGATGACTTGGTTTTATTTTTTTGTTGCCATTAACGTGAAATATTGGTAAGAAAACAGTCATAAATCATCAAAATTGCATTTAACGTCCACCTGGAGCCTTAATCAGGTAGTCTCGATTGAGTAAAACTATCGCGAAAATTGATAAAATGTGGACACGTGATTTTCAATTATTTAAATTTTGACTTTTTTAAGAAGGGCAAATAAATAAATGCACTTAATTTTTTACATCATCAAATACTTTGTCAAAGGTATACGCAAATTACTATAGATTCAATTAAATTTCAATGTTGCAGCTAACATATCTGCTACCAGTCTGGGCACAATTTTATTAATTTTTTGAAAGAAGTCCGGAACGGGTTTAATGCTGAGATGCGGTCTTGGCTATCAAGTGACTGATAACCTAAAAAATAAAGTTCCAAATAGCCTCCTGGTTATTATTTAGGTTGTAAGTTGCATAGTAACCTAGACAGGCATCTAACTCGTTCTGGACTTCTACCCAAAAAATAATGAAGTTTCGACCAGATTGTTGGCTGATTTTCTTTTTATTGCAATTTTAATAAAAATATAGAGGACAAAATATCGACCTTTAGGTGTTGAATATCAAACAATTCAGAAATCGATTTTTAGGCGGTTACATAAAAAAATCTGTTAAAGTAAAAAACATATTGATCATTGATCAGACGTAGATGATATGTCGAAATTCGTAAGAGTTTAAACCTTTTTAGGGGTTGAATATCGCAAAATTATTTTTTTTTTATAAGGGTAGGTGAAAATTTTGAAAGACACTATGAGGAACGCACCTCATAGTAGTGTGGAACTTTAACCCACTAAAAACACCTCTCTTGATCATAACCAATCAGTGCATGATCGAACAATGGATTCGATATATTACTTTAGAAACGCGTTTTTAGGAAGATTAATATAAATAAAAAGCCATAAGCTCATGAGGCTTGGTTCTTCTAAGTCGACGAATGTTGTTGTCGATATTCAGCACAGTTTTTATCGCAGTGCAGTGTTTTGCAGCATTTGAAGCGCAGAATTATGAAACTAATTTTAAGGTTTTTATATTCAAGGAAATTATGAAAAATGACGAAATTCGTGACCTTACCATCTCCGATTCCATTGAAAATTTTTGTACTTGAAGAAATAGTAAAAAAATAATCGGAATTCATTTGTTTTTTTTTTTTTTGCTTCTATCTCATTTTTTTGTTAGTTATGGTATGTTAAAGATTTCGCAAAAAAAGGTTTCCCCGTGATGTTCTTCGATTATTTTGACCCAATTTTTTCGGTATGTTTTGCAATTTTTTAGTATGTTTTGTAAAACAGTATAACCTACAAAATATCATATAAATAATTAAAAAAAATAAAAGATATGCATTTTGAGATATTTCTTTTCAAGGAAAATATTTATTCATATTTTCGATATTATAGATATTATCAACTGTAGACGTGGTACAACCTTAAGCATTATATACTATGAATTCCTTAAGTCGTATGTTTAGATATTATTAGGTTAGATATGTTAGAAAATGGCTTAAATATGCCCAAAATACACACAGTATATTCAAATGATATTCATGAGCCAAATAGAACCAATCAAATTAATATTATATTACCGGATATTGTCAAATTCTAAACACACAATCACGACAAAATCCAATATCAATAAATAACTTGAAAATTGCCTCGATAAATTATTTCCAATTTCCTGTTTAATCGGCACTTCAAAATCATACCATAAGTAAATTTCTAATTAATGAGCTTAACCAGGCTTACAGTTCAAATCCACAAAACGATATTTAATTGCCCTAAGCTTCAGCTTTTAACCATACAAAAGCCACATGCATGAAAACAGGATGAGAATTTGCTACGAAAACTGTTTCGAGATCCTGAAAGAAATTACAATATCATGAGCAGACCCAATATCAAGAATTCCGACTACCCTACACTAACTAAGTCGTTAAAACCTCCACCCAGAACCCATGGCAAAGGTTAGAAGTGGTCTTCTTTATTGTCCTAGCACCACACCATCCACCACACTATAAAGCAATATCTCGTTTATACCACCCCCCCCCCCTTTCTAGGTGCTACATCCCCGTCCTCGTAAGGGAAGAGTTCATTAGGCTCTTTGTGAATCGAATATATACTTGAAAATCAAACCGACGACAAACGGAAATTGAGTTGTTTGCACAGTTCGAAAGCAAGAGAAAAGCGTGCTTTTGACGTTTTCTTCCCTATGACGACTGCTTTACCATAAATCATACTGGATATGTTTTTATGATTGCCCGGCGAATTGAAGACCACTCTACCAGCTTCCTTAGACCGCATCGTCATCATACAAAAGGTCGGCCTGTTCTCCTCTAGCCGTCCATATCCTGGCGAAATCTATTCCAAAGACTGGGCAACATACGAGTACAATGTATGGACTACGCTGGGCTCTACGACAAGAAAAGCCGTCGTCATTGAATCCTGTTTATTTGAACGGAAAATTCCTTGGGAGGAAAATTTCTTAGGACGATGTAGACAATTGGACAAGGCAAATTGAAACGATTTCCAAGTGAACAAGAGAAGTTCGAGACAGGGTGGTATATTGTGTAAGGCCTCTTGTCGGAATTTTCAAAATCTCGGAAATAAATTGATTGTCGTTTTGAACGAATTATGGAATGGCAGTTCGATACTTGGAAAGGTCCTTTTTGGTTATGGAAAAATGCTGAGAGTTTTAGTGAACCAGTACAGAATCCATTTTCATCACACTTACTACAGGCCGCATTTAATTTCTCAGTCAAGAAATCATGAACTCATTAATTTTGTGTGAACTATTTCCTGAAACTATCTATTTTGATGATGAATCGATCCATTTCATAATTAATCTCATCAAAAAATTTGTGATTAGTTTTGCCAAAAATTTGTGGTTGGATATCTTTCATTTCATGACCGAATTCATCCATCAGGGATTTCATGCAAAACCGTCTTAAATTTATTGATAAAAGACATACGGTATTTTATGATGAAATTCGTTGCTTTTTTCTTCGTGCAATTTTTGAAGAACTTCATTCAGTTTCAAATCACTTTTGGACATGGTTGTTAATTGCAACCTCACGAAACTAGACAGAAAGTGAAAAGGCTCACCACAGTCTGGCACCAACTTTATTATTTTTCGGTACAAAATCGGGGAAAGTGGTTTAAATCAAGATGCTATCAGAAGTTCCGGCGATAGACTAGGTTAGTTAAGGTGGGTGGTCACTGTACCCGACCAAGCTGACAACCTTTAAGTACAAATTCCAATTATTGTCAAATTCAAAGACGCAATCAACGTCCTAATATAGCACTGGATTTTTCTGAAAATGTAACTATTACAACCCATTGAGAGATGAGTATCTATCATAAAATCCTTAAACTAGTTTTTAGTCGATTCAAATCCAAAGAAAATGTGTGAGAACCCTCCTCCTTGGAGGCTAAGCATCAAAAAATCATGGATTCAGTTTTTAAGCGATTGTACAAAAATTCATTGCAGTAAAAATCAATTCGATATCTTATCACCTAAGAGATATTTAGGAATTCGTAACAACATTTTCAACCCCTAAACACTCTTTTGGCGGTTGAATATCAAAGAAATCCTTAAATTGATTTTTATGCGATTACATAAAACACCCCCAAAAAATCAAAACTTTTTTGATGCCTCATCAGACCTACGAATATAGCGTAATTTATGAACAAAAAATAAAACCCCTTAACACTCTCTTGAAGGTTGAATTTTGAAAAATCATGAAATCAGTTTTTTACACTAACCAAGAAAACTATTAGAGGTACAACCCAATTTAAATTCTCATGAGACCTAAACATATGGAGAAGTTTGTTGAAAAGTGTTCAATCCAGCTGAGGTTGAATATTCAAAAATCCTGAAATTGATTTTTAGGCGATAATGTAAAAAATTCGAATAAATAAAAATCAATTCAATTCTTCATCGGATTGTGCGAATTCATGAAAATGTAGGCTTCCCCTTCGGGGTTGAATATCGAAAAAATCTATATTAGTTTTTATGAAGTAGGTATTATGAAGACATTTAAAAAGTTCGTGGAAGTAAGAACCAAGTCATTATTTTCTCAGGCCTAAGAGATTTGACAGAATTCGTGAAAACTTTTTGAACCGTTTTGTAACCTCTTTGGGGTTGAATATCAAAAAATCGTGAAAGTATTCTTTTGGCGATTAAATGAGAATTCCATGAAAGGGAATATGTATTCAATATCTGGCCAGACCTAATAGTTATTGCAGAATAACCAATGCTACCCTCAAAAAAATTTTAATTGATACCTTCAAAAATTTTTATTATCTTATTCAGATGTAGCCAAGAGTAGAATTAAAATTTCTTCACAAATCTTCTGACCTGGCGAACTGAATTGCCCTATTTACTGAAACCATTTAGTCGTAGTTCGATTTTTCTGCAGTTACTTCACTCACTGACTTTAATGAAGCGTTCGTTTAGAACAGTTCACTCCTGAACGACTCATTTCTAGTTCATAGCAACAACTTTCAGCTCAGTTCGTTATTTAATCGAACACAAACAACCTCTACCTCTGTACTATTCAAAAGTTGCTTCTACAATAATTTTTCGATCAAGCTGAAAACAAATCTATATGTTGTCGCAGTTTTGTACAGTGATGGTGTATACCTGGAAGCTATAATAACTCACCTTTTTCAATTACCTATGACAAAAAGAGTTCATCTGACTGATTCCCCAACCACATTAACTCCGAATAACCGTGTGCTACATTCCTGCTAAGTCCTTCATCAGTCAAAGTTACGTCTGAAACGAACACCTACAAGGATTTGCCGTATCGAAAACAAGAGATTAGAGACTTATCACGAAAACGAACAAAAACAACCATAAAAACATAAGTTCATCAGGAAAAGCACCTTGAAAGGGATACATCCTTCATCCTCTCGAAAATAACGAATATAAAACAATTTCGACAAATGAGACCCAGATGGCGCTGGTATACATCAAACACGAGAGAAAAAAAAGGTAACTTATCGATCAAACAAAATAAGTCGTCGCCTTTCTATCCAGTTCGGATCATAAACTTTACTACGTGTACGTAACACACCAATCATCCGCTGCGAATAAAAAACGATGGAAAATTCGTCAAACAAGTTCAATCCTCGGATAGTAAATCAAACAATTTCCAGTATTACGTTAGCTTGGGATCGAATACCAGATGCCGACGTCTACAAAATGGAACAGCATCACAAAAACGATATTTGGACTAGAGTTTACTGGTGCGAAGAGTGATAAGGTTGTCTTCTACGTGCAGGACATCCTGTGTCCTAGAAGCAGTTATAAACGAAAACTTCCTAAGTATACGTTTTCTGCCACATAATTTACGACATCAAATCCGGTATTTTTTTTTCTCGCAAAAAGGGGTTCGATTCCATCATCTAAAGTTGACCGTTTGGATGAAAACTTTTGCTATAAATTTCGTATATCAGCTTTGAAACAACCTTCGGAAAATGAGGGGTATTTTACCTTGGAAACGTCGGATATTGTAAGGGTAAGTTTCTAAACGAAAATTGATTTTATATTTATTTATATTCTGTACACGAAATGGACCTTGTTCATTATATAGATTACGTAAACTAATGACTATCACTTGTGGTGCTGCGGTATTTTTTATATTTTTTTAACACAACTTGAGCATGTGACTCAATAGATGTAGTCAGTACTGCATTCAGCACAGCATTCAATAATGCATTGAGAACTGCATTCAGTACTACATCAGCACTGCATTCAGTACTGAATCAGCAATGTATTCAGTACTGTATCTGGAATGCATTCAGTACTGCATTCAGCACTGCATTCAGTACTGCATCAGCACTACATTCAGTAATGCATCAGCAATGCATTCAGTACTGTATCAGGAATGTATTCAGTACTGCATTCAGCACCTCATTCAGCACTGCATTCAGTACTGCGTCAGTACTACATTCAGTACTGCATGTAGCAACTTTACTCCTTGAACCGACAATCAAGCGTCACCTTATTGGTCTGATTACCCAGGCCCACTTTATTAAAACAGAAACTCAAAATGGAGTATACCAATTGATCTATGTACATACTTTACACTATTCATTGCAGGCGACAACAACTGCGCTTCCTCCTTCAACAATTTTATTATTCCGAGCAATTAAAAAAGGACAACAGTTTTTAGTGAAGCGTCTCTTAACTGCCAGACCAATTTTAATGGACATTACATCGCCCAACGGATACACTCCCCTAGCAAATGCAATACAATTCGATGAGAAGGACATTTTCGATATTCTACTGAGTGCAGGTGCCAGCGTTCACATTGGAAATGTAAAAAACGGAACAACTCCATTGCATGTATGTTTGAAAAAATAATCAGCAATCTGATAGTGCTTTCTTTTCTGGAAAAAAATGTGACCCGTTTCTGCCCTCAATTTTTTTCTAGCAGTTCCGCCCGTTCTATTGTGGAAAAAATTTTGACCTGCTAGAAAAAGGGGTTTGAGTCCGTGGCTAAAATTGCCCTGAAAACTCGCATTTCTTGGCCCGAAAATTTCGGCGGTGCAACTCCTTTAACCTCAAATGTGCGACAACATAAATAAAAAATATCCTATGACAACAGCGGCAACCGATTTAAAAGCATAAATTAAACTGTCAAACGGGTCATACAGCAATTAGAAATCATATATTTAAATTTTAATAATAGCTTTTTGACCTGAAAGCGTTCTATTGTCAATTGACCTGTCGGACGGAACTGTCAAAAAAGATGGCAGAACTGCCATAATTTTGCATCTAAATGGGTCACATTTTTTTTTACAAAAGAAATCACCATAAGGGTTGTTGTTTCTTTAATTTTTAAATTTAATCACCCACGAATCTTAGCTCGCTTTCTACTACGGACAAATAACCGTGGCAAAAATGCTTCTAAATAAAAAAGCGAACATTAATGCAGAGGATTGTATTGGACTAACTCCTGCACACTTTGCAGTCATTTCCGAACAATTTGATGCAATTAAATTTGCAATCGAAAATAAATGCGATCTGGAAGCGAAAGATATTTGTGGATGGACTCTACTTTTAAGGGCTGGTAATTAAAAAAAAAAGTTAAAAAAATCAATGCAAATTTAATTTAATTCGATTTTTTAGTAACAATGCGATGCAGTCTGCAAATTGTTAAACTACTTGTTAGCAACGGCGCTGCAACCGATGTTACAGATAAGTGTGGCTTCACTTGTTTGCAAATAGCAGAAGCATATAAAAACGGGGAAATTGTAAAGTATTTGCGAAAATATACTTCGAAATAAAATTGATTTAAGAAAAAGCCTTATTTTGTTTAACCTAATTTACTATTAAAGTAGCATAGCGCAATGCAGCGTACCACAAAATTAGCCATCCATTTACGATAAGTAAATGTAGTGTGCTGCACTATGGCTCAGTTAGAACCCGAATCCATTTATTGCCTTATACTATGTTCAGACTACGAGATTAACGCGTGTAAATAGAGTTAAACGCGTTGAAAACACTTGCCGAACGCCTCCGTGCTACTTGGGCTCTATATAGTGACCACCCAAGGAACTGTGCAAAACTGGTTTCATTATTCGATGGGTCAGGTTATAAAAATAATTTAAGAAAGGCAACTTTAGCCAATTGGTCAAGATAGGAAGCTAGTCACTTCTTCAGGTTCTACAGTGTATGATAGGATGGTTTTATGTTTTCTATTGCGCTACGCTACGTCACGATGCGCTAAGCTACTTTCACAGTAATAGAGGCAATAGTGTAAGATGCGTGGTTGTGTTCTCGGTCTTAAGTAGCAAATTCTACAGCACAAATAACAGCATCTACCCGAACCTACTATTTAAGAAATATCACATAAACTTACCTAATATGTTTACCATATAGACGAATTCAGTTTCATCGCTATTTTTTGGTATGTTTACTGCGGTGCAATTGCTGTTTTATTTTATACCAAACGTTATTAGCCTCGTCGTTCAATTTAAACAATAATTTGTTATGCACCACTCATCAAAAACAAACCTTTGTAAATATAATCAAGAGCACTGTATGGACTACGGCAACAAATCAACCAGAAGGAAGGAAAGTAACGAGCTCATAAGAACGTAGACACTTATGTAAAGCAAAAGAATTGTTATTTTTGAAACTTAATTTGATAGCAGTGATTTCATTTGCGAAAGGACCTTATAGCTGAGAGTAAATCCACCGAGAATCTTTTTTCAAGATGTGGCTACTGCGTTACAATTATTTAAATAATAAATTCCCAGTTGTCATCCGAGAGGAGGTGCCCAACCTGCTCCTGGTATTTTTTGGGTATATTCTTTCAGCTTTTTGTTAATGGAAGGATAATGCATCTGGAGACATAAGGTGTCAAGCAATTTGAGCAGGATAGAGGTTTGTAGGATATTAGTAATTGAGGTATGCAAAGTTTTTGCTGCTCGTAGTTTTTCCTTACAACAAGCACTTTTATAAAATAAAGAATTGCTAAATTAAAAAATTGTTTTAGATCAAAGAAGGATATCTTCGAAATTACTTGAGCTAGAGCTTTATCCTTGTCTGAAAATCAACAAAATATCCTTTTATAATATCAAAAAAAAAAAATTCCACTTATTTAGCCAGTTGTTCGTGAACACAAATTTGCTTTCAAGAATTGTATATGAATAATTAGAAACCGAGGCAAAAACATAGTCAAGAGCATTTTAAAAGTTTCAGAATTTTTCTTAGAATGGTTAAGAAAATGTTTAAGTAGCGTTGCCGTTTTCTAGAATAATCACGTGCCGCATATTTAATTAAAGCTGACAAAAAGATTGAAAATCAAGTCGTAAATGAGGCAATGCTGGTCAAAAATGTGATGCACTAGAACCGAATAATTCAATTTGATTTTTTGTTTTATTTTTGCAATTTTCTCATTTAATTCAAGAAATTTTGAGTGTTTATAATTCTTTCAAAAATTTTGACAAGAGGCCTGTGCTTTTTTTTTCATTTTCCAATTTTCCAAAAAAACATTTTCTGGAGTAGTCACGTGTCGCATATCAATTAAATTAAAGGTACGATTCTGGCCGAAAATATGGAGCGTTAGAATCAAGGAATTTTGAGTTTATAGCATTTTTTCAAAAAACCTGGAAAGGAAATCTCATGTCCTTTTTCCCATTTTTTCTGTAAAAAATTTATTTCCCGAAAATCCGTTTTATGGAGTAGTCACGCTTCGCAAATGAAATTAAAGGTGTGATAACCACATACTGAGAAAATCAAACAAAAGGAAAATCGGGTCAAAATTGAGACAATGCTGGCCGAAAATGTGGAGCGCTTGAACCGGAAAATTCGATTTGATTTTGTTTTTGAGATTTTGTGGTTTAACTCAAGGAGTTTCAAGCTTTGTCATTTTTTTGTAAAAAATAAATTTTTTGAAAACTGTTTTCTCGAATAGTCACGTGTTCTATATCAAATTAAAGGTGAAAACAATACGAAAATCGAGTCGATTATGACATTTCGAGATTTTTTGAATTTTTTACAAAAAATTTGTGCTTTTCTCTAATTTTTTTTAAATTAATTTTCCGTAAAACCATTTTCTCGAGCTGTCATGTGTTGCATATCACGTTAAAGGTATGATAACCAGCAGCTTAGAAAATCAAACAGAATGAAAATCAAGTCAAAAATCAGGCAGTGTTGCCCAAAAATTTGGAAAGGAAGCAGAAAACTCAATTTGATTTTTCATTTTTCCTTTTTATCGCTTTTATAATATCCTTGAATTAGGATATTACAACAGCATTTTAATTTAGGTACCATAGATAAAGAATGATTT
This sequence comes from Beris chalybata, assembly GCA_949128065.1. NCBI lineage: Eukaryota > Metazoa > Arthropoda > Insecta > Diptera > Stratiomyidae > Beris > Beris chalybata. Next base: position 139,691,761 of record OX421894.1, read on the forward strand.
TATTAACCCTGGAGTGAGTAGCCAACAAACTCAATGGACTCAAACCAACTACAGTAGAACTAATATTACGCTAAAAAGGTAAATTATAGGTTTCCACAAAAAAAAAACACTGTATTTAATTTATTTATTAGAAAAATATTTTAATTCTTCTCCTTAAAGTTATTTAAAAAAAAAGTAAAACAAAATTGATTTAAAACAAAAAATTAAAAAAAAAAAAAACAATACAACGTGATATAATAGTTGAAATTGATCAAATCAACGATATTCAAACCTCGGATTTGAGTTTAAAAAAAATACCACAGAAAAACTCATTAATTAATTAGAAATAAAAACCTACTTTGCTATTTACAATCTTTTTGTTTAATCAAAAAAAAAGATCATCGTCCGATTTTTGCACTAATTTCGAACTCTATTTTAGCTAAAATTAACGCCTGGTTTTGGGCAAAAGTGATAGCTTAGTTGATATGGGACTATTGTTACTATTCAGTGACGAACCTAGTGACGACGAGATGGGATTTGAGTATTCTGTCACGGGACTTTGCGGCCTATGGCTGATTTGATTGATTTGTGGTAGATCCTTGGGCAGAATGTTGGGAACTGGTGGCGGCATTTCACCCCGGAACGGTCCAAATTGTGGCGTATTTCGAACCAATTGTTCCGTTTTTGATATGCCATTTTGTCGTTCGTGGACATGAAGATGAGGTGGTGGATTATTTACTAAGGACATGTCGAGTACGGCTTTGCCGTCATAAGCGACGACTGCTCCGTCCGGGACGGCAACATTTGGCCGGATTTTCGGATCCGGTGGCAAATAGTAGGATTCAAAACGTTCAGCTGCTACTGCCATCTTGTCGTCACCGTCTTCAACGTCCATATCGGCCAGATCTACCTGGTTTTTCTGATGTTGAATCGATTTGCGAACTATAATACTGGCATTGGTGCTATCCGGAGGCGATGGAATGAACATTGGTTCGAACGATTGGCTTTCTTTGTCCTGATTGAAGAACAGCGCCTCACCTTCGAGTGCTTCATCGATATCCGAAATGTTATCGTCCTGTCTACGATTGGTCGCAGTTTCAACTTCATCATCGAAATCGTCATTGTTGCGTTTTCGTAGGATTGGTTTGAAGCCTCCTTCAACCACAACCGAATCTGGCTGGAAGCCAGTGTTTATAGCTGGCCGGAAAGACGACGAAGGAAGCTCTTCCTTGATTTCAAATGGAATCTTGTATAAAGTCGGCTTCGAATTGTTGTATTTGTCCTGATCTGAGGGTCGCTTTAGAAATGGTTTCTTAACCTTCACATAGGGTCCATTGTGAAGTGCAACAGGAATAGGCTTCGAATCCTGTGGAGTTAGGTCGAGATATGGAACTCGAATATTAGGCTTCTGCTTTGGTTTTAATAGGGGCTCATTGTTACGATGATGTACTCCTAGTTCGGACGTTTGACCCAATAACAGAACCGATGCAAATGGCTTGATTGGAAAAGGCTTATTCTTCATAAATGGCCGGATTAGTGGAGGCGCCTGTTTCTTATAGTGGTTTACTATCACGGATGGTTGCGGTAAGATAATAGGCCGCTGAGGTCGCAAGTTCGGCCTTCGTTCAAATTGTATTGGACTTGGACGACGTCCAGGCAAATTTACTGGACGAAATATGGGAGCATTTTGTGGTGGTCGTAGAAACGGTGTTACTTCTGGATTCGGTACAACTAAATGATCCAAGGGTACTTGAATGCTCTGATTCAATTTGGGACGATAGTTAATTTCTCCTTCGAGAAAATCCGGAGCACTGCCATACTGTGGGTTGTAAGGTAATTGTTGAGCCGTCGAATTCGGGCTAGCATTCCGAATACTCTCCTCGAGATCTTCAGCCGCTCGAATACCATCGGCAATCAGTTGTGTCAATTCCGTTGAGTTCTTGAATAGAAATGAAACTTTTGGCGGTGCCTCGTTCATATTGTGATTCTTAATCAAATCCTTTTCATGTTGGACCAGAAAATTATCGCTTGGTCGTATTTTTGTTTCGTATTGGATTGACGACTCGGCACTCATATCGGTTTCTTCTGGTTCGACGATAACCTCGTCAATTTCGGAAGCTTGACCACTCTGACACGAATCCAAGACGTTGATCTTCCAGCCCAGGTAGCGATGCGTGAAACAGTGATAGTACACGGAATCGGGAGTTTGACGATCGGGTGTCCAAGTGATAATACCTGGCTCACCTTCGTCACACTTTAGAGTCAAGGTTCGCTGATAGGCTCCAAACGAAAGGTAGTCATCGGCAGGTGGACCATCAATGTCCGGGGTCCAGTTACACAATCTTCCAACTCCTGTTGGAATCACTTGTCCAGTTCGTGAACGTTTCACTCCGGCAAAGATCTTAACAACCTGAAAATAATTTGATTTGGTTTTAGTTCTTCTTCTATTTCTCCAAGTGAGCTTTCTCATGGAGCTTCAAAGGATAACTATTTGTTTCGGGGATAGACTTTCAGCCTATCTCCGAACCGCTTAAATTACTTACAGCTTTCTCTTCTTCCGTCTTGTACTCATAGCCCCCAATAGGATCGTCCGTAATGTAGAATGGATGATATTTAGCTGGCGTGTCCGGATCGTTTCCTCCTTCGACCACAAAAGTGTACGTCTTACCTCGGATGACGTTGATTTCCGGAATGAGCAAACCATTGATGTACCATGAAATTCCCCATCCAACATGACCTAATCAAAAACGTTGTTAACAACCCACTCTCCATCACAACTACAAAAGCAACAAACCAGTTATGGCAGGATATCCATGTTTTCCACCAGTAGGTCCCAACTGCGCATAGAAAACTCCATCATCAGGTTCATAGCATTGAATTGCTGGAATATCCCAGGCTCCATTTGAACTAGTGGGTTTTGGAGTAGGAACTGGTCTTCTGGACGGACGCAACGAAGTTTCAGGCTCACTTACCCTATCGACTTCAGGTTGTCGACGTCTATCCGCTTCAGGTTGTCGTCGCCTATCGCCTTCCGGTTGTCTACTGGGCTTACGATTGGTCTGTGGCTGGGATTCTGGCCCGGCTTCATAAAACTCCTGAGGATCTTCTTGAACATGCGACTCTTCAGGCATTTTAGTTTCACCTTCAGGCATTGGGCAGTTCCAAGTTGGCTGTCTGCCAAAATCAATGTATTGGTCACCTTTCGTGTACTTACTGTGGAACGATACTTCAGATCGTTCATTTAGAGGCCCAATTGCCCAAACTATTGCTTGCGAACCGTTCAAATAAATCGGCAAATCTAAGCTATCAGCTGCTTTTAAAGATCTTTGATATGTTACAATGGAGTAACCGTTGACCATAGCGGCGTTAAGAAGGCGAATGGAATTGGTTTCATCCTAGAAAATATTTTGCAGTTAGTGATTCGCAGATTCAAAAATCATGATCGTAAGGAATCTACAATAACACGTGTATCTGGACAGCTTCCATGCTTTCCAGAGCATTGAGACTTCGCATCGAGATAGTAGTCCACGGCGTATCCTTTTCCTGATTCCTTATCCACCCACGATACTACCACGTCAGCCTGCAGCATTTGCGTCTTGTAAATATTTGGTGAAATTCCGAAAGACATATATTCATTATCGTCTATAGAGAATAGATAGAGTGAGGATTTATTGAAAAAGTATTAAAACACAACTCAGCCATTATAACTATTAAAAAATGTATCACTCACAAAATTTAACACACACAAAACATAACATAAATTGTCAAAAATGGGCAAAAAAATATCAAAAATTATCAAAAATGGTCAAAAATGGTTAAAGATGGTCAAAAATGGTCAAAATTGATCAATAATAGTCAAAAATGGTCAAAAATGAAAAAGAACTTGAAAAAGGCAAACCCTTCAAAGCGAACTTTGTATTCGAAAAATATAATTGTGATGCAGACTTATAACTCATACCCTTTTCAAACTCTAATAGTGGATTTTTTTTCTCCACACTCCAATACTCGAAGGCCTTGCAAATGACTTGACTATCATAGGTGTAGCTAAATTTCAAGGTTAAACTTCCTAGCTTAAGTGGTTCTTGAGATACAGAAACCTAAATTATTCAAAATGCTACCCCATCCCCAAAAAATCACAAGTTAAAGGTGTTCTCCCAATCTATTCGCCAATAAAATTTGAGCTTAATTTCAAAATTGGGTTGTCAGGAGCCTTCAAACGCAGCGTACACGGCGAACACAAAAACCTTAAATTTTTTGACAAAGTTTTGTGTTAGTAATTGCTATTAACTAGCTCAAAATTTTGGGGAATTCCAACTTCTTAAAATTTTCAGGTCAATCATAATACATTATTATTAAAAAAAAATTAAAAGGCAAAAAATTGTTACACGAATATTCTCAATTTAAATAACAAACAAATTAAATTTCTAAAAATATCTACTAAATCTTTATTTGAAACACCCACGAATCTATTTATCATATTTTAAACAAAGAATATAACAAAAAGAAAAGCTGATTATTTAACCTGTTGTATCAACTATTATACAGTAAATCATAAGTCAATGACTTCCAAAAATTATAAATTTTAGGTCAAGGGTTCGCACAATACAACAAAAAAAAATTATAAAACAATGCAATTCAACTTCTGATTTATATGCACATTTCTTCAGCATATTATAAAATTATATATATATGTAAATTCATTTTTTTTAGTTCGTTATTTCTCCGGAGTGTGTAAAGAAAAGAGACCAGTTCAAAATGCCGCAAATATACATTTTTTTTTAATTATATAAATTATTGCATTCAAGTAATTCTGGTTTTCTGAACAAGAGCCATTCATATTATTTAAATATTCCGAAAAAAAAACTTTAAGACGTGTTATTAAAACCGAAAACAAAACACCAAAAAAACAATAGGCACTTAATTTAGATAGAGTTACAATGTATCTTCTCTTCGTTTTACGATCACGTTGAACTTTTCGAACAAATCATTTATAAATATTCATTAGTGCAAAATTAATAAAACTAAGCTTTTTTTTCTTAATATTTTCATGAATATTAAAGATTGTTTGCAATTCTTGAATTAATTATTCACCGAAAATTTTTTGCCTTTTGGAATTATGTCAGTGATTTTTGAAATTTTTGTTTTATTTTAACTGTATAAAAATATTGCAATAAAAGTTAAAATTACAGTAATATTGAAGACGTTAATGTTAATTTTATGGATTAGTTTGATTCGTCTAGGTCTAGTTAGAACCACTAATGACGTCAGGATGGTTTCTGTCCCAATTGATTTCGGTTTTTGTCTTGGCTTAGATTGAATTGTTTTAAAGCAGCTGATGAAATCAAGAGAGAGTAGATTTTGCCCTTTTTACTAAATAAAAAGGATTTCAATTAAAATTTTCAATTCTTGAAAATAAGGTTATCTGCCGGACTTTCATTCAAACTTGGATAAATTTTGCCTAATATATGTATTATTGCATTTTTGCTTTGACGTTGACATTTGAACGGACCATTTGAACTGATTACCCCTTTTTTTCAAATTAGTAAATTAGCAGTGCACCTATGTATGTGAAGTTAACATATATCCCTGTTCGTCTTACGTACTATACATAGATCAACTGTAGCTAAAAATTTGAACCGTGGAGAGACTAAGCTATGAAGTTCCTTAGAACACTCTCCAGTTAATTATCTAGGAAAAATAAATTGAACGAAAATTTTATTTTAGTGTTAATGGAAACCATTACCAAAAGTTGCCTTTCAGGTAAGACAAAGACACTTGAAGAATATTCAAGAAAATATTTAAATTTTGTTTCCTTCGACAATATTTGAATTATCTTAGCTTTAAAATTCATTTATAATATATTGAAATTTTATCTTAACTCCATAGTAAATTCTTTTTATAAAGAAATAATTAACTAAATTAAAATCGATTAGTTTAATATTTCGAAAGTGTGTAATTTCATTTTAAGGCACTATTGAAGATTCCATCGGCGTCTTTTTCAACACGTTATGAGTGAAAGTGATTGAGAATCGTTTTAAACCACCTTCATACCTAAAGATGAAATACCTGCAGACCTACATATTTAATTCATTAGTGTAAACATGCATGAACGTATGATATGGCTATTTGTCATATAAGGTACTCGCAATTCAAAGCAGTTTAAACTCATTGATACAGATTTTCATGGAGAAAACAACAAAGTAACTTTGTAAAAAACATCAAAACCTGTACTGAGTATTTCGGATTGATTTCTTTAAACTAGTAGCTTAATTACTCCTAGTCTAGTCTACTACAGATACATGGCGCACTCGATTTGCCATTTGACCATTTAGCCTAATGATCATTATGATAAAATATTTACAATGAGGATCTCATGTGAATATTGCGAATTAGGAAGTGGATTGGGAATTAGGAAAGAAATGCCAAAATGGTATACTGGAGCTGAAGAAATTGTGTGAACTTTCTTAGGATGAAACCGATATGAAGATTAAGTTTTCATGATGGGAAATCGTTTCAAGGAGAATATATTCTTTTTGAATAAAACTCTGCTTCTGTATAAAGATTGACAAATTAAGTTTAATGTTAGTAAAAAAATTTAAGTGGGCAGTGAAGCAAGAAAGTGGAAGGGATAAGAATTTTTCTAAAAAATCACATTTCATATCTCAATAACAGTGTAAGATTGATGCTTAACATTTTACCAGAAGTACTGTGAGGGTGGGGGAGGGTGGAAAGGAAAAGGCTACTTTGATATAAAGCTGAAGCTTGGTAGATGTTTTTCCTAACTATAGAACGGCTTATGCTAGAAAGTTGAAACTGGGTATGCATATGTAAGCCAACTATTTAAGTAGTCTAGATAAAAAAAATTAAAATATTCATTGGGGTTCGAAATGCGAGGCGAAAAAAACTATCAATACCTAATAAAGGAATGTATATATTTTCACGAATTTCGTCATATCTATTAGGTTTTCCCAAATATTGTATTCATTTTTATTTTACGGCTTCTTCATATAAATACCTAACAAGTGTTTTCAGGATTTTTTGAAATTCAAACCCTAAAGGGTGGAAAGGGAGTTGTACACTTTTTCACAAATTCTTCCATATCCCCCAGGTTTGATATCGAGTATCTTTGCACTTTCAAAGACTTGCGTGATAATCGCCAGATACTAGTATTTAAGTTTTTTCGTTTTGTAGTCCCTGAGAAGGTAGAAAAGGGTTGTCAAAAATTGGGGGATAAACACAAGATCATACAGAGAGCGTGGGGCGTATACGGTAGGCAGACGGATAATTTTTTCTCATTTTCTCGAGAAGAAGCTTTAGCTTTAGATTAATAAAGGGGCACAATGCTAGAACCGCCTCGCCCACTAGGCGGCATACGGTCGGTCACCATGCGATCCTTTCAGATTCTCGTGGGCTGTTCCATCCCCTTAAAGCACTCCAATTTCTTGCAGAATCTGACCAGTTTGTAAACCCCTCAAATCCTCGATGACCACAAATCCTCGATGGTGTCGAAGAAAAGACTACCTAGCCATCTCAGTCGTTTTTAGAGAAGAAGAAACGTGGATATATATATAAAATTGCTGGTCACACGTTTTTCAGATACCTTGATGTTGATTATAATAATTTTTTTCTTATAATAATAAAGCGCTATCAAAAGAATTTCGACTTTCAAAAACATATTTCAATTATTATCAAGACATGAAAATTGTACTTACCCAATTTGGCTACCAATTGTACAACAACACTTTCACCAGCAACGGCCCACCTTACTTCAAATGCCAGATCGTCATAAAGTACTTCACAATTAAGTTTCGACTGCAATTAAAATTAGTAAATAAAAATTTCATTACAATTAAAAAAAAAAGAAATAAATCTGGGTTAGGTTTATGCTTTTCCTTACGGCATATCACACTCTCTACTCTCCTAAATTAATTAAAATTAAAACTTTCTTTTTTATTATCCTCCTCTTCGGATTAGGACCAACCCACAACCGAAAGTGGTATTCACGAAAAATTAACTACATTTTTTTAATGAATGATTTTTTACTATTGCTTTTCGTGCATATGAACTGGCATCTTTAGTGTATCTAACGTTATTCAAGACATAATCAAATCTACGTAAATATTAACAATAGGTCAGCATGCAGTCTTGTACTTAAATTTTGTTTCAAAATGCTTTAAAAAAAAAATAAAAAAACCAATAGAAAGTAATTGTAGAATAAAAGTAAAGTAATCATGCTTAACTAAAGAATCAATAAATCGAAATTAAATAAAAATAAAATACTGTGAAAAAATTATAATGTTAAATGAAATACAAAACGAAAAATTGTGTAAAAAATGCATTAAAAGCGATAATGTAAATGCTTATATATATTCATAAAATGAAGATTGTTTTTGTTTTAAAAATCAAGCAAATATAATAAAAACGTCTATGCAATAAAATATATATTTTTAGCGGAAATAGTTATAGCATAAATGAAAAATTAGCTGCATTGATTTGTTAGTATAAAATTCTTTTTATTTATTGCTTCATTCAAGTTGTGCAAGGAAAACAATTTTTCATTATGCATTTATCATTTATTCACTGTATTTTAAGTTGTAAATCGTTGTAAATTCCTTTTTTTGTAGTATGTTTATAATAATAGATATAAAAAACAGTTTACATTTCGAAACAGAATACATATGAAAACTGATTTGATTAATAAATTCGTAATGCCCTTCTCCGACCTTTCCTCACTTTATAATTGGTTTTTTCTAGTTTTCATTAACAACAATAATAATGCGTTCTTTTTGTTTTATCTAATAATAATTGGGTTTTTTTTTCAAAAATATTAAACATGTAACAAAACTAAATAATAAGAAGTAAATCATTATTAATGATATTTACAGTAAAAAGAATAACACAGTAAGTTGAAATATTTAAAGAGTAACTTAACCGATATGAGATTTTGAAAGTAAAATTGATCAAAAAAAATATATAATATATTTATAATGAGGCGAAATTTTGTTTTGTTGTTAAAACTCTTTCTTAATAATATCGCGAATTTACCTGAGGGCTTATACCGAGCATTTTAAGTGACGGCGGAACATTTAGACCTTCAGGAAGATCAATATGTCCGAAATCGACTGTGAACGCTTCGCACCATACACCGAAATGTCCAATATCGAATACCGTCAAATCACTGGGCAATGTTAAGACAATTGTTTTCCGATCATATCGTCGTAGAGGAGTCATTTTTCCGTTTTCGTCAGCGATCCGTATACCGTTTGGTGAAGGCTTTGATCCGCGGCCCACCCAGAATTTAGCGTCTGCGAAAAAAAAAATGATTTCAGGAAGCTATCCGAAATTTAGTCCGTCGGACCGGATTGCGACTAACTATAATTATAGCAAAATATACGCCTAACCTCAGGCGCAATCAAAGCATAATTAACAATAAAATTAACTTACCAGGTGCTTCACCGTCGTAGCTGAAATTTGGCACTAAAATAGTTTGCGCATCCACAATTACAATATTATCCGAAGATACTTCATGTACTCCGTTTAGTGATGGCATTTTCTGGGGCTTAGGAAAATCCAAATTGTTCGGTATTTTAACATCGCCAAAATTTACGGCGAATTCATCACACCAAACCGAAAACCATTTAAAATCGCGTAATGTTTTTCCATCGGGTAACGATAGTGTTACGTCCTTGTTACGATAGCGTTTCAGCAGACGCATTGTACCGCGTTCGTCACGCAATCGATACGCTCCTTCATTGGTCGGTTGTGACGAAGCGCCAACATAAAAGTAAGCAGCTAAGAAATTAATGGTAAGAAATAAATTTTTTTTTGGCTGTACGAAAATGTATTTTGCATACCTGGAGCTTCGCCGTCATAATTAAAGTTTTTTATGAATAATGTTCGGGAATCGACAGCATAAACATCGCCAGCAACGCCATGATGATAATGTGACAATGGTCCTATTAATTTGCCATAGTACGGATAGGCGGCATGTGATATTTGGAAATCTGTAATAGAAAATTGCAATTATTAGTCGAATTCAAATGTAGGCTGGAGAATTGTATCGATCGTCAATAAAGAAAGTTGATTAAATAGATCAAGACCACTTAATCATGTCGCACTGTGAATATTCAATTTTGGTGAACTCTTTTTATTCCTTAATTATTATTTTGAAGAAAAGTTGTGGTATTCCACAGAAAACCCACTTCGGGACTATGTCATTTGTTTGATAAATACCTAAGAGATATGATGGAATTCGAAAAACATATGCAATCACTTAACAACTAACCCATAATGTCGCAAAATTCTGAAATAAAGTTTTAGGCGATTATATGTAGATCCCATAGAGGTGATTAATCAACTTCGAAATGTCATTAGGCCTAAAAGATTTATCGGAATTCGTGAAAACACTTCCTTAGCTGTTGAATAACTAAAAATCCTGTAATCAATCTGTATACAATTACATTTAAGGCTCTTAGAAAGAAAGATTAATAGACCTAAAAAATATGTCGGAGTTCGTGAAAGTAATCACGCATATTTAAAATATCTGATAAAATACAAATCTAATGCTCTTTAATTTAAAAGGTATGTAATTAAACTCCCTTATTCTACCCCAGAAATGTTGACAGCACGGTTTGGCAATATTTTAAGAGGACATTCTTTCGTGAAAATGTCCATAATTAATGTTCTCTATTTAGATACATTTATTTTTGATTATCTTTTACAATCTTGTGCAAACCTTAGAAATATATGTCATAGTCATATTTAATTTAAAGACACTCAACCAGCAAAACAATCCAGATTGTGTAATTAGTTGGCACTATTATTAAACACCTAAAAAAATAAAGTGCACGAATTGCAACAAAAACTGTATGTGTGAAAACCTTCACATCTCCATGAAATTAACAATAAGTTGATATAATCTGATCAATTCATCAGAAATATTATTGATGGACAACATCGATTAAGAACATTTTATTCACTTAAGCCTTCAATGAATAATGAATATTAAATGAGGTCATGCTTAATGTCTACCCGTTTACAATTATTTTGTAATTCTTTATTGTTCTTCTTGCAATTAACAATAATAAATATCTCCTAAGTTTTCTATTAATTTATTCAAAAACCCGCAAATTCTCGAAGTATTGTTAGGCATGGAATAAGTAATGTTTGTAAAGAATTCCATAAAAGATGTACGGGAGATTCATTTTCATAACAATTAAAAAACAAAGTGTTATAAGAAACACCATTTATAAAACAAATTTCCCAGATTTTAGTGGGACTGAAATTTTTGTAATATAATAAAATAGCCTAACCTTTTCAAAAAAAAAACACTTTTCACGAATTTCGTAACATGTCTTAAGTCCTCTGAAAAATTGACTTAATTTTATTTTTATACATTATTCAGGCAACAATAGAAATTGTTTTCAGGATTATTTAGCATTCAATCCAAGTGTAGTTTAATAGTGAATGAATATGTTTTCACAAATTCTGAGATATTTTTGAGGCGTGATGATATAGCAAAATACGTACTGTTTATGTAGATTCTCGTAATAACCTTAAGATTAATTTCTTCACGAATTCCGCAATATTCTTTAGGTATAACATTATATTGAATTGATTTGAATGAATTTTCACGAATTTCACTATATCTCTTACGTTTAACAAGAGATCGAATAGACTGGTAATTCCACAGGCATACATAAAGTGAAAGGAACTTTTGAATATTCAACTTTCAGGGAGTTTAAAGGTATCTTATACGTCCTCTCGAATTCCGCCATATCTCTTAGGTTTTATTAAATAAGAATTGATTTTTTCTTCCACGGACTCCTTAAATAATCGCCTAAAAACGATTTTAGGATTTCTTAGCGCTGGTTCTTCTGTAAATTTATTTATGAGACGGCGAAACATAAACTATGTAGTGTGGGAGTCACGTATGAACTCAAAATTCTAGTAAGAACTGTAGTCGAGATTCTTCGGAATATGAAACCTTGTTTCCATTTTCGTATTTCACATTACGAAAAAATAAAGCGGATTTTGTTTAAAAGAGCGCATCATCAAATTCAATTTTTAACCAGAAACACTAATCACGTCTAAAAAGTTTCGATGTAATAGCGCAACTAATGAGTCAAGATCAAGGTAGATAAGCGTAGTGTTCCCAATTTAGCAAAATAACTACTCATGTTATAACAGACTTTGTTAATTTCTAATCGTCTTTCGTAATGGATTTCTTTTCTTTATATCGTCGAGACAGACCTCTGGAGTACTAGAAAGTATTTCGGGGCATAACAATAACCCGCCGGCACTATCTCAATAAGCCACGATGACCTTTGAATTCGATAAAAACGTGTATACTGCGCGTATAATAGAAAGAGAAAATTGTTATTTTGTTAAAAGTTTAATACAAAATTTTTGAAGCCAACAACCTCCAGGTACTCTACCAGCAACTTAATTTTGTCTTCCAAGAAAATCTAATTCGAATTGCATCATTTCACTTTGTCGAGGCACATAAGTAAGTACTCGTTCACAGATATACCTGGCATTGTTATGTAAACAATAAAATTATGTTTTATAATAATATCCGTTCTCTTCAACGCGTCTATTGTTTCATTTCTTTCATATGACTGCATGGAGTGTATGTGCTATTGTTTGTACGTACAAAATTTTTTTTGGATTAAGTTGCAATTTCTCCTCCATTAATGGTCGTAAATTGTGGCACCTTATAACTTCTTGAATATATACACGTCTTCAGGTAGCTACTTGAGACGCTGCGAAAGATGCAAATTCACGATCGCTAACAAGGAAGAGTGGCTGTAAAACCGCTCAAGACGCTGCTAGTTGGAATCAACTTTCGCCAAATCACCACATATAAAATCGTAGATCATCGAGATGTTTTTCTCTGATCCAATAAATCTTTTTCCATGAAAATTGCCATTTTCCGATCTGTTAGCTACACCACCTGTACAACATTCGGAATTTTCATTTTTCTTAAGGAATGTTGTTATTATACATACTTTGTTTTCATTCAGTCATGCAATAACGTCTTCAAAGACACCATTGTGCTGTGTTTATAAGCCAGCTTGGTGTCTTTAAGAAAAAAGTTCATAAGACAAGATCTGGCCGATCAGAAGATCGTCAAAGAAAAATTTCTTGCGGGAAATTTTCGTAGCGACATTATAAGATCCGGTCGACTTAAGATTATTAAAATTATTAGCGTAACGGTATTTGCATAGTTTATAGTAAGTTAGAAGATAGTAGATGCACTTGATCGGTTTGTTTTTTATCGGTTTATTTTGCTGTCAATATAACCACTCTCCTCCGAGTTCTTGTAGCCGGCTTCATTTGGAAACAAGTTAGTTGGGAAGAAAATTGTAACAGCGAGTTTTGATCGAAGAGGCCACATTATTTTCTAAGTTGTACGCATTTAATTCCCGAAAAATAGGTTGTGGTTTTATATCGAGTCTGGGTTAATAAGTTTAATTAAATCGAAGAAATTACTAACAATTTTTCACGCTAACATAATTTCAAAGTTCTACATGAATGTTTAAATTAGTCGATACTACACAAATGTCTAAAAAAAAATCAGCGCACAGTCTTGGTGCAACTTTACTATTTTCTGCGACGAAGTCCGGGGAAGTGATTTAAGTCGAAGAGTAGAAGTACTGACGTCACGCATATCCTCATTAAACACTAATTACATTTTGAGTCATAGTCCAGGCTGGTAAGGATAAAATACTACTGGTACTACACGTAGTTTCGAGACAACAAGATTATTTGGAAAAATAATTAAAAAACTCTAACATACAACTTTCAAAAATCATCATACAAAAATTAAAATAAATAAAAAGACTGTGGAAGAAACCCATCACAAATCTAATCAGAACTAAGATATATGGCGAAATTCGTGAAAAAGTGTACAAACCCCCTTGGGAGATAAATAATTGAAAATCCCGAAATTAGGTTTTAGGCAGTTGTAAAAAAGAAAACCTGTGGAAATAAAAACTAGATTGATATATTATCATATTTAAGAGATTTCGTGGAATACTAAGAATGCAAAAAAACGGAGAGAGCAACAATAAATCATTAATATTTCTATGAAAATAAAAGATTAAATTCATTTTCTGCGAAAATAATGAAAATTAATTAACCGTAGGTGTAAAGATGAAACTCTAATCTTTAAAATAAAAATTAAATTTTATCTGTGCTCATACCACAATATGAATTTAAAAATTAAATAATTTAATCTATCGAACCTAGGAGATATGATGGAATTCGAGTCGAAAAAAATTTATTTCTTGGTGATCATCTGAAAAACCTCTAGAAATAAAATTAATACTATATTTCAGAAGACTTATTGATATGACAAAATTAATAGAAATTATATGCACCCCATTTTCATTGAGTATTTTGACGAACCCCTTCCGTATATGCATTCAAATATGATTTCTTTTTGACTACTTAAAATTTTGAATAAATCTAAATATACCCCCTCCCCCTTAATTCCGCTTTATAATACACACCATTCCGAAGACCGGAAACATATTTTACTAACTCTATCCCAACCCCCGCACCATACCACCAATTGAAAAAACAAAAATTATTTGTGTATGTTTTCTCGACTTCCGACATATTTCTTAGGTCTGATGAGAGAGATATCATACTTCTTATACTTTCGTGTACTTAAACTGAAATCGCCTAAAAATCAATTTCGATATTCTACCCTGTAAGGCAGGTTAACTTGATTGAGTACATTTTTACGATTTCCATCAAACCTCTTAGTTCTGATTATATATAGAATTGACCCTAAAATTGATTTCTGAAATTTTGGTATTTTTCGTACAGTGAATTTCGTGACCAAAATTATTATATAAAAATTTGAGTCATATATGATTTGGAACACCCACTTTAAGAAAATCTAGTTTTCAATTTATCAATATCTACTGTACTGTAGTTACAAAAATTATATTCTTATCAAAACCTTGACCTCAAATTTGTTCAAATGTGAAATATGAACCTATCTGCAAATCCGAAAATATTGCCAACATATACATTCATCAAATTAAATAAGAGCAATAATTCTTTACTAGAAAATAATCTCAAGTAGCTGTTCACGGCAAGGTCAATGTATTGATAACACATTAGACTTCAAGCAGAAATTGATTTAAGATTGGCCTCGAATGTTTCTGTAAAATTCCATTCGGATATAATAATATAAAATATTTACATGACAATCTTTACAGACTGAACTGAAAATTTGCTTTTAAATTATATTGTTTTGAAGTAAACTTAAACTATTGTCATCAACGTGAAGCAATTAACTTATTTTCGAAATTAAAGTGAAACGAAAAATATTACAAGGATTACATATCATAACTTCTTTTACGAAATCTGTGAAGTAAAGTAAAATCAAAAAGATTAATTTGTTAGTTTGAAATCATTTTTGGTTTCAGCTAAAATTTCGAAAAAATATTATATGAGTAGTTTTACTCATTTTTTAATTTTTGGAACTTAAATCATTTTAGTTTTTCTCCAAAATTTTGTCTTCATGAATTTCTGCAATTCCGGACTTAGCCCTTGTGAAATTTAAAATTTGTGAGCTTCCACATCTTTAAGTATTTTATGCAGTCTAGTTTTTGTCTGACAGTATTTGAACTTTATCTAAACAATTTTTGTTCGTGGTGAAATCATATCCAATTATCGTTTTTTGAGCAACATGGCTGTAATACTAAACCTGGAGAATAAATTCAATACTGAAAAGTTTTGATAGTTTTTTCTGAATTTTGGTTTTTCTAATTTTTAGGTTCCTTAATTTCGGAGTTTCTAATATTCCGATTTTGGAATTCTTTGACTTTTTTAATATTGAAATTTCTATTTTTTAGGTTTCTTTATTTTAATATTTTTAGAATTCGACTATTGGATTTTTAAAGAAACACGGCTTTTCTAACTGCTTGAATTTCCAAATTTTAAATTAAGTTGAACTTATCTGAATTTTCTCCACTCAAGACTTTATCTTTCGCACCTATGCCCTGATCTTCCAATATCAGAAAAACTATTATAAATTTTGTTCAATATTTTCATAAAATCATAAAATATAACTTTTTATATACTTGGGAAAAGAGTAACATACTTATTTTGTTAAAATTAAATTTGAGATGCTGCAACAAGACTTATTTTGTTAAAATTAAATTTGAGATGCTGCAACAAGCTACAAAAATTGATTTTTATTAATTTCTAAATTCCATACACCCTGTGCACAGTGTTTACTTTTAAAATTATATCGGGGCCTTATTACGCGAGATGATTTAATATGATGAGGCTAGGGAGGGGGCCACCAAGTGACCTTTTGTCGGTAAACAAGAATTAGGAATTTAAGTGTGTGCCATTGTCGATTTGATGCCACACGAGTATGTTAATTTCGGCCGATAGAAAGTGCAACGTTTGTACCTCTGGCATTTGCAAAATGCATTTTCGATTTCTTTTTCTTAAGCCAGAGCTAGCTCCAAAGCGATATCGGTCTTTATTTTATTTTATTTAGTTTTTTTTCTGATTTTCTTAATCAACTATCAAGTTGACGATGACCAGTGCCTATAGTCGACAGTACAATATTTTCATAAGACTATGAGAGAATGGTAATAAATTGCAGGTGACTTCAGGTGGCTCTATTGCCCGTGCGGCGCGCTTGAGTAAGGCAACTTTGAGGTAATTACCTATGGCCGGTTCACATGCATTTTGATAGATCAAGGAATATCGTGCACATATTTATGCATTAGTTAAGTGCATATAGGTAGATGGAGTTTAGGTGGGCTTGGGCCTGTAGACAATTTACCTTGCATAAGTTTTATGATCGACAAACGAAACTGGGAAATGTTTTGAAGGATGCTAATATATATTGGCAATATCGAGATTTCATCGGATCCGAATTTATAGTTGGATCGTAATGTAAGTGATATACGGAAAAGCGACTTGTATCATATCGAGGCAGTGTAATTGTTTGAAATCAACATCAATGTCAAAGCTGTACATACATGTTCCGGCTTTTTATTCTAGCAATGCGTAGTAAAGTATGTTGATAAACTTGTTTATGTTTATGTACGACATAAATAGAATTCGCAGTTAATGGCCTTTCACAATTTCCTTATTGATTCCGAAATAGTAAGCGTTTTTATTCATGCAGACACATCCGTAACTATGTATACGTGAAAAATTTTGTGGGTTCAATTTTTCATATGAACAACCTAAGGAAGTTGCAACCTGGGTAAATCTGATTTGATTGCAGGTCAAGTCCTATTCAAAGCTTATCCGGATCTTTTATTTTCCGATACGATCTGGAAGACAAATCATATCAAGCATTTTGTATAACTTCCTTACATCTAAATACGGAAAGACTCCAATCTCAGTAATTGTTCTCGCATCAGATTGACTCGAAAGTGAAAGTGTGTTCATTTCGATTCGTATGAATTCAGTTCTCCACGTATGTTACATGATTGTCAAAATTAATTAATTTTTCGATAACATCTCGGTAAATTTATTTTTATAAAATAATAAAAGTCAAAACGTGAAACGTTGAAAATCATGACTCAGTTACTAGTTGAAACAGATCCAACCCAATACAGAAAACAGAAAAAGGCGGATTTAAAACATTTTCTTCTCATCTTAAAAAAAAGGATTAAAGGAAAAAGTCAACGAAAAGACAGGGATTGAATTAAATTGAAAAATAGTTACTATTTCATTTGATCATTATCATCAAATCACAGCTTTATGATTAAACGTCCAAAACGCTTCATTCTACGAATTTGAGTTTTTTGAAAGTGTCACCCGCTAAGTTTGAAATAAATTGTTCAATGTTACACTTTCAAAATTATAGATTTTGGCGCAGCCGGTAGACTTTCAATTCATAAGTGTTCTATTACAAGAATTATTCGGAAAAAAAATATTTTAATCCAGTGATTAGGATTGAGTTTTACGATGAGTTTCTCAGTTTTTTGCAGCTTTACACATTGATTGATTAAAGTGGAAACTTTGTCTTCCTTCAAAGACTCAGAGAAAGGTAAAAAATTCGTTACTACAAATCAGTAGAAAGAAGATTCTTCAAAAAACTTACTAATCTCTTCATTAATTATCTGAAACAACTCGTAAACATAATAGCCAATTAAATGATCACCAATAACACCTTGACTTCATCAATATTGAGTTCAAGGCTTATAAAACTAATTCAACCGGTTCTAATCAATTTTAAATTCTTAGGATAGGAAAGTGTATCCTAGATCATCAAATCACTGCTGACGTCAGAACTAAAGACTAAACTATGTGTGGCGCCAGTAATTTATTTGAATTTTTCTTTTTATTGCATTTCAAAATTAATGTTATGTAGTTCATTAATCAATTCAATGAACTTTTAACTTGATATTCTGCATTAAATCCTGTTTTGTTTCTTGCGCGAAACTCGATTAAGTACCTATATTAAAAAGGAATTTCGGTTTTAAAGTTGACAAAAACAATGTCGAAACTTGAATTAATTTTTTATTTTAATGTTATGACGTAGACAAATGAAAAATGTCAAAATGATTCGAAAATTTAATGATTCTGGGATTTATACAAACTTATTAACATAGCGATTTGTCAGCTTTGGGGTTTTAACACTTCTTACCGTCACTGCAAAAATAAATATCAGAATTTCATAAATAAAATAAATTTATATCAATATTTTTTTGTTTGCTCAACTTCTTTTAGATCTCCAAATCATTGCCATAGAAGGCCAATGGGCCTTATACAGTTTTGGTAAGTTCTCTATATTTCCAAACATAGAAATTGTGGAAAATAATTTCCATATGATCTAAGAACAAAGTCTCCGTAAATTAAGGCAAGAGCACGCTTCAAACTTTGTATCGATCAAATGCGGCACTGCGCACACCAATCGACTCAACTTATTTGTCAAACTGTTCGTCGGTTCACTTTCCAGTAAAAAGTTGGACGACTGTCGGTGTTTGTATTAAATCTGTCTGGTGTACATATTGTTCATTAGTTCATGTATTATTAAGCATAAAATCTGGTTTCTAATACCCGTAAAGCAAAGATGTAAGGACTATTGTCTAATCTCTGGTTATTAAGAACATAAGTTTATACTCGAAATTCTCAATGAATAAATATTATTATTATTATACTTGTTTTTAATATTGAAATACTTCAGAATATGCTTGAAATGATTTTGACTTAAAAAGACAAGAATTTAAGCTTTAAAACATTTTTTGTTTTTTTTTTATGATCGCAACTCTTTCCCCTTTAACAAAATAAAAGACTTAAACTTAACATTCATATTATATATAAAAAGTTGTCCGTCATTTAACATCTTAAATAAATAAGAACTCTTCCTTAAGTTTAATAATATAGTATTCTCGATTAGAATAAATTTATTTATTTATAAGTCTATTTAAAATAAAAAAAAGTAGTAGTAGCTCTTCTTTATTACGTTCAAGGCTAATAGCAAAAAAATGCAGGTTGATGGATTGTTATTTATTGACCGCAAAAAAAAAACAATTCAAGCTCGGTAAAGATTTATATCTTAAATTGTAAAGCAAATAAACACCTTTTTTTTAAAGTGAAAAAATTGTTTTTGTTTTTTTTTCTTGTATCATTCTAACACTACGATTTGGTAGTTTCCAAAGAATTATACAAGAGTTTTCAATTGTCTTATAAATTAAGTTGATTTAACCAACACTTGAGAATATTGTTAACCTTGCAGGAAAAAGGCAACCCACTAAAGACGAATTCATCAAAATGTCTGAATATTTACGAGATTTTTGCTGCATTTTAACAGTTGAGTCATATCTGCGTTCTGTTAAAACAAGAGGCTCTTTTTTAGGCCATGGCCATTATATGAACCGTGCGCGAAACAAAAACTTCTATACACTGTGTGAACCAGTTCTCTGTCAATCATTCCACAAGCACTGGCATTCGAGTTAAGTTAGTATCGTTGAACATCCAAATTAAATATGGAAAAATATTCAAGAGAACAAGACACAATGAAGGTATTCACACTTCCTAAATTGACCACTTAACTGTATAAAAGAATACTTAGAATATTTCAAATAGAAATTAGTTTCGATTATATCATAAAAATTTAAACCGGTATATCGACAAAACTTCTAACTCTAAGTGCAAATTTTTTTACAGAGCCCATTTGAAAATTTGGACAAAAAGTTGATTTTCTTACTATATGTATTTACTTAATTGTTTTCTCACTAAAAGATATTTGCAAATTTCATAAAAAAATTATTTTCTGTTTGTCTGAATATTTGTGTCTTCATAACATCAAAACTGCTCTTCAGAAAGTAAGGTTTTTTTTTTCTTTATTTTTACAAATTACAAACAAGAGTCTTCACACCAAGTTTTGGACCTAGTCCAAAACAATCTTATGATGAACTGGCTTCTCCAGTGAAGTTTCTTTCCAAATTTGTCATATCCTCAGGGATAGCGGTTACTCCACAGTCGGGGACTCCGTGTTGGAGTTTCACTCCACTGACACCGGAAAGAATAACTAACTCCTAATCATAATAGCTTCTTTGGTAGCTTACCACGAAAAATCTAATAACAATAAAATAGAGCTTTCGTAAAAAATCCGAAAAGATTACAACAATTCAGAATGATTACATGAGTGCGACGCTAACACCCCTGTTTTCGGCGCTTACACCCACTGGTGTTCAACATAATTACCATGGGTGTTCTTACAACAACCATAGATGTTACTGGGCGCACCCAGAAATGTGGGTGTACTGCCATGGGTATTCCTTAATATACCATGGGTGTTCCGCGAAACATGTAAAATCACATAGCTATCTTGGGTGTTCTTACGACAACCATGGCTGTTTCTGTGAGCACCCAGAAATGTGGGTGTACTGCCATGAGTGTTCCTTGAAACACCTTTGGCGTTTCCCGAAACATGTGCTACTATGTTTCTCTACTATAAGTGCTCTACAAAGTGCTAAAAAACCCTCCTTTTCATTTTCATAACCCAAAGATTAAAACTTTTTTTTATAAACAAAACAATAATAGATAAACATTTATATAACTACGTAACTCGTTCTATGGCAAAAATTTAAAAAAAATAAAAAGGTATGCAATTTGTTTGATTTTTCTATGGCATATAATTGACAAATATTGAATTAAACTTGTCTGAACGATGTACGACGATTCAAAGATTTAAACAGGTCTCCAAATGTTCAAAATAAGAAAGTTAGATGACCTAATCTCATAAACAAAAGAGCCTAAACCTGTTTGTATTCATACGAAAATATATGCATTCAGGTGTAATATTTCTTCGGGGTAAAAACAGAACGCAATAGCTTAAATTCGTGATAATTAACGTTATTATGCACTTAGCAATTTACTAGCACAAGAGTGATGGGCACATGTAAATCACAAAATCAACTTAACAGAAAATAAACTTTCTCAAGAACACAGATAGTGTTCGATTTGATTACCTGTATAAATCCCACGATAATGATATTCACTAGCCTAGATATCGAAAATATCCGTTATTAAGCCTAGCCCCGGAAAAAATTCGCATAATTTGACGAAACGAAAATATTCTCGTCTCTGATGATGAAAATGTTATGTTTTTAAATTTTTGAATTATGATTTTATCTTTCCCGAAGCTAGTGAAAACCTCTGGTACCGCATCTCAAAAACGACTTCTTCTAGATTTATTAATTGACGCATAAGACGTTTAAGAAAAAACTAGACGACAGAGTACCTTAATTATCCGGATAGACTCCATATACAATGCCTACACTCAATAATGCAAGCACGCAACGAATGACTGCAAAAAAAAACATACAAATTACAATGACTATTTGCCCACTAAAAGTGGTAAGTTCATTCATAGCTTCACTGTATATTTTAATTTTTGCCGTTTCTTAAATATTCAAAACTTTATATTTTTGTAAAAAAAAAAACTTATAACAAAAACTTGAATTTTAAATTTGCGAAAATTTCGCGATATTGTAGAAAGCAAGATGAAATTTTAAAAACTCGATTGTGTTTTTTTTTTCGAAAACGTGATATTTCAGGGTGGAACCGTTGGTACCGATCTCGGTATTAACTCACTTAGCAACTTTTTGAATTACCCGAATGTGGTTCAATTCTTTTAAGAACGTGTTCTTAAAAACAGGATCGAAAGTTTTTGTACAGAATTTGGTATGAATTTCGGGAATAATTAGAAGTTTGATTTATTAAAAATAATAAAGTAAAGCTTTGAGAGAATTTCTTAATTATTATAAGTAGTTTGCTATTTAGTGCAGCTGCTGTACACAGGGATAAATTTCTTCTAGTAGGCAATTTAGTGCCTACTCTAAAAGCAGACAAATTACTATAGTCAAATTTCTTTACGCATTACTGTGATTTTTACTAATATTGGAGAAATTCACAGATAAGTGTGAAATCAAACGCAGAAAACGTGTAAATTTACTGCTGGTGTGGAAAAACAAAATTTTACAATGCGTAAAATTACTCACGGTGTGGAAAAACTGATATGTACTACAAAAATTTTACACGTTTATTTTTACTTATAATTATTGTTAATTTATAGATAAAATAAATGAATAAAATTCAAGCACATGATTGGCCAAAGAATTCCCAGAAGTATTTTGCAGGGGAAAGTACACAGCAATTGATAATTGAAAGAAATCAATGAGATCAATCAACATGATACTGAAGAATAAAACAGGACGGCTTTGTCAAAAAACCCACATTTTAAGCCTTATTCGCTTACCTCCAAATAAGAGACACCAATAATTTGAGTTACATAATTTTTTCGATTTTCGCAATTTGTTCTACATACTATTTATGAAAATTGCACCGTAACAAATACCAATTCTATTCGGATTTTATTTTCAAGTTTTCAGTGTACACGCGATTTGTAAGTCGTTCGTAATCCATAGTCTGTATATGAAATGTAAATTTCAAAGACGTAATCTAGACGAATAATAAATCGTTGCCCTAAATTTACATAATTCCATTATAGCATAATTCAATTATTGCATAAACATGTCTTCAAAACCTACTCACATACTTTGGCCACTAATTGAATCCATTTAAAAAAAAAAAAAAAAACTTTAATAGCACCTTATTTTGTTAGTAAATTGAACACAATTGCTTGTCATCGAGTGACGTACAAGTGTTGTATACTTAAATGTATCTTTACTTATCAAAATCAGACAAAATTCAATTTAATTGGTATTAAGGTATGCGAAACGTGTCGGATTTATTAGTGTAATCTTACGCGTTCTCTTTTTCGACAAGATGCCGATTTTACGAGTACTTACATTGCATAAATGGAGTAACGCTTTAAAGACAGGTTAAATGGTTATTACGGATTAATGTATTCCGAGAAAATTATTTGAAATGCGAATAAACCTGTTGTATAATTTGATCGTTAAAATTAAGATGTAAACGGACTTAAAATCTATGATTTTATTTATTGATTATTTGAAAAATCGATGTTAAATGCTGTTAGAATATCAAGTAAGAATGTTGTTTGCAGATTACTAGAGTTGGAATTGATTTACCATACAACTGTATGCTTGAATGCGACCATCTGCCTGTGAAATATGATGCAATTGCTTCAGTGGTATCAGGTATGGAAGTAGTTCTTCAAACTTAATATTTTTAAACATTTAATTCATAAATTTACTGACTGGATAGTAATATTGCATCACCGCATTGAATTGTCCACATTTAATGTGTAAAATTGATCACTGTGTATAAAATTACGTATTTTGTATGTAATTTTGATACTCTATGCGTAGTAGTTTCTCATTGTCATCTCCTTTCTTAAGGGAGTAGATATGGCCAATAGGAGTGGTTAAGAACCATGAAATTTTTTACTGAGTGTCTAATTCGTGTTTTGGGAGTGCAGATTAAGCAGTCTCTCTTACCATAAGAAATACCATAACAAACTAATGTAAAATAAAAATCATTATAAAATATTAGGCCTATACCCATAACTACTAAGGTATTCTACAAACTTTATCTAGAGCAAGCAATCGATTATCATAAAAAACCTTATACAGTAATTATGATTCAGATAATGACTATGTTGCATCAATTCTTAATAGTATCTTATAATATCATCTCAGCTGGATAACCTATGGGACAAAAAAAACCAACTCAATATGAAATTGTTTATAATCAATCTATTAATCACGAAACTTTCAAATCCTTGACATTCTAACACTAATCTGTAAAGTGTTAAGCTAGAATAAAAACAACTGAATTAAGGAAAAGCTTCTTCATTATTATTTCATTTTTTTTACGTATCTTAAATTTATTTCAATTCCCAGGTAAAGATCTCATGAATATTATTGTATTTGTGAGGATTTTTATCGATTTTTTTTCTTCGGTTAGTTTTTACCTGTAATTGTTATGATTATTTTTGCTATTCTATTCGACTTTCTGTTACAATACACAGTCGTGATCGGGCTATCTATACTTTATCCGCTTGGCCTTCAATCTTCATCGCTCGAACGCATCGCCTTCAATAAAAAAAATTCAGTTAAGAAACGGTTTTTTTATCTTCATATCTTTTCTTCGGTAGCTTCTCAGATAATATTCTTAGACGACTTGTTAGTCACACCTGTATACCGTGCAGATTTATTTTTATACATACTATAATACTATTTCAGATATTTGCAGTGCATTAGACTGCTTCTGCACGTTAACTGTATAGAGGCGATATATTCTTTAAGTGAGTTGTTGAAAATTAATCGAATGTTAAATAATACGGTAGCAAAAGCCTCGTATTCTTACTATTTAAAAAAAAAACAATAAAAAAACCACGACATTCTGATTGAATATTTTCGGTTAGATTACAAGTTATGGTGTAGAATAGGTGAATTTAAATTTCGTTATATTAGATATAAACAAGAATTAAGTGTGAAGTAATATTCTAAAAATATCGTTCAGATACGAATACTTGTAATTTCGTAGTTTGCGCTATTCTTATTAACTTTTAAGTTTTTAACCAATAAACATAGACATAAAAGATGCAAATTCAGGGCAAAAAAAGGTTTTTGTACTTGTAAATTACGTACTGAAAAAAATGACGATTTTTACCAAAAAATTCCATATTTAATCTAACCGGTTTTTCGTCATAATTTTCATTCGAATTTTATTTGCATTTATATAGTAGCCGCTATGATTATATCGTTTTCATTGTGAAGTTTATTATCTAATTGAACCGGCAAAAATAAATCGGAATTAATTAAATTTACATTCGAATGGAACTTTTTTAACTTAGCTATTTTATCATTTTGAAAATTGTCATAGCTATTTTTAAGGTTCATCTCACTGAATAATTTTTAAGATAGGATTATCGGCTTCGGTCGTCATCTACATATGAATGACAATTTTCGAACCTTTTTTTGAAAGAGTTTTTTTTTCTTTAAATCGTATCAATAAGCGTCACAAAAGCAGTGTGAAAGACGCAACAAATTATACGTCATACATTTTTATATTTAGATATTATTGGACTAGTTCTACAAAATTTCTTTCCCATGTTAATATTATTGACTAAATATAAATTTGGTCAATTTGTAATAAGCATTGAACTGAATAGTGAAGGAAATTCCTGACATAGTGTCAAATTAGGGGATCGAATTAAATTTTAATCTTATTTTTTTTATACTCTTCAATTCCTAACCTAACTACAAGAACGGAAACTTTGTAGTGGATCTGGTAGAAGCTCTCTCTCATTGAGTGGTTAAGTACCTTATACTTTGAATAGATCCCATTATTCCATCCTTTTAATAATTATAAAATAAAACATATTTTTTATGTAATTTTTTTATAGTATAAATTAAATGGGATCAATCAATCTATAATAGTATCATAGCAAAAAGATTAGTGAATATGAAATAAGATTTTTGTTTCCCTTTTCTTTATAAACTTTTCAAAATATTTCAATCATTATTAATAACAGCTAATCAACAAATTTACCAGCAATGTTTAGTTTTAAGTACATATATTGTGGAAATAAATTTAATTGAAATTGAAATAGCAAATATTAAAATAGTTGTTTAAGCTGATGGTCTTTGTAACTAGTGATTAAGAATAATTGTGTGTATACCTTTTATTAGAATATAATAACAAATAATAACAAAATAGTTTGTATAATGTTTCACCTTAACGTGAAGAAAATCATATAAAAAAAAATATTTTGTTATAAAAAATTCTAAACACAAATTCAACTGTTTTCAACAACGAAAATCTTCAATCGGATTCTGTTGAGCAATTTTTTTTTTAAAAAACAGGTTTTTAATCGATCTTTTTATAGACAAAAATTATGGTATTTTAGTTTTATGACCTTTTCTAGAATAAAATTTTATAGTACGTGGTTTTCTTATAAAAATATAATAATTCAAGGAAAAATGAAAGTAAAGTGATTTCCATGAGAAAAAATAAATTGAGGAAAAATGAAATTAAAAATCACACAAAGGTCGATCCAATTAATGAAAAACTGAATTCCTATTTAAATTGAATTGGCGAGAAAAAAAGTGAACTGCGTTGCATATGTGTCTATTAAGACTAAAGTGCGTTTACTCTAATTTTTGAAGAAAAAAAATTATCTTCTTATATCATTCTCAACATTTTAATCATATTAAATGCTTCACAACGTTTTTTTAACCATGAGAAAATTAGACTTAAGGTGTAACATACAAGTAGAAATTTTTTTAAAAAAAAAAAAATTGTTTTCCTGTATCTTAAAGCTTGTAGTCTTAAAAATATTGGCCTCTATTCACAGTCGTCATAAAGTTGGCTTTGAGTTAAAGCTGACTTTAGTGTCGTATAATTTATATGACACTAAAGTCAGCTCTAACTTAAAGCCTACTTTATGACGACTGTGAATAGCGGCCATTGATTGTAAATTTCATATTGAAATTCCGATAGTTGTGAATGTTATGGGCAATTAACCGACTACTACGGAAAATACGAAATCAAGAAAAGGTTAGTCAATCAAAAATTTTTGTTGTTACTGAAACGCTGATGCCAGTAGATTGTTTCTTGCGCTTATTCAAAACAAATTAAATTAATTGAATAACATTTATTGACTAGGCATAGATGTTATAATTGGAAATGAGCAACTACGACTCAAATAACTACCCTACCATACGGTGGTTCGTATTTAAACTATTAAGATGTAGGCGCTGATTTTACGAACGACTAAAAAAAATTAAATAACATAAATCTAGTTTAACGATCAAAAAATTAAAGAACATTTGTACAGAAACCACAAGATGCAGAACAAAATTATCTCATTAACAATATTCTATTAACTTTATCACTAGATACTAACAATGTGCAATTACCCACAATTATGAAAGTGCTCTAAGTCAAAATTTAAAAAAATATGAGATTATCAGTTATTTCCCGTTACATTATTTTAAACTAAATTGATCCAATGGAATTTTTACAGTATTGTCAAAACTGATATATTAGAGAGTACCTGTTATTTGTACATTATGTGAAATTCAAATCTCTGGTAATTTTTATTCTATAGAATACTGAAATAGGGCTTATTTTAAAGGAGGATATTGTCGCAATATAAAAACAATACGATTAAAAATTATTCTTAGTTTTTTTCAAGGATAACGATTTAAGTATTAGATGAATATTGGTCACACTTCAAATAATAGATAATATTGAAAAATAGACTACAAATTTTTGGTCTCTGGTCATTCTTCTCTACCGAACGATCGTGACTGTGGGTTCATGGAAATGAAAATCAAAAAAGCAAAATATTTATCAAACCCTGATTATTACTATGAATTGTTAGAAGAGTGTATATCTACTCTCCACTGTTTATACTTTTTAAATCATTGCCCTCTCATGCAACACCACAGAGACTAGGTAACATGAAAAAAATTTATAAATTTAAAATAAAAATATTTAAATATTAATAATTTATTAAAATAGAATAGAAGAGTTTCATAATTTTTGCATTTTGAATATTTCTGATTTTCTGAATTACGTGAACTTTTCCAAATCATTTATTTATAATAAAAAAATTGACAAAATTTCAAATTTAAAATTAATATTTTACTGATTCTAACTGCACTAACTATCCCCTTCAAAATACGCTTCAAATAAAAATTTCAGTTTCAAAATTATTGCGTTTGAATATTTTTGAATTTCTGAATTATGGGAGTTTTCGAAATCATTTATTTATAATCAAAAAAAATTTTCCAAAATTTCAAATTTTGAATTAATTTTTTACTGATTCTAACTGCACTAATGATCCCATTTAAAATACATCACAAATTCAAATCCAAATTTTTAATACAATAAGCAGTATGTATTTTTGTTATAACTAGTGTTTTTACTTCCAAAATATTGGTACTTGTTACTTGAGTGCCGAAACTTTCAACTACTAGGTAAATGTTTTGACAATATTAAAATCCTTTAATATTACAATTGCATCGAATTTTATACTATGAAACTTCACAGCAATAACATTTTATTCCCATGTTCGTCGTACACCACAACAACAATTTTTTTTCTTACTTTTATTTTAGTTTCATGCTGATCATAAAACCTAATTTTACTAAAATTATTCCTAATTTTACATATAAACGAAAATGTTCCCATTAACAAAATTATTACCACCACGAAACGTTCACGAAACGAAAGACTTAAGCCAGTAACTTGATTTGAAAATTAAAGATAATTGAGCTAGTTCCGTTGGCTTTCCATCTTTTAACTGCTCCAATTTAACCCCAAACTGAATCAACACTACCACCATACCAGTAGTGCCAATTCGCTTTTCCTATTACCCAACAATAAAATACTGTACAAATTAAAAACTATTAAACAAAATTAGTTAAATAAACTCTACTCACAAGCACTTATTAATCCACAGAAAAGTACAATTAGCGCAAACACATTCATCATTAACGTCTCACCAAAGTGACCGTACTTTGACTGCAACTAAAAATCCACACTCACAACTCACAACGTTTGTTTTTATAAAATTTTTGAAAACACTTCTAACATGAAGAAAAAAAGAATTATTAGTTAATAATATTCTATCCGGTGAACAAAAAAAAAATATAAACAAATTACTAAGAAAACATACAATTAACTATTATTATTTTAAAGTATATGAAAAATCCAAACGGCGATTGGTGAACAATTTCAGTGATTGTCTTCGAGCCATCCAAACGGTTCTGGTGACCAAATAAAACTGCGCTAAAACAGCTACAAGTTGAGTGTTATTTCATTAAATTTTTTATCTTATTTTTGTTGTTGTTGGTTTTTGTATTTCTTAAATCTCTAAAAGACCATCGCTGAGAGTGGTACAAGTTAAAGAATTGAAGGTGAACAGTTTGAAGAACTATACGATCACCTGGGATGGGAATCGAGAGAAATGGTAATCATTTGGAGGGGAAGCTAAGATTACAGTTGAGGTCGAAAAGACAATCTCTGAGGTTGTATCAATTTCTCTGGGGGAAATGATATCGGTGAGTTTTTATCGAATGAAGTAAAAGGAGTAAAGTAAGTAAAGGAGTAAAAACATTTTAAAAATTAGCAGCTGGAGGAGGCGGTATTTGGATCGAAACGATTGGAGGCAACGACTCCAGGAGACCAGAGCCTGTCTTCGGGCCGTCGCGCCATTGATGATGAGCTTTTATCGGAATATAGTAGCCTCGTTATCCTGATCAAAATTAAAAACTGATCAAACTTCACTCTATAAATTTGTACTTGATTGTTTTTTGTTTATTGATATTTGTATATGAGTCCGGGAAAAGACCGTCTGCGCCAATTTCATCGTTTTAAACTTAGGCCAGTTGTCCCTCATCCGGACGAAAAGCCACGACGTCACTAGTCCCTAGAAGTATGATGACTTTGGTTTCCGTCGAATACACTCATGTCTTACCTTGGTTATCAAAAGGCCAATGAAATTTCTGAGGTTACCAAAATGTTATCAACTTGTTCAAATTCAAATTAATCTACAAATGTTACTATTACAAAAACAGGGAAACATTTTGTCGAAATTACTCAAATTTTAATGACAAAAATTTAGTTTCATTATAATAACTAAAAATAAATCTTAAAATGTACCGTCTGCGCTAATTGAAAAATTTCAAACTAAGAAAAAAATCTTTAATACCGGCCACTTTTTCTTACCTCCATCGTAAGACTTATACCGTAAATGCTAAAAAGACCAGATTTCATCTCTAAGCCGCAGCTACTGTTAATGAACCAACTCTCCAGCAGCCCAGCATTTTGCAGCAACTTGGCTTATCCAAGTTAAAAATCTTCGAGTAGTTTCAGCAATCATATTCCAGTGGAAAGGCTTGAAGGTGAAGTGTGGGATCATGTAATGTACGTACTTACCAAAAAACGAACTCCTTGCACGTTTCATCGTAAACTTATTGACTTCCAGAGCAACACGAGTATCATGATTAACTCTTACCAATTTCGGTTGTCTTTTACTGCCATTAAAGAAACACACCAAAAAAAACATACTTATGATTGATGTCTGCCAGATCAATCAAGATATCGATAGTTATTTTTTTTATAATAATTTTATTGCACGCAATAATCTACGAAAAAAAAAATAATTGAAAAATTTTCTATTATTAAAAGTATCCGTCGAAGGTAGATTGCGTTCAATTGATTGTCGTTAATCGGTGCTATATGTCTTGTGCATAAGTTCGTTTCGAGTTCGATATCGCTCCTTACGAAATTAGTAAATTTATCGATAAAATTTATCTGACATGTTTTGTCTTTATAAATGGTATAGCCGAAAGATTATGTTGCGTTGGCGCGGATGAAGATCACTATAATGACTTTCGCCCGGTGGCGATAAATTGCGCAATTTTTATATACCACTTCTTGGACATTGTACATATCGTCACCTTCTTGGTATACCTTCGAGAGAAATGCATAAGACACCGTCGTCGAGTATATGCCGCCAATGAAAATTATGAATTTTAGCAGTTTGTTAGTGATAACCCCAGATTTACTTTCACCCGGGTGTTAGTTTTGTTATTTTTTTTTTCTTCTTCTTAAGATTGTGGAGTGTATTTTTTGCTATGTAAAATTATTCACATTTTCTCCCATCATTAAGTGTAGATTTTTTATTGCGAATATATGTTGAGGTTTACGACCTTTAAGTTAATTGTATGTCATGAATCTGGTTAATGGCGGTAGTTTTAGCCAAAAAGATTATGCAGTTTATTGAGACTGTTTTACTTTATTATTCTTCGGCTATAAAGTAAATTGCTTTAAAATTAATGGATGAACCCGTGAATAAAGCTTTTCCTGCTTAGGAGTAGTACTTCATACCTCAAAAATTCTTGTAGAAATTTTTTGAAAAGAAAAAATATTGATATACCAACAGTCACATTTTTTAGATAGTTTAGTTAGTAACTTTAGGTAGTATGTTGCAGGGAGTATGGCACTCGATACATATATCAAGAGCGTTCTAAAAATTATTTTAAAAATGGAGAAAGTGGAAGGCTTAATAAAGCATCTCAACAGTAATACTCAACCTGAAGGATGGGAGACTCCTGTAATCTTAGTCTGTAATCCTCAAATTAATTTTTTGGTACATATAGTATATAGCAAAGTTTCAACTTTCTATCATATGCCGTTCCTATACAGCAGACAGTCAGACTTTTCTCCATTTCTTTTGGGATCTACAAGCACTGAAACGTGAAAATATAAAATTGAAACAAAGCATTTTTTTCAATTTAGGCTTTTTTATTTTATTTGCGTTGAGCTAAGCATAACTTTTACCGGAAAGGCAGAGCTTTTACCAGGAAAAAAATGAACGAAGAAATAAATTAACGTAATAAATTGTATAGAGACCAAGGATGTAAGAGAGGAGGAGATGATGGACTTTAAATGGAAATTTTGATTTCTAACTGCAAACTTTTTATTTTTCTCATTTTCTGAACAGCTTGATAAAAATAGTTGAAGCTTCTCCTCCACAGAGGTAACAGCCCAAATCGGACCTTGCCTCGTCGTGGAAAACTTTTCGATTAAACTTGGACCATTACGGCTGAAAATCCGAAACATTTTTAAATTTTCCCGAATTGAAATAAGAATACACGCGAAATATTAATAAGCCAGCTATTTCTTTTAATAAAAAATATCTACCAACCACATGAATAAAATTATTATCAATTAATTTGAACAGAGCCATTGCGAAATATTCGGATAAATTTTTTTTTTATATGAATATAATTTGTTTTTAAACATTTTTCCAAATTTTTCGATTTTGTGACCGAACGTACGAATTCCGAAATACTTTATAGATCTAATGAGATATCGAATTCGCTATTACTTCTAAAAACTTCAAATATAATTGTCTAAGCGTTTCTCACGAATTCAGGCAAATCTTTTAGATATAATAAAATATCAGATTCACTTTTACTTCAATGCGCTTTATAACACCTAAAAACTAATTTCTGGATCTTAGGATATTCAATCTTTAAGGGAGTGTCAAAAAAATTCTGTACGATCTAACGAATTCTTACATATCTCTTAGGTCTGATGATACGTCGCATTGTTTTTAGTCAAACACTTACCTACCTAAAAGTTGGTTTCATAGCTTTATGATATTTTACTACAAAGGGATTACGAAAAGGGTATATTTTTTAATAATATTTTTAGATCAATATTCTTTAAAACGTTTTATGATTTATGTTCTTATATGCAGAGGAAGTATTTAAAAAATTAAAAATAATCTTATTTTGTTTTCGTCTTTTCAAAACTTACGAATTCACAAATTGGATATTGTAGGGTAAAAAATTTAAATAAATGTTTCGGCATCAAGAGTCTAAACAAATAAAAATAATAACGTAAAACTTTACAACTTTTAAATAGGCAATTTAACAAATGATCTGTCCACTGAAGATGCTAACTATCTCAAAAAGCAAAAAAATATATCGAATAATAAAATTTAAAATATTTCCATTTTCGCAATTTAATTCCAACAAAACTCAAGTTCTTCTTTTCTAATTTAATATTTCTCATCATTAAGAACTAAATTTTTTTCTTATTGTTTTGTACGATATACTCGTATACGTATACCTAATAATTATAAATCATTTCGAGCAGAAAATTAACGGAAAAAATCAATTATGAATTACATTCTTGCTTTTATTAGCTGCAATTGAGGTCGGACTAATGTGATCGATGCCAACGGCGAGAGAAGAACTTCAAGCAATCTAACGAGCATTAGATAACGTCCATTAACTACTATTTTGTGTACATCTATACAATGTAGAAAATCATGTGTGTGCCTTGCTATTCTTTTGGCATTGACATTAATGTTAGACCATCAATTATTCGTTTTGATGTAATAAATTTGTTTGTACTGTTCGTTTTTATGAATGGACGTAAAGATCGTAACTTTGGAAGCAAGTTCATGAAAATTACAGTTAAAATTGAGATTGAGAGCATACCAATTAAAAAGATGTAATTCGATTACAGGTTATTTCATAATGGATTAATGAGCCTGCATTTCTAGTCCAATCACCCCAGAGGTCGTAGGTTCGAACGGCGTACACGACAATTTTTCTTATACCCCATTTTCTTCTAACAATATCCACTCCCTTAAATACAATTTCTAGCAATCCTTTCACAACTAACTCCTTCCTGCTCTCTAGAAGGTTTGGAGGTAGGGTAACAATCTATCCCCGGGAACAAATTATGTTGAGGACCTTCAAGAGAAAAACCGGACCAAAGGCAGGAAAGGCTGTACTGTAACTAATATGATCAGAGGAGGCTTATCAGAGAGCAAGGCTCGATTTGGACCATTGTGCTATAGGAGAGAAGAGATAAGCATTGGATTAGTGTATTAAATTAAAAAAAACAATTCGATATCTCATCACATGTAGGTAATTTATTTGAATTTGTAAAAACGTTCAGAATAATTTCACATCCTCTTGGGAGTTGAATATCGCAAAATCGTGAAATTGATTTTGAGACGCTTACATATGAAGCCTATAGAAGCAGGCCCGTGCGCACGGGGGGGGGGGGTTGAACCCCCCCCCCCATTGGCCTATTTTCATAGGGAAGTTTTTTTTTTTTTTAAGTTCATCACATTTAGTATGGGGGAACTTGAGAAACCCCCCCCCCATCATACTTTCCTGCGCACGGGCCTGTATAGAAGTAAAGTAAATGCAAGTTCGATCTCATAAAGGGGCTTAATATCGAAAAATGATTAAATCGGGATTTTCTTCGACTAAATTTAAAGCCTTTAGAAGTGAAAGTCAATTGATAACATATTAGACCTAAGAAATAAATCAGGATTCGTGAAAATGCACACAACCACTTTACACCCCTTTTTTTTAGAAATTTCTACTTGCTTATATTTACATGGTAGCGTAAGAAGGACTTTATGGCTTCAATTCGTTATAACTTTTTAATTTCAGATTAAATTATAGTTTTTATTTTTGGTTTAAAATGGAACTTAAAAAAATTTCCAATTTTAAGGTTAAAATTGGGATTTTTTTTAAGTTTAAAAGGTGAATTTTAGTGACCTTAACATGGAAGTCAAAGTCTCGCAAATGATAGCCATTTTCTGTTTCGCAAATTCGTGCTTTTCATACACTTTTATTAAAGTGTTAATTCAAAAGAATATCCAGTGAATTTCTTCATTCGAAGTTGAAATTTACTGATTACAAATTGAAATTTACTGACCGAAAATTACATTAAAAGTGACTATTACATCCCAATGTAAATTTACTTGAAAAGGTGTGGCATATTTACCTACTATGCAAAAATTTAAAATTCAATGAATTTTTTTTTTAAATTTAATTTTAGTTTTAAAGACTTTCTTATGGGACCGTCCGAGATAATTTTAAACAAATAATCGAATTTTAGATTGAACATTTTAATTAACGATTTCCTAATTTATTGTGTATGGAAAGCGAGTATTTGGGTAATTTCAGATCTAATGAATTTTTTTTTTCAGGTTTTAGTTTATGCTGAAGAATTTTTTGAACCAGATTAAACTTATTATGTAGTACTTTTCATTTAGGTTAAGAAGAATAAAGAATTATTGAGATTACGAGAAATAGTACACAAGTTTCAAGTTCCATAATCGGAAAATTGTTATATCGTAGTTACGAATTAATTTTTAGTCAGTTTAATCAGTTCAGATTTCCAAAATGACTTTGACTTTATGCCTCCATCATTTTGCCACAATAAAATTGTAATAATAAAAAAGCAATATGGAGATAACGGGTATTTACCTAGTAAACTGGGTATAATTATAAGTTATCAGTAGAATTTTCGGTTTCCACTTACTAAACACTTAATTACCCGAAATGCTACTGATTCGACAACGCTACAGCCAAACGATGAGTGATCTTTTCTCCGACTAGAATGCACATGGAGAACACAATCCCATTTCTTATATCCGAAGTCCAAACCAGAAAGCAAAGGAATAGTTTCAATGCAATTATGAATGAGTTTTCCTACCTTACTCATCACATATGCCGTACTGAACACACATGGTTACCAAATTGCTAAGTCACAGCATAGAACTTCTCGAATGCGTACTATATACACACTTCGTTCAGCACCACTTCATACGGTATGAAAAATAATATGGTCAGCAACTTATTCATGTGTTCAGCTGACTGTACACATCACATACCTACGTACTTATACTTTAAAAATTATAAGATTTACTTAGAGACCGTATGCATATGCATACACAGTTTGTCACATATCTCCCAAGAAATTATAATTTCCGTTTTAAGAAAATCTCAAGAGATCTAAGAGAAAAATCGAATTTCTGTGTTCTAGTCTAGAAGGAGAGTACGTAATAGTTTAAAGCTTGAGGAGGTCTTCTTAACCTGTAGCATTTTCTTTAAACTCAGTTGAAATTTGGAAGTGTTCCGCTCGAAATAGATTTCTGTTTCGTTATTTTGAAATTTTCACGATCGTGTCAGTTCTTCGTAGATTTCGTTCAAAGGCACAACTAACAGTTCGCAAAAATACAATCGTATCAAAATAGTGATTAATTATTAAAAAATAGTGTTTATTAGTGCATAAGGTGATTAAATAAAAATAACAGATAAAGATACATCTAGATCTTTTTTCTAATTAATTAAAGCTAAAATAGTACAAAATATGAGAAACACATTATTAGAAGAGGTACGTTGTTTTTTTTTTTTTGTTAGTTTAAAAATAAACCCCCCCACAAACTTTATTTAAATCGAATAGAATAGGTATCTCTCTATGGAAGACGAATATTTTCAATACTCAATATGTTTGGGAGGAAATTGCATGTGAATCACCCGCGGAAAATATGAAAATGAGCAAAAATTTACGTCTTGAAGATTATGATTCATTATCTTTTTAAAGCGGACTGTTTCTTTCTTTTTTAAGTGCAATATTCTCACTGAGTTTTATATAATAAAATTTACATCAGCTTGTATATTTTTAAAATAAGTGATTTTTGAATTTGGTAAATGTCAAGGTTATTAATTATTATCTTCGGCTTCGAATGGTAAAGTGCTAGGAATTGATGTTTAGAATAATTGTCAAAATATGACCAGTGCTTTGCATAGTTACAATATTGTTTTAAAAATAAGAAAGTATTTTACGTCATTATTGTCTTAAAAATAATAAAATATTTTACATCAACTTAAATTAAGAGATAGTAAAACTAAACAATGCGTAATCTAAAAATTTTGTAATTGTACAAAAACAATTCAAAAAAGGCGTTTCTAATTTTTGATACTCATATATACATAGCTTCAAAATTACAACAACCGAATTTTTTACTCTTTAAACAATTTTGGCACTGACAAAGAAATTTCATTATCGTCGAAAATTCAAGGACATCAAACAAAAAGACTTTCACTTTAAACACACAAAGCTAAAATTAAGAATTTCTGTTCTTCTTGACTCTCAAATGTAAACAATGAACGATATTTTTCCTATTTTATATTTAGAAATCAAAATAATTTTCATTTCAACACTAAAATTCATTATATGGTACGTACAAATCGTATGCACTTAGACTTTTCGTTTCATTTAAATGCAATGTTGACTATTAAGTCGGACATTTTTTGGCATAATAAATTGCCATGTCTAAAATGAAATCGGATCATAAATTTCGTAGAACTGATAATTTTGTTTATATTGCATCGTCTGCCATGCTTTTTAAAAAATATTGAATCAAAAATTTGACAAAAAATTTAGTCAACTTCTTGACAAAGAATTCCGTCAAATTTTTTGACAAAAAATTTAGTCGATTTTTTTGATAAAGAATTCAGTCAAATTTTTTAACAAAGAATTCAATCAAATTTTTTGACAAAGAATTCAGTCAAATTTTTCTTCATATAAAATATTTGATTATTTTTTCAGATAACACAATTCTTGTCAATTATTAATAAACCAATTATGACAATTTTAATTGCAATCACAAATTTCATAATGCTTATAACCGACTTTATTTGACGTCAAATAGTCAAATATTTGACAAGATATATATCTGAAATCGTTTAAAATTGCATATTTCATCAGAAATGGTCAAATATTTAACAAAGTAGGTCCGAAATTGTAAATGGATGTGTTTGCCTGAGAAAATAGTCTCATATTTAAGAAAACGATTTTATTTGCCAGAAAATGTATATTGCAAACTTTAGGTATGTATTTAAATTAAAAACTAGGGGGGGGGGGTGAAAAAGCTCAAATGTATCTAAAATCTAATTGCAGGTACTATAAAATTAATGCTATTCCTAGACGCTTAAAAATTATATGCCAATTAAATATTGGTTTGCTTGCAAATACTGTCTGATAATAAATTCGTAAAATTTTTTTCCAAATTGTCTGACCTGATTTATCTGGAGGTTTGGCCAATATTTTGATGTATACATATGCGATTACTTATGGCGGTTTATGTAGCTTAGGGTCATTCTCTAATGCTTTTCCTCAGCTAAGAGTTTGTGGTTTTCAAATCTAAAATCACTGAAGACTCCTCTTCTGATCTAATAAAATAGTGCACCTGGACCAAAATGCATAATGTATGATAAATGAGTCACCAAATTATTCACAAATTTATTTCAGATCAATTATGGTACTTATGTCAAAAGGATGCATCAATTTTGTATTTTGTTTAGGACATTATTTTGGTCTTATTGGTCTGAAAATATCTATGAAGACGGTCCATGGTATAGCCTCCATAGAAAAGTCTTTGACGAATTTGTGTATCATTCCGTTGTGTTCGACTTCCCTCGAACTTGCGATCGTAAATACATAGAACAAGGAAGCTCAAAATTGATAAGACTAAATCTTGCTCAAAGGGCAGAAGGCCGCATATAATGAGAAAAAGTGCCAAATTCCTTGTGGTAGGTCCCATACAAATGTTCTAATAGCACATGGTTATAGATTTCTAAAGTATCCAACTTCTAAATGCCAAAAGCCCTTATTGTGTCAGTAGGCTGGCACAGATTTCCGCTGCGTTCTGCTGCTATTTTGAATTACGTTAATCATCCCACCCATCTATCTTCACATCCCACTAGATTTACAAAATGATTAGCTAATTTTAGATTGTGATTACCTGCGTGTGAATTTTTTCCCTCATTCCCAAAGATATATAAAGAAGTTGGCTCGATTTCAAACGAGTTGAGTCAAATTCATTCAGTACAACTAGAATGAAGAGTGATGGGTCATATTCTAGTTTATTTATAAGATGTAAGACTGATGAAGTCAAAACATAATCAGGTGTAAAATGTAATGGTTTTTTACCGGTTTATGTTATAAAGACGAATTTATCAGACCCCTTATTTAGGTT
Organism: Beris chalybata; assembly: GCA_949128065.1. Taxonomy (NCBI): domain Eukaryota; kingdom Metazoa; phylum Arthropoda; class Insecta; order Diptera; family Stratiomyidae; genus Beris; species Beris chalybata. Next base: position 139,730,555 of record OX421894.1, read on the forward strand.
GAAAAATAATTTTTAAGTCAAGTTCCAACAACCTGAAAGGAACATTATTTTTTGTCGGCTCAAAAGTAGGAAGTTGCTTTCTTTATTAGCCACTTATTCATTCTGCGGCATTCCGAAACGATAACGTACTTCCCCTAGAGTTACTCATCTTTTTAAATAACATTTTTCTCCTTCAAAAAATATCCGTAAAAAAGGAATTTGACAAAAATTAATTTGAAGGTACTCCTAAAATTAAAATATTATAATATTAATATTTTAAAATGTTGAAAAAAGTGGATACTTTGTATTTTTGTTTCAGTAAGAGCATATCCTAAGGAGACATCTGTGATGGACAAAGTCTTTGAAATTTGTTAGTGTCCACTACCCATAAAATTATACAAAATAAAACTTCAGAACAAATTTTTCAAATTTCAAGTCAATCGATTGTTCAAAAACTCTCAACTTTAATAAATTCAAATTTTTTTAAAACACCTTTTTCTGTATTTCAGTTACAAGCCAACGGCTATGTAGTCCTTGAAGACTTTCTAACACCTGAAGAAGTTGAAGAACTAGTAACTGTCGGACGAAATTTGTACACAGAAGCACCCGAGGAAGACAGAATTGTTTTTAGCTCAGTCAAATCTGAAGGAGCTCAAAATTGTGAAAAGTATTTCATCGAATCCGGTGATAAAGTGCGATTCTTCTTCGAAGAAGGTGCTATCGGTGCAAATGGAGAACTGCAAGTAGATCCATCTGTGGCTCTCAATAAGGTAAATACATTTTTCAAAATTAAAAAAGCATAGTTTCACTCAAATTTTCGAATTGCATCCCCTTCAGGTGGGACATGCCCTACATACCGAAAATCCAGTATTTCAAAAAATTACGTGCTGTGATCGTGTTCGTGAAATTTGCTGGCAACTAGGATATAGAAGTCCCGCAGTACCGCAAAGCATGTACATCTACAAGAATCCAGGTGTCGGAAGCGAAGTAAATCATCATCAGGATGCAACGTACCTTTATACAGAACCAAATTCAGCAATTGGATTTTGGATAGCTCTTGAAGATGCAACCACTCAGAACGGATGCTTGCAATTCATTAAGGGATCTCACAAGAGCGGAGTTCATAGAAGGTAAGCAAAGATTCAAGAACTGAATTGGGCTGTCGCGCCATTGATTCGAACTTTTAAAGAAAAACTTAATCCAACATTTTTTTTCAGATACATCCGAAATCCTGACAAGAAATCCAACGAATTGATCATCTATGATCGACCGGCATCAATTTATCCACAATCGAATTTTACATCTGTACCAGTCAGTAAAGGTAATTGTATACATTTTTTGCTAATTGTTCTTTTATATTTTTATAATATTTCTATTTGATTCAAGGTACTTGTATTCTTATCCATGGAAACGTTGTTCATAAAAGTGATGCCAATCGATCGAAACAAAGTCGCCATGCTTACACTTTCCACGTTATCGAGACTGATAAAACCGAATATTCGGCTGATAATTGGCTACAGCCACCAAAAGACAAACCTTTTCCCATTTTTTATGAGCGGAACACTACCGAAACTTAAATCCTAATTTAAATCAAATTTGAAACAAAACCTAATCTTCGATTTTGTATATGTAATATTTTTTTATGAACCAAAAAACTCCAAACATATAAATTAATATAATTTTCAAAAAATTGTTAAATAAAATTTTGAAACAGATATTACTTATAAGTCAAATTGCGGGTAATATAAAATAAAGATTTATAAAGTATTTTTAATTTTTTGAAACAGATACAGGTGATATTGTGAATAATATTAAATTAAATGTTTCTAATTGAAATTTTATAAAGCAAATCAGTAGAAACCGGAAAATAATTTTTATTCGGAAATATTATAAATATTGTATATTATTGGAATTTAAAAACATTTTTTAAGTTTCAACATTCTACCATAATCCGTTCTATAAATAGAAAAACTCCCTTCACCGTCGTACCACACCACTCCTAATAAACATAATATTTTTGCAATATGGCACTACTATAGGTCTATCTAAATACTAAATTTCAGCTATCCATCGATATGGGTACGTGCGATATAAAAGTCTGAACTTTTTTTTATCTTACCCACTTAAAGGGGTATATTAAGTCTACTTCCCGTAAAAAACGAAGCAGCAATCTCAAACTGTTCTAGAGATTTGAGACGTTATTTACTATAACAATTCTTCCCAGTCCTCCACTTTCATGCTCCACCTTTCATACTCCACCTGCCTACTCTGAGAGCAGTAATATTTCTATTGTCAAATGTCTTTATGCACTCTTTTGATTTTTACTATTTATGTGGAAATTCCAACATAAGTGTAAAAATAAATCACTAAAATTAGTAAATTTATTAACTGCTGGTGTGGAAAGGCAAAATCTTACAATGCGTAAAATTACACACATATTTATGTTTGCTTATTATAATTATTAATTTATTCATAATATAAATGAATACATGTAACGAAAAAAATTACTACGCATCAAGCATCAAAATCACATCCAAAATGCGTAATTTTATACACAATGACAAATTATTACACATAGAGAATGAAAATGTGTATAAAATTACGCATTTTCATACAAAATGCGTAATTTTATACTCAATGATAAATTTTACTCATTGAATATGGAAAATTTCACGCGATGATGCAATATTACTTCTAAGTTAGTAAATTCATGAATTAAATGTGTTAAAATACACACTTTTAAGATTTACTCTTAATTTTGTTAAATTGAATGAAAATCCGTACATTTACAACATCAAAGCGAAATATTTTACTGCTTTATGGAAAGTCATTTTCACAAAAAAAAATTCTGTGTATGGTTATAATTAATTTTTCAGCTTTAATAGTCGTTCAAAGCAGCGAAAAAAATACCGAATTTTACAATCCACCGCATCTAATGTCCGACCAAAACCTAATGGATTTATTTCATACCTACCCACACTATAACCACAAACTTTCAAATATTCTTAAATTAGCAATTAAGTACACATTGCTCTTCTGAGAATGATTTAAAAAACTGCCAACAGTCTGGGCACAACTTTATTATTTTTTGGGTAGAAGTCCTAAACGTGTTTAATGCTGAACAACAACCTAAGGAATAATCAGGGGTGATTGAAAATGTATTGTTTATGTTGTCCTTCAGCAGTCCTATTGCCCTTCTTAACATTAAATGCGTTCCGGACTTCTTAACTAAAATATAATGAAATCGCGCCAAGACTGTTAGCAGATTTTTTTTATTTGATTGTTCTAGTAGTGCATCTACATATATATTCTAAGTTTCAACTTTCTAGCATAAGCCGTTTCTAAGAAATATAAAAATACTAGAAATACAGGGGTAAGGTATCTTGCTACCCCTATTAAACATTTTTTTTCTCTAGTGTGTCTCTATAATTTCAGGGTGGCAAATTCTTTTGAAATTTCAGGTCGATCACAATACCTACTACTATTATTAAAAAAAAACAGTAAAATTTAACTTCAAAACTGATTTTTAAAGCGTTAAGGGAACGAAAATAACGACTTAATTAAATGTGAATTTTATGTCCCATAACACATTGGAAATGAATCGCTTTCGATTCACATTATAGACATTTAGCAATTTTTTTTCCGATCGAGAGCATTTTTGGCATTTATTTCCTAATGCTCAATCTAAATGGAACAATATGATTTAGTTAATGAAGCTAAATGGTCTCACGAAACACCAAATCTGAATAGGTATTTGAGATTAATGGCCATTAAGAGTGCGTCATATTTACTAAGTAGAATACATAGGTAGGTACCCTAAACTCGCGTTGTTAACTTCAAATTTACTTCCAAAATCCACAAAAAATTCACTCTTCTTCATCAGTTCATAGTATCGGAACAAAAAACACTGCGTCCGATTTCAAAATATTTTTTTAGTAATGTTTACAAAACAAGTTGCCCCCTATATCAGTTTCTTATAGAAGTTTCAGAGCTTTGTTTTTATTAAGATTATAATATTTTCGTAATTTAATTCAGTTTTTCATGAAGATTTATTATTTTTAGAATATATGTACATGTATAGGTTCAATTCAAATTTATGTTTATGAATTATAGTATACAGTTGCTATGTTTATTATCGCTTTGTTCTTAGTATCGCTTTAGAACCATGTGACCAAGTTCATAGACCTATAAAAATCGTTCTTACAGTTCAAATACAAATGTAAATCCGACTTATCATTTAACAAATGGAAAGTATATTCTTAACTATATTCTGTAGGAGGAGTCCTCTGACCCAAAACCTAAAAATGCCACATATTTCAGTTTTGTTTGTATAAATGTTGAACTCTTCTATACAGGGATCACATCAAAATAACAACAGCACTATCGTGGCAGTCCGATTAAAATAATATTTAAGTATTCTCTTGGGACTGGGACGGAAAGTTCGCTCTAGATTAGAGGAGGAAACCGCTTTGGATTATCACTCGACACAAATGAAATTCAGAATTACGGAATGGATCAGTTCGTTATCAGTAATATTAATGTAACCTTGTGATGCTTCTTATCAACAATATCCACCTTTTCTCATCGCATATGGTAAACAACTGGACAGCGAGTATAACGGCCAATATAAAAACGGTTTCCATACTTTAGTCGGCACTCAGTTTTCTAGTGTCTATCGCGCAGAGAAGTCCGTCGAAATAAGCCAGCAAAATGGAAAAACGTAAGATTTCTTAGTTCCGATTGAGATATCAGAAATTAAATGTCTTCAAATTAGGTACACGCCTCGCAATGATGCAGTTCAATGTCAGCAAGGACAAGAACGACAACTTGCAGCGAATGGCTGCACAAATTCGAAAAGTCGTCAAGGAAAGTCAGCCCCGAATTGTTGCGCTGCCCGAATGCTGGCAAATGCCCTTCCATCCAAAATACACCAAAGAATACGCCGAACAAGTTCCTGGTGGTCCTACATGCGACCTTTTGTCCGCTCTGGCTAAGGAGTTGAATGTCTATATCGCTGGTGGATCGATTGCTGAAACTGATGGCACCAACTATTACAATACAGCGACGGTATTTGGACCGACTGGAAAACTCATCGGAAAATATCGTAAGGTAGGTCTAGGCTGAGAATTTCCCAAAAGAACGATGAAGCAGTTCTTAATCCGAACATCTTAGATTCACCTGTACGATGTCGCCATTGCTGGAGCGGTCTGTTTCAAGGAATCCGATGGATTCAGTTCGGGTGATGAAGTCTGCATTGTTGAAATCGATGGTCGCAAAGTCGGAATCGGTATTTGCAATGATATTCGCTATGATGAATTCTGTCGGGTTTTCCGCAATAAGGGTAAGAATCTTCATGCACCTTTGGACTCGACTTAAGGAAACCTTATTTTTTCACTCACCAGGTTGTGAGATGATAATTTTCCCATTCGCGCTGGTAATATCCCAAGGAAGTGCCAATTTTGAAACAGTCTTAAGATGTCGAGCACTCGACACTCAGATGTTTGTTTGCGGAGTTTCGGGAGCACGCGATGAAAACTCAGTCTACGTACAATGGGGCCATTCTTTGCTGATCAACCCATGGGGACAAATTGTTAAGGAAGCTGGGGAAGGCGAAGAAATTATTGTTGCTGACATCGGTAAGATTGCTTTGGAAATGGATTTTTTTTTTAAATACTTAGCACAATTTTCAAATTTTTAGACTGGACACTGATGGATGATGCAAGAAGTCAAGTGCACCTCTTCGAACAAAGAAGACCCGATGTATACAAATCGGCTTAATAGTAATTTAAGAAAATTTAAATTTTTAATTGTATTTCTATGAAAGAATAAAAAAAATAAACCAATTAAATTCGAGAATATTTTTTATCGATACTTTTTTGTCTGATTCCGAGAACTTACTTTGGAAAAAGCTAGCTTCTCAATTTTTTTACGTTTGAAACTTGAGAAACACATTGGACCTCGTCTACTTATTTTATAAATTAGAAAGCAGTATCTGGAAAGCTTCTTGCGATATGTAGGATAGACCCCCTATTCATAATCTGAATACTTCCCTAATATGACGAATATCAATATACGTACTATGTTTCAACTTTGCGTCATATGCTGTTCGTGGGACATGGTAAGGTTAGGTGGGTGCCCGTTTAGAGCGACAAAACACATAGACCGCAAATGGGTCCGGTGTAATTCCACAAGTACGGCAAGAAGTACCTGTATGCCCTAGACCACATCTTAGATAAATCACCACGCCAGCAGTATGACAAACTGCAGTAGTTTGTCTAGCTTAAAGTTTGCGAATTCGCTCAAGTCCATTGCGAAGCACGTACCAAAAGTACGTACGCATTTAGGAAGAAGAAACAATTTCCCCACAGTCCAGTACGCTACTGCGTCTCCAAAATTTATGTTTGTAACACTTCCCTGTTGCCTACACCAATGGATAAGCTGAAATCAAACTTCTAAATATAAATATAAATATAATGATCAAAATTCTACTACATCTCGAGCAAAGTCTATATTAAACCGTATGCCACTTTGTCAAATATTTGACTATTCGACTGGCAAATGTACTCAAGCTTTTACTTGCGACAATATATTTTTTTTACTGTAAACGAGGTCTTTTTTACCGAAAAAATTTTATAAAATAGTTCGTCAAATTTGTTTAGTCATATATTTGACAAATTTTACAATATATGACATATTGTATAATTTGAATGCGAAATTTGGAAATCATATGGAAATACGAGGTTAGTGTTATATAATTCATTCCCTTGCCATTATATTTCTAGAAATTGCATAGAGATAGACAATATTATGCTTCAACTCAGGACTGTTTTTTACGAGAGATTAGATAATGAATATGTTGCTCACCGCTCCTGTACGCCACTGCGCTCAATCAAAATCACATTATTCCAACAATTTGAAGTGTCCATACAAAAATGCCACTTTGTCAAATATTTGTCAAATAGTTAATTGCGAACTTCATTTTTTAATACTAAAATATTATGCTATCAAAAATTGAAAAATGTTAGATAAGTCGATATTAGACTCTATGCCACTTTGTCAAATGTTTGTCAAATAGCATAGCCGACAAATTTGTGTACCGTATTTTTTAGTTGTCTTACACATTGCCTGTTTTAAGAGAAAACCTTAAGTTATTGTTTGGTACAATTTTTATTGGGCAGCATGGCGTACAGTCCCATACAAGCTTCAAGTAAGTTCTTCATTCGTTAAAGTTGATTCGTCGCTTACAAAGTTTCAGGAAAATGTGTGTATTTACTAAAGTTTGATGATAATCTTTGATGTGTCTGAGCACAGTTTAGCTATTGTTGGCAATTTTGCAGACAGTAAAGCTTTTCGCGATTCAAGCGCCTTATTGCGTGAACAAATTTAGTTGTAACGAGAGTATAGGGCAAAGAAAATAATTTTAAAATGCTAAACAAGTCGGAGGAAATTAACATTGAGCACTCAGAAAACAATTTGGTGAATGAATATGCATTGCAGGAGAATATACCTGCCTAGTTTTTGTATTGTGTCCACATATCTGCTAAAATTTGAATAAGGTAAAGACAAATTTAATTCCAATTGAATGTGCATAAAAAACTGTATTTTACACGAAATAAAAATGCGTAGCTCTGACCCCAAATAACAAGCACTTCGATAATATCCTTACGGTCAAACAATCGTCAGTAAATTGTTAACGATTTATAAAAAAATCACATGTGATATGCACGTCCATTTCTGAAACTTTAATACCTACCATCTAAAAATAAATTATTCAATCTTCACAAAACTGATTGCACTATTGGTTCAAATTATACTCACTTTAGTGAACCATAGGTGAATCATTTCTAAATCATGTTTAAGATTCCTAAATGATTTCACAATAGGTGTAGTTTGAGAATCGGTTTTGATCATCAGAGAATTTGTTGAATTACTTGTGAATCGATATCGAAGAATTTGATGAATTATTTGTGATTTGATATCGAAAAATTTGATGAATTATTAGTGAATCGATATTTTAAAAATTTGATGAATTATTAGTGAATATATTTCGAATAGCAAAACATATCAAACTCGCAAAGGGCAACAGAAGTCTTACATTTAAAATTTAAAAAGTACTTGGCACCAACATCAAAATTGTCAGCTTGTAGTACTGACATACGATTCTTGAAGCTGTCTTTTACGGTAGCATTTTGGTTCACATGCATCTTAAAAAAATGTATACAATATCCATAATAAGTTCAATATTTTGTTCGAGTTTGGATATTATTTTGTCTGGTGTGAAACACTAATTATATAATGTTATAATTTAATTAACGAAGTAGACCTTGGTTCCATCCCATGAAGAGGAATATATTGGGAATATTATCATAATTAAAAATAGAAATAAAAATCTCATTAGGTGTTATGAGTCACAAGACAAATAGCTTATTAATAATTTCAATTTAATAGCTGTACCTCCCAAAAATAATTATTAAATAAAAAATATCAAAGTAAATTATCAGCTTAACCTTAATGTCGAATGTCGCTATTATCAAGACTATTATCAAAGCAGTTCGAATTTTTGCATTTTGTAAACAAGAAAGACCTATATAAAACCCGAAAGAAATTCATCCCAATTCAATTCTTGGCACATTTCGGAATAGAACCAACATCATGGAGAAAGGTAGGTCCAATAACAATTACAAGGAGCTAAACAAGAACTGATCTGATTCTCAACAATAGTCTGTCGCATTGCATTGATCCAACATCACGTTGGTAAGGATAAGGACGATAATTTGGAGCGAGCCCTTACAAAAGTCCGGCAAGTGGTGAAGGAGTATCATCCAAGGGTGGTTGCTCTTCCCGAATGCTTCAACACTCCCTATCATCCAAAATACTTTGCCGAGTATTCTGAATCTGTTCCGGATGGTCCGTCTTGTCAACGTTTTGCAGCGTTGGCCAAGGAGCTGAACATTTACTTTGTTGCTGGATCGATTCCGGAAAAGGATGGAAAACATGTCTACAATTGTTCGACAGTTTGGTCACCAGCTGGAAAACTTATTGGAAAACATCGCAAGGTAATTGAAATGAAGAAATCATATTTTTTATAGACTCATGGAATTTTGATCAGGTTCACCTGTACGATACTGCCATTGAGGGAGACATTCATTTCAAGGAGTCCGATGGATTCACACCTGGAAATAACTTCACAATGGTCGATATCGATGGACACAAAGTCGGTATTGGTATTTGCAATGATATGCGCTTTGACGAATTCTGCCGGATCTACCGCAACGAAGGTAACCCTCTCAAGGATTTATTAAAAGGACATTGAAGAAAAATTTTAAATTCTCTGGATAGGTTGCGAGATGATCATCTGGCCATATGCTTTGGTTGTTTCACAAGGAGAAAGACATTTCGAGACGTTGTTAAGATGCCGTGCTCTTGATGGACAAATGTACGTTTGCGGAATTTCAGCTGCTCGTGATGAGAAATCGGAATGTGTTCAGTGGGGACACTCCATGGTGGTTGATCCGTGGGGTCAAATTGTCAAGGAAGCCGGTGAACGTGAAGAAGTAGTCGTTACTGATATTGGTAAGAAACTTAAAAGTTGAAAATACAAGGTTTTCCGGTAAATACTGTTAAATTTATTTTGTGTGACGTTTCGGACTCGACTGAGTCCTTTATCAAACTGATCCTCAGTCGAGTCCGAAACGTCACACAAAATAAATTTAACAGTATTTACCGGAAAACCTTGTATTTTCAATTCAAAATGTACTGTGAAAACATTCATCAAAAATTAACTTAAAAGTTTTCTTTTCTTTATTATTAAAAACAAAAATTTTATATAATTTTTAGACTGGAATATTGTCATGAAGACCAGGAAGCAAGTACCGCTTTTTGAGCAACGCCGAACTGATTTATACAATTGCGAAAGGAAAAAGTTCTAAAGATTTGTGCAAGCAGAACTTTCATTTATAAACGATTATTCTGTGGCATTGTGTACCTCGTTATAAAGTGCAATAATAATTGAATAAATTTTGAACTAAACACTTATTTTCCTTAACTTGCCATATTTCAATTGAGGGGTCACTATCGTCGCTCATTCCCTGGCTACGAGATTGCTATCTGCCGCCAGTGGATATTTCAGTTATATATTACCAAAGTCCCGAAAAAAAAGTATTTTTCAAATTCGTTAATTTTAATACCAGTTAAAATGTAAGACTTCCTACTTGAATAGGCTTTGATAACCCTACAAAAAAAACTATGCCAAAAATCCCTTTTTACGCGAATTTCTCGAGTCAAAATTGGCTAGTCCTAAGTCCAAAGACTACAAAAATTAATTTCTCTTATTGTATTAATGAGTTAAGAGATTGATATTAAATTGCTTTTGGTTTTCAAATTCTTGGAAGGAAAAAAAATATTTCTGGCTCAAATGCCAAAAAATTAAAACTTTAGCTAAATATTAATGAAAAATTGTATTTAACAAAATTGTTCATTTTTGGGTCATAATGTTAATCCTGCGTTTGCAACGTTGGTAGATATACATTGCCCAGTTTTTGATGGAAATAGAAAATTTTATTTCCAAAAACTATAAGTCGTATAATCATCAAACAATAGGGATTTTACAGGAAAATTAATTTTTTGTAATAGATTTTTAATGTTTTTATATTTGTAAGGAATATCTGCAAATATTTTGTGTCCAACTTTATTAATTTGTGGAGAGAAGTCCAGAAAGCGTTTGATGTTAAAACTGACAACCTAATGAAATAACGTTCTAAATAGCTTCTTCCGGACAGATGGATTTTTTTTAGTTTTTTTTTTTGTGTTCACTAGTCTCAAAATGTGAAATAACAAAATTTCAGGGTAGCAAATTTTTTTGAAACTTCAGGTAGATCACAATACTTTATTATATAAAAATAATAACCGTAAGAATTAAATTGGTTCACCTTTACCCATTTGTTTGTGGGATTATAACACTTTAATTTGGGAAAAAAAAACATAAGATCAAAACCCCTTTCTCGAAACTGACCAGACCCCATTTTGGTAATTTTCTACAATCGGATCGGTTACGAAAAATTATATTAACCCCATTTGAACCTAACTATCCAATAGATCATAGCTTCAGTAACTCTGATTTATTACGTGTTATTCCGTGCTGCTATTTCATCCTGATCATTGTTGTTGCGATTGACATCAAAAACATGCTACAAAAACGTCTACACACAAGATGACTAGGAATAAATGTTAACCATGAGACTTAAATAACGAATTGTATTTTCAGCAAAGATGAATTATCCTGCAGCTAATTACATTTGATTGTCCATAGATACTAACAAAACACACGCAAAGAACGTAGCATGAAATTATATTGCCCAATAAAATTAATATGAAATAGCCAAATTTATTGAACCGAAAAAGTGCATTGTAATTTCTCTGTTCAATTATCAAGCCACATAAAAGCATATTTACAAGAATGATTAACTTATCATGTTGCAAAATAAAAGAAATTTTGTAATTATCATTATCACTTCAAAGCAAAACAAATCATCGAAAGAAAAAAAATAATCTGGTATTAACTAAATAATTCGAACTATTAAATAGACAGATTAAAATAAAAGGGGGCTTATCACTTGATGTATTTAACCCCGCGACATTATTATCAGAGATACGGTCTCTATTGACACTGTCACCTATATAAGGAGCCGCTAGAATCGAACTCGACACCAGTACTTCGATCTGAAGCGTGGAACACCAGCTAGAACATGGAAAAGAGTAAGTTCTAACTTGTATCCGAAAGTAGTAAGTGCGATTCAAATCGAATCATTTCTTAGGTTCACGAATTGCTTTGATTCAACACTATGTGTTCGAAGACAAGGACGAAAACTTGGAACGAGTGATTGGAAAAATTCGACAAGTCGTCAAGGAATCGAAACCAAGGATCGTTGCTTTGCCTGAGTGCTTCAATACTCCGTACGATACCAAGTACTTCCGTGGCTACTCCGAACCAGTTCCAGATGGTCCAACCTGCAAGCGTCTATCCGCTCTTGCCAAGGAGTTGAACATCTACTTGGTGGCTGGATCGATTCCGGAAAAGGATGGTGACAACGTTTACAATTGTGCCACCGTTTGGTCTCCAGCCGGAAAATTGATTGGAAAGCATCGTAAGGTGAGTAGTCGTCGGGGTATGACTGTTTTCCCAAATTTATTTGACATATTTTCTATCATAGATCCACCTTTACGATACTGCCATCGAAGGAAAAATCACCTTCACCGAATCTGATGGATTCACTCCCGGAAGCGATTTCACTATTGTCGAAATCGATGGACACAAGGTTGGAATTGGTATTTGCAATGACATGCGTTTCGACGAATTCTGCCGCTCTTACCGTAACGCTGGTAAGTTCTTCAAAACAACTTAGGTCCTGGGATCCTAGACTCAAGAATTTTCATTAAAACTAGGATGCGAGATGCTTATCTGGCCATTCGCTCTGGTCGTATCTCAAGGATTGAACCATTTCGAAACGCTCTTGAAGTGCCGAGCACTCGACAGCCAGTTCTACGTTTGTGGAATTTCGGCAGCTCGTGATAAGAACTCACCCTGTTTCCAATGGGGTCACTCAATGGTGGTGGACCCATGGGGTCAAATCGTTAAGGAAGCTGGTGAAGGTGATGAAGTTGTAGTTGCTGATATTGGTAAGTCGAAAATATTTGCTCAATTTTAGAAACGATAGTTACTAGTTTCATTGTTCTTAGATTGGAAGGTTGTGACTGATTGCAGGCGTCAAGTACATCTATTCGAGCAACGTCGTACTGACTTGTACAACTGCGAGAGGAAGAAGTTGTAATTTTTTTACTAAAGTGGAATCTAGTTTATCTAAGAATCGAATAAGAATGTGAACAAATAAAAACGTAATACCAAAGAAATTAAATTGTATAGTTCTTTGTTTTGATTAAACAAAATATCCTCTTAATTAACCCTACTTCTTGTCTGAATACCTACGTACAAGCTAGCTTATCGAATTTTCAATGGAGTAGAAAGCAACTACTGCAAAAAATTACATTCACACAAATATCTTTAATATTTTTTGTTGGATATACTATCTGTTCGTTTCACTCCTGATCAGTTTCCCGTTAGAGATTTTCCTTCTCCCTCATAATCTTAGTGAACATTGTTTGCAGTTACCATGTAAACCGGCCTTTATTGCAATAGTAACAATATTTTTATTTTGTTTTATAAAATCATATAATACAATTTTTTAATGGCAAAATTTTTTTAATGATCTAAAAATTCTAAAATAATTTGTTTTATTATAAATATATCTTTATCAAATCAATGAATCCGAATTTTTTTCACCATATTCTGTCACACTAAATATAAATGAGTACAATAAATCCAGAGTTATGAGTTTTTTACACTTTAATTTAGAAAAAATAACATAAGATGTAAACCCCTTTCTCCAGAGTGACTGTACCTCATTCTGGTAGTTTGATCGGTTACGAAAAACTATATTATTTTCATTTGAACCAACTATCGAATAAAATATACCTTCAGGAGCTCTGATTTATTGCATGTTATTCCGTGCTGCTATTCCATCCTGATCATGGATTTTTCGATTGAGAGCGTAAAAGTGTTGATTTAGGAAATGAGTCTACGTAAAGATGACTAGCAATAACTGAGACGGATCGACGGACAAACTGTTTCGAGCTATTCGTATTGACAGATTCAATGCATCCATCCCCACGAACTGGATGGTATAATATCCATGATTTAGAATTTTGAAGAGTTGTTTATTTTTATGGAACGAATAACAACGTGCCGATTTTTTGTTCAACACTATTAACAACTCCACAAAAGTCCCAAAGAGGGATATACAACTATTTACTACACAGTCTGTGTGTACCTATATTGGTCTGTCTAAAAATAATGTTCATATGGTAGTATAAAAAATGCCAGTACCAAACAAACAAATTATTTCAATAAAATGAACACAAAATAAATCAAGCTTGATCAAAACTATGGTTCAAATTAATGCATTTCAATTTTTATTCAACAGATCTGACAATTGCTAAATTAATTATTATTTGATTTCTTAAAATTTTCGTATGAATACAAAATTTAGAGATCCTTAAAATTACTAAAATATTGCGGATAAGTAAACATTTATTTAATTATTTGTGAAAAATAATTGCTACATTGAACTGAAAAGATTGTTAACAATCCGGACCGACGGACCAACTGCCACAAGTTTGAATTAACTTATAATATCTGTGTTCCAAACTTTTCTAAAGGCTGCTACATTACATAGGACCTCAAAAAATGTCAATTTTTCAGGAAAGTTCAAAAATTAAAACTATATTAGTGCTTAGATGCATCTGAAGTGCTACAAAGCCATCATACACTTTCCTTCCATATTACTAAAAAAAACACTTTTCCTGAATATAGACTTTTTTGATTTAACTATGGTAACTATTTCAACTATTTCGTTTTGCATTCTCAAATCCATCTCAAATACCTGGAATATCTTTTAATGTAAGCAAAACTAATTGTAGTCAGTTATATATTTTTATTTTCCATTTAAATCTCTTTGAATATCAAAAAGTAGTAAATCAGAATCCTTAGGACTTCTTTCTCTCGCAGTTGTACAAGTCAGTGCGACGTTGTTCGAATAGATGTACTTGACGCCTGCAATCAGTCACAACCTTCCAATCTAAGAACAATGAAACTTGTAACTATCATTTCCAAAATTGAATAGATATTTTCCACTTACCAATATCAGTGACTACAACTTCATCACCTTCGCCAGCTTCCTTAATGATTTGACCCCATGGGTCGACCACCATGGAGTGACCCCATTGCAAACAGGGTGAGTTCTCATCCCGAGCTGCCGAAATTCCACAAACGTAGAACTGGCCGTCGAGTGCTCGGCATCGCAATTGCGTTTCGAAATGGTTCAATCCTTGGGATACGACCAGAGCGAATGGCCAGATGAGCATCTCGCATCCTAGTTGGAATGATAATTAATAAGTCTAGGATTCCAGGAACTAAGTTGTTCTGAAGCACTTACCTGCGTTACGGTAGATCCGGCAGAATTCGTCGAAACGCATGTCATTGCAAATACCAATTCCAACCTTGTGTCCATCGATTTCGACAATAGTGAAATCGCTTCCGGGAGTGAATCCATCAGATTCGGTGAAGGTGATTTTTCCTTCGATGGCAGTATCGTAAAGGTGGATCTATGATAGAAAATATGCCAAATAAATTTGGGGAAACAGTCATACCCCGACGACTACTCACCTTACGATGCTTTCCAATCAATTTTCCGGCTGGAGACCAAATGGTGGCACAATTGTAAACGTTGTCACCATCCTTTTCCGGAATCGATCCAGCCACCAAGTAGATGTTCAACTCCTTGGCAAGAGCGGATAGACGCTTGCAGGTCGGACCATCTGGAACTGGTTCGGAGTAGCCACGGAAGTACTTGGTATCGTACGGAGTATTGAAACACTCAGGCAAAGCAACGATCCTTGGTTTCGATTCCTTGACCACTTGTCGAATTTTTCCAATCACTCGTTCCAAGTTTTCGTCCTTATCTTCGAACACATAGTGTTGAATCAAAGCAATGCGTGAACCTAAGAAAAGATCAGATTTGAATCACAATTACATACTACTTTCAGAGATAAGTTAGAACTTACTCTTTTCCATGTTCTAGCTGGTGTTCCACCCTTCAAGATTGAAGTGCTAATGTCTAATAAAATTCAAATTGGGCTTTATATAGGTGCTAGAATGGCAAGTGACTGGCAAGATTGACAAAACGATTGTAATGTCGGGTGGGTTGAAATATTGATAACGCATTTTTTTCTGAAAGGATTTTTCTGAAATTCATACGTATGAAACTAAATTAGAGTTTTCAAATTTTATTCATTAATCAGTTAAATAATTTGAAACAAAAAAGGTCAAAGTCATGACATCGAGATCAGCCACAAAAATATAATGAGACTTCAAGTGATAGTCTAACAGCACAAACTCAGACGCCAGCTAAACATTTTAATCTTTATATAAAATCTATAAGTAGTAAAATAATTTCAAATAAAAAATGTAAACATCAAAGTATTGTCTTATCTATAAATGGGAGTTAAGTCATTTTACTTTATTTTTTTAATAATAAACAAGTAAAGAAAATCGCGTTTCGGATTTCTACCAAAGAAATAATACGCAAATAGTTTATTTATTTTTTCAATTTTAATAAAAACATAGGTGGTAAAATTATCAGGTTAATTATTCATAAAATTATGAAACCGATTTTTATGTAATTATGTAGAAAGTCCGTTAAAATAAAAATCAATTTGATCTGATCAGATTAAAGAGATTTATCGGAATTCGTGAAAAGTTTAGAAAATTATAATCATTTAATTTCTCCTTGGTAGTGCATACCGAAAATATTCAAATATCACTATTTTACACCAGCTTATAAATTAATTTATAAAAATTCGAAATATAAAAAATTCAGTTATACTTAAAAAAAATACACAACATTATTATAGTTATTCATAGGATGAACAGAAAAAAAACCTTTTCTGAAAGATATGACGAAATTTGTGATAATGTTTATCTAAATGAGTCGATCTATAGTTTTAATGGCTACCACTTAATCTTAACCGCTTTCTTGACTAACCCAAAAAATTTAAAAGTTGTGCCCAGACTATTGGTTGATTTTTTTAGTGTCTCCTATCAATTTATTTAAACTCCTAAACTAAGAAAATTTTTGTTCCTTAAATTAATTTATGGTACCTATCTTATGACATATAATATTTATACAAAAATTTCAAAATCACGCCACAATTTTCTAAGCAAATTTTACTGCATATATCTGAATCATCAGAATAATACAAAATTTTACTACACAATGTTCTTATAATAGCAGGCACGTTTTATAGTAACGAAAGAAAAAATATGTAAATATTAGATTAGAACTCAATTCGCATAATCGATCTGGTAATGCGCATTGTTGAAAAATGCATACCACAGCTATATTCCCTGTCTTCCCATTAGTTTATCACATTTTTTGCATCCAGATGTGAACTGTAATTAAAAGGTTATTTATTTTTCTTATTTCTTATAAAAAAAAATACATATTGATACTATGAAGAAAGAAGTTCAAAGTCAGTATTTGAGATAGCGCCATAGCTCCCGGATTATTAAAGCAATTACAGTTCAGTCCGTTATCATGGAAATTGTTCAGAAAAAAATAGAAATTAAATAATAAGAATTTATTGCTTATTTCATAATAAAATTTATTAAGTGGACCACACGTAGATTAGGAAATCGATCAAGGAAAATAAAAATGCATAAGAAGTTAAATCAAAAATATTAAAAAAAAAATGCTGGTAGTCGCAGTCACTGTCGTAGTGACAGCCGTAGTCAGAGTAGCAGTAGTCGCAGTTGCATTTAATTGTTTGCACTGATCGACGCGAGTTGAACATAAATATTAAATAATATACTTATGTATCATAAGATGGAAAAATACTTTTAAAACTAGAGCTTTAGAAGGATTTTTTTTCAACAAATAAGTTATTTTAAAAATATATTATAATTAAATCGATGATCTTAGTCATTAGTGTCCAAGAAATAATACCGTATGTTTTTACTCGTATATGCTTATTATTGTAATATAATAATAAATAATAAAAATATACATATTCATAATTTAATTACGAAAAATTTACATATTTTCGGTTAGATATTTAGCTATACTAATATTTGGTCAATTTTACTAAGATAATTACTATCACATCTTCTTTTTAATAATTTTCATAAATACTAAAAATATTCCTGTTTCCTTTTCAACCGTAATCACCGTTTCCAAAGCATTAAAAATGTCAGTTATACATTAGAAAAAACACACAACATTATTTTGACCGATTATATTTTTATTCATAGGTTGGACAACAAAAAAAAAATAAGCAGATTCTAATATTTATTTTTGCGAATTATGAATTCACCCAGTCAAAGGTGATCGAATTAAAAATTATATTATACCTTATCTTTTTTATTGTCTTTAATGCGACATTTAAATTAACATACGAAACTAAAGATTAAATTTAATAGAGAACAAAAAAACTGATAAATTCAAAATCATAAATGCTTCATTTTTATTTTGCTAGTGTAAAGGTCAGTTTACTTATTAGTGCAAGAGAGCGATACATATTTTTGTTGATATGATTGATGATAGCTTGTTCGAACAGCTTAAGTAAATATTTAAGAAAATTCTATAGAGAATCAATCTACCTTTATTTAGGGTATGTTTGTACCATGCTTATCAAATATTTTGGCAATTTAAATTTTAAGTATTTACTTAATTATAACAAAAGTTGATAAAGATTAAAGGAATTGTTTGAAGTTGTTAACTGAAATATGTCAATTAATTTCGAACTTATTGACTTGTCGACTGATTTTGTTTTATTCCGTTGAGTTTCTCGTTTAAATATTTATAATGTGTTCGATTTCCTTAATAATGTGAATGGAAATTTTTCATTTGCGAACCACTATGAAGTCGAACATTTTTTTAGTTTGAATTTTAGCTGATGGCCACCATATGAAATATCCGATTCCGATCATCTGGCTATTGCCATTGAACGGACATAATATTTCAAAAATCTTTACTGGAAAGTCCAATTGGAAAATGTGTTGGACAAGGTCAATGCGAACTGTTTCTTCGGATCGCATTTGAATCATCAGAGAATGTATTATTCAATTTCAATACCAATCTTACAGCTGAAGGTTCTGCCAATGATTCTTCCATACGTTTCTCGAACTGAAATATATTTCCACGAATTACATATACTGAAGTTCACCTCATACTCAAACCAAATTCGATTGTTCACATTAATTAGCGAAATATTTGACTCTAACTTCTGTAATAATATTAACGAGTACTTTCTAAGGATACGTTTGTTACTATTGGCTTCACTTCACTTCAAAAAGATGTAGAAGCTTCACTCATCTATTGACACGATAGTAGTAAGATTTTACTATAATTTCACTGTTTGGTCAGTGTAATACTTGCTTTACAGTAATGAAAAACTTATGAGGGCTGCACAAATAATTTTTAAAGTAATTTCAGTATAGTGTGGACAAATTATTGAAATAAATTTACTCTAACCTGTTGTATTTAAGTTTGAGCTTATATTTATTATCATCAGATTTATTCCAAGCGATAAGCAAAGTTCTTTTGGTAGCATTAATTCATTAGTTAATCTCCCTAAATATATGCAAGAAGTTTCTAAAATATTAATTCAAATAACTATCAGCATTGCCAGAATTAAAAAACTTAAAGAAAGGAAATTCTATAAAAATAGGTAATTTTAGGAATGACATGTTATTGAAAAATAAATATGCTATGCTTCGTTTGACATTTTCTATATTATCGAGTTTAATTAACCTAAATTTATTGATTATTTTTTCAAAAATGAAGTAGACTTTTAGAATTGATATTTTAGGAAAATGATTTTGTGAAAAAAATTTGGTATATTTTATTTGTTTTTTTTTTATAATTGTTTAATGAGAATGGGTGAGGAATAAAAGGAAAAAAATTCGATTTTCATATCTCTAGAACCGCTAATGCTGGATATCTGATATATAGCGATAGAAGTGGCTTATTCTAAAAATACAATTGTTAATATCTACTATACTCGTATATCACTGGAGCTGATAAAGCAAAAAAAATTTAAACCTTTTGTGTAAACGTAGATCTACTAGGAAAGTAACTTAGATTAAAAAAAACTTCTGGAGCTGAGGCATAAAAGTACAGTGCATATATTTTCACGAAAAAACAAAAAATAAATATGTGTAAACATAAAACGATAAAATTGTGTAAACTGTTAAAAGCTAATAAATAGCAAGTAACTTAAAGAGCACAGCAGTGCCATTAAGTTTAGTATTAATTATATTTTATAAATTTAGCTTCATTGGAGTAGTTTTTAAGTATTATTGTCACTATTTGGCTTAAATAACGCGCTTTGAAAATTAAAACTTAAAAAAAACATATTTTCTCGAATTTCACCATATTTTTAAGGTCTTCTGAAGTATTAAATAGATTATTCATCAACGGGTTTTTCAGATAGATACTCAGAAATCGTGTATAAAATTTTAATAACAATTCAAACCTTAAGGGGAAGCTGACAGAAGTTGAATACATTTTCACGAATTCTGCCATATTCCTTAGGTTTGGTTATATAGTTTTTATTTTGAATAAATAATATGTATATTTTTTCGACTTTTTACAAAGTTTCAGGATTTTTCACACACAACACCCAAGTACCATATACGTTCTATACGTTACACGAATTCTGACATAAATCTAAATCTCAAAATCTTAGACCTGGTGAAATATCGAATTGGTCTTCTCAGCCTTGGGCTTTCTTTATTATCGTATAATAATTGATTGCAAACTTTTTTAATGTTCGACCATCAAGGGGTTGTTAATAAATTCCATATGTTTTCACAATATTTCCCGATTCTCTTACGCATGATATCAAATTGGTCTTTTCTTTAAATGGACGTCGGGGTCACCAGTGTAATGAGCTTCGTAACAGAAACTGCTTGATTCACGATAAAATTAACAAGAGAACAAATTTATTTCTGGTTTGATTTATATAAAGTAGTAACGATTGTATTTCGATAATTAAAAATATAAGACGTTAAAAGGTGTTGTTAGATGAGTTAAACTTAATGGCCGCTATTCACAGTCATCATTAAGTTGGCTTTAAGTTAAAGCTCATTAATATGACACTAAAGTCAGCTTTAACTTAAAGCCAACTTTATGACGACTGTGAATAGCGGCCAATAATGTTATTTCTTAATTAAATTTAATGATATTTCTTAGTTAAATTGAATGATATTTAGCGTCGCTACAACTTCTACGGGTATTTGATCTTATCGCTAAAAAACCGATTGCACTATTTTTCTAAATTCAACCCACTAGGGAGTGGAAATAGGTTACATCAGTTTTTACTAATTTCTCAATATTTCTAAGTTCTGATTTTGAAAAGTTTTTTGTTTGCAATTGTTTCAATTTTATGTGTTTCAATTCAACAAAATTTTCTCCGACGTTTGATCAGTTTTGATAACATTGATTATGAACAAATAGAACCGTTCTGTTATAAATTTTATCATTGATTTTTCCAACCATTTGAAACAGTTTTCCATAATCGATTAAAATATTCTTCAATTCTACAAACTACTGGTATTTATTCAGCTTTCTGCATAAATATAAACATTTTAGAATTTTTTAATATCCAAACTAAGAGCGTAACAAAATTATTAAAGCTGTAGAACATTTGTCACCATCTTTTAAAAACAAACATTATCTCTAATAATGATTTAAAAATTGTCAATATTATTACATGAAAAATTCACACTATATCTTATTCTATTTTACACTAAGGCTATATATTTACATTTCATTTGCGTTCTTCGTATAACAAGTCAAACAGTGTTAAATTCTATATTTACTTGAAAATTACAAATTTCCATTTTCACTTTGACCTGCTCTTGACTCACAAATGTAAACAAGAATGCGATAGCTGTGGAAAATTAAATAAACTACATTATGTAAATTGTAGTGTTACTAACAATCTATGACAATAACGTCAGTCTGGTTAATTGAAAGACTTATGCATTTCTGCATACAATCGTACTTTGCAATATGCGCATTTGGTCACATTTCATTGAGAATATATATCCGGTACTAGCGATATTTAATTTGTTTATCACACGATATTTATTGCTGCAAATACTTGTTGAAAAGCTTGCATAATTTTCTAATTCCCTGATTGTAAAGGAAATAGGTAGTTCAGATTAGTCTTAGTCTGAAGCTAAAAAAATTTATTTATATATTGAAGGAATAAAAACAATTTCAAATAGGTAGATGAATAAAATACAATGGTATTTTAAAAAATATGTATTTTAGAAATTGCTAGAAAGTAAAATATATAAATATTCTTCATTATTTGTATAATGATGTAATGCGATAGACCTGAATTTTAAAAAAAAAATTTGCTTTCAAATTTTGTATTTTCAGGGCAAGTATCTATTATACAAATTTTTTTTATGTGAATTATGTGGAACTTCTTAAGTGACCAATTTTGGGACCGTTTTCCATATTTTTCGATATTCAACCCCTTGTGTGATTTCACGAATTTCGACATACATCAGGCCCGTGCGCACGGGGGGGGTTTTGGGGTTCAAACCCACCCATTGGCCTATTTTGATAGGGAAGTGGGGACCTTTTTTTTTTTTTTTAGGTCATCACATTTAGTAACTTGATAAAACCCCCCCATGATACTTTCCTGCGCACGGGCCTGACATACATACATACCTATTTCTTTCTCTTTCGTCTGATATCAAATGCACTTTACGTACAGATATGGGCTTAAAATGTAATTAAATTATTTTTCTTATTTACCCTGGTAATCGTCAGTTCATAAAGAGATCACTACTTGTGGTTGTATGGCATTACTCGACTTGAAACTCAAATTTCAGTGTCAATGCAAGTAGAACTGGTTCTTAAAGCACCAACTGTGATATCAAAGACTTCATTATCTGGGAAAATTAAACTCAGCAATTTTTTTTTTGTGGTCTATCTCTCCCAAAGCCATGACTAAATACTCAGGTTTATCGTGAAGCTGTTTTGGAAATCGTGGTAAACAAATTATGAAGATTTGTAACGATTCGGAGAACAGCAAACCTTAGCTCAAGTTGGAAGAGAACGATCATTAAACCGACCACAATAAATAATTTTTTATCATCTTTAAATTTCCGGTGACAGATTTTGACGAAAAATACTATTAGTATATTTCAGTAAATATGATTCAGTTCTGGGCAAATACTTTTTTGGTCAATTTGTTCAAGTACCTCC
Source organism: Beris chalybata (assembly GCA_949128065.1). Classification (NCBI taxonomy): domain Eukaryota; kingdom Metazoa; phylum Arthropoda; class Insecta; order Diptera; family Stratiomyidae; genus Beris; species Beris chalybata. Next base: position 139,753,432 of record OX421894.1, read on the forward strand.
AAGTTTTTTCCCCAAAATAATTTCTACGATAATCGAAATGTGTAGGTATTATATTTTCTTTGGTAGAGATAACACATGCAATGCATAAGTATAATCTTATCTTTAACTTAACGCATGTGTTTTCCTCCGAATTTCAATAGGAATCTTATCAAACTATAGTACATACCTTGATAAGTGCAGATAAGATATAAATGAAGACACTATAGGTATAATTATTTTTAAATTTAATGACCTTTTTAAATAAAATTGACCACACCTTTTCTTGTGCATATATGAAACCAGTTCACGCTTATTGAAACCAATCAATATTGCTTATGACTTATTTATTATGTGAAAAGAAGTCAATGTCTAACGTATCAATAAACATTCGTGGATAGAGGACAGGTGGTTATACAGACAGGTATACGTACCATACATACGTGCGGTTAACTAGTGATTGTAATAAAAAACTTATGTAATTGATATTTTTTTTATAGTTCAGAAGCTAGGGAGTTATGGGCTGGTGTATGGGTTGTAGTTGCAGCAGGGTTGTTTGTTCATGGCAATATTCATAAATAGAAATTTATCGATGTCTATGATACCATAGAGAAAATCAGACGAGGTCTCCAGGAATTATCTAAACGCTTCTAACAGTTAGAAATTTTAAAGATCAATTTCATATCTACGTCGAATGTGTTCTGCTATTTTTTAAACCAGGGTCGCCATGTAATTTTTAAAACACAGGAGTTCAAGTAGTGACCGTACGTTTCAATATTGTGTCAGATTTCCCAGCCTGTCCTTTCTTTATTGTTCCTTAGATTCGATTTTCAAACAACTGCGTGGAGGTACCGGTCTAACAACCGCAAACGTGACGTGGGACTTAAAATGGTCACCATCATAAAGTCCTTCCTTCCTTATTATAGCTCACTTAGGATAGTTATATCAATACATTTTAATATGCTCTTGAGTGAGTTTGACACGTGTGGTATAGGTCCAATGGTGTTAGGAAGTAATGTCCAAAAAGTCTGAGTCTTCTGTGTGAGAGTTCTTCGCAATGGCATAGAACGTGCTATGCAGTTTGCTTTTCTTCTTCAAACAATCTGCATATATCGTTTGAAACCAGTCCAATCGTATGTAGATGCTTTTTAAGCTTGCAGTGTCCTCTAGTTTGCGCGGACAAGTGCCGAACCAGATTCAAGCTCAATTTGAGGAAATCGGACGATTGTTTTATGGAGTGATCTTCAAAGAACAGGACCGTCTGTCCACCATCGTCCTTTTCCAGTGGAGGTCAGTTTGGTTGTTAATCCAGTTCGATAGTCTTTCTTTTGCTGCAACTGTTGGCATTCTAGCTCTGTGAATTTTAAGTCACCTCTTTTTTTCGCTAACTGGTCCGCAGACTCATTGCCTATAATATCTGTGTGTCCAGGAGATCATACCATGTATTTGAGATGGCTGGCTTTTCAAGTTCTTGTATACCAGATAAGTGTTTTAGGATAGTGATCCCTACGGAAATATCGTGGAGCCCCCAAAATTTCCTCATCGTCATCAATGGCGCGACAGCCCAAATCGGGCCAGAGCCTGCAGGATACATTATCTGAAGTCATCTCGGTTCAGTGCCCGCGTCCTCCGATTTGAGCATCTAAGCAGGAATTTGCAATCTGCGTCAACTGAGTCCTCGTATCTTTTTCGCGGTTTTCCCACCGATCGTTTCCAATGAACTCTACCTTTCAGTGTACGTTTGGGAACATCGCTCCAAGAATTGCAGCTTACGAAATTTTATAAGAGTCTATGCGGCTTGGTCGTTATAGATGTTATACAGCTCGTTATTGACCGGATACGCCATTCAGTGCCTTCTCTTGTTAAGGACATTCGTCACGACCTCATGTGTTGGGAGTTCTCCCGGCTATGCCGAGAGTCCAACATTAATAAGGTCGTGACGCGATGGTAGTATTCGGTGCCGACGTCTTTTGCCCCAGTGGTGTGAGTTGCAGCGGAAGGTGCATCCGCCGTGTATGGCTGGTTGTTCCTTATTTTTTAGCGCAGCTGTGTTGTATTGTGTGACTGCAGTAATGACTATCGGCATCATCGCTTTGCTGCCGTGTAGCTCGCCAATTGGCGAACGACGGGCTGCCACTTTGACTTCTCGTTCTTATATAGGAATCGAAATGACAACCAATCTCCTTGCATCTGTGATCCAATTTGTGAGGAATATTTTCGGTCTTAGTTGTTTGGCAGCAAATCATCTCCCCACACTCTTACTGGGCCCAAAATACTTCGAAGAATTCAAAAGCATCTATTGATTTTTCAGACGCTTAGGTGAGAGTCCAAAAACTTCCTAGATTCCTTACAACTTTTCATGTCCTATCAACCTCAGATCTTCCAAATTGTCAAAGAAAAGACTACCCAACCACTCCAAGCGCCTCCTCGGTACATGTAACAGGAACCTAAAAAAAATGGATGTAGCACAAGCAAGTGCAAGGTAATACCAATATTCTTCTAACCAGAATTATACTAACCTCAAAACATGGCAACTCCCACATTCTAGCAACAACTTTCACTTTCAGTCAGCGATAATTGTACGGATGAGTTAATCATTTGTCTGTCACAAATTATAATCTAACAATGCGACCTCGCCATTCATTAGACCTACAAATAATTCACAGTAGAGTGATAAACGGCTAGAACGTCAAGACCGCAGAAGCCAACATCTCCAGTCTTATGCAACATAAGATAAAAGCCGCTTCTGTCCAAACGACAATAAAATTGTGGGTAGTGTTCGGGTAATAGCGGCCGCATTTATTAATTATTACTCATACTCCAGGCAGACTCCGCTAAACACGGCTGGATCAATTTATCGATACGCTCGGCAATCAGAAAAATTCATATCCCACTTCTGTTCCGAAAAAGCCATCAACCTAAAAGTAGAATCAGTTTTATTTTTGTGATCACGTTCCATATATTTTCTCGCCCCCAAGTTTACTTTGTAATTTTCGTTCAAAAAAGAGAAAAGATACACGATAGTTTTCCACACTCTCGAAGACGATAATATATAGTAAAACGGATAAACGCGTGCAGGCCAGCAAGCACACGCGATTACGGCGTCCCCCTAGTACAGTTTTGAGTGTGGTGTGATTTTTGCCCAACCCGGGGTTGCGCAGTCTCACAACCGGTGAAGTCGAGACCGAACTGAACAAAACAAAATCGATTGACGTGTAACGCCATGTGTTCGCCGAAGTGCTCGTCGTGAGAAGAAGCAAAAATCGCAGGAAAAAATCGAGTTTTTTTTTGTGTTTTCTGTTGTCTCCTTCGTTCGGAATTCAAGAAAAAAAATTATGTTTCGCGCTCAATTACAAGTGTCCCATTGGTCCGTTTGAAACTCGCGGTATAGTGTCGATAGTTTTAAGTTAGTTTTTTTTAGTTTAGTCTCACCCAAATCGAGCTCCATTTATTTTATCTTTGTCAAGTTGACATTTTACGCTGTGAATCATAGACGTTTAACGTCATCGCCAAAAAATAAATAATACTGGATTATTTTCAAATATAATAAAAAAATAAAAAGTGAATTTACCGACAAACGGATATGGCATCGAAACTGAATTCGGATAGCGTCATTGACAGCAAATTTTCGAAAGAAGTAACCAGTGTGATACCCAGGAATCGGTAAGTGCCGGCAAATTTCGTTGACCCGGTTTAGTTTCGTGCTCATTCAAAAAAAAAAAAAAAAAAGAAATTCATTCACCCAGGGACCAGCCCCTTTCCGGTTTAGTTTCTCCTCAAAATATAACAGTTTGTGGTCCATTATAACAATTTGGTAGTGGCTTAGCAGATGCACTTTCGTAAACAGCTTATTTCGTTCTTCTATTAAAGTGTAAAATAATTTTATTCGTGAGCTATCGTATCATTTGGGGTACCTACTTCATGGAGTTTAATGGCAAAAAATACTTAAGAAAAACCTTAAACGTGTTTTTCTCGAAACTACGTTTTGCGAACTTGCATAAGTTTAACAGCTTGCACCCAATAAGCTATCGAAATAATTTTACTTTATTATTTTTTAATAATAAAGTATTATGATCGACCTGAAATTTTAAAAAAATGTGCTACCCTGAAATTTTCACATTTTAGGACTAGTAAACCCCAAAAAAAACCAAAAAAAAAAATATCCGTCTGTACGCCGCGCCGCGCCGTACGCAAAATTGTCTGAATGCGGGTAGCTCCCAAGCCCGTTGAGGTATTATCATGAAATTTTTATGGTGGGTAGATTGGGTAAACCTCTACGACTGGTGTCTTTTATAGGGGTGGAGGTATGAGAGGGTGGAGAGGGGAGCATTTAAGACTAGTGATTGTATACTTTTTCATGAATTCTGCCATATCTCTCAGATCTGATCAGATATCGAATATCTTTTCACTTCCACGGCCTTGTTTAATAAGTAATCACCTATTTTTTCCACTTTCAACCACTAGACCCAGAACATGACCCAATTATGTAATTCATATGTTATTCTAACCGCTTCCCGAACTTTTTGTTAGGTTTTCAGTCACATAGTAACCTACACCGCATCTCAGAATTGAACTCGTTCCGAACGTCTGCCGGAAAAATAATAAAGTTTCGCCCAGACTGTTGGCAGATATTTTTTTTTAGCTTAAAGTAAATTAAATTCATTGGAGCTTATATCAACAAAATAGGAAAAAAGAATTGTTTTAAGTATTTTTTCAAATAAAATTTTTTTTTTGGAAAATCGAGACTAAAAATTTGTATGCCCACCTTTTTTTTTGTCGAGGTTACATTGGTTTTATTGGAATAAGCTCCAACTAAGGAAATATAGTATTTTAGAAAACATTTTAATTTTTGATTTCTGATTAACTTAACGACGTGTACAGGTTCCGTCACGTAGACCTTGTTTGAATTCTATTTGCAGCAGAATTCTATTTGCATCCTCTTTGAAAAAAAATCATGATGTAAATCGCCTTATTTTTTTCTTAGCTAGATGTAAACACCCCTTTAAATAAAACACATAGGCCGCTATTCACAGTCGTCATAAAGTTGGCTTTAAGTTAGAGCTGACTTGAGTGTCATATAAATTATACGACACTAAAGTCAGCTTTAACTTAAAGCCAACTTTATGACGACTGTGAATAGCGGTCATAATATTTAGATCATTTCATTGAACTTAACTATGATAAAAATGTAAACCTTGACCGCGATTTTGACATTGGAAAATCCAGCAAAAAAATTTAACGGTGCGTTTGTAAAAAACAAAATTGTTATGTGCCTATTGAACAACTCTTTACTAGCACTAAGTATGTAGTTGTATTGTACGACTGTGTAATAATTAACTCCTTAAATTTTTTCTACGCTCATTATTACACTTTTCATCTCCCATTCGAATACCCTTCCTTCCTCTTAGAATGAATTTTTCCCTGTATAACGATGAATTTAATAAAAAATAAATATAGTGAAATATCCGCTAAATAATCAGTTTATTTTCTAATGCCTAATTGAAAGATTGCCGCAAATCTTGAGTTGCAGTTATCTTTATCCATTGAGGTATATCGCAAATTTATTGTTTTGCGATAAGCGCACAAAGACCTCAATACGGTTATCACATTTCTATGGGTGCGAGAATTACTCAAGATGGTTATCCATGAACGCAGAATTGTGATATGCGTAAGAATATGATTATCTAAAGATTTTTGTAATACCGCTTACCGAAACTCTTAGAAAGATTGTCAACAGGTGATAGAAAATTCGCAATCTAACATGAGTTAAAGGCTGTGACGGTCTAGTAGAATACTAAACTAATTTGATTTCTATCTAATTTAATTACTTTATTATCGTATGTTATCGGTTTTTAAATAAAATACTTTATTATTAAAAAATGATAAAGTAAAATTTACATTTCCAAAAAATGTCTGTCTGTCTGTCCGCCGTACGCAGTAGCTTTTAAAAGCTCGTAACCCTTTAAGCTATTAAATTTACATGTTTTTCTTTTTGTTTAATAGACCTCAAGTACTATTTCGGGGTGCAGTGTGAAGGGAAGGTGAAGGTGCAGGCTTAGACATAAACAATTTGGAATTTGGAACCACTAGTGGTACTTACATAGATCTATGATAATGAAGCCATTTACAAAAGCAAGGGTTCATATGGGGGAATAGTTCGAGAGTTTTTTTGTAGAGGATCTTCAAATTCAGATAACAGTTAGCCCCGAAACTGTGATCTGAATTTGAAGATCCTATCTAAAACAGTGTGATGTGATGATGAAACTGTTTTAGATAGGATCTTCAAATTCAGATCACAGTTTCGGGGCTAACTGTTATCTGAATTTGAAGATCCTCTACAAAAAAACCTCTAGCAAAAAAAAAAGTTTAGGGAGGGGTTGAGGTGTGAAGTGGGGTAAGGTAAAAAGGAACACATTCCCTTTTTCATAAGTATATGTCGAGAATCGATAGAAAGCTGAAACTGAGAATTTAAGTAGAGCTGTAGTGCCACCAGCAGGGATAATAAGGCTGTGGTTGTTTTTTTCTAATTCTGTATTTTCTTATGCGGGGAACTTGCTACTTGGTGGGAGTACTATATGTAGATGTAGAAGAAGATTAATTTAAATAAAAAAAAATTCAAAAATGCATTGAAAAGGGCGTAAAAACTTGAATCACGAATTTTTTCATATCTTTTAGGTCTTCTTATATATTAAATTAATTTTTCTTTTGTGTGTTTTTCAAATAAATTCCTAAAAAGAGATTTCTGGAATCTTTGAAATTCGACCCCTTAGGTGGTGTTAAGAGGTTTTTACGAATTCCGCCATATCCCTCAGATCTGATGAGATATCGAATTCACTTCATTTCCACGTGCTTGATTTATAGTAGCCTAAAACTCGTTTTCAACACTTTTTCCCTTTTCAACCCCTAAGAGGTAAATGGTTGTATTTCATTTTCACAAATACAGCTATATTCTCAGGTCTGATTAGATATCTAATAACTCTTTACTTTGACTCGCTTTTTTATAATCGCACGAAAACTGTTTTCAGGATTTTTTCCTTTTCAACCCCAAATAGAGTTTCAAAGGGTTATACACCATTTAACGAATTCCGTCATATATCTTAGGAGTGATAAAATATTTGTACTTAATCGGGCTTTTTATATAATAGCCTGGAAACGTATTTCCGAACTTTTGAATATTCAACCCCCAACGTGAGTGTAAGGCGGTTCCATAAGTTTTCGCAATTTTTGCCATATCTTTTGGGTTTGGTGAGTTGATATCAAATGGGTTTTTGCTTCTACAGAGCTTTTATATAGTAGTATGTAAACAATTTCAAAATTTGTTGGCGTTCAAACCCCAGAGATGTGAAGGTGTTGCATATGTTTCACGAATTCCAACACATCTCTTAGATCTGATGAGATATCGATTTGTTTTTCAATTCTTCGGGATCTCTACACAATCATTAAAAGTTTGACGATTTTTTGGATTTACCAAGGATGTATAGGGTATAGGGTTGCAAAGGTTGGACAATTATCGTCATCCCTTAAAAGCTGATGAGTCAACAAAATTGGTTATTATTTCTACGGAGATTTCATGTAATCGCCTAAAAACCAATTACACGATTTTTCAAAATTCAACTCACAAGAGTGCATTTAGTGTACAGCCCAGACTGTTGGTATTTTTCTTATTCTGCGATTGATCAACTTTGTGTAGCGTAGGCATTTAATAGAATTAATATTGAATCCAAATTCGAGTCCTTTATCCTCCTGAAATTCTATCTTGGCTTCTAAAAAATTTAGTTGATAAACTGTCCGTTTTAAAATTGATCACTTTTGAAAATTAAGTAACATAAACATTTCCTTTTCAGACAAGATGTCCTAAATTGGTATGGATGGGGCTACAAAGACTCAAAATTTGTGTATAAAAATAATTTTATAGCGTTCGAGGGAAACCAGTAAGTAGAACTTTATTCAAGTTTCATAAATAGAAATAAAATGTTTAATTGTTTCTTGTTTAGGTATACTCTAGGAGGTCAATCATTGCCATATTTCACCGAATTTGTGGAAAAAACATTCGATTTTAAAGTGCGCGACATTGAACGCTATCCAACCATTCCCAAAGAATTTCCCGAACCAAAAACGAACCTCGCTTTCCTGGAATCGTTACAAAAGACTGAACTGCGATTTTCGGATCGCGGCGAGGATCGTTTAATTCGATGCCATGGTCAAACCTTGCACGATATCTACTTGCTGTGGAAGAACGAATACGAGAGGATTCCGGATCTTGTAATCTGGCCGACATGCCACGATCATGTCGTTCGGATAGTTAATCTTGCTAATGAACACAATGTTGTGATAATACCGTACGGTGGTGGAACATCGGTATCCGGATCAATAACATGTCCTCAAAATGAAGCGCGCATGATCGCCATTGTCGATACATCACAAATGAACAAGATGCTTTGGTTGGATCGCGAAAATTTAACGGTCTGTTTCGAATCGGGAATAGTTGGACAGGACTTGGAACGAGAATTGCATAAGTATGGACTGACTGTAGGACACGAACCAGACAGCTATGAATTTTCTACGCTTGGCGGCTGGGTTGCAACGCGAGCGTCCGGAATGAAAAAGAACGTCTATGGTAATATCGAAGATCTTGTGGTTAAAGTCAAGATGGTAACAACGAAAGGTGTTCTGGTCAGAGAATGCTCGGCACCGAGAGTTTCGTGCGGACCGGATTTGAATCACATGATCTTGGGTTCGGAAGGAACATTAGGAATTGTAACCGAAGTTGTACTTAAACTGCGACCCTTACCACCCGTGAAACGTTACGCATCGTTACTATTTCCGGATTTTAGTAGCGGTGTGAAATTTATGCGCGAAGTAGCGAAACGAAGATGCCAACCGGCCAGTGTTCGCTTAATGGACAACGAACAATTCCGGTTCGGACTAAGTCTGAAAGAACCGAAATCGTGGTTCGGTAATATTTTGGATTTAACGAAACAGCTGTACGTGTCGAAAATCAAAGGATACGATTTGACCAAGGCTTGTGCAGCAACGCTTCTATTTGAGGGGGAAGCCGAAGATATTAAGCGGCAGGAAGCTGTGATTTTTGAAATAGCCAAAAAACATCGAGGACTCCCGGCCGGATCTCAGAATGGCGAACGAGGATATATTCTTACTTTTGTTATAGCTTATATAAGGGTAGGTTGGACTAATTAAAAATTTTGACCCATGACCTGAATGTTTCTGTCTTTAAAAGGACTTTGCGCTGAACCACCAAATCGTTGCTGAATCGTTCGAAACCTCGGTTCCATGGGACCGTTGTGAGCAACTTTGTAGAAATGTTAAGTACAAAGTACAAAAGGTAAGGCTAATCAAATTCCTCTTGACTCCAACATCTCAAAAAACATTAATTTTTTTGTTTTTAGGAATGTACTGCTCGCAACATAAAGGACTTTTTTATATCTTGTCGCGTTACACAAACCTACGATGCCGGCTGTTGTATATACTTTTACTTTGCATTTAAATACGTTGGAATGGATAATCCAGTCGAGACGTACGAAGCTATCGAAAATGCAGCTCGTGACGAAATCCTAGTGTCCGGAGGATCAATATCACATCACCATGGTGTTGGAAAGGTTCGAAGTAAATGGTATCAGCAAACGGTATCCGAGACGGGTGTCGGACTGTACAAGGCGGCCAAGAATGAATTGGATCCAAAGAATATATTTGCTAGCGGAAATCTGATACCGGATGAACATAACGTACATAAAGCTAAACTTTAGTATGGTTCAATTCGGTTAAAGAAATTCAAAATTATTTTAATTTTTGATTTTTGTTTTAACACACGAAGCTCCGTTTTATCGTAAACGCCACCAAAGATAACTGACGATTTCATTTTTTCTGTTTGTTAAATTTTTACCTAAATATAGCGGTTTGAAGGATTACGTAAATTTCAGTTTTTTTGTTTGTAGAGCGGCCTGACTGTCGCTGCAAATGCAGATCATCCTGCCTCGCCATCTTCCCTCTATAATCCATTCTACTGACTTAAGGATCACATAAACTTCAGCTTGAAATACCGACGAATATTTTCCTAGTGCGAAAGAGTACCTGAGATCTTCAGTCTACAGGTACATTCCACCTCCAAACCCTTCAACAATCATTGAGCCGTCCCTATAGAATATATCAGTGAATCCGCTAAGCAGTGCGCACTGGTTTCCATACTCCTCCCTTCTCTGGATCTCCACCAGATGTTTCCTTTTGAGCATAAGGGTCGAAGTCATAGCATCCGAAGGCATTTCGAAGATGGAGTTCCCAGACATTTGTCCATAATCGTGCAATACTCTTTTCTCCACAGCTCATGGTTGTATCTTGTCCGCCATTCCATTCCTTTCTTCACGGTCCCAAAATTCTTCGGAGGACCTTTCTTTGGAATGCGTTGACTGCTTTTTCGGAAGTTCGCGTTATTGCCCTCGTCTCGCTGCCATATCAACAATTTAATACGGATCCAATCGATCATCAAACACATCAGCAATCAAAACACTTGCGTTCCTTATTGAAGGTCAATCTCGGGATAATGTAGTCGATCGGTGATTTAACTATTTCCGCTGGTAAGATTCGGAATCGTAAAGTTTGGCATACCAGCACCAACATTCCTTGAGTCTGACAGCGCTACACGACACAGTACTTCGTATATGTAGATCGATAGGTAATAGATGCTACAATGTGTTCAAAACATCAGTCGGACAAGACCTCATTGCAGCCATGCTTCTAGAGACAGCACTTTAATTAATATTGCAAAAGTAACGTTTATTCATAGCCCCATCCGTTACGTTTGAAAACACCCTAGCGACGCCAGTGTCATCCATTAGTAACTAGGTGAACTTGCGGATGACGTTCATATTACACGTCAAATCCTTATCCTGGTGTTAGCAACCGGCCGGCTCATTCACCCACCCTCTCCTTCCATCGTGCGAGGTTCAATTTTATCTTAACAAAAAAGCGGCAGCTTAAACAAATAATTAACTGACTCCGCCAAGTGTTTGTTATGTTGCGAAGATAATAAGCTGCGCCCAATCAATTCAGAACGTTGCGAGTGCCATCGGTTTCAGTCAGTGTTTTCTCTTCAAAGTGTTCGGGTGCCTCCTAGCGACCTTGCAAAAACTGCAAGATGAGTTTAACCGACATCTCCAAATTTTTCACGACCGAAGTTTTAGATGAAATTGTCCAGAAGTCCGGCGGAACAAATCACACGAGTTGGTCATTCGGTGCCGGCTTCAAGAAGGGCGACTTCTACTTGAGCGAAGTCTATCGGTTGAAGGTCAAGGGCATTGCAAGCGGGACGGGGTAGGCAATCTCTAATTTATTCCAATTAAAGACGACTTTAATGCTCACTTGACACCGACAGGAACGCAATTGAAGTTAATCTAATTGTAAAGACCATACCGAAAAACAAATCGAGACGAAAACTCTTCCGTTCGGCAAACTTCTTCCGAAACGAAATTAATTTCTACACGCGAATATTGCCGGCATTCGAAGAGTTCCAGAAGAAGCGAAACGCTAAGCGACCATTCGATGAATATCCGCAATGCTTGGCCTCGTATTGTGACGGTGAAAATGATTTTGTTGCTCTGAAAGACATCAGCTTCGCGGGATACGGACCTCCGTCCAGGTAATTGTTTTTTCCCTCCAGTCGTGTGTAATTAAAAGTTTTCGCGCTCTTATCAAATCCATCCACCCACTTGCCACTATCTGCTTTCATAAACCTCTTGATCGCAACTAGCAACCGAAGCAGAAAGAATTTATTAAAAATCATAAAACACTCGTACAGCAAACAGCACTTATCATTGACGGTACCGAGCGATAATTATGCTCGAACACAATCTTGTCGATTGTGTGGTTTAATTGGCGAAGTGGGAAGTACGCGACACTGCACAGTTCGATGGATTCATTTCGTCGTTTCACAGGTTTGTTTGGGTACAGGCTGTTAGAAAGGAAGCAGTACTTAAATAAAAGTAAAGTTGGGCTATGCACAAACGAAAGTAAAACAAAAGTAATGAAGCAAACAAGAAATAGATCGCCAATCAGACAATTTCGAAGTATAATTTGGAGAGTGTGGAAAACTTCATATATCTTGGGGCTAATCTAGCAAAAGACAGCAACAAAACGGACGAAATCAAACGAAGGATCATGCTAGCAAATAAAACGTATTATTCTGTACTTCCAATAATGAAATCCAAGTAACTGCACAGGAACAATAAGACTCGGTTGATGAAGATAGCAAAGCAATCTTCAAAATTAGCAGCTGGAGTTTGCGTTTGTGCGTACGATCAGACTGTTTTTTATTGGTCTATTCAGACTGGTCTAGTCTGCACGTAAACGCGACCATTGATGATGATGAGAGTCCTATTAGTTTGTAAATCTAAAACAGACGCTAAAAATGCTTATATCCTAGCGGAAATCTGTGGAGTATAAATTTAATCCAATCCCAAACTTTGTAAAGTGTTCCTCTTACTTTGTTATCCTAACAAGAAACTATTCGTTCAGTTGTTACCAGCGCCGGCGATAGTAGTGCTAACCTGAGCTCGACCAACACATAGTACCAACAGATGTGTTAAACATCGTGCAAGTAGTTTAACCATTTGCCGGCATTAGAACCCAGCTATTCATGAAAGCTCAGAATACGAACGCAGGAAGACCGGCAGTTCTTAGAAATTTAAGGCACCACTGGTTGAGCTGGTTCAAAGTGACCCCCCCCCCTCCGAAATAATTTTTTGTCTGAAAACCCCACCGAAATAATTTTCTGCGTTCGCGCCTGACCTTAACTAACAGATTTTCATACAAAACAGTTAAAGTTCCAGTTAGAGATTAACTGAAGATCGTTATTATGGTCTTTAGAGATGAAGACCGAAAATTTAAGAAGCTAAAAAAATTGAGGAATCGATTTTCGGGCGAGGTTTTGTTTTCCCCCTGGGTCAAGAAAGTTCACTGTGTATGAGTTGCAAAAAATAACGGTTTCATGCCTTCTACAGAAACTGTTTTTTTTTTTTAATTTTTTTGTTTTATTTTAATTTTGCTTATTTTTAATTTGTTTTTTTTTTTTTTTAATTTTTTTTTTGTTTAATTTGTTTTATTTTTATTTTTATTAATTTTGTGCTTCTTTTTAATTTTGTCATGTTATTTTTTTTTGTTTTTTTCATATTTTTGTTTTAATTCTTTTTTTTTTATATTTTATTTTAATTTTTTTGTTAAAATTTTTGTTTAAATTTTTTTTTTGAAATTTTTTTTTTTTTTTAAAAAAAAAATTTTTTGGTTTTTTTTTTATTTTAATTTTGTTTGTTTTTTAATTTTTGAAATTTTTTTTTTGTTTTTTAATTTTTTAAATTTTTTTTTTGCTTGTTTTTTAATTTTTTTAAAAAAAAATTTTTTTTTTCTTTTTTTTTAAATTTTTTATTTTTAATATTTTTGTTTAAATTAATATTTCTGTTTTAATTCTGTTTTATATTTTATTTTTGTTTTTTTTCCCTTGATTTTTTGTCTTAATTTTAATTTTTTTTTTAATTTTAATTAAATTTTTATTTTGATCTCCATCAAGAACTAATTAATCTATTAGATCTCGGATTAAGGATTGGTGCGATTCCTTCTGTCAGTGAAGCCTCAATTGGGTCTATTTTGGTGCCCTTCTAAATCGTCTACAGTTCTTCAGTCCCTGCGTTTAAGCTTAGTATTTTTTTTTGATTCGAGGGTTTCATGAAGCTCCGATCGAATTGACGGCAGTCCCTCAGATTCATAAAAATTGTGCTCTGGTGTTTCGTCTTTATTATCGCGAATAAGGTTTTGCTCTCAAAAAGACCAATCCTCTGGAGATACTTCTTCATGTAACAATGTCCAGTCAAAGCTCCCACAAGGATTCGAGTCTTATATTACTTAATTTCATATAAGCAGACGTTCCTTTCTCTGTGTGTTTTGAATTAAATAGCTTTGAGTGTCAGCTGCCCGGTGTCAAGTCCCAGAGAATGGCACTTTGGGATTTTTGCCACATTCAGATAATTATTTTTTGTGCTTTGCAGTACCCCACAAAATAGATGCGGTCCCATGAAGCTAGCTACTACCTTCTCTAGCCTTTGAATCGGTTATTTCGTAGCCGCAGAGTCCAGAAAAAAAACCTCGGGGTATACCATTAAAGTGTGTTCCCGTCTTTTGTCGAGATGAGTCGAGAGGGCGGTCACATGCAGCAGAGGTTATGCGAATGCTGTAAAAAGGAACGTTCCCGGTCAGTTATTCTTAATTTTATTATTACTACTCAAACTTGTTGGCTTAAAAAGAATGGGAAGTGATCCCAATCCCGGTTTTAATAATGCATCAGTTCGGAAAATCTTAACAAGTTCAGTCCGCCTTTATTTTCGCTTCTAAGATCTGTGACCTCATTATTCTTCTCATTCGCTCGAGTTTTACTATCGCTTATATTTTTTTGTTAATAATGAAAAAACATCTAGACAGGACACCGTCGACGTGGAACATTGTGCCTTGATCATGAACGGACTCGGACGAATGCATGGCGTTTCACTGGCATTCAAAGATCAATTCCCCGAAGAATTTCAGAAAGTTGTCGACAGTATGGAGGTAAATGGAAAACAAAATCTTTTAAATTATGTTCTCACCAACTCAAACTGATCAATCTAGGAAACATACTATTCCGAGAATTTCCGCGAATGGTATTCACCGTTCCTAAAGGACGCTATTACTGTTGCAAACGATGCAATAACAAAGGAATATCCTGGAACGGTATACGAGGAGAAAACAAAACAATTCCTTCAGGACGATGTATACGGGAATCAAGTACGTCTAGTAAACAATAAAAGTAAGCCGATTGCTGCTAAGTTAAATACTTTATTATTAAAATAATAAAGTAAAAAACTGCTATTCATTTGTTCCTTTTCTTTGCAGACAAAATATCCGTAATCGGCCACGGCGACTGTTGGACACCGAATTTCCTAATTCGATACAATGGAAATACTGCGGAGCACATGGTAATTATCGACTTTCAACTGGCTCGGTACGGATCGCCTGCTCTTGACTTATCATTCTTCACGTATTCGTGCACGAACAATACGATGCGAGCGAAGCACTACGATGAGATGCTCAAGGTAAAAATGAGACGAAAAATCGAAAAAAATAAAAACATCAATTTCGCTAAAGGTTTATCACGCTGCGGCTTGCGACCTAATCGAAGATTTAGGATCAGATCCTGCCAAAGTTTTTCCATATTCGGCTCTTGAGAATGAAATGCGAGAAGTAGCTCGGTTCGGTTGTGGCATGGCAATTGAATCGTTGCCGCTATCCGTTCAGACCGACGACGAAGTTGCTGATTTGGATGAGATAACAGGTGATGATCCAATACTAACGGACGTGTGGAAAATTGCACCTTTGAAGAATCAAGCCGATCGCTTGCGAATTGCCGATACATTTAAACATGCGGTCGATATGGGATACTTGGATTGATGTGTACTCTTTCCAACGAATAGTTTAGATTTTATGAACTATTAGCAGTATTTTTGCTTAATCGATTTAAATGTCTGGGTATTTTTTGGATTTTATATTTACAAATGTTTTGCAGCACCGCATTTAATTATTTCTGTAACAATTGTATTGTGTAGAATTAAGTCAGTAAAACTTTTATTACTGTATTTTAAAATTGACTTCATTTGGAGATAGCAGACAAGTTGAAGAAGTTGTCTATTTTATCCGTTCTGTTCGCTTTGCCAAAATTTAACATCAAGGCCATTGGGCGACAAAAAGAAATTTTACTGCTAAATCTCTCTTTTGGGATTGATCTGTGGCTGTTATATCGTATTTTCTATTTTGTAGCCAATACCAGTCAATACACTTACACTAACGCAAATAGACAACTCACACAACCAGAACCTTTTAGGCAACTGCCGATCCAGTTATACTACTACATCCATGCTCCATTCAGAACAGATTCGATAGCCAAATTATTTTTAATAACAGAAAAACTATGGAGAACGATTCTATTGAAAACATTTAGTCACAATCCGTGACTAAAATACGTTTAAATTCCGTTAACAGAAAAAATGAGATTTAAAATTCGATTCTCGAAAATCCTAATTCGATAATTTCATCAGCCATTTTCTGTGTAAGTACAGCGGTTGCATTTCGTTCGAGTCGGAACGCTCTCCACCTCTCCTCCAATTCGACGAACAGCGACGACACGACGACGAATCAAAACAAAGACGAACGTACTGGCGAGCGGTTGTTTTCCTTCTTTCTTAAAAGAACCGCGACGAGCATCTGTGCAAAATAAAATCCAACAAAGTCGGTACATTTAACGGCTTCATTAAAAAAAAAACAATCCAATAAGGTCCACGTCTTCGCAGAGGCTGGAAAAAAAATTCGCGTGTCCGGAAAAATTTTCCTTTCATAGTCCGGGGGCCGAACGCCATTTCAATTTCATTGTCCCCGCGTAAATGCGCAAATTAAAAATCGGCCGATAGCGAGCGCGACAAAGTTTACAGTTTTTATTGTGATTTAAGCAGTAGATCTGCGATCGGGAAGTGGAAATCTGCGGCGATTTAATTCCGAAGTTTTTCTTTTTCGCACCAAGTGTCCGGATAATTTTCCGCGTTAATCCGACTTTTACTTTCGTCTAGACGTCGAAAGCAGTTTTTTTCTGTTGGTGAACTACGTGCGTTTGAATTGGAGCAAAATGACGGCAACGCCACCGAAAATTGGAGACGATCTGCTTGGCGGTAAGTTGCGGAATTTTATTTTTGAATTTTTTGAAAAATTTCAGCATACGCAGTTAGTGCGGATTTCAGCGGGTCAGGAGAGGACACCGCAGAAGCGTTTCAGGTGTCGGGAGGGGTCAACCTGTGGGATGTTGAAAAACAAAGTTCGTCAGCGCTGTTGTCGTCTGAATTGTTCGCGAAAAGCGGACTACGTGCGGGGCGTGCAAGCGGGAAAAAAGTGCGAAAAAACAATTGCCACGGCGAGAAAATTTTCTGCGCAAAAAGCGTTTCGTGTGGATATTTCTGTCGCGGTCATTCGCACGCGCCAAAACGGGACGGCACGATAATGTTTACATCGTGCACACACGACGTCGTGTCTTGTTTTGTTGTTGTTGCCGCCGCCGCTGTTTTTCCACTGCTGTCATTTGTTTTTGTTGATTTTCCGCTCGGCGTGTCGTCTTGCGAAAATCCAGATGACGTCGACTAGCGTCAGCGCCGGAAAAAGATTTTTCCACTTCACCCAGTGGCGAGATTCGTGGCGTTGTTCTTGTTCCGGTACGTGCGAATTTCACACAATGCCGTCGTCGTGCATTTGTCGTTCGTTCGTCAGTCGATTGCTAAAAATAGGCGTCTGCAACGACAACTGTGGCGTCTCGGTACAGCGAACCGAGCGAAAAAACCGAAGTTCCGTCCGACCCGTTCAATCGCCGTAAACAAATTTATGCAAACTCACAGCACCAGGTACACACGCCGTGTTTTGAATTCTATCGCCAGCGGA
Organism: Beris chalybata; assembly: GCA_949128065.1. Lineage (NCBI taxonomy): Eukaryota > Metazoa > Arthropoda > Insecta > Diptera > Stratiomyidae > Beris > Beris chalybata. The sequence continues at coordinate 139,770,913 of OX421894.1, forward strand.
ATTTTGGCAACGGACCACACGAGTCTGCTCTAAGTCGCGGACGGCAAACGCAGTCGTCTGCTACAACCTTGAAAGAGTTTCATTGTACGACTACATTGCTGCTTCTTCAGTCCAGCAACAGTCTTCCACATATATCTGTCGCCGGGACTTACTGGCTTCTCGAATTCCCTTCACGATTGGTCGTCTCCAAAATGTTTCCCAGCTCATGCTTTCTCTGCTGATTTTAATCCAGAGCCTCTTTGAATATCCGTACAAAAACTCTGCAATAGCAGAACAGACCTGTTGCCCTGTGCTAAATGTTCTGGAAATCATCGAAGAGCTGTCTACAGCAGGAAACATCCACGAAGTATTTATCTGTAGATCCAGGAACACAGAGCTGATGGTGTAGCACTTTCGGAATGCGTAGGGAAGCAACTTGGTGGCTGTGCTATGCCCAAACGGGGAGAAGTTTGTAGTACTCGACGTAGAGTTGTGTATCAACAGGGTGCCAGGACCCACAGCACGTCATAATTTTTATAGCTCTCATTTCACCAGTTAGACTGCATGGCTCCAGATTGTCTGGTACTTCTAGAACTTTCATAAGATTGAGGGGTTGGTATTCTGCAAAACGTGGCTGTATTTTGACTTTAAAGAACCCTCTCCAGTACATTGCTGTTACGAGTAGAGTCGTAAGGGCGGTATAGCAACTTGCCAGAGAGTTAACAAAAAAAAACTGGTGGAATACATAAAGCCCAACGTCATTCTCACTGAAAAAGCATGTAACAATCCAAAAAAAATAGCAATACCACCTTGATAAAAAAGTTTCAGGATTTTGTTCAGAAATTTAAAAAGTTAGTTGATCAAACTCGATATTGTTCCCTTCAAAGTACTCTCCATCTATCGACTGCAACGCACTTAATCCAGCGCTTGATCCAATCCTCGAAACCTTTTTTGATATTCGGTTTTCGCCCATCAGACCCATCTTCAATTTTTCAATTATATGCTCTTGGCTGGTAAAACGCGTCCCTCGACGCAGTTTTTTTTTTGTGTGTCGACCGAACAGGAAGAACTCACAGAAGCCAAATCAGGCGAATTCTGTGGCTTTTAGATATTGCGAAATTCACGATTTGTTTGCTTCCAAATTCGGTCTTTTTGACGAATTTCTTTACGCCAATCAATGTCTTGTAATTCCAAAATAATACTCCTTGTTAACTGTCTGACCTTTTGCCAAAAAATTCATGATGCACAACATTGTTGTAGTCTATGAAAACCGTAGCCTTCTTTTTCAACTGGAAAAACGACGTGGTTTTTTTCATCTGGGCTCATTCAGTCGAATGAGAGTGTGATGCTTGGATTGCGTGTCATATTCATAAACTCAAGTCTCGTTTCCAGTAATGATGCGTTTCAAGGATGTTGGGTCGGATTCAGCCTTGAAAATCATTTCATTCGCGACATCTTAAGCCCAAATCAATTACCAAAATGTCTTGAACGGATCCATAAGCGATGTTTAAAGGTCCTCTGTCAGCTCTCTAATGGTCTGTTTGCGTTACCGCATCCTCAAGAAGTAGTGTTCTGTCCGAGACTGGGATGTACTATGCTTCCTTGGACGAATATCGAGTGGGGAAACTCTTTACATGATAAACTGTACGTCTGGCCTGAGTTGGACCATAAAGTCATTAATCAAAAATTAATATAATCAAAAGGATTGAGAAAAAAATTTAATTTCCCAATAAGGAAAACTTCATTAGAGCTTCTAACTTAAATATTAAAAGTTCACAAGAAAACATACAATCGATACAATCAGTAAAATAGGGAGCAGCCAAGGAAAATTCTACGAATATTATTTGGACCACAGGTCAAAAAGTAAGGCTCATTACTAAAAAATAGAAAACCCCAAAAAAAATTACAAGTCCAGAATAACCAGTTCCTTACAACAAGAATATAAAAAAAAGCTACAAAAATGTTGTGACCGAAAGCACGCTGATCGAAAAATCAGGCCGTAAACTCTAGGTCTGTACAACCAAAATTAGTCGCGCCAACTTAACCATGGAATTAATATTTGGGATATCTTTACCAATAGGCTATGAGCGACCTAGAAGCGATGGTTTGTGCAACTTCGCTTCTTGTGAGGGCGCTCTGGTGTTGTAGCGCCCTGTCTGCCCACTATCAGCCACGAAATTCCATAAAAAAAAGATTAATCGCGTCCGTGGCCCATATAGAAGTTCAGAGTCAGGAGAAATTACCCGCGAGGGTCGGTCTATTAAATGGTTTTTAGCCTATCATCTTCTGTGGAAATAAACAAACAAAAAATACTGAGTCCTTTTTTTATCATCACTTTTTTTTATTATTGATAAACTTACATAGTGATTGACACCTACTTTACTTTTTTTTTACTTTACGATGGCGCTACAGTCCAAATCGGACCTTGGCCTCCTAATTGCTTGACACCTAGTATATATTTATTTTTTTATTATTTTTTTTTATTACTTATTTTTTTTTATTATTTATTTATTTTATTATTTATTTATTTTATTATTTATTTATTTTATTATTTATTTATTTTATTATTTATTTATTTTATTATTTATTTATTTTATTATTTATTTATTTTATTATTTATTTATTTTATTTATTACTTTTTTTTTATTATTAATTTTTTTGTATTATTTATTTTTTTGTATTATTTATTTTGTCTTATTATTTATTTTTTCTTATTATTTATTTTTTCTTATTATTTATGTTTTCTTATTATTTATATTTTCTTATTATGTATTTATTTTTTCTTATTATTTATTTTTTCTTATTATTTATTTTTCTATTACTATTTATTTTGTCTTATTATTATTTATTTTGTCTTATTATTATTTATTTTGTCTTATTATTATTTATTTTGTCTTATTATTATTTATTTTGTCTTATTATTATTTATTTTGTCTTATTATTATTTATTTTGTCTTATTATTATTTATTTTGTCTTATTATTATTTATTTTGTCTTATTATTTATTTTTATTATTATATATTTTTTCTTATTATTTATTTTTTTTATTATTATTTATTTTTATTATTATATATTTTTTCTTATTATTTATTTTTTTTATTATTATTTATTTTTATTATTATATATTTTTTCTTATTATTTATTTTTTTTATTATTATTTATTTTTTTATTATAATTTATTTTTGTTTTTTTATTTATTTTTTATTATTATTTATTTTTGTATTTTTATTTATTTTTTATTATTATTTATTTTTTATTATTATTTATTTTTTATTATTATTTATTTTTTATTATTATTTATTTTTTATTATTATTTATTTTTTATTATTATTTATTTTTTATTATTATTTATTTTTTATTATTATTTATTTTTTATTATTATTTATTTTTTATTATTATTTATTTTTTATTATTATTTATTTTTTATTATTATTTATTTTTTATTATTATTTATTTTTTTTATTATTATTTATTTTTTTATTATTATTTAGTTTTTTATTATTAATTTCTTTTCTTTTTTTTGTTATACATTTTCTTTATTATTTAGTTTTTTATTATAATTTTTTTTTTTTTGTTATTTATTTTCTTTATTATCTCTTTTTTTTTAATATTTTTGTTGTCCGCCACGTCCTTGTCATGGCAGAAAAGTGGTGGTTATACTCGAATCCTACAGTCTCTACTCTCTACCCGAACTTTTTCGTCCTCACGAATTTCAAAAGCTCAGGTAGGGAGCGAAAACGGAGTTCCTCCATCCACCTCATAACATCAACGCCGTATACGTGCTTTCTCGAAAAAGAGTAAACTGGACACTGGAGAAGAAAACCGCCTTCCCCTTGCATTCCCATTGCCCGAAAGTGACTTGATGCTCCTACGTATGGCAAATCCATTTCTACTTATCTCCCTTCCCCCTTTTGTCCCATTTCCTTCGATTTAAGTAAAATTTGACGTGATGATACCATAGAACGGATATCTGAGTTATATCTGGTTTGAGGTACCAAATAACCAATTTTCTCGGAGACTATTTGACTTTTGTGTTTATGCATTGCAAATATGCCGTGATTACTTATTTGGTGTAACCTTGCTGGACTGATTAAATTCAAATCACACTATATCTGATCAAATTTTACTTATACTCCGAAATGCGGCTTAAACAAGCTGTTGGCACCAAACTTAGGATTACTCTGTGCCCAGCATTTTTAAAACCGTGTCGTCGACTCATTACTCAATTAGGGACAGAATAACTCATTCTTCAGGTAACGTAGACAGGAAAGAGGGCATAGTCACTACAGTTAATATTTTCGTTTGAACCACTTACTACCATTTTTTTTTTTACTTTTGTATGAACTGGTCCCCGTAGATCAAGTCTATTTGTAACTTAATGCAGGGGGCCAATATATAAAAACTAATAATAACTAATAATTCGCCTTGGTTGGAACAGCGATGACAAATCGTAAAGCTGTTCATTCCTTATACTACCACCGCTCAACTATTTCTTTCATTTTGTAAACCAGTTTAAAGAAATTTCGGTGTACTTCCTAAAGAAAAAGTGTTTCCAAGCTGCAAGACATATCAAGTATTTGCTGTCCTCTTAAATTTTACTTACTCTAGCCTCTTAACAACCAGTTTTTTTTTTCACGTTAAGCTTTAAATGGTTCGTAGAACAACATTTTTTTTTAGATTGCTGTTAGTTTTCCTTTTAAAGATTCAGATACAGTGCGCAGCACTTAACTGCATCATAAGCACTAACATGAAAATTTACCTGGCGTTTTAATGGAAAAAAATGAAGAAGAAAATGCAGCATGTCGTAATTGGAAAATTCTTCAGATCTCTATGCCAGGAAAACAACAGTTTTGCTATGTTCCGGAGCACATAGCAAAACTGTTTTGCAATACTCAATTGTTCTTTGTTTTCAATTTATTGAAATTATAAAATTATTCTAGAGTAGATTGTACAGATTCTACTTCTATCGAATTTAAGAAGCGAAAAAATTGTGATAGGATTGAATTTGATTGGTTACACGAGACTGTAACTGCGCAGTAAAGTTTCGTAAACAAAAATTGAATGAATATGATGCCGCAAACCAACATAAAGATCAAGTAATTTTCTAAGGAAACCGGTCTAATAGTCGGAGTGCGAAACCTTAGGCAAGTCTTGTATTTTATATAGCGGTTCAAAGCGAGTCTTATATTTAGAAATGCAACAATAACGAGAAAATAATTTATTCTCGATCACATTTTTGCCATCAGAGTACAAATCTATTTTTATTACATAATTAGTTTTGATGGTGTAGCTGATAAATTCAAAGACTGGAAGAAAACTAGTTTAGAACTCAATAAAAGAGAGTTATCGATGCCTGATTCCTTATGTAATCTGTGTTGGAAGTGCTCTTACCTGTGGTTGAACTGATTTGTTGAAATTGGGAAGAACCTTCAAATAGAAAATTCATCCTGCCTAGGTGACGAGAAGTACCTTGGTTGATAAGGACCACTATTTTGTGGTACTCATAAAATTTGTATTAAAAATCTTTGTCAAAAAGCAGTATCAAAATTATTGTATCCTTTGAACCGAATTTTACTTGCTATTCAATCAAATCAGTAAAGAATCCTTCGTTGAGGTACAGTAAGAATTATTTTGTTAGAAGCGCGGACCTCAGCTAGTAGTAGAGATGGACAAAGTAGTTCCTTTCAGTGAAGTATTTCACTCCTAGTCAATCACTTGAAGAAACTAGTTCAGTGAAGTAGTTTAGGAAACTCTTCCTTCCTTCGCGAACTAGTGCGTTCTTTAAGTTCATTCGTAGCTTGAACTTGAGGAGAGAAGATCATAAGCAAAAAAAAAGGTCAGTAGGTACTTCGATCTAGAAGATGATAACCAAAAAAAAAAAGTCGGTCAAGTTTTTTGGCACGTGTTTAATGGAACTGCAGTTCACCGAAAGGAGTGAGTTACTTCACTCACTCACTTCAATGAAGTGTTCTTTTGGAACAGTTCACTCCTGAACGACCCATCTCTAGTTGGAAACACTTTCTTGGCGGTTTTTGGAATATGCCTGTCCAGTATGAGGTCCATGCCATGAGGTGCGTAGAAATAGAATCGAGGCGAGTCCGAGGAGATTCGAGCAATTTTCACTGGCAAAAAAAAAATTTGCATCTGCCTTCTTATCACGGGCGTTTCAAGCTCCTATCTATGGAATCGCTTGGTGGTAACCGATATGTCCTGTCTTTACTTTCAAAGTAATTTCGGGTCAAATAGAATTCTCGCAATTGCCGGAAGTCGTCGTTACTATCAACTTTTCATTTCGATTCCCTATTTTCACGTTTTGGGACTACTAGACCCAAAAGAGCAAAAAAAATCTGTCTGTTCGCCATAAAGGGGTCTATGGAATGGCATGCTTGCAGTGGCCAGATCAAGAAGGCAGATTCTCGGTGGATTTCTCACCTATGAAGACCTGTCGAAGACTCCCCTGAGTAAAATCATCTCCTTTCTCAAGAGAAAAGATATGGCCTAGGGAGTAGTCAAGAACCGTAATCAAACGCGTTTTTAGGCACGTACCTCACAAACCCGTTGAGCTATTAAGCTAAAAAAAAAATTTTGGTGTGTAGAGTGAGTGAACACCTTTAATTTGGTAACTTGTCGACGCAGTCATCCTTAAAAATTAAACAGAAGGCTTCAAGGATTCAATTCTAAAACGTGTTGTAAAAACAATCAAAATACTATCGAATTCGGTATCCGAGGCCGATAGTCAGCAGTAGAGGACAGTGTCGAACAAAAAAAACGTTGTATCGGTATCTCGTAATTCTCATCATTTTGATAAACACCTCAGAAGATAAACAGAATGCAAGTCGCAGCAGAGCCCGCGGAAACTATTTCAGCTCGTCTTCTTTTGGGCTCTTTATGACTCAAAGATCCGCGATCTGTGAAGATTGGCTGTTGGAGTAAGGAGCCGCGTTTCGTAAAGATTTGCTTAAGTCCGCCGTTTTGATTCAGCATTTGAGATCCGTAAACATCAGAGATCTGTGAAGATCCGTAATGACCCGCAATTCCTAATGATCCATACTCTTAAGCCGGCTACACACTTCTCGCATTTCGCCTATTTCGCATCTTTTTCGTGAATAGTGTGTAGAGGTTTCTCGCGTTTCGTTGTTCGTGATTCGTACGTTTTCTTTAACGAAAAATACGCGAGACTATTTTTCGAGACTTTCTCGTGAGTTTTTTGTTTTTCGTGGTAAATGTTATCACATTTCGCCTATTTCGCGTCTTTTTCGTGAATAGTGTGTAGAGGTTTCTCTTGAGTTTTTCGCGTTTCGTTGTTCGTGATTCGTACGTTTTCTCTGCTGGAGGCGGTTTTTTCACGACATCAAAGGGTTTTGCTTGACGAGAAACTAACGAAAAATACGTTAGACGATTTTTCGTGACTTTCTCGTGAGTTTTTTGTTTTTCGTGGTTAATGTCAAAAGTTTGGACTTGCATCAGTTCGAAAATTGAAAATAAGAGAACTTCACGAAATGCATTGTACATACAATTCGCAAGTTTGGTGTTTACGTGATATCTGAAAACGCGAAATTGCGAATTGTGTGAAGAATACTTTCTCGTGTTCTCGCAAGATTCATGTGTTTCTTGAAATAAGACGAGAAACTCCCGAAATGCGAAAAACAAGAAAAGCAGGAGAAGTCTGTAGCCGGCCTTTTTAAAGGCTTCACAGACGACAGTTCGATCTGTTGATTTTGATCTGTGCAATTAGATCTTCGTGTGAAACTCGAACTGCAGAAATGATCGCAAACTTCCAGATCTTTTGTCACGACAAAAGATTTGCGATCGATCTCAGTGATCTTATCGTCGGTTTGAACAAAACCGTAAAAGAGCTGACATCAAAATATCCTCTTCGCTCTCTCTGCGCTTTCAATGAAGCCTAGTATTCTTCATTGAAAGCGCAGGGAGTGAAGAGGAATCATAGTCAATCGGGGGGACGTCACAATAGGCTCAACTGTGGTTGCAGTGACAGAGGTTAACTATATCCAATCTAATCTATCAACATCACAAATCGGTAAGGAAGATCTGCTTCATGTAGATCTTTTCAAACAGCCGTTTCATTGATCCAGTTCAGATCTGAACTACCCATCTCTAATTTACGCAAACAAATCAACGAGCTACACTCTAAATACATTCATGAAAAATTAGAATTACAAGCTCACCATCTATTTAAGTATGTAGTTCCTAAAAACAGTTCGATTTAATGACTAATTTCAAAACGTACGCATATAGTCTAGCAAGCTTTGAATACACTAGCCATAAAACACGTGCGCGCGTACTTTTTAAAATCTTAGACGATTGACTACGTGACGAATGAATCGTTTGATCAAAAGAAATTGTTTTTTTTTTGTTTGACGCAGCAATTTACCCAGATTGAAAATGGGAAACATCACGATTGAAGTCAGGAGGAGGTATATGTGCCCGAGGAAACATAAAATTGAACAACTATCTGACCGGTTAGATGCATAGCCAATTAGCAAAGTTTTTACTACTCACGCGATTTTGCAATAGCCAAACAATTCCAATACTCGTCGAGTGTAGGTAGGTGAATGTCGGTTTGTTGGTGGCAGCTTAAACACCATTCAAACTGAAAGCATTGCATAAGGAAATTTAAAGTGCGCATTTTTATGTTGATAAGTTCAATGACTGGCTTTAAAAAGCCATTCGATAATTTCTAAACAGAAATAAATTCAAAAGCGATGAATGATTTGAAGATTACGAAAATCCAGAAGAGAGATTATCGTCTTATTTCGAAACTAATCGATAGGCTCCGAAAACTTGAATAATCTGAAATAAAGCCTTTTGTTCAAAGTACATTCGACTCTATTTTAATCGTAGCACACATTTCAATGTGACACACTTTATCATCCAATTAAAATACTTAAGTTGATTATTTACAAAGTTAATACGTAAATAAAAATTTTCGACTAATTTAATTTCCGTGTAATATTTTCAGAACTCTGACGATTTGACGACAACCGGAAAGACATTCGAACGATTTATCATTTTCGAAAAGAGAATCAGAGCAAAATGTTTTCGAATGCGATTTAACGCCCACCTTACAATATAATTTTTAATCACAGAAACGTTTTGTATTTAACCGATTTTTTTTTTCTGTCATTTTGATGAACACAGGCCTTCACTCGGCATGATAAATATTTTGCAGCAATCTTGGCAAATGGGCATTCAAGGTGATTGGCCTTGACAAGAACTTTGCATAAAGAAGCTTATTTCTCGGGCGTGTAAGAGTTTATGGGATGCAATCATGATTTGTGTGGTTTGTACTACTTCTCTATATAGCTCAGATGCAGATTCGTGTTCAATATCACAAAGTCGCCTTGTAGAGGTAATTCGAAACCAGCCACAATATGCGCAATGAATGCAAGAGGTGCATTTGGAAAAACAACAGAAAAAACACATTTTCCTAGCTTGTTATTGTATAACTTGTTCAGGCGAATGTAAACAGATTGTTTGTATATTCTGTTTTGTTTATGCATAGTATAAAATTGATGTAAACAATATGTAAATTTTATTGACCTATATAAATATGCATGTAAAGTTGAATTATATGTACATAATTTTAGTCTTAACGACGAGAAATTAGTATCTATATCGTTGCGCTTTCTATTTATCCTGGAGGACTGATGAATTTCTCATAGCTTGTTTATTATAATACTTTTACGGGATGGCATTTACATTTGTTTGTTTTATCGACTGCTTTCTTTTTTAAAACATCCCTTACTCGTTCATCATCTAAATAAACATGAATTTCTCTACAGACCGGCTGCTTATCCTGCACGATGGTTTTTGTGTGTTTTTGTTTGCTCAGAAAAAACATCGGCATTTTTGAGGTAGGAAACCGCCAGTCACAAGACATGTACACTTTTGATTCCATAACACAAAATGTTTATATTTTTGTTAGACTCCTGGAAACCAAATGAAAGTGTCATGAACTCTTTCGCTGAAAGGTTTCGGGAAAGGGTTCCTTGCATCTGTCTCTCAAACTGAAAGAAATTTCGGAGCATTTTGAATTTTATCGGGTCTAATTTTGACAAAAATTTAGTGGGCTTTACAACGTTTGGATCAATTTAAACCGGGAAGCGAAGACGAAGAGATTTTAAATCGAAGTCGATACCCTGTACGAAAAATTTGCAGAATAACGACTTTGATCAAAAAGTTCCCGGAATAACCACCGTGTGGCAGAAAACTCGTGGATTTTTCGTATTTTTTTTGACGAAAAAGCAACAAATACCATCCAACAGCCACCGAATTCACCTGGGGCCATATTACTGAATACGATACGATCAAAATCAATCGTAAATTCTTACATTCGGCATACTGAAATTTAGAATTTACGATTGATTTTGATCGTATCGTATTCAGTAATAAGGCCCCTGATTTGGCTCCCTGTGACTTCTTTCTGTTCAATCGAGTTAAAAAAAACCACTACGGGGAACGCGTATCAGCAGCCGAGGAAGTAATGAAAAAATCGCCAACACACACAGAGATAGATGTACTCTTGGCTACGTAACTTTTGCAAATGTCAAGCTATGACGCTAAGATTTAGGGGAATGTCAACAACAGATGTACCAAATTAACAAAAAAAAAACAGAACTCAAATCGGAACATCCCCACACGGTGGTTATTCTTTTTGATCAAGGTGGTTTCGTTGGATGATGAAAATTTGAAAGAATGCCGCACATAATCTGGGACAGAAACCCTTTTCGCTGTAGTGAAAAGGGGTTTAATATTTTCTCGTGATAAGAACTCTTTTATTTGCGTTTCCTCCTGAAAGAGTAGAGTACTTTATGTTGCTCAGCCGTTGGTGAGAAACAGACTCATGGAAGAAATTTAGCGTAAAACGCGTTCAAGTTGTAAAGAGAGGAACCAAAATTGCCAAAAATTTTAACAATGCTATTTAAAAGAGTCAAAATTTTCGTTGGACTCGGAGCCGCGTACGGTAGAAATTAAGACGATTGGAACAGTATAAAAAAGTGTCTATCACTCCATTACGCTGACAAGCGAGACGCTCGCAGGAACATGAATTATATTCAATGTTCCAGAGAAAAAAGTGTTTTGGTGAGTTCTATGCAGACGTCTACCATGAACTCTCGTTATTAATAAATAAAATCAAAGCCGAAGATTATTTATTTACATGAAACAATCGTCGCACCGACTGAAAACTATCGGAACCGAGCATTGGACGTCTTCATAAGCGGATTAAGCGGAGATCTCTTTAAAACGCTTATGATTCAAAGGCCACAAACGCTTCCAGAGTCGGTTCCTGTCTTGAGTTTCAAAATCTTAGCACTTTGCGTGCCACACTTGTGGCGGTTACCGGTGACCCCCATGGCATTCAACGTGTTAATTTCAGAAATTTTGCAATTCATAATAGGAATTTTAGTAATTCTATTTCGGCACCTATTAACCAAATTTTCAATCCGTATTCTGATCCTAATAAACCCAGCCTACTCGAAAAGCACATTGTATCGAACCACGCCGTTGGAGCAGTGTTATCGCAAGAAGAGAATGGGAGGGATAGGCCAATTATATACATACCAAGGTTCCTAAATAAAACCGAAGAAAACTATGCTACATGTCCTGCATTTAAATCAAATATTACGTAGTACTCGCACATGCCTTGCACTTATTCGTTCAGAACGAATAATTACTTTCGTCATAATTTCATCATCGCACTTTTACCTGGCACGTTTCTTTGGGCCAACAGTACTCCATATGTTTAGTCCACTACACGCTTGGATGCATTATTATTAGCAACACGATAAATCTACTTGCTCAAATCAAGTCGTAGTTCCGAAACTTAATTAGCAACATTGTGCGATATCCAATTTGTTTTTCTAGTCTTTCGAACAAATTAAATAACAAGAAACGAGATTACTAGGTCTCTCTTCAGCCAGTAAACCGAAAGGACATTTTTCACTGCTTACAGTATAAAATTGCTAGAATCAGAAATTAATTAAGAAACCGGACAACAGCAAAAGAATTTTTACATCCTACTCTGGCGAAGTGTGATTAATGTAATTGGGTTCTTCTTTAAAAAAAAATTACTAATCGCACTCAAATTTTTTTAAGGAATACTTTACTTCACTTTAAGCTTGAAATGTTATGTTTAACCTTTTTATCTATACAACGGGGTCACCAATGGTCGCATATTGCAGCCAACGTTTTTTTTTCATCATAATTCGGTATCTTATCTTATGGAGCGGATCTTGAATCTTGTTTTATAAGGGAGCGTCATTAGTCTTGTGATTGTGAGTTTTCATGCTGCTAACTCAAGTTTCGAGTTCCTAATGTCGAGCCTCAGGTGTCTCGACTTGCCCAAAAATAAAACAAGAACCTTTTTTTTCATATTCTCGGTGATTTTATTTGTGGTGCTACCTTACCGAGCACCGTATCATAGCTAGTGTTCTAATCTAGTAATCCCATCAAAAACCAATCAAGTAGTCATGGGCTTTTATCATTTGGTCAAGCAAAAAAAATTATATTAGATAGAAATACTTTATTATTAAAATAATAAAGTAAAAAAGCAGAGGCATTAAAGGGAAATAAAAAAAAAGTCGATAACAGAAGTCTCTCGGATCGATTAATGGCAATTTCAATAAAGGATAAATAGAGGTCGACTACCTCCGTTTATAATCTTAGCAAATACGCCATAATGCTTCTACAGAGAGCTCTGCAGCTCAGCATGGTTCCATCGATTTCATTTTGAATCAACGAAAGGCTAATGGTTGTGTAATGGAGTCGCACCTAGGATTTTTTTTTTATTATCTTCTCTGTAATTGCTGACTATTGCCGCAGTTAAGCAATCAACTTATCTACGTACTAAAATCATATAACGACAATATCGGTACAGTTAATAGTGGGTACTTAGTAACGCGCCCAATCTTAACAAGTCTTCGAATTTCTGGTGGAATAAAAATCTATAGGAATAGGTTACTGATTTTTTTATAGGGAGAGTTTGATCAAATTTCTAATGATATTTTTGTTTTAAGATGCATTTGTGCATCGTAGGTACATTGCCACAGCGTGCTGGGCTACAGACTTTGAGGACGTGGGCTTGAATCTCACTTAGTCGTAGGTTTATCACCGGCTACCGAAGTAACAAAGCAGTATTATTAGCTCAAAAGAATTGCCTTGTGTCCCATAAAGGGTCATCTTTAAACTGAAAAGCCGGCTACTGAGTTATCGCGTTCGCCTATTTCGCGTCATTCTTTCTCTTTAGTGTTGAATGAAAAACCTCTATGTACGCGAGAGATGCGAATGACGCGAAATAGGCGAAACACGATAAAACTGTAGCCGGTTAAATGAGTGTGACGAGATTCTCATTACGTGAAGTCGAAACTGTTGTTTGATGGTGTACATTGAAATTAGGTTATTGATTGTATTTATTTTTCTTCAGTGTTCAAAACTATTCTGGGAATTTCAACAACTACATATAAAACAATGTTAATTAATTCTTCTAACGAATTTATTCATTGGCAAAAAAGGGTAAGATAAAGGACCTTTTTCGAATGGCTGCCATAGAAAATAACCTTTAAGCCTACTACAGAGCTATCGCATTTCGCCTATTTCGCGTTTTTCTCGTGAATAGGGTGTAGATGTTTTTCGTGAGTTTCTCGCGTTTCGCGATTCATGAGTTTTCTCTACTAGAGGCGGTTTTTTTCATCAAAAGGGTTTTGATTGACGAGACAGTGACGAAAAATATGCGAAATGATTTTTTCGTGACTTTCTCGCGAGATTCGTGTGACGAAAAACTCGCGAAATGTAAAAAACAAGAATATCAGGAGAAGTCTGTAGCCGGATTTAAAGTTGCGAGAGTTCAAGAATGCGTTGAGATAGCAACCTAAAATTAGTTGTGACTTATTTTGAGGATGTTGTTGATCTATTTCTGAAAATTTTTGATCAAATTGTACACAATATTCTGTTCTATTTTTAACTCTTGTCTCGAAGAAACACAATTCTTATCTTTAGATTCTACCAGTACAAAAAACTTTCTAAATTCGTTGTCGGCGACCGTATTTTATTTCTATCGTCCTATCCGGACAACACCCCACAGTTCATGATTTATCAAGCTTTCCATTGATTGCGCCAATAATTCTTCGAAGAATTTTTGATAAGTTTGGTGATTGTTTATTGCTTGGCGCCTATAACATATGTTCCCGATAGACTTTTTTCTTGTATATGATCCTATCTTTGTTCCTTGAGCAATAGACAAACTTAAGTGGTGCGTTTCGTGTGTTCATGTGTGTCAGGTTTCAGCTTAGGCTGAATGTACGACCAAAAGGACATTAATCGAACTCATATACCATAAATCTATAATGAATGTCCGTTCATAAATTGGAAGGAGTTGTGAACATATTTTCGTTAGAGGCTTGAAATGAAATTCCTTTTGAATAAAACACCAGCAGTTAATAACTTTTTTTATCGAAGCCTGGTACGGTATGATTGTTGCAAACAGCCTCTTATGTGAAGTGGTCTTCTGATACAACTTCAGAAAATCTTAAGTGATTTTCTAAATCTCTTTTTTTATCTATAGTCGTAGTGTTGTGTGCCGTCGTATACGATAAAATGAAATGAAAACATTTTATCAAAGGCTAAAAGCCTCGGAAATTTATTTTTAGTATTCCCAAGTCGAGTTAAATTCAATTCATGAATTGTTTATCATGTGCGTGCTCATTGCGCACTAAAGTAGAATAATTGAATCAATTTCTCACTTCCCTTTAGTGATATGGTGATGAAGCGTACTGCGTTTAGTAATTTATACTCAGACTTACTAAACAAATTCTTTTCACTCGTCTATTACAGAATCATGGATTGAATTGAATGCAAACGGAGCCGGAATTAAAAGTCCTGATAGAACGACACCACTTCCATTTTCATCGGGCGAAGAGTACTTAAGATTATTACGTGAGGCGCAAAGAGAATCAAATCAATCGAGTCGAGTTGTTTCGTTGGCCAGTTCACGACGTGATACACCCAGAGATAGGTAAATTTCAATATTAATGAAATTAACGGTCAAATATTTGATTGTTTATTTTTTATTGCAGCCCAAAATCACCTCCAAATAGTCCGAATACAGAATTATGCCCCGATGATGAACTCAAACATGTTTATATCAATTACTGGAGCAAAGTAAGTAAAATCCAATCATTTGAATGCAGTTGAATTTATTTCAGAGGCTTGGCAAACACAAAATGAACATTGAATTCGTTTTGATTGCAATTCGATCACGAGTCTGATTAATTTTCATTTTGCGAATTATTTCGTCAGAATTATGCAAATAAAAGCAAATCAAACCAGGAAGTAAATTTATCGTACGAAAAAAAATGTAAACAAGTCCAGATAAGACCCAATCATAGTCTTACACGTTTTCGAAAAAAAATTGTTATTTATTTTGATAAATACGCAATGGTGTTGTTTTTCCTTAAAATTCGTAGACAAGTGTATAAAATTAGCGATAAAATTGCGTATATATGAACGAACGAAAACAGAGAGTGCAACCTTGGCTAGCGAACGGACTATAGAAAGCCATTCGTCAGTGGTAAAGCTCGCAAGAGTTAATGAACTGAGTCGCATAAACAGAACTTTCCTCACACACAACAAGCCCACCAAATGTACATCGACCATATACGTGTCGAGATGAACAAGAAAATCGATTCCAATCTCGTTATTTTCGGTTTGACGAAGCCGCCGACGTCACGATATTTTTCCTGCAAATTGGTACAAAATTAGTACGTCCTTTATGAATGATTTCTGTTTATTTTCGGATAATGATCATGACAATGCATTTGAAGTGTTGTTTTCATTTCGAAAGATCGAACAACAGATTCGAACCGCATAAAAATGAGTCATTTTGTTGTTGAATTGTTAATATTTTCTATAAACAATAAACGCTATCGATTACAAAGGACTTAACGAAAAGAAATAATCGCCTAAGAACGTATTTCGTATTAAGTGAAATTATAAACTTAGATGTTGAATTGTTATCACAAAGAAAAAAAGAAAGAAAGATAGAACAGAAGGTCATACTGAAACGATAAATCAAAATTTTGCAAAGCGATAAGATAGCGAAACAAAATGCACATGTTGATTTGCATCATACGAGTAAACAGAGGACGTAGTAGTAGTTGTAGCCGTATTCGGGTAAATAAACAACGTCTGATCGTCATCTTTGCTCAATACAAGAGAAATATTAATGTATAAATTTGAAGTTAAATTTGATAGCCAGAACAATTCCAGATTGTATTTAAATTAAGTATTTTGTTTTTTAAAGAGCTTAAGAGTTAGGGGGCAACATCTTTTGAAGATAATTTGCAACAAAGTTTACCGACACTTCACAATTTCTACAGAGTAGCAAATAAGTGGATTTGTTTTTGTTGATGTTTTCGAGTGGATGGATTTTTATGACTGGAATTTGATGGCTGTTTTTAGCACAAAAGTTTTTGTCACAAAAAAAAATTCACATAACTTTGGGGTAAATTTGTAATGTGTTGACTCGATAAAGTTCAGCTATTGTGTCGAGGAATGTTAAGTATGCTTGAAAAACTGATTATAGTCGTAATTGAACAATTGTGGTTTTTGTACGTATAAAGTACTCAACTTAAGTACTTCCTTCTTTGATGATTCGAGTGGTTCTTAATTGTAGAATAGAACATACTCGTCTTCACTGGAAAATTTAGCAACGATAAGTGATACAAGATGCTATCACTTATCGTTGCTAAATTTTCCAGTGAAGACGAGTATGTTCTATTGCGTAAAAAATCAGGATGAATGAGTGATTTTTTCTTCGCTACATTTGTAATATGAGGTGCAATCATTTCAGCTACTCTGGATGAGTTGTGCTGATAGGCGTGTTTTTTTGCTCCCTATCCAGTACAGAGCAGGTTAGCGGAATGCGAAAACAACAGGATGCAAAGCGGGAAGAGCAACTACACCACCTGAAACAGTGATGCAGCTATTCTGGTTCATGAAAAGTTCAAAGTTTCGAGTCCGAAACGTCACACAAAATAAATTTAACAGTATTTACCGGACAACCTTGTGTTTTCAATTCGAAATGTACTGTGAAAACATTCATCAAAAACGTCTAATCCTATTTTTGGAAGGTATGTTTTTCGATAGCACAGCATTCTGTAAAGCTTGCTTACATTTTGAACTTGGTCCCCGAACGACCTATCGCAAAAGAACCGAGTTCATCTAGAGACGGGTTTTCAAAACGCTTTGCTGTCAAAGAGTCAATTGAAGCAGAAGGTTCACATTGGAGAAGTTCTTGTGGTGGCCTGCTGACTACGAACACTAAAACAAATTTTTAAAAGCCATTTAGAAAGGGAAACATAAAATTCAAAACGAGTGATTAAACAGTTCACTAAAAAAGAAAAATGATTTAGGAAAGGGGATCTTCGAATGATCACAGCAGACAGGCATAATGGCACCCTATCGTGGAAATTTTGATCGTAAAGTGAGCTAGTAGTGAAGGGTGAAAAGCAAATCATTCGGAGTTGTACTTTTCAAGAGCGGCTTAAGACGAAAGCTCAAACTTGGCATTTATAGGGATACGTTCTAACCATTTTTTAATTGGGAGAGTTCTCGTCCTATCAGGAACCGGCATATGCTAGAAAGTTAAACTTGGATCTGTATATGCAGTGGTATTCGGTAAACTTGTGGCGTTTCAAACTGGCTTTAATAATATATGTATGTGGGTGCATGTTCCAATGACTAAACAATTTTTTACAAGTATTACTGAATTTCCAAGGACTTCAATTGCTGAATATATTTTTGAGAAAAGACCCACCATCAAGCCCCCACTGTCAAAATAGACTTACCACAAAGCACATCCTCGAAGAATGCCCAGAAACCTCTTCTTTTTTTCACCATCCCATCCCCCCCCCCCCCCTTAGATGTCCTTTTAAACCCAACACAAACCTCAAACTCCCAACTCTTTCAACTCCTCTCCCATCTAAATATTTTAAACCAAATTTAATCGACTTATTTTTCCAATAACAATATGTAAAAATACGAAAATTCAGAAATAATGTGGAAAAAAAACCCTGTGTAAATCAGCGCCGCATGTACTTAGCTTACAAGGCGCCTATCTGGCTCTGTCTAATCTTTAGGCTGTAGCTAAGAAAAATAAATAAAATTTTTAATCCACTTAAGGGGGCAATAAACGGGGAGCACAATGGACGAACAATAACGTCTAAGTGAAGGAGGATGATAGCATCACCATCCCTTATACCATATCATACCAAGGGGGAACATCCGCGTAGAAAGCAGAAAAAATAGGTGAATTTTAGAAATTATTAAAGTATTTACGGAGGGCGGTTGATAAGTTCGCGGCCTAAGACATTAAATGAAAGGAAAGTAAGTGTATTTAATTTTTATTTTTGAACATAGTCTCTCTCGAGTAAAATACATCTGGTGTATAAAAGCCAGTTTACATGGTAACTGCAAACAATATTGACTGAGATTGTGAGAGCGAAGGAAAATCTCTTATAAGAAATTAATCAGGAGTGAAACGAATAGATATTATATTCAGCAAAAAATATTGACGATATTTGTGTGAAGTCATTTTTTGCAATTGAAAATTCGATAAGCTAGCTCTCTCACAGCTTAGTAAAAATTGTTTTCAGTCGTCATGTAAACCAGCCCTTAAGCCGGGTTGACACGTTACGAGTTGAATCGGAACAAGTGAACTCCGAACGTTACTCGTATCGTGTTCTCGTGTTAAAATCCCATACGGGTAAAGTCGGACAGTGCTCAACTTGTCCGAGTAAATGTCAGAGGGAGTTAATTCGACTATCGGAGTTCACTCGTTCCGATTCCAGTCGTAAAAATTAAGCAATGCTCGGTATTTGTAATTAGAAATATTTTGATCATTCCCTCTTGTTACAAATTTAATAATTTGCATATTTGTAAACTTACAATTGCCTCAATGAGTTGTATAAATACTCGGTAATGTGGATCACGTTGTGTATTGTACTATACGAGTAATTGCATTGATTGATGCATGACTCGAACGTTGAAATCTACGTTCAAATAGTCATCTATATGCAATTAGAAAATATTGAATAATTGATTGATCTGGAATTTAAATAGCTTGTTCTTTTCTGTCTGAATTTAATGGGACTTTTTTTTTATTTTATGAATATATTTTAACTACATTGTGAACGAAAACAAAGGTGTGATTATTTGAACTTATAAAGTCGAAATATTCTACGGAAGGCTAAAGAGAAACGGAGTTAATTTTACCAGAATTGAACTGATGGCTGATTATCGGTCAGAGTCACGGACGCACTTGCTCCGGCGATCGATAGATCTAGATGTGAGTGGATCATGTCTCGATAGTCAGTACTGAAACTCTAGGCCTGAAAAATATGAGTTTTCGTGCTGTAGTAATTTTGGATATTTTCCATGTCATGAGAGACGCGTTGGTTTTCGCAACTTGTCAAGGCACTCAAAGGTTTGAGCCCGCCCTATTTATTATATTGGTTCGTCTCTAGCCGTGACTAATCATCACAAATCATTTTACAAATCACGTGAGACTGATTAAGCGCAAGAAATAGTGCAAAGAAAAAATATTGTCAAATCAAACAAATCAAAACAGCGACTTACGCTTTTATCTCCGGAATTGCGATTCTCCGAATAAAAACAGCTCTGGTTTGGAGTCGTTTACTTGGAGTTGCTACTTGCCCGGGATATCACTGGCGTTTACGTTTATCATCCAAAATTTACAATTTGATTGGATTGTCGGAGCAGCGAACACCAAATAGAACTTTGTTTTCACAAGTTGCTACTGCGAATTATCGTGAAAAAAAATAAACATAATTGTAAAACCCGACGAATTTTCTAACTTAGTCCTGTAATTTGGTTTTCTTTACAGGAAGGCGAAGCGCAAAAGGATACAGA
The DNA here is from genome assembly GCA_949128065.1 of Beris chalybata. NCBI lineage: Eukaryota > Metazoa > Arthropoda > Insecta > Diptera > Stratiomyidae > Beris > Beris chalybata. The sequence goes on from OX421894.1 coordinate 139,790,839, forward strand.
CTGGATTTGGGAATGGAGTAGTCGACCAGATCAACAACCTCCAAAGTAATTAATCCAGCATTCACCATACGATAAAAAATATTTCCTAAACTTGTAAATTTTCAGAGATTGGAAATTCGAACATCCCAAAAGACGACCACCTGGCTACTCAATTCGTCTAGCCAGAGTCGGAAAGAATTCACTATTTTCCAGAGAAGTATTGTATTCCCTTTTGTTGACAAACGTTTTGTCGCTTTTGCTTGGAGCAGGACTAGGGTAAGTTTCGATTAAAGTTGTTTTTATTTTGTTTCCCCTATTAATAATTCCCGTTTTACTTTAGTTTGTGGCTAAGCAAACGAGGCCTCTTGTTTACACGTGTTGTTATCGACTAAAAGGCACAATGATGATAACAACAAAAATAATTAAAAAGAGAAACGAAAAAACTTCTACTGGCCGAGAGAGAAGAGGAATGAATGCTTTTTTATATATATCGGATGATAATATGATAACAAGTTTTTTATACATGATTCAAAATGATCTATATTATTATTTTATTATAAAATAAACACACACACACACAACCACAAACATAATACATATTAAAAATAAAAAATATGCTTCTATGAAAAAAGAAACTGGGGGAAAAAAAAATATTTTAAAGAAAAATAATACAAAAAATTATTAATTAATTATATATCTAAAGATAGAGAGAAAATCTTTTTACGAAAATGTAAAAGATATAAAACAAAATGTGAATTTAATTTTTTTGTGTAACAAGTTTTTGTTATTTTCATATTATTATTTTTTTTTTTAATATTGAAATATTGTATCTGTATAAATTTAATGTTTTTATCAAAATTAAATTATTTTAAAACGTTTTTACTATTTTTTTTTTATACTTACATTCGATCGAGAAATGTTTTCATTGTAAAAGTAATTGAAATATGAAGACGTTTACTTTTATTATTATATTATTTACCATAAATTATAGAAAGTAATGAAAAAATATGCTTTTACTGTGAACTGTGAATTTAATCTGAATTATTATTTCTTGAATTTATACATGCACATTCAGAACTAGAACTTTTTGTCTTTTTAAAATCTTTTTTCATATTGAGATAATAAAAACTAGTGAAATATTATTTGATATCGGAAAGTGTGTTTTTATTGTTGGTTTGTTTTTTTTTTTTTTGTGTAACCTCTAGTCAGTCGATTGTACTTGGAACTTTAAATTGATTGTCCAGATTTCGAGTATTTTCTATTTTCTTAAGCTTGATGAAGGAAAAAATGGGTAGTGGTGGCCAGTAGTGCTACACAAACTCTGTATATGTAGAATCTTGAAAATGTTTCTGATGTGGTTCAAAATGTCTGAGCTTTATCTGTTGCGTTGAAAACGTCAAAAACTTTCCTTTTACGTATTTTTATGGTCTCGTCGATTGCGGTTCGTATGCTGTAAAAAAAACTCAAAGTTTCGATGTCAAATAAGGTTACAACGTCCATTTTGGAATGACTACATCGGTAGTTTATGTGTACACTGTAAAATTTAAAAAAAAAACAAACAAGTTATGTGATTTTTTTAAATTTTCGTTTTTGTTACGCATTTTTGGTTTCGTAACACATGCCTTTCAGCTCCTTGGTCCTTGCGCGATTATTAGTAAAATTGCAGTCATCAACACCCTTGAGATATTGCGATTTTCATCGGTCAAAACGTCGTCACTATCAGACGATGTTCAAAGCGGGATAGGATCAAAATCACGTGTTGCAAAATCCCGTATTTTTCAAAATACCGTTTTCCAAAATGTCGTTTTCTCGCTACAATTTAAAAATACCGTTTTTTACTCGACTAAAACATAAACAAAATAATCACCCTAATTCTGGAACCCGCCGACGCGCAGTCGGGTATTTGAACCAATCTACGCGGCCAAAAGTCAATTTACCAAAATGTGAAACGGTTAAAAACAAAAGACTACATCAGCTAGTAGACTAGTCGAAGAACAATACTTAGCCCCTCCCGTCTTTCCTCTGTGCGCGCGTCGCGTGTTTACGTTCAGTCGAAATTCAATCAACCCACTTGGTGTATGTGTCTGTTCTCGGCGTTCATGTGAAAACAAATTTTAACAGTGAATAATTATTATTCTACCTTCATTTCGGAAGTAAAAGTGATGGGTACTGATACAGCAGGTAATCACCCGTATTGTGAATGTCGCGCTCACGTCACTTCGATGCCGATGCGAAGTGTCACGTCGATCGAAAAAAGCGACTGTGTAACTCCATCGACGTGACTCAATGTCATTGCCATATTGATATGTGTGTATCAGCTGTAAATTGCGAATTTAAGGTTTTGTATGTCTTCGTTTACAACTATGACGTTATTTTTATGCAATATCAAATCCTACATTCAAATTTAAGATGCGGATAATGCTTTTTTCTAAAGTGGAAAAGCTATACATCTTGTTCGGCCCATTTTTGGCTCTCACTTCTGCTTGCATCTCGTGACGGTAGTCCCAAAGAATTTTACAGTGCCGAAAATTGGAGCCGTATTTCTTTAATGTGTGTCGATCTACACCACTTTTAATGACGATTACTTGTTGCGAATCCATCAAAATAAGGAAAGAAACATCTTTTTGTCAAATCTATACTTGCATTTTTGCATCAACGTTAATTTTCTTCAGGCGTCACGGACTCGGAATGTCATCGACGAAAAATGACGATCAAAGTGACAACGCTCGATGACAATCGACACTCACAATCGCCTTTTCATGCGCCGATATCGAATCGTCATCGAAGTGACGCGACGTGACAATCACAATACGGTCGAATAACTCACTAACTATATTAGGATTAACATTATTCTTAGCGTTCTACAGTTTAGATTTAGTGTTTTGAAAGGCACACGTATTGTTGAGGATTTTTTTGCTATTATTTTGGTTCATTTATGTACATATTTCTTATACTTCCAAGTTAGATCCTGCTATAATTCCTAACAAAGTCGAAGGTTTGAAGCTTTCAGTAGTAATTCATAAAACAATTAGCCGCGGAAAAGCGCGGATAAGTATTATTTCGGTACTTTGAATTTTTTTTTACTAAAATGTCCAAAAAATCTAAGTTAAAAGTTAAAAGAATTTTTAAAAAAATTTCTTTTTGGTTTAGGTTCACAAGGTACCTCTGGAGTAAAAATTGTGACCGTAAATACTTATTCAACCGTATGCAGAATCTTAATTTGTCAAATCTTAATTTGTCAAACCTTAATTTGTCAAGTCTTAATTTGTCAAGTCTTAATTTGTCAAAAAAAATTTTCAATAAATATGTCTTGATCAATAACAGAAAGCTGTTTTTTTATTTAGTAATGTCGTTTAGAATCGATGTAGACATTAAAATAATTTTGGCCGCGTAGATCGTTCGAATACCCGTATGTGCGACGGGGACAGTGAACTGCGATTCACCCAACAATTTTAAATTATTGAAAACGTGTTAAATGATTCGCATTGACAGAAAATAGTCGTGTTTTCAACCTTTTTTCAAGAAGGACTTGGCATTAAATAATGAGAAATTGGAGTTGTTCAATCTCCCATTTTTACTGTATATGAATTTTAGACATTTTTGCCTCAAAATATGGTTTTAAATACAACGGAAAAGACGCGTTTCAAAAGTATGTCGGTTATACAGTTTTCGAACGTTTCTTATGATCGTATACGCCGTGAATGAGAGTTGAATGACAACCGCATAATCGACTGGAACAAAAAAGCCGCAGTTTTCCGGAATAAGCATGACTAATTCAAAATCAAAGAAACATGTATATGTGCATGTGTAATATAGAAACCATTTTTTTTTTTTAATTTTGTCTTTAACTTTTTTTTTGGTTTAAATTTTTTTTTTTTTTGTTTTAAATTTTTTTACTTTGTTTTTAAATCTAATTTTGTTTAAGTGTTTGGTTTATTTTGTTATATATTTTTTTGTTTTTAATTTATTTTTCTTTTTTGTTTTAACATTTTTTTTTTTGTTTTAAAATTTTTTTTTTTGTTTTTAAATTTTTTTTTGTATTAAAAACTTCTTTTTTCTGTATTAAAAACAATTTTTTTTTTGTTTTAACATTTTTAATTGTTTTTATATTTATTTTTGAATTTTTTTTGTTAAATTTTTTTTATTTTTTTTTTAAATTTTTTTTTTTGTCTTTAAATTTTTTTATTTTTGAATTTTTTTTTGTTTTTAAGCGTTTTTTGTTTTGTTTTCAAAAAGCCTTTAGCATGTTAGAAGATTTTTTTCGCTTATTGAAAAACTAAAACAGTATCAGGCCCTAAGAAACTGAAGAAGTAAAATCCAATTTGATATTTCATCAACGGAACGAAAAGTTAAATATCGCAGAATTCCGTTCTAGACACGTTTTACTACATTTAGAGCTATTTTGAGATAACCCAATTTACTTTTTGCTTGCGTTTCTTAATGTGTGTTTTTGCGCACTTGTTCATATCAGAGCAGGTTAAAAAATTTATAGCAAATACATATACAGCAATGTTGTTGTTTTGTGTATAAGTTTTCTAACCCGATCTGAGAAAGTGCGCAAAAAATACAGCTTTAATTAATCTTTTTTTTTTTACACAGTTTTCAATCGCGTTTGATTTATCAAAAGAGATCTTTTAAAACAATTTCTTTTCTTTTTACAAGTTGATGTGTTCCTGCACTTTTAGTTCCCACGATAACGTTTTTAGCGACGGTACTAAGCCTTTGTCAAATTTTGATCCGACAAATAAATTAACTACACTCCAAAATTGAGTACTTTCGTTTCATTATATTTCCAGAAACAGGGAAGACTTGTTCATGCCTTCATCTACAAAACAATTATTGGTACCACCATAACAGAGTGAGTCTTACTTGCTCTGATCTTGTTTTTTTGTTGTGTGGACATTTTGGCAATATTTGCTACTGACTTAATTGAGATGAAATTCCTTCAAAATCTTATAGTCACAATCAGTGCTAGAAAGTCTATCGGCAGAAAGTCTCAGTTTCAGTATAATATACCTATTAATTATGCCATACATTTTGAGGGTCCCAGCTTTCATCCTGTTCTGAACAATAGTAGGAGTGTTTTTTGCGACTTAATCCAGAGCGGAGTAGAAGCTTTGAGCTTTGAACTTTTTATGAGCCAGAATAGCTACCACTGTTTGAGGTGGTGTAATTGATCTTCTCGTTTTATTGTTGTTTTCGAATTTCGCTAACCTGCTCTGTATGAAAGGAGCAAAACAACACGCCTACGGGTATTGATCAAAAAAAATAGTTAAGAAGAACAAAACTACTAAATTAATGGTTTTAATACAAAATTATCTAATTCCATCACCACAGAATGATGAAATTGTTGCTAAATCGTACAATTTCTGCATTCAATTCAAAACAGAGAACAAGATATAAAATTTAGGGCTTCAAAAGGAAGAAAGTGCATCGCGCGTAAAAACTATTAGCGCCACAACCTTCTTTAGTCATGAAAACTTTCAGAATAGTTCTCCTTAAAATCCATTTGCCCAGTTTAAAACGGAATTTAATTAACTTTATATGAACTCTTCTTTCTTCATTTCATAATTCCTGTTAATTGGTCGACTCTCATTTCTCCCTTTTCATCAATTTGAGCTGTACTGGTTCCAGAAATTTTTAATTAACAACTTTTTACACCGTATCTATTGAACTAATAGATCAATTAATAAATAATAACTGGACTGAATAAAACAATTTATTACTTAATAAATACAATGATAAAAAATGCAATTTTAATAAAATGATTTCGTCTTAATGACCGCGACTAATTTAAAAATTTCAACCTAAATCATGCTATCGAATAGTTCGGGACAAAGATAAAAGAGTTTCGGTTTAAAGCCGAAAAAAATTAATCTAAAATAAAATCACCCTACGCAATACGACGATGAGGGATGAGGGATGTTACGATTTTGATGGGAAAAATTAAAAACTTAGCTACTTGTGCTTCCGCTTGCTCTCCAATTGCTTGGCAGCCTTCTTTTTCATGATTTGCAGCCGTTGATCGGCGCTTATGATATTTATGCTGGGCGTAACCGACGACGATGCAGATGACGACGACGCCGACTTGGAATTACTCGACGATGGGGTCGTGACTGCAGCCGATGAGGCTGACGTCGTCGACGAGCTAACATGATTCGAGTACGACGACGATGACTTCGAACTGCTGCTACTGACCTTGGTCGAGGACGATTTACTTTTCGAACTGGTCGTCGACGATGGCTCGTAGGTCTTTGGATAGAGTGTAGGTGTGTAGGACGATGAGGATGACGAAGAGGATGATTTCGATGGTGATGGTATCGATATTGAAGTGGCTGATTTTGCCATCATGACCTTGTTCTTGCAGTCGGTACAGCACCACGAAAACTCCTGCTCGTTGGCATCGTCTTCCGAAATCGGCGGCTTGTGGCATTCTTGGTGATAGAGGGAGTGACAGTCGGCGCATTCAACAAGCCTGTTGCCGGCTGTTAAGACCATTGCGCCGCAGACAACGCATGCAAGGTCGCCGAATTCCTGGAAATTGTAGACAGGTCAATGAAGAGGAAAGAGTGCGTGTTTTTAAGTTACGAAATTCGAAAATAGACGTACCTTTAAGTTTTCTTCTTCGGACACGTCGCCGATCGATATGCCAACCGGATCGACAGCCATTGGTTCCTGTTGTACGGGTGGTGAGCTGTTCTTATGCGTCGATGAGCCACGCGATTCGTTCGATTTTCGCCGTTTTACCGATGTCCCGGGCGACGACGACTCCTCCTCCAGATACTTTTTATTCAGCGTATTGACGAGCATTTTTCGCGTACCGTAGCGCTGCTTGATGAGCTCGTCGAGCGAAATTCGGATCTTTTCGGCCGAATCCGGGCTGGGTGAGTGAAGGAGCTTGAGTGCCTGTTTTACCATTGGATCCAGCTCCATTGTGGCACTCATTTTTGGTTCGTTCGAAGCGGGGAAAATTTTTCGTAGTCGAAAACGTCTCGTACGAATTGCCCTTGTAGCGAATTTTTTTTAGGTTAGGTTTGGATTTGTTCACTTGACACAGTTGACAATCAGATGTTTACATTTCCCCTCGTGTGGAGAACGGAGACTGCAATTGGTTAGAATGTCTCCAGTCTACAGAGCTATCAGCTGAATACAGCCGGGACGCAAATCGGTGGTAACGAAGTAACGGCCTGATTTTTTTTTAAACAAAGGAGACAATTTCCGGTTGGTTGTGCCATGTAGAGCGAATGGAAGATAGAAGAATGCTCAAACGTGCTTTTAAAGGCAAAGCGAGTGGCAACTGGCCTGTAGGAAAACCACGCAAACGATGGGAAGACTCGGTTGATGAAGACAAGACATATAAATTAGCAGCTGGAGGACGTGGTCTTTTGATCGAGACGATTGATGGCGACAACTTCAGGCGGCCAGAGTCCGATTTGGGCAGATGACGAACGTTGCAAGTGGCGGATGGCTCAGCGATATTAAGATGAACAAATTATAGCTTTGAAGAATTATGTTAATAAAGCGACTCTGATCCTACCCACAGAATCCTTCTCTTAACATTAATTAATGCAACAAATGAAATGCTACGCGTAACGCGGCCGGAAGCGGTGGTTTTTGCTTTGCTATTCTCGAATGGTGGTGTGGAATGATGTTGATTCTCATAAAATAACGTTTGAAGGACTGTGAACTCGTGTTAAAGATGGAATTGGACTGCTTACTGATTAAAACACGGGTGTGACTAGTTCACAACAAAGTAGTAATGGACCAGACAAGAAAAACGAAGATTCCAAACAATACACTGATCGACCGACACGAATCAAATAAAATATTAGATGATATGCTTACAAAATATGCAGACGAAAGCAACTACAGTTTAAATTAAGTTTATTTCAATAAAAAATACACACATGCAGCATAGACAACAGTAAATTTTAGCCAAGGCTACAACTACCCGAACGACATCAATCGAGGTGTGGAGCAACACTTCATCTTCTCAGTTCGTTTCAAGACACTAGATAACACAAACTAGACAGGGAAGAGACGGTCTCGCCGTCGTTCTCCTTAATCTAACACTGGAATCTAACAGATACCATAAATATTATGGCATCGCTTGATAGCCATCGTTAAGGAGACGTCCAAACTCGAGTCAGCAGAAAGTCGGCTTAAAGATAAATAATCGAAAAACCAAACTTATAACCCAAACGAGAAAGAGGACGAAACCGAAATCTGGAGAATATTTACGATTTTATAAACTTGTAGTACATCTAAGTAAGAAATGCAAGGAAAAGGACAAAATTACTATTTATTATATTCGAAAAGAAGCTGTACAGAAAAAATAAATCCAGCATCTACAAGACAATACGTCGGCCTGAACCATTGGATATGTGGCTTAGTCCTAGGGAGACTCTAACTGGCAAATTGGGTACAGCGACGAGTTGAACAACCTCTACAAAGAATCGGTGGCATCATAAAAACACAATAGGGCAGGTCAGACCATGCGTGTGGACACTAAAATAATTCCCAGACACATTTTGAAACTTTAAGTATGTCAAACGAAGTAAACGATGGGAGGAAGCGGTTAGCAAATCGCTACTTACATTTACGGTCGGTCACTGAGATGACTGCAGATGGACTTGGCTGTAGGCCAGATACCTATTATGCCTGTTGCACTTCTGAAAGTCTAACCCAATTAACTAGAAAAATAAAAACAAAATACTCGTTGACGAATAAATTTAGGAACAATTAAGTATTTATTGATAAAAGTAAATTCAATTTAAATCTTATAAATGTTGTAAATACATCTTCATTCGAAATACTCATTTATAAAGACTATTTCCCATGTTTCTTTCTTTGTTTTTTTTTATACATAATTTTATTACATACATACATAGAATATAGAAATAAATTTGGCAATGTGTTTTTTTTTAGTACTGAGGGAGGTAACAATGAAATATATTTTGTATGTAGTAGGTATTTGAAAACTGCCACCCTTTTTTTTGGATTGATACATTACGCAAAACTTTTGATCAACAGCTTTTAGATTTTTACACTTAAAAATAAACAAATTAATCATATACTCGTGTTGTATAAGTTTCTCTTTTGTTTTCACATGAAAAAATAGTTTTTTTCTTTACTCGTCGTGTTGTGATAGATAATGTAGAAAAATTAAAAATATTTTTATAACTTTAAAAGTTTTTTCTTGTTTGTTTTCTTTTAATATACAGGACGAACTTGGCGTTTCATGCACATTATTTTCGATCAGATTACTCGCTAAGAGTAGTCAAAATTTTCATTGGTTTTATTATTTAGATTTTCAATGCGAATACCATGCTGAGGAATTGTTCGTAGTGAATAGTTATAACACCGTCCATATCTGTGTCGTATTGCCTAAATGCGGATGTTAATGTCTGAAAGGGAAAGAAATATTCGGTCAACGTTTTTTATCGGTCTGGCTTTATCTGAAAACGAAAGTGAAAAAAAGTAGTAAGATTTATTTGAAAGTAGCGGCTCTGTTTTACTTGTTACGTGAAGAATTTTGAGTCACACTAGGCTTACGTGATGATGTCGAAGAAAAGCAAACATTTTCCGTACGCGGCTCAAAAATCAATGAAGCTATAATTTTGCGTGAACTGTCAACTTTTCACGACGCTTTGATGCTGTATCGCGCTTTGATGATGTAGCGCACTTTGATGATGTAGCGCGCTCTCTAACCAACTGTTCCAGCCGCGACATGCCAAATAAAAACAAATCCCATCGTGACCCATAATAGATTTTCTGGAGAAGAAGAATTACTTGCGAGAATTCATATTTCAATAATTTCTTCGAAAATTTAATGGTGCTTTTACACGAGCGATTAAAATTGCTCAAAAATGTTTTTGACTAAAACTATTTTTGCTCTTTCAGTGTGCGTCCAGCAAATAAACAAAATTCAATATATGTTTTTTTTTCGACCGTGGCTCCATTCTATGCGTTACAAACTTATAATACTCTCAGATTTCATATAAAGTATAAGAACCGTCAAACGACATTAATTAAATTTTTTATATCCTTGATCAAAAAGTTCCCGGAATTTATTGAGAAAATTAAATATACAAGTTTATTCATCTAAATCTATATTGTCCCCTTCAAAGTAATTCCCATCGACTGCAACACACTTATGCCAGCGCCTGATCCAATCCTCGAAACATTTTTTATATTCGGTTTTCGGTATGACCATCAGTGCTCCCTGCGATTTTTCCATTACTTCCTCTCGGCTGCTGAAACGCGTTCCGCGTAGTGGTTTTTTAACTCGATTGAACAGAAAGAATTCACAGGGAGCCAAATCAGGTGAATTTGGTGGCTGTTGGATGGTATTTGTTGCTTTTTTCGTCAGAAAATTACGAATGATGATGGCACTGTGCGACGATGCGTTATCATGGTGCAAAATCCACGAATTTTCTGCCCACAATTCTGGTCTTTTTCGGCGAATTGCTTCATGCAAACGTCTCACAATGCCCAAATAATACTTTTTGTTTACTGTCTGGCCTTCTGGCAAAAATTCATGATGCACTACACCGTTGTAATCCATGAAAACCGTAAGCATTGCCTTCTGTTTTGACTGATTGACTCACGACCATTTTTGAACCGCTCGTGCCACTGGTAAACGACCGTTTTCTTTAGAGAATCGTTGCCGAAATTTTTTTCCAACATTTCCAACGTTTGCGCACTATTAAATCTAATTTTTTACGCAAAATTTAATACAAGTTTGTTGTTGCAAATTTAAATCCATTTCTAAAATCGCCAACACACACAGAGATAGATGTACTCTTGGCTACGTAACTTTTGCAAATGTCAAGCTATGACGCTAAGATTTAGAGGGAATGTCAACAACAGATTTACCAACTTAACAAAAAAAAAAAAAACAGAACTCAAATCGGAACAATAAAAGCGCCACACGGTGGTTATTCCGGGAACTTTTTGATCAAGGTGGTAAGTCAACAATAGACTGGCAGTATTGTTTTAAAACCAGAACCAACAGAAACAATTTCCATTTCAAACAAGTCTTTTTTTATTTAAAAAAGTAACGACTATAATCATTAACCATTTTTACTTTTCAGGAATACCACATACAAACTTGGCTAGTCTTTGGCATCCATAGGTTCCATAGTTCTAGCCAGGAACTCGATACACATCGGCACTCATGTGCCGTGAGTAACAAATGCATATTACCTTTTATTTAAGTAAACATGTACTGCTCGTAGGACAAGACGACGAGTATGCGTTGACAACTACAAAGAGCTCTCGAATGATACCGAAGAGTTGCGTCTAAATTTTTGTCTTGGCACTTCAAAAAGTTAATTTTTTTTGAAAAAAATTTATGAAGTAGTACATCATGTCAGGAATATTGTCTCGCAATTTCAAGTCGATCGGAGCAAAACTGTAGAAGTGAGAGAGATTTAAAGCGCCTTGTATTAAACATGTCTTTACCGGCTACCCGAACCCGGCCACCGAGCATCTCAAGCGGAGGCTCAGACCCGAGAATCAAGAATTTGACTCGGACAGGAACAAAAGGATGCATTGAACCTTGCAGCTGCAGCAGGACCTTCACATTGTGAGCCTGGTATCGATGATTCCATGTATTTCATTTTCTCTGTTCTATTTCTCTTTAAAACTTTAAACGCATTTTTCTCAAAACTACTTTTTTGAAGTCGGTAGTCAAAATTTCTCAGAATCTAATGTACCGATCGGCTTGAAATTTTGCACACTGCTTTTAGACACGATTGACTTGTGCTTGAACGAAGGATTTTTTTTTACCTTGAATTACAGCTCATTTTATAGTCCAAAAATGGCCAAAATTTGTGGAAAAAATAGCATTTTTTTCGTAAAAAACGCTACCAAAAATTCAATTTTCAATTATAAAAAATTAAAATTAAGATTGTATTATTTTTGTAGTATCTTTTAAAAAAATTCAAGAAAATAATGTTTCTTTTTGGCCTTCTAGACCCGCATAAGCCTTTAAACGTAGGACACACTAAAAAGTAAATTGTTGCACAGACATCATATTTTTAATTCTTTTTAACCATTCAATTCACTGGACTTACTCATTCCCAAACTCCGAAGGCGGTCAAACTTAATAACATTTCTCTTAGTTCTTTTTTGAGTTCCGAATTGTGCCATTTCTGGGGCATAGGACAATAACAGCACTCTTCTAAGGCACCGAAAACTCCATGGCTCGGTGGAATTCGATCCCTCTATCTCTGTGCTTGCAGTCTAGCGTTACAATACTTCACAGGATCATTTCTGCAGTATGTTTTCAATAATTTTCAAATTAAATTGAAGATTTTTGCGCCATGACATTTTGAATTCTTTAAGCCCTTGTCTCTAATTTTATTTAGTTTCAGTGTAGAATTTAGAGCTTTATAAAATTTCACACCAACCATTTCTAAAATTTGATGTAGATTTGTTCGATTTATTTATTTGGTTTCAAATGCATTCACAAGAAAATCATCAGCAGATTAAATTCCTCCCATTTTTGGGCCTTGCATCCTTGCCTCCTGAAGTCGTCACCAACAGTCGTCTCGATCAAAAACCCGTGTCCTCCAACTGCTAGTTTTAATCATCAGATTAAATTGCTCCCATTTGTGGGCCTTGCTTCATTGCCTCCTGAAGTCTTCGCCTCCAATCGTCTCCATCAAAAAACCCGTGTCCTCCAGCTGCTAGTTTTTAAAATGACTTTGCCGGTTGATGAAGATATTCATTAACCGGGTCTTTCCACTTCTAGGGCTTTCTTCCACTTTATTTCTTCCCCCTTGCCAAACACCTTTTTTAATTTTTTCATGGTCAAGTTTAATTTTTCTTTTTCCAAAATTGAGAGTCATTTTTAATAAGCCCCGTATTTTATAAATTTATTATTTTCTCCAAAAACAGAAACTGAACAAAACTGTTTTTTTCTTCTGTTTCTTTTTTAATAGTACTTTAATACGGTCCGTTTCAGCTTGAGCATCGCCGTAATGTCGGAGTACTCAGTATTTACTGCCGATATTTTCATGGTAAATGTGGTCAGGAACTAAAAGAACTTACTCGCCCACTCTTAGTCGCCCCCCGTAACACTCGCCAAACTTCACGCGCCCACGAGTATACCGTTCAGCCCCATTCGTGGAGAACAGTGAAATTTAGGCAGTCCTTTATCCCCCGAACATCAGTAATATGGAACGCACTGGCAGCTGATCTATTCCCTGATAAGTATAACCTTCTGAAGTTCAAAAACAACGTCCACCGACACTTTAGACGCTTCCCTCCTGTTCCACCGCCCTGTAAAAAAAAAAGATACAGCATAAAGCGGAGTATAAACTCTGCCATGCCGTCAATAAACGAGGAAATGGAAAATAAAGTTGACCAACTCTTTCTCTGTCCATTGCGAAGACAATGTCTTCCTCCCAATCGCGCAATTATTTTTAAATTACTTTTACTGCCCTTACACCAGCCTTAACCTCTCCGGGAAGTGCGTATTTATGTCTCTAATTTATTGAAACTTATCGATTTGTACTAAAAATTGTAAACGGAATGAATTGTTAGAAACAAGTTAAAATTCAATTAGATATGCAAACATCGATTTCTTGGCCAGCTTAAAATATTTTCAAATGAATGTTTGACGTGATAGCCAAGCCCAACCTAACACTTTGAATCCACAGTTCGTAAATTGTCTGGGTGTCGTCGACCACTGGACAAGATTATCTCAAAAGAGGTGCTTGATCTTGAAAATCGTCAATTTCTTTTTATGGTTACAGCCACAGCATAGGAACATAACGAAACTTAGCGGATGACGCATGTACCCACGTGATGTTTAAAACAAACACGCATCAATTTGAACATTCATTAGCAGATGGCCATTTCTCCAGAAATTTTATTTGTGCCTCAACTCGTTTCGGAGCGAATATGTTGATTTTGGAAACGATGCCATGGACGCTGATTCTTTGTTTTTTCAATTGTGGTAGCCGGCCACCGTCTATGCTTTGTTGGGGTAGAATAGGTATAACAAAAATCCCGATCACTGCCTTTGTGCAGCCTCCACGTTAAACTCAACAACAAATTAACGAAAAAAACGCCAACTTACATATAAAATGATGCAGCACTGAATAAAATCATCGAACAAAATCGTTCCCCGTCCGAACCGATCGAACTTCCGCACCAACGTCTCGACAATTCCATCGGAAAGTCGATAGCCGAAAGCTGTGAGCGCCGTTTTCAATTCGACTTTATCGATGTTTCCCGAACTGTCCGTATCGAACGAACGAAAACAATTCTGCCAGTCGGTCACGTACTTCCACAAGGCTCCGAAATCCTGAAAGCTAACCGATCCGCGATTCTCCTTGTCGAACATTCCTGCAATCGAAAAAAACCCATAAAAATAAAACGCCTACGTGAGGACCACACAAAACCTACCGATCATTAGCCGCACTGTTTCGGGATTGAACGGGCTCCACGTTCCGTTCGACAGGGCCACTTGAAGTTCATCGGCCGAAATAAAGCCGCTTCCGTCCTTATCCACTCTGGAAATAAAGAAAAACACGTCGCAATTGCACCCATGAATCACAGAAGATAGGAAAAATCGCAGTCGTATACGCGGTCTGCACTTACCGACGGAATATGTCCCAGAGAAATTGCTGATCGGGCACGTTCGATTGATAGGCCATTTTTTATTCGATTTATCGATTAGATTTATACTGTGAACGGTTGGCAGTCGTACGAGACGGTTGAATTTGTCGCGAAAATTGCCAATAAATGCCGGAATTTGCGAAATTTCTTCAGTTGAATTTCGTATCTGATGTGGAATCTACACACTTGTAAAACTTGTTTGGCCTATGACACATCTGTCAAAAGGAATTTCACAAAATTTCGACGAATTGAAGTTTTTCACCACGTTTCGAATGTGTTTCAATTCGGAAAGATTTTACTACGTGATCGGAATTTAAATATTCTTTTTCGGGGGAAGTAAAATTGGAAAGAAAAAAATAGTTTGAAATCAGTTTTTTATCAAATCTTGACTACAAATTGATTTGCATTAAAAAAATTGTACAAAATTTATTTATTTTTGTCCTTTTAGCCCAGTGTTTGGTCTTATCCAGTTACACTTATACCTCCACGGTTGGTCGTCCGCTGACATTTCTCGCATTTCTCACCACGAACAACAAACCTAACCTCATTCGGAAAGTCGCTTGGAAAAGTACGTTTTTCGGCCCGAGGAGTAAATATCGCGTAAAATTTAATTTATTTGTTCGTTTTTAATTAAATCGTTTCGAAAAGAGGTAGCACCGAATTAAGAAAAGCAATTATGTCTGGATTTGGTGGACCACCGTCAACAGGTGCTCCCGGTTTTCCGTTCGGCAGGTAAGTTTCCGATAATTTTTTTGGTCGGATCGGAACAAAGTTTTAATTTGTGTACGGGGTGGTTTTCTTTGTAGTACGGGCGCTGCACCGGCTTTTGGAGCACCTCAACTGGGAGGATTCAATACGGGAACAGTTACGACGAGTACGGCAGGGAATGCGATTGGATTTGGACAAACGCAAACGACATCAGGTTAGTAGATTTGTTTTTTTGGGTTTTTGGTGGGAAAATGGGTTTGAATAACCTGTGCGGATATTTTTAGATTTGGGGGGATGTAGGAACGGTTGGGATTGAGTTCTGCGGGAATACGGTAAACGGATTTTGAATTAATCCGTTGTAGACGTTGTGCCCCTGGAGTCTAGGGACGGCGCCTCGATGGAAATTTTTACAGCCATTTTTCAAGATTATTTTGTCTTAATTTCAAAATTTAAAGGGAATTTAATTTTGCAAAAGCTTTTGGCAGGTCGGAGTTTCGAAGCATTCGATCGCACTACATTTATTAAATTTGTGGCTTTCGTCAAGACCCGTCTTTCCTTTTCTGTTTTGTATTTTTCTGTCTGCAGGACGAGGAAGATGTATCCCAAAATACTGCGCAGCGGAGCCTCTCAATTGTTTTCTATCCCATTCGAAAATAATTGCAGTCATAGAGATATTATATGTATACTGGAGATGACAAGTAGCGGTTGTGTTAAAGGCGGACGTCGTCGCATTCACTTCCACGCAAAACTACAACAAATTGACATAACGAACCTGATTTGCCACACTGACTCACACACTAAGCAACAGCAATTTGATGTTACAAACCTGTTTTGTCTCACTTTTCACCGTGTTTTTGGCTTCAAAGCGCTTTATACAAAACCGGAAGCTTGTCGTCTCCACTAGCTCTATGATTGCAGTAAACTCCGCAATGTGCAGCAATTTAAAATCATTTCCTTTTTCGAATAGAAATGTATTAAATGTGGATAGTTTGGACTTTGATTCACAAACCCACGCTTTGTATAGAAAGAGTCGATTTTCGACTTTGGTCAGTTATAAAACCTCATAAAAAATGCAATGTTGTTGTTGTTTTGTATGTAAATTTTCTAATCAGCTCTAATCTGAAAAAGAGCACTTAAAAAAAAAAATGTAAAATTAAAAAAAAAATTAAAAAAAAAATTTTAAAAAAAATTTAAAAAAAAAATTTAAAAAAAATTTTAAAGAAAAAAAAATTTTAAAGAAAAAAAAATTTTAGAAAAAAAATTCTGTGCCGGTCACCGGCATTCAACGTGCTAAAAAAAAAATTTTTAAAATTTTTTTTTAATTTTGTGTTTAACATTTTTTTTTTAAATTTCTTTTTGTTTTAAAAAATTTATTTTTAAAAAAAGTTTTTTCTAAAAATAAAAAAAGTTTTTTCTAAAAATAAATTTTTTAAAAAAAAAATTTTAATCACAAAATTAAAAAAAATTTTAAAAATTTTTTTTTTAGCACGTTGAATGCCGGTGACCGGCACAGAAACTTTGACCCTTTAAATAGCGTTGTCGAAATTTTTGACAAAAAGTGTGGCACGCAGTGTTAAAAAAATGTTTTATAAATTTTGGATTTTGGAATACGGGATTTTGACCCGATCACCTAAAAAATTCATTCTTAACCAGTCCAACTTGTCACAACTCTTTATTGTGCCATTTTTTAAATAATTTTACTTTATTATTTTTGTTTTTTAATTTTGTATTTTCACGTTTTAGGACTAGTAGACTTTAAATAAGCAAAAAAAAATGTCCGTCCGCCCGCAGTGCGCAAAATAGTTTGACAATGCGTAGCTCACAAACCCCTTGAGTATGTTGACATTTTTATCATAAGTAGAACGAGTGATATGGGTTTGGATTGGTGGGGGTGTACTGGGGAGGAGCAGCAGTGTTTTAGATGAAAAATTTTGTTTTCTAGATCTCAGGAACCGCTTATGCTAGAAAGTAGAAGAAAGGAGGCTGAAAGTTATAACTTATGTAGTACTTTGATAGTGGGACTCATTTGCCAAAATGGTCGATAATGGTTGAGGGGTGTGCGAGTGGGTGGGCGGGGATAATGCGGCCAAAACGCTTTAAGGCAGTCATCCCGTGTGACGGTTTCCAAAAATCGATTTTTTTTTCTTTGCAGAAATTACATCTAAATATAGTGTTGAATATGTGGGCGGAGTGATATTCCGATATTCAAAGCCTTTTGGAAGTTACAGGGCGTTATATTCACTAACCTCCTATGTTGTTTCGAATATAATGAAAAGTTTAGTCGCGTTTTTCTCAAAACTATGTTTTTCAAATCGGTAGACACGATATCTCTCAAAATCTATCGAACGAATTTCTTTGAAATTTAGTAAACTTATTCAGTACTAATATATACAGTCTCCAAACTAGGATAATTGTGATTCATCAAGCCGTTTTTTGTCGACCTGAAGAAGTCGTAAAAATACACTAAAATTGACGACAAAAAGTTGAATAAGCTGCCAAAAATTCACTGTTCAATATTTTTTGATAATCCTAGTTCCAAGACTAGTTCAAACTTCACAGATTAAAATGCTGCTTGATTTTTTTATTTGAGATAAACAGAACGCCCGCAGTCGTGTCTACCGAAAACAAGGTTTTTTTGAAAATGGGTGGCTAAGGTGCCTCAGCAATGACCGACAATTTGGGGCTGAAAAAAGTGTGCTCAACATGTGCATAAATATATGATAAAAATTTCACAGTTCTATCATTATTAAGTTCGCCAGAACAAATTCCCAAAAATGGTTTAAAAAAAAGAGCCAGCGCACGTGATGACCCCCTTAAAGCTGGGATTGAAACATTGTAAAATATATAATGTATATCTTCTGAAGGTTTGATGCCAATTTTGTAGTTGTCTTAAGTGGCCCATACACAGGCGAGCATGTTGGCGCAAACATAGGCTTGCGCAAACTTTAGTCTTAGCGCATACACCGGCGAGCATGTTGGCGAGCCTCAGTTGCTTATTGGATTCCGCCATGGCAACAACTTGTGCTTGTCTGGTTTTATTTCCACTTGCACACATGATATGCCTTTTTTGCAATTGCAGGTTTCTTGCCTATCTCTAATTTTACTCGCCATGTTTCAGGCTTACTCTCATAGAGTTCGAGGAACTCTACCCAAAACTCCGATTTTATAAATCGTGACATTATTGACTTCTTCCAACGACTGCAGTTGAACAACTGAACACTGAAGTTTGCGCAAACATCACCATACACGTGAAAACATACGCCAACACCAACATGTTGGCGCTGAAAACTCAAAATATTTTGATTTTTGGGCGAGCATGTTTGTGCAAACGGCCAACAATGCCATACACGAGCGAATTGGCTTGCGCAAACCCATGTTTGCGCCAACATGCTCGCCTGTGTATGGGCCCTATTAAGTGGCCCATATACAGGCGAGCTTGTTGGCGCAAACATGGGTTTGCGCAAGCCAATTCGCTCGTGTATGGCATTGTTGGCCGTTTGCACAAACATGCTTGCGCAAAAATCAAAATATTTTGATTTTTCAGCGCCAACATGTTGGTGTTGGCGTATGTTCTTACGTGTATGGTGATGTTTGCGCAAACTTCAGTGCTCAGTTGTTCAATCGGCAGTCGTTGGAAGACGTCAATAATATAATGATGAATAATGTCACGATTTATAGAATCGGAGTTTTGGGTAGAGTAAGCCTGAAACATGGCGAGTAAAATCAGAGATATATGTACAAGCAAAAATTAAATAAAAATTAAAAACAAGGCAAATGATGTGTGCAAGTAGAAATAAAAGCAGACAAGCACAAGTTGCTTCCATGGCGGAATCCAATAAGCAAGTGAGGCTCGCCAACATGCTTGCCGGTGTATGCGCTAAGACTAATGTTGGCGCAAACCTATTTTTGCGTGTGAGAATGAAAAAAATCGGATTTTAATTTCTCTGATTTTACTTCGGGTAAAATTGTAAGTATCTACTTTACACTGTTCTTCAGATATGAGACGAGATTTTTTTTTAGAAAAGTTCGTATCCCTTCCTTTTCCATGATCCACATCCTCCTACAAAAATGTTTCTTTCACCAAACTTTATTTTTCAACTTTTATACACAAACCGGATTTCAATTTTTTTCTAAAGCAATTCGTTGTGAGCTATCAGTTTTTTACCTCCACCTCCGTACGCCACTACTCCACTCATAAATTTGTTTCCAAGCTATTATCTAGTCATACCTTTTATTATATTTTATATTCTATTATATTCATAAAGTTTAAATTTGTTGACGTTAACCGTTAGGATACATAGATTTTTGAATGTGTTGATCTCCGCTTTCTTCCGTTTCGGACCCATTATTTTCACCAACTTCCACACCCATTCTGCCATATCGGAAATTTTTTTGCAAATGGGTCTACTATTGAAGCTCTATATTGTTGTTGTTGCTGAAGTCTAGAAATCAAAACCTTTACGTCTAAAACATACTATCTACATCCCCCTCACACCCTCACCCCTTAGAATTTGGTCGCTTCAAGCGGCCTACCCAATCTATTAAAAAAAAAATTTCAATTTAATATCTCAAAGCGTTTGTGAGCTACGAACCTTCAAACGATTTTGCTTACGGCGTACAGACGGATTTTTTTTGCTTTTTTCGTGTCTACTAGTTATGAAACGTGACAAAAATTTTGAAGGTACCAAATTTTTTTTTTTAGAAAAATAACAATACCGTATTGTTGAAAAATAAAGTAAAATTAATCCAAAATAACAAAACGACAGCACTGCCACGTATGCATCACGTCACAAAGCCTTGTTTCTGACCTAAAATGTTCTGTGCAGCGCGCTGCTAAGTACGTACAGTCGAAAATGGATGAAATTTTAGTCGGCCTGGTCGTCTTTTTGCTTCGTGTGAAGTCGATAGCAGGAGCAACACCGTAGGGAACAGTTCTACCATAACAATAGACTTTCTAAATTGCTCTAAAATTTAAAAAATAAAAATTCATCCCTGGAAAAAAATTAACCCAACATTTTTCAAGCATTCGGATCAACTGGAATCGCATCAACAGGCGGAGGATTGGGTGGCGGCGGTGCATTTAACTTTGCGCCCGCTACAGCAGCCGCACCAACAGCAGCAGCACCTACCTCAGCCCCGGGTGGCTTTGGCGGATTCGGCACTCAACCAAAACCGGCCCCTCTGTCAACCGGATTTAATTTCGGCGCAACCGGAACAGCTGGCGGATTCAATTTAGCGGGCGCACAATCAGCTCTACAACCCCAAGCACCGTTAAATTTCGCGAAACCAGCTACCGCAGCGAATTTAAGGTAAATGATTTTATTTCATCGGTAGTTGGTAAGTTGTAAATTTTTGTGATTATACGAAATAGTTTTGGTGTGAATACTGCAACTGCAGCTCCTGGGTTTTCTGCAGCTCCAGCATTTGCTGCAGCTCCAGCGTTTTCTGCAGCTCCAACGTTTTCTGCAGCTCCAACGTTTTCTGCAGCTCCAACGTTTTCTGCAGCTCCAACCTTTTCTGCAGCTCCAACATTTTCTGCAGCTCCAACGTTTTCTGCAGCTCCAGCGTTTTCTGCGGCTCCAGGCTTTTCAGGCTTTGGTGACGGCGGCAGTCTGTTTGGTAACTACAAAATTGTTTTTTCTCTGGTCGATCAGTAAAATGCTGCAATAAAATTTTAAATTCAGGCAAAACTACTGCTCCGGCCACGACAAATCCAAGTCTTTTTGGAGCAAGTATTGCTCCTGCTGCAGCGCCGTCCTTAGGTCTTGGCGGCACTGACTTAAATGCGTCGCAACCCAAGTCCAACGAAGGAAAACTGGACAATGTTAAAGTTAAAGAAACTCAAGTGCCAGAACAAATCCTGAAAACAGTCGATACCCTTAAAAATTACATAAAAGAACAGAAAACATGCAGTTCGGAAATAGCGCGTGCATCGTCTCGAAAACTTTTCACAGTATCAAACGAAATTCAAACATTGAATTGGTCACTGCAAGAAATCGCCAACAATCTGGAGAGCAATTACAGCAAAATCAAGTTACTACGTAGCGATACGTCGCGTGCTATTCAATGCGCCGAAATGGCCCAGCGAACACAAGAAACATCGATCGGTTTACAATTCGAAAATATCGCACCGTTTCAATTTTTTCAACAGCTCGTTCATAAATACGAGTGTGATCTGATCACGTTTCGAACACAAGTCGAACTGACCGAAAAACATATGCGATCGCTTACAAATCCGCAACAATTTACGGCCGACGATTTGAAGCGTGGACTACAACAAATTCACGAAAGTTTTGTTGCTTTAGCGGGCCGATTGCAGGAATTGCATACAAAGGTTTGTAGATTATTCGTCGTGTGTGACTTGGAATCAAAAACAAATTAAAAAAAAAAAATATTTCAGGTTGAATCACAAAAAGAACAATATTTAAATCTAAGAAAATATTTACTACGCGATAAAAACAACGTGTTCGAAGAGATCGAGAACGACGAGACGAAGACAACTGCTGTGAAAATATCGTCCGGTCCGACACCGTTTTCAGCGCTTGCCGGACTACAACTAGGAAAATCAACAGCCATTACAAATCAAGGTTTTCACATATAGAAAAATTTAATGTATAAAATATTAGGGGATGATTTTTTTTTTTAGTTCGATAATTTCTTTCAATTATCTTAGCGTTTGACGATTGAAATGTAGTTTTGTTGCTTGTAAATATCAACTGCCAATACAAAAAAAAAAATGAAACGTGTCGCAATTGAATTCAAGAAGATATTTTGGTTGTTTTTAATTTAGCAATTTTTTTTTATTTCTCTTCTTTTTTTTCTTTTTCTTTTTTTTGTTTTATTTGTTAGTACCGGCTCCGTGGCAAACGAGTATAACGCAACAACCACTGACTGGTAGTTTACTGGGAGCAGCTTTAGGATCAACAAGTTTTGGAATCGGATCGCAACAACAGCAACAGCAACAAGCTTCTGGTTCAATGTTTAGCAGCAGTAATTTAACGTTTGGTGGCGGTAGTGGCGGATTTGGTGCAAGTAGTACACCGTTTGGTGTTGCTAATCCAACAGCTGGCGTTGATAGCTTTAATCTACAGAAACCGCCGTTCGGCTCGAAACGGAATAAACAGTAAGCATACGACTAAATTAATTTTACTCAGAAATTATTCGAGCGTGTCCTGTTGAAGTAAACTTTTGCAACGTATTAAAATTTCGTCGACAATTTTTTCGACAATTCATGATGTTACGTTCGGTTTGGTTCCGTTCAACTGCACACGCTTATTACAAATTATAATTAACAGAATGTTTCATTATCTTGAAAGCTTGGAATTCCGTCAATTATAATTTGTTCTGTTCAACCAAAAGTTCTTTTCTTTCGGTAAGAGATAATTAACGATTGCCTACTAATATTTTTATAGACTACGATTTAAGTAACTCAATAATTATAAGATACAGAGAGAAAAAAAAAAACAAACAAACAAATGTAAGCATTTCTGGGCTCATCATGGCCATGAATTGTTTAGTTTAATTTTTGCCGTAAGAATTCTGGCAGGCGCTCGTTTTATGTATAAGATCTGATGACCTGCGAGTTTATAAGAAATCATAGTTTTTAAAATGAATGTTAGCAATTTTTACGATTTAAAATAAAATGTATTTTGATTATATACACATTTGGACTTAATGGCATAAATAAAATTATTGGTGGAAGTTGGATGCGTTGGGTAAGTTAAAAAAAAAACTTCGTAGCGGATGAATTGTTACATCAGACTGCAGAGCATAAAGTTTGGTAACTTGTTGGTTTAAACCGAGGCCAAGATTTTCATAAACAACAGAAACGAACGACCCTGTTTGTCCAATAAGAGAACTGCTGGCGTTTGGGTATTCGTTGGTAGGCAGAAACCCAGAACAACACAATATTTCGAACCGTTGGATGGTGAAATTAATTTGGGTCCTGCTGCAAAAATTCTCCGCTCAATGAGTATTCTCCTGAAGTTTATTGGACGGCCAAATACAATTTGCTGAGTGGATGAGGAAATTCTGAGGCCTAGATCAGAATCAGAATGTATCAACCAGTCTCCAAATAACTTGTATTTGATATGGAGCGACATTTTTTTTCTTCAGAAAGGAAAAAATTTACTAAAATTTAGGTGTAAGTTGTTTCATAGTCCGCGTCAGTAAAAGAACGTTTGAGATCATCTTTCTAAACATTTTTGAATCGATAGCGCAGAGACGAGTATAGCTCGGTCGATTTCTCTTTAACCCTGAAAGTGCGTTATATGCTTGTTTTTTTAAGGGGTTTTACGCAGTCACAAGGTTGAAAAAAAAGCTGGTCGTTGCATGAAATTGTTGTTGTCTTAGCGTGTGAGTGAGTGGGACGGAACAGGTACGTTATGTCAATTTGTTATTGTTTTGCGTGTAAGTGAATGCGACGACGTCCGCCTTCAACTCAACCGCTGCTTGTGATCTCCAGTATGTCTTTGGGTTCACCCAACCTACCCACCATAAAAATTTCATGATAATACCTCAACGGGTTTGGGAGCTACGCGCCTTAAAACTATTTTTGCGTACGGCGTACAGACGGACATTTATTTTTTTATTGCTTTTTTGGGGTCTACTAGTCCTAAAACGTGAAAATACAAAATTTCAGGGTAGCAAATTTTTTTGAAATTTCAGGTCGATCACTACTTTATTAATAAAGTAAAAAAGGTCAGCAAATAATATTCATTTCAAGTGATCCTGAGCTGTGCCCATCCCGATTCTGTGCAAGGACAAACCGCGTGATTCTTCAAAACAAACGTTCTGTTGGGCACAAGATTTAATTCAATTATTTAATAGGCAAATGTAAGTCAAATATTCAGTTCATAGTCTTAATCATTTACGTGATAAAATCATACATTACAATTGAATAAAACAAAAAACAGTATTTATATCTACATTAAGAACATACATTAATTACTTCTTAGATTTCCTAACTATTAAATAAATATTCATAACATTAAAAGCTTGTCAAAAACTGCGACTGTACAAAAATGTAACGTTGCAAAAATCCGGCTCGCTTGAATCGCTGAAAGCATCAAAACGGATCAAAAAACCACATGCAGATTTAAATCTTTCAAATTTTTCTCCTCAACTTCTGCGTTAGACTCGGCTCTTTGAGACTGCTCGGTGCTGCACTTCGTTTCGGTCGCGTACTAATATCGCTTGTATTGCCCGAACGTTCCGTTAAAACTTGCATGGAGTTGCGTGTGTTTCGCGAACTATTTGAAATCGATAGAGCATTAGCACTTTTATTTTCTTTGTCGTTTCTTTTTGACTTGGCTTTATCTTTTGTATTTTTATTTATGGCTTGCGATGTCTTAATAACGGCGGGATTTAATTTTTGAATAAGAACACGAACAGGTCGCAAATTCAACGCATTCTTGGTTTTATATGGTGTGCTGCTCATTGCTTTCAGCGCGGAGAAATTAGCGAATGTTGTGGAGTCCTCGACTGTGAGAACGCTCTGATTTTCTCTCATCGTGTTTCGTACTGTTCGTTGTACGTTGAGTGTATAGCTTGTTTGCGAGTCGGTTATTGTGTTCTCTTCGATTATTGTTGGTATGTCGCGATTTAATGAAGTGTAGGATTGTCTGGTTTCCGTGGTTAATGTATCTATGAAAAAAAACAGAGAAGTGTTGATTAGGCGGATTGCATGTTGTTGGTATGGATTAAACAATTTTACGAAGTCTGCACATTAGACGCAAGATCAAAGTGGATCGCAAAGAAGGTGGATAACTGTTTGCAACTCAACAACTGCGGCAATTGTCCGTTAAACTATCTACAAACGTTCATTTTACGCAAAGTGATCTGGAGCCTCTTACCTGCATTCGACGGGTTCACGTCGTCCTCTTCCCGCTTCTCCACGTCGTCCTCTTCCCGCTCCACCACGACGTCTTCATCCCCCACCTCCACGACGTCCTCATCCCTCTCGGGCACGTACTCCTCATCGTCCTCATCACTCTCAATCTCGTCTTCATCACTTTCCTTCTCGTCTTCGACTTGAACAAGCGGAATGTTCGTGTCCTTCTCCTTCATTGGTTCCGAAAGACGGCGCCTTCTCGTCTGAACGTTTGCAAAGCGTTCCACGCTTTCATCACCAAACTCGCTCCGGCTGTTCTCCTTCTCGCTTTCATCGGCTGGTTGTCGTCGCATTTCGGGTTCACGTACTGTTGGCTGAACGCGTCGAATAGTTTGCCTTCTCGTGACCGACGAATTGTTGGTTTCATCTGCTGCTGGTACTTGTTGCATCTCTGCGCGCATTTCGTTCGTACTTATTTCGGTAACAATCTCATTAAGAGCGTACGAAGCTTGCGAAACGCATCGGAGAATTGTCCGGCGCAACAGTACCACCAGTTCCTTTTCGTTCATGAGCTTTCGGTTCAGGGATATGTTTTCGTTTTTCAGCGTGGCCACTGTTTGACGAAGCTCCTGATTTTGTTGGGATACGGCTTTATTTATCTGTTTGTACATTTCCATTGTGCGCTTCAATAACTTTACGTAGGAAGCAACTGCTGAAACGAAACTGACTTGAACGAACCGAACGCGATTTTAGTTTTAAAACGGAACGTGTTAATATAAAAATTAAAACTGGAAGATGATTTTAAGGAACGCGCTTTGAATATTCGAACGGCATTGGAACTACGAATTACAAAAAGCGAAGAACTTCTCCAATTAAAAATGTTTATCATATCCCGAACGACTCTACGACGAAAAGAAACTTCAAAATACAAAACAAAACCGTTTGTTTCCATTGAGCTATCGTGTTAAGTGGATGGTGTGACAGTAGCTTTATAAACTGTTATACGGTTTTTATCTTTTATCAATTTAATTTTAATTCTGACTGAACTTCTGAGCTTAATTTAAGCTACTCAATACACATTGATTTTTGCATTACAATTCATTAAAGACAAGTCCAAAATTTCAATAGCAGTAGAAAAAAAAATCAAATTTTCTCCAGCGCCACCGCCATAACCAAATTTTTACTTTGACACATCTCAGAAAAAAGTTTGACAACTATAATGGCGGATATTTCATCTTGCCGCTTGTTTAGAAGTTGTATTGAAAAGTGAACCTTTCCCACGTATGGACTAAAGGCGGCAGCCTGAAAATAATTGAAAACAGTTCGAGACTTTCAAACGAATCGTTTTAAGTTTATTAAAAGGCGGAAATTTCACGAGAAATGTCTTTACCGGCAAATTATAAACAAGTAGCTGCGAATATGCCGGCAGGATCCAGTTCGACGCCAAGTGGCCGTAAGTTTTTCGCTGAATTTTTCTATTTTAGTTTTTTATTTTCATTTATTTTACTTTAATGAACATAATGAAAAGCATGGTATTGATTTAAGATGAAAAGAAGTTTTGTTTTTAAGACATATTTTCGTGAAGGCCGACGAATTGGAAGAGAATCTTTTTTGGGGGAAATATGAAATGAAATGATGGGGTGGCTGTTGTTTTCTGTTTTGTGTGGGAGTTTTTTTTCTGAGGAAAAGGGTCTTATTTGCGTGGGTTGGCACTTGCTTTCTTTGTAATGGGGCTGCAGTAGGTGGGCGCATTAGAGAAAACCTAGTTCCTTCTCCAGTGGCTTTTTTTTCTTTAGATGTTGGCAAAAACGCGTGCTCTGCTGTGGCACTTGGTCGGAAGGGTGTTGAGCTGGTGTGGGAACGACCTAAACGATGTATCTATTACTGCTTAGGAAAAGCTGTAGTCCTGGAAGTACGGTAACCGTCCTGTCTGCTTGTTTTTAGGTGTCCTTTAAAAAGTTGGTTCAATGAAGCGGGAGGCAGTTACGGTTTGGTGTGTACTGAAATGAAAGTTTTTGTGGACTGCGATCATGTAGTAAATGACTTACAAAACAATCGAAGAAGAGATAGATAGTGGGCCAGTTTCTAGTTGTGAACGGGCCTTGGAGTGAATATTTTGACTTGGAAAAGCCAAAATATTTGAAGAAAAGATAAGGTGCGAGGAAACAGTGGGCCGATTCCACCTACGTCCGATTTGGCGTCCAGAATGTGGAGGACACAACCGTAGCTGTCCTCCACATTCTGACGCGTATGAAGCCCGAAAATCAGACCAACCCTGTACTACAAAAATTAGTCGCGCCGACTTACCCTGGGAATTAAAATAGGTCAATATGCCATGAGAGAACGAGACGCGCTGGATTGGGTCAATTCGCAACTTGTCAGAACGTTCTGGTGTTGCTGCACCCTGTCTCAGCCACTACATTCCACAAACAAAGGAATAATCGCAATACAGAGTCTAGAAAAATACCAGCGAGGGCCCATTAAATGCCCTTTAGCCTGCATTTGCATTTGCATTTGCAAATAAACAATCCACCAAAAAAAACTTACTCTTTTTTATCACCACTTTTTCTTATTTTTTTATTAAATTTTTTTTTTTAAATTTATGTATGAGGTTGATTATCGAACACGAGCGATATGCTTGCTGGTGTTTTCGACTTATCTTTTTGATTTGTTGATTGGGTTGATTGGTCAAAAACCCCATGTCAATTCTAGGCCTGTCCAACAAAAATTTTCGTGCTAGTTTTCCCTGGAAAAAATTTAAGTTATACGTAGGTTGCCTTTTATATTTCGGGATTAGAGAAGAAAAACAAATATTAATCATCGAAAACCACTTTATTGTTTTTCAAAATATTCCCCATGAAAATCTAGACACTTTTGCATGCGTTTGAACCAATTGTCGAAGCCTTTTTGCCACTCTGATTGAGGTATCTCCAAAACATGCATTCTGAATGCGGCTACCGCTTCTTCAGGTGTCGAAAAACGTTGACCTCTCAGTTTGTTTTTTACGTACGGGAATAAAAAGAAGTCATTCGGTGCCAAGTCAGGACTATACGGTGGATGACTCATCAAATCGATGTTTCGAGTGCTCAAAAATGCTGTTGTTTGAGCCGATGTGTGAGAGCTCGCATTGTCGTGGTGAAGAGTGATCCGTCTTCGGCGGTTGGTTTTCCTGATTTCTTCGAAGACAACTGGCAAACAAATGGTTGTGTACCACTCAGAATTAACTGTTCTGCGTTGTTCTAGTGGTACGGTTGCGACATGTCCCGTTTTTCCGAAAAAACAGGCGACCATTTGCTTGGAAGTGCTTCGTGCGCGAACAATTTTTGTTGGATTCGGCTCATCTTGAAACACCCATACAGTCGACTGCTGTTTACTTTCGGGCTCATACGCGTAAATCCACGATTCATCGCCTGTCACGATGTCATAGACGTGTTTGGAAGCACCGCGATCGTATTTTTTGAGCATTTCTTTGGACCAATTGACACGAGCATCTTTTTGAGCTTTTGTCAAATTATGCGGGATCCAACGCGAACAAATTTTTTTGACAATCAAATGATCATGCAATATTGAATGTATGCTGGTCCCACTAATACCTAAGGTTGTCTCAATCTCACGATAGGTCACATGACGATCTTCCAATATCAGTTTGCGCACAGCATCAATGGTTTCCGGAACAACAACTGATTTTGGACGACCTTCACGAAATTCGTCTTGAAGTGAACTACGACCACGATTGAATTCACCATTTCATCGATAAACACTGGTCCTTGATAGAGTTTCATCGCCCAAAATTGAATTAAGTTCATCTATACACTGTTGCTGAGTTAATCCACGTCGAAAGTTGTAAAAAATAATCGCACGAAAATGTTCACGATTTAATTCCATTTTTGAGCTGAGATAAATCTTTTAACTTACTGCAAACAACACAAATAGCGCTCGTATGTCAAAACGTTCTGAGTACGTATAACCTCAAAAATGTCCAACTTTACGATAGAGCTGTCAGTTACCAGATTGCACCACCAGGGCTGCCAAATCCCGAAACATAAAAGGCAGCCTACGTAGAGCGAGGCATACCCAGATTCTTTTGTTCGTGCATAATCTGAAGGGTAACGGGGAAAACGAATCAGCCTCTCAGAATTACGCTTTTTAAAAATCGTCAAGACACGAATTTGCCATATGAAGAATATATTCAGTGTGTCTGTCACTAATACTTTAAGAAATCTTGCATCCATGCTCTCTGGAGCGAGTGTCTCTTTAAGGCCAATACAACGAACAGGAAACTAAATGACCATCGGGTACGACTAGAGAAAATTTTAATTGTTCATTTGAAATTTTTTCTTGTCCTGCTCAATGCAACGAATTACTTTTTCGAATCGAAATGGGTTGTCTTTCTTTTTCTCAATGAATGTCTAAGTCTTATCTTATTTTTCTTAAACAAGAAAGAGAATAACGTAATGAAATGAAAAATTGTTGGGATAACCCTAGAATTCTAGGCAAAATACGCGGCACAAAATAAATCATCAGAGCTTTTTTTCTTTAGTTTTACATGGAGACAAACAAAACAGCAAGACACTCCATCATTTCATAAACTTATGAAAAATCAAAATCATATTAAATTTTAATTTCGAACAAAATAAAATAAAATGGCCGAAGTAGAATATTATTATTTGTTTTTAACCGTAACCGTATTAGATTTTGATCAAAATAAAATGTAGTTTGCATTGAAAAAATGTTTTGCTTTAATAGCTTGAATTAATCATTACAATAGAATCAGAATGAGAGTAAACTGCAACAATCATGCTTAAAGAAACCACACGCACAATTCAAAATTTATTTCAAATTTTTTTATCATTTAAATTTATTTAAAACCAAAAAAAAAAAAAAACCAATTGGATGAGTAGATTTTAGGGCTATGTTGTTATCATGTATTCTCCATAGATATGATGTCGCCTTCAGTTCCTGCAACATCCAACATTCTCAAAGGTAAATAATTTCATAAAAAATATTTGAAATTTCTTTCAAAATTAGCACATAGTTCCTAAAAACGATAACAAAAAAAATTCAACGATTAATTGGAGAAATTAAGAAATTAGAAAAAAAAATCAAAATACAAATACCCATTACGACGCAGTATGATTGTCTGTCAGCTTTTCTTGCATATCAGTAAGTGCTTACTAGTTGAGCATAATTTCGCTTGGATTTGATTTTTGTTTGAATTAGACACTTAAGTTGTATAACGGTATGCTATTTTTTTTCTTGCAAGCGCCTGTAGATTTTAATTTCGATTTGCTTTACATATTTTCGATTTTATTCGTTTAGAACGATTGAGAGCTTCGGGTAGTGGTAGCAGTTCGGATCGTAATAAGGATGCTCCGCCGTTGTTTGCTCACAATAATCACGGAAATCCGGCATTTACGCCACAAAAGCCTGGAAAGGGTGGTGTTGCGGTAAGTTGAATCTTTCATTTTACTCTGATAGAACTTAAATTGTTGATTGGTTTGAACAGGTCGATTCCCGTGCACCGAAACCGCCAAAGCCTCCAGAGAAGCCCCTTATGCCATACATGAGATATTCGAAAAAGATTTGGGACAGTGTTAAAGCAGCAAACCCGGAATTAAAATTATGGGAAATTGGAAAGAAAATTGGCGGTATGTGGAAGTCAGCAACCGAAACGGAAAAACAAGAATTTATCGATGAATACGAAGCGGAGAAGGTAAGAGAACAAATTTATCAATCAAGTTTTATTTATTTTTTGACTTATTTCTTTGTCAATTTTTGAATATTACATAAAAACAAATTTCCAAGGTTAAATATCAAGAAGCATTAAAAACGTACCACTCTACTCCCGAATATTTAGTTTGGAATAAATACAAAACAAAACAACGAGGTACCATAAATTTGAACAAAATTAAACAAAATTTTTAAAGAAAAATTAAAACAATGCATTCATTGTGTACCTACTCGTTTGGTGATTAAAAATAACACAACCTCATTTCGAAAAACGAAAATCATTTGCATAATTTATTCATGGTTCATGTTACACATGTTTTTATTTAACTCTTACAAAAATATTGTCATTGTAATTAACTCGCCATTTTCATTTAGATTTAATCTAGCGGTGTGCTTTTGTGCTTCGTCTTTTCTCTTACAGATAGAATACGAGAAAAATTTAAAAACTTATCACAGTTCACCTCCGTATTTAGCTTATACCTCTGCTAAAAATAAAGTTAAATCTGGTATGTTTGCTTTTGATTTTGTAGCTTAAAAGATATTTTTTAAGATTAATGTGTAGTATTTGTAGTAGTTTTAATGTTTAGTTTGTTTGCGAGCTGAACTAAAAAATATTAATATTTCTATTTTTTATTGACTGGGGGTTTGGAAAGGAGTCGCAGCTAGAAAAGCTGGTGAATTCGTGTAAACATTTCGCTTTGTCTACAGGCGTTGAGTCTTGCTGGAATATCCAGTACTAGTGTTACTTCACTTTCACATTTATATCGAATCGGAGATTAGCCGCGATGAGAAACCAATTAAACCCATTCAAAGTAAAAAGTGGACATAATAATCTTTCCAGACTTAGAAGTATTAGGTTGCAAATGAAATGTCGTTTTTCTCTATGAAGTGAAGTCAGTTGTGATTTTCATGTCTCAAACTGCCGCCAGGTGGCATAAGTGATATTGGTTATTAAAGTATAAATAATCCTTCATTTACTCATGGAGTCATTTCGGTTTTCGACTTCATTGAGATCGGATAGAAAAAAAAGAAGAAAAAAAATGAATTCGAGCTTAAAAAAAACGGTAATTTTCCTTTATGATTTTTAACTTGGCCACAGCGCAACGGGGGCAGCCGAAAACATCAAACAACATCAAAATTCCAATCAGGAGATATGACCCTTCAAACAATTGTAATAATATTGTACCTTCTGATATCAGGTGTATCAGCGAAAGCTGCCTTCCTGATTATTAAATAATAATAATAATAATAAAATGAGCCACGTGGTACCCAAGACCTTCAATCGGCAAGGACGAGCTGAATTTATTAGTGGAATCTGACTCATGCCAAACTGTTAGGGACATTGCTAGAAATCGGGCGAACACCATTCGACAGTTTTCCGGCACTTGCAACAGATTGGAAAAATTAAAAAGCTTGATAAGTGGGTTCCGCATGAGCTTACTGAGGAAAATATGGCCTCATGTTTTAAGGACAACGGTTCAAAAATTAAACAAGTTGCAGTATGAGACTCTTCTTCATTTACCATACTCACCAGACCTTTTATCAACCGACTACCACTTTTTGAAACATTTGGATAATTTTTTGGCGAACCTACAATTCGATAAAGAAGATGCCTTCAAAAGTGCCTTCGAAGACTTTCTTCGTTCTAGAAAGTCGGACTTCTGGCATAAATGCACTTGTATCTTGTTGGAAGAAGTGTATTGCATGCGCTGGTTCCTGTTTTGATTAATAAAATTGAGTTTTATAAAAGTCACAGTTGTTTGAAATTGCACTACCAAAAACGACATTTCATCTGCAACAACCTTATAGTATTCAAATGGTACACATACCTGTGAACCATATGATAAAGAGATATCGATTCGAAATCCTGTTCAACTCTATAGTGTGCGACAGAGTGAACTGGGCTAGGAACCCATTGTAGTTCGGACCGGATAGTATTGTATGGTATGCCGTTGGATCTAAGACGGCTGAAGGCACCGGAGCTGGCATATGCGGACCACGCGCCAAGATAACGGAATTCCTAAGTGAATATCCCAAAGTTTTCCAGACGGAGGGAGGTCCAAATAAATGTAGAAAGGTGTTACTCATATAAGGACATAGTCGTTCTCACAGATAGTCAGGCAACGATAAAAGCCTTGACTGCACACACGGTAAACTCAAAACTGATGTGGTAATGCTAGAAAAATTATGAAGCAGTAACAACAGAATCCTGTTGCACAGAGTGCCCGGTCATGAGGGAAACGAAATTGCAGACCAACTTGTAAGAGACGAAGCAGACGGTCCGCTCTATTGGACCAAAGCCGTTCTGTCTAATCTCAACCTGCTCCATTAAGAGAAGCATAAGGGTATGGGAGGAACACAAGAAATGCCCTTAAACAGGTCCCTATTATTTTCGTACGACACTCCCATCTCAAACAAACAACTCAGTAGTGCTGAGTTGAGTGACGACTTTTATCAACTACTGAACTGAGTGGTGACATTTTTCGACCCTTGGAATTTTTCCATGACCTTCTCGAGTAATGTACCTATCACAGTGAAGTTTTTCCATCTGTAGTAGTATATTTCCATGTTCAATGTTTCCATAGCTTTAATTTCGTGAAGAGGTTGGCAATCGCTGACCAATTCGTCTACGGCCCAAGTTTGAAGTTCGGTTTTAGGATCCTAGACAGCTCGAGTCATAATTTTCGGAGTGGATTTATATGAATTAGCTCGAGATACAGATTAGGTGGAAGCCTTTATCAGAGATTCGCGTGAAATACCTCTTGTCTAGTCGTCGTAATTTTTGTAATTTTGAGAAGATCTACCAACTCAAAATTCGGGTTTCTTTGAAAGAAAGAAGAAAACAATTAAGTCGTTTTATTGTCGCCAATGTAGCGAGTGTGCAGAGAGGACCTTGACCGAAAATATTGAGCTGCCAGAATTAAGGGGGATTTCCATTGTCGTCGCAATTCTGCGTCACACGTCGAACATGGTTCAGCTTTTTTCTGTGCCGCAAAATTAAATTGCTATGAATATTCTGTCAGACGCATAAATGCGACGACAATGGAAATCCCCCTTTATAGCTAGACTACAACCGTCCGATATTGAACTGGCAAAGTTATGGCAAGCTTATACTGCTGAATTTTTGGCTGCGTCACTTCACATACTCTAGTGTGAATTAGCTTAGAACTCCACCTTACATGACCTTTAGTTTAATGCCTCGTTTTCCTTAATTTAAAAAATAATATTGACGCTTATAAGTAAGGAACAATAGCAACAAATCTGTAAAATGTATTTATGCAATAAAAATTTGGTTAACATTTTTTTTCATAAATAAAACACTTAAAGAATATTTCGTTTTAATGTACGGTAGTGGTTCTAAAAATAACAAAATTCACGTCATAAAAAATAACATCTCATTCCTTTAAAATACTTCATATAACATATTTCCGAGTGTAGTATCATAATGTATGCATTGCTTTACTTAACCGCACGCCATATATTTCCCCGTCACACGAACTCCTTTATTAACGATTTACTTACCGAACGAAAACAGCAAGTGCCGATGCAGACGTCCATGAAACGCCAACTCGTTCTAGTTCGAAAAGTCAACAAGAACGCAGAATTGATATACAACCAGCTGAAGATGAAGAAGGTACGATGTAAGCAACATAAATCTTAATTTGTAATAACTTTAAATCATCGTTTACAGATCAAGACGACGGCTATTCATTTAAACATGTCGCATATGCTCGATTTCTCCGAAATCATCGTCTTATTAATGAGATTTTTTCGGATGGTGTTGTACCCGATGTGCGATCGGTCGTTACAACTCAGCGAATGCAAGTGTTAAAACGACAGGTTACTTCGTTAACAATGCATCAGACCAAGCTGGAGGCCGAGCTTCAACAAATGGAAGAGAAATTCGAAACGAAGAAACGTAAATTGATAGAATCAAGTGAAACGTTCCAAGAAGAATTAAAGAAGGTAATTCTATTAGGAAATTGGATGATAGGAATTTTTTATAATGTAACTGTTATAGCATTGCAAACCTGCAGTCGATGACGAATCATTTCAAAAAATGGTTCAACGACAGTATGAAGAAATGCGAAAGGAGCGACAACGAGCTCTTGATGAGCCGTCAGCACCACAACAAAAACTTAAAATGGACGACATTCCGAAACAATCTCAACCCATACCACCGGTAAATCCAGCTCAAACGAAGCCCGGCACTATTCAGGAAATGGTACCGCAGACACAGGAACCGGAGGTATATTTTTGTAACCAAAGTATCTATCAGATACATTGCCTATTTTATTATGTTAAGCACAGTAGAAACAACATTGACAATTCGTTCGAATTCCTATTAAAAATAGATAAAAGCTCGTTTGTAGATAAAAAAAAAACAGATTAGAGCTATCCTAACTAGATCGTAGAGTTGTATTTGCTTCATTTTTTTTGCATTTCATGTTTAACAATCTGGCAGATGACTGCGCTTGACAGTTTCATGCAGGTAATGTTTTATTCAAACGGCTTAAAGTTGACGAACGGAAATTTAATTTAGATATGATCACGATGAAAATAAAAGTGAATTGATCGAGTTCAATTATATTAATAAAAAAAAAATTTTAGCCAATGGAAACGGACTCGCCGAAACCCGCAACTGCAACGGCCACTCCAATACTGAAAGTACCAATTGTCGAGAAACCGAAACCAACATCTCCAATTCCAGTCGTGCAACAGCCACCAAAGGAAATACCTTTACCCGAAACACCAAAATCGTCGAAGCACTTTCGGAAAATTGATGTCATTGAAAAACCGGAACCACCGGCTATCGTTTCTCCACCACCGGTCGTAAAAGAACCGATACCTGAAAAAGTCGAGCCTATTGCTCCGCCGGTATTTACCCTTCACAAGTTTTTAATGTACTTCTATTAAAATTTGAATCGTTCAGATACAAGCTGCACCCGTTCCGCCGCCGCCAATTCCACAAATCATTACTGCACCACCACCACCAAGTGTAATACCGCCACCAACTCATAATATTACACCGCCAATCCCTGAATCGGCCCCGTCAACAACACCACCTGCTGTAGCTCCAACTGCTCCCCTACCACAACATCTCGGACCACCGCCACCATCACATCACTTACCGCCTCACATGGCGCCACATCAAGGTATGCCACAGCATCCAGGCATGCCGCATCCACCCTACGGTGGATATCCACCACCAGGTGGACCGCCACGATCACCATACTATGCACCCCAATATGGAGCACATCCTTCTCAACCATACGGTCAATATTCGCCGTATCCGTACCATCAACAGTACGCTCCTCCACCGCCATCTCACTACATGGCTGCACGTCCGCCACCAGCTGGTCCTCCACTTCATTACAGCGATCATGGTGCTCCTCCACCGCAGCAACCACCACCTCACGGTCCATCTATGGAAGGTCATCATGGACCGTATGGTCCGCCTCAAATGCCCGGTGCTCCACCATCGAATGCCACGCCACCGCCTCCAACACCAGAAGGTAATCAACCTAAACCAGAGTATTTTTAATTTCACAACGGTTTCTTCAATTTATTTCAGACGGAAAACGTGAAACTGAAAATCCCGAATGTGACAAAAAAGAAGCCGAGTGAAAACGTTACAACCGAAATTTTTAAAAATTAAATTTTAATATAAACACAAAATAAAAAAAAAAATCTTAAATGTAGAAAATGGTTTAATTTAAAAGTTTTGTTCTACTTCGCAGCATATTTCAGTGAAAGAGTTTACAAGAATCCAAAAACGTGTTTTAAGTGTGTCCTTGATTGGTAAGTAGCTTTGTTCTTTTCGACATTACTAAATTCATAAGATATTGTCGCGAGATTACGTCAGCGATTAGAAGTACGTAAGCTTCAAAATAAACTGTAAACTTGAGTTTAAAATACATACTTTCAAAATATTGAAAACTGTGGGAGTGTTCGCGCAATTAATAATTAGAATAAAATCAAGCAAGTGAAAATGCTACACTTTAAAGGACGGTTCGAAATACCCTTGTAGAGCACTTGTCTTCGGTGCACCTGGTACCAGGTTCGAATCTGCTTGGGGACAAGTAATTTTCGAAAATGGGATTGGGTGCCGGACTGCCAGTTCACTCAGCTATAAATGAGTACCTGAGTTAAAATCGGGGTAATAATCACGGACGGGCGTGTAGCTGACCACTTCACCTCCTAGTGTTCCGTTGGTTTCGTAATGAAGTAACTCTAGCATTACTTTAAGGCCTAGGCCCGATTTGGGCTGTTGCGCCATTGATTATTATTATTATTTCACCGAGTTGGTTGCTATTACGGATTATTTCGAAATTGTATATACTGTGAGCATTCAAACTTTTCTCAAGAAAAGGGACTTGTTTTTAGTTTGTGAATTAATTGTTTGGTTTGTCCAACATAACAACATTTGAATAAATATGCAAAAACAAACCTGTGATATTTTTCGGATTGGTTAAATACAGGTACCATCAAAGGCCCCTTCTCAGTCAGCCTCAGTGTCTCAGTCTATAAAATATAGTGGGCTGACTGAGTATTTTTGGGCTTTATGAAAATGAATTATTTGCCACATCCGAAGGAATTTTGGTATTTTAACCTAGGCCATCGTACATAAATTGGTTCAAA
This sequence comes from Beris chalybata, assembly GCA_949128065.1. Classification (NCBI taxonomy): domain Eukaryota; kingdom Metazoa; phylum Arthropoda; class Insecta; order Diptera; family Stratiomyidae; genus Beris; species Beris chalybata. Next base: position 139,828,364 of record OX421894.1, read on the forward strand.
TTGTAGTAAAAATGTTCTACTAAAAGCACTGTTTTTTTGAGAAGCGTCAAGCCCTTCCTCGCTTACATGGTGAGATAAAGATGTTTTTTTTTCCAAATACAGAACTCACTTATAATGGATCCGCTTTTAGTGCACACTCGTAATGGACCGTTTGCATGGCTTCCACTCAAGAGCATAAGAATAAATCATTTTGGGTTGAAATGGACACTCCTTTACAATGGAATAATACTGACGCCCATTGAGTCCATAACTACCGAGGTCTACTGTGTCTCCTTTGAGTCCTATTGAAAAATTTCATAGAGCAAAAGTTGTAGGCAAAGCTATTTCGTTTCCATTCCAAATGTATATGACAATTTTTCTCTGGTGTGAACGGGAACGGCGATATCATATTAAAACTGGAAGCAACTCGAACAAATTCGTAAAAAATCATCGTTAACTTTTATAATATTTTTGTCATAAATAAAAATTTACTTAAGAAAATATTAAAACAATTATTTGTTATTTCAAATTCGATTTATTTGGAACAGTTCCAACTATAATAAAATTTTGAACTATTTAATTAATCACTCGTCCTAGAAAATGGAAAATTAGTTTTTTATGACCATTGACTGAACTTTCGCACTTTTTTCAATAGACTCAAAGATGTCCTTCCCGAGTGTTTGAAACTATATTTTTGGATAGAATAATGTTCTAAATTGTAGCAGATGAACCCCTCAAAAATACTCTTTACGTAATTCCGCTTAGAGATGGGTAGTTCAGGAGTGAACTGTTCCAAAAGAACACTTCATTGAAGTGAGTGAGCGAAGTAACTCACTCCTTTTGGTGAACTGCAGTTCCATTGGACACATGGAAAAAAACTTGACCGATCTTTTTATTTTCATCATCTTTTAGATGAACTGACCTTTTTTTTTTTGGTCGTTATCTTGTAGAATGTAGATCTACTGACGAAACGAAGAGTTCACTGAATTGTGCAGATCTTTTTTTTACGAATCACGAAAGGAAGGAACGATGCAACGGAGAGTTCCAGAACTACTTCGCTGAACTCTACGGACCTTTTGTTTGGTCCTCATCTTCTACACCTACTGACGACAGGAAGGAACGAAGAGTTACGGAACTACTTCACTGAACTCGTTCCTTAAAGTGAGTGGCTCGGAGTGAAGTATCATAAATCACCGAAAGGAACTGCTTTGCCCATCTCTAATCGCTTACTTTCTGAAAATAGTTTAAAAACGCGACTTTTTCATTGTGGATTTTAATTGTAAAATTTTCTGTAAAGCGAAACGTTTTCAAGAGTTTAAAATTGGAGAAATCACGGTTCACTTTGCCGCCGATGGGTTCCAGAACAAAGTTGATTATTTTTTCTGATTTTTTTTTTGAGTAACAGGCCCAGCGTTTAAAAACTTAAAAATAAAATGTAGTTACTCCTACGAGTACCTACCATACAAAGGTCCTTAAAAAGTCAGTGCTTCCATTCATCGAAATACTCTCTGACCTATAAATTTAAAATTGTATATGAATGTGTTTAGAACAGAAACTAGTGTGTACCTATTGTTAGATTCTATTCCGCATAACTCTTTAAATATGAGAAGATAGTACTCTGATATTTTTTCACGATGTGTTCCGTAAAGTTAAGTAAAATACAGAATTAATTCACAATTGAATTTAACGGCCTTCATTCCTTGTTATCGTCTATGATCCTTGGTAATGTTAAGATCAAGCTTAGTTCCGAATATAGAATTCTTGAGTCAGTTCACACTTCTAGGTGTTCTCTTTCATCGCTAAAGAGTGTAGATAATTTTTTTTTAAGATTTTAAGTATCTAACTATCATCCACATTATTACTCTAGGGGGTGAGAACAAAATTTTTCAGGGAGAGTCAAAGCTTTGGCTTAGAAGGAGAAGTTATGTGACGAATATTCATACAGCAGAAATAAAAGAGTTAGCTAACGTCTCAGACGAAGATGAGGAGTCCACCCAAAGAGTTAGAAATAGTATTAGCCATGCCCAACTTGTTCAGGGTATGTAAAATGTTGACCTAACTTAACGCAAACTGCTATCAATTATCTAAATTACTTCAAACAGTTTTTATAGTTCAAAATATTTATTTAGCATCTTCATAAAGTTGGTTGCCGTTTCTTAAAATTAAAAAAGTACTTTTCTGTAAAAGAATCGAACGTTTTTTAATCCGTCGATCCGGATTTGAACCACCTATCTGTGGAAGGCAGAAGAAATGTGCAATAGTTTTATAGTGCACTTCAACTGCAAAATAGTTAAAGTAGTTAGTTTCGGATTGGTAGAATATAGTTGAGGAAGGGGGTGGCTTTTGTTCGTATCTAAAACCAGTTCAATATTATTCTCCTAAAAAAGAATAAATAAAACAAACCCGGAAACTTTATTGAATTTTATACACGCGACTACAGTTCCTTCGGAATATGCAAAACACTAAATTAAAAATAAAATTATTCATAACCGAAATAAATTCCAACAGGAAAAGTTGCTCACGGCGACACAATGAAAGCATAAAAAAATGTCGTTCTATTTCGAAACATTTCACCGCCAAATTGAAAATTCTTCGCCACCAACTTTGCCTATTTAAAACCGGAAAAGCGCTTAAATTCAATTGCAAAAACATCGTTCGCTTTTATAGACACATTCATATGGCAAACTGTCCGAATTTCAAACATTATTAGGCCATTTCGTCTAATGTCTAGTGCAGTATATACCTCTAACGATTCATATAATTAAATGCCATGCAGCAATGCAAATTTTCCTGACCCGAATGTTTCGGAGGACGACAGGGACGAAAATTTATTTCACTGCAAAGCAACAGCGCATATAAGTAAATTTCAGGCATAATCCTGAATCCATATAGTATGCTTCATCAATAAAGTCCTTAAAATTTATGATTACGCCTTGTACAATGTTTTCGGGAGCATTTAGTCGTTTTAAGTACGACAGAAAATAATGTCCTCTCTGGAGCGTGGTTGATCCCTTGTATAATTATCCTGGAACCAATCTCTGATAACGACCTTCCGAGACACAATGATCCATGTGTACGTACATTGCGTTGATACTTAGATACGACCTTAAATGAGACGTTCCAATTAACGCGTGTTAAAACCTAGTTGCGTTTAAGCATTACATCTATTTGGTCCTATTTACATAGAGAGTGTTTGCAAGTGAAAATATACCTGGAATGAGTTCGAAAAGCTTAAGAGATTAACCTTAGATCTTATCCAGTTTATCTTGTCTGTTTATCTTAATTAAGTTTGCTGTTATATTTCGACTCGAAAGAGGAAGAAAATCCATTTTGAAGACATTTCAAATCCCTCGCATCTTATTATCTCGAATTCTTAGTGGCGGTTCTGTTCGTCCTGAATTGTTTAGGGAGTTTCACTCGTCCTTTTTTCCTGGTGATAGCAGCGCAAAGAAAATATTCGTCGATTTATGTTAGTGAAAATTATAATAATTTAAATTTTCCATTTTTGTTTAAGTTCGTTTTGTTGGTATATGGACCACATAAACCTCTCTAGAACCGAATTTGTCGTTTAATTATAAACAAATTCGGATCTACAGGGTGGATGTAGAACAAAATCGACGAATTATATTTTCAATTTGTGAGAAGTGTGCGTTATGGCTGAAAGGAAAATTTAAAAATAAATAGAACAGATTTTAAATTGTTGAAATTTTTTTTAAATTATTTTACAGTACCTTAACAACTATTTTATCCCAAAATTCTATATAATAACACAATAAAGAAATGAATAGTAAGAAAGGTCCGTAAAATTAAAATAAAATTAAAAATAGAACGGAACATACTCCTAAAATTTAAAATAAAAAAATCTTCATTATTTTACGAAACTTGTACACTTAAAATATATTTAAAAATATGTTTTTTAAATTTTGTGCAACAATTTGGAAAAATAGTAGCATCCTTACAAGCATTATTCAACTATGTATCTAACTTATGCCGTTCACGAAATTGACACAAAATGTTTTACTGTAATAATATCTATATAATTACGAAGTTTCAACTTTTTATCCTTAGAGGTTCTTGAGAAATTTGAAAAAAATGGGTCTACTGGGTCTAGGGCCCGGGAAGTTTAGATCTTATAATGAGAGTGTGAGAAAGGTTTTTCTTAGGTGAGCACAACTCATTGTCTTTTATCTAAAAATTCTCAGAGTAGATAAAAAAAGATTTTTCATGAATTTCATATTCTGTCTCAAGTCACACAGGATTTGATTTAAGCAATTTATCATTTCATGCACCTATATTTTCATCAATGGGGTGGGATTAACTTGCGAATTAATTTCACCTTAAAAACAATCTCTGCTAGTATGGGATTCGAAATCATGACTTCAAGCCCAACCTCGTAGGCCACTGTAAATCTATTTTATTTTATTTATTTTTTAAATTTAGTCTGATTCCAAATTTATGTAAAATTTTAACTTCCTTGCGTAAGTCATCCGAAAAACGAAAATAATTACTCCACTTGAATAACTCTATTCAGCAGCACGTTTCTATAACTTCTCAAGGGGGAATTAGGCGATGGATGCGCCCATGGAAAAATCGCGTTGCGGACGTTCTATTTAAAAAATTAATTTGGTTTTTTTTTTATCAAATAAAAAATGCCTAAGCCTATTTTCTTGTTGACTTTGTCAGCCGTCGTAAAACTAGTCCCGATAAATCAGGGCACCAACCAAAATTAAGGATTTGCCTGCGACTCAGAGGAAGCTGACTATTGACTAACTCGGTTGAGTCATAGGAAGAATATTGAGGATACAGAGAAGGGCTTAAAGATAGACCTTATAATTTTGATTTATCTCAACTAAAACAGAAGCGCTCAAAACGTTGGCTTCAGCTCGATAGTTATTTCATAAAATATAGAAATATAAGCAAGACCTTTGTCCCGCCCTATATCTCAAAAGGAGTGTCGCAACGACCGAAAGAAAGAAAGCTATATATTACTGCAATCAATTAATATTTGTTGCACGTCAGTGTTAAATTCTCATGACTTCTTTAATGATTACTTAATGTGAATATTTAGTCGGACGAGTTTAGCGTCCGGAATTCAGTTTTTATTTCGACCACAACATAATAGTCATCCTTTAATGTCTTAGCAATTAGATAGTATTGATCGTTATGCGTTTCTTCAATTTTTTTGTAGGACTCAAAATTCTTTTGAAATGTTTTTTATTTTCGTTTTAGTATCCTTTTGATCACGACTAAAAGTGCTTTTCGTGACATCTTCAGAATAGAAGGCTTAAATTCTTTAGTTGTAATTTAGATTTTTCTACAACATCATTTAATGGATTAATAGAGCTGTAAAACACTACTTAGTTAATTAAATTACTATACAAACATTAAAATTTTTCCCAAAAGGCAAACATTGCAGACACATCGGAAATTATGATGATGAATTGTTGCTAGAGTAATTTTGAGCAGAATTTCCGGTATTTTCATTCGATAAATGATTCTATCTAATAGCCATAAACGTTTGTCTCTATATAGGTACTATAAAACAACCCGAGTATAATTAATGATATCTTCCCTAACGTGACCTGATGATCCTTTACTCGGAAGAAAATTAATTACTGACTAAGTTGCAAAGTTATTAAAAATCGAATGATTAATGTCTCTGTGACTTACCGGTATTACAGATCTATGAAAAACTACTATGTGTGCAGCTTACAGAGCGTTGATAATGATTGATATTTAGTTAAGATGGAAAATGGTTTAGTTTGGTATTCAGAGTACGATGGTGTAGATATATTTTAAGGTTGGTTTCTGAATAGTTCCTTTGGTGAAAATGCACTCATTGTGTTCGAAAGGGTTTATAGAATTTTTATGTCCCTAGTAATTGTTTCGGTTTGAACATGGGTCCAGTCGAAGAAAGGTTACGAGTATCACATGTCCGAAAAGAAGGATATAAAACACTAAAAACAACTAAAGGACGACAGAAGCACTGTTCACACTGACATAGGTAATATATCTGAAAATATCTTAATTGATCTTACCTTTTCCTTAAATTGTTAAATTTAACGTCTGAACAATTAAAGGTATCAAAATAGAATAGTTTATTCTACTTATTTGATTTCTGGTGACAAGTGTATAATCAAAGACTTACTGATAGATTTTACGTAGAATAATATGCCAATGTTGTCTTGGATTGGAAATCCTTGTAAAGGACATCGGATGATAGAAGTCCGATAAAACCGATACCCAGGATCAGGCTTAAATTGTTTTGTTTCTACATTTGACCAAATTATATTATGTAAATTCTAGAAATACGATTTATAGCAACTTACAATTTGTTACAAAAGCATGAATCCTTTTTTATTAAAGTTTTCTAATCGAAATTAACTTGCTCAAAGTCGAACGCTCAATAAATTTCAAGAATAAATTTATAGTCATTAAATTCGAATTATGCTCGTAAATTTTGTGCGAATATTTTGATCATAAATTTTGTTCTAAAGTTTCCAGTAATTTTCCGGACGATTTAAAAGACATTAACAAGAATTTCGAGCAGAAGTTCTAGAAGAAAGATTGTGAAATGAATTTTCATAAAAGTAATTTAGTTGTTATGAAATAAGAATTATTTCTTTAAAAAAAAAGTCATAACGATTATTGCTATGCTGTTTTCATGTAAATGAGATCAGTGTTGCAATTTTCAAGGGTTCTAGTAAATTTTAAATGTTCTATCAAATTTCAATTTCGAGTTTTTTGTTCTAAGTTTAACCCGACATAAATTTTGTAACGTATAACATCAGACTACGGGCGAAAAAGGGGTTTGAATTTCGTTCCGTGATGATTGAAACGTCCAACGTCTTTTAGCAACCGCACAATATCCCAAGAACATCTTGACTTAGAAAGTTGATGTTTTGAAATAATTCTCTAAACAGAAATAGAAACACGATTTCACCCATAAATAAGTGAAATCGTTCCGTTCTTCGATTACCTCCCCTACAAAAATCATCGAGTTAAGTAACTTATACACCTATTTTATAATGTAGTTCCGCCCAGACTGTTGGCAGAATTTTTTTTTTTTGAAATTTTACCCCTCTGTTTAAACGGATTGTATATGTTTTCACGAATTCTGCTTTATTTCTTAGGTCCAACGAGGTATCAAATTGATTTTTACATCCACGTGCTTTTTACACATTTGCTTCAAAGCTAATTTCTGAATTTTCCGATTATCATCCACTCAAGAGTGTTAAGCACATGTTTTTTTATATTGAACCCCTAACCCTCTCAACGAGTTAGATGTTTTTGCGAATTCCGCTATATCTCTTAGGTTTCAATTGATTTTTACTTCCATGGGAAAAATAATAAAATAGCGGCCAGACTTTTGGAAGAATTTTTTTTTGATATTGTACTCCTGACAGCGTTTAAACAGATGGTATATGTTTTCACGAATTGCGCTTTATCTCTTAGGTCTAATTGATTTTAACCTAACCCCTTCAGCGGGTTAGATATTTTTTTATGAATTCCACTATATCTCTTAGGTCTAACAAGATATTGAATTCATTTTTATTTATACGAACTTTCTGTATATTAGATTCAAAACCGAATTTTTTAAGATTCAATTCCTCAAAAGAGGAGGGGTATACGTTTTTTTGATATTAAACTCCTAACCGAGTGTAAGGGGGATTGTATGCGGTGTCACGAATTTCGCCATATCTCTTAGGTTTGATTAGACATCGAATTGATAATATAACTGCCTAAAAATCGGTTTGCGGAATTTTTCGATATTCAACCCTTAAGGGGAAGCTATTTTATTACATGTCTGGAAACAGTGCGAATATTTCTATACTTCGACTTTGGCCACGTTGTGCACTATGTCCCAAAATTAAAATTTGTGTTTTAAGCGTGTCAGTATCATCGACACTTTTAACTTTGTCCTGAAAAACAAGGTTACGCACAGACTGTATTGCGTTCTATATTTTTGTTATACTGTTCATTTGAACATCTCTTCCGTATACAGTTTGGCACTTTAAAGAGAAAATTAAAAACATTAGAAAATTAAAAAAAAATATAATTTAAGACAACTGTTGTTTATGGAGCAAATTGAGTTCATTGCTTTGTCCAGTATCTAGTCAAGCTGCTGCTATCAAAGCTCTAGTTTTCACTAGACTGTTACTATCCTTAAAGCAAATATTTTCAATATATCTGTCAGCAACACATCAGCTCATTATTTCGTCCTTGTTTTGCTCTAACAAGTTATGGCACCATAATCATTTGGGATGTCTTTCAGTCGACTAGATAAACTCAATATCATCATTTTAATCTAGTATTAGTCCTTATGAGTACATTTAGACTTATTCCTTTTGAACAAACTGTTTCTAACTTCATATTCACACTACTTGTTCTACAATCTTTCATCGGTCAAGGATAATGATGAGAAGAAAAAAATCTCGGTTGCTTACAACTCCAGTAATTTATGACGACTCACGATGACACGGAAGAACACTGTTTTCCGGCAAGCTGCATTTTCCTGGGAATTCCCTTTTTAAAACTGTCTGCAATTGATTCTTCCATCATTAATCAATGCGTCTATTTTCCTAAGCATTTACGAACTGCTTCATAGATCTCGATATCCTGAAAAGGAACAAGAGAAAAAAATTAGACAATGTAGTGTATACCTCTGTAGTCGTAGACCATTCACTTTACTTGTTTCGGTTACGATTATAAATGGTTATCCGGATTTCAGACCATAAATCTGAAAAAAGGCTTAAAATTAAGAAAAGCGATGATATATACGAAATCCTGTTTAAGTAGCTAATTAACGCACTTAAGTTTTCTGAGCTTATCTCATTCTTTTCCCCGTAATTTGTGAGCTGAAATTTCAAATTTGCCCGCCGTTGGACAAGATTATCCCTTTCTTCTTCAGCGGTAATCCTTTTATGGCTACTTGAGGTGTAACACACCCATTTGTATTATTTTCCCCTTTTTATAAATATTTACAAATACAAATGCACACTCGCACTTTCTTTATGGCGTAGATAATCCTGGAAAATTTCAAGGATTATCAAAAGATGAAGAGCGAAAAAGGAGGAGACGGATAAAACAACCCCCAGCCATAATGGCGGGTATACACTGTTTGCACACAGCATAAACCATTCTTTTTTTTTTGTGACCGATCGATATTTGTACAGTCCTTGAGAGGGATGAAAAATCCTTGCTCTGACGTAGCAATGAACCCTTCGAATTGAAAATGTCTCACGTTCGTACAGTCGAAAAAGCTGTATCTGTACACTCGACTATGGCGAAAGCCAGCCCCCCGATATAATAAGCTGCTCAAATGCATCGTTGGGACAAAAGAGATGTGAGTACGTGCGATACAGGACCTAAAGGACGAATTTATGTGTAGCGAGAGACGATTGCGCCCGAAAATATCCTCGTAAAAAGAAGGAAAGGCAATTACATCTCGGTGAAGAGAAAGTACTTCAGGGGGTAGTTTGTTGAAATGAGATGAGGAATTGATTCAACCCTCGAAATGTGACAGTACGACTTGTGTTTTTCCGTTTGTGTGGATGTGGGGAGAGTGGTGAAAAGTCGAGGGGGTTGAAATTCGATTTCCCAGGGATTTAACCTTTTCATCATCATATCTTTGATTCGGTTAGCGCTTTGTACCTATGTGATCTTATCGGTAAGAACTCCTTTCGATGCTAGGGAGGAGAATGAGTCAATTCGTCAATGTGAAACTGGTTTCTTTTATCAGAGATGTTCCCACCTTTTTCGTAATGGTTTCCTTTATATCAGTCCTCCGTTCATTTTATCAATTGAACTTTTCTTTTAGAGTTTTCCATTGTAGTATTTTCCGACATCAAATAAGTTTTGATTGATTCACTTAAAGAAGTTCATTGACTCAGCCCTTTTTCAAGAAGTGCCCATTTAAAAACCTGTTCTCGAATATTGGTCAATAACTTCAGAACACTCCAGGTCAGACAATTTAAATTTAGCACCATACATGGTTTCTTGAAATATTTGTGCATTAATAAATCTTCCAGGACGTACTAAAACTCATTAAATCTTCGTGGCAAGGAGTGGAACATTTTGACAAATTTGATTGGAACTAAAAGCTAGGTCAATTTCGTTATTAGCAGAGTTTGTGCAGTTTCTTGCGGTAGCAATCATATTTGGCTATGTCCCAAACTGGATTTAGAGTGGTTGGGATCAAAATTCAAATGACGGGCCCTATGATGCCTGTGACTATCTATATTCATATCATAGTATCATTAACACCAGCATTCAGCAGTATACCACAATCGAACAATATTTTTTCATATACTAGCATTTTACTGAGAGCAGCGCCACTCCGCCAGTCAGTGGTGACTAGATTAGTAAGAAATCATGTGATAGCTGACAACATGCTTACTAATTTAATTTTAAGTGGCTGATTCGGTCTTTTGTAAGTTTTTTCGTAATTGTTATTACTAGCGTCAAATTTTGATTGGGCGAAGAAACGGGAATGAAAAATAGTGAAAATTACAGCAAAACTTAGACAATATTAAAAACGCTACATCAGTAAGAACTGGCGTCATCCTCTGTGCGGCCGACGCTAGGATAATTGATCACGAACAGCTATCAAATAATTAATTAAAATAAATAGATATAATATAAAAAAAAATTAATTTCGCAGTATGGTTCAAAGGTAGATCTTATATTAGGTTCGCTTTGGTTGATAATTTTTTTAAAGATTTCAATAAATGTCCACTCTCTTTTATTCAATTTATTGGAACATATTTTCAAAGTCCTGTCTCAACTTCGATAAACAGCACGCCACTCCGCCAGCCTGCGGTGGCTAGAGTAATAAGCCGATATTGAAACTAACAGCATGCTTATCTAATTAATTTTCAGTGTTATTTTCAAAGCCCTGTCTCATGTTCGATAAACCTGCTGAAATAGTTAGAGTTTAACCTATGAGTTTAATAAACGTATGATATGACAAACACCATAATCAATAATTTCAAACGAAGCAATGGTATTGAATTATAATCGATAAATTAACTCAAACATATCGAAAATCTGCATAAATAATGGTAATTTTAATCTGTTAAAAATATTTTAAATTTTATTGATGACATCTACCTATACTGTCCACGATAGGAACAAATAATGAACGATACTTGTTTAATATTATCTCATATTATTAATACAATCAAAATATTTATTTTACTTATTTGAGAGCTGCTAATTAAGTCTCATGATCTTACTCGAAATTATTTAATGCACGAAAAATACTTTTTAAATTAAAGCAGCTGCATTATTTATTTAATTTGCGCCTTGTGGGTTAGGCGATAGATAGGCTAGCAATATATCCCCGGAAAATGAGCTTAGATCGAATGCTGGGATGATGATAGTGTTCGTCGCTAAATAGGCGGTCAAGGCTTGGACTATAGTGCGGTAGAAGAATTTGTATTTATGTCGATTGAATTGCACGGTTGGTGTAGTAGTAATCAAAATCAAAAGAGATAAGAGATAAGATGATGGCGAAGTATGTATATGTTGGAAAAAAAAAAAAAATATGGGAGAAATGTTTATAGACTTAGTTCAAGAAAATTTTACTCATTTTCAACGAGTAGAAGCAGTATATGTATAAATATAATGCCAAAACAGGATATACCATGCTCAAATTTTGACGATTTCTCGCAATATTTTGTGTTGTGAATTTTTGTCTTATATTCCATAATTTTTAGTCTTAAAATCAAAGCAACTTGTGTACAAAAAACTGATTGTTAAGTTGTTCTTTCACGAGGAACTTTTTATGCAATTTATTATCCGAAGACCACATATTGCCAAGACTGGTGGAGCCATTTATGGAGCAATAAGGGCAATATTATGCTAGTTACGTCAATATTGCAATATTTTCACAGATTACTGGTATTGTTATTTGTTTTTAACTTTAAATTAAAATTTTTAGCTTTTTTCTATAGAGCTGCAACCCAAGTTTAATTCCCCGGATATTTTTATTCAATTTAAGATTTGTAGTCTTTATCGAGTTCCCAAAAAAAAAATTCTGGTTTACTGGTCATTAGCCTTTCGGTCAAATATTTACTATTTGTTAACAAAAATCATAATCTAGGAATACCAGTATCTTCTAACGCATAGACAGGTTTAACAATTTGAATAACAAAATTTAATTGTATTGTTTACAAAAACAATAAGACTACAGTGTCCGTGCAGTCGTGCAGTACCTACTGCTCTGCTCTTTCGATTATCATAAAAATTACCTGTGGCAGTGATTTAGTCGACAGTATGGTAATAAAATTAGTAAAGTGTTATTAGCTTTTGACGAAGTTTGAGTAAATATCGACACCAATAATTTTCTTCACCTATGATTGTATTATACAAACAACAAACTGAAATCGTTGAAAAGTACGAAAATATTCCGGGAGCATATATTGGGTGCTAACTCGTTTCACAATCATTCGCTTAACAAAAATAACATTTCACGATGAAGATCGTGAAAATCGAAGAGTTTAAGTGGACTGGAAAAATAATTCCTTTTGTAAATAATATTACATTAGAATATTGTTGTTAATTCGACCTCGTATCCTTTTCTCTTTTATTATTATTTTCGATTTTTTGATCTCTGAAATTTGTTGATCAGTTTATTTGTACGCGCTAAATAATAGGTTCCATGGCGTTTTATTGTGTAAAATTGCATTTATTGCGCTTATGATGAAGGTGCGTGATATGGTATGTAAAGATGGGATCGATATCCAATATCATGTGCTTATATCAGAAATGCGATAATATAATTTATCTTTTATAAATTGACTGGTCTTGAAACCAGTTTTGTGGTTTGATCCGAGTCAACTCGTTTATACCCAATTTGCCCAAAGGCACCTTATGATTTTTCTTCTACTTTAAGTTGAATCTTATTTATTTCAAAATTCACGGACAGCCAGCCAGGCACGCGTACCTACAACCAAACTAATTCAAACTTTAAAGTAATTGTAGTCGAATGAGGTTAGGTTAAAGTGGCAGTCATCCAAACTATTGACCGACTCACTTAGATCCTTCTAGTCGAATGATTACTTCATATTCTTGAGCTCAGGTGAAATTAAATTAATAACTCTCATAGTTATAAACTATAATAGTTTTGAAAAACTGAGTTTTCGAACCATTCAAACAGATGCAGATTTTCGTACCGATTATGCCCATTTTGAAAAAAAATCCTTTATGTCAAAAAAGTCAGAACTATCGACGAAATTTAAATAATTGTTTCACCTAAAATATTTTTTGATATAAGTAAAGTCAAAATTGTCCCCTTTTATTCTAATAGATTAAATTTATTGATCAATCTTGACTGATTCAGACGCTATTCACATTTAACGAGAATAATTTCATCACTTAAATAATTATTTTTTGAAAAAAAGATTTTTTTAGTTCTTTAACTAAACTGTTGGCCTAATACTTTTTCATGATATCATAAAAGTCAGCATTTAATCTATTTATCAATCTTGAGATGTTATTGTACCAATGATGTTATATATCAATTTAATTAAAAGCAGTTTTTTTGTTAAAATAATTAACAAAATTAAAATTTAAACATTGTTTTTTATCGTAGCGAAATTGCATAAGTTCTTAGTAAGTGACTTTGCCATAACTTATGAGGAAGCTAGGAAAAACTGGAGGGTGCTTGAGGATTGTATTCACATGGTTTATTGTAAGAATGTGCCCATAGGTTTATTTCAATCATTTCAATGCCGTCCACTGAGCGTTCTAGTGGTACAAGTAGCTGACAGTGCTGTCGAAACAAAGTATGCAAGATGTGAGATATATGGTACATACAAGAGCAGCCAGATTATAGAGCTGACCTTATTGACAGCGATAAAATTGGAGTTGTAAATTAAATTTCTAGCAGAATTCAAAATTAAAACTGTTTAAGAAATTTTATATCTCTGTATATCTCCATGTTTTTAGTATCGGCAATTTTAAGTAAAACAATTGGACAATTCTCGTTATTAATTTTTTTTTAAATTTCTCGCTATTAAGATTTGACTTTATTAAAAAAAAAGAATTGCTGAAGTAATAAAATGGTTTAAAAATGTAAATTTGTAACATTTAATTTGTGTAAAAATCATAATGTGTTGGATTTTACATCAAAAAGATGTAAAACGAATACATCTGCGAATCTGTGGCTTGCTAAAGTATAAGGCTTAACTTTTATATCATGCTGGCTTTCCGTTCAAATAAAGGTGATTCAACTACAGGCCTTTTAACAGCTACACAGTTTTTAAAAAAATTAATATTAATTCCAATTTTTTTAGAGTCAGTAAAGTAAGAAATAATTTTAGAAGTAGAAATAAGCGTATCTTAAAGAGTGCTAATTATACACTTTTTTTAATAATGAAATTTACTGATTGCAATTTAAAATTTACTGACCGAAAGTTGAAAATTACATAAAAATTTGAAGATTAACATAGTTTTTTGCAAATTTATCAATTGCAGCTGTAAAGATTAAGATCTAATCACTGAACTATTTTTAATTACTATTATATTTACAACTTGAATGAATTGAATTTAAATAAATCTATTTATCTATCTATCTACTGAAAAATTGACTATTATATACCAATGTAAATTTCCATGAAAAGGTGTGGTTTTTTACTGTATGGTCTTCTAATTGTTAGTACTTGAATATAAAAAGATAGAAGTGAACAAAAATATCATTGAACCCTTCAGAGCACCTTTGGTAAAATAATTCTTTTGTAATACATATTACGAAATAGTTAAAGTGGAAATTTACGATATAGTTGTTAAGCATTGGTGCAATTTTCCAGCGATTCCCGCTAGTTTCAGCCAATTTCCTCAGTTTTGACCATAAGTCATTAAAAATAATGTTAAATTACATGAAAGCGTATTATTGAACTTTCACAGCATACATTTATTTATTTATAGGATTTGCACAGTCGTGAAAAATTTGAAAAAGGTACAATTTTACAGCGAAATTTTAACGCTTTTCCAAATTTTCAGTATAACCGATAAAACAGAAAATTTGATCACTATATGACTGCACTCATAAATTATTGTCATTTTTCCGGTAAAAAGGAAAACCCATAATAAAAACGAGTTTCTTCTGCTTGCTTTCACCTTTTAAGTTATGAGACTAAACGAGGATGTCCTCATTTTTACGGCCAGTAGAAATTTACCTGGCTGGGTGAATGGTGTGGATCCTTTACGTATTACCGGGGTAAAGGCTATCTATAATTTATTGGTCAGTCAGAAAAGATATAGTAGGGTCTATAAGGGTGTATCCTATCTAGAACAGTTGAAAGCGGAATGATATTTTTCTTATGTTTAAGATTTTTGTTGTTGTTCGAAATTTAAGAAAAAAAATAAAAAAAAGGACATCTGCAGAAATGCTTAGTTAAAAGGGTCTGGATAATTTGTTTCGTTTCAACGATATCTGAATGTAGATTTAAGGCAATTTTTAAGTGTTTTGTCGGCAAGAAAGTCTTTCTATGTAAGTTCATATCGCAGCTGAACTGTGATGGATTTATTGGATTTTCCTATGGGGAAATTATTCTAATTGAGCGCCGAAATTAGAGTTTTGCTTTCTTCGTCGACAATCTTAGAGAAAAAGACATTCCAAAATATCTTTAACTGCGAAAGAATCCCTTCTTTCGCGTGACTGGTCACAGGTGAAAATAAGGAACCCGCACAGCAAACATTTTGCTTGATAAAGACTGTGCAAGACAGAAATAAAATTACACCCAATGTGTTCTACTTAAGCTCCTATATCCTTCCCTATGTCCTAAAACCTAACCTCCTTCAATTCGACGATAGTATAACGTTGTTAAGCTTCATGGATTACATGCAATGAATTTCACCGCTTGTTCGTAATAGCGTCATTAACTGTTTCCTTATCGTTTACTGAAATTAACTTGATTCGAACTTACGACTTGCTCACTACGTGTGCGAATGTGTTTAAGTTGTGATTGAATTAATTCCGATCTGCATAATTAATGGTGCAATGCATAACACTGTACTATCGTAATCCAACACTTTTTCACTACATATATCATGAGAATTACATTGTAACTGAAAGTGAAACATTCTTCGTTAAAGTGAAGGAATTTATACGATATACTGGCCAATATACTCGTGTGGTGTGGTAGACGTGATCCAAGGAAATTGCTGAATATTTCACGTTAGCATGTTGAAAACACGCAATATGAAATGGTGACATGGAATTTCCTTAACGATAGAGGCAATCCTGTTTTTTGCCGGTTTGTTGGGTTCATGCTTAAAATTGGGTTGCATTTTAATCAAGTCGCAAGGAAAATGGCTCGATTTTCAATGAATAAATTTTTTGCAATTGTAGACGGTCTTGCAGCTTTCTAGAAAGGCCTTTGCGAAAAAAGGACATTTTTCGGGCGTCTTTCGAGGCTAAGTATTTGATTGGATTTGTTTAACTACATTTTAAATTTATTGCAAAAAAAAAAAGATAAAATTCATTATACTCTTGGTTGATCGAAATTATTCATAGAAAAAACAAGATTATTTCACAAGAAAATTACTATAATCTAAGTGCGTCTTAATTCGTGTATATAGTGAAAATTTTCTATCGCAATCCTAACAAAATTTATTCTAACTAACACCAAACTATTTGGTACTGTGTAATATTGCAGGAGAATTAGAAGTTGATTTTATTCGAATGTGTCGGTGAAAGAAAAAGATATATCGTAATCGTAGCTCAGTAAGGAAATAGATAAACTTTCACTGCAGGTGAAGAAAAACATAATTTTAAATGAATAATGAATTAGCGTGTACCTAGTGGTTCACATACGAGAAACAAAACAACACCCAGTGAGTCAAATAGAATCGTAAGTGAATTTACACCAGTATGTGATGATATCTCATCTAGGTATATCGATGAATCGTTAATGATTCACTTACTATGGTTCTACATCGATGAATCGTTAATGATTCACTTGCAAATATTTTTTTTCCGATTTTACATCGAAAATTTTTATTTTTGAATCAAAAATTAAATTTCGTCTATACGCACTTTACCTTGCGAGACCTAGTACCAAACCTATTATCTTTTCTGAAGTTTTGAAATTCTGGATTTCACCACTGTTTTTCTGAATTTTGTGCTTCGGGATTTTTATTGAATTTCGTCTTAGTAAATTTTGTACATCCGGATTTTCAGTTCCCACATTTAATACCAAACTTTAAACATTTCTAAAATTTGCCTTTGTGGATTTTTGAATTTTTGGTACGCCTTTCTGGATTTTATCTTTCAGGATTTTCAAATTATACAATTTTTTCAATTTTACCTCACAAATTTGTATTTTAAGTCAAAACCTAAATCTACTTACTACACATAAATTAAAATGAATATATATTTTTAAAGTTGAGCTATAAAGTACTGCCACAGAAGTGAGAAGAAGCCATGGTACTATGTTTTATTTTACTAATATTAAAAACAAAATTGTTTACTTAATATTGTTTTTAAATATTAGATTAGATCGTTGAAAAAATTTGTATTATATTTTTATACGTTTAGAATCTAAAAAAGCAATAAAAAAATTTGTCCGTCTGTCCACCTCGTAGTCAAAATTTAAGGGAATATGATTTGAGCAATTGTTTGTCAAATTTTGAATTTTGAACAAAATATTTGGCAAGTGAGAAAACGATATGTCTACAGAGCGCGAAATCTGATGTATTTTGATGTTAATATCTTTTTTTCTAAGTTAGATTCAGGTGGTAGGCTAGTAAAACAAATCCGGAAAAAAAGTAAAAAGTTGTGTTTCAGGAAAAACTCAGACCAATCGAAAGGAATGACCGTAATATTCGAAAGCCGTTCCTAAAAAAATATTGATAAGGTTAAGGCTAGATTGGGGCTGCGAAGTAAAGAAGCCACCATGTTGCTCAAAGAAAATTGGTGATTTTTTCTAGCAAACTAAAAAATTTGGGAAAGCTCTTTTGGATTTTTGATTAGGATTCTAATGATTTTTCAAGGGTAGAAAATTAAGACATTTTGATGTTTATACAGAGCCGTCTTGTTTTAAAATCTAATAGCTAAAAGTTTTGATTATTGTGCCGTTTTTTTATTTCATCTTATTAAAAAAGAGTTCGAGTTGTAAAGTTGAAACTTGGTACCTATATATACTTATGCTGAAAGTATGTTTGAAAAAAAAAATAATAATAATAATAATATTAACTTAGGAGCTATGGTAGAATACACGATGGGGTAAGTATCATAACGAAAATTAAGCCCAGCTTCTCCAGAATCATTTGAATTAAAAAGATATAATATAACAGTGCAGGGCTTAGATTAAATTATCTTTACAGAGTTCTACAAGTCTAAGCACAGAGCATGTTTACAAAAGATAGTAAAAACTCTTCAATATTGTCAAAAAATCCACATATTCTGGAATCAAAAAGGTATGTTATGGAGCAGGTATACCTAATAAAATAAATAAAATTTTTGTAGTTTCTAACCGGCATCTTTTACTGCCGGTATCATATATAATACTAACTGTTCAGGTCTATTAGTCCAGTGGTCAAAATTGTCAAATTAGCGAAAAACATAAAACAACGACACACTGAAAAAATTTATTTAATTTCGTCAGGAAAACTTCGCACCCTACGGCGAACTAACATACAGGAACTAAAGAATCGTTTTAAACCAGTTTCATTAAATTAATTTTTTAATCAAATTTTTATTTTGTCTGCCAATCGTCATTTTATTAAAATTTGATATGAACTTTTTAAGAATTTCAGTTTTTTTAGGGTTTTTTTTTTGCTAAAATCTACGAAAGACGATAATACGAATATGATTCCGTCTTTCTGTTGGAATATAAAACGAAAACCCGGAGCCCCACAGGCAAACAGAGCAATCGATTCGGGTAATTTGCATTTTATTTAAATTGAAATTCTGTATGGAACCGTTTTCTCTCTCATATGTGTTTTCTGTTACACAGATGTGTTATATGTTATTTATGCGAAGCCATGTGTTGTATATCGTATAGGAGAAGAAATATCCGACAGAAGCTACTATGCACATCTATCGAGGTACAATTGTATAATTTTGCGACATTTATGCGTCTTGGGTAGAGATGTGTGTCTTCAGTTCGCATGCATATTTAATTTTCGGTCAAAAGACTATGGGATAATGTTGCTGGTTGTATCTTCCGTCCAAGCAAATTTGTATCTTAATGCTGTTCTTCAAAAGTGAATAATTGTCCGCGATATGAAATTTATTTTGAATTTAATTAAGAACATAAATTAATCCGAAGATGCATAGTATGGCAATGCGGTGCGTGTGTATCGCTTTAATTTTTTTTTTAATAATAAGTTATGATTTTCTTTTCACAACAATATCAAGCGTGAAATTAATTTTTATGGTTGCGAATTGTATGCACACTATCATAAATTTGCACTTAGATTCGTAGGTACTTAGAGGTTCTTCTTTCAATTGTTCAAGAGTCTGACATGAAATTTATTTTAACTGAATGATTTATACATTACGCGTCCATAGTATAATGTAATTTCATTCATGACTTGCATGCAAATTAGTCTTATAAAAAAGAGAGTGTGTAGACTGTTTCCTTGATGAATAGTGGGTATATGTTTTAAAGGTATGATGAAAATCTCAGATTAAAAGCCTTTTCGCTTATGCTATTTTTGATGTAAGTGCATTAGTTAAGTCCAGGTACGTTTGTGGTGATGACAGTTAATAGGTTGCTGGCGCCAGTAGTAACAAATCCGTATTATTAATTACGAGGAATGGTAGTTCCATACGGGTGAATATATCTTCTTCAAAATCATTCACTAAGAAACTTTTATGATTATTGATAGGTAACATCTCTGAATTTTCGACAAAATCAAAGTGTTACCCAAATCAAATTAATTTGGCCAAATTTCACAAATTGATTTGTAATCGTATATGAATACTGAAGGGAAAGAACGATCTAAGTCCAATTTTGATATTTTGGAATTGAAAGTTTAAAAATTTCGATATTAATAAAAGCTAAAAAAATGAAATGATCTGAATTCATTCAGTCAACTGCTTCTTTAACAAGATAAGCCTAGACTGTAGCAAGCTTGCATTATCATACTGTCAGTGTATTAATCTCACAATGTTTGACAAAATATGGAGGAACATTTATATTCATTGCGAACAATGCTGGACCTACCTCTTTGAGCTTTTCCGGCTTTAACTGATAAGAAAAACGATGGACCACTGGCGCAGAGTATATCAAGTGAAAAACTTTCACTGCAAGAACCAGCGTTGAACTTTGGTCGAAATTGAGTTTTTTAATTCATCCTCATAAGAGGCTGTCTCACACACTACCTCCTGACAGTTTTTTGGATGTTTATTGAAATTTTTGAATTTGTTAATTACGGTCACATTGAAGTGTACAAAATATTAAAAATAATTTCCAGTCAAGTTTGACGTAACATTTAGTATTATACATTAATGCAATTAAAAGTAACAAATACACTTAAATCTCCAAAGTTGCTAATTTTTGCTAGATAGCTAAAATTGTTCGCCACAAGTTGATGTACTTAGGTGACATAAATTAAAAATAATTAAAAACATTAGGAACTACTCAGTTGCTTGTTGTTTTATTAAATTTCTATATTCCATCAAATTTTGCTATGAACCTTGTACACTCAAATAATATCGTACTTAGTCATTACTGATAGCGAGCGCAAAGTGGAAACATGTTCGCGTGCATTTTGATTACAAGAATATTTTTGTGAGTCAGTTGTATTATACCTAAATGGTATTTAAGTTGAATTCATTTTGGCATTATTTCCTGCGTGATTAGATTGGTATTATATTTCGGAAAACTACAATCGACTTGTGAAGACCATTTTAGATAAGTAAAATTTCTGTGAAATTAAATGCTCTGAATTCAATCGCAGGGTTCAAATCATGAAAGTTTCTTGGTCCCAAAAATTTCACTTCGGACTTTTGAGGTTTGTCTATTTTGTCCAAAAACAAGGACTAGTTGTTTCTGATTCAGGGACCAGTAAACGTCCTGAATCTTGCGATTCAAATCCGGTATTGAATTCTGTAGCTGACACCATGACACAATGACACAATGTCTCATTCAAACCCTTTCGTTTCGTAAAACCTTAAATTTCAAAGTTGGTTATTCATTCAAATACTAAAAACACTTTTCAAAAAGCATTTGAAGAGAAAAAATATTATTAACAATTTTTTCTTGAATTTTGAAATAAATATTACATATTACAATTATTTAAGGACTATCTGGATAGTTTCATCGGAGAAAATCAAACAAAAGGTTTAAAAGTATCTTTATAGACTTTCAGAAACATTCATTCGTCACCATAAATTGTTGGAAGTATGCTATTTAAATGACAACTACTCACGTGTAAAAAATACGAGTACTAGGAACTACATTGACGGAAATTCAATTATATTATTTAACCATTTTTTGGGCATGACTAACAATTTTCGATTTATTCTCTGCAAATCCTGCGATCAGATTGATTTTGAAAAAATCATATTTATGTCTTTTGGTTTCACAATATTCCAACAAGTATTTGCAATTAATTTAAATCTCTTTTAATTTCATAACATGCATTTTTAAAAAAATGTCAGTTATACAAGCAGTTTGCAAATTTTTGCCAAGTATTAAAATTTATAAAACATAAGTTTTTAAAACATAAATTTTTTAAGGTCATAAAACCTTAAATATACATTTTCCTTGAGAATATTTTTATAATTTAATTGTGATGCTATGTTATATGGCTGACAATCTAAAATAACATAAATCTGTTTAGAACGTTATTTGTTTAGGTGGTCAGATGCATAGTAACCTACACCGCAATGAAGAAATAGTTATATACTATACGGAGTTACACTCAAAAATTTTTTAATTTTCCAGACCAGCAGATTTTTTCAAACTTTCAAATATAGTGGTCGAATATTTGGTCCAAATTTTGGTAAAAACA
The DNA here is from genome assembly GCA_949128065.1 of Beris chalybata. Classification (NCBI taxonomy): domain Eukaryota; kingdom Metazoa; phylum Arthropoda; class Insecta; order Diptera; family Stratiomyidae; genus Beris; species Beris chalybata. The sequence continues at coordinate 139,850,315 of OX421894.1, forward strand.
ATTTAGTCAAATTATTTGGGTCTAAAACAGGTCAATTTGATGATTTCGACTTTAGGAGTTCGTCAAATATTTTATCATTTTCGCTGGAATTTAGATACAAAATTGTCATATTTTTTTTGTCTAAATGACTTGACTTGCCTACATATATCGGAAAATACGATTACGATTATATTAAACTGTATGGCGCTTTGTCAGAGAATTGACAATTTTTATTGATTAAGCATATATACATATAAGATAATGTGTCAAGCTGTCAAACATTAAGCAAACAAAGCAGTCAAATTTTTCAAGTGAAACAGGCTTCAATAAAAATCGCATTTATGCGTCTGACAGAAAATTCATAGCAATTTAATTTTGCGGCACAGAAAAAGCTGAACAATGTTCGACGTGTGACCATGGGCGCCCACAGGTAGGGGCAAGAAGGGGCACTTGCCCCCCCTGGGTTTGACCATCACTTAAAGTTGAGAAAAATCAAATATTTTATATACCAAACTTTGTTGCAACTATTTTACCATTACCATTATTGTACACATCTTTCATGCCTCGACTTTAGTTCTTAGTAATGATACTAAAATGAATATCAAATCTAGCTTTAGAATTAGATAATTAGCCCTTTTTCGGTATTGACCAAGACCGCGTACTGAAGAAGAATCTGGCACAACATAGCAGACCGCAGTGTATTTCGAACGACCAAGCCTATGTTTTACAAGATTTTTCGTTACTTTTTTCTAACGTTTTTGTACTTTAAGAACTAAATTTTTTTTCAATGATAACGATTTTTTCATTTATCCTTGAATATTTCCAATTACGTTTTTTTTATATTTTGCAGGTTATACTGTTTTTCACCAAAAAATCAAATTGGAATGTCAATGATCAAAAAAATTAAAGAGCATTATAGTGATTCTCAATTATTTTATAGAAAAAGGGTAATTTAATCAAGAATCACCAAAAGTGTGACCTTATCATAGCCGATTATTTTGAAATTTTGTGTACTCGAAGAATTCGTGAAAAAAATTTGATTTCAATTTTTTGGCTTCTATCTCATTTTTTTTGTTAGTTATAGTATGTTAAAAATTTCCCAAAAACGATGTCCGAATCCTCTTTGAAAGTTCATATCTCTGGTAATTTTTATCCTTGAATAATAAAGTCGGGCTTATTTAAAGATTGTTATTGTTTTTGTTAGTTAAAAAATGAGAAACCAAACCTTGAATTTCAATTATTTTTTTCACTTATTCTTCAAGTACAAAATTTTGAAAAGAATCCGAAATGGTAAGGTCACAACTTTGGCGATTCTTGATGGAATAACCCATAATTAGATGAAAACAATATGACCCCTTCTTCAGGTGACCCTTTTTTTGCTAAGGGCAGCTATGTAGCTAAATTCCGACAGAACTTTATCAAATGAAATAGACAAATTAAAAAAAATTCTGACACCCCAACAGTAAGATCCTTGTTCTGCCACTGATATCAAATATATTTTACTTTATTATTTTAACAATAAAGTAATGTTATCGACTTAAAAATTTGCCAATAGTCTGGGTGAAACTTAATTATTTTTGAGGTCGAAGTTCGGGAGCGATCAAAATCGGAAAATTGATTTTATTTTAAAAATAAAAATTCATAGGTAGTTAAAATAAAAATAACGAATTTCATATCTGATCAGAACTATGGGATGGCAAAAATTGTGAAAACATATGCAAACCCTAGGACCTTGAATATCGAAAAATTGTGAAATGGGTTTGTAGGCGATTATATAAAAAGTCTGTGGAAGTGAAAAGCGATCAAATATCCCATCAATATTAAGAAATACGTCGAAGCTTTAAAAAACATACAACCCTCTTACATCCCTTAGGATTGAATATCTAAAAATACTGAAATTGACTTTTTGGCACTTATATAGGAAACCAAAGGAATTAAAAATGAATTTAATATATCATCAGATTTAAGCAATATGTAAGAATCTGTGAAAACATATGCAACCTTCTTACACCCACTTGGGGGTGTAATATTCAAAAATCCAGAAAAGAGTTAATAGATAAATAAAAAGACAGCACGAGAAAGTAAAAACCAACTCAACTTCTTACCACTTCTAATAGAAATTACGGAATTCATGAAAACGTGTTTAAAGCTAGCTTTATGCGATTATTACGCAAGCCCATGAAAGTGAAGAAAAAAGTCGATATCATATCAGGGCTAGGCGATATGGCAGAATTACTGGAAAAGTATACCTCAAGAGAGGGGGGGGGGGGGTTAACAACTTTTGATTACAATATTTCACTAACCAATTGCACTTTAAAAATAAAATTCTGTTTTTGTATAAAGTTTGACAAATAAAGTAAAATTTTTTAAGGAGGTGATGAAGCATGGAAGTGGAAGGGATAACATTTTTTCGAAAATACAGAAACTACGAGTATAGGGCGAGAAATATCAGCAATCTATAAAAACATTGCCACATTGTGGAAATATTGCCGCAACTAGCATGATATTGCCCTGTATTGCTCCATTAATCGCTCCACTAGTTTTGGCAATATTCGTCGGACAATTAATTGTTTTAAAAATTGCTCGTGTACAAGCACCTTCATGACTGGAATTTGAGCGATTTAAGCGTTCCGAAGTTATCATATTCTTGAACGCATGTTTTAAGGCCTCTGTTTGGACCTGAAGGAGTAGAACGATTATGCCCGTTAACGAACTTAATTTAAAAATTTCAACCATAAGTTCAGATTCTAAATGGAGTGGGGCGTTATTTAATAAAAATTTTGGCTTGCCCCCCCCCCCCCCTGGAAGAAGTTCTATGGGCGCCCTTGCGTGTGACGCAGACGCAGAATTGCGACGACAATGGAAATTACCTTCAGTCCACTGGACAAAAAAAAAGTTTAATTTTTAAGTATTGTTTTTTACATTAAAAAGTCAATTTGAATAAGCTTATGTAAACTTTCGCTTTTATTTTTTATAAATTGTTATTTTTGAAAGTGGTATAAGTCCATTAGAAGCTAAAATAATCGTTTATTTCCTTTAACAATTTTAATAATTATTATTGCCTAGTAAAATTTAACAGGTTTATAGTGTTAATACATCACTCGAATTATATTAACGTTTACCATTATTTTTAAATTATTTCAAACGTAAAACCTTAAATATTCCAATGTATGAAAAATTGGACTTATTCAAATACAACGGCTCATATATCAATTAAACTATTTGGCTGCACATTTGGACAAAATGACATACAGTTAAAAAACATCAAATCATAGCTAAATTTTGTTCTTCAAATTTTGACGCTTTAATCTGTTTAATACCTGGAAAATTTTATTATAATAAATTTTCGTCAAATATTTAAAATACAAACTTTAAAACTGGCACTTAATAAAATATTTTCAGTTTGGCACAACTTTTTTTTTGGTATATCAAAGGGTAAACGATTAAAAATAATTAAAGAAATTAAATAATTGCGTTTTAAAAAAACTATTTATTCATTTCTTGCACCTATTTGCTGCATTACTGCAAAGTCAAATGTTAATGTTTGCACTTTAGAGGTAGATGCCCAAATTATTAATAAGTCGAGAAAGCAACTTAAAATTTGTATCTCAATGGATTTAAATTATTTTATTTCAAAACGTTTTTGAAGACAGGACTTAACAAGAAAATATGATATAATTTAGTTACTTTTGGACTTATAATATTTGAACACCTGAGACCTGGTGTTTTGAATCTAGACTGTTTTTGCACTAATTTCTCTAACTTAATTAAGCTATTAAGCCGTACAACTAGATTTCATTAATATACAAAACATAATTTTGGCAATTAATACGAATTTCAATTTTAATGCATTAATTTGCGATAAAGTTCTTAAAACGCAAATGATCGAAATTTAATATCAAGGATATGAACATAAAGTAGGTACTCCCCCTTAGTAAATCGTACCGCTCATAACTCTCGAAACAAATATCTTATCGATAAATTTCGTATTATACGAACCTTAATATTTCGAAATTAAAACGAACTAACGCTTTGATATAGCCTCACATTTTTCGAATTTTCGAAATATAAATCCCGGGGACTTGATGTTTCTGAGCCATCGTTATTGAGTCGTTACAACCGCTCGGCACACATTCAAACACATATTCGAATTGAAAACTGTGTGTACGTTCGTCGGTGTTCCCAACGGGAAAAAGGTCATTATTTCGTGCGGAACCAATAAAAAACACAAGCGCACCCCCCCCCCCCCCCCCCCCCGAAAAAATTCACAACACCCAGGGTTTTTGGCCAGGGGTTCATTGAGGCATTTTCTATCCTGGCAACGAAATTATCCGAACAGTCGTTCGTGTGTAACCTTTTGCGTAATATATGGCGGTACGGTATTAATTCAGAAATGTTAGAGGGCGCGCATGGATCATTTGACAGATGTCGTATTTGTCCGGTACGAGCGCGCTCTTTTGTCGGCACGTACGAAGGGAAAAGGGTGCGGCCATTCCCGTTTATCCCCGGGGGCTAAAATGCTAACAAGCTCACGGACCTGTTTTCGGTTTCCCTGGATTTTTTCGAATATTCAATACTATTCCAGAGAACTGTGAATGAGCGCCTTTTTCGAAATTCGGTTTAGATGTATGCGAAAGGTTTTCGGAAATCGGGTGGGGATGGAGTTTCGTGCGAGAAATGCCAGAGGGCAAAATCACTGCGCATGCAAGATCCTAGAGAAATGTCATAAAATAATGCGATAGTGTTTGTCGATTTGAATGGAATATGGTTTATTTATTGCGCCTGTCCTTACGTAAGGATTGCCCTGTGATTTCCTTGTTGATGTTACGGGGAAGGTTTCTCTTTTGCGTGTATGGAATTAATTTTTACTATACTCTTTTACTACACAACTTAGTTACTAAGGTTTGGGGTTGTTTTATTTAACACAACAAATTTGATTAAAATTTAAATAAAACATTAATTCTTTTTTTTTTTTGACTTTAGCAACAAGATTATTATAAAAAAAATTAACTTACGACTTTTAAATTGGCACCGGCTGATTAAAGGTTCAAATTAAAAATAAATATTTTTTTTATATAAAAAACGTATTCTAGTCACTGCACAATTTTGCATTAAACCGATTTTAATTCACGAGTAAATTATCCGGTCGGACCAGCATGGAATTATTGTCCACATTGGTCTGAAAGCGGTGAGATAATCGGCCACTTGAGAACTTAAACGGCTCTTAGTCACTTCCTGTCACCACTAAATGGTGAAAGTAAACGTTTTCGTGTAAAATTCAAGTGTTAGTACAGTGCCCGGCTAAAATTTAGCTTGAGTATGGGTAAGAAGAGGGTGCAAGAATATACCGACTTAAAACTTGGAACGATAAAATCGAAAATTAATCCGTCTTGGTCGGAGTTTGTCGTACAACTGAACTCAAGTCTCAACCTCAACAGCCATACGACTGGAACATGGAAAGTCACTGAAGCTAGAGGCACTTCTTTTTTACCATATAATAAACTCACTATACCCGGTTTCATATAAAATATATATAGAAGAGAAAAACCCTACCTACGGAAGGAACACTATGCTTTACAAATACACGATTCGGAACCCTCTGCACCTCGAAAGTCAGGACTTTATAGAGGGGTGTTAAATTTTCACCCTCATACATTGAACCATACAACGATACCGGGATTTGGTGTCGACGTAGAACTTAACTTCCCGGAGTCAAGGTGCCCGGATATTATCGGAGTGCACCATATAGACATGCTAAGTTTTCCTACCTTCGTGTTCGGAAAAATTCACGACATTACGAAGGTAACTTAATTTTGAACCAATAGACCGTCTAAATTAGCATCTCGTGATCTAACACTTTGAACGATATTAAAAAAAAAAGGTTAAAAGAAAAATACTTTAGAAAAGTGGCCATAACTGGTGGACGCGATTATAAAAGAGCTTTTTAGATCAGAGCAGCAACAACAACAGACTCTTCAGTAGCGCTGAGTTCGTGATATGCTCGTTATAATTTTGTCTTTTACATAAAAGCATGAGGCAACTTGTTAATTGCTCTATAATTAGTACAGCCAACAGAAGGCTTATAATAAAACTAACTTTCGAAATGCTATCTTCACGAACAGATGAGAGTTTCTTATAAAAATCGTACAGAAGAAATCTAACTTAAATATAATTTTATATCGTTTGGTTTTTGCTCAAATTCGAAATACAGTATAGTGTGGTGTGGCTGTATACACCAACGAAGGCGCATGATAATAGCCTAGGCCCAGGATATTATGCCCCAGAGGAAAACCCAAAAAAATCCTACACTTTTCCTCGCCTATACACTGCTATAAATGAAAGTTTGCGATACAATAGCCAAGGAAAATTGTACGCGCTATTCTTGGGTAGTTTAAGGACACGTGTAGGAAATTTAGCTTCTCTCGAAAATGTTTAAAGGAGGCTATTTACGAAGCATTGAACCCAAATGATTTATCTCGGAAAGAAAATCTTAGTGGTGCGTATATACGAAAAGGATTGAAGCTTTTCCCTTCTTTTTCTTGTAAACGATTTTCCGCTGATTTCGTTTTTATTAGCTCTGGCTTTTCTTTACTCGACGAAAGACAGAAAAAATCGCTTATTTCGAATAGTTTTTTATTGTTTTCGGGAGTAATAAAATTGACGATTTCAGAAATTATGTGTTGAAGAGAAATCAAATTTTACGAGATTATTGTTTGTGTGGTTCGGTTGCAATTATTATGGGTGAAATGGTGATAGGGGGTTTCTTGGATGGTGTTTTACAACCATTCTCCAAAATTTATGATGATGTCCCTCAAGGCTCTGTTTTATCATCGACTCTATTTAAGAACCTGGCGTGAAAAGGTCGATTAATGTCTATTTTTTATACGAAAATGATTTTTTTGATGCTGTAGCATAGCTGGAGGTATCTGCTAAAAGTTTGAGCCTTACTTTATTATTTTTCGGGACAAAATCTGGAAACAATGACTCCAGGACCGATAGACTTACTGACTCCCAGAAAGTATCAATATAAAGGGCTTGGTGCAACAACCGCCTAAGCGTCAGTTTGGTCAAAATTGAACTATATATATTCTACATAAAATAATGCAATCTATCGATTGGTGAGAGAGCCAGCCAACTATGAAACTCAAAAACTAAAAAAAAAAAATTTGGTTCAAAACCAGCCTTTTTGTAACTAAAAAAACAAATATTTGATATAGTGCTTCATATATGTATGCCATATAAATGAAAAATTATTTGTTTCGTTATTCGTTATTTTTGAGGTAATTTTCATTTGATTAAAAAAAAATTTTATGTGCAAAAACCGGTTATTAGCCTTTTCTTATTTTTATAGGCCTGCATGCTTTATATATATATATATATATATATGGCATATAAATTAAAAATTGCCGTTTCACAATATTGTATTTTTTTATTTTAATTTTATTATTTTTGGTGTAGTTTTAATTTGGTTTAAAAAAATATTTTGAATGCATTTTTATTATTTTTATTGCCCACAAATTGAAGTTGTCATTTCACAATTTTTATTTTAATTTTACTATAGTTGGAGTAATTTTAATTTGCTGTAAAACAAAATTCTTTTGGGTACAAGAACCGGCTATGTGCATTTTTTAATTTTTATAGCCACGCAAGCTTCATATATATATATATGCGACATACACAATACAAATTGCCGTTGTGGTTTGACAGTATTGATTTTTTTTTTTTTATTTTACCTTGTATTATTTTTGGTGTATTTTTATCTTGCTTTTAAAAGCCGGACATGTGCATTATTTTTATAGATCTGCGTGCCTCATATATGTATGTCATATAAGTCAGAAATTGACATTGTATTTTACACTTGGTTTTTGTTTTAATTTCATTATATTTGAAGTAATTTTAATTCCTTTAAAAAAAAATTTTTTGGGTGTAAGAACCAGCTATGTATATGTAAAATTAGTTTGATACCTTAACGGACACAAAAGAGATATGTTGCAAGAATATATTCAAACTCTTCGAAAAAAAATCCGAAAACATTTTTTAGGAACAGAATTAAATAATAGGCATAAGCATGACCGTTTTGCTGAACTTGAGTGAGCCTTTTCAAAATTACTTAAGTCCAAACACAATTTCGTTAAATTTAAGTATCATATCAAATTTGGTCCGAATTAGTAGTTTTTTTTTTGCAATGAGCCAACTAAGTTTAAGTACCTGAGAAAATATGAATTTAATACCTTGAACGATTCCTGATTTACGGCCCGTATTTGTTCAGGAGTCTTGAGCTCCCAGCACCAAGCACCACTGTAAACTTAATTTTTTATCCATGGTTCAATTGAGGCCCTCAATTGGGTCAAATTGTTTTTCCAAAAACATGCGAAATTTGATTCATCTTATTGGATTAAAATTATTTTACTGAAGTTTTTTATGATTTTAATAAAATTATTAAGGATAATATGAAATCATGTTAGGGGCTAATATGAAATCATAGTAGGGGCTAACTGTATCAGCTGAATTTCCTCCGAAAGCAGTTAGCGGGCAGAAAAGTCAAGCCCTTTCATATTTTTCAAAAACAAGTTGACCACTTATTCCACCAAGTTATTACATATTAGTTACTGGTTCGTATTTATTACTGCTGCTCTATGCCATAGAAGATATGTACATACATAGAGTGATTGAAAAATAAAAACAAATATTTTCAGAGCTAAGAAACATGGATTCATCCTATCATATTTATCATTTGGAGAAAATCGTACCTATGACATCGGTTTCAGAAAACTGTACTTCTTTCGATATCTTTGTTATTACCTTTCGAGATCAAGTTTTTTTTTGCCTAAACCGTAAACAAGTAATGACATAAATACATATTAAAAAAAATATATAAATCCATATTTATAAGTTAGGTAAATACTTTTTTTTAAAAAAAATATAAAAACCTTTTCGTAACCTTCGGCGAAACCCATCAATGTAATTTTTTCAAGAACCTTCATAAAAACAGAGTTACAACTGTTAAACCCTGTTTATATCGTTTTACCTTCTTCGATGGAATAACTATTACATTTTCACTATACCCGAACTACAGAAATTACTGAACCTTCATAATCGTAAAAAGAAAGGCAAAAGGAAATAAATTTTCCGCAGTTTTCGTGCGAAAAGACACCAGTTTGCTTAAGGTGGTACATTTTTTCAGTCGTAAATCATTTTTACTTAGCCACTTTTTTATCAACCGTAGAAATGTTAGACCTTAGGTTTAGTTTGATTTTCGACTATTAAATGCAATGATTTTTTTTTTTTATTTAAGTGTTACACTCATTTGGGCTATCGGAGCTTAGTGGTACATATTAACTTATGTTAGGGAATCCTAAATATTATATTGCTATAATTATATTAAATTCAGTAAAGAATCGTATCTTACGCTAAGTTTGTTCAATTCGAATATCATTGAATAAATTTTCGTTTCTTAGTTAATGTGTAAGGACATGCATTTTTTTATATAGATCGATTTATAGTCGATTGGACTAACTTATACATTGAAAAGTTAGTTTAAGAATAACAGTGTGTATTTACCATATATGTATGCCTTTTATTAAAATATAATAATAATAGTAATAATAGTTTAACAAACTACAAAAAATTAAGAATTTCATTAAATTTATATTAGTCAATTCTTTTACTTTTTACATACAAATCTGCAAACTTTGATTAAAATCAATATATGTAGGTACGCAATTTAATAATAATTTTATAAGTCAGTCTTCTATGACGAATTTGGAAAATTTGTTCCTTAGTCCCGTCCAAGTTTTTCTCTCAATTCGCCTTAACTTTCCATTTTTCTGGAAATAGCCAAAGGCATAGCAGAAACTGGATATGGAAGGGCTTGAATCCGGCTCGACGGGTTAAACAATGTTTGACACTTTTTAAATTGTTAGCTAAACTAGAGTAATAATATAGGTTTTCGTTCATATATTCCCTTATACAAGTTGACCGTATTTGTTCCATAGTTCCATAGTTCTATACAAATTTCAAGTTTCAAGTTTTAAGCATAAACGGTTCCTGAGATGTTAAAATCAAAATTTTTCGTACAAAACGCTTTACCGTTCTCTCACTTATAAGGAGCCCCAAAACAAAGTTACCACCAAAGGAAAAACGTAAAAATTTTAGCTTAATATCTCAATGAGTTTATGAAACATACTGTCAAATATCATCAAATATTTGACGAAAAGTTCAGTCAAATTTTTTCCGTCAAAATAGACATTGTGTTGAGCAAGTGCTTTAACGTGGCAAATAAAATTTTGATCGTTACACTATTTGGATGCATTTGCCAGCGAGATGAGTCAAATATTTGACGTAGTGGCATACAGTGTATCGAGCCGTTTCCGTGCGGAATACGACGGACATTCTTTTCTTTGGCCTTTCTTGTGGCCTGTTAATTGTAAAAGGAGAAAACTAAATTTTTATTTTTGGTTTTTTTGAAATTTTTGGTCAATTACAAACCTATTTTTTATACATAAAAAATTAAAAAAAAAGGTAATCTCACTATTGAAACAAACCACTTTTCTAGCAGTTAAAAATCGCATACAGTTCGAATTAAAACGAACTTCTGCGCAAGAGCCATTGAACTGGATTTTTTTCGGGCCGCCTATTTACAAATGGCCGTACCAACACCCTCTCAGGTACGAAAAGGTGTACAATACAAGAAATATGGCTGCATGATGCACGAATACAGGTAATTGGGCTTCATCTACCTGGAGAGATTTGAAAAGTGTTTGCTTTCTTAGTGCCATTAGGGCAAAATTTGATGGGATTAGGCTGCCTATAAAATTATTTCGGTCAGACGGTACAAAGTTGATGACTTGGTGCCTTCGTTATCCTTATTCTGGTGTATTGTGCGAAAAAGAGGTCTTACTATGCAGTATCACCTGGAGGAAGTTTGAAATCCTTTTGTCGGTTCATTTTACATTTAATCAATTTCATTTTTATTCTAGAGTCAAAGAAAGTTGATCAGTATAACGATATCTTCAAGATTGTGGCTCAGTTCGGAGAAGAAGGAAGGCATCAGTAAAACTCCTTAGTAGTTCTTCGTACTCCAGATAGTGAAAAAACAAGCATCGATTATTCATCCGAGATGCTCACTACTTATTTTTACCCAGAAAGTGTAGGTCTTCATAATTTCATTTCGTGATCGGCTGTCCCCCATATCAAAACCAAACAAGTTCTTAAATTTTTTTTAAGATAGTGTCCAAAAACTTGCTATAAATCAACCCTAATAAAGAAATGTCGCTATCCTGATATGGTGGGAGTTCTCACAGGATATCTTGAAGAACATCTCTATGTCGGACTTTTAATATTTATTTTGAAGACGGTAGGTTTTTGGACTCTTATTTAAAACTTTCTAAAAAGCACTTACAAGATTCTGAAATGGGATAGCCGTGGTTCCAAAGCATTGAATAGCAGTTTTAGTTAATTTTTTCAGGGAATTCAAAAAGAGAATCGTGTAAAAATTAAATTACCTTATCATCTATCCGAATCTTGAAAGAAAATGATCTAATGTGAAACCCAGAGTATTTGAGAAAAATATGTCTTAGGTTCGAGAAGTGTGTGAAGATCTAATTCTTATAGTGAACCTTTCTGCAATGTTATAATTGCTATTGATACAAAAAAAAATTAAACTCAAAAGTCTTGATGCTAGGGATTGTGCAAAGATCTATTCTTGATGTTGTAAACGAAAAGAGGCAATCCCTTGGAAATCACTAGGTACCCATTCTGAATTCTTTTTGGAATATATCAGTACCTAGGTAACGCAGACTCTGTGCCAGGATTGTCTCAAAAACGGGGGGATTAGTGGGTCCATTTTTACTATAGTGAAAATTTTATGTTTTTTTGGGCGGTAGTTAAGAATAGAACACTTAGGTTTATTTCTCTTTTCGTTCTACATTTACTTTTATATATGCACAAAATTTTAGAAACCAAGCTTTAGACTTCCTCTAGTAATAGCGCGTATGCAAAAGACTTTTGTATGGTAGGATTCAAACACTGTCTCTACTATTAACCAGCAGAGTCAATCTTCCATAAGCTAGGACGAAACTTTAGTTAAAACGTAACTGAGAAATCACACAGCAGATCTTGAAACTTCCTTTCACTAAACTGCAATTTAATCCATTCAAACGGTGTGTCTTGTACCTGTTCTTATTCTCCGAATATTGAAGGCTGTGATAGCACATATATAAGATAATAATAGTGGGCTTAGTTGCAAAACTTCTGTAAATGAATAATTTTTCTTTTCTTAAAGTGGTTTTGAGCAAACTATGTATATTATTACTCGACCTTCCGACTGCATAATGAAGCCAAAATTTCTAAAATTAGCGAATTAGTTAGTAAAATTTCAAATTTGTTCATCAACAAATGTAGGAACAATACCAATCCTCTCATTAACGCACTGATCAGCACCCCTCTATGAAGAATAGAGTGGAAGGGTTATTAGTCTGGAGTTAGCTTTTAAGTAGGTTGATTAATTATTAATTGTAGAAGGTTTTTGTCGAAATTTTTCCTTAAGGTTCCATGTGCACGTTAAATGCGATTGTAATGATTTATGATGGCCAAAAAACAAAATAAAATTGCACCACTTAATTAGCTGGTATGTAAACTAGGTCGTGTATAGAGAAAAAATTCAAAACTGTATTTGGAAAAAAAGCTATTAGAACAACATCCCTTGAAAATTTTTTGAAATGCGTAAATTCAAATTTTTTAAACGCATATTACCTATTTCTTAAATAATTAACATGTCATTTTCATTAATATAATGCTAGAAAAAATCTAAAAGAAGGTTCTGTATAGATTAAATTTTAAAAAATTTTCATTTTTGTTAATAATGAAGTCAAACTGAAGCAATTTTTCACGATTTTCATGGCAAGAATTACATAAGAAGACCTCAATTCATTGAAAAGTGTCATAGATAGAATAATTAATTGATATTTCTAGAAGATAAATCAATGAAAAAATAATGGATTTTTAATAGTTATGCCTTTCAAATAATTTGAAACCCGATAACACTATTTTTTTTTTTGTAAAATCAAAATTAGTTCGCTGATAGACAGCGAACGATGCAGACGTATTGTCCACGCCAAATTACACGATTAAAAACCTCTCAAGAAAGAAAAATCAAACTGGGATAAAAAATTGTCGTACCGGACTCATGGAGTCTTAAGAATAAATTATAGATAAATCATATACAACATTTGAAATTGCTGTTAGCCATAAACTTAACATAACTAAAGCTGTAAAGATATAGAAACATGTCTAATCACTTGATCATTTTATTGTATCTAAACATAAATGAATTTCACGGATGAAATAAATAATGATGATTATATTTTTTTTGATACACCTACCTAGGTTATCATAATTTCAAAGTGTACGAATAATTTTGTTAGGCTTTTTATAGACGTTCATTCGTTCGTTAAGCTTTATTCAAACGTATCTGCCAATGAACAGACTTAATACTAAAAGAAAAAATTAAAAAAAAATTTGCCATAAGTATTGTATATTATTTAAACTATTGTTCTTTATGTCTAACCATTTGACAAAAAAAATTTGTATTTAAATTTGAAAGAAAATCATTAAAACATACCTACAATAAAATTTTTTTTAGTTGTATTTTCCTTGACCTTTTCAGCAGTCACAAAACAAGACAAACTATATTATGCCATGAAAATAACTATATTTGATGTCAACAACACCCTCTGCATGTCAAAGTTTAAATAAAGAACAGACTAGACTGTGTCCTCTTTTTTTTCTACAATCGGAATTGAAACCATAAAATCGACACTTCGTACAATCATAGTTTTTTTTCCAGGGATATGTCGATAGCCAGTCACCAAACCATAGGTCTTTCTTTCATTTCCAATTCAGCGTTTTACTCTAGTTTCTTCAAATTTTGACCAATCTTTTTTGCTATTTTCTCTTTTAAAATTCAGTGCCTGCCAGGACCTGTTCAGTACTCGTAGTCATTCTTATAAATCTATATTTCGATGTACTATGTATGTTATGAAGGAACGAACTTTTTGTTTCAGAACGCTGTTTTTTTCCCAAATGTTGTGCCTACACTAAATTTAGTAGTTGTGTGGTTTGTGCACTGACTTACAGCATTTTCGATGAGGTGAATTACTCACTGAAATGCGCCAGGTTTATGAATGGTTTTTGTCTTCAATAGAAATATAAGATAAGGTCAATATATCGAATATATTGTACAGTGGAGTAGAGGTTGATATATGTATTTACCGCGTGGTTTTAAGGGGGGGGGGGTCGGCACACTTAGCAGGTGTAATTTATTTCCATGCAAAATTTCTGGACGGTTTTTTAGAAGTAGATTTATAATTTAATAATACGAGATTTTATTTGATATACGATTTTTTTTTCTTATATGATTCGCGTGTGATCGAGTCTCACCTGTTCAGAAAGGTGCGAAACGCTACTCATTTAAAGGAACTTCTTCTAAAACTGGCGGCTGAAATAGTAGTTTAAGGGGCAACACCACTGTAACAGTCTAAAAAAATGCTCTTTTTTGACAATTTTTTTTAAATGGAAGGAAAGAAAATAGATAAAGAATATTTTGGGAACTGAATAACCATATATTTAAATATATAATAAGAAAAAAATTAGTTCAAAAATTTACAAAATGGCGGCACTACAGCCATTCTCCCGAGGCTTGTTAAATTTTAGGTGCTCTGCGGCCTGCAGTTTTGCTTGCGTAAATTTGAATCTAGCATAACGAAAAAAAATCACAGAATCTTCATGAGTATAGCTAGAGAATGACGTACAGGAATTTTGAAATATTGAGTTTTGTGCGGTTGGCGAGTATTTGAATAATTTTTTTTCAATTTTCGGCCAAAAACAGGACAGTTATTTGCTAATAACTATTTTTTAAATCAACGTATCAAAAATTCCGTACGTCATTCTCTTACGAATGTTATTTTGAAGATATGGTAAAAAATTCAAATGATATGATAAGTTGCAGGCCAATTTCGAAAATCGTGTTTCGAGAAAAACGCGTTCAAAGTTTTGAAATGTGTTACAGACATGAACAAGTAAATAATTCTTGTTTTAATTTTTTTTACCATTAATCTGCAATTCCAGGACCATAAAGCTGTCCTTCTAAGTTGAAATATTCCTCTTCAATCCCTTTCCTCGACGATTTAAAGGTGGTGGCGCGCCTTTTTTGCAGCAACTGTCAATGAATTCTCAGCGTACTGGATTCGCTTAGCATCGAACTTGACACAAAAAGTGTAGCATTGGACGCCAATATCCAAATCCAGAACCTTCGTAATCCGTGGTATGTTAGTCAGTCCATCATTAAAATTGCATACAGCGATATTCGTTGCTATATATAGGATTTTTACCTTTTTGTACATGAACTGACGCTATACTAACGAAATTCTGTGTGAAAATACATCAAATGGAACAAAAAACCTTTAGCGATATCTATTATCCAGAAGTTAGAAACCAACAGGTAAATCATTAGGCAGTATCTTCTCAGATGGATACCTGATGCGACACAGGTAGTCGTTTCGAAGCAGCCTGACGCGCTCTCTAAAGAGCTCCAAATTCCAGAATAGAATTCATTTTCATGATTTAAAATTTTCTCCCCATATTCTCCAAGGTTCAAAGAATTTTTTAAGCAAATAAAAAAAAATTTGATTTTTCCAAATTTTTACAGTGGTGTTGGGCCTTAAGGCAATATGACAACGTAGTGCAAAAAATCGATTTGATAGTCTAATATCCAGATGAATAAAAATAAAACAAGACAAACAAACAATCACGGAAATAGACAAGAGTGATCTTAAAATGTCGATAGCAGAGAATTTGTCAATTTATTTGTTGAATGTGTAGTCGAAAATTTGAATTGTAAGATTGCGAGTATTCTTTTCAACACATTCAGTGCCAGTAACACAACTCTAAGGCCCGTTCCTACGATCGTCAGTAACGTTCTAACTGAAACTTTAACTGACAGATGCTCATACGAAACTTTCAGTCAAAGTTCTGGTTAATTTTTAACTGAAGGTCGTAATAACGGCCCTTAGTCTAACGAAAATTTTGTACCCAAAAAGCATTGCTTTTTGACAAAAAATTTTGAAATAAAATGTATCGCAAAAATAAGAAACACATCATCCTCTATTCGAAAAAGAAACAATCACATAATAAAATTGTCTACACAGTAATTTTCAAAATAGTAATTTTTATTTAAGTAACGCATTGTGAAATAATTATCAATTTTTTTTTTTGTCATTCTCTCCAAAAGAAAACTTTGAATTTTCCGATAAGAAATTTTCAATTTAGAATTGTTTCTTTTTGTTTTTCTTATAGTATTTTTTTCTTTTATTTTGTTTTTACATGGAATGCATATTGAAAATTTTTAGGATTTAGAGAGAATTGATTTTCATTTGTTTATACCATTTTTTTTTACATATATATTTCACTGCCACAAAAGCTTTTACTGCGTACATACCCACACTATTCACCATTTATACACATTCATTCTTCATTGTTATATAAATTAAATAAATCCTTACTTAATTCTTGTTTTGTTTTAATTATAATTAAAAATGTTTTGTTTATTTCAAGATGTCGAGCCGACATCTTTTACAAAATTCTTTTACGAATTTTTTTTTTCACTTTTCCAGTTTTTTTCTAACATTCCAAAATTTTTACTTTTGTTCATTTTATAAATATTGTATATAATTTTGTTTGTTTTGTTGCTTGTTACATAGTTCAATCTACAATTGTTTAAATATAATTTGTTTATTCGATTTACATCGTTTTAATAGATTACATTACATTTTACTGCTTAAACTATTTTTTTTTTATTTTATACAAACATTTATTTAAGTATTTTATTTTTAAAAATTTGTCCTTTTGAGTGATACGTTGTTGGTGATTTTTTTTTTAATTTTTTGTATTAGTTTTGTAATTAAATTAAATTTATCTATTTTTTTTAAAGAATGCACTAACCTTACAGATAATTGCTGTTTATATATTTTTCTTTATTATTTTTTTTTTTTTTTTGTATGTATATAAATTAATATCATTCTGGGGCTATACTAATATCTAACATTTTATTTATCTTATAATTTAAAAGTTTTTATACGAATTCCCTTTTTACAGTAAACCTAAATTGCATTTTATATAAAAAAAAAATCAGCGATAAGACAATGTGTCAAACTTTTACCAAACCAGTGATTTTTGTTTAAAGAAATAATTCAAACATGTACCAAGTGAATCAAAAGTTTTTAACACTTCATATGTTGTTTTAATTTACTTATTTATTATTAAATTTACTTTAAGTATAATTTAATTTCATTAAAGTGGAACAAAAGCCCTGTGTAATCCGAATTTGTTCGAAATTTTCTTTATTTATTTAAATAAATGAGGAAAACTATAATAAAAATTATTTTGAATAGAAAAAAAACTAATTGTACAAATTTAAGAATATTCAACTCTCTCGTTTTCTTTTCACGTGTATACGAACAAAAGTATTTTTGTTTTCAATTTGTTCATTATTATTATTTTTATAATATCACTAGTAAACGTTTATATTACAGGACCTATTTGATAGCTTCAATTATTTTATTTCATTTATTTATTTAATATTTACAAAATCTACCTCCATCTGAGAATATTTATAATTTTTGAACATTAACCAAAAATATGAAATTAATTATTTGATTTGCAAAACAAAAACCTAAAACAAAAAAATATTTTTTTTTTAACAAATTGCATAACAAAATATTGTAGTGGGAAAAAAAATAGAAAACAAAAATTTATAATAACTTTTTTTTACAAAAAAAGATTTACAACAAACGGATTTTAAAAATTGTTCTTTTTTCAAGTAAAGGGAATAAATATATCTCTTAATGTTAGTAAATTACTTAAAATCTAATGGCTTTTCGAATACTGCTTAGAGATTTCGGTTTATTATACTGGACGGCTTACTTAAATGTTTATAATTTAAAATTTGTCTGTCTTCTTTTATTTACAATAATATTAGAATTTTAAATTTTGCATTTTTCTTCTAAATTTTCGGGAACTTTGATAGGAAATTAAGAGAAGGTAAAATTCTAGTCTTTCCTTCGCTTAATTTTAAAGAAATATTTGGAGAGAAATTTAATGAAACAAAATATAAATTTGAAATTAAATAAAATTGAAATCAATACGTATGCATTTTTAAAATTATTATAAACTAAACAAATAATAATTATTTTTACACACGTGTTTGTGTTTCTCAAGTTATTTGTTGTTTGGGATTTGAGTATTTAAGTTTTTTTTTTAAATAGTTTAGGATTTATCTTGGGATTGTTAAAATTAGTTATAGTATCAATATTGACATTATTTTATTTTCGATGATATTTTAACGCTTCCCATTACTTTTTCAAATTTCTTTGAGCCATTGAACCTTTTATTTTAATTTCTAATCAAAATACCAAAGTTTCAAAAAGTTTATTCTTTATTCTTTTGACTTCAATAAATTTTTCATTTGGATCCGGTGCTGCTGACGGTTGTTTTAAAGGACTTGGAGACAGTAAGAAAAATTGGGATACCAACTTTTAAAGTGCCAAATATAGGAAAACTTGTTATGAACAAATGATTTTATATTCAGTTTACTGTATCTCACCAATTGTTTATGGTAGAAAATTGAATTCGGACTTATATGAGGTACATATACACTCAAAGAAATGCGTGTTAAACAAACAGCTGAAAAGTTTGCCCAAAATCTTCAAAAGCTTCGACTCAAAACTACATAGAAATGGGTGTTAAACAAAAAGTATACCCAAAGTTTGAAGAAACTTCCGCTCAAACCTATCCAGCACTCTCGGGCTACACAATTTAAATGCCCTCGAGAGATAAATATTTAAATATATACGGCAAGGTGTAAGTAGTTACAAAGCTGTCAGGAAAATATTCTTAATTTTTTATACCTGGTCAAAACTTCAGCAAAAATTAGATATTTCAAATTTTCTACTACTTCTAGGTCTACAGGCTTTACTTTTTGGCTAAGACTAGAAAGTTCAAATTAGTTCGGATAGAATAGGCAGGCTTATTTAAAAAATTGTGAATTAAAAAAAAATGTATTTATAATTTTCGAAGGAGTTCATACATAAGACCTAATATAGAAGTAGAAGCAAGAAAATTCAAATGCTCATATCTGAGAAAAGCGCTTATGCTATTTAGTTGAAATTTTACATAGGTTCATATTTACTTCAAAAATAATTCATTTGGGATTTTTATATTTAAAATCGAATTTTTTTTTGGTCAAGAATTCGGACAGCAAAAGTTCCAATAACATTTCTTGGTTCAGGTTAATTTTAATCAGATTTGTTTTTTAAACATTCCGGTAAATTTTCTGAAATTATTAACAAATAATAACATAGATTAAATTCTATTCAATACAAATAAAAACAATTAAAATAATTTAACAGACAACAAAATATAAAAAATTGAAATTCCGAAGAAATCTACAAAATTCAAAAAAGAAAATAATTCGCCAGTATCATAAACCAATTCCATCACATATTTGGCTCATATCAGTTGGATCATGCATTCATACTACATATGCTTGTTTTATATTATTATTTTTTTTTTTAATACAACATATATAATTTTATAATGGAGATCAGAACTCTTGCGGATATTTGGAACAATCAGAATTACTAAACAATGAATTGCTACTATCCTGATTATTCTGATATCCCTGATATGGTTCCTGATACAACTGATTGAGTCTCTAACCAGTACCCGAAAAGTGCCACGCGTCCTATGCACTCAAATGGGCAAATTGTGACGGATGAATATCGAACTGATGATAGGGATGTCCATACGGTGCCATATGATAAGGTACGATATTCATTGATGCCATTTTATGTTCTTTTTTCCATTTCATTCGTCGATTTTGGAACCAGATTTTTATTTGTCGTTCGGTTAGGCATAACGCATGGGCGATTTCGATGCGTCTTCGACGTGTCAGGTAACGATTGAAATGAAATTCCTTTTCTAATTCTAGCGTCTGATAGCGGGTATATGATGTACGTTGTCGTTTTGTTTCACCATTTGCATTTACCGTGCCTAAAAAGTAAAATGAGAAATTATGAAATTAATTATTTATATTATTTTTTTTTTTTATTAAATAAAATTATTTTGATTTAATTTTTATAGTATTCAATTTGTTTCATCTATTTATTACACGATATCACCTTTTTGATCACTGCAAACTGATCGCGCCAAAAATGATTTGAGATATCAGTGGTTAATTTTGAATTGGACTTTATGCCATGGTGTCAAATATTTGACTTACGAATTTGACAAAGCATTCAATAAAATTGTTTACGTCAAATAAAAAAAATTTAACATGACATAAATTTGACAAACACAAATTTGACTAAAATCGAATATTGAACAAACACAAATTTGACTGAAATCAATTATTCGATAAATTGAAATTTGATAAAATGGTCAACTATTTGACAAAGTGACAAAAAGTTTTGATCAATTACAGACTATTCTTGAAAATCTTTAATTATTTTGTAACCGAATACAGTGGAGATTAATGGGGAAAACAGAAGTTAAGATATTATTTTGAAAAATGGTAAAATGGCACCAAAGGCTTTTGATAGATTTTTATATTTTAGATGCTGCATTCAAAATTCCAAAACAACATTATCAGCAATAAATCAAAAAAAATTATCAAATCAAGCTTGAATCAATCAAACCATAACCGACAATAATAAAATTGCATTAGGTACATTATGGAAATTAATTGATAGTTCAACTTACATAACTAAACACGATCATTAAGCATCCATCTAACAAATTATCCATAAATAATTTACAACAAACTAACCGAATTGATCGTAAAGAAAATATTAATGTTTACCCAAGAAACGAATATTGGATTGGAAAATATTTACTTAATTTTTGGCCTGGTGGGATCATAATAAATTCTCGTTCAGGTGACAGATCTCTTTTCATTTGTACCGAATGTTTTCTTAGCACAAATCTTCTTGTGTTGATGCTTTAATGTAGAAATGTGGAGAGACGAATTAATGCTTCTTAAAGAATTATCACGCTATATTGTAAAAGGTTCATTTTGTTTTGTTTATTCAACCTGTTGTAAGTGTAATTGATCGAAATACCAAATTTGAAATAATTTATCCGGAAAAAAGAATTTGAGAGATTACGGTCTTTAAGATAGATAAATATAGTATAGTGTAGATGTTTAACGACTATAAATATCGAATGGTTGTTCAGATGAATCTACTGTAGTGCGGACAAAATCAAAAGAGAACTGTTCCACTGAGAGGATAGTTGTACGCCTCAAGAACCGCTGACGATAGCACACTGAAATTTTATCGGGCTACTATTAAAATTTTGGATAGTCGGCGATGGAGCGTCTTATGCTGGACAGTAGAAACTTAGTACATATATGAAGATACAGTAGAAAAATAATTCAGGTAAATTTTTTTTTAGAGCAAAGGAAACTGATTTTGTTGGACTCAAATTTTGTTTAAGTATTTCGAAATATCTCTGTGCTAGACGGTTTATTAAATTAATTTTTATATTTTTACTGGCTACTTTAAGACCAAAATTTAAATGTTAATATTAAAATTTTACGATAATTATCTCTTAGTCGTGAGGTGTAAAAAGAGTTCTATATATGTTTCCATAAATTCTACTATGTCTCACATCGATTTCCCATGCGATAGCCTAAAAATCAATATACATTTTTTTTAATTCGTTGTCTGCTGGTATAAATGGATTGTAAATATTTGCACGAATTTCGCCATATCTCTTAGGTCTGCTGAGATATCCAGTTGATTTACTTCCACACGATTTTTTAAACGTTTAAAAATTTATTTCATGATATTTTCATATTCACCTTTTAGTTGTCTACTCCCAGTGGAGTACTTCTAGTGGGGTATATTCGCTGAAAACTCAATGCAATCCGACAATGAAGCCTTATTGGACCTAGTTTTCACGAATGTCGACATATTTCTTAGGTCGAATTGAGATATCAAATTTGCGTTCACTTCTAAAGTCTTTAAATGTAGTAAAAAAAAATAAACCGTTTAAGGATTTTTCGACATTTAACCTCCGAGGGACTGTAAAGTATTGTTCAAGTTTTTACGAATTCCGACATATTTCTTAGGTCGAACTGAAATATCTAATTTTCGTTCACTTAAGGCTTTAAATGTAATGGGGTAAAATACGATTTAAGCATTTTTTGATTTACAACCTCCTTGGGGATGTAAAGTATTGTTTAAGTTTTCCCGAACTACGACATATTTCTTAGGCCAAAGTGAGGTATCAAACTTGAGTTTATTTCTAAAGGCTTTAAATGTAATCGGAAAAATACAGTTTATGGATTTTTCGATATTCAACATCCCAGGGTATGTAAAGTATTATTCAAGTTTTCACGAATTCCGACATATTTCTTAGGTCAAACTAAGATATCAAATTCGGGTTCACTTCTAAAGACTTTAAACGTATTCGAGAAAAATGTGATTTAAGCATCCTAGGGGATGTACAGTATTGTTCTAGTTTTCACGAATTCAGACAAATCTTTTTGATTTAATGATCGCAATCCTAAAAATAAGTAAAATATGATCCGACTCCATAGTCCTATTTCGAATTACAAAACATTTTGTGATATCAATAACTAAAAAAACAAAATTTGTAATACAAAATATTAACTTGATTAATCCGACCGTTTATCCACTTTACGGCTTGTTAAACATCACATGCATCCTTTAAAACAATTCAAAAATTACATTGGCAATATAAAATTATTATTATCCGAAATGACCCATTAAATTCTCAAAATTCCCCACTGTCTAACATTGGCAAGTAAAACGAAATTGTCCATACCGAAAATGTTAAACGAACTTGTTGATTTCAACTTGTATATATGTTTCGAGACGGGGCTCTACCCAACGCGCAGCAATTCTGTCACTCATTCAGACTTTCAACATCTTTCCCGCAGAAGTAGGCATGTTGACACAAATCTCTTATTTTCATACGTTCTTAAAGATTTTGTCCGATCGCTTATAGGAAGAAAATGCGCGTCCTAAATTCGTTGTCTGCTTCTCTGAAAGCATCTTTGAAGCAAATCTCACAAGAACACACGATCGAGACAACTTGCCTCTACTATCAGCTGTTATTAAATTGTCCGTTTACTCTCAAATGAAAGCTGTCGACAACTCGCAAGAAAATTGTTCTACATTAAGAACTATAGGAAACTATATAGAATTATTCATCAAGTGATTGAGACACTGTCCATATAGTCGAAATAGGCAGCATCAGACCCGATCTCATATCTATTCTTGCCCCGGATGATTCAATCTTATATTGGCTTGGTTTTTTCTTTTAAAAATTTTGAAAAGTGTCCGGTCTTTTCGAAAAGCATTTAAACGCCGATTTATTTGACATACGAATCTGTTTAAGAAAAAGAATTGCGAATTTATTAGAAAAAATCCAAGGAAATTTATCGTCCTGCTTTTTAGGGGTCACACAAGTGACTATACTAGTCACCCAAATACTCGAAGAAAAAAAATTCAAAACGACGTATTCATGTAAGTTTTCTGGCAGATTGCATGCAAATGTCAACAAGATGATGGTCATAAGCAGTCACAAAATGTGACTATGTCGGGAAGAAGGGGATTGGTGGGTGGGTGGGTTGGTTCGTTCTGAACATACACGATTAAGAGTATCCCACGACTTTTTCGTTTTCTTAACCCATCGCTGCCGCTGTCATTCATGTAAATTTTTTTCTTCGTCTTTTGGGAATAAGCTTGATAAAATAACCCCATCCTGAGATTATCGTGCACACACTGGGAGCAAAATGTAGGCATAGAAATTCGACTGATATTCAAGCACCTGACATTTTATATCAGTCGTGAAATTCTGTTTGACAACATCAATGTCCATTTTGAGAGTAGAGCAGTGCCACATTGGACATGGACCGTTTTTGCTACGTCTTCGATAAATTCTTGAAGAAGTTATTTTGTATATTTTCTTCAAGACAAAAATCGTTGACTGCTCTCAGGTCTTGTATCGTATGTTGACGATTTTTGCGTATATTGAGATTGAAAACGAATTTGAATAAACTCTCAGCTTAAGTCTTCATAATAAAAAATGCGCATTCAATTGCATTGTGCACACATTGTTCTTCTTTTTCAATCCGCTTTAAGTTTTCTGCAGTAGATTCATGAAGTCATGAAATTTAAATTTTGATTTTTTTTTGCAAATATTTCGGACAGTATTCGATCAAGTCCGTAAAAATTTGCTTGCATAATTTACAAAATGAAATTTATTGATAGTGTTTTTTTTATAACATATGTAAGAAGTAGGTCTTACGTTGTTTTCTTGAAGACATCAGTTTTAGAAACACACTGACCTTGTCGGGTTTTATTCTAAGTTGTCCGGTTGTGTGTCGTCTTCATACTTAAGATCGTATAATGTAAAATACAGGAAACGTCGTGATGTGTAGGAGATTGCTACAAAACTATATCATTAATAACTTGACGAAAAATCTTGTTGGAACTCCTCGCTATAAAAGATAATGTAAAAAAGTGGTTTTGCCGTACGTACGAGAAAGCCTTGATGCATTGGAGACAACATTTTAACATGTTGTTTGTTGTTGGGAGATTGGACGCGATCATAGTTTTGCATTTATTGCTGGCTTGCATATCACATTGTTTAAAATGTTCGAAAGGCGCAAAAAAAAACTGTACATTTCATAGATATTAATTAAACTTGTTAGAAATGATATTATTAATGGTGACACTTTATCGTATTAAGAAAAGTTAGCACTTAATAATTTCAATTTTAAGACATTCTTGATGAAGCGATGATTGGGTAATTCCCGACATATCCGGTCCCCAACTGAGACAATTTTTATGAGATGACGAAACTTTTTGGCATCAGAATATTTTTTTTATTCTTACTAACAATTAACATAACACTAAGACTAGTTCTTGGACAACAAGTCTTAAGATCGTGTTAATTTTACTTTCTCGAGACAAATTTTCAGTATTTTTTGCTATGCCACTCATAAGTGGAATTTAAGGAGCTGTATACATATTTACGAATTCTGCGATATCTCTCACGTCAGAGTAAATACCGAATAAGTTTATACTTCCATAATCGCCTTAAAATCGTTTTGAAATTAATTTCAGCATAATTTCAAATTCATATGTACGTTTTCGAACTGAAATTCATATCCACGAATTATAACGAACTAAAGTTTTCCATAGTGAATTGTTGTTAAGCCAGATGCACTAAGGTTCATCTCATATTTGAACCAACTTGGTTGTTCATTAGGATATTAATTGTAATCGTAGATAACAGCCCTAACTAGCGAAATGTTTTTGTTTCTAGCATTAAAAACAATGGATCCAGTAATAACTAGTCCCAAACTTTAATATTACTGAAAATCTTATTTAACGAACCTTATGACCTTAAAAAATTCCTCGATTTAGCAACAAATGCCGAGAACAACTCCAATCCTTATACCACCAACTTAAAGCATTTTTACCAAAAAGGAGCACCTCATTTTTTTAACATTCCTACCCTTCACTATACCCGGAAAATATATGAAGTAACAGAACGAAATTCATCAATCAAACTACTGCCGTTTTTCGTGACAGTTGTATACATAATAAAAGAGCAATTCAATTCGGTACTATAAGTATGGCCTTATTGCCTTGTGGAACAATTTCTATATAGCAAAACCCACCCCTACAGTAGAGCAAAGCGCCAAAGAGTACCTATTTTCGTGTAGATATTGGGCCAGGATTCTAAAGCCACCGCCATCAGTCTGGCATGCCTTTTGTAAACATTTTTAGCGTTGTAAAGGGGAGAACGAGACTTCTGCAAATGGAAGGGGGTAGCCTATTCAATTAGAGTGTCAGAAACTACTCCCCCCGTTTACTTGTATAACTTTGTACAGCACAACTTACACCATTACAAGGTTGTTGTGGGTTTTCCGGTTTCTATTTTTGAAGATATTCCCATTCCTTCCAGAAAGACGAAGAAATGTTTTCGGTGGGTTTGCAATTTTTTTTCCCGCTGGGTTACGTATTTACTCTTTATTTTTATGTAGATGTACAAGTACCTATATCATGGAAACTATACAACAATAAACAAGGAAATTATTAATGGAGTTTTTGGGGTAGGTTAGTACTTTTCCGGGGAAATCGATTTTCATTGATTTTTTGACCTGTGCTGATATTCCCAGTGGCTCCTTTTGACATCGTTTACCCGAAGAAGAGACTTTAACTTTGTGATGTATTAAGTCGATGGATTGACGTGTTTCGATGTAATTTTCTTTGGCCATTAGTTTTCGAGTTGCGAAGTTTTTTTTTTCGTCTGGTGAAAAGTTTCGGTGGGAAAGTTTACAAATGACAATTTGAAATTTTTGATTCGAGGGTAGATTTGAAATTCAAAAGATCGATGCTGCATTGAAAGGGTGAAAATGTGTTTAAGGGAGACTTTATTTTGTTTGAATGATTAAAGAGTTTGCTCTTTTTTTGAATTTTGTTATGGTTTCTCGTTTTTTTTTCGACTGGAGAAGACGTTAGGTGGACAGTTGTAGTGTGACACTAAGTTAACAAAATGAGCAAAAAATGTCCAGCTTATGGATCACTAATTTACTAAATACTAAGATCAAATGTTCAAATCCAATCCAGCTAATCCTTCTGGTTATTCTTTAGGTTGCCAGTCTCACTAAAATCTACACCAAATCCCACCAGGGCTTCTACACCAAAAATATATAAAATTGCACCCAGACTGTTGACAGATTTCTTGTTTTCTTATTTCCAAGTTCAATAAAAACATAAAGAATGAAAAATCAATATAATGCCTAAAAGGTTAAATATCAAAAACTTATTTTTAGGGGATTATATCGAAAGCTCTTTATAATAACAATCAATTCTATAGTTCATTTGACCTAAGAGATATGTCGAAATTCGTAAGAACGCACATAATTAAATTCCACACCCTTTGGGGTTGAAGCTTGCAAAGTTGATTTTTAGCCGAGACTTATAGATACCTACCTAAAATAAATGTCGGAATTCGTGAAAACTACTTGTACTTACAACCCCAAAATATTCTCTTAGTGGTTGAATATTAAATAATGCTTAAATGAGTTTCTTAATGATTATATTAAAACCCCATTGAAGTAAAAGCGAATTCGATATCTAATCAGAAGTAAGAGATATGAAGGAATTCGTGAAATGTTAACAAACTTTGTATATGATTCTAGAGATTGGCTTGAATAAATAGAGATATGGAGGAATTCGTGAGTACATATTTTCCACTCCCTTGGAGGTAGTTGATGAGTTGTAGGTCGGAAAATATAGAAAACGTTTTTAGGTTCGCAGAACTAAAATTAAACAGATCCAAAAGATATGACGAAATTCGTCAAAATTTATACACTGCATTTTCATTGTTAACCTAATTTTTTTTTGCACGAGAATTGGAGCAAAAAAGATTGATTGAATCTTTCCAAAATTAATGTAATTAGTCAGTAAATTAATTATCTATGAATTCATAGTGAACTTTGCACATTTTAATATTTTTGAAATTCTAAAGTTAATGTAACTTTTTGAGTTTGTTACTTGTTCCTACTGCTATTCGCTTTGCAAAAATCCGGCAACTCTGAATAAGTTAGTCACGATGGAAAATAATAATTTTTGTACGACTTGACTATTTACAGTAGCCGGAATATTTCTATGGCACAGTAGCATTGCTGAAGGTTGGCGGTTCAGAGGTTAGTTGGAGATGCGGACTGCAGCTGGCGAAACCGTTGAGTCAAGCTAGTTATTGCATGAAATAGTATTTTCTTTTAAGTTTTTTAATAGTCGCTTAACAGTCATAAATAATAAATTTCATAGAATTGTATACTTTTGAAATACTCGTTATTACGTGTGCTTACTCAAGCTAGGTGTGCATATTTTAACACATCGATCATCAAGTGCTAACTTCTTGGCTATTTTTTGCTTGACGTTACTAGCTTGATCTCAGTGGTCAACTGTGAGCATGCTTCACATTGCTTCAAATCCCATTCAAGTTTATCAGAGATTTTGCAATATAATTTTTTCAAAATATTGCTGTCCACCAGTTCCAAGCCCCAACCTGAACAAACTTATATTGAGACTCCACTTGTAATTCTTTATATAGAAATCAAACGTTCTCTTCCCGGTATGGTTGGTTCGGAAAATATTGTAATCCAAAGTTTTTTAACACAATGATTTATGAACGGCTCGTGCTAAAAATTTGAAATTTGAAGCATACATATATAATAATACCCATTCTAAGAACAGGGCTTACATATAGTATTGAATGGAAAAAAGTACGAAAGCCGATGGAAATTGAAAATCGTTATCAACATCTGAAACTTTTAATGCCAGAAAGTTGAAATTTAGTGGACTAGTGATGGAATACAAACAATGGTATGCAACAAGAAATATCAGAGAATTTTATACAATAATTTTCGCTGATTCAATTAAGCGATAAGAAGCAAAATATCCTACCAACAATTAGAAAAGGCTTGACGGCAACCAGCCGACTGACTGTCGATCCGCTGTACAACATCACCAGAGAATAAACTTCTCCATTATGCCAGTGACTCCTGGAATTTGTGATTAAACTTTTAATTAATTACCCGCCATTTAATTAAAGTGTAGTTAAGTGTAAAAACCGAACGATGGAAGGACTGAAGGACGGGCTTCTTTGATCGCATGTGGCGGCATCTCCGACGTCCTGTCCTACGCTGTGTGTGTTAAATGTGGAAAACAAATGATTTTTCCTTTTTTGAAAACTTCACGGATGGCATTTATTGAAAATGTGTGTGCGGTAAGTGGATCGAGGAGTTTCACATCCCGTAAAACCCGACCGGAAAAGTATATTAGGGGTCATATGTGTGTCAGTTGCATGTCCCCGTTGGCCAGGATAAGACATTCATCATTCTCTCAATACGTCTGGTACCGGTGGCACAGAGAGGGTGGAATTCTGCCATAGAGCGAGGAATCGTGTCAGAACATTTTCATCTTTATTTTCGCCAAACTAAATGTGATGTCTGGCCCAGGTTTCACTTCCCTGAACAATATTCGCCGTTTCAATTTTGTTAAACCATTATGTTGTAGGTACGAGATGTTATACAATTCGGTCGTTTGTCTGGTCTGATATCATCAACTTCCAGGTCCA
Organism: Beris chalybata; assembly: GCA_949128065.1. Taxonomy (NCBI): domain Eukaryota; kingdom Metazoa; phylum Arthropoda; class Insecta; order Diptera; family Stratiomyidae; genus Beris; species Beris chalybata. The sequence continues at coordinate 139,879,538 of OX421894.1, forward strand.
GCAAATTCAACCTGCTATACTTTGTGTGGTCAGCAAGATGTAGAGCTGTCAAATCAAATGAAAAACTATCCGAGACAAATTTCGTTTTAGTGTTACGACAGTAATCGTCCGAAATATTTGAAGAAATTGTGCTAAAGCGAAGGTCCTTAGCTCCTTTGTGACTCGATTTGGAGAGGACAAATGCCCTGTTATTTGCTGCATGGAATTCCAATGGAAGTTTTTGATGGGAGAAGGTGATATGCCACATAAAGTTCCAAAGTACTTGACCATTGTTTCTTTCGGTCAATAGATGGAGCAACTTGTGGAATTTTCGAAATAAGGTGACATCCCACATTCAAAATTCGGTAAGAAGATGTTGCAAATTTGACATTTCAAATTACAAAAAAAAAAGTTCTGATTTAAAAATGTTTAAAGATCTCTAATGGATTTTATAGATTCTCCATCTGAACGCACGATGACTCAAAAACACCTTACCTAGCAATTTGAAATGTTATCCGATATAATTCGTAGAAATAAATTCGTAAACGGGCAAAATCGTGCTGCTTCTTTGAGCTTCCATACCAAAGTCCTTTAAAAACGTGTTCATAAATATTGACCTATAAATTCAAAAGCTACAACGCAGCTACAAGAAATGTATCATATCCTATAATTTTGCCATAGATAGAACTAAAAAAAAAAAAAAAAAATAATTCGAAATAATCGAGCAAGCTTTTCGTGCAGCCCATACAAAAGTTCTTTAAAATTTTGTGAATTCATATTGCAAAATCCACTGTAACTTATAAAATCGTTCAGTTCCAGGTAGGCAAAATTGTACACAAGTAAGTTTTAAGAAAAAAATTGGGTTAAATCCGTTAATGAGCACAATCCCGCACACATTTTGAATAGTTCCATACTGAAGTCCTTGAAATACGAGCACACAAATATAGGACAATAATTTCAGTATACTCTTTAATCTAGGAATTTTTAATGCAGACACTTATCCCGTTCGTTAGAGGATTTTTTTTTTTTTTAGAAAATCTAGCAAGCTATTAGTGTGACCAACATACAAAACTCCTAGAAAAATACGTGTATTTCGCATACAATACAAGACAATTTTTTAGTCCATAATTCGAACTTTCATACGATTTAGTATTAAAGTCGTTTCCGAATACCTTGTTCGTCTACGTCTACGTCTAGCTATAACAGTTAATGACGTCTGATGTAGCAAAGCTGTGGCTGAATTCCTTTTCGGTTCGTGTCTAGACTACTTTTACGACAGCTGACATATCAGTCAAACTTAGCAAACGTAACAAAATTTATATTTTATTTCTAATATTAGCTCAGTACCTTCTTCTAGAGCACCACATTCTCGCGTGACTCCCTTAAGTTTTGAGCGGTTTAAAAAAAAGTAATAGGTTCGGAGATAGACTAACTGTTTCCGGAAAAACAGCAATTTTTTATAGCTTCTAGAAAGAGATGAAAATGAGAAAAAGAGCATATTCAAAGCAAACGTTGGACCATGAAAACGATCAGTTATAATTTTATGTTAGAGGTCAGGAAGAAACACTCAAGTTCATCGCTGTTTCTATGTCTCAATTTTATTCGTCTGGTTCCCATACTCAAGAGCTTTAAATTATTCTTCAATGTCGAGACAACCAAGACTTTACTTCGTTGATAATATTTCCACGAACAAATTATGGTCTTTTCTCCTCCCGATCTGAGCTTTTTTTAAAAGCTCCTCATCGTATTATTTTTTCTGGGGATAAGCTGTTATCCCATCGTACAACCCCCGAAAACTGGTGTGCTTATTATTGGGAGTGGAACTTTTTTGGAATCAATATTTCCCTGGTTAAATTTGGATCTGAGCTTTTTCTAAAAGCTCCTCTTCATGGTACTTTTTCCGGGAATAGGCTGTTATCCCATCGCACAACCCCCGGGGAATGGTGTGCTTATTATTAGGAGTGGAATTTTTTTGAATCAATAGGCTTGTTTTATTGTGACTTTTAGAGCAGAGTAGAAGCTTTGAACTTTTCATGAGCCAGAATAACTGCACCACTGTTTTAGGTGGTCTAGTTGCTCTTCTCACTTTATGCTTTGTATTTGTTTTCGCATGTCGTTACCGTGCTCTGTACTAGATAAAGGAGAAAAAAAACGCCCAGTATTTCCCTGGTTAAATTTGGGTTTGAGCTTTTCTTAAAAGCTCCTCATCATAGTACTTTTTTCTGGGGATAGGCTGTTATCCCATCGCACAACCCCCGAGGAATGGTGTGGTTATGCAAGAATAACGGCTGTGGAATATTTTTTGAATCGATATTGTTCTGTAAGTAAGACAAACTGGGTTTTGTACTGCCCACCCACCTCTGGGTGGGCGACATCGATAGACTTAGCCAAATATTCCTTGAAGCCAGTCTAGTTCGTTGGAACAATCATTCGTTACGTGCCTTATTTTGTAAATAACTTTAGATAAGATGTTGAGTTTAAAGACTAGATTCAATGGTGAAGGTGAAACCTACTTCGCATCAGAAATTTCACAAAACGTTTCTAGACCTCGAAAATAAAAAACAGCTCACGCTATCCGTTTGTTACGTGCAGAATGCAAATGCTTTTGGCTTTTAATGCTGTACTCCTCAAGAGACCCGTAGTTAGGTCGTTTCTTGATTTGGTTGTTGTTGTGTTTTTAGTGTTCGACCCGAAGTTTTTTATACCATGTCAGCCATACGGCTAAATATCAACGGGAGGGCAAAGTCTAAATGACATGTAATTAATTAGCGGTAATTAAGTGGGATTAGATGTGAACCTATAGGATGTGGCCTTTTACACTTATTCCACGGTTTTAGAGAGAGCCTCTGTGGTCTTTCATGTGTGAATAGTTTGTATATATTTTTTTTTTCCTGTGATCCGGCAAAACGTTCAGGCATAGTCACAAGAAAGAAACTCAAGTCACTTCGGCCAAGACGACGGAACAAGAAGCCGCCAGACAAAATAACTTTCCAACTTAATGCCAATAGATTAATTACTATTTGTTTTTCTATAATCTTTTAAGGATTTTTTTTCATTCGGGCTTTTTGATCGTCGAGTTTATGACGGACGTAAATGCGCGAATTCTTGCTGAGTAGCGTGAGAATTGCTCTGGTTTTTTTACACAATAATCTTATTTTCTTTAATCCAAGTAATATAAACTGTGAAATTAAATTAAATCGAGATTAATGGATCTGCAGTTTGATAATATCCGAGGAACTTAAGACTATACTAAATCTTGTTTTTTTTTAGCGATGAGAATCGTTTTTCAGTTTCAGAATCATCAAAAAAAACGAAGTGAAAAAAATTTAAAATAAATGAGGAAATTTTGTGGGTAATTTGTAAACCTTTCACTCATTGCATATTACTTCACACATTCGAAATTTTAAATGTGAATATATCGAAGTAACGAATATGAGATATTGGAAAATAATATTTTCAATTATGGTGCTTTTTCTTGATTAGTTCTTGGTTTTTTTTTAAATTTGAAGGCTTCATTTCTAAATTCTTATTCTAAATTGAGCTGTTTTCGTTACGAATCAAATTAATGATCATGATTTTACTTATACGGAAACTACCTATTGATTTACCGGGCAGGAAAAGAACAATTTTGGAAAAGTTATGTTTCAGTAACTGAAATGCAAGATGCTAACATTTTTGTAATCATTAATTATTATTTTCTTTTTCTTTTTTTTTTGCGAGACCACACAGACTTTTAACACTAGACATGACCTTAGTAAGACCCTAGGTTTTTTTAGTAACAAGATAGTAATTAATTTTAATTTACGGAAACTACGAAGCAGCGCTTTGTTGTCCTAAAATTTTAATTCTGATTCGCTTTCTACAATTAATCAGCTAAATTTAATTTTATTATTATTTTTTTTAAATAGGTACATGACATAAGTAATGGATATTGTGTTCGACCTGAAATAACAAAAAACTCTACTGTTTGTTTTAGTGGAAGTCTGCCGTATTTCTTAAGTGTTTTTTTTATGTTTAAAAATTGGATATATCCCGGTCTCGATTTATCAACCCTTCTGTACATAAAACTGGCTCAAGTACAAGCAGGGGAATGAGATAATTGAGTACCATGAAAGGAAGCTAATCATCTAAAAATTTTAATACCTGTGGGTACAGAGGTTTGTATTCTAGAAACAATTTTTGATAGAGGTAGCGAGGTGTATTTTTATATCTCAGAAACGGCTTACATTAGAAAGTTGAAACTTAGTAATTATAGGTAGTAATTAAAGAAAGAAAATACATATTTTCATTGGAGTCCAATGGTTGAATGAAAACAATATCCGTAAAAAGGTTCTTTTTTACATTTCCACGAATTTTGGCATGTTTTTTCGGCACGTCGAACTACACATCAAACAAATTTCAATTCTGTGTGCTCTTTATATAAACGCCTAAACAATTTTCTTTTTACAAATTTTGGATATCCAGCACTTACGGGGATGAAATGTGTTTACCTACTTTTTCACGAATTCCGATATATTTCTTAGGTCTGAAATATCGAACTCACTTTCGCTTCTAAAGCTTTTATATATTGGGGAAAAAATAACCTATTCCAGAATTGTTCGATATTAAACACACTGTAAGGTATTGGTCAAGTTTTGAAGTTTTCACGTATTTCCGGTGAAAAGTGTATACATTTTCACGAATTTCAAAATATTTCATAGGTCTGACGAATCGAATTCTCATTCACTTCTAAAGCCTTTAAATATAATCGGTTAAAAACACAGATTCCAGAATTTTCCGATGTTAAACACTCTCGGAGTGTAAGGTATTGTTGAAGTTTTCACGAATTTCGACAAATCTTCTAGTCGTAATGCGATCAAATTCGCTTTTATGTATGAACTTTGTGTAAAATAATATACAAATATGTTCCAAGATTTTGCGATATTCAACCCCTACGAATTTCGACATATCTCTAAGGCGGGGTTTCATAATAAATTATCAAGTGCCCACCATACTGAATGTAAAGGTCCCAATGCAAATGGGAAAAATTCAAATAATGGCTGAGGTGTATAAATTCAAATGATGGCTGAGGTCTATAAATTCAAATGATGGCTGAGGTCTATAAATTCAAATGATGGCTGAGGTCTATAAATTCAAATGATGGCTGAGGTCTATAAATTCAAATGATGGCTGAGGTGTATAAATTCAAATGATGGCTGAGGTGTATAAATTCAAATGATGGCTGAGGTGTATAAATTCAAATGATGGCTGAGGTGTAAGAATTCAAATGATGGCTGAGGTGTAAAAACTCAAATGATGGATGAGGTTTATATAGTAAATTTAAATGATGGCTGAGGTTAAAAAATTCAAATGATGGCTGAGGTTAAAAATTCAAATGATGGCTGAAGTCAGGCCCGTTCGCAGGATTGTATGAGGGGGGGGGGGGGGGGGTTAAGGGCTTTCATAATAAATTATCAAGTGCCCACCATACTGAATGTGATGACCTAAAAAAAAAGGTCCGAGCTTCCCAATGAAAATGGGCCAATGGGGGGGAGGGGTTGGAATCCTGGCTTGGCCTGGTCTGATGAAATTTCTAACTGATTTTTACTTAAACTTGGCAATTTTTTAGGCAATTATTTAAAATTGCCTAAAAATTGGCTTCAGAATTTTTTACGTAAATAAATACAAAAAAAAATAAAATTTGCCAAAAGTTTGGATTAATTTTTTGTATGTATACTTCATCGCATGTGTGCACATACTTGTTCTTATCCGATTATCTCTTCAAAATAAAAATCTGTTTCTTTTCATTTTCATAATTTTAAAATTTACGCCATTCAACATTCCGCCCTCATACTTTCTTCTTTTAAACTTCTCTTGTTCCCTTCTCAATAGGCAAGCTTCTTGTGACATTGTTAAACTGTAACACCCTTATCACTATGCGTTTAGCCGCCTTTATCATCACAAAGACAATATCCTGACAGGATGCCACTATCTCAGCTTCTTAAAGAAAAGACACAGAGTATCGAGAGAAAAAAAAACGCACCAAGCAAGTGAATGAACCAACGATCTGGAGTACAGGACTCCTTTTTGTGGAACATGAAAAACATCGACCCTAAAAAAAACACAACCCTCAGCGGGGGCTGTAATTCTCTGGTCAAGAAAATATTCGTGTTATATCTTTTCCCCGCGATACATTCAAGTTGCGTGCCGTTTCTTTTACATGGGAAAATAAAGAAATAAATTTTACTCAAGTCAAAATATCGGCTCAAGGGTGTTTATCAACATGTCGAAGAAAATAACGAAAAAGGTAAAGCTACCCGGTTAATGCCAAGTATATCCATGCGACAGGGTTACTTTTCGATATAAGGAAGGTACCCAACAATATGGCGCGGTATTGAAAACGATAACGTTGTTGTTGCTAGTGGTTTATTTCTTTTTTTAACGTCTTCAAGACCAAATCGAATGCATGGTAAATGGGTGAAAATATGTTAAGCAGTTTTTAAATCAACCCGGTTGAAGTGGTGAATTATTAATGGCCCTCGTACACCACCTAGACCAATTGGCTACCTTCATATGCTCGTACGTACCTATACGCGCGGCACATCTAGCTTGAAGACACCTTCTGCATAACAAACGAGATGTTGCTGCTAATTCAGCATATGAATGCGTTTCGCATTTGCGTAGCTTTTGCTGCTGCAAAAATAAATTGGCATCCAAGCAAATTACTTTCAAGATTTCGAACAATGCAATCCAACAATTGCAATTTGTTCACACACTCCCGCCCATCGTTCGGTTACTTTACTCATTCCACATATTGCCGAGGTATCTTTAAAGTCCGAAACGTTGCCACTTTATGATCATATGAGCCATATGAGATCTTTAGTTTTTCTTACTTGGTATTTCGTTAAGATCGGGCGTTCGTCTTGGAGCCATACTTTGTGCGCGGTTCATTAAAGGCGGGACACACATAACAGAATCATTCGCGATGGATTTTTCGCCTATACGTTGTAAAGATATGTGGTCATATGTAGCGCACGTCTTTGGGACCCTCTTATATGGAAGCCACCATTTAAAGTGCAGATAAACCCACACATGAGATTGGAAATGGTTGGTATGGTCGATTTTACTGCCGCTATCGGTTTGTTAGTTAGTCAGGGCCCGTGGTGGCTGAGAAAGGCCTAAGAAATAACCGTTTCACTTTCCAGAGATCTTTTTAAATAAAAAAAAACTGCCAAATGAACTGACAACGTCCAGAACGAATTCTCTGATTTCTACAGGCATAAAGAAAAATCGAATAATAATAAAAATTAAAAAAAAAAATATAAGAAGAAATCGTATGTGGAACCTTTACCTTAGCGCAAAAATGTGTTTACCGCGCGGTATGCCCACCGAGGTAATAAATTTTAAAAGTTTATGTGGAGAGGTAGAAAAGTGTTGGAATAAGGAACAAAAACTTTCGTAACCTGAACAAAAGTTAAAACGAGTTACAACAATCAACCGACGAATGGTAATTTTCATTTTGAATTCTCTTAGTGTTACGAAGAAATCGCCGTCTACTACACAATGGATCCTTTGTTTTCGAATGCCTTCAGGAACTTCGGAATTATGATTAACACTTATTTTTATCTTTGGATTTTTTTTTCGATAATAGCAATTTAATGTTTTCCAAGCGATTGATATTTCTGTTTTACAATTGACCATCGAACGTTCAAGTTTAAGCTCAACATCCTTGACTAGGAAATTTGAAAGGCCAAGAGAGGTCCTACCCTACGGATTAATATCAAAGACCCTGAAAATCTGTTTTTTTACAAAGATCTTGATTTTCTGTGGAACTATTAACTATTTCTTCAAAATCAAGAGCGGGACAAAAATTATTCAATCCAGTTTTTGAAGAGTTTTTGGTTTCTTTCTTTGTCGAAACCGTAAACACTTTGACACGACCTTCTCGGCTGGGATCAATCAATCACTGCTATGGCTACTATCATTGAGGGGATGACAGTTGAAAAACCTTTACTGGCCTTTACAGTTGTAAAACCTTTACTCGAGTTAGACAAGTTACGGAACTGTGATAGATTTGGTCCGGAGATGCGGTTTGATATTGTCAAAAAATTATCAAAATGAAATCACGGTTTTGAAATGATTTTTTAATAGTAAAGTATTGTGATTGACCTGAAATTTAAAAAAAAAAATTATACGCTGAAATTGTTTATTTTCACGTTTTATGAAAAATAAACCCCAAAAAGCAAAAATAAATATCCGTCCGTCCGCCGTCCGCAAAACCGTTTGGAGACGCTTAGCTCACAAACCCGTTGTTATATTATTGGAGTTTCAATATGAAATTTACACACAATGTACTTAAGAATACAAAATTAAAAATGAGCGAAAAAAAAAGTTTTGAGAAAAAAATGTCTACTCAGATGTTCCCCTTAAAGAAGGTATAGCTAACATCTTAAGAGTGAGAATGAAAAAACCTGAATTCCTGATAGTTAAAGTAATAATAGTAGGTCCAGATGGTTTCCTTGCGGCACTCCATACGTTCTTTGCAAACCTCGGTTTTACAGACACCTGGAAAGGTAATACGTCTCCGTCACGATCCACCTTCTTCTGTACCTAGCTAGAAACTGCCACGGGGCTTAATATGATAGTCCGCCCTCAGGGCTACTACTTCTTTATAACGAATATATAGATCACCTTCGACTCAGTACAAGATATTGAAAAATCCATCCAGTTTTTTTTTTAAATCTTTAATAGCAAATGTTGTATCAAACACCCAATAGATCTTAGCGTATAGCAAACTAAGGAATTGTAAGATAACTTAGTGCGGGAAAAATATAACAAATTAAATTTAGCTAGTTGCATGTTCATGAACTTGATAAATTAATGATACAAAAACAACTTAGAAAGAAAATTTAATTTTCCGATGAAATTGAATTTTAATTGCTTTAAGATATATCAAAAGTGCCTCTAGCTCGCATTGATTTCCTTCCATTGAAAAATAGTTTACATCTATCGATAAAACTATGCATTATGATTTCTTTAGAGGAATAGTTCGGCAGTGTTTATTCATTTTATTTTATTTTATTTTTTTAAAGAAAAGCAAAGTATGCACTCGGTCAAGTCGTTACTCAATTACAATTTCATTAACTTTGAACACGATTTTTGAACGGCACTAACAAATCATACCGAAGGGCAATTTTTAATACGCATATCGCGGCAATCACTTGCTGTTTACTATTACACGCTCATATCCTGGCTGACGGCAAATTAAAAAAAAAAAAATTAAATAACAAGGAAAATCATACAAAAAAAATACACCTAGGTAGTTACTTGGTCATATGAAAAGGTGTATTAAATAATTACAATAACAAGAACAACAGCAACATCTCGATAAAAACAACTAAAACGACTTGGAATAAGCCACGTTGTCAGGAAGGGTTTGAATAATTGTTCAATTTCCTTAAACCGGTTTCATATTTTTGCTCCTCTTTAGTTTTTAATATTTCTTTTTATTTACACATTTCACATGCTTTTTCCTTTAAGACTTTGTTGTTATTTTTTTTTTTTATAAATATATAAAATTTATTCATGGAGTCTCAGGAGTAGTTCTACCCAACCGGTGGTGTGTATTTTTACCTGTATATTGAGTGTAAATCGTGTACTGTCCGCATGAACAAGTACACCGACCGGCATAAAACATAATCTGAACTAATAAACCGTGGATTATTAATTGCAATTCGTATTCATATACTTTCAGTTGATGGGGCCCACATTAAACACGGATTAATTTATTAACATCGGTGTACGATTATATTTTATAGTTTTGTTAATTTTAAATTAATATGATTTATATTTCGAAAAGTTGTTAACACGCAACGATTCCCTTCAAATAATTAAAAGTTAATCCCCGGTACTTCTTAGAATAATCTTACAAGTCTGTACAATTTCACTTCAGTACAAACTTTTCCCCCGAAAGATTCACAACATTTGTAATTAATAGATGTTATATCCAGGGAGAGAATTTCGAAAAGAGGGAGATTCAATGTCATCCCATCATTAAGCTTCTACCTTCGGATAATTAATGGGTTTTTAATTTGTCCAGTTTTTTTCCGAAGTTAAATATATACAATAGTACGTATTAGTTTTCCTGCACCGTGTATAATTTTACGCACACCAGTAGTAAATTTACACATTTTTAGCGATTGATTTCCTTACTTATGTGTGAATTTTCACATTAATAGTAAAAGTCACAAGAGTGCGTAAAGAAATTTAACAATAGTAATTTTATTGATCTCAGAGTACTTAATTGCCTACTCTAAGAGCAGTAAAAAAATTTTGCTGTGCACAATTAACGAAAAAATTAGTGATAGTACCGATTAGTCACAAGTCCTATCATCCGCCTTCACGTCATACTTACCGCGCGATGCGCTTCATTTTATTGTTAATACTTCCATAACTTTGCATAAAATTAAATAAGTGTTAAGTGTATTTATTCAACTAATCACGAATCCAATTCGAAACGATCAATCACATCGGCAAGATCAATTTCGATGCGAAACAATTTATCATCGATCGCGGGCAATGCGCAAAAAAAAAATGATATTGTCTGTGAGAATATGTAAACAGGAGGTATGAAATTTCAAGATTTGCAACTTGTCTTCTTGCAATTTTTGCCGTTTTATTTCGAGTGATATGTAGGTACTTTTACATATCGTTGAATTTATGGAGTTAAATCGTTTTGTAATGCTGCCTGTGTTGATCGTTCGTTCGTCCGTGATGATGATCATGCCAAGACGATCTCAAACTTTCCAGACGATTTTTTTGATCTTTGGCATGTTTTTTTATCGTTCGTATCATTTGTTACTATAATAATCATTTTAAGGATATTTATAATAGTTTACACATTGTTTGGCAGACCGGATTGATCGAAAATACAATATGAATGGTTGTTCGGTGAAAATCTGGCAGATTGCCCAATCGGTTTTAGTTTAATTTGTTTAAATTTTCATTAAAATTTATTGTGTTTTGAGTAGTGTGTGATAGAAATTAATACTCACATAGTTTATGACCTGATTTTTTTAAGCTAAGGGGACTTATCAAGCAGTTAAAATCTTTCACAACATAAATCTTTCACAATGTTGGTAACTTATTGCCAACATAGGATATTGTAAATTTACATGTCTCAGAATCACTTACATTTATTTCACTGTAAAAATAAAATTCGGAAATGTAATAATTACATATACATAACTTTGTAAAATCACCTGCCTAATATTAAACATAAATCACATGAAACATGTAATTTTACAATTTGGACGGTGAATTTATTTTCATTGAAAAACCAATCATATCATATGTAACCTTATCACTTGAATGGTAAATTGTACAAGTAGCCACATGGCACACTACATTACGAATCACGATATTTACTTAGCAATTTCCACACAAAAAATTATAAATCGATGCACAATTGCATCGTCTCCCTTTATTTACATCGTGCCGAGATGTAAAATTTCATTGACTACAATTTCGGTCTTTAATTTTATTTTTTACATGGAGTCATTTTTTGAAATGTAGTTTTCTATACGAGTTGTTGCAATTTTTATCTCTTTGTAATTTTACATAGTATTTCATGTAAACAACTTTATTGATAGCAGCATTTATACATGAAGTAGGTAATTTTACCTATGATACGGGGATAATTTTATTAAATTAACTGTTGTAAAATTACAAACATTTCCTTACTGTGATCAACGTTCGAATTGAAATTACTGAATATTGTTTGGCATGTTATAAGACTGGTTCGAGCATTTTTAACAAACAACTTTACAACGATTTATCTTTTTCAAGATATACTCGTCCGAATGTGTAGATGTGTACGTTAAGTATTTTAATGATGCTACTATGCGATAACATAAAGGTAACTCTCTACGTTGTTTATCGACTTTCTGTCTATTTCCAGACAACAAGGTGTGTCTACATTCACTTTCTTGTACACTTTTTGAGTTTAGTGGGATAGACATTATGTTCACCTTGAGTCCCACCTGGTTTTAGTATCTATACTTCGTTTTATATATGACTATCTATCAAATAACAGTAAATATCCGTTTTCGTTTGTGACATATACCAAATGATACATTACAGCGTCAACAAACAAATAAATTGATATTTTTCTTAGCGAGAATTCCATTCAGCTGTATTTTGAATGTGTTAAGGATTTTTTTTAAATATAAATCGAACAGAAGTTTAATTTCTTTGATAAATTATCTACATCCTAATATTTTATAGTTCAAAATGCGATAAATTTATCATAATCCCTTAAACTTTTAGAAATCGCCTTTCCAATTAAGTTATTCACTCGTCATACTCAGATTGCTTGGAAATTTAATACTATCGTCATCTTTAGTCGGAGCAAGCGTGGAGTGGTCTCTGTATATTTCTCGGGTAGCGGACTATTTAACAGAATAGATAAAATACCAACTTTTATTATTATTCAATTTATAAATATTCCGGAAATTTTAAAAAATGATGTCCCAAAAATCATTAACAAAAATAAATGTCCGTCTGACTGCCGTATACATCTGGAAAGCCGGCGAAGATGTGCCGAAGAGTTTTTTTTTGCAAATTGTTCTGATAGGTTTAAAAAAATTCAAGCCTGACCCCTTTTCTCACGTTATAGAAATAATTGTCTGTCTGACCGCCGTTTATTGCACAAAAATTCTCAAGGCCTGTATCTCAGAAACCCTTCTAGTTATTGAGTTAAAATTTTTGTGGTGGGTAGCTTGGGGTTACTTTTTGAAGACTTCAACCGCTTTTTGGACTTGGTGGACTTAGTCTCGAAAAATAATAAACTTTTCAAATTTTGTGAACTGTGTTTATATTCACTTTAATGAAACAAGTGAGCTATACTAAGTCACTTCTCAAGTGTAAAGAACTTATGTTAATTTTATGGAGATAGACTTATCGGCAAAAAACCCACTGAAGTCAATTAAATAGCTGATGATCTTAACAGCAAAATACTAATGAAAATAAATACACGTTATTATATTACAAGATAATCCGGCAAACTTCAATTAACAATAAATTTAATTAGACTCAATTTTTTTATTCATGTCTATGAAAATTCATAGCGAAAAATTCAAACAATTAAAAGTATGTATAAATAAAATTAAAAAATTATTCAGTCTATGAAAAACCCGCCTAAATTTATACCGCGGCTTCTAGTCTATAGCAAATAATGTTCCTCACATAATCACCTTGTGAGCAGATTGCATCTGAAGGTATAACATAATTCCAGTAGAGGCACACATTAATGGTCTCATATGTGTGGAAGCCTGAGTCGTTCCGTGCTCTTATGTATGTTAATTTTAAACGTGTCTCAACTGTTGGCCACCAGAGCAAATTTACGCGATTTTAATAGACTCCCATATTTATGGACTCCCCCTTTTATAGTCGGGTACTTGAATCCAATTTCAGTGTAACGATGCCACAGGTCTTAAAGTAGCCTGGTGTGTATATTGCTATACACTATGCCTCCTCCATCGAGAATTGAATGTGTGCTAATAGAAGCGACATAGACGTTGAGATACCAAAGGTAATAATCGTCCCGATCGGGAACACCTTTAAGAAATTCCCTTCATAAGAAGCAAGATGCTATCAACTGGATATTGTTGTCTCTCTGTACGCGCCGGGATATACCCAAACCGACGAACATCATAAATCATTTCGGGGAATAGAAAATTGTTGAATAATAGCAAGGAGGGTAGAGGGCAATACAATTTGCCTGGCCTATGTCAAAGGCATAGTACAAGGAATTCCGAGGGCTTTCTTTTCCTTTAAGGAGCTAATACGTCGGCCTGTACCGGGGGCACTGTGCTGAATGAACTGGTAAACTTCGAATTCAATTCGACGAGTCAACATCTTGGGATGATGGTACTGCTGCTACACGAATGATTTACACACCTGTAGGATTCCTTTAGCCCAAGTCTTGTTCCTCTTCACATCGGAGTTTATATCGGGAATTTTCAAGATAAACATCTTGTCTTGAGGTCGGGATGAAAGAAAGGATACCAAGGGGAGAGAATCGAAGGCCAGAAGGAATTCCCGAAAAGGGAATACTCTGGACAAATCACTGGGCGATGGTGAGATTATTGGTGATTCTACCAGAAAAGACGCTTCTACAGAAGATTCTTCATCCGGAATCGCCCTCCCCATTTCGTGACTGCATTCGTTCGCTTATAAGTGCAATAACATTTTGAGGTGTGCTTGTAGATAGAGCAAAGATTAGGCTGGTTTATTAACTATTTATAGGAAGAAGATTTAGTTCGGGTTGTTTTGGAGAGTCTTGGAATTATCGAAGATTTATGATTTTTTCTTTTCTATGGCATTTAAAGTACGGACTGTTTGTCAAAGTGTAGAAACATGCGGTGGCCACAACTTGAAGACTATTTTAGTTCATTGTTCTAATAATACAATTTTTGAAGCTGATCAAATATCAAATATTTTGAAGGCTTGACAATCTCTGTTTTAATATTTTGAATGTAAGAATTTTTTCCAAAAGTTTTGACAATGCTGTTCAAAGTGTTCAAAATTCGTTGACAGCTATTCAAAGTGTTCAAAATGTATAAAGATATTCTGTAAAATTTCTCAGTTTCGTGAATAACTTTTTTTTACGAGGGTCACGTTTACAGCCAATGGTAAAATTTTTGGATGGATCGCTGCAGGTGAGATAATAAAATGATTAAAGTACAGGAAAAATAATTTGACTGCTGCACAATATAAGTCCAATTACTTGGAAATGTCTCGAGCTAAAAAGTTGAAATTTGTGGATACGATAGGAAAACAAATTTTAAAATCAATTTTGTGCGAAAAGTATAGCAGTAAAGATTTTAATTTAATTTTATTATAATTGTGTTTTGTATTTTTAGAAAACTAAATAATAAATTTAAGTTGCTCTTTTTTGATACTATGAGTAAGGTAATGAGAGTGCTTTCATAAGACTCTGATAAATCTATGTTCTTATAACTGCTCAGTTAAAAGCCTCTCCCCAATAATGCAATTTTGATAATTCATGAATCCGTAACAATAAATAGCGCTATTATCAGAAACTGCGGACGAAAGCCATCAACCAGCCATATATATCTATTAGTCCCGATATGATTACTACACTACCGGATTCTCATCTTATTTTAATGTTTTTTATATGTAAAATAGTTTAAAAAAAAAATGTTTTTTATTGCGTTCCAAAGATGATGATGAGAGTTCGTGATCTGCATACATTCTTCTTTTTAATTGGCCGACGATTTACGCATTCTATGCCAGGCGGCTCTATACAAGCGTGTTATTATGTAATTATAAATTTTTCATAAGAAAGGAAAATTGTGAAAAAAGCATGTAAAACAGTTAAGCGGTTTCATCGTCAGCATAGCATAAATTGACACTTGCTATACGAGTTTATCTAACTACTCACACTAGTTGTTGATGTTGTACGTTATTTTTTTAAGCGTCTAAAAAAATAAATAATTAAAACGTAGGCACATCTTTTATGCTCAAAGGTGTAATGACGATTAGAGAACAAATTTTCATGTAGTAGATTTCTTATCAGGACTTTAGATGTAAAGTTATCGCGATTGAAGTATTTTAAGCGTAAAAAATAAAGCATTGTTTAATTCTGTTGAAATTACTGTTCAAAATATCCATGGAACTCTACATCTTTTGGATGGTATGCAAATATGCCCCACCTTCACAAGTAAATTTATGTAATTTTCAATTCACATAAAAAAATATAGTTAATTTTACACGAAATAGTACGTAATTTTGTGATGTAAATTGTACGGTTCAGTTGAAAAGTACAAGAATAATTTACTAAAACCAGTAATTTCGTGTAAAAATAATTGAGATGTATGCTTTTACTTTAAAAAATGAAATGTACTGGAACTTTCACGTAAAAATTTGATTGAACATTTTTTTTATTTTTCAACTGTATGATATTATAGGAGGCGAGACTTATTGCTGAAAGATTTACTTGAATTACCATTTTTTTCGTTCACATATCAACTACATACATTCTTATCGCGTGCAATGCCGCTGGCAGAACTAGTCCAGAAATAAAATAAATCTAGTAAAAGGTATCTTAAAGATTTATGATCTGTGGTGTTTTATAAGAAGGAAAAACCTTACAGTGATATTGAATTTGCATTTATATCTTCTTTCCATATCATCATACAAGAGGTACATAATTTAAGCAAACAGGTGTATGGCTGAATAAGGTAGAAGCATTCTTCGGATTGATATTATTCGAAGAGAACGCTCGAACATGTCAATCAAACAGATCTGCATTTCACCAATCTGGATATGAAGTGCCGTTCTTTATCTTATAGCGAAAGATCGTGTTATTTGTTATTCATCATATTTAAATGATATGTAGAACAACATAAATACATGGGAGTATTGGCTATAGAATGATGCAGTATTTTGTATGATTTTATCTGTAAGGATCTAAGGATTACCGACTAAAGATTGCAGATTTTTAATAAATTTAATGTTTACTTGATTTTCATTTCTTGATCCTTGTTTTCATGATTGCAACAGCGCAATTGAAGGGAAAGGTTGAGAACTTTGCAGAAGGAAGATAAAATATTTTTTGCTCGTTTTGCTCGGATGCGCACAATTTAGGAGAAACACTTTTCTACATCATATGATAAAATTCCAAAGTGTATAGTTCTATCGGTAAACTTTAGTATCCAAGTGAAAGTATACCTTTCTGAAAACGTTAGGTGGATGACATATGAGCATGGAGAACGTACTAAAGGCTTCGAATCTACGGAGACTATAGCCTAACTCCAGATTAGATGAAGGAATGACCTCTCTATATCAAGACTAATATATGCATCTAGTAAAATTCAATTTTCAATTTAGATACTGCATTATCAAAAACAAAAAGTTTAGTGCGCTTTTAAACACACATGTGATGCGTCGCGAGATCTTGAGTACATTCGATTTTTGAGTGGTTGTGCGTTTCTCCCGAAATAAAATTTCATTAAGAATAAATTAAGCGGTCTTCATGTGTGGTCATGTGGCGGATTATGCTCATACCAGACGTACCAGGAGAGAATAGATATACAATCATTGGCTCAATTAAATTATTGAAGAATTAAACTAGCTTAAATTTATGACTTTAAGAGCTGGTCATATATCTAGGAAAATAAAATTTAAATTCTTGTTACATACGATTAAGTAGTGAAAACAATTGTAATTTTCCTGTAAAAAAATTGACAGCCACTGATTTTCTAGATTTATTGACCCCGATCAATTTGAGATCCCAAGTTGATTATTGGTATGTTTTGAAAAACAGTATAATATACATATACATGTATATATATAAAAAAAATTGAAGATATTATTTTTGAGATGTTCAAGGATAAAAAACAAAATCGTTATCCTTTAAAGAAAAAAATTGAAGGTTAATTTTTATTCATATTTTTAAATATTGCAACAACAATAAGCACTCTTATTATTATACTATATCCTAAAAATTTACACAGATTTGGATTTTCAAAGAGAACTCGGACACCATTTTTGCGAAATCTTTAACATAATATAACTAACAAAAAAACAATTAGATAGATACAAAATGTTTAAACTATTTTTTTTAACTAATTCTTCAAGTACAAAAATTTACTTTCAATAGAATAGGCGGTGGAAGGTCACAATCTCGCCATTTTTGGAGATTCTTGATGGAATGACTCTATTGAAAAATACTTTCAACAATTTTTTGACTCACAACCCCAAAGAGGATATAACACACATATGTACATATTTTCACGAATTCCGGACGTATCAGTACATTTTGATACTCAAACCTTAGAGCCGGCTACAGACTTATCGCAATTCGCCTATTTCGCGAATAGTGTGTAGAGGTTTTTCGTGGGTTTCTCGCGCTTCCTTATTCGTGTTTCGTTAGTTTTCTCTACTGGAGGCGGTTTTTTGACGATATCAAAAAGTTTTGCTTGACGAGACAGTGACGAAAAATAGGTGAGATGATTTTTTCGTGACTTTCTCGCGAGTTTCATTTGCTTCGCGAAACAAGACGAAAAACTCGCGAAATATCAAAAACAAGAATAGCAAGAGAAGTCTGTAGCCGGCTTAAGAGGGCACATTTTAATGAATTCCCCCGTATATCTTGAGCCAAGACAAATTTTAAATTACTAGTCTAAGATCCT
Source organism: Beris chalybata (assembly GCA_949128065.1). Taxonomy (NCBI): domain Eukaryota; kingdom Metazoa; phylum Arthropoda; class Insecta; order Diptera; family Stratiomyidae; genus Beris; species Beris chalybata. The sequence continues at coordinate 139,897,714 of OX421894.1, forward strand.
TCTGCATTCTCCGTCAAAATATTCTAGGGCCCTCTTGTCTATCTTTTTTGAAAATTATGTCTCCAGTGGTTATTGAGCATCATATACATCATATAAGATTCATACGTTGGACTGCGTATACGGAATGCAAACAAAATTGAATTTTAATCTATTTTCGCCCTAAAATGTGTCAAAATAAAATTTGGGGTTTCTAAATTTGATTTTAGTCCATTTTGTTTTTAAATTCTCCGATTTTGTCAAGTCACCCCCTTTTCAAATTCGCAACAGATTTAAAAATATTTAAAAGAGAGGCAAACGAGTAGTCGCAAATTTTAATTTTTTTCGATGTTTTTGGCCATCATTCTCTCATTTTTGATCCGAATTTAATTTTGTTTGGATTTTTGGTGGAACTGTTGAGCTCCCCTTTTGTTTGCAGTGTCACTTGTACAAATCGACAAAACTGGCTTTTTTACTTAATGCCATGGTATCAGGCAACTTTTTAATATTTTAGGGCAATTTTTCATATTTTATGGCAATTTTTTATATGTTAGGGAATTTTTTTTAAATTTCTCCGATCTTGACAAGTGACTTCTTAAATTAAAAGTGTTGTCACACTCTTTTAAAATTCGCAAACAATTTTAAAATTTGCGGTTAGGAAAGGCAAAAGAAAAGCCGCAAATTTTGAAATTTCAGGTCTATTTAAATATTAAAAAACTCAGACCTCATTAAAATTTAAATTGTATAATCATTTACCAATTTTTGCAATAAATCACAGAAAATATGAAAAATCAAAACCAGTCTCCAAAATTTGAAATCAATTCTTTCAAATATTGTCAAAATAAAAATAGCCTTAAACTAAATTTATCCCATCAAAAACTATCTTAGTGATTCGATCGCAGTTTTTTTTCCCAGTTGGCCCCACACTAGCCTTAACTTCTAGTTTCTGAATTGTTTTTTGTCCAAATTTTTTTTTTCTATATCTTCCGCCCTCTTGAGGATTCCATCGAGACTTCTTTAGCATAGTGCCAACAAACTAACTTTCGTTACGGATCGAAACACTTGTTTATCGAATGCTGTTAAGAGCAATCCGTCAACGAGCACAGCATCTCAGCATCACGCATATTTTTTCCATCTATCGTCTATACAAAATATCTTTCGGAGGAACACGCTTAGAACGCTTAGATAGTCGTCGATCTTGCGAAGCACTAAATAATTTTTCAAATTCGTTCAATGTTTATATGTTTTGACATTGCGTAGAAATGATCTTTTCGTGAATGCGAGAGTGGCAGGGGTGGAAATCTGATTTTTTTTGGTGTTTTTTTGAAAATAGACTTAGAATTTTGCTACTATAAGATATAGTGAAGAAGTACCGAGCTAGACATTTAAGAAGCAATGAGGGAGTGTGTGAAAAACGGGAAAATTTATATGGTCGATGATCAGGGAAAGTCTCCATACCTCTAGGTGATCTGTTGATCTTGTCGATTTTTTTGAGATATGGCTAAATATAATCTTTATTCGGGAATGATTGGTACAGTATCGGAGGAACTGTGAGATAATCCCGGTTTTGAAGTCAGGTCAGACTAGGTGTCTAGTTCCACACTAGCAAGATCAGTGATCTTGTCCGGTACCCGTCTTGAATAGTGAAAAGATACTGATACTATTTATAGGCAGGTATTCAAGGTAGATGAAAGTGTGTTTACTTACTTTGTCCTAAATGTACTCGTTTCATCCACGGATAGATTTGCGGTGGACCATTGCCTTTCTTTCCGGAACTATTTTGACTACTGCCAGCTTCGTTTCCGCTTTCGCTCGAAGTGTCCGAATCGCCGCCATTTGGACTATGCATTGGGACATTTGTCGTGTGACTATTGCTACTATTTAGGCCCGTTGGTGTATGATTGGTAGTTGCGTTTGTTGATGAAACGGCCGTCGCCGACGATTTATTAAGGGATCGCGCGACACTTTCCACCACCGAACTGGGCGATAGTTTCGGCGATATGTCCCGTGTCGATAGATCCTGCGGACTCGATATCGATTGATTGTTGTTGCCCGTTGGTGTCGTTTCCGCGGCATACTTACAGCTGGGTTGTTGGGGTGGTTGCTGTTGTTGTTGCTGTTGTTGGGGCTGTTGTTGATTTGGCAAAAGTAACCGTTGCGGCTGCAATTGAGTATAGTCCACCATATCGGCCGGATTCTGTTGACCACCTAAATTATATGCCTGATTCGCATAATGAGCCTGTGGCGTATTTGGATATAAATTTGGGGTATATGCCGCTGCCGGAAAGTATTCACTACTTGCAGATGTTTGCGATGCACTCGTCCCGGCTGCACCCCCACCGGCTGCACCACTACTCGCATTTGTCGTACTACTTGCCGGATTCGATTGATGACTTTGTTGTTGATTTATTTGCGGCTGCGGATAGCATGAAGCTAACGAGTTAACAAATTGATACGACGACATTGTAAAACAGTCGGGATCCATTTTGTCTTGCCTGTTTTGCGATAAATTATATCGACCCCGTCACACACCAGCAAGAATGAAACGTAGGCAGCCCTGGTACGAATACGAATTTGCCTCAGGTGAAAAGTTATTTGCGGTTGATTGCAACGGATTTTGATATCCAATACATTCCTGTGATGTGTATTAAGTCGAATGTCCGCTAGGAGTTGTCTGCAACGAAAAGAAGTAAAAAACAATTTTTAATCAAAAAATAGTTTAGAAATCAGAAAATTTGAACAGGATTTAAATAACATGCAGACTGATTCTGGTACAGTGGGTGTATTTTCGTGTCAATGTTCTTCTAGCACAGTTGGACACCTGGGCGAAGTTTATAAATTTTACCTAGCGAAAAATTTAATTCGGTCATTTTTTTGGATCCCATGGTTTTGGATTGTGTAAAAAGTAAAAATAAGGTCGTTAAATAAATAATTAAAATGGAAAATTTCGTTCAATGGCCATAGATACAGTCCGGTAATAAATGATCTGAATAGTGATTTAGTACGAATTTATATAAATATTAAGAAAGCGGTTTGTTTCCATTTCGAAAATAAATATTTGTTTAACAGATGGCTTTTTCTCGAAGATTTCTGGTTATAAATTGGTCACAATCAATTTTAGAAATAAGTTTTCTCTATATAACGCAGTATGCCATTTGTTTTTATTTTTATTAATTACACTTTTAATTGATTTGAAACTCAGCCGAAAAGATTGATTAAAAAAGTATAGGTAGCAGTCGACCTAAGACAGCAAGGTGCTTGGTTGATTGAGCGCGGAAGTCTGGTTGATTGCATCTACATTTATTTCAGGAAAGCATTTTTGATAAAATCGAACATGACATCCGGAAGTTTTACCATTCTAATCGCACCGGTACCAATACTAAATATCGAAATCCCGCTCACATCTATTTATTCAAAATCCAACATAATCCAAAAAAGTTCAATTCCAAAGCCAATTTTACTTAGTAATTTTTTAATAATAAAGTTCTTTATAATAAAGTATTGTTATCGACCTGAAATTTGTAAAAAAATTTGCTACCCTGAAATATTTGTATTTTCACGTTTTAGGACTAATAGACCCCAAAACAGCAAAAAAAAATGTCCGTCTGTACGCCGTACGCCAAACTGTTTGAAGGCGCGTAGCTCTCAAACCCCTTGAGATATTAAGTTGAAATTTGTATGGTGTGTAGAATGGGTGAACCCCTATGAGTGGTATCTTTTGAAGGGGTGGGGTATGAGAAGGGGTTTAGATGGAGTGGAAATAACAAAAAAATCTGAATTTAATTTCTTGAAAGCTGTAAAGGATAGAGAGCTAAAAATTTAAAACTGATTAGAGCCACTATAGAGACATTCAAAATTTTTGATATGAAGCAAGGTACGGAGGGTGGGAGGGGTTTTTCATTTCCCAGAAACGGTTAATGCTAGAAGATTGAAACTTAGTATCTACATATATGTAGATGTGCTACTAGAGTAATTGAAACTTTTAAAAATCGGCCAACATTCTGGGCGCAACTTTATTATTTTATGGGTCGGAGTCCGAAACGTGTTTAGTGCTGATATGCGGTGTAGGTGACTATGGTGGTGACAGCCTAAGGAATAACCACAAGACTATTTGGAACGTTATTTTTTAGGTTGTCAGTCGCGTAGTAACCTACACCGCATCTCAGCATTAAACAATTTTCGGACTTCTACTCAAAAAATAATAAGGTTACGCCTGAACTGTTGGCCGATTTTTAAATTGTTCAGCAGTGTTTCCTGAAATATATCAACATGTACACTTTTCTGCCCCCTTTTTTATGACCCAACTTCCTTCCGGCTCCTCTGGTCAAAAATTATATGTTCTTCTTTTACAACTTTCAGTTAAAATTTTTGACAACACTGAAAATAGGTTTACGAAAGGTTTCTTATAGTAAGTTTTGTCCAAAAAATTTTATTTATCCAAGAATGTCATATAAAATTTTCAAATTTGAATCATAAGTCCAAAATGTTTAATGTCCCATCTAAATCTAAAATTTACAGCTGTGTTTTCTGGGACAGAAACATGTCCACATTTTGGAACCCTTTCTTATGTCACTATCATATATTCTTCACTGTTTTTGATTGGCAGGTATTTTGCCAAAAAATTTTGACAATGGTCTGTAAGAATTTCAAAACCGTAAGAAAGCAATTGGTTTGATTTGACTATTGAGACTAAAATGGAGACTAAATGATGATTAAAATGATCTATATCTAGCACTAATGTTTATATACCAAATTTTGGGCATGTAGCTTTTGCTATTATTAGGATAAAAAAACAGAACACGACAAAGCTTGCAAAAAACTTGCAGAAAAACAGTGTCAGAGCTCGAAATGTACGACTGAATTGGATAAGTTTTTGATAACGATTCGCATTGGAAAATTCGATTTGAAAATACAACCATTTTTTTGCAAGTAAAAGTAACAGCCAATTCACTTCCTGTAATACTCGCCAATTGCAGTTTGTCCAATACAAATATTTTCTTTGATCAAATTTACCACCCCTAAATGATTAAATGAATTCCCAAACAAGGGCAATACAGAAGCTCGGTAAAACGTGACCAGGAAGGATTCAGAGAAAAAATATAATTCGGTAGTTATAGTTGCAAATGGTGCAATACAAATTATATTGCGCAGGACCACAAATTAAATGGTTAAATTGATTTATCACTATACGGTTTCAATTCGGAAATTTGTTTGAAAAGCGGCATGCCCAAAATGGTTCCATGTTTTTCTGGCAATTCCATTGATCGCATAATCTTGAGCCGAATTTTGATATTCACCAAAAAAACGAAGAAGGCCCCAACAAGTTTTCGTTTTCCAAATCACAAAAGAAGGAAGAAGGTTCTTCTTAACGAAAAGCAATTTAATCGTTTCGCCATCGAGGGAAAAATAAAGATCCGCGCCCTCTTGTCCAGTCGACCCTTTTACTCCCTATGGCTATCAACTCTCCATATTCCGGTCAGACTATGGCACTAACTTCTTTATTTTTTTTTTTTTATATCTGACCGTTTTTATTAATTCCCTGGTAAAAACACGCTAAAGGGCTAAATTGCCCATTGGTTCGAAATTATGGGTTTCGTGAGGAGCACTGGAGCTCTTCTGGTTTTGTGGTGGTTTCGTGTTATCTTTAACTTGCTCTTAAAAAAATTTGCTGCTTTTTTTCTTGGCTTTCGTGTAGATTGTACACGAGGAAGAAACCTGCAAAAGTTCAGAAACCTGCCCCGGTAAGATATTTTCCTTGATATTAAACCATCACCTATAGGTTTAGCTAAGAGTATAGTTTGCCTTATAGGTTTTTGATCAGGTTTTATTGACCCAATATATGCGATGAGATGGCGGCTTGAGTCTTTTGTTGATTTTTTCAACGAAGAGTTCATTAGAAGTACTACGTACATTTTGGTATTTTTCCAATTTATGGCGTGTCCCTTCCATAAGTTTACCGATTCGATTTACATAAATCGAAGAGTCACCGTCCTGAACGATGGTATGATGTTCTTCCAACAATCTTAATGAACGACAATCTTCGGTTTTAATCAAGTGCGATTCATTACGAAGACTGTGAATTCGATATACCTACCTGATGATTGAAGGAAGGACAGTCACCTGATGCTGGTTTCTTATAACCACTTTACAAGCGTTTTACGAGTACAAGCGCATTCCATCATGGCATAATTTTTTTTCCACCATTTTTAATAACTTAATCGATTTGTATGATGCGGCGTTCTGAAAATTGATCTTCAGGGCTTTTCTTTTTCTCAGACTTATCATTTTGTTTCCCCGTAAATTTCTCTGCTATCATGGCTCATATCTTCTTGAATTTCTTTCGCATTAAAAGTAAGTGCTGCTGTTTACAAACATTACGTGATTATGGTTATTATTGTGCAATTTCAGATCAGTAAGCTGGAAAATTACCGAAAGGTTTTGCGATTTGAAAGTTTAAGCGAACTGTGTACACTTTAGAAGGGTTTCATTTTATTCGATCGTAATATGTGATATGGATATGGTTTTGTATTATTATTAACTTAATGTACAGTTTCGGCATTTTTCTTTATTATTATGAATAAGCAGAAAAACACAAAATTTAAGCTGGACTTAAACTTTAGGCAGCAACGTTAACAATGGGATACAATCACAACCTGATCATGGGTAAAAAATTACGTAAAATTCTAGTAGTTACTTCTGCATGTATCTATAGTTTAAATGGCTGTTGAATTGGTGACCCCGATACTTCTTACAACATAATTCAAGTAATTTCATTTCAGGATTGAATACCAGCCTCGAAGAGTTTCCGATATATCTTAATACACGATCATTAGTCGATATTATCAAAATGCTACAAGGTAAGATTTAAAAAAGTGTCACACATTAATTTTGCAGTTGTTACACGTTGAACAAAATCTAGTGAATGTTTTTCAAAGGCTGCACACAAAAGTCTTTTAAGAATTTGAACGTGTAACTTCAAGAATTCGTTATACATATCTGAAGACATCGTTCATACAGTAAGTACAACACTGTTTTAAACGAATTCAATTATCAATCCAATTTTTACTTGAAATTTCCAATATATTTAATTTTTTCATGTAAAAGTACACATTTCAATCACTTTTACACGAAATTACTGGTATTAGTAAATTAATCATGTACTTTTCAACTGAACCGCAAAATTTACATGAAAAGGCTTAGAAAATTAGTAAGTAATTAGTAATTAGTAAGATTAACTATTACTTACTATTTTTGGACGGACTAACCTGAGTATATGGTACACCTATATGCTTATATGATTTAATTAAGTACAAAAAAAGAAAGTGCTATACTTTTTAAAGTTCAAGGTACAGAATTGAAAATGGTAGCAATTGTCCATTTCTTTCTAGTAGCCACCATACAGTAGTATCTAATAAAAAAGATCGCATTGTATGCAAAATCTTGTTAATCGGTTTTTTTCCTCAATGTTAATCAAGTTCAGTACTTCATCCAGAGTATAATATGATTGATTGTCTGCTGTCAATTTTACATATTCGATTTATTTCGGTTGGCTTATGTCCACACACAGATCGTAATACACCCGATATTGTTGTGGATTACTGAAGAGAAGTCGAACTTCTTTACGATTTTAATTCGATCTTACGTACGGTCAAACTCTCACCTGTGCCCTGCATTAATCACTCCTTTCATCTAGAAATATTGCGTTTCATTTCAACCAAACTTGTTAAAGCTATGGCGCAATCGGCTAATTTTTAGTTCTAGTGCAATAGCCTCTATTTTGCTCTTGTTCTGTTCTTTTTAGCCTGCATATATGTATATTAATTAAATGTTAAAATTAAAATAAATTAAATAAAATGCTAAATCCGTCCTCGATTCGTTTAATTGTCATCAGATGTGGTGTGTAGAAAAGTTTTGAAGATACCCTCAATCCTCAAATTTTTTTTACATCGCACCTAAGTCTTAAGAATAGCAGACCATCACTGGAAAAGTGCGACTAAGCCATTGAGAGGTGAAAAACACCTGGAAAAATGTGTCATTGAGAGTATTACAGGTGAAAAACTTTCACTAAAAAAGAAAGTTCAGGCTGTGTTGAACTGAAATTTTACAATTTCACGAATTTCATCATATATTTTAGGGATATCGATGTATCGAATTAATTTTAATTTCGATTGTCTCTTTAAGGACTTGGAAAGCCTTTTCCAGATTTTTTGATATTCCCTAAGGTGGTATAAAGGAGCTGTGTGTGTTTTCACGAATTCCGACATATTTCTTGGATCTAATTACATATCGAATTCAATTTTAGTTCAAAAAGCTTTAATTATAATATAATATATAATTTAATATAATAATATAATATATAATATAATATAATCGCTAAAAATCCAATTTAAGTATTTTATTATACAATTATACTATACTAAGGTGTTTGGCCGTTGTGCAAAGTTTTCACGAATTCCGACATATTTTTCGGTCTAATGATATAGCGAATTCGGTCTTACTTCTATAGGCTTCAATCAATCGCCTAAGATCCAATTTCATAATACATATTTAACAATTAAGGGGTGTAAAATGATTGTATATGTTTTTACGATTAACGACATTTATTTTGGGTCTGATAAGATATCCAATTGCTTTTATCGTGAACTTGTCGAATTTTTAAATATCACTTTGTTAAGGAGTCTTACACTCTAATAGTACTTGGTTAAGGAGTCTTACACTCTAGGAGGAAGGGTAATATTTTTAAAATTAAGAAATAAATTTTGAAATTTGAAAATTGGCGTTCTTTTCTGTTAAATTTGTATCACTATGTAATAAATAAATATTACAATTAATTAATTGAAACAATAATAAAGAAACTATCTCTTGAATAAATCAACCACTTGACATTAAAATAACAACCATATTAATATTTATATTTATTACTACCAACTACTTACTATTACTACTCAAACCAATTGAAACAAAACTTCAGAAAACTACCAAGATCCATAAAACTAACTCCTCCCTTTCGATAACTGCCCACCTGTTTCTTTATCGCACCTACAACTTCTTATTCTTTTATAATGAAAACTGTCTATACCCAAAAATATATATGTATAATATTTTTGACGGTGTTTCATAGAAGTCAAATAAAACGTTGTTTATTTTTATGAGGTGCTTACAAATTTTACGAGCATTTAATGGCCAATTCTGACGCAACAGGAAACCCCTCATGCCACGAGTTCTGACCATAAATTTCACCTCACCCGAACATATCACCTTCTTCAAATTCGACAAGGTAAGAAAAAAATAAAAGAAATCTTAAAATAAAAGAAAGAATCAAAAATCTTTGAAAAAATTATGATAATTCAACGGCCATTCTTGTGGTATAGAAAGATTATTACCATATATACCTTAGGGGTACATTCTTATCTTATACCTCAATAAGGGTCCACCATATTGTAGAAGATGGAAAAAAAGACTCACGAAAGGTAGGCACACATACGATAATCTCACAGGATCTTTTTTTTGCACAATCGAATTATATTTTTGTTTCAAATGATTTATGTGACGGGTTTCGGTTTTCGAAACGGTTCAATAGTTTAATATACGATTTTCTCGCTTGTATTTTTATAATTCTTTTTTTTTTTAATACAAGGCAGTGAACTTTCTTATAACCGATTCGGTTAAAATCTTTTTTGGTTTTCAATTCACTAAGCGCATTAGATAAGGAAAAAAGGATTAACAATTTTTTTTTCTTGATGTGCTTAAAATCGAAAGACAAAATTTTGCATACTATTTTCCAAGTGAATTGAATTCGATTTGACTGAAAGAATAATTTATGAGTTGGTTTTTATGTGGTATCGTTTAGGATTTAATTAACACCAATTGATCTGTGACTGGAGTGAGCAATTCGGAAAATTTATGGCCAATCGGACTGATGGGGAGATGTTTGTGCCGGTGTCTAGACGATATTTTAAGCACGGAGCATTTTGAATTATAGTTAGAAATTTGTCGTGAGTTTGTTAGTCAAAATGAAAAATTTCGTAGTAGAAGTTAAAAAAAACGTGAATTTATTACCCGTGAGTCAATTTCCGATCGCTGGTGATTAGCCTTTTATCAGTTTTTTATATTCAACCCCTTTTAGACCCAAGGGGTTGAATATAAAAAAATCTGAAATTGTTTTTAAAACGTTTGTATGTGGAAATGAAACAATTCGATTTCGTAAGAAATGTGATGAAATTAGTGATAATATTTTCGACCCCTTTTTATAACCTCAGGGAATGAAAATAGGAAAAATCAGAAATTATATTTGGCACAAGTGTATAAGAAACCTTTAGACGCAAAAACTGATTCAATATCTAATCAGATCTATGACATATGACGGAATTCGTGAAAAAGTAGACAATCAATCATCCCCTTAGGGGTTGAATATCGAAAAGTCTTAAAATAAGATTTTATATAAGAAGATAGATAGATATTACATCCTCAAGAACTCGTGAAAAGCTATAAAACAATTTTCAACCAGAAATCGGATTTCAAGTGATAAAAAAGCCTATGGAAGTAAAATTTAATTTAATATTACATTAGATCTAAAAACTATGGCCGAATTTAGGAAAATAAAATGTACACTCTTCTTGGGGGTTGAATATCGAAAAGGCCTGAAACTTGACTAGAGATTTTCCAGTATTTATACGCTCTGAGAAAGGACTCTGTCCGACCTACCTTCTACGATTGGAAATAGTTCCAATATTTGATGAAAAATTAACGCAAATGATAAGATATTGCGGCACAATTTGTTCAAAATTATTCTCAGAATATTTGGGGTAAATGGGTCAAAATATATTTGACCTAATTTTTTAAAGCTTACTCCATTTTTTACTAGACTTCCAACTATTGGATGAGAGTTAGACACACATGTGTTTCGTAAATTTACTAAATAATTTTTAAATTTTCTTAACATATTCACATATGCTCTAATTATCGAACGATTGACTTCATAATGGTAGAAAGAATTTTTACTGATACATGCTTAATTTTCCCAAAGATAGTATATGAAAATAAAGTGATATGGAAGCTCAGATCACTGAGAAGTTCAACCCCATCTCTATTTTGAATCGTCATATTGTACATTCACGTAATAATCGCATTCTGGATACTGTGTACCTTCACAGTAAAAAAAAATCTATTGAGTTCTAAACCCTTTGTATAGTAGGCAAATATGCCATACCTTTTCGAGTAAAATTACATTGAGATGTAATAGTCAATTTGAATGTACTTTTCAATTTTCGGCCAGTAAATTTCAATTTGAAATCAGTAAATTTTAACTTTGAAAGCAGCAAATTACTTGGATATTCTCCTTAATTAACACTCTAAAAAAAGGGTATAATTAGCACTCTTTAAGATATATTTCTAATATTATTTCTTATTTACATACTCTGAATACAACCCTTGGATGTAGGTAGGAATCGAATCCGCGATCAATTCTGATTTCCTGCGTATGTTTGCGCGAGCCACTGATCCACCGAAGGGGTTTGTTTTCATTTTAGTAGAAAACAAAATCAAACTTCTTGGTTCCATATATTACATATTTTTCGTCGTAAAATTGAAATAAATAGAATTACACGAAAGGGAACGTAATTTTCAATGCATATATAAGTGTAGTTAAATTTACACAAAATGTTGTGTAATTTCGTGGGCCTTTTCAATTAAATTGTACGGTTTAGTTGAAAAGTACATGAATAATTTACTAATACTAATAATTTCGTGTAAAAGTGATTGAAATGTGTACTTTTACTTGAAACAATGAAATGTACTGGAAATTTCAAGTAAAATTTGGGTTAAAAATTCAATTTTTTTTAGAACAGTGTACATGTTAAGGTCAGAAGATACAATCTTCATAGTCATGCGGTCATTACAAGTACACGATTAGTACAGTTGCATCTTTTCGCACATCCACCAAAACTTTCAAGATCATTTTTGATTTGTTGGAAATATGAACCACATCAAACTAATGGTTACCAGCCCCGAAAAAATACAATAGATCTACGTTCGTAATATTCGCACATAGAAAAATTTAATAATTTAAGGCCATGGATAAATCATAAACCGATCAGTTATATTTGAACGGCTCAAAGCAATATCGTCTATCGAAATTGTAATAAATAGAAAAATAAAACACATCGCACACAGTCATCAACACAAAAAGGTAAAAATTTCAACATGAAAGATTAATCGACGTTATAAATAATCGTTCTTATGATATATTGGGCATCCAAATTGAAGATGATGGTCAAGAAAGTTAAGGCCATAGATTCAATTATATTTTAAGGCGGTTACAAACTACAGGCACTATTGACACGTGGCCCGTACAAAAATCCGATCCGAGTAACACCTATGCGATTTTATTGTAATCCCAATTGAAACAAGGCTTTAAAGTTACTTTTGGTGATGAGTTTATTAAGAACTTTTGCAATTAAAAACTAATAAAAGTTGAAATAATTGTATCAAAACCTTGTAACCGATTTTATTTCACAAACATACAATTCTTTTTTTCAATCGAAATATTTGTGGTCGACTGTCTTCTGGTAACTAATCATTTGTCCGATGATCTTTGAAAGATCTTTAAAAATTATAAGTGAAGAAGTATTTTCTTTTGTCAAATGCCTTGCATCAGAACGATTTACACGAAATTGGGCATTTGCCAACATATGTCCATTGCAATTTCACAGATCTTAGAATTTATATATTCATTATGACTGGCGGCACAAATGCACAACGTAATAAATTTAAACTTTTTGTAGTCGTTTCGATCGAAATAAACAGGAATCCCTTTGAAATAAATTTTTAATGTTAATAATAAATTTTTCGATGAATATTATTTTAGTTGAATTTGTGAGATGTAGTTTGAACTGAAGTAGTTGCGATAGGTTTTGTTTGATATGAAATATTAATATGATCTATTTATTTAAGACTAACGTTAAGTTTTTCGGGCCAAACTTGGTTTTCAGTTTACAGTAATATTTCATAACAAATAAGTCCCAAGAGGGTGCAATCTTTACTTCGTATTTTGGGGGCTCAAAAACTGTTTCCGTAAAACGTCATTGTCTATGAATCAAGCAAAAATCTGCATAACTTCTACTTCAATTAATGAATTTGTTCATAGGTTTCCTTTCCAACTTCACCGCATATCACATTTCATATAATGTTATGTATGACTAAAAAACATATTCTCTGTTCCACATAAAATGTGGCCAAAAGATCAATCCTAAATGTATAAAGAATGAAAGGCGCGGTGTTAAGCTCACAAAATTACTAGGTTTATGTATTTAATTTGTTATCCTTATTCCAGAAAAACGAGTTGGTCTAGTTGTCTCAAAAATTGATCAAATAAGCTTTCTTGCAAATAATTTTCATTAATATTCTCTCTGCATTAAATGAAACCTCCTCCACACAATGACCACATGTTGTCACGGTAAGAATAATTCCGGAAAAAAAATTCAAATAAAATCGAGGATGTCAAACGTTTTTCCAGCCTATTTTCGGGTAGGTATAGTGCCGAATAAAAAATGAGAAATTTCACATCTCACTGACCGCGCACCACTCTGCACGATATCCACTCAAGGAAAACCCAACCAAAAAAATTCGTATTTGTTTTCCTTATTGTTTTCTGCTCTAGTTTTCTTTCTTTAAACACTACACCTACCCTCTTGGCTTTCATATCCTTTTCGGCTTTTCTTATTGCGCTGTGGTTGTTTTTGTAGTTCCTTGGTGTTTTTTTTTTTTTTAAATTCCATGACCGGAATTTGTATCCCTCTTCCTTTTTTTTACCACCGTTTTTAAGGAATACTTATTTTATAAGAAAAATGCCAACTGCTATTAATGGTCGTACGAAACGGAACGCAATTTATATTAGACCCGATAACAGAAAACGAAACGTAGAAACGATATGGCACCTAATCTAGTCGAAGAAATAGTACAGGACTCGAATGATTGGAATAGCTGGTTCGTGTTGATAGTCACAGGCTGTAAGTGGTTTAATTATTTTCATATTACTTTGAATACTGGTTTTCATGCTTTTAAGAATTATTAGCTAGTTTACTTTTGAATTAAGTTAATAAGACTTCATTTTCAGGGCAATTACGGTACGTAAATTTAGTGTATTTGATAATGAGTAACATTTGTAGCTTTGTTTAAACAACAGGACACCGTTCCAATTTTGTTTGTCCTCATTTTTCTTGGTAATATTGCAATCAGTTGATGTTTTACAAATTAATGTTTATATTATAAAGCATTTGACGACTCTACAATGTGCAAAGAGATCATTCAATTTTGAACAATGACAATATAACATGACAAAAATGTGGCTTTACCAACTCTTTATCAAAAATGTTTATTCAACTTTCTCATTGACAGTGGCGGCTCGCCACATAAAGCTAGTGGGGCTGAGCTTTAAGCTTGTGTTACACTGTTGTGAGTTTTATTTGTATTCGCCTACTTCGCATTGCATTTTACTGCAATTTGACAGCGTGGTCATACAGTGTACCACAAACTTAAAGCTCAGCCTCACTAGCTTTATGCGGCAAGCCGCCACTGCTCATTGACTTCATCTGCTGTCGTAAAATGTAACTATTTAGTCACACTAAGCCAAGACAGTAACGAACTGATTGGAACAAAAACTTGTAACGTCCTACGTCGGTTATGACGTAAACGAAGCTGACGGAGGTCATTCAGGTATTTCAAAAATATTTTAAATGAAAACTGATCGTTCCGAATTTGTCAAATTGTTTTAAGCGAAATTGATTCAAATTTCGAACGATCTTATTATTTTACTTAAACTTGGTGATGGTCAAATATTTGATTATTTTCTATAAAAAATGCTGTCTAATTATTTTATTTGTCTTGCCTCAAGCCATTGTTTGCGCAAAAAATTTGTCCTAATAATTTATTGTTAAAAAATTCTACTGAATTTCTTGTCAAATTTGTATGTATAAAATTTTGTTTTACTTAATCTTGGAGCCATTTCAGTCAAATATTTGAATATTTTCGCTGTAAATTTATTTTATATGTCCAGCCTGAAGGCTTTATTTATAATTATTTTTTGTTAAAAAATTCTACTTAATTTCTTGTCAAAATTTTATGGTCAAATATTTGACTTGTGGTATACAGTTTGATTGTTTGATAAAAGCTTGAGACTGTTTTCGAATTTAGCAAGTTCAAAGCAAGCTGTAGGTACGTCCAAAGTTTTTGATTCAACCGTTTTATACAGATGTCTGGGAATTTTTAAATTTAAATTGTTTTTATCATACGACGATCGTGTTCATAAAAAATTCACAAAGTTATACTCTTTTTTCTTTATATTATAAAAATGACTAAGCTAATGATTAATGAAGCGTGATGACAAAATTTTGAAATTTTGGCAAAAGTAATATGACTGACATAAATTCTTATTAAATTTTTACGAAAACCCCCTTAAAAATAAACAAATTAAATAAAATTCTGCTTATTGTTCTGCTTCTAAACTAACGCAAAATTATAAAACCTAAATTTTTGTACTTAGTATATGTAGTTCTAATCCAGGGCAACGTACAATTACAACTGATGAGATTCTCGGCTAAGCAATTTGAAAAAAGAAGAGTACTAAAAGTAGAAGCTTAGTGCGATTACCACTTTCTCAATGTTCTTGACCAAGAATGCAATCATAGCACCTTCTTGAAATAGGCATATAATAAAATTTATTTGATTATATTGCGACTTAAGTATAAGAATATACTTTCACTGATTACGAAGGTGTCATATCAGCAATTCGGCGTAATAGTAAAGGTTATTAAACAGTTCTATGTAAAAAAAAAATGTTTTCTTTGGCTGAATTCTTATCTTATTTTTTTTGCAACTGAACCGCTAAGTAAACCCGCTTTAGAATCGCCAAATTTTGTTTCTAATGTATGTAGGTACTATTTTCATTTCTAATGTACTAATATTCTACCTTCTAAGTCTGATATTTTATTAAAAAATCTAAGTTTCATATTCCCGAGTAATTTTAAAATATACCTTTTCTATTATTTATTGTTATTAAATTTGTATTTTTATTCTCAGATTATGAATAACTACAGTTTTGGACCTTGAAAATAAGTAAGTGAATTACAGTTTTAGTTTGTAGCTAAAAAGTATAGATTATGAGTTTACAGTGCCTCGCACGCTACACCATCTAAGTTGTTTGTGTCCTAGATATGCATTATCCCTTTCTATTACAAGTTTAATCGATTTTTGCATTGAAATACAAAGCCCTACATACGAAGCGTATTTTTAGTTCTAATTCGCATGAAACTCAATTAAATTAGAGGCCATCGAATCTTCAACGGTTTCTATAAGGTTTAAAAGACATCACTAGTATGGAATTTGAACAATAACACGGAATGGAAGTTTACATTCGCTAATTTTGTTTTCATAATTTGTAGGATACAATTCGATTTCTGCTGTACTAATTAAAACTCCGTCAGAGATCTACTGACTGATTTTTTGTTTTCAAAAATTTCTGAGGTGTTTTGGAAAAAAATCAAAAGACAGCATAAATTTACAGATGAAAATGCTCATAACTGCAGTGGTAGCTTGTGGCGGACGACAGGCAGAAGTAAATACACAGCTTACATAAAATTCAACAGTTTTTGAAAAGTACGCCTAACTTCGACTACTTATTGCTTGACTTTAATTGTCATAAAATATTTAAAAAAAAATAAACATAAGCCAATATACTATACAACCTAAAAAAGTCTTTTTCTGTGAAATTTTTACTATTTTTTCTTAAAGCATTGTAAAATAAAATTATTTTCGTTAACCATACACACAAATATGAAATCTGCCAAATATAATTTCTCGATCGCCAGTCGGATGGAGCCTGCTTATGAGGCATAAGGCTGTCAAAGCAAAAGTATAATAAATTAAATACATAAAACTAAGTACTGTACAAATAATTTTGTGAGCTTAATACCGCGCCTTTCATTCTTTATACATTTAGGATTGATCTTTTGACTACGTTTTATGTGGAATAGAAAATATTTGAAACTTTCGCATATTCAATTCAAATGAATTTGAAAGTCTTAATCAATCTTGAAGCCTTTCCCGTTTTTTGAACTCTTTGTAAATCGATGTTTGAAAAGATTTCGATAAAGTCTGGCACAGCGGACCTCTTTGTATACTTGTAGATCATTACTTTAGAATGCAAGTAATGTGAATTACACTGGAGGATAAATTATTCAAGATACTATTAGCTGGAATAATTTATACTCTTCAGTGGCAGGTTAAATCTGTTCACTGTTGAACAGAAAAAACTTCAGTTAAATCTATTCAGGACAGTATCAAGAATGATCCTGGAAAAAGATCAGAACTCTGTTCACTATATTTGCATTACTATGCTGACTACTTGAAGTCACATTTCTAAAACCCAGTAGTAGAACACAATTAGTTTGTAACTTGCAGATTAAAATTTGAGTAAGTATTGGTAGGAAGTTGGAGAATAAGAAAAGATAAACGTAGCCAATATTTTTAGATATTAAATTTCCAAGACTTTTGATGTTAGAAATGGCATTCTGTTCGCACGTGTTATCTGACTTGGTGTAAGTTGATATTCAAATAAGTACAAGTAAGTAACTCTAAAAAATACAACGCCTCTAAAATGATTTTATTTAGTTGTATTTAATCAGTGAGCGAAAGAATAACTAACATTGCTATACACGCTAGTTAAAGGCAGTTTAGTTAGTGTTGTCCATTTTTAGCTGTATGTATGAAATGTGTAGAATATTTTTAGTTTTATTTAGCCTCAATTGTTCTTAACCCATAGCATGAGGCCTCGAAGAAACAACAAATTATAATTTAATTTGTGTTCAGTCTGAACGCACGACATCTTGAAAATACATGACCGTAAAGAAATAGAAAATTAGAGTCGAGCTATTGGACTACCATACAGAAGTCCTTAAGAAAACTGTATCACATACCGTAGCTATTGTTTAACAACTTTCAGAATACTGCTCAAAATTAGTATCTTGAAGATACTGCTAATACTGCTACCAGAAATTGCTGATAATTCATTCATATAAGTAGTTTAAGTTTTTTGTAACCATACAAATGCGATTAAAATTAAAATGACTGCTTGGCTTTGCCCTCTACAATAACTGGAGAATAGAAAATAAGGTTCGGTTACAAGTCAAGCTAGGTACATGTGTGTACGGCTTTTGGTAGCTCACAAGTGTCCTGATATATTCGGATCCACTGAACTTTGAAAATGCGTTGAGATAAAGATGTGAGAATTTTATGGGACAGAGAAAAATGTGTTCAGGTTAAAGCATTGACTCTTTCGACTGGCCTCCATAAAAATCATAACGAAAGAAAAGATTTCATTTCTCCAAAATTACACAAGAAAATTTTCGAATAAAAAGTAGTGTCCTTCAAAAAGATCTAATAAAACAAAAATTGTTTAAACTGATATTTAATTTAATATCTAAGGATTAACTTCAGAACACTACCAACTAGTAAATAGAAATTCAGGATACGTTAGTTACAGTAAAAGTAAGGTTTAAAAGTTCTTGAAATTTTTGCACTCATCCCGTCAAATCTTTCAAAACTCTTGAAATCATTCAGATTTTGTTTTTAAGAATTACTTTCAAGTAAAAACGTAAAACTTAGCTTCAAACTCGTAAGCGATCGAAGCCCATTCAGTCGTTTAGATAGTTTACATACAAATGTCATGAAATTATGTGTTCACAAATATTAGTCTATGGTTTCAGAACGTTTCAAGCTAGGAATATCAAATTTTGAGCACGTTCATTTGCCTATAATGAAAATGTAGAAAATCGAGTGGCTGTAAATGCAATGAATGAAGTATATTTTCCGAAGACTAATATGTTCCCAAAAGAAATCGTTCAGTCAACAAATCAAAATTGTGCATGAATTTCTTTTAAGTTAAAAGTTATTTGGTTTTTTTTTTTTAAAACGCTGGTGTACTATATAAAGTGGTTGAGGAGTAAATTTTTTCAAATGATCTTAAGTCGTTAAAGCATGGATTTGGGCCTTTTTGAGGAGTGATGTAGTTTTGATGGATCTGGTTTGGTACCAAAACTAAAATCTTGTAATTCATCTATGGTTTTTCATTCGCGTTAGGAGTTGGATTAAAAACTTCTATTCAGGATCACTTAAAAAATGCTTAATGTTGCTTTAATGAGAATCAATTGTCAAATAAGACACCTGAGGTCTTTACTTACTTTAATGTACGATAATGGTGAACCGGTTAAATGGCAACAATCTTTAGTTGTTAAAAAAGAGCTTAATTGACACCATAATACACCAGTAATATACTTAGGACATTTGAAGATTTTCAGCTCATCATATAAACAATAGGGAAAGCAGCGGCCCAAAATGGGAACCCCAAGGAACACCTGATGATACCTTGAATGATTTAACTTTTACACAATTAGCAACAATTAAAAAGGTACATACTTGATAATCCAACTAAGCAATGTATATCTGATATCCAATATAATTAAGCTTATGTAAGAGCAGTGATTAAATTCAGCATACGCTTTTTGCGTGCCTGGTTGAGGAAATAAAATTTGCCAAAATTTTGTAAAGCTATTTTACACATCAAGAATTTGACTTCATTTGTCCTACGCTTCATTTGGGCCTGTTTGAGGCAATAAAATTTGCAAAAATCTTTTGAAGCAAATAAAACAATATGACATACCAAAAATTTGACTGTATATTTGTCAAACGTTTAATAAAGTAGCACTCAGTTGAATTTTTGCTCAAACCGAATTAGAAGGCCATAAATTACACCACATAAGACTTTGCATTCTAGTGACGCGTTTTGTAAGCCTGTTTGAGGCAATATAATCTACGAAAATCTTTTAAAGCAAATGAAGCAATTTGACATACCAAAAATTTGACTGTACTTGTCAAATGTTTGGTAAAGTGGCATTCAGTTGAATATTTACCTAAACCGAATTGGAAGGCCGCAAATTACACCACATAAGAAAATTTTAATTCAAGTGAAAAAATTTTATGGTTACAAAATTCAATCATTCAAACCTTCCTACAATTTATAAAATCATCAACGCGGACTTCAAACCAGATTAATGAGCATTATATAGTCATATTGTAATTGCCATGTAATTGCCTGGAAAAAAAAGTCTGAAGTTCTATCACAAGTTCCACTAATTAACTTGTGATGGTCCGGTAATTATTGAAATCATCCGCTCCCTACCTCTATGATGTTTAATTATTTTACAATTTACTTAACTGGCAAATAATTAAGTCTAATGTTCGTCTTACCTTTCATAGTCTCGATATCCTCCGTGAAGACATTGAAGATCTATTAATTACTCGCGAATACCGCAACTAAATCTACCATAATCCAATGCACTACACTAGAGTCCATATAAAACAGTCCATTCCAGTGAACGAAAAAAATATTTCAGCTAATAAGTTTCCAATAAAAAAATTAAATGTATAGAGAAAACTGCGATCATCAATTAATTAAAATCAATAAGAACCAAAATACCAACACAAGACTTAATTTATGAAAAACCAAAAAAAAAACAAATTTTAATTTTATTATTTAATAACGCGAACGATTGTAAAACGCTTACGAATAAATTAACACTATTTTCACATACGAAATCACCTTCGAAAGACCGTTTAAAAAATAACTAAAACTGCAAATTAAACGCAACAGTGCAACGCTCTATCATATCCGAGCGATTAAAATACGATAGTAGCAATTAAATTACTTCGCAACTAAAGCGAAAGTAATTCAAACGTAATAGTGTAAAACACGTGTAGGTACTAATTCAAAAACACATAAATCAAAGGTATAACAACGACAAGACGGCTTGACTTGTAACCGGAGGATCAGCACTATTTAGGGAGGTGAAAATTTATGACAATTGCACCTCATAAATCTCCTACCCGACTTAGAAGAGTATGTGGATTGACCCGAAGAGACCAGTAAGGGATGTTGTGTTGTCTTATAATTGCGGTGCAGCGCTATCGTCGTCTACCGGGGGGTAATAGTAGTATGACCCTCCTTACACTGTACGCTGTTGAAAGAATTCTTGCCACATTTCGACCGATTACCAACAGGTTCACTATAAATTAACCGAACAATAACCGGTGATTATTGGGTCCGTCGTTCGGAACAAAAGTTGATTGGTTTCCGCACACAATATTCCGAAACAAACACAAATTTTTATTTGGATTATTGGAAATTTATTTAAACAAAAACACACACCTTTTGATTATTGTTTTTTTGGACTTATTACGATTATTATTAGTTTCTGTTATTTTGAATAATCTTCGGATCAGCTATGAGATTAATCAAACCTCAGGAAAAAAAAAACTATTTTTTTATTTTTTTTTTTTATCAACACTCAATCCGCGACTATACGTGCTCGAAGCGCCAGTGTTTCACTTTGACTAGTTGGGCATAATTCAAATCGAAGATATCTTAGCATCATATGATGCACGACATTCCAAGTGTTTTATGTACTAAAATATCCCCGCAAAAGTGTGTGTATCACACTCGTGATGGACAGAGCAGCGAGGCAGTAACCATACTACATATGAACAAAAAAAACCAACAACAACAAAACCAACAACTTATAATACCAACAACATTCGTACTATCGATGTTAAGTTTTATAAGTAACCAAAAATGGTATATAGTATCAAAAGTAAAACACACTATCCGAACAAAAAAAAAGAATTATCCACCTCATGCAGTAATGCTTATAATAAGGAGTCCTTGTTTTGTTCCGATCCGAAGAAAATTTTTCCGTGCACAGGCCGACCGTTACCACTACCACTAGCCAACCTTACGATATAGTATCTTAAAAGCCGAGAGAAATTCCCCAACAATATCAAGTACATAAGATTTCCTATCAAAAGACGATGAAAGAAGAGTCTTGAGGCTCCATCGATAGAAATGAAATGCCTCTAAGCCGTAAATCATACGAGCAAGTAAGAAACCATTATATCGCTGTCTATTTTCCATCCAGGCTCCGCCCCTTCGAGCAACAGAGAACGATACCGCATCAGTACTGTGCGAGTAACGATATCGACAATAGGAACAGGTAGTTGAAAATGAGGTGTGTACATTTTTATACAGAGATGGTTTCTCTGTTGACTCTGAAGACTTTTGCGTACGAAAAAGCAACAAAAATTCAAAAACACACATAGAAAACTTTGAAAAAACTTGTTTTATGAAGATGTGTTCAACCACATCGTCTCTGCACTTTTTGTTGCACGTACACTAGGTACGTTGTAAAGTACGCTCGCACGATATACCGGCCTCTCAAAAGTCAAAACCGTACATGCCCCTTGGAGGAGTATCGGTGTGTCTTTAAGTTTTACAATGTGAGGCATATAATGATGTGGTAATTTTATGTTTAATTTACATTTAATTAGTCAATATGACAAAATTTATGATTTCTGTTTGGCTTTTTGTTGTGATTTGGAAGAAAACAAACTAACACACAAAAAACAACAAAATGTTTATTTCAATATTAGAATCGTAAGAACGATATGTTTCGATTGAGTTGTTATTGAGGTAATAATTGGATGTAGAGTGGAGTGATTCGTTTCGATATCATTTACCATTTTGATTGATGTTTTGACAATTTTTTGACATTGGAAACTTTTGTGTAATGTTGTTTGGGAAATCAATTTTAATAATTACGATTTAACCGTATGGAGGTACGTGAACAATATTGATAGGTGATTTTTTTTTCGGTTTCCCTATCGTTGAAGACAGAAGGTTGAATACGTATTTCCTTAATTCTCTTTGAACTAAAGCTAGTCTTATTAGATTGTACGGTTTATGCTGCCAAATATTTGACTGAAAAAATTTGTCGGAAAAAATCATACACATTTAGTAAAAATTGAGGCATATGTGTAGAGCAATTAAATCAAAATTTGATAGTCATACTTGACTGCAAAACAGTCACATATATGACATATCGTAGTATGCCACCGAATGTCACTATGTCAAACATTAAAATATTATATATTTTTGGTATATGTAGTCTGCAATGGCGGCTCGTGCCTTTCTTAGCAAATGAGGCTTAATTCGATTATTAAAACACTACTTTGTCGGACTAAAACTATATGAGTAAAAACGTCGGTATACTGCGGAAAGTCAAAGTAATATTTTCAAAACAAAAAATCACTAGTAACTTGATGATTTTTTCCTCTATAAAATGGTGAGACTCAGACTCACTAGCCTCATGTGGTGAACCGTAGTCTGATAGTGCAATTGTATTCTGTTTCCACATTATTCTAATTGCACTACGAAAAATTGAACTGAATATCTCATAACTACAAATATTTTTCTAGTCTCGCTTGCAAATGCAGAGCACATAGTGCAAACGTTGAATTTTTGTTTGCCTTATTATTTTGTATGCTCTACACGATGTCTATTCTGCTGGAAAAAAATTTGACTGATCTTTTTGTCTTTCTTTGTCAAATATTTGATAGTATGACATACAGTGTAAGGTTTATTACGCTACCGTGCTGTTAAGGAAGTTCATAATGGCAAAACTTTAAATTTTTAGTTCAAAGTAACAACTTACTTCTAAATACATTCGTTGTCATTATGGGGTGGAGGGTGAGGGTGCAAAGAAAAATGTAATGAAACGTCGAGTGATAAAAAATCATCAAGAATCATAAAGTTACGTCCGAAAAGCTACAACCATTGAAACCACCGCTTGCATTCGCGTCTGGGCAATAGTCTTAATATTATTAATATTTAAAATGTTTGATTAATTTTGATTATATCGCCATACTTTTTTCAAAAATTGTTTAACATTACAAACATTAATGAAAAATATAATAAAGTGTATTGTCTTCATTTCTTAGATACAGTTCATTGCCCATATTTTATGTCATAAAGGCGCTTTAACATATTGATAATTTTCGTCAAAAACGTCTAATTTTGAAATTATCAAAAACCTTCAAATTTTCTGATCATTCTTCATATCTTATTTTCAGGGTATTGGGGAATTTAGTTTTAAAAATTTTTTTTTATAGCTATTAGCTAATATTACAAGCAATTATTATCGTAAATATACTCATTGATCTACACTACAGGCACATTTCTCTCTTAGTTGTGATTTTTATGCTCAATA
The DNA here is from genome assembly GCA_949128065.1 of Beris chalybata. Lineage (NCBI taxonomy): Eukaryota > Metazoa > Arthropoda > Insecta > Diptera > Stratiomyidae > Beris > Beris chalybata. The sequence continues at coordinate 139,921,839 of OX421894.1, forward strand.
TTTATAATAATTGGAGTAAAGTTATTAAGTATTTGTGCTTACAAAAATTTAGAAACTAAATTTACTGTCTTAATTGTAAAAGTTTTTGGTCTTCTCATTAGATAAATTCGAGCAATCTTTTTCTTTCTGCTTCTAACAAATTATTAAATGTTTTATTAATTTTCGGATGACATACAAGTCTTACAAATTACTAGAATTAATTACGGTATTCCAATCAAAATGCAAGTAATAACTTATAACGTTTTTAAAATTCAATTTAAATGATGAACAGGTTTTCTATAAAAATAAATATTCATAAATTATAGCAGAAGAATAGAGATCTTAATTTGGATATTTGCCTTTTATGTGAATATCTCTTTTATCATACCATTGATCATTAATCACAATAAAACAAATTATTGTTAATTTTGAATTATGGATATAATTATTGATGATTGCAAATTAATTTAAAGAATAGCTTCTGACAAAAGCAAACAAGTTTATCCATACTTATTTAAATCAATTTTGTAATACTTAATGGTAATAAAGAAATTGATACCCGATAGCCAGATAATGTCATCGTTTTTGTTTAATAATCATAGCCTTGGCTATTTTTCAATCAATGAATAAATTCAAAAATGAATTAAATAAATACCTCATTAATGGAGAATTATAATTTGAGAAGGAATGGATTTTTTCTTTTTCTGTATGTAAAAGGAAATTGTTATTTCAGTTGCCTTATTAAATTTTCATCAAAAAATAAGTTTTAAAAATATTGAAGAGTTAAATTAAACAATTGAGCTGTTGATTTTGAAAGTGGAATAAGTAAAAGTGTGACACTGTAACGATGTTTTATACAACAAGAAACAACTTTCAGAGAATTGTAATTGTTTCATCACACCTTTAACAAATACAAGTAAATTTTCCCGAAAGTTGGCATGAATATTTTTAAACGTGTTCAAACGCAAACCCTTAAGCATGTAGATTAAATAATTAAATGAACTTATTCCACTTTAGAAATCAACGGCTCAATTAAATGTAACAATTACAATACAAGTATAACTAAATGAATAATAATAAAGAATATTCATCGTTCAATGCGATCAGCTCTCACTAATAATACAATGAACACCTTCATAAGAAAAAGTATCGTTCATAATATCCTTAAATATCCAAATTAGATGGATGAACATGGATTACTGTGTTCATTAATGCAATAAATATTTTGCATTAAAAAGATCTTCTTCATTGTTTCAGTGAATTTGTCATTAAAGTAAGGAATAATAATTTCCGTACCCATCACTAGATTTAATTAATATAATATAATAAATAGATTCATACTCTTGTTTCTTTTAGCAGTATACGAACTTATCAAGGCGAATTAATGCGTTTATTAATATTATGATATATTTTATTACTAAAATAAATACGTTGAACTCGGATTTAACAATTTAAAATTTTTTTTTGAAGGTTGTTGATCTAATAGCTATTTTTTCAAATACAATTTTACTTAGTTTACATACCAGCGAATAAAGTAATGTTATTTTATTTTGTTTTTTTATTGCTAATAAAGTAGAAAATTCACATGAAAACAGCCATAAATCAATAAAATCGCATTGGGGCCTTAAATGTAAAAATACACTGACGGAATGAAAAAAAATGTTGTATATGCGTTTTCGTTTAGGGGAAAATTACATATTACGTCTCCATATATTCGTGTAAAAGTTTTTTTTTTGTGTACCTAAAATTGTTTTGATATTCATGTAATTAAATTTAAATCGAAAAAATTAAAATTTCAATTGAGTAGAGAAAAATGTAAAATTGAAAATTAATTTCATTTACCAACTTGCTAGTAGTAAAAATCAACTTTTAAGATTTAGTAAACATTTAAAAAAGGGATTTATATTTGTGTATTTTTTCTGGCAAATTTAACAATAGTATGTAATTTAAATGTGAAATATACAGAACTGAACGAAACGAATTAAATGTTTCAACTTAAAAAAAAATGATGTAGATGCATTTACATTTTGTGGAAAACTACATATTACGTCTGTATAACTCCATATCTTCGTGTAAAAGTATTATAATCTTTTGTGCAAAATTATTTTGATGGTCATGTACCGAACTAATTAAATTTATGGAAAAATGTAAAACTCCAATATTAAATTGAAGTTTTCGGAAATACGTAAAACTTAAAATTAATTTAATTAATTATTGTTTATTGAAAAATAATTTACCAAGTTACCAGTAGTGAAAACCAACTTTTAAGAATTAGTAAAAATATAAAAAAGAAACTTTTAATATATGGGTTTTTTTTTCTGTCAAATTTATGTACAGTATAGAATGTGTTTTTCCAAATATTGTGAAAATTTATATTTTTTGCCTACCTAATTGCGTTCATTAATCATTAGAATTTCAGCGCCATTCAAAGAATTTTTGTTGTATGTTTAAAAGCCGATAGTATACTTAACTGTTGAAATAAACTGTATTGTATAATAATATTTCCAAAAACAACTTTATATTCTACAAACAATGAAATGCAGATTAATCTATTTGTAAATCTGCAGATCTTAATTAAATAAATTTTCTGTATTTATTTTTCCTGTCCTAAATGGAATAATTCCTACTTCTTCTCCATATCTCAAAATATTTCAAGCTGAACGACAAAACAGTTTTGTTTATAATTTGTCTCGGGAAATTAATCGCTATTCTAGCTTTTTTAGATAAAAACTAATGTAAATTTAATTTTTTTCAAATTTCTTACGAGACCGACATTTTGATAGATTTCTGTTTTATATACATGCATTTAAATATTGTGTGTTTTTTAAATCAACCGGAAATTAACCAAACAAAAACGAACCACATCTATTTTAAGATACATATCTTAAGTCTCAGATTTTATATTAACATTAACTATATTTTGTTAGAGGGTATGTGGTAATAAAATTAGCAACTTTGTTTCCCACCAACACAGTCAATAAATTACCATAAATAGGTATACATCTTTGTAGCGAATATAAGAACGAATCTTACCAACATTTCGGCGAAACAAAAACCCCCAAAACTGGTAGTCAAGTTAAGTAAATTGATTTAAATTGTCTTTTAATGTTAATGGATATTTCATTTTGGTCGGCGCAGAAGAGAAGAACAAGGCCTGGCTGTTGATTGTGCCCCGTTTTTGGCTTTGCCCCCATTGAAATTTATACACAAAACTCCATGATATAGTCGTGTGATTTCTTTATTTTGAATTTTTCTTTAAGTTAAACAACTCGAAAAGTTGTCTAGAAGAAGCGACACTATAAGAAATAAAAAATTTTTAAGACAAAAATCGTAAAAACCAACCAAAGACGATCAGAGTGCGCTTGAAAATGGAAACCGAAAAATCGACTTTATTCAAGTGCTAATTTATTACGAACACATTTAAATCGCTTTGATTTGCGTTAAGATAGTATTAAGAAAAAAAAATGTTTAAATCCAAGATGCATGCCGAGTTGGTCGAGAATCGTAGAGGAGACTGCTGGCGGGGTGCTACAGTTTGTTTTTCTGGTCAAGTTTTTTAACATTCGTATGGATTGGATGGTTGAAAGATTAGAGCAAAAACCCAAGAGATGTGCAGAAAAAAAAACAAACAACTCCCAACAACTGAAAGAAATCTTCGTCTTCGTGGGTTCAAAGAAGGAAAATGGCAAGACACCAGGAGCTTGTTAAAAATAAATTAACCTTTTTTTTCTTATATAGATTTTTTTTCGTCTTGTTTCACTCAACTTAGAGCCCCGGATTCTTCTGATGGCGCTTTAATTTCAGCGAGAAGAAACCGGCCGTCGAAAAGGTTGGAAGCAAAACTCGATTTGTCTCTGTTCCGTGAAGTGTGCTATCAAGACTTTTCTCATTTCCGCCACTTGGTTTGAGCATTTGCTTGCCTGGGCGACTGCGGCGGAGGAGCTACTGCGCAATTTCCGTAACTATAGATCGTAAATTATGCACAGAGTCCGGAAAGGTGGAAACATTTTCAGCTCCGCCTACACCATGTGCGCGGATTCAAGCTCAAGCCCGTGGGTATGGAAGAAGCTACTTGATAGATTCTAGAGTCTAGCTTCAGGGGAACACCGACCGGAATCGACTGACTGAATCCTATTTAAAAAAAATTTAAATTTTATTGGTAGCCTCAGTTTCCAAAAAGGTAGAATTTCGAACCCCCCTTCCAAACATTTGCATGCGTCGTCTACACGCTCGTCCTTGATCCCTGACTATATACCCGTACCTATATCTACAGGATATACTTAACCGATTTCGACTTGTTTCGATTTTCAATAAGCCATAGGTACCGCAAAAATTTACCTCGTTATACCGATTCCTTGGAAGCGTCACGTAGTGCATTCAAAGTAGGACACAAAACCGATTGAAGACGGTTCGAAGAGTTGAGTTTTCCTTGTGAAGTTTGATGAATAAAAACAGGTAGACCTAGGTGTATTTTACCACGTACGTAGAATGATTGATTTACACATAGTCAGACAGAAAGGATAAACAGGTTCAAAACGCAAGTCCTTTTGCAAATTACGCTAAAATTCGATGTCCTTGAGTCAAACTCTGAATAGATATTTTGCAAAGTGCATTATCGCTTGGTAATTTCGGCCCTTTAAACCAAGAATGCTGTCGTTTAAAGGAGTTCACGGGACGTTACAACGAAAAGGATATCCCGTCGCGACATCTTATAACTCTTCTTAATTTTGGTTGTTAATAAAATCAGTTTTGTCATGGTTTTTTACAAAAATCTGCACAAGCTCTAGTTTGAAATTGTTCATCTGGCCTTGCAAATTTCGGCACGTTACCTCCGCGAATTTGATGAATTAGTGGTTTTAAATTTAAATTTCTAGTGGTAACTAAGATAAATTTTATTCGACTTTTCGGTTGAGTGTTTATATATTTTAAAATTCTTACAAATTAGTGGAATAACGTGTTTTTAAGGAGTTCCGGTTTTTGTTTTGCGATGAAATATTGGATATCGATTAATTCGCACTCTGCATTAAATTTTTCGTAGAGTTTGTAATGGTTGGCGTTAATTTATTACTGTCAGACAAACAACACTATTCTTATCTTAATTTATTTCTTTTGGGCAATTTGTTGAAATGTCTACGTCTGTAAGAGAAAATAAAGGTATACAGATAATATTTAAAAAAAGTTTAATTTCTTGAATGTTTCAGAAATAGATAATTAAATTGTCTAGGCTTCGATTCGCCTAGGCGAATTATATGTTCATATCTGTGATACTTTGGTGAAACATTGAGCGTTTTGTTTCGTTATTTGTAAGTGAATCATGTTAGGAGATCGTAAGTGAATCATGTTAGTGGATTGTAAGTGATTCACCTAGTTAGCTCATATATGAAACATGTCAGTGAGCACCATTCAAACAATTTCTAAAACAACATAGAGAATTTGCTTTCGCCTCTTGTATTTTTCATTTAAAATAATGTTTGCTCTAACCTTGTTTTAACATTCATGACTCTTGTTTTGCTGCACGTTTTATGTATATAATAATTAATATAACCAACTTCTTCGAGCTAAATTCAATTCTATCTAGACTTACTTGAAGTGAATACTTACCAACTTGTTTGCTGTGTAGTTAAAATAATTTTGACCGTATGTCGCAACAACCCCAAGAAGTACAAACTTTAATTTTTAATTCACTTATCCACTCTACTGATAACTAAGTAAAATTATAGCTATCCCAAACCTATTAACTCACAAATGAATCTTTTATGATTCGCCTAGATGAAACACGTTACTTAGGCGAAAAACTAATTATAATATTTTTAATGTTTTTGAGAACTTTAAATCTGAATTCACTAATCCACTTTAACGAATCAAATATTGCAAGTGAACACTAACTAATAATTCACTTGGGTTAAATATATACCAACTGATCTACGATTTACCTCCGAGCCACGAACTGAGCAATAAGTTTTGTTTTTGTAAATGAATTACGTAAATGCACCGTAATAATCATTTAGGTGAATTATTATTGACTCATCATAATACCTTAAGTATTTTGACCAGCCGAAAATTGAAAAAATGTATAATCGCTAACCTACAACCAAGTCAGTTAAAATTCTTTTATTTTTTTTAATATTTATTCAATAATTAAATTGACTAGTGTTAAACATTTCACTTTTAGGTATGGTTTAAAATTTAATTATCTTTCTTTTCTTTTTGTTTAAACCATTTTTCACATTTGGATACCTTCATCTTCATCTTGAAATTCAAAAACACTGCAACTTCTTTCTTTTCTTTATCTTATATTTTTCGGCGTCCTAAAAGCTAGTAAAGTTGTTCTTCATAACCTTAACGATTTTAGGTTTTGAAAAACAGCTTTGGAACCGATAAAAGTATTAATCAAATGATTCATACAATCATACCAATTTGTTCATAAAAATTTCAATACAATAAGTTGGTTCATTATTCCTATGCACGGGGTTTTCAGTATGATAACTATGTTCATCATTGTAATGCACCCCTACAGTTTGATATTTATATTTATATATATATATATATTCTTAAGATCAATGTCAGCATGAACAAAATTATAAAAAAAAGTTCCACCAAAACTAGAAGAAGCTACGGAATTGAATGGAACGATTTAATCAAAATCATGAAGGGTCATGAATAATGTTTACTGATTTTTGATTATTGTTCCACCGAATTTTACATGAATCCATGGACTGTTATTCAATGAAAGCCATTCATTAATATTAAGAACTGCATTTTTTCAGTGTGCCCAAAAGCATTAAGCTCTAAACAGGCAAATTTCTTTAACATGATTAGAGTTACAACTCTGAAATCAAAGTACAAGGTGAGTAAAAGTGCTGAATAGTTTTTTAGCAAATTATTCAGTTTTGTTTGTTGAATCGAATTATTAAAAAATTTAAAAAAAAAGATATAAAATTAGAGAAAACTTAATAATTTAAATATTTACTTTTTACAATCAAAATACAACTGTCAACTTATTATTAAGTTTATTAAACCCTAAAAACTGTGTGATTTTGACTGTTTCGATTTCTTAAGTTAAGATGTTGATGTACACTAATTTCTTAAATTTCAATGTCTAGTGCAAAAATGTTATAAGTTCGAATATTAAATTTTTAAATAATTTTATTTAAAATTTGGAAAAATTTCAGAAATTTGGTTAAAGTTAAGGTAGGTACTAGTTCAAAAGAACCTTTCAAATTTTGAGCCAACCTCGTAGTAATTTTAGTGTAAGAAATCAGTACAGCACCTTAGGTCCAAAATAATATTTACTTATTTATATTTCAATAAAAGCCATATAAATATACACAATTATTACTTAAAATAAGAACTAGTGACTTAGACCATCATCTTCCAAAATAATAATGTCGTATAAACTAAACATTTTTGCGCTACTCTATCGACTTTTAGAACAAGGACGTTATCTGAAATAGTTGCTTGATAATTCTCGAAGTTAGGTTTATTATGGATAAAGTTTTTTTTTTTCAATATTATCTTATAGTGTTTTTTTTTTTTTTAAAATTTGAAAACGTTACACCCACTTTGTCCATTCAAAAGCTCACACTGCAAATCGGACTGAACGAAACCGGTCCAACTGAAAATCTGCAATATCGTCGACCCTTGTCTCGTTTATGTACTCGAATTGGGAGAAATAATCTACCCTTCCAGTTGGATGCATCTACCCTTCGTATACCAATTGGAAATTTAACTGGCATGCAGAAAATATTGACCCGTAGATGGCATCATGCGCATACTGGAATTTTGCACATATTCACATATTCCGGTTAGACATCGGGCCCACAATCGATATACCAACAGGTCCTTTTTGTCCTCTCTACAGCACGACGTTGAAGAATTTTTTAATTTGTTTCCGAAATTTAGTTCAAGGTTTGGGAAGAGCCGAAATGTTTTGTTTACACAGAACACATACCCGGGGCTTCACAATTTCAATCAATTTAAACGCATTTACGATGTGTAGGACTGTGGAGAGTCCTTTAAAGGGTGGCCTTTTAAAATGGTTCGAAGACAGCCTCGACATCATTTTTCATTCTGTCTTCAGGGGGGGTTGGGCACAAGAACGCCGAACACCATACGTTCACAGCTGAGCCGTTATTGACGTTGTCAATTTTGACGGGAATTGAAATAAAGGCGAAATTCAGAATGAATTGTGAAAAATGCCGTCTTGAAAGAAACACCCGAGTGTTGTTTCATTCTTAAAGGCTTCTTAAACTTTTTCCTCGACATTATGGGTTTTAAGAAAATTTCAAACAAAAGCCACCCTTTACAATTAAAACATTTTTGACTTTGTTTTTTGTAGATTTTTATCAAACAAACCGCACAACTTCTACCACGTGATGATGGCACAAATGTTTGTTCAATTTATGCCAACAGTTGCCTGTAGTCAGCAGTGCCATATCGCAGCCCAGAACATGCAAAACGTTCGCCTCAAAGTGAAAAACTAATTAAAACTGAAATAATTAGTTCTCTGCTAGTCCGTTGAAAATTTAATTATAAAATTTTGTGAATGAAAAAACTTTTTAATATGCACCATTATTGCAGTTTTCCTAATTTTAATTAAATTCTCAAGCTTTGTAAGCTGTGAATGTAAACGAGCTTTTTTCTTTCGTTTTTTTAGCCCCGAACCGCAGTTCTTACACTCCGGATAATTTTCAATTTAATTGTTGTATTGTTTTTAATTGAAAATTTTTTTTTATCAATAATATGGGAATATTTTAGGGATAAAGAAATATATGTTAAGATATTAGGGTGTAATATAAAATAAAATTGAGTATGATCTCGAAAACTGGAGCAGGCAACTGCAAGACTAAAGCATAATTTATTTTCTCTATTAAATTGTTATAAGCTAGAACATCATATGTTAAGGAGAATGCTTTTTTTTGATGGAGCCATATAAGCGAAATAAAATATTTTTAGTGATTTTTTTTGACACTAGAAGCGTATGAAAAATAATAAAAAATAGTAATACGTGTTTAAATTAGATTTAAAAATAATTTGAATGTTTTTTTTTTAGTTCAAGTCGCGTTTAAAAATTCCGACTAAATTCCGACCAAGGAGATATGGATATGGATATGGAGAATTATATTGGCTTCATTTTCATGGAGCAATTTTTTTATCACTTCCTACGTTACGTAAATTATTTTAGGGTCATACCAGATTTTAATTCTTACAGGAAAAACTGTTACACAGATTGAAAAAAGCACCTCGGTATATTCCTTTCGAGAAAAAATTCTCGAGCACCGATATTCTTCAACGGTAGATGAAGCTAATGTATGGATTTTAGACAAACTCATATAAATTTTCTTTTACAGAAAAAAATTGAATACTTTACCCGTGGTTATGCACACGAACAGATCGACCGAAATTCTATTCAACGCATTTTCGCATTATAAGAAAAAAAATTCTAATCAACCCACGATAAAAGTACGGCTGATATTTTTAATTACAGAATTAATTAATTATAATAATATTAATTAGTTAATAAAGTAATAGATTAAAATGTTGGCAGTTAAATTTGAAGTTGATGTAAATAAATTGGTTATTTTTACTTCTTTACGTGGGTGGTTTCTTTAAAAACAAGTTAATTTAGGAATCAGCCCCTTAATATGTATGGTATAAACTTAAAAATTTAAAAATCATACTACTTAGTTACCATCAATTGACCAACCATAAAAACTCATCCGGAATTTGATTTGAAACAAAAAAAAATCAAAATTGTTATCCCTATCTGATAGTATCCATACAAATGTCTTTAAAATTTGGGATTTATTGCTTTAAAATATGTTGATCTGTAAATTTTATAGCATAGTTTTTATGTCAGATAAGACCACAAATCGACTTGAGCATTCGCGGCAAGTAATTAAAAAATCATGAAAAAGTATTGATGAATTTCTACGACCCACTAATCGAGACACTCTATAATCGGTTCACCTCCAAATTTATCTGTACGTTTCGAGTTTTACACACTGTTGTTTCCGATTTCGCTCAATACCTAACAAACTCACTAGGAATTGAAGTAAGCATTAAAAAATGCTGTCGATAAAGCATTAAAATTCCATACTATAATTTTAATTGTATATTTGTCAATAATTGAAGTACCTCGAAATAGAACCATTCATCATCATTCCAGTCTATATAACAAACCCGGAAAATCGGACCAAATATCTGGTCTAAGTTCAAGTACTAAAAAATGTAGAAGGAAAATGTTATGTACAATATTAATTTAAATGCTGTGATATTTTAGACTATTTTTAAAATTTATTCATGTAACCCTTCATCTACAACAAAAATTCTTTATAATTCGACCGGTCGTATTCAAATTATTAATTGGTTAAAAATTAATCAAAAAGTTGCTAGCTTTAAAAATTTTTGGGTTGAAGTTCGGAAAGCATTTAATGCTGAGATGCAGCGCAAGTTACTATGTGATTGATGCTCTAAATAAAGTCCTAAGTAGTCTGCTCATTATTATTTAGTTTGTCATACAATCCTGAGGCTTAGGATCCAAAATTTGATATTCTAAAAATTTTCTTAGTTAAGTGTTACACTCATTTAACTTATGGAAATATTTTAAATGGAATATCTCAATGAGTTTGTAAGATTCAAGTCTGAAAACGCCTTTGCGTAAAGCGTAAGGTGTATATGGTGTAGAGACGACCTTTTTAGGGGTTAAAAGTCAAAATGATCAAATTTTTAATTTCAGGTCGATAGCAATTTTTTTTAAATAAAATAATAAAGTAACGTACTAATTGGTAAGCAATGACAATACCTATTAACTATTTTTTGGCCTGTATCGTAATCATTCAAAATTTATACGGCTAGCAAATCCAATGTTTCTTAAAAAATATTTCGAAAAAAAAACTCATTTCGAAAAAATTTATCTATCGTAAAAATTCTAATGAAAAAAAAACTCAATAATTTTTAACGTGAAAAACTTGATTCATATCAAAATCATTCAAATTTTTATATTTTTTTTATCCGTTCCGATACGTAACCGGTCTAATAACTGAAACAAATTTACGAGATCAAAACTAAAAAATTCCGTAAAAAAAACCCCGAACAGCTAGAAGTATAGAAAAATTTGGAAGCCTCAAGGTATACCCAGTGATCCCATAAATATACGATGACCGGATTCCCATATAAATTAACCGAAACACAACATAAAGCATTTTAAAAGCCATAAATCGGTAAGTTGCGCACCACATTACCATACAAATGTGAGGTTTTAGCTTCAAAAAATCACTGACCCAGCACCACCACCACCACTGTCTTGAATTAAATTTTCATATGATGTAAGAATTAATTAGTCTCCGCGGTTCCATAAATTTTATCTCGATAGATTAAAGCAAAAAAAAGGAAACAAGCCAGCAGACACTGAAAGGTAAGATGTATTGCAGCTAAATGTGACAAAAATAAAATAAAATATGGGATAAGAGACAGAGGCGCCCAATGGTATACTTTGACGATTAGAGACCACCTTAATATGGACAATATTCAAATTAGATAGAGGCAGGTAGCCGACTCCTTGCCCTTAAAACATGGTCATATGTGAGCTACTTTGGTGACCCCGACTACATTAAAATTTAGCTTATCATAAATAACTCTTCCCTCGCGTTTTTACTGATGAAAGAACCGAGCAGTTCATAACTTAAATTTTGATGGTAATAAATACAGAGACTAACTTAGGCTCTACCGTTCAAAATGGATGTCTTTTTGATAAACGCGTACAAAAATATAAGCCAGAGGGATGGAATTTGGTTTGTGCTGAATTGCTTTTATTTTTTGTACTATATTTTGATAGATGGCAGCTCATCACACACCTTAAAAGGCCACTATAGAATCACTTGCATACCGTGACGATGAGCAGGACAACTTTTTACGGTGTGTTTATTGAGTGCACGCAACGTTTTTTTTAAGGCCTGATACACAGGGGTGATAAATTATTGGGGCTGCTTTACGGACACGTTTGTAACGTGTTTACAGAACTACTTTTAAATACAAGTAATTTGTTGACAGCCATTTTTATTTATAACTTCTAATTTTACTGACTTCTACATGTAATAAACGTCTTAAGAAACGAAGTGCATGGAAGAAAAGACAGCAATGACAAGTAGTAGTTTCTAACTTGAATGAATATTCAAATATTATGAATATGGAAATTATTTTAGTTTTGCACAAAACTCTATCAAATTTGAAATATAGATAGATTTTTGGTAGGCCTGGCTACCATTGACAAGGTTGTTTAAGACAGTGTTCAACTAGTATATCACTATATGTCAAATATTTGATCCGAAAAATTTGATTTGATTATTTGACGAAAAAAAAATTTGACCAAAACTTAGTCAAAAAGAATTATCAAATTTTTTTCGTCAAAATAGAGTTTTCGCAACCCAAATAAAATAATGTGGCTGTAATAATTTTGTATCTCATTCGACCTAAGATATTTGGCGAAATTCGTGAAATCGTGTGCAACTCCTTTACACCTTCTTGTAGGTTTAAAAACAAAAAATCGTCCAAACAATTTTTAGGCGATTAGAAGAGCCCCTTGAAGTATGTTCGATATCTCATCAGACCTAAGAGATATGTCGGAATTCATGAAAACGCATGCAATCATTGTAAGCGCACTTTTAGGGATTGAATATCAAAAAATCGTGAAAGTGTTTTCAAAAGGTTCAGTATTGAAAAATCGTGTAAGCAGTCAATTCTGTACCAGTTCAATTAATTCGATGTTTAGGCAAGCGTAAAAGATGTGACGAAATTCATGAATGAATGCATATACCTACCTTTCTCAACATATGTTCAATTATTAGCAAATTATTTAAGCTATCATTTTCGATTCTGTCAGCTAGGGGTAAACAATAAAAAAAGCATTTCCAAGAAATCCTGCGTATCCGAAACTACAATTCCAATAACCTCGGCAAAACTATATAACGATGCGCAAAAATGCTACCCTTAATTCCGTCGCCTCATATATTCTGCAAATTTGCAGTAAATTTTTGGATTTTTTCACGGAAGCAATAATAAAATCCGACAACATAACAAAACCCAGTAAGTACTGAATTTCAGTAATTTCCTTGCCTTTCAATCCTTTACCGTAATCCTTTCTTTAATTACCCTAAATAAACCCGCCCTTGGACTGTAAACATCTAAGAAAAGTATTTTCATACGGATCCGTCTATACATGTTGGCCTTCAGCCCTTAAAGATGGTTACTGGAAAAAGGATTAGAACGGATTATCTTCATATTTACAGTAAACAAGCGGTAAGGGGTTGAAAAAAGCAAAGGTAGGTAAAGGTTGGTTGTCGGTATCGTGTCACATAGACACCGGGCAATAAACGATTAAGAAATTATAGTCGGCTGACCTTTCTTTCGTCCTGGATGTTCAGTTCATGTGCAGCAAAAATTTCGGGTAGACTTCTTGGCACAGTTGCACTTACTGCACGCCTTTCGGATCCGGAAAACAATTCAAAAACGATCCTTTTTTCTTGCGTTCACAGGTCGACGCAACGACCAACGTTCGTTCCCGAATTTTTTTCCGAAAAGTTCGACAGATTGTTAATGTTTGACCGGTGGTCGGTTTCGTCCCCGACACTATTCTGATCCCTGGATCCGAAGAAAATGAAAAATGAGCAATTCGATTGACTTTGATATCAGCACACCACAAGCGAGCTGATAGAACAGAAAATTGTCTGGAATTGATATCCCCCATTGTGACAGGAGGGTAGGTGCAAAAAAAAGGACACGACGTACGCGATAGGGAAAGTGCAGCTGCGTTCATTCAGAGGGCAATGCAGGGGTTAGTTGGCTGTAAGTGCGCATAGGACTCACAGGTTTTGTATTGGCAAAAAGGGATCCTCGTTCCGCAATGGTGCAAAATACGAAGGACTACGGGATATTGTGGAATCCAGCAGTGGGTTTTAGTGGGCGCAATGGCGTTCATCATATGTGACATTGCTAAGCGAGTTGATTACCGTATATTAATTTGGTTAAGTGTATATGAATCAATAGTAGCTAATATTATTCAATTCGTGAATTGTTCCATTTGATTCCGTTTAGAATGTTGCTGATATTTGGACTATTAGACGATAACTGAAAAAACACATCATCTGATTTTTCATCACTTTCGAGCAATCTTTCTAGTAGCTACCACACAAATTTCATTGAAAAATCTGGTCTGAACTAATCTCCTACAGATACCGGTTATACTTCTTAAGAAAACAGTGTGTGTATCATGAGCCTCATTGATGGCCTTAATACCGATGCGCTTGCCAAACTAATGGTGACATCTTTAATCATCAATCTTCTACGGAGTCAAGAACCTACATAAAAGACCAGGTACTCGAGAGCCTAAAAATCGGAAAAAATTGACTTAAACGTCAATTTAATTTTTCATTAAGCCTAAGAAATATAAAGAAAATTTGTGAAAACATATTCGACTCACTTACATCCCCTTGGGGTTGAATTTCCAAAAATCCTGGAAGATATTTGTTAATAAATATGAAGAAAGTCCGAGCCATTAGAAATTATGTTGATGTCTTATCACTCCTAACAAATATGATGGAATTCGTGAAATATGTTCAACCCTTTATCTTATATTAGGGTTTGAAAAGGAAAATATCTTGAAAATTGGGTTTGTTGGAATAAAAAAGAATTTCCAGCTTATAGGCGTTATAAAAAAAACTCTGCAGAAGGAAAAGTCAATTTAATTTTTCATTATGCCTAAAAGATATGACGAAAATTGTGAACACATATGCACGCGCTTACATCCACTCGGGGATTGAATATCCAAAAATTCTTAAAGATGTTTTTAAATAAACATAAAGAAAGTCCGAGCAAGTACAAAAAAATTCGATGTATCATCACTCCTAAAAAATATGACGAGATTCGTGAAAATATGTTCAACCCTTTCATATCATCTTATGGGTTGAAACGGAAAATATCTTGAATAAAAGTTAAAGAGTATACGTCGATCAGTTTGTAGGCGTTATAAATAAAACTTCGTAGAAGTAAAAGTTAATTTAATTTCTCAATATACCTAAGAAATATGACGAAAATTCTGAAAATATATGCAACTACCTTACACCAACTTGAGGGTTGAATATCCCAAAATTCTTGAAGATGTTCTTAAATAAATATAAAGGAAGTCAGAGCAAGTAAAAACCAATTCGATGTCTCATCACCCCTAACAAATATGACGAAATTCGTGAAAATATGGTCAACCCTTTAATACCATCTTAGTGGTTGAAAACGAAAATATATTGAAAATTGGGTTTGTTGGAATAAAAAAGAAAAAGAGTAGATAAGAGTATTTACTGTTGCCTATCAGTATCAAGTTTTTAATTATAAACTAATCAAATCATTTGAAACTAGTCAGTAATTAATAAAATTAATTAAAAAAATAAATTTGTTTAGTTTTTACCAGGTTCAAACCTGTCGCAATAAATAAAGTACGTGCATAATTGAAGCGCGTCCAAAGTATTCTCGAATGACAAATTCGAATTAGTTGGCCAAGATTTATAGCGAAGAGTTATAGAAAAACTTTGCTACAGGTTTTTGTAAAAAATCTTTGATATTTTTCGAGGGAGTTGTGTTCGATTTTCCACATTTTATGAATTGCTCGAATTTTGCAAATTAACTTTTAATATATACGCCTTACTTACTGGAGATGCTACTTGAGAATAGTAGCCATATGTGTACATTGGCTCTGTCTTGTAACTGGAATAAGTAAAAACGAAGATAGTCTTTCTGGGCCAATGTTCGCCTTATCATTTGATCTAGTGATGTATGTTTCATGCAGGCCGTTTAAGAGATTTTAATTTCTGTTAACAACTTTAAGCTACCGACCTTCAAGGAGATTTAAGACCAGAAAGAATTTTCTTCTTCATATCTTCGTTGTCGTCTTCGGCCGTTTTCTTAATGGTTGTGTTGTATAAGTTTTTATATTAAAAAAAATCAACATGGAAATAAAGTTATAAATCTTTTTCGGAGCGCGAGGTGATGTGTTCTTGAAACTGGTTATATTATTTTTTTTTTTACTTCGTCGGATTTCTATATTTTATGGTAATATTTTCTGATTTTATTGCCATTTTATGAGTTATTTTGATCATTCGAAACGAGTATATAATTTGATAAGGGAATACGTGCTTTTCATATGTAAATTAGACGATATTAACAGAAAGGTACGATTAATTGCGGCGAAGATAAGGTTAATAAGCGCAGAAAAATGTAGGTGTTCAGAAAACAATTCGCGGTAATTATGCAGAAATTAATAAAATTTTGGAATATTTATGGGATTTGGGAGTTTTGTTTGTTAGGTTGTTAACTGGGATTGCTTTAGTGCCATAAAATTCGGACTTATTAGTTCTTGTGATCTGCGTCTATAACCGCGTTTGTAGAGTGCAATAACTCTGCTACTGTGCCAACAAAAAACTCGTTCTAAATTAATCTGGATTTCTGTTGTCGAACTTTTCTCATATGATTCCACGGCGTGTTTTTTGAAAAAAAAAAAAAAAAACATAATTAATTGACTGGTTAAATGACTAAAATGTTGATGACTTCAGTGCAAGCACGCACAACACTGTTTTTCAAAATTTATGGCGAAAAGGTCGCTTCTTACTTTCTGATGGTTATTCATTAAATTTAATATTGTCAATATTGTCAAAAATTCAGACAGTGACAACACAAAAGCTTCAGACATATCAAGAAATCAAGCTATGTAATTTCCAAGTGTACAAATATTTTTTTTTGCCTAATTGTTGTTGCCTAGTTCATTCTGTACCTAATGCCTGTACATGACTCGGATGCATATTTTGTGGAACATGGTACTCATTTGTACTCGCCTCAAAGCCAGGGAGTTAAAATTACTTTTGGACTACAAACTAATATGTGTTAAAAAAAATTGAGAATGTTGAAGCAAGTACACAATACATAATTAAAATTAGTATTGACTTTATTTCAAAGTTAAACAGGGAAGTTTTAATTTTTTTATACGATGTATTCTTATTAAATATCTGAAATTTTGACTCTTTAAATAGCATTGTCAAAATTTTTGACAAAAAGTGTGGCACGCAAAGTGTTAAGGACAATTTTATGGAAAATACCCCATTGATCAAAATGATTTTGTGTTTTAATTTTGAATATTCCTATCATGTTCTCAGGCTGTCCCGTGTTTAATTCGAAGGAAGTACCTACTGTTTAGCGATCAGGGCTGGTAGAAAGTTGAGGGAGTTTCCGTGATTTTCACTTGTTTTCTACTGCTCCTCAACATTGCTATATTTTCCAAAATTTACTTTTTGTTGTTCTTGAGATATCGCGATATTAAAAATATTTTAGACAACATTTTTTAACAACAAATTTTTTCAATATTCGTAGCTAAGATTTTTGACAATTACTTTTGGCAGTATTTTTGACATATAATTTTGATAGTATTTTTGACAATCCCTTTTTGGCAGTACTTTTGACAGCATTCAGAGAAATTTTTCAATGCACCAAGATGTGTAATCTTTGAGGTAAGAATATATTTAGTGAATTATATTTATAAAATCCAAGCCCGTTGTTACTATTTAATTCTTATATTTGCTAAAATAATCAGTCTTTATATTTTTCTTGAATATTTTCTACATTAAAAAAATCTTAAATCAAAGAAATAAATTATTTATAAATTTTTCGAGCACTATCCATAATTCCACTAACTAATTAAATTATTTACAATATTTCACTATTTTTACACTAATATTAAAGCCAATTGCGATTTAAATTATTAACAATTTACAAACTATTATAAGAACCTTATCGATTATTATTTGATGCCTTTGAGGATATTTTCTTAACTTGACTGTATTATGTGTGTCTCTGGCTCCTTTGAACAGTAAGAGGGCAAAGGGACTTGAATTTCTCGAATAAAAAATTGGAAAAAAAAACTAACCCCCAACATTGGGGTTGCTAGTTATTATTATTGGCACAAAGTGGCACAGAAGTTAACTACAAAGTTAGTTTTGTCTACGCTGGATAACCTGCGGCTGTTGTTGTTGTGGTTGTTGGCGAGGGTAGAAGTGGGTTGTAGTGTTGTTGATGAAGATGGGGGTGTTGGTGGATCAGGCTTGTTGTATCTCGAAATCCTGTTTCAATCGATGATACCGGGAAATTTGTCGTTGGCGAATAGTTTTGAATTGAGTTGTTGGTGGCTTGGGTGTAGGGTGTATATTGCTGATGATGGGGATGCGATTGTGACAAATTATTGTATGCCGCGGTAAATTGTTGCTGTGTTTGTTGGAGCGATTGTTGGCTGTGATGGACTAGTTCGGGAGTCAAAGCTGTTCGATGATCCTTTTTCGCTTTCATTCGACGATTTTGAAACCAGATCTTAATTTGGCGTTCGGTCAGGCTTAAAGTGTGTGCAATTTCGACGCGACGTCTTCGTGTCAAGTATCGGTTGGAGTGGAACTCCTTTTCCAGTTCTAAGGTTTGGTATCGCGTATAGGTCTGACGTGTTCGTTTTGAGTCCTTATGCGAGTCTAGAGAAAAAAAAAAACCAAAGATTAGCATCAAATTTGAAAATGGCCCGTTTTGAATTTTTGAAAACCTACCTGAATGGCCATTTTGAATCCATTGGTATGTCATATTTGGCGATGACTGACAACTTTTCGGATCGATAATCCGTGAGTTGAGTGTGTCAGTCGGTGACATAGGTGGTGTACTAATCCCATCGACAAGGGATGATGCCGGCGAGTTGAGACTCATAAGGCTGCCATTGGTCATATCAGGTAAATCGGGTGTTGTTGTTGCATTCGTATTCGTATTCGACGGATGTCCTCCATCTTTGCTGCGATGATTTGACAATTTTGGCGAACATGGAAGATGATCCGAATCGCTACGATTCGGTGATAAAATTGCTGCGTCATAGTTGTATCGATTTTGGACACCGAAATGGCCATGTTGATTTCCGCCATAGAAGTTATTCGAATAGTCCAAAGCGGCCTGATGTTCGGGATGAACATTGGTGGATTTGGCATAGTAATCCGGTGAATACTTCAATTTTTTCACTGGATTCGTTAGTAAGGCTCGAAGGGCTGGTGAATCGTCGCTATTCAGTTCATTCGAGGATCGCTTATTGTTGACTTCCTTTGGTGGATCTGGTTTGCTAGTTTCCAAACAACTGTCGGCCGGACTTGGAATACTACCATTGTAAAGATTCGGATCCAAATTTGGCAATGCGTTTTCCGTGTATCCTGCGCTGTAATTGTATCCGCTGTAGTATTCGGAGTAGCGTTTGTGCATTAAATAATCGTTTTGATTCCAGTTTCCGGTACTATTTGACATCGCACCGTAGTTGTTTGAATAGTAGTCTGCATAATTTTGTTGGCCGTAAACTGTGAACAATTAAAAAGAATTGTAAGTTTTAGCTGTTTGAGATACGTGTCAACCAAATCAGTCTGGCAATGGTTTTTGACAATTTTTGGCAGTCAAAGAGTTGCTTGAGATACCAAGACTTACTTATAATATTCTTGACAACTATCGTTTGAATCTGTATTACTTTTGACAACATTTTTAACAAAAATGTAGTCTATGAATCTATTGTAAATCATTTAAAAAAATGCAGTAAGGGTTAGTTATTTAACTATTACTGTCAAACTTTAAAATATTTTAGTAAAATGAAGAAAAAAAAAACTTTTAATCCAAAATTTATTCCAATTATTTTTGACAAAAGTTTTGGCAAATAGTTTTGACAAAAGTTCTGTCAAATATTTTGGAAATTATTTTTCAGTTATTTTTAACGTGTTTAGCGCCTTGTCGCTTTAACAATTTAATTTTTGGCAAAAATTATTAATAAACACTTTTATCAATGCTCTTTTGTCAAAAAATTTTGACAGCCTTTGTTTGTTTCTAATTATAGAGCGTTTGAAAGACAGTCCAAGGATTGTAAAAAGAATTTAATTTTGCAAGTAAGTTCAAAATTGGAGTGATTAAATATTTGTGTTAATAAAAGATATAGTTCCTCGAGTATTGAGTATTATACAGTGAAAATACTTTATCTTAAAATTACTTACAGTTTTGAAAGGAGCACTGATTCGGGACACTTTCGTAGTTCGCCATGTTATTTAAAATGTCTTAATTGTACCAAAAAAATTAGGAACTGTTAGAACTTATTTGGCACTGTTAAAATCCGTGTAATGTTGTAGAACTGCACAATAATCCTCAAAATCACGATATATTTTTGGAACTTGCACGACACACTTCTGTAGAATACACAACTTCTTTACTAATTTATCCGGAAAATGTTTAAATCTATCAACGAACCGATCACTCTGAGATTTTGTTACCGAATGATTGGATAGTGTGCCGAGATCTCAAACGACAACTGCTTATGTCGATTTTTGGCACACGACCTAACGTCCCAAGCCCAGGATACAGTATTGCTTCATTGCTAACCTACCCTTAAAATATTGTCGTGGAAAGGTTTTTTTGGAGGGAGGGTATACACGCTCGGAACAATAAAACCCTCGTACCCTTCGACTATAGAGAAGCTGGTCATATTTTTATTTATTGCTATTTGGCCGCGTTCTTGCGACTGTATTCCTTCCGAAAGAGGGTAGAGAGGGTGAATTTTTGGACAGAGTAATACGTCGACATGTCTATTTTACCGCGATATATCCCAAGTTCGGGGATGTCTTGCAAAAACCGTTCGAAAACGTGTCGTTTGTTTTTGACACTAATAATCGTAAAGTAACAAAAATTCATAAATTTTATTACGATAAGTTGTTAATTTTTGTCCGTTTTTTCGGCGGATTTTGGGTCAGTACCTGTGCTCCTTTGAATACAGGTACTTTATGCAGAAGTCCTGCCGCTTGGCATCTGTATATTTACTTATGCGATTATCGGGTAGCACAATTTTTTTTTATTCCATTTATTTTGGGGTGGATTTTGTGGATTTGACTTTATACTCGGCTCTCGGTTGGCTTTCAACCAAAACAAATACGAATTTCAACCGAAATCCAAATATTGAATTTCTACAGATCGGGGAAACGACATAGGACCTTATGTGGCTGCATCTGTTAACTTTGTTCTATAAAGTCGATTCTTTTCGATTACATTTGATATTATAAGGGTGATTTTCACTGGTTTTAATATAATCCACCCCCTCGTCATATACGTACAAACCCATCGGAGTATTCACAATTTTCACATGCTTGAATGCAAAAGGTCAAAAATAGTAGTTGTTGTTGTAGTTGGATTTTTTTTCCTTGGGGTTAGTGTATCATTTTTGTTCGGCAAATAAACATCTATTTTACACTGAGTTTGTGGAATCGACGGAAAAAAATATATTCAGTGAGAAAGGGGTGGGTAAAAATACATAAATTGAAATATCTTACTGTGAATTGAATAGTGTGGAGGGTGGACATTTTGAAATTATGGCGTGTTCCTTTTTTTTACCATGTTCTGAAAAGGCAACCCTCTTTGCCTTGGATAATATGTTTGACCAATCGCAGATTTTTTTTACTTCCTAATTGGGTAGTAGTTTAATAAATTTGTATTTGCTCAAATAATTTTTAACATGCTTATTTTACACGGCTGATGCTACAAGTAATATTGATCACTCCTTATAGTTGTGATTCTGTACTGAAAACCCGAATTTGTTCAGAACTCATTAAAGGCGATACGATTGCGATCTGGTATTGAATAAAAAATTACAAACTGCAGAAATTGATTGATTTAGAAATTTTGGCTGACGGTATTCAGTACTGAAAATTTATACTGAATTCAGTTTAACGGTATTCATTCTGGGGTCAAATGAAACTTCACATATGATTGAAATTTTTGGTTTTGTTAGGCCCGTGCCTAAAAATCCAAATTCATATAACCACAAGTGGATATAAACTCAATCAGGTGGTTGATACCCTTCCATTAGAGCTATGGGGTGTGTATCTTCTTAAGATTTCAATTTATCAAAATTGTCATAAAAGACCGAAACCCAAAGGCCGAACCGTCGATATGATTAACGTTTTAAAAACGCCAAAGCCAAACTGAAAAACAATTAACCCTTAATGAGGCAGCTACTATCAATCGAGACATGTGGGTTATCGGGACGGGAGACCCGTTCGTTAACTACTCCTATCCCTAGAACTGCAACGAAGAAAAAAAGTATTCTCCATGAAGTGATAAAACTATCAAAGGAGGACATCATTAGTCACGAGCCCAGGCTCAATATCTTTTCACTGATGGCACACAAAACATCAGGTCGAACAGGGAGGGCGCTAGTCTTGCATTTTCCCCGATGCAACCTATATCGTCAGCGTTGGTCTGTACGTAGTATAAATGTCAAGGTAATTTATTAATTTTTCGCTTTACAGAGTATATCGGAAGTTAACATCTCAATATGTCGAAATTGTTGCGATAGGAAAAGCCTGTGTTCGGTATTTTGCGAAAAAGGGCCAAAACCAACATCGTTTTTGATATAAAGGAGACACGGAGTGGAGTGGCTCAATAGCGGATAGTCAGTCCGCTTTTGCCGCATGCAGGACCTTCGTTCAATTCAACGGGGCCTGTCAAACGAACAAAATGCTGGAAAATTTATGGGTTTTCAGAGGGGGTTGGAAATGTATTTTAGTTTTTCCGTCCAAAAATAAGGAAAAGTTTTTCTTTTTAATTTTCAGTGGCATTGTTGTTTGTTCAATGAAATAATAGTAAAAAAATCGCAAATTCAGCCTTTATAAAATATTTAGAAATCATCAGCTTATACATACTAATATTTTTTATTTTACAACAGAAAAATACGCTACCCGTTAATTTTCAAAGTGACACCAAAATCTGTATTTATTGGTTTGAATGGCACTTTGTCAAATATTTGACTATTTTTGGTGCAGTTGCTTGCCAAATTTTTTGGGCTACCCATTTTTGATTTTTTTTATACGAGAGCTCTTCTACTCCCTTTTACTTTTACTTTAGTGGTTTTCAGACGAAAAATTTTGGTTTCTATGTACATAGATCTGAGGAACCGCTTACAGTTTGGAAGCTGAAGGTTGGAACTTATGTAGTATGTACATACTATGATAGTGGACCCATTTACAAATTTTTTTTTAAAATTTGTGGAGGGGTATAGGAGGTGGGGGGGGGGGGGAAACGATTTGTATGAAGCGCTTGAAAGCAGGGATTGCAATATTCTAAAATCTATATATCCTGAACAATTGATGTCAGAAGGTTGAAACTTTTGTAGTTGTCTTTATGGATACTTCATGGTTAGACACGAGCTAAGATTTTTAAGGAGGGTGCTGGAGTGTGGGTGTAGGGGGTAAGAAACTATGAAATTCAATACCTTCCAAACCAATTACACCAGGAAGATAAAACTTGGTTTCTGTACATGTAATCATAAGAGGAGTCTACTAACGCTAAATTTTTTTAAGGGGGAAGGTGGAGCCCGAAAGTGAGGAATAGCAGTTTTTCAAAACAAAAATGTTTTTATATCTTAAAAACCATAATAGACATGATGTTGAAAATTTTACAGGAGTTGGGGTCAGTAGGTCTCTAGTAGCGATAACAATTTTGAGGCTGTAGGTGTTTGGGGTGATGGTGGAAGGGGGTAAAACGAAAACATTCTGATATGTATTTTTCGAAAACGGTAATGAATAAATTTGCTGACAATATAGAATTATAAAGAATCTCTATCGAGACAACCTAGAAAAATAAAATTTTTGACCATACCTTACGGTGGTGAGGGATAGTTTTTCATATCTCAGAAACGGTTTATGCTAAAAAGTTCAAAATTCGTACATATATGTAGGTGCGCTACTTAAGTAATTAAAGCAAAAAAAATTTTAGATTTTTATTGGCGTTCAGAAGTTTAGTGAAAAAAATGTCCGTGAAACATATATTTTCACGAACTTTGTTAAAACTGTTAGATATATCGACTTATTTTTCTTCTGCGGGTTTTTATATAGATATAGGCACCTAGAAACATTCTTCCAACCGGATAACGGGGTGTAATGCGATTGTGTACAAATTCACGAATTCCCGCGTATATTTTTTAACCAGGAAGTTATGTGCTGTGAGTTGCATAGTAACCTATACATCGCTTCTCAACGTTAAACGCGTCCCAAAATTCTACCCAAAAAATAATAAAGTTGCGCCCAGACTGTTGGCCGATTTTTTTATATCGAGAACAGACTGATAGTTCTAAAAAAATTATTGCTCTGACTTTTATCCCTCTACAGGTGTTTAAAAAGAAGCACCTTCAGATTAATTTGATTCATGCTAGAAGGTCATCAGTCCAATGTTTATCGAAATTGCGATTTAATTAGTTTTGAAGTCTTTGAGGATCGGCACATCTTATCATTAAGTAATCTAGTAGCACATAAATTAAGTTTCAACTTTCTAGCACAATCCTTTCCTGAGATATGAAAAACCACCGCCACCCCCGTACCTTGATACCTCTATAACAATTTAGTTTTCTGGGATGTCTCTATAGTAGCACTATACAGTTGCCTTTTTTTAGCATTCTATCCTTTGCTGCTTTCGAGAAATGAAGTCAGAATTTTTTCATTTCCACCCCTTCTTCAATCACCCCCTACCCCACCCTACCTTTCCCCGGTCGAGGTTCACTAGTACTAACTCCTGTAAAACTTTCAAGATCATATCTGATACATATCTGGTTCTTGAGATAGAAAAATTAAATTTTTGAAAAAAAATGGCTTTTCCTCCACTTCAAAAAATTATATATTTGGACCATGCCCCTACAAAAACCAAGTATAATTGCCAAGTTTCTGCTTTCCATCCCAACCAATTCTCAAGGTATTAAAATCGGAACATTTTGCTATTCACCCTCAATCACCCTGCTCCTTGTAGGTGATGCATAAATTCCGAAATTTTTTCTAAAGTATTTCTTGAGAAATAATAAATTTTTTCGACGTTTTTGGCCACCATTCTCCTATTTTTGATCCGATTTTAATTTTGTTTCGATTTTTGAGGATCTGTTGACTTCCCCTTTAGTTTGTGGTGAAAAATCAAAAACCCAAAAATTTAATTTTTACGAAACTGCAATGTATTTCCAAATTCTCTTACAATTGTCCGATTTTAACAAGTGACCACTTATTTAGATTAAAATTACTGGCGCCTCCTGGAAGGCAATACTGATTTTTCTTTTTCGATTTTTTGGCTTCTTTTTATTTGTACAATAATTGTTGTTTTTTTTCAATGTTGTGTATTTTTGGCACAACTGTTTGGTTTAATAAGATAAAACGCCAAACTTCTCTGTGACACAATAAACACATTCAATTTTGATTGATATAAATTTTTACAGCAACATCAGACAACAATATCTTTCAAATTTATTAAACAAGGTCTACATTTTTATATATCTATGAAAAATAAACGATTTAAACACTTTTAAACATTTTTAAATCCCCTGCTGATTTTACAACAACAAAAAAAGAATTCATCAAAGCATTGGATAATATCCAGAAAATTGATAATAAACGATCGGAGTAATTCCTTTCAAAACGCGTTAGTGAACAAATTTTACACATACCTACTATTACAAAAAAGCTAGATTGTCGGTATCACAATTCACAACTATTTTATAATGAGGGTATAATACAACTCGGTACAGGCAGACAATAGTTGACCGGGTGGAAAAAACGTCGAAAAGATACTCCGGCTCCTATAACATTTGTAGCCAACTTAGTGTAGTAATAGCGTGCATTCAGGGCCTCTTGTATTTGCATATGACATCATTAACAACAATAAACGCCGGGTAATTGATGATCATCCGTCAAAGGTATCAAATTCTGAACAAGAATCCATTAAGCAAGACACATATTGAGAGATATCGCGCACTAATATCGCGTCGACTCTGCTGGTGCTGCGCTATGTCCGTTTTTTTTTTAAATACTCGGTTCACCTCTTAGCGATGGTAAAGCATCCTAAGACGCTTGTTTTCTTTTTGGTTACCTAACTTAAACGCTAATACTTTCCGATAACTAAGAATAAGGGAGACCGGTGCTAGTACATCACAGTAAAAAAAATCCATTGAATTTTACATCTTTTGGATCTATGCGACACATTTTCAAGTAAATTTACATTTGAATGTAATATTAAATTTTCGGTCGGTAAATTTCAATTTGTTAGTACTAAATTTCAACTTCGAATGCAGCAAATTAACTGTATATTCTCTTGAATGTAAACTCTAAAAAAGTGTATAATTAGCATTTTTGACCTTTGTGATACACACTCTTAAAGTTAGATTAAACACAGAGAGACGTTCTACTGCTTTCAACTGTGTCTTTTTCAAATAAAACTTGTCAAAACCATATTCTTCGAACCACTCTCTCCCCTATACTACAAATAAATTATTTTCTTATTTTATTTCCATTTCAAAAATTGTTACTTACGATGATGAACTGTGTGATTATGAACTTTTAGTGGCATATGAAAAGCGTAAAAACGTTATGTTTTTTTGGTTGACTTGTTTTTTGAATGGAGGTCTACTACACAGGTATTCATATAGATATTTTATATGCAACGCACCAAAGATTTGGATACCCCTCGACAAATGTTTGAAACAACTCATTAATATCATGGTTACAGGAGGTCTTCAAAATCATGTATGGTCTGAGATAAACGTGACAGCATGGATTGTAAGGAATTCGCAATTGCACACCAAACATTGTGTATCTTATCCGATTGGAACGAGTGAAAATCAATTAATAATAATCGGTGGGACGAACGTTTGATAGTAACCAGCTGGAAAGGTGTTTTTTTTTATAGTTTAGTATAGGTATACCCTCTAACTTGTTTCGTCCAAAAAAAAAGGTATGTAGGATTTTCTTTCGGTTTTTTTTTTTTAAGTTCTTAGAGAGTTTGTTTCTGGTTTCTCGTTTGTGTTGTTAATGTTTCTTTCTGCAGACGGTGTGACTATTGGGTGTAACTGTACGGAAGTAAATTGTTTTCAGGGAGGTTCATGACATTTAAAATAATTTTAAGGTCAGTTATTGAGAAAAAAATTTGTCAAAAGAGCTAATGAACATTTTGTTGATCTCTGATCGTGTACAATAATTTTTGTCAATTACTGATTTTGACATATTGGCAGATTGACACTGTAGTAGGTGATGTATTTATATAGTATGTTGTTAGTGAATCATTAATTGCGTGAGAATTTTTCGCCTGTCTATTCGTTATTTATGTTGTTGTGATGAATTTCAATTTCACTTTCGTTGACGTACTATTTCAGGTTTTTTTGTGTGGTAGGTAGTTTTGTTTTTTGACATTGAATTATGTATAATTATCTAAATATGCGTATTATTTTTATTAAAGGAGTTGTTCATTCCGTATAAAATATAATTTTTGAATTATTCCTTAGAGAAGGTCCAGCCAGTCATAAGAGATGTACAATGCAACAATAAGTCAAATTTTGCCAGCTCTACTTGGATGTTTCCTTTGAAGAATTCTATCGGATCCCGCGAAAGTTGTATTATTGCTAATAAAGAATAAAGTATAATACAGTCTAATTATAATAATAATAGGCAATTGTTATCGACTGAAGTTTAAAAACAATTCTTTGACTGTAGATAATTTTATTTTTCCGCATTTTGTTTTTTCGCATTTTAAAGTTAGTATTACACTGTATGCCACTATGTCAAATATTTGACCATTCTGGTTGGAAATTGCAGTCACATAGTACGTCACATAGAACGTCAAATTTTTTTTTGTCACATTAATATTTTTTTGCTGTTTTTTGATAAAAAAATTTGACTGAAATTTTGGCCGAAATTTGTTTTAGTCAAATATTTGATACCGTGGGTTCCCATACCATGGATATGCTAGAAACTTGAAACTTTGAATTTAAATAGAGCTTGACAACCGGAAACATTTACAATAAATAAAGGTGACATCAGTGGAGGGATATCTACTAAAGTGTATGCAGTGATTGAAAGCTAGAATTGAAATATTTTAAAGTTTATACCTTCTGGATTGTTTACGCCGAGAAATCAAAACTTGTAATTAATTTAATAATTAATTAATGATTAATTAATGCCAAGGAAGTGTAAATTTTTTTTTAAAATTTTGAGATGAAAAAGTGGCTTGTGAGGCCGAAAAAAAATTGATGGGTTAGTAGGTAGTCCGACATCAAAGAGATGAAATTTCAAGAACATTTCGAAGGAGTAGTAGAGAATTTAACTGTAGAATTTTTTTTTTTTTTAAATAACCATGTCAAGAAAAGCTTTGGATACGATCTTGAAATTTATGCAAGAGGTTGGTGTGCAAACATTCTGATTTTATGCCTCGAGAATCATGGTGTTGAACCTTCATTTTTATTGATATGTATAGTTGTTTGAAGGGGTAGAGAAGGGGTACTTTTCACAAATTCCCCCATATCTTATAGCTCTGAAGGAATATGTAATTGTATTTTACTCCATTGAACTTTTCATATAATGCTTAAGTATTAATTTTTGTTTATTAAGGGAAAGTGTTAACTCTTCGTTGTTACACATCTGCATTCAATCTTGGTGGTCAAACTGAGTCGATTCTACCCTGTCAAAAAGTTAAAAATGGTATTATGACCAAACTATTCGCCCGAAGTGGTTAAAAAAAATTACGAAACACAATCTAGATGATGTCCCAAAAATTAATTTATAAGAAATAAAATGGCGACGTGTTAAACAAATTTCATGAAGAGCTGAAAACGTAAGAAACACTTTTCGCAAAAAAAAAAATTATAGCTTCGTCAATGTTTAATATATTTTAATCAAATTTTGACGCTTCACTTCTTAGATGTGAGCCGTTCCTTTTTTCTTATAATGAGATATTTAAGGTTAAGCATAGTGCGCGTTACAAAAAAAGTATTTATTTAAATATAAGAAGAGGAACCATTTTACACCCAAAGTTTGTCGTCGGGTCGATTCTACCCAATGTAACCACGAAGGGTGAGTTTGTATGCGTTATCACGAATTCTGATCTATCTCTTAGGTCTTACAAGATACCGATTTCACTTTTACTTGCACTTGTATTTTATTTAACCTTCCAAAAACTAATTTCAGGCTTTTTAAATTTTTAGCAGCTATAGGTTTTCACAAATACTGTCATATCTTTTAAGTCTGATGAGATATCGGAAACTACGCGGAAACTAAGCGTCTTGTAACTTTCTGCATTATTTCAATGGGCTGGACTGTAAGCGGGTTGCATATTTTTTCACGAATTCCTCGATATTTCTTAGTTCTGATAAAATATTAATTTCAATTTTTTTTTTGGGCTTTTCATACAATCGCCTAAAAATCAGTTTTAGGATTTTTTGGATTTTGGACAATAAGGTGGTGTAAAAGGGTTGTATGCGTTTTTAGGATATTCTTTTCATCTTTTTGTTAATTTTTCTGACTTATTTGTCATATTCGACTTTTTGCCGTCACTTTTTATGATGTTTTTTTTGAAACGTGTAAATTGTAGCCTAGTTTAGACTATGACCCGTCACAGTTGGTCCAAAATTGTGACTCTACGATAAAATTATGATGTGTGATTGTACACAGGAGAGACGAAATAATTTGAATTATAATGCATCTTAATAACATTGAAGATTGGAGTACTACCTGATGGATCACCATTTCCCACATTGCTTAATTCCATAGGTTTTTTTAAATTTCAGAAAATTTACCCGACAAATGCAATTTCTACTGTAAATACCTTTAACTGGGAGTACACCTACTGAAGAAAAATAATCAATTAAACCAGAAATTTAACAAAAACTGAATAAGGTTGACTGCAAACCGCGTTCTTTCAATAGTCAGTCAAACCTACTGGATCCTTACAAAAACCCATACCACCCGATATGGGGTGAAACCGAAACCGGAGGGCTATACCTTCTTCTACAAACGTCTGAAATTCATTCGACTCTGTCTCTATTTGGCATGAAAAATGACCTCAAATTGATTTCAATACACGAGCGCATATAATTAATGATCAATGCAAAACTTTCAGTCACATAAGCGCGCATTTTTTTCCATGAAAATGTCGAAGAAGGCGAAAAAAAACCCACATATAAAATAATTCAAGGGACATCGGGCGAAACTATAGTAGGGATCAAAAGGACCTTTGGTGAGAAATTATCCCTGGTCTGCAAATATTGCCAAAATGATGGACAAAAAAACATCGATGAAGGATATGCCGCCGAATGAAATGGTCCACACTTTAATCGTATTACTTTTAATGATCATTACACAAAAAGACGTGGTAGGAAGCTCGACCTGCTCGAAATTAACTGACGTCATGTGTTGATTGGTATACTGCACAGATATTGAGTTATTACAGGTGAAAATATCGATACCCGTAACCTGTACGTACAGAAAAGAAGTTGTTTTTTAAAATTAGGTGTTGCTGCTAAGCAGATAAGTGCTCAATTATACACGTATCGGTGTGGAGATGGTGCCATGCACATATTTCGACTTTAAGTACGAAATTGCCTTTAATAGGTTGGCGATCCACTGGAACGTACCACAATGCGCCTATTTATTAACAAGTTTTAACATTCAATGTCAGCATCTTCAGTGATTAAACTGGCAGGGCGGAGACTGCATCTGCTATAAATGAAGACAGTAATTGAGCTTTATATTGATTACATTGGTAAACGTTGCCCCGGAAAATATATTATACAACGAACCAATCGTTCCTTGACAACTGAGAACGGAATGAAATTAAGTTTTTTCGCTGGCGTTGAAAATATAATTTCCGAAATTATATGTAATTTGATGTGATTACATCGAACTCTCCACTACCTGGACGAATTTGAATAAAAATTCGATCAGAAAATTCATATTTTGTATTATGTTATTTTACATCTACCTAATTATTAATTTCTCTTGACAATGTATCGCAGTACATTATTTTAATAGTATCCCCTTAAACTTAATCTTTGTTCTATATTCGTAAAGGACTAGCGTCAACTGCTTTCTTAATCCATTATCGACCTGTTTGCAGACATGGTTTTAAGCTTTCGCTCCTGTTATGCCGGATCCCTACTGAGTACAAATATGTTTTTAAATTTTCATAGCCTAACCCAACCTCTTAGGGGCTAAATATCGAAAAACCCTGAAGTCCATTTTTTAGCAACTATATAGAAAGCCTGATAAAGTAAAAAACGATACGATACCGCGAAAGACCTAAGAGATATGTCGGAATTCATAAGAACGCACAGCTTCATTTGCATTAACACTGTCTTAGGTTGTAAATTTAACAAACTCCTGAAATTGATTTTTAGACTATAATATGAATTTTAAAGCCCTTGAAGAAAAATCGAGTTCGATATCTCATTTGACCTAAGAAATTTGTCGGGGTTCGTGAAACCCTATACAACCTTACATTTTTAGACGATTAAGACCCTTAGAATAAAAATCAAGTTGATATCTCATTTCACCTAAGAAATATGTTGGAACTTGTGAAAACCTATACATCTTTACATTTTTAAGCGATTAAAGCCCTTAGAAGAAAAATCGATTTTAATATCTCATTTGATGTAAGAAATATGTCGAAATTCGTGAAAACGTATACAACCATAACCACCTTATACGCTCTGTCTTTGCAGCAAATAATTCGACATCAAATATGAAATAAATTTTACACTTTCTGAAATTCAATTAAAAATTATGAAATACAATTTACGTATTTTGAAATTAAGGTTCTTCGAGTACTTACCCACTTTCAATCAATTTTAAGAAGAGATTCAACCCTAAGAGATATGTCGGAATTCGTAAAAACGTACAGTTTACGTTTAAATTTCCCCTGTCTTATGTTTTGAATTGAGCGAAATCCTGAAGTTGATTTTTAGACGATTATATATAGCCCTTGGAAAAAAATCGAGTTTGATATCTCATTTGGCCTAAGAGATATGCCGGAATTCGTGAAAACGTATACAACAACAATATACGCTCTTACCTTTGCAGAAAAGAATTTGACTCCAAATATGAAAGAAAGTTCTGAAATATAACTTACATAATCTGAAAATAAGGCTATTCGAGTACTTACCCACTTTCAATCAATTTGAAAAGAGGTTCAACCCTATGAGTAGCCTCCTAGCCGTCAGCACATTAAACGAAGTTCTAGTTAAAATTCAATGCCATCGAAGAATGAAAGAAACGTGTCCAAACCTACTCCACACTTTAGTCATAACGTTCGATAATGTCTTCATGCTTTGACTACTGTTGTACTCGCAAAAAAGTCAATTTCAATAAATTTTCCTTAATATTCGTTGCATCCTTGAATCTTCAGAAGGACGACACCGATAAAGTCCGATGTTGTGTATCAACTGTTTTCCCATTAACCAATGTTTTCAGTACAAATTCGTCATAGATTTCGTTCTAACCTTGGACATGGTCTTTTATATTTTCCGTAGTTTGTGTAAATCTTGAAAAGTTAAATCCTCAATTATCGGTGTAAGTCGTTGTTGTCGTCGTCGTCGTCGTCGCATGCGGACAATCTTCGATGAAAAACTGCAGCCCAATCCGAATGTAGTGTCCATAATTGTTTGTTTTTCTGTTTACTATGTCGTCTTTTATCCGAAGACATTAGCAAGTTATGTTCGCAGCGTGAAATATATCTCGTCCTTGACTGTAATGTCGAAACACCCAATAAAGACGGGTCGCGTGAATTTACTGTCGAAGCACACGCACTTTTCACATTTTCGTCCATCAATTTTCAAAGGTAACTTATCTATAGGTATTTTCTCAAGTCGGAAAATTTTAGTGAAAGGACAAGAAAAAATCTACCTTCAAAAAGGACATCTACTTAGCGCAATATTGCGTAAGGACGTCTTCCGAACGATAAGAAAGACGTGATTCCAAGATCTTTCTTTTCTCGTACCGAATTCCTAATTTTATTCGTTTACAATTATTGGGTGTCATAATAATTTCGGTTTTATGACTTTATGAGAACCGAAGAAGTTCTGTATGAAGTAGCCGAAAGTAATAAAAGTGTAAGTCGGAGTGGTACACACTTAGGTCGTAGGCAATTTCTTCTTTTAACATAAAATTTCATTTGACTTGCATCCCAATATATGGCTTCCGTATGACAAACTGTTTCAGTCATTCAAACATGGTTTGGTGCGACAGTAACGTTTTCATATTTAAATTATTTTCATTTTTCAAATTTTTATTAATATGGGAAGTCAATTCTTTGTTTAAAAAAATTACCCATGCATCCGTTATTACTTGTAAAAATTTTATTTATAATAAAATATATACATAGTAGAGAACAAGTTTCAACTTTCATAGCATTAACCGTTCAAGCGGTGAACAGCAAGCCACGAAAAATTATCTGTGTCCTCTTCTTTTAACATTTCGGTACTAGTGGGTTTTCCAAATAAAAATTGAGTTCATGTAAGCCAATACGCTACCTTATAAGATCTAAGAGATTCGTCGGAATTCGTGAAAATTTTTGAGACCATTTCACATCCCCTAAGAGGTAAAAATGCGAAAATGCTGATATTATTTTGCATGCGACTACATTAAAGTTCAGTGGATGTAAAATCAAATTCGATATCTCCTCGCATAAATAGATTTGTTGGAATTCGTGAAAAAAACATGTAACGCTCACTCCACTCACTTCATTGGCAGTTGAATGCTAACAAATTCTGCAATCAGTTTTTTGGCAATTACACAGACGAGTAAGCAGTAGTGGGAAGTAAAAATTAAAATTATATTATTAGACCTAAGAGATATGATGAAATTCGTGAAAACTTATAGAAATCTTTACCGCTTTCTCAATGGTTGAAGAGCAAAATATTCTGAGAACTATTAATATGCAATTACCTAAAAAACCAGTGAAAGTGAAAAGTTATTCGATATCTAATTATACTGAAGGGATATGGCGGAATTCGTAAGCGGTGCAGCTACCTCCTTTCTTCTTCAGGATTAAATTTTAAGAAAATCTTGAAACTTATTTTGCGATTATAGAAAAATTCCGAGTAACCGTAGATCTAACGGACGTGACGGAATTCGTTAAGACATATAATACTCTTTTATACGCGGAGTCGAATAGCCAAATATCATAAAATTGGTTTTTAGACTATTATTTAGAAAGCCTGTGGAAATGATAAGCAAAACCTTATTTGATAACTGGTAAAACATACGGAATATGACGGAATTCGTGAAAACCTAGTGGGTACTACGTTTATTTTAACAGTATATGTCAGGTTAAATAACAATAGAAATTATATTCCAATTTTACTTATGAAGCCAAATAAATATATTACAAAGTTGCAAGATTTTCTGAAGGAAGTAAACGATGAACGTTTATCGAATCGCTGTCTCGAACAAATATAAATACACAACGAGAACATCAAGTCATGAATGTAACGCACCAAAAATTCAATTAACGCATATTTACTCGGTGTGTTGAGTATTAGCACATTAGCACGTTTTGTAGTCGAAATAAAATTATAAACGATTTATTCGGAGGAGAAAACGAAGAATTCGCTTACATTAATTTTTTGCAATGAATCAAATCTCGATAATTAAGAAACAGTCGGATCTAAGCTAAGCACGAACGCACTATCTGAGCAATCTGTAGCGCATCTAGTTTTCATGTCTCTCTCTATCGCCAGACTTTATCTTAATTTGGCGCAAATATTTTAATTAGAAAATGTCAGAATAATAACAGAGATCATTAATTTAATTAAAAGAAAATTAATAAAAGGAATAATTATGAAGAGTCAGTCGTTTAAAGTATATCTAAGGTACCCTACGTGAAAATCACGTGCTAGCGCTACTAAGATACTACGAAGGTCTGATGATTGCATTAAATTTCTTTAGATACATTTTGCATATCTATAAATTCGCTCCCATGGTGGGATAACGTACGGTCGAATTTGTCGGTTTTTATGCGTTTTATTGAGTCGCGTTTGTTAGGTAAAAACGAGATATCGCACGGCCCATGTAAGCTCAATGGTCCAAAACAGTCGCCACATTGCAAGCAATTTTCTTACTCGGAAAACAAACGTCTGTAAGATTTCTTATAGATTTGTAAGAAACCCCGGAGACATCTTTACGGATGCTGTTCGGTTTTATTTTTGTGTCCCGAACTTCAATGGATTCCGATCTTTTTGCGTAAGTAATTTGTGTTTTGATAAAACTGAATCTGGTCGACAGTCAGAAAAGGTAGTGGTTCGTTTTGGTTTTATTTTTTTTTCGAAGGGTACGATATACTAGGAAAATTATAATTAGACGAGAAGAAATTAAAACGGCAGATTTTATGGCTCCAAGAATAGAAAGAACGATGAAATTAGGTCTTAAGGATAATATTTTATTGCGATTTTTTTTTTTTATTTCATTTCGATTTTGTCGTTAAAGTTATACTTACTTTGAAATTGCACAGATTGCTTACATTGAAATTGCACAGAGACAATGAAAAGTTGATGAAAACACAGTAATCAGTAGATGAAACTAAAATTATTTTAACTGAGAAAAATCGACAACCCAGCAAACAAAAAGGTTCGGAATGATATTAAAAAGATATCTGTAGTAGATATCTTTGTCTGATCGATTGCGATACGATAAAGTGCAAAATGTCCATTCGGTGCGATATCTTTCTAGAGATAAAAATGGGTGAAGGGGAAATTTGTGATTATGTACATCGGGCAAAGTAGTTTTCATATAATATTTATTTTTCGGAACCTAAAATGCATAGGTTTCTCTTTAAAATATCGCAAAGATCACCTTTTTAGAATAACTCGACTAAGCATCAATAATTATCTCCATCCAGATATCGCTATGATATCTTTTACTAATCTTGTGAAAGACTTTCGTTATAATCTCCTATTAGAGAAAGAAGGCGATAACCGACGATATCATTACGATATTGTCACGAAGATTATCATCAAAAATGTTTGCTGGGAATGCTTTATATTGAGAAACCTTACAAACAAGCCACCTAGGGGATTCACTTATGGTCCACCTACATGATTCATTTATGAGTAGAAAAACCGTTTGCTTAATGATTCACATTAGACTCGTAGACGAATTAATCTGTAAAGATATACTTCACCTGGGTGAATCGTTGGTAGGGCACTTGCGATACTTTTGGTTTGTTGTGCTAGAACAAAATACTTAAACCTAGAAAAAATAAGTACGGAAATTGGTGGTTAAATAACAGAATTAAATTAAATACAATTAAAAAACGAGCTAATTGGAGATAATAATTAGAAAAAAAGGAAATATAAATTTACGTAAGTTACAAAATTTTAAAATATATTCATAGTTTTGAAATTTACTATGTCGAAAAATTTCATTTGTTACACAGAATTTGTTGCTACTTACACCAAACAAATTAGTGAATTACACATTACCAAATTTGTTATGTGCTATTATTAATTTGTTTGAACTATTACCAAAAACTATATTGATAATCCAAGATCCCTGAATAAGGTAAGGCCACCTCCGGATATGTTTAGAGACGACATAATCTCAGATACTAATATTGACTTTTCTTCCTCACAGTAGACTCACGACTTTTATGATTTCTTCTAGTGCAGTACCTAAGAAATTTTTTTCTTTGCCTTTTTACTTTTACAACTTAATGAGGGTGCAATAATTGTGCGTTCCGTGTGCTCACTTAAGACGAAAAAAGTAGGCATTTTCGGGCGTGCGACTGGGTACACTTCAGATGAAAATTGCCGCTACCTTTGACCTTATCCTTCAAGCAATTAAGCTAATAAACATTCGAATTATATTGCTCTGCGTCGTATGCTTTCTTCGTTTCAATGTTGAAAAACGTTTGAATTTTGGACAAAAAAAACGTTTGAAGAAATGGAAAGAAGAAAATATGACCTTTCCTTCGAAGAAATGTTATTGGTACGAGGAGTTGGTCTTTTATATATATTTATAATGTTTTTTTCATTTACTGAATTTTTTTTAAAATATGCTATAATTAAATCTAACAGATAAAAATAAAAAAATAAGAGTTATTTTTGTGCTTAAAGGGGCTCACATCCAGTTTACCACTGGATTATTGGTTATCCACTCGTGATCAATTAGTTAATCTGTAAAATAAAACCGGTGACTTAAAATACTAACGCTCTTATGACACTGGCTATTTAGCGGCTATTTCTT
Organism: Beris chalybata; assembly: GCA_949128065.1. Classification (NCBI taxonomy): domain Eukaryota; kingdom Metazoa; phylum Arthropoda; class Insecta; order Diptera; family Stratiomyidae; genus Beris; species Beris chalybata. Next base: position 139,958,927 of record OX421894.1, read on the forward strand.
AAGTGCAATAAAAGTACAATAACTGCCGCATCGTGCGACAAGGCGAACAACATTAAAAGAAAGAGATACCACTCTTTCCGACGCTTGCGGCATCTAGTTACCAAAATTAACAACTGCATTGTTAAGAAAAATGCCGATTTAAGCGCGTTTCATAACATAACATGACACTTTCCACAACTTATACGTACCGAACTGTTAAAAACAAGTCTGTAGCAGTTCAAAAATCCATTGGTAGAAGGGTTTTTCTTGGATTAAGTGCTAGAATGTTGTGAAACACTGCTCGAATGCGCTATGTTGCGGCTAGTTCTTGACAGTACTCACTTTATACTACTCGCACTGTCTCTCTCACACCAAAGTCTAAATTGTATGTTACATCTTCTATCCCTCTCCATTTGGATTTACTAGCCGCAAAAATAGCCAGTGTCATAACTGCATAAGTTACATAAGTAACGTATCCTTTGCCAATTGACGACAGATAACTATATTACAGATACAAGATATTATGCTCCATTTCGAGTCACTGAAAACTACAATAAAATTTACTTCAGTAGCAGAATTATATACAGGAAGCAAATTTTAACTTTCTGGCATAAGGTGTTCACGCGATATTTTGCACTATATCAGCTTTAGATAGTTAGTTACCAAGTTCTAACTTCCTGTCATCAATTTTGGAAATGAAATGTTACCATTCCACCGACATTTTCCACTTACCATATTTTAACTATACTGGTCTGTGGATTCTGTCCGACTTATAGATTCTAGGAAGGGTTTTTGATTACCCGAGAATAGATGGGATTTCCGAGATACATTTTTGTTAACTAAACACTTCGGTACTATATTGCTATTCCAAAAAGATTTGCTTTACTCCAATGGGTTGCTAAATTTTTCAAGAGTAATTCCTTGATATTTTTTGAAAGAATAAATATATTCCACAGGATGGATCCAGTTTCAATATCCTCGGAAATATAAACTGATAAAAAAGTTTATGTAGAACTTAACAGCTTTGTTTAACGAGGGTCACTTTAGAGCGTATTAAATTTTTAACGGTTACAGGTTTTAATTTTGTTACCTACCTTAGTTACCTACCTTAGTTACCTATGCAGCTTTTGTAGACAATTATATGGCACAAAAATCAAATTAAAATGGCATTATAATATTGGTGTCTTCTAAGAAAATCTCATTGATCGGAGAATTTTAGCGGGCAATAATAGGAACAGTTTGTTTCTTGAAGTGAATTTCTCAGGATCGAGTACAGTTACAATATCGACGCTTACATCCATGGAGATATGTATATGTACTAGACATGACGAGCAGCGACTGTTTTGAAGCCAGAAGATTCCTCGCAAGGCACCGGCAATAAACACTATGCTAATATTAGCATCTTACTCACATTTATGTCATACTTCGGTTTTGAACACAAAAAACGCCAAACATTTGTATACTATTCTACTATTTGCATTTCAGTGCCACCTGGCATCAAACGCTCCATACAAAAACGTCGAAATTTGTTTTGAAATACTACAAAATGCTTTATACAAAAATTGCATCTTGCCGTCTCCAGTATGAGTATCTCCTGTATGAATCAGTTAAAAAGTAATTTAATCCAATCTTAAATTTTCTGACCGATAATTTAATTTTTTTGTACCACACCAATAAAGGTGCATCCATATTGTTGATTATTTTTATTTAAATCCATTTGTCGCCGCACACGCCGTCATTGTATGACTTATGTACTCGAGATATGAACTTACAGTTTGTTTAGTCCCAAAATATTATTAACCTTCTATAAAAAAAATCCTCTTCCAAAATCAGGACACCGTGCGACATCTCTATGTGAAACTAACCAACTAATCTGCAAGGATGGTTCGTGCAAAACCGGGACTAACAACCACCCCATTGGGCGCACATGCACGCACACAAACTGATGCCTTCCAATCGGATTGTGGAAAACGGAGAACTTTTTCACCATTTAAATTCTTATGGTTGTCGATTCTAATTGGAACATAAAAATAGTATGATATATATTTAATTAATTGCAATTGTTAATTATGTACTTAAAAAGACAAAGAAATCAAAAAAAATAAACACTAATGAGAAAAAATTGCTCTAAAGAAGCTTTCGCCAAACTGAACGACTGCAATATCGAAGACACAAACCAAATTTGTCGATATTACAGTTCCCTCTCATCACACGTTCATGTGGGACGGAACTTTCTTCTTTTCATGGATAGACGGCGGCGACCGGTTCGTTTAACTGCCGCCGTTTCTTCTTGTTAGTGCGCCTTATATTCCAACATGACGTCGATTCTAACTAATTAGCTTCAATTTATTTTATTATAATATTTTCCAACAATGGAAAATTTTCACACTTAATTTAATCACGTCGCTCCTGTAATTTTCTTTAGCTTGCCAGCCGCACATGAACAGCTTTTTCTAATTGTTTTTAGCCGCGCGATGATTTGAAATTTAAAAGGTACAACAAAAAAAGTGAAATGTTTTCCATATTTGATATGCGAAAATCGTATGGAAACGTTTTCTACCTACCGGTTGGTGAAGGATTTTTCACGTTTTTCTCGTGAAAGTTAGATAGATATTGGCTGGCTAGTTTCCTTTACATACTGTAGATGTTAGGAAGTAAGGTACCTACTACCCACCAATGAAATTAAATGATAGTCTCAAAACCGTTGGCACAGATAAAGGCAATAAGAAGATTGAGCCTGATCTTAGGTATCTCCTCTTAATGAATCACAGAACCACCTAATCTTCTATTCCAAAGCGTGTCTGTAGAAGGCACAAATGAAGTCCATGTCCAATAGAAATTGCACTGTACAGAAAAGCCAAAAATCGTTAAAAAACAAAATATCTGTCATGTCTCAAAACATCTCATCACATTTATTTCTTGACCAACGGAGACCGCTTTAGGCGATAGAATTAAAATTTTGCCTACTTCCATTTCCTACAACTTGCACGTAAAAAGAACATTGATTTTTAAAGTCAGTCACTCATTTCTTTAGCTGGCATACAAATGTTCTTAAAAATATTGTTGTTTCTTAATTTTTATCGCCTTATCAACACCTTAACCTTAACTCAACAATGCGTCGCGTTATTCATATGAAATCTTGGCTGTATGTAATAATAATTTTTTTCCGCAAGTAATTAGGAGAATAATTGTTTGACAAAACCTCGACCTACTCATGTAGCTGCCATACAAATGCCGTTGGAAAATTTGTACATCCACACAGCAAATCGGTCGGTCGTTAATTCACATATACAGTCGAAATATTTAATTTCGTTTCATTAATTGGAAGAACATACCTACAACTTCCTTTCTGAAGTTCCCATAAAGAAGTACTTAAAATATGGGCTCCATAACAATTTCAGAACACGTTCCGGTAAGAAACTAAAAATTTCCAAACTGCATTTTCTTAATAGTCGAAGCTTCGAAGAAGATAAAAATTGCTGGACTTCTTTTCAGTTACCAAAAAAAGTTTGGACCGACGTTGTGAAAAATAACCCCAGATTTAATTACTCAAAAATTGAAATTAAAACAGGTCCAGAAAATTTAGAAGGTTGGAGCAATTTTCATTAGATATCGAAAATTTCCGGAAAAAAACGATAAGGAAAAGATTGGGGAAAACAAACGTAAATTGCACGTTAAAAAGAAAGTTGAGTTTTGTTGTCATGTGGGACCAAGGAAATTAAAACCGCTTTTTCGTCTTGAGAGCTAAAGGAATATTTCTAAACTCCAGATCAGATTTATAGAGACATGTTGCTTAAGTTAGTTCCAAAAGTTTCTATCATATTTAACAAAGCCTTAGACGAAAAATTCATAATTCGTTCATCCAGACAAATCTTAGGTATTGGAAGAATCGACCTACATCCTTAAATAGCTCCCATTAATATGTTCTAAAAAATTTCTGCTTAGTGAATTGATCCAAAACTGGAGATCGTATAAGACTATAATAAGAATTTTTTTTTATGAGTTAAGGATCTAACTAATATCGATTCACTTCCTTGAATAGCTATAGGTACCATATAAATTTCATTCAAAATAGAAGTTAATAGAAATGTACCCTTTCTTTTATAAATACGAACTTTACGAATTATCCGATTATTACGAATTATCCGATTATTATTGAGATCTCCTAAATTCGGTAGACAATTGAACAAACAGACTTATAACGTCATGAACAAGATCGTATAATTTTTTTCTTTCAGTTCTTATTAGTGCTGATTGATACAGTTCTGATTATACAAATTCGCAACCAAGGAGTTGGTAATTTTTTTCATATTGCAACAGAGTTTATTGCCAAAAATGTAGAATAGAGAATCACTAAATTTTGAAACCGTTTTTGATAGTCCGGAAAACTTAAAAATTATAAAAACTCGGCATTTTCTTATAGCTTCTGAATGGATGTGAGATCTATGTTAAATCAAGTTCAAAAACATATCTTCATTTGATAATAGTGGTACGAGTAATGCACTTTCATGTTGGCGTAAGGTACATAATTTTCTTTTCGAGACATTAATCCTAATAACGAATGCCATGAATTCCAACACCGAAGTCACCAGTCCAATCGCGCAACCTGAATAATCGATTCACGAGTACTTCAATATAATAATCAATAATCTTTTCAGTTCTACTTCGATACTTAAATACAGAATTCAGATTTAGGTTTACTGATTCAATTCCGATACAGTACCGAGGAACGAAATTGCTTCACAGATTAAGTTGAAAAATAAAGAAAGTCAATTTTCTTTCCCGATGGCATTCAGTACTGTACTCGATTATTTATAGCTCGAATTCAGTTTGACGGTATTCGTTCTGGCGTTTTTCAGAACTTAATTGCAACTAATCCTCAAATCCCATGTAGTAATCTGGTTTGAAGGCACCGATATAGGGTTACTACCTGTTAACTAGCCAGAACTTACTACATAGCGCGTCGGTAACCGTTCGTAAATTTTACGAAGAAGATTGCAAAAATGTTGTTTGTTGTGTTCTCAAAATCTTTTCCCATGACCTCATTTACAGAACATTACGACAAAAATTCTGTCGAATTCAAACCTACTTTCTCCCAATTACACTCAAAATTATGATTTTACTCGAATATTAATAATCAAAAATCATGTAATAAAAGAAAATACATATTTACGCAGAAGGTACTTTGTCGACTGAGTATAAACTTCCTAAAGATCCAAATGCACAGTAATTTGGTGATAAAAAATGCCGAACGAAATTGTTTTCTTTCTTCTGATAAAGGCGTACCATTTGAATAAGGAAAGCAATCACCTGCACGCAACTATTCAATCAACTTGGCATAAAAGAATTTAAGAAATGAGAGAATAACGCCCTAATGATGACCATGCCTCTTTTTATATGTCCATTAATGGGCCATGGAAATTATATAAAAAAAAACCTCCCAACCAAAAGCAGGGAAACTTAATATAAAAAGATACTGTGAAAGACCGAACTGATAAGCTAGGAGAAGATTGCATTAAGCCCTACGGCAAGTTAGTCTTCTTTTCTATAGCAACTAATATCTAGCTACCTTACTGCTATCTACAGATAATCTTTTAGAAAAGTCCATAAGACATTAGAAATTTTACTTCATACAAATCCGCTATTGGTTGAATCTTGGCACACTAATGTTTAATTCTCATGTCCATAAGACCTACAACATGGACGACGGCGACATACATGGAAAAAACACTGTGAAATGGGAGTAAGGTGTATTTTACGGCTGCAAGAGATCTGAGGTGCACTGATGCACCTACCTATGTAAATGCAATACTTCGTACCAAGTTAATGGCGAAAAGAGCGTGTAATCAAATGGCCACGCTCATTTAAAGTTTTCCGTTTTTATTTCTGTTTAACTATCGCAATGCAGTGGAATAATAACGTTTTAATCGTTTGATTAATGTTCACGCACGCGAATTTCCGAGTTCCATTCTCGACGAACTTATTAATGTGATAGCAACTAGTTTCGCATTAAAAATATGGCGATTAGTTTGTTGCAACTGAAATATGCCAGGAATGAAAATGGCTTGTGATAAAGTTATATTAGAATCGATTAGTACGTATCAATTTCATTTTATTCTGATTTAATTCAGGAATTCGTGGCAGTAATTACCAACTTTATTTTCAAAATCTAGAAGAGCAAAAAGTATGATCAAATTTTCTTCAGATCCCATACAGCCCCTTATAGGCTTGACCGCCGGTGATAATCCTTAAATCAGGTGAAATTCGGTTGAACATAGGCTTCTAATGAAAGTGGTGTGACTAGTCAGCTCTAACTTGAACAAAAAATCGTTCAAGCTGTTACTGGATGAAGAAAGGCTGTCATTAAAAACTACTGAGACTAGAATGCCTCAGGGCTCGACTCTATGTCCCTTGCTATTCTCTGTTTGTATGAAAGACACTGTTTCTTGGACAAACAAAACTTTGGACAAAGTTTTTTTTTCGGACAGATTTTTGGGTAGGTTCTTCCATCAGTCTTATCTGGTGTTCCACCACAAATAGACTAATCAAGTGGACTGATAAAAAACAGGTAACAGCGTGGGGCAAGAAGGGGCACTTGTTCCCAACTATATTCCACCAATCCTCAAAATGATAAAATCATAAAATGATAGAAGGTATGATTTGCCAATCAAATGTGACTTACTTAACTCTTTTGCTCGTGTCTTCTCGTTGCTAGAGGTTATTCAAATCCGGTTCGACGGACTAAAAACAAAAAATGTGTTTATATTTTAACACACTTATTCCAAAAATGGATCCTTTTTAGGTGAATAGTGGCGCACGGCAAATGATAGCAAAGGTGTTCATGGATATAACTTCGTGTATGTGTCTTTAGGTCGAGTGAACACTTTATGCATCCTTTATTTCAACTCAGCTAGTTTCTTTTATTCAGTGTTCGACACATAGGTTTCCCTTCTAAGCCACGACCTTGCTTCTCCCTACAAAACGTAGTATGGGCATCCTTCGGTAATAGTGCATGTCTGAGGCTGTATGCCAAAACAGGGATTTTGGACTTTGTCAAGCAATGCAAAAAAATTTCAAAATTTGTCAAAAGGCTTTATTACCATCTGCCTAAATGTGGTTTATATGGACAACTGAGAATTAGATACTGCATTGCAACAATTAATTGATTTCGACTCATGGATTGACTGCCACAGTCGTCCGGCTCAAATTCTGCGAAAATTTTTGGGCGTTGATGAAGTTCAAACTCCGCGGTAAACAAATCTGGAATGTGAATTATATATAGTTATTCCGACATGGAGGTCTTATGCTAAAACATTAGTAGGAAGTATGCATCAGATACGCCAAGCAGGCCAAGCAGTTGAGAGCAGTGTACAACTTTATTAATCATAAAGCGTTCTGGTTTATATCAAGTGCTACGTGCTATTGTTGTGAATCACCCATCCCAAATAGTACACCCTTTGGTCAAACAGAATGAATGTCACCTAGTATCACACTACAGGTCTATCGTGACTGTAGCCACTCTAGCCAGTACTTTTCGTACACTAATTACCATTAATTTCACTTAAACCATCACCGACAGGTAAATCAGCCTGGCACCTTATAAAAACAATTCATAAAAATCGTAAGTTGATTTTCTTAGTGAACGTAATTTTATTTAAACTAGTAAATGAAGGGTGTTCAAAGATGTATGACTAAATTACTACACGCATTGCACGGTTTATTTCCTACCAATAGTTTTATTAACGACTCTTCGACATGAAAAGAGGTAATTAAATACTTCTATTTAATCTATTACTGAATTTGGTTTTGAAATCGCAAACAACTGGAGTAAAGACAAAAAAAAATTGTTTGTGAAAATTTTTTTTTTACATTTCCACGAATTTCGTAATATCTTTTATGTCTGTCGAGAAATTTATTTCATTTTTACTTCTATGAGCTCTCCATGTAAGGTTCTAAAAGCAATTTTCCTGACTTCTTGATATAAGATCATACGGGGTTGTAGTGTAGTGGCGTGGAGCATTATCATCGTCACTGATATTTTTGTTGTCGACTGTGTAGAAAGATATTTTTGTCATAAATCGGAGTCGACTGTAATTTTATAAAAAATAAAAAAATCCCGATCTAGCTGGCTAAAATTCGGTTTTCCACACATGCAAATGTTAACCAGCATTTTATGTCCTAATTGTCTTAACCAATTAGGGAGTTTCAGGAAGGGTTATTTTTACCTGAATTTACTATAAAAGCCGTGGGCTCAGCTCAAAGTAGCCATTCGTAAGAAATCAGTTCTAACGGAAAAATATATATTACAAACTAACTGTGTTCACATAATTTTTTCGTGATTCTAAAGGAAAATTAAGAAATTTTGAAAATAGGATATTGAAGAAGCAGGTATGTATTTGATTTTTACAATTTATGATTTTTCAAGGATATATAGTTTTTGAACTAGATAGTTTTAAATTTTGTTATAATTTGAGATCTATTTTTTGGAAAAGTTCCATTTTCAAAATTGAAAAAGTTATATAACTCCGCACGACTCCCATCAAAATTTATGTGACAATATTCATTCTTAAGAAGTCACAAAAATTTTCTGCATATTTTTGCATATTTAGATTTTATAACAGTTTATGTTAATAACGGAAATTCGAAATATTGGTATTCTTAATATTCCTTTAGCAAGGTTAAAGGACTGAATCCTTGGTAAAGGCCTTGAACAGGTGTCACTCGAGTCCGTAACGATACAAAAAAATTAAAACAAATGTTGTCCTACCCGGAAAACTATTAATACTATTTTCAGTTAAAAATGTGATGTGAAAACATTCACCAAAAAAAATATATATTCATTTTCCATCAATTTTTTTTTTTGAGAAAATATGTTCCAATATTATTATTACTAAATAATAACTAAATAATACCATATTTTAAGATGAATGGATAATATAAATAATTTTGGACAGCTAGATCGTGCAAACGCCCCACTGTGCGGCGTGCAGACGGACTGATTTTTTTTTTTTTTGTTGCTTTTTTTATGTTTATTAGTCATGAATTGTATAGCAAATTGTTTTCTTTTTAAATCGATAACAATACTTTATTATTTATTATTAAAATAATAAACTCAAATGTAAGAATAGCCACGTCAGCAAAAGACGACCAGCTGCATTTTTTCACATTGATGACATTGTCATTATAAGTTGTTTGTTTTGAAAGACTAGAAAGCGTAAACTTCAAAGAATATAAAATTAGGTGCAATGACAATCCGTTTTCCGTGTTCTGTACGACCTGTAAAATGATATCTATGTATACATACCGGACCGTGCAAGTACTTCAGCATGCTTTAAATCAATAGGTAAATTATTAAATTGCTCATCAAATAAATTACTATACTAACCGTTTTGCATTACACGAGTTAAGTCTATTTGATTTCCAGGGCCACCTTATCCGCAGGGCAAAATTCCTATAGCCTTAGGGCGCAAGCCTTTTGGGGGCCGGCAATTTTTATTGATGTTGTGTTTTAAAATTTTTAGAAAATACTGGCCACAAGAACGCAGAAATGGCATATTGTATTTAAAGATATTTTCTGATTTAGATATTAATTTGGAAGATTGTAGAGGACTGTCTTATGAAAATGCCTCTATATGCGAGTACAGCGGCTTCCAAGCGCGCCTTAAATCTTACCAATTTTGCCATTTACGTACCCTGTGCAGCACATTCTTTTAATTTAATTGGAGAGTCGGGCGGACTGCTGCGTACAAGAAACTAGATTATTTCTATTTCTTCAAGTTTTAGTTTTAAGAAGGGGTGACGCACTGAGCCACCATGTATGTACACTAGGCTTTAAAAAGGACCCATAGCGATCCCTTGGGAGCCTCACAGGTCACTTAACATCCCCTAAACAACCCAGATTTCTAAAGAACTTGGCTAGCTTATCGTGATGCCCTAGAGACCTCAGGTCATTGGCGGATATAGAGGGGAGGGGAGGGGTAAGAGGGATTCCAAATTTTTAAAACATACATACTTCAACCGTTCTCCGATTTTTTTTTACTCTACTGCAATGTGGACTGTAATTAGCATTTACTGTAGTTCTGCGGTGCAAGCACAGAACAGAACAGTGATAAAAGACTATAACACAACATATTGCGTACAGGTAATAGGGTCATTTAATCAAGAATCGCCAAAAATGACGAAATTTATGAGCTTACCATCTCTGATTCTTTTAAAATAAATTTGTACTTTAAAAACTAGTAAAAAAAACAATAGGAATTTATTTTTTTGTTTCTATCTCATTTTTTTCGTTAGTTATAGAATGTTAAAGTTTTCACAAGAACGGTGCCCGAGTCCTCTTTGAAAATACATTTCTCTGGTAATTTTTATCTTAAAAATAGTAAAATATGGCTTATTTTAAAGAGGAAGGCTGTCGCAATAAAAATTATCATCGACATTTTTTTTTCAAGGAAAATGATTTTGTCCTTTATCCTTGAATATCTCAAAACGTTTTTTTATATTTTGTAGGTTATACTGTTTTTCAAAACATACCAAAATATTAACTTGCCCTGAGCTAGTTAATGAGCTTGATATTAAGCGTATGTTTTAAAAACTTACTACTAATTTTTATACTCTAGATGAACATATAGAGTATTATAAGTTTAATCCAGCCCGAAAAGTTTGTAACGCATAGAACCGAGCCGCGGACGAAAAAAAGTTATATATTATTTTAAGTTTATTTTTGGCCAAAACCCCCAAATCCGTTTGCTGTCCGTCCGTCCGTCCGTCCGTCCGTTAGCACGATAACTCAAGAACGCGTTGACCTAGGAAGTTGAAATTTTGTCACAACTTGTAAAATGGAAAAAGTAAGGCTAAGTTCGTTAATGGGCGATATCCTTCCACTCCTTCGGGTACCTCCCATACAAGAGTCCTTGAAACACGTTTTCACAATTATTGCTCAAATGCTTCAAGTTAGGAACTTGAAATTTTGCATACTTAAGGTTTACAATGTTTGAATTGAAAGTTCCAAATATGATGCAAATCGAATGAGTCCTTCGTGTATCAGCCCAGAAAAGTCCTTCAAAAATGTATGCTTGTTACTGAATCCACTATAACTCCAAAACGAATTAAAGCAGGAATTTAAAATTTTACAAGAATTAGTTTTATACCAAAACCAAAACGGTTCATTAATTAGCGCCATCTGTTGACTCCTTCGGGTAGCTGTCATACAAAAGTCCTTAAAAAACATGTTCACCAATATTGAACGATAACTTTAGAACACTTTAAGTTACTACTTTGAAATTTTACACACATTAGTTTTATAATAGTCGCAGCTGAAACTATTAATATGAAAAATATCCCATAAGCCTTTCATGTAGTTGCCATACAAAAAGTCTGTAAAATGTCCTAACTTACTTTATGGAACTCACTATAAATTAAAAAAATCGAGTAGCCATGTAATAATTGCTTGTGCTCTCCTCATTCTTTTGATATATTTCCAACTAAAATATGAATCGGAGTTCAGTATTTCATCTAGAGTATCATACGATTGGCTTGCAGCCGATCGTATTGCGTTATGTTTATACATAAAATTAAAAATAATAAAAATATGTTTACCTTAATAAAATATATAATATAATTTAATGATAAAGGTAACCATTTTTTTCAAGCTTCCACGAACTCAAAGATACGTGAAAGAAATAAAAAACCAATTCTAAAATAAATAAAATAAATCTTAATGGGTTCTGGGTCAAAAAATTAAGAACATCGAACATCGTTCTCAATTATTTTATAGAAAAAGTGTTATTTAATCAAGAATCGCCAAAAGTGTGACCTTATCTTCGCCGATTCGTTTGAAGATTTGTGTACTCGAAGAGTAAGTGAAAAAAAAAAAATTATTTTAATTTGTTGTTTCTATCTCATTTTTTTTTGTTATGAATGTATGTACCTATGTTAAATATTTCTCACAAAAGATGTACGAGTACTCTTTGAAAGTTCATATCTCTGGCAATTTAGGCTTATTTTAAAGAACAACAAACTCTTAACATTTAATAGCTTCAATGGTAGCATGACCATGAAAAACTAGTAACATAAAAGTATTGGTAAAAATAAGTTTTGCGTTGGACCCACTGGGCCCCGGACTTAACAACAGATTTTCAAGATTCATAGCCATATGGTTATCCAAGGTTACAACCATTTCATAGCCATATACGTCCCGCCTTTAGTATAAGGTAGATGTCCGGCGAGTTCCCGATTACATTATTCGTGGAAATGAACTTGGATTACGATGTGGCTATATAGAATTTGCCTCAGCAATTCCACCAGCTGTCAGGGTGTTTCGGAAGTTGGCTAGAATACACCCTCTGAAGAGTCTTCTGCATTCCGATGACGAAACAGCTCCTTCGGACCTAGTCCAACACAAAATCTTATGATAAACTGGCCTCTCCAGTGAAAGTTCTTTCCAAAAAATTCGTCAGGTACTACGGTCAATCAACAGTCGGGGATTTCGTATTGGAGCTTCACTCCACTGACACTGGAAAGAACAACAAACTCTTAACATTTAATAGCTTCAATGGTAGCATGACCATGAAAAACTAGTAACATAAAAGTATTGGTAAAAATAAGTTTTGCGTTGGACCCACTGGGCCCCGGACTTAACAACAGATTTTCAAGATTCATAGCCATATGGTTATCCAAGGTTACAACCATTTCATAGCCATATACGTCCCGCCTTTAGTATAAGGTAGATGTCCGGCGAGTTCCCGATTACATTATTCGTGGAAATGAACTTGGATTACGATGTGGCTATATAGAATTTGCCTCAGCAATTCCACCAGCTGTCAGGGTGTTTCGGAAGTTGGCTAGAATACACCCTCTGAAGAGTCTTCTGCATTCCGATGACGAAACAGCTCCTTCGGACCTAGTCCAACACAAAATCTTATGATAAACTGGCCTCTCCAGTGAAAGTTCTTTCCAAAAATTCGTCAGGTACTACGGTCAATCAACAGTCGGGGATTTCGTATTGGAGCTTCACTCCACTGACACTGGAAAGAACAACAAACTCTTAACATTTAATAGCTTCAATGGTAGCATGACCATGAAAAACTAGTAACATAAGATTGTTGTTGTTTTTGTTAGAGATAGAAACAAAAACTTAAATTTTCATTATTTTTTTCACTAATTCTTCAAGTACAAAAATTTTCAAAATAATCGGAGATGGTAAGTTCGTAACTTTAGCGATTCTTGATAATTTTTGATCTTGTCATACGAAGACCCTTTTTTGCTAAGTGTAGTAAAGTTGATCAAGTCTACTGCACTTATAGCCAAATCAAAAAATAAATAATATAATATAAAATAGGCAATTAAAAAAAGTTCTACTCACTGGAAACTGCTATTATGGTAGAATTATGGAGCGAAATATTAAAAATCATAAATAAAATTAATATATCACATCAAAAAGTTGATAGGTACTACAATTGAAAGCATTATTTGATTATACGCTTCTTTAGAAAAATTGGTACAGTCGAAACGAAATATAGAATCATTCAATCTTTACAAATCCGAAGGTATAAAATTGTCAAGTTGTGAAACTGTAATATTTTGTATTTTCCGCTTCAACTAGCCATCAAAATTGTATTTTCTTATGACGAGGGGCGCATTATTTTTAGTAGCCCACGGGCGCCGATTATCTTAAGACGGCCCTGATGATTTCACAAAGTAATGCTCGCACGTGTCCACTGTCCAGCACTTTAACCACGCATTTCCTTGTCCTTGGCCTAGTGTAGTGTAGTGCATTCATTTATAATAACAATGTCCGATTCTCTATTCGAAGAAGATCAATAACAATGATTTTCAAAAACGATATACCTAATTAATAATTTCGCGACAGAGGAGCTCATGGGGATAGAGTTTAGTTCGTCCTCAATGTAAGTTTGCATTTCAAGAAAAGCAGTCGTTATCGGTATGGAAGTCCTCTCGGAATACAGTTCGGGAAAAACATTTAACATATTTTTTCGCGGTTGGAGAGTACTAGGAGTTCTACCGAAATCGATTGATAAAAAGAGTTATTTTGCTTACACAGTTTTAACATTTTTTGTGATTGTATCTTTTCCGCTTACAATGATCATTCAATTGTTTCACATAGATAAGGACTTTATTAAAAACTTATCAATGACCTTACATATTTTGAATGGTTTTATAAGAATCCTGAACTGTTTTGTATTTCGTGAGAAACTTGAACGCATTTTGAAGTTGACGGAGAAGCTGGATAAAAACCTTAAGAATTCGGACGAGCGAACATATCTCAATTTGGTTCTGAAAACTTGTGAGAAATTCATTCGAGTTTATTTTATATTTGTTACCGCTTTTGTTTTAACAACTGAAATTCGGTTCATTTTTACTGCTCGGAGAATGCTCATGCTAGAAGGCTGGTTTCCGTTTGATTGGGAAAATTCCGATTTGGCTTACTATGGAATTCATGTGTATCACTGCGCCACTGCCTGTATTTACTCTTCACATTATGTGTTGAATGACACGTATCCTGGCGTTTTTATGAGGATACTGCAAGCTCATATGCGATGTTTGGGTATGAGAATTTCAAAAATTGGATATGGCGAAGAGAAAACGGACGAAGAAAATTACGACGAACTGGTGAAGTGTGTTTTAGATCACAAAATCATACTTGAGTGAGTATACAACATGAAGTAAAATTTACTTACTTACTTACTTACGATGGCGCTACAGTCCAAATCGGACCTTGGCCTCCTGAAAAATTTGGTCAAATTAATTTTTTCATTTCTGAAATTTTCAGATATTGTGACATTCTTCAAAAGATTTTATCGAAAATGCTGTTTGTTCATTTCTTCAATGCGCAAATATTCATTTGCACTTCGGTTTATATTCTAGTCTTCAGCGAAAATTTGTTTGATGTAGCCTTTGGATTGCTCTATATCGTTGCATTAATTTACGCAATTGTTATAAGCTGCTATTGCGGTAGTAAGTTAATCCACGAAAGAGAGCAGTTATCGCTGGCCTTGTATTCTTGTAATTGGATGGACCAAAATTCGAGATTTCGGAAAGTTCTCATGATTTTCATGCCAAGATCTACGAAGCCAATGGAACTATACGCCGGTGGATTGGTGTCAGTTTCACTTTCGACTTTTGTTTCGGTAAAAACTTGTGTAAACATTCTGGTGGTATACTAAATCTATTAATTTTCAGATTATGAAAGGTGCATATTCTTTATTGGCGTTTTTCGATCAATTGAAATAATTGATTCTTCAACAAAAAACTAGAAGTAGTACAAACAATCACAGGTTCTAAGGTATTATAGTAATCGAATACTTTTCTTCGTCTACGTCTATTTTGACGTCATAGAATAGCATTGCTGCTATAAAAGTTTAGAAAAAGCTTTGCTAAACCGTCAAAATTGCTCAGCTGATGCTTATTTGACGCTTCGTATATCAAAATCAAAATTAAATTCAATAGAAAAATTATAATTTTTTTAAGTTTGCTTAGATTGACTGATTGACTGAGCTCAGCTGTCGTAAAAGTAGTCAAAACATGAACCGAAAAGGAATCGAGACACAGCTTTGCTATGTATAGCTTTGCTATGTATAGACGGAGACGAAGCAAAGTATTCGAATATGAGACCTAAATAGTGTTAGATGATTTAATGCACGAAGTTATTGCATACGCAATAGGCCAATTCGAGCATCATACTGAAGAGGTTGCTCCCAATTGCTGGGAGTACAAAGGACTCTTCAAAATATAAATTAATTTCTGAAGATCCTTCTTTTGTATTAATTTCATGAATCGATTGGAATTTTATATTTTTCTTCAATATGTTCTTATATGTTTGAGATCCGTTTATTATTGAAAATATTTTGTTTTATAATATTTAACTTTAATGGTTTAAATCAAACTTGTTATTACAAAATGTTATAATTATTTAACATGATAATATAAAAATTAAGTGCACCAATTAAGAAACTCAATATTAATGGTCTATGTTGAAATTATTTATATTCATCAGTTTGCACAAATTTAGATGCAATAATTACTTAATAAAATATTAGTTGTGATGATTTGAAAGACTTTCATTGACTGATTTCATAAAAATTTTATATTGTTTTTTTCTTAAAACAAGACCGACTTCGATTCAAAGTATATGCTGAATCGACAGTGGCAGCAACTGAATTTAAAATCGTAAAAGCATCGCAATTCACAATGCGGCACCACAATACGCTTTTTCCATTGAAGTTTAAATTAAAAAAATTTAGTGTCAGACTGGCCGCAATTTTATTATTTTAGCCTTATGTTCTCAAAAAAATATAATAAAATAATTGTTAAATAATTGTGTACGTTTTCCCGAATTTCGACATATATCTTAGGCCAAATGACATATCGAATATGCTTTGACCTCCAAAGGCTTTAAATAGCTTATAAATTATATATAATTCTCTAAAATCTGCTTTGGGCATTTTTCGATATTGAGTCCTCTTCTTTTCGCTTTCTCGTATTTCATAGATAATATCTTTTACGCCTGTCGAGAAATTGAATTCATTTTACTTCTGTAAGCTCTTCATGTAAGCTTCTATAAGTAATTTTCCTGACTTTTTTAAATTAGACCTTACTGGGGTATAAAATGGCTGTCACGAATTTTGACATATATCTTAGGTCTAACGATATGTCGGATATTTCTAATATCTTTTAGATCTGTCGAGAAATTGAATTTATATTAGTTCTGTAGACTCTTGATATAAGCTTCTAAAAGCCATTTTCCTGACTTTTTGATATTAGATCCTATGGGAGTGTGAAATGGCTGTGTAAAATAATAATAATAATAATCAATGGCACAACAGCCCAAATTGGAGTAACCTTGGAGTAAGGCTAGAGTTACTTTATTACTAGAACAACGGAACACTAAGAGGTGAAGTGGTTAGCCACACCCTCGTCCGTGATTATTACCCCGATTTTAACACAGGTACTCATTTACATACAGCTGAGTGAACGGGTAGTACGGAACCCAATCTTGATCTCGAAAACTACTTGTCGCCAAGCAGGTTCGGACCTGGCATCTGGTGCACCGGAGGCAAGTGCTCAGCTACTAAGCCACCCAGACCTACCTAAATGGCCGTGTTCGATTTCACGAATTTTGTTATATTTCTTAGATCTAATGATATGTCGAATATGCTTTATCTTCCAAGCTTAAAAATGATATAATCATGTAAAAAGTGATGTAGACATTTTCCGATATTGAGTCCTGAAGAGTGTTTAATGTGGTTAAGCAAGTTTTCACGCATTCTAATAAATATTTTAGGTGTAACGAGATATCGATATGTGCTTTATACTTGTAATGATCTTAAGATTAATTTTAGAATCTTGCGATATTCAAGAGAGGTTAAGGAAGTAAAATGACTTTTTTAAACGAATTCTGACATATCTTTTAGGTCTGATGAGAGATTTTTTAATTCAAAGGGCTTTCTATGTAATCACCTAAATTTAATTTTGGATTTTTTCGATATTTAGGCACTATGTTTTTGTTAAGAAAAAAAAATTTCACCAGTCTGTGCTCAACTTTTTTGGTAGGATCCCGGAGAGCGTGTTGGGTCAAATGCAACCTAAACAAGAACCAGAAGGCTATTTAGGACGGACATATTTTTTTTATTTAGGTACACTGGTTGGACTGCTTTCTGGCTATTTTCTAGTAGGGTTTGGGTGGAGGCTGTGAAAGATATAGTCAAGGAGAAGGTTTTTGAGGTATCTTTGCTGTAAAAGTTATTTTGTATTGAAATGGGTTTCAAAATTACAGAGTACAACACCCAAAGGATCCGAAGCAGGCTGGAATGAAGACGATTTATCCTAGGAGCTGGATAAGGACCAATTCAGACTGTCGCCAATGAATCAACGCAAAGTGCTTACAATGTGTTTCCTTAATTTTCCAATGGTGTTTAACAGATAAAAGACAAAATATATTTCTTACTACGTAACGACATCTACTACCAGAGTTAATGGCATTATTCCGTACTTGAAAACACCAACAGCTAAATTTTGATTAACTACCTACAGACACATTCTTATTATCTGAAAATGGGTAAAAGATTAAAATTGGCATGCAATAAAATTCGAACTAAGAAAATCCGTTCAATCAGCACCTCTTGCTGTTTTGCTGATCTCGGCAGGCATTTTGCATCGGCTGCCAAGGAAAAATATTCGACGGCACGTTACACGGGGCAATGTCATCTGTCTCGCCGTCGAAGCTACAACGCCTTCATATTTCATCCCCTTTGCGCGTATACTGCATCTTGAGTTCGACACTTTTTCATCGGCGCACTCGAAACGGATCCGTAAGACAAGAAATTGTTCAATCCTTTTTTTTTTTAATTTTTAATAAAAACAAAAGGAATTAAAATCGCACAGATTTAACTCCTTTGCCTATGGGGGCTCGCAAGGGAACTATACGTCGACGTCGACGTTGTCGTCGTAACCGCGACAACTTAACCCAGCAGAGAGATTCGCACGAATTTAATAAATTTTCATTAAAATGAAATCATCAAAGGCGGCACGGTATACGTAAATTAATCGGCGATCATTAAACAAGTGCTTTTCGTAAAGTCCTTGTTTTCTTTGACTGGGCTTGGACGCGTACTGCATGCGAGGCGCTTACACCAAGTCCGTGAATCACAGTGTGATAAAGTGTTAATGGCATCTCTTTGGCAAATTTGAAATATCGCTAGACGCTGTTCTGTTCTGGATATAACTCAATTACGGCCGGTATTTTCAAGTATTGCAACTGTGTTTATGCAACGGGCCAGGAATTAAGACTGAAGTTGATTGCGTACATGATATTACCATACTTTGAAGCAATTCAAGACTATCTGAACGCGACTCAAACAGTTTAGTAATATGTACCATGTACGAGTGTCTATAAAAATCTTTACACTATATGCCAAAGAATGAAATCGCACTTCCAATTCCCAAAAGTGTTCCAAAGAATAATACATGCCTACCTAATTGTTTAGCATAAAACGCTCCACCCACCTCCTTCTTACACCCACACCACACCAAAAGGTGCACGTAGGGTTTCACACCATCCTCCGAAAAAAAAAATCCACTTAATATCTCACCGGGTTTGTCAAATTTAATTACACACTCCTCTGATTTTTACTATTGAATGTGTAAATTCACACATAAGTGGGGAAATCAATCGCTAAAAATCTGCGTAAAATTACACACGGTGTGGAAAACTAATAAGGGTTTAGTTTCCTTATTATTAGATATTATTAATTTATTAATAAATGAATACACTTCAACTGAATGATCGCTAGATGAAATCCTAGACGTATTTTGAAAGGCAAGAGATATCCTAATCGACAATTGGGAAAAAATCAATCAATACAGGATATTTGGAACAAACCAGGATATAATTCCAAAAATGTAGAAAGTATAAAGCACTATTCATGTTTATTATATAAATTTTATTTATTTGATTTATAGCCACAAACTTCACACTTTATAAACATTATTAAATTACATGCAGAATACGTAATTTTATACACAATGATCAATTTTACTCATTAAATGTGGAAAATTTCATGCGCTGTTCCAATATTAGATACTTCCCAGTCAGTAAATTGATGAATTAAATGTGTAAAAATACAAAGTTTTAAGAATTACTCTCAATGTTGATCGATTTGATGAAAATTTGTAAATTTACTACATCAATGCGAAATATTTTACTAATTTAAGGAGAGTTATTTTCATAAAAAAAATTGTCTGTGCTGCTAAGCGCCACCAATGATTGGTCCAGTACCTTTCTGTGGAGTATCGAAAGGCTTCATTGTAAAGAACTATATTTCGAAGTAGGTAGATCTCAAGGTGGAGGACTATTGCAGTTCTCTCTGAACACTTAGACAGTAAATACAATTTTTAACTTTCTGTAGAAAGATGGTGTCTGACTTTGTTTGTTTTTGGATTTTGTTCTCATCTATGAGGACCTCTCGAATTCTTTCCTGTGTAATATTATCGCCTTTCTTCTTGCGTGGACTTACTGTCCCCTTTTTTGAGGTGATAAGCTAGGATTTATTTTACCTAGAGAGAAAATGGCCACTTCCTTCTTCAGGCTGAAACGAAACAAATATGAATAATAATTAAAAGCTCTAAATTTAAAAATGTCTATTTCCAACTTTTAGGTATTGTGGGTCACCCCATGTAATAATTTTTTTATTATTATCATTATTTGCCTTGATTCAATTTTTAGCTTTACGCTGAAAGGTTTTCGCGCTGTTGGTTGAAATACTACCCAAATAATTTTCAGCTCAAGACCGGTTTAGGCTAGAAAGTTGAAAACTGATACTTCAAAAAATTAACATGCTTTTCAAAAGAAATCATCTGATTTTTTGGTATTTTATATAAATACTTTGATTTTGCCTAATATCTAAAAAAAAATATTTAAAAAAAATATATTTCTACACAATTTATGTAAAATTTATATAAAAAGTGTAAAAAAACATCGTTGCACGAAGTTTAGTAAAGTCGATCCAATCATGTAGTGTCAAAAACTATGATCCTTCATTAACCTGGTTAAAAGCACTCTGAAATTAATTTAGAAAATTGTTTTAAAAGGTTTTTACTTTCCACCAGATTTAAAACTACTGAAGCTTAGCAACATTTCAAAAACTTTAATGTTCAAAATTCCAAAATAGACAGTGCCCACAATGTTATAATTTACACAACTTGCAACAATTTATGTTGTGTAATTTATAAGTGATTTTAATTTTTTTCGCCCTCTTACCAAATCGAGTTCTATAACTTACCGCCTTCAATTTCAAGTTCCATCGTAAATGTTACCTTTAGTCCGGCAAAGTATTTCGGGGGAAAAAAAAGAACGAAATAGTTTAATAAATATCCTCGTGCGGAACATTAACCTCTCAAACTCTAATACAATTCGACGATATTAAACATTAGGAACCTCAAGAATTATGATTTTCGGTTCTTTTTTAGTTTTCATTGAGAAATGTGAAACAATAAACGATAATTACTCAAGCAAGCTTAACATCTTATACACAACGAGATTAATTAGAAATCGTCCAACTAAAGAACCCTAAAATATTTCGTCGACGATCTGAAAAAAATGTTGATATTAGTTAAATGCTATGCGAATAGATCTCCAAAAAAACTATACAATGTAACAAATTCTAGTTCATTATTTTCCATCAATTTTAAGCCAATTGAATACGAAACTCATTACAGAAAAATAAAATATGCTTTCAACATACGATTAGAGAGTTCACGTCATTATATTCGAATTTATCTTAAAAAAAAGAGCTTGTCGAAAGAAAAATTTCAACTGATTGAAAACAACGAAATGTATCTTATAAAAACAGAACGCTATAGTTAATGGAAGGATCATTAGTGTTTCGAAACCATGTCAGAAGTTTAAGCATAAATAATGAGATCATGCAAAATAAGCGTTTTTCAGTGTTTCGATTCGGAAACGAAAGAGAGTTGAAATTTTGATTGAAGATTTTCTTTGAAAGTCATATTTTATATTTTGAATTTTTTTTATGAAACACGTGAAATTTTTGATACGTTACCTGTTTATTTTTTTAATTTTGACGTACGGGTTTAGGAACATCAAAATATGGTGATGCACTTTAATTACAATGATTAGCATTTAGTGCAGTAGATGCAACGATGTTGACCACGATTCACTAAAGTAAATGCAATTATCGAAAATTAGTGTGGTATCAGACGTAACGAGGTTTTATTAATAAGAACAGCACGATATAAAAATATGTTTTTAATTAAATGCTTTTGAGAAATTATAAAAAAAAATCAGTGCTCCATGCTAAAAATCTGCCAAAAGTTTGGGCGCAACTTTATTGCTTTTTGGGGTAGAAAAAAGTTAGTTTTTTCAACTGAGAAAGCTAAGTCAAGATGGGCAGACGGTTACACGTCACACTGGTAGGATCTAAAAGGCTCTAAAAGGATGACTTTGCTCAAAAGGACGAATATCAGCACCACGGTCGGTGTCCCAACCGGACACTATCTTATAGGTCGGCATACTAAAAGACTCGGCCTCGTCTGAAACGACTTGTATAGAAGCTGCCTGGTTGAGGAAGAGGAGAAGGTGATAGTCCTTCATCTTCTCTGTACCTGCCCAGCTCTATCAGCTAGAAGGAAGGCTCATCTTAGAGCTTACTTCTTCAACTGTCTTGGTGATCTTGCCACAATGGAGTTCCCGGGAATCCAACGCTTCATTATAAGCTCTAAATGGTTTGACGAGTAGGAGCTGATTCGATGATCCTGTGGTAACACAACGGACCTCTGAAGGTCTAAGTGTGTTGAAGTTCTCACGGGCAACCATACCATAAGAACCCTGAAAGCTAAGAAGTAAAATTGAATTCAACAATTTATCAGAAATGCTGCAGAATTTTGTGAGATCTTTCTTGTAAATTGTACGGTACAGTCGAAAAGTACATGAATAATTTAATAATACCAGTAATTTCGTGTAAAAGTGATTGAAATGTGTACTTTTACTTGAAAAAATGAAATATACTGAAAATATGTTTTTTAAAACAGTGCTCGCTTTGTCCAATTTGTGTAACTTGATTTACTTAAAGCTGTACAGTTCTTACCTCAAAAATAATAAATAAATGCAATTCAAACATTTTGAAAATTTATCTAAATTCGATTTGAATCTATTTTTTACATTCTTTTTCAATATTCTTACAGCCAAGCATATAATTGATTGGAAACGAAATTTGAAAAATTTCCTCCGAAACTTGTGATAGATACGATGTCTGATGGAAGATTAAGTTCGAAAGGTCTTTGTCTCATTCTTTCGGCCAATGAATAACAAATTCGAAAAAAGGCCCAATAGTATCTAGAGATATTTTGAGTAGAAAAAATCCAACCAAATCGAAGGAACGATGAAGAGGGTTCAAAAACAATGGTTCCGGCACAGATTAAGACATTTATCATTTCCGACATTTGTCTTCCCATTGCATAACTCCAAAGACAGTTAGTTGTTGATGGCCTTCTAATCTGATTAAAAATTCAATTTGTCTGATTAGGGGGTGTAGAGGTATACACAACATTTTGTATATATTTCGGAAGAAACATCCCGACGAGTTTAGTATTCAAATCGAAGTTTTACCCTGTTTTCATCGCGATTACATCGCACGTTGTAAAGTGAATTTTCGGGTAAAGTTTTCGTCGTTATTTCCGCTGAAAAAACCCAACTAGAGTCTCGAGGTAGTTGAAATCCCATCAGATTCGCATTCGTTTGTCTACTCCCCGACTGAAAATTCACGTCCCAAAAATGAACCACTTCTGCCGTATACTCACTTGTACTCACTTTTCCCATCGTAAAGACGTGCACTCGTGGCATATAAATAGTCTAACCCCTAGTCTAAGTATATCAGATTGTTCACTAGCATCCGTAAAGGAATCATATAGGCTTCTCCCTACATTTTAGATAGGATTTTATATCGGTATGGCGTACTATACGTAGCTACGTAGGTATCTTTCTATGGGGAAGAACATGCTCAGTGAGTATCCTTTTGGGAAAGGATGACAAATGATGGGAAATTCGTCAATGTCAAAATCAGACTGTAACTGTACAAAAGATAAGTATTTTCTTTATTTAGAGCGGTGGTGGTAGAAAAAACGACTGTACACCGGGCTCGGAACGTAGCAACTCTCTATATACATACAACGCTATAATTTGCTATACTAAGGGCATCCCCTTACACTTAGAATGGTTCGTATTATGGTCTTAAACTGAGATAAATTAAAGTGAATTGTTCACAGTCTAACAGCGAATTTTTCGTAACGTTCCTTTAGATGTCCTCCTCCTATTTTTCTACAGTTCACGCTCCTGGCTCCTGGGCTTTTAGTTTCTTTTCGGAAAAACTTTTTCTCCATATACGCGCTCGTATTTTATTCTCTTCGTATCCAAGTTCAATGGACAAAAAAAAAAGGTTTCCTTTAGCTTTGATGAAGTACAAGTTGCTCCTTCTTCTTCTGTTTTTTCCCCCGTATCCTTTATTCGTTTCGAAAAAAGGCTGTAATGCTCATTTCCTTGATGTACCACTGACATATTTCATTTATCGAAAAAAAAGGGGAAGGATTCACTGGATCTAATGGTGTTCCGAAATTACTTCGCTATTCGAAGTCGACTAATTGTGATTAAGATCTGTCCTTTTTGTCGAACAAGGACTCAGCAACCCCCTTGCATCCAGTTGAGAGTAGAATATTCGAAAATCCTGAAATTAGTTTCAAGAAAATATAAAGAAATCCTCAAGAAGTCCAATTTAAGGCCTAAAGTAGACCAATTTAAGGTCTATCAGTTCAAAGAAGTATGACGGAATTTGTTTGTTTTAGAATTTTGAGCCTATTTGCATTTGGGTTTAATCTAAAATCGCTCTTGGATTTATTTTTCATTTAACTTAAGTAAAATTTTGTTGACTTCGTTACACGTACTAGGAGCGAAAATCGGTGAAAAAAATCAATGTTCGAATTCAAGAAATAACGTTAAGAAATGGTAGTATTTCTCGAACGCCGAAAGTGTACCAGGAAGAATTTTTTTATAAGAAATTAATTTTTCAGAATTATTTTTGTGTTGGAAGTTCTTGGGAAAATATTTTTTTTTACTTTAAATAAAATCTAAATAAAATTAACGGAGGAAATTTAAAAAATTTAAAAAATATATAGAAATTTAAATAAAAATAAATATTAAATTATGAAAAAATAAAAATAATAAATTTTTAAAAATTAAAAAAATGTATAATAAAATATAAACAAATATATGAGGGAAATTTAAAAATATATAAAATATTTCAAACGGATTTTCGTACGGCGCGGCGGACAGACGGTCAATTTTTGTCTTTTTTGAGGTTTACTAGTCCTACCTAAAAAAATATTGCACACAATTTCAGAGTAGCAAATTTTTTTTAGCTAATAAACATTTTTTTTTTAAATTTAATTCGATCACAACAAATAATAACAAACTTTTTGTTTGGCGTTTTACATAAATTGATTGAATCTTATTGTGTATCTATTTATTGCAAATAATATAATAGCATAATTTATTTGATCCCTAATCGACAATACATTGTTGTCAGCACAACAATAAAAGTTGCAAAACAGCACTCTATTGCCAAATTATGTAGATTTTACAATGATCTAAAATTCCTATTAATCTGAGAAATGATCACAATAACAAGCAATTTGTTGCCATCTTTGCAACTGAAACATTCACGAAACGAGTAAACATCTTCATAATATTCCTCGGGACGTTTCCTTCGGGTACATTATGGCGCACATCAACCCACCACACGATTACGATTTGAATAACAAACAGCAAAACTATGAATCAAAAGTAGCTATGCAATATCGTGCATAAGAAGAGGTGCATTACAATATCATCAGAAAATCTGAAAGACTTCCTCTACCATTGTTTGTCCAACACCTACGATTTTCACATATAAGAGCAATAATAGGTTTTTTGCTGGTTGGCGGGACAACAACAAATCATATTCCATTTTCATACCAAACGAGTACACCCCGTATGCGAGTGCATTACGTGTAAAGTACTTTTATATTAGCGAATGCAATGTACCAAAAAGTGAATCAAGGATCTGATGGGTGCCTAGAAGCCGGATAGTTTCAGACAACAACTACGAAATAGCCGGCTATGATTTATCTGAAAAGCAATTTATCTTATGAAATAAGTTTATATCTAGAAAAAAAAAATAGATAAAGAAAAGGCTCTCATTCACGTCTTCATTCACAGTCTATAACAGTTTTTGAAATTGATTTTTACGACTTGCCAACAACTTGTTGGAAACTATCTTTACCTTTTTGGTTTTGAAATGTTTATCAAAGTGATTATAAAAAATCTTATAAGCGGTAGATGGGGTTTTTTCCGATAAGATTGATGGTTGATTTGATAGAATGTTGCTACAAATTTCGTAACAATGTGGCTTACTCTATTCTGTGAGACGTATGAAGCACTAAACACACCTTGGAAAATACCTGAGATCTTACAGTGGTGGTGCTACTATCTTAGACCACACTGTTTTCACTTTTTTGACATTTCCAGCATATTTAATTTTTTCGAGTAAAAGTACACATTTCAATCACTTTTATACGAAATTACTAGTCTCAGTAAATTATGCATGTACTTTTCAATTGAACCGTACAATTTACATGGAAATGCTTACAAAATTACATTCTTTTTCGTGTAATTCTACTTATCAATTTGAATTTTACGACTCACTGAAACAGCTTTGTGAGAAGACCAAACAGAAGAACAATATTCCAAACCGCGCTGCGTAGAAGCGACAGAATCCGAAAAATTGTATTGGTTTTGAGTGAAAACGGCGTGGAGATTATGAATAGGAAAGGCCCTAATTTTGAGCCCTGAGGGACTCCAGAGAATAGGGGAAATGCAGAAATGTAGATGAACATCATGAAAAGCATACAGTAAAGTAGGATGCACACTACTTCCGGCGAGAATCAGCAATGCTGCAGCCTTCTAGTTTCTAATACGCACGACTCTAAAAATTAATTTCCAATAATAACAACCTTTCTATACCTTCCCATACATAGAATTAACTAGGAATTCCTTGATACTTCGTGCGAGTACCACATACACCACTGAATATGCGAAAATCACTCGTCTCAGCACATACATTATTTAAGCGTCGCAGAGTTTGTACAAGCAATAAGTTTTCTTACTGAGAAAGTGAGACGACGGCCAGTTCTACGCACAAAGTGCTTGTTAAGCGATTAATCGAAATGTGTTTTACTCGAAATCCAGGCTAACCCCTTGCTCACATCAATTATTGTATGTGCGGAGGCACCGTAAGTATTCCACGTGTAATGCTCGTTCAAAACATACATATGATAATAACCAATGGCGCAACAGCCCGAATCGGGCCTAGGACTTGAAGTAATGCTAGAGTTACTGCATTACATATACCTACATGGTCAACTACACTTTCGCCCGTGATTATTACCACGATTTTAACTCATACATATAGTATCGTTAATTTTAAATTTTAAGGTAAAGAGACGGAGAAGCATATTAATTTGTTTGGGGGTTAGTGCAATAACGCTAGATTTTAAACTTTATCGTGGTGTTGTACTAGTGTATCTTAATCTACCTAAAGAAATAAAGTGACGAAAAAGACGCTACATTTTAATAAGACTATGTAACTTTGGAAAAACTTGTATCTTTTTTTTTGCCCAAAAATTCACGTTCGCCATCAGATACGCCACCACATCCCATTATAGTTGAAATGCACTTACGTGTATGTTGTGTACAGTGTGCCGCATGCATGCAATATGTGTTTTCCATAATATTAACTTTTCAGTATAGATCTCTAGCACGAAGTAGTTTAGTTTACATATATTTCGTATCTTTCCGAGAAGACAAGCATTTGTGCTTATCACTTAGTATAACGACCAGGGAAAGAATATATGTAAAAAAAAGTTCGCTCCCCATATGAAGGGAGTGTAAACAATTTTGGATACGTACAGTGTATCCGTTGTGTGGTGTGGCAGATTGAATTCAATCTTAGGGGTTTGTTCAATCTGATTAACGCTATGCCATTATTCTTTCATGCATTCTAATGTACGTTACACACTTCAAGAGATGCAAGACCACATGCTGCAAGTCGTATAGTTGCGATGTTTTTTCAACCCTCAATAAGAAGCCCGTAATTTTGTTATTCACACTATTAACTTAGTTTTAATAATGACGTAGTTAAGTTATTACAGATTTTGATGAAAAGTCGATAGTGAAATATTTGATAATCATTTTCGGGGTAGTTCTTCTATTCTCGGAAAAAGCCACTATGTTCGGAAGTAGGATAGAATTTTTGTAATGTTCCAATTACTGCCGGAGAAAACTGTGCTCGATTAATCAGGGAGTAAAACACTTTAATCGCGCACTAACTTTCCAAAATATGCCACCAGAGCACATAGTATATTTGACAAATAAGTGCAGTTTTTTATTGTAGTCACCTTGGGTCGGATCCTTGGGAAAAAGCTGTAAGCAGGGAGGTAGTGAGTTTTTGAATAAAAAAAATTGCGGATTTTAAAAGAAGGCTCCAGCCCCTATAATTTAAGGGGACACTTGAAAAAATTAGAGAGAATTTGGAAAAAAATTGTTCCAAACTTGCCAAGGGCATTTTTTTGGAAAAGTTAATTTTTTCCATTTTTGCAAGTGACACCCTAAATAGGAGAGCCTAACAGATGCTCGAAGAGCCAAACAAAATTAGAATTGGATCAAACGGGGGAAAAAATTTAAAATTTGCGACTCTTCTGTTACTTCTCTTGGCCGCAAACTTTAAATTCTTTTAAATTTGCGTATGGATTTGAAAAGGAGGTGCCAGCACCTTTAATTTAAGGGGTCACTTGTCAAAATCAGTGAATTGTGATAGATTTTGGTAAATTGTCCAAAAATTTGCATTTTGTAGAAAAGTCAATTTTTTCGATTTGTGATTTTTTTTACCGCAAACGAAATGGGACCTCAACAGGTGCTTAAAAATCCAAACAAAATTAAATCGGATCAAAAATGGGGGAGAATGGTTGCAAAAAACGATGAAAAAAATATTCAAAATTGCGACTCTTCTTTTATCTCTCCTGGCCGCAAATTTTAAATTTGTTTGAATTTGTTTGCGGATTTGGAAAGGAAATACGAACATCTTTAAGCTTTAGATGTCAAAATCGGGATATTGTGAGAGAATTTAGATAAAAATTGCCCTAACATTAGCTAATTTTTTTGAGAAGTGATTTTTTCCCGATTTTTTCACCGGAAACGAAACGGAATTAAGTGAAAAGTTAAAAGTTAGTAGTAGTCAAAATCGTTGAAAAATAATTCAAAATTTGTGACTTTTCTTCATCGTCTCCTGGCCTCAAATTTAAATTTTTTCTTAAATATGTTTGTGAATTTGAAAAGGAGGCTCCAGCATCAGTCACTTGTCAAAATCGAAGAACTATGACAAAATTGATTTAAACTGGCGAAGGTGCGATTTTCGAAAATGACATCAAACGAAAGGTGAGCTCAACAGTTGTCCAAAAATCCGCACAAAATTAAAATCATGTGAGAAATGAGGGAATTGTTCATAAATTTCGAAAGCATTCACAAATTTCTTCACGAACAAGGTGGTCATGGTCATTTCGTCATTTTGCGAATTGCCTTTTCAAAGAACTCTGACACATGATGCACTTTACATCCGGAAAATGTATTTCATTTATTTCATAAATTTGATGATTAATCATCAATTTGATGAAATAAATTTGATGAAAAGCGTTCATTAATATAAAGTATGACTATTCTTTCAGTGTAATGGAATACTAACGTATTCAAATACTAAACTCGTTAATGTGTTCTGGGAAAACTTTCTCATAATTAGGTACGTTGTTTTTTGCCTAACTGTATACACGGACTCATAGTCATGTCTCTAAGCTATACCATACAAGCTTTTAGATATAGATATAGTCGACCTAGGACCTTATACTACCGAACGATAATCAAACCGTGAATGGATGGACTAATTAAAAGTACCCCCAAGTCAGCTATGAAAAATACAATTTCAATATTTCCGCTCTACTTGTATCAGTTTTTGTGGTGAACTTAGGCCATAATTCAGATTACAGGGAATTAAGCAGTTTGTTGATCAAACAGAACTTCACCTTTTCAATGTGCATGAAATATTAATTGTAATCCATAGAAAGACGGAAAGTATTTATGGATATCCGTCAAAAGAAAGCCATTAAAAATTGACTCCAATAAAAGGAAACGGTAAACTAAACTAAGTCATTACTTGCACAACAAACGAACATGTCGATCGAAGTTATTAGCCCCCCCGTAAGAAAGACGAGGAAGCTGACTACTCCATTAAACCTAATCAACAGATAGTTTCAGAAATTCCTCTCAAATTGAAGGTTCAACGAACAAGGAAAAAAAAATTCGAAGAAATTTCTTAAGACTTTCCAGCTTATGATCCCCCGCCGTTGATTAGGTCCGGTATTATCAGAACTAAATCCAAAACAAATAGGCACCTTACCGTTTCGACAATTTATTCAGACGCTTCTTGATCCAATCACGGTCTATGGGAATCTTAAAGTTATGCTGATTTTCGGACGAAGATCACGATTGGTTTCACCGCCCGATTCGTCTAGAAACAATCAGGAGCAACTAAAACCGAATCGAAGAAACTAATTAATCAATCGAAGCAATAGATCCGAAAAAAACTAAGGAGCTCCTCAAGACCGAGCTACTGCCAATCAAATCGAGAAATAATGAGAAGTTGAACTGCCTCAGATCATCATCAATGATGTCTGCTGATGGACGTCTTAATGTATCAGTGATGTCTCAATAGACGCCGGGACCATAGACAACTTCAAAATTATCACAAAATTTTAAATTACTTTAATTAATCTGCTGCCGATTTATCAAAGACGCAGCAGCGAAAAAAGCAATTCGAAGTCGAATAAGAAATGCCACAAAACGCGGGGCCCCCTTAAGAACACAGCCGCAATTCTTATTTCTTATGAGTCCCCGGGTTTGAATTCGAAACCTGATTAAAATCCCATCAGGTTGAGTGAGACAGACAATAGTCCAAGACCTTTTCGGGTACGACGGACGTTTTGATGAATGGCCCCCGGTTTTCTGGGTTAGGTGGAATATGTGATGGATTGCTTAAATCGAAAAAGACATTTGTACAAAATCGAAAACGGCAGAGGGTACACAAAAAAACAGACCCAGAAGAAAACAACGACAAGAACAACATACCTAGGTGCCTTCCTAATAGACCCACTGGTCAATCCGAAAGGGATCTCAACCATAAACTCGTCCACATCGAGCCAACAACCACTGGGCAAACTGGGCATAATCAGAACCGGACATATCCTTCATTGAGAGGGGATATCTCATAGGTCGGCCATTATTACTTTCTAATCTTTGACCACTTGCCCAAACCGACCCAGGGAGACGGAGTTTACCGATGGAATTATTCCGCCGAAAGACGGTGAAAGTTGTAAGGTGTATTAAGGGATGGGTGCCCTACACACCCATCAGAAACTACACTCTGTCCTCCTTTTTTCGATGGCCACGAGACGAGTATGAGTACGGTGAGCTGTTTGTGGTTTCTTTTTTTTCCCCGGGGCAGAAATATTTCATTTCGGACAACCTACTCTCGTTCTACAGCGAGTACAACCAAAGAAAACAACAACCTCTAAGTCTCACACCAACGACTAGGTTTTGTAATTTTTCGGAAAGGAAAAACTTACGACCATTTTTCGTATATGTCAGGTTATACACTTGTTTTAACGGAGAGTACAGTATAGTGACTTTGATATATTTCCTATTGGAAAATCATTAGGATGTATTAAGTAGAATTACACCCGAAAGTAGTTTCGATAGGTCAAACTTGAGGGAATTATGCCGTTTGGAAAGTGTAGGGTAAAATGGGAAAACCGGAATGGTTATGATTTTAGTGGTCGTTGCACAGAAAGGCTCAAAACTATTGCGGACTTTCGAAAAAGGCAAATTAAATCTACAAAAAGGCAGCAGAGATATATAACATATTCAAATGTTACATACTTCTACCAAAAAATTGGGGCCAAAAGGCTTTTTTTATTAATTTAAACACACACATTCCCTATGAACTAAGAGATAAGTCGGAATTCGTGAAAACTTACACAATCAATTAAAAACCACTAAGTTTTTAAAAATATCAAAATTCGACAATGAAACTCTTCGATAATACCAACGCATAAGGCCCAAAAAAATAAAATATCAGCAATATCACGTTAGACCCTAGAGATATGTCGAAATTCGTAAAAAATTTAACTCCGAATTTCACCTAAGAAATATGTGGAAATTCGTTGAAGCGTTCACAACTACTTTTATATTTGGGCTCCCATTAATTTGGCTGTCTTTGTGTGGCACAGCTTGAACATCTTGTTGCGATGACTAATTGACAAATTTTTTATTTATTAATTTTTTCAATTTCCATAAAAACACCACCTATACTTTTATAGTCATATTTTAAGATCATATCATATCATATTTAAATATGGCAAAATGTCTAAAGGTAGTTTTTAGGCGATTATATAAAAGGCCGGTTAAAGTAAAAAATCAATATCTCATCAGAACTAAGTGATATGTCGGAATTCATTAAAACTTTCTCAACTTACTAATTTAACATCCCTTAAGTGGTTAAATAAAGCGAAATCCGAAAATTAGATTTAGTTGAATTGAATAAAGCCCTTTGAAGTAAGAGCGCATGTAATACGAATCCCAACATATCTCTAAAGCCTAAGAGATATGTCGGGATTCGTAAGAACGAAAAAAAAAACAACAGATTACACCACTTTAGGGATCAAAGTCGAGTAATATGAAATTTAGTTTTTAAGCGATTATACTTGAAGTTTTTAGAAATAAGAAGAAATAAGAAATGCGTGAAATTGTTCACAACTATTTTAATTGTGCGCCCATTAATTTGCCTCTCCTTGTGTGGCACAACTTACACATCTTGTTGCGATGATTGGTGTAAAAATTTTTATGTATTAATTTTTTCAATTTCAATTAAAACATCCCCTACGCTTTTATATATTATATTTTAATACCCCATTGAATTTAAATATGGAAAAATCTTAAAAGAAATTCTTAGGCGATTATATAAAAAACCAGATGAAGTAAAAAAATATAGATGATTTGAATAAGGCTCATACAAGTAAAAACGCATACAATATCTCATTCAACCTAAGAGATATATCGGAATTCGTAAGAACAAACGTACCACATGACAGATTGAATATCGAGAAATGTTTAACTTAGGTTTTAAGGTAATTATATTAAAGGTTTTTAGAAGTAAAAGCGAATTTGATATCTTTAAGCCTAAGAAATATGTGGGAATTCGTGAAAGTAACTAATTTTAATTGGGCGCCCAATAATATCGTTGTTCTTGTGTGGCACAACTTGCACAGACATTATTGCGACGGCTCTCATTCGCGCGTTTTAGATTCTAAATAAATTTTAGTCAAATAAATCAGGAATTGTTCATTGAATTTTTTGTATGTTATTTCGTATCCTGAAATGAAAAAAAAATCAATAATCTTGTAATATAATAGCTTAGGTAAGACTTACTGGGAACATCAAAAAGTGGGTTAAGTTAATAAAAAGAACGTACGTGATGGCATTAACAACAAGGCTCATTAATTGCTTTACTATTGAAACAACGTCTAACAACCAATGGCATTGTAGATACATACATACCATTACTTCATGCCTTCAATAAGTTCCCCCTTTTTTCATACCCTCCAAATGGTGAGCTCCTGATCATTATCAATATCGCGACAGCCCCAGTGCGGCCCCGGCCTCCTGATGGTGAGTACTTGGTGCATTGAATAAAAAAACAGCTTGTAAAAAAACACCATCCGTTCTTACAATTTTCAAACTGAGTCTCCAGTACACACCCTCTTAAAACATTATCAAATCCCATATTTAAATGCCCCGAAAAAACTCCATTTCCGGAAACAATCCTCTTTTGACCTACAGCAAAAAAACCTAGATTAAGACAAATTCCCAAAATAACATATCCGATGTTAAGACTAAGAACTTCTCCCAATACGAATTTACATTTAAGACAGTTGGTTGTAATTAATATTATCTGAAAGATACTTTCACTGAATCTACTCCAGACCGGGGGCCGACCACCGCGACAAAACTTATAAAATAATTCAGCTTTTTTTATTTGGTCACAAAATTCTTTATTCCATTTTTAAATGTCCTCTCCGCCATTAATAATCCAACGATCCGTTTCGTACGATGTGACAGAAAAAATGTTTCTCTTGTTGAATTTGATAGAAACATTAGTAAGTGATTAAGAGATATCATTTTTCCGTTTTGTTAAGTTTTCTTCACGACTCGCCATTAATCAAACCGACTCCGAGTTGAATCATTTCTATTCACGATAATTTCCTTAATACAAAAAAAGAATCAAGTAAATAAAAAAATAAAATAAAAACTGTATGGTAACTAACTTGAATGGTCATCATACAAACCGTATATGTTTACTTACTTACTTGGGTGGGATATTGTTAAAGAAAAAAACCAACTCTTAATGGCGTGTGTGAAAATTAACATTGTGTCCGAATAATTTTTCATTGTCAGAAATATCTTCGGCGCTTGACAGCGAACAGAGGTTGTCAATTTCGACGAATGTTTAATTCGATCTTGCGCCCAGTTATGGTTTCCATACGGATAGCGAGACAGAAAGAATACAACATTGTTACCTTGACATGGAATGGTCATGCAATTAGATATGTTTTATTTAATCTGATTGAAAATTCAACTATTGTTGATTTATTTGTTAGATTTTTTTTCATAGTAATATGGTTTTAAACAAATTTTTACGAATCTTTTGCGGATTACACACTTAGGTACCTATAAAATTAACATGACATGATGTGTTAAATGAATGGCATATCCTTGAACCATTTGAACGCTTAAAAGTAAGCTAGTTATCTCTTTGTCCAAGCAAAATTTATTGAAAGACTAGAAAAATCTATAGATAAAAGTTAGGGTCAGAGGGTTACATGTAGCATTTGCAGTTGATAAGATACTAAAATTGTAAAAAAAAGTTTGTAAAGTATTTAAAAAAATTATGTAAAAATTAAGTTCATTCTGTATAAATTCAACTTTATTATTTTTAAGATACACAGTAAAAAAAATCCATTCAAGTTTACATCTTTTGCATAGTTGGTAAATATGTCTCACCTTTTCATGTAAATTTACACTGCGATGTAATAATCAATTTGGATGTAATTTTCAACTTTCGGTAAGTAAATTTCAATTTGTAATCAGTAAATTTCAACTTCGAAAGCAGCAAATTTACTGGATATTATCTTGAATTTACACTCTATGTAAAGTGTATAATTAACAATCTTTAAGATGCCATATACTTATTTCTACTTCTAAAATTATTTCTTACATACTTACTCTAAAACCCTTGACTGTAGGTAAGACT
Organism: Beris chalybata; assembly: GCA_949128065.1. Classification (NCBI taxonomy): domain Eukaryota; kingdom Metazoa; phylum Arthropoda; class Insecta; order Diptera; family Stratiomyidae; genus Beris; species Beris chalybata. Next base: position 139,993,939 of record OX421894.1, read on the forward strand.
CGAACCTCCGATAAATTAATTTTGCTGCGTAGGTTTGTCGCGCTTAGTCTCAGCACCACCGAAGGCGTATCATTTTCATTTCAGTAGAAAAGAAAATCAAACAAAGTGTTGAACCTCGTGGTCAGATGTTTTTCGTCGTAAAATTCGAATAGATTAGTAGAATTACACGAAAGAGAACGTAATTTTCAATTCATATATATGTAAATATAGTTAATTTTACATGAAACGGAGCGTAATTTTGTGAGAATTTTCATGTAAATTGTACAGTTTAATTGAAAAGAACATGCATATTTTACTAATATATTTGATTTCGTGTAAAACCGATTTGAAAGTGTATTTTTACTTGAAAAAATTAAATATATCGGAAATTTATTGAAAATTATCTTCTTTTTTTTTCAAAATAGTTTGATGTTTGGTGCAACTTCAGTTAAAATTTAAATAAAATATCTGTTCTATGTTTCGTCCACGTCAATTGTCTTCTAAATTCACGGTTCTTTTTGAGTCACAGATAGAAGCTGGAATTTAAAAAAATGGGTTGTGTACCTCAAGGCGTTGTTATGTTGCATATACTTTTTTTAAATTTAGCAATAAACCCCAATTAATTTGGCTTTACTTCCAAAAATTCATTCACCAAACATTTAACTACCGATTAGATTATCCGCATAATTCATCATTCTTGAAAGAAAAAACACAAAATTCACTTATTAAAAAATGTTTGGATATTCTCTTGGACTTACACTCTGAAAAAGGTGTATAATTAGAACTCTTTAAGATACATTTACTTTTGCTTCTAATATTAAAGGGTTTTCCAATAAGGACTTGACAACTTTGAATTCAATTTGTGAACGCACCCTTTCACTAATCATTGAACTGTCACTGTCAATTTATTCAGTAAACTAAACATTTTTATCATGGTAAAGTACACGAAGGAACAAAGTCTGCAAATTAAATTATATTATTTTGAAAAAAAGTTGTCAAGTCCTTATTGGAAAACCCTGGGTTTTCCAATAGGGACTTGACAACTTTGAATTCAATTTGTGAACGCACCCTTTCACTAATCATCGAACTGTCACTGTCAATTTATTCAGTAAACTTAACATTTTTATCATGGTAAAGTACACGAAGGAACAACGTCTGCAAATTAAATTATATTATTTTGAAAAAAAGTTGTCAAGTCCTTATTGGAAAACCCTTTATTTCTCACTTACTTACTTACTCTTAATCAAACCCTTGGCTGTAGGTATTTAATTTTACACTAAATGTTGCGTAATTGTATGAGTCTTTTAATGTAAATTGTACGGTTCAGTTGAAAAGCACATGAATAATTTACTAATACCAGTAATTCCGTGTAAAAGTTATTGAAATGTGTACTTTTACTTGAAAAAATTAAATATATAATACTGGAAAGTTTAAGTAAGAATTGTAGATATTGAAAATATTTTTCTTTTAATGTGTGTGTTGTTTGATGTAATTTTAGATAAAGCTTAAATAAAGTATACGTTCTATGTTTTATACACGTCAATTGTTTTCTAGATTGAGGGTTCTTCTTGAGCCGTACATAGAATCTGAAATTTAAAAAAAATGGGTGATGTACCTCAAGGTAGTGTTTTGTCGCATATAATTTTTTTAAATTGCACATAAGCCCCAATTAACTTGACTCTACAGCCTAAAATTCATTCACTTAACATTTAACCAACCGATCAGAGTATCTACACTAAAGAATTCACATTTTTAAATACATAGTTAGATTTTTTTTACTGAATTAAATGTAGGAGTAATTGTTACAAAATACAGGGTTACATGAGCGATTGTCGACTTGAATATGGCAGAGGGGTTCATTTTAATTAAAAAAAAAGGTTGCCCAACTTTAAACAATTTGGGGCATATAGTCCTTTGCTGTTTGCAAATTTCTTCTAATCAAGTACACAGTTAAATACAACAATAGCAAAAATATTAACAAAACTGCTTGTCTTCCTGATGATATCTTTTAAACCAACAGCCTGGATTAGATACTTCCGCATAATTCATCATTCCTGAAAAAAAAACGAACACAAAATTCACTTATTAATAAATGTTTGTAAACAAAGTTATTAACTTACACCGTAATTACAAGATTATTATAATGTGAAAGTTGGAATATCATTTATAAGATCGGAAATGTTTCTGATTAATTGTCTGAAATTAATTTTCTTGATTAAAACGTTATGAATAATTGGCAGTGCGTCAAAATCAAAAAATTTGAACATTGTTCAAAATCGGTCTATATATTAACAGTGTTCATTTATCTTTATGTGAAAGGAATAATTTTAGCCATTTTGTATCGATAAATCACGCTTAGTTAGTCTACTTAATTGATGGATAGAAATTTCAAAATCGATTTATAGACGTAAAGTTTTAAGTTTTAGAGTGTGCATCGTAAACGCAACTGATGTAATTTTTACTTGCATTTTGATGGAACTTGCAAGACTGCGATTTTTATTAGGAAAATATTTTGTTGTGTCGACTTAATGTCCTGATTTTCAAAACTGGGTTATTTCTACGGCTTGGTCACGAGAGCAACCAAAAAGTACTGAAGGATCTGTTATTTTGGTGGAAGAACTGCTACTGCCCCAATATAATAGTTTTCGAAGTTTGAAGAAAAGTTTTGCATTCATATATGTATGTATACAGTAAATTTACAATTTACATTCAGTCAAATTGCTTTGCCCATCCAAAGATTAAAAATGTTGAGCAAAAATGAGTGGAGTCATATTTTTGTGGTTTTTATAATGAGTGATACACTTCTAGACTTTAAGATTGCAAGGGATGATTTCTTGGTTAATTTTGAGAGTTAAATTATTTGAGAAGAGTTTTAAATTTCAGATCAAGTGCAGATAAAGAGACTTTTATATGGTTGAGATTTTCGTTAAGTCAAGTCGTGTGGAAAGGCAGGTACGAATCGATAAACTCTGTCTGAATTGAAAAATTGGTCAACAATATACTATGTATAAACCAAAGAATCACCTAACATCACCGCTCATACCCTAATACCCGAACTGAATAGGAGTGTAGTTCAAAAGGTTTGAGAACTTCAAGCCTTCAAAAGCGGTATATGCTGGACTAAAAATTTTTTGAGTCCACTATCACAGTGAAGAACAATTTAAAGAATTTATTAATTACTTGGACCTATCGCAGCCATTGTCACGGTCGGCTTATAAAACAGTGAAACCCAATTGAAGATCCTGTGCTCCTTCGAGACCTCCTTAATCATTCCCAGCCGTTCGTTCACTTGTGCCGAACTACTACTTCTTTTCAGCATGTCCCGCTGATCCAATTCGAAAGGTTCTTTATCCTGAAAACGAAAGACTGAACGCAAGACTGAACGCAAAAGGGATCAATGACTAATTGTATTTGTTTACGGTGTGACAGCGATTATAATTTTTTGTATAATACCCTGTCATTTTTTTAATTCAGCCCTGGATTATAATAAAAAATCGAGAAAAACCAAGTGACAGCGAAGAAAAAGCGGGTGACACGGCCATCAAATGCCATCAGACCGACAAGATGCTTCCTTTCTTGTGTTACGTATTAAAAAAAAATTGGATGGATGTGTTTAAGTATGTACCTATATAAAAATCACTTGATGGAAATCTTAGGCAGTAGAAAAGAAAAACTGGGTGAAAAAAACCCACCCGGGGAAAAATTTGTAGAGGAGGACACAATTTTCGGAGGGTTTTATCCGATCGAAAAAATTCCATTTCGTAACTTGTCAGGACGAACTTTTCTCTATGGCGAAATGAAATTATGCGAGAGCGGTTCGTCGACGAATAGACAGTATGGTCGCAAGATAGAAGCGTTCTGGAGACGAAAAAAAAATACCCCGAGTCTTTTGTTACAAAATAGAAACCCCTAGCCCTGGATTCTCGGTTCGCCATGGAAATTCCTCCCTTTTACAGTTGCGCAACCCAATTTTCTATGTCCATCGAGTGATTTTGATGGATTGACATCATTAATCTATGACGTACGCAACTTCCATAGGAAATGGTATTACAGCACCATGCTGGCAAACTGAGCTCAAAATGGAACAGGAAGGTTTCACGGGGGCAGGGATTTTCTACGTTTTCATCCTTCGGAATATAGTCAGCCGTGTGATCCCTTAGTATCGTGCCTCGAAGCTCTATCGCATTTTGTTATTGCTTTTTGTTATTGCGGGTTTTGTTAGTGTTGTTGTTATTATTTTTGAATGTCTTGTCCGGGTGGTGTGGCTGTAACACGGTTGTCGTCATTAGGGGTATATCTGCTGGGCGAAGAGATGAGAGGACCCAAAAAGAAAAATCCGAAAACCGTGCACAGAGCGTTTTCGTGTGATGAAATCCTTCGAATGATACGCTTCCAGAATTTCGAATTAGTTGAAGGGCACTTTGCAATCTACGTCTTTGAATTGCTTTATTTTTCCGTATTTTTTTTATTTTTGTAATTTTTTTATATATAGAACGATGCGTGAAGTGACGGATTACAACAAATCCAATTTAACACTTTATTTTCAGTACACTCCCCTAATTTGTTTAAAAATTATTCCCAAGTTTCCGATTTGCGACATGAACCGTTCGGGAGATATGCATTTTAGTATGCCACGATTCTCACTTTCACAATATCCCAAAAATGGCTTCACTATTATAGATCTATATAAATTGAAAGTCTTAACTTCCCAGCATAACGCGTTCCTAAGATGTAGAATTCAAAATTTTCCAACAAATCGCATTCCCTTTACAACGCCACCTCCAAAAACTTACTATTTACCTACTGGGGCCTACAAACTACCAACTTAAAAAAATTAAATTTAAAATTGCTAAGGGTTCCTTTGCGCTTCCCTTTTAAAATGATTGTACATTATCAATTGCGTTTCATCCAAACTTATAATAATTAAATATTTGATGAAAAAATGATTCTTAAAAAAAAACAGAATTTAATATTTTTGGATCCGTCGATCCTGATTTTATTAGTGGACCAGAATTGAAAAATTGTTTGTTTTTACATTTTACCTTTTCTCATTTAATAATATACCCAATATATTATTTTTCGAATTGGTTGAATACAGGTGAGGCATGTACTTCTTCCCTTGTCCCATAACCTTAACCTCCCCTTAAAAGCAATATGTTTTCTTGGTTCTTCCAATATAATATTTTAAGGGCGCCCACGCATTTATCATAGTTTTCCTTATAGGTACATCAAATTCGTAATTTCTATCATAATTACACAGATTTAAAAAAAATGAGTACTGATGAGTACTCTATTATTTTTTAATCGGAATTTTTTATGTCGGAATTTGTAAAGAACTGCATAATACTTTTACACCCTCGTAGGGATTGAATATCACAAAATCCTGAAATAAATTCCGAGATCATTATTAAGCCCATAGAAATAAAAGAGAATTCGATTTCATCAAACCTAAAAGATTTGTCAGAATTCGTGTAAGGTTAAAAAATCTCCACACTCACAGGGGGTTGTTAAATATGGGCGCAAAAATGCTTAACTTACATTTTCCCCATTTTATTTAATGGCTATTGAAATTAAAATGAATTTAAAATTTCATTAGACCTGAATTCGTGAAAATATTATGTTTCAAAAATTTTGATAATCATAGGTACCACTCACTCAATCTACTCACCACACCAATTTCAACTTAATATCTCAATGGATGTGTGAGCTAGCACCTTCAAAAGCGTTTGCGTACGATGGACAGCGTACGGCGTCTACGGTGCATAAGCGGACATTTTTTGTTTAGTTTTTTTTGGCTTTTCTAGTTCTTAAACGCGTAAATATACACAGTAAATTTTTTTCAACTAGATTCTAGTTAAACACAACTAGAATTTAGCTCCTAGATATTCTAGTATAGATCTAGTGAATAAGTATCCACTAGAAAATCAGGGAATTCTTTTACTGGATTTCTATCAGAATCCTCACAATGATCTAGTTAAATTTACTAGTTTTACTGGAAATATTTTTACTAAATTTCTTACAGAATTTATCGATAATCCAGTTCTATTTACTAGTATTTCAGTTATTTTGATAAAGAGGCAAAACACTGGTAATCTAGCAAACGAAATTGAGAAAAAATATAGAAAAATCGTAAACTAGCCTTACCGTTATCAATAATTTGAACTTGATAAATATTTACACCTTCACTTTATTAACTTTTAAAATATGACTCACTTTATGCTAATCCGAATGCATAGACAATAATGATGCCTGACCACTTGTCTTTATAACTGTTTGCATCTAGTTCTATTTTTACTAGATTCACAGTAAATTTATCCAGTTTTCTAGTTGAAATATTTTTTTCCTAGAAACAGAGTGATAAGCACTAGAAAAACAGTGAAATTGACACTTCGAAATGTACTTCTAGTTATTTTCACTAGATTTCTAGGGGTAGGAAATTTTTCACTAGATTATCAGTAGGAAATTTTCGCTAGATTGTCTCTAGTTGAACTTTACTAGAAAAAAAATTTACTGTGTAATGTTACAGCTAAGGAAATTTTCCTGACCTTTCAGGTCTGCCACAATTCTTTATTATTAAAAAATATAATAGATAATAAAGTAAAAGAAAAAGGTAAAATAAAACCTGGAATATTTTCCGTTCAATCGGTTGCAAACTTTTTTTTTGAATTAAGCTTTTAGTACACCTAAAGGGTTATTCTATAGGTACATAACAGTTTTACAAGCGTACCCTTAAATATTTGTACTGAACTGTTATTATCAAAATGTCAGTCAAGGCTTACATTTTTATTACGGTGAAATTCTCGAACGAGCAACGTCTGAAAATTCTTTCAATTATGTGGGTATATGTATTTTATTGAAATACAAAATTGTTATGTCCCTATTGAATAAACCGGCTATAACTTTTGAATTTATAAAAATGTTATATTCGAATATTTAACAACTTAAGATTTTTCAAAAGCAATTCAAAAACATTTTCATAGCCCTCAAAAGAACGGAGTTTTCACCGACCCAGTCCAATAATTCTGGCTGATTTTTGCTCACCGCTACTCAATTTTCCGCAATTACACTCAATTGTATTAAAAACATAAAAAAAAACTAGCTTCATGTATACCTAATTATCCGAAATTACAGCAACCACACGCTACGTAACTTTCCCAAAACGAAACCCGCCATTATATCTGAAAAATAAATAAAATCTATTTTTTTCGAAAGCCAATCCATTGTACGAATGCAGCGAGGAAAACCCACAAAATTTTGTGATAACGGAGACCACCATCAACCAAATACAAATTATCATCATTAGATGAATGAAATGTATAAACCGCCACAGTCCACCATTATTATGTTAATTGCTAATGACTTAATGTAGGGACATTTTTCTAATAGACCTCGATAAATTCGGCCCGATAACAGAACAATTAACACGTCCGAAAAAAAAAACATATATTTATTTTCCCGATTTTTGGGAACGAGACTTCATATAGTGTTTATGGTCATTATCGTTATGGCATTGTACTATATTCCAGGTCCTTGATGTATACAACAGGCTATTTTACAAAGGACTACAGTACCCTTCCCTTCGAAAAGCGGGCGAAATTTGCAAACCCTATAGTTGGCCAACTCTTTTTTGGCTCATATTCAAACAGGTAGAGTTGCAATTATCAATGCGGTACTAGCCTTGGGTTTATTATTTGCAAACAACATTAAGGAACTTTACGATCATTTTAAACACCTTGCAGGCAATTAAAGTCATTTATCAGATACTCAAACCTCCTTTGAATTACAATTGCTTTCCGGGAATAATTTAACGAGTTCACTGAGGCACGAAATCAGCTCACCTCTTTCTATGAATTTCGATAAGAAAACATTACCGGAGTGAAAAGGGTTCCCTGTGTATGGCCACAGGTTATTCTTATCCCCGGACAAAGGGAACCAATATAAAATATTCCGAATGACATTTAAAAGAAAATTATTGGGTTTTTTATTCGACTATCCGCCATTACTCTTCCCGGACAGTCTGAGACAACTTTATAAAAGTCGAAGGCAGTCACACACTGGCCATGTTTTCTGTTCGACCTCTCTTTTCCGACTCCTTTATTTATGGTAATTCTTCTTAAATAGAAATGTATTCACCTCTCTGATATCTTAGGTTATATCCGAATAAAATTAATTAGCATGATTCCTAAGTACATATGAAAAAATATGTTCAGATCTTGGCGATCGTAAATCAAATGGTCTTCATACAAATCCGAGAGGGAACCACTAGAAACCTACCTACATGCTATCCACAAATACACGGGAGGATCGCTTACCTGGCGGATCATATCAATGAATAAAAGTAATACGTCCGTAGGTAGGTTAGATCGTACCTCTACCTATAAAATGGAAGTCGAGAATTAAGATTTCATAAGGTAAGATCGTTTTATTGGATCTGAGGCCAGTGTGAGTCGGTTTCAGCCAATAGATAGCTTACAGGGAATACCTGAACCGTATACAAGTCGAGAGTATATGCAAATTTTTTTAGCTGACAATCTGACATTTATCATTATCTTGGGGAAAAATCAACCTTTCCGTTTTATTGGCACAGTATCTAACCGATTCGTTATTCGTATAATATAAGTCAACGGCTGTAAAATAAGGTAAGAGAGGTTGGCATTAAAAATTGGACAGCGCACTGTTAGACAAATTCATTTTATGCAGATTAGACAGCACTACCGAAGACATCTCGACTTTTATTAATCGACTTCATTTAGCACCTGTAGACGGTGAAGACCGGAAAAAAAAACATCAAAAATCCTACTTAAGAAAAATCATAATAGATTTTAAGTTAGCTCACATTTGCAGCATTGTTAGTTTTGCAATACCGGTAGATGGTTATTAAGAAAATACTATTGTGGGAGACATGCCGCTTTAAAAGTCAAATTATCGAAATATTACCTTATACAAATTGAAAGAATAAAAATGTCGCAAAAACACGGTTGATATTTTAAATTACAGTCATTAATTTATTAGCCAATATTTTAATTTAATAGAATTTCTCGCACTAAGTTGACAACTGAATTATAATATTATTCATTTTATCGATAAATTTCACGGTATTTTTTTCAATTATTTTTAAAAACAAATTGGTAACTGGAATTCAATCAATTATTTTTCGTTGTGTCTACACAATCAATTTTTGACCTGATTTAAATAAATTTAAAAAAAAAATCTTTTTAGCCAGATACTTCGATATTTCATTTGAATTTGGGTGGTCATAATTGTTGATCGGTATGCTTTTTTAATCCATTGCCACTAATATTTGTTTAGGACATTAATGGAAATTGGTTAAAACTTGGAGTACGATAGACTCTTAGCTCCAAAAATTGTCTAAATGAAATCATATCAAGAGTGAATTAAGACAAAAGTGCGAAGAACACATAATCGGACGAAACGTTACAAATTATATTTTTGATCATTTACGGACAAAACCCCTGCCGGAACGCACGAGAATTCAAATACGCGTTACAACAAATTGCTATTCACTTGTTAAATGCAAATTTATAAAGCTAGCCAACTAGCGAACCAACTTCGAATTTTGATTTTCCGAAGGCTATAACTTCGATAAGACTTCGACAAGATTGCTGAGCTTAGGTTGTGTGCTTTTAACTTCGAAAAGGCTTCCGTAAGACTTGCGACCGGAGGTTGAACTTTCAGAAGCAATAGCAGAATCCTCTTGTAGTCAACATACCTAAGTCCTGAAGAAGTTTGTATTAAGAAATTTTTTTGTGGTGGTTTGGAACGTGTGGCAATGGATGCCTACTAATGCTATCTTAGCATATCTCAAGAACTACACAAAAAAAAAAAACAGTTGATTTTTACATCTTTTGGACAGTAGGCAAATATGCCACACCCTTTCAAGTAAATTTACATTGGGATGTAATAGCCAATTTGAATGTAATTTTCAATTTTCGGTTAGTGAGTTTCAACTTACAATCAGTAAATTTCAACTACGAAAGCAGCAAATTCACTGGATATTTTCTTGTATTTACACTCTAAAAGTGTAAAATTAGCACTCTGCAAGATACACTTATTTCTGACTCCGATATTATTTCATTATTTCTTATTTACTTGCTCACAACCCTTGACTGTACATAGAAATCGAACAGATGATCAATTTTGGTTTTGGTGCCTAGGTTTAGCGCGCGTAGGCACTATGCTTTCGAAGGTGTTTCATTTTCATTTCAGTAGAAAATAAAACCAAAACAAGCGCCCAACTTCGTGGTTTCATATAGTATAGGTACATGTTTTTCATCGTAAAATTCAAATAGATAAGTAGAATTACACGAAAAAGAATGTAATTATCAATTCATATAAAAATGTAGTTAATTTTATACGAAACTGTTTGTAATTTTGTGACCCTTTTCATGTAAATTGAAAAGTTGAAAAGTATATGAACAATTTACATATACTAGTGTAAAAGTGCTTGAAATGTGTACTTTTAATTGAAAAAATTAAAGTATATCTGAAATTTTAAGTTAAGATTGGATTGAAAATTCAATATTTATTAAACAGTGCAGTTTTAATAGATAAATAGGTCGTTACTGTTTTCTCGGTTTTTGAGTTTTACAATTGTGTTTAAAAAATCTTCTCGAAAGGAAAGTGAAGGACATACAATTTTAATTATTACCTAGAACCCCTCTTGCAGTGCTTCAGACTTCAGTTGCGACGTCTTAGAACTCAGTAATAAAATACAGAATATACTAACAAAATACACTAAAATTATTTCATATTAAAAACTGTTTACTTTATTAATTCACTCTCCAATCAAATTGGCCAATGTTAACTTCTCCATGATTTTTAATTGACCCACAACAAAAGTAACAAATAATCCTCGTTAAAATGACGACTTCCTAAGGTGCAAAACTATTCACTCTGAGCATAACAAATTAAATAAATAACGGGGGCCATAATTTAAATGATGACGTAATTTTTTCTATAAATGTGATTTAACTACCCACCTGTAGGAATCAAATATGCCTTCCACGGTAAGGTACACCTCCCTATACAAAATAGCAAAACCGTCTGATGATCACATTCACACAAAAGGAAGCCGGTGCACCTCTACAACCGGGGCCAGGGGGTCCTTATCAGAGAAATAAGGACATGGAGAATGGGTTTTGTCCTCCATATTAAGCCCCGGACAGGAGAAAGTTGTTTGGGTTGGTTGGCTGGCAAAGGGGTTGATTCTCGGGAACGGTGAGATCGAGAGGTGAGGCAGCAGTCCCGTTGATGATGGCACTGTGCCGAACGAACGAACGAACGCCCTTAAGCCAGGGCAAGTATAGTCAAAGGGTTGGAGGCGATATATTGTTTCAGCTTAAAATCGTATTAAGTGCTTTATGTGAGAATATTAGAGTTTACGAGTACTCAATTTGCACACTTTCCTCAGATTTTAACAATGATAAGTCTTGGGGTAAGTATTCTCGGTGTATTAGACAATGATGACGATAAGAACTATTCTGTAGAACCGCTAAACTGGCTCACCCCGCTGTATTTCGTCAATTCAGTGGTATAGCCACCATGAGAATCTTTTATTGAATTCGAATTTTACATTGGATTAAAAATTAATTATTCATATGGGAAATGAAATGGGTAGCCAATTGAATATGATTACACAGAAGAGGGTAAGACGGTTCGAATTAAACTTGTCGGCTTAAATTGGATGACAGCGTTTAATTCCTTAAGTAGGGATCATCATGGCATCCGAGTAATTACAATTCATTCGCAATGCGTGGAAAATAAAGTTTGAGTAGTTATGTAGTTCAGGTGGAGGCCAAGGTCCGATTTGGACTGTAGCGCCGTCGTAAGTAAGTAAGTTAGTTCAGGTATTTAACATAATCTAAGCCGGTGGATTAAAAAAAACATAAAAATGCTTGCAGTAATTTGTAGCCATCTTCAAAACAACCGTTTTTGATTGATATAAAATACGCTATCTAAGCTAAACAAAAATTATTTCGAAACTACAATTTTACTATTAAAAAAATGGATAAAAAATTTCCATTTTACTTTTACTTTTACTTTTTTTCTACGCGTTTTCATCTACTACGCATGCCGTGTTGAAAATATATATAACATAAGTCTTTGGAGCCACGCAAGGGTTAAATATGTAAAAATATTTTTCTTTGCATCTGTATCGAGAACCCGAACAAGCATTAACTTATAGGATACCTTGTACGATCTAAGATATATGCTGGAATTCGTAAAAACGTGTATAGCTTTGTCCAACACCTTAAGTATCAGAAAGTTTTTAAATTGATTTGGAGGATATTATTTTAGTCAGCTTGCTGATGTAAAAAAACAGGTAGATATTTCCTCAAACAAATCAAATATGTTGGAATTCGTAAAAACATTCACAACATATATCACTCCCATAGATTTTGAATATCGCAAAATGTTGAAGTTGCTTTTTAAATGATCCTAAAAATCACATTAAAGTAAAATCAAATTATTATTATTATTATAATCAAATCAAATTAGATATCTTATCACACTTCAAATGTAAAGAAATTCGTGAAAACGTACATCTTCTTACACCACTCGGAGAGTCCATTGCAGTAAAGAATGTATTCGATACCTCACTAGAGTAAGAGATATGTCGGAATTCGTGTAAACGTAGAAAGTTATTGTAAGTACACTCTTTTAAAGTTCGAATATCGAAAAATCTAGGCAGTTATTTCTAAACCTATATTTTTATAAGGAGTACCCATAAGCGAAATAAATACATTCTCTTTTCATGAATAGTTTTAGTCTGCCCACCTCCGTTTTGTACATATGCATTTAATGCGTTTAATTTATCTAACAGAAATTGTTCAAAAGATAAAAAAATCACTGTCACTTCCATTCCTTCCAACTTTTATCAAAATTTATTTATTTTTTCAGAACGTGGCCCTACATAGACGTTACATTTTTGCTTTCTATCCATAGACCTTCTCAAAATCAGAAAAAAATTAAAAATTTTGCTTTCGACCCTCAACAAAAATATTTCTTTTCTAAGAGTCTATTGGTGTAACTCTATTATAAATACCAAGCTACTATCAGAAATGATTCGTGATATCTCAGAATTGATTTTGTTGAAAAATTCGTATTCCCACTTCATTGTTTCACGGAACCTTCAAAATTTGTTCCCGTTTCCTTTAAAAAGTTTATAATATTTACTCATGGTGTCCATCTTTTGAACGCATTGTTTGAACCCCTTCTCGAACACCTCAACTTAAATTAACCCTGTTTTGCAAATGGCTTACCTAACACAGCCCTTTACGAATTACAATGTTTTGTGAAAATCTTCCTCCTCCCCATTTCCCCTCACAACAAACGTGGTCCAAAATAACTATCATACATAGTTTTAATATATATCAATTAATTTATGAGCTACGAATATTCAAACATTTGCGTACAGCTTATACGACGGGCATGCGAACTGTGTTCCTTCTTTTAAAGAGAAATGCGAAAAAACAATTATTAAAACATAATTTAAAAAAAAAATAAAATTAAATAAAAACAAATGCAAAATACTTATTTCAAGTATGATTTTAAAAAAGGTAAATTAATGTTACATCATATGCCATGCTGTCAAATAATTGACAAAAAAATTTTGCCAAAACTTCAATCAAAAAAATTGACCAAAAGTTCAGTCAAATTTTTTCCGTGAAAAAGACCTTGTCTAGGTAAAGCATATAAAATAATGTGCCAAATCAAAATTTAACGATTACTCTACCGAGTGCATTTGATAGCGAGAATAGTCAAATATTTGTCATAGTGGCGTTGAGTATAATACAGGTTCCAGAGTTTAGACTTGTGTCTTTAGAGCAATGCTGTTTCATCGTTATTGTTTCATTTCTTACTTAACTTTTTTTAAACTTCAATTTGCGCTTCATCTTCATCAATGGCGCGTCAACCCATATTGCACGATACATTGTCCGAAGTTATCTCGGCTCAGCAATCTGCAATCTGCAATCTGCGTCAAATAACTTAGTCCTCATATCTTTTCCGCGGTTTTCCACCGGTCGTTTGCCCTGAGCTCTAGCTTACAGTGTGCGTTTGGGAATTCTTCAGTCGTCCATTCGCTTCACATGACCCACCAAAATACGCTTATAATTCGTAAAAAAATGTAAGAACCTTTGAAACGAATCCTTGATAGTTGCATAATCATAAAACTAAACATCGATGCCATACACAATAAAACGATCAATACCATTAACTAATTTATTAAAAAAACAAATAAATAATAACTTATAAATCCCTACCCCTCGTCACCTTCATGAATAAAAAATATCCAAGTACATCACTCAAAACACAGAACGGGGAAGAAATTCCGATCCTAATGCATACATCTTAAGTTGAGAATCGACCATAATATTGTGGATTGAATTCTCATAAATAATGCATAAACATTCTCTAGTACCTCCATCAGTAGCCGACTAAGCCCAAGGAATTCAACGCTCCCATCGCAAACGAGCAGAAAAGTCCAACAAGGACATTTTCTTTTTACTTCATCTGGAAAAGCAAGCAACCGAATAACCAACAGAAAATAAACAATCGGGGGAAGTCCCTCATTGACGGACTGTGTAAACGAAATGTCGTTGGCTTTTCATCATCAACATGGCAATAGAGTGGAGTGGCCATGTTCACCATTTCTTTATTATTTCGATGACGAACAGGACATACCCTCAAATCCGAAATTTCGTGTCCATTCGTCCTCCCCGGCATGGGAAAAAAATAATTTATGGTCTAGTGCGAAACACTCTCCGGATTGACGTATGTCTGTCCTTATCTGGCTAACTAAGAAGCCGGTCCTTTAACCACCCCATACAGTAGTTTTCTTAAGGGTCTGCTTTTTTTTTACTTCACCTCCTTCTTTTCAGACTTTTTTTTTCTTCTTCATCACACCACTGCCATCCCTTTTTCGTTATTCTTTTAAGTGAGCTCCGGTCTCGTCCTTTCGGTATAATCATTGCAAGGATTCCGAAGGATACTCGATTCTTATACAAACGCACAGACTCACACACACTATCCGGAGCCATAGAATCGTTTGTATACATGATCTGTTCTTATCCCATTTTATCCTTTGTCTAAGACGTGGCATTTATCCTTATTCAGGACTCGAAACGAAAGGAGAGTCGAGCTAGTGTACGGAAGGATGTGTGACAGACATTTCAATGTATGCGTCACACTCTAATCTGCATCAATCTTATCCTTGCAATGACGGATGGCATTTGTCAATGTCAAAGCGTTACCTACCCGTACTCTTAGTGTAGTCGGCCCCCTTAGTTTTTCAACGTATCCTGGGAGCACCTATATGATGAGAATAAACAAACTCCTGCTTTTAGGGGTAGTGCCTCGATATTTGAATAGTTATCGTTCGGAAAATATTTGCATTTTGCTTGGAGTTGCATTCAAGGTGTTGTTGGGTAATGGGTTTTGATTTTGACGCTTCGTATATGCACTCTTGGGAATATGTCGGACATATTGCGGCCATTAAAAATTCAATTTAAGAAATTTTGATTGGATTTGGGTGCATATATTAAACTTGTGCTTGATTCAAAATGAAAATGCAGGATAGTTTTCATATTTGGCTGAGAAGGTATACTTGAATTTCTCGTCATGACGACTTAACTTCTAAAATTTATCCATTTCCATATAAAGTTGGATATGCCAGAATCAGCCTCCTTACTTTAGGCATTCAAGAGTTAATTTAACAAAATAAATAAAATCCTGAAAATTTAATAAGCTGGGATGGAGAGGAGTCTCGTGGCTGGTGGAATAGAATACAGTTCATCTTTTTGTGAAGCCGAAGATATAAAAATCATGACCCTGTTCCTCCTCTTCTGCATCTAAGCACGATCCTTCAAAAAACAAAAATAGTAATGCCTTAGTAACAACTCTCAAAAAAAATTGGTGATGTAAAATTTATGGAAACGGATTCTTTCCTATTCAAATGTATGTACTACTGACATCAGTGCTATAAAAAGCAATTCTTAAGATAAAGTTTCAAATTTTACACTAAATTTCAAATTGATAAAAAATGGAGGACAATTTGAACGTTATAAATTCAGCTCTATAAAAAAAATTGCATAAATTTCCAGGAAAATTTTCGTATAAAGTTCACGCAAAATCAAGATTTCTTAACTCTTTGCGTGCCAAACCTTTTGTCAAAAATTTTGACAATGCTACTTAAAGGGTCAAAGTTTCTGTGCCGGTCACCGGTGTGTGTTAATTAATTATTTCTTTAATTTTGATGATATGAAATTTTCAAAATTTACTGAATCCCGCAATATTTAAAAAAAATAAAATAAAATAAAATAAAATATATATTATTTTTGTTAATGTTTTCGTACTGCATATTGAAATTTAAAAAAAAATAGTCCTAAGACAAGTCTAACTTGTTTCTAGACAAAATCCAGGAAGCGGTCAAAGATGAGGTGCGACTGGAAGTACCGACGCTACTGACACCCTTAAAATACCAATTTATTTGAATCTTCACTTCGCTATAATTGTTCTTTATAACATTTTTGAAATTTAGAAACTAAATTTTTTTTAATAAAAAACGCTATACTATTTCCCTCATAATTCAACTCCAAAAAATGTAAAGGTATAAATGCAATCAACCCACATAAGAAAATTCAATTTAAAATTCCCATAGATTTGGCAGCCACAAAACTTCTAAACCATTTCGGACGGCTTATACGACGAACAGGCCGATATTTTTTGTATGAACCAATTACAAGTACATAGGTACATACCTGCATGGAAAAACAAAATTTCAAAATATTTTTTTTTTTTTTCAAATTAGAAATTGATGGACTTGGCAGCTACGAAACTTCAAACCCGTTTTCGTACGGCTTATGCGGCGGACAGGCAGACGTTTTTTAAGAGTAGTTTACTAGTAAGTCGTTAAAAAGTTAAAATACAAAATTCTACAATATCAAATTTTGTTAAAATTCCAAGATGGACTTGGCAGCCATGAATTATCAAACCCATTTCCGTACGGCTTCTCTGGGAACAGACGGACATTTTTTTGTGAATCGGCTACTGGTCGTAAAACGTGATAATGAAACATTTAAATATATACTTATATTTTTTTAATTCCAAGTTCAGCCATTCATAGCCGTTTTCGTATGGCTTATACAGCGGTTAAACGGACATTTTTTCGGGAGTCATCTACTAGTCATAAAACATGAAAATAAATTTTTTTGTGATTTGTCTACTAGTCGAAATTTCCGAACAAGAAATAATTTTTTTAAAAATCCCAAGTCAATGAATTTGGAAGCCACGAAACTTCAAACCCGTTTTCGTGCGGCTTTTACGGTGGACAAACGGACAATTTTTTGTAAGTCGTCTACTAGTCGTAAAACGTGATAATGCAAAATATCTATTTATAATTTTTTTTTCAAAAACTTCCAAGTAGATGGATCTGTCAGCCACGAACCTTCAAACCCCTTTTCGTACAGCTTATACGGCGAACAGACGGACAATTATTTGTGAATCGTCTATGAGTCGTATATTGTAAAAATGCATAATTTCAGAATATCAAATTTTTTTAAAATTTCAAATCTATGGTCTTGGGTTATATGGCGGACAAACGGACAATTTTTTGTCGACCAGACATAAGACGTGAAAATACAAAATTTCGGAATATCAAATTTTGTTTTTTTGTAAATCATCCAAATCAATCAATTCTTTATTATTAAAAAGCGTTAAAGTAAAATTGCCCAAATCCCTGCCGTCCTTAAATTCCTAATCATAAGACTGAAAACAGATTATAACTCGTAGTTCAAATGAAATTTTTCTACATTCGATATTCGTATCGGAGCGTATAAAGTGGCCATTATTCCCATTCGAGTAGCAAAATCGGTTGATAATCCCGAGAGAATTGTCATTCAAAACGGACAACCCCTATTAATCAACGATTGTCCGAAGAGTATAATGTCGACTAAGGGAAAAAAATAGCTTCGTACATTTTGTGAACGATACAGGGAATATCATCGGGTGGCGAAGATGAGAACTTCAATCGGAATGGATAACAAAGACGTGGGAGTGGCGTTCTTCTCGGTTTTTCGTTGACTTTGTTCTGCGTGTGAGTTGTGTTAAGAATAAGAAACTTTTCGCAAGAAATAAACTTTTCTGAAAGTTTCAAGGATTTTTCAGTTTGCGATTGAATTGTCGATTTTACATGGTCAAGTTGATGTTGTAAATTTCGATTTAATAATCGTTAAAGTATCTTTCGTCCTGTTTAGTTTTGACGTTGTCATAATATCATCAGAGCAAAACCTTGCCAACTAAATTCCATTAGCAACTACACCAAAATATTTCCATAGATAAACTTTAAATTGTTGTTTGAATTCCCAGCGTAATAATTTCCTGTTAATTATTTTATGGCGAAACTCTTGGGCCCGGGGAAATGGGCTATCCTTAATCTTATCCATAGTCCTTCTGGGCTATGATGAACTTTATGCGGTGAAATAAGCATTAATCACTTAAGAATAATTCATCCTCGTATCACCTTGCAAACATCTCTAGCCGATTTCGAGCGTAAACCCAGTCGACAAGAGAACTAGAACTCAACTTAGTCGATACGATATGTTTGGGAATAGTCGACGCAAAACTACTCGACGTAAAACAATTCGAACCTATATAAGTTAGTTTCGACTGTAGAAGCCGACATACCTTCGAGGTAAATCTAAATCTACATGTCGTCGTATATAGCTGATAGTTACAGCCATTGTCGGTCGATATCTTAGTCGACATGGATCATATCCACGAAGGCAATTTATATGTTGGTATGTACATAATTAGTGAAACAATGCCATGATATGTTCGAACCGAATTGGACATGGGCTTATTGATATTCTGGTAATCAATCGATCACCGGACTGTTAATCAAAGCCTTCGCACAAAATTTGAACAAATGACGTCCCCAGACTTTGCCGATTAATCATAACAACTGACAGGGTGTGTTTCCATTGTTCATATAATTGTACACAATTATACATCCCGCTTTATTCCATCGAATAATAATTTAACGTTCATTAAACGGAACCATGCGAAACACGCGCGTATACAAATTTGTTGGAATTTTTTTTTTCTTTCTTCAAAATAATAAATTTCTTAATTTCGAAGTTTTCTCGAAACAGTAGCAATCTTTTGGTACGGCCTACCTTTCGATATTTTTATCCAAAAGATTAATGAACCCCAAGACTTTAGTGTTTTGGGTTGAAAATAAGACGAAAATTTCGCTTAAATACCGTCTGTTCACCAAATAGCATACTCACCTTTGTTTTGTTTAATCATAACAACTGGTCGTCATCACATCATTAATAACAAGCCCACGTTCACACTTTCATTAATCATTCGGAAGCGATAACCGAATCTGAAATCCAAAAAAAAGTCTATCGTTTCATTTCAACCCCCTTGAAAGAAATTCCCTGTATAGATTCGAAGAAGCATACCATAAGGTTTCAAGTATTGTAGGCATATCCCTCACAAATGGGTCACTAAGTAAAAGAGCCACCACTGCATCAGACTCCTTGCCATCCTGTAGGGATTCCCATTTTTAATATAAACATTTACCGGACTAATATTAATGATGTTAACCAGTGATTTTAAGTGTTGTATTTGTTTCATTTCGGTCGAGTACCAGGGCTTTGTAATTATATTGCTTCGGTCTGATGAAAATAATGGAAGATTTGTTTTGACAGTCAATGATTGCTAGAAATTAGAGGTAAACTGATTAATGATTCTGATAATAGAAAGAAATAATATATGAACGATTTGGTACGTTTTTTCCTCGGTTTGCTGATTCTGGTAATTGTCGAGTGATTTTGTGTTCTCAACTGAACTATAGTTTTGTGTTTTATTGTACAAATGATTCACTAATATCGGTTGATAATTCGTGAAGATGATGTAACATGCACTCGACACTAAATTAGTAATGGCAGTTTAGAAAACAGAGTATTATAGTCTTTATTTTGCAAAAATTCAAGGGAAGGTTGTTCCAAATCAACGAATTTTTGCCATTTGATGATAAAAAATTTAAATCAAAATCAGAAATTTTGAACACACGAAAAAAATAATAGTGATGCCTCCATTCTCCTCCCCCACATTCCCATTAAAATAATTTCAATGTAAAGATTTCCGTAAGCCTTCACCAAATATGAAGAATATTGAATGGTGTGAAAAAGGCATTTTACTTAAGTTTGTGGCCAAAAACAAAACAATTTTAATCCAAAATTAAGTAATAAAGTAAAAACGTCGTATCAACAAATCCAGAAAAATTTATACTAGATTCTAAGTAGTTTAGTTGCCTAATTTCGGGCTGTTACACGTTGCTTCCCGGATTTTGCTAGGAATTCTCAATCCATCCTCAGGGGCTGAACTCTCTGCTTTCTTATTGTGTACTCCAGAAAGGCTCCTTTGTCACTTTTACTTTAATATCATCGCACAATAAGCACATGAACCACATTTAATTTGAAACTTCGTAATTTTCGCTATACTTTTCTTCACTTTTCTCACAAAGACACAATTTTTTTTTCTCATCACACACAACATACTGCACCATGTCCTTAGCCAAAGGATGCAAAATAAAAACTATTTTTGCCATGTCCGGAAGAATACTTGAACCATTCTTCTAATCACGAAACATGACAAATTCAGTCCAAGACCTTGACATGTCCGGTAAAAGGAAAACAGTTCGTCAGTTTGGTCAAATGATTTGCAAGCCTGATGTCACAACAGAGGACATCTTTCGCGAAAACTACCTAACCCAAAAATTGGGCAAAAGAGTTCGTTTCGGAATTTGCATGAAATTTTATGGACCACTTTAAAATTGCAACCCTTGGTATTGCATCGTGTAAGTCGGTTACGTGTGTGAAAGGACCAACTCAAGGTCGGTGCATTGTTACAATGATTTATTTCTCGGGGGTCTTAAGGCCGAATACGAAGAAGCAGCCTGACAAAAAAGGGATGTCAATCCTTAAATGCTGGTGGTCACTTTGTCGGACTATTTACCTTTATAGTGCGGTTTGACTTTAGGCGATTTTATGGTGCACCTTTTCGGTTAAATGCATGCAATTTCTGGTCGATTTAAAATAGGTCTTAGCTTAACAATCTTGAGCTCCTAAATGAAACTGGTAAAACTTGTCGAGTCCGCTTTTTTGATTTCATGTAATTCGAGATCCGCTCCATATTTCACGTTTTGGATTTTGAACCGAGCATGAGAAATTTTGACTAAATCGTTCTGAGCTTCAAATAAAACACCTGCCACCGTATTAATTTTTGGCGTATTGAGCGTGTAATCCCCCGAAATACAAATTCAGCTTGAAACCCCGAAACAAAAAGAAATCCCACATCATCCGCCTCTAGATTTATCTCAGCATAACTCTTTCACGTATAGTCAGTAATCTTATTTCATCAATGTTTACACCTTAATAACGGGAAATGCACAGGTAGTATGTTGCAAAAACAAACTTAAATTCTCTTTTATATCTACAACAGCTACGGAGTATATTACGGATATGGAGGAAAAAACCATCGTTATAATCCCATCGGACAGCGTATTAAGCGAAAAACCTCATTTTCAACATATTCCCGTGTCCATCTTAGAAAACGATTTATACTAGCCTTTAGGTGAATATACGGTGTACCTCTCATCATAGGTTGATTTTACTGTATACGGCTGAAAATTACACTTGGCGGTAAATAATACTTGGCAAAGTAACAACAGCAAAAAAAAAAAAACCAACAAAAAAAAACAGAGTAGGTATCATGTCAGTTAATCTGATGAAGATAATCGTCATCTTGGCGATAGCAATGATTTCTTGATGCTCATAGTACGAGTGTAATTTCTGTTTGATTACGATATAATTGCACGCGGTTTTTACACGGAATTATTGTATTTTTCCCTGTCATTTTGATCGTGTGTGTTTCAAAGTAAATTATACTGAAAAATTTGACGAATTGAAATCATACGCTGGCGACATTAGTACTTAAATGGCAATAATTATTGCCATTGATTAAGTAACGCTACACAGACTCGTTACAGAATAGTTTTTATTCGTTTCTGCTTAGCGCCATATTTTTCGCATGTTGTGAAATTACAAAAGAAAAACTTTGAGTATCATTAGTCCAGAAAGAAACTTATAAGAGATGTTCGAAAGAAACGTATCGATTTTTTTAGTGTTCAACTCAAACACGTTTTTTTAAAATTTCATTGATATTTGCGATGTTATTGATTATTCAATTTATTATTAAACATTTAAATCATTTCCGTTTTATTTCCAAAATATGCATTGAAGCGAGTTTCACAGCTTAGTCACACACGTCCAAATCGTTGATGATCTAATAACAAAGATATAAGTACATAGTAATAAAAATCAATTGAATTTAACATCTTTTGGATAGTACGCAAATATACAACACCTATTCACGTAAATTTACATTGGGATGTAATTGTAAATTTCAATGTAATTTTAAATTTTCGGTCAGTAAATTTCCACTTCGAAAACACAGGATATTATAATCTAAAACAAGTGTATAATTAGTACTCTTTAAGATAAACTTATTTCCACTTCTAATATTATTTCTTACTTCCTTACTCTTAATAAAATTCTTGGCTGTAGGTAGGAATCGAACCGGTGATCAATTGCTGCATGGATATGGTGAGCGTTTCATATTCATTTCAGTAGAAAAGATAATCGAACGAAACGTCGAACCTCATGGTTTCATATACTTTACATGTTTTTCATCGTAAAATTCAAATAAATAAGTAGAATTACACGAAAAAAACGTAAAATTCACTCCATACATCAATTTAGTAAATTTTCCATGAAATTGTGCGTAATTTTGTGAGCCGCTTCATGTAAATTGTATGGTCCAGTTGAAAAGTACATGCATAATTTAATAATACCAGTAATTTCGTGTAAAAAATTATTTAAATGTGTACTTTTACTTGAAAAAATTAAACATGTCCTGAAATTGCAAGTAAAAATAAGATTGCAATTTAAATTTTTTTAAGCCAGTATATATATCATTCTGCGATACTCGGTTTAAACATTTCAAGTATTTCCTAAAGAATTGAGAAAAGAATAGTCACGTCAGATAAATCTTACAGCGGCTTAGACGTATGTGAAAAAAATTAAATATATTGAAAATGGAGCCTAAAATCTCAATTAAACTTAAAATAAATCCCACTAGGCACTAAGCCGAATTAAAAATTGAAATCTCGGAGCTGACGAAACTTCAACAGGAACACGTAAACACAACACAATTCAAATCTTGAAGAAACTAAAAACTAAAATTGAGAGTAGTGGAAACAATTCAGCTTGCTGAAATATAAATGAACTTGATTTAATTTTTTTTAAATAAAACGTAGTATTAAATTAAACCAAAAATATCTTCTTTTTTTAAATTGGAGTCTAACAAATAACAAAATCTGCCAACAGTCTTAGCGAAACTTCATTATTTTTTTCATTTTGCATTAGTCAATAAAAAATATCTATTTTATTAAGTTTAAAAAACGAAAATTTAAATTGTATAAAAAAGTTACCAACCTCAATGAGGGTTACTAAATTTCTAACTATACAAAGTTCAGTAACAAAACGTTTCCTTTTTCTTCAAATAATAACATTAACTTTTGTCATATTCTACAAAAAATTTCCTATTATTAATAACAATCAAATAACAATATTCTTTTGACTGGAGAGAAAAATATCACCCGAAAATGGCTCGCTTTTAATCTTTCTCTTATTCGAGATGTTGATTACCGCCTCCTTACAAAATATTTCTCATTCATTTTTCAAATAGGGTAAATTTTAATTGTGTCGGAATTAAAATTGAATCAAAAGTCGGCAACATTTTACTTTTTATGAGATCGTATTTTTCACAAGTTTCGTCCCGTTCTGCCTTTAGTTAAATTTTGTTTTGTATGAATGTCTGTTTATTTATTTAATTTTTATTTATTTTTCTGGTCGAAGAAAAAGTCTCGCCTGGAGGGTAGACCAAGATCCAATCATATTTGTTTTTACTGTAGGAAAATACGGACTAAGTTTAATTGGTTGTGCATAATTTGAAGGGATAATGTAAGTTGTGTTTGTCTCTCGGGTAATAAGAGCTACAGTATTCTTGTTATTAAAAAATTGAATGTATTAGCAATAATTTAATAATCATGTTAGAGAGCTGTATTGTTAATGGAACCTGTCAACCATTGATGATGTTGGTGATGAATGTTAATATAGACTTATTTAAATGGTTTGGGTGCAATCAGTGCGTAATTATGCTATTGAAGGTACGACAAGGTGAAAAACTTGGTCAGTTTCAAAACTGAGTTGAAATT
Organism: Beris chalybata; assembly: GCA_949128065.1. Taxonomy (NCBI): domain Eukaryota; kingdom Metazoa; phylum Arthropoda; class Insecta; order Diptera; family Stratiomyidae; genus Beris; species Beris chalybata. The sequence continues at coordinate 140,018,285 of OX421894.1, forward strand.
TTTTTTAGTTCAAAATTGGTTTATTTCGCCAAAATAAAAATATGACCAATTTTTGTTCCAAATAGTGGTTATTGGTATCAAAGTTTTGATGTATCTACATTTTCTGGCGGTGATTGCTTTTACTGATACTGGTCCAACATCACACACTTCAGCTAAAGTCCTTTCTTCATGCAATAAAGATGGCACCACTTTTTAGAAAAATTCATCAAAATGATAAGTCGTATGGAGAAGTCCTTTTCACAAATGAATCGAATAGAGTTTTTAATCCGTCGAGCCGGATTTGAACAAATCAACTATCAACATTAGTGAAATGGTCAATAATTTTAGAGTGATAAACTCTTTGTTAAGGTCAAGAAAGAAGAAATTAATCTGAAATCTAGTTCATTAAAATATTTTTTGCACCATAAGATCTTGGTTTTAGCGCACTTTTGTGTTGTCTTTTACTGAGTTTTCAAGCAATTTTCACACATAAAGCAGTGTTACATCTTGAATTTCAATTACAATTACGAAATTTAGGATGTAATACTGTCATTTTCAACAAAAAACACTATAAATAATGTTCAAATTTACGAATTAATACTCACCAGCACTTTCAATTCTTATTAGGCAGATATTAATTTTCCTCAATATATGGTATACTCGCACTGACAACGAAATGGCTTATCAAAGCCAGGATGTCATTTTCATATTTTCACCAAGCCACTAGTGCTAACAAGTCCTTCGGTTATCTAAAGCGAATAGATGGAAGTGCAAATACCACACATAGCCTGGTACACTCTAGTACATGTATGCAAGGATGTGATATGATTTATGACTTTTAATTTCCTGCACTACCGCTGAGTGCCGTTCATGTTCTACTACAAAACCGGGGAAAAAGGAAATTCTGCAATATGTAGGACCAACATGTTTCCCCCGGTCTTGTCAACATCCCCGGGCCATCAAAGAACATTTATTAATTTAGTGCCTGTATAGCTAAGGAATAAAAACCACCAGAAGAAAAGTATGATCTAATGTCCAACATACGAGGCTAGTTACAAGTGGCTCTACTCTACGATATAAACATGGTCAAAATAATTACCGCATAATTTGATGCTGCTTTGCTACGTGTCGAAAGCCTGAAAATTCCAATTATAAAATTTTATTGCAGCACTTTCAATAATTGCGATCATTAGATGACAATAGCTCGATGCTAAGAAGTTAATTGAACTAAAGCATGAGATTTTCTGCTACTGTACGAATCAAACAATTTTCTCCTGCGCATGCAAAGTGCTTCGTATAATTTTAAGCAGCAAAAAGAAACGACTTCAAGCTACTTTACTGCACACATTCATTCCAAAAGCATAAAAAATAAAACGCAAAATATTAATAACTTAATTTTCTTTAAATTATACAAGAATATTAAGGAATCACAGAACCAAAGGTGAGTGCAAAAAAAAACAACGACTTCGCACAACCTATGAAATACCTTTAGATTTTATAATGCCCAAAAAGCGGTGTGTGTTGACAACAAGAAAAAATGGCGTTACGGGGCCAGGTATTAAGTCGGAAATTTGAATATATGTATGAGTCGGTCTTTAGATTCCGGAGCGCCCAAAAATGTGTATAAAGCAGCAGGGGGTCAAGACGCGGTTAAACGCTCTACCATCTCATGCAAGAAAAAAAAACAACTGCCAAGCGTATGTAATATGAAAAATGGCACATCATTAGATATGCAAAAATATTATAAAAGAGGAGAATAACAAAAAAAAAAAAATATTTAAACAAGAAATTCCCAGCAAGGTGTAGTATAGTTGCCGCATTACCATGTAAATGCTTTCGATAAACGCAATGTTCTGTCGCATAAGGTAAACTTTTGGGTCTTTTAGGTTTCCAAGAGTTTTTCCTTTTTCTACAGCGACAATTTAAATGATACTAGAGTTTATTAAATTATTAGAGTCTACCATATACATATAAATATATTTTCAGACTACGAATGCAAAAAAATAAAATTAAGAAAACAAAATTACTGACAATTGGACAAAGCAGTAACTAATATGTTCAGTTAAAGATATTATTGAGATTATCCTTTAAAATCTAATTTTTTAAATAAAATTCCTTCAGCTATAAAATGTCCGTCGTTCACTGTAGACGTCATGCTTGAAGGCGCATAGCTCATAAACTAGTTGTGATATTGAGTTTATATTTTATTCATATCTATTCTAGCTCTCAAGCTCTCATTCACGAATTCCGACATACATATATCTTAGGCATAATGAGATATCGAAATCACAGATTTTTCGATATTCAACTGTTGTGAGGATGTAATGATATAAAAGGGGTCTAAGAATGTCAATTTTTACAAATTTTGATATATTTATTAGGTCAAATGTGATATCTAATTTTTTTTACTTCCAAGTACGAACATAATGGCCTAAGAACTCAGTTAAATATTTTTCGATATTCAACCCCTAAGAAGGTGTAAAGTGGCTGTGAATTGTTTCACGAATTCCGACAAATCTTTTAGAGTTTATTAAATATGAAATTCGTTTTATGTATAATCAAATTAGAATTGATTTGAGGATTTTGCGATATTGAATCGCTAAGAAGGTCTTAAGAAATTGTGGTCGGTTTTACGAATTCCGGTCTTATGAGATATCAAATTCTTTTTTACTTTAACATGGCTAAAATCATGCCTAAAAATTGATATAATTTTTTCAGATTTAACCCATAATGAATTATGTCTATTCCGGACCGAGCCACAAGTCACAAAGTAGGTCGAGAGTCACAATTTTGTATGAATTTTGAATTAATTATGACTTTCCACCTACTTTGTGACTTGTGACTCTGATCCTGAATAGTCCTTGGCTTGGAAATATCGCTTGGCTTATTAGTATTTTAGGGATGAGTTGCAGGTTAAAACCGACTAACAAGATCAAAAGTCTGTTCGCAACGTTGGTTATAAAGCTGAAACTCGATTCCTATATTGACGAGTAGTTATAGCTATTCTAGTGAAACCATCCCAAAAGTCATATTTTGGACGAGGAGTAATTAAAAAAAAAAATTGAATAACAACTTTACATTAATAATTTTTAATAAGTTTTGTTTATAGGACCGGAGGTAGTTACTAAAAATTTTTTAAATTTCAAAATTTAAAATGTAAAAACAGTTGCTCTGCTCTGAATCTGTCTTTTCTACTCTCTCTACTCTGGAATTGAAAAGATCGCATTAAACACATCACGTTACACTTTAGACTCAATATTAGTGCATGCGCACATATCAATGAAAAATCCATGCTCCAGCTGGGTTGAAGTCTCCGATAACTCATCATTCTAAATATATAGAAGGATTTTGTTTGCGCAAGTAGATTTCGAGGTTAAATAAATTCTGATAAGTAAATATTTAAATCAAAACTTGTTATTTTGCAATAACAAAAAACTAGGTTAGATTAAAGAACTGAAACATTGTTTCATAACATTATTCCCAACCGTATTTTATCAGAATCCGAAAAAAGGCTTTTAGGCTTCCTGACGGCGAAAAAAAATCGAAAAGAATCATATCAGCTTTTTGGGGGGTTGCTAAGATAAATGGCTCATTTCCACGTCTTTTGTTGTGGCCATCAATCGATCTATACGACCACACGCGCCTTATTAATACTTTTTGTGCTCTTGAATACATTTTGCTTTTCATTTTTGTGGTATTTTATTTTTTCTTTCGGCCTGATATTAAGTTGGGGGTGTTGGGTATTCTCCGAGTGGGCTGACTCATATTCGTCTTCAATTCATCTTTGCCTCCTCTGACATTTTTTGTTGTTGCTGTTGTTGTTGTTCTCTTGTTCGGCCAAAATCGTATAGTATACACAATGTAGATCGCGAGTTCTAGTTCTACTACAGACTGGGATTTTTCTATACACGAATATAGAACTTTTTTTTTGTAGATATATTTCGAACAGAACACCCCATTTTTAAGGGTGAACTTTTTTTTTTGTGTGTGCTGTGTTGCTTCTCAGTACTGCTTGGATATTGATAGTACCTATAGAAGACATGGAGTAGACGTAAGTGCGGCTGTGTGTGAGTATATTCTTTATATCCGTGCATTAATCCGAGTGACATTTTCAGTTTTTCGCTTTCCGTTTTACCAATTCGTCAATGTCATGAGCGTGCTCCATGGTGTTACGGAAGTACTATAGCGAGTATAGTATAAAAAAAAGCATTTATAGGAAAAATATTTCGATGTAGTGGTACGGTGGACTGCAATATCATCCAATCCTGTGTCTGGATGTTTGTCGCACATGAAAATCCACAAGGATAGGAATAATAAAACTTTCATCAAAACTCTCATACAATGGGATCCTGGCATGTGTACAAAATATTTCTAAGGATAGAGCCGTACATAGAAACGGTGTGAAAAGTGTTCATTCGTCCGAAAAAAAAATTCTTACCGAAAAAAATCACTCTTGAGAATTCCATACATAAAATCGGCAAAATTCTTGGGATAGCTGATTTTGCTTTGGACATTTTCTGCATTATTTTCAGGACATGAATTTAAAATTCATGGAATTGTTGGCGTATTTTTAAATCAATTTCCCAAAGCTTAAATCGATTGTAAGCCATGAATTCAACACGCCATCACCAGATGGAATTGGGTTACCGTCAAACTAAATCCAACTTATAGAATCACTTTGTCTATACTTTCATTTTGGTCTGGTAGCATCGGTTTTAAGATATTGTTAAAATCAATTCCCACAAATTTTCTAACAAGTGTTATATATAAATTTTCAAAGCAATTTTTGAATAGACATTTAAGACTTTTGGTGGTGCTTTTGTTTAAATCAAATACAATTATTTCAACTACAAGTTAATTCAGAGTTCGTTGGGTAAAATTATTCAAAGAAAAAATAAAAATTTCTTAAACTTGACCAGAATCTTCGTCTTAAGTCTGAAATTTATTTAAATATGTACTGAAGTCAACTACAATTGTTAACAAGAGACATGGGTCTCTATTCACAGTAGAGATGGGCAAAGCAGTTCACTGAACTAGTTTCTTTCAGTAAGTGAGTCGGAGTTAACTCACTCATTAAAAGGAACTGGTTCGAGTTCCTTTCGAAGATCACTTCTCCGGCGAAGAGAAAGTAGCTCCGAAGTTCAGAGTGGATGTGATGACCTAAAAAAAGTCCTCACTCAGGAAGGAACTATGTAGTTCTTTTCAAGTTCGAAGTAAATGTGAGGACCCAAAAAAAAAACAAAATTAAAGGTCGTCACTTCTCACGAAAGGCACTCATTCCTTTTCAAGCTTCACATAGCAAAGGAACTACTTCCTTTCCAAGCTGTGCCCCGTGGCGAAACGAACTACAATTCACCAAAAGAAGTGAGCTACTTCACTCACTCACTTCAATGAACTGCTCTTTTGGAATAGTTCACTCATGGACGACCCATCTCTAATTCACAGTCACAGCCACCATTATGACGACTGTGAATAGCGGCCATTATTTTTAAGCTTATTTAAGAGATTTTAAGTTCTCTCACAAATTTTTTCAAAAAAATGCAAAAACCGACAAAATATCACAATTTTCTTGTGTTTAAAATATGTTTTTCGGAGTTATTTACAATTTTTTTGTGAAAAAATTATAAAACCGATTAAAATTGAATAAAATTATAAATATATATGGAATTTTTATTTAACAATATGCTTTAATATTGTAGCGATCTAAAGGTTCGACGTCATTTCAAGTAAGACACAATTCGATTATACTCAAAAGAAATAAAAGCACTTTATTAATAAGCTTTCAATAATTGCATTATTGGGAACGCTTTCCGATTCACGTACTACTCGAACACTGCTCCGTCGCTGCTAGCTTTCAAAATCTCGCTTTCATCATAGTAAAACTGATACCGTCAAGCTCTGCTCTTATATACTGCATGTTTTGAGTCAAGACATTTCCAGCAAATTCTCTTGTTTGTAGAGGTGTTCAGATTTTTTTGCTTTTCTCATTTTCATTGTTATTGCAAGGTGTTAAATGGGATGTTTTTCTCTGGAAACTGTCAACTGGAACTGGAACTGGAACTGTCTGGAACTGTGAACTGCATGAATTAATTTTGCGGGTTTTCAGGGTACGAATATAATAATAATACAAAAAAAAAAAACAGTTTAATGATTTTAGTTATATACCTAATTTGCATATAAAAGTATTCTTGATTATTTTTTTAGAACTTTGTCGTTGAACAGCATAGGCGCAGTACTTCACAGTGTTCAGTGTTCTATGGGCTAAAGAATCGCGACATCAATTCATTGACAAATTTTTTAATTTATTTTATTAAATACATAGGTACGTGAAAAAATTCAGGATTAAAGAAAATTGTTAAATTTGTTTTCAGATCGTAGTTCGGGACGCAAACGGACGAAATACATTTCTGGTTGTTTTGAAAAAATAATTTGATTTCACCTCTCTTTTTTGAGGAACTTCTAACATGATAATGTACAAAAATTTTATATACCTCGATTTTCAGGTTTTTGATAATTTTGTATTTGTAATTTATCGAACTTGAACTTTCTAGCTGAACGTCAATTTTATGGACATTTGTATGGCAGCTACAGAACTATTATATTTGGTCTATATTTGTCACATATTTGTAAGTACAGAATTGTTACAGTGAGCAAATTTTAAATTTCTAGCTCTACAGAGTCTGTTGTCATTGTTCAATTAGAATGGAATGTATGAGAGGAATTTTGCTCAGTAAAAAACCTAAACATATTCGAAGCTGAACGATTTTTTGACTTATGCGATGAACACATAAATTTTTCTAAGCCCTTTGAATGGTAGATTCGCAAGGGTTTACCTTATTTACCTCATATTAATTCTTAGTTTTGAAAATATGGTTGATATTTGGATCATAGTCGGGGACGTGGTCAAAGTCGAAATGTAGCACTGGTTTTGCCAATGCAAACAAGCCAGAAAATTAGCTCTCCAAATAGCCCCCTGGCTTACTTTTAAGGGAGCGCAACCCCAATTGAACATAATACTTCAACAGGCTTGTAAGTTAAAAGCCTTAAAAGGCATAAGGAATTTTTTTACGGTTAACAAACAGACATTTTTTTCCATTTTTGAGACTGAAGACGTGAAAAAACAAATTTTCGTGGTAGTCAATTTTTTTGAAAATTTACTTCGATAACAATACGTTATTGTTAAGAATAGGTGTGTTTGGTGTAGGTTTTACAATTTTGCAGTAGTGTTTGCGTGGTTTATTCTCAAAAAAAAGTTGGGGTGTAGCTACAACACCAATTGCAATGCAAGATGTTCTAAAAACTGTTGAATTGAGTCGATTCTACCCAGTCAAAAACCTGAAAACAGTATTATTACCAAACTATTTATCCGAAGTGTTTAAAAAATAAGAGAACGCGCTCTGAACGTTCTAGACGATGTTCGAAAAATTTGTCTTTAATCAATAAAATGGCGACATGTTAAAGAAATTGATGGAAGATGTGAATACGTAAAAAAGACACTTTTTAGCTAAACAAAAATTGTAGCTTCGTCTATGTTCAAAATTTTTTCAAAAAATTTTGGTGTTTAATTTCCTCGATATGCTGCTTTTGAAAAAAAAAAATGACAGCATAGTGCGCGTTCCAAAAAAGGTATTTATTCCGACATATGAACAGGGTCCGTTTTACGCTCAAAGTTTGTCGTCGATTCTAACCCATGTGACCACGAAGGGCTAATCAATATTAAGAATTCGTTCACTGCTACAATGAATTGTGTCACCAATTCTGTAATTCAGTGCTAGTGTCGAGTTGATGAACGGGATTGCGCAATATTAATAAATCCTTGCATTGACTCAAAAGCAATAATTTTTTCATTGTTATGATGTATATTTTCATTGAGTTGGTGTAACATTTTAGTTTAGCTTAAATCCGGCTGATAAATATTAAATTGTTTTTTTTTTTTAATTTGGAATTATTGGGGATACACTTCAATAATTGTTTCCATCTTCCTCTTATAATTCTTAAGATCATAACATGGTTACTTAGTTGCCAGTTAACTGAAATTAAAATGCTGACCCAATGACAAAAAACGAAATGTTGGGATTAAAATGATGGAATACTTTATCAAACAGTGTTAGTGTTGTCATACTTCTCCAGGAACAACGTTTATTACTTTATGTTACAAAGTAAAACAAATATTTCTCATAATTAAAAAAAAAACGAATTTGAGTTGTACAAAAATCCACACTATCCTTTACCCGGAATGGATATGATGATCCACAGTTCCTTCGCAACATGAAAATATAATAAAAATGTATTGCTTGATAAAAATTGATAATACAACCGATATAAAAAATCGAAAACCATCATCAGAGTTAATAAAAATTAATAAACAATATCGAAAGCCATAATGGCTAGTCATCAACCACTCAACTGATGACACTTTTTCACCTGTTCCCCTGTGATATAAACAGTACAAACTAGCGCACATTCGTAGTGAAGTTACCGAAAAGCCCAAATGCAGAGTGTTGCTGAACGTTTCGTATACATCGTCGAAGGGGAGAACTTCACCCGGAATAAATATGGCTGTTGCTGGCTCCGGGTATAGTGGATATGATTCCCGACCATTCATGCATTAGTTTTCATAGCTTGCAGAAGTGAAGTGTATTCCCGAGCTCACTATGAATATGGGACACCATATAGAAAATCTCGAAAAGCCAGACCTCAGATCAGAACCCACCCCCCTCTTCCTCGACATCGACCCCATCCTCCTACCCTCCCGTTCCGCCATACCTTTCCAAAGACTCAGACCGTTCACGTTCAACTTTGGCGCTCGCATGAACGAAATGGGTTTGAAATACTGCCGCATCATTAAATTTAATACGCTTCTCATTTAGTCAAAGTGGTGCCGATTTATTTCGAATATTTATTGCGAAAAATAAATAAAAAGACTACTTTCTCTCTACACGTTGCCTTTTCGAAAGTTTCAATGTCTCGTGTGTATATCGCGTCGAGCAACAATAAAACTCGCTTCGGTTTTCGAGGCGACTCTATATAATATGGAAAAGTGTGCTCGCAAAAAAAAAGGATATTGTCTGTGGCCTTATCATTAGATATGATTATTGTGATGATATCAACATTTACATCATAATACTCGTCATCATTTGTAATCCCGACCTACGACACGATTTGTTTTTGAGCTTCTAATTATTTTAAAGTGGTTGGCACTTTAGAAGGTCGGGATCGCATGAGTTTGATATGCGAAACGATTCGATAAAGTCGAATTTGATGTGAACGGATTGCAAATCGCGATCAATTTCTGAATTGAGTTTTGATTTTGGGTGATTTGTTCTTGAAAGATGTTGGGAATTTTCAGTGTTTTGTAGTTGGTATTTGTCGATTTATTTGTGGTCGTTGGTGATCGCATATCTTAGAGAATAATCGTGTTTATTTGTTTATGGTACAATCAGCTTCACAAACACTATGATATATGAAACGTTCTTTAAAATAATGTATCTCTTCCTGGTACTGATGAAACAGTTCCTAATTATTTATATTCATAATGATATTAATTAGGTACATTCCAAAATTTTATCTTTAAAAAACTGCTTTGATATCAAAAACAACATAAAAATTAAAAAAAAATTCGCTCTTATGGTAGTTTAAAAAATAAAAAAATTCTGTTCTGATCTGATCTTTCGCACTAAAGGTTAAATTATTGTGAAGGCGATGCGATTGCGATATCTCTCGCTTCAAATCGTGACATCAGTTGTAATGCCGCATTTACACTATCGCGCAAACAGTGCAAACTAGCGCGAATGCCAATGTGCAAACAGCAAGTAAGCATCAGCCTGCAACTCTAGTTGCAGTCCGCATAGCTTCGCTGCGATGCGGTTTTTGAATGCGAATTAAAGGATCTTGCATTGAACACAAATGCAGTGTTTATGCCGTGCTAACTCATTCGAGCTACTTATCATATGTAGATGATACGCGAATACGATGGTGTAAATGTGGCATAGTAAGAGCGCGTTTAATCGCTTGCCACACATTTGATCCGATCTCTCGTTTTAAGAGTTCAATTGTATAGTGAAGGCGATGCAATTATGTTATCGCGTCCGCCATGCCGCAATATCGGTTATAGTAAGCAGGTTTAGTCGCATTTCAAAAATTGAGCATGTTATTTAAAAATACCAAAATATATTCTTCGCAGCCTGCGATCAGATTGCCTTTATTTGTTAATTGCATTAACATTAATTTGTGCCATTTATTAACTAATCAGCGTCTATTGTAGTAAAAAACTAAATGTTAAAATCCTGTTATAAGGACGATAAAACTAGAAATTTTCGAAAAATTGCATCCATTCAACCCCTAATGAGGCAATCCAATGAAAATGCTCGTTCGGGCCTAGTCCAACAAACTGAACTGCTTATTATTGTACATTAAAATAATAATAAAAAAAAATTTGATATTAATGAAATTTGAAGTCATTTCGGCGGTATTAAGCTACAAATTCATTAAATACGTACATTAATATTACGAACTTAGTACTGACATATTGTACGTTAATGTGAAGAATATCATTACAAAACAAATTTTAAATTCTTCAATGCTTTGAAAATCTTCACTGGATAGGTTAGTTTATAAGACTGTGTTGGACTAGATCCGATCGAGCTGTTTCGTCATTGGATGGCATACACTCTTCAAGGAGTGTATCATACCTACTATCTGAAACACCCTGGAAGCTGGTGGTATTGCTTTGGAATATTCTATATACGAGAAGACGATGTTGAAACAAATTTCATTATCACGAATTATATTAAAAGTGATATTTCTTGCCATCGCATACTAAAGGTAGGTGGCACTGAAGATCACTCAATAGTTCAACCAATTTGGTCTAAGCAAGTATGGAAAAGGTAAAAAAATGTTTGGTATTATTTGGATGGAAGGAACAGGGTAGGGGGGGGGGGGGGGAATTAAAACTTTTACCATAATTTGTAAAGCTTCCACGATTTTGCGATAGTTTGAATTTTAAAACTTTTTAAATTTATTTATCAAATTCAAAAAGAATTAATATTCGTGAAATGCTGGTATCAGAGTAGAATAGCAATGAAATAATGATTGACAATAACACGAGCAAAAAATGTGGAAGACAAATAATTCGAAATTTAAAATTGTTGGCTAGTTATAATAAACAAAATTCCTCATTAACAAACAGAGTGATGAATGGTCTTTAGACACAAATTTTAGGTAAATATTAAAAATTTTTCCAGGGGTTTTTATTTTTCTAAAATTTAGTTATAGAGCCCCTAATTTTTTTCTTTGTAATAGGCTTATTCAAACAATAACCGAAGAAGTGCAGCAACATTAAAATTTTCATTCATAAAATTTACGTTCCGAACTGCCTGAATTGGCATGCGCCTGTCATTAATAATCCTGCGTTTAAATATGTGTCGAAGCATAATTTAAAAGTATGTTACTTTCTTTTAGTTTTATCTGTGCAACATTTGTCACCTAATTTGTCAATCTTAAGAGCGTTTGTGCCTTCTCGTATAGTTTTAAGTGCATATTCGAATATTCGTTGTTGCATTCGTTTGTCACCCACGATAATGTTGCACATCGTCCAAGGTACAGATCGAGAGATAGTTCCGCACGTACACATTGAAACTTTGCCATCACTTAGTTTATGTAACATCCTTTTGAAAATGTCAACAGATGGTTAAACAATTTTTCAATTTTTCATTTTTAAGGATGGGTAGACTAGAATTCACCTGGAAAGAAATGGTATGTGGGTGTATGGAAGGATATCAAAAAACTGTAGGCATTTACGTTCAGAAATATTTCTGTGTTTCTTATCTTCATTTTCTTCTATTTTTTTATCGACTTTTTTCTTTGTAATCGATATCTTCAATACTTTAATGAAATTTTCTGAAAAATCAATTTGGTTCAATTCGGAAAAATTTCGAAAGAGTTTTTCAGAAATTTGTGGTTTTGTTCCTGCAAGACAATGGCTTAGAATGCGAATATTTTTGCAGCACTGGAAAAAAACGTGGTAGATTTACGTCTTAGATGAAGATAAACAAAAACTAGTCGAACATATTTCAGCCCGCCGATCTGGATTTGAAGCGGAGAACACAGAAGAACAATTGCCAAAGAGTTGGGCAACATTTAATTAGAAAATTGCATTTATATCAATTATTATTTTTTAATTAAAATATTATATTATATTATTAACATATCTATATTACTTGATTTTTACTATTTTCCGCATTTTTTTGCATGCGTAATCATTTTTAATAAACAAATTTTAACTTAGTGTTTTTTCAATTTTCCGAAAATTCGATCTTTTCAAAGTCGTATAAAAAATGATTCTTTTAAGCTTACATTAGAAAGCAAAATATTTCCAAATATAAAACCAAAAATATAGTCAAAATTGCAGCCAAAATTGATCCTGTCCAGAAGAAATTAATTAATTTCCTATTCAATGGTACCTACCTATATCACTCAAAAGTACATAGTAATCTTTTCTTTCGAAATAAGTACGTAATTACCTTTTTGAGATTTACTTTATTATGTTAATAATAAAGTATTGTTATCGATTTAAAAAAAAATGCTAACGTAAAACTTGGAATTTATATATGTAGAGCATAAAAATTGCTGATATTTTTTGTGGGAACGGATATCTATGAAATATAAGGTAAAGAAAGATTGGACAGGAATATTAAATTCATGTCGTGTTTAAAATATATTTGGCCTAATAATGAAAAGAAATATGGGATTTCGCCAAATTCTTGTTTCAAATCTTGAGATGTAAGTCAGGTATTAGGTATACCACAAAAAAGTCACTCAGTTCACTTGTGATAGTTCATACCTCATATCAGCCATTTAATATTGTTACAATATTCTGCAATGAAAAAATCCAATAGGTAGAAAGTAGCAATTTGTGTTCCCAATAAAGATAACATCAATATTATTTTCATCCTTCGAAATGAGTTCAGTTATTCTTGTCGATATTCAAACATTCGATACATTAGCTTATTGAAATTATAGAAGCTAATAAAAGATTAATGCTGCCTTATAATTTATTGTAGTGCCGAATCCGTACTAGTCTTATTCTTTCTTTTACAAGCCTAGAAAACCCTCTACTAAATGTGCTCTTTCACTGTATGTAGAATGACTTGGGCTTAATTATCGGGTCGTAAAAATATTGATTAGTTTTACAGTTCCATTTTTCGTTTCCAGGTTTCACTTTATTATTTTAATAATAAAGTATTTTTACTTACTTCACATTCAGGTTAAATAAAATAAAATTTTGTTTGATAGGAACTAGAAAACTGAGATATTGATTTTTCAGTAGAACTCTTATATCCTTGGTATTTTCATTGATCAAATCCATCCAATACCTGCGACCGCTTCTCAAGCGCAATTATTGCTTCCAATACATCAATGTTTTTCTTAGACCAGTAGTGATTCGAATCCACTACCTAGGTATTAGCGTATTAGGTACTAGCAAGGGTGTTGTTGTAATGGGATAAAAGAGGCACTTGCCTCACCTGTAGGTATTCAACTACTCCACAAAATGCTCAATCAAATGCGGTTTAATTATTGTGTAATTCTGGTTGACAAATTATTTATTAATAACCTTTTCAGGCTTATAGAAGCCGCTGCTTCAAATCGAGCTCGACGGATCAAAAATTATTCGTTTCAGTTTCCGAAAAAGTGCTATTTACTTCGACAATAAAATTATGATAAATCTGTCAACATTTGTAAACATTTTTATACATTTATTCCAAGGAAATGTTGGCATCTTTACATTATAAAAAGTTAATTTCAATTTATTTGGATACTGTATCTAGTTAAATATTCTTATTAATAGCAATTTTTTCAATATGATCAGCTATGGTCTTCGCAGTTAAGCATAGTACTATGTTCGTAGTGAAGTGGGTTTTTGACAATTCTTTATTTTCGGGTTTTTCTTTAGCGGCGAAAATTTTGACAAGATTACCTAAACGAAGTGCGTTAAATCGCTTCCCACAACTATTAAATAATATACACATATCAAAGTATTTTGTAAGCAGCCTATTACGATGTACATACTATGCGTTTTAAACGCGTTTAAAGGCCGGTTTACAATGTAACTGCAAGCAATTTTCACTAAGATTGTGAGGGAGAAGGAAAATCTCTAACGAGAAATTGATCACGGGGGAAACGAACAGATACTATATCCAGCAAAAAATTTGAACGATATTTGTGTGAATGTCATTTTTTGCAGTGGTTGCTTTCTACTCCATTGAAAATTCAATAATCTAGCTCCGTCACAGTCTTAATCAAAACTGTTTGCAGTCGTCATGTACCCTTTAGTAGGCAACTCGTTTTATTTTGATACATGACAGCTTGACGTGATTTGTTTTGATAAATAACATTCAGCTTTGTTTCATTAGCAAATTAATAGTTTCTAAATTATTACAAACAAAAGTGTTTGTATAGTAGTTAAAAAAAAGTGAATTAATTAGCTAATGCAGTACAAAATTCAGTTTCTACATTTCTTTAAATTGTTTCTTGCAAAGTGTAGATACTTTAATTTCCGCCAGGGTTGCAGTACACGTTTTCCGTTGAACGCGTTGTAGCTACGTGTTTTACGCGTTTGACTCGATTTAAACGTGTTCATCTCGTAGTCTGAACGTAGTATGACTGTTTTGACGCCTCCATTTTGTTTTTGGTATAGGCATTCGTTATTTTTATTAACGGCTCATGGTTTATTGTCAAAACCTCGTTATGTTAGCGATGAAATTATTAAATTGGACATTGAAGCGACGCGCATGTTCTTTAACATCGAAGTGACGCGCATGAAGACCTTTCATTTTTTTTGCTTTTTTCAGCATTCATTTATTTGCGCGCGTCGCGTTGATTACAATTCCACCTTAAGATTGCGTTCAAAATGAAAGTAAACCCAAATAGCTAAAACTTTAGACAGCTACAAAATAAAACACAAAGTAGTCCAAAATGTGACAATTTGACAACCCCGATTCGTGTCATACGGTGACAAATTCGATGGAGGTGTTTCGACTTTCTGAGAGTTTGGGTCGACTGAACTATTTATTCATCTTCTTCTGAGATTTTTGTAACCTCTTTTAATTCTTTTGTATGAATATTCACTTCGCCTCTCATTACAAAAAGTTTGCCTTGACCACTACGAACCTACCTTTATTTTAAAGCAAACGGCAATTAGTTTATTCATTTTTCTCTTTTAATATAAATACAGTGTAACCCGCTTATAAAGTGCACTTTTAAAACGTATTTTCGGTTATAACGAACCTTTTTTCAATCCTCATTCACAAATTTGAAAGGTTCTTATGTTGATTATAACGTTATCGGTTATAACGTTCTACTTTAGTGGTCCCCTCAAGGTACGTTATAACCGGGTTACACTGTTGATCATTTTTACAGTGAAATAATAAAATACGTCCACGTCACTTCTGACAAAATTCTGTCCTTTATTTCTATCTTCTAATTTTAATAGCTTCAACCCAAAACTTACTTTTCTACTTACCATCATTTTCACTAACTTTAATCTTTTAAAATTTTCCCTTACAAAGAATAGTCTTAAAATAATATCCCAAAATACAAACCTTTTTCTAAAATCTCTTTAATTTTGTGCTAATTGATTTTATTTCACTTCTTGCAGTCCAAAATGCAACTTTTCAAGAAAATATGGCACAATTTTGGCAAGGAGTTTCAGGACACCATTTTACCGACGGGTTTATAAACAAATTTTGTTTGTCGTTCCGTCGGTTAAAATCTTCACTTCTAAATCACTGTAAACTTTTGTTTAAATCATTTGTTGCTATTGCCTGATATTTGCGAATAATTTTGCATTATCACTGAGTGTACTAAAAATAAAATTAACAACAAAAGAGGATAATTTTTTGAATAAACAAATATATTAATATGTTCTTATTGTTTATACCAACGTTTGAAAATTTGGGTGTTACAACTAATATTATTATTACACGGGATAAGAAAACAATTGGAAATTTTTTTATTTTATATAATTTTAACAAAAATTACAAAAATTTGAAAGCACAATTTTTTTTTCACAGATGCAACTACAAATTTTAATTATAAATTTTATCTTACAATGGTTTTTATTTTTTTTTACAATTGTCACTTCAGGCATCTTATATTATTTATTTTTTTATTTGTATTTTAATTGTTATAAACAATTTTTTTATTGAAATCTCCTAGTAATTGAAAAGAGTTCTTCCGTTGAAAATGTCTATGGAAAATGGTACCTCTTCGACGAAAGACCCTATGATGCCCTCCGCCATTTCTTTATTTTTGGTTTCCGCGCAACTGTAGGAGTAAATGAGAAGTAAATTTTCGTTGCATTAGTTTTGAATGAAAATCAAAAAAATTTATTCGGATTTTATGAAAATCTTAATTTCGACCAATTAAACAAACATTACGAATTAATTGCACTAAACTATTGTTTGAAATAGCGCCAAAACAGCTGATTGAAAAAAGATATCGGACTCTTTCTAGTCGAGTCACTAGGGGGCGGAGTCGACCTTAGCAGTCGCCCATTTCGTAATGGCTCCCAAAAATTTTTCACATTGAAGCGGTACAACTAGATCGGGCGGGTCAAGCTAGTTATCTCACTTCGGTACGGTCATGCTTGACGGCATACCTTGCGTGGTCATCGGATCGGAGAAGTGTGTGGATCCGAGGATTGTACATAAGCCGGGGTTGACGACGTCCGATGGTGCGTGCGTACCGCCGCGCCATGTACATAGCGACCTCAGGCGGCCGCAAATGAAGTTCGGGTTTTTCGGTGTAGTTTTTAGGGTCCGATAGATGGCATGGCACTGGTGTGTAGGTGGACCGGGGGGGGGGGGGCTTTAATTTCGTTTCAATGAAATGTCAAAGGGCTACTTATTCGCGCCTTAAGAGCTCAGCCCCGGCTTTCATAGTTCTTTTTTTGCCCGTTGAAGGGAGGCGAAAAGATTTCCGCAATCCGCGCTCCACAAGTTCGAATTGAAATTGCCGATGAATAAAAAGTAGGCTGGTGGGTCGGCGCGGTATGCGGAGCGGTGCGGCGCATTGGTGAGCTCTGCTCCGGGAATGGTTAATGCCTGATTAATGGCTTATTATGATGTCAGATTTATAAGATCATTTTTTTTCTTCGCTTTTGTATGGTAGAAATGTAGATTTGAGTGTGTCTTCCGAACAATGCTGCACAGCACCAGGGAGCTCTGTATTTGACGAATTGTCGTTATTGTGTTTGACATTTTCTTTATTTGAAGCGTATTAATTGCGAGTTTCCTTGGAACGAACGTTCGAGTTGTAGGTGGGAAGAGCGTACGGATTCGGAAATAACATTTCAGATTAATATTTAGATGAGCATTGTTGTGGGTATGGAGCGATATGTACGGAATATTACTGTGGGCTTTTCGAATTTGTTGTAGCCGGTTTTGAGACACATTACTGTATAAATTTTTATCGGCATTGTTAATCGCCAAGTTAAGATTCGGTTGAGAGTTTTACGAAATGGTTGGGAAGAAAAGATTTTTTATTTGATTGAATGGACGAACTGTGAATTGGTTTTAATAGGCCGACATCAGTCATTAAATGTTCGGATCGAATTAAGTGTGAGCATTGTTTAAGTCGATCGGTGAACTAAGGTACTACATGTCAGGATGTCACATGCAACTTAAGTTCCTCCGCTTTCTCTTCCCGTTTTCAATAAAATAAATTTCGAAGGATATGAAGGCGCTTTCACACGCTAAACAAATTTTACCAATAGTTGATGAGGCAACAGCCTGACACCCAGCTTTGGAATAACTTATAAGCGCCTTGCTGAGGGCACCAAGGGATGGGGGTCATCATAGAGATGATCTCCTAAAGCTGTTCTTGCCTTTTTTCAATTTCATCAAAAATTGAGGTAGTGGAACAAGTGGTTCAGATCTAGAACAATTTTTGTGCTTACTGTAACATACTACCCTGGAAACCCACACTAATCGATCAGTGTCCAGTGAGAAAGGCAATAAACTCCTAAATACGTAGCTGGAAAGTGGAGACAAACATCTGATTGATTACATTGCAATAACCAATGAGAAAGGCATGAAACATTCTGCAAAGTTCAACATTCTTCTCGAAACACTTTTCCCTTATCGATCGTTCTCAACATTTCCCGTAGATTCGACTCGACACATGCAGTATGCAAGTGTGTCTCAAAACTTGCCTAATACAGCGTTCTACTAGGGTGAAGCAAAAGTACGGTCAGTTCTACGCAACAGTATTTGTAAAGCGATTTAAATAGGTAGCAGCAATCGAGCAATAATCAAGTAGTATAAAAAATCGGGCAACGTTCTCACTAGTGCGATTATTAAATAAGCGAATAATATAAATCATTGTTATTTCTATTGATTTTAAACGAATTGTGTTTTACTTGAAATTCTGGCGAACCCCTAGCTTGCAACAGCACCCAATGCGTCCAATTTGTTGACTATAGTTAAGGGGGTTACCCACTTGACGATTTTCCTTTCAAATTGATGTACCTTAAGGTTGGTTTTCATGACGAATGCAAACATTTTTTACTAAGATTGTGAGGGAGCTAGCTTATCGAATTTTCAATGGAGCAGAAAGCAACAACTGCAAAAAACAAAATTGACAGAAATATCGTCAATATTTTTTGCTGAACATAATATCTGTTCGTTTCACTCTTGACTAGTTTGTCGTTAGAAATTTTTCTTCTCCCGCACAATCTCAGTAAAATATGTTTGCATTCGTCATGTAAACCAGCCTTTAATCTTGGGATAATTAACTTATAAGCTTTGAAAGTTAAAACTTTTTTCATGTTTTTTTAACTTAAAAATATGACTAGAATAAACTTTTTAAAAACACCTTCATTCAGTAGTTAGACCGTGTTGCTGGTTTTAATTAAAAAATCATGTTGATATCTGCTAAAATCGTTTAGTTTCACCTTTTTTCAATAATTTTCTCTACAAATTTAAGTTTTTCCTTTTTCTATATTAATGAACAAACTATAGACATGTCATTCGTTCTGTTTTCCAACCTTCTTAAATTTTTCATCAGATTTTATTCTGTTTTGCGGCTGGTTTTATTTTGCGTAGAATTGAGAATGAAATAAAAATTTTAATTTTATTTTTCGTTTCCAAGTGAGTAACCACCTTAAGTTTATATTACACTCTTAAACTAGTATTACACTGTTTGTCCAAGCGGTTAAATTGCAGTAATAATCAATGTGAAAAAGCGTTTTTGACCGAGCGAATACTGTGAGATTAATTTGTATTCGCCTACTTCACATTGCTTATTACTGCAATTTGACCAATTGGTCAATCAGTGTAATACTAGCTTTACACTCAAATATATGACTCAAAAAATTTGACAAAGCATTTAGTTTGAATATTAAAAAAAAAGAAAAAAAGTGTAGCAAAGAAACAATCAAATTTCTTCTGCATTTTCCAGCGAGAATATAGTCAAAAATTTGACATTACAGTGAAATATAGGTTTTACTAATTTGCCCGATTTTTTTGTAACGCGATTAAGTTTGCTAGTTCAAGATGTTTTGAAGTAACAAGAATCACAAATGTTTGTTATAAATTTAATCCAATTTCAAAAGTTTGTAACGAATTAATTGGTTTTTGAAATTGGTTATCGGTCAAATCTTTCCACTCTTCGGGTAGTCCATGAAATACGGGTATGTATGTGCTTACACATTTAATAGGTGACAAATCAACTCAAAAATTTTTTAAAGATCGAAATTTTGATCAAAAATAGAACAGAAGATTAGTTTTGTTTTTTTAGCAAAAGCATTGCTTTAGATATCTTTCAAATAAAAACAATAACGATATATTAAGGACAGGAGGCCAGGGCTGTCGCGCCATTGATGATGATGATATCTTGATAGCTGGAAACCTAACACCTGCTATAACTTGGTTACTATAAATTGGTTATCGCAGGGCAGTGTGCGAGTATTAGTTACTAAATGATCGGATTGAATTAAGATTGTGCATTATGAGCCATTCCATCAAGAATCGCCAAAGTTGTGACTTTACCATCGCCGATTCTTTTGAAAATTTTTATACTTGAAGAATTAATGGAAAAAAATTGAGATTCAATTTTTTGTTTCTATCATTTTTTTTTTTAATTATAGTATGTTAAAGATTTCGCAAAAAAGGTGTCTTGGATCTGAATGATTTCTCGGTAAAAAAAAAAATTTAAGAACATTAGTGGTTCTTAATTATTTTATAGAAAAGTTGTTATTTTATCAATAATCAAAACCAAAAGTATGACCTTACCATCGTCGATTCTTTTGAAAATTTGTATACTCGAATAATTAGTAAAAAAAAATATATAACTTCAATTTTTTGTTCCTAACTCATTTTTTTTTGTTAGTTATAGCATGTTAAAGTTTTGGTAAAAAGGTGTTCGAATGAAGGCTCTTTGAAAATTCATAACTCTGGTCTAAATAAATTAAAAAACTACCATACATACAATTTTTACCGAAGTTTTTACAAGGCTGAATGAAAATTTTTGAGGTGCTCTATAGGTATAAAGACAGCTAAGTACACAGATAGGACAACATTTCGAACATTTTTGATTTAAGATTTTAGTGTTTCTGCTTATTGAGAGTGCAATTTTCAACATTTTGATTTTGCACAAATTTGGGCCTGATTTTCGCATTTCAAAAAATGAAATAAGACCCTATGCATTACATTGAAGTCGTATTGAATCGACGCGCAACATTTGTTGCAAAAAAAAATAATTATAGCATTTTCCATATTCGAAATTCTAGGATTCACAGAAATCTAGAATTATAAACTCAGTAATTTACATTTTAGACATGTTCTCTCCTTACTACATTCTAAACAAAAATTAATATAATTATTATTTTAGCACTCCGTATGTGTACCCACTATGTAGATACCCACATTTCTAAAGTAGCAAGGGGCTAATGCCTGTGCACTATTCGATTAAAACAGAAAAATTCCATTAGAAAAAAAAGGAAAAACTTGGCCACAATATTCACGCCACAAACACATGACTACTTTTTCAAAATCACACCTACCGATTAATATACACTAAATTTATCTTGCGATATCAGCAATTCATGAAAAAAAAAGTTATTGTCTTGGAAATTTTACCACGCCTAAAAAGCGTGATCACCACGATCATTACCACATAATTCCTACCGAATAACCCAACTTATAATCTCTAATTTCTTCAATTTAACCTTTCCTACCCGAAAAAAAATTATTGTAAGATTTTCGGCTTTTAATTCGATCAGCAAAAGTTCTTGAAATACTTTGAACTTTTCAAGCAAAAACGTTAAGAACGCCGGCAGGTAGATATCACGAATTTGTTATTGTTTTTCTACCTATCCAATGTTGATCCTCCTAGGAAGTCTACAAAAGAAAAGGTTTCGACTAATTACAAAACCCTCGAAAACATCGAATTAATCAATTTCATGAATTATATCAAGTATGGTTTTTTTGGCATACTTTAGGTAGTAGCGCTGGAAAGTTATCGAACACTTTAAATAAATTTTGAAAATCTGAAGTTATTGAGGAGACCACGACTTGGGCTGTCGCGCCATTGATTATGACGATGAAGTTATTTATTAATAAAATTTTTTTTATTATTATAATAAAATATAAATTAAAAAGTATATTGTTACATGCTGCCTGTACAACTCGATCAGTTTCCAGTGAGAAAAACAAAAACCTCTCAATACCGAACTGGAAAGCGGAGTAAAGCATCCGATTGGCCACGTTGCAATATACCCAATAACAAAGGCGTGGAAAAATCTGCGAAATTCTGCAAAGCTTAATAGTGTTCGAATCTCTCTTCGGATCGTTCTTAAAATGTCACGGACATGACACTTATACCGCTAAATATTCGAGAAAGCTTTCTGCTCCACACATGCAGTATTAAAGCCCGGTTAAGTTTGATACCAGAAACAGTTCTTGTACTATGGTGTAGCGAGACGACTGTAAGTTCTACGCGGAAGTATTTGTAGAGCGATTTGGATTGGAAGTAGCGATCGAGCAATGATCAAGCGGTACATAATATCGGGCAGTGTGAGAGTATTGAATGCCAAGAATAAATCACTGTAATCACTCAATTTTAAGCTAAGGCCGGAGAATAGAATTTCGTAAGGGATTGTTTCTGAAGGGAAGGCTCTGGAGTTATTCTACGTTTCTACTTCTGGTTAAACTACTGAACAGTAGTCGCCACAGAGGAAAATCGGTTGTATTTCAAGAAGAGCTGTACAAGATTATAAAAGAACCAAAAATAGTTTAAATCTGCGGATGAAGGAGCTAATAAATTTGGTGGCTTTTGGAGGTGAAGAAGTTCGTCATATTAATGTAGACAAATACTTCCGGAAGCAACTGTTGGTATCAACACCCACAATTCCATCTTCCTTCAAGTCCACTCACCACAATAATCACCATAAATAACCCTAGCAAACAAAATAAAAACCGAAAACAATTTCCTATAACCGTTGCGCGTTTATTAAAAGAGACTCCGCAAAATCTAATTTGGCACAGGCTCCACTTCTCAAAAGGAACGAAATCAATCAAAAGTACATCGCATTCAATTCAGAAAATTCTTAATTCCTGGTAATTCATCAAAATCATTGGTGGCTCATTGTTTTATCAGATACAGCTCATGAGTGCTCTTAATCATCACCCCCCCCCCCCTGGGCCAGAAAGAGCCGCCCCGAATAGAACGCGCGGTAGTATCTCGCGGCCGGAAAGACATGTATGCCCCGATCCTGAAGGAGACGAATGAATTTCGGGAACCCCCAGGGTAACATAGTATAGACTTGATTTGAATTCCGGAATTCGGGGAAAAGGCCTTTGTAGGTTGCTGGCATCGGTACGTGCTTAAACACCAAGGGAAACAAAATCATGGCGAGATTTTCTTACACAAAGGACCCAAAAGGGTTCGATGTTATTATACCTTCTCGCATTGCATATCATCACAGGCTACGAAAGAATCCCTTCACCTTGTTGTATTCGAGCTGGAAGTAGCGTAGCGTGTGTTTCAAGGCATTCTACTCGCTTTGACGGACTGACTGACTGGCGGGGTTGTCCTTTCCTCTGTACGTTTCGAGATTCACGAAAAGCCAACCCTTCGTCGACGAAGAAGGCCCCGACAGTCGTAAATCAATAAAACAACATTTTCTGCCCCACAGCGACTACACTACTCTCCATCCGATTACAACTCATCACCCCGTCGTAGATATCGCCGTATTTTCGCAATGTGGCCTCCATTGTCCTTGGGGGTATTTGTTATTCTCGTACGTTTGGGGTTGATTTTGAAAGGTTTTTCGCAAAGTCGACACTCATTTATGTTTGTTTGTTCTGCGACTCTACTGAGTCCTTTTTCATCCACACTTCTAGCCATTGTTTGGCGAAAAGTTTTAGCGGTCGCGGGGGGTTGTACTATGCACGTTATGGGGCTCTTGTTTCCGAACATAGAGTCGTTCGTAGGGGGTTGGTTTTTTTTGCCATCTTCAGTTTCGTCTTAAATGGCACGAAGAAAAATCAACTCATTGATTTAATGAGAGCCTCTTTGTTCGGCAAACTTGATCATTTCTTTGCGATTTCCGAAAGAAAGGTAACTTTATATATTGGAGAATAGCACAGGTCTTGCTATACGGTGAGGATAATGACGGAGGCAATTTGTTAGTTCGACGATTTTTTTTTGCTTTTTTTGGGGATGGAATTGAACCATGAACCAAAAATACTTTAGTTTTTCAAAAATAATTCCAATTTTTTTTTAAGCAGAATATTTTAATGAAGATTTAAGATCTATTTTGTTATGTGATAATTGATTTCGAAGTTTTTGTCTAGAATTCTATTTCATGAAAAAGTCATGTCTTTCTGATGTCACAAGGATAACTAAAATTTTCCATTTGTTTAAATTAATTTCTAGCGTTTAAAAAAAAACATCTTAAAAAAATCTTTCCTGGAGAGTACAGGCACTCAGACACTTTTAACTCTATCCTTGTTTTATAAACGTGGAGATGTGAAAAATCATAGTTTTGGGATTATAACATTTTTTACAATTTGACGTAAATTCTTAAAGTCAATACCGTATCAGCACTAGAATTATAGATACAATATGCGCATGTGGAATCTCTTCCCGTAAGATTATCGGTGCGGTTTGGTCCATGATGATTTTTCCAAGTTCAAATTTTCAAAACTACAAGCCATCGCACACTCAAAAAATAAAGACAAATTTATTTTTCTTATTAAAGAAATTACAGTAACTTCCCTCTATAGCTTTTCATATACATAGTATACTGATAGGTGTCGCTAAATGTGTTCTATACAGCACTGAATGTTAGTACAGCTGAATTATTAACACTGGCCATTCCTCTTCCCAAAATACTAGGCTTCATTGAAAGGAGGAATCATAGTCAATATGGGTGGATGTTACAATAGGCCCAACTGTGGCTGCAGTGACACAGATTAACCATACCAACCCCTTTTTCCAATCTAATCTAATCTAACGTTGGTTGCTGAATCACTTCCTCAGTCAGTAGTCAAAAAGTATTGCTAGAAATCTTATCATAAAAGCGTTCTGTTCTGATTCCGCTGGACTACCGAATATTTCAAAAAAATTTCAACAGCACTCGCTTAATACTGAAATGCGGTATAGGCTGCTATGCTACTGCAAGCTAAAAATATAACGTTTCAAATAGCCTCCTGGTTTTTCTCATTTTCTTAAACTTAATTTAAGATTTTAGCGGATCTATGAGCTACGAGTGTGCCATGTTCAGCGGACAGACGGACAGGTAAAAGCTAAAATAACGAGATGTCTGAGACACAGTTTTCAGGGGGTTATACTATATTGTTGTTATAAACTAACTAAATGTTAAATAAATATATACTAGCTAAAAATAAAGTTATTGAGATAAAACTAAATAAAAACACAGCTTTTGAGAGTTCGAACCCAATATATCGTTTGTTCATACCTTGTAATTTTGCATGGAATCCTTAACGAATCCGATCTTCGTATTAACCTTGCAAACAAGTCTGAAAAAAAAAAATATTTTTATTTAAATTAATGAATTTAATTATTTTGTTTTAATACCTCGTAAATTGTGAAGATTTATCCAACATTCATATCCACTGGTAGAAAGATACAACCGATCAATTATTAGAAACTTTAAGGAATTGCTGCAAAGTACAGAGATTTTAATTTTAATAAATTATTTAAATTAATACCGGTACCTTTTAGTTTGCAAAATTTGATAGTGCTTATATTTTGAAGGTGCAGAGCTCTTCAGTACAATAGTCATCAGTCTAAAAATTTCAAAAAATTAGTATAGAATCAAATAAGGATGGACAATTATTGGAAACAAAAATAAAGTTAAAAGAATACTTACATCAAATATTGACGGTTTCATTTTTTGATCTATGAGAACTTTTAACTAAAACCTGAAAATAAGAAAACCTCTGTTTTCTATCTTAAGAAATAGAACTAGCATAATCGAAAATATTGTATCACAATAGATACATTTGTGATAGGAACAATATTTTCGCTGTAGGAATAATCGTTTGAAGGAGACAATTGAGACGTTGAAGAAGTGGATTATGCTTGTTCTATGCCTAAAAAAAAAATTTGTTTATCTTGTAATTGCTTTCTTCCTTTCAGACTATTCAGAGTCTGTGCAATAATTTCTCCTCTGATTAATAAAAAAACACTTGACAAATACTTTAGTCACTTTTTGAAGTAAATAGTATGAAGTAAATAGTACTTAAGTCCAATTTTGATTAACCTGCTAAATCATTTCTAGTTTATTTAAAATTTTACTACGAAATCCAGTCTCTCGTACTAGTTTTCATTCGTCAAATTTTCAAATATTTAGCAAAACATGATCGTCAAAATATTGTTTGACAAGGCCTGTTTTATTTGAAAAAAAGGACTTTTATTTGTAGTCAAATTTTTCACAGTATGACATACTTAAGTTTAAACCCTACTGAGGTCGAACTAAATGAAAAAATTCACAAATCTTAATCAAATTGTATGTATTAACTTATCAACACTCTTTGCTCAAATTGATTAAAAATTTTCATTTTGATCTACCTTAATACTAGGCTGAAGTGTGTATTGGTTATGCCAATAAGTATTTGACTATTTTCATTGAGAAACGCTGTTGAATTCTAACTGCAGATGAATCTAACTGAATTTTGAAATGTGGAAAATGCGTTTTTCTTGTAACTCCTCTAATTATAAACGTTCTCTGTGGTCGGAAAAAAATTTAATTTAAATGAAGAATATGTATATAACATAAATATTCTATTGTTTAAGACGAAAGGCAAATGTGATTCACTGAGATGCATCTCACACGAGTCACATAGATGATTCACTTCCGATTGACCTGCCTGATAAACTTGTGAGTAACAGACTGTAATGCAGAAATGGATGGCTCTTATGAGTATGGTGGATATTTCCAAAAAAAGGTTTCTTTTGAAAGAAATGCACATAATTTTAAAGAAAATCACCCTAATACACAATGATTCACCTTAAAATCATAAGTATTATAAATTCATCTGGGAACCTATGTATATTTCACCTAGATAATTCATAAGTGATTCACTTGTGATGCTATCGATTTGGTGACTGTAATTGCCTTTTTAATCTCCTCATTTCAACCTTTCGATCTATTTAATATGATTCGGATACGAAGTTGTGCTTTGTACAGTTTGAGAAGTTCAGAATTGTGCGTCGAAAACTATAGAACTATTGTTTATCTTTTTGTGGTTTATGGTTTATATTCTGTTAAGTGTCTCTCAAAGTGTTACCCATGCGTTTGATGCAGGCCCGTGCGCAGGATTGTATGAAGGGGGGTTTCATAATTAATTATCAAGTTACCACCATACTGAATGTGATGACCTAAAAAAAAAAAGATCCTCACTTCCCAATGAAAATGGTCCAGGGGGGAGGGGGGGGTTTGAACCCCCTGTGTGCACGGGCCTGGTTTGATGCTCTTCAAAGTGTCGGTCAAAAAAAAACTCGATAACATATACATATGTATGTCTGTTACTTCTTGCAAAAAGTAAAGTCTCTTTGCCAAAAATTAAACAACTTAATTCATTGATATTAAAAATGTTTTTTTTAAAGGGCCCAAAGCCAATGAAAACAATTATTTATAGTAACAAAAGCGGAAAATGAAAAGAGAGTAGAGAAGTCGCCAAATGATCTTTTTTCGTATAGATATTTATTTCATATGTAGATATTTTTTTTTTTATAAATTTTATCATTTTCACTCACAACCTCTGGATGCACTATGAAGATACAAAGTCGTCTCATTTAATTCAAAAATTTAATTAATTAATTTGCGTGGTGTAATTTACTAGTCGAGATATTAACCGAAGCCATTGAGTTGCATTCAATTGCTACATTGTGGTTAATTGCACGAAAAATTACTTGCTTTTGATTTTAAATATATTTCGTTCGCAGTCTATAGAATCTTGTAGAGAAATTTGGTTCAGACTTTAAATAGATGTCGTAGTTTGGCAGAACTTGGAAACACTTTTATTTATACAAGCACTCATGCAATAGGTGCAATTGTCTAAGACGGGGCATGCATGGTTTGTTTAAAATTCTCCAGTAACATCAGTTCGTGGAATGTTTTTCGGCTGGTACGAACTTTTAGCTACCTCTTACCATTCTCTATACAGCTGTTCTAGTAGTCTTAACCTGCTAAATTATTCCCCCAATTAAACAGAAATTTCACCTTTATTCTCTCACTCTCGAATAACCAAAAACCACCCCCTTGTATACTTACAAACAAAATCCCATAAAAAAATTCACTCCATTCGATTTTTATTTCACTCACTACTTAAAACACTAAATAAATAAAAAAAAAAACTCCTGTAAGAAGATATCACAATATCCAATGCACTTTATAAAAAAAAAAAAATTATAAAAAAATTAAAAAAATTAAAAAAAAAATCTATATCAAGAACAATAAAATCAAAACTATCCATAATTTCATGGTTTTGACTCTAAAAAGTATATTTACAACAAGGTTTTGTTTTCATTTCTGTGTGTGTTTTGTTTCATACAAGAATGAGGCCTACATAATTACGTATTTGGATTCATTTCACTTTTACTGTAAGTTTTCATCATTTTACAATAATATTAATATAATTTCATTTGTTTTTTCTTTCTTTCTTTTTTTTGTTTAACTTATTTTTTTTTTAAATTTTGCCTTTCTCTATTCGAAATCCATGTTAAGTTTTTTTTCTTCTGTGTCTGTGTGTGTGTGTTTTTTTAATATAATAATAAATAAACATTATCAAAATCGGAAAAATTTCTTTTGTAAATTATGAAATATTACACTAAACTAAGCTGGTTTACAGTAGTTGTTTGGTTGTTAATTTTTCATTTCTTAACGTTTTTTTTCTGTTTATTAATAATCTCTATTTTATATATATAATAATATATAATTCTATATATTATTTTTTTTACGTATTTTTATAAGTGTCTGTAGTGGTTTTTTTTCTAAATTTTCTTCTCCTTTTTTATAATTTATTTTCCTTTTTTTATATTTTATATATATTTTAACAAAAATAATCACAATTTCACATTATAGTATTTGTTATTTTTATTTATTTTTTATTATTTACCTCAAGTATCTTACAACTTTGTTTATATTATTTTTTGTGTGTTTTTTGTTATTTTTTTATTGTTTTGTTATAAAGATGTTTTTTTTTTTTGTGTTTTTTATTATAATTATAAATAATTTTTAAATGTCTATAAACCATTTTATGAGTTATATTAGTTTTTTTTATTACAAAATTTACAATTCTGTGCCCATTGCTGACTCCTTTTTATTTAGTTTTAAATTTAGTTACGTATTTCTGATTGTTTTTTTTTTTTCTAAAATAAAAATAATCATCGGCAATTATATGTCGGTTACATGCAAATGATTTTCAAATCGAGATAAAAATAAATATAGTGAAGAATTTTTATTTCTAATAAATAATTCACGTAAATTTGATTTCAAATTTTTTAAACTACGAGTATTGTGTGAATTTTGTAAATATTACTGTTATATAATTTTTTTGTTTTTAATAATAGTAATAAATATCTTTTAATATTATTCGTGTGCCAAAAATTACGTATATTTGGTTACTTTAAAAAAAATTAATTTCTTTAATTTCTTAAATAAATTTTTTTAAAGATATTATTATTTAAAAAAAACCGTATACAAGTTTTGCTTCATTGAAACAGGATGATGCGGTTGTTTTAAAAGCATTGTTAATCTTGTGTTTTTGGCCGGTATTTTTTTTTCCGTATATTTTTAATGATTTTAAAGTTTTTTTTTAAATATAAATTGGTTTTAGCGTTCCAGGACTTGTCTGTAGTTTCTATTTCGGTTGGGCACATATTTATACATGATCGTTTTCTTTTCAATGTGTTCTATTTTTCCCTATTTTTATTATAAGTTAAAAATTATCTATTTATAAAGATATACATTTAGTTGCTATTTATATTTTGCCTATATTTTTAAACATGTTATTATAAAATTCCATGCGTTTACTTCATTTATGGCTTTGGTATGCGGGGTGTATGTCATTTTATTAAACGTTTTTTTATTTCACAAGAGGCTTTAGTTAATATCGATTCGACTTCACCTGTGGATATATCCAAAAATTTATATCTACATTGTTTTTTGATATAAAGTCGATATATTCATAGTTGAAGATTGTTTTTAGAAGTGCATTTCGTAATTGTTCACGGTTTTCACATTATTGCCATTGTTTTTTTCGAGTGGTAAGGGTATTTACTTTAAAATTTTCAAAGATCAAATAAAAACAAGAAAATATGCGCCAATTTGTTTAAAACGGTTTCAACTAAAACACTAGAACCACATAAGACATGAAAATTCCTTTATACATTCTGCCAATTATTCAATAATATAAGAATTCTTTATTCGAGTTTTTTTTTAATTTTGTATTTTTGTTTGTTTATAATTTCAAAAAGGTATACATCATATCCTCAGTAATTTATTAATTTCATCATTTTTTTTATCGAAAAAATAATTTTTAAATATTTTCTTTTTACGTTTAAATATTTTTGTAAATTTTGATTCGATACTTTTACCACAATAGCTACAAAATTTATCTTTATTAGTTTTTTGTTTTAAATACAGAAAAATCGGAAACCATAAATTGTTATCTTTTAACTTTTAATGAATTTAGTTTATTTTTTTCATTATTTTGTTGGTTTTGTTAATATTTTTTTTTTTTTTTAAATTGCACTGATTTTCAGAAACAAAAATCACTGGCCTTACATTCATATATTATATCATCTTTCTTAAAAATCTAACTCACACATTCTTTCGGCATTAACATTCGCAGTAATCACACTCACAAGTTACAGCTTCACTTTTAATAAAAATTATTCCCAAAAAAAAATTTTACGGAAGAATTGAACGACTAAATAAAAAAAAATAAAAGAAAATTTTGTGAAAATAAAATTACTAGATTGTTTATTGTTAACAGAATTTAATCGATATAGATATAAATCTATAGGTTTTTGTTTTTAATTTTTTTTTATATATATTAAACTCAAACTTCCAAATATATTATACTCAAACTTCCAAATATATTATACACACACAATATATATAAAATTGTGGTTTTCACCAGAGTAAATTGTAATTTATTTAAATATTTTTATATATATATAGATTTTTTAATTTTAATTATATTATAATAATATTAACTTAGAATTCTGAGGTCACATGAGTTGGTAGTGGTTTTTTTTTATCTTTATTTTATTTTGCTTTATACAAATAGATTTTTTTTAATTTACTTTTGTTTTTAATCGTTATTAAATTTCATGAGGTTGTGTAAAAGTGAGAAGGGAAATTTTGGTTTTGAATTGTTCAAATCAAAAAAAATAATTAAATTTGGAAATAATTTTTAAATTTTGCGATTTTTTTTAATAATAATTATTTTTATAAAACAATGAATACAATAAGTAACCACCCTTTGTTTATTTGCTTTTGCTTGTTTTTTTGGTAGAAGTTGATTTTTTTACGTTATTATTGTTTCTATATTCTTTTCTGTTTTTTAATATTTATTATGTTTCCTGCAATAATAATAGATAATAATAATAGTAATTATTTTTTTTTTCTAAAATAAAAAATGTATCTATTGTGGGCTAGTTGGCGGTGTAATTTCATCTGCATTATCACCAGAACCGGGTTCGCCTTTTGTTTTATTCTCTTTCTTCCATTTCATTCGGCGATTTTGGAACCAAATTTTGATTTGTCTTTCGGTTAAGCATAAGGCATGGGCAATTTCAATTCGTCTTCTTCGCGTCAAGTAACGATTAAAATGGAATTCTTTTTCGAGTTCCAGCGTTTGATATCGGGTGTAAGTTTGTCGGCCACGTTTACGTTCTGAAAAATAAAAATGAAAAATTGATCAAAAACTGCCAAAAAAGTGCAAAACGCGGATTAATTAGACTATAGCATAAAAATCAGACTACTGGTGGTTTTTTAAATTGTTATTTTCTATTCAAAACTAGTAATAATAGTCGGTCCCTATATATGCAAGCCACATTTTCGATTAGCACCTATTTGTTCCTAGAAATTCTAATTTGAAGGCTGAAAATTGCATCCATTTGACGAACTAACGAGAAAAAAATTACCCTACCATCTTAATTTTATCTAAATACAGATAATCACGAAATCGCGCATATTAAATTCAATCAAACAATTTTGAAAATAATAAACCTGTTGGCATTTGTTTTATATATCGAAAACAGCATAGGGAATGTTGCGCGGCTTAAATCGATCTTTGATTCGATTTTAATTGCACCTTTTTTCCTGCACTCATCGGGTTGGCTGATTTTAGCCTACGATCTGTTTACATATTCGTGCATACATACAGAGAATATATTCGCATTCACCTTTACCTTTGTATAGAGGGAAAAAAACCTATCTACGCTAAAGCACCAGTACAGTATTACCTTCGTGTGGACGTACGTGTAACCTAAAGCTCAGTCCATGCACCGTCAAAGAGGGAAAATTATGTTATAATTGCGGAAATTATTTTATACGGTCCAACTAAAGCAGATACGGGGAATAATAACATCAGTTTTTAATAATGTTAATTCTTTTACAGGTACTCGCAGATTATAATCCCAGATATTTGTTTTGAACTAAATTGCCGTTTAGGTTCAACGGATTTTGTCCTTTCTACTTTAACAACATTTATCAATGTAAATAAATTTTTTTTAGTTTCTTAAAAGTTAAGAAGATAGATAGACATGTTCCTCAATCGCCCTCGTTGCAAATTCAATCATTACGCAAAGGTAACTCTGAAACTTACACATCAATGTTTAACCTTTACTTGACTATAAATCGCATATACTCGTACATAGTAAACAAAGTAATTTTCGCTATTATTTGGCACGCACAAGATTAAACTTATCCCGAAGGAAAACTACTCTATAATCTGGTTAACATACAGATGGTTACGGTAATTGAGGTGTTTTTACATTACACCTTCTGCAGGGTAATGTTCAAATTACTCCGAATTATAATTTTACCATTATAGCATGCGGTTTTCAAGTGCCATTTAAATAATAATGGTAAAATTATACGAATACTTCTTAGAGTTTAGCTATTATATTATAAGTTCAATTTTGCCCAAATTTTTAAAGTCATTTATATGACAACAATTTTTTTTATCAGCGATAATCAAATGACCAAATACGCTGCTGCCTGTCGCGTCTGTTCGAACGCATGATAACACAAGAACGCCTTGAATTAGGACGGAAGGAAGGAAATTTAACTTAAGAACAAATTAATTCTTCAATAGTTCAATAGTGTCGAGAGGACAGTGAATTTGAAGAAACTCCAATGATTCCTCACGGATTTGTTCTTCAAAAATTTGTGCATTCATATTTACTCGAACTATAGCTTCACATAGCTAAATTTCGGTAGATTTTAAAATCTCGGAAGGAGTATAACTGCTTGATTTGTTTGACATATAAAAAAAGATCCTAGATTTTAGTCAAATTTTTTTCAATTATTTTTTTGTTGTATGTACCAAAATTTAAAAAAAATTGCATCCCTGAAATTTTGTATTTTAATGCTTTTTAGTTCCATAAATAGAAAAAATTCAGTCTGTCTGCAGATGTCGCAGACTGGAAGGACTGGAACGCTCGAAGCTCAGAAACCCTGAAGCTCATATTACATGCCATAGTGCCAAATATTTGAATAAAAAATGTTTGCAAAAAGTTTGGTCAAATTTTTTCCGGCGAAATAGAGCAAATTAAATAATAACAAAAAAATTGGGCGGTTGCACTACCAGACAGCATTAAACAGCTAACAAAGCCAAATATTTGACATAGTAGCATACAGTGCAATATAAGCTTTAGAACTACACATATGTAAAGTCGGTTAAAAAAAATTGTTGTGTAGATTTGGTAAAATCATTCCACTTGTCTATGTATTGCGAGGAGGGGGTGTGAGGAGAAGGTGGAAAGAGCGTTTAAGATTAGAAATATTGATTTATATACCACAGGACCTGCACTAGAAAGTTGAAACTTTGAATGAAAATTCAATTTAAATCAAATTCTAAAATATATATCTTCTGATGTCTTTCGTCAGGAAAGTTAAAATGTAGTTCGTTTGACATCTCGAAGACGGTCTAAAGATACGATCTTGAAACTAACACAGGAGATAGGCCTGATAGACCTCAAGCATAGAAAAAAATTCAGAGATTGGTCGGTGGTGCGGATAGCAAAATATTCTGATTTGTATATCCAGAACCGCCGGTAAAAAACAAATTTTTTTTTTATTTATATAAAACTATATTAGTGTCAATTTCTAAAAAAAATTTAGTGAGGAGAGGTATTTAATTTATCTACACAAAATTTAGATTTGCATTGGCTTCGAGAAGTAAAAAAAAATTCAGCGAAAACTGGATCCACATATTTTTACGAATTTCATCATATATAGCTTTTATTAGGTTTTCAGAGATAACGAGTTAGTTTTGCTTTCACAAGATCCTCAGAAAAGGCCATAGCATTTTTTCGTGAATTTCTTAAAAATCAATAGTCAAAACCGTCAAGTGAATTTAATGGGGTTGTACACATTTTCACGAGTTTTGTCACATCTCTTAGGTGTGATAAGATATTTACTTGATTTTTTCTTTGTTAAGCTAACTGAATTCCATGTTTTCTTTTGACAAATAATAAAATTGGTTACAATCTAATGGTAGTTTTTTTAAATTTATTTTATAGAAAATATTGTGGTGAATGTGGTGAGTATTGTGGGCTGACCATGCCAGTTTCCAAAAAATGCAGTCCCGTCAAGTAGATTTCAAATCTTTTGAGACATTGAAAATTTTTTTATTTTACCAAATCCAGTTTAAAATTGTATAATTTTTCGGTATTCCATACTATAGGAGCTAATCCTTCCAGTGGCTACCATACAAACATTAAGGTGTATTATGCCTGATTTCGAAACTCAAGAGTGCGTTGAGATGTGGACTTAAAATACACTAGTTTGACTATACTCCATCTTCTCATGAATCGTCGCTCATATGGTGAGCACTGTACAGTACTGCTATGAATATAGTGACGAACAAATATAGTTTCATCCCCCATTTACGATTTAATTCATAGTTCAGTTTATTATCTCGACTGTGACTATGCTGCCGGGTTGTCTTTACCCTTTGTTTTCACTATCGCCAACTTGTTCTCGAAATTGTTGAGTTTAAAATTAAGCACACTATTAGTTGCACTATGAAATTTTGGTCTTTGATTTTATGGAGTCAGTAGTGTCCATTTTATTTAACCCCTGCACCTTCTTTGCTCACCAGTGACAGGCTTGAGAACCTCGACTAAAACAGTAGCTATTTTATACCGATTTCAATTAATTTAGAATTGACCAAATTTCGAAAGTGATAAGGAGTATTGAAAGGAAAGTTAGTAACAAATCTAAGATCTGTTAGACAAAAGCATTTAGGAATCAACAGTTGCCAATTATCATCCAACGATGATACAAATTTGAGAAGAGGTATTCGTTTTCATGTCTTCGTTTATACGAGTATTCCTTCGAGATCTTACATCCGCAACAAAAAAAAGGAAAACAAATCTCTAGGGTGAGAAAAAAAAACTTGAGCAAAAATGGCAGAAAATCCCAAAGTGAAATTCTTTTATCTTTTCCGTTCAATCCCAAAATCCATTTTTATAAATTAGATACATATGGTGTAATTTTTTTAGGCTGCCTCCTTTCCTATTCCGTTCAAGTGCTCGGGGATTTCTTTGAATCCGAAGCTCGAAAAGATGCGCAAGACATTCGAATCGCGTATAGCGTCGAATATGGAATAATGAGACATCCACGACTATAGTATCAACTTGCTGATTAGATTCGTGTTTAATAGTATTAAAATTGGATACTGGAATTTCTGAACCGGAGTTCACGATTCATCTTCCCGTGGTATGCATGCCACAATAACCGCCATCAGAGAACCGTCTTCAAAAGCAGCCTTCCTTGACATGTCGGCCATGCCCACCGCCGCTTCAATGTCGGGCTCTTTGCTTCTTTTTGGGCTGTGGGGGCCGCATGATTTTCATTCCGCTAGCATGTTCTAGTCAAGGCTGTCAAATCTTTTGATATGGGTCCCATATTTTTTCCCAATGATATATCCGAAAGATCCAGGTTTTTTTTTTCATCCTGTTGTTTCTGGCTGCTATTCGTGATACGTGTATATTTCGTATGTATGGCAGAGAAAGATACGTTATACGAATGTATAAGTGCATATGGTTTTCGAAACTCCTGGGACCTGGGTATTCCAGAGTCTGATGAATTTCGGATGTTGTGCCCATCAAGGAAGGAAAAAGTCCAAGAGTCCCAACAACTATACACGTTTTTCCACTGACAAAGAAAAAGTGAGGAGAGCTACGAAAAAATAGGGAAAAAAAAGAATCCATGGTCTGTGTCGCCCTTCGGGGACGCCTGCGAGCTCTGAATTTTTGAGGGTGGAACGAGTCGGGAGGATTGGGATTTCCCATTTTCCAGGGACTAATACGGCCATGATGGGATGATGAGGTTCACTGGTGCCGTAGCTACGGCTGATGTTTTTGTCATTGTCCTGCCAACTTTCATGGATTAGATGAGGATGTGTTTTTTTCTTTCTTCCTTTTTCGTTTTTATGCCTCCACTCCATATAATATGGGCTGCGTACTATCCTTCTCTACTCATAGGAATGATTCGGGGAGCACGGGGGTGGCTCTGTTCACTGTTGATGACTATTTTCGTTTTGGCACTGCCAACAATTTTTTATTTATCAGAAATGTACAGATGCGATCCAAGGTAGATGATAGCCAGAATAGGTTTTTATTGATTTTTTGAACGGTGGATGAATGGTGGTGTACATCATATCGATGTAATCTTTTTTTGAAAGTTTAATTAATTGCCGAGTTTCGCGGAAATGTTGTGTGAAATTGTGTATG
Source organism: Beris chalybata (assembly GCA_949128065.1). Taxonomy (NCBI): domain Eukaryota; kingdom Metazoa; phylum Arthropoda; class Insecta; order Diptera; family Stratiomyidae; genus Beris; species Beris chalybata. Next base: position 140,054,768 of record OX421894.1, read on the forward strand.
AGCGCATGGTTTGCGATGGAGAACAAACTAAATATGATCGGATGTGCTAATATTTATAACAAAAAAAATATTTTAATAGTTACGTTGAAAACTATGAAATAGGTGGAAAAACTATCGCAATATTACTTAATTTTTTTTTTCGAAAAAATGGGTTCATTTGTGTTTTTGTAAAGGTACTTAAAATGAGAAAAATTAATCCATTAATTTTCAGTCCATATAGTTGCATAGGATCAGCTAAATTTTTCAAATATTTTAATCCTGATGACTAGAAATGGGAGGGAAAACAAACTGCTCTACTTCAGAGATTTTCAATATGCCCCGTCACAGTCTGGACCGTAGGAAAAATTCTAGTCTTGTATCTCCATCAGTTTTATTTCCAAGTCAATCTGTCTCTGGCTCCAAATTTTCATACCAAAGTTTTACCTTAACTATTAATGTAGGTATACAGCTTGATAGTAAACGTTATTCGGCAGTTTTCCGCGCGTTTGTATTGGTTTGCTCACTTGCATGTTCTATGGGTATGCAGGTGTGCAATGGAATCCCATTTTTATGTTGCTACAAAATTTGTCAAACAGTTTGCCTTTAAAAATTCTAAAAAATATTATGACGAATTTGCACCAAAAAAGTCCTTTAAACTAAAAAAAGTATTTGTATTAATTTCCTATAAAGATGACTTCATTATCTTGTAATAGATTTATTAAGAAGATTGGAGAAACGCTTAAAAACCAGTGCTGTTAACGATTTTCTTTAAGCGGTTTCTTACAATTCTGATAAACGGAATAGTTTAGATCTCTGCATAAAATGCTTAAAAAAAGTCTAATTTTCTTTTGTAGAAGCTATCACCTTGTTACCTTCTTAGAAGTGAAATTATATCAATATTGAGAAAAATTAAAACAAAATATTAATATCACACAAAAAAAAATAAGTTTTGTTCAAAAACCGAGAAAAGGGAAATTACAGAGTTAAAATGTAAAATAGAAATTGCAACTCATGGGGAAAAAATTGTTTTGCCTCTTTCGTTCAGAATCACTTAAATTGTGTTATTTTAAAATATTTTGAAGTTCCAAAATTTTATTCTATAATTAATTGAGTTAACGATAAGAAAAAAAAAATTATTCAAACATGTACGAGTATGTGTATAAAAAAAATACACAATAATGCAAATTTACACAAGTTTCTTGGTAAAAATACATAGAAGAGTGCGTGGAAATGGTTTAGGAAACATTTTTTTTACCATATTTACAATGAAATTTCAATTTAAATTTGTTGGTTTTTTATTTATTTCAATCAAACTGCAATGTCTGACGTCTTAAAGCTAATAAACGTGAACGGAGTGAAAGCAAACTATTTGTCTACATCCTTGGTCTATTTTCAAGCTTTGCAAAAAATTGTAAATTACAAAAACATTATAAATAAAATTAGATGTCTACCCTAAAGTTGATATTTTCACATTTTAGAACAAGTAGACCTATAAACGCAATAAAAACGTATTGTCCGTCTGCTTGCTGGAACCAATAAGCGATTTGATTTGAGGATATACAATCATACTTTGAAGTTTGTTGTGAATTCAACCTCGTTTGTTCCACTGTTCTGCAATCTCCTAAATATAAGATTTAGAGAAGTCGTATGGACTTAATTCGCCAAAACTGTGAAGCAGCTATAGCTGTCTAAAGTGAAACTAGCAAACTACCTTACATAAGGTCTTACCGAAGTTACAAGACAGGGAAAAAGCTTCGATAAAGCCTTATGCAAGGTAGTTTGCTAGTAGAGTTGTCTCCCCTAGAAAATATAATAATATCAGTGTATTTTGTTAGGTAGTTATTTTCCCTACAATTTCAGCTATCATTCTGTATCTAGTACCCATCGTGTATTAGTCCTCCCCACTGCAAATAAATAGTCTTATTTTAGTTAAAATTATTTATTCGTATTTTATGCATCCTATTTTTTACATATCCCAGGTCTGGAACATATTTCATTAAACCGTAATTAAAACACACGGGGTGTTTTTCACCCATAAACCTGTAATTTGTATCCTTTCAATTTTCTGCGTAAGCCGGTAAACTTAGTTCTCCTTTCGAATAAATGACCTCATTTTCACTAAACAAGGACACTCCCAAAACAAAAGGAAGGAACCGAAATAATTTTATGCCAAACATATTTACTAGAGGTACCTTCCAAACAGAAAAAAGGCGTACCGCCATATAACACACATGAAATGTAAAAGAAATCATGCCACTCCTTATATATGGGAGCAACAAATTTCGTGCACGAAATCATGGCATCATCATCATTACAAAAAGAACCTAAAAACTCACATAAAACGGAGAGCCTAATGGCGATTTAATCGTTCTTCCATGTTTGAGATACTTAATCGTAGGGAGAAAAAAAAAGCTAAAATAGAATATAAAACACAACAACAAGAAAACGAAGAAATAAGAAATGTTGTGTTTTTTTTTCTTGGTTACTCTGCCCCCAAGACTTAAGTCTCACCAGGGTTAACTGTTTGATGTAAAGACGATAGTGTGGCGGCTAAGGTGCACTATTTTCTTACCTCTATCGGATCGTCATCAAAGCGCCATACTTATCCATCGCAAAGTTCTACTTATGGCCGCTCAAAAGTCATGGATCACTACTGCAACTATTATTAATCGACTCCATCTTATAATACGAGCATGTCATCAATCATTAAAGTAAATCAGTGAAGTCCTATAGTCACACATGGTTCTTACATACGTTTTTTATAATGCGGATTAGCTGAAGAAGTTAAGGAAGCGCGGACCCAAGGGCGGGCGGACGGACGACACAGCGGGATTGACGGTCGGAGTCGGAAAGATTGAAGATGGCGCGACTCATGCGTGCGCTGTTATTAAAAATGAATTTACAATAATTTTTCTGTTTTCAGTGAATTGTTAATGGGCAGGAAACTAACGAAACCAATTTTCTCCCCACCGGTTGAGGTGTTTTCGTAGGTAACTTTTATCCAGGTACATCGGTACACTTCATACCTACAGGTATATTATATAATTTTTGTATTTTCCCAGTTTGTCGTTAGGTTTACTTATATTATTTTCTTTTATGGTTTTTTTTCACTAACTCTGTATTCACTCAAATTAGTTGAAATGCTTGTAAGCCAGGGGGACAAATAATAATTTCAAATTGATGGTGGGTGGACGGACATTATTTATGCATTGGGGCCGATTTTTTTTCTGTGTTCCTAATAACGACTAAAACGTTCTATTCGGAGTCGCCCCAATTTCAAAACGACTGCTGTCACCGATTGATAAAAGTAAACCACCCGAAAGCCTTACGGCCCACCCTCTATACCCCGTACTTACTATGTCGAAAGTCTCAATGGAAATTATGAAGTATGCCTTGGATATCAATTGTATGTACACACACAAGCCGGAGCGTTTTAATTATTCATTAATGGTTTTTCGATGTTTGATTAATTTCAATATGGAGTTTGTGTAATTTTATCGAAGTGAATTGATTCAGGGAATTGTTGAGTGCAGAGGAATGGTTGATTGGTACGTTACTAAGAGGTTTGAACGACCATTCATTGTGTTTTGAAAAAGATTCAATTACACGCGAAATGTACACTGAATGTAAATTTATAGCTTTCAACGATGTAAAATTACTATATATGCTTTTTTCTTTACATGAGTATTGTATAAAGTTACAGTATGTTTTTTGTAATTTTACTACATGTAAACAAATTTATTTTGATTTTTCAACAAAGTTACAGACTTTTATGTGTAAAATTACGCTGAGAAAAATTAAATTACACCAGTCAAAAAGCAAAAAGTGTTCAAATCATTAGAGTTTTGTGATAGATATCCGCATTTCGTCCGATTATGATTTTTTCATATATATCGGTTTCTTCCAGTTTTGTGAGTAAATGTTAAGTGCCGAATATTCTCAGCAGATTTTATTGCCATTTATTTTAAATTTTTTAATAATCAATTTTTTTTTAATAATAAATTATTGTGATCGGATAGAAATTAAAAAAAAATTGCAACGATGCGAAATTTTGTATAGTAGCATTTCGGGACTAGTAGACCACCAAGAAATGTCCTACGTCCGCCGTATGGAAATATATTTGACACTTCATACCTTAAGAACCCCCAAAGATATGAGCTTATTTTACCAGTGGTTGAAGTATGTGGTCCCCTACTAAAGATAAATTTTTTCGGATCAGGTACAAATCAGGTGGAAAAAAATTGATAATTTTCTTATCTCCGATACGGATTACGTTGGGAAACTGAAACTTTGGTGGAATATATGGATCTGGTAGGAGGGTTAAAATTTGTGGAAGAAGATTATTGCGTTCGGTAGTGTAGCAGCTTCACAAGACATACTAAAAGTATGAGCCTCAAAGTAGGGCTTTCAGAAAATTAAATCTTCGAGATAACTCATGCGACTTTTAGAAAAAATTAAAAATAAATCCTTTAAGGATGTTTATGGGTGCGGATTTTATAGCGCATGTCTTATTTTTCGAACCGTTTTTGACAGAGAACAGGAATTTAATACATTCATAAAAGTCAGAGGTACACTTAGCAAGTAATTTTATTAGGGAAGTTGTTACCCAAACGGAAATCCCACAGAAATGTATCGCGTAAATGGTCTTCACATCTCAAAAACTCTTTCACATATCCGCGAAAAAATTTTACTGTCCCTGTTCTTCTAACCAATTTTTACTTGAAATCACTAGTACATTTCATTTTTTCAAGCAAAAGTACACATTTAAATGACTAGAGTGATAATTATACCCTTTTTTTAGATTGTGAATTCTAGGAAATATTCAGTGAATTTTGAAACTGAGATTTACTGATGGTTAATCAAAATCTACTGACCGAAAATGTAAATGTAAATTTACTTTAACTTTTGCTATCTATCGAAAAGATGTAAAATTCAATGTATTTTTTACTCTGTGCGTTCATTGGCTATTCTTCTTTTGGGCTGGTTATTTTTACTGGAGAAAGATAAAGAGCTAAAATGAAAGTATTACTTGTAACAAAAATGTGTGGTTTATAAAAGAATTTTAATCGAGTATTAAGCAAAATATGTGCCAACTTTATTGTTTTTTATGACAAAGCTGGGGACGCGGTCAAAGTAGAGATAAAAAATTTGATACTGTGAAAAAAAAACTGGTTTTTATGCGACTGATAATGTAAAATAGTAACGTTCCAAATATCATAACATAACAAAAATTTATTTTAATTTTTAAAAATAGTTCGTACAATTATCTATAATTTCAGTGATCAGATTTTACATCTTTGCATCGGTAGTTACAATTTAGATTTTTACTAAAATTAATTCTTTGATTATTATTTTAATTCAATCCAAGGAAAAATTTTGTGATAGAAACCTTGCTTGACGTTCCAAATAAGTTTACATTGGAAATTAAGGTTAAAAATAAACATAAAGTTTAATTTGGCGACATTTCGCAACACAATTTTTTTTTTTCAAAAATCCTCAGAACTTTTTTTGAAATTTTTGTTTCAGATCAACCGACTGCATGTAATCTTGGAAAAGGCAGACCGTGCCAGCGAGGGACACTTTTTACGCCGGCCTTAACAGTAGTCGATATATATTTATAAAAAAAAGATTACCAACATACCTCAACATGTATACTTTCGAATAAAACTAATCTGGATTAACTGGAGCAAAGAGTTTTTGAGATAATAATTTCTAAGATTCATATATTTTTTTTTTCTGTCTACTCGGATGTACCACCTTAATTACACTCGATTAAAATAACGCCCTTAAATCAGTTTGTAAAAATAGCACAGGTCAGAAACAAAAATAAGTGTAATAATACGCTCTTATTGTAATTTTACATCTTAATTTGTTATTAAATATTTCAGAATGCATTCCGTTAAGGCAATTTTGCTGCCAATTTACACTTAATGTAACTTAACTTTAATTTTCAAATGGACTTATTCAAAATATTGCTGATTTTTCACCTGTTATTTAATGTAATATCGCAATTAAAAAATACGGTTTTTACACAAAATAATAATCTAATAATTATCTTCCTTTCCCGTATGTAATAATATTAAATACTAAATAATTCTTTCTTTCCCCCACTCATGCTGTTGTAGTTTCCACGCTGATTCTCTTTTTGTCATATTCCCGCATGTAAAGGCGATGAACACAAAAGCCATTCAATCATGACTGAAACGGCGAACAACGAAAATAAACGAATGAAAAACGATTTAAATTCACTTTTCCCCTCTCAAGAACGAAAAATCAAAAAAGAATACAGAATTTTCACACCGAGATCATGGAGCCTTAAGTCTAAGTATCTACAATTTACCAAGCAGAATCATCATGTAATTTTATTATTAATTGTCGACTAATCCACCGCCAGGATTTTCTTCTGAATTTTTTTTTGTTACTCCCACATATGAGGAAAGAAAAGTTTTAGCCTACTTGAACAAAGACGCAATGTTTGATGTACAGCAACAATTACCCTGGAAGACCCAGGGGAAGCAGTATAGCCCAGGTTCCAAATTTTTGTTCTAAAAAAATTTAGCTCTATTTGTAGTTGGTTTTAAATTCACCTTAAAATTTGAAAAGTATTCCTAATTAGTCTGTAATTTTTTTTGCAACTAAATTTCGCCTTTTTGAAAATTATTCATACATTGGACTAGGAAATCTTAAACATAATACAGAATTCATATAATGAAAAACCCGAAACAAGATAATATTATTCTTATAATTCAATGAAGCACTCTTTCGTAGCCAAGACTCGAACCAAATTGGAGCAAGGTAATAAAACCGAACCTAGTACTATGCTACTCATAACTTCGGTGAATATCTTAGATCGGCAGGATTAAAGAGGTGTCGATAAAAATATTGACATGATATCATTTTTCAGTTTCAAGCTAAGTTTTCATCGTTATTTGTCCTTCAGATCTCTCAAATCCAGCACCAAATACCTCCTCCTCTTCCTCCCCTTGCCATATGCAGACTATTTTTATTTTCTGTGAAATGAATGATGTATTCAATAAGAAATGAAAAAATCTTACCGCATATTCTTTAATATTCATATTCGCATATTCTTTAAAAATTCTCGCAACTGGAGGATGCAAAAAAGACAAAGTTCTGACCAATGAAAAATATGGTGCTAAATTCTGAAACAAGCGCGGTCTTAATGGGAGGTTTTCAGGCACCAATTCTTAACTATCATCTCAGAAATATGAACATTAAATCAACATATCAACGTCTCTTCGGTCTAGCAGAGCAGGAAATTGCTAAGAAGTTAGCAAAGAAAATATGAATCAAATTTGCAGGTGCTGCCAGTCAGAGGTTTCCTAAAGGATTGCTGTATTCAAGTTACTATGTGACAATAGGGTTTTGGGATTCAGAAAATCAGGATGGATTTTCAGTTTTCACTATTTTTTTCCGTTCAAATTTACACCATCATGTAACGTAACCTGTCGACCAAGTAAAAAGTCTTGTTGAACATTGCTAAGTATCTAAAATAAAATTCAAGATTTTTCCTAATAACCGTAACCGGCATTAAAAACTAATCCAATTCAACTCATATGATAATTAGATTTTCTTGTTATGCCCATATTTAAATCCCGAACAGCTGGACTAACAATATACGAGCAGTTTTTTCTTCTTTCCACTCAAGCAATCTGCATAAATAGCGTGTTCCTGTGATATCTTCGGTAATTAATTTAAACAGCGAAAAACATGGACGATTCGGTCTTTTCTGGACTGGTATAAAGTTACGCGGTGCCATAGTTAATTAGAAGAAAAGATTGATCTTGGAAGATGTCGATGTGACATGCGTTATTATTTTCATTTTATATATCGCATAATTAATTACGAAGTACCGAGTCTTTCTATAGAATCGACGTGGGAGCTTGAAGGTTTCCAATTATCATATCAAAAAAAGAAGAAGGTAAAAATACAGAACCGAGGAGAATTTTATCTGTAGGTACATTTACCCAAAAAACAACAAAATTTGATAAAAATCTCGTAAATATTTTCTCATAGATCTTTCCACTTAAAATTTCCACACGATCTTTCAATTCTGTCCTTAAGATCGCTGCTTTACATTTAAATACGTGATAATTATACACGAATTCAAACATGTGTTCTACGATTTTTTGACACAAACAAATGCAGTCTTCGACGAAGACGGTTTTTGATGTTTCGGATTTCGTATTAAAGATCTGCGCGATCGTCTCAAATGAAAATACTCAAGTCAAAAAAAAAAGTGTATTTTCCTCGTCTTAAGTTCGTCTTAAATCCCCATTTCGACTTGTGGCATGCGTATGATGTCTGACAACAGAAATTTATCATTGGCGCACCGACTTTCATATAAGACATTTTGAAAAATTAATTTCACGTTACCCAAAAAATAAACCGGAAAAAAATGAAGAGAATTAAAATGAGAAGGGAAAATCAAAAGACTATACTTAAGAACTACTTGTAGAATTACACACAAATTTAAAGGCAGGAGTACGAAGAAAAAAAAAACTTGTAAAATGTAATAAGGAAGAAAATAACCTTTACTAACACCCACCTAATAGTGAGGTTTCGTTTATATGAAACGAAAGCGAAGCAATCATTTTCAAGTTAAGACGACAGACAAGACGCACTGTAACGATATCCACACTCGAAACATTCAGTTCTATAGAACCCAAAAAAAAACATATATAAATAAATCCCAAAAGAGAGTAACATCAGAAAATGTGAAATAAAATTAATCACTCTCGAGCAACAAACGTAAGATGCCGACACTAATTAAAATTTACCTTTGCGATTAAAAAATTCGTCTAATTGAGGTGAATTTTGACACGGAATTTATTTTCATTATTTGTAAAGATATATAGAAGAGGGCAGGGTATAATATCTTTGGAGTGTCTAGAAGGACGGGGGTCTTCTTTGGAATAAAGATAGAGAATTGGCGGTTTTTTAATCGAAGCCACGAAAAACACGATAGACAAGAATTGCTTTTTTTGACCGTTGATGCGGTGGTTCAGCGTTTATTTGATTGATTTGAAATTGCGGACTCGTGTAACATAGTTTCATTAGTAGTCGAGTATCAAATGTCCTCTGTTTTTGCAGATATAGGGTTTTTTTTAATCATTTTTGTCTTGTCAGACGAGGTTTTCATCTGATGGAAGTTAATGTGGTTTGTGGTCAAATCTATAGATACATATATGTAATTTATTTTTTTGAAGTAATTCATTTCGTAGCGCCAATCTTTTTGAATGAGTGGAAAAAGGCGCCAATTTTTTTCTTTTTGTATTTAGTTATGTTGCAACATTTCGAATTTAGAAAAAAATGTTGTACATCGTTTTTTTTTGCTAGTATATTTTTAATGGAAGTTAAATGTATATCTAAACTAAATACCTATAAAAACAAAGTATTTAAAAAAAAAAAAATATTTTTCTCCCCATGGCTCACAAACCAAAGGACAACCAACTCTTCGATTGGTACACGCAACATAGTGTCCAAAACTCTTTAATTCTCAACAGCCCAGTTCTTTCAACATAAAATACAAACAACTATTCATCACACTCTTCATCACTTCCGACAACCCTCCGATCTTTCAAGGCAATCATCTAAGACCCTTCATGAAAACTCTGCCAGCGATTGCAGATTATGACACCGTAGTGTTCCACATACTTACAGACAGTTGACCACAAGCCACCTTCTCCTCTGACTACAGTTCAGTAAAATGGAAGAGCCCAACTGTTATCACACCTAAACCACCCCATATCACACTCAATCACTACAAACCACCTCACCCATCCTATCAACCAAACCTGCAACCTAACGCATCCTCAACTACAGCTCTCAAACCACAATCCCACAGATCACTCATTAGAATGGGTATATTCGATCTTGTTGGAGTGTGATATTAATCATTTAACATCCTAAACCTCCACCGTCAGTAAACATCCTTAACCTCCACCGTCAGTTAACATCCTTAACCTCCACCGTCAGTTAACATCCTTAACCTCCACCGTCAGTTAACATCCTTAACCTCCACCGTCAGTTAACATCCTTAATCTCCACCGCCATTTAACATCCTTAACCTCCACCATCATTTAACATCTTTAACCTCCACCGTCAGTTAACATCCTTAACCTCCACCGTCAGTTAACATCCTTAACCTCCACCGTCAGTTAACATCCTTAACCTCCACCGTCAGTTAACATCCTTAATCTCCACCGTCATTTAACATCCTTAACCTCCACCATCATTTAACATCTTTAACCTCCACCGTCAGTTAACATCCTTAACCTCCACCGTCAGTTAACATCCTTAACTTCCACCGTCAGTCAACATCCTTAACCTCCACCGTCATTTAACATCCTTAACCTCCGGATCGAATTTTATACTGGAGAGGATCGGTGTGGATTAAGTGATGAGTGTTGAGTGGTTGGTGCAGAAGGTTGCGAAATTCTTGAGACGGTGGAAGTTACCAAATTTTGGTAACGTTGGTTGAGGGGGTTACAAAATTCTAGGGACGATGGAAGTTACGAAATTCAAGACTCCAATTGTATATCCTAGGGTTGTGTTAAGGTTGTTAAGTAATGCTGGAGGTTAAGGATTTTATATGACGGTGGAGGTTAAGGATGTTAAATGACGGTGGAGGTTAAGGATGTTGATTTTTTTATTGATTTATTAATTTTTTTCAATTTTTGATAGCAAGCTACAAGTGAAGTAAAAAATTTTATTTATATATTTGGAAAAAAACATCGTGGTGTTTCTTATAATATTTATTTTGATATTTTTATTTTTTTTTATTATTATTATTTGAAAGCGATAGTAGAAAATAAAAAGAGTAGATTAGTTTTGTAATTGAAAAAAGAATAAATTGGATTTGTTGCATTTGTTCAGTAGTAAAACTATATGTGTTCAAAATATAGCAAAAGTGTTAGATTATAAAAAGGGTTTAGAAAAGTATTATTTTATTTGGACAAAATTACAATTGATCGAAGTGTATTCCTTAAATGTAGGACGACATGAAAATTTAAATTCAAATTTAGCACTCGACTATCTCCAATTAAAAAAACCAATGATGTAGAAATGTGAAAAACATTTGGCTTTGAACTTCTAAAGTGCATCGCTTTAAGAAATTTTCCATAATTTTTGTGGACTCAGCCTTTTGTTCAAAATATCTTCGCATCACCATACATTAAGTGTATACGAGTACGAAGCACCTGAGATTTAATAAATCATTCCCGTTTTGCACATATTCTTCCGTCTTATAATTAGCTCCTAAGTGCCGCAACCCAAAACATTATCAACTTGCCAAAAAACTTTTACTCTTTCCGAAAAATGAAAATTGCTTGGGAGTGAAATATTCTCAATTTTTTTTTTTTTGGACAAACCTACTCGTACGAAGTATTCTGACATAGTCGATGTTATGCTACGTCCTTGCATAAGTCCTTAACATCTACCCTATGCTTTTCATTTCACTAATACTATCAAGGAACAATTTATCAAATGCCAACGTAAATGAAAGAATACTTGAGCCAAAAAACTTTCAAGAAGGCTCCGAGGAAAACGAAAAAAAAAACACGACAACGTCTAAAACGTCTTTCATATTATGAATATGTTAAAACTTTTATGCTTCAATCGATTTTAGAAGCACATTCCACCTTGGAATTTTGCGTTCTTCAGTGCGACTTTACTTTTCATTGCTCGACCTATAAAGTTACTTCGTTTTCAAACTGTTAGTTGAAATATCCCCGAAAAACCACCCTTGTTTTTTCCTACCTTTTCAACTTAAAATACAAAAAGACGAATAAGTTTATTTTATTTTTCTTTCTTTGTAGTATTTTTTTTCCAGTATTTTCTTTAGAGAAAAAAAGAACTCACACGTCAAAGATTTTACTAAAAGTTGAAGTTTTCCTGTACTCTCTGCCACTATAGTGAAAGGGTGTCTTATAGTTTTCCGCTAGAGAACAATGGAAAAAGAATTTACTTTTAGAGGAAAAAAAAGAACTTTGAAGGGCGAAAACCGGATGGAATGGAAGTAACGCACGGAAATATATAGAGAAAAAAGATAAAAGATAGTCTTGACAGAGAAAAAAACAGCAAGAAAAACTCTAAGAAAAGTTTTCCACTTTATCATTCATGGTCTTTTTGCATGTTCCACGAATGGGCTGAAAATTCCGGCTTGGATATAATTATATGTGCGTTCGTGTCAATATTTAAATTCGAATAATATCCAGAAAATTGTTTCAGATTGCATGGTAGAGTCGAAAAAAAAATAAACTTAATACCCTTTTAGTGGGTTGAAGGATTTTCCGCCGATTTTTGCGATTTGGGAAGATTTCTAAAAGACTGGAATAATAAATACTCCAGTAGTATCTTGATTGCATCAAAAGCAAATCATTGTGCCAAACTCTGTTGAACGCTTTTAAGGTTAAGATCCAGCGGAGGCACTAACCGAACTGGAGACGCAAACCGAATTTGAGCATGGTACACACAAAATCTCTTTGCGTTTAGAAGACTCCAACTGAAGATTGGAGTTGAACCAAAAAAAAAAAGGTTTTTCGGAGGAAGCTTATTCAAGCGCTCAAATGTAGTCTTCGTTTTCTGGAAAAGTTTCAGTTATTAACAGGGTGTCATAATCTCGACATCGGACTATTGGGAAAAAACCCGAAAACTGAAAATGTAATTTGGCATAAAAAGGGAATTTCTTAAACTATTTAATGTATTCTTCTTTTTGATCCTTTCAAATGCAAAGTAGCAGTTGAGTGTTTTAAAAACGCAATTTTTTTTTAAATCGAACTTAACTATAGTTCCTTGTGTTATATACTTTTTCGTTATTTCTAAAATGAAACAAAGTTTGTGAAAACGGCCGAAATATACCAACTCCAAGTGAAGCAAAAATTCTTTTTTACCTGTCGATATAATCCAGGCTAGGACTACAAAATCAGGCCTTGTTGTAAATTCATCAAGACATTGAGTGATTTCTTTAAAACCATTTACACCGTTTCGAAATTCACGCAATTTTTACCTGTCCTTTGTCGCATAGTTACGCCATTACACGGTACATCCTTGTCAAACATTTCTATTCTTCGCAAATTCCGAACAGTTTGCCGAATTCTACGAAAATAATTGTAGCATTTATTTTATGGTTCATCCAACTGGCTACTACGCAATCGGTAAGATTCGAGAAAATTTACAACTCTAGCATATGCAGGATGCACTACTGTTCGGGTCAACTGAAGGTCTAAAAGGGTCCGAAAAAAGGATATGTTTTGGTCGAATTTGCATTCTTCGGACAATCTGGAACGAAATTGAGACGCGCGTATCTGTCTGCAAATTTTCAGACTCACGGAAATTTAACAAAAGACAAAAATACCACCTTCTGTTTTTCGGTTATTCTTGGATCCTTTTTTGCACAATCCTGAAGAACTTGTGCAAGAATCGACAGTGTACAGAAGGGAACTTTTGTTTTTACTTTTACTAGCAGTCGTAAATAATTGCGGAATTTATGGATATTGTGAGGGTAGTTTTCGGGCGAACAGTAGACGTATTGTATCAATTTTACTTTGCTTTTAAACAGCAGGAATTTGGCATGATGTTTGGATAAGTGGGACTGAAATTGATTCAGGATAGGGGGAGGTTCTTATTTACGACATCCAGGAGCGTGGCAACGGGATGAATACGATTTTTCGTAGCTTAAATTGGAAAAAGAAAAATTACAAAAAAGACACAGATATAAAGATATTTGACCCAGAGTGGATGAAAACGAGATACATATACGTTGAAATATCATAGGATCCACAACATAAATATTTCAGGACGAAGGTTCAAAAATGTTTTCCCTTATTTTTATAAACGGCTAAAAATGTATTTCAAAATTTTTCCATATTCAACCTCGAAATCAGTAAAAAGGGGTTAAGAACATTTTCACAAAAACGCCAAGAAGGAATTTCCCAATATTTTCATATTCAACCCCCATAGCATTGGAAAGGGGTTAAGAATTTTTTTTTATGATTTTGAAATTTTGAAATAAATTTTGGTTAGCTCTTAGACCTAAATTTGTTTTAACTTCACATTAAATATGCCGAGAAAAAAACTTTACATTTCTTTTTTCATATTTTTCAATTTCAACCCCCAAAAAATGGGGTTAAGAATGTTTTCACGAATTCCTGAACATCTCGTAGGTCCGATGAAATGCCGGCAGGGTTTTTACTTCTTTAGGTTAAATATAAAAAAGATTTTTAGATGATTACAGAATTTTTTTTTCAGATTTTTCGATTTCAACCCCAAAATAATGAAGAGGGGTCAACAATATTTTCACGAATTCCTGAACATCTCGTAAGTCCGATGAAATGCCGACAGGGTTTTTACTTCATTAGGTTACGTATAAAAAGCCTCTGAGGTGATTACAAAATTGTTCGATATTCAACGCCAAGGGGTTGAAAGAGGTTAAAGACTTTTTTACGAGCAGTTCAATATCTCTCAGGCCTGGTGAGATATTAAATGTGTTTTCCTTCTTTATGCTACTTATAAATCACATTAAAAATTATTTTTAGAGTTTTCAAAGTTCAACCCCTGAACGGGCGAAACGGGTTCAGTTTCTTTATACTATTTTCTCAATTTTTTTTTCATCCTTGGGATATTGAACTAGTTGTTTTTCTGTAACACATCCATGAAAGTTCATTTTTCAATTTGGTGAGATCTGGAGAAAGCGTTGCTATCATATGAAGCTCGCGATTCCTTCTCGGAAGTGATGTTGAATAATGAGGAGCTCTCTAGGCTCGAGTGAACATACTAGAGTATCAGCCCAAAGGTCTTCGGTTTGAATCCCGCTTTTGACACAATCCTACGAGTAGTCCATTCACTTCTTCTCCGTTCGAGTTGTATCTAAAACCAGCTAGTGTATGGTATTAAGACAAGACAAGGCTCTGCAGTAGTGAAGGAAAATATACTTTTTAGAAAAGACTAACTTCAGTTAGAAGAAGGTAAGGTTAGGTTTAGAGGAGTGAACTGTAGCACTCAGCCTCAGCTCATCATGAGAGATCACTAAGGTTCCATTGTGTTCCGCTCGTCTAAAAACCGGACTCTTTACTATTGATTCCATATATTGCTCTTTTTATGAACAGAGTAGTTCTTCATAAAAGTAGAGGAAACTTATCATCCGTATTAATTCATGGAAGGTATTAACGTCCTATAATCGAATCAAGATCTGCGTGGTTCTAATAAAAAACTGAGTATCTCCAGAAAGACATCGATCGACATAGATCCTTCTTTTTTGACGATTTTTTGAAGCAAATAAAATTTGGATATTGACTTACTTTTTTAAAATACATTTTCTGTGTGACAACTGATAAGGAAGGTAGGAGGAGTATAGAATGGATTTGATGGATCTATACTCCAAAATCTTCAAGAGAATATAAAACCAATTGAACCTGTGTCAATCCACCTTGTTGAGATGAATGGCCAAAACAGTCGATTCTTAAGATTCTCGTACAAAACCTAAATCCTACGTACCCAGCAGCAATATTTTTACAAAGTGTCAACCATAAAAAGAAAACAATGAAAACCAAGACAGCCCAATAAGCAAAAAAGATAGAATCTCATGCCCACTTTAACTCCACCGAATCCTCTAATCTACTCCCGGTAATCTGAAACCACCTCGAAAAACCCCGAAATCCACCTGTTTTTCAGCTAACTGACCACAAAATTGCGAACCAATTAGCATAATGCATTTTATGCTACATCCAAAACTACAAGAGCATATTTTTCGCACACGGTGTTTGTCAGTCTCTAAAACATTCGGCAAGGACACATTTTGCTTGCTAGTATACCAGCCATATGGTCCAAGGGGCCGAGGACGAGGTGAAGTCGACTAAGGGTTGGTTGTACCTTCCTCTCTATGGCGGGGTTGAAAAGCTTACTGCTCACTGCTTATAGGGAAAAGCACGTTCCATCGATAAACTTATCTGTATTTCAGTGCTAGAGACTAGCTAGTCCTTGTGTCGAAATGTGTCCTTGTGTATATATATCGCAAATTTCACGCTATGTTCCAAGGATGTTGTTGCCCGGTTTTTCCCATGCTCGCTCTCGTTGTTGCAATACTCCAAGTGGTGGGCTATAAATTTCAGCGATGTTCAACAATGTTTTCAACAAGTGGCTCGTTTTGCAGACATCTTGATGTAGTAAAGAGCTTTTTCGGTTTTTTAGATAGACACTTCTACCGTCCAGGAGCTACCACCGAACTAAATTTTGTATTCAGCTCCTTAGCTTGGTTTCCTTGAAGTTTAGCTGGTTGAAAAATACGTCAAAATTAAATGGGGATTTCTTGCTTAATTGGAAATTCATGAGGATCCTGCACCAGGACTGCCAGCCAAACACCGAATATAAGTGATTCTATTATTCGTTGAGATAAGAACAATCTGCTTCCATTCAATGGGGGGTAGTTTTATACGTACTTAAGTCCTCATGTGACTTAGATGTATCAAGAAACGAAAGTCGAAAGTGGCATCTTGCAGCGGTTCTCCGTTTCTCAGTATATTGTGTGTCAAGCCAAGAATTTAAGATTTCTTCCTTTCGATGCCTATACTTCTTGAACGCAGGTTCTCTACACTTCTGAAGGCTCTTCGAGGCATTGTTATTGCTGGGAATTTTCTTTTTTTCTTCGGTTTGGTTCAAGGTATATCGTTCGTGTTGAACGGAAACTATGGAACCAACAACCATCGACAAGGTAGAAATACCAAAGGAAATAGTCAGGTAAGGTTGCATGATATGCCTTTTTATATGGCGTGTTGTTGTAAACCCATCTTCCTTACGTACGAGTATACGGTACGTACGTACCGTCTTCGGAATCAAATCGCTAGTGTTGGGTTTGTGTTCAAAAAGAGATTGAGATGTAAAGCAAAATTGATTACAGCCATTAGTTAGATGTTATATGCAATGGATGCCATCAATTTATTTATCTTTGGTACACGTTTTATAGTTGAGATATATACCAGAACTGTCGTGTGTTCCTTTAGTTCAGGCCGTTTTTTATTTCACTTTTTTTTCTTATCATTTTCATTTTATACTTTATGTAACTCTGTTCGTCTTTTCGATTTTGTTTTGGTTAGTAGTTTAAGAAAAAAATAAATAAACTTTAAGCCGTGATGGTGAAAATCGCTAAGCCGGTTTTGTAATACGACACCGAGCTGAGATTGAGGAATAGAACAAGTTCGAAAACTTGAGGAATTAAGTTGTTAAGTAGTAGCGCACAATAAACCGAAGAAACTTATTGAATTTTCAAAAAACCCACTGGCAAAATGTCCTCTTAAAATATTTTAATGTTACAAAAAAAACAAGTTGTTGTCTTTCATTCAGTGATGATTAAAAAATATGGAGCCTACCTGGCTTAAAAAATTTTGACGACCTTAAGTCATCAAATGAGCAATTCTTCTTCAAAGGTTGTGTAGTTAGATCTCATTAACCTCTAGGTAAGGTTAAGTGAATGTGTGATCGATCAATGGGACGTTGTGATTACAAACAAATTGGGTTTCTCAGACTATTTTGAAAATTAGGAAAATTATCTTGTCAAAATTTTAGTCGCCAGTCGTCAATTTGTGTTCGACCTCCGACCGATAGGTTTACTGCTTCATAAAGCACGTTTTGCGTTCTTAGTGTATTCACTAGTCTTTTACGCTACCGAAGCATGCAGCGATTATTGCGCCCCTTTCATCGCAAACTAAATTTTTGAAATAAACTTTTAATCTAGAGTATATAAATTGATTCGATTCAATTCATAGATCTTCTTGTTTTCGAGGTTCTAACTCGTATCTAAAATTGCTGCAGTACTTACCTTACAAACAAAATTTGTCAAAATTTGTTGACACCTTCACCCGTAAAATTTTGGTATGTATCACCAGAATCACCAAGTTTCAAACATATGACATGGATTTCGGCCGCATTGTTCGATCCTCGACTCGATACCTGTCCGACTAAGTCAACAATTTTTTGGCACCTTCACCCATTAAATGTTGGTACCTACTCCTAGCCTACAAAGAATTGGTGAGTTTTTTTTTTCGATCGCATTGTTCGATCCTTCACTCCACTGTCCACCCAAGTCTCCAATTTGTCTGTAAATACCTCCACTACCACAGATCTATACAAATTCCAAGTTTCACCTGTACCTTACACCTCCACCTACAAAATCACAACCCAATCCACTTAGAGAAGTACTCCCAAGGTAGGTAGGTAGTCAGGTACGCGTAGCTGCCCGTGTGCTACTCCCAAACTACCCATCAAAACAATTTGAACTAGTATCTCAACGGTCTTGTGAGCTGCAATCCTTTAAACTCGTTTGTGTAAACAATTTGTACTAGTATCTCAACGGGTTTGTGAGCTGCAATCCTTCAAACTCGTTTGTGTATGGCAGATTTTTGAGATCTTCTAGTTTGTAACTTTACAAAAAAAAATCTAACATTTTTGACCCTTTCACCCCTAAAAGTTTCAAGCTGGTGACATGGATTTATTTCGACCGTATTGTTCGATCTTCCACTCCACTGTCCACCCAAATAGACAATTTGTCTGTAAATACGCCCCCTACCATATCTTTATACGAATTCCAAATTTCACCAGCACCCTACATCTCCACCCAAAAATCACACTCTAATCCACTTAGAGAGGTACTCCCAAGGTAGGTTATTTAGGTACGTACGCGTGGTAGTCCCAAGCTAATCACCAACAATTTTTTAACTAATATCTCAACGGGTCTGTGAGCTGCAATCTTTTAAACTCGTTTGCGTATGGCGGATAGACGGACTTTTTTTGAGAGTTACTAGTTTGTAAAAAAATAATCCCAACATTTTTCGACACTTTCACCCCTAAAAGTTTCAAGCTTGTGACATGAATTTATTTCGGCCGCATTGTTCGATCCTCCACTCAGACAATTTGTCTGTAAATACCTCCCCTACCATATCTTTAATAAAGAATACAAAATAATAAAGAGGTACTCCCAAGGTAGGTAGGTAGGTGGATAGGTACGCGTATCTGCCCGTCTGGTACTCCAAAACTACCCCTCAAACAACTAATATCTCAACGGGCTTGTGAGCTGTAATCCTTCAAACACGTTTGCGTATGGTGAACAGACGGATTTTTTTGGGTCTAATAGTCCTGTAACTTGAAAACACAAAATTTGAGTGTATCACATTTTTTTGACAATTTTAGGTTCCACAAAAAAAAAGTAAAATTTCAGCAAAATTTTACACGCTCTAACGGCGAAACTTTTTAATGTACAAACCCCTAATTTATTTGAGATAAAGTGTAAAGAAACTATTTTCTCAAGTAATAGATTTTTTATTAGTAGATACTTTTTTTATAATTAGCAGAGCGTTTGGAACCTTTGTTTTCTTTATAAAGGTTAGAAGGTACACATTTTAGTCAAGAGGAACCCCTGGCACTACTTCTTCTCCAATTTCTGGACCACTAAGCCCTCATTCCGCTAAAAGTTTAAAAATTTGTCAAATTGTTTTTTTTTAAATTGTCAAATATTTGACTCCAAAGATTTGATGAAAAATTCTGTCAAGTTTTTTGCCGTTAAAATAGACTTTGTGTAGAGCAAAAGAACTCATAAATGAACCATGCCAATTAAAAAATTTCCTAAAAAAGTCTAAACAGTTTTGAGAAAAAGCAGACCCTCATTCCCTCTACAAACTTACAAATTTTCAGTTATCAGTTAGTTAACGATTTTGGACCACACTGTACTTTGCTTCAAACAGACAAAAATTCCCACCAAACTCTAACTGGAATAGCTACCCAACTTCCTCGATTCAAATAAGATTCGATCTACCCTTAAAATAATTCCAATTCGACTTACCAAACTGACTCCTCATCCAGGGATACAACGGCGAGGGCATTGATGACTGTGTATTTTGGTTATTGGCGGGCGGTTGTTGTTGTCCTTGATGCATTTGAGGGGGTTGTTGGTGCATC
This sequence comes from Beris chalybata, assembly GCA_949128065.1. Taxonomy (NCBI): domain Eukaryota; kingdom Metazoa; phylum Arthropoda; class Insecta; order Diptera; family Stratiomyidae; genus Beris; species Beris chalybata. The sequence continues at coordinate 140,074,709 of OX421894.1, forward strand.
ATTGTTTGCGGTGGGCCACCCACCGGTGGTCCACCTCCAGTCTGTGTATACATACCCATATGTTGCGGGTTTTGATGCACCTGTTTCGAAGATAAATTCTAATTTCAATGGATGTCCTCACCGGAAATATTTTAAAGTTTTTTCTTTGGTTTTTTGTATATCTACCTCTTGTATTACCTGTCCTTGCTGATGCGCCATATGATGAGGTATTGTCATTTGAGCATTCATATGATGTCCACCCATTTGTTCGAGGGGCGGCGAACCACCCTCGGCACCCATTCCAACCGCAACGGCTGCCTGTAATTTACAACTTGCATAGATCGGTTGTTGTTGTTGCTGATGTTGGGGTTGTGGTCCGATTTGGGCGCCGTTCGGTTGGGGTTGTGTCATGCCACCGTTTACCTGGCTCGACGGACTGTCCGGCCGCGAGTAGCCTTGATGTTCCATACTCTGATTGTAGTAGCCCATTCGATCGTACGGTGGAAATCTCGGATACGGCAAATTGCCCTGATGGTTCGGGTTCTGACTGTATGGATGGATTTGTTGGCCGCCATCGAAATCGGTCACGGCACAACCGCCCGGATAGTGCGGATGCATTTCACCGTAATTCGGAAAATGTACCATACTTTCGCAATTATTTGTACTCATTGTCATTTTTTTTTTAAATTTAATTTATGGATTTTCTGAGTATTTCTTAAAAATTTACAGATTTTTTTGCGCACTTCTTTTACAGCTAATAGTAATTCTCGGGTTTTTTGTATTATTTGATTACTTTTTTTCCTGTTCAAGTTAGCGTTGAACACTCCTTAATCGTTAAGTACGTAGTATGAGGTATAAATGAATTTCGGTGATCAAAATTTATCTCGATCACTTTTTTAAGGAATTTATTAAAAAACAATATTTCTACTTTCTTATGCTTAGCGTATCCTTGTAAGATGACTGTGTTGTTCTTTTATCTAATCCAATTAATGGTAACCTGGAAAAAAGGAAAATTTAACATTAGAAGAGGATCACTTATAAGACGATAAAACAGCGATTACTTTCGCGAAAAATTCACAAAACCCGAAAATCATTGCGACAAAACCCGGAAAACTGATCGTTTCATAAACGTTTACATGCGATCGTGTCGAGTACAAACCGAAAACTAAGAAGCAAATTTTTCTTGATCAACTTTCTTTCGGCTCATTTTTTTTTTCTCAAAGATCATAGCAAAAACATCGGCAAACATATGAAAATTAAAAAAAAAAATTGGACTAATGGCACCGTCGATCTGCCTCCATACTTTTTGACTGATTGTGCATCATATTTTCCGTTCGTTTCGGTGATATGTGTGACACATTTCCTCGGCGACCAACCGACAGAAAGAACTCTAAAAATTTTCGATATAAGGCTCATTAATTTCGACTGAAAAACTCTTCTCAAATGCAAACATACCGGGTTCCATTTGGCAAGAAATTCTCATATGTGCACATACGATTTGAGACTCTTCTAACCCGTAGGGCTCTCGGTATCTGTGTCAAAAGCCAAAAGGAAATGTGAACATTATAAGAAATTGCCGATTAAATAGACCGTGTCGGTGGATTCTGGTTGGTAATATGAAGATGGTCAAGGATTGTATGATGTCGTAAGCAATCCTAAGGGTATAGTCGAGAATAAACACACAGAAGTCCTTGTAAAATATATGAACGCGTGCCGTGGGTTGTTCAGAATCAGGTTACTTAGCAGTTTCAGGTAGTATACTATGTAATAAGTGGTTAATTATAAGGTAAAGAAACATTCTCATTCGAATACTGATTAAGAATGATGGTATTTGTTTTTGGAAATAGGAAAAGGAAAAAACCTTTCCCAGACTTAAAAAAATCGCAGAACAAAAGAAAACATCTCCCAAAAGAAAAACATCTCCCCAAATCCCCCCCCCCCCCCAAAATTCCCATCAAATTTGGGTTATAGTCGAAAACAGAGCAAGTTGTTTTAAGAAAAAAAAAAAAAAATTGTCAACATTCATCAGTAGTTTGTCATACAAAAATTAAAATAAATAAAAAGACTGTGCAATAAAGCCATAGTCAATATCTAATCAGACCTAAAACATATGACAAAATTCATGAAAAAGTGTACAGCCCCCTCTTACGCTGAGTTGAATGCGATGAATAACGGAAAATCTTGAAATAGATTCTTAGACATTTCTAAAACAATATCGTGAAAATTAAAAACAATCCAATGTATCCTCAGGCTAAAGAAATATGCTGAAATCCTCCAAATTGTCAAACAAACGACTGCCCAGTCGGTGGCTACACATCCCCTATACAACCAAGATCCCTAATAAACTAGCTTACAATGCCCTGTCGACCTTAGGTCCTCCAATGGATCTGCAGTGATCTCTCGTGGCGGACTGTGGCACAATGCTTCAGTCCACCCTTCTAAACCAAACCTAACCTAGATCCTCCAAATTGTCAAAGAAAGGCAGCCCAACCACCTCAGTCGCCTCCTTGCAACCGCCCAACCACCTCAGTCGCCTCCTTGCAACCGCCCAACCCCCAACATGGAGGACCCGTTCTTCTTATTTATTACACATTGGTAGAAATAGGGTAGGAGTTTTCAGCGCACTATCCCTATGGCGGAGCAACCGCCTGAAACTCACACAAAATGTAGGTGATGTCCTCCTCGGCATATAGATCAAGGCAATACCTACACAGGGCAGTGTCAGCGATCCCCATACGCATAGCACGCTTCCCTAGCAACCAGTGCCTTGTCAGTATTTCGACAGGTAGCAGCAAACTTCCCCTGCTCCATGTCAGTATCTCTCTAGTCTTCCGTTTGTCCAACACTGTCCCCAGAGTGCCCTAGATAATAGATCCAGCCATCCAAACTATGGATCGACTCACTTAGATTGTTCGACCCCTTTTAGGGGTTAAATATAAAAATCATTAAATTAGTTTTTAAGCGAATAAGCATGAAAAACACGTGAAACTAAAAACTAATACGATACCAAACCAAAGAAGTAAGACGAAATTTTGGAATTCTTATGCAACCCTCTTATAAGCCTTAAATAACAAGAAACGAGAAATTTCTTTTTAGGCGATTAAATGAAAGCCCATTGGAGTGAAAACCAACTTCATATGTAATCATACCTAATAGATTTGTCGGAATTCATGACCTAAAAGATTTGTCAGAATTCGTAAAAGCAAATGGAACCACTTCTTTAGGCAAATCTTTGAAACAATTTTTAAGCGCTTATGTACATGAAATGCCCAGAGAACAAAAATTAATTTGATAGCTTAATAGACCTAAGAGATATGACAAAATTCGTGAAAATGTATACAACCCCTTTTTATTGATAGTTTTTTCCCTAGAGGAGGTGGCATATGCGGATCACAGACCGCGCTGCAATGAAATAGTAGACCAACTTGCAAGAGAAGGATCCATTGTTTGCCCAACTGGACCAGAGTCTTTCAGTGGAATCCAAACCTACAGACCTACAATAACTAGAAAGATTCCTGAAAAAAAGTTAGACCAGGATATGGAGGTTACAACTGCAGAAAGAGTTATGGAGTCTAGCACAATGGACAACTAGTCTGCGGTGCTTGCAGGAATCTTTCCGCATCCGATGATTGTTGTCTTCATCTAAGGACAAACTGTTAGCCTATCGCCAAACCACTAAATGTAGTCCAGTACTATTGTTCAGAATTCATATGTGTCCAAATAAAGCCATAACACAAATGAGGAGCGAAATGTTGCACAGAAATTGAGTCCGAGAATGTGACGCATAGAATCTCTGCAAAATTCCCAACATTCTGATGCATCGCTATCTCTAGGAGTTCTTCGAAATTGCTTCAAACTCGAGACGTCATCCTATCTTTGAAGAATTCACTGCATTATTGGTTCCCAAAATTGCGTTTAGAAGGATGTTGTCTGCCCAAAAAGCCCCAAATGCATTGATAACAAAAATCCCATCATCACGTCTGGCCGCGCCAATACTCGACACTTCTGGGAACCGTACAGAACTTACAAAACCAACAAGCAGCAAACCAAAACACATACCTCGTCGGATTGAATTCCTGCTAAATGGTGTGAATATTCGGTTCTATGATTTGATTAATTCCACTTATCTACACTTGTAAAGGCTGCCCGGGGATGAAGGATGAGCAGGATGTCACCACCCACCCCGGATTCTATTCAAAATAACAGCCAACCAATAACCGGTCCATAGTACAATACCGACCGTACCACACCCCCTATCATTCCCCCCGCCATCATCCACCTCGTGCAGCATATTCATCTCCTTCGTCGTCCAATCTAAATTGCTAAAATATTTGCAGGCATGAGACGCCAACATGATAAATTTCCTTCGTCACCCGTACGCCGAGAATAATGGTCGTCCCGCAGAGCCGGAGCAGTCAGCTCCTTTCAAGGAATTTATTGATTTTAATTAAAGGAAATAATTTCGGTTCACCTGCGTGGAGATAGCAACGCATGCAGTTCAAGGATTTCCATGTAAACCAGCAGGTGAATGGGGATGACCGGAAGCGAGGCCTTCTTGTTCGGGCTGGACATGGTTTGTAATAATTTCCAGCGAGGCCTATACCACCAACAAATGCGATAAGTGATGCTGATTTTGGTGGTGAGCTTCTGTAAGGAGCTGCGGAAAAGGATGCCGAAGGCACTTTGTGTGAAGTTTTCAGAGACACCATCGCAGATGCTGCGACGGCTCTGCTGAATGGCCTCTTATCACATCTGCATATATGTGGAAAAATCATTGAAGCAAAAGAGATAGTGTGGCGGTTTGATTTATCGTTGGATGGGTTCGGTATCCTGGAAAGTTGTTTTTCTCCCCCAAATTCGATGAAGAAATCGTCCAGTTTTTCTTTGATTTTTTTGAAAAGTAAAAAGGATCTGATTTAAGTCCGATGACTCTAAAAAGCAAGTCTGCATTCAGCGAATATTTGTGATGTTTCCCCTCAATGAAACCAGTGCAAGATGAGGTGCTGATTTAGCAGCTAGTGTCTTAACTTGAAACTCTTGACTCCTACTCTCAACTTAGAATACTTGTGAACCAGTAACTCCATATCAGGAGGGTTGTTGATGAGTAGCCTAAGTATTTTTGAGTGCCCCTTTTCGCCTTGATCCTTCCAATTACACCCCCAGATCCCTTCTTCAGGTTTAGACGATAGGCAAACAACCCGTACCCGAAAAGAAACGGCTCAACTTTGAGAGAAAGATAGGAGAAACGATGCGAGATTAAGGATTCGAGTCCCGCCAGCTTATCCTTCGTGGTATAAGAAAAAAATTGTTTAAAAAAAGCAGTGGCTCAAAAGAATCAAGAGAATCAAGATTTGTCACATGAGGAAGCATCTGAATAGGATTTGTCTCTCTGAGACTGAAATTGGCAGAATATGCAATGACGAAAGCGAAACACCAGAGCATCCTCTGTGTATGAGAGGACTTAGCTTCACAAAAGACTTTGTCACTTCGGTCAGGGTTTCATGGACCCAACAGAATTCCTGACCAATCTTTTTCGCAAAATACTAGGCTTCATTGAAACGCAGGGATTAAAGAGGAATCATAGTTAATCCGGAGGGACGGCACAATAGGCCCAACTGTGGCTGCAGTAATAGAGGTAAACCATACTAACCTTTATTTCCAATCTATCTATTTACTACCCAGTCTTACGAAGGAGTCTTATTGGAAGTGAAGAGCCCAACTTGCACTGCAGTTTTATAGAAGATGCAGAGCTTTGAAAAATTTTAGACTCTTTGACCAAAACTGGTGAAGATACTAGACAAGATATTCTCCGAAACATTAAAAAAAAATTCTACTCTTGATATTCATCAATCAAAACTGAAGTTTTGGAAAAGGACACCTTTCCTGTTGCAGGGAAGAAGGACGTTGTTGTTAAGATACGGAAAAAATGTTACCGAAAGGATTGCAACAATAGGACCTAGTAATCGAGAAACTCTCTTTATCAACCCCAAAAATCATGTTTTAGACACCAAGAATTTCTTTCTTCCCGTGCCACATAGAAACTACGATTGCAGTCAACTTAAGTTCAAATCATGATGCACTTTGCATGCAGTGTCTGTGCTGTTGCTGCTGTCGGTACTGCACTTGACTAACTGCTGCCCACTTTTTGAATTAAGAGTGTGGTATATGATGACTCGACTGACCGGAATATTGACTCTTTTACCAAAAACTTTATTGATTTAAATAAAGTGTGTGGCAATATCGACTAAATGTTATAGGGCAAGCTCAGCTACCACCTGCGAAACAACCAAACTATCGCCATTACCAATGAACCTCAATCTAGGATGAACGGCTTCATCAAAAAGACAATTGTCCGAATCAGAGTCCAAGAATTTTTTTGTTGTGTGCAGGACTCCTATTTCTTTTTGTTCCAGAGCTTTACAGATTTAAATGCCACAATCGTTCCAATAAGTTCTTTAAATGGTTCCCTTTCTTGGCTTCCAAAGGAACAAGTCATCGCCCATTCGCGCAGAGCTGCTCATAAGTTTTCAGTTCACGTTCTAATTTGATATGCGTCTTTCTTACCAAGAATCATATACCAGCTCCGACAACCGGGAACCTTAAGGTAAGGTCACACAAAGCTACTTTTGCTGCAGGACAGCATAAAAACTGCTTTGCTTTTGTTGCACTACGCGCGAACAGTGTCGCAACCTACAAAGTAGCTGGTGCAGTACAAAGTAAGTAGCCTAGTGTGAGAGGCATTTTCTCAAGGTAACGGTTGCAGCAAAAAATATTCAATTGGTACTGGTTGAGAATTTCGGGGGCAGCAAAACCAGCGGATGCAGCAAAAGCAGCACCCCAAGTGTGAACAGCCATGCAACTTTTCTAAATACCTGCAATTATTTTATACAGCCGCAGCACAGAAAATTGCGCAATGCACCCTGCTTTTGGTATGTATGTGAACACGACATGCAGCTTTTACAGCACTAATCAAAAAACTGCGCAGCAAAAGAAGCTGTGTGTCGCCGTACCTTTAAGCTCTTCTGTAAAAGAACGTCAAAACTCGCCAAACCAACTTCGTGCAGGGCATACAATCTGAAGCGGTATACTACAACAGCTCGAAGAAGCTGTCTTTCCGATTATCTGCATCACCAGTAAAATCAGATCAAATTATCACACCCATCAACTTGTTAATCCCAGACTGCTCTGGCCATATCGCACCACGGATCAGTCAGTATCGCTACCCAACCCAAAATAGCACCCAAGAACTCTCCAATCTTTGACCAAGACTTCCCCAATTTCGTCTTGCCACGTCCACCATCCGATTTTAAATTTCAAATTTCCCGCCATAATAAAAAAAGGCTCGTCTTCGATTTAAAATCAAAGAAGATTGCACGTGACATGTAATCTCGGTTGCGGCTGTGTGGCATTGTGTCCTCCTAGAGGTCGCCGATAGTACGATGGTGGTTTCCGCAATGATAAATCGCTGGACAGATTTCGCTGCTTGTAAGTCGTGACGTTCGCTGCCAACTTCAATTAATTTCAAACCGTTGCCGGTCACGTCTGTCTCGACGAAAAAGCCGCGTTCTAGACCAGCTAGCATCGGATCGCCTAGAATCCGTCGAACGGTAGGAGCGGACGCGGTCGACAGACCGAACTTGTCGTTTACCGATGAGAAATTGGCCACGGTGGAATAAGAACAGCCGATGTCGGCCCCGACTACCCCGAAAGCAGGATTTGATTAATTTCCATCTGGAATGGCACCAATTTTCGGCGACGTGCTCTCTACACGCATACCACGCACAATGGCCACACGACCGATTATTTTTGGAACGCACAACTCTTTCCTCGCTTTGCCCGATTTTTTGAATTCAAAATGACGTAGCGTGTGTTTCCCACGCTAGTGATGTGTGCGACACCTGCTCGAAAACGAATTAAGTAGTTGCCGGTGTGGTGTCAATCTTCGTTAAAACCGGTTCGAAGTGGTTTTAAAATGCACTAGGTGAGCGAAAAACTACACTCAGTGTCGATAGATGGCACGAGGTGAGGTTAAGTGAATTTCGAGCGGGCGAAGTTGTTTTGTTCTTGTTGTTGGTTTTCTTTTTTAAGTAGGAGGGAGGCAGGTCGGATTTCAGCAAATGAAATAAAAATGGAATTAGAAGTTCCGAAGGGGGAGGGGTGAGTGCTTTGTGTGTTTGCTGGGAGTTAATGAAGGCGGTCTGTTACAGTGCTGGAAAGAAGTGATGGTACACAAGTAGTGAGACGTTTGGAGGAATTCTGGAAGGAAAAATTTATGATACTGGGTCAAATTTAGCACTTTTCCGCTCTTGATTTTTGTTTATATCAAATTTAAACTACTCAGTGGTAAATGCAGTATAACGCTATGATTTCAGTACCACTAAACCTTGCGATTAGAGAGCTAGATTAAGAACTGTTTCCATTGCATTCATAGATTAAGTTTGACAGTTGTAACGAAACGCATCTGCTGTGTACTGTCAATATTTTTATTAGTCGCCCTCAGTTGATAATGGAGTCTATGTGTGCAATTGTTTTCGTTGAATAGTTAACTACTGTAAGTGCATTGAAGGTATTATGTAGCAGCAGTCGAAGCTCAATACCTTTGTTAAGTGTTTTGAAACGAAAACGCCGTAATCATGTCACCAAATTGTTGCTGTTGTAAAAAAGAAGTGCTGCGTTACTAGTGGAAATTCTCAGCTGGAGAACAACATCCAACCTCCAATGATGTAATATTGGTTTTTTTTAGCCATTTTCCCAATAGTTTATTTTATTTCAATGATAAGTATACATTAAGAATGTAATTAAATAAAGATACTCTGATCCCTCACAAAAAAACATCCCCCCGATGAAGTTTATATCTTAGAGTGCCCATTGAGGCCATTAAGAACGGTAGCAGCTTAGATATAGACTAATTTTAGCTTTAGGATTAAGATAGAAAACCTGTTAGCATTAAGAACTTACGGCAAATAAAGCACTTTTTAAAACTTAGAACAACCTCCAAGATATTGAATGATGTCGATGAATTACAATTTCCTGGATTGACACTAAAAAATTGCGAGATTAGCTATTCGTAATCTCGCGGTTTGGTAATCTCAATCTCGCATGGATAATCTACTAGATTTGCATGAAGATTTACTTAATAGCGAGACTGTCTGTTCTGTCGAAAATATTATTGTTTGGAGAAAACCAGGTGACAAGTCATTCTGCCAAGTTACAGCTACCTGACCGCATTCCTCGGCGGATATGAAGCCGGTTTGCACCTCTTCTAGAATAAGATCCAGCTGGTCCAAAAATTAAATCCAGAGAAGACCTCACATTGCGCTTGGAATTCGGCGGAGCAGTTTTTAATCTCGTTGATGGTGTTGAAAACTTTTTGGCAAATTTTTTAAATGACTGACGAAGTGGGCGGTTTTAGCTGTCGGTCAACAGAAAGAAATTGATGGGATGGTGTCGAAAGCCGAGTGTATCAATGACGCGCTGACTGTCGTTTCCAAGGCTTTCCTTCAGAAAAATCATCATATGCTGTACCTATCTAATACATCTGGGAACTCTGCTGTCATTCATTCGTTAGACGCAGCTTGCTCTTTGCTCATCATTAATACAACTCCGAATTCACCAGTCAGATCCTTTATTAATCCCAAGATTAGGAGTAGTACCACCATAGAGCTGGTGGAGACGACAAGCCACCGGTTCTGTATAAAGCGCTTTGAAGCCAAAAACACGATGAGAATGGAGACAAAACATGGTCGTTAAATCAAATTGTTGTTGCCTTAGCGTGTGAGTGAGTGAGAAAAAACAGGAGCCATATGTCACTTTGTTGTTTTGTTGCAAGTGAATGCGACGACGTCCATCTTCCACTCAACCGCTGCTGGTCATCACCAGTATCTCTATGAGTACCACTGATAGACATACTAGCGCGTAGAGTGACGCTGCAGCATACAGGAATTGCACATGTACGGAAAGGTTAAACAATGAGAAATTGACGCTTACTCTGATTTCAAACATTGACAGCTGGATAATCCGGAAACAAGGAGAAGTAGACTTTTACATAACGCAGATGCTGAGTGGAGTTGGCTACTTGAAGCAGTATCTTCACCGTTTTAAGCATGAGGAAGACCCTTTCTTTCCCAGCAGCTCTCACTGGATTGAAGACATGCCGCATATCCGATTGTAGGTAGTACTGTCGTTCGAGACGAGATTGCAGATTCCTTCGGAGAAGCTTCGACTTAGGAAACTGCATGTCCCACGTGTATGACAAGAATCACAAGTTAGAAGCCTTTCAAACGGTGGCACCAATGATTTTATCGGCACTTCGTCGCATTGAGCGCATTAGAACCGTGCAACATAACGCATCAGACTAGTAACTGACGGTTCTAGCAATACTTGTATGGCAGTCTAACGACGTTATACCTAGTGGTGGTTTCCAGTGGTGGTTTCCAGTGGTGTGTTGTGGTAATTCATCTAGGGGTAGCATTTGGTTAATATCAAAAATTTACTATGGTTATGCTTTCTGCAAATTTGCTGAGTATTAAGAGAATTCCTCTCGCTAGCTGCTTTTATCATTAATAATATTAAAACAGTCAGTAATCTGGTTGTTTGGTGAGTTAAAGAGACGCACTAGCTTAGGTCTTCGATGCTTTTATTCATGGTAAAGAAAAACAAGCCTTAAAAGTACCATCAAGAAGACTTTAGGTATTGTGGTTACTTTAAGGGAGGGGGGCTCCGCAGGTTACGTCCTTGGTGATATATACATTCAGATAGGGCTGTAAGACCTTGTCATTTTCATCATCATCTCAGTGTAGTGGAGGCGATATCTGTCCGATAGTTGGTTTGGCCCCTCTGTCGATCGAACAGACCCAATTAGCAAATAAAGCGCCGTTTCGATACCACAAACTCGTTTAACCTGGTCGTTGAGGGTTGATGAGTCTTACAGAGACCTTGACTGCTTCAATGGATTATCATATCCATCCAGAGGTGTCCAAGAAGGTGAGCAGTTCTCCAATCTTGGTTTTCGAGATCTCATCAAGGTTAATAAAGAAAGGTTTGCCTAGTGCGGGAAGTCTTGCTCTAGCGTGGGCTGGACACTCGTAAAGAAGGTGGACAACTGTTTACCTTTTATATGCATCCCCACAACTGCGGCAATTGGCGCTAAAGGAAATACCCAGTCTGGCCGCGTAGTCGCCTATCGGCCAGTAACTCATGCTGACTGCCGTGACTCTGGAGACGTCCACACGGCTTCTGCACAGGAGCTCATCTGTTCTGCTCCGTCAGTTGGATGGTCATATCTTCCTAGATATAACGCAGTTGGTCAGTCAGTCCTCTTTATCTAGAGTTCGCGTTTTTGAGAAAGTGGGGGATATTTGGCGCTTAACAGTCCCTAGTGGGATCTGAACGGATTCTACGACAGAGCCATGAAGAGAAGAAGCTTGCTTAGCTATTTGCGATAAGTACAGGCATCTTACCATTCAAAACTTCGATTTCTAGCGTCACATTACTTTAACCTTTCACTGTATACCGTACCCCCAATCCAATTTTCCCCGCCACATAACTATTTTAGCACTTTTCGTTTGGGTACTCCATAATCAGCCCGAAAATGTCGTTGACGTCGACGGAGGTGTGTTGGAAGTCGGACACCTCATTAATCTCAGGGGCAAATCACTCAAAAACTATTCCCGTCTCACTCGTTTGTCAAGTGACAGCAACAGCAGCAGCCTAGCGTGGGCGGCCAAATGGAAATCTCGTTGTTTTATGTGACGGCTAATACGGGGAAAGAAAATTTCCTCAATGCGCTCACACACACACACACACACACACACGTACCCATCTAACCGTCACCCCGTGTCAGTTCCGTTCCGAAACGAAAATGAGGAATGGCTCGCCGCGCGCTCATTGTACTGTTCCGTGTGAATGACGCACAAGTATGTGTGTGTACGGCGTACGAACAGCCATCTCTCTGCCAGTCCAAGAATGGAAGGAGGAAAAGTCGTAAATCAAAATGGCTGAGGCTGATGGCCGAGACCGTTTCATTCCACTTCAATCACCTCACCGTCAGTGATGGAATACTTTTCGTGTGTTGTCTGCCTGTACGCTCGCTGTGAGATGAGCCCGCCTGTGAATGGCGTCTCGGACTCCTTGGATTGATAAGATGGGAAAATGCAACTTTGTAGTTGCACCGGACAGAAGACAGCGCAACGGTTTTAATTGAGTCCCCAGGTGTACTTTTCGCCCAAGCAACCTCAAGACAACCAGGCCATCCCCGATTTCGTGTGATGTTGATGTCTTCTTCTACTTGGCCGCAAAGTCGGGATGCTCTGGCCTTAAGACGAACTGACTCTCAGTACGTACTGACACCGTTTCGGGACTTGAGGTATAATAAAACTGTCACCGCGAACATACCATTCATAAATTTAATTTTCCTTTCAGTTCCGACTTCCGAGTTGAAATTTTAGCGGCATGGCGACGGCTAATCGAGTGCCGACATGTCGTTTAAGCTGAGTTTAAAATTATTCAACTCGTTCCTCAAATTCGATTTGGGAAACTGATTTATGAAGTTTAACCAGAGCTGACAACTTACGCACTTCGGATGTCTTGGACGGCTTTTGTGTTGGAGATCATTGTCACTTGATAATTACCTGGAAAAGAGAGAAAAATCGTTTAGACTATTTCGTTAAGAACATCGAAGCTTTTTACACTTCGTGCTAAATGAGTGATGGAATAAGTGGCTTAATACCGCCTCGGATAAAGTTCACTGGACAAAAGTTCTTCAAACACGTGTTCACGAATATTGGCCAATAACTTCAGAACACTGTGAATTGGGAGTTTGATATTGAGTATATACGTTTCAACGGCGCAAAAGCCCAAATTGGGCCTAGGCATTGAAGTAATGCTAGAGTTACTAGACCAACGGAACACTAGGAGGTAAAGTGGTCAGCCACACGCTCGTCCGTGATTATTACCCCAATTTTAACTCAGGTACTCATTTGAAATTGAGTATATACGTTTCAACGGCGCAAAAGCCCAAATTGAGCCTAGGCATTGAAGTAATGTTAAAGTTACTAGACCAACGGAACACTTGGAGGTGAAGTGGTCAGCCACACGCTCGTCCGTGATTATTACCACGATTTGAACTCAGGTACCTACTCATTTACAGCTGTGTGAACTGGTAGTCCCCCCAATCCCATTCTCGAAAATTACTTGGCGCCAAGCAGATTCCAACCTGGTACCAGGTGCACCGAACGCAAGTGCTCTAGTTACTAAGCCACCCAGACTACAGGGCCTACAATTGATCAGAACGAGAATCATCGACGATCCCATGTGGATTGCTTGCGACGAGCGTGAAGATAAAACGGAACATTTTCTCCTAGAGTGTCCAGCTTGCTCTTTTGCGGGAATGCATGTACACGGCGTTGATGTTATGAAGATGGAAGAACTCCGTTCTCGCTTCGTATCTGAGCTTTCGTAATTCATGAGGAGGACGAAAAAGTTTGGGTAGAGACTGGGGACTCGAGTACAATAGGCCATTTTTGCCTGAGTGCGCAAGATGCGCTGCCTTGCTGCGTGTCTTCCTCTGCATCAAACACAACACAGCAACAAGATCGAGATCGTACTTCATCCTACCTTGTGACAAGCCAAAGCCTCAAGTACTAAACAGAACACTGACTTCGACTTCGACTTTGCCGGCAGTCGCAGGACATTTGCCTACTTTACCGCAGTTTACGATACCGTACAAACATTAAAGCAGCGTTTCTTGCTTCGATGCACAGCCGCGGTAAGCCCTATGATCCTCTCTTCGCTTCAATCATAGCCAGAACCTCTACGTTAAGTTTTTATGTACTTGTTAAGTAGATTTAAGTAAGTTTAGTTATACGCAGGAAGGTTTTGCTCCATTTTCCTCCAGAAATACACAATCATTATCAGGGACACCAGCCTCCGTGCTATAATGTAATAAAATTTGATGTAGAGACGAAAGTCTGAGCACTGATTAATTATAAGTTAGCTTAAGCACTAAATGTTAATAATATGGAAAATATATATATCTATCTATCTACTTTACCGCAGTCGAAGTCAGTGTTGTGGGCATCACCATCTAATCCTGTGTATTCTAAGAGACAGGGACTGCGCGTTCGAAGTTGAAGCCCGTGTTCTGTTTGGGCCTTAACTGTAAGATACCGTGGCAAGTTCTAGAAGAAATGCAAGTGCTTTTTAAGGTTACCGAACTGTGCTTAGGAGGAGGTTACACAATAGTGTAAAGACCAGTCAACTTAGGGATGACGAGGTCAGAACTCGGACCGATTATTGCAGAGTTCTAGTGGGCTAGCTATAACAAATCAACTATACTATTTGGAAGCTCTGGCGGTGTTTGCGAATCTGCTCAGTGACAAATTCTTTAGTACTGCCCATATTAAACATTCCGCACTGTTCACTATTTATATTAATATTTCGAATCCAATAGCAACTATGTGGCTGTAGTCATTATCCCCTGGACATCGGAGAATATAATGAAAAGCCTGACTCAGTTGGGGGAACTGACTGAACTGAATGTTGATCGAGTTATGGGAATCGCCAGGGGACATGTAACAGTAGGATATACGCCACTTCGAACTTCGGCGCATTTATTAACTAAAGAAGGATGTTCATTTTTTAATTACTACTATGTTGAGCTAAGAATTCACATAAAAAATGATAGCACCAAAAAAGGACCTACACTAGTGTCGCGAAAATGATCTGATTTTTTTACCTTCGTCCAGATTCCCGACTAATATTATTCCGATCTGTCTCCCGTGTGATCGAACCGAAATTCAAGTTCAATTTATTCATCATTTACAGTTAATTAAATCACCATTTAAAGTTAATTCCCAATTTGCACCTAGTCGACTTAACTCACAGAATCTGAAATAAGTTAGTCGGGCAGTTTTTCTTCACATCATTAGCTCGTCGTCGTCGTCGTTGCCGCGAGTTTAAATTGCGATCAAAAGTGTCCTCCACTTCTTTCTGGAAATTATATAAGAAGTGCGTATACCAAACCAACTGTTACTTTTCTGCCCTCGGTGTAATGCCTCGTCTTAAGACTATGCGCACATGTGTTTAAAGGAGAGACAAGTTGCAAGCCCCGATCGATTTGCAATTAATCGCGCAAGACGCAAGAAAAACGAAAATCGAAAAATCAACGATCTTTTCTCAAAGACACCACCTGAATCTCGAGAGTCGTTATAACGGGCACTTAAAAAAAAGAGAAGAAGAAGAAAGAAGAAATCCCTGTGATATTACCTACCTATGCATCGACGTCTTAAGGTGCAACGTTGCAACAGCCACGGACTGCACATAATCCAGGTATCGATCGCGTATAAAATCGAATGGACTTTTTTTTTGTGTTTTTACAAATTTCCTTCTCCATTATACGAATATGGTGGTGGTGATCTTGCATATGATCACATACGAGTATAAGTAGAAGAGATCGAGTACAGATATGCCAACCGATTGGCACTCACTTAATGACTCAATTTAATGCAGTTGTAGTTTTTGCGGTGTCGTGATCACTGGAATTACATCGACATGTGGGACGCATGACCGCCCGATAAAGCCTCTTTATCCAATAATGGATCATAATTAACCACCTTGGCCAAGTCTTGACTATTACTTGGCCGTGCCACTACTGGGTTGGAGGCACCGATCTTGTTGGGAATCATGGTCAGATCGTAATTGTCATCAAGATGACAATGACGTGAGATCCGGTACTGAGTAGAAAAACGCATTATCTTCTCAGCTGGGAAGATACCAGATAGACGTATCGATCGTATGAAGATCGACCTGACAATGACAGTACGATCGTACCGATAAAAACATATCGCACTAAGCGTTCGCTGACCAGAATTCTAATCACTTTATTTCAGGATCCATGTAATGATGGATTTTCACATGGCGTTTTTCCAGCGTCCTTCCCAGACGTGTGATGATCACTTTTTATTTTCAGTCGGAGGATCGAGCCAGTTTTTCTTGCTTTCTTGACTTTGTTCAATTTTACTAAATAGATACGAAAACGATAAATTGCCATTAAGGTAACTTTTGTATAGAGGATTCGATGCAAGTCTCGAAACGCGCGACACCTTAATGAAGGTGGCTCAGTTAATAATCCGGGGGCGAGAAGGGTGTAGAACCTACCCCCTAATAACAAATCCAATCGAGAAACTGTCAAGATTTCGATATGTCCGCGGAGTTATGAAGCCGGTTTGCCGTTTTGTTCGGATCCGTACTGGGACTTCTCCATCATTCGCGCGAACTTACCTTTGCAAAAATATTTTGTCGCGATATCGTCGATTCGATTCTTGCACCGTCTTATTTCTTAAATGAGAAAATGCTTTTAAAAGACATCGGAGCGAGCTGTGAAAATGTGCCTTCGTTAATTAGTTAAGTGTACACTGATTGCAGTCGTCTTGGCTTTTATGGGGAGTTGTTCCGATCTCGGTGCAACAAAATTTTTGCATACTTGACTTGGCATTTTTCGTACCTACCGTTTCTTGCTTGAACTGCTTTAAAGTCGTTGTACAGCAGTTTTATGGAACTTTTTTTGCCGTTTGTAATTTATTATTTTTTTAATTTTTCTGTCATCATTGTAAATAGAAATATGAAGACTTTTTTGGATTTAATGGGATCTGATTAAACGCGCACAATTTAACTTCAGATTTTGGAGTGACTGGAATTTTTGATGTCTCTATGAAGTCTTAATTGAGTGCTAATCTTGTTAGGAGGTACGCAATTATCTGGGTTATAAGTAAAGACTGGATTCCCATGAAATTGCAGTTTTTTTTCCGGATTTATGGTATATTAAGGTAAGACAAAATGTGCAAAATAGTCAGACTATCACGAACGAAAATTTTAATGAACGTATTACCAATTTCTCTCTGCGAGTTTGAAGAAAACCTGAACCCCTGATATCCAGAAACAGCTACACACTTAATTTTGCTACAAACTTTATTTTGAGCCTTTCAGACATACATACATATTGTTTTCCTACCACTAGGTACTACACCCTTTCTCCCAAGTCTAAATTTTTTTAAATTTCTCTATTGTTATAGCTCCACATAAGTTCCAAGTTTCAAATTTTTGGCTTTAGATATAAAGCCAAAAATGTTAACATTACCTTCCCACACATATTCAGATCACTTAAAAAGTCACGACTTGATTGCTGGGTTCAACCCGATTAACAAACTTAAAAAAATTTGAACTCAAACAATTTTAAGGGTTTGGAAGCTACGAGTCCTAAAACGCGTTTTCGTGCGGCGAACGTCGTATACACCGGATAGACGGCCATTTTCGAATTTTTTTTTTGGCTCACGTATTACTACTTAAAAAGCCACCATTTGAACCCAATCAATTGATTGGGTTAAAAATATTTGAACTCAAAAATTCTATGAGTTTGCGTTTTCGTACGGCGGACGCCATATACACCGCAAAGACGGCAATTATTTTTAGCCTTTTTGGGGTCTACTAGACATAACACGTAAAAATGCCAAATTTTAGGATTGTATTTTTTTTCTTAAATTTCTGGACGGTTAAAATATTTTATTATTATTTATTTTATTTTATTATTAATTTATTTTACTTTATTTATTTATTTATTTTATTTATTTTTTTATTTACCAAACCAAATTTACCGAAATTAAATAATGAAGTAAAGTTCTATTCATTTTAAATTTTCAAGGGAAAAATGAATTTGGTTTTTACTGGGTTGGCACTAGGACTCTAAAGCTTGTATTACACTGTTTGACCAAGTGGTCAAATTGCAGTAATATGCAATGCGAAGTAGGCGAATACAAATAAATCTCACAGTATTCATTCGGTCAAATTCACTATTTTGCATTGCTTACTACTGCAGTTTGACAGCGTGGTCATACAGTGTAATACTAGCTTTAAGCTTGTATTACACTTTATGACCACGCTGTCAAATTGCAGTAATATGCAATGCGAAGTAGGCGAATACAAATCTATCTCACAGTGAGATTTATTTGTATTCGCCTACTTCGCATTGCATATTACTGTAATTTGACCACTTGGTCATACAGTGTAATACAAGCTTAAAGCTTTTATTACACTGTACTTATGCCACGCGGTCAAATATTTGACTATTTTCCCTGTCAAATGCTGTTTGAAAAAATATGCTTCATTTGACCGTTTGACACTTTTTGACAATCAATCTGATCACATTTGACCGTTTTTCATTTTAGAAAAAAATAATTTTATCATATGGGTCAAAAAGGAAGTGTCATTGAATATTTAATTTTTTTGTGGCTACCGGGGAAATAAAAAATTAATTTATAAACTACTTCTGCCTTTCCTCACGTAAATACGACACCATAATTACTTCACAGCAATTTTTTTTTTTGGTAATTTTTAATACCTGCAGGAACAACGAAAAACTTCAAAACAATAACTTTCCTAATTACACTCCAACTTTTTGTTAAATCCACTTACGTCTCGATAATTAATCTGAACGGAGTTGTATACTAGAGAATTTGGTGCTTGGAGTGGCAAACAGTGTAATATATATATTTCACCAATATTTACAATAGATCTGACCTTATGTCGTTTGCCCGTTTGACACGAATAGAAAATTTGACGATGGTGACAAATGTGTCAGATGGTGAAATATCGCAATCGGGTAGCGGGTGAAATAATTGACCACGTGGCATACAGTGTATTACAAGCTTAAGCAGGTATTTGAGTCAAAAATTTATCCCAATAATATCCAAGTGAAGAGCCAAAACTGAATAACTGAATCGTAGTTTCCTTTGTTGAGATTAGTAGATACAAGATTCAGTTCAAAAAACTAGCAATACGTCCAGCTTTCATTCAATGAAAACCAATATGTAAGACATAAAACTTTTAAAAATGATAAGTCAATCTTTCTTCGCCTATGGTAGAAAATATATTTCATTAAGTTGATCCTTTACAATTTTTTTTTATTTATTTTTTTAAACTTCAGATTTTTTTTATTTCCCTTTTCGAAAATCTTCGATATAGTAATATCATAACTAATAAAATAATTATTTTCTGTTTTCAGTTCGGAGTAAAATATTTTAAGCCATAGTGAATCCAATGTGAAAGTAAAGCGAGCCTTTTTTCATTCACTTACTGATTTCACAACGGTTTCATTTTGGTTCCTCATTGTTAACAGGTCTGTTTTGATTTCATAAAGCTATTTAGTTTTTTATAAAATGTATAAATGTAGGTAACTAATTAAATTTTACGGGAATAATCTTAAACATTTTTTTGTCAGAATTTATTTTAATACTTGTAAAACTTAGCCTATCGCGCCATTGATGAAAGATTCGCACTTTGAATTGTACATACGTATTTGGTGTTTTTATTGCAGATTTTCAATGTTTTTAATACACTGAAATGCTGTCTGTCTTCATAGATTTAGCAGTTTTGACTAGTCCAATTAACAGCGCAATTCGGTTAGTTATTTATAGAGCTAGCATTTTTCAATTAAAAAAAATCACAGTATTTACGAAATTTCACCATGTCGAATTCGACATGATTTCTTTCGGTTTGATTACACGAAATGTTGAAAAAATTCCAATTTATTGCAATCATATAAATCTTTTACGCCGGAATACCAACACTAAATTATCAAAACACTGACCATACTATCCGGAAGTGATGTTCCTGTATAGAAACAATTCGTTAAATTAAACTTTATACAACATATTTTATTGCTAACTTACTCAATTAGCATCTAAAGTGAGTTATTATTGTCAAGCTAATCTAAACAAAAGTATTATATTTTCATCAATAAATCACTAAAGACTTGCTTGAGTTGAAATCGACAAATTTTACGATGTTTTGGTGAATTTGGCTATAGACTTTGTAGGGTAATTGCAGTCATGTCCAATAATTAAAATATGTCGATTTCGTAAAGTACGATACGTTCAATAGAAAGGTTTAGTTTTCGTAAATTTGTAAATTAACTAACTTATATATAATTTGTTTCAAATACTGTATCAAAACTATACTAGTACTGATAACATAGTTCGAAAAGAATTCTGTTTTTCAGTTCGAAATACTGACCGAAAACTAAAAATTAAATTGGAATTATTTTAAACTGCCATTTTTTGTATTCGTGGCTTTTTGATTAAATTAAAAAAAATATCAAGAGGGGAACAATTGCGTAAATAAACCAACAGAAATGATACTTTTCATATCTTCTTGACGTCTGCGAATTCTTAAAATCAGTGCTGCATTAGTACCTACTGCAGGAGAAAATTTAAACTTTACATGTGTATAAAATATTTGGCAGTCATAGAATGGAGCATAAAATGGCCTAGGTATTTGAGAGTTGGATTGAGATCTTCAATTATAGTAGGAGTAAATTCATTATAAAACAGTAAATTTAATTACAGTGGATACTTACAGTAATCCCGGATAATGTTATAATCCGGATTTTGTTATCAAAACAGTTGGGTCCCATTCTCTACAAACGTTCGTTTTTCGTTCGTCTATTGTTATAAACCGGTTTATGTTATTGTTTTTGGCTGGTCCCAAAGTTATTACAATAAGCGGTACCTACTGTATAATCATAATCATTTATTTCATCCGTAAAATTAATTTATGTTTAGATACAATAAATTACTTAATTGATTAAACATGTTTCTATATCTTTACAGTTTTGGTATTTTTAAATGATGTATGATTTAACTATACGATTAATATTTATAAATACAGGTTACTCAATATGTTAAAAATAAATAACTTCGGATAAAATAGACAATCGCTTACAGTGGAATTCTATTGATTATTTTAATAATGAAGAAATCAAAGAGTAGTTCTCTAAATTAATGCAGTAGGTAGGTAGCTATTCAGTACTTAATCTGTAGTACTGATGAAGTATTCACTTACAGTACTAAATAGTTTTAGATTTAAGAAGAGGCGAAATGCTGAATCACCGCATACACTAGGCATCAAATTTGCGATCCCTTCCCATTACTGAATAAATGAAATTTAACTAAATTTAGTCAGTGCTAAAAAGGAGATTTGTACGTTTTATTACTAGGACAGAAAAGTGAATTCGATGGAATACCGATGGAGTACCGATACGCTATGCAAGCTGCACTGTACATATGTACAACTTTTTTGCGTTCTGAACAACGAAGAAGTTTGTCTTTGGTTCAACAAAGAGAAAGTTGCATGCGACACTGGTCCAAAGTTTAGAATATTGCCACTACGTTTATTTGTTGAAACAAAAATTATAAAAACCTTATGACACCACAAGGAAAAGACGTATTTTACAAGGGGAGTTAAATTCTTAGTAGATTGTAGGTACAGTGTTTTTTACACGAATGGAACAATTTTTTTGGATCATTGCGTTTTTTTTAACTGTGTCAAAAATAATTTTTCCATTATTTTAAATGACAAAAATTTATAAATGTGTATGCAAAAACATAGAGAAAATATTAGGAGTTGCAACATTAACAACATATTGGGAGCTACTTTTTAAACTTTAACCCAAAAAAGCAATTGAAGCCCATGGTGGAATAAGGGGTTTTGAAAAACATGAGAGGGTTTGACTTTTCTGACCTCTAACTGCTTTCGGAGGAAATTAGGCTGATGCAGTTAGACCTTTATGATTTAATATTAATAATAATAATAATAATAAAATAATTTTAATAAAATCATAAAAAAAACCAATAAAATAATTTAAATGCAATAAGACTTCAGAAAAATCAAATTTCGCATGTTGTTGGAAAAAAAGAGAGGGGATTAGTTTTAGAGTGATACATTTGAGTGACATTTGGTTTATGCTATTAAGTTAAAACTGTGTAGAATCAAAGCTTGCATATCGATGACTACAAACACTTTCGCGGAAAATTATACCTGGTACAAGCAACTCACTGTAACTTCTAAATTTAATTATCGGGAGTAAGAGTAGTATACAAGAGGTGGAAGGAATTAAAAAAAAAGATTAAAAACCACTTCATTCATTTTCACACATTCATAATCACAAAACAAACACCTGATGTTCTACAGAAATTTATGACAAATTATTCAAATTAAAAACGAACACAAATGGCAATCATAGATATCTTCCACTATCTACCCTCTTGTATAAACCGACCATCGATTGACACCATAGACTCGTCGAAAAAAAACCGAAAGAAATTTAGGGGAGGATTGTTCCTACACTACATCCCCGATATGGAAATGGAAGGGAAAGGCAGGAAAACACTTAGCGATATCAAAAAAAAGGCACAAAAAAAGTGTACAAAAATATAAACACCAATACCAAAGTGCTGTACGCTAAAGAATGAAACACTACCGAGCTATTGCGAAAGACACCCTTCAAACTTCCACTGGATTAGGCTGGATCGTCCTTCTCCCCATTAACTTCCCCCACAACCCACCTGTCCGGTACCGCACGTACGCGATAGCTTTAATTTCACCATCAGCCACCTTTCTCCCCGTACTACAAGAAAGTAAGGTTAGGAAAGAAGTAGGTTTTACCGACGACTGATATTTCGCAAAGGCCACACTACCTCCATCCAACGGCTTCTTGTATAGCCCAATTTCGAGGCAGAAGATCGCGTGCCATCATGCAATTTCCGAGTTGCGGAAAATGAGTACTTCGACGAATACCAACACACTATCCATCCAACCCAGCTAGTTTTCTCCAGACTAGATGAACTATTACCGCGTAAAATTGCAAGAATTTTACCTTATTTTTTCTTTACCTATGGACGATGACTAGGACGCCTGTTCTTGTATGGGTGATACCCAAGTTAACTGGCTATGGAAATGTGAAAATGCCAATTGCCTTCGGGATATTGAGGTGCTCGAAAGAAGCAGGAAAAACAAGAATTTACCCTCAAATCGTGCTATTCCATGCCCCGGTTTTTTTATACCCAGTTTCTTTGGTATATTCACCTGAACCTGTACTAAGGTGTGTTACCTAATTCACAGTTAATAAATTTTTGTGACTTAGCATTTCGTTGCCTTGTGACTCCAATAAAAAAAAAAAGTGCCTTCAAGAGCGCAAAGAATCCCTCAGGTAGGAAGAAGTCTGAGATTTCTTTCTTACGTGTTTCTACGGAATTTTCTTAATTTTTTTGGGGGTTTTCAGCGAAAAAGGTCAAGTTCGTTAGGAATAAGAAAAAATTGCCTAATATATGCAAGTATCAAACGAAATTAGTGACTTAAATTAGCTTTGCGATCGACTGCGACTAACATGGACCAGTTCAGCCAATTAATTCCCATTATTTGTGTTTTGTAATAAATAATAAATTGAATAATTACAAAATGATCGATCCGCACCGATCAGCCCACACGATCAGGTTCTCGAGGTAGGTACCTATACGATCGGGCTCTCGATCCCACGAAGAAAAAAAAAATCCCATGGACATGACACACTCATTCCGCGCACTTGGCTCGACTATGTCTTAGGCACACATATGTAAGATGGCCTCCAAAAACTGGTTATCTGCCCGTTTTTGATATGTAAGCCGTGAGAATGTGTCATTCGGGCAACCCAATATCCAAGATATCGTCGAAAACCAGAATCACTGTAACGAAGGAATTTCGCGCAAAAAAATTCCAAGATTGCGCGGCAAACATCTGATCGACCGATAAACCTATAAATATAAAAAAAAATAAGAAATCGATCGGTTTAAGTCCTGGATCGAAGAAGCATTTCAGCGTTTAGTCAAAGCATTTTTCAATTAAGCGATTACAAAGTGTTCGGACGATATCATCACCTCATAAAAGTCGCCTCAATAGTCTTACAATGCGAATTGATCGATTAACACTGGCGCGATCAAGCCAATTTATTTACATACCTACTTCGAAGAAGTCTTGAGTTTATGCAGGGCGAATGCCATAAGAAAATCGATCGCGATTTGATTAATTTTGAACGATCGCCGGACATTGCATATGTGCGCGATCACCGATCTCTCCACATATGATGTCCGTTTTCACATGTAGCTCTATATAAAAAGTATAATTGCTAGCCATAAACCCATGGATCTCAGAAGGTGCAGCTCGCATCTGGAAGACGTTATAAAAGATCGCACAATTCTTATAAGCAGCTCGAGCATGATATCGTCGTCTGGGCCTTCTTATTCTGGAGGCATGTGTGGACAAACGGCCACGATCGTTCTGTGATCTTCCAACAGTAACAACAACAATTCCTGGATAAAATCGAGCGGGACAAATTTTATTCGGTGCTACAGTTGTTATTTTATTTCCACCCCCTGCTCCTTGGGCCCTCTGTCTTAAAGACAGGGCACATGGCATAGCGACAACAACAATTTGGTGAGTTCATAAAATAAAAAATTTATTCCCTTAATAAATTGTAATCGGGAACCGCGAGTCTCTTATTCATTTTCGTTGATGTTCTTGTTGTTGGGGTTAGTACGTTGCTCAGCTTCATCTTATTTTTTTCTCCGAACAAAATACAAAAGAATTTTTTTTTTTATAAATTATACACACTTATATAGTGATCGTGCGTAGAAATATACTGGACTGCGCATTCTCGCCGGGGGCATATTTGACCCAGAATAAAAAAGAAACTCTTTTTTTGGGAGGCCCATTCTTGGACTGATTGAAGAAAAAATAAGTTTTAAAAAAAATGTAACCGACGAAAAGAAAAATGTGAACTTGTTTAATGACGACATTTAAGGTTTTCTTCATTCGTAAATTGTCGCGTAGCCGCTGTTTGCGCGAGCGCGCGCCGGAAAAGGAAACCCCTGGTAGTGGGTGTCGTAAATGGGTTTAATGACAGCCTTTCATTTTTTATTGGGCATTCTGTTGAGTTTATTATCAAGGATTGCATGTAATGATCATGCTACTGGGTGTTGGTTGTTTTGTATGATTTATCCGTTTGAATGACGAACGTTTGGCGGTCTGTATTTGATGTAAGATTTGTTCTTTGAGGGTTCCAGCCGGAGAAAGTTTCGTTTACATGTTTTGTATGAGTTACAAAAGTAGCAACTCTATACTACTGTAGTTCTAAACTGATTTGAAATAGTTCACTAATGATTTCAGTTTCGAAACTAGATTGTGTTGTCTAATGTTGTCCAAAGATGGCTCTTAACACTTACATTGATTATTGCAGTGCAGAGACATTTGAGCTGCCTACCGAGTAATGCTATTGGTAATAAACGCTCCATGAAGTGGCTATTGTCATGATGAAATAATGAAAGAAAGCAGTATTAGCGCTTCCTAGGTAATGTATAAGGTAATGCTATGAAGTTCATCGGTTCACTCACCTATACCGAAAGCAGTGAGAACTCGCCTTCCTAGGACATCCACATGTAAAGTGTACTCGAAGTACATCATTGAGGAAAGAAGTTGGTTGCACTTCCAAATAGCCGTAACGGAATCGATTCTGTAATCATTACATTTCCTACAGGGATAAGGGAACATAGAAATACTGTCGCTCATGTTGTAGATACGTTCAATTGATGAATGGTTCTACCGAGCTAAAGGGATCAAAACTCACTTTGCTTGGAACTAGCTTTTGCGTAACCCTGTAAGGATAAAAGGACTAGAACTCCCTTTTTCGAGCTCAATATTTGGCTTCGCTTAGTTCCCGATAGTTTAATTAAAACTGAATCATTGAACTGTTTTTTATTCTTGCAATTTTAAAGGCCTATTTAGGCACCTTTAAAACGGGACTCCGTTTATTTCTCTATCTTAACGACTATCGAAGTTATCTACTTTTAATAAAAACTATTTCACCATTCGCAATTCCTTTTTTTAATAAAGTGAAAAGAGGACTGAGAAGAAACTTCTCGCAAAAGTGTTCTATGCGGATATAACAGCTTTCTTTTTGATTCTGGTATTTGGAGTAGTACTCGACCTTCTTACCTTACGTCTCCGGCAACATTTTCTTTCCTGGCACGACATTGAAAAGATACGTCCAAAGAATAGTGAGAACAGATGAGCAACTTATTTTGATGTCTTAAATTGTTCAAGCTGAGCCACTTTTACTTTGTAGTATGATGCTATTAATAGCAGACGCCTGTCTCGAGATTGACAAAATTCGGAAAATCACAAAATGTATGCTGTAATTTCATAAAATTGTGAATTCTTTCGAAAAATGTGTGTATGGCATTTCATTTTACTGTGACTCTACTTATAGATTAAATTTCACTCTTAACAATATTAAGCAGGCACCAGTTCTCTTTGTATCTAATGAAGTGCTGAAATGTAACTTAAGATTGAGCCGTTTTCACTATGGTTAAAATAACTAAGACAAAAAGGAATTGAACATTTTTTTGTCTGTCGAGCCGGATTTTTACTATCAATCTCTAATTTTATATGTACTGAATTGCAAAATGATTGAACTGCATTTTGCTTGGAAAATTATACATTTTCTTATTTTCAAATACGTGTAATTTTTTGAATAGGTGGAATATAGGTGTAAGTGCTACTTTTTGCTCTCTTTGCATCTAAGAAAGCTTTTGCACGCAGCGATATTAATTAATTTTATGATTATTAAAAACGACTATTTTCTTCTCTTTTTTGCAGATCAATCGACCTTTTCCATTTTCATCAGTTGAATTTTGTTAGTTTATATTTCCTGATGTGATAATATATTCCAAATTTGTTATTTTCTTGTTACTCAAATCAAATTTAATTTCAAATGGTATAATAGTTGAATAAATCATGCAGTATATGTCACAGAAAGAATGTGGTGTGTGCAAAAATACTTTTTAGGTTTAGCCAGGGTTAACAAGAGGTTAGTTAGCTATTGCAAGCCTATGGAAATTATGCCACCTGGAATTGTCAGGCTTTAAAACCTTGAATTAGTGTTTCGAAAAACATAGAAGTTGAAAGTATGTACACGATCCCACGAATCCAAAGATAAGTGGTTAATTCTCCAATATGGCGATAAATACATCTCATTAGTGATAAATTGCTATTCGATTAATTTATGCATTAAATTATTAGTTGCAATATGATTTTAATGAATTCTGTCATGTTATTCAAATTGACTTTGAGAATGTCTTCGGATTGAAAAAGTTAATTATGATTTATGAATTTCTTTTTAAAAAAATTTTAAAAACTATGTTCTTAGATCACCTAGTATAAGTTTGTTGACTTTACTATTCATGTTTATATAAACTGAGAGGATTTTAACTAAGAACTTTTTTTTAATGAAACGAAAAGACTAAACTAAAATCAGATATCAATGAATATTAATTTATTGACATCAGTCCACGTATTATATTAGGCGAAAAATAGAGAAAGGGAAGAATCGATGTACCTATAAAAAGATGAATTTTCGGTCTTAATGCGGTCCGATTTTGTTAAAAAATACTGTTAAACACCTTCTCACGTAAGGCTTTCACATTTTTTTGAAGTGACTCAATTAATGAACTGAAATTATTTTTGTACAGTACACATATTGTTCTTATGGTAGTTTCACATAGGTACAACTCGGGATTTGAGAGAAAAAAGAAACGATCTTAGATCATCTCGAAGTCCACAAGTTGTTTTGAACAAAAAATATGAAATATTCAACCACGAAAATTTTAGAAAATTTTACGATTAAACTTTATGACTACCTTTGACAATTTTGCAATTGGTTTTCCAAAATGTTTTATTTTTACTACACCCAGGTCTTTTATAAAAAAAAAATATTTTGACGGCATTACATATAATCTGATATAAATGGTAAAATTTATCCATGAACTGGATCAATTAGCAAGCTTAATTCATTAATTAAATCTACCTATTGTCTGTTGAATTTTTTACGCAAATTTAAATAATTTAAAATAAATTAATACAGTGCTAGAAGTTTTAAATTATATTCATTCGAATTGAATTCTTCATTTCACTTAATCTATTTCATGAATTTAAGTCATGCCAAGAATATTTCACCAAAAAAATCTTACCAAAATATTTTGTACGAAAAATTCAGTAGTTACCAGGCAAAATGGGATAATTTGGCAAGCAAAAATTTGACGATTACAATAACTAGCATATAGGTCAAACCTTGCATTACCCTGTATGTCATACAGTGTATGATATGAGAGTTGTCCAAAATTTGTATTGTCAAATATTTAGTTTATTAAATACACACCAGGACTGTTCAGCGTTCACGATCCCGTCTTCCAAAATCTCATCTTCCCAAATCTCGTCTTCCAAAATCTCGTCTTACAAAATCTCGTACTTCAAATTCCACCATTCCAGAAAGCATTTCAAAAATTTATAACCAAAAAACCAACATTCCAAAACTCTGTATAAAATGTGGATACTTAAGTTGCTCTACACGAGCAATTTTTCAAGCAATTGATTGCCCGACGACTATTGCCAAAACTAGTAGAGCGATTAATGGAGCATTACCGGGCAATATCATGCTAGTTTCGTATTTCAAAGCACATTTAAATAAGGGAAAATATCGGCAATTAAGACCTAGTTCAATTTCAATTTCACAAGTTCACATTTAGCTATTGTGAGATCATAAGCGAAATAATTTTTTTTCGCAGTTCTATTGGTTCTATTTATTTTTTAACCACTACTGCCCATCAAAACCAGATTTTTGTTGCTATAATTTAAGACCTTTTAGGCGTAGAGCAACCAAAAATCAGATAAATGATAAATTTTTGAAAAGACAGCATCGATTATTGTATCGAATAGGGAGTGAGATCCCATCTGAATCGTTCCGGCCAACAAATTTCAATCATTTCGATGGCAATTATATCAAAGCAACTGCTCAATTAATGTGATTGCATCAAATTAACAAGTGCCGAAGAGGTAATTAAATTATCGTTCGATCTAAGTGTGAAGAGCCAGATCGTGCGGTTTTGTCCATAAGGAGAATTACGAACCACACAAACACTCCACCAACCGACCAATACCGTCGTCTCTACGAAATGATTGAAATTAATGTGTGCCATTAATTGTAGCACTAAACTGCTATCGATTTTTCTTTACTATCTAATAGTTAAGGGACGAATCTACGGGCGAATAAGATTCAGATTCAGGGAATCCATATACGAAAAATTTGCCGTCTGCTAACCAATCCCTTTCGTCCCCGTCCTCGTCCCCTTTCTACAACATCCCGGTTTTCGATATGGGATGGTGTAAATCCACTTGGAATCAGTTTTTATTCTCTCCGGGGGAATATGCTTAAACCGAAAAGTTTTCTGTTCTGGGTTCGTTTTCCATCTGAACCCGAAATGCGTACATACTCTCTATACGTACGTAAGGAACGTAGTGCTACCAGAAGTATGCTCCCGGTAGGGATAGCATACGACGATATATCCACATATAGAGCCATAGCCAAACATACTCACATTATAGTCGATGTTTGCTGAGAAAAACAACATCAGGAGTTATCTGAAGCAAACAACCTCAACCACCCATCGTTGGTTTTATGTTTTTTCCGTCAGTATGGCCAGACACATGTCAGTTTCCCACAGTAACATGTAATTAACATTTTCAGCCAATCAAGAATTATCCTTCAGGTTGTGGCCTTTTTAGTGAAAAAGGGAGAAATGAGAGACGATATCGAGAAGGACCCTATAGGCTTATAGTGTGGTTAGTTGCACGTTATATCGTCGAAGCCTTTGGGAATTTCTCTCACACAACGAAATTTTACTTGGGTTGTTTTTCGGGTAATGTCTTCAGATTCACGTTCGGGTAATGATTGGTTGTAGTGATCATTTTCTTATGCTAACTTAAGATGTATTGATATTGTTTCAGTTACCCCTGAGACAAAGGAACCACGTCATATTGAAAAAATTGCTTAGGATAACTTCTGATCTAATTTTGGTTCTTCTCCCACGAGAACAGCTCGACAATCGCACCCATGTGCGGTCTGGTCAATTTATAAAATCCGAACAATTCAACAAATGCAATTTTTCTGGTCAGCTAAATTTTCAGAATGCATGTCACCAAGATTGCCTAGATCCAAGCAAATTCCTAGCGAATGTACTCACTTAAGAATTTTGTTCAGCTCGAAAATGCCGTCGTAGAACACAATTTACCCAACACTGTGCGTTGGATTTTCTACACTTTAATGAAGAAGAGAAGTCACATACGTTACATGCATACATCAAATAATTGAACGTATAGTAAAATAGTATTGTTGTTGTTTTTGATATTAGTACCTACATACGTCTTACAAAGCCGAAGATTCGAGTAACAATTTCATCGGGAATTCAATCTTGGAAGGTTGCTTGGACAAATTCTGCTCTCATCGTATATTACGAAAGGTGTCTATTTCGTCGCGATTACATATATTCTAGAAGATAGTGACTTGTTAGTGAGTGGTGCAAGTTTGATCCGAGGATTTAATTCATTTCTTGTCTCGAATCTCGCGTATAGGTACCTTGAAGACATCTTTTTTGATATCCACACTCAATGACAACAAATACAAGATCTTATAGTCGAGTTTCTGTTTGATCGTTGTGATTAAATTTCGCGTGGTGATTTATTACAGTCAGCCCACTTTATCTTCACCTAGAAGTATTCAGTGTGCATATGCCGCGGTATCACCATATAAAATAATATGAAAAACAAACAGAATAGATTCAAATCAATTTCGTCCGAGATCTTTCTACTCTTTAGATACTTTCACTTGTTTTTCTTGAAATGATCGCGATCAAGATGACGATGATCGTGTTAAGACAGCTCGTTAGTTTCTAAGCTACGAGTGACTGGCTATTTGATGTATGATTATGGGACGATGCCAAATTTTAGAAAATTGTTTCATCTTCAAAATTTTCATTTTCATTTTCAGTTTACGTGAAAAAAAATCAGTAGCCTTTCAATTAGGTAGGTAGAGCTGGGATCAGTCTTTCAGTTTAATATTTGATTTTTGAAAATCTCATCAATGTCGGAATCTTTTCTCTAATTTAAAATTAGGCTTAGTTATTTGTATAGCCCATAGGTACAAACTACGTAGATAAAAGACGATCATTTAATATGTTTTAAATAATCTATAATTAAGTATTTACTTGTAAAACTAAACTTCCCGGGAGTCTAATTCTTCAATATATACTTGAAATTACTTTAGAACTATTGGCTAATCTTAGCAAGACTCGACAAATTTATTATTAGATAATACACATTCGTTCATTCTATAATGAATTATTGTGAACTTTTATATTAATGCCATCCGTTTAATACTTTTAGGTACTAATAAGGCAGTACTGAAAATTTAATTTCATTTGAAATAAATTAAAAAAGAACCCTAGAATAAGTACCTTTAAACACAATTGGGACTTTTATAAATCTTTTCAGTACTGAATACAGTTTGAAAGAAACCTGAATTTCCGAATTAATTTTTTATTTTTCTGTATAGAGTATGTTTTTTATCCATGTTTGCGGGAATTGTTTTTCGATTCGGTGCCGAACTAGAGCTATAGAGAATGATACTAATTACTAAATGTATCAGTACTGCGACAGTATTGTATGAGTCCTGGCATACATGGCGATTGTAGCGTTTTTAATGTGACATGTGTTACAAAATAATTGAATGATTTGTCGTGAGGGTTTCCAGTGATATAAAATCATTTTCTTTCAATATTTTTAATAACTGTTTCATTTTTCATGTCGATATGGTAAAACTGGTCAAATTAAAAATTTAGTTCTTACCAACTTGACATACGAATTCTTAAAGCCAGTACAGTGTCAGTACTAATATGGATTGAATGTAAGTACTCGTATACGTGGATTAGTGAAATATTTTCTAATAAGATAAGATGATGTATTTCTGAGGTGTAAATGTAAACCACAAACATTTCATCCACAGAAATCAAGTAAATCTTTTATAAACTTAATATTGATGTAACATGAAATCTTAAAGACCAAACAATAAAAAAATTCCGATTAAAATGTTTTATAATTTTCAAATTTTGTTCATTCGTTCAACATTCAACGTTTCATCTCTCCATCTCTCTTTCATTCTATCAGTCCCTCTCCTTCTTTTTTCGCTCTCGTTCTCTTTCTTTATTTCATTCTATCTTCACTGTCTCTCTCTCGTTCGAATAAAAACAGAAATGCTTTTTGAAATCCATTTTCTTTACCAATTAGCCTCTGTACTTTGGCATATAACTAAACTTCAAATTACTTTCGCCATATTTGTTTCAAAATGGCTGCCAAGTATCATAATGCGAAGTGACATGGCGTATGATTAGGGCGGAAAATGTTTGTCATTTCTCCTCCAGAGTTGATCAACTTTAATTTCGTCCATAAAATACAAACCGTGTATAAGATTCACATTGAAATTACGTGAAAAGGTCACTTTAGCAAATAAAATAGTTTGAGTTAATCGTCATCGTCCCAATTAAGATACATCCGAGAACAAGATTTTCAAGTTAATTAATAATCAGAAAACCCACACATTTTATTTATTCCTGAATATATTTTTGAAGCAAAATATGAAGTCTTGACTCCATGACTCAGGGAAAAAAACCCTGTAAACATACTGCAGAACTATAGGATATACTACATAAGTACACAAAATTATCAATGCCCACCCACCTTACGGTACGATTCGCTGGAATATCGACTGCGATTCGCCAGCAATTTGCCGGTTATTTAAAAAGGATTTGCCTGAGAAAAATATTGGATCTGGAATGAATCCCACCAAAAACGGGGAAAAAAATAGTTGCATTTCAATTTAATCAAATTTGCATGACTGTTAACTTACTAGTCGTATTAAAATTTGAGTTTTGCATTAAAATTCTTTAAAAACTCGTGTTTTTTTGCGATATTTTTTTTTTAATTTCGCGCCATCGATATAGATATATTGATTAATCATATCACATTCTAACGATAAACTACCAAGCATTAACCATTTCTTCATTAATATCTTCTACAGCACTATTTAAACAACATCTTGAACTGAAGAAAATAACCTTCTTACTTTAAATTACGTCAAAAACTACATCTTTATTTCTTCAATGAATTCTTTATCTAATCAAGACTAAATTTATTAGACACTACTTTCCACATAATGTTAAATTTATGTCATGTAAGATTTAAGTTTATGAGCAGTGATCCCTCTCAGACCGAGAAAAAAAAACATCTTCCCGAGATTTAAGCACTCGTAAATTGATAGTCAAAACTTATGTAAGTGCTCTGAACCGAAAAGAAATTCAGTAATTATTAAGGTAGCATCTAATTAAAGCTGGAAGAAGGCAATTGAGATACTTATTGGTCGTAAACAGGAATACGTACGAGTACCTACTGATCTCTATCTAAATAACCAGCAAAATATTGTCCTATTAAATTAAAGATAGTAATTGGTACATGATAATGTTTATTAGCATAATATATCAACATGGAAGTGGTCTCGGTTAGGCCGCCTAGAAGCGATGAGTTGATCTTTTCTGTATTTAAATTTCGACATCTAGATGGCGCGGATGAACCAAATTGAACTACCAAATTAGCGTTATAAAAATCCTGTCAAATTTCAAAATACAAATATGTTTTCTGTGAAGTTCCAGGTGCGCAGTTCTACCATTCCGAGGACAGTTGTGAAGATCAGTTTACTTTATCGAAATACAGTCGGCGTTGAGAAAAGCATCCAAACTTCCTGTTACTGAAATTTATCTTCACATAAAATAATTCACTTGTTCTTTCCCGAATCATTGTAAGAAAATTCACCCAAACTGATGAAACTTATCTCGTTTTTCGGCATTTATTCCTAATGCTGAATCCAAAGTGCTCACTGAGTCGGGATCGTGTGATTAATATTTAGTTCAGATGATATACAGAAACTAGCGATTCATATGGGCATCGTTGGTGGTACTAGTATGAAACTAAATCCAGGCTAAAATCTATTCAATTAAAATAAAACTTGTTGATCATAAAAGTGCGATCGTTTTTGACCGAATTTATTTTCAATACCGATACTCTCGTTTCGAACAACGGAAACGAAAGGTGCGATCGGAACACCATAAAACTAACATCTGTCGATCGTTTCAATAGATTCGGTTTAATTAAAGTGGGCTGTAACACTAAACACTAATACAGTCGGAGTCGTAAATTTTCATTCGTCCGAATGTCTCAAAACTTAAGGTATACTTTTGATATACAAAAACATACGAAAAAAAACCCGCTTTATTCCCTTCACCTTTGCCCGACATCTGTTCAATTCCACACACAAATTCTCGTTCTTCTGTACCGTAGTTTTGCCACACTATCCTATACCTACCATACGTATGTGATATTTTCTGTACACAGGTAACTACTCGCATATGAAGTATGAAGCAACAAAAAAAAATTGTTTTTTCATATTTTTCCTGTCAAATGGCTGACAGTTGTTCATGGAGTTTCTGTTGTGTTCCATCGAGGCCTTAACTTTACAAACGGCCATCGTAGAACATGTTTTCGTGTGTGTTTCATATAGTCGACACGACTCTTTGGCATAAAATTAAATTTTTCGTTAAATATACCAAAATAGGTAACGAGTCGGAATAGCGCAGCTCCGTGCTGTTGAGCACACCAGCCATACACCTGAATATGACAGAACATGTATTTTAATTAGGGCATCACGAATGCAGGCTTATGTCCACACGCATATTAGTCCTTCCATAATACGAACAACAACATTATAATAACTCCCATATGAAAGGAAAGTTGGGAAAAAATTATGCTCGACACCATGCTTCAACGTAGTGGCTTGTGGGAGCTCCACAATGGGAGTATGTTTGGTTGTTTGTTGTTTTTTTTATGAACAACTCCAGGTAATAAGCAAAACACAAAAAAATTATATTTTCTTCTTCTGATACGAGATAATACAGTTTTCATGTTGTTTTTTAATTAGGCGCAAAAACAGGTCTAATGGCGATGATGGGGATTAATGCTACAACCAGGTCGTCAGCACCACTGTTTCATGTAATGCCAGAATCATACGTGGAGCCCACAATCCACCAACCCTGTAACAACAACCATACATTGCAAGGACCCTGAGTTCCCCCCCCCCCCGAATCCCATGCTACTTAGTATTAAAATTTGAATTATTCGACTTTGGAGGCCGCTTTTTGGAGGTTCCATCCGGTAATGCAAAAATAGTGTCATACGTATACCTAAGGTAGGTGTTCCACCTGCAAAAAAAAGACGAACAACAACATGGATTATCGCCAATAGGAAGCGTAGTATTATAATTGGCCGCACTCTATGCCGTGACTAAACAATTGTATTGGAAATTTATGTGCACTAACCCCTTAAATGTTTTTGAATTTTCAATTTAATCCCCGGTTCTCTTGTTAAATTGTGCAATTTGTAATTGAAACATGTCTACCTCTAATGGATTTGTTACGTGCAATATTTGTTGGACATTAAGTAGGTAGGGTTTGGTGGGTTTGTTTTTTCTCGTACTTTGTTTTATAGCTGAAGTAAACGTTCACAAGGTAACCAGTTGTAAACTACGATTATGCGTAGCACACTACAATTTTGTATAGGACGAAATCGGCTTTATGATACTCGCGACTTGATATTTTTTTATCCTTATAATATTTAAGAGAACGAGGTTATACCATAAATTTATGATAATAATAACAATAATAAGGAACTTTTAATATTATGATATGATTATCTGATGTTGAAGAGATTTATGTATTGTGCTTGCCTTTTTTTCAGTCTGATATGATTGTAGGTGCTTACCTGAAATTAAAAGAAAATACGAATTTAAGAAATAGGATTTTAAGTGAATCTGAAAAGAATGTGTGGTAAGATAACTCGCCGACTATATGGTTTCTTATTTACGGAAAAAAGAAATTTGCAATAAAACAGACGTAGCGTACCTAAAGTTTTTAATTGACAAATCTACTAGGCGAAATTTAAGGATTTGTTTCCCTTAAAAAATATATCCGATTTCTTTAATTTTATTCGTTTTTGGTAATAATAAATAAGTAAAAAGAAGGATTTAAAATTGTGGGATCAATTCTAAAAATCATCAAAGTTCAGTGGGGAATGGATTGTACGTTTCTTATTGTCAAAACTATTAATCACTTAATCACAAATTTAAAAAATTTTAATATTATTTTGAAAAAAATAGAGTGGTCTGTTGATTTTTGAACAATTTTTGAAAAAAAAAAAAAAAAAAATGTAATAATAATAATAAAATGTTAGCCAAAAATTATTTTTGAAAAAAAAATAACCTCATCGTAAATGTAAATAACCTGTAAAAAAAAAAATTATTACTATCAAAATTGTTACAACTTCAAGTCAAGTCTTATTTTAAGAACTTTGAAGCTCTTACGATTTTCTTAACACATCGTTTTGGAGGTTGGTTTTAATTGACATAAAAAAAATTTATTAGACTTCGGAAGCTTCGAGATTTTAATTTAAAATTGAAAGTGTTCCGTAATAGCTAAGGCTTTAAGTAGATTGTGTTTTTTTAAGATGATATTAACGGAAACGCCTGTCATATCTTACACTGTTTCTACGGAAATTGATTCTTAAGACTTATATCAAATTACGCGCTACGCCGCTTTAACATCAGTTTTTGATTTCTCAAGGTTCAAAATGGTGAACAAAATTGGGCGAATTTGTTTTCGCATAGATGTTATATCTAAAAGTCTAATTAGCTTGTTGAATATTTGAACGAATATTAGCTCCAATCTTTTAAGGACATTTTTTGATAGCTTGAAACCCTCCACCGATGTATTTTCGTCTAAATTTAATTCCATTGTAAGCTTGTGATTGCCAAACCGACAAAAAAGTATTACCGAATATTTTAGAGACGTATTTGTTGGAGCTGTTTCAAGCAATATAGTTATTTTTCTTCGAAATGCATCACGTTTGGCTTTTTTCTATCATAGCAAGCTTAAGCTTAGCTGTTCACCACATTCTCTAGTTATAGAAAATTGTATAAGACCATTCGAATGGTAGAAGAAGTGTCTTAATTTTTTTGCTTTCAAGGTGTTTGTGAAAGTTTTAACGAATCCCGGCAAATCTTTAAGTTAAGGAATCTGCACCGAATCCCTATTTTAAACGCGTTCTGGGCGGATTTACCCAAAAATTAGATAGTTTCAGTTGGCAAATTTTTATCATTATATGACACTGTTTTTTTATTTTTTATAGCAATGTTGAGAAACATCTGAATTATTTAATTTAATTATTTTATTGTTTTGGCGTAATATTTTCGCCTTTTTCGAATAACTTTTTTTAAATGTGAATGATGTATGAAAAAGTCATGAACTAAAGTTATAGAGAATATAATTCTCTACAAAAGTGAACTTATAAAATTGTTGATCAGGAGATAATATTCAAGAATAAGGAAAGTGGAACAACAAACAGAGAGAGATGCAAGCAAATTTGAGGACATGGTAAGTACCCATTATTTGTACCTCTATTTTATTTATATTTACCTTTTTGAATAAAACATGAAAGTAAATTTAGTCAGTTGTGGTGGTTTGAGCGTGCTAGTATCTCAACCAAGAAGTCGTGGGTCAGAACTCCACACTTGACATGATAGAAAAAAAAATTTATTCATTTCTTGGCATTAACAACCACAGAGTCTACATGAGAACGATACAATTCTAGTTCATAAATAAGATTATTTGTAGAGAAGCCATGTAAAGTGTGTACATTTACACTAAATGTGAATTTATTACAACAAAATCATTAAGATGTAAAATTATATGAGATTTATATTAATAGCTTTTCGTACTATTTTTAGAGAGAAATGAGGAGTCGAGTAAGAATTAAAAAATGCATCGGACTAATTCATTTCAAATCTAGTAGAGCCTTCCTCTATTTCTTTCATTTCCCGTAATTTTCCATTATTTTATTTTTGCACATAAATTCGTCTTTCCCTAAATTCCTTTTGGAAAATTTCTGAACTCTACATAAAATTAAATTCACGTTATTTCACGAAAAATATTAAAAATATTTCTCATTTTATTTTCTTCATTAAAACTTCTCGGTTGCCTTTTTCTCATTTGAACTTCTCGCTACCACCTATTGTTTCAGCTATAAAAACATCAAGCACATTGCCTTCACCTTTCTACACAAAATATTTTTGAAATAATGCCATTAAAAAAAAGTTTTTTTCTTCTATGTCCATAAAAAGAAAAATATTTCCCTGTGTCTACACACGCAACCTTCTGTAATTTCACTCGACCTCATAAATCACTTTCATAGCTCTTTTATATGGAGTTGCATACACAAATTATACTACAATGACCAAAAATATTCCGAACAAACCAAGAAGAGCAAAAAGGACCGGAATAAAAAAAAATAGAATGCAAAATAAATGTAACCTGACGTACGATAGCGGACGTTACAAACAGCGAACCACACGATTTCCCTAGTCCCAGCGGGGGTTGTAAAAGAGAAAGTTTTCCCGAAAAAATATAAGAAATGGAAAATTCAAAATGTTGAAAAAAAAATTTCAACAAGGTGGCTTGCTGCAAGGTATCAATAGCATAGTCCATGTGACTTCGAACATATCCTAACTGCCCTAATTTCCTTGTCGAGGAGTCAGAACGACCCTAATAAATGCATAAGTGTATAATAGCCTTGTTTATTGCCAGGTACTTCACGTTGTCTAATTAAAGGTCATTTTACTATCGTCTGCCTCCAGGTCGGCGGTCATAAAATCTCCAAACAACCTGAAGACCTCAAATTCGAGTATTAACCAAATTAGCCAAATTATTGTGATGATGATAATAGTGATGATGATGATGATGACAATAAGCCGCCGTGTAAATTTACCACACGACCAAAAAGTTGATGTGAGGAAAATAATTGCCCGATGAAAGAAATATTTAAAAGGTGATTAATCATCTTAAAGACGAGCAACAATTCTGTAATTGAAATTAATTTGATTTATGAACAAGTGTTTGTCGGTGTGCCTGTATGTAATATATTTAGTATAATGTGTGGTAATTTAAAGTGTGCGCCTGGGTTTTGTGTTTGTATGAATGTTCTATAATATGTTGGCCATTAAGTGATATATGACATCTTCATTGCGTGTACATACGAAATGTCTCAATTAAGTCCGTCGAGTGAATGTGGACGAAGTGATGTCCATGATGTTGTTTTCGAGTGCAAAGTACAAATTGATTTCATGTTTTCACGATGTACGGTGGTCAGTAGATGAAACATTGCCTTTTTTTTGGCTACATTTGTGCCGAATTGATCAAAATTTTGTTCACAGTTGTATGTACGAATTGTCTGGTCGACTGCCACAATCTTTACAATTCTAAAGAAGAACTTACGCCATTTGAAGCTAGAGTTATCCGATTTTTTTCCGAAAGGGAAGAGTTGGCCCCACCTTCCGAAATGACTAACCAACTTTATATGAATCTGTGGGTTCTAGTCCCTAAAATAATCACATCACAGTATTTTCAGTCGAACCACTGATATTAGACGAATTTCTACTTTATAAAAATTTATTCACATTTACATTGATAATAGAATTTGACAAATATTCGGCGTATGAGTTTTATTTGATGACCATGTAAAATCTCCTACTGGGTAGCCAGCTGCTTTTCTGCGCTTTAGTAGTATAGTGAGGATTTTCAACTAATCCTTGTTGGGGTTCAGAAAAGCATTGACGGGGAACTTTTAAGTTCTCGGAAGCTATTAAGCGCCATCGCGTCGGGGTCACCAATATCTAAGAAGGCCTAAATGGCTCTTATATATATATTTTTTAAAATTATTATTATTATTATTATAACTTTCATTTGATCAAATATTTCAAAAGTGAACTAAGAAAAATCTAAGTTTATTTTTTTATTTTCGACAGTTTTTCCTAAAATTAAGATAATTTTTAAACAAATTTTTTTTTGACATTAATTTTTAAACGTCAAAATTACACATTAATAAATTTCATGAAATCTAAAGAAAACATCAAAAAGAGTCAGTTTATCATAAAAAAAATTTCGAATGCAAAATTTGAATGCATTAAAAAAAAAATTAAATGCAGTAGTAAACATTGTTATAATTATGCCAAAAATTCTATCAATGTCCCAACTTTTTACTATTAAATGATTTCTTTGTTATTGTCCTTATATCTACAACACTTTTGGAGAAATAGCCATAAATGGTTTTTTGGCATAAAAACTGTGGACAATATGTTAAACACTACGAAAAAAGTCTGGAAAAATATTCCTAATGACCCAAGAATAACGCTAGGAAAACTTAAATAAGCAAGAAATAAGAATACAACAAATTAGATTTAAAAAACTTGTTTATTAACTTCAGTGCTACTTAAAAAGGTTCTCTGCCTAAAAATGCAACATTTGTCTTTTTGCCCATTGAAGATCATAGAAAAACTTCAAGCTTTACTCAATTGTTAACTAGAGTCCAAAATGCTCAAATATAGCACAAATTTAATATTTGAAAATAATTTTTTGGGTGTGGTAACACTCAACATAAAAAAACAGTCGATGCAGTTTGGCATGCAAAATTTATAAAAGAATTTATTAAGTAGCACGCTCTTTGAACAACGCATGCAGCTTAAAAAGGCTATAGCGCACAAATGTGGTTGATTTTGATTGAGTTCGTGTAGGTATAGGTACTTGCTACTGTTTCAATAAAAAAAAAATTTCTTTGAAGTTATTAATGAAATTATCACTTTTTAATGATCCGAACCTACGACCTCTTCTTGGGAAACGGAAATTCCAATGTTAATACCAAATACGCAATTCGCAATCCCATGTATGAACGGACAACAAAGTTGCAATATTTGTCTTCAAAGAGTTTCTAAATACCGCAATCGGTACTCTGCAAGATCACATTCAAGACGTAAGGAAAGAAGTAAACCTTTTTCTAGAGAAATTGATGATTTTTTTCTTGGA
This sequence comes from Beris chalybata, assembly GCA_949128065.1. Taxonomy (NCBI): domain Eukaryota; kingdom Metazoa; phylum Arthropoda; class Insecta; order Diptera; family Stratiomyidae; genus Beris; species Beris chalybata. The sequence continues at coordinate 140,115,448 of OX421894.1, forward strand.
AGGCAAGAATAAGGAAAACTGAGATTTATAGAATTCATCTAGTCTTTATTTGAAATTTTTTTTCTCGGTCTTGTGATATGTTACTGAATCCGAACTCTTTGGATAATACTTTTCCAATAATCTCGCTAGTGAGAATCCCACTATGTTTCATTCGATCCAATTCGTTTTTTCTAGAACTATGAGTGCGTAACGCATAACAAATTCGTTTTTTGTTTCTCATTCATAAAACGTTCTGAAATTGATAGCATAAATGAAAACTGAACTAAGGCTTCTTTGGGAGCTCTATCTCAAAAAAGATTTTCTGAAATGATTAAATAATTTCAATTTTATATAATAGATTTACATATGTATTGCGAGTTTATCTAAGCAATGTAGGCATGTAGGTACCTATACTATGAAAACGAGCCTAATGGATAATAATATCCCAGCAATGTCGTCGTTATAAATAGAAAAAAATACAGAGGGCCCAAACATAGAACTTTGTGGTACGCCAGACAAGCAAAATGAAGATAAGGCTAGTACAGAAGTTGTCAAGATTCGTGTGAAACTATTCAAGATCTACTTTCTAGCCAAAATCGACCGGCAAGAATTAGTTTCGAGCAATATTTCCCGCAATAAATAGCCTATAATAAATTCAAATTGAAAAATTAGATCAAAGCAGTAGATACCTCCCGCCTAACAAACTATTCATTACCTTGCTAATTAAACCATAAAACGTCTCATTAGTGCTATCCGTGTTAAATAATGTGATTAGTATCTATGTATATTTAACCGTGCAAAAAAAATATACTGAACTCGACAACAGCAGATACATTTCACACAATAGTAAATTCAGAAAAAAAAATTATTTTAATATAAAAAAATATTCTCACAATGAATCACATTAACCACTTTTCTGTTCATGTTTATCGTAACTCGATGTCATTCTCACAGATAATAATCGCCGCGCAATGAGGCAACTTTAATGTTGGAAATTGTTTGCCGGTCGTTACAATTTGTCAGGAAGGTGTGCGCACACTTGACGTCGCATTATTCGTCGACGTTGTCGTCGTCAAAATATGAAAAAACGTCGCGTTAGACAGACAATAACTCATTACGGTGGTGGCGGCGTCTACGATCCCAAAAACTCAGCTTTCGAAACAATAAATTAATATTTATTAACGAAAGGTGTCCGACAATGTATAAAACAATAAACAAAAGCTCAACGCACGTCAAAAATTTACATATAAGTTGTACCTACAACCCCGGTCGAATGGCGCGGGTGCAGTAGGAAATGGGTGTGCAATGAGTCTATCTATCCCCCCAGACTGCAATGAGATGGGATATTATAATGGGCGATTTTTTTAAAGCCAATACCTTATAGCCGTGGCTTACATCAACCCGGCCCCCGAATGGCCTTTCCAAAAAACACAAGAGTGAAAATTGTAAACCATCGATTGTTAATAGTGACTCAGAGCTCTCGCTATTTGTTTTAAACTTTACTACGTACTTCAGTTACCCTTTTACGTACTGGGATCGATGTTAAATTTCGTAATACTGTCTACCTTCGAACTTATATTTTTAAGTTTAACACTTTTTTTTGCATTTCCAGCGTATGAGGAAGCTTGTAACATATGTAACTACTTAAAAAGCTATACAAGAAAAGTGATTTTAAGTATGCATATATGTACAGCGGCTGACAATAAGGGGTTGAAAACGGGTTGAATATGTATTGAGGAATTATACTTTACCTCATAGGTGCAGCAAAGAAATTTAATTGGTTCTTACTTCTACCAGCTGTCCCAAAGACTGCTTAAACACATCTTTCTAGCCTTTTAAATATTCAACCCCACGTATGTGAAAAGGAGTTGATTATATATTGAGGAATTATACTATGCTTCATAGGCGCGGCAAGAAATCGAATTGGTTCTCACTTCTACCGGCTGATCAAAAAACTTCTTAAGAATACATTTCTAGCCTTTTTGATATTCAACCCCACAGATGTGAAAAGGGGTTCAATATATTTTCGCGAATTTTGCCATATCTCTTAAGACTAAATTAGTTTTTAATTGGACGGCCACTTTATACAAATGTATCAAGATCAACTTTCGGACTGGTTCAAATTTGCACACCACAAGGGGTTGAAGAAAGTGGTCGAATTTGTTCCAAATATTTCAGATTCAAATTTCAGCTACATATCGCAGCACTTATGTTACGGAATTGGTTCCTACGTCCACGATTTTACATAAACGCCTTAGATTCGGAATTTTTTAAAACTCAACCACTCCGTGGTCAAAATGAGTTGAATGTATTTTGATGCATTTGTTTTTATGAACTCTGCCATATACCGTCTATGATACTGAATTGGTAGATAGTTCTGAGAACTCTATAGAAATGCTTAAAAATCCTTTTCGGGATTTTTAGATTTTCAACCACGAAGGATGCGAAACGGGTTGAAAATATTGTTAGGAATTTTGCCATACTTCTTAGGTTTAATGAGATATTTAATTGGTTTTTTAATAAAAGATTCGGAAGATAGAAATTTGGTAGGTTTTCACTTTAACTATGACACAGGACGTAGTGCGACGATACCCCTAGAACCATCAGAGTCGGATTAATGTTGTATTGGCTCTCGATGACGAAAATTGCACCGAACACGATTATAATACGATTTTAGTGGTAGGTATGTGCATTCAAAATACTCCACAATTCGAGATAGAAAAAAGAAACAACACCAAAACAGAAACGATTTTAAGAAGTTTTATCCACGGGAAAAAAGATTTCAACATTGGAGAAGTACCTCTAAAGCAGCAGGAAGACTTCCAAGACTGACAGATTTATAGCTTCGAAGCGTCGCTGGAGCTGGCTGTTGTTTTCTTTCGCTTCTTACCCTGACGCCCGGCCCTGATCTTCCTGGCCTTTTTTATACTTGATTCCCCGCTAATACCTTACAATGGATTTCAGTTATTGTTAGTACACTGGGAGTTTGGGTGTCGGGTCGGGCATATGTACTCTACGATTTTCATTATTTGCACTTTGACTTTGTTTAGTCGCGGATTACCGGCAAAACTCTACACTGGGTTGGTTTTGACGGGCCATTTTAATTCCGTATAACCCTTAACTCGAGGTGTTTGTTTGTTCAAAACGGAATCCCTCGTAACGACTGAAAATTTTCGATAATACAAAAACTGTTCACTCGGAACAACAAACGCCAGCACTATGGATACTCAAAGGTACTAAGGAAAAAATTTTTAAAAGCGCGTTGACCAGGAACCACCTTCAGTATACACCTCGTACCGTAACAGAAAAAACCACGGGTATTTGCATGCAATATGAAATTGCTCAAATATTCATACATGGTGAGGGCTGTCGGTTTTTGCATTACGGATCTTATGGCTAAATAGCTGCATAGTTGCCAAAGTGAATACCACACGACATACGGATTTTGATAAGAAAGAACATTTACGTTGACGTTACGTAACATGTTCGGGCAACAAAGTTGTTTTTGTATGTTGACCACTCGAACGACACGAGAGAATTGAAGAAACCAGTTCTGGACATGACTTTAACACTAAACCGTTCTTACAAGAAAATATTGCATATTTCTTTTTTCCTGTTTATTTCGCGCTGTTTAGACATGCAACTTCATAAAAGCACAATTTGCAAACTAATATATGGTGGTTGAATAATGAGTTTTGGGGGTGTATGCGATGGTAGTATTAATTGCGAATATAAAATCTATAATTTACGAGAAACCAGAATTAAAATGGAGGAAAAAGAGGTAATACTTAATTCAGCACAATGTACGACAATGTATCAATGTAGTTTTGACCCCTAATATTTGTATTTATTCGTTGACTTCGTCGCGGTGTCTTGTAACAAAGAATTGTGCGCAGAATTTTAAAAGAAAAATGATTTGGTAAAGAGATTTAGGTAATTTTAAAAATAAATTCTTGATGTTTTTGTAGTGTAGATAAATATGTATGTAATAATGACTCATCATGAGCCTTGTGATATGATTGAACAGCAAAAAGAGCTTCGAAGAATAGCAAAAAGGTTTACTCATAAAAATGGCCCACCGTGGGGCTGTACGATATAAAAACAGATCATATGCCTCGTAAAGCTCTGACTATGGTATCTGGATTAATATGAATCTTTCTTGATAAAAGAAAAGTGGCGCCAAACGTGGGGTTTTGGGGTTTGAAAAACACCAGTGCCATAGTAGAGATGTGAATAACGCCTCTAAGTATGATGTGATAGGCTTGAACTGCAAAAACACCAGAAAGACGTTACCATGATCAAGAGCGTCGAAGAATTGCACTAAGGGATTTCTCACAAAAACAGCGCTCAACGTGGGGCCAAGCAAATGTTAAAAATGAGAGTAAAATGCTAAATTTTCGTTTAAAAAATTTTAGAATCCCAATGAAAAAGAATGTAAGCAAATAATGAACTTATTAATTCTCAAAATTCTCAGGGGGTTCTCAATTACTATTAGTGCAAAAAGTAGGTAAGTCATTTATTGCTCAACACCAGGTATACAACGATCTAAAATTAATTATAGCTCCGAGAAATTAAAAAGAAATACCAATTTTGGGATTTCCATGAAAGCTTGAATGAAACATATTCTCCATGATACTTTTATCTACTCTACAATCGCGCGCAATACCATATTCAACAATTCCACCAATTCAGTCATTAAGATATCTTCACAATAACATCCTAAATCTTTTTAATAAAATTGCGACTAATTTTTTTCTAAGAAATAAACAGTGATAACTGGTTAATTTAATAAAAATATGTTTGTTGATTTGCGGTATTTTGAACACAGGGGATTTTTATTTACGAGATTTTAAGAACAAAATCTTGTGAAGAATATATCGAATCCATGCCGAAAAGTTTTACCTAAGAATAGTATGGTTTGACAGGTTCCTTGAAGGTGAACAAATATTTTGTAAACTCCTGTTACTACATTAATATCCGTGCCTCAAAAATCCTCAAATCCTTAAATTCTTAAATCGCTAATTTTGGCACAAAGTTCCGCAAAACCTATTCAAGGCACCGATGTATGTTTACCTATCTCACAAACATTGATTTCTTCTTCCTTATGCAATTATTTTATTTCAAAGTTTTTATATATTTTATACATTCGGGTCATGTGCCCGTAAAGTTTAAAAAATAAAGAAAACTTTATGCGATTAAATCTCGAAAAAGATTTGCAAGCGGATTACGATAGACGTTATTAATCAGAATGTCGCAAGGTCGAAAATACCATCGATTATATCATGAAATCATCGGAAGAATGGTAAAGTTACTCCAACTATTGGCTGGTTTCTACATAGATATAATAACCATCTCAATCTCAACTATATTTATTAAAATATCTATAATTTAAAATAATTGTTTTCTTGTAATTCATATTGTACTCCTATACAGTGTATGAATTTTTCATACATAAAACTGAAATGAACTTTTACGTAACTCCTCTCAATAATACTGAGAATGACAAGCTAATTGTATTTTGCCGCTGGGCATCGTAAAACTTTCTTCATCGATAAAAATTTATGACAGGCAGACAAATTAATTGTAAATTTATTAATCTTTGTTATACAACAATCTATGGAAATAAGAAATACTGAATAATTTGTATTATGTTCAAAAAATTTAAAAATACCTATATCTGTGATTTTTCAAAATAAGCCATATTTAAGAAATTGCCCGAGGTCATGATATGTATCAAATAGTTTGTACTATTAATTTATAAAAAAAAAAATTTTATAATTAAAGTTCGCAATAATGTACTCGATGGGATATAAAAAAATTCGCTCTATGAAGATTTTATAAATATTTCTTTTGCAATCACTTTTACACGAAATGATTGGTATTAGTAAATTATTCATGTACTTTTCAACTGAACCGTAAAATTTACATGAAAAGCCTTACAAACTTATGCAACATTTCATTTAAAATTAACTATATTTATTTATGAATGTAAAATTACGTTCTCTTTCATGTACATAATTCTACTTATTGAGGATTTTATTAAAAGTAAGTAAGTAAGTAAGTCAGTAAGTAAGAAATTATATTAAAAGTAGAAATAAGGGTATATAAAAGAGTACTAATTATACCCTTTTAGAGTGTAAATTTAATAGAATATCCTGCGAGTTTTCGCTTTGGACGTTGTAAATTGAAATTTACTGACAGAAAATTGAAAATTACATTCAAATCTACTATTACATCTCAATGTAAGTTTACTTGAAAAAATGTGGCATACTTTGCCTACTATCCAAAAAAGATGTAAAATTTTATAAATTGTTATTACTGCGTAGCGTTTGCACGTCTGTTGCATCTCGTTTTATTCCCAAAAATAATAAAATTTCAATAAAACTGTTGCCAGATTTTTTATAAAAAGAGTTGTTATTTTTGGGTCCTTTTTCCAAATAATAAGAGCATGTTGTAAGGTGGAATGCTTCTACTAAGATTATAAATGTATGCGCTTAGTATTAAACTTAGTCACCAGAATTTGAACTAATTTCTAATTCAATTTGTTGCACAAAATTCGTAAAACTACATACCACAGTGATGAAGGTATGAAGGTATCACGTATCTATTAATTTTGACTTTTTTTTTTGAGAATTGTGTAACAGAACTTCTTTATAGCAGAAGATTAAGGGTTCCCCGATATTTTTACAACAAACTACGTTTAAACAAAAATTAAACATTCCTTCGAATGATTTTTATCTCAACAAAATTTGTAGTTGAGAAATTTAAGGCTGAACCAAAAAGTACTCCCTTCAATATTACAACCACTCTTCTTTCGATGCTCGCCTATTTCAAATATAACACACTAAGTAGCGTAACTTAAACAACATGTACTAAGACGATAGAAGACACTTAAACCATACCCGGTGGGTGAAAAAGAAACTTCAATAGCAGCTCCATAAATCTTCTTAGTTGACACCCTTTCCTTTTAATGGTTTCTTAATTTCTTTCTGATCGCCCAATATTTGCTCGGTTGGTCACAAATCCTGAAGAAATTTTTCTCCTAACCGAGCCTACATATGAACTTAAATGGTTTGTTATCCGGCCACATATATACGAGTATATGGTCCAATAAATAGGGTGTTTCACAGCAAACATATGATGAATTGAGAACTAACCAATCTTCGTCAATTTTTTTCCCTTCAATCTGTAGATACCGGAATTCGCCCTCTTTTCTTCACAATCACTGGCACTACCCCGTTTTTTTTTTCTTCTTCTTCGATTTCATAAATCCGCTGTAACCACTTAGCACTGCCATCTTATAATATCAATTACAAGATAAAGAAGAAAGAATGTAGTGTATATGAAGAAAGTAAAAAAAGGAAACCAATCCAACCATATATAGGAAGTTAAAAAAAGGAGCCAGACCCGATGAGAATAACAAGATGTCAATTTGTATTGTCGCATTGTACCTTTTTCGGGGTTTCGATTTAACATGATGCGGTTGATTTCATTCGAAATTTATTACAAGACTTATTTACTTCTGGTTGCCACTGATCGACTTTTTGATCTTCGTCGATAGGCTTTTTTTCGAAGGTTTGGAGATTAGATTTGAAACTAATTGCGGACCTTTTTTTAAAAAAAAAAAAACTATGATAGCACTACAGTCTTTAGTGGTATGCCCTTTAAATAAAGTATTATCTTCTAGTGTAATTGTTTGAGAGTATAATGAATAATAGTGTTAATCAAATAGTGTTTTTTTTTTATAAGGGAAGGAATTTTTATGTTAGCATATAAAATGGTGAGTTCTTAATTTGGTTATAGATTTTCCATGCAGACAATTTAGCGAAGTATTTACCATAATTTCGTTAATTCCAATTAATTATTGCTTCTAGTTCATTCCTTTTATTTTATTTTTCGCATGTATATATTACCTTACTTTGTTATAAATTAAAAAAAAAATTAAAAAAGATTTCCCCAGCTATGCAAAATATGAATTGCTCAAAATCAATTGATGAATTTAAAAAATATAATAACGATTTGAAAAAACTTTGAAAAAAAATAACAGTCCAAAACTGGAAGGTATAGTGATACATATATTAATTTACTGTAAATAAATATAGTCACAAAAAAATTAATTGGCTTTACAACTTATTTTAAACTCTATGCCGAAACTCTATGTCAAATACTTAAAAAAAATAAAATTTTACAAAAAATATAGTAAATTTTTTTTGGCGAAAGATGTCCTGTGTTAGTCATACAAGAATTTGACGCAAAAATATTTCACGGTTACGATCAAAATTTTGACTTATTTAGTTAAAATAGATCCAGTAAAATTTAAAATTTAAAAATCTAGCAATTTCGCTATATGACTCTAAATTGCTAGCAAAAATTAACACGTGTTTGGTATAGTGGCATACAGTCTCATGCAAGTCTTACCAAAAACAGATCATACAAGAAATAATATACACGATTCCTATATGTTTGCAAAATCTTTGAAATTGTTTATTGAATAATTTTTTTTTAATTTTGTTAGCCTCCTCTTTTGCTACTTTAAAAAAAAATTGCAGAACTTCCTTCATTTCTTTTTCTTTTTCGATATCAAAGCCTTCTATAAAGACTCATTCAGGACTTACTTAAAGGATTCTTTAACTTGAGAAGGTTATCACTAATTAATTAATTAATGTTTAGTAAAATCGCTATCCAATGTAAGTTTATCAAGAATGAAGTTTTAGTTCTCTGACAGATGATTCAGATTCTCATACCCTTTCCAATCGTGGGCTGGACAATATGATTAGAACTCATCATTGGAAAAAATATCTTATTTTCGGAAAATACTACTTTTAAAACTAGAACAAAAAATATATAGTTTTTAAGCCATTTGATATTATTCTAAGAATCTTAAATCTGTTTAAAAGACGCCAGAACGGTTACTACCAATATTATATCTATTAAATCTATACCTGCTTTAAAAAAATATATGCATCTGAATCGCCTTGCGGAAAACTTAACTTAAACTTAAACTTTTGATTTTCGTCGATTGCCTGGTGTAAAATTTACAAAATATGTAATCCGATTTATAACCAGAAATACAGATTCCAATTTTTTCCATTACTGATGAAGACAAGTCTGATATTTTCCCGAAATTCGGAACGGTACTTTTTATATGAATAGCGAACTTATAAGAGTAATCAGCCTCACGCATTTACTTATTACGCATTTTAACTTATTATTTAAATAAATAGTTTTACTCTTGATGTCTAATAAAATTTACCAATAAGACTGAACACTTCTTAACTTAAATGACAGTTTACTGCATATATTGACAATTTTATGACAGTTTCACTCTTTGAGAGTTCAATTCTCATAAGAGAAACTCAAGAAAAAGTTTATACTTAATATAAGATTTTGTTATAAGAGTAAACTCAGAAGCATTATTGTTTTACATAGTGGTGTAGTCAAAGATGATTACTTGAGTCTCAACTCACCCAGTAAATTTTTGTAAGTAGAAAATGTAACTTCAACCTTTTGCGATTTTTTTTAGTGAACCTGCTTACCGTCAACATTTTTTATTATTAACACCTACTACTTTGTGATATGAAACCTACCATTTGTGGTCATACTTTAGAATTAGAAAGGCTCATATTCTCTTCCATTTGTCGTTTCGAATGTAAACTATTATTAGCAGGAAAATTTTGACACAACATCTTAATATTTGAAAAACTCGACTTTATCAATGGCTAGATAGCCCACATCGGCCTCCTGACTTAACCAATTTAATAACAATCTTCTTCTACCCTCCTCCTACGGTTATATTTTTGGTCTTACTATGAGTGTTGTACTATGAGAGTATCATATTGGATTATGCACGGTTTTTGAAATTTGTGAGAGTAATAGCTAGAAAAGTTTGTTAGGTTATTAAGTTTAGTTACATACGAGTACTGAAGCAATTGCATTTTAGGAATGATTTGACATACACGTTTGTTACAATAACCTAAATCAAACTTGAACAATTTCTATGTAAGGTTCTTGGTATAGAGGGGAGCGTGCCTATCATGTTGGACAGTCTCATTAATTTTAATCAAAAATAATAGGACGAACAAAATAATCAGTTTGCCAACAATAGGTACTATCACCTGTCGAGAAGACTATCCCTAAAACATAAAAACCATAAACCACTAAAATTAGCAAACACATGTAGTGATTAAGTCAGCCCAACAGCACTTGTGAATATCCCTAGACTGTGTCACTACAAATACCGGGCATTAGGACTATAAACAAACCTAACAACAATACAAAATTTTAACGTAGGTATACCTAGCGATAATACATTACAAAATTACCTTTTGAATATAAATGGCCATCCACCTCCTGTTGAGCTAATAAAATATAATCCACATGACAAACACCGGCGTGTATGCGCTATAACTAGAAAACTAAATGAACTTCAGCTCATCCCGGTACATACACGCAAGCATATTTAACACATAACGAAAACGTAAACTACCTCGAAAAATAACAGGACAAATTATTATTAAAATGCTTTAGCATTTCGGTTGATAACATAATAAAAATGTCGAGCAACTATAGAAACATGAAGTTTGACTATACAATGAGCATCATATTAAAACAGTATCAACATATTCGCGTTTTTATTGAATGTGTACAATTTTATACTGTACTAAAGTCGCGATGTTTTTTAACAGAGAAAAAAATTAATTAATTAATTGCGATAAAACAACGAAGCATCATAGTCGTGTGTTGTTTTTTTTTCATAAATGGGTAGTACTATACCACTCCTTATCGCAAGTGTTAATTCAGCATAATTTCAATGATAACATGACTTGTTTTATTTATGAGACACTTCACAATTTTTTTTTTTAGTTGGTTCGGAATTCGACAATTGCTGTGTTGCAACAATTTGTTTTTAATCAAACCACACACGCTGTGTTCTACTCGGATAACAATGTGAAATGTTTAAAAGTAAATTTTCTTTATTATTTAACCGAACGAACACAAATAAAAATCGAAGAATACGTTCTAACATTGCACTGTGTATTTAAAATTTTCATTTCACAATATCACTTCGTGTAATTCGCGAACTAAATACTTATTAACGATATTAAGAAAATAATTAACCGTTCTTATCCATCGTGTAGTTATCGTGATTTTCGCGCCTAAATCAAAAATTTAAATTATTGATTTTCACCGAATGCGAATGATAGACGTTAAAAGAACCCACGTGACCGAATGACGCGAAATAACGCAAGATCCCGTAATGTAGATGGACCGTTTGTAAAACGTTCGCGTGAATGTGTCACGCAATAACTGACAATCGGTCGTCTCTCTATCTTAATTTCAAGGTTAAGAACAGGTTTGATCTTCGATTTTGTCTCTTCCATTAAAAAAAAAAACAAAAAAAAAAATCCCGAACGAAACAAACAACAACAACCGAAACCGATTTTAATCAGTAATGAAAAATAAACGAACGAAAACGCATCGTGTATGTACGCACTATTTTGAATTTAAAATTTATAAACTACGCGAATTAGACGACACACTTTGGCGGTATAAAAGCTTCGCGAAAAACTTAATAATTTCGTGCAGTTTACGCGATTCGATAAAATTCGCTAATTGTCGATAGTCGTAATTGGGGGATTGTATAAAATTCTATAATAAAATTTATACAATCCAAACAGGTCTTATTTTCCCGAATGTCATGCAAACACTAAAAGTTTTTGATGGAAAAAAGCAGCAAAAGCACCAGGCAGTCAGGCATCACCCCAGAGCGCACAGTGTTTTCCTGCTAAACATTTCACAAGCAACTTATATCTACACTTATGTATCTATGCTGCTGCTGCTCCACTATGCCATTTGCTATGCTACCATGCCATGCCATGCTGTCTTTGTACACAACATCATCTCATGCACTCTATGCCATTGCCATTTAGTATATAAACGAGACGCACTATACAGAGCAACATCGGGTTCTGGTCGCCACTATGTGTACACATACGGCGCCCAACGTGGGGTCCGACCAGAGTATTTCTCTAGACCCGTACAATTTTGCAGCGTATCTCGAAACTCGAAAAGAGCAACCATCCACCGGACGACTGGTTTTCTCTGTTTTCATATCATAACTCACTCACACACACTTCTATAACTCGGGAATCAGCTGTGCTAACAATTTTCGACTAGACTGTCGGGGAAAATTCTCTGTTTTGCAAAATGTTCGGACAATTGTGGAAAATCTCGCACCAATACAACTGGGCCTGAGTTACACATGAAAAACGGAAAAACCGGCGTCGAGTTTTCATTTCTCCTACTTCCGTGAAAGTCGACGGTTCGTCCTTTCCCGTCGCGCACTCTGTTGAATCTCCTCGTCAAAATCCGGGAGGGTGAAAACCATTTTCCTTCACCGTACAGGACGACACATTTCATTGGAAATTTTGAACAGTGTGGAAAAACTACTAGAAATGGTTTGGGGTAGTATATTGAGGGTGGAGTATTTGTTATCCTTTTTTTCGGGGTAGGTTGGTATTTTCTTTTCGGAAATTTTGTTGATTTTACTTTCAATTTTATCGCAGTTTAACAGAACGGAATTTGTAACTGATTACTAAACCAAGCTGTTGTCACGCCAGTCAAAAAGGAAAACCCCATCGAACGAAGAAAGCGGGGTGTCGATAATTGTGCCGCCACCCTTTGATTTTATTTGCATGTCGCGTATTTTCTGATAGTCTGAATTGAGTTTTTGCAGCCCCCCCCCCCCCCCAAAAAAAAACCCGTCTTTGTCGTCATGAAAAATTCATTTCACAGGAAATTGAAAATGTCCATTAGATCTGATGAGGTGATAGCGCCCCTGGTGGAGTAAAAGTTCAGTCTGGTGGAGCTGATAGTGCGCTGTCGAGTCGCATTTTACCGAGCAATTTTCAGCTGAATGGATAGCAGTAAGTACAGTAAGGTGTATAACATACTGTCGTCTGTACGGACTATGGGGTAAGGTAAGTGCTGAACTGAAGAACAAGTGGATTTGATATGGCAATTTTATTATGCACAGTTGAACTTGTATTACAATGGACTGCGATTTAATTCCATTCCATGCGAGATAGGGTAATTTTGAATGGAGCGAGCAGTTTAGAAAGACACAATCGGGTGTGAACTAAGAAATGGGTTGTCTATGTATGACCCCTGAGGGTAGCAATGGCGATCTTGCTTTAGACACGCTTCTAGGCCCTTAGAGTGCTTCGAGCTAAGAATTTAAAGTGAAAATTTTGCAATTGTTGGACGTAAAAAATTATATGAAGAAAATCGACCAATTGCCGTATAACTTCCGTACAAATGTCATTAAAAATTAGTGCATTAATAAATATAGTACTTCTACTCGGTAGTGAAAAATTAAGATGAATTCATTTCGAGTGTAAAGTAAATTAATTTGAGAAGTATCCTATTGTTTTGAATAGTTTGCATAGAGGTGTCATTGAAAAAACTGTTCCCACACGTATGTAGATAAATTCAGTGCTCCAAAAGTTAGGAGTTTGAAATTTTACATTACCCACTTTATTTTTGCTAATAGTCGTCTATATAAAAAAAAAATCGAGTGTGAGTCTTTCGTGAACCCCTTATTCTTGACAAATATGTATGTAAATTCACCTTTCAAAACACACCTTAAATCAGGGATTCCAAGAAGACGAGGTAGACTTGAATTGGTCTTGAGTTAAAAGTAAAATCAAGTTTGTTAGGAGACGAACTATGTTAAAAAAAATAGTTTTCAATACAATTCTTACTTGAAAATACCATTACATTTAATTTTTTCAAGTAAAAGTACACATTTCGAGCACTTTTACACGAAATTGCAGTTATTTGTAAATTATTTAAGTACTTTCCAACTGAACCGTACAATTTACATGAAAAGGCTTACAAGATTACACAACATTACGTGTAAAATTAAGTGTATTTCTATGAGAATTGAAAATTACGTTCTTTTTCGTGTAATTCTACTTATCTTTTTGGATTTTACGACGAAAAATATGTAATATATAAAAGCACAAAGTTGGGCGCTTCGTTTGATTTCGTTTTCTTCTGAAATGAAAATGAAACGCCTTCGATGACCAAGTGGCAACGCGTGCGCGCGTTGCCACGCCAAACCTACGCAGCAAAACCAGAATTGATCGCGAGTTCAATTCCTAACTACAGCTAAGTGTTTTATTAAGAGTAAGTTAGTATGAAATAATATTATAAGAAGAAATATGTGTATCTTAACGACAAAAATTTCTTATGAGCTTAAATTCGAGAGCATATCCAATGAATTTGATGTTTTCGAAGATGAAATTTACTGATTGAAAATTGAACTTTACTGGCTGAAAGTTGAAAATTACATTAAAATTGACAATCTCTTAAATCCCAATGTAAATTTACTTGAAAAGATGTGGCATATTCACCTACTATCCAAAAGATGTAAAATTCAATGACTTGTCTTTACTGTGTAGGTACTCCCATGTTCATCAAATTTGTGAAAAATATTTAAAATCTTATAAAACCTTTTCGGAAGAAAATAGAATTTCCGGTGGTCTCAGCGGGGCTTCTAAGACCCTGAAAATACGCACCCATTGTAATATGACATGTGTGGATTTCGAGAATATTACTGGTTGAAATATTTCTCAAACCTTAATTAATTAAATTATTCATATTCAAAATATACACACAAGTTTGATATGTATGTATGGTCGTGTCTCGTAGGGGTTCAAAGATCTTTTTTTATATTTTATTTATAGCGCAAACAACGATGGGACCCAGTTTATGAAACTAGTTTGAATTTAACGGTTGGCATAGGTATTCTATGTACGAGTATATACAAATATTTAAATTACCTGACATGAAATGATTAGATGGGAAATTCTTGAAGAGTTTTTATGGGAAGAAATTTTATAGAAGGTTTGATTAAAAGTGACCCCTCCTAATTAGAATAGAATGCATACTTACTAATTATATCCAGTTTCATTTTTGCAACTGAGAATATTCCAATTGAGGAATCTATTGAGTTTGTTCAGAAATTTTTGGAGAAAAATGAACCCAAATTCGTTTAAAACAAAAGAAAACATTTATGTCTTATTGTGACCTTTTAGTTCTAGGTGATATTTCATGAATGTCTAGTTTCTTATCTTCAATGTTTATTAATTTGTAAAATTTTAGCAAATATCTTTTATCGCTTAATTCAACGATGCCTTATGATCAAAAAAAAAATTAAGGGTAGCAATTAGTATTAGATACTTTATTATTGAATATGTATTCTTCTAAATTTTTGATGGCGGATGCAAGATAAGTGAAAGAGGGGGTGATTTTTTTGTATCTAAAGAAGGGTATCATAAGCCCTAAGTTGCCCATAAGTTGAAACTTGGTACATATATGGTACCTACATATGTAGTCGTAAACAATTAAATAAAATTAAGGCAAAAATAAGTTAACTTTTCCACTGGCGTATAAAGTTGGGAAAAAAAATTATTGTAAAAATGTTTTAGCCTCACATTTTAATAAATTTCGTTAAATCTTTTAGGTACATATGTCGACGTGACAAATTAATATCACTTCTTCCCCAGAAATTTTTTAAAAATTTTTCGATATTTTTTCCTCTAAAGGCTTGTAAAGCGGCTCTATATCTTTTCACGAATTCCGACATATTTCTTGGGTATAATGGAATATCGAGTACGTTTCCACTTCTAAAGGCTTTGATTATATTTGAAAAAAGCGATTTAAACATTTTCGATATTCAATCACGTAGCTGGTGTAAGGTGTTGTTGAATTTCTCACGAATTCCGACATATCTTTTAGTTCTAGTTAGACTTAGGCTTTAATTTCTATGTATATGCTTTATATATATATGTATGAAAATACAAAAATTATTTTCAGAGTTTATTCAACCCCTGAGATCTTAAATAATAGCCAGGAGGCTATTTGGAATGATATTTTTTTAGATTATTTGTCACATAGTAACCTATACAGCATCTAAGCACAAAATGCGTTCCGGATTTTTACCCAAAAATAATAAAGTTGCACCCAGATTGTTGACAGATTTTTTTCCCATAAAATATCAATATTTTTTAATAAAATCATAATTTAAATGTTAAACTAATTTTACGACTAAATTGTTAATTTGAAAAGTCCAAAAGACGGCACGATCCGCTTAAATAATGTTCTCTCGATGTAAACTAATCGAAATTTTATTCAGGTCTTAATTAAAAAAAAGAAGAAAAAGACGATTAAATCACTAAAAATGTATTTGGAAACCACGCAGCCATATGAAAAAGTCAAAACAAATCTAACTTCACGTATCACGGAGTAAAGGTAGTATCTTTCTACCTATAGGTAGCTGGGAGGAAACTGAAAGAACAACAAAAAGAAAATGCCCAGCTACGTTTTCTCAGATGCTTATCGGCACAGCAGTAAATATCCGTGTCCGTTCTGTTCAGGTGCGTATAATAAAACCCCGAAACTATGGAGCCATAAATACAGTTAATTTTTCGTCAATTCTTCCCATAGTTTAAATAGCGAAGGCGCTACACTCCCGCAGCGTAAATTTATTCCATTCGTTTTTCTATCAAATTATGCAACAATTTTCTATACAATTTTTTTCGGTTTTCCTAAAAGGCAAAATGTTGAAAATTCGTACGGGCTAACGACTGCGAGATTTCCACCAAATCTCCAACAATAGTACAAAGCCCAATTAGTTCGCTCTACTTCCCAAAAATCCAAGGCTTTTGAATTCGGTCAAATTTGAATATGGTGCGCGATTCCACGCAACTACGTAGTATTTGGACAAATTTTCTTATCCTCGAGCGGTTTTTCTTTCCGATTTTCGGGCATGAAAAATCGTTCGCAGCTTCGAGTGATTTTTTTTTTTGGAGCAATTTATCTTGTGTGGAAATGTTGTGTTCACATATAGTTGGGTTTTTTTCGTCATGGGATTTTTTTCCGAGGCAAAATACAGCTGGCCCCGAACATCATCAAGAAAAGTGGAAGCAAGGCCTCTCTAGAGGGGCCTTTAGTATAGTTCCATCATTTTTCATTTCGAAGCTGGGCATCTCTTTCGCACATTTGTATGATGGATTTGTTTGCTTTGTGTGACAAGAAAGTGCACATCAGTCATCAACATGGCACCGTATCACACATGTGGAATATCCATGGCTACCTAACTTCAAAAAAGAAAAAAAGTACATATGCACACACACCATAGTGCATGGGGTCGTAATGATTCAATTTTGGCATCGGACTCTCTGGATTAGTCCCAAAAACTGACTGAATTGTTCAGTAGTGTGAGTGAACCTAGTGGCCATTAATGTTTGGGAGGATCTAAT
This sequence comes from Beris chalybata, assembly GCA_949128065.1. Lineage (NCBI taxonomy): Eukaryota > Metazoa > Arthropoda > Insecta > Diptera > Stratiomyidae > Beris > Beris chalybata. The sequence continues at coordinate 140,132,754 of OX421894.1, forward strand.
TCGGTTCAATGCCATATTTTTTCCCTACTTTTCTTTCTCAATCTTGTAATGCGTTTTTTTTTTAGGTTTCTGTTCGTTTTGCACAAAGAAGGCTGGCTGACATGACTTGGTATTTGTCGGCATTGTGTTTTTGAGGAGTGGGATGTAGAATCCGAAAAATGGTCTTGTTATTGTCTCCGAACGTTTGGATGCTTATCTAAAACGCGACGGCAAAGATGCCAAACTCAGCATATCTGTAGATAGTATAAGATGCTATTGTGAATGGAGCATAAGATGATGGATAGTCGTATTCAAATCGCACGAGGCGAATAATGAAATGGACCACCGCTAATTAGGTGACCGAAATGGTTTATTGGCCGAAAACGAAACAATCTTTTCGACGGATTAATTTTGGTTTTTTTTAATGAACTGTGGTCTATAATTTGCTGGATGAGATTTTATTGTGGTCCAAAAAAGAAAATATGAAGCACGTAAAGAAGAATTGAAGCAGCAATATGAAATTCTAATTAAGAGCAGACACTTAATCAACACTTCTTTTGAACCCGAAAATTGAAAGGTTATTCACGTTTATATAAAAGATATACCGTTCATTAAATTTAATTTGGTGTAAAAAAGAAGATAGTGCGCAATTCATTAACATTGCATAAATTTATAAGAGCATTGCCATCAATTTCAGAGAGAAAGCAGATACATTTTGAAGCACGCTGTCAAATGTTTGGTCATACAAATTTGACGGAACTAAAATTTTCAAATATTTTTCTTCAACTAAGTTTTAAACAGAAATGTAGGCCTTCGAAGATACTTTTTCATTCAATTTCATTTTTCCAGAATACAGTACTATACTTTACTGTGAAAAATAATATGCTTTAGTGAGAAACCAAGTTGAACCAAATTGGTTGAAATATAAGATGATCTTCAGTGCATACACCTACCTTAATCATTAGGTGCCTTGGCAATATTTTATAAGGATTTGGTAGAAATAAAAAACAATTAGAAATCTCATCAAATTTAAGAGATATAGAGAAATTCGTAAAAACAGATATCAACTCTTTCATCCCCTTAAGGGTTGAATATTTAAAATTTTGAAAATTTTCAGACATTTATGTAGGTATCCTCAATATTTGAATATTTCTAGGCGTTTATTGAAAGAACTAATGAATGAAAAATTCATTCAATTTAGCAGAAACCTAAGAGATGTGACAAAACTCGTTAAAATCTATACAAAAAAAAAAAAAAATCGATACAAATCGTATACAATTCCATTTCATGAAAAATTATTTCGTAGGGATTCCAGCAAAGTTTTTTCCCCCTCCTAATATTAAAATCTCTAATAGAGATCTGACTAGTAGAACATTTCTGGTACTGACTAAACTCTACTGAACTAAATTCATTCAGTACTGAAAGGAGGAATTTTTTTACATGAATATTAATGTTGAAATTTTTTGATAGTTAAAGAAATTATTACAGTGACTTTCTACAGAAATTGTTTATATCATAAGGTGTGCAAATAAGTTCCCGGTTTTCTCGTATAGATGGTGCTAAGAAGACATACTGGGACAAAATGGCGGATCAAGCCCGTAATATGGCAATATCAGACATATTGCAACAATTCCCCATCATTACATTTGTAAAATTTTATCGGCGTCAGTTACTTGAGAGACCTTAAACATGTCAGAGTTTGAGTTTTGCTTTTTGTTTTAGTTCAAAGAAATTTGCGGCTGAGGCTAAGGGTTTATAATAAAAAATACATAAAATATTACCGAAATTCGAGATGTTACTACTCGAATTATAAATCAAGTCCGTAATTACCTGAAATAGAAAAAAAGGCTTTTAAGTTATTATGCAAGCGAAAAATTAAAATAAAGTTAAATTAAAAAAATGTATTTCTTTTGCAATTTTAAAATATACCCGAAAAACGCATTATAATCGAAAGGTGTTTCGAAACAATACCTATTCATTTGCCGCTATACCTATCACAGCTTTATGTTATCGGAACAATCTTTTTGAATAGCCTGCAGAAGAACTCTTTTATTTCAAATGCTTCTCATTCATTATTTATTCAAATTAAATTATCGAAGCATCACTAATTATGATAATTATTATGTAAGACCGCTTTATTTTATTCCTTCTTTTTTTATTGTTGTTGAAAAATTGGAATCTAATTTCTGCCCGTAAAATAGTCCACCCAAATTACATCATCACGCAAATGCTGCTGTATCAAATTAATATACCCAAAAATTCTACGGTGTAGAAAAAGAAAAATGGTACCCAACGTGTCTAAGTAATAACTGAACTAGAATGTGGAGTTGAGTTAAGAAATAATAGGACAATCCCACACACAGCAGGGCCAAATTACCCACCAGTCTTTTGGGCAGATAAATAACTCAATTACAACCAACCGGACGGCAGATTACAACAAAAAAAAATTGGACAAAATTAAAGGTTACCAAAAAAACCCTCGTCATCGGCAGCAAGAAGCAGTTTTTTTTAAGATCGGCCAAATGTTCTTAAAATTGAAATGTCGGCTTCTAATTTTCGACTGTTCGGATGATAGATGTACAAGGCGTTTTTTACGGATCTTAAATATGGTGTGGTCTCTACATGTACACGACCACATATCTAAATCTACTAGATATTTTTTGATTCGGCTCTCTCTAGCCCAAGATCAAATGGGATCAACTTGTAGCCTCAATACGAAAAGAATGATCATGGGTGTAAACTTTGACCAAACCATTTCAAACATTTTTGTCCAGAACTCATATTTTTTGTGCGCGTACAATTATTATATACTATACGTCCGAAATAACATTAATGAAGAAGTTGCGGCTGATAATTCGTAAAGTGACCGACATTCAGACGATGGAGACATACTGTACGAGTCAAAAAAAAAAAAAGATACACCTGAAGAAAAACTGATCATGCCGCAGATACCTATATGGTAGATTATAACAAAGAAACATGCCGACATACGAAAATGTCTTTTTTAACTTCTTTAGTGACGCGAGGGTCTTGATTTCTTCCGAGACTAATGTACGGAAAAAAAGCGAACAAAATTAAAAAAAAAACCGCCGATAAGAAAAGAAAGAAAATCTTTCTCTGGCTCAGATTTATTATTTATTTATTGGCTAACTTGGCCTCAGGTTGGTTTTGATCTTTTTTCTGTTCTTTTTTACAAGATCATAATATGCTGCAGTCGCATATCAGTGCGCAATGGTAACGGTCATGATTTTATGAATTATGTACAAGAAGTAGAGTAAGTTGTTTCGAGTGCGAATGACATGAAGATTTACTTCAGGAAATATACGACACATGATCTTTCGATATAAATTATTAATTCGTTTGGGCTGTAACTCTTGTGGTAATCTTTATATTACGTCCTCATATGTATGATGTGTGGAATAAGTTACAGTTCTCGACATGCTGTCGGTTAGATAACTATACGAAGAGATGTTGATAGTGTTTTGGAATTATCGTCGTTTTGGTATCAAAGTGATTGATTTGGTACATATATTACCTATACTGATTTTGAAAAGATGTTCGAATTTTGAAACGGTAGAGCTATGCCATAAATACGTATGTATGTATGACCGGAATCGGAATACACTTCTAAATGGCTGTAGTTCCATTGCATCCATTTTACAAATAAAGAATAAATTGAAGATAATATCCTGTGAATTTTTTGCTTTTGAAGTTGAAATTTACTGATTGTGAATTGAAATTAACTGAATAAAAATTTAAAATTACATTCAAATTGACTATTACATCCCAATGTAAAATTACTTGAAAAGGTGTGGCATATTTTCCTACTATCCAAAAGAGCATTCTTATCTTGTTTGAAATTTTTACTCTTATGCTCTTGAAATCTGCTCACAGTGTGGGCATAATTTATATTTTTGGAAACAGTGTGCAACGCATTTAATGCTTAGATGCGGTGTAGGTAACTATGCGAATTAACATACCAAATAACCAAAACAACAACATTGCAGTTTTTGTGACGTTTTCATAATTTTTTTCCATAGATAGTAGGCTAGAGAATTTAACTCGAATAGTTGCCTCAGTGAGCTTACACGAGCAGCCATCTATAGAAAAAGTATCAAAAAGTCATAAAAACAGCAATGTTGCTGTTGTTTTGCATATAAGTTCCTAACCTGCTCTGATCTGGAAAAGGTCTCGAAAAAACATACCAATTGTTGTATTGAAAGTGTTAATAAATTTTTTTATTTACATTTAATTGGTTTTAGTTTGGTGAAATATTAGCATAGCCCACTAGTGGTTATTTATCAAACATTTTTGAAACCGATTTTTAGACGGTTATGTAGAAAGCTCGTTAAACGAAAAAATCATTCGATATCTTACCAGACATTAAAGATCTATGAGAATTCGTAAAAATGCACAGAATGACTTTTGAATATCGCCAAATCCACAATTTTAATTGTTAGGCAGTTATATGTAAGCCCCATAAATGAAACTAATTAATCATCTCCCTCATTGGATCCAAAATGTTTATCAGAATTTGTGAAAACTTACTCAACGGCGGATGTAAACGCTTAGCAGTTAAGAATGAAATAATCAAGAAAAAAAATTAAGCACTTATGCCAAAAGCCCGTACAATTAAAATTAATTCGATATTTCGATAGATATGACGAAATTCGTGAAAACATTTACATCAATTTTGGTTTCTGCTTCATAAACTTGATATTATCATTTTTAACAATTTAAAACTATGATCGAAAAGAACAATGTTGTTTTTCTGTTGGCTGATGAAATCTTTAGATAAACTTATTTATTTTATTTTATTTTTGATTTTGAATATTATTACATGGATATGGCATTTATAAAATTGAATAAATCTACCATATATAATAATTTTAAATAGATAGGTACACGACATTTGATATTTTTCACAAGGAAAAAACCGAAACAACAAATAAACAAAATACATTCATTATTATGTCTTTGCCGTTCAAAATGCAATTTTAACGAATTATTAAAAAAGTGATTGTTTGAAAAACAAATGAGAAATAGGAAAAATTATAATAATAATAACAATAATGAATAGCACAACATCCCAAATTGGGCCTATGTAGGCGAAAAGTAATGCTATAGAGTTACTTCATTACAAGACCAATGAAACACTAGGAAAAATTCTCTTAGTAAATTGATCATTGAATTCTCTTATGAGAATCGAAGTATGTACTTTGATAAAAAAATATAGACCCACATCTCTGTGTAATCACAAAGCTTAGAAAAAGACCTTAAGCCTTGAAGTAATGCTAGAGTTACTTTATTACTAAGCCAACGGAACGTTAGTAAAAATTCTCTTATTAAATTGATCATTGAATTCTCTTATATACATCTCTTTGTAATCACAAAGCTTAGGAAGAGGCCTTAGCCTCTATCTATTTTAACAAATGTTTAATCTATGAATAATATAATATTTATGAATTCATTTTGTAAATGGTAAGACACGAATGCTGCTTCAAGTTGGCATTTATAGATTTTTCACCATGCTTTTTTCTTATTTTTGTTTTATTTATTTTTCTTAATACAAAGCATCTACATACATAGAAAGAATAAAATATTTTGTAGCTACTCTAAAATTTCGACGGGTAGTAGACTCCGATAAAGAAAAAAAAACTATAATGTCTATTCGATGCACTTTGTAGATACAAAAACTTATATTTTAAAAGTTTTAAGCTAGTACGTATTACAAAATGTATCCTACACTGTCAAATGTTGAACTATTTGCCCTGGCCACTGCTGTTAGATAGTGTAATCGTCATTGTTTGCCACATTATTTTATTTGCTCTACACAAAGCCTATTTTGACGGAAAAATTTGACAGAACATTTCTTCAAATTATCTATTATTTGTCAAATATTTGACAATATGACATACAAGCTTTAAACCTTTGCCTTTCTAAATACTTTATCTGCCTGAATTAAACGTTATTTCTTTGTTCTTATTACAGTTTTGGAAAATTTTGAAAAAATAAATAGTGATGAGAGTATCTAGTATAGGTACTGTTCCAATAAACAACTATAGGTGGTTTAATCGGATATGACCTGCCGGAGGATAGGGTAGATTATTCTTAGTTGTGTTAGGGAATGTATTAAATGTCAGCTTTAAATACAGCACACATATCTTTTATTTTGACCGTTATTTACAAGCTCTATTTGGGGATGGGTGCGCCAGTCTCTTGCCATGTAGTTAAAGATCCAATCAAATTCATATAATTTCCAAAGATAATTAATTTTAATTTTATCTATTTAAGATCACTTAAAAAGTGCACTGAAGTAAAAATAGAGTTCTCCACACATGCTCGACGTATGTACTCATATATAGTTTAAATAGGTGTATTTTATTGAGTCCGTCGATCGAGAATCGAGGGGCCAAGGAAACACCGGCCCTATAGGCAATAATTATAAAATCATAAAAACATCCACGGATTGATTTATTGGCCCAAATTGAAGATAAGCGATCCCAAATGAAAATACCGCGCGACGGCCATAAGGAGTCTTGAGAATTGGACAATAAAAAGAAAACAGGCCGCGCCAATAATAACGAAAATTAGTCCGTTCTCAAAGTTTTATACGTTTACGTAATAATTGTCCATATATGGCCTACAAGGGACTAGCTAACTATAGTTGGCTATTGTTCGAAATAGGTGAAACGGAAGAGTTTCTTTTTTTTTATCCGATTGTCGGCCTAATTACACCTCTCTAGGTGAATTACGCAAACCTCCACAATTTTTGGGTATAGACGGAGGGAGCACCCATAATGCCCACCTATTCCGACTTATTTTTTTTTTCTGTATTATTAGAATTTTTGTTGTTGCTCGAGTTGCTTTTGTTGTTGTTGTTGTGTGGTTTGGTGTTTTTGTATTTGATTTTTTCGTGTTGCACGGTATTACGTCGTTTTTTTTTACCCGAGATTTTTTAACATTGAATTTAGTACACTGTTGAGTAAGAAAACGCACGCAGACAGGAAAAGGCCTGCCATACGTTTTCCAAATCACTAAACAACCGACTAGAGAACCAACCGTGCTGTTTCCGGTTGAAAAATCCGCCATACAAAAAAAATAAATAAAATAAAATTAAGAAAGAAAAGCCAGCAATGTCAGATGATGGAACTGCGAGGCCGTGGTACCGCTCGCGGAAGAGAAAAACATTTTTTTTTTAATAAGTAATTAAAAATTAACATAAGTAATTAATTGTATTTTGGAATTTTCGCTTCAATCTTCGATGGAATTTTTCTTGTAGTTTTCTGGGATTTTATTTTATAGTTTAATGTCCGGAAATATTTTTTTCAAAAACTATGAAAATAAATCAAACGTGTGGGTGACCAAAATCACACAGCCTTGACGCGGATTCATTGTTTTTTTCTTAAGCTTGTTAACAAAAATGTAATCCTATTAATTAGACTGAGCTTACTGCCCACACGGTAAAGAATGACTCTAATTGAGTGCATTTATTACCATTAGCGGTTTAATTAAAATGAAAATTGTAATGTTGAAAGCACAGGTTTAAATTAGCGGTGATGCACATTTAAAATTAAGTTTAAACTCATTTCCTTTTTTTTCTGAAATTAAAATAGTGCCTTTTTTTGTTCAAAAACTTTTATTTAAATCAGCACATGAGAGGTAAGGTGGTTTAATTCAAAAATTATACCAATATGAGTTTCGTTCAGGATATGGTTTAGCGTAATAAATTTTAGCTGCCGTATAAAATGTTTGGGTACTGATCTTGCAGTACTGATTATTTTCATTGTACATGAATTATGTTCGGAACAATCCAGAATGAATACTGTCGTCTTTAATTCAGATTTTGGCAAGTCAATATCTTTTTTCAGTACTGAATACGATCGGATAAAAATTTCCAAATTTCTATATCATTGTTTTCTTCTCAGTGTGTGAACTACTTACATGCTGAGTATTGAGAGTGCTTCCAACCAATTTCAGTTTTAATTTTTTTCGCAATCCGAAGCTAGAAAAAATCCCTCATTTTAAAACTGACTCAGATTTAGCGTTTTACAACTTGGCGTGTGCGAGTTCATTAAGTCAGTACTGCTCCGGTATTTGTAGAATAAGTGACTTCCGATCGAATTCCGCTGGAGTACTGGTATGTAATGCTGGCTAGAGAAAACATTTTCAAATCTTTAGTTGTTGAGTTGCTTACAAAAAATCTTAAATATACGAATTTCAGGATATGCACCTATACTCTGTCCAGCTTATACAACTCAAACTAACTGAATTCGTTCACTTTAATCATAAAATGCCGGAAGAAATGGAAACTACTTCGCCATATAGCAATCATCTGCACAACACAATGGTACACTTCTCATATTGTATGGTACTTACTATCCAAGGCCCACTATACTCTCGTATACATATTTTGCGATATATAACAATATTTTTCAATTAGAACTTATTCTGACGAACATAATTCGATTATTTCGCTCGGACGAAGTTTCGCTAACTCTGGTACGATTCGTTTTATTGTCGTATAGTCGTTGGCGAATGGATCCTGTTTGCCGTAAAACGTTATGCATTTTCTCATGTATTGTATTTTCAATGGATCTGACAGTGCTTTTCCGTCTACACCCCACACATTTGGGACTTGCAGAAAATTCTAGTATACACGTATAGACAGTGTGGAAATTTCACGTATACTCGGAGCCTTCAGGATAGAAAAATTGTTTGCCTGGACTCGTGGATACGGGGAAAAATCCAACTCTTCAAAAAAAAAATGTAGAAAAAAAGGACTTTCACCATATCGTCATAACAGTGGTGAAAAAGCAAACAATCACAAGTCCAGAGTACGAACAAGAAGGACCATGAAAATATAGTAGAAGCCCAAAGGAATTGCCGGTGACAATGTTAGGTTGGCCACTTTTTTTTCTCCGTTTTTGCTCCCGCATGTTCTGGTCTATGATTTGTATCCTACGATATTTCATTTTGTTACTATGTTGGTTGCTGGGTAGTGTGGTTCGTTTGTAACTTTGCACCTGACTGAGTTCAATTCGATAAATTAATTGTTTAGTTGGAAGAATTTTCCCATTTTTTCTCATGTTGGGTTTCGTAATTTTCGACCATTTTCCTTAAATCCAGTTTTAGGAACCTTCATTCGAATTAAGTTCTTAATCCAAATTGGACCAAACTGTTGACTTATCTAGGTATATGTTGCCGGTCTGTCACCAAACCACCAGCTGGAAATAAAGCTACTTCATAATAGAGAAGTTTGAGTAAATCGTGTGATCCAAAATTACCAAGCCAACGATTAAGTACAAGCTTCGGGAATTCTGTTCGATTTGATACGAATTTTCGTCAGCTAAAAATCAATCAAATTTGACGGTGATACGAAATATAATCCAGTCACACCTAAAAAAAAGCCCAAGTAGAATGTTCTCACAGAATAGAGCTGTTTTCCACAGCTTCCAGTTAGGTGTTGGGAGGTTGTTGTTTTTCTCTCAACTGATCAAGTTGCATGTAACAATATGTTGATATTTAGTATGAAGGTAAAAAAAATGAGTTCAATATCTTTCAAAAAAACCTAAAAGCTCAATTTTAAATTGAGTTTTTTGTACAATTTCTCTAGGCTGTTTTATGATATTTAAGACTCCATAAAATGAATTCTTGCTTTATTTGTTAGTTAGATGTGAAGAGCAACAAGGACCCAAGGGTATGACGGAATTAAGTATTTGTTTGTAAAAATTTTACACACACTCGTAGTTTTTGTCCACTTAGGCCCGTTCCTACGATCGTCAGTTAAATTTTAACCAGAACTTTAACAGCAAGTTTTGGATGAAAATCTGTCAGTTAAAGTTCCAGTTAGAACGTTACTGACGATCGTAGGAACGGGCCTTATTCTTTTTAATGTTTACCGAACACATGTTACTTTACTCTTTTTAATAATAAAGTATTTTCTTTGATTTTATTCAGTGTACAAATATCTAAAGTACACAAGTTATCAATAAATCAGCATCAAGAGTAGCTACAATTACATACCAGAAACTAAGAATAAATGTCATTATAAAATCAAATAAAATTATTTAATAATACAAATATACACTCGCCTATCAGATTCCCTATCATAAAATAGATAAATTCCAAATAAATTATATTAGAAACACTTTTTTGTAGTTCAGATAAATATTTAATTTATTTTTTTTCTTATCTTAATTAACATACGTAAAATTTCATGTTCGATGAAAATTTCGTAAATTACCTATACTTTGTATAAAGATTGAATTACGTTATATCTCAAAAACCGGTAAGATAACTAACGAAAAAACTTTAGATAAATGATTGGAAATCAATAAAAGACCACCTGTATTTTATATCAAATTAAACATTGCATACTCAATTGATTTCCGAAGCGATATTTTATGATAGTGCGCAAGCTAATGACGTTCGATATTTGCATATAGACTTAGACGTAGGCGACTTTCAGAATGTGTAACTTTCAAATTTCTTAGACATGGCATAAATTTTCATTAATGAGAAACATACCGTGATATTTTCGGAAGCCGATCATATCTATACTGCGTTTAGATAAAAGATTGATTTGAAAAATAAATTCGGGCAGACTGTCGAGGTGGGAAAATACTTTGGAACCATGAACATATGCGATATATGGTAATCTTCTAATTTTTACAATAAATGGCTAAAAGATTTGATATCAAGAATACTAAAAAGTTGAAACATACAAAAGGCAGTTAAATACGGAAGTGGAGATAAAACAACGAGTCTGGGGAGTTGCATCTCAAAACATATTATTTCTGATCACACCACGAGATATGGTGGATTTCGTGAGAGTAATACAACCCCTTTATTTTCTCTTTAAAATTTAATAGATACTATAAAAAAAATCTGAAAAAAATAAAAACCAGTTTAGCATCTATCTTATAAGACCTAAAAGATATATTGAGAAATTCGTGGTAACATATGCAACCACCTGCACTTAGCATTTGAATATCAAAAAAAACCTTAACACTAAAATAAAATCCATATCACATCTAAAAGAAAATCTATATTGACCTAATAGATATGTCAGAATTCGTGAAAATATATACAACCCTCTAACATCCCCTCAACCAAAAAATAAGGAAGATCTAAGGACCGTTCCTACGATATGTTTTCATAAGGCTTCCGGTTTAATTTTAACTGACGATCGTATAGTAATAATGGCCCTAAGAGATGTGACAGAATTCGTGAAAATATATATGAGCACATAAGTTGAAAATTTTGTTGTTTTTTTAAAAGGATGCCAATATCAATCAAAAACACAATTTTAACTTCCTTCTATAGTCGATTTCAGTGATATAAAATGTAAATTTGAAATTATAACAATAAATAAAAATAGCCTACTTCTCCCCTCCCACCATCACCCTGCATTTAAGAGGTTGAACTTACTAGGTGAAGGGGTTTAGGAGTTAAGTGCTACGTATTTCTTACAGTGTGACGTACTTACAGATGCGATAATTAATGTAATCATTTTTACCGGAGTAATAATTCCTCCCTCTTGAACAATTAAAAAATATACCGCTCTACAAATTAAAATCAACGCATTATCAGTAATCATCACTTGGCTAACCAAAAAGGAATTGCACTGACAAGGAAAAACGGCCTCGTAATGAATTTATATTGACCCCACACCCTCCTCACTTGGCCATACGAGCCTGGGACCTAGTGGTGACTTTTTCCTCCTCATCCTGTTTCATATCTTCCCTTTTTATCGGTATAGCAAAATCCTGAATTAACAAAAAAAAACAGCTCCTCTTTGCATAACTCATTGTATAGCATAGAAAAATAGGGATACGTTGTGAAAAACAGGAACGAAACCAACAAAACGCTCAGATAGCCCGAACAGAGTTTACCACGTCGGATGTCATTGGTTTGGTCTTCAGTATGTAGACCTATGCTATTACTACCCCATGGTAAATTAAAATGTTTGCCACTCGAGAAAATTGATTTATGGTACCGGTTGGCAGCTCGCGTAAGCCTTTAATAAAATTACTCTGTGATATGTTAGTCAAACTAAAGCATATGTGGATATCACCATACTAGAGACATATAGCACTGTAAGATGCGTGCAGATTTCTACATACAATTCGATATTCATATGAGGCCCAGTCGGGTAGATCCTGAACAACTCTATACAATATAAACAATTAGATAAGCCTGTTCAGCAAGGACTTGATTTTCCAATGCGTACACTTATTGTGCACTCATAAAGCGACATTAAAAGACATACATCTATCGACATATAGTTCGAGTCTTGTAATAAAACGGGTGAGGTCTACTCAAGGATTACAAATTTGTACGGGTTGAAAAGCAATAAGTCCCGAAAGGGTTAACGCGTCATGAATATTCAATGGATAGCCATTAAGTGCCTTTACTTTCGAGCCCCATATCCTTTTTTCGGGGTTCGCATCTTATAATGCTCGATACTCGAAGTCATTCAGTTTCATGTAATTCGCCCTCAAATATTCGTAACATGAACTCATTCAGACATTTTCATTTTGGTCCTTGTTCTATCGTACGGAACATCGGAAAACCGGGCGTCTTGTTGCGATATTAGTTACGTATTTTCTCATCCCCTATTTGACAAAAAAAAAATCTGTCCCATCTATGCGATTTTAAGCCTTTAGTCGTTTGACACGCGGCGACATCGAAGCATTCCGGGTGGATTTTACATAAACACAAAAAAAAACAACCATATTATACCCGTCGACATTGTCTGGATAGCGATGGTCTATCCGATTCCGGACTATCCGGCAAGGATATTCATACTTAGCTCCCTTTTTGATATTCCATGTGGCATCTTAGTGTCGCAAGTTGTTGTACTATGGCTATGTAGTGATTGAGACGAACTCTGAGTTTTAATATCCGGACTAAAGTTGTGAACCATTTTGAATAAATTTCCGAACTATATGAAGGCATCGTTTAATCTTAATTTCCTGGTATTAAACCTCCCCCACTTATCCAAGATGGCGAGACGGTATATGTAGGTATATCAAAAATTCATTCAGTCCGTCGAACGAGGAACAATCAAGTTCTATGAAATTAAGCCAGGAATTATAAAGGCCATCGAGAATTTTACATCTAATCTTCCGCCGATTGGACCACTTTGCTTCGAGTCTCGCTATAGTTTGGCTGAATATCACCGCTATTAATCAATGTCAGGATCGAAAATCAATCAAATTGACTGCAACACACTATTAACATCTCGTTTTATTGCTAATAATGTAGTTGTGTCGTATCTTCACGCTTTTGCATTTAACTAAACTGACCATCGCGTCGAGCCACATAAAGCGGATAGGCTAGTTTTCCAGGGGCAGGTTTTACGTTTGGTTTAGAGCTAAAACGGATTCCGGTCATTCAGAAAGTCCGTGTTTAGAAGATCAGAAGTTTTGGTGGTGTTGTTCTTACAAAATTTCCAACACCATAGCAAATTTAGCATGTTCCGATACAAGGATGGTGATTCCTATGGTTTTTTCCTGTTTTTTTTTTTTAACAACAATTTCGGCCTTAATTCTAGGTAATAGGGGCCAGAGAACGAAGTGAGCTGAATTAGGTGGATACCTTGATTTTACCTATACAAGGTGTGGACTATGCATATAGTCGTTAATGCTATACACCAGGTTGTACGAAAACGGATTATTACTGCGGTGGACGAATACTGTAATTATGATGATTTATTGCTGTTATTAACGAATGAATTTCTGATATGGAACTGACGTTGGCTTGGAGCTATTATACTGTGAGCTCTACTTCAAATCAAGACTGTGTTTTTTTCGCACGATATTTAAATAGGCGAGAATGTTATTTACAACATACGACCAGCTAGATTTTGTGATTAGGTTTTTTTTGTGTTAAACCTCTTAATTTTCGGCTGCCGAATCACAAGATTGCAATCAATAATCTCGGCTTTATGGAAGGTGACCTTTTATTTCTGATCCGAAAGTAGTGGGTAATCACACCAAGGCTAAAACTAAGTCGACGGCAAATTAATAAAGGAATTTGTAAAAAAAAAAATTAAGGACAAAACCATGATTTTATCAGAATTCGTATAGTTAGTTCGTTAGTTTAGTTTAGTATAGAACAGTGATTGAAACCTATCCTCTAAGATTGAACCATACTCAAATATTTCGATTTAAGGTCACCCGTATTAAATGCGGGTTTCTGTAAGCACTTGCCATGTAACGACGGAAGTACTAGAATTGTTCATTAAATGAATAGAAGGAATTTTTCTTCATCAATTCGACTATAGTGGGTAAATTTAAATCATAAAATGATGCAAATTGTGAGCACATATATTAATATTATTGTTCTGCAAAAAATGTGCAAAATAAGAGCAAGAGAACTGTGAGCATTACTTATGCCTTTCAGATCTTAATTTTGGTTAATAAGGTTCAGAGAATATTTACCCTTAATTTAAGTATTAATATATAACTTTAGCGTGACAAATAAAACTAGTAAATATTTACAAAAAAAAAAATATTTCATTAAAAATATTAATTAAAATAAAAAAGATATAAATTAGAAATAAATTAGAAATAAATATAATCACCAAATAAAATAAATCCAACAAAAATAATTAATTAAGGTAATAAATAAAATGGAAATAAATAAAATAACGTCCATAAATAAATAACTAAAATATTTGTCGAATTTTTGGAGTTGTTTAAAAAATGCTGTTGCGCTACAAACGTTTACTGACCACATCATAAACTGGGCAGAACTTTATTATTTTTGGGTAGAAGTCCGGAACACGTTTATTACTGAGATACGGTTAAGGGGGTACTATTCTGTTAATAACCTAAAAAATAACGTTTCAAATAGCCTTCTGATTATTCTTCAAGTTTTCAGTCGAGCGAGTTTCGGACTTCTATACAAAAAATAATGAAATTACGCTTGGACTGTTGGGGTTGTCAGACTATTTATTTTTTAAATTAAAAACAGGTCATAGAATATCGTTCTTTGGATATCAAAAAAAGAATGTTCTGAATGTTAAAGTAAAAAGAATTCCTTATATCATCAGACCTAAATGATATGTCGAAATTCGTAAAAACGCACACAATTACTTTCGCACCCTTTTAGGGGTGGAATGTCGTAAAATCCCGAAAATAATTTTTAGTTCATTACATATAAAGGCCATAAAAATAAAACCACTTTGACCACATTAAACCTACAAAATTTGTCGGGATTCAAGAAAAACTGAAAAACTTTACACCCCTAGGTGGTTGAATATCGAAAAATGCTCGAATTGGGAATTTTCCCATTATATACGTATTCAAGCCCTTAAGAAGTGAAAACGGATCCGATATCTTATTACACCTAAGAAATAAATCGGAATTCATGAAAATGTATACAAACATATTACTTTATCACATATAAATTTGATATTGAAAAATATGGTAAAAGCCTAAAACGAAAAATGCATTTGATGACTAGACATGTGAAAAAATTAGTAAAAATGTGAAAAAAATCATTCCACGGACTATTTTTTACTCAACCCTTGTATACTAATGAAAATCTGTTTATTTTTTAGTACATCTACCACTTTCTGGCATAAACCGCTTACAAGTTTCAAAAAAGCCCGTACTTTTCTATGAGTATCCAGGTATGTATGAGTATTTCACCCCCTTACACCATCAGTCCCAGCAGTCGTATCACCAAAAGTTTTTTTTTCCGCTAGATGGAATACTTGGCCTAACTCCTGTAAAATTTTAAAGATTTGGTGCAGTTCTTTCGCCATAAAATTTTTTTTTTTTTAGAATAATGGCTATCTCCTATCAGTGCTCCTCCTTTCCTTTCTAAAATTTTATATTAAATAGACTCTACTCTACTCTACTCTGCTTTACTTTACTATGCTTTACTCTATTCCATTCTAATCTATCCAACTCTACTCTACTTTGCTCTGCTCTACTCTACCCTACTCTACTCTACCCTACTCTACTCTACTCTTCTCTACTTAACCCTACCCTACTCTACTCTACAACGTACAGCGGATAGACGGACATTTTTATGTTTATGTTTATGGTTTACTATTCCTAAAATGTGTCAATGTAAAATTTCAGGGTAGAATTTTTCTTTATATTTCAGGTTGATCTTAATTATTTAATAGTAGAAAAAAAAATTAAAGTGAAAAGAACAATGTAGGCAAAATCAGTTAAATCGATTTGGTATTTGTTATAATTGTTATCCATTACTTCGGACAATACTACGATTTTATATATGAACACTTAAGTTTCTTAATTTTAGTAGTATGAAAATTTCATAGTAAACGGACTCATTGGAGGAAGGCGGTTAATCTGAACTCAATAAATTTTATGGAAGACAAATATAATATGTTTCATTTCTGTTTAATACAATTCAATTATTACTAACTGAACCGAAAAATTACGCAACGTTATTCGACTCTGAAGTTATTACCATGTGTCTGTAACATTTACAATAAAAAGTTCTCTTGATATCCAAGAACCATGACGAAATCTAGCACTCATAAATCACATTTTAATCCCTGCGATTCTTGAGAATAATCCGAAAAGTCAGAAACACCGGAAACAAGTTCAACACGGAACAGCAAAAATTATATATGGCGGCTTGTAAAGATGAAATACCACAATTTCGTCATCACTTAACGTTAGTATAAACAAAACGTGTAGCAATATAAATCTAATTCACAAGCAACGGAAGCAACACTATACCGAAACCGTGAAAAAAACCTGGGGCTGAATCATTTCGGCCTTAGAGCGTAAGAGCAGCCTTACCCCTAAGAAACACATGTTTTATTTGTTCATGTATGAAATCATCAAGGAAGACATACCTAAAACAGTCTTTTTCGCTCTCGATTAAATCCCATTCAAATGTATGCCACAAACGCACATTTGCCAAATATTTTAAACAAAAAAATAATAATAAGGAAAATCAAAACAATTCTGGAATAATAAAATTTGAATTGAAAAATTTTCACCGAATAATAATCAGAGATGGAAAATCTCCGCAGCACAAACTTTTCATTTTCAATTTGGTGTTTGAGGGCGGTAGGCTGCTAGGGGTAAGGGTGTCAAAAGTATCATCCGGAATTCAGGGAAAAAAATAAATTTTCAAACTTTTTTCACCCACAGCTCGAAAGCAAATACGAGAAGGCCACGGAAAAATCGTTGAAATAAAACTGAGCCTTTTCGCTTTTCTCTTGATGGTTTTTGGTGGCTGTTGTTATTTTTCCCGTAGCCGGGAAAAATTATGAAAAGCTTATTATTCATATTATTCATGTATTCAAGGAATATAAAGCAGAATAGTCGTGGGTAAGGAGCGAACCTAAAGCACACACAACAGAAAAATAAAGAGTTTTGTGGCCACCGAATGTCACATCTCTCGGTGGGTGACTTTTATCCCTTTTGTGTGACACAGGGTGGTGACGGTATAAAAGTCGCCCAGGATGCGGCAATTCAACGAATCTTAGGGACGGTGGTGGAATCACGAGCCTAACTTCTCGACGCGACTGGTGAAAAGGATGTGGGGTGACGAACACACAAAGTAAAGCAATGGGAGCCCCATCATGTAAAACCGGAAACCGGGGCGAAATTCCATGGAAATGAAAATGTTAAAAAAAACGGAAAAACCAGCACGCGGATATACGCGTCGTTTACCAACAACAAATCAAAAAACCGAAGGAAAAATATAAATAATGAACTTTCCATTCTTGAATGACTTCATGACAGCAAAGGACTTAAGGTGGCAATTTATTTGTGTTTTTTTTTCTGCGCCCCATTTTTTTTTTGTTGCCCGTCATTCCATAAACTGCGGAACCCGCACTCGTCTTGACTCAACGTCGCGTTATTTAGCTAAACTCCGGCTCAAAAGTTGAATCGATTCAACGACACATTCCTTCGGTATCGCATATGAGGAGTTCTTAAAACCTAAAAGAGTCTTTCGTATTTTTAAACTGTTTGTCGTCTGTCTGGACTTCTTCGCCGGATAGAATCCACTTCTTCGTTTGGGAAAGATGTTTGGATTTTTATTGCTGGCAAGCGGAATTCCCCGAAACGGTGGTGATGAGGCTGCAAAAACGATTAAAACGCCATCTTTTGAAGGACAGAGTCAGAGAAGAGAAAACGAGCTTCGGGAAGGCCTAGAAATACGACATAGTTGTTGTTTTTTTCTTTCATATGACACACAACAAACAACACACATGAGAAGGAGGTGATGCACTCCTATAAGTTCCTCAAGACAAACCTAAGATCAAAACATCAAAGCGGTTCATCCAGAACGCTATAAAGGGTACGCGCAATACACGACATAGGGAGTATCTTTTCTACGCGATAGAATTTGCAAATATTTCACAAGTTTGCTAAAATAGATTCGTGTGTTGTTGAGAGATACTTTGTATTTTTCCTAAGCGTTCGCATGAAAGGGACTGTGAAATTACTTTTCGGGAAACAAATTGATATGAGAAGACGATATAATTAGCTTGTAATAATGGGAAATGAACGAATAGAATCTTATTCAGCTTGTGATTCGTAGGGTTATCTTAAATGAAAATAACAGAACGGCGAACTGGGTGGCAATTTAAATATCCTTCAAAATTATATTTATAAGCGAGCAAACATCATTAGTTTGCACTTATTGCGACAAATTATGTCTTTGTTAATCGTAAATAGAGTGATATGTGATGTGAAAATATGTCTCACTTAGATGAGACGTTAGTGATTCTTTTACGATAATTTGGGTTTGCTGTGACTATTCTATTTTATTTTCATGGATAAACCTACCTACAGCGAAAAATAGTAGCATAGGACAAATCAAGCCGATTGTTAAATTTGACGAAATTATTTGTTAAATTTGACGAAATTATTTGTTAAATTTGACGAAATTATTTGTTGAATTTGACGAAAATATTTGTTAACTTCCTCAAATTTATCAGTCAAAATTTTATTTCTGAATAATAATTACGGTTTTATATTTTTTGAATCGAATCGAATCGAATTTCATGATCATAATGTTGAGCTAACCCTGCCAAAAACTCACGCTACTTGCATAAGAAGACGCAGTGGAGCAAACGTATCGCAAGTGAATCATTTATGATACATCTCGGTGAGACATATAATTTCATGTGAATTCACTTACGCGTCGCAGGAGAATCACTGATCTTTCCGTTGTTCTATTCGTAAGTGACTTAATTAGGAGAACGATAAGTCGATTATCTACTTGACTCGTATGTGAAGCATCTACATGTCCTTTTTATTGCTGTGTCGTTTTCATTTTTCTATAGTTCCAGTCAAGATTTATGACTTGTTTGTTCACATTTTTACTATTTGTTTTTGCTATTTGATAAAAGATGCCAAACGGATTTTGAAAATTTGTTGACAACGACTGTAGAAGAAATACATTCTACATTCTTTAAAAATGTTAATTATTTTCCTTCAATTCAACACTTGGCAAACATATGCATTAGACCGACTAAGATTTCAGCGTAGGATTTTACAAATGAACGAATTACTAAAAAATATTTAACTTAAGAAACAAAAATTTTCTTTGTCTGCAATATACAATATATATTTTACAGCAAGGAACTCTACAGATTAATTTGGAATAAAAAAAAAACAAATATACTAAAGAATGGGATTATTTTTAAGCAGAGCATTTCCGATTAATAAAAAATTCATGATATATTCAGTTTATCTTTAATTTTTATTGTTTTGTAGATAAATTCATCTTACCAAAATATAGAATACAATTAGGGGGTAGTATTTCAAAAATCAACAATGTTTTTATTGACGCCAATTTAAACAAATATATTTGCACTCATTTAAAAGGTTAGCGGAAAGGAAGCGTTACAAGTGTTTTTCTTTCAATAACAAATGAAAATTTAATATTAAATAGACTATAGACTCTCTATTTTATATTAAATAGACTCTACTCTACTCTACTTTACTTTACTCTGCTCTACTCTATTTCACTCTATCCTATCCAACTCTACTCTACCTTACTCTACTCTACAACGTACAGCTGATGGACGGACATTTTTATGTTTTGCTATTTTACTCCAAAATATGTCAACGTAAAATTTCAGAGTAAAATTTTTCTTTAAATTTCGGGTTGAACTTAATAATTTAATAGTAGAAAAAAATAATAAAGCAAAAAAGAACAATGTAAGCAAAATCAGTTAAATCGATTTGGTATTTGTTATAATTGTTATCCATTACTTCGGACAATACTTCGATTTTATACGAGTATATTTATAGTGTTTTTCTTTCAATAACAAATGAGTTAGTGGAGTAAGGAAGGGATGCTCACGTATTTGATATCGAATTGCTCTCGAAAATTCCAAATTCGGTGTGTCCATTTAATATATTATCATGTTCGGATGACTCCCAGGTACTGATCTTACAGTACCGATTTTTTTTTTAATTGCATAAAATTTAGTTCTAATAGTTGCAAAAAAGAACAGAATTCGATCTTTACAGGAACAATAATTATTTTCAGTACTGAATTCCGTCGGAAAGAACCTTTAATTTGCAAATTTGTTTCTTCTTTCTCTACAGTCAATACAGTATAGGAATTCCATCAGTACTACTATTCGTTGCTAGTTCTGCTAGTATTATTTTGAGTTTCAGTACCAAAACAGAAATGAAAAGTGGACGGGGTGACAGAACTGAGTCGTGGAGTTTTATGTTTGTGCATATTCTCCGTAAGCAAGAAATTGGATGCTGTTTCTATTTGTCTTCAAAGAAATATGTATCAGGTGATTATTTTTCAGTGATAAATGTTATTTTTCTCCAATAGCTTTATTAGATTATTCATGCCGTTCATATTAAAATATTAAACCATAATTTTTGTTCTTTTGGTTTAGATGATTTTTACAGTGTCTGTGTCTTTATTAAATTTAATTTCAGTACTGTACAGGGCTCCCAAAATTTTTTCTATACAGTATTCGATTTCAGTACAGCTGGAGGACCTATATTTGATGTTAAGTCACATTCTGATTATAGAATTCAAATTCAAATTTATTATGTCGTGAACCATATGATTACATGTACCTACATTAGTAGTAATAGTTGATCAGGCTTGTGCCTCTACAACAATGGTTGGAAACTTAAAGCTAACAATGGCTGTATTGAAATAAAATTAATTAGATTGGCTTGAAGGAAAATGGAATTTAGTCACTACACTAAATGTTTCGAGTTTTGCGTTTTTCAGTACTGGAAGGGGGAAAGAGTTCCGCTCGAATTCCGCTGGAGTGCTGATGTGTTATATTTGTCAGTTATTGTTGGCTATACAGGAACTGATGTAAACTAAATGTGATTAAATTTTTTTTTACATAATAAAATTTTTTTTTTTAGGTTACAATTTGCTTTAATTCAAATAAGCGTAGGGCTCTATCACACATATTAAACCTGGAGCATTTCTTGTATTCCTTGGAATAAGATCGAGCTCTCATAAACGGGAAATCCGGTTCGTAGATAGCCGCAAATATTTGAAAAATTCGAAATAGTAGCCCAGCAGACAACAACGAAAAAAACCTCCATCTACGTATATTTACAAATTGAACAATGAAACATCTCTTGAATGTCCGTGAGGGTGAAATTTTTGTATTTTGTTTTTGGCATAGAAAATTTAGGGCGAACTCCTACCTCTACTGGAGCAATGTGTGAGCCAGCCGCCAGGAGCATTAAAAGCAGAAAGATCACTGGACCGTATCGGAAAATCTGTAGGGGGTCGAAAAGCTCAGGTTTTCTCAGTAACTCCCCACAACAGGAGCGTATAGAAAGGACACAAGAACAAAAAAAAAACAGAATTTATATTTTCCTTTCATCTCAGCACAGTCCTTATCATTTCGTTGGTTAGTCGGTATGGGCAAAACGCACATAGAAACCAAAGGTCTATAAAGTAAGGGTTGTATAGATCTAGTAAAGGAAAACGCTTCCCTGCACACCGTGGCATAGAGAGCTGTATTCGTTGTATGGAAGCAGTATTTGCTTCCATACTTCGCTGGGGTCTTTTGTTTTCTGTTTTTGACGTTTTCATTCCCGTAAAGCACAACCAACCCAGGACATTCAATATAATAATAAAACAACAACAAAAACATGGAAAAAACAACAATTTTCCGAGAGAAAACACAAAAAATAAGTACAAGAGAAAATTATGTTTGGAGTCCTACGGTGGACGGTCGAAATTAGCCGTCAACCTCACTCTTACGTTATAAGTCCGGTTTTATGTATAAAACGCGAAATTTTAGCCCACAGCGATAGCATAGTCCTTTTATGTAGCAGGACCGATAGCGTATAGTATACGCCAGACTGCACAGCCCATTGCTACAACACCCCCGCTCATATCCGTTAAGGATGTTTCCGTACCCATATTACAACACTATACGTAGCCCGTCATAAGCTCATAATTTATGATCCTGGCATACCTATTTCAATTATTTAATCAATAATATTAATTTTCATATCATATTTTGTCGTAAACAATATAGAGACGGTTCTGCCGGGGCCTGATATGTTGCATCGAACAGGATCTATCTATAGATAGTTGGTAGGCTGGTGTACCTATCGCAGACAATTTGATGGCCAACAATCGAATGGCCACAATACAGTCAGTCAGTGTGGAGAGTGGATATCTTTGTGGAGTATGCGGTATATACACAGTAGTCGGCATTTCGGATTTCGGATTCAACATTAGCATACATTCCTACATGCAACATATACACAATACAACATACCGCACTCTAGTTGTCCGATGCCCGACGTATCTATAGGCGACTTTGTCGTCTTGTTACCTTGTGAAATGTCATTATTGTGTGCCAGTTTATGCTTTGCATATGTGCGAACGTGTGTAACATGGACAATGGGGCTTATATGGGGATTGGCGATACCAAATGATGATTTCAATTGAAGCGAATTTCTGGTCCGCACATGATGTTGTCAGATATAGAGAAACCCTGTGCGAATTCTATGCTACGAATTGTAATGCGGACTATACGAGTAGGTACATTGATACCGAATATCGTTATGCATCTAGAATTGTAGATACTCGGTAGTCATATCGAACCGGTAATGGAACTGATGTTTCGACAAATTTACGTTTTCAATGGTTTTGTCGTCTCTCTGTTTTATTTTTATTTTATTTAATTGTCATAGTATTTTGAGTTTTATACGATTATTTATGGGTAGTTTTGACGGCCTAACAATGTTTTACAATTAGTGGATAGAATGTAAGTGAAGTATCGCACCTGGGTCTGTTCTTGTACGTGTTATTTTCCACACTTAAGTATCTAAATTTTGACCAAGGACGTGTCTATGGTGAAGGCTTTCAATCGATGTAAGAAGTTATAGATAAATGTTTCCAGGTGGGGATGTTGATATTACCTATAGATTTTTTTTTAACTAAACAGCTAGTACCTGATTAATAATTTTGGGATATACGAGTATTTTGATACTAGCATTGTCTAAAGCCTATATTGCACTCAAATCAAATATCAAATATTTGACTATACTCGCTGGTAAATGCAGGGGGATATTGTAATCGTCAAATTCTTGTAATTGTTTTTTGTTACATAACGTCTATTTTTGGCGCAAAAAAATTTGACTGGATTTTTCGTCAAATATTTGACGGCATGACAAACTTGTGGGAAAATTTTTGTCATTGAAATAAATATATCTGTTTGAACAAATATCTTTTCTATGAAATAAATGTTACTTTAGAGAAGAAATAAAAATTAAGAAGTCTATGAAGAACCGTCAAAATATCAAACTATGCGACGCCAGTTTTTTCGAAGCTTCGTACACTCAAAGATAATAAAAAAGGGACTACATTTGGATTGGCGTTCGGAAGTTGGAACACAAAAATTGTCAATGAAATAATATTGCGTATATTTTCACGAATTTCGTCATATATCTTAGGTGTTCTGAGAGTGTTGTGTATGTTTTCTACATTTTTTTTTAAATTTCCAAATCTCATTAGTTATCGAATTTGTTTTGGCAGCGTTTTAAATTGTAAGTTGTTTTGTATTCAAGCTACTCTAATACGAAAAAGAAGTGGGTTCCTAACAAACCCGATTTAATTTTGATGCACTTCCATAGACTACTTTTTGTGAAATTTTTACTTCTAGTTGATTTTTAAATATGCTACTTTAGAGAGATGGTCGTTTAACGATTCCTTCAATGAGATACTCATTTTTGTAGATTTTACTTAATTTTATTAAATTTTAAAACTGTTTAATAAAGAAATACACATAAGTCGAGTCCGAAAGAGTTCTAAAAACTATTTTTGAATTTTTTAGTAGATATTAATATTATTTAGTCTTCCTTTTAAATCTTCGAGAAAAAGTATGCAACGCTTGAATTCTTCCTTGATATCAAAAACTTCAAAAACAAGATTATAGGCGATCACATAAAAGGCCGAGTATGTAAAAACTAGTTGGATGTAAGTGGTATGTCAGAATTAGTGAAAATGTATGCAACCCCAGACCACTTCCTTGGGGATTAAATATCAAAATATATTTCAATTCTTTGTAGGCGATTTTTTAAAAAGCCTGTGGATTAAAAACCAATACGATATTTGCTCAGACCTAAGATATATGACGAAATTCTTGAACACGATTTTAGCACTTCTACACCCTGGAAAGGAAAAAATTTTGAAAACTATTTTTATACGATTACACAAAAGCCCATCGAAGCTAAGACTTATTTGATATGTAATCACACCTAGGAGATATGGCGGAATTCGTGAAAATTTAAAAAATTCCAAAATGGTAATAGAATTAACTCAATATTTAAGAGGTTTGACAAAATTCATGAAAATATGTAAAACCACTCCAGTTTCTTTAATTTTTTCTTAGAACCTATCCACCCTTATCCCAAATTTTTTTCTGGTTAATTTTGTTGCAGTAACCTGAAATCAAAGATATTTAGATAATTTTCATAAATCTACAATGAACTGAGAGAGTCTTTAAAATTCAAATAGTGAAAAAAACTAATGTCCAGCTATTTATAGTACTGACTATCAAAAAATTTGGATGTCAGTGAACGAAGAAAATCCCTTAAGTTAATTATTGCAGGATAAATATAAAACCTAGTTCCTTGTTCTAGAACTCAGATCATATTTGAAAGAAACAATTTTTTTTCGGTAGATTCTTGTGCCCATTCAGTTAAAAAAAATACTAAAAATAATCTCGTGCTTATATATAGAAACCAAAACAGAATATAAATCAAAAAATTACATGATTTTTCGCCCAAAAAAAAACATCATGACTAATTTCTCCATTTCCTTCTTAATTTCACCGGGGTCTATAAAGTCGAGACTAGCTAATTTTGTGCTATAATCTTCACAACTTCAACACTTCGTTCCTTAAAACTTACACCATTCGTGAACTATACAGTCTAAAAGTGATCACGACTTGAAAATATACAAAATGTAATCCGACTTGTCGGTTATAAATCAATCAGTAAACTTTCACAACAATATGTCCGAACAACAAAAATAAGTTTTCTTGTATTATTTATTGCCCGGCGTATGTAATCCCGGCACCTTCCTTAGTTAGAATCAAACGCTACATTTTGCTGTTGACTTTCTCACGTCACTTAACGCTCTACCCTAAAACTAGCAAAAATTCAAAACTACCATTTATTTAAGTCGCTTTAAATAATCTGATAAAGTTGATGACAGATTGCCAACTGGGATGTCGACGTAATGCCGCAATTAAATGGCATTAGAAACGGATAGTACTACCGAATGAACCAATTTTTTTGTACAAGCACCCCTTTGACCAGATTGACCACTAAAGTGTTAAATACTGCAATTTATGTTGTCAGGGCTGAAGTACATACTAAACACGTTTACCCACAATATCCCAGATTTACGAAATAAACACACATACGAATTTCTATACGCAACGTGTGCGCTAAAGGTCCGACTTTGACTTGTCTGTCCGTACGGATTATACCAAAAGTCTTTAATTGATTTATAAACTCTTGAAGACAACCACTTGAAATTTATGTTCGTTGAATAATTCTACTTAGGGATACTTGAGAATGCCTTAGATTTTAATGCAGACAGACAACATATCGGTTCTCGTGTGCTGTGAAATCGTACGCGTTTCCCGACAGAATTCCGACATTAACAAGATCGCACCTTGTTAGCACTCAATACAATTGCTCGTTCCATGTATAAAACTTTGATCCTTTTTTTCTTCATAAATTGGAGCAATATTTGCACCCTATTTCACCCTTACCGGAAAATTGCCTCGAATCAGCCAAAATCACTTAAGTTTTAAAATTATTGTTATTCGGTACTACACAATCGACCTTCTCTCCAAAATGGACTTAATATTTTTGCGGTGTGTTAGATTTTGTGCCGCATTTACTTTACGACATCGTAAAATTATCTACAAAACTTGTGTACGGTGGGATGTTCTCGAAGAAAGTCAAAAAGGAAGAACATTTTATAGCGCCATAGTATACCATAGTGTTGCAGGTCGAGCCCTGGGCGAGGGTGGCATATATAAAAAAAATCTTTTCATTTTTTTTTATGTTCTCCGTCGAGTAGCTTAGTACAAGTACGTGAAGTTGTTAACGTTTTGGAAGATTTTATTGGCTTTTGACGGTACCTAGCTGGATTTTACAACCGTTTGCCGGCTACTCGACTTGTTGAATGTGTCAAGTTTATTGTCAATTACTTTGTCAGTTATGAGCACTTAATAGCTGTTTAGTGTACTCAAAAGGTGACAGTTTTATGTTAGGAATTAGCTTAATGGCCGGCGAGTGTCAGGTGTTGGTTTTTATAGGGTTTCAGTAAGTGGTTGGTGAATTGAAGGTGTTAAATTTGCATTTAAAATAAAAATTTTATTGCCTTTTAATCGCATTATCAAAGTATAAAAAAAAAATCTTGGTAAAGATTAGCAAAATAGTACAGCGAATCGAAAGCATCGCAAATGAATCACAAAAGAATCAACAAGGAGTAGTACTTGCATGTGTTCACATGTATATTCAGGTACGTCTCTTAATGTTGTGCAATCGTTAAAGGATCAATCAAATCGGTTGTAAGTAAATCATCTATTTGACTCGTTTCTGAAACATCTTGGGGTACGATATCTACAACTTGTTTAAAACAAATCAGATTTGATTCTTTTGTGTTTTATATCTTAATTTAAAATTCTATTTTTCTTCACTAAATTAAGGATTCTTGTGTTCATTTAACTTGAATTTAATGTAATTGAATTTTTTTCTTAATTTCATTGCTAGTCTTCAAAGTTGAGTTTCCATTACCTGAGGCGATACTTCCGCAAATTGCCGAAAGGGCGAACAAAATTTTTCAAAAAAAAATATGAAAAATTAAAAAAAAATAATAATAATAAAGTAAAATGTATAAAAAAAATTAATTAAGTTAAATTTAAAAATAATAAAGTAAAATTAAAAAAAAATTAGTTCAAAACTTCTATTATGAATGAATGGTTCGTGTCCTCATAGGGCACAACTCGTGTGGCCTACACATGGTCAGATTGAGAATCATTAACAACAATGCTTTTTGAGAACTCAACGGAACATTTCCTTCTCGAGTGTCCAGCTTACTGTTTTGGGAGAATGTACGTATACGGCGTCGATGTTATGAGGATGGAAGAACTCCGTTCTCGTTCCCTACCTGAGCTCTTAAAATTGAGGGAGGAGGACGATAAGCTTCGGTTAGAGACTGGGGGACTCGAGTGCAATGGGCAATAATTGTCTGAGTGCTCAAAACGCGCTGCATTGCGGCGTATTTTCCCGGCTTCAAACAATAACAACAACTTCTTTTATGTTCATAAAATGTGAAATTCAGAATCATGTTTTGAGGGGAACATTTGGCATTATCAAAATTAAAAAAAAAATGTTGACAAAAAAATTTTGGCTACTTTTGTTTTTTTTTTCACGTTTTCGAACTTGTAGCCCCAACCCAGGGACGTCATTTCAGTTTTTCCTAGGGGGGGGCAAGATGCTATGAATGTATATATTTTTAAATATATATTATATATAATATATGAGAAAAGAAAATTCAGGGGGGGGGCAAACTCCCCCTCCCCCTGTAACCCCTCAAATGACGTCCCTGCACCAACCCCAAATAAGCAAAACTAATTTTTATCCGCTTGACCGCCGTCATAAGTAAAAGCTTTTGACGACTTTTAGCTAATGACTCTTTTGAAATATAAAGTTTAAATTTGCATGGCGAGGTGCCTATTATAGTTTTCTGTTAAATATAGTTAATGGTTTATAAAATAGGTACATAACAATTTTGTACTTCAATAAAAACGCCCACATAAACATCATTGCTGTTTGTAAATGTCAATACCTCAGCCACGGCTTACATTTTTATCTTAAAGAAGATCAGGAACGCGTGACGTTTTCTGTTTTATTTAAATACAAAATTGTTATGGAAATATCCTCAATTTCAATGAAAAATTGTTCAGGTTTCAAAATCAATAGCACTCGTTTCTATATGTTTTAAATATTTAAATAATACGAAAACTTATTTTGGATTGGTTCTTTTTGAAATATTGAACCAATTAGAAATTATTCAAAAATTTACCTGAAATTATAAAAGAAATATATTGTCAACATTTTATTAAATATTTATTTGGGCAAATATCGGTTTATTAAAATGAAAACTATAATGAATAAAATATAGGAGGATATCGCCAAAAAATAGTGATTAAAAAGAAGGTATTTATATTTACACGAATTTCCCCATATCTTTAAAGGTGCACTGAGATCTCAAATAAGTTTTATAATATTAAACAATTTTTTTAAGCTTTTACGAGTTCCTAAAATAAAAGCATAGAAACCATTTTAATATTTTTTTATATTCAACCTCTATGGGAGTGTAAAAGGATTGAACACGTTTTCACGAATTCCACCATATCTTCTAGGTTTGATGAGAATTTGCATTACTTTCTATTTCCGGATGCGTTGTACATATGTAATCACCTGAAAAATATTTTCAGTAGTTTTAATGATGAGAGTTGAACCCCTAACAGGTTGTAACGAGGTGGTATATTTTTCGAAATTGAAACCTTAGGAGATAGGGGATTAATTTTCCAAATAACCTTTGTATTGAAACAACCAATGCTAGATTTCCTTTTGGATTGCGTCTTGGACTCAGACCCAAAATTGCACTTGGAGTTCTAAGGTTGTCAGTTGCGTTTGCATTGTACTAAAGTTTCGACCATACTGTTGGCAGATTTTTTTTCTACAGTTTTAGGTCTATTTGGAAATATTCTTCCTTAAAATTGTTGCAGTTTGAGTTCTTGGTGTTTTACGGAGCTCACTTTTAGCTTGGTTATTTTCTAGTTAAGTTAAGTTTTGCCCTATTTCTCCTTGGAAAACATCTTGAAATATGAACGCAACCATTAAAAAAAAATGGAAAAAATCTAGTTAAGTTGATTTCTGCTATTGAATTTAACCTCAAATTCGAAGTATGGAAAATGTAAACGAAATATGGACTTAAGTGTGTAGTCATTTTTCAAATAAAAAAAAAAAAAAAAATTTCAACACCTACCATATGTTTGAATAACTGGCTCTAAAGTAAGGAGGGAAATAAATTAAAGTTCGTATTCAGTCTTCCTTAATTCCCTTCCTAATAAAGAAATCGATTAGTTACCTGCAGTTAATTTTATTGAACTCTTTGCAACGGCCATAAAATCCAAAACTGCACTACTTACAATCGATTTAATCGCAATCTAATACGATCTTTTCATTTATTTTCGCCCTCGACATTCACGTAGACCCGCCAAGAAACGAAACAACCCCCTCATCAATTTCATTTCCTGCGAAATTCGCACACATTAAACTTTTGGTCAAGTCGACTTAACGCATCGTTCCTTTCGTCCTTCCGACCGAAATTTTCCATTCTTTTTTGCTCGATGTGTGCTTGAACACGAATGATGAAGTGAACCATTTAAAACCAAAAACGAACCCTCATGTTCTTTGCCATGTGCCGGAGAAAGTGTAAGGGCAGATTGAAATCAACCCCCTTACAGTAGTTGCACTTATACGTATTAAACTATTGTATACGGTTCACTCGTAGTATACGTACAGTAGCCGGTAGAATAAAAATGAGACGATTGCGAATTGCAACAACCACCATCGTCCGACGTCCGTTCGTACAACCAACTGTGTGTCGGAGGGTTGAACTTTTTCCATGTTCTTCGATTGATTGATGAACTGCAATAACGCACCCTTACGAAAAAAACCATTTTGTATAAGGAAATCTGAAATAAGAAGGACGACCAGGGGATGGAAGTTAAAGGCGGTTCCGACAAACTGCTTATACATGAGGGAAGAAAACAAGACAATTTCGTATTGAAAAATTTCTTCATCGAATTTAGACGTGTTTTATGTCGTAGTTTGCTCCTACGAAGGAGTCTTGCGCTCTATTTCCATTTTACACCCGTCCAATGCTCCGTCTTCAATCTTTTCTTCTAAAATTAAGTTTTCGATTAAAGATATAAATTTCAAACTGTTTGAAGTGAAAATCAATTCGATATCACGTCATAGGTTACGGATGGACATGTGAGCTGTACTCGTACATAGTCGGGACGTACGTATTTAGATTGCTTCAATTTTTCAATGAAAACACCACAATTTGCCTGATCTTTGAGTTGTCCTTGTTGCTGTATGAAAGAAAACAGGACACTTAAACCCAAGGACGAACTGAGTGAAATCAGCTTGCCAAGAAGAATATCTTCTGCGAAATGGGCTATGTCTTCGGAATGCTAGGCACGTATCCTTGGCATCCTTTCGACTATATCTTTTAGCCCAGCTTGAAATTAAATCGAATTTCTTTATAATGCATTTGGACATTTTGAATATATTTTTTGGGGAGTTAGTCGTTTCAGGCAATACTCAGTTTCCGGTATATTGGAAAATGCCAATTTCTTTCCGATCGGGTTATGTACAAATTTTCAGTTTAAAGTTGTTTGGATCATTTCAGAACAGCGGGCGGAAATCGCGAAGACATGGGGCGAAATTCACCCATCAAACCAATTTCGATCAATTTGTTATCCTTCCATTAATCGAATATTTTGTATAATTAAATTTTTTTCCAATTGTTATTGTTGTCGTCATTATTCGATCTACCCTCCGAATTGAATTTGAAATTAATTTATAGCTTTAAACTGCCTAGGGAGGGTTGTGAAAATTCAATGTCGACGGGTTTCGTTGGACACGAGAGTCATCCCGTTTTAATACTCACCCCGTACGGAAAAGATTCAATCTTATTGTTGTTCGGTTTCAATTCGAATTGTGTGTCCGATATGCGCATATCAAAGGGTAGTATATTCTGTTGACGGCGTACTTGAAATCGAGTGTTCACTGTCTACCATTTTAACGAAAAGTGAATTTGATTCAATTGGATTTTTGAGATAGGGTGCAGTCAGACCATGCAACTTTTTAAGAGTAGTGTAGGTGTGTGGTAATCGATAGAATTCGATTTGTACCGATACTTTATACCATTAGCGACTTTCTTAAGCTAAACACCAGAATAATTAAGATTTAGTTCGCAATTTTCAGCTATCAGTTAGTCATTAGATTTTACAAAGAGAGCAAAAAAATTTCTTGTAACAATAGGCAGTTCAATATTAATATCAATTACGAAGATTAGTAGGCAAAAAATACGGGGTGAATAGAACAGCCAGAAAAAGGTAAAAGATAGGTTTTGATAAATTTATTAATTTTATTTTTATCTATTTTCAAAATATTAATTTTTGTTGCTCTTTAAAAATCGACGAGTCGAGACGGGTCTTACCATTTTCACGAATTTGTCTTTTCTTCTGTGAAATATTGTATTAATTTTACTTCTACGGATTCTTCAAAGATATGTTAACCAACTGCTTACACGGTTTTTTTTTTTTTAAATTTCACTCTCAAGGGAGTGTAAAGGATCTGTAGGCATTTCACGAACTCATACATATCAATTAGCTCTGAAAAGAACAAGTTTTTAAATTCTCAACGTTTTTGACATAATCGTCAACTGTTTTCAGAATATTTGCTTTTCAAGCACTAGAAGGGTATTAAAGTGTTCCATGCGTTTTTTTACGAATTCCGCCATATCTCTTGAGTCTAATAAGATGTAGAAATAGTTTTAAAAAGCCACAGTGGGGTAAGCATAAATTGTAAAAAAAACACTTTTTGACCGATAAATAATTTTGCCTGGACCAAATTTTTGGTAACTTTTTTTTTCACAGGTTTAATTTAATTTTTTTAAATTTTTAAGGAGAGATAGGGTAATGCGGGTTGGAAAATTGAAAGTTGAAACTCGGTTAAAATAGATGTATTTGGAATTGTGCTAAATACGAAATGTTTGAGGAGAGAAGTAACAAATACTGGACCTTGAAATTCATACAACTCGTTGACCTTATAGACACCGACCCAATGGGAGCAAAATAATTAAATACGTTCGGTGATCGGCTAACAATGGGGGCGGGAGGGAAATTCAGAGGTATTTTATGTCGGATGAGATTATTTTAATTTAAATAGTTTACTTTTGTATATATCGTATTTATACTAGAAATGAATACAGGGGTGAAAATTCGTAGTGAATTTCCCCCTCCTCTCTACCGAAATCCTGAATTTTTGTACAGTAGTTACAGAATTCTAGGTGGTTTGTTGACGACAGCTAAGTAATAGTCAAAGATATGTCCTTCTTGTACATTACTTTCTTACGCTACAGTCCAAATCGGACCTTGGCCTCCTATCCTCTTGTACATTATTGGGTATAAATTGAGATCTTTACGACATTTATCACCCTATTCAATTGCTTCCAAGAGCTTCAAATTTAATTTTATATTTCTGCAAAAGATTTTCCATCGATGCACTTACAATGAACTTCAAATTCGCCATCGCTTATCACACCATTGTTCAATTAAATTTCACACGGATATTCGATTGTGGTTACAATACCAAAATATTACTTACACATACGAAAGGAATGCCAACCATTCCATATAGGTGCTTTGTTATGAATGAACGCGACACCCAACCAGAAAAAAATAAGGGCGCTTTGATTCAGCTAAAGATTCCTGCCAAAAAATGTAACATAAATCTTAAATTGACTTTTAGCACGTTTTCATATTTTTCACCCTCTATCAATGCTTAGCTTGGTGTTCTTCTCTCTATAGTGTTAATTTTTTTTTGTTGTACTTTGGTGTGGTTGACTCCCGACTACTAGTTACTGACTGGGGTATAGTGTGAACACGTACCATTTATATAAAATATATATCCTCATGGCACACATCCCAACATTCATGGGCCATAAATTATTACATTGCTGATAAAAACGCATTCCGATAATTTTTTTTTTTTTTTGATTTTCGCAAACCTTGTTCAATTTTTACTAGGGGATATTCCTGCTCGTATGTAGCTACCTCATAGTACCGGGTATATATGCGGAAAGATATCCGGGTAGCTAGCTACTATGCTGCTACTGTTACCAATCAAGAGTTATTATTATCTCGACTATTGAACGGCATTCACAGCATAGAGCTAGGGGGAAAAAAGCGGTTCTTTTATCCAACTCAACCCCGTGGTAAAGACAAGATGAGTGGTGGATTGAAAAATGAAAATGCTGGCCAAAAATTAAAATCAATTCAATTCAATTATTTTTGCTTTAAATCGGCTCATGCCGTACTGAAAAAAAGAATTCCACCCATAACCTTATATCGGGGCACACACTCACATCCGCAAGCTGGACCGTATTGTTAGCCCATGAATTGACTTTTAAACGCTATTACGCTTCTATAATTTTATCTATAAATCAACGTTCGATTATTGGATACGCCGTAGAGTTCGATCACAAGTTGTACGGAATGGTGGCAATGATTTTCGGTAGAATTTTTTTCCGTTTCGTTTCGTGTTCGGAGGTTTGTACGATGCACTGTGAATCAACCACAAATGAGGGCGCAAATTTGATATGCGGCCATACAAAAAGACAAAAATTAATGCTCAATGATATGGGAGTATGTGTAACAAATGATTAGCTGATCATAAATTATGCAATCGATGGCTGTAGATAATTCGATTTTGGGAAAAAAGGGATATTACCCCGTCGTTCAATAGACGTTATCATTATTATCAAGGGGATACAACAGTTCAAACCGAAGAGTTTCGAAATAGCGTCGAATTTGATCCAGTTAGTGCAAAGGGAAGTCGTTTCCTTCTTAGATTAAATTTTGTAACCACAAGTTTAAAATCTTGTCTTCCTTACATCGTCCTTGAGTCACGCTCTAAGAAAATCCGTCACAATAGTGTCGAGCTCCTCGCCATAAAAATGTGAATGATTTGTCGCCGCTGTCCACTATCGATGCAAACTAAGGTATTCGCACGGCCCATTGCCCATATAGGCTGAGCCTGATTGTATAAAAAATGAATGAGCGAAAATAATTAGGTTAACAAAAGTATTTGTACACTTTGAAGTCTCAAAAACAGTGTAAAGGAGATTTGATAATACTTAGCCTTGACAGCCTGGTGTGAATAAGTCAGTTGGTCATTCCAGAGATTGCGATCTCGATTCGCACCCATTTTCCATATTCCCTATTTCGATTACCTTTCGACATGAACCATAGTTTAAAAAAAAATTATATTTGAAAATCGTTCCCAACCCTACTAGGTATATCGGGGATGAAACGATAGTAGAACCCAAGCCCTTGAATTTTGTTATATTTCGATTTAAGCTTCTTGGCAGGTAACTAATAAAAAAAGAAGCTCTAATTTCCCTTTTTCTTTAACATTTTCCTAATTATGCACTGCTTAAAAAAAAAAATTCAATCAAAAATTTTGGGTGAAATTTTCAGTATATATAATCTCTTTTTCATGAAATTTCTGGTATTAGTAATTTCTATGTACCTTTCAACTCAACTGTACAACTTACAGGAAAAGGCTCGTAAAATTACGCACCATTTCATGTAAAATTAACTATGTTTACATATGTATGAATTGAAAATTACATTCTTTATCGTGTAATTCCACTAATCTATTAGAATTTTTGCTACGATAAACATGTAATATATGAAACCACGCATCGTTCGATTTTGTTTTCTACTGAAATGAAATGTTTCTATAGTGGCACAGTGCCTACGTGTGCCAACCCTGGGCGGCAAAAACTCAAATTGATCGACGGTTTCATTCCTACCAACAGCCAATTTTTTTTTAATATTAGAAGTATGTATGTAGAATTATGTATGTAGAATTATGTGTATCTTAAAAGGTACTAATTTTACACTTTTTTAGAGTGTAAATTCAAGAGAATATCCAGTAAATTTGCTGCTTTCGAAGTTGAAATTTACTAATTTCAAATTGAAATTTACTAACCGAAAATTGAAAATTACACTCAAATGTAAACTTTACCTGTAAAGGTTTCCTACTATTGAAAAGATGTAAAATTCATTGGATTTTTTTTTGCTGTGTGTATTTATATTATTTTTTAATAATTTCAATTTGAAGAGAAAATGACCCAAGTCGGAAAAATTGGGAGAGTTGAGAAAAAACAAAGATCAAATCAAATCTCACTAAAGATTGAAAACAGATTTTTTTCCATCACCAACCATTCAATCGCCTTGAATATGCCGACAGACACAATCGACTCCGAAAATTTTAATTTATTACTTTGTCACCTAATTAGAGCAAAATCAGCATGTCATAAAGAAGGACACCTAATAATTTGTGGTCATAAACATAAATAAGAACAAAAACCCTCCGAAAAAAAACCATTTCTTCATATTCGAAATAAATCTTTATCCTCGGAATTTTTATGACTTTATACTCTTCATGGTGAAATGTTACGCAAGGTCCTTTTCGGGTAGTCGTTCAATGCTTCAAAGAATAGGAAATTCTTTCAAAAAAAGACATTCTTTCAAGGTCTGTCTTGTATTTGGCACATTTATGCGAACCCGAAGTCTTACCACGATTCTTTAAAAGCCATAGAAAACATGAAAATTACTTCTTTTGAGATACCTTTGCGTAGTCAAGGACAACTTTCTAAAAATTTCGTTTCATTGCGTAAAAGGTCAACCGAAAATTACAGGGAACATACATATACCGACTTTTTTGTTTGAATTTGGTAAGAATAAAAAATTTACAATTATTTTCAGCGAAAAGTACAATCCAGTTTGTAGTTTCGTGTTTTCTTAAGCAGGTCAGAGTATTATTAGCGACGAAGTTCATAACCATCTTTAGTCGTTTCTTAGTTTTTTTGGTTTTTTCCGTACGTCTATTTGAAGATCCTACAGTATGTGAGATTCATTTCATATTTTTCATATTTTTTCGGTGTTTTTTTCGTCGTTGTCTTACTTAGAAATTGTGTTATGTCGTTCAAACAATAGTCACTTAACCTTAAGAAAAAAAAAACTGAAAGAGTTAAAATTTCGGGGTTTAGTAGCGAGCTTGATAAATTTTCTGGTAAAGTTGGTAGTCGAAATTATTTCGAAATTTTTGTGATGAACGATACAATTATGAGAGTACAATAAGATTTTGTTTGAAGGAGTGACGAATAATGGAAACATAAAATGAAATTTGCATATAAACAATAGAAATAACAGAACTGGTAAGTTATGACTATCTTTTGCAATATTTTCTAGTTATAAAAAAAAAACTTTGAAAGAAGGTTTCAATATTATCATATTTGGATGTTCAATTTTTAAAATTACTAGATGACAAAATAGCTAGATTAAATCCTTTGCAACTTTGAAGCTAATCATAGGTTTCTGTGCTGTTACAAGCCACCTTAACTACAATTAATAATGGTTTTTGAGAGGAAAACGAGTTTTTGCAATACAATTTGCAATTTTGAAATATTAATTTGCATTAAAATTAAAATAACCGCGAATTTAGTTGTCCACTTTTTTCTAAAACTATAAAATTAATTGATGAGCAAGCAGCATACTTTCTAACATTTTGTATCGAGTACTTTCACTCTGTATAATAAAAGTATCGAAAATGATTAGAAGACCATATTTATTTATCTATATTTTTAATATTAAAATTTATCGCCTCGTAATTAACATGGTTTTATTACAGAACTTAAGGTCCTTTAGCTCAATCCAAAAATGGATTTTTTTTAACATTTTCGTAGATAAACATGTGAAGAATATGGTACGCAAACGAATTTTTCGAAATCAACTATGTTGTATACGTGAGCTATCGTATCATTTAGGCACCTACAATTTGGATTTCTAGTGGCAAAAAGTACTAAAGGAAAACTTTAAACGTGTTTTTCCCGAAACTACGTTTTGCGAACTGGCATAAGTTCTAGAACTTGAACCCAATAAGCTATCTACTTAATTTTTTTTTTAGTTTAAAGTAAACTAAAGTCATTGGAGCTTATACCAACAAAATAGTGTAAAAAAAAATTGTTTCTATTTTTTTTAACACCTTTAAGATAAAAAAAAGCCTGAAAAACGAAACCTAAGCTTCGTATGCCCACCGTTTATTGTTAGATTGAGGTTTTATTGATTTTATAGGTATAAGCTCCAACAACATTAATATATTTCTGAAAAATTTTTGAATTTTTAAATTCGGATAAAATTTATGACTTGTACAGGTTACGCCAAGTGGACATCTATTTTAAAAGTGATGACGGCGCTCGCCATATAACTGGCCACCATGATATCATTTTGAAAAAAAGAATTTTGTTTTGTACTTAAATACTTATTAAATATCTTGCGAAAAAACCCAGCATTCTCTTTACATCTTCTAGGAAAAAAAATCATGTAAATTGCCGTATTTTTTGGTCAGCTAGAGGCAAATACCCCCTTAATTTCTCTTCTTCTCCTATTTAAATTTTTAGAACTTATTCAATTTTTTGGTGTAATATTTACTAGATGAAAAATATGTACTTTGAGAAAAATGTGGTTTCTGTGTATTTAACTTGATAAAAAATGGATTTACAATGAAATTATTCACAAAGGCTAACTGTTCTCGAATTTAAAAATTTCGCACGATGATTTTTTTAAAATGGAATGTTGTGTGAAAAAAGGCCCAATAATATTGAGGAAGTCTAGTCTAGTAGTTAGCTACCATTGCAAAGTTCTTAATAAAAATGGTTCTTATTTTTCGGGAAGGAGCGATAACTCGGAAAAGTATTGTAAATAAACGCTTTTTAAGCGGAGAAAGGGGGTTACTTAGTTACAATTATTTGATACAATTCGAAAGCATCAGAACTAAAAAACAGTATGAAATGAAGATATTGTTTTGGCTGCCATACAAAAGGCCTTAAACAAATAGTGCTTACATTTTTGATGAATTAACTTGAAGACTTGGTATTAGTTGGAAACGTGTTCAAGGTGTTGTATACCTAAATGCTGAAAAGAGGGAGTATTTGAAAGTAGCTGAAAGGTATTAGCTTCATAAAATTTACTCCCCCTTTCTTCAAATATATTTCGTATTTGATGCGCTTCACTTTTTGTAATGGAATTGCAACTTTTCCTGTACAGGATATTTTGCTGTGAATATCAGTACGGCTAAGGGATACTCCCTCCTAAAGAAAACATGCCCGTTTCCTTACCGTTTTGAATAAAATCCAGGTTTAAGGATTGTTTTCGTGTCTCCCATTAATATCAAAAGCTGATAATGCTTCTTAAACAGTTTTTTGGTATTTGGATGAATACCTGAACTTTAATAAATACGACTATAATATACGTTTAAACGACGTTTAATAAGACTCTGTACTTCTTTATACGACGAATCAGAACGAGCGATGTGTGCGATTTCATATACCATAGATGCATAGCCATTCAACTAAACTATCGCCCGATTAAAAATCTTTAGTCTGCCGATACTCTTCAACTTGACTTGAAACAGTGCGATAATCACTACGTACTCTGTCATAGTTGTTCATAAGACCGGTGAATGCAGTGCCTATTGACTAGTATTAAAGATTTTGTGACACTAGTAATACTAACCCATTTTAAAGTTGTTTCCTAGATCAAGTTACGTATATCCAGAAGTCGGTTACTTCTTCATTTATTTACTCGCGTAAACATACGAGTTCTTAACTCTTCTCAGACGAACGCTTCTCTAATGTCCTCATTTAACAAAAAAAAAACATTTCTCTTCTACCGTCTAGCAAATAATTATTTAGTTCAAATAAATATGCAACAACCTACTTATTATTTAATCCGACTATAAAAACATAAAATCTATGCACGCATTAAATCGTATCTTAAGTGAATGATGTGCGAGTTGCTAAACATTACATCATAAATATAACTAACATGCGAAGAGAAGAGTGCAATTGCAATAACAAGTATGTTAATTAGTTTTTGTAATTACCGAGTACGAAAAACAAACTCATTGTAAGGTGAACACACGCAATATAATTTTTTGCTGCGTGTGTGAGAGGGAGAGGGTGGTTTTGTTTACTAATAATTTTTTTTTTCGTTTCAAGAACCTCCTGATTTAAATTCAAACGCCAGGTACGTTGATTTCCGCCTTCGGAATCAGATTTGCCAAGTGAGCACGCAAGCCCAGCAAGTACTAGCACCTTTAGTGTAGATTCTTTGCGATGCGATAGTGAGTCTTCCTGGGCAAAATTGGTACCCTATGAAAATCTTTTTCCATTTTCAAAGTGCACCAGGTTTTCTCGAAAAGAAAACTTCGTCCCAACCGGCCGTGCCACATGTTTCCGGTTTCCTTCGAAATGTTTACCCACTGAATTTTCCCTCGGCTCCTCGATATTTTCCTTAGATGCGCGCGGTATTTGAATTATGCACTCGAAATTTATTTAGTCTTTCTTTTTTTTCAATAAACAGAAAAACAATCCGAACGCGTTTTTAATTAATGGCCGTAAGTGCGTTTCGTTCGTTTTTGCCGTGGGCAGGATATGGTGCGCAGTCCTGTGAGGGTAATGAAGGCCAACCCATAG
Source organism: Beris chalybata (assembly GCA_949128065.1). Classification (NCBI taxonomy): domain Eukaryota; kingdom Metazoa; phylum Arthropoda; class Insecta; order Diptera; family Stratiomyidae; genus Beris; species Beris chalybata. The sequence goes on from OX421894.1 coordinate 140,172,645, forward strand.
GGCCTACCTTCCATTCATGACGTTCAGGGGGAAGCCCTCATCAAATATTTAACAGGACATTAACTCGATCATTAGAGCACCGCATGTCACTTTGCCCCGTGTGTCCTTCGTTTTTAAAACAAACAGTGGATAAGCCGGGCCGAGGATATGAGGCGATTTAATGTCGTTTTTCCGCTTCACTTTCCCAGTTGACGTCAGTGAGCATATGAAAGTGAAAGCGCGGCGTTACGCAGAGCATTTGGTTCGTTCGATGACGACGTCCAAGTGCGAGAAGACAGACAATGCGTGTGCGAAGGACATAGAATTTTTTAATATAAAGATTTCCTTGCTGTTGGATTCTATTCTATTTTTTTTTTTGTTCGGGTAGTGAACGTAGAAGTTTTGGGTAAGGGGACGATAAATCAAAGTCATCAACCCCTAGGAATCAAGCCACGCCTGTCAACTCGATTTTTTTCAACTTCGCCCCTTACTACACGACTGATGTGCCTGCCATTCTACAGAACATTCGTCTCTAAGGGTTGGTGTAGGGGACTTCTATTCACACACACACACATTCATACACAATTTTGGCGTAAAGTGTATGGCATGAAATGACAGCCGGATTTTGTTTTCCTTTTTTTCTGCTATTTTTGCAGATGCTATTGACATTCTATTTCGGATGAGGGCCTAAACAAAATGAAAATGTTTTCGATTTTAATAAGACTAAAACAGAAGTCGAGGGGAAAGTGATACTAACGTTGTTCGAAAAAAAAACATTACAGTTTGAAGTACACCCATACATTACGGCTTGGAATTGTGCAGGTTGTCACTTTTTTGGAATCAACATCTTTCCTTATTCAAATCTCAGATTAAAATATCCACAAAAGTTTTAGAACATCTTTGCTGTCAGTTTTAGTTAATTAGAATTTAATTCTTAGCGAAGGGAAACAAACCTTTGAATAAATTTCTCACTAAAATAGTTTCAACAATTTACCGACTTTTTCGAATTATTACTTAAGTATACTAAAAATGAAACTATTCAGTTCAGCACTTTCTTGCTATTTTGACTATTGAACTATTCCTGTAAATCCAGTTTTTATGAAAAAAATAATTTTTTTAACATCTCAGTGATCAAATAACATACAAAAATATTTTCTGGACTGTGCGTGTAAGTCTTGGGAGATGGCTACAATACACTTATCCTATTTTATTATTTTTCGACTTACCAAGTTATTCCATGTAACCACAGATATATTAAATACCAAATCAGAAAATATTTCCAGTACTGAACAGGAATGAATCAATTAAAACTTTTTTTTCTTTTAATCCTTGTACTTGGTGTCCTCTTACAACTCCACCCAAACAAAATTTATTGCAAATAAGTTACCATCTACGCCAATTTTAAAGTTCATATCCTTGACAGGACAAAAAATTTTGGGTACGGCGTATACGGCGAACGGTGGGACTTTTGTTTGCCGCTTTTAGGGTCTACTACTCTTGAAGCGTCAAAATACAAAATTTAAGGATAAAGAATTTGATTTGGTTTCAGGTCACTAACAAAAATGAAAGTAAAAATTGTAGTTTCAATTCGCAAATAAGTTTGATATGCTGGTTTAGACATCTTTTTGATGTCAAAATTGTCTAATTTTACATCCTTCCACTTTTGCTATGAAAACTGCATAGTTTACCTACAACTATGTTCGAATATTGCTTATGACAGTAAAAAAAATAAAACACCTTTAATTTACAAGACCACAAGACTGTCTTGATAGGAAAATTATATTGCGGTCAGCATAATCTCTACACTCCCCCTTACCATCGCATCCATAGCCAGCCCAGCTAGCCCCGATTACTTAACTCCACATTGCACTTGCCTCAAAATCACGATTTCCGATACATTCTAAAGATCGAACTTGTTCTTTAAGTGGTACATTCAATCGCCTTGGGAAACGTTCTGCTTTCCGTGCTGCACACTATCGAAAGAAACTAAAGATGATGATGCCCTCTTAAAAATCGTCTTGTACTGGTACTTTGCCTATAGGTAAGTTGGTTACTTTGTAGCTATAAAGTAAAATCATTTTTTTTTTATTATTAAAACATCGAACAAACAATGGTCTGGAAAATGAACTCATAAAGATCGAAATCTTGGTGGTGGTGCCGACCCACCGGGACAGAGCAATAAAGTTGATCAGTGGATCACATAATTACAATATTCAAGCCGTAGACTGTACGTACGAAAGTACCACAGGTCTGTTAAACTATCGTCAATATATGAAAACGAATAATTTGATTAAAAACAAATAAAATTGCGGCCGGTGTTGTTGTAGACGGCGCACATAATCGGCAAAGGTAAGTCGTTGTAAAGTAGTGTCTTGAGAGGTGGGCAAGTGATCTTAACCGCTATCTCCCCAATTCGAGTCACGTTTCTCACAGATGGTATCGTTGTAAATTTTACTTTTGTTTTTCCGTGTTCTCTATTTATTTATTTTTGAATTTTTCCAGTACTGGTACAACATCACGTACATCGGTATAGTTACGTTTATATCACGTTGGGATTACGTACAAGGCGCTTGAAATTCATTCGTCTAAATCTCTTTGTACGATATCGTCCCCGTGTGCGAACCCCCTACGTTTTGATGCGTCTTGTACGCATTCACTTGTCCCTTTTATGTCTTAGGTCTTTTCTTGACCGTTCGGGTAATGGGTTTTCCAGTGCGGATAAAGAGTTCGATAGTCGAGTTATTTATTTATTTATTCACGTTTATTCACAAAATGCCATCGTTTATGGTTGGAAATAAAGACGTTAGTGCGAGAAGACCGTCTAGTAGATCTGCTCGAAATCTCACAAAAGGTATCTGGAAAATGTGATCAGGTGAAATAATCTTGGTCGTCGCAATTGTCTGTCGTGTTGTTCAAAATTATTTCTTTATTGCACATAAACTGTAGATGTTAATGTGGTAATTTTTGTTGTTTTGTTTTAGAATTCATGTTAGATTGACTGAATTTATATTAATTAGTGGTGTGCAAAAAGTAATTATTCGTTATTAAGTATTCGTTACTTGAAACGAGTACTGAGTACCGAATATTACTTTACAAAAGTATTCGTTACTAACCCCACTAAACAAAAATCCCGCTTCTGAGCCTTTTTTTTTCAGCTTCTCACATTGTGTTTGGTACTGAAATCCCAAAAATTCTGAGCGGATGTCCTTTTCTTTTTTTTGCTCACACGAATTACCTCAATAAAGTAACGAATACTAGTAACGAATACTAAATTGAAAGTATTCAGTAATTATTCGTTACTCCAAAATAATCGCTTTGCACATCACTAATATTAATACTTTGTCACACTAAGCTCTATAAGCCTATAAGCACAATTTATTTCAACGGATATTTTGAAAAGTGTTGCTTGAGGATAGAATCCTCAAATTTTACAAGCTATGTATCATTAGGGTCCTATTTTACGTTTTTTTTTTCATATAAACAAAAAATTAAAAATATGCACGCAAGGATAAAGGATAAAACCGTTATAATTTCAATAATAATTTTTATTCATATTTTTTTTATATTACGACACCCTTCACCTTTACAATAAACCCTCTTTTATTATTCTATGAGAACTACCCCAGATATAAATTTTCAAAGAGCGTTCGGACATGATTTTTGCGAAGTCCTTAACATAATAAAATAAAAAAAAATTAGATAGAAACAAAACATTTAAATTACATTTTTTCCACAAATTCGAAGAACTAGTAAAAATACAATTAATTTGAAATTTTGATAAACCTAACAGATATGACGAAATTCGTGAATTTCATAGTCCCGTCCTTTTCATTAACAAATATCTTTCCCAAATTTTATTTTTTTTTAGTTACTTGTGTAGTGCATCTACATATTTCAGCTGTTCCTGAAATACAAAAAAAAATATCTCCAAAAACAAAAGAAAAAATTCATTAGTGCACAATTTCTATACAGATTTCAATTTGGTTGACTTTTTTAAATCTGAATTTTTATAAATTTCAGTTTTCTAAGAGGAAAGCACAAAGTCCAAATTTTTTGGCATTGTTAGTCAATAGTATTAGTAGTATTAGTCCCCTTCATCAGGAGTTACATATTCTTGAGCTATTGAGCATTACAGAAAATAACATTACTTAATGGGCCATCATAAACCACTGTCCATTAAAAACGAGTACAGTGGAAGTGAGTTCACTTATATGTATTAGTAATTTTATTTCTTCATCGAAATCGTGTAAGGAAATTTTCTATTCTAACAACACAAAATTATCTTTAAAAAAATAAAATTTATTTGAATATGTGATTGTTTTTTTGTTCCATATTCTAATTCAATAAACAATTTTTTTTTAGATACTTCTTTCAATTTATTGTTGACAAGGAACATGAGCGAATTTCGTTTCTCACACCGACAACACAAGAATTTCCTAATTATCCCGAAAAAACGTTCACATAAATTCACTTGCTGATCCACGAGGCCATAATATCGCACATAATTTAACAAAATAAAGAGAGAAACATTTTCGGATGGAAAAACCAAGAAAACCCTCGAAATAATTTTCATATCGTTGTCAAAGGTAAAAATGGCTTGATGAAGAAAAAAAAAAAAACTGAGAAAGAAAACATGTTCTATTCGTAGCGCTAAACTTGATGAAATACTCAAAGCCCACACGTAACACGTTCACTTTGCTCTGGAATTTTATCTTTGGATTTTTCTAGGTCTATAATAGTTTCTACCACTTTTTTTTATATCGTTCCTTTCTACAATTTTCTATAATATTTTCTTGACGTGTCCGTAGTCATACGGAAAAATATCATCCGTAAAGGCTTAAGTTATGTCTTTATGACTGGCCTTAGTAACTCTATGAACAATCGAGTTTTATAATTTGTTAATTATGTGCGAAATTTTTTTTTAACGTCTTTATCTTGACATACAAGACAGCGTTATAATATGGTTAACAGAGCATGACCTGTTGTGTTACGCTTCATACGTTTTAATAATTTTTTTTAAAAAACGATGTGGTGTTATTAATAATAATATGAAGGTATGATTTTTCGTGTTGGTATGCCAGAGTTATTGCGGCATTTATTGGTAAGCAATTAATCGAATACGAACCTTAAATGAAGTTATATCACTCGATGTCTGCAATGAGATAGAAAATTGATTGAATGGTTAATGAAATGCTCATAAATTAATAATTATTGTGATTTTTTTTTATTGGAATAAATTTGTGAGTTATAGATGTGATTGCATTAGCTTTGATTGCTTGTTTCGCTCGAAGTGGACTGAGAGTGGTATAGCTAGCTTTACCCTAGACAACAGAGTGTTCGTCAAAAATAAGGGCGTCCATTTTATGGCCCATGGATGTTTCTGGCTGGAAGAATTGTTCAGACTGATGAATGGGATAGTAAGTACGTACTGACAGCAAATTTAAGTATGTTTTTTTCGCATATTATTTAATATCAAATAAGTAAGGCTAGGCTAGACTAGAATTCGCAGTTAATACATTTCGCACGACCAAAATAATTTATGAAAAGTAAAAAGCTTAGAAGAAACTTAAGCCACAGGTCCTATCAGATCATGGTAGCTTCAACAAAACTGAATTTCTTTTAAGTAGCCACTATAACAACACATGAGTCATGATATCAATCACATCATCTATCCGAAACGGCAATCAAACCGAAGCACTTATTTGATATTGCTATCATACGCATACCTTTTTTATCTAAATGATGTGAGTTCCACCCCACGTTGGGCGCTAATGTTACTGTCTGAGTGAGGTGCATTTCTTACCGTTTTATGGTGCTTCCATTCTTCTTTACGAGTTAAAACCAAATCTTTTTTAACTTTCTACCGTTTTTTAATCTAAAGAATGTGAGTTTGACCCCACGTTGGGCGCTAATGTTACGGTCGAAGAACATTTTTACTGTTTTATGGTGCTGTAAAATTAATTCCTCTTTAGGAGCTGAATCCAAGTCTTGATATCATACGACTACCATTTTTAATCTTAATCATCTAAAGGATGTGAGCTCGACCCCACGTTGGGCGCCAATGTTACTGTCGAAGTGCATTTCTTAACGTTTTATGGCGCTGTAAGATCCATTCGTCTCTAGGAGTTGTAGTCAAATCAACTTTGGAATAAGTAAGGACCCAGGTTCATGAGTTACTACCAGAAATAGGAATTACGTACGCATAGGTAATCAGAACCGGCACAAAAGCATGTCAAATGGATGTGATGTTGCACAAATTCCAATTTTAGCTTGGACATAGGCAAGAACGCTTATATTGGCGCCCAACGTAGGGCACAAACACATAACCTTCAAAATAAAATTATAGTGTAATGTAAAACAGTATAATGTCAAGATTATACAACATATACAATTTACGCCCATAGCTTTTACACTCTTCTACTCCACCATTTTACTATCTCACATAAAAAAATGATAATCTTAGAATATTGCGAATGATACGGTCTGTATCTTTTTATGTATTTGACATTTCTTAGGACTTGCGAAAGAAAAAAAGGTTTATATTTTTGTCAGGCAGTGTGAGGACTTTTAGTGAAATCGAAAGAATTTAACTGGTCCCGAATTAACCAATATTTTTAAAATTATACTAAGCACTGCCCAGTATGGTCTGACGAGAGTCCTGGCTTTAATAGTTTCCATTACTTATTTTTCGAAAATATTCCAGAACACCAAAGGGATACCAAGTGAATCACAAATGATTCATCTAAGTGAAATATAAATCTATGTTTACAGCTGAATTCAGCTACGATTCGCAGATGGATCATAAATCGTCCAGTTTGTCTACATGGTAATCAAGTAGATAGAATGTAAGTGAAACATCTAGGTGCCTTGCATGCAAAGTATAGCGGTGCACAAAGCATTCACAATTTGTTTAAACAAAATGTATATTGTATATTCTTCACTAAAACTAAATTTTTCTTCACTAAATTTAGCTATACTAAAATTACACTAAGCTCTGCTCAGTATGGTTCGACTAAAGTTCTAAATTTTATAGTTTCTATTATTTTTTCGAATAAGTACATTTCAGAATACCACAGGCATATCAGCTGAATCACAAATGATTCATCTAGGTGAAATATAAGTTTATGCTCACAACTGAATTCACCTACGATTCATAGATGAATCATTAATTGTTCTACTATGTTACATTTGAATCATGCAGGTGGATTGTAAGTGAAACACATATGTGCTGGGGGAAAGAGTTCACAATTTGTTCAAATAAAATAGAGCTATTGTATATTCTTCGCCTAAAGCTCAATTTTTGTTCACCTACAGTGCACATTCATAATTTTTTTTTTTTTTTGACAATAGATGAAGACAATGCATTTCACATTTTACATAGTCCATTGTGGAAAATCTTGTAAGCTTCATTCATATGCATTGATTTTTTTTTTCAAATTGTGGGCAGTGAAGAAGTTGCCACGTGGTAAACATCATAGTTTGACACCGTTTCGGAAGGCGGGATAAATTCACTAAAGGAAAACCAGACTGTTTAGGACTAGGCAAGTTATAGAGATGACTTATTAAGTATATCTTTCTTTTGCTAATATTTGTTTATATTTGCTGAATGTAGATAGTCACCAATGTTTCAAAATCGACATCAACAAATTGTTTTGGACAATGCCTACCATGACAAATAATTGTTAGCCATAACGAGCATTTTATAGATACTTTGAAAGGATAGGTCATTGCAGTCACATGTTTAAATCAATCACAATCTAAGGCACATTCCGCCAAATAGCTTCTACATTACAGTCCTCGTCATTTATATTAGGCAGCTAAGCTTAAATTGATTTCAAGATGTTTATATTTTTCCTTCAAGAAAAAAATTGGAGGATGTGCAATACAATACAACAACAAATAGAAACAGAATTTCAAAAAGGAAACAGACACTCACCTAAATATAAAAGTCTCTTAAAATTCTAAACTTCAGTCCTATTTTTGATAGTTGTAAAATGTCCAAAAATAAAAAGTAAAAAAACCAATACAAAAATCAAAACACTAAACAACATGATTAAAAATATTTTTTTCTTTTTCTTTTCCTATCGAACTTTCTTTTTCTTTAGTTTTCTCTTCTTTTTAATTTTCTTTTCGGGTTTCAAAATGAAAATCTCACACACGATCATCTTTTTTTACGTCGCGAGGGCATCTTAAAGTCAACATTCATCGTGTCCTTTTCGTCAAAAATTTGTCGTTATCATCGAAACCGATAGACGATAAACACGAACTCATCGAAGAGAAAATTTTCGATTTGTTTTTCCGACACGGAAAATTCGAATTAATCGCAAAGTCTGACGGCGAATAAAACCCGACGGGAAAATTGAATTCTACGACGGAAAAATTATGGAAAAAAACACACTGCACTTGAATTAAGAACTGCAAACAATTTTCACTTTATTCGCGGAAAATCGAAACGAAAATCAAGCAAAATATTCATGAAGGTTGTTGTTGATTCTTTTCTATTGTTTTTTTTTTTTTTGTAAGAAAACCCGATGCTACCAACTTATGGACTGAATAACAAAAATTTTCCTTGAAGTATGTTTTAAACTTTATAAACAAAAACAACGAGCAAACAGTAGAGCAATGTTTTGATGAGTAGCCCCTCGCGGTTTTTTTTATAGAAAAAAGCGTGTCCCTTTTTAAGAACGGAAAAACGCGGCCAACAATCAAAAACTGATTAAGATGAAGGAAAAATCGTTTTCCCAAGCACATGAAAAATTGAATTTTCCCCTTAAATTTTCTGCGGAGATAAGTTTTCCCGACACAAAACGTTTTTCGCTTTTGGTCCATACATCGTAAACGAGAGTGAGATCGAAATACCATTGCGTCCAAATACACATAAAATATCTCTTTTTCGACCGAGATGCCTTACAGGCGAAAATTTTTCCGTGGAAATACAATAAGAGAAGAAAATCCTCTAACCGGAAAAGTTACGGGGTATAAGATGTACGAGATGAGACATTTATTTCGCAGGGTTTTCTTATTTTTGTTTTTTTTTTGGCGAGCTAATGCTCCATAACGAATTTCCCGAATTTTTTTTCGTCAGATTTTCCATTTTCCAAGCGATTTTCCAATGATGTGTTGGGGGTCTGGCTTGAAACGAAATAGGATATGGATGTGAAGGAACCCGCCGCTTTACAACATAAATTTTATGTTGCTGTAGTAGGAGCTAGTCGAAAGCGATGGTTGTGATGATGATGCTGATGATGATGGAAAGCTTTTTAGAGATGCTGCGCGCAATCTACCACCCACTGAACGGCGGAAAAGTGAAGATGGAAAAGCGAGGACACACTATGCGATAAGTGATTACATTACCCCTTAACACTAACACTTTGATCGACTAAAAATATAACTAGTGAAAATTCGTCATTTTCCATGCTAATGTTGAGAGATTTTCCGAGGAAAATTATTTGTTGCTCTATGTGTTTCGATATCATGCTCTTTTCTGGACAGCATGCGCATATATTCGGTAACTTTTTTTCGAAAAAGAACTTAAAAAACGTTTTTTTTTTTGTTATTATTATTTTTGTCTTTTTCGCGATTTTGAATAAAATTTCCACAAGTGTTTTCCACGCACAAACACAAGAGCGTCTAAGTTCCGACCGACACACGAGTATAGTACCACCTTTTGGTATACCGTAAAGCCGAAAATATATATACGAAAGGAGTTGAGCGAGCATTTTCCGGGCATGGTGAGAATTTGTGAGAATTGATAGCAAAGGAAAAGTGAATCACTGTAGATTTCCATGATAATGTGGCAATGAAAATTATATAAAATGTAATTTATGGCCCTTCTGGTATAGAGCCCCCCTACAAGTTCAGGAACACAGGATCTTGTGTGTGATGATACTTTCGGTGGATACCCACTTGAGGATTTTATTGCACCATGCAGGGTGATTTTAGGGTGTTTATATTTACGGTGAAAATATTCGTGTTTTTAGCATTTTGTTTGTAGGTTTGTTGGTGGTCTTGTTTTATGATTTTCAGATTTACAAGTTGAATTTATTCATAGTTATGGAAATGGGGAAAAGAACCTCTAGGTATTTCATTTTCATTATATTGTTTCTTTTTTATGTTACGAGCTAGAAGAAGGCGGTCTTTGTGATTGATTGCTCAGAATTTTTGAAGTAAGTACTGTAAATTACTTTCTCAAGTATTTTACCATTTTTGCTTACAATTGCAGCACGATCGTCAAATTTTTACTGGCCCTTCACAAGGCCTCATTTGACTACAAATTTTTAACTTCATTTTTTTGAACAGTTTTTCGTTTCAATATTTGACACACAGTCCAACACAAGATCAATGTCAATTACTTTTTAAATTAATTCTAAGAATCCAATGCGCTCAAGCAATATTTTGCAGAGAGGTCTAAATTTAGGGCTAGAAAAGAAATATGCCACTATTGTCTCACATGAAATATTTGTAGAACCATTGCATAAATGTACACTAGCACTTAAGATGTTCTCTCGAAAACTAATTTTTCGCAGAAAGATGAAAAAGTCGAACATTTTTTGATCCGTCGAACCAGATTTTAACTAGATAGCTGGTTCAAGCGAAGCCAGAAGAACTGAACAAAAATTTTTTAATGAGTCTATTGCAAATAATTGAAACACATTTGATTGGCTATTGAAAAGTTCTCGAATTGGTAGAATGCAGGTGGGGGAAAATGCCATTGATTACCCCTCAGTTTTAGCAATATATACCTGATATATATCACATATTTAAAGATTGTGTTATAAGGTATGTGACCGCAACAAGGCTTATTTGACTTCAAAAAATTGACTCTCTTTGGTAATTTTTTGTTTCCAAAAATTTGGCAGCGTAGCATGTAGTCTATTGTAAGCAACTCCGTATTTTCCTGTGTTGTAAACTGGACACTTTCTACATAAGAATAAACATATGGATTAGTGCCCCAAGTCGTAAGTTTGATGTTGTTTTAGCTTTTTAAAATCTGATTTAGTTAGATTGAAAATACTCTTATCTTTGCGAGTTCTTGTTTAACCATTTATCTCCAACCTATACTGTTTTGTTGTCAAAATTATTTTGACGACAGTAGAATTTATTTACATATAGAAATAAAAATGAGAAAAATCACAATGGGTTAAAATTATTTAAAATTATTTATTCACCATACAAAATAAAGTTTATTACGTCAAAATTTGAAGTATGACAGTATGACAGTATCCCAATTTGTCATATATTTGCTTTTGTTGCTGGCATCCATATACTCACACTGCGTCAAATCATTTTATTTAAATTTTCAAAATTTGTTTAATTTCGATTGTCAAATTTTTGATAACATGAAATATTTGTCTCTTGTCTATTTTGGCAGGTTATCTTAGCTATGTCAAATATTAAGTATGATCTTCAAATTTTGACTTAACGAATTGATGTATGTACATATCAGAATTTGACAATTTCTATCTGCAATATTTGATGGGTCCCCAAATTTTTTAACGGCATATATTTGATAACCTAATAACTACATCCGTTTTTTTTTTTGGAAAATAAATGATAAATATTTTTTTTCAAATATTTTTTCATAATTTTTGACAAAAAACATTTTTTTTTTTCATTTGCCACTCACGTTTTTCCAGACTAGAAATCGAAATAATTTTAGTGCTGCCAAATTGCGAAATCGAGCCGCTGCTTCAGTTTTGTAAACAGTAAAAAGGTTTTTAACGTTTTACAAGTGCGCAACGACTCCAACTTCTCAAAATCATGAAAAAGAGAAAAGAAAAGATCCGAAAGCCTTCTTCAAACTTAAGATGCTCTACATAGCAAACGATCCAAACATTGGTGTGAGAATCATCATAGACGTTATACAAAACTTTCCCTTCGGCTCTATAAGACATTGTCTTCTTATACTTGAATCTTACCCGAATCCTTCTCGACTTTCTCCCGTGTCGGAACGTTTTTAGACCTTCGCCGATGTGTTTGCAAACCAAGTGACAGCGGGTGGCGTAGGCAAGGCATCCTCGTCTTATATCCTTCTAAGACGCAAAAGGATGTTGTATAGATGGGAAAACACGGTAAACTAAAAAGGGGGATATGCGAGTATCAGAAACCAACAATAGCCAAGCAACTACTACTACCGTCGTCGTTTTACTTTTTGAAAGGAAACGAAAGGACTCAGTAGTGACGTTCAAGTTGATGTAAGGATTATGTAGACTCGCCCTTAAGTGTATATTACAGACATTCGACTTGATATAGCTTATACGCTATAAACAGTAATGTACAGATACCTAACGATAGTACAGACACGAATATGGGTAATGTAAGTGCAAGGAAGGAAATTTTTCTTTCACCGTTTCCTGCACTTAACTTTACCGTTCCTATGACAGCACCTTAAGACCAAGGCAAATGCAGAAGTGTGAACGGGGATTTTACGACGGAGGCCTTAGTTAGAAAGTTACACAAGCTCCTCGATCGCTTTCCCATTACAGCTGGGAAATTTAATTACATTTTTAGATTAAATAAACTTTTCGACATGAACACTGTCCGTGAAAATGTTGGTATTTTAAGGACTACATAAGTTTGTGCATTACGGAGAATTTTTGCTGGAGCTACACCTTCGACATTAGGCTCTATTTAAATTAATAAGTAGACACAGTTAATATCTACCCTCCGAGCTATTACTTTCTATTTTTACCTAATAATTGCGTGACGTTCTTGCAGATTTAATAGTATGTGCCGTTCAAACTGCCCCAATATATAAAATCCTACAACAAAACATAGCACTAATTGCCAACGTAAGCCCAATGCATTCTACTAATAGGTTGGTGTATGCGAAAACAAGGAAAACTCTGCACAGCATAGCGTCCAAAGACTTGGTTCTTCCGTTTGTCCAAACAATAAAAACGAGGTGCAAGACCATGCAAGACAATTATTTGCATTAGCACCGACAATTAAATTCCGCGGCAATGATATGGCAATTACCTTGTTGGCTCGTTTTTATTTATGAACTGCAAGTCCATTGCAATCTGGGATAATTTTTTCCCAGGTTGTCTTCGCGATGCCGGTCTTCAGCGAACCAAGGTAGAATCGGACGCGCTAAAACTATACGGAACCCAGGAGGAACGAATAAGCAACTCTCGACGTTAAGACGTTGCAGAGAAGATTCAGCAGGCATGACCCGTTTCTTGGCCACTTCGCCAGACTTTTCGCGTCCCAGGTACGAGTAATATAACCTACACTTTACTTAGTACACCTTTTCAGCTGACAGGACTGTGTGCCCATGGGATGATAGAAGGGCACGATAAGATTTGACCGGTGAACCGATGAGCATATACCCGAGTACAGGAATATTTAGCTCTGCACATGATACACCTTAGTCTTGATCTTGAGGTAAAAATATAAACAGCCATACCATTCATAAGAAAGTTATGGAACCGGGAAATGAAGGGGTTTCCTTGGTTTTTTTCTTTTTTGGTTTTCTGATTGGCGATTCCGTTGACTTCGAGTTTCCACCGAGTCTTAGTCGAACATTAACATAATCATCGGAGGAGAAAAACTTTTCTGAAATGCGCACGACAGACGGCGCAGAACGCTTCTTTTGATAAGTACCGCGCCGCCTTGGCTAATTTGTTGCGGACTTATGATCAAATGCTATTATTATAAATTTTAAGACATGTTTCTCTAATTTCAAAAAATCCAAAAAAAAATAACAACAACACTCTTCTATTATATAGGAATTTATTTTCGTCTTGATTATTAATTAGTTCCACATGTCTGGAACGCTAAATAAAAAGTAGAATAATAGCTTCAATGTGTGTTAGATCTTGTAATTTAGAGGTTTTGAACAAAAACATTTTTATTTTATGAAGCAACGGTGGACACGCACTTGAAATTCGTTCTTAATTAAAGATTCTCACAAAAATAGAAAAACAATTGTTTTTCACATAAAATAATAAATTTTATGTTAGTCACTTAGCCTGCACAGTAAAAAAATTCATTGAACATCTTTTGCATAGTATGCCTCACATTTTCAAGTAAATTTACATTGCGATGAAATAGTCAATTTGAATGTAATTTCAAAAATTTTCGGTCAGTAAATTTAAATTGCGATAATTTCAACTTCAAAAGCACTAAGTTCACTGGATATTCTCTTGAACTTACACTCTAAAAAAAGTGTTTAGTTAGCACTCTTTAAGATACACTTATTTCTACTTCTAATATTATTTCTTACTTACTTACTCTTAATAAAACCCTTAGCTGTAGGCAGGAATCGAACCTGAGATTAATACTGGTTTTACTGCGTAGGTTTGACAACTGAAGGCGTTTCATTCTCGTTTCAGTAGAAAACAAAATCGTACGACTTGTTTCAAATATTACATGTTTTTCGTAGTAAAATTCAAATAGTAGAATTACACAAAAAGGAAAGTAATTTTCAATACATAAATAAATAGTTAATTTTACACGAAATGTTGCGTAATTTTGTTGTCATTTCATGTAAAATATACAGTTCAGTTGATAAGTAAATGAATAATTCAGTAATACCAGTAAATACCGTGTAAAATTGATTGAAATGTTTACTTTTACTCGAAAAAAATAAATGAGAGAGAGGGGTTTAGGGGTAGAGTACTAACCACTCATACGGGAAAATTGGAACTCTGTAGCTAGTATCAGTAGTAAATTTATTTGTAGCAGGATACGAGAGCAACTTTGTATCTTTTTATACTTCAAGAACGGCTTATGCCAGTAAGTTGAAACTTGGTATCTTTTTTTAAGTCAGTTCACTGAAAAGAAGCCTTTTAGTTATTTAGGTAGGAGAGGGAAGAGTTCGTGTAGAGGACTAACTCGGTAACTAATAGCACATTTAAGAAGTAATTTTCTTTTTAGTTGAGTACGGGGTGCGCGGGTTGGGTAGTTTGGTCTATCTCAAGGACGACTAACACTAAAATGTTGAAATTTGGTACCTACATATATGGATAATAATAATGTAAAAATAATCTCTTTAAATTCTATTTTATATTCTAAACATATTTTACATTTTCAAATTAATAATTTAAATGTTAGAACTCTTTGAATCACTTGATATGGTTGTTTGCAGCTGCTACAATTTATCATATTCTTCGGTTTCGGTTCATAACATTCCTTCAAGTATCTAAAGAAATCGAAACTATTTCTTGTTAGTATCGTTCGCTATTACTTACCTTGGGGTGATACTGAAACTGTGATAGAGAGAGACCTTATAGGCTTACACCCATTCAATTCTCGTCTTTAATACGAGAAAATCCTTAGGCGCAGAATAAGTTTCATGTTACGCTTCGTATAGCCCTTGCGACTGAAAGGCAACCAAAAAAAAAACAAGAATGGGAAAAGCCAAAGAAAATATCACGAAGACGAAGAATTTTCCCGTCTATTCCATCTTGTTTCTGAATTGAGTTTCAGTTCTGGTTGTCTTGTTTCGTCTTGGTGTTGCCTTTTAAAACGGAAATGACAGGCCAAGAAAGTGAAAACCTAAAATGAGATGATGCTGGGCTGGGTATTGGGTTGGTACCCGGGGGCTACCGTATACTCGAAATGGATATTATGAGGCGAAAACGATATCGGAGGCACTGAGGGCACGTTGATGGGGGAGTTGTTGAGAATTTCCATTTTTAATTATGAAAGACAAAGAAATTGTGTCACTTGTGAGTGATTTATTTGTTTGGAAATATGTCAAACGTTTTGTGATTTATTTTATTTCTCCTTTGACTATCCTGCGGTGTCTTAGGATCAATTGGGATAGATTTGAATGGGACTTTTCTTTTTCGTTTAGGTTTTACAAGTGGGTGACGGATTTCGAGCGGAATTCAGGGTGGCTAGGGTTTAGGGAAAAAAAATCGGGTACATTTTTTGAATAGGCTTTGTTTTCAAGCGCCACCTTCCCAGAAAAAGGTCTACATTCCAACATTTCTCTACTCTGGATTCATCTACAGACGCGATATTCTGATTAGTTTCATGTTCGCTTCTTGCCAATCAGAAAACCGGGCTTCATACGACATTTCCTCGTCGCATTAATCACAAAAATCCGTTCACATTGCGGCGATTTGTGGGTACCAAGTCTAGGGATTATAGCGACTAACTCATCGTCCTTGCCCAGACGAATCGTAGCCATCGTCTCCTGATCGTAATTCTCATCTATGGCAGATATCTGGGACTCACATCAATCAAAAAGGAAAATTTTTTCATTTGTATGCACCATGATTTGTTGTTTTGCTTCCCTTCATTTCGATTCTATCCCTTCGTCGAAATGTCCTGGCTTTGTTCTTCAGTTGATTAATGCGAATTTTTTCCAATTTTTTTTTTTTTTTTAAAACAAAATGAATCTTTCACTTTGGCTTCGTTTGTCTTCAATTTGTAACTTTGGTTCAGGCTATTTAAGAAACAACAACCAAAAAAAAACGGAAAATTTCTACATATCTGAACGTCCTTTCTTTATACCCAGCCTTATTCCAATTTAATCCAAGCATAGTATCTATATAATAAAAAAGAAAGTAGGGTAGAAAGTTTTTCCGACTATTTTCTTTTGTTTTCCCTGAATAAAAACTGACAAAATCGAGTACGACCGAGAACCTTTCATCCTTCTTCCTAGAGCGCGCTTGGCTTGTGAGACGAACGTCCTTCCTTGACTGCTTTTGATTCCTCCTCGTCCTTTGTGTTGGCGGGAGAAAATTTATCTAATCTGCAAATTGACATCGATCCAATTTCATAATAAGATTTCCGCCTTCGCTGGGTGTGTGTATTTGCCCTTGTTCTCGATATTCAATGGCTGGAAGGATATCGTAAAGGATATGCTAGCACTTCTGGCCATCTATGTCCTTTTGTTTATGGATGAAATCTTTCAAGTCGTTGTGTTGCTTACAGTGGAAATTTATGCTATGTACGTATATGAATGACTTCTTAAAGTTTTGTTGGACCGAAGGGATGAAAGGGGACGCAAACCGGATATCGATATGAAAATATATGGCGGAAATTGATATGATTCTATATAGGATTTCCCTTAGGGCATTATTAAAATTATGTGGAGTATTATGTCTTTGCATGGATCGCTGGAAGAAGTTAACAGCTCAGCGATGCTATGGAGTGAAAGGATTAGGATAGAATTTATCTGAAGAAGAAATTTATTGGAGCAGAGTTTTGATTTTTGAAATTACTTGATTTTTATACATATTAATTTATTTCCGACGTAATTTTGATCAAGGAGAGGCTTGTTCACTTTGGTCAGGGCTTCATGGAACCATCGAAATTAATGACTATTCCTCTTCGACAAATAATAAAATAAAGTTTCATAGAAAGTGCATGAATAGAAGAGGAATTATAAATAATCTAGCAGGACGCCACAATAGGGCCAATTGAAGCTTCAGTGAGGTAACCAAACCAAATCGATTTCGTAGTTTATCTATCTACTTGATTCAGGATCTGCAATATTTTCACTAAATTGTGAAGAACCAACATCGTCTATTTAAAATATTCCTAAGCAATACCATCAGCTGTCAGGGTGTACATTTGTAGTACATTTTGTAAGAGAAAATTTTAATTAGTTTCTTAAATTCTAATTAATTTGTTCTTCGATTTTTTTTACCCCGATCCCCTTGAGATCCCAAGTTAATTTTTTGTTATGTTTTAAAAAATATTGTAATACACAAAATATAAATAAATAAAAGAAAAAATGTTTAGCTTTTGAGATATTCAAGGATAAAGAAGATATTCAAGGATAAAGAATAAAATCGTTATCCTTGAAAAACAGTTTTAAGGATAAATTTGATTGGTATTTTTCTTATTTTGCGACAACTTTCCCCTTTAAAATAAGTCCTATTTTATTATTCTATGATTAAAATTAACAGAGATATGATTTTTCAAAGAGGACTTGGACATTTCATTAATTCTTTAAGTACACAAATTTTCAAAAGAATCGGAGATGGTAAGGTCACAAAATTGGCCTTTTTGCAATTTTTGATGGAATGACCCTAAAGTAAATTTATGTTGCTAGCAACATCTTTCTAAGTTATTAATAAGTTTTGCGACGTGCGTACCTTTTTACTTCTTCTATATTAAGCGAAAACTTAAAATTATATAAGTATTAAAAGTAGTAGTTTTGTTGGCCTAAATCTTCAAATCAGATTGCATTCCCTTCACTACGCACGTACTATCTGGGGTTAAGTAGAAAGAATATTTAAGGTTTGTGTCGAATTGTTAAGAAAAGGTCAGTTAATTGGTAAAATCCCAAAATACCACATTGCCTAAAATTTTTCTTTTCCTCAGAAATTTAAAACTGAATATGTGCATCTTTTCATCACATCTCTTAACAATACAGAAGCTGAAATTTTTTGGTCTAACTTTATTATTTTCAAAATACGGTATTGTTATCGATTTAAAAAAAAAAAATTGCTATCCTGAAAATTTCAGTTCATCTGTCCGCGCGCCGTACGCCGACCACTGTACGCAAAATCGTTTGAAGGCTCCTAGCTCCCAAGCCCTTTAAGCTATTACATTGATTTTTTTTTTATAAATAGACTGGGTAGGCTCCTTGAAGTGACCACATTTTGAAGGGTGGGGTTTTGAGGAGGGAGGTGGGGGAAGCGTTTTAAACGGAAACTTTTGGTTTCTAGATCTCATTAACCGCTTCGGCTAAGAGGCTGA
Organism: Beris chalybata; assembly: GCA_949128065.1. NCBI lineage: Eukaryota > Metazoa > Arthropoda > Insecta > Diptera > Stratiomyidae > Beris > Beris chalybata. Next base: position 140,191,290 of record OX421894.1, read on the forward strand.
AATTTAGAACTTGTTCTAAGCTTCGATAGTGCAAAAAAATTGCCGATATGGGTGAAGGGGTGTGAGAGTGGGGGGGGGGAGAAATAATGGGTACGAAACGCAAAAAAAACCGAGATCGATACATTCTAAGATCCAGATCTTCTAAACAGTTGACACAAAATTGAAACTTAATGAGTATCTGTAGATACACTAGGAGAATAGATCGGAATCAAATTTTTGAGTGGGGGAAATGGCGTACTTGGGTCACCAATTAGCCCGAACAAATTTTCTTCAGACTCGGAAGAGAGTATTATTTCTTCATGCCACATTAAGAAAATAATCCTGTCATTATGCTAAGGAAATATTTTTGAAATTCTTTCTCTAATATATAAGTTTTGTTTAGTTTCTGTAGTTGATGAAGGTTAGGCTAGATATCAATAGCGTTACAAACTTCTAATTATCCAATTCTAAGGAAATAAAATAGGGTCTCTTAACCAGAGTTGAATAGCGAATAGCGACACCCCTTACTCAACAAGTATAACTTCTCTGTTCCTTGTCAAATTAACGTATGGTATAAGCTTCTAGGTTAGCTAATTTTGACGATTCAGTAAAAAAAACTAATTAATCGAAAAACAGAATTATTTCAGTTACACTTTTAAAAATCAGAAAAATCTTTTTTCGGTATAATACAATAGTTCCACCGCCATCTAGGTGTTAAAAGTAAAACTGATAAAATCCACACATAGAATGCGCTACTAGATCAGCTAAAAGTGATGTTTCAGGCGAAACGATAACAAATAAAATCATTGAGATCTGTACTGTTTCGGTTGGACTTAAAAAAAACAGAAGGAACTTATTTGCATTGTAGAGTTGTATGTACATTTCTGTTAAATACTAATATTTTGTACAACTAACAATTTCCGGAAAAAATACTATTAATCCCGTAAAAAATTACTGAAATTCTCACACACTATAATTAAAATAAATCTCTTAATCCATTAAATAAAATTCCAGTACTTAACTTGTTTTTATTTCGGAACCCATCGCCATAAATTTAGTCAACTCGCACATAAGCAAATAAAATCAACATAAATATCAAACTGACAGCCGACAAGCATTTGGTCTCTCAACTTTTAATATTTGTCCAAGGATTAGCATTGCCTTTATTGTCATTTCAATAAACAAAACAAGGACATCCAAGAGAGAGGGAGAGAGGGAGCAGAAGTAGAGAAAAAAAAATCCGGTATAATACCCTCTTGGTCACTGGGACAATCAGCCGAATTTTTCTTCCAATTCAAAGCGAAGCAGCCGACATAAAATGAATAATGGCCGCTTCCTTGCCTACATAAACACCGAGTACCGTTCGCCATAAAGCATACACCCAAAAACCCAATCCCACATATCACAACACACCGGCATCGCTCAGCCCTCGACGGAGCTTCTTCTTCCTCTTCTTTATCACCCATTTTTGCTGCTGGTCGGGGACAGTTTTGCATATCCTTTTTCCGCACCAATACAACAAAAAGCGCGCATCCGAATGCACTCTCTTTTCGATCCGCGAAGAAGGTTGACTTTTCCCCTACAACTGGATTCGCCCATATGATGGCCACATACACATACCGGTTCGTCACCGTAAGGCCACATGTAGCCTGCCAAGAAGTCCTAGAATACCATAGCTACAACCATATGAGTGATACGTTTTCAAAGCGAAGAGGTGAAGAGTATGTGAGCCAGCCTTCTCTGCGGCTTGAAATTGATTCTCTTAGGTGGACTGCCTCCGGTGGAGGGGGCGTACATCCAGCATCCTTCTTACCTTTCAGGAGAAGGAGAAAATGGACCGAAACGAAAGCTTCAACGGTTGGTGCAATCGCGAGCGATGAGATGCAACCAACACGCAGCAATCCCTCTCCTTATGTCGCGTTATCTCATTCGCACTAGAAGTGAAAATAACGTCTTCAGGCCCTCTCAGGACTGGTCTTCGGGGGATGATACTGCTGCTGCTGAATACCTGAAACTGGACCTGGTGCGGTGCTAAGAAGAAGGTACCATCTTCCAGGTGTTAAGATGCTCCCAGACACGACTAAGATGGAAGTGGAACTAAGATCTCAGTTCTCAGATCAAGAGGAAATTTCAGAGACAGCAGCTGTTTTTTGTGGTAGAACCTAAAAAAATGCAAATTTTATTGCCGACGGTGTTGTTTATTGTGAGTTTAATGTGAACTTTAGTGAATAAGTTTTTTTTTAACCTAGTCAACGTTGATTTAACGCAAAATAAATTAAATAATCTTTATTTTATACAATAAAGAAAATTATTTGTTTTTTGGTGTCTTTAAGAAGAACGTGTATGTGGTTTATTTTTTGCAAACCCGATTTTTGACTTGTACACTTTAATTTAATAGTTAATTAATTCAAGTTGAATTTTCGAATTTTTTACATCATGATTCGTTTAATATTTTAATTTAATTGTAACAATAAAATTGTCTTAAGTTTAATTCTGTTTTCATAAGCATTCAATTAAAGGTGAAAAATCGATTTCATAGCACGTACTTCCGGGGTAAGTTGTAAAAGTGAGACTAACTCTATACAGAATTACACGAATAGCTAAATTTAATATTGTTGTTTTTAAACTCCCTGTTTTTATATGCACTCCAAAATAGTGGTTTAGAATGAAACTTGTGATGTTCAACACTGCAGAATACTAAACTTGTGTTAAAAATTAATAAATAAATTTTTTTATATTCTATATAGAAGACAACAGAGCAGTAATTTGAAAACACCTAAGTGAACTAGCAATCACGATCGTATGATACTCTAGATGAAATACTTAACTCCGATTTTTATTGTAGCTGGGGATAAAATAAACTAAGAAGTGCGCATATGGTTTGTCCTTTATCAGGAACTTTCGCGTGGATGCTACTGGAAAGTAACAGACAATATCTTCACACAGTAAAAAATGAATTGAATCACATCGTTTGGATAGTAGGAAAATATTTCACACCTTTTCAAGTAAATTTAAATTGGGATGTAATAGTCAATTTGAATGTAATTTTAAATTTTCGGTCAGTAAATTTAAATTTTCAGTAAATTGCCACTTCGAAAGCAGAAAATTGACTAGATACATATTGTCAAGGATCCTGCAGGCCCTGGCCCGATTTGGGCTGTCGCCATTGATGATGATATTGTCAAGGACTTTTACGTGTCAGCTACAGGAAGGACTCATTCAATTCATAGTATATTTATACCTTGAACTGAATCCCTTTAAAAATTAACTTGTTCAAAATTTCAAATTCTTAGCGATCGAAAGTGGTTGACCAACTCTCGTAGACACTATTTTTAAGAACTTTTGTATAGATCTACTCGAAGACGTGCGAAAATTTTCTACTTTTCGCTAAAAATTAATTCCTATAAAATTGACACTTCCAAGCTAAACGATTTTTCGTGTTGTAGAGGGTTTCGAAGTTTGATGGCATATATTTTTTGAGGAATCATTGTATAGCAGCTACATGAAGGACTCAAATCACATCTAGGTAGTGAAACTCATCAAATTGGGAAAAAATTTCAAATTTCCAGCTTTAAACGCTCTGAAGATATTGGATATAATATATTCTTGAACACGTGTTTTAAGGACTTTTTATTCGTTAGCTTGCCTTAGGAAACTAATTTCATAGACTTATAAGCTTTCACTAACTTATAAACACTGACTTCCTTTCAAAACTAAATTGTACAAAATTTAGACATTGTGGCTAACGATCTCTTGAATTAAAGTGAGTTTCGTAAATTAAGTTAGAGTATTTTTACAGGATTTTTGTATGGCAGCTACACCAATGACACATGCGATTTTTTTCATGTTCATACTTTCAGCTGCAACTACATATTATAAACGAATTTAAAATTTTTTCAGAGTCATAGTCTAAAGAGTTCTGAAGTTTAACATTGGTAAACACATGTTTTTAGGATTGTATGGCAGCTACCCGAAGGATAGTTGACGGAACTTACTAATTAATGAACTGAGTTTTACTTATGACTTAAAACTAATTCCTGCAATAGTTTCCTGATTTAATCTCCTATCTAATAAACTGTAAATTCGATATAATTTTAAAAGACTTTTGTAGGTTGTTACATGAATGACTTATTCGATTTGCATTATAGTTTTTTGGAATTTTTGCATCCAACATTTACGGGTTTAAGATTTCAAGTTCCTACTTTGAAGCATTCGACCAATAATCGTGAATATGTGTTTTAAGGACACCTCTATGCGAGATACACAAAGGCATGTAAAGTATGAAAACCATGTACATACATATATTACAAGTAATTTCAATTTGAAAAATTATTATGTATAAATATACAAATAACTACATATAGTATAATTTTTTTGTCTTGTATTTAATTAATATTTCAGGCCTATCTATTTCAAGGACGATAATATGCATAATAATATTACTTCAATTACACATGACAACAAAAAAAAACATAATGAAAATAATATTTATTAATTGATTAATTTCATTTATAATTTATTTTGATTAAAGTTGATACCGGTTTCCTCATTTACCAAGTACGAATCTTGTAATCGGTAATCGATACATTTAACAACTTAGATTAATTATTTTAAATTCTCTTTTCGATGGTAATTAAATTTAAATTAATTGCTACAATTAAAATTTGAACCGTTTAGCATGGATAAATATACGAATTACCGATTTTCTTTTTATAGGTATTCTTTTCCTGTGTTTTTCTTTACATCTTTGTCTTAGTTTTTTTTAATCGAGTATTTTAGATAAAATAAAATATGAAAATATCAAAGCATTTAACTAGTTAATTTCAGGAGTCAGGAGGTAAATTTACTAATAAAACAAGTAATTCCCTGCCTTACACCACTGGTGTGAAATGAAATCCAATTTCAGAAATAGAAAATACCAATTTAATTTTTTTAAAGGAGTACGAACTGATGCGATAACTAGAGAACCTTATTTTTCAACTATATTCATTCTCAATTACAATTTTCACCTATCCCGCTTGGGTTAGTGACCCAATGATTGTAAGACGCCATAAAGATTTAAAAAAAAAAAACAACGTTTCAAAGAATCTCCTGGTCAATCTTTAGGTTGTCAGCATTAAACGCAATTCGAACCAAAAACAAATTTTATTATTGGTATTTTTATTTATTATCTACTTATTTTTTTATTTATTTTTTAGTCTTAGTTTTAGTTTTTTTTTTTTGTGAAATCTTATACAACCTCCGTTCATTTTTGGGGGTTGAGTTTCGAAAAATGCTTAGAACTGTTTTAGACGGTCATATTTAAATCTCATATAATTCCAAGAGAATCGTTCGAACGTAATTGGTTTGGCAAAAATTTAAGAAATTGTACAAATTTAACAAAGTTCCAAAAAATAACAAACATTTTGAAATAAAATTGAATTTAAAGGTTCGCAATTAAAAGTTTTTCACCCCATACGCAACCTTTTCCTTAACACTTTGATTTCTAAAATACGCTTTGTATATGCCAACAAATAATCATTGAATTTAAATTTTGTGACAATAAGAATATATGGACTTAATGTCTCCATTCCATTTCCACTATAGCTTCTCATCACTCCTCTACATTTAAAAGGGTTCCTGCTCAATCTACGCCTTCAGCAGTGGCGATGAACATTACTATGAATTTCATTTTAAGCGAATCTCTAACGATTTGTAAAACGATTACTTAACGAAGAATATAATCGAAAAAGAAAATCATTATTGCTTCATTTAATTTTGAATTCGTTAGCGAGTATAGTTAAACAATTTCAAAATTTCAAAATTATGAGCAATCTTTTTTCTAGTAATTAAATGCGATAGTCTACTAACAACAAGGTCACAGATTTAAATATCACCTTGTAAAGGACTTATCGCTCATATTCTAAAAAAAAAATATATAAGAAGGGGTAACAATGTTTCAGAACGATGCAATGCAATTTTTTAACTACTCCCTGGGATTAAAAATTTGAAATTTCTCTTTTAATTTAGGACAACGTGTTTATAGTTGCTGAATTCGTTAAATTTCATGATTGGTTTATTGCGCTTAATCCCCAAAGATTAACGTTACGCTCCGAATCCCCACCAAACATGCTATTCTTGTGCGAGTAACTAGTAAACATCTGAGCATTATCCAATTAGAACGTTCAACACAAGAAAAATTCAATAAAATTGTTTATTTTAAAAGTTAAAATAAAGTTTCTTTCCCTGTTCGTATTTAGTATTAATATAAAGCCTTCACCTAATATTGTTAAACATTTGGAATGATTGAATAAGAATGCGATTTGAACTTGAGCCGTCCTTACGATGATTAGTTTTGATCCGTCGAGCCGGGTTTGAAGAAAAAATGTAGTGAATCTAATTTGTAAGATAATTGATCCATATTTGGGTTAAAAAATATTTTTTTTATCATATAATAATGTGTAGGTACAATATTTTGAGTTAGTAAAATGCAAGTGGATAGTGGAAACATAATCCTTTATTGCATACATTTTTGTCAATTATAACTTACAGTTTTTGAACTTTTCTTTTTCCCCTAAAAGAAATCAAGGAATATAGTCTATTTAAAATATTGTACAACAATTTCATAACTCGTTCAAGTCTTATTTCAGATGTTTTAACATGTCGACTCTGCTTTTGAATTGTCTTACTATGTATTTTAGTGATTAAATTTTTAAAATCTTTATCTATCGACAATTGTAAACATTTTGACCATTTAGATGTACGACATATTGGGCTTAGACATTTTCATTTTTTAAGTTTAGACTTTTTCCATAATTGGCCGTTTACAATTTTTGTCATTTTTTTGACTACCAGAATTTAATTTTCAAAATTTTGCCTTTTTTATATTTTTGCTTTCCGGAATTTTCACCTCCTTTAGATTTAATGTACTTTCTGCTGCTTGTAAGCCCCAACGCTGTAAAGTTCTGGGCAGAGTGATAGAACAGTGTACCTTCTAATCCAGACAAGCTTGTAAAGAAATAACGCCTTAAATCTCCATAAAATAAAATGTCTAATGAAGTAGTTCGTTGACATAACTTATCCTTGTAACATATTTGCATATCATACCAAATTAACGTTCCTGATGTTATTTACGTTTTTTTCTTTAGTCATTCTTACGAACCAGCCGACTCCTTTATTCGCATGACTATCGAGAAATTTTTGTTAGCACAATTGCATGTTCCCCATCATCGAACGCGTATCACGATAAATTGTTAACTCGAAAGACTAGTTACCTACCTGTATACATACGTGATATTATTTTCAGGTAAAACAAAGAAGCCTATGCCCAGTCTCCGCTATCGGTGGAAGGCATAGGGTATGTACCAGCGTTTGGTATCCAATCGAGAAAACACCACCGCGCACTGTAAACCGTGAACTTCAAGAGCTGGAATTAAGTGGTATGCGCATGTGTATTTAAATTATGTTGTCTCCGAAGGCTTCTGCGCCTCGATCTCGACCTGAAGACCATGAATGAACGTAGGAATTTCAAACAAAAAAAAGGGGTAAAAGAAAACTATGAAAGGAAGGTGAATATGTCACATAAAAGTCTAGAAGCGAGCAGGTGGTAAAGGTACGAGTAATAGGAATAATGTAATGCTATTAGTACAAAACAATTCCCGGCCAAGTGAGCATACTAATCAGATCGATTCGCGTTTTTTTCCAAATCGCTAAGGAAGCGCGTCGCGTTGTTGTCTATAGCGCGCATGTAACTCCTTTTTCCGCGCTCCTATTCCACACATGCGGTAGGAAATTGTACCCTGCATCTTTTCACGACTTAATTTGCATTTACGCGCACAGCCTGTCAGCCTTGTCTTGATTTTCAATCTGCAAGACCAATCGGTCGGTTGGTTTCGATATTTAAGAAAATAAAATCCCAAAGAAACCGAAACGCACTCTCAATCCAACTGTAAAACGGAGCGTTTTATGCTTGAAAGGAGCCCAGAATCGCGCCACAGTTTGAATCCGACGCGTTGAATCAAATATGGAAAAAAATTGCAACAAAAAAAAATGGACAAAATCGCCTTTAGCACAGTCTGACTAAGAACAAGACTTTGTGCAAGTTCGACATGCACTAGCCCACCAAAAAAAAAATAAGAAAGACGACGGAAAAATAAAACGCCATCCGATGGCCTTTTTCGCAATCTTTGGAGAACGCAACGTTGTCGTCGTCGCCGCGCTCCTAATCTTGACCGGATTTGCATTTTAACTGTGAAGCTTCTTAGCTCGGCGGATACAATGCGGATTTGTGTGCGAGCAGCAATTAAACTTGAAATTTTAACATTTCTTATTCGGGTTTTTTGCTCTGTTGTTGTTTTTCGAAAGAACCATGTTAATTTGAACGCACTGAAGCGATTCTTGTGGGAGTTACGCGGTCATTTTTATTCGTAGCTTAAACAACAGGAAGTTCATCTAGAAATTAGCTAAGCTAAGGTGGGTATGGGATTTTCTTGTTCTTTTCGAGCTCTCAGTAAAAGTTCAATGAATGTCCGCTTCCCAATATTATGCTAAAGACGAGGAAGAACTGTTCTTGGGCGAAACCCGAATGATTTATGGGTGTGATTTTCCATGTGCGCCCTTGGTTTTGGTTGGGTGTAGCGGCGACTTCCGTTTTAATAACAGGTGAGTTGATTATGTGATCAAATTAAAAATTTAACAAAAAAAAAATTTCCTTGAGATTTGCAAGTTAGCCGTGACACTGCAAGTGTTTTGAATAAGAAAATTTTGACAATACTTCCAATTTTTTATTTATTTTTATTTTAGCCACAAGATGTGCTTGTTGCTCACCTATCGGATGTCATCCTAGGGGATGATAGATACCCCTCATATGTTTGACCACATGAAAGTGAAACGATTTTCAGATGCATCCAGCAACCCATTGTGCCCCAAATACAGACAGTTACAATTTTAACTTTGTAGCTAATTGCATTTGAGTTAAAACAAGCACAAATTTTTGAGGAACTTTTGTATGGTAGCTATTAAAAAAATCTACATATACGTGAATTTATTTACTTTTGAACAATTCAAAATTATAGTCTGCCCAACCCTTTGATGTAAGGCGTTTTGTACGTGTACTGAGGTATCATATCAGTATTGATCAGAAGAAAGATTATTGTCACTGACGTATAAATGTGCAATCGGATCGAAGCTAATGCTTGTCTTCTTCGGCAAATATGTTGATTCGTAAACGATTCGAAAACAAATCACTAAAGCGAACTAACGCGAAGGCGGTTTGTTGTATTTGAAATCTAATCATTCTAGTTTAAAAGAAATAACATAATATAGAAACAAGATAATATCAAAATATTATTATATTTCTTAGTTGACATTTCATAAATAGAATTTCATTGATAGGAAGTTCGGATTGTTCTTATCAACGCTGGCTTCAATAAACCAAACGGAATTTCAAAACTTTACTTGGGACTTTAAATTTAAACTTTTAAAAGAAACTTAAGAACATCAAATTTTGCTTGCAATAAATCTAAGCCGAAGGTCCTAGTCACTAGCTCTGTTAATAATAATAATTTTTGTATGTTTATATATATTTAATTATTTTTGAAAATAAAAATAAATATCTTTGCATTGACTGGTTTTTTCGTAATATGATAATTTTTATGCCAGTGATTTGGTAGGTACACACTATAATAATTTGTAAATTTACAACATTAAATGTAATAAAATCATTCCCATATCATAGGTAAAATTACATATTTCATGTAAAAACGCGATTACTATTAATCTCTTTTTACATGAAATACTGTGTAAAATTACAAAAAGATTGAAATTACAGTAACTCTTATGGAAAACTATATTTCAAAACACGGATAAATAAAAGGATTTCATTGTAAAAATAAAATGAAGGGCCACAATTGCAGTCAATACCAATTGTCAATGAAATTTCACATCTTGGTATGCTGTAACTTAAAGGAGATATTGCAACAGTGCGTCGATTTACAATTCCTTGTGCGGACATAGCCAAGTAAACATCGCGATTCGTTTTTTTAAAATTAGTAGTTTTCAGCTGCCAGCTTCATTATCTTATTTATAATGAAAAAGTTTATTTTCATAATTTTATTAAATATTTAAAGCATGTTCTTGTTCTCACAGAAGTGTTTTTTTTTTTTAAAAAAAAAACTATATTAAAAACACACGCAATCACGATGAAAAATTTGTCCTTAGTTCGTGGAATTTTCTGTTCCGCTAAATTTTAGTTTTAGATTTTTCTTCTAAGACTTTCGATTTTCTATGAGTAGGTACTATGTAAATTAATTTACAAATAGTAACGTAGTTTTTCATTTTTTTTCGGATACTTGTATAATTTACACTTCAACTGGTTAAGTTACATATATGATTGGTATAATTAATTACATCAAAGAAGGTAATTTCACCCTCCGAATTGTAAAATAACATACATATGTCATTATCACTTTTCTTAATAACATAAAATATCAAGAAATAGAAATATTGCACTACAGCTGTAAAGACAATAATTATTTGAGTCTAGTCTGGACAAAAATTGTATAACTGCAAACATCTTATAGAGTAACTATAATAAATAAATAAAGAAGTAAGTAAGTATATGTCCTGTGATTTATGTTTACTATTAGACATGTGATTTTACAGAGCCACGTATGTATTTATTACATTTCCGAAATTTAATTATACAGTAGAAATGTAAGGGGTTTCGAGACATGTAAATTTACAATGTTGGCAACTAATTGCCAGCATAGGATGGCAATAAGTTGCCAACATCTAATGTTATATAGCTCACACTGAATTTGATCGATAGCGCCATCTAAATGCCTCAGTTTAAATGAAGAACAGATAAATTTAGTTGAAATTTACTGATTACAAATTCAAATTTACTGACCGAAAATTTAAAATTACATTCAAATGGACTATTACAACATCCCAATGTAAATTTACTTGAAAAGGTTGGGCATATTTGCATACTATCCAAAAGATGTAAAATTCTATGAATTTTTTTTTACTGTGCAGTTTAAATGAATAACAGATTAATTCAGTTGTTCTATCTGGATTATAAGTTCGTAATCAAGAGCCTTTGAAAAAAACACCACGAATGTAACTGCATTTATAATCGATTGATCGAACCTTTTTTTCTTAATTCAATATATTGAATCACGAACCATCGGAATAATCAAATTGACGCCAGACCAGGAAAACCAGATTTTTTTTCTCCCGTGCAAAAAAAAGATGACATATTCACATATCTTCGAGAAATTCAAGAAATTCGATTTAATTAACGAAAATCTGTCAAAATGAAATCGATGAGAAACGTAGTGCATAAAAAGAAGTCTGGACGAAAATCGCAATGACTTTATAAGCAAGTTGTTAGCAATGTCCTGATTTCTGAATGTTTGTTGTCTTGTGTATGGGGGTATGTAGCCAGTATGTGTTTAATTAGCCATTTGTTAATCACGACTGGTGCTAATTAGTGTCCGATTAAGATGTTTCGAGGAATGAACTGAACCGAAGTGTGGGAAGACGAAAGCGCGGTTGAAGACGAGCCCTTTTTACAATGGTTGTGTTTATTGGCACTTTTCCTTCTTATCTCTTGTGTTGTGTCCTCAAGACTTGTCTCTTGGTTTTTTCTTATTTTTTTTTTATGTTGTTGTTGAGCCGCCTCCAATAAACGAACCTTTAAAACTGATTTCAATTTCCTTTTGCAAGCAACTAAATACCCGCAGCAGTAATGTGAAGCGGAGCATTTGTAGTATGAGGCTGTTTTTTCTTCTTGTTCTTACCTCTGCGATTTCACCTTTATTTCCCTCCTGATACATTGAGATTTTAATCGGACATGTGCCCCGGTTCGACGATGAACCAGGCGGCACAAATAAAGGATATGTCAATTAGCCCCGGTCGAAAGTGAAATTCAAACGGTGACATAAGGCCCGTATCTACCTAAAATTTCGTACTATGTAGTGGACATCACGTTCAAACGACAAGTAAAACTCGGCATGGTGCAACTTTCGAAAATTAAAATCTTTTATAGACTCTTTCGAACAGAAAGGATCATAACCAGGTAGGGTGCATTTTTGCAGGTGTTTATTATTTTCGAGTTTGTTTCACCTTTCTGAATACTCCCAACATAAAAAGTTTGTCTTCAGTTCGGCTTCTTGCTCTGTTGCTATTTTCTTGAACTTTCTCTAGTTTGTGCAGACGGAAAGAAACGTATAGGTACACGACTACACGTATAATACGAAAAAAATGAATTTAACAAAAAACAGGCGGAAACTGCAAGGAGCTGCTATTGCGTATTTAAATTGAACTCTACCTTTAAAGTTGATGAATTTTTCCAGAAAAAAGAGTTTTGTTTTGTAATCCAATTTAGTGATTCCAATGATCTGGAAAAGAAGAAAATACAAATTAATGTTGTTACAAACTTTTTTAGAATGATACTAACTAGTAAAAATATATAAAATGTATGGTAATAAAAAAGCCAGTATGTGAATTTAACATCAAACTATAATTATTTTTTTTAACTATTATATAGAAAAAAATGTAAGACTATTTCTGATAATTTTAAACAATTCTTTTCAACTCTTAAGAAGGAATTGCAGTGAGAACGGTGCGTGCATATTTTTAATTTTTCAAGTCAAAATATTCACTTCAAGGCCTACGATATTTTTTAGACGTTTGTAGTTGATTTTTATTATTATAAGATCGTTAAATTTTTTTAAATACAACCTAACCAATTTCAAAAGTTCACTGTACGCGCTGCGGAATTAAAAAATAGTCGACCGAAGTGACGCTATTGGATCGATGCGATTGTATCGATCCGATTGAAGCGATGCGATTGAAGCGATGCGATTGAAGCGATGCGATTGAAGCGATGCGATTGAAGCGATGCGATATCAATGCAAAAATTTATTAAATTTAAATGAAATTAATTTTTTAAATATTTTTAATTAAATAATTCAAGTGTTACTGTTTCATATTTACTGATTTTTTATAATAGCTTACTACTCACAAAAGCGTAGCTTGTGCGTGAGATTAAATAATAAAATAATAAAAAATAAATTACGATTCAAATACAATTATGAACGATGTTTACAATTAATTTGGTATGAAGAGTATGGAAAAAAAAATTAGATGATGCTTAAAAATAAAGAAATTCATAGGAAGAAAGAAGAACACAGGGTTTTATATTAATTATATTAAGTTGATAAAGTTAAAATAGTATTCGATTAATCGAAAATAGTTTTCGATTAATCGAATTAGCTAAACTGGCTACTGTCATTAACTTAAAAAACTATTTTAATTTAAAAAAAAATTAAGTAATAAAATATGGTATTCCAAAATCCGTCGACATTACCGACACCTCAGGATAGGCAAAAAGGATAGGCAAAAAGTAGGATAGGCAAAAAGTATGGCATTGATTATATGGGAACTTAGAATCCGGAATTTTAGAAAATATCTAATAGGTATTAGAAAAAAATGTTTTCCGAATAAAATTCAAGCCGATTAGTTATAAAAGGATTTTACTGACTTTTACCTATTTTTATCAAGTTTTATATGATTTTGTTGGGTTTATTCTAGGGCTAGTATTACACTGTATGCCATGGTGTCACATAGACCAAACAAATTTGACGAAAAATTACGTAAAATTTTTCCTCTTAAAATAAACCTGGTACATAGCAAATCCAATAGTGTAGTAAACAAATGCGATAGTGTTGTAATTTTACAATTAGTTCTATTATGAAAAAAATTAAGTTGACAAACGAATTGTTCCCGTTCTTGTAGTTATCTTATTTTCGGTTCAAGCTTTCAACGAAGCGTGCTAATTTTGTGATAAATGTTGTAAAAGTGTTAAATTCGTTAGTCTATTTAATGTCACAGGTTGAAAACTAACGAAATTCTTCTGGACTTGGATCCATTGCTTATGTTTTTATTTTTAGAGAAATAGTAGATTGGTTACATACCTAAAAAAGCAACTTTAAAGTACAATAAACAATATTAAAAAAATTCTTGTTAGAGTTCACTTGAGAATTTATTTTACGTGCTTATACATTTTAATACATTAAATATATTATAAAAAAAATTATGAATTGGATAAAAGAAAATAATATCAGAAATTTATTAATATAATAAGAGGAAAACTAATATATGTATACATAACAAAATTTTATTCATCGTCACTTTCTGACAACAAACGCATACGTTTGCGTATGGCTGCAATATCATTGCTATCACTAGAAATATTTTTTATTCTATTTTGGGAAATTATCTCTCTATTATCGAAACGTTTTTGTAACATTTGGTTCCAATTTCAATTTGTTCTTATATTTTTTTACAATAAACTGAGTTGAGAAAAATATAATACAATATTAAATTATATAACTTGTGAGTAGAATTAGAATAAAACAAAATTCATAAAACATAAAAAAAATGTTTAAAAGAATTCTTAGAATATTTAAAATCGAGTTAAAGCAAAGCAATTCGTGTAAAAAGAGAAAAATGCCAACCTTTGAACTCGTGTTAAATGAAATTCGTGTAAAAAGAGAATTAGTTGTATCAACTATTGTTAATAAATAAAAACTTTTAAGAGCTTAGATCCAACTCTCCTCTCTTTATCATAAGTGTCAAACGGTAAGTTAAAATTCGAATAAATTAATATGCAAATCTAAACCTAATCGAAATGTGCATCTATTCCTCTTTCATAACGCGTTCGCCATCTATGATTGCCTAGATGAACACACCATTAAAACCCAAATATTTTGGCTATCCGCCCATCACAACCTCAGAGCAACGCCAGCCAGAAACTGTACATCGTCCCAAGCAACATGCTGCTGAGCAACTTCTCACCATTGGAAATCCCATCAGAACTCGGGCGCACACACGAAATTTTGTCAGAATCGCTTCCAGTTTCCAGCGCGTGCAAAGCTCTCAACGATGGACCGGCGAGATAGCGAACGTCTATTATAAAACCTTAAACTTTTTTATTTCCTATTTTCGTTATTAAAATTGTGGTTTTTTCAGCTCGATGGACTACTAATTGAAAACAAGTTCGTATGCAAAATTGCTTTTTATTAAGTCAATTTAAGATGCAAGTTCGCTGGACAGCTGCGAGTTGCAGCATCGAATGCATTTGCATCTCGTTCCACAGTTGGCAGTCGCCACTAGAGAGTACAGAGTTCGATTAAAAATTTGCCATGGAACGCAACTGGCGCACCTAGCGTTTATTAGGGAAACCGAGACGAGCTGAGCTTGTAATAGCCCCAGTGGTGAACGTAGAACGAAGCGGGATGATACACCTGAGGCGATTTCCAGGTAGGTATGCGCTCCACGTCCGCGTGCAATAACATTTCGCTACGACGACTGTTTATTGTTTGTTCCAACAAGTGTCGCTGAAAGCCTTAACAACTGGCCCATTACGTTGTCGTACTAACGACGTATGTAGCATCTTGAGAAGATGGTAACCGGTAACCTACCCGACATTCGTACGTTTACAGGTTGGTTTCGGTGTACCATTGTTTGTCTGGGAGCGGAAAATTGTCCGACAAGGAGACTCCTGGTAAAGACAAGACACGAAATACTGAAGGCATCTGCAGACTTTGACAATCGCGGGGAAAACCAAAATAGAGGACCTGAAGTCTGAAGTTATGGTGGGACCTCTTCTTATCCTTAATTTCATTTCATGTTATTTTGCAAATACATATGACGAATTACTGAGCCAACAAGGAGTAGTGCCTTGTGGAGTTGTTAAGGACGAAAAGAAAATTAAAAGTCGGTGACGAATGAGCTGACTTTTTTGTTCCCTCGGTCAGAAATCGAAGGCTCGAGTCACACTCACGATATGGTTCGGTGCTTTTTAAGAATCGCAAACACATTAGCCCCAAAAATCTGCTCCACATGGGGTAAAATTCAATACATCAAAAGGGATCTCTAAACCTGCCTCAATCATATCATAAAAAATTAATAAAACACAAAAAGTTATAATGGAATAATAACCCAGCATACCAAAAACATAATAAGTGAATCACTAACGATTCACCTCTGGTTCTAACGATTCGCCTTTTAAATGAATCACTAAGCATTCACCTTCGATTCTGAGCCGACTTATTGACTGTTTTCCTGCTCGTAAGTGAATCATGTAAGTTGGACTGTAGTAAATCATCTAGTTGGTGCATCAGAGAAGCATATTGTATGTAGATGCAATGTAGGTATTATTGCGATATACTTACTTGTGTATGACTTGTGACAGACTTTTACACAAAATTTTTTTTTTTTTTAAACACAAAAACGCACAGCAAAGCACAGCAAACCAAAAGCAACTGAAGTGAATCGTTAAAGATTCACCTAAGTGATAGATAATTCTTAGCTGAATCTTCGAGTGTTTCGTATAGTTACTCGTAAGTGAATAATCTCAGTGAGATGTAGTGATGGATCTAGTTGGCTGGTAATCCTTAAGGATCATGCGCTATCATCTTGTTAACAACATGATCGTATTATGAATATATGTAGGGCTCATCGTCTTAACCAATCTTTGATAATTTTTTGAGATTACATAGCAATTTCGGCAAACTTTGCTTCCAATAGCCGAGCATAATTATTGAAAAATGATCATCAAAACACCACCTTGTCACTAACCGGCTTCAAAGTCTCGCACTTTAGCTTCATTCTGGTTCCATTTACCCGCCATTTGGATACCATAATATCTTTAAGAAAAAGTGCCGTTTAAGAGTGGCATATGTATGCATCGGGTCCGACACCACATGTGGAGAACAATCGTCGTAGGATCGGACAAAACTCCGGCTTTTATGTAGATACTAACTTCTAGATGTTTCTATAGATGATATTCCGCGCGGAGTATTAAGAACTGGTCGACTAGCAATATAATCGCGACCTCTTACACCGTGGAGGCATCTTTATAGTAAGGGCGATTTAGTGTAAAAAATTCCTCGCAACAATAAAACAAAAATTCAAATAAAAAGAATAAAAACTAAACAATACGACTACAACCAAACATTTTATTGTTTTCAAAACGGGCGATTTTCTTCGCGAAGTTGAATGAAGTAAAATCTCTCACAAATACTCCACCTGAAGTTAAGAATTTCAGAAGTACCTACGAAAAAAAAACAAACGAATAATACAAATAAATTCACACAGAGCAACTACAGCGATTTTTTTATCAGATCAAAGGTGTGAAGAATTTTACGGAAAATTGGAATCAAACTTTTTTTTCTTCCAGCGCACAGAGTTCGGGCTGCCAATTTTAACGATGAGAAAAAAATTGCTCCTTTCGCGGATAAACTAAAAGCGACGAGCGGACAAACGTCGAGGAATAATGGCAATTGTTTGCTATATTTGAGGAAATAATACAAACAATAAAATTAAGTGCTTATTGGATGGATAGTTGGTTTCTATTAATGGTCCCGGGATAGTTGCAGTTGGTTTAATTGAATCAACCAAGGAGTAGCTGCTTTACAAAGTGCAGAAAGACTCGTTTTTTTTAGTTCAAAGATTGAAGATATTGATAAGGTACTTCGTGAATTAAGGCGGAAAATTTATATCCGCAGGAAGTTCAAGTGAACTTACGAAACAAATTTTTTTCAGACTAGTCCTTCCTGTGTAAGATTTTCATCCCCGCTATACTCTATCGCTTTGATGCCTTGTCTTACTCCACTCTTAAGAGAACGGTCTTCATCTAAGGCACTTGGATTCAAAAACAAAATCTTAAATTATCCCAGCCCCAATGAATCAATAACGATTCACCAAGGTGAATCAAAATTAATGTTCACTTACGATTCTTTTGTGAATCACAATTTGTTCTGGACTGTGAGTCGTAAGTAATTCACTCACGTAGATAAACTGCAAGTTCTAGGATTCGTTTATCGGCATTCGCAGTTTTTTAACTACCAACTTTTCTCATAAAACATTGTTTAGATATAACTACAATAAAAGTATTTGCATCTGGCCGATTTAATAATAATATATACGATTAGATTTCATCGGAGGTGAAGGGATTCCTCGAAACACCGCGACCAGTGGTCTACTGTGCTACACCTCATAGATCTTTCTCCACTTTCAACCTGGAGGTCCTCACTCAGCTTCATTTCTCTTAGGAATTTATCTAGTTGGTGTAGGTCTTTGCAATGGTACTATAGCCCAGAAAGTGTTCTCCAAGACACTTGTGGCGCTGAGTTGTGACTGCCTCAAGCACAAAATGTGTTCAGAGGTTTCTGCCTACAGTTGACAGAACCTGCGAAGGCTATCAGTTATTATCACTTATTAGCCAGATGGGTCTGAATGACATTAGATCACTGGATCGCATACCTTTGATATGAAGACTACCTTTGCCTGTCTTCACGTACTTGGAATTTAGCCCAGAGTAAAGCAACATCTGAAGATTTGCTGAATAGGTAGGGGAGCAGTTCTTCCATTCCCTTTTGAAGCAGGGTGGGAAGGATTCCGTCAGTTACTGGCGATTTGAGGGGATGGAAGGAGCGTATATCCCATTTGATTTTGCCATAGGTGAACATGTTAGAGGCCCGGTGCCAGTCTGTGGTATTGGAGCGGAATGCCTTATTTTCTGAGTTAAGTATACGGCATCCTGGGAAGTGCGTATCTAGTACCACCTTTTCTGTGTCTTACTCGCACCCGAGCTTAAGTCTCCGTTGGGCTTTTTCAGTGTTTCCATATCACCGTTTTTTTTTTTGATAGAATTTTGTCCAGCCTTGCTGCCTTCTATACTTCTTCGACTCCACTGCAGAAGTCTCTCCATCTAATCTAATCTAATTTAATCATAATATAAACTTAATTATTTTTCTGATTCCTTATTTTTCCTTAAGTAACGAGAGACGGTATGTCTATTTCTTAGTGATATAATGTATTTTGAAATATTTTTAAAATTTTACAGTCCACAGAGATCGTATGTAGATGTATTTTGCTACGAATCAAAATAACAAACCTTGCAGGGGCAGAGATTTGGATTCTACCGGCTGCGCCAATTATCCATACCCGAATTAAGCTCCCTCGTCATTAATATTCATTGTATTTACACAATAGTGTTAAACAGCATTGTATCATACATACCAATAGTATCTTATTCTCCACAATCTTCTTTTACACACATTTCCGATTACTAAACGCTTTAAAGGAAGTTTCCATCTGATTTACTTTCCAAAACTGGCAAGAAAAACAGAATCTTGTAATTAATAAGTCACTGACACTCCGACCTAAATTTTACAGCACATAAATTTATGAATATTAAATATCTTGTCTCGTTATCAATTCTAACCACACTTTCGGATGATTGCTACCAAATCGACACCGTTAAACGTAAGCATTGTAAAATCTATTAACGTGATGGGCGTAATAAAACAAAAACAAATACTTTAAACCGATACATCTTTCAAAAATAATAAAAGTCGACATAAAAAGACACCTTTAACTGACAGAACACCTTGCCAAGGAAAATTTATGACTACCGGAAAGCGATCAGAGTACCACTTTACCAGCTCTGTCAACAGTTAGCCATTTGATGGGGACGGTAATAAAACAAAAAATCCACCAAACAGAATCAAGTCAGGTATTTAATTTTATTACCTAGCACAACCGAGAAAACTATCAATGAAAAAAAAATTAAATTTACTAGCCAAGTCG
Organism: Beris chalybata; assembly: GCA_949128065.1. Classification (NCBI taxonomy): domain Eukaryota; kingdom Metazoa; phylum Arthropoda; class Insecta; order Diptera; family Stratiomyidae; genus Beris; species Beris chalybata. Next base: position 140,210,913 of record OX421894.1, read on the forward strand.
TGTGGCCATATTTTAAAGCCGTATGGGCATTCTACATCTCGAAGAAAGATAGTCTCAAACACCCCAAGTCTGGAGGTATACCACGATCCCACAAACCCATAAAATATACAAATCGTGTTCAAATCAACGACAGAATGACTGACATCCGATCCGTATGTCATAAAATAACAGCGTAAAAGTTAATTATTTAATTGTCATGTGTGTAGATTAATTAGCATATTAACTGTCGCCGCGCTGCTATACCGAAAGGGAAAGTTACTAAAAAGCACCATTTACATTCGAATATGTGTTAAAAGTGAAACCGGTTCGGATCTGGGAAAAGAAAAAGTCATGGACAAGGACATCTGGTGGTTTTTGGTTGCACGAGTCAGCTTTTAGTACTTTTTAGTCCTTGATGTCCTTATTGTGTCTTGGATAAGTCCAGGCACACACAATTGGTTCGTGTTTAGTACTGTTGTATGTACATACTTAAAGCTGTTGTGTGAAATGAAAGATTTGATTCGAATCACACAAGGACGAAGCTTCAGGACACAAAGGATATCAGAGAGCTTTACAATATGGTTACGTATAAACGTATGAAGGCGTTTGTTTACGAAAACAAAACTGTATTATCGATAATATTAAAAATTGATTTATATCCATTTTTAAATTGCTTTGTAGCCATACTATAAAAATAATGGAGTGTTTCAGTTGCCTACAAGAACAATTTATGAGCAGACACTTTTACGTCTATAAAGTACTATCCGAGCTGGTGCTACCATTTTGTTACCAGCGTTTGAGGCCGAACTTGAATTTTCCTCATTCAAATGCTTTCATTTGGGTGGCGCCAGCAAAAATTCGATAGTCTGCTACCATAAAGTTCATAGGTGCACGAACCATCTAAGTACATACTCATTGGCGCTATGGTCTAAGAAAAGTAAACGAAATTTTAGTATTTTGAATCTAAGAGGATTTACAAGATAAAAATCTGAAAAATTTGCCAGACTGAACAACGATGGTGACTGTTTCCAAGATGTAGTAAATTTTTTCTGACAGTATGCATGAACTCGAGATACTTGTAGTGCAGTGTGTTCTCACCAATGTCTTCAGGAATCATTGTTGTTATCAACAGCATGGTACGAAGATATGTAAAATCAACTCATAAGTATCATTCGTCACATTTACTGCAGAAATACATATTTAAGGTTTTTCTGACTTTATGCAATATAAAATGTGAAGTCGTCCACGTCCTGCTCTTTCTTTGACTTCATCAGCTGTTGTAATTCTATTAAACCTAGCCAAGACACCAACCAAAATCAATAAGTATGTAATTGGTAGCAGGACACCTAAAGTGTTACCGTTATGCTACCATTATGTAGATGAAGTCCATACAGGTTCTGTATGTTACTTCTTCTGCTCTATAGTTGCTAATAACTAAAAACAATAAGAATGAATTATCGTCTTAAATATATGCCACCATTTAATTCTTTTAGACTGAACTAAACTGAAGAGAGTTACAATTATCATCTTACCCCACATACTTGTTCGGAATAATTATCAAATTTAAAGTAAAACAAATTAAACTCAGCTCACTATAATAAATTTTAATTAAGCTATGCGACTGCTTTTTTTTAATCTTTGCTGCATAAATCTTCACCAATTCAAAACTCGGTTTTTTTTTCCACTAACATTGCCTTCGTGACGATTATGAAATAACACAGTTGTGAGCATTTTTCCACTTTTATCACCATTGCACCTAACATTTAGCCCATATCAACATAATCAAACAGTAAAATATTGTTGTTATGATGATTGGCCATCATGCAATCTAACCATAACTCTAAAAGTTGTGACTCGATTTTAATTAAGTGCAAACATTGGAACTTTATTATAGGTACGATGGAAGGAAGGAGCGGAATTAAAAATAATTTACAATTGCACTATTTAAAGCCTGGGCAAGAATAAAGTGAGCACGTACCTGTAAAGGTACCTGGATTAATTTTAATAATATATTCTGGGTTTGTATAGTATTGTTGGCATAGAGAGGGGAATTATAAATCTGTTGGGGGAATTAAAGAGAATTTTTAATGTGTATTTGATAGCAAGACTGAATAATTTACATGAGGTTGGTGTATAAGAGAATGTAATACATACATAATAACATCGGGAGTTGTAATCGATACAGAAATCAAGCGTTGCTTTTTAAGAATAAAAAGTGTGTTAATATCCTTTTCAACACGCCACGAGAATTCATTGTGTTTCGTCCAGTAACGCTCTTCAACTGTGAAATTTATACAACAAAACTACATAGTATACTATTTACGAAATTATAAATTTGATTTGGGGACCCCGATTTTTCCGTAAAAATAATTTCAAAAGACCTTCTTTATCTTGTTATATTATTTTTCTGTCCTGGTTATGTCAAATCCAAAGCTGGTTAATTCGAATTCAAAAGTTGTTTTTAACATCTTAAGTTGGAATTTATCACAAAATTTGAAAAAATTTTTGAAAAATTTAAAAAAAAAATTAAAAAATAATTTTAAAAAATTTAAAAAAAAAAATTAAATTTTTTTGAATTCTAAAATTCACTTTTATTATTTAAAGTAAGACTGGTCTTTACTCTGATCGGGAGACTTATAGGTATTTTTGAAATTGCACTTGGATTGACACCTACAAAGTAAGTTTGTATAGTTCGTGAACGAACTAGTTCGGATGAGCGTTCCCATAACTGAAACGAAAAACTAGTTTCAAGTCAGTCCCGCTACTAATTCGTTTATATCCATTTAATGTACTTGTTTTTTTTTTAAGCTCATCACATTGTACCAGACGACCTGTTTTATTTGTATACTGACTTTAAGGTCATCAAATTCTATCAGACGACCTGTGTTTCTTTTTAGGTCATCACAATGAAAACAACTACTCTCTCATCACTGAACTCCCGCGAACTAGTGAATTAAAAGAACAAACTAGTTCGCGACAGATCGGGAAGCGTAAATGATCGCTCACTTTGGTGAACTAAAATGCGCAAAGCCTATTACAAATTAGTTGATGTATCTTTCAAAACTTTTTGAACTCCAAAAAGGGTGAAAAAGTTAGGGGGTATAATTTATACATTCCATGGGTCTGAATAGATAGATACCTAGTCGAGTTTTTATTCTACCCGCTTTTGATAAAAACGACTAATAAGCAATTTCGGAATTTTTCGATACTAAACCCCTCTAAGGTAAAGAAAAGGATTAAAAAGAGTGTTTGCACAAATTCTCCAAATCTTTTGGGCCTAGTGATAGATCGAATTAGTTTATACTTCAAGCGCTTCAGAACTAAACTCTGTACTTTTTGCTAAGAAAAGTGTTGATGATCTGGTGGTGTTTTGATGAAGAACACCTGAACACATGAACACCTTGGCGGAAACAGTGTTGAAGAATAAGGTTTTACTGAAGGGTGACCCACAGTATATAGGATGCAGAAAACCTTGCATTCAAAGTTTTATACTCAAACTGTGACGGAACTTTTATTGATCCAAACTATATGAATGCTATCAATCAGTTTCAACGATTTTTGACGTGCAAGTATTTCAAAATAAGGTTCGCTTTTAACAAATACATTATTCCATCTACAAATCTTTTTTTTTCTTTTAAATTTTAGTTGAGTTTTTAATTTTTAACAATTTGTCTTAATTGTATTCCTTTTATTTTTCTTTGCTAACCCAATTACTTTATTATTTTAATAATAAAGTATTGTTATCGACTTTTATTTTTTTAATTATGGCAGATTGTCTACCAGACAAAAAAGACCATTTTTGATCAAAAAAAAAAAATCCGTTTATATTGATTCTTTTGGTCTTTTTGATTGGTGGTTGTTTGTTGTTTGGTGAGTACTCTGCGCAAGTTTTTGACACTGAAAGTTTGACAGAGGACTTTGTCATATAAAACTAGGACCGCGCTTTGAATTATGCCTTCTCCATTCTTAGCGCACTTACAATTGGTCGGTATTTCAGTCAAACCTTCCTTTACATTGATCTACTTGAAATTTTTTTTTACATTTCTTCGAGGAGGACAATAATACAATACTTTGGGTTCAAATCGCTTTTTTCCTGAAAACCGGTAGATGCTCTATTCAAACGCATGCAGGTAGCGTGACAATTCTTCAATAACTCTATCTATAGAAAATATCAGTTTGCCAAGACAACAAGACTATTACAGCGAATTTCCAAAAATCCGGCCATGGAGCAGATTTTCGGGCTGATTCTCAAAACTGAGATTTGGCAATTTGTACATTTTTGAAGCCAATTTGAAAGCTTCCAAAATGATCAAAATACATCAGAAGCCTTTATTACCATTTGACCAAAGATGCAGTATGGCAGTGTCATTCGGACCGCGGCCTAGTTTGGCCATTCAAAATTCTTAATGCAACCTAAATTGTGATTTGTGTCCGCCTCAAACGCACACTTCAAAACTCATTGTCATTCAATTGTCGGCCATGTTGGAATTAGCGAGCAAATCGACTTGAACTACTTCAAGGCGTGGCTACAGTGTTGCCAGTTTTCGAGCTAAAAAACTAAACTTAATATTTTTTTTTTCATAACTTCAATTATAGCTGAATTAAATCGGTAGAATTCGGCAACTAAATTTCAAAATTACAAAAAGTTGTCACATCATCAAAATTTAGCAGCTTTCTATTATGTCAAAATTTTTAACTTATTTAGTAAGATTTTAAAGCTTTTCAGTAATGGAAAATGGAATGAATATGTACATACATATGTACGTGGTGAAATACAAATTTCAGGGAGGTCCAAACCGATTTTGACAGATTTTGAGCTTGGTTTCCGCAAAATCAAGTCACATGTACGGGAAATAAAGGAAATCTTACACATGTCCTGTGCTTTTCTTTATACCCAGTTTTTCAAGCGTTTGAAGAATACCTCAAAAAATTTGATTGCCTAACGAAAAAGTTACCCTGGAAAAAACAAATATGTATGTAAGTATGTTGTGTCGCCTTGAAATAAGACATTGATCTGACGATGGAACCAACGTTAACAATGATTTGAATCGGATCGGAGCCACTTATGTTCTTCCAGCCGCGAGCGGCCCGTAGATACTCCAGTTAGCATCCACACTTTGAACTATGTATGCAATTCCTACAGAAGGCTTTTTGCTTCCTTCGGTGGAGTAATTCGGTATAAATCGGAAGAGAGTTCCCGTAAGTGAAAAGAGAACTAGTTCGCAGTGAATTCCGGTCCTAGTTCGTTTGTAGGAAGTAGTTCGTCACCACATTTGCGTACACCATGTATTATTCCACTCTCACGAACTGGGTACTAAAAGAACTACTACTAGTACTTCACTACTACTTCAGTCCGCGAGGGAAGTTAAGTCCATTTCCTTAAAGTCATCACACTCAGTCCCTACACCATTTATCATTTTTTTTTTCGCGAACTTCCAATTACAAGAACGAACTAGGGCTCGGAAACTAGTTCGTTCACGATAACTAAGGTGAATGCGCAAGCCTACAAGTATTAGCTCTTCTTTCGCTCCTCCTATAGCATTTATAACCCTATTGACGGAAAAGGTTGCGACCCCAGAGAAGGGCTCTGACCCGTCGGGCGGTCATAGGCTCTTTCCCTTACCAGTTGGTCTGCTATATCATTGCCTTTTATGCTCTTATGACCGTTTATAGTATTATACTAAGTGTATATTTTCTCTTGGCATTCCCTCTTCAGTTGTGGGCCCTCTGCATGTGAGAACCGCACACAATTACAGTATGGCTGACTGTGAAAAAAAAAATGCATTCTCATTTAATTATAGCCTCTCTCGGACTTCATTTTCCGGTCAGGAATAAATCCTGTAGTCAAACCACACTCAAGTTCATAAAATATGACAATCTTAAATTGTTGCCATATAAACAACCTTAGCATCTATCCAATTAACATTCCCTACGACTTTCTATAATTAGTGTAATGCTTACATTTCAAATTTGTCAAAGGTATTTCCCGTCGCAATATAAGCCACCCTCAACCACTACCACCACATCGAAAAATTTCAGTTCATTTTTCATTTTGACCCCCCACCGCGAAAATACAAATTCAACCCCTTGAACGAGGTATTATCCCTTTTCCATATATCTACAAGGATAACGGACAAACGCTTGGGATCTAAAGGGAGGGTTAAGGACGAGCCGAGTTTCAACGATAGTGTAACATTGTACACGGAAACATGCAACTCCAGTCTAAAACGAAAAGCAATATGGCATCGTTCTGGAGGCCATGAATCATTCCAAGTCAAACCAACCCCTAGGACCTACATACACAGCTACACAGGGGCACAGCAGGACGACCTAAACCTGTTTTGTTGTTGGTTTTTTTTCCACTCATTTGACTCGTTCTTTTCTTATCTATAGAACAGCCTGTACTCAACTCAAAACACACACACCACGAAAAGGCGAAGGATATTAAAATTACGTGCATAAGCCATACGAAAGGATACAGCGATTTCGTTTCATTGTGTTCCTGTTTTGGGGCCGCTTCGAAAATATATGAGGTGTCATATAGCCCGTAAGAAGGGGTGAATTTCGAATGACCTTGGCAATAGGGAAGGAACAATATAACCTGGTGCTTTACAGCGGATACCGCACACGTTTTCACGTACGAAGAAATTCTCCATCTCGTTCCGCCCCACATCAACGTATGACTTTTTAATTACGTAAATTAGTTTTACACGCTATCGCCCTTTCATGGGTGATTCTCATGAATGGGAAATGAGTTTCACTGGTTTCGGACATGAGCACGAGCGGATGAGCATGAAAATAGCTACGGGTGGCAGTTCATTCACCTAGCGTTATATCTAGGTGTATCAACGAACACCTGGTTACGTCAAACAACCTTCTCGTTCGCCAAATGATTAATTACCTGATCGATATTTCCTCCTTATCGTGGTATTGCGTCGTCGTGGCTTTGCCAAAGAGATACCCCCACCATCTTCAAGATTAAACGCTATTGCAATCGCGTATGCAAAGTGGCAAATCGCTCCAACCGTATCTCGTCGTTGCTATCAAAAACGAACCCTTGAGCGCGGTTTTCGCTCCAATGTCCTGTATGTCGGACCCGGGAGGCGATAGTGTATACACGTTCCGGTATGGCGTATGGATTAAATGTCACACTGTAGCCACCCTTAAGCCTAATGGAATGATAAATGGCCGAAAAATGTAGAAAATACGTCGGAAAGATGGAAATCCCTGGAACCAAATCGGTTGTATCACTCGATCCATTCCCTTCGCCGCACCGTTCTCGAAAGAGTCGTCTATCTGAACAACAACCCCCGAGGGAATAAAAAGGGAGCAACTGTCGAGCTCGGGCAAAAAAAAACCCCGAGCCAATTGTACACTATAATCGCCCCAATTTCGAGAAACTTTGGTCAGAGCCAGAAATTCTACATGTGGCGAGGAATAGTAAGTTGTGCGCAAAATTGATAAAAACCAAAAAAAAAATTAAAATAGCATTACTTTCGGCTGGCGAAGGGGTGATCACTATCTCATCCCTTACCCTGGTGTACGGAACGAACCGAATAACCGAGTGAATTGCCGGCCAAGCAGCTAGCAGCCCAACATAAAAAGGGACTAACTGAACCGAAAGGACTTGGATCATGGCATAGTTTCCGAATCGTAAGGGCAAGTCCTTGCTCCCCACACGGTACGATAATGGCGAGGGACAGTAATCCGGGGGTAGCAGTTTGTTGTTGTTGACTTTGGTCATGCTGGCCTACCACGTTTGTTTCTGTTTGCTTGTCGGTAGTCGGTACAATCCACGTTAGATCCTTAGCCCGGAAAAAAGCAACCCCCTCCCCCACCCCTAGTATACATACCCTTGCAGCTACTACTCGAAGAGAATTTTATCAAAGTTGGTAAAATAGGGTCACTGGAGCTGTGTACACTTTTATAAGGGATGGAGCCTGATGGGTAAGAACGTGCTACTAACCCGCACGCAATTTAAGGAATGGCTGACAAGCAAAGTCCCTATCATTGTGCCATTTTGTGTACATTTTGATTGGACGAAGAGTTAAGATGATCGATTTATGTGCGAACGTAACGAAGACTTTTGATAGAGTGACGACGTTAGAATGAGTAGAAATTTCGATTGGATTTTGATTGCACTGTGTCTATTTTATCGATATGTTGTACGGGATTCAGTTTGGATAGGGATGATTTGTAGTGTTTGTGACAGAAGATTTATCTGAGTCGGAGCTCTAGAAACTTCTGTAAACTGTTTTATACGAATTTATGTATGGGTCGACTACTATTCAGGACCGTTTTCCGACATTTAGTGTGCAGCGTTACTAGCTATAAGGACAATGAGGATTATGGACCAACACCAAAACGATGATGTCTTTAAAATTATACTCTAGATGAAATCTATAGAGTAATGCAAGACTAATTCAGTCCAAAAAGTTTAAAACTCAGAACTGTGCTTGGATTGGAAAAATGTTTGTCAATAATATGGACACAACTTTTTCAATATTCGAGGCAAAGTCCAGGAATCGGTTGCGACAGAAGTCCTTACGCCACTACCAACCTAAAAGAACAAGTTCGTTACAGGGTTACAGTCGGGACGTAGTTACAGTCGAAATGTAACACTGGGTTGAATCGTTCCAGTCACCTTAAAGAATTAATGATCCTGCCAAATAGCCTCCTGGTTAAGGGTGCCTGCATCGACACACTTTGTTCCGAAAAATAATAAAGTTGCGCCCAGTCCATTGGCAGAATTTTTTTATATTTTCAATTTCAATGAAAACACAGGTGTTCAAATATCGACATAACCCCTTAAGGTATATGGCGATTTGAGGCGATTACGTAGAAAGAACGTTAAATCGACATCTTATCGTCGATATCTCATCAAAGCTAGATAGATAGATTGGAAATAGGGTTTGATTAAGCACGTTTCCGAATACCTTGCTCAGTCTACGTCTACGTCTAGTTATAACAGTTAATGACGTCAGACGTAGCAAAGCTTTATCTCAATTCCTTTTCGGTTCGTGTCTTGACTATTTTTACGACAGCTGACCTATCAGTCAATCTAAGCAAACGTACTTAAGCGTCTATAGAATTTAATTTAATTGTTGATTTTTGAAGTGTCTAATAAGCATTAGCTGGTCCATTTTGATGGTTTAGCCAAGCTTTTTCTAAGCTGTTATAATAGCAGTGCTATGCTGTGGCGTCAACATACACGTAGACGAAGCAAGGTATTCGAAAACGACAGAAATAACCCAAAAATCTGGAATAAATTTATCGGCCATTATGCAGAAAAACCGAAAAACTCAGTTCAATTTCATTAGACCTAAAACATTGTCCGGAATTCGTAAAAAATTACAACTATCTTACATCTCCTTGTGAGTTGAATATAAAAAATAATTTTAAATCTGTTTATTTATCGCTTCTCAGAATTAAACGCCTTCCCGACTTCTACCCAAAGTTCACCCAGAATGTTGGCATATTTTTTTTTTTTAATTATTTACGTATTTTTTTAATCAATTAATGTTAAAGCGAATTCGATCACATTAAACCTAAGAGATTTTCGGAGTCATTGAAAACTTGAACAATACTTTACACCCACGGGGTGTTTAATATTGAAACATACTTTAGTTCCAGTTTTTCTCCGAATATGTTTACAGCTTTAAAGTGAAAGTGAATTCAAAAACTCATTAGCCCTAAGAAATACATCGGAATTCGTGGAAACGAACGCTACCAATTACACCCTCACCGTTCCCAAGCGCTTATTTGAAGAGAACGTAGAAGTAAAATGAATTCGATTCGACAAACCTACGAGATATGACGAAATTCGTAAAATGGGACAATATCGCTATTAAAAAAGAGCTTTAAAATACCCTGATCGGCAAGTACCTATAAGAAGTTAAAAAAAAATATTATGTACACTTTTTTAAATAAAAATTCATAAAAAAGGGTCACGAAATATGTTTTTGACCTCAATGACGTAGAAACAAGGTTTGAGATAAGCCTGCTCAAAATGAAACGATGTAAGTATATACTATGAAGATAACTCTGTTCATAAGTCGTATATCACTTCAAGTCTCCTCCCCCCCCCCCCCCTTACTACACTTCAAACTGCCACTGAAAATCACAAGTTACGCCACTGTTTCGATACTTTGTGATTTACCTGTATTTTTCGGAGTTATTAAATTGAATTGTACTCAGGTAAATACATACTATGATATCAATCGTTGCTTACTTCAGGTAGTACAATTGTGAAATTATTGACTATTTTTTTTTCAAAAAATTTTGGCATTTTCCTATTTCACACTGCTATGAAATTTAATAAATTTCAGAACCAAATATTTTATCAATCCCCTATTTTCAGCCACTATTAAATTTAAAAATTTCCAGTTCAATAATCTTTTCCCCAATCGAAATAAATAATTAAGTTTGCATTATTTTATTGTTGATAGCGAATTATAAACCGCGAATGATTTGAAGAGTTAATTTATGATTTATGCACAGTACAGTCAATGTACAGTGGAATGACTCACATTAGCCATTACTCATTACAATATTATTCCGGTACGACTCTAAGCTTTGTATTTTATTAATCAAGTAGAGAGTATAGCACAAACATACAAACATACGAGTACAAAGCCGTACAAACTGAATGCAAAATTAGTGGCGCCCTATTATACATGTGTTTTGAATATTTTCAAAACATAATTCGCTGAATACTGCCGATAAAAAAAAATCAATCAGCTCGATACAAAAGATTTTCTTGCCTTCACCATATCTTTTTTAATCTTTTGCCAAATCAAATGCACGACGTTGAAAATCATAGAGACAGTTTTTTGAAAGTGTGTTAAACTGTCGTGCCAACATTTAGCACTTGCGATCTGACACCTACTGAACATTATTTTGATATTTTTATGTCCCGTGATTTATAGAATATTCAAATTTGAATTCCCGGTATATGTTCTTTTTTTATGGGTCTATTCGATGAATTATTGTGAACTTCTAAGTCAAAAGTCATCGAGTTCCGAACCATGTTTTATTTTAATTCGACATCCTAGTTATTGAATGAAGGTGTTGCAAATAGCTCATAGGTGCGGTTTTTGGACAATCGAGACGACTGGCGTGTATAGAAAGGAATGAAAAAAATTTAAATAAGTTGCATATTTTGAAACAGTCAATGTCACATAAATAATAGGTTATTTGTTGAGAATAATGGCTGTCAATGTGGTTAAATGAATGCGATATTTGGACACCGTGGAGATATTTATTTGAAAAAGAAAATCTATAAAAAGTTCAGTTAAGTGTGGTTTGGAATAATTGTGACGGTAGATCTACTTCAGGGTTACTAGTTCGGTTTTCTAAGTCGATTGATGCCTACACAAATATCAACTTTATCTGGATATTCAGAGTTGATTTCAAATTTAAATCTAGTTTTTAAGATCCACCCAAGTACTTAGGCCCGTTCCTACGATCGTCAGTAACCGTTCTAACAGGAACTTTAACTGACAGATGTTCATACAAAACTTACAGTCAAAGTTCTTGTTAAATTTTAACTGAAGGTCGTAATAACGGCCCTAAGCAATTTTAGATTTTTTAAAATTTTTCTTGACAATCGACTGAACTCCGTTTTTAAGAATAATTACAAATAATAACATCATATGAGTTTTATCTCCATTTTTTGAATAAAAAAAACGAAAATTATCAAACAAACATTTTAAAATAAATAAAACAAAATTTTGGAGGTAGTTCCTAACAAGAGCAGTTATGAAAGGCTGGAATCAAAACATCAAATGATCCACGTATTCTGCACGAGTCATGTCAAAAACTTGAAACTTAGTGTCGTTAGAATATTAGGGAACAAACCAAAAAAAAAAAGTGAAATAAGCAATAGCAAAATTTGATAGAATTTAAAAATTATCGTGAAAATCACTTCTTATATCTAAAGATATATTCCATATTCTACAGCAGGTTGAGCCCGAAAAAAAACGTCTTTTTGATGCTATTTAAATGAATAAAAAAAAATTGATTGGGTAGTATTAGGATTAAGTAGAAGTTGGTGGTAGTTTCAAAGTTTGAACATAAAAACATGTTTTAAAAAAAAATTCTATTGTATTGCAAAAATTGAATCTCACAAACAACGTCACCTATTTCAAGATTAATTTGTTTTAAACTTCAACAACGTAAGACCACTGGGTAGATCCCTGCCCGTTGACGGATATTGCTATTAGAGGGTGCGTGGTTGAGGATGACGTTTTCTAAACTATTTTATATCTAATAATCGTCTTTAATCGAAAAATTACACGTGTTAATTGTAGGTAAAGAGCATTTCTATTATCACATTTTGACGGAGTATTTTATATTTGAAGCTTACACTAAATAGTTTAAATTTGGTGTACCTATATGAAACTAAACGGATTAAAATTTTTTTTTGTGAAACTAAAATTTACAATTTGCAGTGCTTTTTTGCAGTGTGTTGAGGTATGCCTTTATTCGTATGCCAAAAAATTGCCACTACGTGGAATACTCTTTTATATATGCCTAGCCTTGTAATTTTTACAGAAACTTTAACGATAGGATGGTCATTTTAAAAAACTGTATCTCAAAGAAAATGGTCTATTTCAAATTTTTAAAATGGCTTATTCTGTTCAGTTACAACTTGTATATTATATCTAGCTCTTGTATAGTTTCATATTCTTATGGCAAATAAATAATTTGAAAATTAATATATACATACTTCTAAGTATTCATACTTACTTAAATTTGCTATTTTAGTTAATAATTTCAGCCAATTTTATAAAATATGAAGAAAAATTCATCGCGATTTCATGACGAATTTCAAAGTGTTTTGAATAAAATTTGTAGAAAAAATTTCCATTGTTAACCCTGTACATACCGTATATCTGAAAGAAAAGAGAAAAGAATTAGTAAAATATTAAGAAAGCAAAATATATTTTCAAAATAATTAGATATAGATGGAAACTATTAAAATTTTTGCTTAAAAATCTTCTCAATCTTACGCTAAGTAATAATTCCAGCCAGGTATCTTGTTATTTATATTTTTTATTTTATTTCATAAAGCTTGCACATGCTACCGTTCTGCTAACCATGCGAATATTAAGAAAGGCCTTTCTTAAGACCGCACACATTTCATCCATAACAACATTACTGCATAACTTACCGATACGATCCGCGAAGGTAAGGACTGTATACGAAATTCTTGTCTCTTCGGGAGCAATGATCACATCAAAAAAAAAATATCTCTATCCATCCATTTTACAATTTAAACGCATTAAAATTGTTTTCGCCGTCATATACGTGCATACGAACATTGCTAACAATTCGGTCTGTCTAATTTGAAATTCACTATCAGCCACCATCAAGACTATTTCAATTACATGCCATGAGTTTTCGGTGCAGATCTTTGGCACCAAAACCCATCATCTGATGACGAAAATTCACTCATAAATAATTTAATTAAAATCCAAGATAGATGTTAGAAACATTGCTATTTAAAGAAAATTTTCTACGTGATATGTCCCATATGATTTTAATTAAAATCCTGAAATTGATTTATTTCGGAGAAGTATATATCTTTGGTTCGTTAAATCGGCATCGATGGTGTGAGGGTGAATATATTTGTGTTACGTTACCTAAAATAGGACAGACACTTTGGAACATCTGGTTAAAAAAAACGGCAACATACAAAACCAGTAACCAAAAACAACAATTTTAAGGAACAAAATTGAACAACAATAAGACAATTGTCACGTTCATTGTTTACGACACCGAATGTATTGCATAACAATTGTGCGCGAATTTTAATTTTTCTCGCGATCGCTACGATCGAATTTGGTAGTGAAGTTCTTGATCGTGCATAAAATTCTTAATCAGAAAATTCTAACCATGCATGAATTACTGATCCAAAGAGAACGAAAGAATACTACCGACAGTTGTGTGAATATGAACAAAAAAATAAAATAATAATATAATAATATTCTTGATTAAAAGATAAATGATCGGCCACACGCCGATCGAATTGATTATTGAGGGCGTATAGGTGACTTCTCAATGACAATCACACTTGACGATATTATGCTCATATGATGAATACAGCCAACATGTAGCTAGGCATAAGCATCCATAGCAATTAATAGCAAAAATAGCAGTACTTATACAGAACTGATCAATTATGTTGAACGTGTCGACTTAATTAACAGGCCAGGTATTGCACGTGTCGCATTCACGTCCATTTCGAAATGTAATGACCATAAAATTGTGTTGATGAACGCTCAAACGAAATTCAATACGATAAAATCTACAGAAAACCTTTTGATTTAATAATTACAGTATATTGTTATGAGTGTATATTGTATATCAATTTTCTTAGCTGTTTTGCATATCGGATTTTTCACCAACTTTACGGAAGATTTTTATGTCATGCAATCCAATTGCATGACATAAAAATTCAATCACAAACGTTTAATGATGAAATTTTGTAGGCTAACAAGTTTATTTTTTATGTAGTTCACAAGATAGCAAGAGTAACGTGATATTAAAGTCCGGATAAGTAAACAAAGTTGGCATAAGTATTTATAGCGCAATGCCAATTTGTCAAACGTATGCCAAAGTGTTAGACCAAGTGGATAAAACTTTTGCAGTTGTGCCAATTTCAGTTTGTTGTTGTTATTTTCGAAATTCATATTGTATGCACATACATAGGTACTTGATTTTTATTATTTATTTAAATTTAATTCCTCAGTGCCAAGGAAAACTTAATAATATTTGATCGGATTTTCTGTCGCTTTCTCTTGGTGGTTTTATTATAGGATGTAATATATTTTTAATGATTTTCATCATTAATTACATATACTAACAGTTTTGACATAAAAAAAAAAAAATCTTTTTAAAACAAAATTTTCTACCAAATCCTCTCAGAAGCCTCTCAGAGATTAGGTCAATTTTCTCTCTAATGTATAATTACTTAAAAAGAAAACGGATTATGTAGACCCAACCTTTGTTACGTACTCACCAATCAAAGTTTTTTAACAGAAAAAAATAAATAATGAAGAAATAAATTAGCCATCAAAACTGCTTTAACTAAACAATTAAAAATTTTTGGCGTGAGAAGATTAACTTATTATTATTATTATTATATTTACAATAACAAGCATTTAAATATATGGTACATTATTATTACTTAACACTAGTGACAATGTCCATCGGTTTAAGTGTACATATTTTACGACTAATGATACAAGTTGTTAAGTTAAGTTGAGATTTTATACAATGTGATGAGACTATTATTTATTTAAATTAAATGTAGCAAGTTTTTATTTTTAATTGATTTTATGATTTCAGTACTTTTTGTTAAAATTTCATTCTCTTTCCAATTATATAATAGATTACGAATATTTATCAGTGGGCATGCTCGTAGGTGATTAAAATCTAGGGTGACTTTGCACCGATCGCATTTAACTTTTTGGTGAAGAAATATCGAAATCGGTTGAGGGATTGATATGCTATCTTGAAACAAACGATCTTATAAACTGATGAACGTCTCCAATTTAATTTACAAGCTCAAGGGCGCACCCAAGAGGTTTGAAAATTAAAAATGATATGAACGAATATAAAGGTGGTCTAAAATTAAAAAATGCTAATTTTGTTTTTAGCATTTTACGCTTTGTCTGAAAAATATTAAGCTTTATATGAAAGTAATAATACCCCCCCCCCCCACACCCCACGAAATATTTACCTGCGAGCGCTACTGCATAAGATTTTGTTCCTATAGTCCTTTGTTCGTAAAATTGTCACCAGATGGAAATTGTCTACTTAGTTTTATAAAGTAAGAAAAGATATGTTCTTGTATGCTCTTATCCAGTGCAGAGCAAGTTAGTGGCGTTTAGACTTAAAACAATAACAAGGTGATCCTGGTAAAAAACAGTGTTTAACTTCTTCTTGAGTTTTCTTTTTACTACCAGCTGATCGTATAGACAATCCAGAAAAAAGAAATTCGTTTCGCTGGAACGGAACAAAACGTACCTAATAAATTTTTTTTAATTGACTGAACTAAGTTCAACTAAATTCTATAAAATTATAACTTTAATTTATTTAATTAATTTAAATGTAATTTAGTTTCTTTCTTCACAACAGCCATTCTACAAATTTGGGACAGCGCTAAAAGATACCTAAATAAAAAATTACTGCGATGTACTATACTTCGTGTTGCTTTATGGAAACAAACATTGTTACAATTTGACCTAATATGGCAAAAATTAGATCAAATACCACGCTGTAAGGGTGTTTTGAGAAGTTGGTATTATGTACATACCATCTTAAGTTCAACCCCAATTTTCAATTGATCTTTTCAGTAGAAGTATTTCACCTTTGCTATACTCAATGGCTTAGAATCGCTTTGATAGTGGTCAAATGACGTCTTTTCTCCAATCAGAGTGAGCGTTGCTATTACGAGTAGTATTTTTGAAGATTGGTCAAATATTTAATTATACGAATGTAAAATAAAAGCATTATTTTTGAATAATATTCTTTTTTGTTTTGAGTGTCACGTGGCCTTAATAGTTTGGGGTTTCACCAATGATGGATCAGTCTGTCGAAGTTGCATTTTTCACCTGCTCATAAAGGTGAGTTGAGTCACTTCCTAGAACCCATAGCTATTTCTCAAATTGAATAAATTAAAATCTTATAAATTTAATTTGCTATTAACTTGGCAGTAAAGACGACTGACTGATCTCCATATTTTTAAGAATAGCATAAGCTTGTTATATTACACTTTAAGGAATGATAGAAGAATTTGAATTAGCTATAATAACTAAGTAGGTTCGATAGGTAAAAAGTAATAAGTCTACTTCAGTTCTATCTAGCACACGCCAAACACGAAGTATCTTTTAAATGATTTTTCGTTAAATTAAAATTTTTAATAAATCTTTTATTTGGTTGGGGTTCATTCAAAATACATCAAACAGTCAAATTAGTTAAACAAACTAAAGTATATTTCTACGTTTTATTCTAAAGTTTGAAACCTTTTTATATAAAATCGCTCATATGTAAGTAGGGTATAAATAAACCGGTATTACAACACATTGTTGATTATTTTATACTAACAATTCTGGTTAGCCATTGGCTTACTAAAAATCTAGTATTCCGTCGTCTTCTAATTTTTTCTACTCGTAATATTGCCGTCCTTAAGAACTCCAAATACATATTCTTATAGTCCGGTATTTTTTATTACCGATTTGTTTTCACCAACTCAAATAAATACATAAATTACAAATGCTACTAAATCTAAATAATAATAAATATTGCATTTTGTCACCAGTAATTCAATCCGCTACAACATTGTATTCAACTTTAAATATTTTTCTGATCCAAAAAAAGAGATACTAAGACTTCCAAAATATCAATCCGAAAAAACCGGTTAAATTATCTAAAATAAAAGTTGTAGGTAGGTTGATATCGTTTTGAATATGAATGCAAATTTTCTGAGATGATAATCTTGTGATTTTAATTCCGTGCATGTTTTTTTTAATATTCAACATTCATTTAATGTACATACCTTAAATTAGGAGGGCAATAAACAACGCGTAGAAGTGAAAAAAAACAACAAATATAAATGGATTTATAAATTCGAATAATAACATAAATATTATAAAATAAAAAGCTACTGATGTATTAATTAGTGATTAGATCGGTTTTTGTTCGTAAATAAAGTCCCGACAGATTTATCATGCAATAAATATGCAATTTTTGGGTAAAATGTTTTTCTATAAATGGGATAAAATTGATTTTATTACTAATAATATTATGGAAATAATATCAAAACGATGATGTTAACTCTAATGGATATTGTCGTCACATTCATTTATTTATTCTATGAATGGTAAATTTGTATCAAATAAACGAAATAAATGTGAACATTGAATTTATTGGATTAGATGAATACTATCTTAATTGGATTAGGTATATTTGTGGTAAATAACAGTTAGGAAATATTTTTGCTTATAAAATGCTTATTTGTGTTAGTTTTTTTCGGTTATTTGATTTATCGAATTTTTTTATTATTAATTTTTGCGGTATGTTAGATGTGATTATTAATTTTTAAATTCTCAAAATATTCTCACATAATTAAAAGTTTTAGTGTGGCCATTTTTTTTTGGAAGTTGTTTAGAAATTTAAAAGCTAATTTATTTTTTATAGGAACGATCTTGTTATGTAATACTTTTTATTAATAAATTAAACGCTGTGAGACTGATAATTAAGCAGAAATAAATTATTTTTGAGGTTGTGAATTGTCACAAATCGTATACATGTCGCTATAAACAAAAACAAATTAAATATTACTATGATAAAATCTTAGAACCAGACGTAGCCTATAGCGAGGATTTTTGAAAGATAACTGGGCAGAGAAAAATAAGCAATGAAATTCTTAAACGAAAGTGACAATAGCTCGGTCATACCTTGAGGATGCTAAAGAAAAAAATTTTCAAACAAGCTCTAGGTTCGAATCCACATACAAAAAAACGTGAAGTTGGTCGTGTAAAAAAAACATGGAAAGAAAAATAAGCAACTCAGTGCATAAACCTAACAAAAAAATACAATTTTGACCACAACTTAAAAATTTTTGACCAAATCAAAACAGACATTGTGGCAGAGCCATGAAAGAATTTCACTGAAAGATCTATTAAAAGTAGAAGTGTTGCAATATTTGTCAAGTTCATGTGTCAAGTTCATGATGATTTTTAAATTTTTTATTGTACTAATGAAGAATAGGCAGACAAGTGTAAGTCTTGATATGACTGTTATTTGGGCCCACGATCTCCGGATTGATATTCTACTGGCCATGAATATTTACCTAAACTAAATTAACTATCAGTTCTCCAAGTCAATTTGTCTACGACTCGTTTAATTTAATCAATTTTCAAATCTACAATCAAATTAATTAAACGCCCCTATCACGAGCAACAATCACGCCAAAGCTAAAAATCAAACAAAATTTGCCAAATTTAAAAGGACCAATAAATAAAGTGAAAATGCTCGGGCCCAATGTACCTGTTTACAATAAATTATACATGTCCAACACATTATTCGTAAACTGTGCAATTTCCTGGCGGTGTTCATTGAAAAAAAAACGTAGGTAGGTACTTTACCATGAAATTAACAGAAAAAAGACCACAAAATATTCGACTGAATGCAAATGCAATATCTCACTCAAATACCTCAATTAATTCCTGTCACCTGTAACTTATCAACAAAATGTCGTCGATTGCATGTTTTCGTCTTATTTCACTGCACCAAATACAGAAAACTTATGCTAACATATTGCAAAGCGTGTAGCCATAATGTTACTTTATCGGCGAGACACCGTTCTCAAAATCCAAAAAATTTATTTCATTTTTGAATTTGCATTAAACAACGTTGGGAGCTCGTGTCAACTCGATTTCAACAATTAACCATCAAATTTTTTTTCTTAAATAAATAATAATAGCAAATTGTCGGTCTGTTGCATTGATTCTTTTAAAACAAAAAAAAAAATCTAAAATTCAAAACTCGTACGTTTTCAAAATTTTAAGTTTTTTTTCTCTTTATTTTTCTTTTCTTCGAATTACGGCCCCGGGAATAATAATTTTAAAATTCTTACCGAGTGCATGTAGCGCTTTGGTTCTTAGCGGTGAAGTCTTTATGTTGTATATTTTTGGAGCGAGTGTTTTCATCACTTCATCATTATAAATCTGATGAGGTACCCAGTGTATTATAGTGGCAGGAAATTGAATTTAATAAACTTGTTTCTTTCGGAAAGTTCATAAAGATTGCTCTAAGATCAATGTAAGGTAATTAATAGGTTGTATGGATAGGAAAAAAAATATCCTTCGAATTTTAGCGAATTCAATTGGCTTTTAACTAACATCTTGATATTAGCTTAAAAACTTACTTTTGTTTTCATATTCTCCAAAATATGCTAATTTCTCTAATCCTTTCTATTAAAAGTGATTTTTTTTAAATCTTTTCATACACCTCTATTGTTTTCTATGATTGCAATAAATTATAAATACAATCATTGTTTGTTTTTCGAAACCATCACCTTAATACAACGAGTCCGATGCTTTTCACACTTCTTATATCAATTTAACACCATTCAGGCATAATACGACACTACGAATTTCACACTTATATTTCGGTCTTTTGTCTTGAACGAAATTAAAATTTGTTTGGCATTTTCTTAAAATACAACACTTTATAATTTATGACCGCGACACCCTCATAATAAATCAAACTGATACACTTAGGCAAGGCTTAATAATAGAACTAATATGACAAATTAAAAATGTATACACCGCACACCGTTCTCTTAAAAGAATTTTTTTTATCAAAAGTATTTTTTATTTATTTTAAAAATGAAAATAGTTTGGACAAAAAATAAATAGCTTGTTCCGTGGGAAACCTTTTCTTGTGTAGAGAATACGATGGGAATCTAAAGAGGGGTCTAATTGTTATATTGACAACAAGAGAAATGAAACCTGTTAATTAATAAATCCATCTTTTCACTCTTAGTTATGCCAAGCTCTTACTTTCAAGATAAGATTGCTTTTATTTAAATGTATTCTAAAAACGAAAAATCTACTTATTAAAAAAAATGCAATCAATTCTTTTTAATGACGAGAATAGTACGAAGCCACTATGGACAGGTTTTTTTTCTGGATAGACAACTAGAATACCAATATGGCAACTAACTTAACTGTTGTATAAATTTACATGGCTTCACCAATGTTATTACCAACGCATATATTTTCTACTATTTAAATTTCGCGCTTTGTTAAAATCACCTCTTGTACAAAAATTAAGATTTTTTTTTATCAAAAATGGATGCAATTAAAAAGTTTGCAATCCATTTCTCTTTTTAAAAAATTAAAAAAAATTATTTTTATTTATTGATTTAAAATATATTTATTGATTTAAAATACCTATTTATTAAATAATTAAAATTTCATTTTTAAAAATCTTTAGTTAATATTAAACATATATAAATTTTTTGTATTCAGTCTAATAGGAACAGCCTTCTAGAAATATTTTTAGATATTTGTCATGTTAAAAAATGTATCTAAGTTGCAGCATCATAGTTAAACCAATAAGGTCAGCCTGATAAATAAATCTGATTCATCTGTTACACCATAAATTTCAAGACATCATTATAATTCTGATGTATTACCAAATTCCCGATCAAAGTCAAAGAGTATCTATCTATGGATTAAGATTGTTTCTGAATAAACGTCACGTTTTATTCAATTTATATATTTAAATAAAAAAAAACTGTTTACGATGGTCGCTAAAAAACTGTGGATAATAAAAACGTGTAGAGCTAGGACTTCCCATATACTTAGATCCGGAGCAAATAAAAAAAAAATATTTAGATATATGTTTTTTGTATAATGATAATTTTGAAGTGTACGAATAATTTTGTTACCCTAATTATAAGGTCTAATACAATTCTTTGTAAATATAAGCGTTTAAGTGATACGAATTGTACGCAAGGCTGGAGCCAGGAATAAATTGAGTGGGGTGGGGGTTTTCCTCGGGAAAAAAGAAATATTACTCCTTTTGAATTTGTTTAATTGAATTGAAAATTGAAAATTAATATAACCAGGAGGCGCTATAAGCGTTACAAACACTGTGAGTGTTTTTTCAATTCAATACACAAAAAAAAATAGTTTGATTTGAGTACTTTAAATTCTTTGGGAATTTCAAATGAGGTTCAAACCCTCTCTCCCCAACTCCCTCCACTACCACTGGCCCTTATTGTATGCAAGTTTATTCAAATAAAAACAACATGGTCAAACAAAACTGTGAACAATAAAAATGTATAGATCTACCATTGATTTCCCATATTATTAGATCACGAACGAAACGTGAGTATGCATTTTCTTTCGAAGTGTACGAAGAATTTTGTTAGCCTAATTATCGTCGTTTACTTAATTCTTTATACATCAGAACTTTGTACTATTTATGGTATGTATAGTTTTTTTTACTGATCCGGAGAAAGTTGAGACATTATTATAACACTTTCGGGAGCTTGGAGCGTTGGATTGTTTTAGATAGTTATAAATTGAAACAAAACAATTTTTATTAAAAACAAAAATGAACAAATGCATTCTCCACTTTCACCGTGAAAAACATGTTCGCTCATATTGTTGCTAATTTTTCTTATATATTAATAGGATTATCGCAGTATACAGCTGAAGCACCAGAAGGTGGTAAATATCCAGCGTTCTATAAATTGGTAGACTAGTGTGTTTTACACTATACATAGGTCATCATCATCAATGGCGCGACAGCCCAAATCGGGCCAGGGCCTGCAGGATACATTGTCTGAAGTCATCTCGGTTCAGCGCCCGCGTCCTCCAATTTGTGCATCTAAGAATCGATTTGCAATCTGCGTCAACTGAGTCCTCGTACATAAGTTTACATAGGTACTCTACTATACATGGGAACTCTACTATAAAATTTTAAATTTAGATCTCAGCGTACCTCAAAATCTTTACTTGCGAAATAGGTAGAAAAGTGACAATATGATTAACAACAATAAAATGCTATAGAGCAGAAGTGACATGGTATATTAAGGGGTTAAAGCTAATCTTATAATTTGTTTCACCAAAAATTATCTTATAGTAATTTTTTTTATCATACAAAGAAATTAATGACGAACATTCTGCTACTACTTCGAGTAACTCCCATACACAAGTTCTGGGAAAATTTGAGTAGCTTTGTCTAAACACACGATAATTAGGAATGCGTTCAGGTAACAAGTTGAAATATAGAGTTTATATGTCTTATGTTACATATTTTTTGAAAAGGCTAGTACTAAATACTGTTTCATCGATATTGTACGCTTGATAACTTGTAATCGTATTACGCCAGGAATTTTAAAACAACTGAAATAATTGAGATAATCTCAAAAACATCTCTACTAAATTAGAATGTGAAAATTGTAGATGTTAGAGGAATGTCTTGAATTTTTCCTCTTTTCTGTAAATAAACATCTCAATTGAACATTAAAATAAACATCCACTCGCGTCTGATACTATTCAAGGGTAAGCTACATGTCTTCTAGTCGAGATAAGAAAATTGGATTAGCGCCTCTACACATGGCTTTCTTAAGGGTTTTCCCTAATCATCTTAGAAGTCGATGAACTTGTGCGAGCATTTTTCTTATGTAATGTCTAGATTTAAAACCGATCTTGTCAAATTAAATGCCATATTGACCTTGTAATAGTAACATGCTATCAACTGAACACATGGGAATTTAAAATTATTACAAATGAGCCAAAGTTCAAACTGGATTTCATTAAAATTCAATTTCTTATCATTAAAAAGTCGTTCGCATAAACAAACGGCGTGCGACCCCCGAAACGCGGAGAAACAGCGCACACACAAAATGCCGAAAAAACTCTTTAAGATGCCACTAAATTGGTCTTAAGATTCCACCGTTCGCCATAAGTGTCAATTAATGCCACCATTAAAAATTTCATATCGACCCGGAAATTTGGCTCCTCCCAAACTTTTTTCCGAGTATCTAATTTCGGCCATTCGAGGATTATACAAGAACCGAAATTCGATTGTGACATGCCCGGGGCAAATGCCGTCGGAACGTCTTGAGAATTCCTCAAAGGCAACCATCATGGAAGTTGTAGTTTTTTGTCCCGCGGGCTCATACAATAGTCCACCTAATCGGAACGCGAACGCCGATATGAAAAGGGTCCATATCTGAAGATGCTGCGCTGCGACTAGGCAGATACAAATGTGTGGTCGCATCGAACACATACGAAACGGTTTTTTTTTCGTTAGGCATTTGTATGGGAACTGAGATTATGGCTGATGATTGTCGAAAATATGGGATCCGATCAGATGGAAATATCGAAATGGGCGCTCCGATATGAGCAAATGGAATTTCACATTAGATACGACCATATGTTGATGGATTTGATCGGTTGGGGGTCGATTTTCGCAATAGCTAGTCATGTCCTATATCAAAGATTTCGAAAATGAATTGAGAAACTTAAGATGGGCGATTCGAGCCGCACCATCTTGAAAATGGTGTACAGATACTTCTTTCTAGTTTCTTCCGAAACTAAAGCGATATTGTACTCTTGTTGCTCTGCCTGCTTGCCTGCCTGCCTGCCTTTGCCGTCCCATAGACAATTTATCGTTGTTCTGTTTTTAAGATTAATTACATTTGTCGCATTTCAAGAATTTAATTAATTGTCGAATGCTAGGGTCTCTTTTGGCAAATACAAGACATGGTTGGAATAGCTTGTGTGCCGTTTCTTATAAGAATCGTTGCTCAGACAAATTCACATTCTGAAATAAACTTCTACTTTTAGAGTTGTGCATTTTTCGGTCAGATCGGTGAAGGTTAAGGAATTATGTAAACTTCTTTGAAATCCCAAAATATTATAAGACTTTACATACTCTGAAATGTCTAAACCCACTTGTTGTTGGTTAGTTTATTGCTGTGATTCTTGACTCTCAATTTGCAATGATTTTCTTACTACCTTTTTGTACCTTCAAAAATTACAGGGTAAGCTGATTTTTTGTGCACAGACACTAACCTCTAAGACTCAAATCCACTGCAAATTATATATCAATATATATATACCGAATTTCAACTTTCTAGAGTAAGTTATTCACAAGAGTAGAGTTCTTAAAACTTGCGTTTAACAGATTAATATTTTTTCTTGCTGCGTACCTATAGCGTGGTACTATGGATGCAATAAAATTTACATTTTTTTTATAACTTATTAATTAAATTATTTTTAAGCGAAATTTTTAACAGTGTCAGTAAATAAAAAGTTTTGAATATTTAAATTCGCATTGTCGTGTGTAGTTTTAAAATGCCGATAGTATCGACTAATAAATAAATTATTAAATTTTTTTTTATTTAAAAAAGAGTAGATCGAATTTGTTTTTTAAATAAAAATTTCTTTTTAATATTATGTGATTTTTTTTCTCTAGGTGCTGGTTCTCAACTTAAAACACCTCAAACGTCAAACCGCGTAAAATGGATGAATTCCTAAATTTTCTAAGATCTCGAAAATTTGAATTTCTAGAAAATGAAAATAATTTTTTTACTTCAACGTTTTTTTTTACTTGCTTAATTTCAATTCGATCACAAGACTTAATCCATTATTAAAATAATAAAACTTGAATGGCAAATTTTCTTTCTTTTCCGAACTTTTAACATTTTCGCTAACCAAATTAAAATGCATAAAGTGTTGGAAGCGTTGAAATTGGATTTGTAAACATGTATTTAACCAACCAATGTCAAAGTTTAAGTGATTTATGGAACTAATAAATCATGGTATTAAAAATTAGATTAATTTAAGAAGATAAAACTTCAAGATATAAATGCAGAGGGAGGGTTGACTGATCACCAAAAAAACAAAATGGAGAATATATTATCGACGAATTCAACAAATACCCATGTGATAGATTAGTTTTGTACATATTTGGAACATTGACCTTAAACAGTGGATTACCATTTAACGTAACTAAAATCTATGCACACTTTTTTGATAGTTTATTTTAATAATGTAGGTATGATGTTTATACTATATATTGCATATATTGCCACTTCAGTATAAGTATAAATTTTCATAGTCCAAAAAATCTGTTTAATTGTAAAAAAATTTAAAAATTTAAGTAAAGGTAGTGGAGCGTCATTTTGTACAGATATAAATTGCGGAAAAGTATAAAACGTATAAAAAGGACATATCTTGATATCGTTCAAAAACGTGCATATATCTTGCAACATACTCGTACTTCTTCACACTAGATTTGTTACAATACCACCCCACACAAAATATTTCTAGTCTTCAACAGCAGAGAATCGTAAAAATTTGATCTTGATTCCCTAAAGGTGGATTTCCATTGTCGTCGCAATTCTGCGTCTGCGTCACACGTCGAACGTTCAGCTTTTTTCTGTGCCGCAAAATTAAATTGTTA
Organism: Beris chalybata; assembly: GCA_949128065.1. NCBI lineage: Eukaryota > Metazoa > Arthropoda > Insecta > Diptera > Stratiomyidae > Beris > Beris chalybata. The sequence continues at coordinate 140,236,896 of OX421894.1, forward strand.
TGAATTTTCTGTCAGACGCATTAATGCGACACCAATGGAAATCCCCCTTTAAACTCGTCTGGATCCAGCCCCTGGTATTCTAATTGTTTCAAAAAATGTTGATCTTCAAGAACATAAAAGATTAATTTATTTTGCAATTCCTTTTTTTGACAGGATGTCAAAATTTGATCTTGATTCGCTTAAACTCATTTGGATCCAGCCGTTGCTATTTAAATTGTTTCAAACATTTTTGATCTTCAAGAATATAAAAAAAATTTTTTTTGCAATTCCTTTTTTTTTACAACACATTTTTTCTACAAATTGCTAAGAAAAATCCGGAACCGAAAAATCCCAGAAACCTTGAAAATATTTATTTTCTGTAGGAAATGTGTTCAGGTACAAAGATTAATTTGTAATTGCACGCAACAGGTACATTACACGAACGAACAAAATTCGAACTCATAAAACTCATCGTTTGAATTATTTATGGTCTTATTGTTGTACAATTGTCTTGTATCGTATGACCACATCATCTCAAAGGAAACTACACACTCGGTTTTTGCTCAAGATTTGAGCCGGAATTTTCTTTGCGACTTTTTGACTTTGGCGTTATGCGTCCTCCACATTTTTTTTTTCGACTGATGACTTTAATGTTCAAAATTTTTGTTTGAGGTTGCGTTTTTGTATGAACCATGCAAATTTTAAATCAGTGGCGGTGTGTAGAGGTATGAGATATGCTGTGAGGTAGAGTTTTGCGTCATTTTTAAATAGCCTGGCCATAATATGAAAAAAAAAATGTTTTTATAAAAACCTTGAGACCACTAAAATCTGTTTCGGTGTTTGGTTTTTTTACTCTACGCTGGTTGACAAACTTCAGATCACACTGTTTAGAGTTTATCCTTGAGGTCTCTGGTTTTCCTAGAAAATTATAAAAATTATTATATGACGGCTGTTTTGTCATACCCATGGCTACTACCAGAAGACATGAAATTCTACCTTGTTTTCGACTTTTGAATCAGATTTTTCTTTAAGGTTGTTTGTTTTTTTCATACACAGGATACCTGTTTTCTTGTAACTTGTTGAAATGAGTTTAAACATGGATTGTATTGTGGCAAATTGCCTTATTGTCTTTTGTGTAATTTTTTTCAGTTACAGGTTACTCTTTGACATTCAAAATGACAGTGGTTCAATGAATGAGACAAGGTTAATTAGTCAGTTGGTCAAAGTAACCGGATTTAAAAAAATTAAGATAAATGTATCATAAGTTTTGTTTCATCGATAAACTTTTCAGATTTCTATTCTCGATTTCTACGTATACATAGTTAAAAAACTTGGAAAATTATAAGACGAATTATAAAAAAATTAATAATAGTAAATTAAAATCTATAGTAATTAATAAACAGCTGTATTAATTTGATTTTTTTAGGATAGAAATAAAAATTATAGGATTAAAAGTTTCTGCGAAATATTTGACTGGATTGCGTAAACAAATTCTTTTGTTGTTGTAGATCACAAGAAATACTCGGCCTCTGTTGTTGTTCCATCATGGTAAACATTTCAGTTAAAACATATGTACATGACTAAATTAAGTCCCACGTATCTGTGCATATGCATATGATTATTTATCTCTCTCACAATACTGATATTTTTTTACTTCTCGTTAATAATATTCGATAGTTCAACACTATAAGTTAACAATATAGTTGACAACTAAATTACCTAAAATACTTGTAGGTTACGAGTGAATATACTCGATAGTTGATTCATAATTTAACCACGATATGTATACTTACATGGTTTCCATAACATAGGAAATTCGATGGCCTATGCCATATGAACCTTAAAAATGAAAAATGCAAATTAGACCCCACTAGTAGTAGGCTTGATAGCTCTTTGTCCGATTCTCACATGCCTCTTTTTTTTAAAAAAAAAAAAAAAACTTGTTTAAACAACCCATATTGAAGCTTTGCGCGTACAAATGAAGAACGTGTTCACTCAATTCAAATAGTATTGTCAAAATAGTGAAATTTTTGAACATACATATATGCGTAATTTCACCTGCTACGCTCCTAATACAACCTGGCTGCGAAAATCGAACTCGTACTCAACCTTTAAATAGTCCACTAGAAATTGCAAGTTTTTAATATTTGATGAACCTACTTAAAACCGTAGAATTGCCTTGATGCTAATCGAATAACATCTCCTTCCAGTTCAATTTAATGTTGCAGTAGTCTTCTTTAGGCTTTTTTTCTATTGAATAGATCAAAATATAGAGGTCATTTCATCTCGCCCATTATATTATAACTGGTGTCAAAATTTGACACTCGCGATGCAATTGGGTCATCGTGCGAGTCGATCATATCGCTCTCTCTGTAATTCCACGTAAAGCTGCATACCATGCTGTCAAATACATATTGGACTAAATTTGAATGGCAAATTGACTTAAATTTATTTTCCCGAAAATTAGACCTAAAAAAATTTGACAAACGAAAAATGAACGACTACACTATTAAAATGCATTTGCTGCAAGAGTAGTCAAATATTTGTCATGGTGGTATATAGTAATGTAGTACAGACTTATGTCTATCTTAGCGCAGTCATGTGCATCATTAATTACCCTAGTATCTATGCTAATCTGTTTTCTGACAACATTTTGATACCTTTACAAAACTTAAAATTTATTACACTTGCCAAAAACTGTTTCGTATTCATTTCCTGATTTTAAATTCGCTTAAAGAAAATTGAAAACAAAGGTTGGTGATGTACATATTACCTACACAGTTATCAAATTTGTGAAAATAATAATTGTGATAAAAGCAGTAAAATATTTCTAATTGATGTAGTAAATTTACAAATTTTCATAAAATTTAACAAAGAGACGATTAATTTTTACAAGCTTGCATTATTATCTACGCGTTACCGTCATAAATTTACTACCTGGAAAGTAAAATTACAGCACTGAATGAAACTTTACCACTTTTAATGTGTAACATTTGTCATTGTGTATAAAACTGCACATTTTGTATGTAATTTTGATACCTTGTTCTTAGTTATATTTTAAGTTTATTTTTCTTCTTTTCGTGTAGGCTTTGCTAAAAATCTGAATATTTTACATATTTTATATAAATAAAAAAAAACACATTCACTTGCAATCAATCGTAAATAGATTAGATATAAGTCGCATTTAGGAAGGTAGGTACAATATCTTTCTTTGATGGATCTTAATTCTCTATCAAGCTGTATCTATAGTTTGCATTAATTTCAATGCAAATTTTTAATTTCCATAAAACAGTTAAAATTACATAGTCTTTTAATTGTTCACTAATTTATAATTATAGAAATTTAAATCCGTATTTATATAGAGGTTTAATTAATGCGGGTATAAATTTAAATGAACAGATTTCTGATAAGTGCACTATTGTTTTCAAAGGTTCGAATTTCGATCTGATCATTAGCATCGAGAAATATATGCAAATAGGAACGGTTTGCCAGAAGGGGTCAAAAACAGAAAATGCATTACATACACACTATTCAATTTCTTTTCAACATTCAAATTGCTTGTGAAACTCACTTAGTACCAATGAATCATATTTTCTAGAAAGCGGCTCGCTCACTCTTTCATACCACGTCTAGACCAAAATATATCACGTAAATTAATATCTACGCGATCGATCGATAGATCGCTAAATTTATTATTATTCCTACCTAGGTTATTATTGCTATACCATTTCAAATACAAACAACCGAATTCCCCATACTCAAGCCTACCTGAATATAATTTTCGCGTTCTTTTCCGATCGAAAAATGCGATCTAAAGCAAGATTTCGCGTAACATAAGCTACTCTACATCCGGAATTATATTTGCAAATATTATGGCGTGCATGTTTCGATATCGATCAGATCACATCTTTTCGAAAATAACACAAGTATACGAAATAGCTTACAAGAAAACAACATTGTAGGTTTTCGAACGCATAAGAAGTTCAGCGCTCAACCTACTCGAATTCTTTAAATTTCAAATAAAGATTACAGCAGTTGATATGAAAAACGGTTAAAATTGCTCCTAAGAAAATGCCACCTATATTTCAATAGTGTGTCTATTTGAATTAATTGGAGTATGTTAATATCGCGTTATCTTACACGTGTAAAAAAAAATCGCGCGCACGTGTAACGTTTTTTTTGGTTCGATTTCACGACAGAAGCTACAAAACCGCACCTAAATTGTTGAAATTTCTTCGCCCGATTCGGTCAAGTTTTTAAATATGCAACACGCACTGACCAAAATTTATCAAAACAATCTAATAATAGAAGATAATGTTTGAATTTAATATAAAGAAAAATTATGCCATCCCAGTCACGTAACAACTAAATAGTCAAATTATCGCAAAAATTTGAATACGATGGTTTGTTTTTCAGATAGCTACACCTTAAGGATCATGTGGAATTTTTTTTCGCTATGGTAGGTGTACTGCAGATGTTGATTTATATCCCAATAAGTAAATGATGAACTCGCCATTGTTTTGCTAAACTATTATACATATATTTTTTTTTTCTTCAAGTTTAATATGATATTCGCATCAACATTTATGCAACCATATTATTTTAATTCAAAGTTATTTCAATGCGAATCCATAAGCTTATGCTATTGAAAGCCGGTCAAAATTTAGGGTTCACGAAATTCAACAAAATTTTAGTTCCCAAAACTAATTGCATATCTTTAGTACACAACATTTTTCCATAGGACAAAATCTCTCATTTCAAAATCCCATATTCCAAAATTTGACAAATCAATTTGACAAATATCAAAATATCGCAATAATCACGTAAGATTGTATTAGTGGATTAATAGTCTAGTTGATTTCTCAATTAAGGAATTTATGGGATTTTGTACTTAAGGGACTTTGAAAATCGGGATTTTAAAAATTGCCGTTCTTTGAGCCCCTCAGGACTTAACCGTAGGAAGAGATTATCGGAGCCCTGTCTATTTAATTTACAACAAAAATTTTGTATGTTTCTATACAGCTTAAACTATTTAATATTAATATTAACTCACACGTAGACAACAAAGCAACTCAACGCAGTGATCTATTCTTGTTACATTTTCATGACGAAGCGTATAGTCTGATTAATTTTAATTCTAGGCAACATGTTACACAAGTCGTGAAGGATGGCCGTCCATTTAAATGTCGGCATGGTATATGCACTGCAAATGAGCAAGGAACCTCCTAATTTAGTTCTCCTGTTTCCATACTACGAGTTTACCCAGTTTTCGACTAAAACGAAGAGCTTTAAACTGTCTGCAAATTTATCCTTCGGCTGGGTATATCGCTGATATAGTAAAGGACATGGTTTTAAGCTTTTGTGTCTTAAATGCTCCATTTTCGAGGCGAAAGTTTTGCGAATCAATAAACTCCTTTCGCAGTGAAATATACAACCAACTTTTGTTGTAGGTCTTCGTAGAGGAAGTGGTTAACTAGGATAAAAGATAGACGGGGTGAGGTCGTTCGTTTTAGAGTCAATGAAATGCAATTCTACTTGTCGCAGCCTGTTATTGTTGGATATTTTTGATTAATTTATTGACCGATTTTTCTGGAACAATAGATAGCCCTGGAACCATAGTATGAGAGTGATAGTCACTCATGATATGAAAAACATGATTTTCCTTAAAATAAATTTTCCACAATTTTTTACAATATCCATTCACAAAAATCCAATGCTTTTATACAACATTCCTCCCAATTAGGCTTCAGTAGTCCGCGAACAAACTAGTTCAGAAGAACGTTCCCATAACTGAAATGAACGAACTAATTCACAGTTATTCCCGCTTCTAGTTCGTCATTCATTGCCATGCGGAGCTCTGATCTACTGACCTTTTTTTGTTTTTGGTCATCATCTTCTACTGGATCCACTGTCCTTTTTTCTTTTGCTCATCTTGTATTTGATCCACTGATCTTTTTGTTTTGCTCATTATCTTCAACTACGACCACTCATCACTGAATTCCCATGAAGTAATGAACGAACTAGTTCGCGGAGGATGGAAAATCGAAAATGATCGCTCAGTATGGTGAACTAAAATGCTCAAGCCTAGTCCCCATGGTTAAACAATGGGCTAAAAATGTAAATCTTGACTGATGTTTTGACATTGACAGACCAACAAAAAAAGATTATATCGAAACGAACGCATAAGGTGAAGTTATATGTAGTGAACGTGATGTGCGCGCATGGCTTTTTTTTGTATATATTGCATATAGCTTTTATTAATTAACATAAAGTATACACCTTAGTAACTATAATAGCTTACTACCCAAAAGCATATACCTTTTGCGTGAGAGTGGTTAAGTACAGACAAAATTCAATAATAAAAAAAATATTTACGATTCAAATACAATTATAAATGATGTTTACAATTAAATTGGTATAAATAGTTAATATGGAAAAAAAATCAAATGAGTGAAATTATGCTAAAAATAAAAAAATTCATGGAAAGAAAGAAGAACGCAAGATTTAAATGTTGATAAAATTGAAGTTAAAATATTGTTAGATTTATCGAATTCAAGGGAATGGTAATAGTTATTAATGAGCTGAAAATTAGATGAATACTAATGCATGTTAGTGTACCTACTGTAATCACGAGCGTATATAACTATAATTATAATTTTACCAAAAACATTAACTGTCCGATTTTATCTTGAGCGCCTCTACTAAAAAATCACGTCTTTGGTACCTATTTGTTAAGAAGCACATTCTGCATAGAGCTCTTGTACACCGTAACGTAAACTTACCGTCGGCTATGATCATTTTATCGATTTCATTGGGTTTTTATTGTTATTATGCGATTCTACGTTATTTTGACACATTTTAATAATTTGTTCTCTAAGCTTAAATATTCTGTGATGTGATATAAACATATTTACACTCTAATCATGTAGAAAATGAAAATAAAACTACAACATTATGAGATTTTAAATTTTAAATTAGGATTTATGACTGCAGATCAAGGAATTTAAGATAGGGTTATTAAAAAATCTATTAAATAAATTTTTTTTTTAACTTAAATACGCTTTTTTGAAGCATGAACATATGACGACTTTCAAAATACAAAATTTGAACGAATTTTGGGTGTAAAATTTTCCTGTTAAATGGAAAAGGACATGTATTAGCTGTTACGTGCTTTTTATAAAATATAAATATTGTTCAAATTAATTTGAAAAATTTTAAAAAGAAAAACGTCTTAGAGGTTTGTTATTTAAACCAAAGTTCTTCTTATAAAGTTACTCATGTCGTAAAAATATAAATAAATAGAAACATTTAGTTTTATTATAAATATTATATGCATCGGGCAATATTGCAACAATCGTGTAAAAATTTTACTTCAAATTATTTAGAAACAGTAGTTTTTGGATATGGGCGTTCATGGGTGTTGTACAATTTGAATACTCCCCACGTTGTGATATGCAACTCTCAAGGCCTTACTATTTTTTGGACAGAAATACATGCAATAGATATTTCTATTGTTGTCGTTTTTACTAGCAACCCAATGCGAATTTTGAAATTACTTTCAAGTACGAGTTGTAGGTTGACTTCAAAATTTTAAATTTATTTGACACTGAGACCATCCGCCCCGGAAATACTTATTCTTTGTGGGTCGATAGCTTGAAGACTGAAAACGTGTTAAATATATTTTTATTTAGTAGTTCCATGAATCAAGTTTCGTCAACTAATTGCTAAGATTAGAGCCACCTGGATTGGATTGGAACTGAATTTCCAAAAATGTATTGATAGCCCCTTTTTGAAATTATTTTGAAAATTATAGACAAAATTAAATATAATTTTGGAAAAACGTAAATTGTTAAGATAGGTACATTTCATCTTTCCAGGTACCTACGTAGGTATAAAATTTTGACAAACGTTAAATTATCATAATAAAAAAAATTGGATTTTTGACATGAATGACTACAAAATTTAATATATTTGTTAAAAAAGTATGTGATCATATGAGTGGTTGAGTGGAAGAGTTAACTGAGTCTCATTGTATTTTTTTGACGCTTAGGCCTTTTCAGTTTCACCATAAACACCATGAGTTTGACCACAATAACCATATCTTTGTGTGCCAAACTTATTTATTCACATAATACATTGCTTGACAATATTACAAAATAAAAACTATTTCTTTTTAAGATCAAATTTTCAAATTATGTCTGAGTTTAGAGTCGGATGTCTCGTTTGGCAGCATTGTTGGTTCCACACTGAACCACTCATATTTGGTTAGGTTCGGTTTAGAAGGGTTTGACTTTAGTCCATATTGTGACAGAACCCACCACGAGAGAACACTGTGGATCCATTGTGGTCCTCATGATCATATTACTTTTCTATTTAAGCTTATGCTTGCTTCTATTGCCTACACCGAAGGGTATCGTATTTAGTCGTATTTAGCTTTAAATTGAACGTGAAATTGAGCGTGAAAAGCGTGTAATATGATTTTCAGTAAATAAGACCAAATTCTTAAAAGAACTAACACAATTGTTGACGGCGTTCATACAAAATTTCTATCAAAATTCAATATTGGTTGGTGTCTTAGCTTAATTTGGCTGACTTTACTCCAAATGATGAACGTAGCGAAGGAGTAAACTTACAAAGTGGAAATAAAAGGAAATTTAAATTTAACATATGACGAATAATTTGTTTAATGTTATTACAGATTTTTACCTATTGCAAGAGCATACATTATTGTAGTGAGAGAGTAAGAAGCTGGTTGTTTTGACGCTTTAGCTAAACGTGACGTTAACGTAAACGTTGATGTAGACTGAGCAGACTATTTGAGGTTCTTAGAGTAATTGAATTTGACATCGACAAATTCGTGTTAAACGATTGGTACTAAGTAAGCAGAACTGTGTAGGGTACTACCTTAAATAATACAAATCTGAATCGAAATTTATTCAAACTAGCTCTGAACTGAACTTCAATTTTAGTGAGTTGACCAAAAAAAAGATTTGAATTGAAAAAGATAAACAGTGGAATCCCTAGCAACTTATCACGATGAAGAAGCAGCTACCCGATGGAGTTCGAAATTTACATATACAGTAAACAAGAACGACCAATGCAGTTCTATGCATGAGAAGTAAAAGGTAATATCACATTTAGTAAAATTATTATAATCGAGGAAAAAGTTTGAATTTTCGATGTTTTACTATTTAGAGAGATACACTCAAAGAAAAAATATGATTATAGCAACCATATTTTGGGAGAACCTTACTATGATTGAGGTTATAGTTGCCACAACTATGTTACAACATGTAACATGTTTAGCTCAAACAAAATTATGATTGTGGAAACCTTGGTGTATGATTCACGCAACCTTCTTTAATAATATAATGGTTGGGTCAATCATAAAATTTATGTGACATGGTTGCTTGAATCATAGTTCTGATTTCGGAACCTGGGTGTATGATTCACGCAACCTTCTTTTATAATATGATGGTTAGGTCAATCATAAGATACATGTGACGCTGAAATAATTCACACAGAAAACATTTTCGATCGTAAATAAATGACCTGAACAACAATTAAACACTCTCGAACAAAGTACACATGATATTGGAAGAAGCGAACTTACACCGCGAACGATCCTTTTCGTACTATGAGAGGTATGGTTGTGGCAATTATTTTATCAAATTACATGGTTCCACTGATCATAGAATATTGTTGTCGTGATTATAATACACAATTGCATCATGTAACGAGAATGATTGGTACAACCATATTAAATTTCAGCATGTTTGATGCAATCATATTATGTTTTTACGAATTATATTCTATGGCTCGTACCATCATAGCCATGATTACTGGAAATATGTCAGTTTTACAATAGTTAGAAGAAGCTTAATATGGTCAATGCAACTTTGGAATAAACATAGTTTTTCTTTCAGTGTAGATATATATTTATGTTCCAATAAATGTTTTTAAAAACGTGTTTGTACAATGTTACTGTTGAGTTGGTGATCAGATCGCATATCATTTCAGCTATAGTAATACAAAGTGTTTCTTTTATGCATAAATTCAAGCTATTTATTGTTAGTAGTGTTTAAACACTTTCATTTTTAGTTTTGTTTTAAATGTTTTGTATTAAGATTAGCTATTCTAGAAGTTCTAGTGAATATGTATAATAACAAATGAATTCAGAAGTACCTACATACATATAGTGTTTCTTAAAAACTCAAATTTTAGTCCTGGTGCTCGTTTTTCTTGGCAATTTCTTTCGAATGCCCCTAAATGCCTAAAAATGTGCCTTGAAAATTAGACAATAGTTAGACAATATGACCTTAGTGGAACAGGGTCTAAGCACACTGGTTTACAAAACTGAGGCCGTGAATTCGAAAGCATTGAGTCAAAAAATGAGCAATAATGCCGTGAAAGAAGTAAAAATTAAAAAAAAAAAGGAAAACAGACTTTTTACTTCTACAGTGCAATACGGTTATAACGTACCTTCTACTCGATAGTACGTTCTAATCGATAGTACGTTAATAACCAACATAAGAACCTTTCACATTTGTGAATAGGGATTGGAAAAGGCACGTTATAACCGAAAGTACGTTATGAAAGTGCACTTTATAAGCGGGTTACACTGTATTTATTTATAATTCAATAAAAAGCATATAAATAGGTATACACAAATATTACTTAAGATTTATCTAGTGACTTAGACCATCATCTTAAATTAATTATGTAAACTATTGAGACAAGTCAAGTCTATTTTTCTAAGCTATTATAATATTTACTAAGCTAACATTTGTGAATAGATATTGTTTAATTTTAGTATATCTATTAATTCTTTAAATTTATTGTTTTTGAGCAGGTATTTCGAGTTATGGTTAAAGCTATTATTGTGAGTTAGTAATAATATTTATTTAGTGATAATTTCGAGTATAAGCTTAAGATTAGACAATAGTCTTTACATCATTCCTTTGCGATTTTTTTTACATGGAAGTACTCCGAATTCTTTTGTAATTGGTGTAATAGGAAAATTCAAACAAAACTCTATTTTTATTCACTTACGTATATTCTATTGTAGTTCGTAGTTAATTTTTGTTTCCGTTCATCTGTTTTCAACTCAATTTAATTTATTTCCACAATACAGGTACTTAAAACTAGACATTGCTGGTAAATTTGTCGATTAGGGGGTTAGTTAGAAAAATTTACATTCATAGTTACATAGTAGCTTTAAGCTGTTATTAATAATGATTGTAATTGAGTGAACAGTTTATAAGGAAAAATGAAACAAAAAAATTATTTTTATGTGTTAAAATTTATAACTTAACTTAAACTAAGGTACAACTAAATAAATGAAATGAAAGTATTATCTATAGAGTACAGAAAGAATCAACGGGTTGCTTGACTCCGTTCATATTCTAATTTTTTTTAGTGAAAAGTCTTACTGCTATAGTAAGTACCATTGCTTACTACTTTTTAGCAATATTCTAAAGAGAATACTACGTTTTCTACAATATTTACAATTATATATAATATTTATTTATTTTCGGTTACCAGACCCTCGAATGAAATTTACAAACTTATAAATATAAATGTAAAAGAGAAAATAATAATAAGATAAAGTGAAAAACATAAAAAAAAATTAGTACAGTCTGAATACTTAAGAATATCTTATAGTTAATGTTATTTATAAAAATTTATACTTACAATTCCATAGAAGAAAGATGTTCCAGCCGCTTGATTTCTTTTTCTGCTATTTAAGAACAGATCTATTGACTTTCGTGTAACACATCACTTTTATTATTATATTTGCCATAAATAATTGCCATTATTTTATTTCATAAGACAAAACGAAAAAAAAAAAAAAACAAATTTTACAACTAAAATTAACTAGATAAATTTTTCAAAATAAAATATATAAAGCAATAATATAAGGGGGCGGGGGAAAAACTTGGATATTTGATGTAAAACGATACAATTGACTAAAAAACACTATTTTTATTACACTAGAAACTTTTTTTAAGCACTATTCCGTTGTATTACACGTTGTGATGCCGAATTTTCTTATTTTTAATGAATTCGGTTATTAACTTTATTTTGTTGTAATTTTTATAGTTGAACACGCGGTAGATATACTGTCACTTTATAATACAATTGTTGTTTTAGTAATTTTTTTTTATTTTGTTGATAATACTCTTGAAATAACTGCACTATCACGACGGATTGTTGTTGTTTTGTTATTAAGTAGTTATGCCCGCTTTTGGATGAGTCCGGCTGTCTCAGTTGTACCCGGAAGACAGGTTAGTTAATTTTAACGACTTGCCAAAAACGATTGTGAACTATTCAAATTGGAAGAAAAAAAAACTGATGACGACAAGGACGAATTTGTCGTCCGAATTTCTTTTATTACTTTCTCGAAAACTAAACACAATTGCTCGATAGTGTCCAACTATAGTGCACAGAGGGAGGCCCAATGGTCAATAGTATTATTATAACACACTGTACCTCCAGCCGATATTGTCGGGAATATTGTTTTCCAAAAAAAGATGTTGATTTCTTTACGACTTCTATCAAACTAAACCCATAAAGTATTCAATTCCGAGCATATACAAGTGAAAATCCTAAACCCCTTAATCCAGAAATAAAAAAAAAAATCAAACAACGATGAAGAAGTAGTAACACGGGCCAGAACAAATACAACACGGCAACACGGAATTCGAACACACATAAACAATCCCAACACGGTAGCGTTCGGCTTATAAGACTTATTGGAGTTGGATTGGTCGCACATATGAAGAGGCCTTGGCAGTGTGCGGTGCATGGGCTATGGTGTGTGGATTGGATAGGCCATACAGCATAGTCCCATAGTTCGTATGGCAGCTATGGTGTATGGAAGCTCTCGGTTGCGGATAAGAGCTACAGGGGTCCCGCGCAAATACAAAATGATGGATCTCTGGTGTATGTGAGACGAAATAATACTCTCGAAAAAGATGTATGCGAACATAAATTAGGCGAAACGAGATGGCACATGTACAGCCCATAAAGTATCTTCCGCGCTCGCTGTGTGGCTACGCTACGCTACGCCATGCACACAATAGCTCACAGCGCGCTGAGCGCCACAAAGAGAGAGAGAGAGAGTGCGGCCATAAAGTTTACCCTTCGATTGAGTGGTTTTTGTTGTTGTCCAGCGAACTCATCAGTTTTCTCCCGCGAGCCCAGCTGTGGTGTGGTTGTTTTTCGGTGGACGTTCCTTAGCACATTTCTCGCTCTCTTCGTTCTTCAAGTCTATCGCAACGAGGGAAATTTATGTGTGGGAGAAAGTATTTACAGTCGAGTCGCACATAAAGATGACAACACCGTTCCGAAGAAGTTGCAAAGAATACGACAAAAGAAGAATCATGGGAGAAAAAAGAAAACGTTAGTGTCCGACGGAGTGGAAAAGACCATCATACGTAGAGGAAAAGAAAATGAGTGCGCTCTCTTGCGGCGTCCGGAGTGAGCAGATGAACGCACTCTTCGAGACAGCACTTAAGCCGCTTTCACAACGATGAAGTAGGACAGCCAGATAGGAGGAGCGAACCCATAAACCATTATGGGGAGAAAAGCCCGAAAGATGGATGGTTGGTGCAAGCAGGATGAGCGCATACGGCGTGATGTGAGCAAAACAAAGAGAGCGTGCGAAAAAAGTGCGTAGAGTGTGACGAATTGTATCATACGGTTTTTCAGTGGGTAGTGTGTTGTGTGGTTTATACGAGCGCGAGTTCATCAAATGGGGTGTGTGAGTTGTTGGCTAAAAGTTTTTTCCTGCTCTGACGGCATTTTCCGGCGAGCTTTAGAGAGGGTTGTTCGGTTTTTTTTTCCCGTTTTTTCGCAAACCGTTTTCCCCGAGCTTATAGCCAGCGTACGTAATTTACGTGTGTAACGAACATGGAGAAAGATTGTATGCGAATGACAAATGGAGTTGGACTTGGGATGGGACCACACTTCGGCCTGCACACCTTTTCAGATGCGGTGCACTTTCCCCCGTGTTACGCACGCAGCAATCACAAAATTTTCATTCATGAAGAACGCATACCGACGCAGCCTACGTAGCTGGCACACACGCTCGCGTTGCCGGTAATGCAATTTAAAGTTTTATATGGTCATAAATTTGAATTTTATTTCTTAATTTGATGCTCGAGAATTCCACGGTCGTCGGTAGGTGAGATGAGTGAGTTTGAGTTGTTGTTCAGCGCGGGATTCCAGACGGACATGCAGAAGTTCATTAGGCGATGATTTGGTTGGCAATTTGTTTTTACGTTGTGATGAGCGATGTGATGATTTTTGGGGAGGTCGTGTTTGTTTTTTTATGATTATTTTTTATTGGGCGAATTAGATGTATATCAGTGTTGTGTTGTAAACCCAGTTGACTGTTTGTTGTTCTTTTGTTTAAGTTTGATCGACATCATTCATCAAAAATTTATTGAACAATGTTCGATATCGGAAAATCCACTAATCTCAGTATTATGTAGCTAAATTTCAATATTCTGGGTCGAACCTTGAGAGGCTGTAAACTTCTTCATCATACTACCGGACAAATTATGGTCAATATGAACCGGTTACAAACAGTGGCGCATATTCAACTCTAACAATGCAAACATAGATTTTCATCGTAGTTGTAGTAGTAATGCAGGATAGCACAGCATTATTTAAGAAATCATAATTTTTTATTATTATTATCAAGTGTTGTTTATTATTTACTTTATTATTTCTTTACATTAGTTGTTATTATTTACATTATTATTTGTTTACATTATTTGTTATTACATATTTACTATTTTTTTATTTATTGTCCTACTTTCCATAAGAGTTATACTTATATCGTTTACCTCTCTACTTCTTTTATTCTGTTTTTATTAACATAGCATGTGCAAAACAAAATGTTTAATCCTTGGATAAGTAATCAGATCTTTGATGAAATATATTATTATTATTATTATTATTAATTAGATCATATTTAAGTCCTAGGTTAGTTCTAGTTATAAGCATAGTCTTAAGCTGTACATATAAGGTTTCTCACTTTGCTGTATTTCCTAAATACTTTATACTAATCACACTACCTCCGGCGTCTTACTACAAATACATCAAACATCAGTTGAAATGGATACAGATACTCAATAGCTCTAAACTAACTTTATTGGAAACTTACAATGAAATTTATACATTTTAGGCAAAATGAAGAAAATTTAAATTTTCTTTAAAGTCGAGCTTATCAAAGAAAATCAGACCTATAAATGCTAAGAGTTCGTGGCTGTAGATGTATAAAAAGTAGCTGATTAAACACGCTACCTAAACGGATCTTAGACGCTTCAACACCATCCAGCTTTTTACCGGGGGCAAGAGAGACAAAGTCGCTTGATACAACATTTTGTAAAGGATTATTAAAAACGCTCACAACAATTTTGTATTTTAATACAAACGCACCCCAAGATTTTCTTCTGGTCAGTCAAGGCTTACATTTTTATCATGGTATCAATAGATATGTCATAATTTAATAACCCTTGGATAGGGACATGGCACTTCATAGAGAAATTTATTGCCTTCCTACCACACCTGGAATTTTTTTTAGGTTCATTAGGCTTATTCGATAAATAAATTCCAAGATCATATCATGAGTCGTTTTTGGTCTTATGGCCATGATGCTCGATTTTCCACAAAACTTCTTTGTCCATACTTCCGTGCTTCACTACTTCTTTCTTATAGTACGGTATTTCAGAGAAATAACAATAAATAATTTAGTAATAAACCTCGTTTCTTCTTCGAAACTGCTAACACTATTTCGCTCCTCAGCCCCTGACCTATCAAAATACGCATATTTAAATAGTCCACCAAATCTAGTCACTGTAAAATTTATTGTGATTTTATTTTATGTTTAAGTACCTATACATCCTTTTAAGATACTTGAAATAATTATTTGGATTCAACATTACAGAGTATCGAGAGTAAGATACTCGTATGATCTTTCATTTGTTTACATACTGTTACATGGTACCCTGTCGTCTTGAACATTCATTGCTAACATCAAAAACAATAACGTTCTAATAAGAATAGTGTACTCGTAGATAACTTTGAACACTTCTACACATTTCGAATAACTCCCATACACAATCATACATGCTGAAAATCTCTCGTCTCACCATATTTGAAATATATGCACCGCAGAGGATGTACACAGGATCAGTTTTTCTACTATGAAGGCAAGCTGTAAGATCTACGCAAAAGTGTTTCTGAAATGATTTTCATTGGTTGCAGAGATCAAGTAGTAAATGTAGTCGTGAGGCAGGTTCGTAGTGTCATACTCTTACATTCAAAACAATTTAGATGAAGGCTTAAAAAGTTTTCATATTCACCGAGAGTTTTTAAGAATAGATAAAATCAAAAAACTTAAAAAGTGTTTCATAGACGCAATGTCTGTACTTTTAGATACAGTGAGTGGTAAATCTTGGTTTAGGAAAAAATCTGTAAGTAGTCTCTTGAATTAATGAAGGATTGGCAGTCCCGTAAAAATTTCTAAAGATTTGTTTTTTTTTAATTAAATTAAGTATTAAATGAAATAAACTTTTTAAAATGGAAAATAAAAACGGCCGCTATTCACAGTCGTCATAAAGTTGGCTTTGAGTTAAAGCTGACTTTAGTGTCGTATAATTTATATGACACTAAAGTCAGCTCTAACTTAAAGCCTACTTTATGACGACTGTGAATAGCGGCCAATAATGAGTTTTTTTGGGAAAAGGAAATTTTTCTGTCTGCCAAAAAGTTTTTTGTTGAAAAGTTAAAATTGCATGTTATTATGTATTATATTTTTATTGAAATTAAAAAAGTTATATGGCGTCAAAATTCTAAAATTCAAATTTAAAATTTTCAGGGGAGTAAAAGACGAGTTTTATATTTTGAGTATTGCCGAGAATCTATCAAAATTTTAATTACAGACTAAATTGTGACAATTTCTATTAAATGAAGATGTCTCTCTTTGTTGAATTAATGTTAATCCCCCTTGAAATTCACTAGCCATACAGAAATTGATTGTTTTTGCAGCTCTCTTCGCCAAGTCGCTTCGATTAAGTTAGAAATTCAATTGTAGCGGCCATTCAAAAAATAGTTACCAACAGGAACGTTCGTTCCCACATAATAAAGAAATCGAAAATGATAAACTAAACCTTTCTGAACGTCTTCGTCTTCATTCCCTGGAGCTCTTCCTTGAACGATGTTCTTTTTATTGTGAATCGGTTGAAATCGATGTTAATTTATGGTCCAGCTACAACAAGATATCATATACATTGCGTGCGCATGTTAAAATCTGTATTAAGTCCAACATCTTAAGCACGTACAGTGTGGACTTGGTTTTATTGGAGATTTCTGCACGGAAGAAGAAAGGTAAAACGGTTGCCGTCACCTTTTAATCGGGATTCTTTTTTTTCGATTTTTTATAAAGATTTTTCCCAATGTGAGTTTTGTTGTTCGGTTCGCAGTAAACAGTCGACTCCTTTACCTTTGAGAAAAATGCTGATCAGAAGTCAGTTGTACAATCTGAGCGCGCTCAACCCGTCTAAATTGAATGTGTAACATACAAATGGGTCGAAAACAAAATAATAAAACCGTACAACGTCTTGTGCATATCGCGTCTGCATAATATTCAAATTGGCAAAGAAGACGGAGACTAAGACAAAAAATGAAGAAATCAATGGCTCTGCAGCACCGTCCGTTGTGGCACCGTCTAACAAGAAAAACTAGTGTGTGACCTTGGGCAAATAAAAATTACCGTTTGCTATGTCCTTTTTTTACGATTATTGCACATAAAATCCGTAACCTGTTGATATGTTTCTGCCGTGAAAACCCTGCGGTAGATTTTCAGTCTCGGTTATGACTGCACCTCACAATTACGGAGCAATGGATAGCGACCGGCTGTGAATATGTCGCTATCCGTGAAAAGCCATAAAAAAATAATGCAGTCGACAAAAAAAAGTAGCCTTCGGTGGAAAAATGAAATATAATGAAGGCTAAAGCGCAGATATCCATCCGAAAGGACGAGTCTGGCCCAGGCCGGAGCATATATCCGACTCCATGGAGCGACCTAACGAATGGCTGCCGGTGTACCTTGCGACCAAGACCCAAAAAATATGATTTATCGCCGTGTCACAGTTCGTTCCCTTTCTCTGAAAATCCACCAGCGACTTGGGACTGGGAAGTAACTCTCACACTCGCTTACCTGTGCCTGTACCTGGCTTATAGCCGAAGGTAGGTATGTTGTTATAGCTTCTTTGTACTTCGGCTCAATCAGGAGGTATATGTACGACCTGTACACAAATAGGACACGGTTGTTATTATGCACGTAAAGAAGCACGAAGTTTATCGTGATATTGGAGAATGAACGCCGCGGTTGACTGAACAGAGAGGAGCAAGGAGCAGTCTTGGAGCAATCAGTCTGTTATCAATTAAAACTGCAACTAGTGAATTTATTTAATTTGTGATCAATTAATTTCTGAAAACAGAAGACCCAGGGAACTGTGTGATGAATAATACCAATAAAGTGGAAAAAGTGATTTGTAATGACAAGTTAATTAATACGTTTAAATTTTAACTATATTATTTTTTAATAGTAACGCATTGTGATAGACCTTACAGTATGTTGACTCAACTTTTTTATTTTTACCTCTTATAATCTAATAGACTTTAAAAAGGTAAAAACAAAAAACATGTCTACCGCATACTCTGTCCAACGTACGCAAACGCGTTAATAAGCTTGTAAGACCATGGTGAATTTACATCTAATTCATAGAGGCGAGCCTCACCCCGAGAGGCCATATATTTTGGGCGCTGGAATGTAAGGCGAGGTGAGGGAACGTTTGGGAGAAGAAATGTTACTTTCTTTACCTCAAGAATAGCTTACGGTAGAATATTGAAACTTGAAATTTATATAGAGAGCTATGATAGCGTGTGTCTATTATCACGTGCTATTCAGGCAACTCGCGCAACTTGATAAGTTTCTAGTGAGAAAAAACCAATCTCCCAATAACTAACTCGAAAGCGGAGGAATATATCCGATTTTCTACATTGCAATACCCAATAAGAAACGAGTGAAAAAATCTGAAAAACTCCGGTAATACAAATACAAACAGAATTTATTGAGACTTTTAAAAACTAATGATATATACAATGAAATATAGAAAATGTCTGACAGCGAGTTTAATAAAGTCAAACCACAAATATTACATTAAAATTCGACCGAAGTCAATCAATGGTGGCAATTAAAAACAGTAATTATAAATGTAATCGCCATCTGCTCACTTGGCTTAATCAAAAACTCCGGTAAGGTTCAATAGTGTTCGAAAAGAATTATTTTTCGCTTGCTCGGATTGTTCTTATAACATTTCTCGAACATTCAACACACATCTTAGAATATTCTGTAAAGCTCTCGGCTCCGTACACGCAGTATGTAAGCACGGAAAAGTTTGCAGCAACGGACAGTTTTTACTACACAGCGAAACGATGATCAGTTATGAGACAACTTTTGTATAGCGTTTTAATGATCAAGTTGTAACTAAAGGCATTTGCTTGTGGTGCGAATAATAATTATAATTTGATATTTCTATTGATTTTAAACGAATTGTGTTTTACTTGAAATCATGGCGAACCCCTAGCTTGTGAGCTAGGGGTATTAATAACAAAATTTGAAGAGGTGGGAGGATGGAGTGTCGGGGTAGATGTAAAAAGCTTTAGGTTTGTAGGATATAAATCAATTGCGCCAGAAAATTTAATTTTTTTTTGTGTGTAGCTATAAGTCAATAAGTCGAAGAGTACGCTATAGCTTCTAATTTTATATTTGAGGGTGGCAGTGAAGCTCAGAAGAAGGAGAATTTTTTTTTTAAAAAAAGTCTATAGATAAATCTCATTTTGGACATGGACTTGAAATTTTTACAGGCCCTGCAGCAAAAAAAAAAGTTTTGACTAAGGAGGAGAGCACACGAATGCATACGATTTAAAAAAATTATTGTTCCCCTTCTCCAAATATGTTTTACTATACTTTTTTAAAAATTTTAAAATTCTAGTATTAGTGATTCCGAAGATATAATTATCAGTTAGTCCAATTCTAAGACGTCGTTCATATTGGAATATTTTGGAACATTTTTTTAAGACATATTAATTTTTCGGACACTCCACATATTGCAATGTATATACAACGTTTCGGATTTCTGGCTTTAGTCGATCTAAAAATATGAAATTCTTGTATCTTAGATCTGAGCACTCACCCCTTCTACAAAATCGTTTATCTCCAATAAGGCACCAACTGCTGTAAATATTTTACGCTAATATCTTTAGTGGTTCATGTGCTATGGCGTGTCAAACACGCTTGTGTTCCGCTGGAATTTTTTTCATTTTTGGTCTTCAAAATTTTTAACACACAAAATTACAAAATTCCAGGGTAGCAAATTTGTTTCAAATTTCAGGTCGATTTTGATTTATTATTTTAAGGTAATATCTAAAGTAAAAAATTTGGCAACAATCTGGGCGTAACTTTATTATTTTTCCGACACAAGTTCTAGGTATTCATACGAAGAATTTGTAGAATAAAATTAAATTCAATATTTGGGACGAGCTAGTAGATATGTCGAAAATCGTGGAAAAATATGCATTCTATTTTCACAGATAATTTTTTTTGCTCCCTTTCTGAACGCTAATACATATTTGAATTTTTTTTAATCAAAATTGCTTTTCTAGTTGATTTACATATATACACCGAGTTTCAACATTGTAGCATCGACCGTTCAATAGTTAGGAAAACACCCCCTACCCTCGTACCATACCTCGTACCATACTAAAAATTATATTTTTCCAACATGCCGCTACTATAGCTCTATCTAAGTACCAAGTTTAAGGTTTATATCATTACAGGTTCTTAAGATATAAGCATCGAAACTTTTGCCTTTTCACCCTCCCCCACCCTCCCCCACCCTACCCCACCCTTACCCTCTACACCCTCATCCCCAATTTTTTTCCCTACTAGAGTTTAATTAGCGCTACTTCTGATAAAAATTCTAAGCATCTATCTTACACTGTTCTTGAGATATGAAATGTGTTTTATTTGAAAAATTCTTATCCCCTCCACTTGTGGAGCCACCGCCCACTTAAAAAAATTTACTTTGATCAATCTTTATTTGTCGACTTTTACACCCAAACCGAATTTTATTTTTCCAGAGCAATTGGTTCATGAGATATCGTAATATAAAGTTTCTTAACCCCCACCCCCAAACGCAACTGCCCCAACCAAAAATTTTTTTTCAATCTGTTCTCCTAGTATAACTATAAATATTTCTTAAGTTTGAATATTGTGCCATTAATGGTTTAGGAGATATAAATTTTAGGATGTGTCCATCTCGGCTTTTTTGGATTTCGCACGCATTATATTTCCCCCACTCCCACACCCCTTGATCAATATTGACAATATTTATGCAAATGGGTCTACTATCAAAGCTCTATAGAAATTCCAAGTTTCAGCTTTCTATTATAAGTGGTTACTGAGATCTAGAAACCAAAATTTTCCGTCTAAAACGCTTCCCCCTCCTTCCCCTCCAACCCCCTCCTTCCCCCTCACACCCCCACCCATAAAAGTTTGGTCACTTCACGGAGCCTACCCCTTCTATTCGTAAAAAAAAATTCAATTTAATATCTCAAAGCGTTTGGGAGCTACGAGCCTCCAAACGATTTTGCGTACGGTGGACGGCGTACGGCGGATAGACGGACTGAACATTTGTATTCCTTTTTTCGTGTCTACTACTTATGAAACATGAAAATACAAATTTTGAAAGTAGCAAATTTTTTTTTAAAAAAAATCGATCAAAGTATTTAATTATTAAAATAATAAAGTAAAATTAAGAATATTTTCTTACGTAAAACACTTCAAATTTGACAAACAAAATTTTGACAAACAAAATTTTGACAAACAATAATTTGATAATCGAAATTTGACAAGCAAAAATTTTACAAATAAAATTTGACAACTCTACGTTCCGATAGCATTGTCCAGCAAAAATGATCAAATATTTGCCACAGTGGTATACTGTCTAATACAGGATTGGGCTGCCCATCTTACAAGTAAATAATTTTGAAATATTTCAACATTGTGAAATTGATTTTCATTTTCGACATCTTAAATTTTAGCTCGCAGTGCAATCTAAAATTAAATTGGTCTGTATTTTTCGAAGGATTTTAAAGTTAATCAAACACTGAATTTGCTGAACAGTAAATTAAATTTGTTTGTGACGTGTTCATTGGTAAATTGAAGCTCATCTAAGCCAACAAAATCAATTCGAATCCACTGGATATCCCTTCGTCCTTACGCATAATTTGTTTATTTCGCATCAACATTTTGTCACCCTTCACTGATTTTCCATCCCGGAAAATTGTCGTAGTCGAGCCGGGGATAGGCAATTGCATTCAATCAAACCGACAACTGCGTGCAGAGCGGTTTGGAGATTTGTTTCGGTAAAAATTGGCTGAGACGATAAAACGGCCCAGAAAAACTTTTTCCATCAGCTCCTGCAAAAGCAACTTAGATTCCCGTATACATAAAAGGCGAAATGGAAAGGAAATGTTCGGGGTGCGGACCTTCTTGAGTCCTATACCTCGACTATGCCGGAAAATCCCAAAGGATCTACCAAACGTAATCGCTTATAGGATTGCTTTTACTTTTCCTTTTCGTCGACGAGTGGCAATCCAGGAGTGGCAAGGATCCGGGAGTATGGCGTTTTCTGTACTGGGATAAAAATTAAGCCTCATGAATTTATTCCCTCGACTGATTATTCCGGGCTCGGAAGTGTTCCGTCGAAGGGAGCCGCTCCTGGTGCGGCACGACGACGCAAATGGAGGCGACATTTTTCCTAATTTAATTTTCAACCACTCGTGCAGTCGATTCAAATATCTTTCGACGGGTGTCTAATGAGCGGCTGGTGCTTCTTCCATAAAACTGTCAGCGGTACACCATCCCTAAAACGCTAAAACTAAACAAGTCAATCCGGGGCTCTGTACCCGGCCCGGGGATGTGTCTTTTCAGGTCTGACGTGAGTACTCCAAATCAAATGTTTGGCTTGTTATTACGCTTCCGTCTTACGTGGCGGCCTTGCTTCTTATTTTTTTCCAACATGCTCCTCCGCTTTTTTTTCAGTATTGCGTTTATAAGCCGAAAAGCAGTTGCTGCAACGTTGTTGATGGCATTCTTCGGTGCGAGGCGACTCCACCATCGAACGTTTGAGGCGTACCGTATAAGCCCCCGAAACATGAATTTATTGACTCGACTGATCAAACTGACTGATTGTTGTTATTCATGCACTGCTTTGTACGAAAAAGTGTACAAACACGACATTAAATTGAGCCATATATTCGCTGGTTCGGGTAGTGTTTTGGGCTATTTTCGTACCTCATCGATCTGCACTTCGACAGTAAGACAGTATCAAACTGTGGCGGCACATTTACATTGAATGGAGCTCATAAGGGACATATTTTATAGGGTCGTGTTCGACAGGGTTATTATTTGTGTTACTGCTGGATAAATTACTCAAAATACAATACAATCGTTGGGTAGAGGAACCTTTCTTATTGTCATAATATATCATGCCGTATGTGCGCTTTTACACCTGGATGGAAATGGTCTTAATTCACGTAAGGGTTTGTTCGCAGGCACGCACCTAGTTGAAAGTGTTTGGAACGCTTGGAAATATGATCGACTACGGCAATCAGAGTCGATTCAATAATAGTATTAAGGCTTGGCTTGGAAGGGGTTCCACATAAGACACCATGGTCTTTAACTAATCCTTTCTACTCATTTGGAGGTGCAAAATTGTGAAATCAATTTTTAGGCGACAACATGAATTTACAGGTAATTTGAAGAGAGAAGCCAGCAAATTTACTTGTTTCAACTGTTACTTGAAAAAACCATGTAAATTCAAGAAAATATCTAGTAAATTTAATGCTTACAAAATTGAAATTTACAGACCGAATGTAAAATTTACTAGAAAATGTGTGTGTTTCCATCCAAAACATGAAAAACTCAATACATTTTTCTTTCTGTAATGCTTTTTGCAAGACAATAATTTTGATCTTGGATTGCACTGAAAAAAATATATATTTTTCTTTCGTTATGTTCCTTATATAATATTTTTTTTTCTTATAATTAGTTAATTTATGTACTCGAAAAATGGAGTTTTAACTCTTAGCGCCGCAGTGCTATACAAAATCTATATAATTCCCAGCGAAATCCTATATTTAGTCCAAGGGAGTTTTAGTGGAAAAGGGAGTTTTAGAGAGGAAAATCCTCTGTGTTTATAAACTGAGGAGCTATGTATATAAAGTCTAGTTATCTGAGAAGTCGTAGGTTACTGGATGGGTGCGAAAAATCAGAAAAAAATATTTGGGAAAATAAAACTAATAAAGTAAATGAAATTAGTCATCAAATTTCACACTATCTTTTTAAATTCTGGTCGAATTCCGCTTAGAGAGTCCATATGACTCGTAGCTCTTGCTGAGGAAATGCATTTCTGAACCTACACCTTTTTGATTCGACTGATCATAGAAAACCATTTTTTTATCGAAACAACAGTAATGAATTTGACCGAATGATTCTAATGCAAAGCTCTAATTATGAAAGGGTCAAGATCTTACCTGTCACCTTTTCTTATAAACCAGTTGATATTTAAAATGAATTGTAGCTACACAACGCTTTTTCATATATGTGTATAGGTTTCTATATTTTTTGCATGCTCCCTCTGAGACCTCTCTGTCGTTTTTTTAATTATTTCAAAAAAGACTGACAAAAATTCGATTCATGTCTGAGAAAATTAAAATTATAAATAATAATAATGAAAACGAAGTCACTCTGTGTCATCTTGCAAACTTTATGTTAAACTCTTACAAGACAAGTCATATCACATATACACATACCTCCAATCGCCATAGTCAGTTACTTTTTACTTACTTTTATGGTGTTTTGTCTGCCAATATACGCGAAGAGCTCGTTAAGTCAATAAATTTACATGCAAAGACGTACGTCTTTTATGGTTACGGATAGAATTACGTGATGACTTAATCGATTCGATTCGAAGTGCATATGCCGTATAATATCTGAGTTGCTCGCAAAAAGGAGATATCCCATTAAAAAAAGTCCAACAAAAACTCAACCACCTCACACACATCTTTCGTTGGAATGTGCAAAAAAGATTAAAATAAGATCAAAATTGAAAATAAATTAAGTGAAGAGGAAGGAAAAGGTTGAAATAATGTTGAAACGATCCGTTGCATATGTTGGCTTAACCTGCACCACGGTACCATGGCATCCTGACGAATCGACAATTCGATCACCACGTGATCGTATTTGGGATAAATCGCGCTAATAGCTGATGCACTTGTAGCGTGTAGCGTGTACCCGTGAAGCAACATGGTGCCGTCTGTTTTAAGTGAACATGCTTCAAAGATCCGATGGGAAGCCTCAACTGCAGCATCGTACCACCGGTAAGGTCAAACCATCTGCAACATTATTTAATAAAATTCGAGAAAATTTTCACATGCTAAATTATACACATGTTAAACGTGAAGTCGTTTGATGTTTTTCTAACGTAGAAAACTCTTGTACATTTCGATATTGTTTCTTTATTTGAACTTTATGAAATTAGTAGACATTTCTAATGGTTGAAGTACAGTAGAAGCCAATTCTAAGATTTTTTGGAATTATTTTCCGGCGTCAGAGTAGGCTGCCAAGACTGCCATACGATCTTCCAATTGAGATCGATCACTGCCTTGAATACCTACATTTTCACATTTTGATGGCATTACAGTGGGAAAAATCTTCATCAGAAAAGTTAATAGAAGGTAGAACCTGTCCGATATCTTATCAGACCTGTTGTGTTTTAGGCCTTGGAAGAATTATTTTGACTTAGAAAAGTCAAAATAATTGAAGGATAGGAATGGTTCGGGACAGAATGGGCCAATTCCGCCTACGTCCGAATTGGTGGCTGAAGTAGAACGGAAGCGACACGCTTGCTGGCGGCCGGGACTAGCTACGGCAGTGTGGGGTGGTTCTTGTTCTGACTTCAGACCATAAACCCTAGGCCTAGACAACAAAATTTCGTGTCGGCTTACTCCAGGGTGATTAAAATTGGGACTATCTTCCCAATAGGTCGTGAAAGACCAAGAAGCGGTGGAGTTGCGCGACTTCGCGATTTGTCAGGGCGCTTAGGTGTAAGTAGCGCCCTGCTCTGCCCACCCTACCTCAGCCACGACTGTCCTCTAGAACATTTCGCGTCGTGGCCCCTTATTGAGGTTCGGGGTTAAGGAGCTAAACGCTCGGGTTCACTATAAATGGCTCTTTCTAGCCGTTAATCATCATGAAGGAGATTATTATCACTAAAAAAAAACGACCATACAAAATTGCTGGAAAAGAAAACCCAAAAAAAAAAGAAAAAAGGAAATCATGCAAAATATAATATAATATAATAAAAAAAGAAACAAAATCAAAACTCACCCCATTTGTTTATTTCATCCGTTTGGTTCTCTCTCGTCCTAATTCCTCCTTTATTCAAATTCCCTATTTCCTTTCTTCTAATTTCCTACTTCTCATTCTTCAAATTTTCATCTTTCCTTTCTTCAAATTCCCTATTTCTCATTCTTCTAATTTCCTATTTCTCATTCTTCAAATTTTCATCTTTCCTTTCTTCAAATTCCCTATTTCTCATTCTTCTAATTTCCTATTTCTCATTCTTCAAATTTTCATCTTTCCTTTCTTCAAATTTCCTATTTCTCTTCTTTTAATTTCCTATTTCTCATTCTTCAAATTTTCATCTTTCCTTTCTTCAAATTCCCTATTTCTCATTCTTCTAATTTCCTATTTCTCATTCTTCAAATTTTCATCTTTCCTTTCTTCAAATTTCCTATTTCTCATTCTTCTAATTTCCTATTTCTCATTCTTCAAATTTTCACTTTCCTTTCTTCAAATTTCCTATTTCTCTTCTTTTCTTGTAGAAATTCGTCGGGCGGCAGATATTCTTCTTCGCGACATTCGGACAAGATTGAATTTTCGTACGGCCGACGTTTCTTGTCACACCCGGGACGATTAACGGGCACGACGCGTGTATTTAACTCAACACGAAATTTTAGTTAATTGCTCGATTCGCGAAAACATTCACAAAACATTTCCATTCACTTTGAAACTTGTTTTTCATTCGGTTCATTGGAACCCCTTTTCCTATCTTCCAGATCTTTCACATGGCTGTCACAAGTATGAAGATGGCTTCTCGTGTCACATTTAATTGATACGCGAAGTGTTGCAGCTTTTGAACCCGAACCAACAGCGTTTGCAATCCGATGCCTTCAAAATTCTTCGGTGGCTCTGGCCACCCACGTTCTTCGGATTTTACGGCAAAATGACCACTCAATCGTCGCAGGGAAGGTGTTGTCAATTCCAAAAAAATAACTTTCACGCCAGACGTCTACCGTTTGCCGTGTTCTTCCTATTCGAACCTTTTTCCACAATTCATTAGCCCGCAACTAAGCGATTCTTATGTTAATATTTGCACCGAAAAGACGAGGATTAAACGCAAAATCCGTTCAGCACAGAAAAAAATTGAAACAAAAAAAAATTCACCAATTTAGTTTTTGGTTTAACTTTGCACAACGAGTACGAACTTATGCGGTGTTTTACTGAAAAGCGTTACGAGCACGACTACGTTTGATTAAGCAAACATTTTGAAAAATCTAACCACGAGAAATGTTTTACGGTAGTTTGTTAACGCGAACTATACGAAACTAAATCGTGTATTACTTGACAGCTGCAAAGTCAACGATCAACTCTCGAGTCGCGTCCGATGCATAGAGCGCTCCGAGGTCAGGTTCTCGTTATAATTAATTTTATTATAATTTCTTTTAGTTTTATTTGATGAATTTTCAAGATGCTGTGGTAGTTAAATACGAAATAAATTCAAATTTGTCTGACGCAATACTAGAATACCACTGCCATCGTTATCAAAACGAAACACACAATCCGATTTCTAACCTCAATAATTTGGCGGTGGTTTTTTTCTAAGCCTGTTTTAAAGTTTTTTTCTTCCATCGATTGCTGCAATTAAAACGAAAAGGAAAATGGCAGAAGATGACGCCTATTCCGGTACGGTTCTAAACCAGCCGCTTTCAATTAGGTAAGCTTTTCGCCGTTCGACTTATTTTCACCACGACACTTAACCCGAAAAACTCGACAGCGATCTGCGCTACACTTCGATGTCCGCCATTTGCACCGTCTCCTCCTCTACGTTTCTTCGGTGGCAGGGTTGTCGCCACTTTCTGTGGATCCACACGATACTCGAATGACATTTTTCGAGGATCGAGTGGATCCACAGAAATGTTAACGAGATTGGTGTTACCAGCCAGCGGCGACTCAACAACATAGGCGGCTCGCCGTTGGTTTCCCAGCGCCGAACCGACTAAAGAAAGTCGTCGCTTTTGGTCGGTCTCATGCGCACGACTGAGTGCCGGGCAATCGGTGTGCTCCCTCGGATCACTGCCTCAGATCCTTGGAGTGGTAAGTCCCCAGACGTTTGCCTCCTAGATCCTCCAATTCATATCGTGAGTTGCCTAGCACACGACGAATTCTGCACTTGAGGAACTTCTTCGCCAGCTTGGCATTATAATTCTGCGCGGCTGTGGACAAGGAAAAGTTTCTACGGAATACCTCCTGTCCTACACAAAATTGTGTTTTAGCAGCACGCAGATTATAACGCCTGCTGCTGTCCTCATGTGCGACCCTTATTTTCGTCTGCGCCAGTTGTCTCACGATAGGAATTCCCTCTCGAGGTCGAAGCTGTACATTTGACTCTCCCAACGCTCGCAAATGCTTCAGCAGTTCGTAGTCCTTCCCGTGCAACATCATGTGATTCCCAAACAAAACCTGATAAGGAGAAAATCCAGTGGCTTGGTGGAGTGAGCTACGAAGAGCACATCCAATTTTGCTTAGACTCTCATCCCATCGTGTTTGGTCATCAGTGATGAATGCTCGAATTCCGGCCAGGATGGACTGATTGACACGCTCCGAAGCATTCGCTTGCGGTGAGTAGCTCGGGGTGTACAGGTGTTTAACTCCGTATTTGTTCAGCATGGTGTTAAACACATTCGACCTAAATTGAGAGCCGTTATCGGAGAGGATTGTCTCAGGTGTTCCAAACGTATGGAAGACCTGCCCCTCCAAGTAGTTTGTGATCTCTTCAGCAGTGATCCGCCCCAAAGGATGTAACAGGGGAAATTTGGTAAAATGATCCAAGACGATCAAGATAGCGATCTTACCCCGTTTGGTACGTGGATATGGTCCAAGTACGTCGATGTACAGATGTTGGAATGGCTGATCAGTCTGGAACGGTTCTCCCATAGGCGCTCGTAGAGGTCTGTTCGGGGACTTTGTCTCTTTGCAAGTGTCGCACGCCAGAACGTAGGTGCGTACTTGTGTAGCCATTCCGGGCCAGTACAAAAATCGCCTGACTCGCTCTAGCGTTTTGGCATAACCACCATGGACCGTGGTGTCTGCCTCGTGCGCCTGAGCGATCGCAGCTGACGTAAGGCTCGATGGAATCCATAATTTCCAGGCCCTGTCTTCAGCAATCGGGTCACCGTTGTGAGGCTCTGTGCGCTTATACACGAAACCATCCCTCACGCATACGTCCGGAAGCCGATCGGCGTTCGCATCGACGGTGGACACTAACTCTTTATATTCTTTGCCAGAGAATTCTGGAGAGTCCATATCCACCATCGGTGCCACATCGATCAGCGCGTTTAATCCCTCTTCGTATACACGAGAGAGAGCGTCGGGTACAACGTTCAGGCTCCCTCTTCGGTGCTCGATTGTGAAGTCGTAACCTTGGAGTTTTAAACTCCATCTTGCCAACCGTCCTTGTAGGTCTTTCTGCGACATGAGCCATTTGAGACTTGCGTGGTCCGTAATGATTTTGAACGCAGTCCCTTCTACATAGGCTCGAAATTTTTTCACGCTCAACACAGCTGCATAACACTCGAGTTCGGTTACGCTGTAGTTGCGTTGAGCGGAAGTGAGCTTCTGTGACATATACGCCACTGGAGATTCCGATCCGTCGTCGTTTTCCTGAAAGAGAACGCTACCCACCCCTGATTTACTGGCGTCGCACTGGATTACGAAAGACCTCTTAAAATCAGGATTGATTAATAAGGGGGCTCTCGTCAACAAGTCTTTCACTAATAGGAAGGAAGTTTGTGCCTCTGTAGTCCAAGCAAACTGGTTGGACTTCTTTAGAGTGTCTGAAATCGGTGAAACAGTCGCAGCAAAGTTGGGAACGAATCGTCGATACCAGCCTGCCATACCAAGAAAGCGTCGAACTTGACGTGCGGACTTAGGCGAAGGGTAATCGACGATGGCTGAAACTTTGTTGGGATCCGTTTTCAAGCCTCCTTCTCCAACGATGTAACCGAGGTATTTCACCTCTTTCAGACAAAACTTGCTCTTGTTGACGTTAATGGTCAGGCCAGCCTTTCGCAAACATTCTGCGACTTCTGCCAATAAAACCAGATGTGAATCGAAATCCTCAGAAATTAACAGCAGATCGTCCAAATATACGAATACCTGCTCCTTCAGCTCGGGTAGGATGACTTTGTCCATCAAACGACACATCCTTTGCGGCGCGTTGCATAACCCAAAAGGCATGCGAGTGTAGTGATATAGAGGCCGGCCAGGAATGGTAAACGCTGTATACTCCCTGGATTTGTTCTCGAGAGGAATCTGCCAAAAGGCGTCTTTGAGGTCCAGGCTAGTAATAAAATTGGCTCGCGGCAAACGACTTAAGATACCATCAATGTGTGGTAATGGATAAGCATCCTTCTTCGTCACACTATTGACTTTGCGCGAGTCCAAACATAACCTGACCTTGCCTGGCTTCCTCACGAGAACCACAGGCGAGCTCCATGCACTCTGGCTGGTCTCTATAACGCCAAGTGCCCTCATGCGATCGATCTCGTCATATAAGAGTTTTTGGATCGCAGGAGACACAGGATAATGTCGCTGTTTGATGGGACTTGCATCACCAACGTCTATACTGTGTTGTTCGACGTTGGTCACACCGAGTCCGTATACTTCGTATGATGGAAATTTGGACTTTACCATTTCCAACCTCTTTACATCTGTGGGCGTTAAATGGTGGGCATCCGGAGCTATCAGTTGCGATGCAGTATCGGGAGTATCGACCGCGCTGATAATGCTGGGAGCTAGTTGGAATGATCGCCAGAAATCTACCCCTAGGTACAATTTCTGCGACAGGCTCGGCACTATATACAAGGTAATGGGTTTGGTAATACCACGAAAAGTAATATCGGTGTTTACCGTGCCCAAAACTTTCTGTGCAGCACCATCAGCGGTCTTCACCTCTTGACAGACCGGTCGATAATTCACCTGTGCATCATGGAGACGTTGTAAAGCGTTTGCCCCCAGGCAACTGATGCTCGCCCCACTATCGAGGAGTCCTTCAACGTCCACTCCGTACAAGGATACCATGGCGTACGGACGTATGTCCAACGGATTGGTAATGATGGTAGAGAGGATCGCTTTCTTTTTTTCACGCACCATCCTCCAGAATGTACGAAGGCGCAAGATTGATTTACTGCGACCGGATCCACTCGTTAGTGATGATACCTGATCACCACTTGCGATTGAAGTAGGCGCAAAAATTCGCTCTCGAGCCTCCATATATTCCTTTAGCCGAAGGTGGTATGGCTTGAGAGGATGGTGGGAATGTCGTCTTGGATGTTCTTTTGCGATAAGGACTTCTTCAGGCCGGGAAACAGCCGGCTCCGTCTTATCGCTTGGTCTCGTTAATAATTTGACGTGCGGAGTGTTGATCGTCGATGAAATGGGTTTGGATGCTTTTACGTTAAAAGGATGGGAATTGGGTTCAGAGAATGTTGTAGGTAGGGTATTAAAATTTGGAAGGGTATTGTTAGGGGTTGAAAATTTGGGTAAAGTTGTTTCATTTGGGCTGTCTAATTGAAATTGGGACGTGGAATTGGAGTGGTGAACAGATCTTCCTACTGCTGTCGGGATGCAGTGTTCGGACGGGAGGGACCCGCTGTCCTTCCGTCCCTTCGGCCGTTTCCCGCCTTGCAATGGACGCAGTTGGGCTTTAGAACGTCAGCCCGACCACATCCATAGCAGAAGATGCCTTTCGCAGGCTCCGCACACTCACGATAGCCGTGACCTTCTTTCCTGCAATTCCAGCAGATCCAGGGGTTCGATAGTCCGGCCAAATCGACGGAAGAAGTCGTATCCTGATGTTCTTCCACGATTGGCTCATGTATCTCGTGGACTCTGGCTTGGTTCCAAGGGGATGGTCTGGTGGCTTTTCGCGTGTCTTCCACCTGCACTACAAGCCGACGTAACTCGTCCATAGTGTGTACAGAGTGGAAGCACAACTGTTGCTGTGTGCTGCCCACCAGATTTCCGCGCACCAGAGCCACGAATTCGGACTCAATCATGGGAGCGTTCAGCAGTGAACGAAGCTCCGTCATGTCTTGTTCGAAGGACATGAAGGGCTCGTGTGGCGCTTGTCGTCTACCAAGCATCTGCTTCCGTAGCTCCCAATCCGTGCTGCGCTCTCCCCAGACCTGCAAGAATGCTACCTTCAGAGTATCCCAAGACGAGTTGTTATTGGACCGACGCCACAACCAATACCACTTGTTGGGCCTACCATCCAGCAGCAGATGGAAGCCCTGCGTCAGCAGATCTAAATTGCCGCGTAAGTCGCTCATCGCGAGAGTCTCGGCCCGAAAAATCAGCTCCTCTGCACGTAGGAGTTGGCTATCCCCGTTAAAACGCAAACGCCAATGCCTCAATGGGCTGTAGGAATTTCTTACACGATGATTAGGGCCGTGGCTAACGCGATCGCTGACCAACGCGGCCGCTCCGGTCCGCTGATCTGCCCTCCCAGCACGCGAGTCTCCCTCTGCTGCCGAATAATGGGCCCCCACCGGTCTCTGAGACGCCTGCTCTTCCCGAAAAACCCGTCTCATCAACTCTATCAGCTGATCTACTCCCAGCTCAGTTCGTACCACTGGCGAACGTGTACGCCCTGGCGCTGGATTCGTCGTAGCTGGGATACCTGTGTCACGGATATCGGACCAGCGTGGTCGTTCGCCTACTACCCTTTCCGGTGATTGTGGGATTGGATTTACGAGCTGGTTCACCCCCTGCTCTTGGCCAATTGAACCGTCAGGGGCGTAAAAGACCCCACCGCCGACCGTTTCCAGCGGAAAATCAAGATTTAACCGCCTTGGTGAAAGTCCGCCGGCCGCTGACTTCGCTCTGCTGCGTGTCACGGCTCCGGTTCTCGCTGTGGCGCCCTCCACGCCCCTAACGGTCCAATAGTCCTGCGGCTCCAGTGCCTGGCGACAATTGGGACACGTTTTGTGGCTCAGCACCCACTCCTCCACACAATGCAGGTGGAAAGTGTGCCCACATTTCGTCCGCGCTTCATCTTCGCCCCCCACGACATGTTGGCACATCGTACATATATCTTCCTCATTCCGCCTTAAAGGCGACCTTGGCAGTGGCATAGCAGACAGGTGAATGAACGAGTGATTGGTTGAGAGAACGAGTGATCAGATGTAAATGTGGTTGTTGTGATCGAATAATTGGTACAATTGTTCGATAGAATGCTAATGAATGTAAGTTGTGTATATTATTACTAATGGAGCAATTGAATTAAGTTTAATGACCGAGGGATGAAATGAATGAATGTTGCGCAATGAGGTGGACGACTAGTGAAAAAATTATATATCTGCGTGTCTATGAATCTACTGTGTTTTCGACTGTGTTTGATTGAGTGCGTAGTTTAGCTATAATCGAATGAATTTTGGATGTTCGAGTACAAAAAAAAACGAATGAATGAAGAATATATTCCTGACTATATGCGGGGTAAAGGAATTCAAAAAAAAATATGAATGAATGTTTGAACGCATTTAGACCGTGTGATCGTCAGAAGGAATGTATATATCCAAACCCGAAACGAATGAATGAACGCTATCACAAAATTGAATGAACGATGGAATGCGAAAATGGTTGTATGTCTAACAAAAAAAATATAACGAATGAACGATAGAATGAAACTTGAACCCAAGAATAAATGATTGTGTGTATGTTAATGTATGTGAGCGTATTTGAATTTAGAACAAAATGAACCCTCACGTCGTCGCAACCTTTCCCCTCCCCTCTATGCAGAACAAATCGCGAAGCCGATCTTGATCTTCCTCGCTCCATCGGGAAAATCCGGAACGCGATAAAATTTCAACAAAAAAAAAATGGGGAAAAATAGCAATCAAGAAAAAAAATCAAAATAAAGCGCAAAAAAAAAAATCCAAGTTAAAAATTTATCGTCAAAAGATTTATAAAAAAAAAATTTAAGTATTCAAAAAAACTCTACGTTATTTCACAAAAAATATTCTACGTTACAAAGGAACTCTAAAAGGATGGATAAGGAAATAAGGTACTTAACAAATTTTCGACGGAATTTCCTATCATCTAACTCACCAATATTTTACAAGTATTTTTCCCAATTGTCTGACGACACGCCCGCCAAGACAGGGCATGCCCAGCACTCAAAAGGGTACTTGCAAAACAAAAGTGGAAAGAATCAGAAAGAATACGTTTATCCAACTTGCATCACATCAATCTCGTATGCAGACAATATTTCCCTTTCCTATGGAACCGAATTGGCGCCTAAAGGTTGCCAAAACGGTTCGTCAATAGGATCGTTCCATATTGCCTCCATACAGGTTCGATGAAATGTTCTGCTGTTGAAAATCTGAAAAGCTTGTACACTTGGACTTTGATTGCCGTTCAGGCGAAAATTCTGTCGCAAAACGACTAAGTTTTTTGTCCTTTTGCTCACCAACTTTTTTGTACGGAATTTTTCTGACTCGCACGTGTTGATGAGCTACGCTTTGTGCACTAAGCGTAGCGGTGGCTAGCCCCACGTTGGGCGCCATTTGTTGTGTTTTAGGCCTTGGAAGAATTATTTTGACTTAGAAAAGTCAAAATAATTGAAGGATAGGAATGGTTCGGGACAGAATGGGCCAATTCCGCCTACGTCCGAATTGGTGGCTGAAGTAGAACGGAAGCGACACGCTTGCTGGCGGCCGGGACTAGCTACGGCAGTGTGGGGTGGTTCTTGTTCTGACTTCAGACCATAAACCCTAGGCCTAGACAACAAAATTTCGTGTCGGCTTACTCCAGGGTGATTAAAATTGGGACTATCTTCCCAATAGGTCGTGAAAGACCAAGAAGCGGTGGAGTTGCGCGACTTCGCGATTTGTCAGGGCGCTTAGGTGTAAGTAGCGCCCTGCTCTGCCCACCCTACCTCAGCCACGACTGTCCTCTAGAACATTTCGCGTCGTGGCCCCTTATTGAGGTTCGGGGTTAAGGAGCTAAACGCTCGGGTTCACTATAAATGGCTCTTTCTAGCCGTTAATCATCATGAAGGAGATTATTATCACTAAAAAAAAACGACCATACAAAATTGCTGGAAAAGAAAACCCAAAAAAAAAAGAAAAAAGGAAATCATGCAAAATATAATATAATATAATAAAAAAAGAAACAAAATCAAAACTCACCCCATTTGTTTATTTCATCCGTTTGGTTCTCTCTCGTCCTAATTCCTCCTTTATTCAAATTCCCTATTTCCTTTCTTCTAATTTCCTACTTCTCATTCTTCAAATTTTCATCTTTCCTTTCTTCAAATTCCCTATTTCTCATTCTTCTAATTTCCTATTTCTCATTCTTCAAATTTTCATCTTTCCTTTCTTCAAATTCCCTATTTCTCATTCTTCTAATTTCCTATTTCTCATTCTTCAAATTTTCATCTTTCCTTTCTTCAAATTTCCTATTTCTCTTCTTTTAATTTCCTATTTCTCATTCTTCAAATTTTCATCTTTCCTTTCTTCAAATTCCCTATTTCTCATTCTTCTAATTTCCTATTTCTCATTCTTCAAATTTTCATCTTTCCTTTCTTCAAATTTCCTATTTCTCATTCTTCTAATTTCCTATTTCTCATTCTTCAAATTTTCACTTTCCTTTCTTCAAATTTCCTATTTCTCTTCTTTTCTTGTAGAAATTCGTCGGGCGGCAGATATTCTTCTTCGCGACATTCGGACAAGATTGAATTTTCGTACGGCCGACGTTTCTTGTCACACCCGGGACGATTAACGGGCACGACGCGTGTATTTAACTCAACACGAAATTTTAGTTAATTGCTCGATTCGCGAAAACATTCACAAAACATTTCCATTCACTTTGAAACTTGTTTTTCATTCGGTTCATTGGAACCCCTTTTCCTATCTTCCAGATCTTTCACATGGCTGTCACAAGTATGAAGATGGCTTCTCGTGTCACATTTAATTGATACGCGAAGTGTTGCAGCTTTTGAACCCGAACCAACAGCGTTTGCAATCCGATGCCTTCAAAATTCTTCGGTGGCTCTGGCCACCCACGTTCTTCGGATTTTACGGCAAAATGACCACTCAATCGTCGCAGGGAAGGTGTTGTCAATTCCAAAAAAATAACTTTCACGCCAGACGTCTACCGTTTGCCGTGTTCTTCCTATTCGAACCTTTTTCCACAATTCATTAGCCCGCAACTAAGCGATTCTTATGTTAATATTTGCACCGAAAAGACGAGGATTAAACGCAAAATCCGTTCAGCACAGAAAAAAATTGAAACAAAAAAAAATTCACCAATTTAGTTTTTGGTTTAACTTTGCACAACGAGTACGAACTTATGCGGTGTTTTACTGAAAAGCGTTACGAGCACGACTACGTTTGATTAAGCAAACATTTTGAAAAATCTAACCACGAGAAATGTTTTACGGTAGTTTGTTAACGCGAACTATACGAAACTAAATCGTGTATTACTTGACAGCTGCAAAGTCAACGATCAACTCTCGAGTCGCGTCCGATGCATAGAGCGCTCCGAGGTCAGGTTCTCGTTATAATTAATTTTATTATAATTTCTTTTAGTTTTATTTGATGAATTTTCAAGATGCTGTGGTAGTTAAATACGAAATAAATTCAAATTTGTCTGACGCAATACTAGAATACCACTGCCATCGTTATCAAAACGAAACACACAATCCGATTTCTAACCTCAATAATTTGGCGGTGGTTTTTTTCTAAGCCTGTTTTAAAGTTTTTTTCTTCCATCGATTGCTGCAATTAAAACGAAAAGGAAAATGGCAGAAGATGACGCCTATTCCGGTACGGTTCTAAACCAGCCGCTTTCAATTAGGTAAGCTTTTCGCCGTTCGACTTATTTTCACCACGACACTTAACCCGAAAAACTCGACAGCGATCTGCGCTACACTTCGATGTCCGCCATTTGCACCGTCTCCTCCTCTACGTTTCTTCGGTGGCAGGGTTGTCGCCACTTTCTGTGGATCCACACGATACTCGAATGACATTTTTCGAGGATCGAGTGGATCCACAGAAATGTTAACGAGATTGGTGTTACCAGCCAGCGGCGACTCAACAGACCTAAGAGATATGGCAGAATTCGTGAAATGGTAAACAAATTGTATACACCCTCTTAGAGGTTTGATTGAAAAAACTGAATAACTTTTTTTTAAAAGTCCGTGAAAATAAAAAACAATTCAATATCTAATCAAACCTAAGAGATACTCGTATAGTCAAATTTGTGATATTATATTAAACTTTCTTACACTCTAAAGTATTAAGTATCAAAAAATCTCGAATTGTAGTTTTTCTAAAAAATTATTGAGATCCACTAATGTTCTTCGATTTTTTTATCTCAATTCCCTTGAGACCACAAGTTAATTTTTTGATATGTTTTAAAAAACAATACATATCTATAATATGTACAAAATGTAAAAATTAAAAAATGATGTTTTCGAGATATTCAAGGATAAAGGACAAAATCATTATCCTTGAAAGAAAATTACAAGGATAGTTTTTATATGTATTTCTGCAATATTACGACAACCTTACGCTCTAAAAAAACTCCTGTTTTTTTATTATATGTTAAAAATTACCAGAGATATGATTTTTGAAAAATTACTCGGACACTATTTTGCGAAATATTTAACAACAAAAAAATACAAAAATTAAATTACAATTTTTTTTTTCACTAATTCTTCAAGTACAAAAATTCTCAAAATAATTTGCGATGGTAAGGTCATCAATTTCGTCATTTTTGGCGATTCTTGATGGAATGACTCCATATATGTAAGAATTCGTGAAAAACTATAAAACCTCTATAAGCTTACTTAGGGGTTAAATTTAAAAGACATAATTTAGGTCTTTTTTTTTAGATTATACAATGGCAGAAATTAAAATTAATTATATATATCGCTACACTTAAAACGCTGAAGGGGTCGAATAATCACAAAACCTAACAGATATGACGAAATTCGTGAAAATATTTGGGCGGTAATACCGCCGATAATTTTTTGCTGAAATAACTTTTGTAGTAAATTTCGGTTTCGGTTTCACTGTCTAAGTTTCGGATTTCTGGTATAAGTCCTTCCCGATAAAGAAAAAAACTCTCTTCACATATCATTGCTAAGGCCATATAAATAGATATAATAACTTTAAGTTTTCAATCCTAAAAGGTTCTCAAGTTTTGGAAATCCAACTGTAAGCCCACATTTTTATGTGCTTTGGAGTGAGTCAGTCCATTGCGTCTAACGAGTCTGAGAGCCTTGTTTTCTCTATTATTTGTTCTTTGAAATTCTAAAGAGTAATCACTTTTATATGGAAGCTATACGAAGGAGTGTAATTATTTTCAAAACCTCTGATTATTTGTCATCGAAGTCACGAACCATGCAGTGTTTTTTCAATCTCGGAAACATCCAATGCTAGAAAGTTGTAAGTAATATACATATGTATAAGAGTTCCACAATAAAAATTATTTTGGAGCAAAAAATCAGGTTTGCACACTTCACGGACTTCAACAAATAAAATAAAGTCGTATTAATTTTTGATGAATGTTTTCACAGTACATTTCGAATTGAAAATACAAGGTTTTCCGGTGAATACTGTTAAACAAAATAAATTTAACAGTATTCACCGGAAAACCTTGTATTTTCAATTTAAAGTCGTATTACTTAAAAATTTGTTGATTTAAGGAAATAATCGGGGGACCTAGAATTACACACAATGGCTCCTGTTAAGTT
This sequence comes from Beris chalybata, assembly GCA_949128065.1. Taxonomy (NCBI): domain Eukaryota; kingdom Metazoa; phylum Arthropoda; class Insecta; order Diptera; family Stratiomyidae; genus Beris; species Beris chalybata. The sequence goes on from OX421894.1 coordinate 140,276,123, forward strand.
TGTTTTATACATATTAAAGTTTTGAAGAAAGTGTAATGTATGTTCGATAGGAGGCATGAGTACGAAGAAATGTTTATTATATCTTCAAAGTATCTTAATGGGTTTTCACTGCAGTCAGATTTGATCAATTTTTAACATCTATGATGATAATGTCTCTAGCTTCCGAAAATTTAATATTAAATTTTTGAATTTTATGATATCATTTAAAAGTCATTTTCACGGTTCACGATAACATCGTGTGTGCAATTCAACTCACATATATGATGGAGGCATTAAAATTATTTTTACCACTTCAAAAAATCTGGTTCAAGATTGTTGGCGGTTATGTTTAAAAAATTGCTTCAATTTTCTTACGGACCGATAGTATCTTCGAAGCAACGACTTCTATATTATAGATCCAAGCCATGACAAACTTTTTAGAAGAAACGCAGAGCAAAAAAAAGGGAAAAATGGGAAATTTATGTGGTATCCATTTGAAAGGCGGATCTCAAGGAGAAAGAAACACAGAAACCAAAGAACACAAATCATATAGATAAGAGGACAAAACATTTTTTCCTGTTTTTCTGCTTTGGGGGTCGTTTAGAGGGTGCTATGTTCCCGACAAGGAGATATTCGCATGAACACACACACGCACGGATATTCCCACCCACTGATAGATGATATGCGAACACAAGAAATCATCGACACCATCCTCCCCCATTCCACCCACTAAAGTACTTCTTCACGTCCGCAATCAAAAGGCCGTGCCGGGGGGTTGAGAACGTTTCAAACCGAAACCAGGAAATATCAAGTGATAAGAATGATAGAGGGAAGAACGACTTTCCCTTGACTGCGAATACTTTCTCTCGCATAAATATCAGTTTTTGATCGGACAAGCTCAACTCGATATCACTATACCGAAGAAACCCTTGCCAGTTAGAAGATTGCCCTAAGGCGGCCGTCCGACATCACTTTTCCTCCTTTCGTCGGGCTCGACCTTACTCTAATCCGTGCTGAAATTTCCTCTTCTTTTTTTTTCTCTGATCCTAAGTTTATATAAACTTAGAATAAAGTTTATGTCCCGCATATATCTAGCCGACTATCTGTCTGCCCATCAGCATTCAGATAGTTTGGAAGGCCAAAAATTTATCGTAGACGTTTCATGTATCGAGAAAACGACAGCTTAATGGAACTTTTATGGAGAATTCATTAGAAGAGTTTCTCATCTTAGAAATTTTTTCCGTATGATTTATTAGTTGAAGCGAAATCTCGTACTATTCGAACGGTGGATATACGTAGGATCTTGTAGTGGAAAGGACACATGAAGGAGAATTGGAAAACACTCGATTGAAAAGTTTTATGAGTTTTTGGTCTGATTGTCGAATTCATCATGCACTTAATCTTTCGATGACAGAATTGATTGCTTGTCCATACAACGAGTGAAATTATTGTGAAAGTTTTTTCAACAAGAAAGTTCTACTTTTTGTTGTTAATCTTTGTTGTTATTGTTGGTTGTGCAAAAACGTAAAAGAACAGAATTGAATAGAACGGGGATAATTTATATTTGATGGTAAAATTTTGTATCTAGGTACCATGTTTCGCGATAATAGAATACATAATCCATTAGCGCAACTAATAGCCCAAGTTCGACCTTGTGAGGTTTCAAACCTGCAAAATAATGTTTTTTTGTAGTACGAGATATTGGAACTAATATCTGTATGGAACCCCTGCCCCCCACCCTATGGCAGAATATCGTAAAATCCTTAAACTAAAATTTATGCGATAATATAATAATACTTGAAGTGAAAACAATCAGATATCTTCAAAGCTAAGAGATATAGCAGAATTCGTGAAAATTTTACATATCATTAGGGGTTTAATTATGAAAAATCCTGAAATTGGTTTTTAAGCAATATTCAAAAATTCTGTGGAAGTTAAAATCAATACGATATCTTTGCACGAAAATATACGTACCTACGTAACCCATTTCCTATTTTTGGTTGTTCATTATCAAAAAGTTCTGAAATCAGTTTTAGGCAATTATATAGAAAACCAGCAAAAGAAAAATATTTTGATATCTGATTAGAGCCAAGATATTTGGCAAAATTCGTGACAACATATGCAACCCCTTACTACTCTCCACCCTCTGGGGTGGATTACAAATTTTTGGAAATTATTGTTGTCCATTCTACAATACATAAAATAAAAAACTAATTCAATTTCAGACCTAAAAGATTGGTCGGAATTCAGGAAAACTTACTGAACCACCTTCCACTCCACCACCTTACACTTCACTGCTTAAAATGCGACTATCTTTAAAGTCCTTCAAAATAAAGTCGAGTTCGAAATCTTATTAGAACTAAGAGATTTGTCGGAATTCGTGAAAACGTGCAGTACTACTACTAACAACCTCAGGAGGTTAATATCAATTTTCAAGTGCCTAAATAGAGATTCAGCATAAACAAAATGAATTCAATGTATCGAAAGACCTATGACGTAAATCTTGAAAAGGAATACTAGCCCCGCAAACGTGTAAATACAAAATTTACGGGTGGAATTTGTTTTGAATTTCATTTTGGTCAAAATATATCTATTATTATTAATAAAATGCATGAACAACTTTTTTGCTACCATGAAATTTTTATATATCATACGTTTGAAGACTAGTTAGGAAGGATTAGGAGGCCAAGAAAGAATTTTGTCACTGTAGCTACTCTTAAGTAAAAACTTAGAACTTAAAACCTTTTAGTGGTTTCTGAGGGTCTGGTGGTGAGAATTTCTCAGAAACCGCTAATCCTAGAAAGTTGAAAACTGAAATTCATGAAGAGACATGGTTTTTAATCTGAACTTAAGTTTTATTGTTAAGTTCTTCTTAGGTTAAATTTTCCGTAGTGTGTATGTTCGGAGGCTTCGTTATGAAATCCCGTGACATCTGCCACGAAACAATTAATCAATGCGCCGGATGGCAAGCATAATTCCAGCACCATAAGGCCCCATATCCCTAAAGTATGAATGCAGATGAAACTATCACATCCTCGATCTAGAAACGATTTCCATACCCGATTCCCTAGGCTTGAGCCCATCGAGAGGACTAATTTCGAGGCCAAGTAATCCCTTTCAACACTCTCGTGTTGTTTTATTGTCGTTTAATTGGGCTGATGTTGTCCTTACGCATATTAGGGGATAGTAGTAATCAGCGAAGCTGAACAAATATGAATACCAGAAACCAGAATCCATATTCAGCCCCCGAAATACCCTGTGCAGTACAAGCAAGTAAGTGGGTGATAGGTTTCAAGCCACAATTGGGAGGCCCACACAAAAACTTTAATCAAAGCCTCTTTAAGAGCAGAAGGAATATGGCGATAACTTTCTGGTTTTACCAATAAAGTGCCCATAAGTTTTATCTTTTCGTTTCGGTATTTATGTGGAGGAGGAGTGTGTGACTTCGCTTGGGGTATGGTGGTTCTTGGTTTTCGTTCAATTTCGCCAAGCAAATGTCGTCCGACTTTTTTTCTATATAACACCAGAGAATTTTAGGGATGATAAAAATATATATACAATACCTTGTAGATGTATCTATAGTCGGTGTGTAGTGCTTTCTCCTTGGGGGTTGCTCATATTTTTTGGAGGAGGAACAGGAATATATTTATATATTTCTACGATAAAAATGATGAATGACTTTATAAATCTTTCTGGAGAGGAACAGAGGGTCGTTGCTGTACGGTATACTGCCATCGGAAAATGCTTTTTGCCAAGCCTAAAATGGAAGGAAAAATAATACGCAGTTGAGCCCTCTCATAAGTATTTTGTTGCTGCCTTTGCTGTTGTTGTATTCCCCGTGACCACTCCAAAAGTACTTTGTGACGCTTTTTCTTGGTTTCGTTGTCCTTTTTCCGTTCTGTTCTTATAATATTTTTTTTTCGTCCTTGCTAGAAGATGTTTTGTTATTGCGTTTCCCTCTTTGTATCGGAACTGTCGTTCTTGAGAGGCTTGAAAAAAGTTTTCACGCGACAACGTAAAGATTATAGAAGTGAAATGGTAGGAGGGGTTGGTTTGGATAGAACTTTCTTCGCAGAAGGCCTAATGAGTTTTTTATCTCTCACAAGTAACATGAAAACTGTTTTGAACTGCGGTAACATCATTTCGATTCAATTAACGTCATTCGGCTTTTGGGGAAGAAAAATCGCAAATTGTCCTTTTCAGTTCCTGTATGATCCCTGATGTATAGAAGGAAGAAAAGGCAGTAGCAGTGATCTTTCACAAAATGCTTTTTCTAGGTTTTTTGTCTCCTTATGAATTTTGGACGACTTATACATCTTACGCTTGGATTTCGAACTGTGGGTTCCTCAAGTATGTCACACTTGACTCTCCCGTCCAGTAACACATCACCATGAAATTACATTTGGGTGATTTATCAAACAATTTCAACAAAGTTCCAGGGGGGTGACAACATAGAGTGGAACGTATTTTTTAAAAACCACAACAAATTTAGATGATCAACAGTGCAGATCGGTACAATTTTCTGTGTGTTCTTCGCTACGACGAAATGTGAGAAAACCAAGATAACTAATGCCGGACCCCCCAACTCTGACGAGCAGTGCAATGAAAGTAGTCTTTCCTTTACACTAGTCTTTGACCACTAGAATATCATTTAAGCATAACCTGGCTACGAGGACTGGTGCAGTCTCCAACAGTATGGCATAATTCGGATATAGCTCAGTTGTACTCTATAAGTGGTACGTATCAAAAAACTCATTGCTTTTTAGAAGCGAAATTTTAGAAGGTAAAAAAATTAGTCTACGAATACCGGAAGATGTTGTCTAAAAGGTAAACTTTATCCGGAGGAAAATCGCTAAAACTGCTAGAAACATTTTGTAAAAGATAAATATCGAGTGCCTGTATTCGACAGAATCGTCGCTATAATCTTCCGCTAAAGTCCTTTTATTCGCAAAAAAACCAAACAAAAAATGCTTTCTCAAACGATTTATTATGTGCCCCTAATCCTTTTATGAAATGCCGAGATTCTAACTGGTCCACACTCGAAACAAGACCGACCGCAAAATTATATGTATTTGATTGTGTTTAACATGGGCTTAACAATCGATAACATATGGACCAAGTTAAGCTTGTACACGGCATCTACGGAGCCCTCTCTCTTCACCTTTAAGTACTTGTGATCCGAAATCGAAGGTGTTTCCATCATAAAAGTGAAAAATTCGCTGGCCACAATGCAATTATTTGCCTTTTACGTACCCCGGCTAGAGTAAGATTGTGCCCCGATATCCTCGACAACAAGACTATACCTTCGAGTAGAGTTTATTCGTACGTACAAAAAGTACTGTCGCCTTTTTGTTGCTGTTATTTGCTAAAGTGCTTTATACTCGCAAATGATTAATGTGACCGCGAATCTTTTATTTTTCGCATTTAATACCGCTTTCGTATATTTGGCGAGCGTTTGTAAGCGGTTTTCGTTGATGGCGGCTTGTTTTCTTTGCACCTTTTTTAGTTGCACTAAGATGTGTAAATGCATATCTAAATGGCCATCCATTATTGCAATTTTAGCCAACAATCTGCAAACGAGTAATACGATAATATGATAATAATGGTGTGCCGGTAATAATACGATTCTGAAAGGTGTTAAAAACCGAAGGGCCATAAATAATAGGAAAATCATTCCGGGCGTGAGTATTCGTCGAAATTCTACTTTTCAAATGTAGGTATATGTAAATGTGCAGTTCATTTCAATACAAATTTTGATTTTATTGTCTAATGTAAACTGCTAAAAAAATGTTGTGTTGAATCAGTACAATTACATATATATTATTGAATTAATTTTAATTTATTATTGGACAACATTTATTAAATTCATATTATCGAAAAGAAATTAATTTAGTTTAAAAATATGATTTTTTCTTACTTATTATTACAACAAGAAGTTCAATATTCTTTAATTAACTTCTTTTGCTTTATCTTTTGCTAATAAACTAATGATTTAAAATTTAAAAATCATCTTAAGCGGGTATTTACATCTAGCCAACAAAAAAATCAGACAGTTTAAATAATAATAATAGTACTTGGTCACCATTTTCTTGGTATTAGCTCCAATGAATTTAATTTACTTTAAACTAAAAAAAAGTTAAGTCGATAGCTTATTGGGTTCAAGCTGTAGAACTTACGCCGGTTCGCCAAACGTAGTTTCCAGAACAACGCGTTCAAAGTTTTCCCTTAGTTATTTTACCATTAGAAGTCCATAAAGTAGGGGCCTAAATGATACGATAGCTCATGAATATAGTTGATTTCGAAAATTTCGTTTGAGTACCATATTAATTTATTTACACCTGCTAGTGGGTTGAATATTGCAAAATTCAATTAATTTTTAGAGAATAAACAAAACTCTTTAAAGTAAAACCGAATTGAATACATCACGTTAATCGAGATATAAAAATTTAATATTTTTAAAATATCTATCCTTCAATTCCGTGCTCCACCCTTTTCCTGAAACATTTTACATTCAATAGACTTTTTTTGTACTTTTATATATATACAGAAATCAAATTGTATTCTTGGTATAATTGATACACGGAAGATGTCGTAATCCAAAGATTTTTACAAAACTCTAAAAATTTTCTAAGAAGCCGCATATTTATTTTTTATTTGAACTATAAAAGAATGCTTAAAAAATTTTAACGTAACGAAATCTGTTCTTTCATATGTTTGGATGGTGGGTCAATTTTCATGGATAATTGCTTAATTATCTTTGGTCTAAAAAACAGTAGGTAGGTATCTGTTCCGGAACAAAAATATTTTCCTTTTTTTCAGAAATTGAAAACTAACTTCGGCGGTTCCCAAAAGCTGGACAATTCACTAGATATTTGGGAAAAAAAAACATAAAAGTTTTAGATCTACGAATTAGGTTCACCGATAGGATATACATGAAGACGAAAAACTTGTTTCAAAATCCGTCATACTAAATTTAAACATAAAAATAACAAACTTGCGCCCAAACTTCAGTACTATTAAAGCAAGCACCCTTTCGACGCCACACTTATCACAATAAACAATTTGTTTTCACCACCGAATATTTAATGAAATATGGCCGACTTTTTGCTTGTCATCAAATCACCCCCTTTTTTGGAACAGTCTAATTTAAATAACTGCTGTGAAAACCGCATATCAGAGATTTATTATTCCATCTTTTACCATCCCCAGTAATTTCATTCGCAATTCAAATTAAAATTCGTTATAAAGTTCTTATACAAATTTAAATTAAGTTGGAAAATGAAGAGAAAAAAATCAACTATTGTCTATTTCGAAACCACACTGATATAATTTAGGCCATGTGAATACGGCAATAGATTCGTTCTATATATGAAGCCGACGAAAATCAAATGAATAGGTCGAGCAAAAGTAAAAGGCATACATATGTATATGACCAGAATTTCAGAAAATTTACATGTCACGCTTAATCTACGCTATTGTTCCAGCGAACTTAACCATTGGTCCGCTGTGGCTTTGCATCATCATTTTCTTTGTGCATTTCATTGTAAAAGGGTGCATTCATTGGAACCATGTTCCAGGCTCGTACAGAGTTTGTATATCCCTTTAAAATGCTAAATCCAACCCTTTTGTGCAGCTGTTTGAACTACGGATCCTGTACGTTATGTCTATGCGATGAATTTTGTGAATAATGCATTTCGAACCAACAAAAATGACAATTTCTTATGAAGGTTTAATTTTATTTTTAAAATTTTAAAAAATTTAATTTTAATGCGAAAAGAACATGTGGTTTCATTATGGTAAGATTATCGGCAGAAGTTTTCATAAAATGTGAGCAAAGTTTTTAAGAACATATGAAGCCTAAGTCTAATCGTTTGAAACGGAAATGAAACACGCAAATTTTTTTTGTTCATTTATCGACACGAGGAAAATTAGTTATTTATTATTTTTATAAATTTAAAGTTTGTTTTTTCAATTCCAACTAAGCTACGTCAACTTTTTGTTTACCACACTATTTTATTTGCTCTACACTTAATTTATTTTAACAAGAAAAAAAAATATGATTTACGTCAAATTTTGTATGTCAAATATTGGATGTCAAATTTTGTTTTTCAAATTTTGTTTGTCATATATTTTTCGAAAATTTTTTTTTTTTTTTAAATACATATACGACAACGTTCCATACAGTGTATTACTGTACTGATGTTATTCAGGAATAAAAAGAATTTAAAATGAAGACGAAATTTGTTATGCTGTAATTTCTAAAGTTGAAGCCAACTCTATTTCATGAGCGCACAAAGCTGTAATTTATTTTGTGTCACTGTCAATAGCAGTTTTTGTGATCAATATTAAATTACTTATGATCATACTTTCATTCAAAAAATCACAATCTTGTCACATATACTATATGTTGCAAAATACAAAAAATATTGCATCCTAATGTTTTATTTGAAACACAAAACACAAGTGTATTGCTTGCTTCATATTCATATTCCCAATTAGTTTTATTGACGCGTTAATTCAAATTTTAGAAGGTCGGGTTTCGGGATGGTTTTGATGCGAAAATTTACATACACGAACCACAATGGATAACAATTTTCAATGCCTTAATTTTCCTTTAATAAAACGAATAAGAATTGCTTTTATTGTTTTCATTAAATAACAAATTCTTTAGATGTTCTTACATTTTTCATTACGCGCATTTTCACGAAAATAGATGCATTGAAATTTACCATACTTCTCGTACATCGTTCTGGAAAAAAAAACTTAATTCATTCACGTAGTTCGTCCTGTAGGTATCCTGTATTTTCTCAATTATACTCAACCGCCATCATACCACTTGAAATTTATTTTGCACACCACCAATTCAGGGTCGGTGGCAATAAATCAAGGGCTCTGTAGCAAGTTTTTCGCGCGAGCTGCTGTTTTCTGGCTATGCCTATAGAATTTTATACGGCGAACATTGTAGCCATTCTTTCCGTAGGACTATATCCTTATCACTTCCAGGCATACACACTCTTACATTTACGTAGATAATAGGAGTATGGTTTCTCTGGGACCAGAAAAAAAAAGTCTTGCACGAAACGGAATGAGTCTCAAGTAATTTTTTTTTTCTTTTCGTCCTTATAACATTTGTCTTGGTCCTGTGCCTTGACGATGCTGACGTAGTGGTGTGATTTCGACGATACTTCTTAGGAATTCGGAAAAGGCAAAATCAAGAAAATATATTCAAGTACTCAAAGTTCTTCTTTCTCTCGAACAGGGTACCTCGTGTGGGGGTTGCCCACATCTTGCTATCCCTCGTGAGGGGGGTTCGTTCTAGATATACTTATATATATATTTTTTTGTGCTCTTATTTCTGCTCCTAGCTCCGCCTGATAGTATCCTTGTATTATTTTTCCTTCATCAGGAAACTTCAGTATTCTGCTACAGCGCGAATTTTAGTTTAGTATAAGGGTGGTCGCAGATGGCGTCCGGAATCCCTTATTTGTAATCCGTCTTTCGCACCCTCGAAAATGTCGGTATAATGCTATACTAGAGGTAGTGGTATGCTCGTAAAGCATCTTATGTAATCTACCGAAATATATCACACTTAGAGACTTTGATGTATGGCACTGCGGTATATCTATAAGATGGTGTATGGGCCAGTATATTTTATGGTAGAAGATACACCTAATAAATCGATTTATAGAGAAGACGACGACGGTAAAAAAGGCCTATGGAAACTTTTGCGCACAGCTGAAACTTCTAACTGTTTAATTTTCAACAATATTTTAAACTTATTAAAGCTGGGAAATTACCTGACATTCGCAACACTATTTGAATTCCACAGCTCTAGAAAATTAAGATAGGACGTACCTATTCCTATTACCACCTGAAGAATTTAGTTTACTTCATCTAACGAGAAGTCGATTAACAGTGCAGAAAGTTACTACTTACAACAAATTTGGAAATGTGAAACTGAGCACGATATTGGCTTTCACCACACATCCAAAGTAGTTTGCTGAAGTTTTGGCCACCTAAACGATGTGATAGCTAAAACTTACCTAACTTTTCACCATAGTCCTTTTGTTGAACTTCTTACGGTTGCAACTCTTAAATAGGCAGTTACTTTCGAATAAAACACTCCGAAGTCCTGATAGGCGGTAGCTTATCGTAGGATGCTCTGTAATGAAATACTGAATTTCTATATATGACCCGTTTTATTTGAAAGTTTTATAAGTCCATTTTTTCATACATTGAGATATAGTTTTCCGTATGAAATAATTTAGAAATTTTGGTTTAGGTTAATACAATTCGGGCGATGTTTTAACACTATAAACCAAATGAATTTTTTTTAAATTTTTTAATTATTAAAACTGTTGCAGAAAATAAACGATTGTTTTAGCTCCATATGGACTTTATAGTATACCACTTTAAAAAATACCATGTTATAGGAAATAAAAACAAGAGGAAATTTAAGTCCATATTTTTATTGATTTTGACTTTATTAAAATATACTTTTTAATACAAAAAATAATAATTTAAAATCCAATTTTTTTTCGACCGGTTCATATTAAAATATTGGGGGTTGGTATACAGTGGTGGTCGTTAAAAATTAAATCTTTTCAGGCCCCACCTGAAAAGTTTCTTTTTCGTGTAAAAGTATGACGGACATATTTTTGTAAAAAAAATTAGAATAACACGTGCCGCAAGACAATCAAAGTTTTAATATTTTTTGATTAATCTACAGTTTTTTGGAAATATCTCTGGATATATGCAAATTTGGCAATCAATTTATATATAAATAATTTTATAGGAAATTCAACTCTCTATACGTCTTCTGGATTGATAGAATAGTACGCTCAAACTAGGGTAAAAAGGCAACGAACATTTAGTTATAAAAGTTTGTGATGGCATGCTTAGGAAATTTAATGATGGTTGGTGTCTTGGCTTCACTTGACCAGGTATATGGCAGCTGATGAATTCAACGAGAGGGTAGACTTAAAGGTTTTTCATTAGATAAGGAAGGACAATTTGTATTTTCCTGTACATATAACGAATAATTTTTTATGATTTTTCCATGCAAATTAGAATGAAATTTACCAAAACCTAGTGAAAAATTGCATTATTACTTTTCCAGTTTGACTTTGACGTCTGAATCCTAAAGTAAGAAGCTAATTATTGGAAGTTGGCTCAGCGGTTACTTAAGTAAGAGAGCAATGCATTATTGTGTTGAGTTTACAAAGCCATCCTTAGTGGAACATAAGTAACACAAGCTTCAATATTCAAATTCACACCTTGGTCATCATAAATAATCATTTTATTCCCAAAATACCATTATCACATCGGATTAAAGGACATTATAATCCTTGACATGAGTATCGAGTATGCGGATTGTACACATACATCCATTGCCTCTTTATCTTTTCATTTGAACAGTAACCACAACCCTCGATGGCAAAAAAAAACGGCCAAACAGCCCTTCCTATTGGATTTTTATTAAACCATTCATCTTTCTTTGTCCTTATTATTCCTCAAGAATTTCGCTCGAAACGATTAATCTATATTTACAGGAGATCCAATATATCACGTATTCCTGTTTGAATGTTCTTTAGGATAAAGCGGCCGGTATAGACCCCCCCGAACTTGTGTACAATTTCACTGTGACGCAGAGCTCCTTGAATCGATTCGCTTATCTACGCATATGTGTGCGAATTGAATATATGTGATATCGGGGCGATTATACGTCTTCGAGCTTGTATATCAAGATCAGTGAAGGACCTGTTCGGAATTGATGGGCCCTAGTGCGGTTCCTCTCGATTCCATTCATTTTCCCATTTTTTTTTTGGATCCCTGAGAACACTACGTGAATTCATAAAACTTTTATCCGTTCTTAACGTATTGGAATGGTTTTTCATTTTAAGGATGTCCTATTTGGTTGATGGGAGCTAGAGAAGTTACTTATTCTTTTGCTTTCCTTTCGAGTGGGTCTAATTTGTATTTATATGGTTACGATTGTTTGCAAATTTTTCTTGCTTAATTAAAATATTTGTAGATGGTACCTAGGTACTTAATGTTATTATTATCCTTTTTTTGGAATCACATTCTTAATTTGATACTCTTCACCTATGTTCACCATATATAACACCCGTCGTTCCAAACAAGAAGACTGGTTGGTACTGCAACTCAAATGTAAACTTTTTGACAGCAACAGCATAGGCGTGGAGTGTCACGAAGAAGTTACGCTGAAAAATTGAAACTTGAAATTTATATATATATACGATAATGTAGTCGGATACGGGAGTGGGTGACGAAACTGTATGCCCAGAGAGCACCAGAGCTACATACTAAATTTTGTTCAATTGGAATGTTAATTGATATTCCGATTTATAGGCCTCTGATCATCATTATAACATAAGAAATCGTCAATTTTTGGCAGTTAAAGTTTATCCGGGTAGCGGCAAAAGTAGGAGTTAGACAGAAGTGACGACGCCGCTGACACCCTTACAACATCAATTACAATTTATGGTAAGATTATCGGCAGAAGTTTTCATAAAATGTGAGCAAAGTTTTTAAGAACATATGAAGCCTAAGTCTAATCGTTTGAAACGGAAATGAAACACGCAAATTTTTTTTGTTCATTTATCGACACGAGGAAAATTAGTTATTTATTATTTTTATAAATTTAAAGTTTGTTTTTTCAATTCCAACTAAGCTACGTCAACTTTTTGTTTACCACACTATTTTATTTGCTCTACACTTAATTTATTTTAACAAGAAAAAAAAATATGATTTACGTCAAATTTTGTATGTCAAATATTGGATGTCAAATTTTGTTTTTCAAATTTTGTTTGTCATATATTTTTCGAAAATTTTTTTTTTTTTTTAAATACATATACGACAACGTTCCATACAGTGTATTACTGTACTGATGTTATTCAGGAATAAAAAGAATTTAAAATGAAGACGAAATTTGTTATGCTGTAATTTCTAAAGTTGAAGCCAACTCTATTTCATGAGCGCACAAAGCTGTAATTTATTTTGTGTCACTGTCAATAGCAGTTTTTGTGATCAATATTAAATTACTTATGATCATACTTTCATTCAAAAAATCACAATCTTGTCACATATACTATATGTTGCAAAATACAAAAAATATTGCATCCTAATGTTTTATTTGAAACACAAAACACAAGTGTATTGCTTGCTTCATATTCATATTCCCAATTAGTTTTATTGACGCGTTAATTCAAATTTTAGAAGGTCGGGTTTCGGGATGGTTTTGATGCGAAAATTTACATACACGAACCACAATGGATAACAATTTTCAATGCCTTAATTTTCCTTTAATAAAACGAATAAGAATTGCTTTTATTGTTTTCATTAAATAACAAATTCTTTAGATGTTCTTACATTTTTCATTACGCGCATTTTCACGAAAATAGATGCATTGAAATTTACCATACTTCTCGTACATCGTTCTGGAAAAAAAAACTTAATTCATTCACGTAGTTCGTCCTGTAGGTATCCTGTATTTTCTCAATTATACTCAACCGCCATCATACCACTTGAAATTTATTTTGCACACCACCAATTCAGGGTCGGTGGCAATAAATCAAGGGCTCTGTAGCAAGTTTTTCGCGCGAGCTGCTGTTTTCTGGCTATGCCTATAGAATTTTATACGGCGAACATTGTAGCCATTCTTTCCGTAGGACTATATCCTTATCACTTCCAGGCATACACACTCTTACATTTACGTAGATAATAGGAGTATGGTTTCTCTGGGACCAGAAAAAAAAAGTCTTGCACGAAACGGAATGAGTCTCAAGTAATTTTTTTTTTCTTTTCGTCCTTATAACATTTGTCTTGGTCCTGTGCCTTGACGATGCTGACGTAGTGGTGTGATTTCGACGATACTTCTTAGGAATTCGGAAAAGGCAAAATCAAGAAAATATATTCAAGTACTCAAAGTTCTTCTTTCTCTCGAACAGGGTACCTCGTGTGGGGGTTGCCCACATCTTGCTATCCCTCGTGAGGGGGGTTCGTTCTAGATATACTTATATATATATTTTTTTGTGCTCTTATTTCTGCTCCTAGCTCCGCCTGATAGTATCCTTGTATTATTTTTCCTTCATCAGGAAACTTCAGTATTCTGCTACAGCGCGAATTTTAGTTTAGTATAAGGGTGGTCGCAGATGGCGTCCGGAATCCCTTATTTGTAATCCGTCTTTCGCACCCTCGAAAATGTCGGTATAATGCTATACTAGAGGTAGTGGTATGCTCGTAAAGCATCTTATGTAATCTACCGAAATATATCACACTTAGAGACTTTGATGTATGGCACTGCGGTATATCTATAAGATGGTGTATGGGCCAGTATATTTTATGGTAGAAGATACACCTAATAAATCGATTTATAGAGAAGACGACGACGGTAAAAAAGGCCTATGGAAACTTTTGCGCACAGCTGAAACTTCTAACTGTTTAATTTTCAACAATATTTTAAACTTATTAAAGCTGGGAAATTACCTGACATTCGCAACACTATTTGAATTCCACAGCTCTAGAAAATTAAGATAGGACGTACCTATTCCTATTACCACCTGAAGAATTTAGTTTACTTCATCTAACGAGAAGTCGATTAACAGTGCAGAAAGTTACTACTTACAACAAATTTGGAAATGTGAAACTGAGCACGATATTGGCTTTCACCACACATCCAAAGTAGTTTGCTGAAGTTTTGGCCACCTAAACGATGTGATAGCTAAAACTTACCTAACTTTTCACCATAGTCCTTTTGTTGAACTTCTTACGGTTGCAACTCTTAAATAGGCAGTTACTTTCGAATAAAACACTCCGAAGTCCTGATAGGCGGTAGCTTATCGTAGGATGCTCTGTAATGAAATACTGAATTTCTATATATGACCCGTTTTATTTGAAAGTTTTATAAGTCCATTTTTTCATACATTGAGATATAGTTTTCCGTATGAAATAATTTAGAAATTTTGGTTTAGGTTAATACAATTCGGGCGATGTTTTAACACTATAAACCAAATGAATTTTTTTTAAATTTTTTAATTATTAAAACTGTTGCAGAAAATAAACGATTGTTTTAGCTCCATATGGACTTTATAGTATACCACTTTAAAAAATACCATGTTATAGGAAATAAAAACAAGAGGAAATTTAAGTCCATATTTTTATTGATTTTGACTTTATTAAAATATACTTTTTAATACAAAAAATAATAATTTAAAATCCAATTTTTTTTCGACCGGTTCATATTAAAATATTGGGGGTTGGTATACAGTGGTGGTCGTTAAAAATTAAATCTTTTCAGGCCCCACCTGAAAAGTTTCTTTTTCGTGTAAAAGTATGACGGACATATTTTTGTAAAAAAAATTAGAATAACACGTGCCGCAAGACAATCAAAGTTTTAATATTTTTTGATTAATCTACAGTTTTTTGGAAATATCTCTGGATATATGCAAATTTGGCAATCAATTTATATATAAATAATTTTATAGGAAATTCAACTCTCTATACGTCTTCTGGATTGATAGAATAGTACGCTCAAACTAGGGTAAAAAGGCAACGAACATTTAGTTATAAAAGTTTGTGATGGCATGCTTAGGAAATTTAATGATGGTTGGTGTCTTGGCTTCACTTGACCAGGTATATGGCAGCTGATGAATTCAACGAGAGGGTAGACTTAAAGGTTTTTCATTAGATAAGGAAGGACAATTTGTATTTTCCTGTACATATAACGAATAATTTTTTATGATTTTTCCATGCAAATTAGAATGAAATTTACCAAAACCTAGTGAAAAATTGCATTATTACTTTTCCAGTTTGACTTTGACGTCTGAATCCTAAAGTAAGAAGCTAATTATTGGAAGTTGGCTCAGCGGTTACTTAAGTAAGAGAGCAATGCATTATTGTGTTGAGTTTACAAAGCCATCCTTAGTGGAACATAAGTAACACAAGCTTCAATATTCAAATTCACACCTTGGTCATCATAAATAATCATTTTATTCCCAAAATACCATTATCACATCGGATTAAAGGACATTATAATCCTTGACATGAGTATCGAGTATGCGGATTGTACACATACATCCATTGCCTCTTTATCTTTTCATTTGAACAGTAACCACAACCCTCGATGGCAAAAAAAAACGGCCAAACAGCCCTTCCTATTGGATTTTTATTAAACCATTCATCTTTCTTTGTCCTTATTATTCCTCAAGAATTTCGCTCGAAACGATTAATCTATATTTACAGGAGATCCAATATATCACGTATTCCTGTTTGAATGTTCTTTAGGATAAAGCGGCCGGTATAGACCCCCCCGAACTTGTGTACAATTTCACTGTGACGCAGAGCTCCTTGAATCGATTCGCTTATCTACGCATATGTGTGCGAATTGAATATATGTGATATCGGGGCGATTATACGTCTTCGAGCTTGTATATCAAGATCAGTGAAGGACCTGTTCGGAATTGATGGGCCCTAGTGCGGTTCCTCTCGATTCCATTCATTTTCCCATTTTTTTTTTGGATCCCTGAGAACACTACGTGAATTCATAAAACTTTTATCCGTTCTTAACGTATTGGAATGGTTTTTCATTTTAAGGATGTCCTATTTGGTTGATGGGAGCTAGAGAAGTTACTTATTCTTTTGCTTTCCTTTCGAGTGGGTCTAATTTGTATTTATATGGTTACGATTGTTTGCAAATTTTTCTTGCTTAATTAAAATATTTGTAGATGGTACCTAGGTACTTAATGTTATTATTATCCTTTTTTTGGAATCACATTCTTAATTTGATACTCTTCACCTATGTTCACCATATATAACACCCGTCGTTCCAAACAAGAAGACTGGTTGGTACTGCAACTCAAATGTAAACTTTTTGACAGCAACAGCATAGGCGTGGAGTGTCACGAAGAAGTTACGCTGAAAAATTGAAACTTGAAATTTATATATATATACGATAATGTAGTCGGATACGGGAGTGGGTGACGAAACTGTATGCCCAGAGAGCACCAGAGCTACATACTAAATTTTGTTCAATTGGAATGTTAATTGATATTCCGATTTATAGGCCTCTGATCATCATTATAACATAAGAAATCGTCAATTTTTGGCAGTTAAAGTTTATCCGGGTAGCGGCAAAAGTAGGAGTTAGACAGAAGTGACGACGCCGCTGACACCCTTACAACATCAATTACAATTTTAGGCAGGAAATCGAAATAAGACACTGTTTGTTTCGTGGCAAGAAAGTTATTTTAAAAATTAATTATAACAATACAACAGGTCGCACTTACGGATCGAATTTCGAAAAGTTCTGAAACTATTTTTTAGGCGATTATATGAAAAGGCCTTGCAAATAAAATTCAATTCGATATCTACGCAAACCTAAGAAATATAGGGGAATTTGTGAAAAGTTATACAACCTCCTTAGACTCTCTTGGGGGTAGATAAAAATAAGTCTTGAAATCGGTTTTGAAATGAAAATCATTTTGATATCTGTAGCGAATTTCATGAAGTCAATGCTTTTACACGCTGTTAGATCTTAAATATGATAAAATCCAGAAATTAATTTTTAATTTTACTACATAGTAAAAAAAATCCATGAAATTTTACACCTTTTGGATAGTTGGCTAATATGCAACCCCTTTTCAAGTAAATTTACATTGGTATGTAATAATCAATTTGAATGTAATTTTCATTTTTCGGTCAGTAAATTTCAATTTGCAATCAGTAAATTTCTACTTCGAAAGTAGCAGTTGTAGTTCGTTGTAGTTCGTGTTCGCAGAATATATGAAACGATGCGGTGCCTTTCACTTCAAAACTTCCATAATCCACGTGAAAGATAAACAAGTTAAATCCTTTTCACAAATTATTTCGTAACATTAATTCCAGGACACTGTACAACTATATTCCTTTTATAATCACCGAACATTATAATTCGTTCAACACAGTACCATTATGAAAATTGTGCATCCAAAACTCATGAATCAACAATTCATTTCAAACCTTTCATGAATTCAACGAAACGCAACTACCTCTACTACCTACTATAATTCACAATCCCGGATCATTCACAATGGGATAAGGTTGAGCGGACATCATGCATGAAATTTAAATTTTTAAATAAAATTTATGCACTCGTTCTGATCATAAAAACGGCATTACATTTAAAAGCCAGGACGCGCGCTACAAAGATCGCAAAATTCATTCAAATATAAACAATTTCATAAATTGAAAACATATTGCCCAGACTCGAGGCCGAACGCCTGGTAAGCGATATTTGCGAATGTGGCGACATTTGTACATATTTGAAAATATTTACCCCGTGCAAGCATAACATAAGAGTGCAAGTGGTGAGAAACGCAAATATACAGAACGGTCATAGGAAAATATGCCCGGGGGTAATGTGTTTGTATTCGTGAAATCATAGAACTATAAAATTTATACACGAGTACTTTATGTTTATAGAATCCACTAAAGCCGAATGGCATAAATATTTATCAATAGTGAAGCAGGGATGTGTGCACTATGTGTGTGCAAGGAAGAAAAATGGACTGGTCTACGACATTATTTTGTCAATCGAATTCCAATTCATTTTTCATTCACAGTTCAGTGGACAACGAAATCCTGGTGACGGCACGAGACTATAGACGATTTTTTTTTTGGCCCCCGTCTACGGTATACCCGATCGTCTTTGCAGCATAACATCCCCTTTTATCATATGCTACATACTCGTATACGCCATGTAATATGTTACAGTCGAATGAATGCACTTTAAGTTGTGTACTTTACGAATGCCAACGTGGAGTGGCCTTGGTGTATTCAAGTCTCAAGTATGATGTAATTTATGAACTGATGCTTTTGTGAACCTCACATGCAACATATCATAGAAGCTAAGGGCACCGAAATTGTAAAGTATGTTGCAAAACTTTCATATTTAATTTGGTATTACATTATGTGCATGTATGACCTTAAAAACTTCGAATATTAGTTATCTCAATAGCAGACAAATTGAATTGAATTTTAGTTTCGAAGTTAATAGTAATAATGTTATATGTACCAGAAACGGGTAGCGTGCAATAAATCTGACCACTTAAATATATTGTCAAATGCATGCATTATGTATGATGTAGACTTGTATAAATCTTTCTTTGCGATTCGGTACCCATTTCGGAAGACACGGCCAATGCTCTTCTGACCAACAACACCTCGTGTTCGGTGATCACTGTTCTATTCTCAATACATATCTTCGCCCCAGGGTTAAAGTCCTCTGCTACCAGGCTCTGGAAAGGCCGATCCTGACATACGCGGTTGCCCCGTGTGGTTCAACCACAACCTCTTATATGAAAAGAATGAGAGTATTTGAACGCAAATGCCTCCGTGCTTGCACCGGTCTCTATATGTAGAAAAGCCGAGACGGATTGGATGCCCTACATCTCCAATGAAGAGATATATGTATTAGACGGCTGAGATTCACAGAGTAGACTCCATTATGGTCAAAATCATAAGTACAATCCTAGATAACCCACCAATTCTATCCCAATCCTCAATACCTCGAAGAAACCATGGCTACAGGATTCATCCCTCTAGAAGCCTTTCTATATCTTGATAGCCAAAATGATATCCTAGATTCCCGAAGTATTCCCAAAATTGATCACGCATATAGACACGTGAGCGATAAAACAATAATGATTTCACGATATGGAGGTATTCGACAATTTCCTCGAAGAAGACGTAATCACAAAAGAGACAGAGCGATATTGATGGTTACATGACGATCAGTTGCAGTAGTTCAGTGTTAGGTTTAATTTTTAAGAATAAGATTAGTATAGCATCCCTCTAGAAAATTTATTTATTTTATTTAAATAACGATGTATCTACTATCCCTCACAATGGAGGAAAAAAGGAAATTAATAACAAAATTATGCAGAAAACCGTCACTTCTCTTTTTTTGCTCCGAATGGATGAAAATGGGACTATATGAAGACGATTTTTGAGTTTTACTGCAGAACTAGTCCCATTAGAGATCTCGTTTTAAACTCCCTTACAACTATTTTTGAATGCTTTCTTTGGAGGTTTATTGGAGATCTGATTTTAGCGGACATGCTCTTGCAAAAAGGAGGTCAAATTAAGCAAAAAAAAACGCGGTCTCCAAACCTCCCTAAGGAGTAGTCCGGGATTAATCATGGGATGCTCCCATTTCCTACTGGGATAGTAAGACTAGACAATAAGCGTAGGTTAGTAAAACATTACTCGTAAGGTAGGATTACACACTATAGATTTACATAAGATAGGATTAGTAAATTAGATCATAAATTAGTATCAAGATTTAGCAATAAAGATTTAGTATAAAAAATATATAGTTTACCAGATAAAACTAGAAAGAAAATAAAAAAAAAAAACAACTTTAAGATAAAACTAAAAAATAAAAATATTTTAAGTTAAAACTCATTTCTATCAATAAATGTAAAATTAACAATAAAAAAATGTATACCTATATATAAATATATTAGGACTAGTGTTAAGATTGTATTGATTTAAGAGTAGAGCTAGAATTGGCTTTAGCATCATCTATCATAGCATCCTTGCCCTTGGCTTTCAGGAACAAAAAAAGAATTAAGAAAAGAATTAGCCACAAAACATGTCGAGCACTATGCCGAGATACTAAGTTCAAATTTCTTTGTTGGGTAGATTAGGCTAACCCCCATATGATTGTGAAGATGGGAGAGCGTTTTGAATGAAGTTTGTTGGGCGAAGTAGAGGACGGAAGTAGGACAAGAAATTTGTAAAAATAGAAACATATATTTATATCTAACAAACAGTAGTAGTTACGCTTTTGAAATATTTAAGTATTTAAGCCTTGTAGCCCTCTAGCTGACGAGTAGGCTATTTGGAACTGCGATTTGGAACTTTATTTTTTTAGGATGTCAGTCGAATAGACACCTACTCTGAAGATCATCTTAAAAAGCGTTCCAGACATCTAAACAAAAAACTAATACAGTTGTGCCCAGAGTGTTATCAGGTTTTTAATTAATCTTTACTGTAAGGAATAAATAAGATAATAAAAGCTACTTACCGATCAGTACGGAGTGTTTGATTCTATGAAATATTAATGTCAATTCCTGAATTGTAGTCCTTGCCACCATAACTTTAACAATTCGGCAAATTTTTTTGTGTAGATACCTAGATAGGTTTTATTCAATAAAATAAAAATTGTTTAACAATATGTGAGATTTAGTGCTAAAAGATCAAGCTGTCGCTTTCACAGCTTTAATATGCTATTTACAATTAGAGATGGGTCGTTTACGAGTGAACTGTTTCAAAAGAACACTTGATTGAAGAGAGTGAGTGAAGTAACTGCAGTTGTCTGACACGTGTCTAATACCGACCTTTTTTTACTAAAAGGAACAGTTTTGCCCATCTCTATTTAGAATTCGATACATGTTTTATTTATTTGTTTCTATCAGTTTATTTTTTATTATTTTTTGAGCAAAAATTTTTGAGATAATTTATTTATAATATAATTCCTTGAATTTATGTAACTAAAATTGTCATAAATGTTTTGTGTTAACTAGGTTTAATTTAGCTGTTAAAATTTTGAATTATCTGTTCTCTAAACTATAAATTATAAGATGTTAGACATAAGTGGATAAACTAATGAATATTGATTGATTGATTATATATAATATACAAATTAAATCAAAACGAAATTTGTTTTTAAATCTTATTTAAAAGGTTATAATATAAGAATAGAATTTTTCATGGTGAAGCTACCATAGAGTCCAATTTTAAGCTTTTTTTGTTTTCGATGTCAGAGGAGTTTCTAGTACGAAACACCAACACGAATCTCCAACTGGGATCAATCACTGTAATCGAAGTTTTTCAACTGATCCAAGTTGGGCTTTCATATTGGACAGAAACTCATCTGATGTCGAAAAACAACCCCAAATTCTTGCCACATTTTCAATTACAAGGAATTCGAAAATATTTAGAAAGAATACTTTCTCTCAGTTTTTGATTTTTGATTGTGACGATAATTTCAAAACATGCATATGTTCAGACATTTTGAAAAAATTTGATGGTAAAAAATTTAGTTATAAATAAATGGATAAAGCCGATCTGGTTGTCAAATGAAATTACTTAAAAAATATGTGCGCGCGTAGCCACTGCGACATCGAAGGCGTTTCATTTTCGTTTTAGTAGTAAACAAAATCGAACGAGGCGTCCAACTTGTTGATTTCATATATGTATTACATATTTTCCGTAGTAAAATTTAAAAAGATAAGTAGAATTACACGACAAGAATGTAATTTTAAACTCATGAACACTTGTAGTTAAATTTACATGAAATTTTGTGTAATTTTGTTAGTCTCTTCAAAAATTGTAAATTGTACTTGTAAGTTGAAATTTACATGAATAAGTTACTGATATGTCTCGTGCCTTTTGGTTTTCCGTTGCTGATAAACATAAAATTACCAAATTTTTAAATCTGTGTTAAATGCGAAGTTCACTCAAATTTCAAAAGTAATGATAATTGAAAATGACTGTCCGAAATGTGCTGAATACAGTTGACAATCTTTTGCTGAATTCGGATCATAATTAAAATGAATTCGATTTTGTTGACAAGGTATCGAATTCATGCAAAATATGGGAAATTACTTGATTCCGATCGTGACTGTGTAGCAAATTACTAACCGAATGAAAATAGTGTAAGCAAAATTCCCTAAAGTGCAATTTAACTCTGGATCGTTATAAAAAAACTGTTCTTCCTGAAGAAACGGAATTAATTCTTAAATTAGTAATAAAATTGGCTTTTTACCCATTCTCATTGCAAATTCCATTTATTTGTAATTTTTTTTTTCCTTCGAATCATGTGCCTGAAATTTACCATCCCTGTTTCTTCTCATGCATACACCTCCATCCCCTCGAGAGAAATGGCCATAAGACTGAGTGGTTTTGCTCACCATCAGATCCCTCCATTCGCAGAATCCGTCTTGCCGTAGCAATGCATCAGCTTGATTTATTGCCGTAGATACGACAGCGAAATTGCAAGAATGGTATTCAATGTTGAGATGGTGTGAGTATGTGTTCGACTATTTGTATACAACATTAAGAATGTGGGTGTGCGCAGAGAAGTCCCGGAAAAAAAACCCACCAAGAGGAACCTACCCTCTTCAGAGACACGTCGAATAGAACTGGAAAAATGGAGGAAAGTAGCGTGGCACGAAGAGCCTCGTCCAAAAAACTAGGATCACAACCCTGTATAGAGCTTTTGCCGCATACAATCAACAACAACAATGTTGACTACCAATGCTACAGTGGTTTTTCCTCGCCCGAATCTTTTTTGTTGCTTGTTTCTGTCCTGTTCCAGCACATTCTTTAACTTGATGGAATGATTTAAGTGCAAAGAAGACACACATAAATTGCTACCCTGTTTTTTTTCCTTCCTCTTCAGTAGCGAGCGGCCTTCAACTGTAGCAGTCGAGCGGTATACAGAATCCAGTAGCTTCCTTCACCAAGCTGCGATACATCCCTTAACTCAACATGACCCGATGAGGAAACGCTCGCCTTGGAGCCTTTCGCCTAGAATCAGATGATTCTCCCCGTTATACGGATGAGATACCAAGGCGGCATTGCCGGGAGGATAAAGCCACACACTACATGAAGTAATTTATCTTTGTGCACATACAGGGAATATATTCAAGGATCCAACGAATTGAAATAACTCGCCAACAACAAGTATCCGGAGAGGGTTTAATAGAGAAGATGTGAATATCCTTAAAGATTTTCTTTCGGCAATTCCTTAAGATATGGCGCATTCATACTATTCGGGAAGCGGAAGAGTTCCAGTTTTTCATACGAGTGATACATCCGGTGATATGGTGCTGCTTCATATTTCACATTATTCTTCCTATTTCTATTTTATTTATTTTCTTGCAATGCGGATATTTTTTTCGCTTATGTTTTTTGTTCAATAAATTTGATAGAAGTTTCTACAAAACACTAATTTAATTTCGGATACGAAGCACGAACTTTAGAACGTCTCTATTCCATCTTTCAACCACTCCAGAACTGTGTTGCTCCCGTACCTCGATGTCATAGATCTATGTACATAAATTTTCCATATTTTAACTTTCTAGCCTAAGGTGCTCCTGAGATACAAATACCTCTTCACACCATGAAGATTTCCATTTTTTTTTAGTTCAACCTCTAATTGGGTGTAAAGTGGTTGGACATTTTATGAATTCAGAAATACTCCTTAGTTCTGATTAAATTTCGAGTTTATTCTTCTCTTCCACTTGGATTCATACCTACATATATTATCGCCTAAAGACCAAATTATTTGCTTTTCGATTTCTCAAAGAGTATTGAATGGTTTCACGAATTTCGTTAGATTGATTAGGTTTCACGAATTTCGATATATAACTTTGGTGATGAGACCTGGCTTTACTTCTACCACGAGCCTATTTTGAAAGATTTTGTTTTGGTTACCTGTCGGATAGTAATCTGTTCTCAACTTTAAGCACGTTTCAGACTTCTACCCGAAAAATATAAATTCCGCCCTGACTGTTGCCTTTTAATTTACGTAGGGTGCATTTAATAAAATTCCTGGCTACGATTACCTTCGCCAAAAAAAGGAACAATTAGAAGACACTTCCGATTACAATGCTCCTTACTTTTTTTCTTCAGCCGATAAATGTGTATCCTGGCTGAAATTTTCCGCCTTTAAATTCACCCGGGAAGCACTGGTATGCAACCAGCCTGCGCAATCTGCCCAACCTTCATCGGACCTTAATTTTCTAATAATTTCCCTCGTAATGAACACCGAAAACTGTAATTTGTGCAGTTGGGACAAAAAAGACCCTGTGAAACGGCAACAAAACAAGGGCATCCAGGAGAAAGGCGGAAAAAAATGTCGACTAATAAATTATTCGCACAGCACCCCTAATGATTTAGCAGTGTGTTGTAATTTGCTCAACTCATCATTCACGTCCCTTAACTTGGTAGTGCGAGAGCCAAGCCAGTCTAAGGGTTGACTCCCGAACGAACCGAATAAACGTGTGCACTTGCCTGTATATACTATCGTATAGAGTAGCGCGTATACAGGACGCGTTGTAGCGCCAGGATATACAGTTGGTGGTAGTGGCGGCGAAAACAGGGTAAACTCCTTTCGGTTGAAGGTATGCAATCATCCAGGGCCAGGAATGATGGCCTCTTCAGTAACAGCAATAACAGCCCTTTGTTGGAAAGCACCGAAAGTGAATAAACTCGTTTAGGCCATGATTACACGCTTGCAAGGACGAGTACATCAACGATGTGAAATCAGCAAAATCACCACATGCGAAACGAGTCCTGTAGGTACAGCGGGAGTAACTCAAATTTTGCGAAAAAGCTTCGTATGGGCATGTACGAAGCGCGTACACGGCGTTTGGATGTAGGTACACTTAATTACACGTTGCAAATTGAGATATAATTTATGAATCTGAAATTAAATTTCTGTGCAAAAATCGGGGAAAAATATGTTTCGGCCCTTACTGTTATCGTGAGAGTTGTGGTTAGGTGGAAGAGGACACCAACTGTGTTCCAGCACTTCACTTTGGAAACTACTTGGTTTAGGGTATTCTTACGTACTTTAATGCTTCAGGTGAGTAGAGTATCCGTTTTCAGTTTAATACAGGTCTACAAGTTTTTGTTAAGTATAGAAAACATACACTACAATTCAAGTTAAATTTCGTATCCTTATCGGGGTTGAAATCGGTTAATACGTACTTTCTATGCGATAATCTGATAAGCTAAGATTCAGATATCCAGAGAAAAACTTAAAGTCCTAGCTGAAATCTGTTGAACTCATTTTTTCAGTACTGAAAATAGATACGATTTCAGTATTGTACTTTTTAAGAATCTATTCCATGTATGTATAAGAAAAGCAAATATTTTCTTTATGAGGTTTCTATAAGTAGTACAGGTACTTTTATATTATTTATTCTTATCTATTTATATGGTATGATGTATGTCAAGAAATATATAATTTGTCTTTGAACTTCAAACACAATGCAGAAAAATTTAAAATTATAAGCTTCATTTCACTTTCAAGCTGTTTGAGCAATATTCCGAATGGTAAGTATTTCATATCAGTAGCAAAGGGAATCTTTTGAGACTTGTCTTCACGCTTCTTCAGCTCGGGACCTTTTTCAAAGGCAATACGTTTTACAACGAACCCAACTCTCGTTCACGAAAATTAAAAATCTCCAACCTTTTCATTGTCTTCTGTTCTGTGAATTTGCACTGAACAAGATAACCTAACTAGATCAAATATTCCTGATTGTATTCATTGGTCCGTCGAGCCGGATCAAATTTCAAACAAGCAATATTGTTTTTTTTGAACTTGTCAACAAAATTCCACACCATCTAATATTAACTTGCAGCGATCACCTGATCGTACTCAATGTGGGTTAATAAATAAACTTCTTCCCACCAGGTTTTGAACTATACTCGCATTATAATCTTCTGGAGACAAATTTTGTAAATGAGTTTTTAAGTTGGTATTTATACGGCACTGATACTGAACTAATTTTAGGAAGGCAGGAGATATATATTTTTTTTTGCCGGGTGATTCATTATTTAAGATAATTGTTTCGTTATACGACATATCGCTTTACGGATTACTTTTCCGGCATGTATCTAGGCCGTAAACTGAGGTATGAAATGTAATAGTAACACTAATATAATACTTACATATGTTCAGTACTGAATTAATTAAATTTAGGTTAGTTTAATCAGTACTAAAAATATTCCGCCTGAGTTCATTATGTCTCAGTACTGGAAATAGACACTAGATCCAGTACCGAGTAGTACCAATATGCACGGTTTCTTCCAATTTCTGTGAACGACTTAAAAATTTCTTGAAATAATTCGCCAATATTCTTCGCCTTTATTTCAAAAGTTCTCGCATTTTCATTGTCGCCACAATTCACTATAAGAAATGAGAATTGTCTTTCGAAATAAATTTCTTTCCCAACAAGTTAAATTCAATTTCCACTGCATCAAATAGCATGTCGACTGTAGTAACTTCTTCGAAATTTCACTTGTGTATGTGCTACTAAAAACCTTTTCACATAGTATTTGCCGATTCTGCGGTTAAATAACCCAAACATTGAATCACCCCCTCGTATCTCCAAATCCTGCTATATTTTTTTTTGTTAGTGGCTTAAACAGCCGAAGAGGGAAGATGCTGCTAGAACAGCCTCCCCCAAAAAGACGGCTACGACAAAACCAACGATATAGACCGCCACCGTATCCACTCGAAACCAGGAAGAAGTTCATACATTTTCGAAATCCTCGAAATCGAATCTTATATCTAAATCTGAGCTTAGAATCGCGTTCAGCCATTATTTATTCGGGATTAGGATTAAATCCCCTTTAAAACTGAAACTTCCCGTCGAACCGAGAAAATGCTCCGTTTTCCTTATGGTTTTTTGTTCGAATCCTTGCAAGCTGGGGGAAGGAAGTTTCAATGCTCGGTGGTAGAAGTGTATACGTCGTGGATTTCTTAGTTTTTGCCCGGGGTTTGTGTCTTAGAGATATCCATGCATCTTTACCCAGCCATAGTCTTGATATATAGGCGTGCAGATTCTATCCTCGGGGAGTGTTTTCGAAGAGATCTTCACCCATCCTATAGATAGATGTAATTGCATGTTGGTTTCGTAGATTTTCTCTTCATAATGGAAAAACGACTGAACGACGGAGCCATCGAAAAGACGCAGAGGGCTCTCTTGTATGACACCCACCGAGCGTAGCCCTTTCAACACCTTTCACAAGACAGTCCACAAGTGTAATTAGAAATGAGTCGGGAACGAGCCGACAATAAAGGATGAGAGCTAATTAGCCAAGACATATGTTTCTTCGGGGCTTAAACATGACGAATGTGCTTAATTCGAAAGTTGCCTTTTTCGAGTGTATCCTTTTGTACGTTTTTCCGCGTTACGGGAGGGTTTTCGTCGTTTCGATATTTATGGGACTTCTGACTTTCCGCCATCGTTCTCGTTCGCTACGATGTGTATTTGCTCGCAATTTATGGATTTCTCAAATAATTCTAGGTATTAAGATGTCTTATTTTTGGCGAACAAGAAGCTCTCGCGTAATCCTTCCCTGGGTCGCATGATGTGAAGATGTACGCTTTATTGCTTTTTAAATCATACTTTCAGATATTTATTGTTGAAGGCAATTAACAGGATTGTTTTTAATCCGCTTTTGTAAAATTAGATGGAGTACTTCCCGCAGCATTGACTAACTAACTACATGAACTACAGATTTGGGATTTGAGCAGCTATTTGTATGCAATTTTTAGAATTAGACCTTGCCTAATTTTTAATGTCGCACTTAATTTATTGTAAATTTATATGTAAATTACAGAGGGTCTGAAAACAGTTTGCCAAACCGATCTGCAGTATGGGCGCAACCTTATTATTTATCAGTCAAAGTTTGCAGTGGGCTTTGGGTGCTGCAGAAATTGATAAGCTAATTCTATCCTCCTCTATTTAGTTAAAGCAGGAGGTGAATGCCAAACATTTAAAAAATCTGCCATAGATCTGGGCGTTGGGTTGTTATTTTTGGGACAAAGTCGGGGATGGCGTAAAGTAAGGGTGTGACAGAAGTGCAAGCTTGATTTTTAATCTCAGGAAACGCTTACGATAAAAAGTTGAAACTTGGTAGTTATATAGATCCAGAAAGTTGAGAGTATGTGTTTGTTTTTACCCAAAAACATAATTTTATTTTTTCAGAGTTTAATAGAAAAACGCCCCAAAAAAAATTATACAATTTTCTTTAAATTCAATTCTAAGGAGCTCAAAGTGACAGGAATTAATTTTACGAATTCCACCATTTCCATTTCGAGTTCCTCAGATAAATCCCAAGAAGTGTTTTTCGATTTTTTTTTAAATTGAACACCAATGCGTTTAAAGGTTCCGCATACAATTTAACGAATTTCACCATTTCACTTTGATCTTAACAGGTATCAAAAAAAATTTAATTTGTCGGAGTTTGAAAGATAAATGTCAAGAAATCACTTCCAAATTTTTTTTAAACTCAATTTCAAGGAGTTTAAAGTGACTGTATACAATTTCACGAATTCCGTCATTTCAATTTCAAGTTTTTCAGATAAATCAAAAAAAAAATAGTTCTTAGTTTTTTAAAATTCTACCCCAAGGCGTTTAAAGGAGCTGGATACAATATCACGATTTTTGCCATTTTCCCTTGGTTTCATTAGGTATCAAATAAATTTCAGATTTCGAAAGATAAATGCCAAGAAATAGTTTTCCTATTTTTTTTTTAATTCAATTCCTATGAATTCAAGGGGACTGCATACAATTTCACAAATTCCGTCATTTGCATTTCGAGTTTTTCAGATAAAAACCCAAAAAATTATTTTTGTTTTTTTAAAATTCTACCCCAAGGCAGACTGCATACAATTTCACGATTTTCGCCATTTTAAATTGGTCTTATTAGGTATCAACAAAATTTTAGATTCTCGTAGTTCGAAAGATAAATCTCAAGAAATATAATAGTTTTCCGAATTTAACTTTTAAATTCAATTCTAAGGAGTTTTTAAAGTGACTGCATACAATTTCACGGGTTTCGCCATTTCCATTTCGAGCTCGTCAGATAAATGTTTAAAAATGATTTACGGATTTTTTTAAATTCAACTCCAAGGGATGGCTACAATTTCACGAATTCCGCCATTTCCTTTTGGTATTATTAGTCATCAAATAATTTTACCCATCTCTGAGTTTTTCACATAATCGCCTAAAACCCATTCTCAGTTTTTTTGGATACTCAACCTCTATTTGCGTTTGAAAAGATTGTGTACTTTCCCCGGATTTCTCTATATATGTTAGGTTTTTTTTATAATCGCCTAAAATCTGATTTTCGGTTTTGATGTGCAAATGGATACATTTTTCGTAATATTTCTTTGATTCGATTAGGAAGCAAATTGGTTTCCACTTCTAGATGCTCTTTGTGTTATCGCCTAAATACCAATTTAAGGAATTTTTAATATTCAACCTCGAAGAGTGTGCAAAGGGGTTGCATATGTTTTCACGAATTCCGACGTATCTCTTGGATGATGATATATCGCATTCACTTTTACTTCTTCTGGATTTTTGAATAACAACTAATTTCAGAATTTTTCGTTTGATATGCTTGTGTAATTTTGTTTATTATTTATTGTTGTGACGCGGTCTAACAATACAAAGCCTTACAATAAATTGCACAATAATAATAATAAACAAATATTTGAAACCTCCGACTCTCGTGTCATAGAACTACACTTTTACTTTGCAGGCACAATTTAATATGCCTGACTGACTTCACGATACTCGTACGTTATCCTTAGCAAAACATACAAGTCAAGCAACAAAAGCCGTGCAATGTGCACTTCTGTATGAACTCCACTTGGGGTATATTGGCGCACATTAACATACTTATACACTTGTACCGTAGAGTAGACTGCTCTATTGTACGTCGCGTCGTTTTAACGATATTATTCGGCAGTAAAACAGGTGGGTAATAACCATTGTTGGTACTTGGATAGTAACGCACAAGCTCTCCATACATTTCCCATTTTATACGGGGTACCATAGGATGTAATCATGATGGAAAGAAGTGCCTCCGGAGAATGAGAAGATTCGTTTTCGTTTCAACTGGGTTCGGAGGGTAATAGGAAATGTAGAAAATGACTCGGGGATGTGTAGCAACGACATATGGGGGTGCATTTATACGAACATATGATTTTAGGCGTAATTGGTAGCGGTCTGAATAAAACTTGGGAAGTTTATTGGTTCTGTTTTGATGATGCAGTTTTAGCTTGAGACCTTTTGTTTCGATTTCTGCAATTGCAGTGAACATTTGTGAGAATTTGGATTTTGGGTGAAAATATTGACCGGGATATTGCGCTATTATGGTCCTTTCCGAAATGTTTTGTTCGAATGTAATTTGGACTATTGAATTTTGCCGAAAATAGTAAAGCCCATTATTTCGAATTATAGTTAAGTCAGGTGGAATACCGTCCATTAACATGGAAATTCAAGGAAATGTTCACGTACAGCAGTAGGTGGATACTTTTGTTTTCGAGTTTTTAAAACTGTTTGAGAGATGAACAATTTTGAACATATAATTTTGTAACACCATTGAAAAAGGTTACATTGCAGACCTGAGAGTTTAAGATACAGCATACGCTAGAAAGTTGAAAAGTAGGTAAATTAGATCTTACGATCACTAAAACAAATGTACTATTAAAAAATGATAATGCAAAAATAATTCGAACTGTGCTGCTTGGATGACAACTACTCACATAGACCTTGTACTCCAAGAGTTTAGAGACTTTTTAATTTGACGCCCAAATTTGAATGTTGAGAGTTAGGGGTTGAATATCAAAAAATTCAGAAATTTTTTTTGACTCGATATCTTAAAAATGATCGCAATTATAGCACACCGCCTTAGGGGGCAAATGCCACAAAATCTTGATATTTATATTTAGACGATTACATATAAAGCCCTTAGCACTCAAACCGAATTCGATAACTAATTAGACTTACAAAAAAACTTTTAGAGGCCCTAAAGAAAAATTAGTTCGATAACTCGATAACCCTAAAATATATGCCGAAATTCGTGAAATAGAAAAACTTTATTTTTCCACAATGCCTCACTTGAAATTTCGATTTTTTTTTTTAAACCAATAATTGCTTAAATTTGTTATACACGTAAATTTTGACTTTTTGATCTATTTAATGAAGAGATTTAACATTTTGCTTATGTTTTCTCAAACTCAAACTCCCAAAATTTTATTATCCAAGACACACATAGTATTGTTTTTATAATTAAAAAAAAAATCAAAGTTATTTCTGTTATGGAGTTTGTTATATCACACTCCATATTCATTCAACTAATCAAAAGAGCTGCTCTTATGTCCATAGTTTAAAAACGCATTAGTAACATTATGCGCACTCCATTCATAAATACCATTTCCGCACAGTTAAAAGCAAATCACTTCGGCTTTCCCATAGGTGCATTTTTAAGTGCTTTCCACTTAATATAGAAATCTATTAATCAGCGGCAACGAAGATGTTTAAGTCTTGAACCAATAAGTCATGAGAAAATGAGTTTTATTGATATTCTGTCACTTGTCTAGTGGATGCGCATTTACTTAAGAGCAGAGCAAGGCTGTAAATCAAGAAGCAACAAGATAAAGTTATTACAGAATAAATTATCGGAATCGTTTTGTTCTGTACAATTTGAGGCGGACGAAGATCA
Organism: Beris chalybata; assembly: GCA_949128065.1. Taxonomy (NCBI): domain Eukaryota; kingdom Metazoa; phylum Arthropoda; class Insecta; order Diptera; family Stratiomyidae; genus Beris; species Beris chalybata. The sequence continues at coordinate 140,308,421 of OX421894.1, forward strand.
TCAAAGAGTATAATTTTGACGGCCAAGAGTTATGTTTGCTATGTGTTTGGAATATTCATAAGAGATTTGGTCAAAGCAATGCTATAAAAAATTCATGAGTTCATTCGATTGTTAGCATATTGTACGGATTTGGCAAATGCATTATTTCGACGATTAAAGCAAATATTGTCAGAGACTAACACTAAACATTTTTTTTCGCTTATTTATCAAAAGTTCATTGAAATTTTGGCGCCAAAAGTATGAGAAATGTGTTGTCACGTCATCGTAGCAAATATACAAAGATGTAATACAAAAATATACGAATGCAAATTAAATAATTTTTACGTTGCTCTTTATGATGCTGTTATACAGTCACTTTGTGTTAAAAGATTGTCAACAGATGGTATAAGACGCTTACATTTTGATTGAAATTCTTTGGGAGGCTGGAAGATTTCTCAAAGTACTACGACACCCAAAGTCTCTTTTTCTATAATACCAGGCTAAAGCTGGTATCAAACTTTATACCATTCCGTCAAATATTTGACTCAAACAATTTTATCAAAAGTTCGGTCAAATTTGTATCGTCAAAATAAACCATAATTAATGCAAATAAAATAAAAAATAAAATAAAGCTGGTATCAAGCTTTATACCATTCTGTCAAATATTTGACTCAAACAATTTTATCAAAAGTTTGGTCAAATTTGTATCGTCAAAATAAACCATAATCAATGCAAATAAAATAATGTGGCAAAAAAAAAATTTGACGAGTAATACTAGCTTAAGGCAGATGCGATTCACAGAAAAAAATTGCTAACATATTTTTAAAAAATATTACGGAATCCCTTGAAAATTGAAAAATTATCTATTATTGTCAAAACCTCACGACGTTATGGACAAGATCCTTCGAATGAAGTAGATTGAGTTTAGTTCATTTGGTAGTGATTTATTAAATGATTTTGAAAGTCTTGCAAATTTTATAAGAAATTGTTTTCAAAAGAAAGTTTACCAAATTGATGTCGGTTTGTCTTCATTCTGCGTTTGGCGTCAATACGCTATTTAAGGCGATGATACCGCAACAACTTTTGACACGTTTGACGTAGCTTGTTGATTATGACTAATAATCTTTTAATGTGATCTTTTAAAGGGTAATTACCGAAGGCAACACTACACCTAAAGCTAAATGATACGCAACGGATTTTTCACGTATCTGGCTCTGATGAAGAAAAAAAAATCGATGTCTGTTTAAGACCCTAGTATAGTTTTACAATAAGTTTAAGCTAGCTAATCGCCCCTATCAGCGAGAACTTGAGTATGGGAGATCTAGACTAGAAACACACTTTGCTAGAGAAAAAAATCAACCTTACCGCTACTATAAAAAATTTCCATTCAGTTAAAAAAATCGGCCAACAGCCTAGGTGCAACTTTACTATTTTATAGATAGAAGTCCAAGACGTGTTTAATGCTGAGAAACGGTGTAGACTACTATGCGACTGACAGCCTAGAAAATAACGTTCCAAATAGCCTTCTGGTTATTCCTAGTACCCTACAACGCAACTCGGCGGACATTTTGTGTTGTTGCTTTTTTGGTGTTTACCTACTAGTCAGTCCTAAAACGTGTCAATACAAAACTTCAGGGTAGCACATTTTTTTTTTAATTTCAGGTCGATCACAATACTTTATTATTAAAATATAATAAAGTAAAAATATCAAAAAATTACCATAAAATAAAATGTAAAAAAAAACACAAACAGAAAAAAAAATTAATGTTATCTACAACTATCTATAAACTACAACTACCTTAAATTAAAAATTGCAAAAAACCTTTCAGCTAAATAAAACTTGGAATTTAAAAAAAAATTCACTGAAAGTAAGTAGTTATTTGCTACTTACTTTCAGTGAATTCTAAGTCACTAGTACTTAAGCAGTAATATTGTATACTTATGTATATACTTAATTAATGAAATATAATAATAATAATAAACCTTTCAAGAAAATTAACTGGACTACAAAACAATGCACATTAAAAAAAATTTCATCTACTTAAATTAAATGTGTGTTTGTTATTAACCTAGATTTATGCCAGGCTTGCTATTAAATGCATGTGTAAGTTCAGGAGAAGTGCAAAAAAATTTTGCCAAATTCAACAAAAATCTACACTTTAGCCAAATTTTCTTGAATTAATTTTTTTTGTTTTGATTTTAAATAAAACTATAAGAATCATTGATTTTTTTTTTAGAAAAATTTGATATGAGCACCAAAACAAAAAACCTCCAACTCTTCCGAAGAATTTCTTACTCCCTTTTTTCAGACCCATCGAAGTTGCACTTTACTGATTGCAAATTGAAATTTACTGACCGAAAATTGAAAATTACATTCAAATTGACTATTACATCCCAATGTAATTTTTTTTTAAAAGGTGAGGCATATGTGCTTACTTTCCAAAAGATGTAAAATTCAATGAATTACTTTATTATTTTAATATTTTTTTATTATTTTAATAATAAAGTATTTTTCTTACTGTGTACATACAATTTGCGCGATGTCTGCCATAGGCTTTAATTCAGTAAATCCCGTGAGAACTAAAAAATTAATTTATTTCTTTTAGGAGACTTTTTGAATAATTTAACTAATTTTACCTTTTAATAGTAGGAATTCGTAATTTTTTGACATAAAAACTGCATTCAAAACAGAAATTATTAAATTTCCAAAAAATCTAAGTTTCAATACAACGAATCTTTTTACGAAATTAGTGAAAGTTTTGCAATGGAAATTATCAAAATTTCGATAGATTCACTTTGCAGGTATTAAGTTGTCTACTTAATAGGAAAATCTGGAATTCTCGATTTGTTCTTCTGTTCTTTTGAGTACCTTACATACCAACTTTCTTGAAACTCGCATCAGTCCGCAATGAACGCATAACTAGGCTTGCCTTCTTCGATTTTCACCTAAAATGTTTGTACTTTTCTTTCAGTGATAAAAGTTTCTGAATTTCCTGCAAAAACCCATTTATTATTGCATCCTTATTTCTTCCATATACTGCAATTAAAGTGATAAGAAACAGATTGTGAAGAAATACGCTTTCTCAGAAACCATCTTAACTGGTAGCTCCTAAAAAGATCCATGGATGAAACACTCCCACGACTTGTTTCAATAGGAAAATCTTCGATGGTCCAATTTTCAATCCTGACCTATCTCGAAAGTTTTCCCGGTCGGGTAGGTCGGCATGAACCCTGAACCCGGAAGAAGTCATAAACTGAGTCGTTTGTTGAGAGGAGCAACAGAAGCAACCACCTAGTAATTACCCAAATCCTGATTTGTCATAAAAATAAAACCAACTGTTGATCGCCTTTTACGACGCGAGTAATGGCCGCATAAAATTTGAGTGGCAATTCCGAGGGGTTATGTGTTTTTATTTTATGCCGGGTTCCTTTCGGTTGCCTCGAAAATGGAACGCTGTGTGTACTATGCCGAGGAATGGTGGCCCTCGGTGGGCCTCGTGCTAAGTTTATGCAGTCGTTACAACTGGGTTTTTATGGGCAGTAAAATTAAAGAGCTATCATGTTCCATTACAATGTCGTAAGGTCGTAAGGAGACCGTGAAGAAAACGTTCCGGCAAGCAAGGCGTTTAACAAGTTTAATCTCAAACAACTCGAACGAAATTGTCGTCTGGCCTATAAACCTACTCCGCTCCAGACGGTCTAATTGATTTCGAGCACATACCACACCGGGTGTCGAAAGATAGGAAAAACGATTTATGATCGGGCGGAAATATTTCCACGAAAATCCTGCTTTCTTCGACCATGAAAAAAAGCCAGCTTTCACCGCCAATGGAAATAGATTATAAAGTTCGCACGGTCCTAGCCGAAAGGAAGGAATTTTACTTATGATATTGCTTTTTAAGTGATTACCCTACACCCGTAGCAACTTCCTGGAATCGCTTCCACAACCAGAAGCCGGGAAACACATGGAGTCGGCACCTCGCTTCAGGATCTGGATAGGAATTTTCCGAGATTTTCTTTCGGTGTATATGGAGAAATACATCTACTGCGCTCTACACGGGCAGTTATAATTTTTCCGAAACGAAACCAATCTGTGCTGAAATGTTTGCCCGAAAATGTACCGTGACCGGGGAGGCCATGCCATGCTGGAGTAAAAACCGGGAACTTCGAAAGGAAACTAGTCCTGGATCCACTTAACCACAATATCACACCGAAAAAAAGGGGATACCGTGATTTTTAGTTTATGAACTCCCTGTTCCGTATATCCATTTTTCTTTGGATATGGTGAAAGGATTCGCAATGGTTCGTAGACAATGTGAAGTTGAGGCTCAAGTAAAGGGTGGTGTGCTCTCTTTGAAACAAGTGGTTGCACAATAGAAAATTATGTTTTATGCTTTATATCGTACCCAGAATGGAACTATAGCAACAAAGAGGTTTGTTGTACTTTGAAACACTGTGTCTGTGCGCAAGGATTTAAGTGAAAAATTACTACAATGCACTGCAGTTTCTTTTGTTTGTCATCCATTTACAGGGATAGCAAGGATAATTAACAGCGTGCTACGATGTGTTTATGGTACGGCTATTTCTTTGCTCAATGATTTAGTGGCTCTTATGAGAACGTATCTAAGTATATTTCAGCTGTAGCTAATTAATTCTTCAAAATTAAGTAATGATAGTAGTCAATTTGGTGGAATACAATGCAATAAAGACTATTCAAAGACATTGAAAAGTCAGCTTCATCCCTAAGACAATGATATAATAAATATGAAAATGGTCAAAACAGAACGCAGAAGCCGACATTGTAAAAATAACTATTGACGAGCCCTACAACGTTGGGCCAACGTCGCGCCTTCGTTGTTCCAACGTCGCGGTGACTAATATGCGACATCATTTTAGAGTTGTTTTGATGTTACAGTAACTATACAGCGATCATGCCTCGAACCCAGCATCATTCAGTGGTAACTTGTCAATAGAAGTCGGTTCATCGTGTACAAGCCCTACTACGCTTACTATATGTGCATGCATTAGAGATTTCGTGCATATTTGATAGTATACCATACAGGAAGTGTGTAGAGAATGCAAGAAGAGAGTCAAGTCTTCTACGCTACTCTAATTGGATAGTGGAAGGTTGTAGTCGTAGTTTGTTATTCTAGGATAAAAACTTAAAAACTACCAGACATATAAAATTTTCAAAAACTTTAACATACTATACCTAACAAAAAAAAATGAGATAGAGACAAAAATTTTAAATTATATTGTTTTTAGGTTACAACTTTGGCGATTCTCGTTGGTATCACCCAGCTGGAGGACGCAGTCTTTGGAACTAGACGATTAGAGGTTATCACTGCAGGAGGCCAGGGCTCGATTCAGGCTGTCGCCCCATTGATGATGATGATGATGAACTCACTCAAATAACTTGCCAAAACATAGGCATTACCATATAGTCGCCCAAAATACTTTTAATTCATATTATTTTTAATAAAGTTAGTGAAATATTTACTGGCTCATATTCGTGACAAGAAAACTAATATCTTGTAATTTTTTTTGGCTTAGTATAGTAGTTAAAAATTCAAACAGATTCTTATACTAATTGTTGCATAATTCTTTTTATTCTTTATTCTTTTTATATTCTTTTTTAAATAGGATGAAAATTGTTCACAACAATTTGTAGACGGAGGACTGTTACTTTCGATTTATAGTATTGGTACTCCCGTACCTGCGTATAAATCCATTTGCAACCGCCTATTGTCATTGAATCGTAGCCCTGCGTCTACACTGGCAATTTTTATGGCAATGACAACGGCATGCACAAATTGATAGTGTAGACGCATCAAACGCATATGGCAGTATTGCTTAAAACTTTGCCTTGGCAATCATTGCCATGTCAATTTTGACAGCAACATTGCTAGAAAAGGCATCATTTGACAGAAGTTGGTGTCGTTTGTCAACAGGTAGGAATAAGTTAGTTTTTTTTTGTTTAAATAAGTTGATTATAGAGAAAACCATTGAACTTATCAATAGCTTTTTTAGTGCAATGACTGACATTTTACTTTGCTTCATATCTCAAAACCTCGAATTCACTCGCTCAAATGAAAATTGTCCTGCTATCCAAATGCCCACTCATTGCGACTTAACATTTAATGTAATGGAAATACTGCCATTACCATTGCCAGTGTAGACGCAGGGTAAGATATTATAACTATTACCCCTACACACTCTACCCTAAACAAATCCTAATGGCAAAATGCAATCTTGAGACCAGATTAAACTAGATTTTCTAGAAAAATTTCTAGCACTGCATTTTCACCTTCACGGTCCTCCCCAAAATTTTATTTTCCAAGCCACCACCACCTTTCAGTAGATTGCTCAAATCAACAAACTAAAATTTTGAACTTAATGTCTGAAAAGAGTAAGTCGTAAATAGCGTACAGGACTTCTCAGACGGGCTTTTTTCGGGCTCTGATCAGTGAAAATTCAAAATTTTAGCGTAGCAATTTACACACCATTCCATGTCCATCACAATACTTGTAACTATTTTTACTGGAATAAGTACCACACATTCAGGCCTGATTCACTACTTATCATTGCGGAAAATGGAAATAATCATGACGATTGCACGATCTGTTTTGGTCAGGAATTCGTGACAAGAAAAGGATCTTAAGACAAGAAAATTTAAACAACTGAAAAATAAATTAGAACAGAAGAACTTGTTCACTTACCACCCAATGATGAAATTCGTGCCAACAATATTTTGAAAGATTTGTGATATCTTATGCTCAATTCAATTACAAAAATAGCTATACCTTCTAAACTCAATCCACAAGCATCTATCTATGCAATTATTATTAATCCTTCAGTTCATAAATCTTAACTTAGAATCTCTTCTTAGTGACCGTATAATTTGCCGTAAGTTCATTAAAATACGCAGACAGTAGATTCACTTTGTTTCTTGCAACTCAGATAATCTCAAGAGCAACTCCATTTTCAAAATGTAACTTAGAACAAGTACCAAAAGATACTCCAGTGCCCAGTTATTCGAGAGCATTTGTAAGCACACACACGGTCCTCCTGGCTAATGTCGTCAAAGTGTGAAGATGAAATTAAGTGCCAGTACGATTGGCTCCGAGTCAAGCATCTTAGCTCATAAATCAGACATTGTGCAGTTGCATCCATTTTACTCTTTGCAACCATACCGTATAAAATACGGTTTTCACTCGAATCCGATTTCGTATATGATGCATACGTACGCGGTCGTACAGCAGATTATTGTCGAGATGGAATCCGCCCAGACTTTTAATAATCCCTTACTCAAGACGATACCAAAGATACGAAAAGTATGAGAAAAGAAAGTGATGACCTCCACACAAAAAAAGGACAATCCGGACATGCAGATAACCGAAATATCTCTTAAGGAAGCATATGAATTCAGATGTGCGGCCTATTAATAATCCGCCGTTTAAAACTTTTGACAATTTAAATGGCCTGATAATTTATTATATTGTATGGAAAAAAAATTCCCATAATGTCGTTTTAAGTTAAGTGAAATTATTTATGAACGCTATGTGCGAAGCTGGTTAGCATATTGCGTTTTGTTCGAATCCAATCAGGCAGCTAGTTAATGGGAATATAAACTGAATAAAGTGTCTCTAAAGGACTACTGGTTATAAGTTGATTTTTTCTCCATTATTATGACTGGATGGATTGCTGTAAACATGATATTTTATTGTAATGATTTTTCGCTTGGATTTACTGTGTGAAAAAAATTGAACAGTGGACTATTGTCGAATAGTAGTCTTAGCAGGAATACCATAATCTATCTAATGACAATTTGATTTTAATATTTTTTCAACACTCCTGTACAAATTTGATTCTCCTAAAACTTATTTTTAATACACTTAGATAGAACCTCTTCGACGTATGTTTAGAGTTTCAACTTTTTAGAATTATTCGTGCCGAAAAACAGTGAATAGGCAAATAACCCGTACTGGACTACCGCAGCCAATAATCTTTTAAGGACACAAGTATATAGGCAAAATGAATAGTAGTTTTCATAAAGTTTCAACATAGTAGCGTTAATTTTTCATGAGGTATTGAATTTAAAATAGTTCACTTATTATTAAGAAAATAATAAACTAACCGAAGTAACACGGTTATCGCAACATCACAGTAAGATAACCACTCAAATACACGCCAACATTTAAGCAACGCCTTACTGACCAATTAGTTTAAGGCTTCGGAAATTATGATGAAAAAAATTATTTAATTCCATCGTGTAGCCACCATACTAAAGTAATTCCATAATGAGCGATATCTTACAACTTAACATGAACTTCAAAGTAGTTCATACACAGTACACAAATTTTACTACTCTCAGTAGTAAATTTATTGTCAAATTCATTTATGTATGCAATCTTGTGATTCATACTATTAAATCGGAAATTCACACATAAGTGTTGAAATCAATCGCTAAAAATGTGTAAATTTACTACTTGTGTGGAAGGGCAAATATTTACAATGTGTAAAATTACACACGGTGTGGAAAAATCAAAATGTACTTCAAAAATGTGACGTGTTTATGGTTGCTTATTATTATTATTAATTTATTAATAATATAAATGAATAAGCTTCAAGCGAATGATCGGCAGATGAATTCCTTGACGTATTTTGAAGGGCAAAAGACACAGCAAACGACAATTTAAAAATTCAATGAGCTCAATGAAGACATGATAATTGAGACAAAACCATGATAAAGATCAAAAAGGGTAGAAAGTAAAAAATACTATTCATCTTTATTATATAAATTTAATTTATTTGTTTTAGAGCCACAAACTTTACACACTATAAATATTATCTTGTTTTTAAATTTAAGAACACGTCTTACACAAAACCGCGAAATAAGTGAATTACACAACGAAGCAATCAAGTTCAAACAAAGCACAAAAACAAACTAATACCCTTAAAATATAAAAAATTATATGCAAAATGTGTAATTTTCTACACATTGATCAATTTTACACATTAAATGTGGAAAATTACATGTGATGTTGTAATGTTACTACCCAGTCAGTAAATTTATGAATTAAAAGTGTGAAAATACAAAGTGATAAGAATTAGTATAAATTTTGTTAAATTTAATCAAAATATGTAAATGTAGTACACCACTACAGAATATTTTACTGCTTAGGACAGTTATATTAATTAATTTTTTTACAATGTAGTGAAGATAAGATATTCTGTATTAACACCTATAGATAAAGACAGGATAGATTTATTGATGAACAAAATGCTGCTATACAATTTCAACCTGCATACAACTGTAGCTAAAATTTTGGAGAACGGATTATACAAGAGTTGAAAATGAAATGAATAAAGAATTTGGTATGCATTTTTTATATCAGTTACAAATTCAAGTCACATAATTTGTTAACTCGTTTAAGATTGTCCCTCGAATCATTAATACAAATTAAAGTTAATTTAATTTACTTTAGGTTTAGTTTGACTACAACCAAAATCATTGTGATCATTTGTACCTGGCATTAACGTATTGTGCACGTCTTGGAGGAACATAAAAATCTTTTTTTTAGAACTTATGTGAAATTTTAACAACATTTTAATTTCAATTCAAAATTTTGTAATGTTCTACCGAAAAAAAAATTACAAAACTCTCACCGGAAGAAATATTTGACCTAAATATGCTTCATGAATTTGGAATTCTCAAAGTCCTGTTGAGCCATCAGTGCTCAAAAAATCCTTACAGAACTCTCAGAGCGACCACTAAAAAAAGGAACCTTTTAAAATTAATGAATTTAAGGTTTTTCATATCATACCTACGCGGAATTACCTTGTTCGTTACATCTACACGAATTAGACACATTCCGGTATGTGAAAAAGTAACAAGTAGGATGAGTGTGACTGTAGAGCCACCTAAAAAAGTAAAAAGTGGAAAAACCCCTACGCCGCTATCCTCACATTTATAATGTCGCAATGAGTTAAAACAGGAAAATTTAATTAAAGCTGTATGTTTAGCAAGACGGGCTACAGATATTCCGCATTTCACTCGACATCAACATTTTCCAGTTGAGTTTTATTATTAAAATTTCATCCATGTTTCATCCTTTAATAAATTTTAATTTCCATCTCCGTATCCAAGCCGGAGCATATATAAGTTTTCCACTGGCAGTTTTCTGCGGTGAAAACTCATCTGGCTTCCATACACCCCGGACTTATATGTATAATATGCGAAAAAGGCGAACGGGAGTGAGAGACTACGAATTTGCCAAAAGAAGGTTAAAGGTGGGTATCCGATTCATACATGGTGGTGAGCCTTCATATCCACAAGATGGTTGGAATATTTAGAACCAGGCCTAGAAAGGGGTACGAGGGGGTGCTCTTCAATTGCACACTAGATACATGAGATTTTCCATCCTCTTTGCAGAGCTACTCTACTTTAATTCAACTGTATGGGTTGTAGGGATGGTTGTGTTTCTGCTCATGTTCTATATGATGTCGAGGAGCCTTGTTAATTAGTCAGCCTAACTTATTTTCCTCATAATGAGATAATTAATCCTGGAAGCATCAGATTTCCCAGCACCACTATGATTCCGGGCAACATGAACACTCCAAGGAATACACTTTGGCTTATAATATCGAGGCGTGTATAATATCATGTTGGATTTTATACAAGAAGCACATTTTCAGTCGAGTTTCATTTTTATTTTAGGTTTCATCGTTACGAACACTGGGATCCGATGAACACACCAGTACGAAGACTGTACAACAATCCTTTCATCGTCTTGAGTTATGGACGGGTAAATAAATTTCTTTCTGTAATCGTATCCTTTCTTATAGTCGAAAGGAAGCACTTTACAAACTGTGAGCTTCCAAAAAGCCCATTTATTTCGTCATTTTTTTCACCCTGAAAAGGCGTCTATATACCCAACCCGGTCCTCTTCGTCCTTCATTTCATCCCTTTACAAATTGCAAAGCCGTCCATATTACACATATCCCTTAGTCGAAAACTGTGTATATATGAACTGATCTTTATTGTATGAGACATACTTAAAAGCTAATGCTAATAAAATATTTCTAGCTATAAAGGACCTCTTTCCCATATACTGAAAGTCCGAATACAAAATCGACGTACTCAAGAGATGGAATTGTTATGAATAAAAGCGAAAAAAGGCTTCAATTTGGATCGGATCCAGGAAAATTCTTATTTGAGGGTAGTTCTGGTTGACAGCATTCGGTGGAGTGGATACTTGGATGCGCCGGATTTCAAAACTTTTACGATTTATTTGGCGGATATTCTACGACCTATTTTCATTCCTTAGTCGCCCTGAAGTTTCATAAAATGAGATAAAAAAAAAATCGTTTAAAAAAATGATTCTAAAAAAATTATTTAAAAAGTTATCTTGATTTAGGTGGTGGTTTTAGAATGCAACAATGTAACAAATAGTATTTAATTTACATAGCTGACAAATATTATTTAAAACAGTTCTGTCGTGAGAAGTAAAAGGTCGTATATAGAATTTAAAAATATTTCCTCAATCTATAAGCTTTTCAAATCCTGTGTAATTCCTAAAATCCATATTAATTTTAATTTTTGATTACATATTACACAAAATTGCAAGAAAACTTGTGCAGACTTCATTTCATAAAAAAAGTTTGCATCTTTTTCTTCTCGTTTACATACAAACAGCATTTTCAATTTACGTATAAAATCATCATCTCTATTATACCCTAAAATCTTAACAAGTCAAAATATTTTTTAGGTAGGTATATCTACTAAAAAAAAATAGAATCTCAAAACTCACTATATTGAGTTAGTAAAACAAACTAGATTGCAACACACAAAAAAATTCAATATATATATAAAAAAAATTATATATAAAAAATTAATATCTATAACTACAATTTTGGAGATATTATCACAATTTAAATACAATATTACTTATTCTTTGATTACTTTAAACTCCTACGAGTATTTCGATTTTTTGGCCGAGATGACAGGCAAAGTACTTGAATGCATGCAAAATGGAGCGCATAGATGCGCTTAAATGGCTAGAGTGGTTAGCAATGTGTGAGAGGAGTATGCAGGCTACTTCGGGGGCTTGAAGTGACACATTCACAAGTTAAGTGTCTGTATCTGTTGGCAGAAAAGCGTTTAAGTAGAAAACATACATAAAAGAGGTGAACAGGATAAAATAATAACAAATATTTTATGATGAAAAACTTTAAGGATGGAGAAAGAAAAGGCGAAAAACTGAAAATGTATATATCTCTGGAACTGCTTGTGCTAGAAAGTTTGAAATTAAGTCGGCATATGAATAAAGTTATAAAAGTTCAAAATTTTTGACAATAAAAAAATTTTCCAGAATTTTTAGTTGTTTTAATGAGACTCCTTAACTCTCTGGTTATGAAAATATCGACATAATTTATACTTGGAACGACTATATGGAAAGTTTGATTATGAAAATTAATAGATAGATTAATAGATAGAGCAAATAGATATTAATACTGCGAAAAATGAATGAATGTTGTAAATATTCTAATGTAAACTTTTATTTATACTGTGGATCTGGGTCGTTAGGGCATCACAAACTTCTCATAATGCTGTTTTGGGGAGTAATTAGTTACACAGGTAGTTTTGAGAGGATTGCAATGTTGTTGTTTTGAAGCCAAGTGTTTGCGCTGCGCCGCGCCCCTTTCTAAAACTAAAACTAACTTTATATATGAAAAAATGCGAAGAAAAAGTACAAATCTTGCCGTTTACTTTCTGTCAAATTTAAACACATCTCGAAAAAAATCAAGTAGCAAAATCAACAAGATATCCCATGCATTTAAAAGAATTTAAAAAAACTTTCTATCGTTTTAAACTTTTTTTTTAAACTAATACGAGAGTTATTTTTAAATTTTTTTTTTTTTTTTTCTAATTAAGAATACATACACACCTACATATATTTATTGAACTGTTAAGTATTACATAGATTAGTTGCTGTTTAGAATGAAATTCAAGATAAAAATCTATCTAAAATAGTTCAAAATTTACAGATTGATAGTAATGCCAAAAATTTAAATTATTGTCTCTGAACATTCTATTTTATATTCCATTGCAAAGAATCATAAAATTGCACAAATTTAAAATTACACCAATTTAACACGTTGAATGCCATGGGGGTGGGGTCACCGGCGGCCGTGACCGGCACAGAAATTTTGACCCTTTAAATAGCATTGTCAAAATTTTTGACAAAAAGTGTGGCACGCAAAGTGTTAAAATTACACCAATTCAAATTACACCAATTCAAATTACACCAATTTAAATTTTTTGAAACGTTTGAATGTCAAAAAATTTTGACCAAGGCGAAGTAAACGAACACAACTTCAAAAGAGTTATTAAACAATGTCAAGGAAGAAATGCGGCTTTGAAATTGTTTGGGAAATTATATGTTCTTATTATTACAATTTTTAGTTTATTTTTTGATTTAGCATTTACTCCGCAATTTTTTGAAGAAGAAAAAAGTAAAGGATAATATCAAAATTTTTATTTCCTTAAAATTTGTTACTAATCCTTTTATATTACAAAGGGATGTCGAGTATTTCCGGGAAAAAAATTTCAAATATTAAAAACTGTTTATAAAATAATCGTATTTTTGCCATATTTTCAAAAATAATTTTTTAATAAAAATTCTTCAAGTATTTCAATTACAATAAAGTTTTTATAGAAAAAAGTTATTTAATAACTACAAACATATGTTAATTTATGAACCGTATTATAATTTTATTACAATGATTACATTTTATGGTAAGATGTCATTACTTTCTGGAAAAAGTAATAATAATAATGTTCACTACAGATGTGGCATTTACTCCATTTTTCAGCAGACGGGAGATATGACGAAATTCGTGAAAATAAATGCACACCTTACGATTTAATGCCCATATTTTTGGGACTCTGCGCGAAAATAGATATATTTTTCAATTTAATTTTTTTGTGAGATCAATTTAATCCTTACACCTCCTACCCCGTCTCCCCTCCTCACCACTTCCATTCTCCCAAAAAAAAAATTATATTCGACCTAGTATTTAATTCCATGAATTTTCGGATATTTCTTAGGATGGTTCCACACTGAAAGAGCAAACCTGTTTTTGTCTAACACGTTTTTGATTAAAAATGTTTTTACACTTTCAATGTACCTACGACCAGGCTAAGCTCCAAATCTTGAAAGAAATTCGTGGTATCAATATTTTTTCACAATATTTACGTATTAACATAATAAAGTAAATTCGAATTTTTATCGATTTTCGTAAACTACTGCGAAGTTGTGCCCATGGTTAATAAATTGAAATTAGAAGCAAACGCCATTTATTTACCTTTCAAAAGGCAGAGAACACAACAACAAATATTATTTCGTCTAGTTCTTGGATTTGCTAATAAATGCGAGTTGATAGTGCGGAACGAATTCGAGTTATGGCATCATTTAAATATTATACGAGTAAATATAATTTTTTTGTCACTTAACTAAACCTTTTCATAATTTACATCGCCTTGCAAATACCACGACTAAAGAAACTGGTTTAACTTAATCAAACTTGGTAACTTTACCTTTCCAGGTAACCGAAATCTTCTAAACCATTTTGGGGACAAAACTCTCCAACAGTTAGTGAATATTTCCTGATATGTTTCTTCCGAAAACGGTTTGGATTATTTTTGTTCTTTATGTATGTAAGCAAAAAGAAAAATACTGAAATATCTGAATCTGTTTTATAGGAACCCATAAATCAACGCATGTATTTCGACCATTTTGCAAGAATCGAACCTCTCAAAGATGTGCTCCAACTGAATCAATAATCGATTGTTCAGTTCCACATGATAAACTCTTCTAGAAAATTTGAACTTACGTAACCTACCCATAAATTTCGGTCTAGTCAAAAACACAAGCACACACTCCTCCCAACTAAAGTCAACTAACAGTCATAAATTAACTTTTTAGGGGAGAAACCATGCTGGTCCGTCCATACGGATGCCATGTTGCTACACTCACGGTATTGAGCTGAACGGAAAAAAAATCCCCATATACAACTCGCTACTCTATCGACTGACCCAATTTATTTCAGTATTTGGGGAAAAAAACACGAAGAATCGAATCAACCGATCCCATGTCATTGATTGGGGTCTGTATAATGACGCACCCACTATCGAGGATATTTCAAAGCTTCTCGAATCGAACGGATTTCAGTTCTTGCGCTCTCAAAAGACGGAATTCCGACGGCAAAGAATGCACTCGAAGAAACCATTCGACGATGTATAAAAGTCACATAAGATCCGCCGTCACGTGACTCCCGTAATCATCATCCGAATGACACTCGTCGGCAATTTCTCATCTCCTTCCAGATCTCTTCGACCAATTTACGCACCGTTTCTCGAATTTACGATTTGTTTTGATGGCTTTACGATTATGGCCCGTTTACACAGCATAAAATAACATAAAATTTGCCATAAACTGACGG
This sequence comes from Beris chalybata, assembly GCA_949128065.1. Lineage (NCBI taxonomy): Eukaryota > Metazoa > Arthropoda > Insecta > Diptera > Stratiomyidae > Beris > Beris chalybata. The sequence continues at coordinate 140,323,907 of OX421894.1, forward strand.
GGTTTCCAGTTACTGCTCGATTGAGAGGAATCTTCGACAAGTACGGGAAGAACAATTTATGGAGACCCAATTTGAGGAGTTATTCTTCCTTCGGGTCTTCTGCATATCGGGTCCCAGGTCTTGTTGAAAATCTGTTCGCCGTCCTCAACACTCAGACGAAAAGAATCGGTAATAAGTTTTATGTTGGCCATATAAAAACGATGCTGACGATATGTGGCTTCTGATGGAGTACCGCAGGAGTCCATTCAGACTACCCAACTGCTTTACCTATGGCATTTTTTTTTTTATTTTTTAAATGGTAGCGAAACAACAATATGTGATGCATGCAGGGCAGAATGTTTGCATATCGACTAAAAAATAGGAACAACTGCATGTCAGAAGGTCTTTCTTATGTCTCTACCGAATTGGACAATAGACCGAAATGTTACATTTTATGATTTACGAGCGCAATAAAATTTATGCAAAAATTGTAAGAAATTTTGAGAAAATATTCTCGATTTGACCCACTTTAAATATGACGGTTCGCTACCTTTGTTTTAGGCATATCTTTTAGTTATGGACCGGTCATATTTTATATTTCTATTATTTTTCTTAGTGTCATGGTGGGCTAAATCTTAAGACGTTTTCGGAGTCTAACAATAGGGAAATGTTTTGAAAGATGTTTTGCATTTCGTGACGGGGCACTTTAGTTTAAAAACAATTGAGTAGTCGCGCGACTTTTTTTTTATCAATGTTTCTTTAGACAAAATAAATTGATGGGAAAAAAGTGATACAGAACCATATGTGAAAACCGGACTCATTTCCTAGGCTGTTACCTCAAAATTCGACTGCATCATATTCTGACTACAGCAATATTATGAATATTGTTGGAAGCTAGATAGATGCTCTGTTTGTGCAATAATAAATCGTACCCGCACAGTTCTACAAATTGTATCTTATAATTAAATCCTAGAATTGTTTTAATTACTAAATAGATCAATTGAAAATAGCGTCCAAATTCATCAATATGGGCATCAATTAAAATAAACGAACGACTAATTTTTGTTAAAGTCCAGGACTTAGGTGCGTGTTCAAAATTCAAATTTAGGCAAGAAATGTAGTTTATTTTGTCATTAATACATAGTAAAGAAAATCTATTGAATTTTACATCTTTTGGATAGTAGACAAATATGCCACAAGTTTTCAAGTAAATTTACAAATTTTTTACAACATTAAATGTTGGCAACTAATTACCAACAAGGGATATTGTAAATTTACATGTTTCAAAACTACTTACATTTCCCCTGTAAAATTAAAATTCGGAAATGTAATATATACATACATGGCTTTGTAAAATTACTTGCTTAAAGTAGTAAACATAAATTACATGGCATATGTAATTTGGAAGTTTAAATTACCTTTATTGAAGTAATTCATAATATGTAACTTTTCACTGAAAGGGAATATTGTACAAGTAGACCCATTTAAAACTACATTACGATTTGTAAATTTAATTTCATATGAGTTAATTTAAATCGATAGCTTAAGAACTATACAATATAATTCTAAGATTTTGGGGAACGAAAACTTCCACGATCACTGTTTTTTAATATGGTTTTTACAAACACTTAAACAGTAAAATGAGAACACACTTATCTGTAATAAATAAATGAGGCAATTTTTTTCCAAATAAAAAAGAACGAAATTTTATATCCAAAACAATTTTTTTATTTATCAAAAATATAAATTAATAAAATTATAAAAGTGAACATTTCGTTGTAAATAAGATGATGTATAATATAGCATTTAACCAAATCAGGCAGTTATCACTTACTTATTATAAGAAAAACTAATCGCGATGATTACTTCACAAAATCCGTACAAGAACTGATAAATCGACGCACGATTGCATCATCTTTCTTTGCTTACAGCATCTCTAGATGTAAAATTCCATTGTAGTATGTATGTACTGACTGCAACTTCGGACATTAGTTTCATGTTTTACATGGAATAATTTTATTTATACATGTTTGGAAATGTAGTTTTCCGTACAAGTATTTGTAATTTGTATTTTTATGTAGTTTTACATAATATTTCATGTAAAGAACTTAATTACATAATAGTAATAGTGTTTATACATGAACAAGGTAATTTTTCCTAAGATATGGGGATAATTTTATTATATTAAAATTTGTAAGATTACAAATAATTTTTACTGTTTAGATAATAGATCTCTCTGGTATGATACAGCGGTCTCACAGCGTGCATAATTTCACCACTGACATTCTGATCGATGTAAGACTACTGTGCCATGCTAGATATAGATAATTTTATTACGCCATTTTTCACGTATACAAATAAGAACACCATCCAGTAATTTTACGCAGAACTAGAGTTAATCAATAATAATATGTGTAAGAATACACGACGCCATTAAATTTTGCACAACTTCATTGAGACTTACGTATTTTAATGTAATTTTTACAGAAGTTACAACATTTACATGAATAGCAAATAATCACATTAATTCCTTAAATTTACGTTCTAATTGTAAAATTCATCAACCGTACAGTAAGAAGTGGTTTACACAAACTAGTACGTTTGCTGAAATTTTTTACTGTGTACGATATTTATCGTTCCAATTACACGAGAAAAATCAAATTTGATTGTTGTAAGTTTAATGTAAAAATTTTTAAGGGTCGCCACCGAAAAGCATGATCGCAATTTTTAAAAATAATACATTTTTATATGTGTGGAAGAGTTTTAGATGTTTCTTCAATTTTTTACAGTGGTTTGTGTTATGTATGGTAAGTTTTCAAGACAAATTCAATACCTCTTTCAAAATTTTTGGGTTCTAGGTTTTTCATATTCCTCATATGTTAATCGCGGTAATCGGTAGAATCTCAAAAGAGTAAGGTAATTTGGCTCTCTAACCAACTCAAACATACTTTTTATTTAAAACTAATTTGTAGTAAGATTTTCACAACCTTTCTAACCGAACTCTCGAGATATAGTGTGTTCCAGAATATGAATTCTCAAATTCTTAAGGACTTGTGTATGAGGAAATACAGAAGTATTAAATTTTTACATATTATTGTTGGAAAGTTAACTCAAGCAAAAATCTAAATTCCTTGCTTGACACATTCAGAAGATAAAAGCAAAATTTCGTAAAAAAATTTCTACGTTCGTATAGGCAGGCATATATCGCACATTTTGGCACACCAGTGAAAAACAGACCTTGCCTCATACCCTTTCCCGACATTTTAAACAAACTGAACGTTAATAATAAAAAAACAAAATTATATCTTTTACACAACACTCTATAAATTTCCGGCCGCTCAATATTGTTTCGTATCATAAATCATGGCTGCATTTGCGTACGAATATATGCACACCCGGTGCACTAAACTGGACAGATTCTAGGGATGCAGGCATGCACCAGGAAACATAACTGCACACATGACTACATGGTTTCGACCATTTCGATGTCTCTAATGCACCGTCATGGGCAGCAAGTCAAACTGGTAAGTGCATTTCCAAATAATTTCATTTTTAAAGCGTTCGGCAGCGATCTATAGGGCGCCATCCGAACTCTACACCGAACCAGAAAAGGTACTATACCCGATATAATGTATGGCCGATGGAAGCTTAGCTGTACTCCGTAAAGCCTGAAACGCCGTATAGGAAAAAATATAGGTACGTTGCCTTGCATCCTATAGCCACGCACATTTTACCTCCCTTGCCCCGGGATTGGAGCCAAAAATTTATAAATTTGCACAGGAAACTCATCCATGTGGCTGGACATGGAAGATTTATGAATTGATCATGTCTCCTACAACCGGCGTGCCACTACCATCTACCGAACTATCTGTAATAGATGCATATGCATATCGCATCTATGTCGAACCCCTCATGGCCGCACATGTGATATAAGTAGATGTGAGCAAAGTCCTCGCCCTCCCGGTACCTTTGCGATGTCAACCCGATAGCATGCCTTCCATGGCGTATCTATGCCGGACGCACTTGAGTCCTTGTGTGTGGCCTCGCCAAATAACAAGCTCCCTGGCCGTTGCATTGTTTTAAATGAATTTTCATATTTTCCGTGATGGACATGATGCCATGCATCAAAATTTCAAATAATCAATACCGTCCGGTTATTTGAACAAAGTGAGATACTATCCGTACTATGGAAATTTATTCACGCCCCATCAAGCTGTCCGAAGCATCTCACAAAAATTGCAGTTTAATTACAAAGCTGACAATATCGGGGCCAATCGATCGATTTAGGGAAATCCCGATGGAAAATTTCGATAAGGATATCGAGCAGTTTACTGTTTTGAATAGAATTTAATTACTTTGTGTGTTTTGCTTGGAGACTTCGCTATCAGCAATACCATCGTCCCTGTGCATCTTCGGAACATCCATCAGTCGGTATCGTATCTTAAGGCCCATTAAAATTCCATAAATCATCAACACCACGAATTATGCGCATAAAAACACAACTAAACGCATAGTAAACATTCCAGCAACAACACCTCATAACTCCCAGGCCATAATTTGTACTTTTGATTAATTAGAGCAACAAATCACACACTACATCACCTAGCAGCAAATTGTTGCACTGCTTATCAAATCTTTCGATCATTTTATCGCCAAATTATCGAACAATAAAATTAGCTGGCGGAAATTTAATGTTGGCCGATACGCCCCGGAGCGAGTGAAGTCCATCTTCCTCGAGCGTTCGCCGATGGAATTTGATTAGTCGAGGAGACAACACACCAGACCGCATTTCCCTTTAACTTCGTTTTTAAAGTCATAATATCGCGGTGTATACCTGAGCGGTGCATAAAGGTGTGCACAGTGCTCCACCTAACAATCAGATAAATGTGCATGACTTTCGCACATTTCGAGCATTTGTTGATTTCTAGCCGCCCGGTAATTGCCGCTAAGCCCACAGGCGTACAATTACTCTTGCAGCTATTATCTTGTTGCAGCGATTGTTGATGTTGTTTGTTGTTGGTGAAGTTGTTCGTACGACTATTTGTACGCGACGGTTTGTCCGACTAGGCCGCGCAATTGAGGTGAACAGTTGTTGAGATCCGCGGCCGCCCTCGTTTAATCGCGTCCATTTCGCTGTAAAGCTAGTCGAGTAGGTAACTATACAACTAACAGGTACATAACTCTACTTACAGGTACAAGTAGGTGATCGTATTCGCATTGTTTGCTCGTTACGATGAAACTGATAGGTGTACTCGTATGTTGCGCTTAACTTATTTCATTTTGCGGGGCGGAATGCGCACGCAGCCTGGACAGCAGGTGCAATTATTTTTCGTTTTGAGGAGTAGCATGTGGGCAAGTATCGGAAAAAAACCGTTTTGAAAGTTGACAGCAATTAGTTTTTCAGGTGACGCCATGGGAAATGTAGAGTTGGACGGACTTCCCGAGAAATTGGGACGGTTCGTTTGGTTCTGAAATAAAATAAATAAAATAAATAAAACAAATAAAATAAATAAAATAAATAAAATAAATAAAATAAATAAAATAAATAAAATAAATAAAATAAATAAAATAAATAAAATAAATAAAATAAATAAAATAAATAAAATAAATAAAATAAATAAAATAAATAAAATAAATAAAATAAATAAAATAAATAAAATAAATAAAATAAATAAAATAAATAAAATAAATAAAATAAATAAAATAAATAAAATAAATAAAATAAATAAAATAAATAAAATAAATAAAATAAATAAAATAAATAAAATAAATAAAATAAATAAAATAAATAAAATAAATAAAATAAATAAAATAAATAAAATAAATAAAATAAATAAAATAAATCAAATAAATCAAATAAATCAAATAAATCAAATAAATCAAATAAATAAAATAAATAAAATAAATAAAATAAATAAAATAAATAAAATAAATAAAATAAATAAAATAAATAAAATAAATAAAATAAATAAAATAAATAAAATAAATAAAATAAATAAAATAAGTAAAATAAGTAAAATAAATAAAATAAGTAAAATAAGTAAAAAAAATAAAATAAATAAAATAAATAAAATAAATAAAATAAATAAAATAAATAAAATAAATAAAATAAATAAAATAAATAAAATAAATAAAATAAATAAAATAAGTAAAATAAGTAAAATAAATAAAATAAGTAAAATAAGTAAAAAAAATAAAATAAATAAAATAAAAAAAATAAATAAAATAAATAAAATAAGTAAAATAAATAAAATTAATAAAAAAAATAAAAAAATAAAATAAATAGAATAAATAAAATAAAAAAAATATATAAAAGAAAATTAGGTACACAAAAAAATTTCAGTCGATCCCGCGTATTCGCCGTTCGCGGTATGCAATCTCGTTTGAAAAACCGGAGCTTGCTTTGAGGTTTTTTATTATATAATAATTACTTAAAATCGATTCAGTAAGGGTTATGTGGGTTTAGTTTAACTTAAATCAATATTTGTTGGCTAGATTTTTGTTGACATTGAAAACATGCTTGTAGTCAAAATGCAGCAAATAGGAAAGATTTGACAGGTTAGTAGAGCTGGGATCGCAGCTACAAAATTTATGGGAATATCAACATTTTTTGTAGAACATGTTTACTTTGAGATAAAAAAAATCGTACTCAACTGGTCCCGACCCAATGGCGATCTGCTCTTTAACACGTTGAATGCCATGGGGAAATTTTGACCCTTTAAATAGCATTGTCAAAATTTTTGACAAAAAGAGTGGCACGCAGTGTTAATTGAGTTTTAAACTTTCATGTGGGATACATCAAATAAGCTAAACGATTTTAGTTAGGGTAAAATAAGTATCTACAAGTTGCACGTTTTTGGAAGGAAAAACATTTACAACAACATAGTGTTCAAATCCCAATAGTTTTCAGGAAAAGATAGTTAAAGGAATTCATAGGTAGGGTGAAATTAGCGAACCACTTCGGGTTCGGATTAACGGACAAATATTAGACATACCTCAAAACCAACAATCATTCGATATGTAACTAAACACGGTCGAATATTCGACATGAATTTGCTTCCTGTGAACATGTTGCGGAAAGTTTAGTAATATCTAAAAAAAAGTCGTCACTAAAATACAAGATGGTTATCGTGCGTTGCGTGTCACATGACTACGCCAAAATATTCGACAACGAAAAACTATGCTTCCTCTGAAAAAGGCACCGAATATTTTCATATTCAAATTTTTCACATCACGCGATCACAGCTGATAGCACAGAACGCTTCAACGAAAAGGAAGCGATAGCGTTCGCAGATTATGACTTTGGGAAATGCCGTCCATAGCGCGTTGTTTTTTTTTTTTTTTTTTGCTTCCAATCGTCCCGCAAAAGTACACACGTAAAACGTGACGTTACGCTGAAAAGTCGTTTAAAAGGTAAACGAAGTAAGACGCTGCGATAACGCTTACGGACTGCGAAGCATCAGTTGGGTGAGCTACCGTCAGCGCAAAGACACCCCCGTGTGCCCCCGTGTTCCTGGCCAAGACCAAGGCGGAGGTAGGTTCCTCCTTTGAATCGAATCCAAAAGACGCTCGGATCGCCAACATAACGACAAAATTACCGGCAAACTTACGTAGACCACGTAATAAAGCACGTTGTCGCCGGATCACAAGCAACCGAATCGCATGGACAAAATGCAAAATGCATGCGGAACCCGCAATTTATGGGAATTTTATTAAGTGACTTAACAAATGGCTCCGATATGCATCGCAGTGTTGAACATGGCCGGCCGCCGGACCTTTCCACTTTCTTTTTGCATTCGATTTTGCATAAATGATTGATGAATTGTGTGATTGAAGCGCCGGTTTATTGGTCTGGCCGTCTGTCCCGCTTGCTAGCGCTCTGCGGTGGCGAAGCGATAGTATCGCGGGTGCGCTTCAATGTCCCGCTTGCCGCCTCCTCGGCCTTTACTGCACAGCCTTTTATACGTTTCGAGCCTCTAACTAATTTATGGCTAAACGGCTGAATAATGAGCCCCGGTCTTATTTATGACAGCCAATTTATGCAGGCCCGAGACTGAGTCTTTGGGTCAGTGGGATAAGAAATAAGAATGAATGCGCGCAGCAACATACTGCATAATTCATTTCACTTTTAGTTCGCTTTAGTGGAAATTATTATTTTCAGATAAAATTTTAATTGAGTCGTTTCGGATCCGTAGTGGTGTTATTGCCGGTATGAGCGACATAACTGGTATTGGAAATTGGCAAGAAACGATGCAAATTGCTTATGGTAAAAGAGTGTTATAAATTTTGCTCTGAGGTAGGATGGAACTTTAAACATCTACCTGTATATAGGCCTAGGTATTTTGACATCGTGTACATTTTCGCCCTTAGAGATTTGACCAAAATAAATTAGAGAAAATAATTTTTGCTTAAAAATGAAGTAAATTCAAATTAAAAAAAAATTAAAAAAAGGCTATTACAAAAAAATGTGAGATTATTGTCTGACCTGCGTTCAAAAAAGGAGATAATGTGACTAACAAACCATTTAAACGATGAGTTAAATAATTTTAGTGGGTATACTTTTTTCCATCCCCCTTTTAAGTTAGGGAGGGAAGGTCCTTTTACAGGTCTGCGCTTACAAATAGGTCTATCTATACTTTGCTCATCGCCTTCTCCTTAAGAAGCCGTAATCAGTTTAAACAGAAATTCCAATTTGGTTTGCGAAGGAGAGGTCTATCTATTTTACGAATTTCGTCATATTTCTTAGGTTTTTTTGTGATATCGAATTTGTTTTACTTTCACCAGCTCCTTATATAAATCTTGAATTTTTTCGAATATTTTTTTATATATAATTCCTAAGGGAATGTATCTATAATCTAATCTAAGGGAGTGTAAAAGAGTTGTATACGTTTTAGTGAATTCTAACATATCTCAGAATTATCCCTTCCAAATTTAACGTAATCGATGTTTTTACTTTCATCGCGTAAGAAACTTTTTCAGATATTTTTTGATATTCGTCCCCCAAGGAGGTGTGAAAGGACTTTATAAATTTCAGTGAATTTTGCCATATGTTTTAGGTCAGAACTTATATTGAATTTGAGTGTGCTACTCTACAATTGTATAGAAAACTATGCATGGCTATTATATTGATAAAATAAGCTTACCCCTTTATCTGGGAAATACCAATGCATTTTTCAAATCGACTCAATCCGAAATTAAGTTAAGTATTAGATATAAAATTTTGGACTACAATATTTTCTCTTAATTAATTTATTTTTCTTATTTTTTCGGTATTGAACCCCTAAGGCGGTGTAAAGTTGTTGAGTACTTTTTCACGAATTTCGTTATATTTTCTAGGTGTAATGGAATATCGAATTCACTTTCATTTCTAAATGCTGCAAATATAATCGGGGAAAACGATTTAATCATTTTTCAAATTTAAAACCTCGGGGGTGGTATTGTGTTCTCAAGTTTTCACGAATTCCGACAAATCTTTTAGGTTTAATGAGATCGAAATTGCTTTTACTTACACTCTAGGAGCAACATTATATTTATTTCGTCAATATACGAAAGATTGATAAAATTCGAATACGGCAGACGTTCTAAAGATAATATAACAATTTTTTTAAATATTTACTTTACAGCTTAAATACTAGTAGCATTTAAAAAAAAAATGCTTTATTATTAAAAAATAATAAAGTAAAATTCTGAACGATATCAAAACAAATTTTAAGTTGAAGTTAACTCCCTTGAGTTATCGTGATTTTAGTCGTATTTCTTAGCATTGGTTTTTCGAAAATCTGTGTGCAGCTACTCGAGGGAGTACTTGATTTTAATTATCTTGTCGATATTTTTAAATAGCGAAAAATTATAGTATTTGACACACATATACGAATCCAATAATTGAGTTAGATTTTTTCTGAAAGTGATTGATGAACATTTCAAGCAGTTCTCTGTAGAGGCTGTACGAATCTTCACTCGAATTTTCTTCATACCACTCTGTATTCAATTTCGATGGTCACACTGTGTCAATTCTACTCAATAGAAAATTTCAAAACAGTATTGTGACCAAACTATCCGTCCGAAGTGGTTAAAAAAATTAGAAACCTGCACTGAACGTTCTGGATGATGTACAACTAAGTTATAGTAAGTAAAATGGCAACATGTTAAAAAAAAATTCATAAGGAAATGGAAAATTAAAAAAAACACACTATGATAGCTTTGCCAATGTTCAATATTTTATCATAAAATTATGGGGTTTTCATTTTTTAGATAAGTTGCTTCTGGAAAAAAAGCATAGTGCTCGTTTCCAAAGAGGTATTTATGCCGACATATGAAGAGGGTCCATTTTACGCCCAAATTTTGGCGTCGAGTCGATTCTACCCGTGTGACCGCGAAGGAATACATATACTTTTCTGGAATTTTACGAAAATTTATTTGTGTCTTAAATTTATGTCTTGAATTCGAATAATTCTCTTCAGCTACTTTGCTTTTCTTCGAATAGTAAAAAAACACACTGAGAAATCTCCATAAACCCACTAAAAACGCTCCCTTATCATAACCAATCAGTGTATGATCGACTAATGATTTTGATATCTAGCTTTAGAAACGCGTTTGAAGGATGATTATTATAAATATAATTAAATTTCCGTAAATGTTATGCCATACGCTCAAAAGGCTTGGTTCTTCTAAGACGACGGATGTTGTTGTCGATATAGAGGACAGTTTTTATCTCAGTGTTTGCAGCAACTAATCCGATTCGTAAGTCGCGATGTAGATCCTCATTTCGAACGTACCACGGAGTATTTACTATTCCACGTAGGACTTTGTTCTGAAATGTTTGAACTATTTCAGCATTAGTTTCCTTAGTGCACCGCCATAATTGGATGCCGTAAGACAGTTGCAATATCTACTTATATATCAGAATTTTATTATATGTTGATCTGCTCAGATTTTCGTCCTAGCAGCCAATATAATTTTAGATTTAGCTCCTGTTTCTTCTTTTTTATATGTTCTTTCCATTTCAGTTTGGCATTTAAATTCATTCCCAAATATTTAGCAATATTCGAATATGGAACAATTAAATTATTAAAAAATATGGGAAGAGCTCTGTAGTCTTTTTTTTATGCAAAATTGATATGTGTTGACTTTGTCTCATTGAGTTTAATCCACCACCGTTGCGCCCAGATTTTTATTTTATCAACCCCACATTGAAGTTTCGTTGTAATATAATTATATCTCCATATAATTTCTTATTCATTGCTTTTTGGACAGAATCATTTGTGGTGAGCTCAGCAAAGATCTAAAAGAACAAAATCTATATATTGAAATCTTAGGTTGTAAGTTATATATTTGGCACATATTATTAAAAAAAAAAAATCAGAACCTCTTGCTTTCAAGCTTTATTAGCTTGGTCCTTCCTACGAAATTTCATGGACATCCATGTATGCGCCACCCCTACAAATTAAATTGCTGTTTTAAATTCTTTTAAGTAAAAATCTAGTCTGCTAAAAATGTAAAAGATACTTACCTATGCCTTATACTGACATAAAAAGATTATAAAAAAATACAATTAAGATTTAAATTTCGTGTAATTACAAAAAAACAATATATGAAGTATTTTTAATTGCATTGGTCATAGTATGCAGCACGAATGCCTCTAGAACCACCGCACAAATTCCAATTTACTTTGCTTGAAAATTGCATACCCAAAGTCGTTCAAAAAATTTTACCGACGGCAAGTTGGTCGAACTCGAAAGAGCGCAAGTTCGCGTTTCAGGTTTGCACGCTGCCCGTGCAGCAGCATCCAAAACAACACCACGTGGTTGCAGTTGCTTCCAACTTAGTCGCTTTTCGCTTACGTTTCAGCGTAGCGTTCGTCCATATGCCGCAGAGTTCACAGTCGCCATCCCAGCGTTCTTCCGAGTAATTAGAAAGCTTCCCGCTTTTGAAACAATCTCGGCTCCAGTTTTGTTGGATTCAAGCGTTCTCAAGTTCACTTAATTCCTCGTTTTAAAGGAAACTTTGCAAGAAGGAATTGATTGGAACGCCAAAAGGAGACCGGGGGTGGCAAATTACAAAAGCGCCCAGTCAGGAGTGCCTTCCTCATTTTCGCAATTACACACAAAACCGGGTCTTATTTCGCACCAACCGCAATAAATCTTCGCTTCTTTGCCATTTTTCCCCGTATATTTCACCTTTTCCTTGGCCTTATTTCCTTTCGAAGAATCCCGAAACCGGGGAGTTGGGCGGAGGATTTTTTGGTCGTCCCGTGATAAATGTGAAGGTCCCGGAATTTATTTCCCACGCCATCATAAATCTCACTTATGTCCCGATGCTGATTATAAACGCTGCCTCTGCCTAGGTACCACGATCCTTCCGCCGGCCGAAGAAAACCCGACTCCTTTTTTGATCAGTTGATTGCGCAGAAACTTATTGAACGGGAAATCTGTCATGCAGGCGAGCACACTGAATCAGAATCGAAGGGTTAATGGCAACACCACCGATCACATTCATCACTTGAGACTCGACTACGTAAAAGAAAGAAAAAAAGTACAAAACAACAACAACGAGAGGGAAAATAAACGACACCGAACAACAGGAAACACCGATAAAAAAGAAATGGAAGAACTTTCACCATTTCCCCATCATCGTCATGGCAGCGATTCGGCCAAAATGCTTTATGGCCGCCCGAAGGAGAACGCACACTTGAAGACGACGCCATAAGAAATTCGGTCTCGTCCCTCCGCCGCCCGTGATCGAAAAAAAAAACAACTTTACGCATACGAAACCGAAGCACACTAACACCAACCCGCTCCGTACTCCCGCACGCAGTTCATAAATCATTTCGGATTCGGCCTGCTCTCCAGTCACTCAAACGCGCTCCGCTCTTCTCACGGGCTCGAAATGCTTTATGGCCGCTTTCCTTCCCACTTGCGCACTTGACTCCATCCGTGGTCCAGCCTCTTCCCACGAATGCTTTATGGCCGCGGCCAATGCTTTATTGCTGCCATTGTGCTCCAGCTGGGCTGCGTGTGACGGCCATAAACTAACTAGCAAGTGTAATAAGGACAGGCAACAGGCCATAAGTCTCCGCCTTTACGACTTTTCCCACCTTGCAGGGGAAAATCGCGCGTCTTCCCTACTTTTTTCCGTTACCTTTTTGTCGTTTCTCCGACCCGGAAAAGTCCGTTTTCCGTCCTTTCCTCCACGCACACCATCGAAAAAGTGCGCGCCTCGTTTGTGTCGCGGCAGTAAACCACTCGCAGATCCACGTGGTTGCGATTAATGGCCGTTGGAGGAAGGAAGATGGCTGATGTATTTACGAGAGATGGTCGACTTTATTTTGACTTGTTTATGGGCGTAAACAAAATGTAAAAGGATGCAATGGCGTTGTGTTGGTGGAGAGAGGCGATGAGCGTGCTCTCGGCTAGTGTGAAGTTTGCTCGGCGTGAGCTTGGAAGCTTTGACTTTGAATCAAAAGCGACGGTGGTGTGTGTGCCTGGCGGTAAGTGTGCGATTCGCCTGTGAACTTGAAAAGTGCGCGTCATATTTATGAGGACACGAGCAGTGTTTATTGTCGCAGCGGCGACTCAGGGAAACTCGATCTTTTGACAAATACGTCGGCCATGGCTGAAAAATTCCTTGGCAGGGAGACTAATGATTTTTCTCAGCTTGGTGGCCGTTAAATGTGATATTAATTAATTGGACACTTAATTTAATGACATTTTTGTAGTTTGGGTTTATTTCGTTCTTTTTGTGATAAATTGCCATCCGCCAAGCTGCGACATAGTGATTATTATTATGAACCAATAGTTTGTCCGTGTAATTCGTTTAACTTGCGATAAATTTCATTCATTCGCTGGATTTTTGCCCTTGATTTGATCTTTTTTCTTTTCCAGTTTTAAATGGACCCATGAGATATTAGCGGGATCTACTCAATTTTAAGATACAAGGTTAATTCTTCCATTTTTCAATCAGACCTTGGATTCTTCGAGAAAATTTTCTTTGATTCAGTTTGCAACATTACGGACAACCCTTTGTCGATCTAAGATTTTCCACCTCACATAGTGGTTGGTTTTCGGGAGACAGGTTATTTGTATGTATTCATGTATGACTGAGAAGTATCTTATTTATCTGATGGAAAATGTAGGGTAAACTCGGGATAGTTGCCCCTGGGGATAGATGCCCCAATTCTAAAAGATCCAACTTTCATAAGCAAAATCACATCAAACATTGTAATATGGTGTATTGCGACCTCTCGTGTATGCCCATTCTGAATGACGACAACTTTCATTTGAAGCCAAAGTATTATATTTTTCCAGTTCATGAATATTCTCAATCCAATCTTAAATACTGCTCCTTGATTTTACCTTTATGATTTGTTTATCCTCTAATTGCTTCTCTTACATATTTGTAAGTTATTTAGTCAATCTTGAATTAACACCTTAGCTGTAAGTTGCTTGAATTAATTCCTTATTTCTTTTCTTATTTTGCTTTGTTCATTATTTTAAATCTTTTAAAATTTTACTTAAACTCACTTGAAGTAATTATACAACAATTGTAACCGACGTGCCCTCAGGGTTTGGCCGAAATATTGATGGGTTTCATTATTCATAATGGAACCACATCTTGAAATTAATAAATAAATAAAAAATAAAATATTTATGTAGCCAATCCTGACTGTAGTATGTTTTTGTTTTATTTCAGTTTTTGTTGATAAACGTAATGTAAACATCGGATGTTATTTGTTATACTTTAAACAATGTAACTCAGTAGAGATTATTTTTTAAATTTCTGTTAAAAAATTAAATATTTTTTTTCGTTAGTACAACGATTTTGACATTAATCTAAAAACTTTTGCCTTTGTAACGAATTGTATTATAGTTTTTTCAGAGTAGTTCCTACAAACCATTTTTTGATAGTTTTCTCTGTACTTGAAAAGGAAGAGGGAATTTTGTTGCTGGAATCCTATATCATTGGATTGGACAACAAAAACTATCTCTCGACTTATTTGGAGAACAATTTTGTATATTTTAAATACAGTCTTGATTGTCTCAATATATTTTTATTCACTAGTTGTCACACTTTTTCATATTTACTACATTATTTGTTTATTCAAATCAAAATAGTGTTTTTTTTAAGTTCAAAAATATTTTAAAAAAGAAACACGTTAATTAAAAGTATTAATAACTTTCTAAAATGTTACAAGCTCATGAAGTCGATTACAAAATTATGAATCCAAAAATTAAAAGAAAATGTTATAGTCAACAAAATGAAATAAATAATTAAATAAATTCCCATCTTTAAAATTTAATTGATGTTAAAAAGGAAAAAATATAGATAAATGAATAAATAGCAAGAACTAATTAAAATTAAGCAAGCAAAACCGATCCAAGCTAAGAAGTCGCAATATACTGTGATTCGTAATTTTTCACCAAACTCCTGCATGACACTAACCCTCCCAAAAATTGTATTTCCAATTTACTTCCTAGGTATACCATGCAAACCACCAAGTTTAAACATTGTGGCATTAACTGTTCACGATTTATGGAGTTCAGAATGTCACGATTGTCGCTTTCACGCTCTCCATGCACATTTTTCTTCGCTTAACACTCATACCCTCTTCCATCTTGTTGAAATTTTATTTACCAAATTGTTTCATAGTCATAATGTAGCTCTATGTATGTAAATTCTAAGATTCAAATTTAAAAAGGTTCCTGATATATTGAAACCAACATTTTTCGAGCTTAATTCTTTTCGAACGCACGGTAACTCAAGAACGCGTTAGAATTTAGAATTTACAAGGCGACATTAATCAATACCTTCACTGTTTTAAAAAAATTAACTTTTCAGTCCAGTTTTTACTTGAAATTTCCAGTATATTTCATTTTTTCAAGTAAGAGTACACATTTTAAGCACTTTTACACGAAATTACAAGTAAGAGCACTCATTTCAAGCACTTTCACTTGAAATTGCTTGTATTAGTAAATTATGCATGTACTTTTCTACTGAACCATACAGTCTACTTGAAAAGTCAAGCAAAATTACATTCTTTTTCAAGTAAACCACGATTTGGTCGCTTTGATCGATTTGGTTGTCTACTGCAATGCGTTCGGTGGCGCAGTGGCTACGCGCGCCAAACCTTCGCTTCAATACCAGAGTTGGTCGCGGGTCCGGGTTCGATTCCTATCTGCATCCAAGTGTTTTATTTCAGAGTAGTAAGTAAGTAAGTAAGATATAATATTAGAAGTAACTTAATAACTTAATTTAAAGAGTTGCTAATAATTTTTTTTTTTTTGTGTTTTAAGAGAAGTGCTAATTATACTATTTTTCAGAGAACATAAATAGTGAATTTACTGCTTTCAAAATTGTAATTTGCTGATTACAAATTAAAATTTTATGATTGCAAATTGAAATTTACTACCCAAGAAATTGAATACTTTCCAATGTAGTTTTACTTAAACAAGCTAGGCATATTTACCTACTATCCAAAAGATGTAAAAGTTTTTTTTACTGTGTTCGAATACCTCCTTAAAACATTTTTTTACTAATATTGGCTGATAAGTTCCATAATACTTCAAGATTGGTATCTACACGTTTTTTCTGTCAGTTTCAAATAATAAAATGAGTTTAAAAAAAAATTTTGTTTTTCGAGAAGAAAAAAAATCAATCTACGGAAAGCATCACAATCCAAATTAACGAGCCGATACGTTCACTTTATTGAGAACCGCCACATAAAAATCTTTTACATACATTTTACATCTTTTGGATAGTTGACAAATATGCTACACCTTTTCAAGTAAATTCACATTGGGATGTAACAATCAATTTGAATGTAATTTTCAATATATAGCGTAATTTTGTGAGCCTTTTCATGTAAATTGTACGGTTCAGTACATGTAAGTAAGTAAAGTACATGAATAATTTACTAAACCTTTAATTTCATGTAAAAGTGATTGAAATGTGTACTTTTACTTGAAAAAATGAAATGTACTGGAAATTCCAAAAATGAAATACATATACTGGAAGCTCTAAGTTTAATTCAGTTTTATAGTAAGCAAAAATCCTCCCGCTCCTTCTGGTAGCAGTCACAATAAAAAATTTAAAACACGTTTTCACAAAAATTAGCTGATAACGTAAGATCATTTAAAGCCAAGAATTTGAAATTTGTCAAATTTCCAAAGTTTTAGTTAAACTAATGATTATAAAGGAAATACATTGCTGTAGCTGGCATACAAAATTCCTGCAAAAATTTATGTATTTATTTCACGGGTCCTCTATAACTCTAAAAATCGTTAAGTCCTTGCTTAAATTAGACAAGAATCAGTTTTTAGTTTTAGTTTCTGTTTGGTACAGAGTGAAATTGTTTCACTTTTTTGGGTAGCTTCCACACAAAACTTATTAAAACACAACCTTTTTTTTATTAATTTTCTTATATTTGAACAGATCAAATGGAAGTACTCCTTTAAGGGGAAACATCCGAGTAGAAAAAAATGTTTGGTTTTTTGAATTTATTTTTAATAGCGCCTATTTAAGAAATGGTTTGACACTAGCGGCAGGTGTTAATCACAATTTTTCTTAAAACCGCAAATTGTATGGCTACAATTTTCTTCTTGTGACAATTTACTATGTAAGCAACAGCCACATGAAATTCAATTTATTTATATGCAAAATATTACTAAAATCCCAAACTACAAGTATGCAATTCGCGATAGGTACAAAGACATTACAACATTTAGCATGTGGACATGTAGGACATACTTGTAAAATATTCCAAATGATTTATTTCTCGTAATATTAAAATTGTCTGAACAGTTTTTTTTTTGCTCTCCAATTCATAGACATTTGGAACCAGTTGCAAGATTTATGACTTTATATGTGAAAATCCACTCGAGAATTTTTCGCAAACGCATTGCAACAAAACGACTTGGTGCAATAAAACCGTAAAAAAAGACACAAAAAATCTAGAAGATCTGTATAGAGTGCAGGACGCTGAAGAAAATCAAAAAAACGTCGATAAGACTTTGGCGCAGCGAAACGTAGAAATCCGACGTCCAACCGTCCGAACGGGGCAAAAGAAGAATTTCTGCGGGATGATTTATGTGCGACAATAATACACAGAGTCGGACGATTTATGAATTTCTATGTGTCATTTCGTGTAGATCGCAATGGCCGGACGAAATCCCCTGGAACGGCGCGAAAGCTTTCCGGAACGAGGCACTCCTAAGACTCCCTGTTCCCCATTCCGCGTTTAAATCTCCCCATAGACAAGCCGAGAAAGATATCGTATATAACTTCATTATTATTTCCGATACAACACCTTACATCCATCATTTCAAGATTTTCCGTGGAACGTCTTCCGTCTCCTTGGGGCGGTTGGTTTGGGGTATCACCGTATACCGCCGCTATGCCTTTTCTTATGCCATTCTTGCCGCAGAAGATATGGGGGCCTTGCGATGGTGGAGTTTAAACACGCGCAAGGGCTTTGCCGAGTTGCCGACAGCCTGAGAACCTGAAAGGCCCTTTTCGCACACAACTCATCTTCGGATCGTTTTTTACAATCAAAGGGACAGGGACATGTTTTGTTAAATTTATCAGGCGAGACCTGGAAACATGTCGTTTTCGAGCAAAATGTGTAGCCTGTCGATGTACGGCGGAAAGAAAAAAACGCCAAGATACTTCGACGACGCCTGCCAAAGACATTTCTTCTCGCTTATCTCAAGGATAACGCCGCAAGATTACGGAACTTGAGCGAAAACATCGAGAAGATGATGACGGGAGGCCAACTTGATTCCACTTCTTATTTATTTATTTGTGCAGATATTTCCGTGGTGGAACAGCATCTTCGGCTGGTGTACATACGCCAAATACCGGGGAGTTTTGGCTCAGATCGTTCTGGCAGACACCAACATTTCTCGCAATTGTCCTCAGATCATATTTTTATGATAATATCCAAAAAAAATTGGAAATTCGTTTCAATTCGGTAGGAGCATATACCAAGTTTTTCTTCCGATTTTTTATTTGTTTGAAGGACTTTTACTTTCACCTTTCATACATAGCGTAACATAACCCAATCAATTCAATTTTAAATTTCAATTAAATGTTTTTAGTTCATTTAGGGCCGGTAGTGTACTAGGTCTTGAAATCATTGCTTCTGCGGTGTCGTGGGCTCTATTTCCACTCAACGCTTAAATTATTTATAAATTTTTTTGCTAAATTTGCTATTGGCTTCGAAATATTAATATAAATAAATAGTGCGGAATGTTTAATAGAGTCACCACCAACGGATTAAGCACTGAGCAGATGATTTTATGTTCTTATTAGGTTCACAAACACCATTAGTACTACCACACAGTAGTTGATTTTTTATTGGCAACATTACTGTTCTGTGCGATCATATCACAGCCAATCAGCACTAAAAGAAATTATTAACACCTACTTAGTACACTGCCATAACCGGCCCGATTTCTAACCTCCCATCCGTACCGCAGACTGGACTGTACACTACAGTGTGTTAAAGGCTAACCTCCTAAGTTAAGTTCGGTATCCCTAAAATAAATAAATTTTTTTAATATTTTTTGAAAATTTGCTACTCTGAAATTTTTGGACTAATAGACCCAAAAAACGCAACAAATAATTTGTCCGTCAGTCCACCGTACTCGGTTTTTGTGTCTTAGGACGAGTAGCAAAAACAATTTTTTTTTAACTTGGGAACTAGTAAGAATAAAATGGTTAAGATTGATTGCTGTAACTACACAGTAAAAGAAATCCATTGATTTTTACATCTTTTGGATAGTAGGCAAATATGCCTAACTTTTTTAAGTAAAATTACATTGGAAAGTAATAGTCAATTTTTGAGGTAGTAAATTTTAATTTACAATCAAAAAATTTTAGTTTGTAATCAGCAAACTACTATTTTGAAAGCAGCAATTCTCTGAAAAATAACATAATCAGCCTATATTCTCTTAAAAAAAATAAAATATTATTGTAGAACCTTCTTAAATTGAGATACTTCTAATATTATTTCTTACTTACTTACTTCCTACTCTGAAATAAAACACTTGGATGTAGATAGGAGTCGAACCCGGACCCACGATCAATTATGGTATTGGAGCGAAGGTTTGGCGCGCGTACCCACTGCGCCACCGAACGCATTGCATTTTCATCTCAGTAGACAACCAAATAGATCAAAGCAACCAAATCGTGGTTTACTTGAAAAAGAATGTAATTTTGCTTGACTTTTCAAATAAATTGTATGGTTCAGAAAGTACATGAATAATTTACTAATACAAGTAATTTAAAGTAAAAGTGCTTGAAATGAGTACTTTTACTTGAAAAAATGAAATATACTGGAAATTTCGAGTAAAAACTGCTCTGAAAAGTCAATTTTTTTTAAAACAGTGTATAGAGTAATTGGTACTTTGTTGGCAACATTTTAAGACTTACTTTTTTGATATATTTTAAGAGAAAAAAGTTTTACAGGGTAAGATATCCGCACAGTCTTTTCGACACGAATCCTTGCTCACTTGAACTGTTATATCTTCACAACTAATAATCACAAATCAACATGTTGAAATTGGTGTAATCGTCAAAATTGTAACAAAATTGTAATATTTTAAGATTAATTTTTTTATAGTTGAGAAAAATCTCATGGGTGTGTAGTACAGGGGTTGAGGATGTGAGGGAATTGGAAGGGATCATTTATTTTCATTGCTTTGATTTGGAATTGATATCCATTTAGACCCACATGACATGGTATCATAGAAACGAATTATGCTCGAAAGTTGAAACTCAGAATGTATATATAAATGTCCTGCAGATGTAATTAAACATCAAAAAAAAGTTCAGATTTGGATGGCCGTACAAAATATGGGGACAAAATACGTTTTCTCCTACATTTTTACGAACCTCTTCATATCTTTTAGGTCTGTCAAGGTATCGCATTAAATTTACTTATGCGTGCAGTTCATTTAAGCACCTCAAACTGTTTTCTAGATTTTTTGATATTTAACCCCTACGGAGGACATATTCTTAGGTCTAATAAGATATCGAATTCGCTTTGACTTCTAAGCGGTAGGAAATTAGAAATGTAATAGCTAAAAAATTGAATTTATTAATTATTTGATATTAAGTAACCAACTGGTGTAAGGAAGTTGTGTAAGTTTTCACGAATTTCGACAAATATTTTAGGTCTAATGAGATATCAAATTCTCTTTTATACGCACTTAAAGTCGTCTAAAATATAATTATATATAATTTTGAGATATTCAACCTCTTTATTTACACGATTGAGTATGTTTTTACGAATTCAAACCATATCTTAGGTCTGCATTGATTGCATAGTTTACCGGCTTAAAAATTCATCTAAAAATAAGTTTGATATGCAACCCCTATGCACTTAAAACTCACTCCTTATTGTTTTTTTATCCCAATTAAAATATCAATCGAAATACCTTAATTCATCTAGTTTCAAACTTAATTTTAATTTAGGTTAACCTGTTTTCAAATAAATTTCCAACATGACCGATTCTCTTGCGTAAAAAATTGCTACGTTCCCTTTTAACCTTTATCGCTGACTCGTTTATACCTAAAGGTCATCGGTTGATTTATGACCATATCAGGACACGAGATCATAAATTCAACCAGAAATTAAAAGCCGACACACACACACACACACACGAAAATCAACAAGAAATATAGGGTCCTATCAGAGACGAGAACTTACCTTTTGTACCTTTCGTTCGAAAAAAAGGCGTTCATAGGCCAGGTGAGATGGTGTGTGAATTACAACCTATGGGCCAAGTTGTAACACCAAAAAGCTCGAGAAAGGTGAAAAAAATTTTAAAATGAAAAAGAAAATTCACCGAAAGGATAGAAGCAGATGTGTTTTAACAGGGGATCGTATGTGGAAATGCGGTTGGCTCAATCTCCGTCCTTGTGGCTACGACCCCGAGACTTTTGTTATCAAATAATTGCTGGCAAAGGAAATTATACAATTAAGCTAGTCGGAAGGGACGCAAGGCCACAATAATTAATGTGACAGCGAATGCCCTGAAACTATTCGCGAATGTTTTTTTTTACAATTTGATAAGACTTTTACCAAATTTTCTGCGATTTTTTTTTCTTGCCCAGAAAAAGGGGTCGTTTATCTATTTGCTGCTGGCTACTGTCTAGTGGAGAAAGGGAACGGGTTCAAAAATTGGACAATATGATGGCATATGAGAGTGTAAATTTGACTAGAGTTTTCCAGAAGAATTAAAGCGTAGAGACTAGTGAATACCACCTTATTAGTATACAAGTAGTATGGGTGGTATAGTGGCTAGTGCACTTGCCTTCTGTGTACCTGGTACCAGGTTTAAATCTGCTTGGCGAAAAGTAATTTCGAGAATGGGATTGGGTGTTCACAGTTCACTGAGATGTAAATGAGTACCTGAGCTAAAATCGGAGTAATAATCACGGACGAGCGTGTAGCTGACCACTTCACCTCCTAGTGTTCCGTTGGTCTAATAATGAAGTAGCTCTAGTATGACTTCAAGGCCTAGGCCTTTTGGGCGTTTGCGCCACTGATTATTAATATAATAATGTAATTAATTTATTAATTGTTTGTTGACCGATATCAATATCAAGTCGAGCGATGAAAGAAGGCAGTAGGTTCTTCGATGCAAAGTCTTGGTAGACATACCGATGGACAATTTGGTTGCATCTTTGTGAGTTGTATATTTTGCGGTTTTGATCCAGAACCACCAGCATTAAGTAAAGCTTTGCAAATATGTAGGTATCAATAAATAAAAAATTTGCGAAAGTACAAACTGTTTGTTTTATGGTCCATATGAAGAATCGAGCATTGTCCATCATAAATAAGCGGATAACACAAAGTTACTAGTTTTCGATTACGACAGAAGGTCAAATAAGAATTAATTAAATAGAAGCATTCGACTATCGAATATCTGAAATTAAATTGTGGCCTTAAAATGCAAGAACAAAAACCACGTAATTAGTTCTAATTTATTTTCGGTGGGTCATAGATCCGTTCCATATCTCAAGAAACGTCAATCTTAAGGCATTGTAGTGCTTCATAATAATTACACCCGAAATTCCCATACTAAAACTCATATTAAGCGAAGCAGAACCGAATCTTCTTTCTTTCTATAAGATCAAGGCGTCCGAAACTCACAACTACCACATCCGAAAATGTTCCAAGGAGTGTGAACTAATTTGGCGATATAAATTCAAATTAAAAATGTTCGCCATTTGTTGGCGAGGGTCGGTTCCCATAAATTATGGTAAGTCGTGGATTTTATCATTTCTCGGTTTTCATTTCTCCGTGCGGTCGCAATTAGAAATGTCTTGTTCTTCCGGCTTCTCTAGCTAGTGAGAAAGAAATGATATTTATTCGACTGACTTTGATAAATTGCCTGGCATAATGGAAACCTCTAATTTTGAAGAGCTAATTGTTGAAAAGAAGAAGATGAAAAAAAAAAAAATAATCCGAAACAGTGAAGCCATTTCTAAATTGAAAATTCATGGAAATTTAATTCACGCGATAGTTACACCGACTTGCGGGTCTCCAAAAATTATTAAAACCGCTCGAGACTAAGTGCTTGAGACTATTAATTTAAATTTATTTAATTTTCATTAATAGAAAAGTTAGCTGTATGCATGCTGCTAGGTTGAAGGTGCTTTCTAACCATAGAAGTATGTAGATAGCTCGGACAATTAAGGCCATGGATTACGGAAAAATGATGTTACTAACAAAAAATTTTGTAAAGAACGGTCAGATAATGTAAGGTACGGAAAAAGAGTTTTATTCAGAAATACCACGCAATTCTTACACTGTGTCACAGTCAATATAATAATTGGTATATTTAGGAACAGCTACACTAAGTCAACTCTCAAAGGAGTCGAGGTCCAGGGAGATCAACAACTTTCCAATAGTATCTTACCTCAATATCGAATGTACTCGAAAGATATCGGAGCGTGTCCCTTCTTTTGAATTGTGCTCACGACCACCAACCGTATGTTAGAGTGGTAAGTTTAAGAACTCGACAAATTGCCAAGTGTAATAAATAATTAAGTGGTTTCGAACAGGCAAATGAGACGAGAAAATTATGCAATTTGTACAAATCAATTTAAATTTTTATTAAAAAAAAATATTTTAGAGAGAAGGACTTCAAATCTCCAGAACTCCTACATACCCCGACTGCTTAAGAACTTCAAATATCAAAAATTAGAAATTGTGTAAGGTAACCGATTTAGAATAAATACAGAAACAATTAAAAATAATTTTTTTTTAAGCGGAGAGTGAGAAAAGTGGACATTTTCGTATTTGAGTAACTCAAGTTTAGAACCTATTTAAATAATTTTCAAATTTTGGCAGAACTCGCGAGTGATGGCGAAAATTAGTTTTTCAGACAAGTTGCCTACATCTTAGGATACTTTTTATTTGTAGATTATCTTGGTGGCCAGAAGGTACACTGCAAGGGAGTATAGTCCCAAGGAATGGACTTGGGGTGAGTATTTGAGGTTTTCAAATCACAGAAACAACTGATCTTATCCCTCTGAATACCTACATGATTTTTATAGAGTTAGCTAAAAGTGCCATGCTGTCATTCTGTGGGATACCATTAGGCACAGCCAGAATGAACATCCGAATGTGGCAAAAATCACACTGGGGTATGGCAACGGCCAACAGGCACTCATAGCTTTTCATGCCAAAGCATTCGGGAAAAAAGAACATCTGTTTATCTAAAATTAAGCAGATATCAGACCCGAAGCCTAGTGGGAGCTCAGACTAGACATTGCCACATGAGGAAGTATCTCAATAGGATTGGTCTCTCTGAGACAGATTATGCAATGAATGTGAGGGCTTACCTCACAAAAGACTTCGTCACTTCGACTAGGGTTTCATGGACCCATGGAAATTCCTGACCATTCCTCTTTGCAAAATACTAGGCTTCATTGAAAGCACAGGGATTGACGAGGAATCATAGTCAATCCGGGTACGTTATAATAGGCCCCCTCATAGGTTCTTCGTTTCGGTGGAAGCAAATAGTCCGCCCTATTTGGAACGGTTTATTCTTGAGTGGTTAAGCTTTATACGTCTTATACTTATACTTCCACCATACAAAAGTTCTTGCAAATAAAGCTATCGTGTGGTTTACAGTTTTTGAATTTTAAGGAAAAGAATGTCTGGACGAGGTTGACAGAAGCGCTCAGTACGTTTCTCTGTAAAAGAACTATGTTCATATGATACCACTAATTAACAATCTAAACTCTTCTGCAGTAATTTCTGCGAATTAATAAGACACGGAGGAATCTGCCCATTTCTCAAATTTCACAGTCACGAAAGGGTACATCTAAACATGCTCATGGACACAAAACTAAAAACCGAAAACGAACAAAACTAAGCGGACAGTAAGAGCTGCGTCCGTTTCGGCAAAGATCTCGTAATTCATTTAACCGGTCAAAGGTGTGATTCCACAGACCTCCATTTTTATTCACATTTTTATATAATCTGATTCGGCTATCTAAGCTGAGATCTCTTTCAACTAAGAGAGCACACTGTTTCAAGACGAACACAGTCTTGATGTAAACAACATTCGGCGGACTGGTCATAAATCTTTTGGCTAAAATGTTATTCAGAAAATCTCTGATTTATATTTTTCGGACCAAGAGCCTCAATAACAGCGCTTATAAAGGAAACAGGGCAAAAAAACAAAAATAAGAAGAAGAAATCAAACTATACACCACCAACACTTTTCAGTCACTCTAGGCCTCGTATAACGATATGAAATCCTCCAAAAAGCACATACGGCATCTTAAAGAAAAGAAAAGAAACTAAAGCAACAATAAAGAAATACAAACGAATATACTCAGATTAAAGCATTCGGACACAAAACCTTCCTTCGCTGTATTTTCTTACATTTTGAAGTTATGTAAATTTTGTGATTTATTAATAAAAAATTGCCGTCAATTTTTCATTCTTTTTGGAGGTACCTATAATACGTCTTGTCGTCTTTAAGAAACAGACCGTTTTTTCTTCCCGAGAAGAAAAAGGTATTTTTCGGGTATTTTCAGGTCTTGGCATCACATACGGTCACCTAGTTCGTAGTAGGTATGGTACAGATCGTAACAAGGTGGAGGAGAATTACTTAAATTACCAAAAAAAAAAAGAACAAAAAAACAGAAAAATGCTGTAAGGCGGTCTGAAATTTTCCTTTTTTCGACTCGGACCGATTACTTACCTGTGTACACCGTGTTCCCAGTCATGCCTTCGAAAAGTGCCAAGGTGTATAAAAATACGTTTGTACACACCGTTTGGACCTGTGTGGAGCCCGTTGGGTGTGTCACCTCTTTTCGTTTCGGACATTTGTCACAAATTAATCATGTTCTTGTTGCCAGTGATATATGCCGGCACTAACAGGTAATAAAATTAAAGAAAATCTCACTCTGATGCCATCTTTGGTGGGTTTAACTTGTAACGCGCCAAGATGGAAGATTGTAAAACTGCAGGTGATATACTAATGGATAACTTAATATTTTTTTTCTTCTCTTTTCTCATTTTATTTGTATGGTCCGGTGCTATATATTTAGCTGAAATACTTTTTTGGATACGTTTAAAGGATTGAAGGATAGCGGAAGATTAATGATAGTTTATTGGGTGGTTCTGTGTGATATGCTTTATTATTAAAATTTATTTTGTATGCAGATAGAATTTAAACAGAAATACCAAATCGGATTTCATCACCGCAACCACGAGTTTGTGCAAATCCAATTTTTTTTGTGGTAGACAAAAAATTGATAGGCTAAATGCTATAGTTTGTCGTCATTTACATTATTTTGGAATAAAATATGCATAATAAATAATTTGTTTTTATTTTTATGCCATTTTTTCAAATATTTGATCAAAAAAAAAATTTGAAGAAAAAATTAGTCCAGTCAAATTGGATAAATGTGTTTTGTATGGGAATCTGAAAATTAATTCTAACAAATTTGACTTGGGCTTATTATTTATTAATACTTTTGTCGACAAAAGACACAACCTTTTGTGGCTTTTCTCAGATACATCCATACCAACCATGAAGTTGGGACCACCGAAATTCTACCACAGAATTATATATGTATCTACGCAAATGTGATAACAAATTTTTTGTTAAAGAAAATGCTTATAAAAGCTTAAGAAAATCGGTTTGACGAATAGTACACATTGTGCGCAAATGTATTTGACGTGGTATGGCGCTGGAATTTCCATAATGTGAAATAGAAATTGACAAAAATAGGTACCGGCTGTTCGATAATTTTGTTTTTGGTTAAAGATTTTAAAAATTTATTTTGATCCTAACAAGACCAAAATTGAGACATTTGGACGAAGAAAAGTGCCTAAAAAAATTTGAAATTAAAATGCATCCGCCGAGGCCCTCCCTTACATTACCATCACAAGTTTCTCTGATAAAATGATTGCTTGTCATTTCATTTTATTATCAAATGATAAAAATCTGTGCTGCCATAGTTTTATTATAAGCTAAAAAAATAAAGACTAGAAAAATCACAAAAATGTATTAACAAAAGATTGTAAAAGAATATTTTTTAAATGCTTGGATCAAATAGTAGTACCTACTAACAGAGCTTTATAAATAAAATTGAGTTATAAATAATATTTAGTGAGTTGATTAGCGGTTTAAGAAAAAATATATCTCAAAAATTACCATTTTTACACTTCCTACAAGCTCCTCTTAAGTAAACCGTTATTACCGGTAAATTTGTATTAAACAATTGGACATTTTCTGATTTACTACTTCTTTTATTTTTAAGCTTAAAAGACAACTCGAG
Organism: Beris chalybata; assembly: GCA_949128065.1. Lineage (NCBI taxonomy): Eukaryota > Metazoa > Arthropoda > Insecta > Diptera > Stratiomyidae > Beris > Beris chalybata. Next base: position 140,351,696 of record OX421894.1, read on the forward strand.
TGAATGAAATTAAAAATTTATATAGCTTGTAGACATCCTCGATTATAAATTCCTAAAATATAAAACCAAAAATTTCCGTCTTAAGTCTTTTAATCAGGCTTTCCAATTAAACAAATAAACGTAGTCTACTTACAGTTGTTGGGTCTGGAGAAATCACATTTATTAGGAAATGCGTTTGTATACGGCGGACAGACGGATAATAAATTGTTTATTGCTTTTATGGATAATCCTGAACTTAAATGACAGTTTTGTTATCGGCTTTACAAAAAGTTTACTACCTTGATAATAATTTGTCGTCCATGTTTTGGGGTTAGTACCCACATATAATCCGAAAAATGTTCTAGTCCTTCTGTTCGTTGTACAAAAATGTTATTCCTAAATTTGTTTTAAGGCTCGTATCTCCCAAAACGTTTGAGAAATTAAAATAAATTTTTTTTCCGAATTTTGTTTTAGTTTTATATTTTAGGAATCCCTGACGATGGGAAGTTGTAACTTGAAACTAAAAACCGAAGGCTGTGGGTGGTCAGTAAAAATGGAGTGCATAAACAAGTACTATCACGAATTTTGTCATATCTCTTGGTTTTCTTTCAAATAAAAGTTAAAGAATATTTTTGTTTTTGGAATGGGATTGAATATTTTTGATCCGTCGATTCAGATTTCAACTTTCGACCTGTATCAGCTGGAACACATGAGCAAAATTGTATTTGTAATTGCGAAATAGTTTAACCCCTTTTGGTTAAAGATTATATCATATATATATTTTTTTTCAATTTTTCACTATGTAGGTACTAATTATTGAAATGGTGAAAAGCAGGTGGGCAAGTACCTAAAAGGGCAGTTCAGGCAGTTTCAATACTGCTGTGACATAGTTGGCCACATACGTAGGTCTATATTAAGGAAATTATAAAAAATTCCATTGAATAATTCCAATTCTAATAAAATAAGAATGAAAATATAGTATTTAAAAAAAAAATCATATATAAAATTAAATGTGCAGTTTAAGTTTTCGTGAAAACCAGATGTAAACTCTAGATTCTATCAAATTCATTTGCCGTTTAATTTTCAAGATATAAACTTCACATTTATCAATCTATTTTTTCTTCATAAATTTTAAGAAAATCAGCTAAATGAAACTTTTAACCACATAGTGAAAATATCCATTGAATTTTACATATTTTGGATAATAGGCAAATATTTTTTAGTTATTTTCAAGTAAATTCACACTAGGATCTAGTAGTCAATTTGAATGTAATTTTCAATTTTCCATCAGTAAATTCTAAATTTGTAGTTAGTAAATTTCAACTTTTAAAGCAGCAAATTCATTGGATATTCTCTAGTAAAATCTTTGGCTGTAGGTATTTATCGATCAATTTTAGTTTTTGCCAAATCTCCGTCTTTGTTTCAGTAGAAAATAAAATCGAACGAAGCATCCAACTTCGTAGTTTACATGAAACAGAACGTAGTTTTCGATTTACACATATACCAGTATACCTATAAATAGTTAATTTTACACGAAATGTTACGTAATTTTGTGAAGCTTTTCATGTTAACTGTACGGTTCAGTTGAAAAGTACATGAATAATTTACGAATACCACTAATATCGTGTAAAAGTGCATGAACTTAGTACTTTTACTTGAAAGAATACTGAAAATTTAGAAGAAAAAAATTCGATTGAAAACCAATTTTTTTTTAAAACACTGCAGAACCTTGATGAAAACTGCCCAATTTCAATATACATATTTTAGAAGCGTAGTAAAATGGCATAGTTTAAATTAATTGCAAAAAAACCTTATTTCTAATATAACAGGTATACGAAAAAATTCAGAATAGCATGGTCTTCCTAATTCTAAAATTCTTAGACTCATTTTCCGAAAAAAAAACTTAGTTCTGGTCGTTATGCAATTACCTTTCCGGTCAAAGCTGTTCTCGGCGTCGACCGCTGTCTGTAAAAATATTTACAACGAACAATTGCAGCCATTCATTTAGTCACCTGCTAATCTACTCTCACCTTGAATATACCCGGGTACAAGTTGAACCGATAAATTTTAAAGATTGGCAAGTGACCTAGATAAAAGTGAATCTAACGGTAGAATTCTAACAAAAAAATCGCTTACCTTCAAATTTATTTTCTAAAGGCATACAAAAATTGCATAAGTTTTAAAAATTACTAAACTGGCTATGGGACAAACAATGAACACCAGTCAAGTTAACGTTTATGACGTCGACCCAATTTTCCTTTCAATTTTCCCGTACAAGTACCTGACGAATTTCATTTCTTTAATCTGTTGCGTGTTCCCGAACAGGACACAAATTTCGTTCAAGGTAACATAAAGCCGTAAATGATTTATTTATTAGTTAAGAAAAAACATTTTTTTTCCTCCCTTAAGCACCTTTGTCAAGATATATGTATATAATTATTTTATGCTTCAGAGGTGAAAATCGTCGAGAGTATAAACATTGGTTTTCTGGAGTGTCTGGTCCGCTAGGTCCCTTTGAAGAACGATTTAACGATAAGGGATGATTCCTGTGTGTTTCAAATTATTATCAACCCCATATGCGTCACGTTTAAGTCGCAGTGCAGAAAAAATGGCTGAAAGTGAATGCCAACATGAATTAGGGGACTGAATAGCAGCTACATCATTGACTTATGCGATTATTGAACTTCCCTCGTTGTTATTCGAGGGAGGAATTTTCTCCTTTTAAACTAAGAGGTTTAGGATTTTAAAGGATTTCAGGCTTGAACTGAACCAAATTGAAGGATTGAGCGTTATTTATTGCCCAAACAGTTGATTTCAGCCATTAGTGATGTGTGCATAGGAATTTAAAGGCTTTTGTATTTACCTTGTTGTCACGATTTTCGATATATTTTTAGATTTTCACCAAAACGAAGTATTTCCGAAATTTTCGCTCTGCTTCTAAATTCATAACAATCGATTCAATAAAAATTATATTGTTATTATTGCTTCTGTTCCGGCGTCTGTAGTCTCCAATTTATCAGGAAAAAAAAAAACGCTCGTCCTGAATTTCAACAATTACAGATCCATGTATCTTTCAGTACGTTTTCCTAGTCGCCAGCTGTACAGACACATTTTCGGACCAATCGCATTGATAAAGATCCATCCGGTTTAACGTGCCGTTACATATTTATATCGCGTTTATCCCGAATCAAACCACCCTGTAAATTCCATTGCAAAGCGGATATGCAGAGAAGAAAATATCCCGAGCTGAACTCCAATCCTTTTCCGGTTTTTCTCCAATTTTTTTTCCGCTTGCTCGCTGTTGCTTTCGCTTCTCAGAATTTATTGTGCTTAACAAGTTTACACGATTCCTTTTCGAGGATTTCTGGCCATTTCTCTTGGAGAGTTTTTTAAAGGATTATCAAAATTAATTGGGATTACATGCAATTTGGGTTTCAGGACATTTCCCTGGTTTTGTTTATTGGACTTTGGTAACCATCGTTATGGCGAAAAAAGTTTTTTGATCGAGAATAAATTGATGATTATTTTGCGAGAATTGTAATTTTACACATGTTGCATTCATAGCTGTTCGAATCAAAAGTCTTGTTTATTTTCGTATTTAAATCATGTTTTATGATCAAGACGATGGTTTGCTAACAGCATCTCAAAAACACACATAACTCAAATAGTAGCCTAACATCAACGGCTAGTTTTTGATCCGGATATCGTAGGTTGGATTTCCACTCATGCAATATACGCACTAAAAATTATTTGTAATTTTACAACTTTAATGTAATATCCCCATATTATAGGTAAAATTACCTTATTTATGTATAAACGCTATTACCATTAGATAAAAATTGCAATAAATCGTACGGAAAACTGCATTTCAAGTCATTCCATGTTCCATGTAAAAAATAAAACTAAGGGACAAAAATTCAGTCGATTCTTGTGAATGGAATTTAACATATCGGCTAGATGGAGATTTATCATTTCTTGTGCAGACATTCATAAGTAAGCATAGCAATTCGTTTTTTAAGATTAGTAGACTGTAACTGTAAATGCTACATCTTCTTATTTATACTTAAAAAGCTTTTTATTTTTCCGTCTTAATTTTTAATAAATAAAATAACATTTTTTTGGATATTAAAGCCCATTCATGTTTATTTACACACACATTTATTAACAGTTTAATATTCTTCTTCTTTTTCAAGTGTTAAAAAATAAATATTAAAATACATACCATGGTCATGGTAAGACTTAAATTTGGAAATTTTTAATTCCACTAAATCTTAGTTTTAGATTTTATTTTTAAAATTTTCGATTTAAATTAATTATTATGTTAACTAATTTATAAATAGTAATGTAGTTTTCCATGACTACTTGTACTATTTACCTTTTAAGCGGTAAGTAAATTACTTCAAAGAAAGTAATTCTACCATCCAAATTGTAAAATTGCATATGTCATGTGATTTATGTTACTTCATATTAAGCATGTAATATTTATTAGATTTCCGAAATTTAATTTTACAGTGGAAATGTAAGTGGTTATTAGACATATAAATTTGCAATGTCCTTTGTTGGCAATTAGTTGCCAACATTTACTGTTGTAAAAAATTTAACTGTGTACGTACTTACCAAGATTTTTCTTATATTTTCTACTTTTCAACAATGTCATTTCAAATTATCTATATGTAGCCCTCTTGGTTGAGCTAGTACCTATTATTTACTCCTAAATAATTAAAAATTAAATGTTCTTAGAATACGGAAGAAGGTGTAAAAGACTGATATAAAATAATAAATTGAAAAACTGAAAATTGAATCAAACCAATCTGAGTTTCTGCTGTTATTTACAATTATTTTATTAAAAATAAAATAAGTAAATAAATATTACGCTGCGGGAATAAGTTTCCCTGATACCCACTGATTTCCAGTAGTCCCTTTCACGAAATTTCCTTAACAATCTGTTAAGTTTTTCTTCAGCTTTCCGGAATAATCTACATTGTCATTCTACCATCATTAAGATCTTTTTTTGATATACTTAACACCTATCTCCGTTAATTGTTCTGCAGACTCCCGAAACTATTCTAATATTCGCAAAAAGCTCCTTTACCCAAGTAAGGGTAAGAATCCCGAAATTCCTAAGTTTATCCACATTCCTTATGGGTTATATATCTAAAGCCGAGAGCTATAAATTAATAAACTCTCTCGCATTATAAAACGCAACAAGATTTATACACTGAGAATGCTTTCTTGTAAACCCTTTTCAGGAGCTCGATCTACACAGTGAGGGTAGTACGCTGTATAGTGCTGAATCTGCAGCCCCGATTTCGTGTGAAACACAAAGTTAGTTACATTACGGAGCAGTAAACTTGGCCCTAACAATGTTGCACACTTCTTAGAAGTCGCTTTTGGACAAAGTTCAAACATTCGTCTTCTACTAATTAACCGCACAAACAAACACTTGCAAACTTCAAGGGTGGAGTTGGGGTAGTTTTCTAGTCGGGTGATATCCACATGCAGACCAAATGCATTTTGCCACGATGTCCTTACTTTCGCTTGTATTTTAGTTTATAGGTTTAGGTCGGGCTGGTGATTTGAGATGGTGTTTTAAGGAACTTCGAAATATGGTTTTTGGCAAATTGTTTGCAATATATTTTGCCCCTAGACTTCATTATATTCGGAGAGTGTACGGCGATGGCAAGGAACTCGAATGAAAACGAACGGAAATTTTCCTAAATTTAATAATCTCTTGTAAAATACTCGCAGCACCATATTGGTGTATCGAAAAGGGACGAGAGACCATCACCTCGAATTCAAAATTTACTACCATCTTGTAAGCAAAGTTGACTATGCTGATAGTCAAGTAGGCACATTACCACCCCGAAGAACCCATTTACAATATGACAAAAAGCAGAAAAGTGGAGGACCATATCCTAGCGATGCTCCACCGTCAGTCCCAGCCAGTTGAGTTTTCCACTCACACACCGACTAGGTACTAACCCCCAAGGAAAAACTTTACGAATTTTTCTTTTTTCCACGAAAAACCAAGGATGGAGCTCCGCTATACAGCATGAGGGATTACGGGCTGATTTATATGGGATTCCGAAGAAATATGGCGAGAGTGTGTCGGCAATTTTTATTGGGCATTTTAAAAAGCAAGTAAGACATTTCTAAGACTTTCGCCGAGAAGAAATATTTATTATTATATTATCTGGTTTCTTTTGCCGTCGCTAGAGCTCTGTGTGTCTGTACAAGAATATGGATTTTTTTTTTGCTGAGCTATTTTGGACGAGTCCTTATGAAATATACAGTAATTTGAAAACATGAAAAATATGCAGTTTATTCCAAGGTGATGGCGTGAAACGAAAACGGAATTTTGAGAGATATCGTATACGACTCGCAATGAATGAAAATGAACAAAGCCGTCCCCGAAATATTTTTTCGTTCAATCGTCGCCGGCATATTCTTTCTATCCACCATAAGGAACTTCGTATTCCCGATTTGCATATTTCGAGATGTCACTTGTCACCTCGCTTGTCAAAATCAAATCACTTTAAACAACTAACGACAGAACAACTTATGCATTTCTAATTGAAATTTAATTCCAGGCACATGCTCTCGACTCGAATGGAAAATCCAAAAACTGCATTGCTGCACAGGCGCTGGTTTAACAATTGTTTAAGTAACTTATCGCCGATTCAAATGGCTAAATTTAATCGCTTATGAATTCATGGCGCAGGGTCGTGCAAAACTGCATAGCAATGCGCAATGCGGATTAAAACGTGATCGCTGTGATCACTGGGACGATTAAATGCAATTTTGCCCATGTTTTCTATATATGCAATTAAATCCGATTCGATCGTCCTCGTGGATATCGAAAGAGATGACTAATTGTTACATGTCGTTTTGCGTGGATAATCATCATAAAATCAATCGTATTGAAATGATCTCACATCGGACGTTAGATCAGTACATAGTAATAATGAACTGCGATTTTGATTGATTGCCATTTGCTTACAAGATCCAATAGAAGAACACATTTCATCTGCTGGATTTTATGAAATATTCAGACAAACGAAACAAAATTAAATATTTTTCATAATGTAAGTAGACTATTCACACTTCAATATAAATTTTTACGAACTTCATGGATGCACAGGATTTATTATGATCACCAAATAATTTATAATAAGAGCAACCACATTGTTACTACGTACTACGGAATTAAATAAAGAATTTGAATTGAATTTAATATTTTTCTCTGAATCATTTCCATTTGCCCGGTTATAAACTACATTCCAGGAAACCATTAAAACAAACCTGCAGGCCCTGGACTGATTTGGGCTGTCGCGCCATTGATGATAATAATTACATTAAAAATGACCATTACCCTAATTAGCAATCGTCTGTTTCCCCGAACTTAGATCTAAATCTGAAAATTATGTAAAAATTTAATGCAATAGGTAAAAAATGATAATAAATATTTTAAACTTAAGAATTAAAAATATTCCAAATCATACGGATCGAAATGAAAATTACTCTAATAAAAATGTGAAGCTTAAAGTTAAATGAAACGTTTGCTTATAAAGTAAAAAGTATTTAAAGACCCTACAAAGTAAAGAAAACGTAAATCTAAAAAAAAATAAGAGACTTAATAAATTTCGAAGCAACTTAAAATTAAATACAAATAACTCAAATAAAAAAAAAACCTCATTGACCGAGGTTTAAATAAATAAATAGATGAACATAAAATGTATATAAAATAAATAAATATAAATAAAAAAAATAAATGCCCACTCTCTTAAGAAAATGAAATTATTGGATTTAATTCAAGAAAAATAAGAAAATAATAAATATGTTTAAAACTAAGTAAAATTATACTTTAAATTAATAATAAATTTAAATAAACCTAAACCTATAAACACAATGAAAAGTGAAACTAGCAAAAGTTAAAAATAATAAAATGCATAGTGATTGATTTGATATGTTAAAAATATGCTAGCTCGAATTTTGACATTTTGACTTTTTAGAACCCAACAAAAAGATATGTTCGCTGGTCCCAAAAGCGTTTGTACGCTCGTAGTTCACAAGCCTTTTCAGATATTAAGTTTAAATTTTTTGTGAGTATATTCAGTGAGCTGCTTTAAGTCGAACTTTTTAGGAATGAACAGTGGAGTTTTAGACCAAAAAAAATTTGTTTTCTATAACTCCGGAACCGTTTATACTGGAAAGTTGAAACTTGGAATTTATACAGCGCTGCAATAGTGTAGCATTCGCATAAGTGTTGACATTGAATTTGGGAGAGAGTGGGAGAAGAGAACTGCGTCCAACACGCTCGAAAGCTGGGATTTTCACATTCTAAAATTCATATCGTTCGAACAGTTTAAGCCGAAAAATTTAAATTCAAGATTTTTCGTATGAGCGTGTACTACAAAAAAAATTATTAATTGATGGGTTACATGTCAACTTTTTGAGGAAGGAAAAGAAGCATAGAATAAGGGAGCAGAAGTTTTTGAAGAAATTCAAGTCTAACATCTCAAAAAACATTTCAGATATGATCTCAAAATTTGCAAAGGATTTACTCCCAGTAGCCCAAAATCTGAGGAAAAAAACATATGTGTAAGGGCGTAAAGAAAGTAATGGTGGAAAGGAAAAAATTCTGATTTTTATTTCTGGAGAACTACTAAGAATAGAAATCTAGGAGCTGACGCCTCTATAGGAAACGGTGCGGAATGATTGTTGATAGTTTTTCACGAATGCCTTATGATGGAAAGTTGAAAAAAAAAAATTGGATTTGCATTGATATGTGAAATAGGGGTGCATGCGTTTCACGGATTTCTTCTTATCTTCATATACGCACATATAATATGTTTTACGTATTTTTTAGTGTGTGTGTTTTAACAAATTCAACATTTTTCAATAATATGAACTAGATCCTAAATGCTTTTATTTATATGGGGTTTTAAGTGTAGTCACCTACAAACGAATTTAAGAATTTTTCGATATCTCACAACCATTGAGGTGTAAGGTGGTTGCACAAGTTTTCACGAATTCCGAAAAATCTTTTAGGTTAAACGAGATATTGATTTAGTTTTTTCTTCTATGTGCTTTTCATAGGTAAACAACTCCTTTTAATTAATTAGTAGTAGTTACAAAGGATCCAGCCAACTCTCTAATAGCAATAATGGGGTATAAAGTGATTGTGTACGTTTTTACGAATATAATTGAAAACTGAAAATTGTCAAAAAACCGAAATATGTATGTCGAAATATTTCAAACCATAAATTTTTATTGAAGAAAGAACCATTTTATTAATTTTTTTGGTAGAAGTCCAGCACGCATTAAGGTGCACTGCAGTTTACTATGTAAATGTGCAACTGACTATCTAAAAACTAACCAAGAGGCCATTAAATGTTTCTTACTTTAACTTGCCAGTCGCATAGTTCCTTACACCGCATCTCAGCTTTAAATGCGGACTTCTGGACCTCAACCCTTAAAATAATAAAGTTGTGCCCACAGATTTTTTTTTTAAGTATAAAAAGTATTTTAGTTGGTATTTTTTTATTAGTACATAATAATTCAAACTTGTTTTCGTAGATCTCTAACCTACGATTGAGTCTTAAGAAATATTATTTGACGACTTTGCACATAGCTACATCTTAATACTAAATTTTTATAAAGATCAATTTTTGTCTTCTTTTCCTTCCTTCTTTTCCAATCTACGTAATGCCTAATTCAATGACAATTAATATTAGCAGGTCATATCTCATATATGACGCTATAGCGTTTATCCGACCTTTTTGCTGCTAAAAAAATTGAAAAAGCCTAAATTGTTGAGTTTTTAATAGATTATACAGAAATAATGTGTAAGTTCAACTATGCTTTAAACGATTGTTTTCAATTTTCTGCAAGAACCAAGTCCGATTAACGTTTACACCTTTTTAATCTTAAGCCGTTTACCGCGGTCTTTTTAGGTGGCAGTAACAGCAGAGTTTAGTAACAACAATTCAAGTTATTATAATAAATTCGTCCTATCGTTCGAATTTTCTTATAGTTACTATCGTGACAAAAAAAAAGATTTTTGTAATTATTCACGGTCCGAAATTTTTTTGATGCCAACATTTTTAATTTGAATAAATTTTAACTTGAATTAAAAAAAATTTAAACAGACGTGCTTGGCTCCATAGCCTCTGTACGAAATCCGCCCCAAAAAAATAATATAAATCATACCTGAACGCTTGGAACCAGTTTCACGTGAAATTGTCGCAGACAAACGGCTGGAATTAGAAAAAGAGTCCCACACAAGACGCGACACATTCAACATGTCCAAGTCCATCTTATAATTATCAGCGAGATCTTAAGATCGTCCAGTGTAGAAATTTGATCAAAATGAATTTGAATACAATACACTCAGATCCACATAACAAGCAGCCCCACAAGATGCTTGAATGCCTGTTTATTTCAATCGCAAGAACAGTAATTTAATATTTTTTGGCATTCGTTGCACAGTTTCGAAAATATACGTTACACTTGTACTAAGTTAAGTGTGTATTGTACTAACTTAACTAACGACCATGTAGTGATTTTTTGTGTTATATCGTGAGCGGAATCTGCCAAAAAAGTAGCTCGTTTTTAAGGAAAGATGTTTTTTTGGTATTTCAAGACAAACTTTAAAGATAACCTGACTGAAAGACAACAAAGTCGGTCGGATTTAACCGGCAAGATTTAATATAATAATTCTAAGAAAACGGATGACTTATGGGGTCATTTTTTATTTATCTTCTCTTTTTATAAGTAAAAAAAATTAAAAACGTGTTTTTAATCAAAACAAGGACAAGTTGTAGTATGGACTTAAATATAGAGATATGCTTTTGCTTACTGTGTACCTCATTCTGGTGTTTGTTGACGACTTTAGCTCAAGTTTGAGAACTAAAAAATCTCTTGCAAATAAACCTAAATGTGTCTAAACTAAGCCTTTGTATTCACTGCTATCATTGAGTATCGGTAAGCTGTTAAATAATAGATACATTTTTCAGAGTTTTATTAAAAACAATTCTTTAATTTTCTCAAATTGCGTTTGTAATTTAAAATAATGAATTTGATATCTTAGACCTAAAAAATTTATTGGAATTCGTTAAAACTCGTACAACAACCTTAAAAACCCCTTGTAAGTTGATTAAATTAAAATGATAAGAAAATACTTTTTTCGACTATACCTTAAGCTCCTAGAAGCTAACACGAATTCGATATCTCGTTGGGAGTAAGAAATATGCCGGAATTCGTTAAAATGCGCACAACTACTTTACACCACCTTGCGGGTTGAATATCGAAAAATTTGGAGAGTAGTTTCTATGCACTTATATAAAGAGCTCACAAAAGTAAAATTAACTCAATATCTCTGTATACCTAAAAGAAATGACGAAATTCGTGAAAATGTAACACGATCAATTTTTTTGGCCACGTTAGTACGCCAATGTAAATCTAATTCGTTCTAAGATATTTCTTGAATGAATATCTTAAATATTAATAATTACAGATGAAATTGTTTATTCTTTTAGATCAGCGAATAAGACTGAAGTAAAGAAGGGCGGTGTGACATTCTTTGGTTTGCCAATGAGCTAGAATGTGACAGTCAAATAGTAGGGAACATCGTCGATTCCTACTGAGTCACTTTCATTCACTTTATATATCTAACGTAAAACACCTCCAACTTTAAAGACATTATGCCCACAGATGAAGCACTTTGACTGCTATCTCACGTCTATGGACGGATGTTATTAGCAAAGTAAAAATATGTAATGAATCTTCTTCTACTACAGCCCGTATTTGGAGTAGGGAACACTGTCGAATGAGTAATTTATGATTTGGCGAAACTTTTCATCAACACTTGATCAAGCGCCCTGTCCTGATTGCAAACTGCAACATTAATCGGCATCGTCGAAAAAAAAACGCCGTCTGTATGTTATATGCTACAACATACTGAATACAAATATGTATGGCAGAAAAAAAATCACAATTGCACCAATGTAAAGTATAATAAAGAAATTACTTTGTTCTACTTGAATTCGGCACCCAAATTCCAAACAGAGAAACAAATCAGCTATTGACCTCTACCGAAGAAGTGGCACGTCTTAACGGCTTTTTGGTCAGTAAAGAAAAAATAAATCGGTAGCGTCTCGCAAATGTCTTGCGATTATTTCCGATCCTAAATAGAATCCACGTGCGAAGTTCAAGTCGTGCAGACATTTGTTTTATGCAGGGAAATAATCGATTTGTAATTTGTGTAGTAAATTTAAAGGTAAATGCAATAGGTTCTAATAGCAAAATGAGTTCTATGTATGCGATATAAAAATTCTGGCTGTGTGCAAAACGTTTCGTTTTTCTAGGAAGAATTTTGGGGGTTAGACAGACATTGGTATTCATCAAATATATGGAGCGTTGGAGAAAGTAATGATGCGAAATGTTGGTTTGTTGAAGTGTTTTATGAAACATTAAATCAGGGAGTGTTGTTCTACGAGTATAAGTTTCGATCTTGAACTCAAATTAGTAGATAGCTTTTGAATAAGTGACCTAGGTAACATTTATTACGTTTCGATATCGAGTTGAACTCGTGTTGAGTTTTATGAGAACACGTTCAGATTCGTATGATGAAAATGGAAATAAACAAACATGCGTATCTTGAGAGCGGTGCATGCTATAAAGATGAATCTTCATTAAAAATATGTGATAAAAATTTTCTTTCTGGGCGATTAAATCAGAAATGGGACAGACGATTGCCACGCTCAAAAATTTAACATTCAAAAATATTTTGCATAATTTTTTTTTGCTTTAATTGTTAAATATAGATACCTGAAATTAACTAATTAATTTTCCCACTTTAAAGTAAACGCTTTCCACTCACACTCATCAGGATGTTAAGTTAGGTTTAGAAGGGTGGACTGTAGCATTGTGCCACAACCCATTACGAGAGATCACCGTGGATCCATCGTGGTCCTCTCGTATAAACCGTGCTCTATACTATTGATTCCAAATGTTGCTCTTCTCTGTGAAGAAAGTATTTTCCATAAAGGTACCATCGCAAGGGGAAGGTTGATAGATGATTCTCGGTATGTAAATGGTTTTCAATAAGTACATAAGAATTTTGTATTTTAATACAAACGTACCTTTAAGGTTTTTTGCTAATCTGACAATGTCAAAACGTCAGACAAGGCTTACACTTTCCTTCACGGTGAACAAAGCTTGGAAATTATTTTAATTATTCTGTATTTTATTTATATTACAAAATTGTTATGTCCCTATTGAATAATACCATGGACTGCTTGTATTCAAATTACTTTATTAAAATCATGATATGCGATACAAGATAGCATGATACACACCCCATACATTTTATACTTTGACAAGACAAAATTACAAGTGTCTATCAATCGCAGCTTCGACTTCTAGCTAATAAAGTATTTGTAATAAAGATATGCACAAAGTGGACCATCACATCACACACAAATAGTAAAACAAGCTCAAAAAATTTTAACTGACGGAATATAAAAATCCACAACTATCATTCTTTAAAATTTTAGTTGATTTTAGTAAGAGATGGCGCTGATGGCAGTTAAAAGAAGGCTAAAATTATCGAATTTATATACCAGGAAACAAGTTGTTTATTACGTTGATATCAGCTCGTTCACGTACTACGAGTAAATGCACATTATTGGTGATACAATGGTGATATTGACGATAAGATAATTTATATACAAGCAGTGTATACATACAGTGTATATACCCTAGTGTGTTTTATTGTAAAAATGTTGTGCTGCTATTCTGGACCTGGAAAAGATACGCTTCCACTTCAATTGAAATTGTTAACTCGATTTTGTGCTATTAAAACTATTTATTTATTTATTTATATTTCAATAAAAGCTATATAAATATACACAATTATTCCTTAAGAACTAGTGACTAAGACCATCATCTTAAATTAATTATGTAAGCTATTGTTTTAAATTTGTTCTTTATAATTTAAAATTGTAGTAAAAGTAAAAATTTCGTCGCTTTCACAGGCGAAGTAACTATAACAACTTAAACTCTATTCTGCCAAACTAGTTTCAAAAGATTTTGATCATAGTGGAAAACGAAGAAAGAGCTGTAACACTTCGATTCGCCGAAGAAAAACTCACACGTCATAAAGCCAATTCATAAATCAAAATCGTGTAAGCGTCTTGCATCTTCCCATATGCGGATATCTGCATGCCAATGTACTGCACCATAAGGAACCTGCAACATTTCAAATTCGATACTCGCGGCATTTAATCTTCTTCTCTTGGCCGGTCGGTCCCTTATCAGATGCTCCGTTGTATTTGTACTCCATCTAGAGTTGGACATCAGACGAAGGTTCAGGTCCATACTTCGTACAAGAGTTCGCCAGCTCCAGCTCCAGACCAACTTTATGCCATTTATCTTGGGACCTTGGGAGTACACGGGGGACTAGGTACCGCTGGACTGGCTGGCTGGCTGATGTGTCTTCTAGGCCACGTCATTTGATGGTAAAATTTTCTGTAAACTCTTCACGTACGGCCGGTCGGACGGACGGACGGACGAAGCGGCGATCGAGTGCGCCAAGAGTGCGCGTTTCCAATAAGTTTCGCCGAACACACGGCGGTAAGGGCCTTATGATTTATGGGCTATCGACGCTTAAGCGATTCATCCGTACTTTACTATCGAATTGAGTTGTTTCGCGATTTCGAGCTATTCACATGGATACGTAGTAGTTCAGAGGTTTCTCCTTTTTTTTCAACTAACTCGTATGTGGTACAGTACAGCGTTGACAGATGCAGGCCTTGCGGGCTCCAGCTTTCAGGGCTCCGTCTTAGACTGCTCCATGTGATTGCCAATGCAACGGGCGTTCTTACAACGCGATTCTGCAATTCATTTCTTCTGGCCGGACTCTGTACGCTCGAGATTGCGGCATTGATGGACATTTGATGTTGACGTTCTCGAGATTGTTTTCGTGATTTTGACAAAACTTGCTAAGAGACGACAGACAAGGCTGATACTTGTGCTAGTTGTACGTCCAGATCGGTAGTTGGTCGTGTTATTAGAGATTTCCTTGATGTGTCAATCTCAATGTTGACATGACAGTTACACTTCATTGAACTCGCTCCTTTGGGAATAGTTGAAAGTCTCACGTATAATTTAGCGCTAATGCTTTCAGTAGCATTTCAATGGCCTTTCAGTTTATTTGCATAGTGACGGTTCACGTGGATGAGTTAGATGTTGGACATGTAGTGTAGACAGGTACGCAGCATGTTATCATAAGTGGAAGTAAAATCTGAAACTTCTTAAGAGGATGTGTTTTCCACTTTTCCACTTCTCGTTTTCACACGATAGAATTCTTCTACCAGCGATCAGAATAACATTTTACTTTGTCATTAAAGTAATGTGTTATGTAACAAAAAAATTCTACCATGTAAAACTAGAAGACCTTAAAAACGCCGCAGTTAGGATAGCTTTGGTTGCCTCTATGCAGAGTGTCCGGTACTCCGTGGACAAACTAGTTAGGGGTTATTCCTTGATATGTTTTATAAGAAAAATTGAAATCGATTTCGGTGAGACTTTGTCCAATTACTGAAGCAATGATAATTTTTTCCCCCTACACTCTAAAAACTGAATGGAAATACACAACTTAACTTAAGTTGATATTTACTTGAAAAAGATGCATTTTTCGTATTCACACAAATATTATGCAAATTTACATATGTATGTTTTGTATAATTTTACTTCAAAGTTGTACTTTTTTATTAAAATAAATATTATAAAATATTAAATTATATAGTTTATGTAAACGTCTTGTTATTAAATTGTGTCAAAGAAAAGGAGGTACTGAAAAGGAAGCTCTGTGAAAACAATACGTTTAATAGATGAGAATTTAAGCTACTACTACAAAAATGTAATAAATGTACGTCATATTTTGAGCAAAGTTGCATGATGTAGCATGTAATATTACCACAGAAAGAAGTATTAATATATTCGCATTAATGTATACATATGTATGTTTACATTATTTAGACCAACTGGATGAACCAACTGGATGTAAAAATACCAACTACATATACTTAGTAACTTTACTTACGTTCTTATTTGAAAATACTGCACTTGCGTTGTAAATAATTACATAATAATGTAGTAAAATCAAACAGGTGTAATCTTACATAAACTACAGTAGGTTAATATCCCATTATTTTAGTAGTAAGTTTACTAAAAAAAATTTTAAGAGTGTAGGCTTACTTTCGCTCACATTGTCATAGCTAACCACATGAAAACTAAGATATCAACCCTTGAATTTGAATCTACCCTCAAACTATTAAAACGTAATATCCCCGGTTTCGACAAAACTACATTTTAGATGCTTGCCAATCCAACCTGCCGAAGCAAAGCTAGACTCTATGATCTCTACAACAACATTTTGCGGAACGTAAATATTCCTTAAATATGGAAAACGGCAACTAGATGGATATTGACCTATTTCACTTTTATCTCGCTTGAGAAAATTAATAGAAAAAATCTTATCTCGTAGACTTTCCTGCACTCTAAGAAATATTGAAGTAAATTTACCATTATTATAGTTGGTAACTGTTTTCCATCGATATTAATGGCAAAATTACATGCCTGTGTAATTCGAGTGAGAATTACACAACTAAGTTGTAATAATTCCAAAACATAGGCGTAATTAATACACATTAGTGATGAAATCATTAAAAGCAGTAGCTGCGTAATCAATAGACATAAGTGGTGTAATTATTACAGGGAGAATGTGATTATTACACACTTCTTGTGTAAATTTTATTTAAGGAAAAATCTCTACTTAATTCAGATTTAAAATTATTCGCTAAAATCAAAAACTAAAAATGCAATTTCCCAATACATGTACTGTATTAAATTAAATTGAGTTGACGATGACAAAAAAAAATCTATTTCGGTGACTGATTCGTAAACTAATTTACAAATATTGCACAAAAATACGTGATTAATTTTACTGACTTGATGACATAAATTAAAATGATATGATGAAATGAATTTTGCGAACTTGTGTAATATTACCCAGCATTTAAAGTAAAATTATACTAAGCCTGAATTTACTTTATTAATGATATACTATAACGCGGCTAAATTTTCTCTTTTCATAGAGCATAATAGATGTAATTGTCCGACTTATTGTGTAATATTACCTACTTTTACACACACTAAAAAACGATTATACAACAATAGTACGTACTTTTACATAAATTGCGTATTTTTCAACTTATTTTTGCTTTAAATGCGGAGTATTTTTACAAACTGTTTTAGAGTGTGGTTTTTCAAAAATACAAACTCGCTTTGTGACGAACTGAATGTAAACTTTTTCTGGGGGAGGTGGAACACGAAAGAAGGAGATAGCCACTTTTCAAACAATATAATTTTATATCTCAAAAACCGTATCAGGTATGATTTGAAAATCTTACAGTAGCTAGGACCAATAGACCTCTGGCGGAGAAATTTGGAGTGGGTACGTGCAGGGATGGTGGGGGTTGAAAAGAAAAAAATCCTCCGCAAAAGGTAGAAAGCTAGAAATTGAAAACTCTGTAGAGCTACTAAAGAGACATTCCAGAAAAAAATTTTTTGATAGGTGTAGCAAGGAACGGGGGTGGGGCTGGTTTTTCATGCCTCAGAAGCGGCTATGTATAAATGTACTACTAGAGTAATTAAAACTTAAAAAATCGGCCAACAGTCTTCGCGCAACTTAATTATTTTATGGGTAGAAGTCGAAATTAATGCGGTGTAGGTGGCTATGGTTCGTTATGCTATCATCTGAGATTGTCGGTATCAATGCATCGTTTCCGCTACGTATGTAATATGAAACATAATTGAACTATAAGTGAATATTGATAATTCAAAATTAAAAATTAAAATAAAATAAACTTTTCGATATTCGAATAGACACTGCTTCACAATGAATAGTAACATCGATTGGAAGTTCACATGTAGTGGCACCAAGTATCGAACAATATTCGGATTTCTATTGGAATTATGCAACATTTATTGGTCAGTAGTCTCAGCATTTGAAACTGGACAAATAAAATACAAACGAATACAAATTTAAAAAAAAAATAAAATAGAAAACAAATTCGTAACAGGACGGATACTGAAAAATTTAACGGCCGATTGTGTTCGATTATGCGCAACTGACCGTTCACCGAAGAATTTTTATGACATCTTCGGACCACACATGTATCTCACTCTCGACAGTGGGGACGATAATAGGCGACAAAAATAATCGCGAGTCTCACCTGAAAGGTATAAATGGCTGTTCGAAAGACTGAATTTTAAGCACGATCTATAGCCTAGCTGATAGCTCACAATTTTCGTGGTTAGCTTTATGCGCAGAATTTCACTGCGATGTCAGTGTTTTTGATAGTGACTATCAGACTTAGAATTATTCGTCAATCAAACGTGTTACAGTCAGTCGACTGGATAATCGCCCGTCCATCCGTTCGACTCCTAAAATAAGCCACAAGCTTTGGCGAATTATCCGCAATGTAAACAACCATTTACATAAATACGAGCAGATTGTTCCTGGCAATGACATTGATTTTTGGATTTTGGTTTTTGGGTGGCCCATATGTCTACTAAAGACATGCTTCTCAGACAAATTGGGACCTAACGTGACATGCGAGCAAATTTTTAGACCCTGAAACAGCAGCACCAACAAAACAAATTCGCTTCGCAAATATTCTTGGTAGGCACGATATATCTGCTACTTTTATCTTGTAGTCTATCGGGGTTATTTTATTTTTAATTTTATTTAAAGCTATCCAATTCACGTACTGCTTATTAATTACACCACTTATCCTTACTTTCGCAGAAGTTTGCGATCAATTTTTCAGCCGGATCGAAATTCGTAGCCAAACATTGCATAGGTTTTATAATGCAGGCAAGAGAGAAAACTTTAAGATTCATAAGAAATTCGATTCTTAGAAGTGTTTTCGGGTGAATGGTGATTTCTTAAATTCAGAATATATTTAAGGCCTTTACTGGGTCACGTGTGTAATTGGAAGCTTAATGATTTTTAGAATTAAATTTTTCTGTAAATATAAAAGTGGAAAGCTTGAGTAAAATTAATTTCGACTTCTAAATTTTATTTAGTTTATTGCTACTTTGCTACTTTCTATTCAAATCCAATTTTAAGGATTTTTATAATTTAAAGCATATGAAATGGTATTTAGTTGCAACGAAAAGTTCCACTAAACTATTTTCTCACAAATTTTTCTAGGTTGATTTTATTTTAAATTGAATTTAATACTATTCACGCATTTCGCATATTGATGTTTTAAAATTTTACGACTAATTTTTCTGAGGAAATAAAATACGACAACCTGTCTACAGAGAAAAAAAAATAAGCATGAATGTTCCTGGAAGAGAGTTCAAGTGAATGCTAATTAGCAAATACATACCAAATGTGAAATTCTTACGCTACTTCTTAGGAATACTCAAATTTGTAATATTAAAAGAAAATAATTCAAGGTTTTATGTTGAAGCTCATGTCCATATAAAAAAAATCCTTTCATTTTACAACGTTTGAATAGTAGACAAATATACCACACCTTTTCAAGTAAATTTATATTGGCATGTGCATAATAGTCAATTTGAATGTAATTTTCAATTTTCGGTCAGTAAATTTCAACATTGAAAGAAGAAAAGTAACTGGATATTCTCTTGAGCTTACAATAAAAAGGTGAATAATAAGTACTCTTTAAGATAGTCTTATTTCCACTACTAATATTATTTCCCAACAACTTACTCTTGATAAAACCCATGGATGTAGGTAGGAAACGAACCAGCAACTATATTTTACTATATAGGTTTTGCGAAGGCGTTTCATTTTCATTTCAGTAGAAAATAAAATCGACCGAAGCGTCCATCTTCGTGGTTTCATATATTACATGTTTTTCTTCGCAATATTCAAATAGATAAGTAGAATTACGCAAAAAAGAATGTAATATTCAATTCATAGATAAAAATAGTTAATTTTACATAAAATTGTACGGATCAGTTGAAAAGCACATAAATAATAACAGTAATTTTGTGTAGTATTAAGTATTAGTAGATATTAAAATTGCTTTGAAGTTCAATTTTTTTTAAGGTAGGAAAATAATTATTTATTTAGGAGTACATTTTCGTCACTGGATTGGAACGAACAGTCCAATATACCTAGTTGGAGCTCCAATTACCTGGTTTTGCTAAATATTAAGAATCTATAGTTTTTTCTCGAAATTTTTTAAAAATTATTTTCTCGGTGACAGAGTTCTAACCAATGTAACGACATAACCACCTCCATCCAATTGTGGTGTAAAATCAATGAAATGTTACCCGTACAAGTAAAAGCATTCTTGCAAATACCAAAATCTCAATAAATTTTCAATTAGACCTTACCGAAAATCTGCATCACTAACGTTCTTTGCCATTATTCATTTCTCCGCTCATGTAGCATTACTTATCAATGACGGCGTTTCGTGTTTGCTACACCTAAATAAAAAAAATTGGAAAAAAGAAAACACAAATATAAACACTCAACCATAAATCCGAAATTTATATCGAAATTGATAATAAATGATAATTTGATTCAATTTAATGTAAAACTGTAATAATTTCGCGATTATGTGTTAACTTATGCACGCTTGCCTATTGACGTGTAATAAAATGCTCGCGCGCCATTGCATGTGGTTGCATTTTACCTGTCCTCGTACAATTGCTCAGTATCAGTACGAACAACTTGTAGGTACTGTAGAGGTATCTAGTGGTGAATATCTCGGTGTGACATACAAATGTTCGCTATGCACCTATACCTACCTTATATTGGCTGTGCCATTTGAGCGAAGGTGGGTTACCTCTACAGATTATTCGCTTACACCACAATTTTGCACAGTGTTGATGTATTGAGTGCAAAAATGTCATAAATTTCCGAAGGCATAATAAAGTGAGTCCGGATTGAGTTATGGCCTGCCGAATTGACTATTTTATCTCGCTCTTATTTTGTATCGCGAAAATAAGGTAATGAATGATAATTAGTTTGTGTGTGTTCATTTTAAAAGATGTCATAATTAAATTAATGATTCGTTGTTGTTTTTTTTTTTCGAATTATTTATTACTTAACGCCAGTCAATTACTTGACGAATCTAATGATAAATGGTTTCATGCGTTTTACCGGCAAACGAATAGACTACATTTTGTTCAAATCGCTATTATAGTACACACGACAAATCACAAATACTATTAATATCAAGCCGCAATCGTAAATGAGATCATTTCAGATCAAAGCTAATGGATGCGGAATCTGTGATGAATGACAAATTTGTGTGCACGTTAGTTTGTCGTGTTTTTCTTTAATTTGTAGTCGACAGAATTTGTTCCTAAAACTTAATGGACTTAAAAATAGAATGACATTACTATTCTGTATGTGAAGCTGATATAACATGATTTGTTTTGTAGTCCTTTACAATTTACACACTAAGTTCTGATCACGAATCATCTTTAATTCAAAAGGTTTATTTGTTCTGGTGCAATCGATTTGTGATAAGAATAACGTTAAAGATCATTAAGAAAAAAATTAACCTTCTAACTAAAATTCAAGCTCCTTAAAGGTTCTTTTACACGAGCAATTTTTCAAGCAATTGATTGCCCGACGACTTTTGCCAAACTTAGTAGAGCGGTTAATGGAGCAATACAGGGCAATATCATGCTTAGTTGCGGCAATATTTCGGCAATGTTGCGATTTTTTCACAGATTGCTGGTATTGATCCTTAAGTAATGTTGTTTCCGAACTGTAGCGCGAAAAAGGGAAGAGGGTAAGAGATTTTGTCTTTTGGATCAACTTAATCTAAATTTATTGTTTAATAAATAGTTCAAACGTTTTGAAACCAACAAAACTTTGAAATAAACAATAAAATAAACAATAAAGTATTATATACGCAGTTTTCCTACTCTCTCGACATACTATCAAACTGTATTAGTGCATTACTATGGTACAACGTCCCCATTAACATCCTAGACAAATTTAAGAATTTAAATACTGCAGCCCCATGTTGGGCGCCATTCTTCTTACATAACGAACCACGTTGGGTGCCATTTGTGTAATGAGTAGGAGACCTGGAGAGAGTGTTCCGATTTGAAAAAGTCAAAATTAATTTTTGGTAAATACCTTAATAGAAAGTGCTTGAGATCTTGCATAATACGTGAATTCAAAAAAAAAACATTTATCTGCTATCCTTTCGTACGACTTTCGACGTAATTTTTAATAATATTTTTGGTTTCCTTTTGAGAATACACAAAAGCGTGAAATTTTTAAAAGATACTTTTGTGTAGATTTTTAAAGGATTTTTGTCTTTTATACCATACAATGACTCCCATTATGCGAATAGATTATTCTTGCATAATATATTTTTGGACCGAATCAGTCTGATACTATGTGCGGCTCCAAAATTTTGGAAATATACCTAGAAGAGTGCATTTATTCTGACCTTAGTTGGGCGCCATTTCTTCTAAATGTAGATGTATTTTTTTGTGCTGCCCTATGTTGAGCTTCATTTGCTTCAATGTCGTAGAGATAAAATAATTAATATAAATTTTGAAAAATATTTTAATCTAAATGGACTGTTGGTGCACTCCAGTTGCGATTAGAAATAGCTCGCCATGATTTTTGAGATAGGTTATTAAATATTTTGGTACATACTACATCAACCGTATAGTTCGTTTGACCCCACGTTGGGCGCCATTTTGATAAGCGTTGAAAAAATTTTAAGTTGACGTCGACCGCCGTTGAATGAACGCTTTCAGAAGATTTTTTATGATGCTGGCCTAACAAGGGTCGCTATTTGTGTTAGGCGTAGTGAACCAAATTGAGGTAATTCAAATTGAAATAGTCAAAGTGGATGTAACTATCACGAGGTTTTGACTACGCAATCGTATCTCCAGTCGCAAAAATTTCTGCAGCCTGGAATTAGATCCCAACTATCAT
This sequence comes from Beris chalybata, assembly GCA_949128065.1. NCBI lineage: Eukaryota > Metazoa > Arthropoda > Insecta > Diptera > Stratiomyidae > Beris > Beris chalybata. The sequence goes on from OX421894.1 coordinate 140,374,701, forward strand.
GTGGTAAAAATTCTACTTTGAGGTTATCAATCTTTACGCATATACTAAATAATTAACAGAATTTTAGCGGCTGTATTTGATCAAAATGTTTGACAAATCTATGGCTATTCAATAAATACGATTTATCCCATAACATGGTGTGGAAGTTAATGGTATTATATGTATGTTCCAAATTTCCCTTTTCCATGAGACGTTCTTAGTAATATAGGCAAATAATCTGTTTACAAAATTGGTAGAAGGTACTGAACGTTTACCTAAATTGCAAGGAAATATACATTTAATTAATAATAATAGCTCCGCAAGCGATTAAAAACTTTTAGAACTGTAACACAGTTATGAGCTTTAAATGAAACGTAAATTCATGATATTTTTGAAACTTACAAAAATAACCCGGAACTTTGCTCACAATAACGCGAAAAGTTGAACGTGAAACTAGATAAACAATTTTCGGAGCTTCATTAAATGAAAATGAAAAATCGCGTGACCTTGTCCAATTAAATTTTCCACTTACGTCATTCACGAATGGGGAGTTTTACCCTCACATCGACCACATTCGTAACAGCAAAAGGATTTCCGTTCCATTTCGCTTTTCCTCACACCTCATTGTTCGGTTTGATATATCGGCGCTCCTGGATGCTGAGATTACATCCGTGAGCGAACGGACGGGGTCCAAACCGGGCGTGTTACGAACAAAAGGCTACGGGACACATGGGAGTATTTCGGAACAAACAAGGGGTGGTCAACCCTTTTGCGTGTTCTGCGATAATTTCGGACAGCCCGAAGCAATGATTCGTTTGGCACACGCACAATTAGACTTGTGCTGGATTTTCTGGTGGGTACGTATACGAGCGTATGGGGGCAATCTTCTATCACGAGTATGTACACATGGTCATGGAATAGTTAGTGTTCCATGTCCTTTTTCAAATCTTGCATACCACATATCGTTGCCGTGCTATAGCACAAAGTAGCCGAAAAGTAATTTAAAGTGGAGGGCCAACATCGAAATTAAACTGCTGAGCCTTTTCGTTCGTTCGGATCTTTTTTCCATTGCTTTCCCCGACCCGGCAATTCGGAGGAAATTGCAGAGGGAAGTAATTTGAGGTTTCTGGAAACGGCCATGAAAATTAAATTATGGGTGATCCGATATTTGGCTAATATTTATTAGGCAGCCCCCCCCCCCCCCCCCCTGGACAGAAAGGACCTTTTGTACGCGAGCGATATAAGGCCACAGCATATCGCTACAGCTAATCCGATTTAATGATTGTGTGCATGGCTATGAAAATACAACGGCGAACATTTCAAACATTTTCTGAGAGGGTAGCGGATTGAATCTTATTAAAATGGAATTTAAAATAATTTATGAGCAACCGGAGAAATTGGACGAAAAACAAATCAAAAAGATGGACGGTATGTTTTTGCTGAGGTGCGAAAATTCAATTAGTACTTCTCCCTTACGGGTCGTTGTCATGCAACTCGTGGCAATTTATTGCTCGCCATTTCTAGATGTATGTGCCCGGTGAACACAAGAAGTTGAACTTTATAAGAATAAGAAAGATGTTTAGGATATGGAGATTTAATTTTTAGTTGGTAAAGAACACTCGACAGGATGTGAATGGCTTAAAATACATTGAAATCCCCAAATAAACTGCAAGAAATTAATGAAATTCTGCAATAAAATAACTACAATTTAGTTGTAGAAGCGATAGGTATACTACTTTTAATGGCAGTCAAAATTGATTTCCAATAAATTTTGGGAGTGAATAAATCCTGACAACAGGGTCGTGTCTTGTGAAGGGGCAGTGCTGTTGCTAAGACCTTTAAAGAACATACAGAAACTGAAAAAATTGTACTTGTTTCAAAAAATATTTTACTTTATTATTTTAATGATACATTAACCCAAATTTTGATAAAAAAATTATATCCTTTATAGTTTTGGAACCTTAAATTATTTTTTACCTTTATTTCATTCGCAGTTAAATTGAAACTGCGTTCCACATTTAAAAATATTTGCTACCCTAGTATTTTGTAGTTTTACGCCTCAAGCCAAGTAGACTTTAAAACTGAAAACAAAATTCAGTCCAACTGTCCGCCGTACTGTGTACGCCGTGTGAGGGCTCGGATCCTCCAAACTCTTCGAGATATTAAATTAAAATTTCTTTGGTGAGTAGATTGGGCCGACCCCTTTAAGTGGACATTATATAGGGTGTGACGGGACAAGTGGGAAAAGTTTAAGTCGAGGAATTTTGGTTCTTGGCAATCTCGCTTAGGACAGTAAAATTGAAGTTTGGAGTTTATAAACATCTATAGTACTAAAGGGATACGGGAGTGAGGGTGATGGAAACCCAATTTATCCAAAACGATTGAAAATATATCGTAAGTAACATTTTGTGGGGGGGGGGACGGGTGGTGGGGTATTTGTAGTATTTGTAGTGGTAGTAGTATGCGGAGTAACACATTTTATGTTACGATATCACACAAAAAAATAACGCCTGAAAAATATTATGATTTTGGTTCGTGTATATGAGGTGCGGGAAGGTCACTGAATATTGAAAAAGATTTATTCAGGGGCTGGTGGTGCATGAAAGTGGTTGGCTAAAAAATGTATTAAAAAGCACGTCTACTATTTCCAGAACGGTTTAAGCAGGATCTTATCGTTCAATTTCAATGGGAGGTAAACCCGAGAAACCCCTAGCAGAACATTCGAAGACTAACAAAGGGTTTGTGGAACATATCATATCATTAAGATCTAATCATAAATTGAATTCATTTTCACTTCCTCCCTTTATATCAACGCCTACAAATTTATTTCAAGATTTTTTTGTGATGTTTTTCTTAAGACATGTGGATACAAAATTTCTTAATTTTGTAGATCTGATAACAAATTAGTTTTTAATTCAACAAGCTTTTTATGCAGATAATCGCCTAAGAACTGATTTCACGATTTTTCGGATTTTACACAAAAAATTAAAATCAAAAGTATTTTACCCGAAAAACAAGTATTTTCGTTGTTGTATACTCTTTCACGATTTTTTTTTTCTTTTCGATTTGATGTAGTGGTAAATTGACTTTTACTTCTACCCACTTTTAATGTAATCGCCTGAAAGAAATTTTGACTATTTTTTACTTAATTATTTTTTAATAATAAAGTTTATTTATAATCTTCCCTCAAGGCATTGCATAGCTTTGCAAGAATTCCGACATATCTTTTTGATTTTTACTTCTACCACATTTTTGTTTAATTGAAAATTCAATTTTTTTCAATGTTTAACATCCAAGGGGGTTCGATTTCACGATTTTTGTCATATCTCTTAGGTTTTTACTCTAGCTTTTTCTTTAAATTCAGCCCTCAAGTGAGTGTGAGAGTGAGAGTGAGCGTTGCATAGCTTTTCACGAATTCCGACATATCTCTCATATTTTTTTTGGTTTTTACCCCATCCAAATTTATTTAAATAAAAAAAAAAATTGCATATTTAGAAATTGAAGACGGGATGTTGAGAAATTGTATTCGTTACACATTTCACGAATTTCGTCATGTCTCTTAGGTCTAATGAGATATTGAATTGGCGTTAACTTCCACGTGATTTTTATATAATTGCATACAAACTCAAGGGTTTGCATATGTTTTCACAATTTTTGCCATTCCTTAGCTGTAATATGATATAAAATTGGTTATTATGGCATTTTATATAATATAATAACCAAAAACCAATGCCACGATTCTTCGGGGTGAAGGGTTTCCTTACGTTTTCACAAATTTTTCAAAATCTCTCATGTCTCATGAGATATCAAGTTGCTTCTTAAGAAATCATCTAAAAACCTATTTAGCGATTCTTCGAAATTCAACTCAGAGTGGATGTAATGGGTTTGTAATGTATACGTTTTCAAAATGAATGGAAATAATTATAGCGAAATTCGAGTCGTCTATACACGAATTTCGTCATATCTCTTTGGTCTGATGAGATACCGAATCGGCGTTAAATTCTACGTGATTTTTATATAACCGCATAAAAATACGTTGAAGGATTGTTCAATATCTGGTTGTTTCAACAGGATCGCTATTATAATATGTATCTCTTAGGTTTTATGATATCTAAAATTATGTTTTATTTTCGCGGAATTAAAATATAATCGGAAAAATCGGAAATATCTTTAGACTCTCTCTATTACGAAGTTTCCAATTCCTCGTCGAATTCGATATAAAGTAGTTTTTCTATGGTTTTTCAATACTTTAGGTGAAAAGTTAAGTATGAATATGTATAATAGGTATGTTGGCTGTTGTCTCGTTTGTGATAAAATACCTACTTAAAATACTCCAAACATTGTTCAACTTTAACAACAAGTTGACAAAAAAAAAGCCGACCAGACAGATATGTGGACAAATATCGTCTACTGTCCAAGTAAGAAATGTGGTAACATGATAAATTTCAAAATGGAAGGAATTACAATTTCTCATATATCAATACATGCACTGATGCCAAACTTTCGATAAGATAAGCTTCGAGCTGCCAAGCTGGGGCCCATAAATCTAGCTAAAGATGCCAACGAGATGAGGACAAGCACACTATGATATGTCGCTAGATATAGGAACCGGCTTTTCGGCATTGCACTCGATATTTTTTCCGGGGAAAATATAGCAGTCCTCCATCCTTCCATCCGGAAAATCTTGCTCCAGTTTTCATGTTTCATTTTCTTCCTTTTCGGATGTGTCGCGCGAGAGAAAATGGGTATTCCAGCCTTTCTGCATGGTAGTTCATTCGGACGGAAAATTTAGTGAAGTGTAGAAAATTGGTTTCCGTAATATTTATGCACACATGTTTAAGAAATAATAAATAAAAGAGGATATATGCCCGCTATTTCGTATGTAAATTATTTTCTCTGTTTGCCTGGGTACTTGAAGGTAAGTACTATGCGCGCTACAAATGCGAAATACGACAAACCTACACTCGGGGATAATTCTAAGGATCAGGCTAAAGCTGTTCATGTGCGCGAATTTTCCCGAAAAGTACGGGAAAAAAGCGCAAAAAAAATAGCGTAAAGACCGACCCCGTTCTGTCCTGAATAAGGGAGGCTGCCGGGGAAAATTTATATCAGGTTTGTGTGATTGCTTTGCTATACAGAAGGGAATGTATTTCGTGTGTTTTTTTTCTGTATGTTTTTTTTTCGGGGGAAAAAAGATGTATTAGTGGTAAAGTTGTTTGTGTGCACACACTGAGAAGTCCGGGGAAAAGAAAGATAAAGCAATAAATCCTGTCAGAAATTTAATTTGATCGTAAATCTTTCTTCTAGCTGGTATTTCTTTGTAGCATATCTCGAGATGGTTGGTCCTTCTTACTTCTTCATGTTCGCTTCTTTTCCATTTCTTATAGCAATGCTCTTATCATCTCGATATTTTTTTGTTTACCCCCGAAGAATTTTGTTGACTGGGTTACTTTCTTTCCACGAAAATTTGGTTTCACTAATATCAAACTCCTCCAGACAAGATGCTTATCCAGAAGCCTATAGCTATTCGAAAAAAGAACAATTATTTCGATTTAATTCGAACTAATTTTAGGCAAAAATTCTGTTAAATGTCTCGATAAAATGCCTGAAACTATTTCGCATTAAACCAAGCAAATCCAATCCAACAAAACAAACGTTGAGGGCATTACAAACATAGTTCAACATGAACGTAGTGTGAAATAAAAAATTTATTGCATTTACATTGGTTTAATTCGGACTTGGAATAATTTATCTCTCGTTTCACACTGTTATATAATTTATATACAGGGAAACTCATAAATAACTGAAAACCGTCACAAAAATTTATCTCTCTGTTAAAACTGCTCAAACTCGCATAGTGTTACATTTATAAATGTCCAAGAGCACGTGTATGTATGCGGTCTGCGTACATAATGTCGACCATACAAAACTCCACACATTTTACATATCGAACATTAAACAATCTTACAAACATACAAAACTCATATTAATAAACTTTTGTGCAATAAATCACTGTCATTTTCTCGACAACAACAAAAACTTATATAAAATTGTGTGTGTTCGTAATTTGACTATAGTTTAAAAAACAACAAACGTCTATAGGACGACTCCACATAGGAAACGTTCCTGAATGGACAAATTACTCTGGTTTTTTTTCGGTTTTATTTATTTTCCGTACGCCCGGGCAGTTTTGAGCTGCGACCCAACGGATACTGCAAAAAAATACGCAAAATTGTAGTCAATACACGATTTGTGTCATTTTGAAAATTTGCCAATAAATTTTCGGTCGAATTCGTACGGACACTTTGTGTTTGTTGTTTCTGCATTTAATGCAAATTTGGTGGTGTAAAAAATGCATTTAAGTGAAATCAACGACAATTTATCTTTTTAAACATGTGTTTAACATACTTCGAATGCGACTGTTAATTCTTATACTTAGGCGTAAGCGACAAGCTATTAATTTTGATTTCTGTTTTTTTATATTTCTATATTTTTTAGGTGGGCTCTAGCTACGTACGTGGATAGTGCGTTAGTCTACTGGTGGAACAAAATGTGTCAAAACATCCGACTGAAGTTTTATCCGTTTTAAACCAACTACAGAAGATGATAACTATAGAACTTAAGGGGTAAAAAATGAAAAAGAATCAATTGTTGGTTTTCGACTGATTATTAAAACTTATATTTTTCCTCATAAAACGAGACCAGAATCACAACATTTGAGGGACGGAAAGTGCCTTAAAATAAATTTTGAAATTAAAATGGAAAAATTCCAAAAAGTTTTTCAAGTTTATCGCATCTATCTACTAACAGAGATTTACAAATAAAAAAAATTTAGAGTGATACCCTTGTCGGTTTAAGTGGAAATGGATCTCAAAAATGAAATATTTGACATACAAAAATTTGACAAGAATGTCAAGTCAGTTGTATATTTTGAGGCAAAGTTTTGAATGTTATAATATTTAAAAAATTTTATTAAACTCCTTTTAAGCTCATTTTACATATGTTTACGTAGCTAACCAAAAATGTTAAGGCCCTACTTACGAAAAACTGCATACATGAAAGATGTTTGAAGCTTCATAAAAAAATGTTGAAGAAAGTTCAGTCAACTTTACATTTTTCGGACAAAGTCTTGAATGTTATTTTAAAAATTTATTTAAACTATTTTCAACCTCATTTTACAAACATTTAAGTAGCTAACCTGAAAAGCCAAGGCCCTACTAATAAGAAACAGTGTACATGATAAATATTTGAAGCTTCTATTACACTGTATGATATACTGTCAAATATATGATTTAACAAAATTTTGACGAAAACTGCAGACCACTTTATATTTTGGGCAAAGTTTTGAATGTTACTTTAAAAATTTACACAAACTATTTTTAACCTCATTTCACCTCTACGTTTACGTAGCTAACCGGAAATGTCAAGGCCCTACTTATGAAAAAAAACCGCATGAATGAAAGATGTTCGAAACTTCTCTTACACTGTTATTTGCGCTATTGTTCTTCCCAAGAAGCGATATAGTATCTCTGGTTTCCACCTTTTAGCTATGGTTCTGGCAAGATTCAGTATTAGTATAAATATTCTATTTCAAAAAAATCAAACCCAATTACTACCAACTACTTTTTTTTCCTTCTCAAAGACTCTAACTCGCCAAGCATTTGAAAGGTTCAAAATATTTTCGCTTGGACATCTTTCGGGGACATCTTTCCACCTTCTATTTTATTCATCACAACTCTACTTGCTATATCAAAGGAGTGGCTTATAAGACTTATAACAGGGGTGAACTTTACGATGTGAAAAAAACATGATCGTAATATGTATCCACCTATATCTAGTCAAAGGATGTATTTATACATGTCTTAAAGGAAGGAATAAAAATTAGGGACGGACATATGGACCCATTGTTACGCACTTTGTTTTCTTCCTTGGTCCCCGTTCAGTATAAATTATGTGCGATACTCCTTCGTACATTACTCGACCCTTCGCATATATCACCAAAAAAGAAAAGAGTGAACAGACGTCGCCTACTTGGTCAAAATGACTCCTTAATTTTTTCCGGACGCATTGTTAGGACTTTTCTGATAAGATTAATATTTCTTTCAATAGCACTACTTTCACTGAAAGTTTAATTTATTGCAAGTGCGATGAATTTATCTATTCTATGTAAAATGGGCATTTATGGTCATTGAAATTTTATTGCTTTTGTTCCACTAATGGTCAATTTTGACCAGTAGTTCAGTGGATTCTTTACATTCCATCGAAGTATTTTATAATATTATGAGTCGTACCGACTATAGTCGGGGGAAAACGCTAGGACATGCGACAATCTGCATATATCTTTTTCGAATTCGAGTGCTTAAAACAGTCGTGCGGACAAACCTTTAGATACACTCTTGGGCGAACTAACTTAGCAATTTACGACGTCTGTGATTAATCGCAATGCAATTCATGATGTTAATTCATATTACATCCATGTAAGATCCTCGCATTACATTAGCACATAATCCATCATGTCGTAGTTCTAATATGTCCGGTCGGTCAGACTTGGAAGGAAGCAGCTCTTTGAGTAACACTTGGCATGCCGTGTAATAGTAGATAGATAGATGGTCGGCATACAGCACAAGTACTAGATACTAGACGCTAGTATCAACATTTTCTATGTACAAGTGCAGTGGATGTTGCTCTGGGTGCATACAACACTATCCAAAGTACGGATGCAAGGGTGAGGGAGTGTTACATGCTCTATTCTGTAATTTATAGTCAGAGTTGTTCAAACTGTTCTCGGCGATAAAATATACGAGCATGCGAACTTTTTTTCTGTTATTCTCGTAAGGTACGAGTCGGGCATAGTTCTTTGATTTATTACAAACTCTTGCCTTTTTCAATAATTTCGTTTGTTTGCTACTCGACAATGCGCAAAAAAACAACACGTTCAAATTTTCCCGGAGAGTTTGAGTGAAGCTCAAATTGTCAGGATTAGAATTTTTTTTTTTTGTTCTCTCCAGGACTATTCATTATCCAGAACAAATACAGCATCGATATAAAATCGAATCTATAAATTTTTCAAAATTGAACTAAATTATGGGGATATCCTTTTCTGTTACAAACCGCCCAGCACGTCCCTTCTCTGGACCATGCTGTATAGAGCTGACCCTTTGGAAACATACGGGGCCGTATAAATGGTTAGATGTTGTACCTTTTCATACACAGACGTTCCGGCCAGTATGTGAACTAAAACTGTATTAAGCGGCAAGTGCCTGAAATAGTAAACTCGGAGCATATATAAAACATTTTCCGGTACAGATAAAGAAAATGAAAACAATACATCATGGGGCATTTGAACATGACGTTTTCGTTCGGGGCAAATGTTACAGGATTTTGTGCAGAATAGCACAATGAAAGCGTGCACATTATTTCGCACATACACCGTCCTTTCCAGTAAGGTATATGCTGAAATTCGTTCGAAACATATTTCGAAAAGGATGTTTTAGAGTTGGCCTTTCTGGAATAGGTCTATACTCGCAGTTTTCCCTATTTAGTTGTACGTACAACTATAATTTTCTATAACATATGGTAAATTTGTCTCGTATCCATTGTACCTTCGTAGGTATATGAGAGGAGGTGCCCTCTACAAAATTTTCCCATTCTCTTTCGATGTATACGACCGAAAATTTCCTCTACAAGTTCGTAAGCTCATAAATTTGCGTGCGGCCGTGTAAAATATGTTCGCGCGATTAATTTATGTTCCCGGTGCTAAATCATAAACGCATATTTTGAACCAATGCACAGGTTTTCAACATTTTACTGTATTTATTAGACCTTCATCCCCCGTATATTTTTCTCGCATGTGCTGCCGAAAAACACTTTGTTGTGACTTATTCGCTGTTTTAAGCTTCCTGGATGTGGTGCGAATAGGTTTATAGGTGGTTTGAGGTTCGGTTGCATGTACTATGTGCATTTTATCATTTTTAATTAAAAAAAAGTATTGTTTTCTGGTCCTTAGTTTATACGTCCATAATGGCTATATTGAAAAGTTGAAACTCTACTACTATATATATATAAATCTAAAATCTAGCTACAACTTTATTATTGTCGGTCGAACTTTGCAATATGGTTAAACACGAGATTCACCACAATGTTTAAGGAAGCTGGCTAAACCCGAAGAGATAATAAAATCGAAATAAAAAAAGTTTATCTAGACAAAAAAAAACAATAAATCAGCATCTCATCAAACTTAAGACATATTATTGAATTCGGAAAAAATATGTAGATACAATCGTTTATATCCCGTTTGATGTGATTATCGGAAAATCTTCAAAACCGTTTTTAGGCATTAATAGATAAAGCACTCTCGATTCAAATCCAATTGGCTATATAATTAGACTTTAAGGATATGGCGAAATTCGTGAAATTATATAAGTCCTCTACACACCTCTCTGGGGATAGAATATCGAATGATTCTGAAGTATTGTGCTGAAAGTCGTTCTACATATTTTCGCCTGATTAATGTATGCAATTTCCTGAAATTATCTTAGGCGTTTAAAGAAAAAGCATATGGAAATAAAAACCAATTGAGTAACTCATTAGGCATAAGAAATTTGACGGAATTAATAAAACCAGATTCAACTGATTTCTTTCCTTGGGGAATTTTGAGAAAAATCTCGAAGTAAGATTTATATTGTATAAAGAACCATTAGAAATAAGAGCTAGTTTGATCTCTCATCGGACCTATGGGATAACATATTAAAGCCCTTTCGAAAACCCTTCGGGGGATATCCTTTTCTATAAATATAAAAAAACTCTGAAGTGGAAGTGGAAGAAAACATCCATTCGGTATCAAACAGGCCTAAGAGATATAGCAGAATTCGTGAAAATGTAGTACATAAATATACACTGCTTAGTTATCATTTATAATTATTATTTTTAAATGTTACAATTTTATTACGTTTCATGTACATAGTTAGTTATAAGTTAATATTTACTTTATTTTTTATTTTTAGTTTTTATTATTTTACTGTAAACTATTCTTATTCTGTTTTATATTCAAGGGTCACGACCCGTTAATAAATAAATAAATAAAAAAATCATTCACCAAATCACTAAATTGACTGAATTACCTAAACAATCTTTTTTTTTGCGAATGTATCTCGTAAGCCATAGGTCCTTTTCAAAATTTGAGATTGAAAATTACTGTTAGTGCTGTTTGGCTGGGATATGATCTACCAGAACAGCAATGTTGCCTATAACAAATCCAAAGCAGTTTGATAGCTCCGATGGTGTTTATGAATCTGATAAAAACACAAACAGAACTCATCTGCTCAGTGTTAAGTCCTATAGCAGTGATCCCAATAAACATTCCGCACTGTTCACTGTTTATAATAATATTTTAAATCCAATAGCAACTGAAAAAATCTTGTAAATAATTTATGCGTTGAGTGGGAATTGAACCCACGACATCACCGAAGTAACGTTTTCAAAACCTTGGATGTAAACAGTCCAAAAGTTTCAGCTGTTGGCATTCCACAGAAAGGCACTAGTATAAAAGAAAATATTATTAGGTATGATGATGTTAAATATACGTAGAAATATAACTTTATGAAATTCATGCTGCTGCCTTTGATCTCAACGTTTCCCATAAAAGTGTCATTCTCTCAGAACTTCTGTCGAATTTTAAAACGTTATTTCTCACAATCGTATCCCGCTTGTGTCGTACATTTTAGCATATTCCGAACAAAATTTATTCAATTTTATACACTTTTGCAATGTTCCTACATCTTTTTTATTTTGCAACTTAGCAGTATTCAGCGAATTTAAACAACACACTCAAACAGTCACAAATCTGAAAATAGCTAAGAACGAGAACTTTTACTTTACCTAAAACGTACGTATCTTTATTTTATTTCCTACGACCGACAAAAGTCGTTCCAAAAGACTTCTGTAAACATCTGAAATAGTTTCCGTTACTACACCATGGAATCACCCAACTTATCCACATACTTCCTTGAGCGAGTACACGAACGGAAAACTCCCGAAAATATCCTTCAGGAAAAATAGCGCATTTTGCTTCCGTTTGCATCCAGGATTTTGTGCGGAATAGAGAGTAAACACAAGATTGTATGTATGTGCACAATTGCATTTATATCGTATACACTGCATATGCCCAATTCTGGGTGTATAGATATTCCGACAAATTCTTGGCACCACAGTGCAAACAGCAAAAATGTTGGCCGCACTCGGGACCGCTACGACTATATGCAGCAGACATAATGTCTGGACTTGAACCATAAATCCTGCACAGAGCGCGTCCTTTCTAGATGAATGTATTTGTTAAACTAATACAAAAACTTTGAGATGAATTCTTTCAGCAGCAAAGAAAAATTAATAATATTATCTATTTATCTTCGTTGGAGGTTTTATATGAGAAAAGTTTTTATCAGCCACCAGATCCTTGGTATCCTGGTCTATGGCTCTTCTGTGCAGAAAGGATAAAACTCGCTCGGTGGATTCTACCCTTATTTTACTTTTTTGTTCCCGCAATGTTTTCAGTTCGAGTTCTGTTGCTCTCTGTACGCTTACTTTTAGTTGCCACTTTTCTTCTCTTTTTTTGTTTTTAACTTCCGACAGCGCCAAGGACTCTGCAAATGCAAGAAAAACAGAAAACTTTTGCAAGGTGGCGCTGCGACTATAGTCAAATGTATTCAGTGAGAAAGTCTGTAAATATTCAACGGAAGTAAATTCTGTGGTGGTTGGATGCAGACGCGTTTTAAATTAAAACGAAGCCGGAGCGTTCCGTGTTGAAATCAGCATGAAAAGTTCGCCTTACTTGGGCAAATTAATCCTCAAAAATGTGCTTGGCCGACACTTTTTTTTTTGCCACTTTGCTTTCAAGAAAGAAAAAACTCCATTATAAATATGGTCACTGGCCAATACTGCCCAAGGTGTTCTCTTCCCACCTCCTTAGTCCCGTCTATTAGAACGCGCCTACCAACTTCTAATCGGAAAAAAATCCCTGACTAATGTAAATCGTCTATAAATCTTCACAATCGGATCAAATCTTATGTCGTTTCGGTTCCTTTTTGAATTAAATGAGTCGATCAAACCGATACGTTAGCAAAAATGCCGCCGCCGTATCGAAAGAAAAAGGACACGAATCATTCGCATACCGAAATGCGGATGTGAAAAGAAGCATAGTGAAAAACTCCCCAGCGCCATTGAGTATCCTCGAAAAAATAAGGGCATGCTCGACTACGGCCCAAGATATGCACATCCTTCTCAAGATATCCTTCTCGCAAAATATATACGCTTCCAGGATAGATGGAATTTTTATGGTAAATACATCGAGGGCAAGAGTTTCGCGCGTTTCCGATTTGGCTTTCGTCTCGCTGACGCCACACTTTTCGTTCCGCAATTTTTCCTTGTACGGAGCATGAATCCTTTTTTCGGGAAAAATCGCATCATCGCCAAGGAATAACCGAAAAGAAAATAAAATTTTGAAAGAATGTCTTCCTCGAAATTCCTTCTTCTTCGCCGTCTTATGGTGCTGTTGGTTTTTTTGAATTTACACATAAATTTTATTTTTCAACTTGTTTGCGATTTTTTTTTCTGTTCATCCATTCTAAGTTTGTGTTTTGTTTGGGGCTAGAGCATAGCGTAGAAACACATTTTAATAGTTGGTGCCTTGAACTCGTCTTTTTAAAGTTGCTGAAAAGTTTTTATTTATTTGCATATATTTTTTGGGGGTTTTCTTGAGAAAACCGAGTGATGGAAGAGAAAGTTTTTTTTGTTGGAAAAAAATGGCTTGATACAGGATGTGGACACATAGGAATTTCGAAACATAAATTTACTCACCCACGAAACATTTTTACTGAAACGACTAAAAAAGATTCTTACGTAAGACTGGCTTTCATAATATTCTGTTTTGCTGTTTTTATTTGAAAAAGTAAGTCGAGAACAAAAAATGGGTTGGTAGCTAATAATTTGGTGAATATTGACTGTAGGTGAATCTAACTGAATTTTGTACGAATTTGTCGAATTGGAAATACAAGGGTACCCTCTACGTACCCCCTACGTACCCCTCCATTGAATTTCCGCTTTTCTGGGCTTAAATTTCTCTTTTGAATCTGATTGCGGATTTGAATTTAATTTTAATTTTAATTTAAGTGGTCACTTGAAAAAATTTCAGAAAATATGAGATGTGTTCATAAGTACTATGAGATGTGTTCATAAGTACTCCCTTGTAAAAATCTCAGCCTATGTGCTCAAAAGTACGTTGGGGGTACTTAGGGGGTACGAACGTACCCTCACGTACCTCTCCAATGAATTACCGCTCTCCTGGGCTCACATTTGTTTTTTTAAATCTGTTTGCGGATTTGAATTTAATTTTTAGAAGTGACCACTTAAATTAAAATTAAAATTAAATTCCGTGGTGCGGTGGCTAGTTTGATCCGGACAGACCATATAAATTCATGTGTCATTAAAAATACTAACATTTCCATATTTTCGTATTTTTTTGTGCACTAATCTGTTTGTGCAACTAGCTTTATATTTTCTTGGAACGAAATAAATATCTATAAAAATATTTTGGTATTAGCCTTGTTGGTGTTTTCATTTCGGACAAAAAAATTTACAACAAAAAAAAAATACTACCAAAAAACTAATATAAAATTTAATTTCCGTAACTACTGGATACGAAATATACATGTTATAATTTGTGTGCATTGTGTATTAAATAGCTATTGTAAATATTAGAAAACTTGCCCATATCATTATAGCCGCTCTATTCATTATTAATTAAATGCTACCATTAATAATTTTGCTACCATTAATTTTGAACTCCACTACCTTTACTACACACACTCCAAGAGAAATTTGGTGAATTTCATTATAATTTTTGTAGGTAGCTAAACGCCAAAATAATTGTAGTAAATTTCTCCTTATAGTACAATTTTTTGTGTGATGTATAATAATTGGTATTCAAGTTAAGTAATTTTTACACTACAAATAATGTAAAATTACTACCTCAATTTGTAAACTTATTAATTTTTTAAACAAAAATAGTGTACTTTGAGCAAATATTGTAGCACACACTGAATTAGATTTTTACTACTATAAAAGTACATATAGTTGCCAATGGGATGCCAACTTTAATTAATTGTAGTAAAATTATACTGCATTGTGTACGATACACAATAGTGTGTAAATCGTTATAGATAAATATGTACTGTGATCACATGCTTTTTCGTGAAAAATTATATTGGATTCTGTATACTTTACACACTAGTGTGTAAGAAAAATTAACATTTTTTTTTTGTGTTTCCTGCTACGAATTTATTTTTCTGTAAATTACATATTATTTTTGCGAATAGATATTACTTACAATAGTTTGCACACTCTCTGATTCGAACCATGGACCCGTCGCACATACATAAGTCCGATACGCTACCACTCGGCCACCTGAACATTTTTGTAACATGCTTATTTCATCAAGAATAGCCAAGAATGACGTAAGTACTATACAAAAATAGTATTTTAATAAAAATTGTTTACTGTGTACACAACTCCATTGAATTTTGTGCAACTTTATTTAAAGTTACATATTTTTAGGAATTTTTTACAAAACTTACAATATTTACACATTTAATTGCAAACAAGCACAGAATTTCCTTAAATTTACGTTATAATTTTAAAATTACATTAACCCTACAGTAAAAATTACTATACAAAAAATAGTACATTTATACAAATTTTTTACTGTGCATACTTGTACCATGATCCAAATAAATAAGGTCCATAGCATTTAAAAGGGCTTACAATAATATCCCACAATGCAAATTCACATTTTCTTAACCTCCAGAAGAAAAGATTTAATAATTATACGCAAAGGTATATACTATATAAAATTAAATGAAGAATGTATTCTTAATTAAGTAATAATACAAATTTTGGTTTGTAATTAAAAACTGAAAAGTGTTCAATCAACACAGTTCTGTTTGTTTTTATTTTTATATATTTTTAATAACCTACGTATTGTAGTATCACTATCGTATTGCTAAATATCTTACTTTTTTAAGCCACTATTAAACATATAACTTTAACACACGATGTCACTGTAAAAGCTGAAGCTTTATCGCTTTCTGTTTAATATACGTATGTTCCGTAATTACTTAATTAATTAATTTTTGATTATTATTACAAAACTGTTTAGTTGAGTAAATTTACACAGAGGTACTAAATTTACACAGAGGAAGTAAATTTATGCAAGAATTTATTATTTTTCATATACTGTTTACACATCTCAAATTACACAAATATTACTCAAACCTGCCGTCAGTTTTAACGAAAACCAATCATTTTAATTTAATATTACTAAAACAGTGTATTTCTACAACCTTCTGAATGCTTTACTGCAATACCTGTTGTTGTTTTGACTAGTAGAATAATTTTACACAGAAGAATACTACTACAATAATTATCGTAAAATCTATTTAATTTTAAACTGTTTTTAAGAGTGCAGTAAAAAAAATTCATTGCATTTTAAATTTTTTTAATAATAGGCCTATACGTCTCACATTTTCAAGTAAATGTGCATTGGGATTTAATAGTCATTTTTAATGTAATTTTAAATTTTCAGTTAGTTAGAAATTACAATTAAAAATTGGATTTAAAATTAATTTTTTTTATAACATAGTTTCCATAAATAGCGCAGGGTTTTCTTGATTCTGAATGAAACCTAAGTGTTCCGACAAGACCATAGACCGAGTGTTACGAAACACATCAAATACCGATTTCATCCCTTCTCTCAAATGTATCATTAGCCTGTTTCTTAAACTATCTAAATCTAAATACCATTCAGCTATAAATCTTATCTATTTTGATTTCTTACCCTGATTAAGAAAAAGAAAAACCATTCGAGATACACTTACAGACATTCCCCGAAATTCCCGCAATTTTCTTATTAAACGGTCATTATCTCGAGCCCATCCCAGAAAATCATTGTGGGATAACAAATTTCTTCTTAAATCTTGAAATATGCAAATGAACGTCGAAAAGGGATCTTTGCGTGTGAAAAGCAATTTATTTTCATTTTTCCGCGTTCTCAGTTGCGTTTTTTTTTTATCCATTCGACGGCGAACAAATTTTGGCCGCTTGGTATTTAAATTCATCTCTTACACTTCCGTCTACTACTAAAACATCTTGGCGTTTGAAGAATATACTGAACGACGGTATAGTAGTATCTAAAGAAGCTGATGGTAGAAGAAAAAAAATTATATAATTACATTAGCGAAATGTAAACATCTGTTGGCCACTTAACTGCCAACGGTCTTCGCCACCATTCTTTCTACGGAATGGATCCGGGTTTTGTTTTCCTTTTATTTTTGAATCGTAATTATGTGCCATAAATTTAGCTGGAAACGCTACGTCGACTCGCTATACGATAGTCCTTCCTCATATTTTTTGTGTCTTCTTCTTCTCGTCCTTGCCGCACAATAGATAGACACCTCGGGATGAAACTTATGATTGAATTTTACGGGGGAGGCTAATCCCTTGGCTATCGAGCGTGGAACAACCTTTTATTATTGCCGGTTTTGGACGGCACGTACAAAGGCAACAACTGACCAACCGAAAAGTTTCGTACCTATTCTATGATGAGTCCTGCACCCTATAGCCTAGTCTAGGACTAATGTTCGCAGTTTTCTTGGAAACATGTGGCGTATGAAAGCCTAGTGTAGGCGAGCATGTAAGTGACCTTTGCGAGGAGACACTCCACTTTCGGACATAAATTACTTTGTCTTCAATTTGTCTTTTTTCGATCTGTCTTTATTTCTTTATGGATACGAGTGTATTCACTTATTTATTTCTTTTTGTTCACTTGTGTTTTGTTTCGTGTTCGATGAATGCGTCCCGTGGCGGCCATAAAACTATTGCCATGACACATTTCAGAAGAAATGCCATTGACTGATGTTTGCGTTGAAGAACTTTTTGTCATAGTTTTATGTATTTTGCTATAGTTGCGCTGTATCTGATATAGCTGACAAATGGTATGAAAACAGATTTTCCTAATAAAGCTTTTTGGAAAATTTCAAAGGTGTATAATATTCTTCTCTATAACTTTTATAATTTTTCTAGCACATGTGTTCAGTAGACCATAGCTTGTTCTTTAGGTGGAGAAAAATAACAATCGCTAAAAGTCTGATATGTACCTAAGACCTAAATCTAAAAAAAATCTGCCACTTTTTTCGGGCCAAACTTCGAGAAGAGGTACATATATCGGGATTCGCAAAAACTAGGGGTTGAAAGGGAAAACATTTTGAGATCGTTTTAGACGAAACCTTAAAAAGTACGTGAAACTCGAAAATTATTCAACACCTCATCAGATCTAAGGGAAATGGCTGAATTCGTGAATATGTATACAACCCCTTTTACACCACTGAGGGATAAAATTGAAAAAAAAAATCCTGCAAAAGTCGAGAAACTTTACTTTGTTAAAAAATTTTAGGGCATTTTTTTTTAAGTTCTTCGATTTTGACAAGTTATTGCTTTAATTAAAAGTCTTGGCGCCTCCTTTTTAAATCCACATACAGATTCAAAATTTGCGGCCAGGAGAAGCAAAATTAGAGTCGATTTTCGACGTGTTTGCCACCATTCTCATATTTTTAATCCGATTTTAATTTTGTTTTGATTTTTCAGCATCTGTCGAGCTCCCGTTTTGTTTGCGTTGTCACTTGCAGAAATCGAAAAAACTCCCTTTTTAAGAAAAATGGCATGTTACCATGGCGAGTAAATCTTTTTTCACTTAACAATTTTGACATCGCTTTTTGGACGAAGTGAAAGCCGAACCGATATCCCATTGCTCCTAAGGAACATAAGCTTATAAGTACACAGTAAAAATTATTTTTAATTTTACAACCTTTAATATAATAAAATTATCCCCATATCGTAAAATTACCTTGTTCATGTATAAACACTATTACTATTAATTTGTAATTTGTAAATTTCGTTCTTTTTTATTTGGAAAAAAATTGCCTCATTTATTTATTACAGATAAGTGTA
This sequence comes from Beris chalybata, assembly GCA_949128065.1. Taxonomy (NCBI): domain Eukaryota; kingdom Metazoa; phylum Arthropoda; class Insecta; order Diptera; family Stratiomyidae; genus Beris; species Beris chalybata. The sequence continues at coordinate 140,393,733 of OX421894.1, forward strand.
TTCTCATTTTGCTGTTTAAGTATTTGTAAAAACCATATTAAAAAACATAGTGTCGTGGAAGTTTTCGTTCCCAAAAATCTTAGTATTAGTGTATAGTTCTTAAACTATCGATTTAAATTAAGTCATATGAAATTTAATTTACAAATCGTAATGTAGTTTTAAATGGGTTTACTTGTACAATATTCCCTTTCAGTGGAAAGTTACATATTATGAATTACTTCAATAAAGGCAATTTAAACCTCCAAATTACATATGCCATGTAATTTATGTTTACTACCAAGCATGTAATTTTACAAAGCCATGTATGTATTTATTACATTTCCGAATTTTAATTTTACAGGGGAAATGTAAGTAGTTTTGAGCATGTAAATTTACAATAGCCCTTGTTGGCAATTAGTTGCCAACATTTAATGCTGTAAAAAATTTTAGCTATGTACCTAAGGGCTGAATATCTAAAAACGATTTCAATTACTTATTAAAGCCCGAAGTAATAAAAACTAATAAAATATCTTATCAGTTCTAAAGCTTGTAAGATATTTGACAGCCAAATGCAGTGAGTGCCATTTAGTATAATTAATTATTTATATTTTATATATTAATTATTTCCTCTTTTTCTCTACAATAGCGACTATTTTGGCAGAAAAATATTGACTGAACTTTTCGCCAAATTTGTTAGTTGTATATTTGCCAGAATTACTTAGTCAAATATTACTTCGTGGAAAGGTACACATCCAATTTAGGAGTTCCACCATAGGAGTCCAGTATAAAAAAAAATCCCGAAAACATTTTTAGGCGGTTATATGAAATGTCCGTAGAAATACAATTAATTACATAAGTTGGCAGACCGAAGAGATATGACAAAATTCGTGAAATGTATGTAAACCCATTTAGTTGAAAACTTTTTTTTTATTAAATTTATTTTCTATAGTATCTACATCTACTATAACGTATCTATATGTATATGTTAATAACAAGTTTCACCTTTCTGGGATGAAACGTTTCCCAGATATAAAAACACCCTTTCTTCTTGAGCTTAATTTGTTTTCGTTTAAGATGACCCTCAGTCATTTGCCCTATGCCGATAATAACACTTGACGTTCTATTATTATAGGTTCACGAAACCTAAGAATATGAATTGTGCTTTCATTGTTAACATCCCCAACCCCTAAATTGTTTTCTACTCAAAAGATCTACTGCGTCTAATCCCTACATAAATTTCAAAATCAAATGTGAAGTGGTTCTTCAGACTTTATTCTATTTAGCTTTTCAATAAATCCCTATACTCTAACAAGAACGCACTTAGAGATTGTATTGTATTACATCAGGTAAGAAGTGGATCGACGGCCCAAAAATGTTCGATTCTTCTCCAAAAAACAGCTTGATTATTTTTTTTTTTTTTAGGAAGTTACACTATAGTTACACTAAATCCACTTTAGTGTCAAACGGTAGTTGACTAGTATTAGTTAGCAATTCTCAGCTCAGAGTGGAACTACTTTGCGCTTCGTAACAATTTATAAATTCGCCTTTACAGCTTTGAACCTCCCTCTAACAACCCTATTTTCCAAAAAACTCTCCGCAGTGCAGCAAATCTAGAGAATAAAATCAAAATATCGGAAAAGTCCCACACGATTTCCTATTCATGCGGTAATTGCTTTGCACTACAAAATAGAAGTCTTTGTAATGTAATTTTTCTCAAAATAGCTAAACTACATACATATGTCTGTACGTGTGGTAAGAAAATGTTAAGCAGTTTGGGAGCGGTTAGACGTTGCCCAGGAACATTTAAAAACTTTGTGGATTTACCTAGTAGTCCAGGTGCACATGGAATACTGTACCGAATCTCAACTCCTTTTTCTATACGCTAAATATTTTACTTCCAAATATGTAATATGCAATATATTAATTTTAGGTCTATATGTGTTACAGCTACCTGTGTAAATACCTGGCGAACTATATCTTATTCGAGCTCGGTTAAAAGTGAAGCAACGATACGTATTAAGCAAAATAAAAATAACTGTCAATGCGGAAAATAAAAGAAACTCCAACTTACCCTCGATAGCTGGACAGTCAAACTAATTTACCGAATTTCCGTTAAAAAGCACGTGGTTACCACACACGTGCTCTTCCACGCCCAATTACCATTCATCAAATTTTAATGGCTGCCAAGCTCCGCCTACCGAGTTTGTTTACGTAAAAGTACTACTAGTTGCAGCACGATGTCGCCACTAGGATTCCAAAAGAAATTTCAACGCTCAAAACTGTTATTGGTCTTAGTCCCAGATAATGTGGCTCTGATATATCCTGGCGCAAATCTTTGGTGAATTTTTCTTATTATTTTAATACATTTGTAGGGCTTTGTACTGGATATGCGCACAGTCGAAGTTCAGATGACTTTTTTTTTAATTTTTTTCCAGTGTACCCACTACGATTTTTCCTTCTTTCTCTGTGAAATTTATTTCTATTAAAAGTCGTATAGCATCAATTTGTTCACTCAGTTTTGAAAAATTTTAAATTTCAGTGAATGAGCGTCATTTCAGCAGGAAAATATTGAACAAACCCTCTCAGCGTACTATTTTTTTTAAAGATTATCTCATAGCCATTTAAAGTTAAAACAAAGACAATATTAAAAAAAAAAAAATTCGAATATACTCAAAATTGTTTTTTCTAGGCATCAGGAAAGTTGGTATACATTTTTTTAATGCATAATAAGGTAGGAGAACACTTCAAGGATCAATTTTATTTTTCGAAGCCTTGTGACTGTTCAAAGCTGGTTCCTTGATGTATTGGGCGACTTACTGTTCCTTTAGAAACAGAAGTGAGAAGAAGAACTAAATCTGAAAAGGATAAGCTTCATTACATTAAGCAGGCAGCTTGAAAAGTAAAGATGTCAGACAATTTGAAAATCGAAAAAGGGAATTATTTAAGGAAACAAGACTAATGAATTAAAGGAATAATGGAATTGTATATGTATGTATACTCCGCGAAGAAGTCTTCGATCTGGACCACGAGAAATGTGGAATTCGTATAAAATATTAATATTTTTATAGCCTTCGAGAATGTTTGCTATGCCATCCTCATACTCGTACAGCACACACTGTAGTTTACTTAATTTAAGCTTCTTGGTTTGAGTATTTTATTTTAATGTCAACTGTCAGTTGATATATAAAAAATAAAATAAAATTTAACATATAAAATTTAAAAATAAAAAACCAAAAAACATCCCTTACTTTTATAAAATAAAGCCTAATTCTGTGGTCATAGTGAATAACTTGGTAAGTCAAAAAATAGTAAAAGGGGATAAGTGTACTGTGGTCTTCTCCCAAGACTTAGGCCCGTTCTTACGATCGTCAGTTCCAATTAGAACTTAATTAGAATAGTTTTTACTGCATTTGTTCCTTGACGCTGGTCCTAAATTTAAGCGGAATATCTTCCCAATAGTATATTACTACTTTCTGAGTTATTACTAACATTGAAAAACCTGCTACAATCTATTCGTAATAAGCTTCAAGCTTTAAACAATCTGCTGTAAAGGAGGCGCTGAAGTTTATCATTGTTTCACTAAATAACGTTGCTAAAAAACGCTGTCCATTAAAATTTCAGTTATGCATAACAGGGTCAACACGTTTATTTAAGCATTTGTTTTATTAAAAACTAAACATTGAATGGAAATACTCTTGAAAAGGTCAACATTGGAGCCAGATTCGATAAAAAATTGTTTTCTTGACGTGTAAAAAATTATATATTAATGAAATTGTCAGAATTATTTATTGGCCATTTTATTGACCCTCCACTGTAATATAAATGACTATCTAGATTTGAAGCCATCCACAAAAATGTCTGGAAACAATTTTTCTAAATTGCATAATATTTGCCGCTAAGACGAAGGTGTGGATATTGGGTGAATTCCGAAAATGTTGCTTGCGGAGTTGCTGAAAATAAAATGGGTGTGAGCTAAAGTAGCTTAAAAAGGTTCGAAAATGAAAATGTCGAGAACTCGAATTTTCTGACTAATTGCTTGTTACAATAAAATTCTTTTACTTTATTATTTTTTAATAATAAAAAATACTGCTGAATCGTTTTAAGTTTTAAAAAAAATGTTTCCAGAATTATATTTCACACCTAATAGTCTTAAAAAAATTACCGTCTGTCAGCCCGCCGAAATTTAGTAATCAAGCCTATATAGGGGTTTTCTTTAAAAAATATATATCAGAGGGTTCGGGGGTGACAATCGGGTTTCGTACTTCTGCCCAAATACTAATAATTAAGTTCACTTTTACTTTATGACTTTAATGATAGATTCTTGTCTTAGAAACTTTTATATTTTAACGTTCAAAAAATTAAGCGAAAGTTAGGAAATTCAAATTTTTATTTGATTTTGTTGAACAATATGTAGGATTTTTTTCGGTTAGAGCAGAGCAGAGACTAAAAAATTCACTGTACCTATCACTTGCAATGTGATGTCCCGGGCTGAATCAAGAAAAAATATCAGATTACTGGAAAGCCTTTTTTTAACTAGACTCGTAACAATTTTTTATAATTCTAAAGGACGCCATTTTTATACAAAAGAGACTAAAAATCTTTTTTTTGTAGAGGAACAAAATTTTACCTTTTTTGGGTAGAGACATTAAATCTTTTTTGAGTAATCCTAAGTTTATCACTTAACTCCAAAACCGAAGTTCTGCCTTAAAACTTTGTCTTCAAATATATTCTCATAGTATGACTACAAACAATCACCAAGTTTCAATCTTTTAGCATAAGCTATTCGAAAGATATAAAGTTTAAGATGTGTCGATTCCACTTTTAGAGTATTTCAGACGCATATTTTCTCAGACTACCAAACCGCTCACCTCAAGATGACCATGTTTTGAAAATGTCATCATATTTCATGTTTTCACTTCAAACCTGAAGCGGTTCCTTATAGGGTTGTGCAGTTCGTGAAGAAACTAGTTCGCAACAACGTTCCCATAAGTGAAATAAACGATCTAGTTCGTAGTGAGTTCCGCTCCTAGTTCGTTTGTATTCATGCAGTGGCGAACAGTTCCACAGTTCGAAGTGAAATGAAGGAAGTAGTTTGCAGTGACCTTTTTTTCTGATTTGCACCATATTTTACTGCACCCTTACGAACTAGTTAACTTAAACATCGAACTAGTTTGAGACGGATTGGGAACTGGTCTTCAAATTTTCCTACACGATGTTTTACTCAACTCCCGCGAACTAGTGAACGAAAAGAACGAACTAGTTGAACTGCAAATGATCGGTCACTACGAGTATAGTGAACTAAAATGCGCAAGTCTAGTTCCTAAACAAATTTGTTCAACCATAGGCTATAAAAGAGGAGAACCTCACACCTCAGCTAATTTCATAACCGAGAAGGGGTTATTTGGATCCCTACCCAATAAAATTAATTTGAACTTGAATAGTTCAAAGGGTCTTAGAGCTACAAGACTTGAAACGAGTTTGGGTAAAAAAAATCTATACGGTGGACAGACGGATTTTTTTTTAGTTAATTGTGTTTTGTACTCTACTAGCACATACAATACAAAAAGGCTAATTGGTTAATTTTTTGGAAATTTCCGGTCGATCACGAAAACTTAATATTAAAAAATGTTACAGTAAGAATAAACACCAATCAATACAATACATCGATCATATAACTCTTATTTTTTTCCGTAATAAACAATTGTTTTCGAATCCGAACACCCCAATTTAAATATCAAAAGGTGCAAAAATACCTAATTAGGTTCTTATTATACGATTGCTCGAAAGTTACACCTGAAGTGTTGCATGAAATTCAATTTACCTCTACTTAACTCGTTGTAATTGTTTTAATTGCGGCGCGAAGATATCAAGGTAATAATAATTACAGTTCACATTATCACAAGTGGAGCAGTAATCTTGTAATCCCCTCCTACCCCCCTGCACACCCTCCCATTTCCATCACATTGCACTTTATTCCCAACATTTCAAACGTAACTTTCAGCTTCGAACAATTCGCCATTCAATTTACTTACCTTGCCTACCTATCGACCTTCGACAAGCGACATTTTTACGATCGCATAGAAATTAATTGCTCGAGACTTTGCCAGCGAAAATATTTGGATGTTAGGACGATAATAAAATTTGCATAAATTATGCCATAATTAAGTGATTTCTTCCATGCTCTGATGGGGTCTTAAATTGCCCCGGACGGGCATAACAATTCGGAAGCAGATCAAGCAGCCGGTTTGGTCGGTTTCGATTCCCGTTTACGACGCAGTTCAAGTTGACTTTAAGTGGATATCAAGATGGCATCTACCACACCTACAAGAGCCGCAAAGATTACCTGTGATAGGTGCATTTATGATCCGGTAAAAAAAACGCGAAACGAGATGCTACAACGCAAGCGGTTCCTTCGCCACAATTTTATCGGTTTTATGCACTTTTATCTGCATCGCTTAGCCATTTGTTTTCTTGTTGTGCATAAAATTTCATCTTTGTAATTATGAAAATTATATAAAAGGTAATGGCAAGTTAATTGAATGTGAGAGATGCTTCTCGTTGAGCTGGTACTCTGGTCTGTCTGGCTGCAAACTCGTTTGCATTTCATTGTTATTTGTCAGGCTATAATTCACTTAGGTCTTAGGTGTATATATACGTAACGTTCCTATCAACGTACCTGTCCGAAAGACTATGCCCTCGTATTAAAGCAATTTTGATTAATTGTCGATTACCATATAAAAACGTAACTATCTACTATAGTACCTATGTTTAGTTCGAGTTTCATGTCGGGTTTTCTGTTGGGGCTATGTTCAGGTTTTTATATATTTAATTACACTTCTCTGTAACGAAAGCTGCTAGAATATTATTTATATGTGAAAGAGTAAGGTCACGTATCAACGCCCAGCTCATCCCGATGCATTTAGCAGCATGAAATTTTGGCCTTGGAATGTCCATTCTGTGGCATGGCTTAATAAGCGATTTTTTGAAACTCCACCCATAAGGCGATGAAGAGGGTTAAATAAAAATTTTCGTTACCACCACCCAATATGCAGAAAGACTGGAGATACGGTTTGCAAGTTTTCACACCCAAGTCTAATGAGATAAACCATGTTTTTGCAAATTTCTCAACATATCATAGGCCCGACGAAACATCAAATTATCGTCCACTTTTACTGGCTACTCACACAAACATTAATTTCAGAATTTCTTGATAATTGACTCGAAGGGGATGAAAAAGGGGTTTAGCATTTTGCCACAAATACCACTAAATCTCAAAGGTCAAGTGAGAGATCCTTTCTTCCTTCTACAGGTTGCTTAAAAAACGCCTAAAAAATAGTTTCGGATTTTTTACATAGTCAACCCTTGAAATGCTGAAAACGTGCTAAGAATATTTTCACGAATTCCATAATATCTCTTGGGCCGATAGGGTACTAAAATATTTTTTTCCGTCTGGGATTTTTTGTATTCGTCTGGATTTTTTGATAACAAATGAAGGAATCTTAATTAAAAGAGTAATCTGAAAAACATCAGCTACGACTGCTTTGGCAAAAGCTGTGTCAAATAAGGTGTTTCTGCAGGTAGTGTCGTACACACGTCCCAGATAGTTTTAATAAACAATTTTGTACATGAAAATCATAAATAAATAATTTAAAAAAAAATTTGTTTCCGAATTTTTGTGTGTTTGCGCTGATAGAAACAGAAGAAGATTGAATGAAAAACAAATATATTTCTTAAACGTATGATATTACGATTCCTGACAAATTTCAGCAGTTAAACAATTGGATAATTCATATTTCAAAATTCACCAATTATGACCAATTATATATCAGTGGGTACGGGGGTGATGTTTCTGGCCACCATTCACCATCCACCATTCACCCATTTTTGATCCGATTTTAATTTTGCTGGAATTTTGAGCAGATGTTGAGTTCCCCTTTCGTTTGCGGTGTCACTGACGAAAATAAAAAAAAATTACCTTTTAAAAAAACGTCATGAAATTTTTTTTAAAAAAAAATTTAGGGGCAAACTTTTCCAAAATTCTCCGATTTTGACAAGTGACCATTTAAATAAAAGGTAAAAGTGTTTCCTTTTCATTTAATATTTAAAAAAAAATTAAAATTTCCGGCGTCCAGAGGGAAAAGAAGGGACACAAATTTTGAATTTTTTTTGACGCATTTAATTTTGTTTAGATTTTTGATCAGCTCGCTCCCCTTTCGTTTTCCACTTACAAGAGGCCGAAAATTTGAATTTTTAATGGTACCATGTCATTTCTTTTAAACAAAAATTAGGGACATTTTTCAAAATTCTCCGATTTTGACAAGTCATCGTTTCAATGAATAGAACTGGCTCCTCTTTTTCAAATCCGTAAATAGATTGAAAAAAAAAGTTTTTTGGTCAGGAGATGTAAAAGAAGAAACGCAAATTTTGCCTTTATTTTTTCGACGTTTTTAGTCACCATTTTTGACATGATTTAGTTTTGTTTGAGTTCTTGAGCTTGAGTTCAGGTCCACGGTATTTTATTTCTTATTTTTTTTTTAATAAAAAAGTGATAGACCATAGATAGACTCATATTTCGCTGGAATTGCAAAAAAATTTGTTAAAAGAACTATAAAAAAAGTAACCTAAGAACTTTTCATTCGTCCGAGTAGAAACAATACAATTAAAAATTGTTGGCAGCATTTGAACCGTTTTTTTAAAGCAGAACATATGTATATGTTCCGGATGAAAGTATGGTATATTTTTAATTATTATTTTTTACATTAAAAAATCAATTTTAATAAAGTCAATCAACAAAAATATGGACTTCAATTTCCTCTTGTTTTACTTTATTATTTTAATAATTAAGTATTTATTTCATATGTTATTTTTGTATAAGTCAATTTGTAGCTAAGAAAAATCGTTCATTTTCTTTAACAATATTAATAGTTATTACTACATAATAAAATTTAATAGGTTTATAGTCTTAAAACGTCACCCAAATTATATTAACGTTTACCAATATTTTTAAATTATTTCAACCGAAAAACCTTAAATATCTCAATGAATGAAAAAATTGACTTATACCACTTTCAAATTCAACGGCTCATTTGTCAAAACAACCCTAACACCGTTGAGCAATAAAACAAAAAAAAACATGTTTTAAATATGTTTGCTACAAAAAGAGAGTTTAATTATAGTATTGAATAAATTTACCTTTCTTGTTGCGTGAACTTTCTTTCAAAACTCATTAGAACACTGTGATTGCGAAATAAAAGTTTTTGAAATGCAAAACCGCGTTTAACAAAGACACCCAAGAGCTGAAAATCGAACTTTTCTTCGCGTTTGAAAATCTTCAACTGCACTTACATGTATCCGAAAATTATCTAATCGATATTCGATTCAATTGAAAACTATATCTTCACTCTTTCTTATTTTATCGATTGCTAATTTATACAAAAATTTAAAACAATTTCTAAACATTTGAAATTCGATTTATTCAGTTCGAATGAGAAAACCCTTTCGATCCGGCACTGCGATGCCCATCGTATTAAATGAATTTCAAATTGAAAAAATAAATTTCAATGAGGGGATAGTCGCAAAATAAGAAATAACACCCAGCAACAGCGTCTTACAAACTGCAAAACTCTACATAGTGTAATAGAGTCAATACGGCTGTGAAGTATCTTACTAAATCAGCGAACTTAATAAAACTACAGCCGTTCGTTATCGGGTGGGGGGAGCTACACGTAAATCGATTTCCTATGTCGACGGAGGAATGTTCAAAGTCGTAAATAACTTACGCCTGTCGAATGTAGTTTTAAGGAGCTTCCCGATATCTTAGAATTTTTCTTCGGAAGATGCTCATGTTTGTTTTTATTTATACTTTATAACAATTTTTAAACTAGGAAGAATAATTTTATGTGTGGCCATAGAAACATCGTCGAGACCATAAGAAAACCGGATTTGTTTAGACGAAAATTTTAACAACATAATTCCAGATTGGCAATTTTTTATGATACTGCGATAATAGTGAACATCTAACTTTCGAGAAGATCGACGTTCCCTCAAACTTATGTTTAAATTAATCAATATTTGATACGGTTGACAAGACAGCATTTTTTTGAAGTACCGACTAGACAGCATTTTTTGGAAAAGTCGACAGTCGGAATTTTATTATTTTATGTGTAGAATTTCGAACCAACAAAAACTAATTCTATATATTTTTTCGTAAGACTAACGCAGATTTTATTTCTTAACTTTCGAAAGTAAACAAAATCGAGCGAAAATTTTTGTGCAAAACAAGAAACGCGTATTCGATTTTGAAGGGAAAAAGTCTTTTATGAAGTGATTTTTGAGGTATAGTTTTGGGACAACTAGTAATTGTTGATACCGATTGCACTTTCATGTTAAGATTCGAAGAAAATTCTTAAGGTACTAAAAAAGTGTCTACAGCTGAAAAAAATTAAATTTCTGAGAAAGACATGGGTATTAATTTAGGTAATATCATTATCTATCGAACAGTGATTACTTCATTAAGAGCGTAAAAATAAACAACTAAACAAAAACAGAAATTCCTACTTTTAAGAACAGGATACTTCGCTAGAAATTGTTGGTGGTGAAAATTTCGCACAATTCCTACAACCTAGACTCAAAAATATAATATATAATAATAATTAAACTTAATGGTATTCGAACATTGAAAATAAACCTGAAAAAAGAAACACCTAGACATTCTGGAATCAACACCCACATCTTATTGCTCACCTCATCCACTTTTCATAATATCTTCTTGCCAAAAAACAAATAGGATTCAGATTCTAGGCTTTGCGAAATAAAAACATTACTAAGAATTTTTTTTTCCATTTCAGATTTTTATTGACAAAGAAATTATTTTCAACTTTTTATCAATTATATTTTTGTTTGTTTTTGTAGTTTTTTTCGTATTTTCTCGTGTGTGTGTGTTTTTTTTTTAAATCTGACAAAAATCATTTCTCATCAACTTATTACTTCATCATTTTGTTTTATATTAAATTAAATTATTATTTATATCATTTACATCTTAGTTTATCAACTCTCTCAATTTATTTATTTAGTTTTTGTTTTTTTGTTTTTATTCAAATATTCTCTCAAATATAATAATATATTCTAATAATAATAATATCTAAACTTAATAATTTAAGTTTTGAAAGAAATAAAGAATGAAATCATTTTATGTTTCTTTTCATTTTTTTTTTTATATATTATTTTTTTGTAGAGAGTGGCCGTAATGTTGTAATTTATATTAGTTGTTGTTTTTATAAATACATAACTGTTTTCATTAAAGACCAATATTTTTTTTAGATTTTAAACTTATGATCGAAACAACTTAAGTCGTTTTCTTACGTATTTTGTTTTTGTAATTAATTTTTGTTTAGTTTACTTACAGTATTCTATTAGTTCCTTTTTTATAGCTTACACTTAATGTCTAGTTACGTATACATACTGAAGGTTTTTTTTACTTTGTATTTGTTTTCCCGCTTCAGTTTATTTGTTTTGTCTTCTATAAATTAGTATTGTGTGTGTAGATTTTATAATTTAGTTACAATTTTTATTTAGTACGTACTTCACTTCTATACAAAATTTTTTATTCATTATTTTATTTCCTGAAGTAGTAGAGTATTTGTATTTTTTTTCTTTTCATTAAATATTATAAATTTTATTTAGTATACATGTAATGTATGCCATTCACAGTATTTTCAATGCTGCACAAAAATATCTCTATATTAAGGAGGAAAATTACGTATATGTTTTTTTTTTTAATTTAAAAAAGGGTTTAAAACATTGTCTTCTATTGGATTAAATTATATACTTGTAGAATATTTTTTTGTGTTCGTTTTTTAGTTGAAACTAATAGTAAAGCGAGTAATTGTTACCCTGTACGAACAAAACTATACTTTTTCTCCGTATTTTGATGTATTTTTTTTTATTTAAGTACAAAAATGCCTTAAATTTTCTTAAATATAAAGAAATATATAATTCACAGTTTTATTACGTATTTTAGTTTACATTGCAATTTTTTGTAGGTTTTTTTGTTTTGTTTGTTTATAACTTATAATTAATCTAGAATTTAAAGCTATGCAAATCAATATTGAAGGATGTTCTTAGTGTTTGTTGTAATGTTTAAGCGGTACCAGTTTAAAATTTGCATGGAAGGTAAGATGAGGAGTTTTAGGCTCCTATTACAGAATTCGAAAACCAATTGTGTATAAATTTAAAAAAAAATATATACTGATTTTAAATTGAAATAATTGAAAAAAGCCATTACCTTCCACCACTGCAGATTTATTACATTTATTGCACTTTGAATTGTGCCCAGACTAACAGAGAGATAAGCAAAAACTGAAGGGAACTAAACATGACGGTTTTCAATAGTTAACATTATAAAATTAAAACTGTTTTTAAAAGAATTAAATATTGCCAAGATTTTTGAAACAAAAAAGAAATATTTTAACAAAACATAAAATTAACACTGGAAATTTGTCTTCAATTTTTTCTGTAAAATTTCATTTTATTTGGGAGGGCTTAAAACATTTATAATATTTACATGTACGTATTTGGTACCCTATTTTGTACAACAATTGATTTTCTTTTTTTTTTATCATTTTTTTTATTTAATATCTCTTGTATTAATTTTACATTAAGAATATTCTAGTTATTACTTGGAGAATTTTTTTCTTTACGAATAAAATCAATAAATTAGTTAGTTTTTTCTTCATTTTTTTCCTTAATTCAATTATAATAATATTTTCAATTTTGTTTTACCGTTGTTTTTTTTTTATTCATTTCATAAATTTTGTTTTTATTAATTTAATAACTAAATTGCCACATGATTTTGTTTAATATAACGACTGATTTCTTTAGATAATAATTAATTTATTTGCACGCAGTCTTAACATAATTCGGTGTGGTTTATGGAAATTGCTCTATCGACTAGGATGTACATAAAATGACCGTTTTAATTATGAAAATATAAAATGCAAAGAATTAATTGAAAAATATAGCGATAGTGACATTTTTTCTGGTGAATGTAATACACAATAACTTTTTGAAAAGGGAATATTTAGTTTTTGTTGAAAAGAATTAGGATAAGTTAATTTTGTGTGCAAAACAAATCAGGAATGAAAGTAGTTGCACATTTATTTTTTTAAATTAAAATTTGTTATGGTTTTTATTGGTTAAAATGGAAAAAAAATACCTTAAACATTTTTGAAAATAGTGTAAGAGCATAATATAATTTTTCTATCATAAAATACTGATAACCTATGGTCCAAAGTAACTAGCAGATTTTTTAGGAAGCAAAACATCGTTTGTATGCTGAAAAAATTGATGATCTAAAAAGCAGTATGGTTTAGCCTATAAAGTTTAAGTATTTATAATATATATTAGACTTTTGAAGGTTTAAATTTTTGAAAATTTTAATTTCTCGCAGAGGAAGAGTCTGCCGCCTAGTAGTGTATACATACACTAGATTAATGACTCTAAAGTAATAGCCTAGTTATAATAGTTAGACTTGCAGCATAGCTGGAGAACTCTAACATAGTTAGCTAAAAACTCCCACCACTGTCCAGAAACCAGCAGGCCTGGGTCCGACTGGGGCTGTCGCACCATTGCTGATGAAAGTAATGGCCTCGAATTCAAGGTATAATCAACAAAAATGAGTCAGAAAAATAACCCGTCTATGGGACGATCGAGTGGATTACCGAAAATGACTAATCAAAGATAAAATTTAATTAAATTAAATGATTGAGGATATTGCGAAATGTTTTCAATTGATTTGTGCGACTTGGTGGATGTTCGATACTAGACTCAAACTGACAGAAAATAGTGACGTGCAATTCACAACAAATTAGAATCCTTTTTTATTTTTACCCTTTCTGTTTTTAAGATCGAAGATTTTGGTAAGAGATAGTTAGATATTGTACTAAAAATACCCCCTGTAAACCAAAAGTCTAAATTTGATTACATGTCCTATTTTCGGTATTATAAATGGAAATGTGCAATATGATTACTTTTTAGTAACGAATTATTATTACTTTAAATACAGTATTCGATACTTGGGTTCGTTATTAAGTATTCATTATTACTTTACATACTGTCAAAGCTAATAATAAACACAATTATTCAATTAGTACTACTCACACTCACTCTATAACCAGTTCAGTTAGTATTCAATAATTTATTCACCTCAACAGTAATAATTGCAATAATCGGATTTAATGATTTATGATATTATCTTTTGACAATATTCATTCCGATTCAGTGAGTATTAAAACCCAGATAGATATATAAATTTGCATGTTCTACTAAAGAGTGGATGGTGTGCGAGACGAATGAGTTTCAATACCGAATACTTCTGTAGATTAGTATTCGTTACTGGTACTTGTTTCAAGTAACGAATATGAAATACCAATTACATTTTGCACATCTCAAATTATTACCGGAATAGGTTTGGGTACTTTGAAAGAAGGTAAGATACATTCACTCCGAAAAAATATCCAGAATATTGAAGAAATAAGGAAACAAGAGAATGAAGGAACACTTCGATTTGCTGCCAATTATTAATTACGATTAAATTTCAAACAATTATTGTGAAAAAAAACATAAAAAAACAATTAAAAAAGATAAAACATGGCAAATATAAAAATGTATACATATTTAAAATAAATTTAAAAAGAAAAAAAAACCCAAACAATAATTAAAACAAAACATAATTAAACAGGAACGATTATTCTTAAATTTATCGTGTAAATATAGGAAAACCATTTACAGATGAAGTTTTATTTTCACCAGTGCTATGACACAAACAGTGCGCAAATCGAAGACACATTTCACCATAACAACAACAAAAGACTCGTTTTAAAAACACTATCATATTTTATGAAAATATTTTCAAGTTGTGTTTTTTCGTCAAAAAAAGTTGTTTTTTACACAATTTTTCATGAATTTTACATTTAATTATGTACTACAGTCACTCAGTTATTTTTACATACTGATGTTTTACGTATATTGTTTGAAATTTTGTTTTCTGTTCTCTTTTTTTAACAAACATAATATAATTAAATTTATTTATTCGCTCATACATAAAAAAGAAATTCGTCCACAATTTTTTTATTATTAAATTAAATAAGAAATAAAATTAATTAAAAAAATATATAATATATAAAATAAAAAATAAAAACACATGATAATAAAAAAAATTGATTTACTCTAATAAAAAAAAAAAACACTAGTCATTATATGTATAGTAATTTTGTTAATAATTTAATAAAAACATCTTTTCCTAGTTTTGATCGGATATGACTTGCGCCGCTTGTGCCGCTGCCGCTGCTGCAGCCGCTGCTTTTTGTGCCTGCGCTTGCTTTTCCTGTTCGTTAAGTTCTTTAATGGCTTGGATTTCTTTTTTCAATTTCATTCGGCGATTTTGAAACCAAATTTTTATTTGTCGTTCTGTCAAACAGAGGGCATGTGCCATTTCGATTCTTCGTCTTCGGGTCAAGTAGTGATTTGTGTGGAATTCCTTTTCTAATTCTAACGTTTGGTATCTTGTGTACGTTTGTCGACCTCGTCTACGTAAACCATTTGTTCCTGTGGAAATGAATAAAAAAAAGAAAAATGGTAAGAAGTTTTTTTTTAATGTAACAAATATTTTAAAATATAAAATTCTTAAAAAAAAATATTACTACTTAGACAGAAAGTAAATTCATGCGCACTGTGCTTCTTTCTTTATTCCTCAATTGGGCCTAGAATTCACATATGTACATAGGTATATCCGTTAGATATGTTTTTCCTTAATCTGCACCAACATTAGTAACCCATTTGTAAAGTTATGTTAACACTTTGATTGCCAAACCTATTGCCAAAAAATTTTGACAATACTATTTAAAGGGGTCAAAATTTACGTAGGACAAAGAGCTATGTCGCTGGCACTAGACGTATTAAAACAATTTTAATTTTTTATTTTTAGAGCAATAGTTACATACCTAGTTAATTGCCTAGTATTGCTTCGAAACTAACAGAGTATTGTCTTTTCCAGTCTTAGGTTACGTGTAAAGTGAATTAAAATTACAAAAATTCCTCCAACTTTAAATCTAATCGTATATTATATTATTATATTATATTATTATATTGCTAAATATATTACTTTTTACTATTTAGCAAAGGAAAAATAAAATTAAGTTATGTAGAAGAGTTTACTGCATTTAATTCATTTAAATATATTTGCCTTGCAAAGGACTGTCAAAATTTTGAAATGTTAAATCGTGTTCATGTTATGGAGAAATCGAGCTTTAGTAAGTATAATGAAATTTTTATGAAGGAGCGAATGTTGCATTTAATTCGTTTATTTTTATTTGCCTTGGAAATACTGTCAAAGTTTTAAGATATCAAAACGTAGGTATTCAAGGAGAAATCAAGCTATAGTAAGTAAAGTTAAATTTTGAATATTCGACCAGTTAACTTCTACATGCCTTACAAGCTTATGACACTTCAAAAAATAATTATTTTTGGAATTTTTTTATATAATATATAATACATCATGTCAAGAATATTGTCTCAAAATTTCAAGTCAATCGGAGCCAAACTGTAGAAGTGAGAGAGATTTAAAGCGTCTTGTATTTAACATGTCTTGACCGACCGACCCCGGCCGCCGAGCATCTCAGGCATGCCAAGAAACAAACTGAGGCTCAAATCCAATAATCCGGAATTCGACACAGACAGGAACAAAAGGATACATTGAACCTTGCATCTGCTGCAGGACCTTGCCTGAATGGGCCTGGAATCGATGATTCAATGTATTCCATTTTCTCTGTTTTATTTCTCTTTAAAACTTTAAACACGTTTTTCTCAAAACTATTTTTTTAACGTTGGTAGTCAAAATTTCTCAAAATCTAATATACCGATCGACTTCAAATTTTGAACACTGCTTTCAGACATGACTGACTTGTGTTTGAGTAAAAGATTTTTTTTACCTTCAATTACAACTCATTGTATACGCCAAAATGTGGCCAAAACCTTGCCAAAACTTATGAAAAAAATTACACTTGTAAAAAACGCAGCAAAAAATTCAATTTTCAATTTAAAAAAAAAAATCTTTCTTTCAAGCACAACCCATACTCATATGCTTACAGAAAAATTTTGGGTTTTTGATTTCAGATAAAATACTTTATTATTAAAATAATAAAGTAAAATTACTCGATTTGCGGTGACTGCCGTGAGGGCACTTTTTTTGCATGGTCAACTTCACGTGACTCTCAATGGCTGATTTATTAATATTTTCCTTTGAAATTTTCACAGAAGGTGGCTTGAATATTGTACAATAAATTAAAATTGTATACCTAGTTCTTGTAGTATCATTTTGAAAAATTCAATATGCTTCATTTTTGCCTTCTTGATCCGCATAAGTCCTTAAGTTATGCTGTCAAATTTTTTACTATTTTCCTTGAAAAAAGCTGGTATTGTTTCAAATTTTTTTTTGCCAATTTATTTTATTTGTTCTACACAAAGCATTTTTGACATAAAAAATTTGACAGACAAATTTTGTCAAATTTTTATTTTGTCAAATTTTTGTTTTGTTAAATTTTTGTTTTGTTAAATTTTTGTTTTGTCAAATATTTGACAGCATGGTATATAGTGTACTACTAGATTAAGATTGTGTTTGAGCAAAGTTGTAAAGTGATTGTTATGGGTTTTTCGGTTAGACCTTGATAAGAAAGTTGTGTCGAAGGCAATTCAGGTGAAAAAATTTTTTTTGAGACATTTCAGGAACCGCTTATGCTAGAATATTGAAACTTGGAATTTATATAGAGCTACAGTAGTGGCACTTGGTAAACATGGGTGAACATTAATTGTAGGAAAACAAAGTCAAGGAAACGTTGATAAGCTGGAATCGAAACATTCTAAAACTCATATCCAAATAATGAACGATACACGAACCTAGTGCTTCTTATAGAAAAACTGAACTGTGAGTAGGTTTCTTTCTCCTCCCACATCACCTCCACTTAAAGACTTCAAAACGAACCGTCAAACACCGAATATTAAAAAAAGCCATTCCATTCGATTGGCTCACTTAAGAGCAAAGCTCGTCTCGTGCGGACTCGAATGGCTTTCACTTTATAATCTCCGCCCCGCATAAATAACTTTAGTGCTATAAAAATTAAAAACGCATATACACCCGCCAGTGTTAAATTTATGTACGTGCCGCTTTTGATTTATGCTCTTAATTTAAATCTCATCAGTTTTATTGTTGCTGGTTGCATGGCAATGCAAAACATGCCAGGGTGTGAGCCGGGGCACTAAGAGCCGGACAAGTTTTAAATCGAAGGAAATAGCATTGGTGCGGGGGTTGCACGGCAACTGGCGTAAAGCCCCGAGATATACGAACAAATACAACACGTAAGCCAACCATCGATTTATAAAAATGAATTTAAGTGAGCCCAACGACCACTCGGAGCGGTCATGGCGAGTAGTGTGGAGGAGCCCTTACCTTTAGTTCATCTTTACCTCGAGTACACGGCCACAGGTAAAAATCCAAAGGTAAATAAACTGAAAGCAATAAAAGGCAATTCATTATCGCGGTAGCCAATCACATGGCTAAAAGAATGAAGAGCCGATTTGTGAGATGGCCTGGTCAAGGCTTGTGGCCATCGGAGGCACGGCTATGAATAATTTTTCGCAAATTTCAAAACCATTTAAAGGCGAAATAATTGTGATGAAGACGGGGCCCCGATACGCACGGTTCTTGTACGACATAAGAAAAATCCCCGATATCGAGGCACTTTGAAGCGCGCGGAATACCTGCGCATGTAATGTATTCAGGCTAAGTACGAAACAGGTAAAACTGTGCGTTCCTCCATATGATGCCCGTATAGAGGTACAATCACCTATCCGATCGTTCGGTTGATTGGCGACGAAATTATATCGAGGCATGTCTGAACCGTGAGCGGCTTTATTGTCGGTTTTTATAATTTTTAAATTGCCATCGGATCGAAACTTTTTTTTTCGGAAGCTACTGACTCCTCTTGCGGCCAAGATAAAAATGCTGATGCATTTATTCCGGGGATGAGGTCAATGAAATTCATTCACGCAAGCAATTTAATTAAAACGCGCTGGACTGGACATGGACACACAAATATGCTGTATGTTATTATTACGTATAGTACCAAGATGAAAGACTGGCCACATATAGCAGAACCGTACGATTTTACTTCAGGGTTGTTATACCCGGACGGAATATGGACGAAACTTAGATAAGGAAAAAATCTCAGTGAATAATTTTTTTTTCGGACAACGAACGACAAGATATGGAATAAGAGAGTCCCTACGATAGCAGTTTTTTTTTCTCGTTGCTCGAGGAGGAATAAATAACCGTTTTCCTCCCTCAAGTCCAGTCTTTGTTAAATGAGGGATGAAATTGGAAATGTATCGTTTTTTATCCAAAGTATGGGAGGTTTTTGGGGCCTCGTTGCTCTTTGGCACGGATATTTATGGACATTTATGTACTTACATGGGATTGGATCCCAGCTACGTTTAGGATAAATGATCTTATCTAAATTGCGACGCTTTTATTATTAGCAGAACACCAGTAGATAGCATTTCATAAGTTCCTTCATGAAGTAGGAACTGTTCTATCGAGTGGTTCCTTTAATTTTCGCATTGCCTATTGGTATTTTATGTTTGACAGAGGATAAAATCGAATTTATTGAAGTTGGTTTTATTTATAACGTGTGATTATTTAGTTATTGTGCTAATATACTGCAAATTGAAATGACTCATAGAGGTTTATGGAATTTTAACAATTAGACAAACACAGTAATAATATTAACACAAAAAGCTCCCTGTTCAAATTGACTCGTTTTTTGTGCGCATTTCCCGTAGGATTCGATTTGTGAATCAAAGGCTAAAAACTCACTAAACCGTTTCAAAATTTTAGTAAGTTTGGAACGTAGTCAAGATTACTGACTTTTCTTCATTGCTCAAAAATTTTGGTTTTGAAAAAAAAATATTTATTTTATATTTTTGCTATGATTCACTAGAAGTATGAATATCAATATGAAAGTTGCCACCAAGGGTATCACCCCAATTAGGAGGACCATATTACCATTTTGTTTCTTTAAGAGGAGCTTATAGGGCAGAAAGAATAAAAAAAAAACAATTTTCTTTTTTCGACTGATTATTAGTTAAAATTTATACTTTTCCTGATAACACAAGACCAAAATCGCGACAACACCAGGAAAATTTATCAACAAGAGATTCTAAAGGAAATGACACACAGCTTACTTATTGCTGTACACAATAAATAGGTTTGGTTTTTGAAACGTTTGTCCGGCTGAAAACTCTGTCGAGCTTATATACTGCATGTGTTGTGTCGAGACCTTTCTTGCATATTCGGTGGTGTGTGTGGAATGTTCGAGAGGGTTTTGAGAAACAGCGAGAAGAAGAGTATTTGAGAAGTTTGTTGAACTATGTAGATGCAGATTTTTACACGTATTTCTCATTGCTATAGGTTCTTAATCGGATGTGTTTCGGCGCTTTCCAGTTAGCTATTGGAGGTTGTTGTTTTTCTCACAATTATTTTTCTACCACTTTCTCAATGGATGTTTTTCGCCGCTTTCCAATTAGGCATTCGGAGGCTGTTGTTTTTTACAATTATTATTTATTTATTATTGATATGTGATTTGTGACACCTTAAACGAAAGGGGAAAGGGAAGACCAAAAATGTCGCAAAAAAATTCAAACTTTGCGATTTTATTGCCTTTCCTGGCCGCAAATTTTTTGCCATCACCTTTATTAGTATTAGTAATCGGACATATAAGAGAGAATTTGGAAAAATTGACCTAAAATTTGCCAAGAAGTAACACGGCATATTTTTAAAAAGTAATTTTTTTTCGACACTTGTGTTTATCACTGCGAATGAAAAGGAAGCTCAACAGCAGCTCAAAAGTCGAAACAAAATTTAAATTGGATTGAAAATGGGGAAATGGTGGCCAAAAATGTAAAAAAAACCCATTGCGGCTCTTCTATTGCCTCTCCTGACCGCAAATTTTAAAATTTTTTAAAATCTATTTATGAATTTGAAAAGAAGGCGCCAGAACCTTTAATTGCCAAAATCAGCCACTTTTGAAAAAAATTGAAATTAAAACTAAATTAATTTTAAAAAAGTAAATTTTCCTATTTTTGCAAGTGACACAGCAAACGAAAGGGGCACCCAATAGCTGGTCAAAAATCGAAACAAAATGAATATGGGAGAATGGTGGCGAAGTATAAAAGCAAGTATTAAAAAAAAAATTATATTATTATTATATAATTATACTGTCAAATATTTGCCAAGAAAAAAAAATTTAAATTAATTGTCATATTTTTTCCGTCAAATTAAGCTTTGCATAGAGCAAATAAAATAATGTGGCAAGCAAGAATTTTACTGTATGACACAGTCTAAAACTCGCTTGATTACCTATATGAAAGGACTTCGCGAAATAATACTTTTAGGTGTGATAGGAAAAGACAAGCACTGATCAAATTAATAAATGCCACAAGAAAAGCAAGTAAGAGCAGCACCAGGAGGGACCGATTAAACTTGACGAAGTTATTAATGGATCATAAAATCAAGAATAGTCAAAGGACCTCACCATCTCCGGTTCTTTAAAAAAAAATGTGAACCAGGGTGAAATTTTAAAGATTGTTGCATACAAATTGTCGCAATATAAAAAATACTTTATTATAATATTATAATAATTTCTTAATTTTTTTATATAGATATTGTTTATTATACTGTTTTTCAAAACATATCAAAAACTTAACTTGGGATCTCAAGGGGATCGGGGACATAAAATCAAAGATCATCAGTGGTTTTCAATTAAGGCTAGTTTAGTTCTCTAATAATTTAATTCGATTTTTTACCCCGATCCTCGTGAGCACCAAAGTTAATTTTTTTATATGTTTTGAATAGTATAATATACAAAATATAAAAAATAAAAAAATCTTGAAGACCCTAATGTAGATTTTACTTATTCTATTAAATCGAAATAATTATTTGAAACTGATTTACCTAGCCAACTCTTTCGACTTTGTCTTCTGCAGATAACAAGCAAAAAGCAGGTCATCCAGAAGTTTTATCTTAATTAATATTTAAAATGTACGGAAATCTGTAAGTAGAGTAACAAAATGGCGTAGAGCCCAAATCGAATAGTTCGATGATCAAAAAAACTGGAAATCACCAAAATAGAGACATTAATCAAGGGAGGAACATATTCACCGGACCAAAAAAAAAACCCAACAAACAAACCTCAAAGCCTTCCAAATGGCTCTACACACGTTAGACATGATAAAATTTTTTTAACCTTTTTATTACCTCTTTAGTTCGATATTTACATAGACACGGTATCGATTAGGTTCTCCTCAATAAATTATTGAAAACAACAAAGCGACGGAATACGAAAATACTAACAAGAAAAAAGAAAAATTATACTAACCCGTTTCCAATTGTTTCCATCTACGGTTGAATTTTTGCTATATCGAGGCTGTTTTCTTTTAGTAATTAACTTGAAATCGACTTTGTGCGATAAATCAATCGAAAGAAATATAACTCAACGTCTTCAAGATAAACAAGATCTTAATTAAACGAGTTCTATTATCGCATGGAATAAATAAAATTGGTCGCGGCGAAAGATCTCGTTTTTCATGCCTCTAAGGACTTGCACGCCATTTTTACGCAAAATATACCTACGCTAAAAACAACGGCTGCAATTGTCGTCGATCTCAAAGATGTTTTACACTATAAACTTATAACTAAAAATTTCATCGACGTAATAAGCGCTAAACGAAACTCTTAAATAACATTCGTAACCTACACACAAGATCCAAGATGAAATTATCATGTAAAGAGCCACTTATCTCCATAAGACACCCCATAAAATGGCTCGGAACGATCAATCAAACTTATTATCCGTTCCAGTCATCATACGCGCAAACCGCTGCAAAAACCAGTGCAACGCGATAAATGTCTTCGATAGGTAAAAATTATTGAAGACATGATCGATCCGAGTCCAAGACGACAACGACGACGTGAAAAATTCCGCGTTTCTGGTTGTGAGGGAAGCGCTAAATGAAGGCCTCGCGAAGAGTGTGTGAAACCGGCCGAATCGAAAGATCCATGAAATCTCCAGGTGTAGGGTACGCGGTGTATGTACCACCGATCCAGGTAATAATACGTGACTGATTTTCGGATTACCAATATCTTCATATGCGAACTTTATTTATATGGTTCGGGTAGGTAGGTGTACATTGCCCGTTTGTACGAGATGATGACGATCGTTAGCGCTGATATTCTTCCAGCGCGACACTGATTTATGTTTCCCGGTAAGATTTATGCGTTCAAGTTCCTGCGCCTCGTGATTACGAGAGAACGCGCACCACCAGAATATGAACGACAGATTAATTTCATTGCTGCAATGATTTGATTTTTAAATTAATATCGACAAAACTGCGCCAGTTAAACGACGGCCTTTTCTTTACCTTGCCTTCGTGCACCCCTGAAGCGGAAATGTATGAACCAAAACAATACATTTGTCAGCGCACTCTAAAACGGGAGCACCCAACTGCTCCTCCGAATACCCCCGGGCAGGCACTATATGGTGTATTATTCCGGTTAGTGTTTTTTTTCCTTGAAAACAGAAACCCCGAAAGGAAACGGGCACACGTGAATTTCGAGTAGCTTTTGCTATAGTGCATAGAAGAAAACATCCACCTCATCGTCCTTCCAGAAGGCGGAAGACCCACCACTCCTCGGCACAAACCAAAACCACTTTCCTTCAGTTTCAGCTCCGATTCCTTATTCTTACGGTGGCTCCTATGGTGCCTGTTAGTATTTCCACTAAATTCACGGATTCCGAGTGTATCTATCCATCTGCAGTTTGCTTTATACGACACAGTTGCATTGTTGTCTCCAAGAAAATTTATGCAGATTTCATGGAACGGGAATTCATTAGGGGCACCGTATAGTTGACTATGCTCCTGCCTCTTCTACAACTTCTAAACGGGGTACACTTCTTCGATAAAATGGCAGGCAATGTTGTTTGTACACTTTGGAGAACCTCTTATAGGTTTCAGTTCGAAGGCATTTACTAAAGATGACTAGAACCTACCTATAGGAATATTGTCTACATCGGAGGTAACTCGAACCAGGAAGTTATACACCAACCCAGGGCATAGGAGACATAGAGAAAATCGACAAATTAATTGCCAACGGACATGTTTTGTATAAAAGTTCAATATAATTGAGCTGTTGTATAAATTTTAATCTATTTAAAAGAAGAAATTCTTACATGGGTAGCTTATGGCACGAAGATATACTCGGTAGCTACTTTCAGATTCCAGTATAATTACCTCGGGAATATCTCGACATGAAGTCATAATTAATTGGAAATAGACGATAGTCTTTATATCGGTGAAAAAAAAAAAATCTTTGGCTTACCTATGTTAAGGCCATATGGTGGCATAAATTAATATCAATGTTAATCTCACGATTTTTCACCGGTTAATTCAATTTAAAATAAAAAAACATACGTTTCTTGGTTGTTGATTACTAGCTAAACTATTTCTGAGATTCAGCTTCTTTGGTGGCGGACAAACGGGACTGTGATGTTCCGGCTTTCTTTGAGGCGGAAAAGATTAAAATCGCCGAAACTAGAAAGCCGGTTGGATTTTTTTTTAACAGAAGGTGTATGGCATGGAATATCGGATATGTAAAATTTTGTAATTCGCTAAAATTATACGAAGCTAGGACAGTATGCTTCAATAGAAGCTGACTTGTTTTCTTTTTCCCAGTGTCATACACATAGCCCTCGACTGAAGACTGCGCAACTCAGCTAGTTTCAAAGCGAACGAAAAATCCACTGCGAGTATATCAAGATGAAAAGGTTTTACAAAGAAAGCAAATAGAAATTGTTGCTTATTTCTGAAGGTTATATTAAGCCCCGTTTCCATTTGTTACACAATACTGTCCACACATGGTTCCACCGCGTATCGTATCATTCTTTTGAAAAACGCCAAATGACCGATCGGGCTAGTTGCATTTCTTCTTACACATTTTGATACAGAACGGAGATATGTTTGTCGTATTCACTGATACGTAACGAGAATAAGATACGCAGAAATGCAACAAATGGATACGGGCCTTTAGATTGTATGCAATGGTGTCAATTAGAGATGGTCAAAGCAGTTCCTTTCATTGAACTACTTCACTCCGAGTCAGTCACTTCAAAGAAAAAGTTAACTGAACTAGTTCCGGAACTGTGCATTCCCTCGTTCCGTCAGCAGATGCACTGAGGACCTAAGAAAAATGGACCGGCATTCATTCACTCGTTCCGATCTAGAACAAGAGGACCTAAAAAAAATGACTACACAATTCCGTGAAGTAGTTCCGGAACTAATCCTTCCTTCGTTTCGTCAGTACGTTTTTTTTCACGTGTCCAATGGAACTCCAGTTCACCAAAAGGAGTGAGTTACTTCACTCGCTCACTTCAATGGAGTGTTCTTTTGGAACAGTTCACTCCTGAACGACCCATCTCTAGTGTCAATACTTGACTAAATTTGACAAAATTTTAGTCAAATTTTTTCTTCAAAATAGACCTAGAACAGAACAAACAAAAATTTGACGATTAAACCATCTCACAGCATTTGACAGGTAAAACACTCAATCTTTTGACAGTGTGGCATACAGCATAAAACTATAGTATCATTCAGTATACCTAGGGTGTTCCATACAAATACCTAATGTCCAGAAAGTTTGATAAGGTTCCTAAAGGTTTTGTAACTAGATTTTGTTTACACGAAGTCCATCCGTGGTCTATGAAAATAAAACAAGAAGTTTTCATATGTCTGGACAATCCTTTTGGTTGTAAGCACGACTATAAAATTGCTTGAGAAACTATTTTGTCAAAAATGTAACTACAAAGTCATTTTAATGACTTCGAAGTTTTCAGCATTTTTTAAAAGTGATTTAACATAGTTTGTGCATGAGTTATTTAGACGAAAATTAATCGGAAAAGTTGCGTTCGTTAGTAGAAAGCTTTAAAATTGCAGTAGATAAAATGAAAAATGTTTTAAGTAACTGCCATCATTAAGTGAAAAATAAAATAGTACTGATAAACTTATGTTAATTATCAACACAATTGTATGACATACCCTGTCACAAAACTTGCAAAAATATGTTATATAAGTAATAGCTACATAGCTAAATGGTCGGATAAATAACCAACAACCGAATTTTTTGATAAATCTTTAATAGTCGGATAGTGGTCGGCACAGAAGCACAGTTGTGACGTGTTTAGAATCATTGGCCGTAGGTATTGGTCGAAGCAGCATTGTGAATCTGACAAAACATTGCGTTTAGAAAGTCGCAAAGACGTCGGAGCGACTGATATGTATTACGTGGGCCGTATCTGTCTGTTTTCCGGTATATTTGTCACAGGATGTTTCTTTAAACGACTCTTAAGTGTCGCGGCACACGAGTTAGTACCTAGTAGTTTATAACCCATCCCATATGTGAACTGTTTTATTTGTCCATATTGGAATGCTGCAATAAAAATATCACCAGTACTTCCACTACGAAAATCCTTTGAATACCAACGCGTTCAATTTGAAATCAATTTCAACCGCATCCCACCGTATGCGATCTTTCGCGAAAATTTCTTTTCTTCGCTGAAAAAAAAATATTACTCAACATTCTTCGTGAAATTGCAGACGAATAAAAATTGGCAAACGCGAATACCTCAAATACCAAAATTTAATTCACATTTGTTGTAATTTAATTTCAACACAACAGAAAATTGCACTTTGCCAATATACGGGGAGTATGTGAAACGCGTTGTGTTCTGCTCTCAAATGCAATATAATGCGATTTTTCAATGCTTGTGACCGTAAAAGTGATCGTAAATTTTTAAAAGAAGGAGCGCACTTCTTACACAGCATAAAGGGAAATAAATAAATAAAAAACGGAGTACGAGAAAAGAAATCTTTGACAGAAAGAAAAGGGATAAATTCGAAGTGCATAATACAGAAATTCAGTTTCGTAAGATTATCTCCAAGTTTGAACTCGAGCAATTCAAAAGTTATAATCTGAGCGATAGTCAGATTAAATGTTGTGCGAAATTATGACAATAACCTGACGTCGTCCTCCGCACAAGCGTTCGACTTAGCTACGATAATATCGGGGCGGAACCGAATGGCACGGCCAAAGTATCCATCAAAACCGAAAGGCCTCTTAATTAATTGTCTTCTCATCAACACCTTTCCAATGACGATTATGATCTGAGTGGCCTCTTAGCCTGATGCCAGGGTTGTTGATATCCATCTTTCTATGGCACACTAGAGAGGCGTATGTTGCACCTACTAGTAACTCATACTGCGGCCAAAACCATGTTTGTACCAAAATAGATATAATCATAAATTGAACATACGAGTATACTACAGGCTCGGTATCCACATAGAACACAGTATTATTATAATGTCGGCATATAATTATGGAGCGTATCTATAGTATCCTATACTGTGGAAACAATGTCTAGATGGTACAGACCTACTGTCACATAATATATTTTGTGTATTTATATAGCGGATCATAGGTGTATACCCGAGTTGGTACAGTTGAAATATGAGAACATGCTGGAGCACTGTATGGAGGAGCGCAAAACTCCATACAGAAAACGTTAATCTTGCAAATCCAAGTGCTGTATGCGGTATTATGCGAAAATTTATCTGATTTAACACCTAATATACAATAACTTAATATGCAGTGTATTATACGTGGCACACGTGTGTACGTTGATAGGAGGTGTGTATACGAACCTATAATAGTCGGAACGAACACATTGCGAACTGATTTTCCACTATAATACGTATCTATAGTCATCTGTATCTACCAGTAGGCAACCTATAACGCTATCATAAAGTGTAAAATAAAGTGACTCGATGAGCTATACCCTGGGTCGGGACAATAGTGAAAATGGACCGAAAGTGCATCAATGCCATTGTTCTATTAAAAGTTGCGGCTTGATTCACTCCATAGTTTAGGAATACAATTGAATAAGCGTATATCTGGAGGTCGGTATCTAGCAGCTATCGCACTATAGACGGGAGGTCACTTTTTAGGATCAACATCACAGCTAGTTATTTTCATATTTCACTGCGAGGTAGACGATAGTGTTATAGGCGTTTTTTGTTACCAGATAAATAGTAGAGTGCAGTTACTCATACAGTTGAAAAATATATATCTAAAATCAAAAAGATGCAATTTATGAAAAATATATTTTCTATAATTAAATAAATCCTACCATAGTCTTTTTCGTAGAATTTTCAACCAAACAAAGCTACTTAAAGCGACGTGTTTCTTTTCACTAAAAATAGAATTTCATATACTCTATACATATTCATATAACTTTTGCATAATTGTTGAGATTGCTCAAGAAGTTGGTTGCTTTCAACACTCTATTCTAGGAGTAGATAATAAAGAATGAAGAATTAGCTAAGATTTGAAGAAATTTAATAAAATTTGACAAATGTTGATGAATTATTAATGACAATTATAGATACGCTACAATTCGATGAGATATATAGTTATAAATTTGATGAGATTTGATTTATCAACCATAAAATAAATTACGTGCAAATTGATCAAATTTAACAAAGTGAAATTTAATAAAAAATAAAGAATTTGTTGAGATTTCGTGAATTTTTTTAAGCCTGAACATATTTTGATGAATAGTCAAATTTAATGAGATTTAATTATGAAGGTATTTGATAAAATTTGATTCATAAATTTTAATTTGAAAATTTCGAAAAATTTTATATAAAAATTAAATATAAAAAAAGTTGTACTAAATTTCTTAGAAATTAATAAAATTTCATTAAATTTTATGAAATCTTACGGTATTAAAGATATTTAATGCAAATTGATACAATTAAAAATTAGTTAAGATTTGATGAGTTTGAACAAAGCTTTGACAAATTTTGATGGACTTTAATTCCAATGAATTTTTTTTTTTAGTTTCAATTATGTTAAAAATTGCTTAAACAATTTAATTTCAATTTAAAAAATTGATTACGCTTATAATAAAATAAATGCGACGACAATGGAAATCCCCCTTGAGAGAATGTAAACATTTTTAAGAATAACCCAAGAATACGTTCCAAAGAAATTACAATAAATTTTAATTTTAAATGAGTTGATTTCAAAGAAAATCGAAAAACTTAACAAAATTGAAAAATTAAATTATTATGTAAAATTGAGAGGTTCACTCAGAACTGACAATAATTGAGTGAAAAAGAAAATTAAAAGTTCAAGTTGCGAGGATCAAGCGACCAAAACGTTACGAAGTTCACCTGCTTGGATAAAGATCAAAAAATGTTCTTGTCTCTGCCATATACTTAAGTATATTACGAGTATTTGACTGATAAGTTTGTTAAAAGAAATTTTTATTAAGGTACCTTTGATTGAAAAATAATGAATCTGTGCTCAGATTGTGGTCAGAGTTTCAATTATAAAAAATATGCGTAAATTGCGGTTAACAATGGCAAGCCAGCATTTTTAGAATGCTGTAGAAATAACACACATTTTTTTATTATTAAAATTACAAAAAAAAACACATAAAATTAAAATTGAGCGTGTCTATCTATAAGTTACCTTTTACTTTGAATTATATTAAATTAACTGACTGAAATACAATTGACATGAAATAGGACAACATTTTTTGTCTATTTCAGCAACCGTGACTCTTAGAAAGATTAAATATTTCCGAATTCACTTACTAAAAATCTCCAAAACTGATTTATCATGTGATTGGCAGGCAAGTCCATCATATCATCCGAAGCACCTATTATTATTTTTGTCAGAAAATAAATGCATTCTACAATTAGACAAAAAGGGTTTTGCTCCAAATGAACGAGCTTTCGTGCGAGAAATTCATATTACCTATTCTACTCCAAAAAATATGGATGGCAACGAATGAAAAATACACTAAAAATAAATTTTCTCGTTCCATCCAACAGGTTCTCTGCAAAATTCGAAATTAAAAACATATTCCCACACTAAAATTTGATGATATGATAATGAGTTTGATAAAAGTTATTATTTCAAACCGACTTCTTTCATATTATAATTGATATTTTCGATTGTTTATATTGCGATTCATGTTTATTGATTTATTTCTATTGAAATGGCGCTTTGAAACTAATAAGATATTCTTTAAGAAAAATTGTTGAAATACTTTTAAATTTTGACATGTTTGTATATATCGACAAATTTTCGTTGCTTTTATAACCAGTTTTGCGGTTGCGATTTTTATAAAGAATTTATTAAGGGGATAACGATTAATAGGTATAACAAAAAGATTAAGATTGCATTGCATTAATTATAGGTAAATAAAAAAAATAGTTTATTTATGACTGTGGTGGTATTTTGGGAGCAAATATTTTTAAACGAAGTTAAAAACTATTCAAATAGCGAACTAGCTATTCGAAATATATAATAGAAGAAAATGTAATTTTTTTTGAAGTTGAATAAAATATTCGAATCGGATTTTGTTAGATGTCTCGTGATAGATATGAAATTTATGAAATGGTGCAAGCTAATGACAGACCAATGTCAATAGAGTTTAACAAAAGAAAATTATATTATTCTGGAAATGGTAAATTAAATAATTTTTTTTATGGTCTTATTTTTCCTAAATATGAGCTTGTCACAGCAACAGCAACAGCAACAGTGAATCAAAACAAGCGCAGTTTTTCTACTATGCCCAAAAAGAGTTTCCGTACAATCTAAAAAAATTATCCTCACAGAAAAAACCATTTTACTACGAAAATTCAAAATTAAAAAGACCGTGGAAAGCAAACCTTATTCAATCAGTCCTATAAAATCTGGCGAAAAACATTATATTGTATACAACCTTCTTACTAACTCTTAAGCAATTAATATCGAAAAATCTTGAAATTGATTTTTGGGCCGTGGAAGTACAAAGTATCTCGGTACCTCATCACATCTAAGATATTTGTCAGAATTCGTAAAAATATATTTAGGGGGTTGAATATCAAAAAAAATTATTTAACTTAAATATAAAGAATGAAACGCACACCTCATCCTCAAATTCATTCATTGTTGTGGTAACACATCTATACGGAGAGCAAAATTAATAAATAAATAATAAATATAAAATTAAAAGTTTTGGACATTTTAAAATGCTTGGAATGATTTTTAACAGTTTTTGGTTGTTTTTAATTTGAAACTATACTCTTGAAATTACGGTGTTTATAATGTGAATAGATTCAAAATAGTATAAAATTGACGATAATAGCAGTTTTCAGTGAAGTGGTAAATGTAATATTACCATAAGCAGAATTTCTTAAGTGTAAGTATACTTTGAGAGAGCAAAATTGGTGTAAGTTTTTGGCAAAGGATTAGCATTCTTTATATCGTGAAGATAAAAAAAATCGATCACAATACTGTGTTATTAAAATAGTAATGTGTGTATTTATATGCCTTTTATTCAAATATAATAACAGTAATAAAATAATAATAAAGTAAAACTCAATGGTTCAGAGCTTCGTAGTTAATTTAGTTTTAAAATTACATACAATGCATATTATTGAACTTCTCCAAACGAACTTAATTATTTTCTTTTAAATGCTTTAAAAACTACAACGGAATAATAAACAAATTGTCAATCGTCTTTTATCTGGGATATAGTTTTAGTTTCTTTTGTCAGAAGATTCATAAGCCTGTAGGCAATTTGATAGTGTTATTGTAAAATTTAAACAAGGATTGAGTCTCTGCTACCATGGATTGCTTGGATCAGCGACGGCATGTTAATTACGGTCTTATTCTTAACACTTATTACTTTATTATTGTTTAATAAAAAAGCATTGTGATTGACCTGAAATTTCCAAAAAAAATTGCTACCATCAAAATTGGTAAATCCACGTTTGAGGACTAGCGAACCCCCAAAAAATGTCCCTCTGTCCGCCGTAGATGCTGTACCGTTTGAAGGCACGTATATAAATTCCTTGAGATAGGTATTTATTAAGTTGATTTTTTTTTATATTGTAAATATTACAATTATTGTTTTCACTCTTTAACTGTTTCGATTTCATTACGATCTTCTTTTCACACACAGCTTGAACAAAAACTCCTTGAATTCTTTAAATATAAATCTATCCAACCATTAAATTGATACCGAACAATTTTCCATCGCTAAACTTTAAACTGTTTCCTAAAAGGTTTTATAGCGCCTATACTGCCGCGCCACCCCTCACGAAAAAATCCCCAATTTTCACCGAAAAGCCTCTAATTTATAATTAACCAATAAGAAAATACTCCCCTCTAAAATTTTATTTTTAATCTAAAATTTATTTCGAAAAGTTTATAACTCATAATTTAGTGAAGCGATGGCGGTTTGAAAGCGAAGACCGTCTACATAATTTCTTATTATCGCACCTTGGTTTTCGGTTACACCGTCGTCCAAAAGTAACACCCGCATCTCCCCGGTACTCATACCTGACCCAAAATCTGTTTTCATTCGAGATTCCCGAGTTTAAATCCATGCCGGCTTTTCCGAATGAAGAACATCATCCCCCTTGGACCGCTCGTCGTACTGGCGATGGAGTAAGCGTTCCAGAAAAAATGGGAAAAGTGAGTCGGAAGTTTTCCCAGAATAATAAGTCCCTTTTAATAGAGTACCCGTTTGTTGGGCTCTTCAGCATCACCGGCAATGAAGTATGGATTTTGTTGCGATAGAGTTTGCGCGACCACTTTGAAAAATGTCCTTTCTAATTTTCGGCCTAGGAAAGAAAACCTTTCGGGAAATTTCCCTATTTGAATGCCGCTCAAATTCGATTTTAATTACTTATCTTATTTATTACAGTTTTTAACGGTGTTGTAGATTTTTTTTTGTTCCTTCAAACGGCTCCTTTTCACTGCGGGGGTGTGGTTATATGAACCAAACGCAAAATTACTTTGAAATTTACATAAGGCCGCGAAGGGATGGCGAAGCCAATTAAGGCGACAACATAAATCCAGCTGTGACTTGTATTGGGTGTTTCCGCGAGGCTTTTGTTTTAAGTTATGGACGGGGCCTTAAACGTGGTTAACTGCGAAAATACTCCATTACTGGTTCAGTGAGAGTGGGACTTTGTTAAAAAGATCCTGGGGGTGAATAGGAGAACACTTAACGCTTTTTGAAAAATCTGTAGGCCACTGCCGTCTCTAGACCTTAAAGTCTTTTCGATTCAATTTAATTAACGAATTTCCTATTTTCCCTAAAAGTCATAAACAACTCTAAGCAATTTACTTAAAAACGGAAAAGGCTAAGGAAGCAAAAAAATAAAAATAAAGAAGTGAAACGCACATCCCTTACACATATGGGTCTATCTGTAAGAAAATCGTATATAAGATCCTGGTCTCCAGATACATAGGACCTACACAAATATATCACAAACTGAAATAGTATGAGTGGTGATTTATTGCTCCCGTCGCTGGTGGAATTTAGAGAAGATGAATGGGAAAAGGTCCCAAAACGAAAACACCACGTCCTCCCATTCTACCATCGCATCCCTCTACATCATCCCTACGTACAGTAGAAAGAGAAAACTTGAAGCCATCCTTACTCATGTCGTTATACACACAGACACAGCTACATTAACAAAGGAACAGGTCCTTTGGGCATATCTGAAAAAGGGAAGCGAATCTCACCCTGTTTGCACACAACTAACTCAGGGGCCATGAAAATTTTCTTATAAAGAGCGCAAAAAAAAAACACAACCCAGGGAAAAAAACCAGGACGATCAATTTTCTAAGGTGCTTTCCCCCATCTCGAAAATTGTCTGTAGGTACCTCTTAAAATATCCAACCGCCATTCGATAGAAAAATGGCAAAGAGGTTTGTTTCGTTTTCGTTTCGGTTTTCTTCCTGAATCGCGGCATTACATAAATCGAAACGACAACAAAATCGTTTCACATATACGCAACCATCGAATTCACTAAATAAATTCGCTTTTTCGAAAATAAACCACGGACTAAAGGATAAGTGTGTCAAATAATTTTCTTCGACCGAAACTTTTTCCTAGGTTGTTTTCCTTTTCTTCCGGTCTAGTGATGTATAAATGGCGATATTTCGATATAGCGATAGTGCGATTTTGTGGACTTACCGGGGGGAGGGTGTAACGTGTGACTATAGTCGAATGTATAGGCAAAAGAAAGGCAACCAAAGCTCAGCACTTCTCTCGATTGTCTTCTACTCGTTGGTACGAGTATAGTGTAAATTTTGTATTGTCACAAGGAACATGGAATCCTGGTGAACTACACTAAGGACCACCCCGTCTTATATAGTGCGCTATCGGAACTAGTAGTCTATTTTGCACTATGTAACTTTGCAAGAGTTGAAGTAAATCTTCCAATTAAGTTTGGCCAGAGGGTTTAACTTGCACATATTTTTGCACATTGGAAAGACAATCGAAAGTTAATTGGTTTTATGGTACCCACCGGGGAAATAAGATCTGGGCTACTGGACGGCTGTACAATAACATATCGCATAATTTGATTGGAAATGGTGATTTAAATTATTTAAGTAATAATTACTTTAGTAAGGAATTCGTAGGTTGAGGGTAATGTGAACTACCCGACGAGTTTCAATTCATCACCGTCACTGCTCAAATTGTCAAGACACGAGTACATTACCTTCAGTATACTGAGATTGAGATTTGAGATAATAATCTCAATCCAAATTTATGGGGTTTTGTTCAAGACATGTGGTAGGTTTAGAAGGGTGGACTATAGCATTGTGTCAGAGATCACTGTGGATCCATTGTGGTCCTAGATATGCGATAAGATCTAGTGCACGTCGGGTTGAAATTCCCAACATTTCTGGAGCTTCTACGTTACTGCTGCTTGATGATCGTCGAGGATTGTCACGTAAGCGGGTCTAGTCGTTATTGGGTTATTTGACTATTTTATATTACCAATAAATAAATGAGATAAATATTTTTCCTCCAATTTGGTATACCCATAGTTAAAAAGTAAAAAAAAATGTCCGTTTGTCTATCAACATCATGATGAAAATTTACTTTGGTGTTGCTCAAAAATTTTATATGATAGGAACCACTCGAACTAGGAAGTTGAAACTTAAAATTGATATAAACGTTAGAAAACTTAACGACAAATAAATTAAATAGTATTTTGCCAATTTTTAAAATAACGTTATAAAAAAATTTAAGGAAAAGGAATTTTTAGTAAGCAAATGTTTGCTCTTAATTTTATTTATTAAATAATTTTGGGAACAAATCGAACCAACTTTTAGACTAGCGAAGTTTAGTCAATTATTTGCACAAAAACGTGTTTACGTTCAGCGTCATACGGAAAAATTGGTTAATTGTGTTTTTAATAGTTTTATATTATGAGTAATTGTGTGTCAATCCAATGCCCAAATAACAAATAAGAATAGTGATAAAGCTACAACTACTTATCAAAGATTCGTTAAACTTAAACTTTATAATTCGTGATTGTAGAACCCTCTTATTTACGTTATTTTATAAGAAGAAAAAAATATGGCCAATAATTGAACACGATATATCAAATTTGACATTCCCCCTAAAAACTATGTTTGGAAGTCTGCCAAATAAACTTCTAATGAATATAACCAAAACTTGGCCCAAATAATTTGTCATATAGATACAGAAACTTTGTGAAAAAAACAAAGTTTTTTAATCTACTTTTAAATCATATTCACAAAGGTGCTCTTACATTAACTATTAAAATTGCTCAATTTGTAGCAATTCAGACAGTTTTGACGCCACGAAAACATACAGAAACATTCAGCAACATCAGTAAATGATATGGATCAATTGGTGGTGAACTCAGCAGTGACTAGTGATATTAAGCAATACTTAGCAATTTGGCAATGAGATAGATCACACACGAACAATTCAGTCAATAAGCAACACGAAAGCAAACTTGACAAACAAATATAAAACTTGGAAACATTTGAATACCAAGCCATTATAACACGAAACTTGATAAATAAATCCAAAACTCAAAACAAAACTTGACAACTGAATCACCGAAGCAGGACAATTGCTCGGAATTTTCCGTGCTAGTGGAAATACTAACAACTATAGTGTGAGCAATACCAGCAATTTGTGAAAAAATTGCCATTTTGCCGAAATATTGCCGCAACTAGCACGATATATCTTGTATTGATCCATCAATCGCTCCACTAGTTTTGGCAATAGTCGTCAGGCAATCAATTGCTCGAAAAATTGCTCGTGTGAGAGCATCTTAACAAGAAATACCTAGTTGAAAATGCTATTAAAACAGAATTGTAAAATTTTTCTGAGTTTATTTGAAGGCTACTATTTTTATAGTCAAATTCAGTTGGTCAAAGTAACTCCAGCTAGAGATAGTACTGAACAGATATACCGCTTCAGTACTTTGAATCCAGTACTGCATAGATTATTTCTATTAAGTTTTAAATTTTTTCGTTTTAGATATTGATGTAGTATGAATGACATTATGAATTTGGAAAAGACAAGAAGGCAAGACAAAGAATAATATACAAATAAAATCCAGCAATTTATGAGTTTCACTTAATTTTTTTGTACAATTTTGTTTTCAGTTTCTATTACCGTCTATAGCGTACAACTATGATAAACACTACAACGTCAAATTCTTCAGAAACGCTCACTTTTAACAGCTCTGCTTCAGTACTAAAAAAAGGAATTCACTCAAACATAGCAGATACTTATGCAATCACGACTCACTATTGCTAACTACCTATAATAGAAAAATATATAAAAAAAATTCAAACATTCAGGTAAATTTTTAATGGCGTTCAGAAATGGAAATTTATACTAACTGGCCAAATTTTGAATTGAGTTTAAAAATTCGGGACACACTGTGAAACAATTTATAAAATCTGCTTGCTAATTTTATTTAGTTTTCAGTGTATTGTGGGCTAGAGCTAAACCAAAACAGAAATCTTTTACTAACTCTTTTTATCACCGAAATATTCATGTTAAATCTGGTAGCATAAATTGTATCATCAGGCTCCTGATAAGTCAATATTGCCACACCATTTTACAAATTTCTACTTCTAGCCACTGGGACTAATAACTGTGCTATAAGTCTTTGGCTGAATCCTTAATTTTTATTCCAACTACAAATCAATATTGCCTTTCGATAACATCATTCAATTTCATTTCGAAAATGTCCATATAAATCTTGTACAATCTCCTGTATCTATACTTTCAGATTAAGATAGTAGTGTCAATAAAGTCATTTTTCTACTCGATTAAATCTCCTCCACTTTAATTATTCGTCCTGTATTCCGATCGGAAAAAATGTTCAATTCAAAGTTTCTCGCAACTTCCGTAAACATATTTGCTATTTTTCTTAGAACGATGCCAGCAAGACGTTCGGCTGAATATGTGCATACATAAGATTAAGGAAGCCATCGTCTCGATATCGGGGTTGTTTATATTTTTTCATTGAACTTAATACACTAAATGGCACATAATAATCGTAAACAAGGACTCGATATTCGAGACGGACAAATATAATAATTGCTTTGGCTTCTGAACGGATGCGTATACGAACTCGTATGGCATATCTGCAAAGTATATGCGAGCCGGTATATTCACATATGTAACATTGTCCAGATTTATATCGCTTCCTATAACCATGCAGTACGGCCAGTCCACTCTTGGACCTGTAAACGGAAAGTGTATCAATGCGTCTAGTGTTATAATGGACGATGTTTGAATTTCGGATGAACTTTATTAGTCTTTGGGGGATTTTCGAAATCTAGTGTGGTCAGGGGTTAGAAATTGGTCATCAATAATCGCCCGTTCGATAGAGGAGCGTCGAGGGTCTGGCGTTTTTGAGGATGAACAAAATATCTATACGTATATGAATTACAATCACCTTAAAGGCATATAAGCAAGTTTTTCGTGGCTCCTAATTCATGTAACGAGGGTTGAAATTTTCGATAACGAAATCACTTGCGGCAAAAAATCCTCACAAGTGTTACAACCGATGCTGGAACAACTCTTGACCATTTTTTTTTACTCTCCCCCGATTTCACCCTGTGTAGGTATCGACCGTGAATTATTGGCTTTATATTGCCAATGGGGTTACATTTTGGGAAGGTCCTCCTGTTACGCCTCTCTATGAAGTCCGACAGAACCTACACACTCGTATGTTATATGTGCTGTCGTTGTATTTTTTTTGGCTCCACAGACTCCACCGTTGATTTGTTTCATTTTTCCTCTCCGATTTTTCATGCACCAGCACCCACCCACCCATCTTCCACCTCATATTTTGATTCATTGAATTGAGGTTACGTATACAGCGGAAAAATAATGCGCCTGGTAATTAGGAGAGGCGGTAGAACATGACTGCAGCCAGTAACTGACCAATTAATTAAAGAAAGGGAAATGGTCGGGCCTTACTACACCCCCAACAACAACAACAAAAAAAGAAAAAGACACTCTTGCGAGATAAAAAGGGAATATTACTTTATTTATAAGGCACTTTATTTCCAGTTGTGTGTTATGTTGCGTTGTCGTTTTGTTCGCGTTTTTTGTCCTTTTGGCCCGGAAAGAAGCAATTAAAAAATTTTGCGTTAATTCCCTTCGGGGTTGTTTAGGGGGAAATATCGCTTTTATTGTGTCCTTTATTTTTTTGCGTGCCTCTACAAAATTTATGCATATAGAATCTTATGGACGAAGAAAAAAGTCTAAAAAGAACAACAACGACGGTGAAAATGAGACAGAGTAGAAGTTAATTCTTCGGTTAGAAGGTTTTGTCGGGGGTGTGTTTTCTTTTTAAAGGGAAAATTGTACTCAAGTCACGTGCTTCAATGTGATCTAAAGTTTAACGATAAATCAGCTAGTTTAATTGGAGGGCTTCTTTTTCGGTAGGAGAATAATTATTGAAGTGTCACACGTATAGAGATAAAAAAGTTTCAGCTAGAAAATTACCTTTCACTTTGATAAATTGTTTTGAGAAGTTTCAATGTAGCCAGGATGGCTTGGAGCCAGTAAGCGTAGCTTTTTCAAAAAAGTTACAAGGACAGCAAATGCTGATAGCAATTTTGTTATATTGGAGATCATGCTTTCTACGCTAATTTCTACGCCAATTTCCACGCCACATTCTACGCCACTTTCGACGCTCTCTTTGTTAGTCGATTTGAAGCTATATAAGAGTAATTTTTAAAAATAATTTAATGATTTTATGACAATCAACTCAAGAATATTAAAAAATATATGTGTAGGTACTTTATCAAAACTTACAAGATAAGAGGTAAAATTGAAATTTTTATTATTATGTGGAAACTACTCTACAATAAATTCGATTGTGTATATTTTGTACTAAATACTCGTTTGTTCGAATAGCAATAGCCCTAGAAAGATGTAGTCTAAAAAAAAACAAATATTTGAAGCATAATGCCCCAGAAAATTGAGATTCAGTTTGTGGATACCATTCCCCAATTTCCAATATGGTTTTAATTTTGTTCAGATTGTAGAGCATCTGTTGAGTTCCCTTTTGTTTGCAATGAGAAAATCTAAAGTCAAAAAATTTGTTAGCCCTTGGTAAATCTTAGGGCCGTTTTTTCAAATTCTCTCACAGCAAACACTTAAATTAAAGGTTTTGGTATCCTTTTTCAATCCGCAAATAAATTTAAAAAAAAATTAAAAAAATCGGCAGAATAGTCGCAAATTTTTTTTTTATTTTAGCCACTATTTCTCCATTTTTGATAACTTAATTTACTTTGGATTTTTGAGCTCCCCTTTCGTATGCGGTGAAAAAAACGAAGGTCAAAAAAATTGACCTGTTACAAGAATGTTAGGTACCTACCCCCTTGGTTAATTTGAGGGCAATTGCTTTCAATTCTCTCAAAAATATCCGATTTTGACGAGTGGCCATTTAAATCACAGGATTTTTAAGAAATTTAATTTTGCGGCAAGGAGAGGCAAAAAAAGTCACAAATTTTGAAATTTCTTTTTTGACGATTTCGTGATAGTTTGCCCATCTTTGATCCGATTTTAGTTTTGTTTTGATTTTTGAGCATTTGTTGAGCTCTTTTTTCGCTTGCGGAGATAAAATCGAAAAAATTGACTTTTTAAATAATTCCAAATTTTAGAGCAATTTTTTTCAAATATCGCAATTATCCGATTTTAACAAGTGACCACTTAAATTAAAGGTGCAGGCATTTCTTTGCAAATCAAATTGTTTTTATTATAACTAATTAATTTAGTATCTACTTGTTTTCATTTCATACTTTGGCAGTTTGAAAATTCGTTTTTTCTAATTATTTCCGGTTTGATACGCGTCGCACAGATTTTCTTAAAAAAATCATTGAACTCATCAAATACAAACCTCATATCGATAAATATGGCTGGTCTAATCCGTAAAAATAATAAGTAAGCTGTTCACCATTTAAAAGAAAAACAATAAATAACTATACAGAAACTCCGGTTACATTATCCGCGCAAATTTCCTTTGAAAACAAGTTTTTTGAAACCAAAGCCAAACAACTTCATTCCTTTATGTGTGCACCCTTCACGCAACATTAGACCACAAAATTCATGTTATCCTGTTTTTAATGATCGTTTAGTTAACAATTTCCTCCGAGGAGTTAGGGATTTGGTTTCAGTCGTAGGTACTGCCTCCAGTACTGGCCGCACATCAAATTTCATGCAGGATCTAATACCCAATTTTTTTTTTGAATCTTTGGTACCTATTGCGTCCTGTTTTAAAGCCGTCTTAGAAGCCATTAAGTAATAGGCGGTGGAGGTACAAAAAGTTTAGACAAAATGTCCTAAATTTGATAAACGACTAGTACGTGCTTTTCGCAGTTAGTTATAACTTTATGGGGATCTTTCTTTATTCCAAAGAAACCCCCTAAGAATAAACTGCTGTTCGGTTTCTTTTTGTCGGAGTGTACTAAACATAATTCTGCGCAGGATGTATTCCTGACGTAATGGGGTATGTGCGCTTGTTTCATTATTATGTATTTTTGGGAAAAAAAAGAACTTGCGGTTCCTTAATGTTATACTCGGCACATAAAATATTATGTAGTCCGGTATAGCAAAATCTACGTATATATTGTCAGAATTTTTATCATCCCCCGGTTGTTGTTTTTTTCATATGGCGACTAGTATAAAAGGTACAAATCAAATAAGGAATTCAAGAAAAGAGCCATCTACCGGTGAAGAGGGTGGGTTGAACGCGGCAGAAGACGAAGAAAGTCCCAACAAAAACCACCCCCGAAACCAGGCCATAAGACAAGAAGTATGGCAGCAAAATAAGATTCATGGCACGCCTTAAAGCTTAGGTAAGCACGAAATGAGAAGCGAGCGAACGCGCAAAACATGTGACAGAAATATTTCATCGAAATGTGTCCCTCGAGTGACATTATCGAAAGAAAAATTGTCTGGAGAACATCAAAATACAAGCACACAAGTACGCCGCTGTTCAATTCTCAAGTGAAATTTTCATCGAAAGGAGCGCGCCCCTTCTTCATCTATACGTGAGGTGGAATAAACCAACCCTCGTGCCCTCAATGGAGAGCGCTGTAGGCATTTAGGCCTTTAGATTTATACGTTTACTACAATTTTCCACCTACTATAAATAACTTTTTCTTCTTTGTTTTTGAGAAAGGAATTTTTATAATGTGGAACAACAGCCTTGCGAGTTGAATATTTTATCGGTTGGGTAAATGCTAATTAACAATTTCGTGAGACAAATGGAATTTAATAAGTTGCATGGATATAAATTTGACACTGCATATTGCTGAGGTCAGAATCTTTTAAGATACTTCATAAAGATGAATTTTAGCACGAATAATAATAAATTTTATGTATTTTTTCCATGTCCTTACATTGTTGATTGTCATAACCGGTATCACAAAATATAATTCAGTTCTTTTTAATAATAAAGTATTTTCATTTCTTGTGATTCATTGTTTTGATTCTTTTGTAAGAATGCATCAAGGCAATTGTTCTTATTTTTCATTGACGTTAAACTGTGATATTATCTACAGTATATTCCAAAAATATTAAGATTACTCTAGGTTACAATAAACAGTTTCAGTACTAGACATTATTATCATAGCGGTATTCATTTCTCCATTAACATTCTTTTCTAGAATTTAGTGGAGCTATAATATTGAATTGATATAAGGTGATTCAAAATCAATAGGGCAAATTTAGAAACTGAGGTTCTTGGGTCAAATAAGAAAATCCTCTAAAGACGTATTATCCATTGTTAAAAATTTACTTCACGGCCTAAGGAAGTAATATACTTTTGTACTTCTACAAGACTCAAAAGAAGCCTAGGGTATTACATATTTTTTTAAAAAATTAATTCCTCCTTGTTTTATTGACGCACATGAAATTTGCAAATAGCTTTCAACGTCTTTAAAAAATCAACCGCCAAAGACGTGAACAGGGTAAAAATAATTAAATTTATTAAAGTAAATTAATTTTAAGCGGATGTGAAGTTTTTGAGAATTTCTGACCCCAGATACTCGTCTACAAAAAATAATATTCAATTTTTTTTCCGTCGATGATCGATGAACTTCTGGACTCGATTAAACTTATAAAAAACTTAGATTTCATTTATAGTATAAAAATGTAAAATGATCGACAGGTTGTGGGTAACAGAAGGTTGTTAATTACATTTTATTAACAAAAAAGGATTTATACAAAAATCAACTTTCCTCGCCTCACTTAACAAATTTGAGCAATTCTTATTTCGTCCCTAAAATAAAAAGGAATTCAGTATTTCTTCCAGGGTCCTGTGACTGTGGTATGTTTCTCGCTGACTTTTCAGTTAAATGTCGAATTTTGGGAAAGTAAAAATATTTTCTTATGATGTTTTTCAGTTTTCCTTATTTAAATTGGCGGAATCAATTTGTAAAAACGTATTTAGAGATACATTTATATGTTTTGTTTCAAAGTAGTTATATTTAGTTTAGAATATTATAATAATTTAAATTATTTGGAAATTTCATTTTTTGAGCGCATTCAACTGTTTCATAAATTTGACTATTTTTACGAAAATTTTGTTCGGCAAATTTATTTATTTGTCATACATCAGTCTTACTGTCAAATGCAAGAAAAGTAATTTTCATGTAAGAACTGTTGGTAGATATCAAAGAAACAATATCAGAATATAAGTTATAGAATTTTTCTTCAAGCTTGCATGACAACATCATAATTTTTTTACAATTTTCACTGTCAAATGATGTTAAATGGTGCAAACGTCATCATTTTCCTTGCGTGTCAAAATTTTGACAATGCTCGCTGACAAATTCAGTCAAATGGAGCGAGCGTAAAATTTTTGTTTGTTAAATTGTTTTATTTATCTTTAACAAAATTATCACGGCGATATTTGTGTTTATTTGATAACATACTATCTATCTAAGGCCCGTTCCTACGATCGTCTGTTATGTGTGTTCTAACTGAAACTTTAACTGACATATTTTCATATAGAACTTGCAGTTGAAGTTCCGGTTAGAATTTAACTGACGATCGTAAGAACGGGCCTTAAGCTTGTATTTCACTGTATGACCACGCTGTCAAATTGCAGTAATATGCAATGCAAAGTAGGCAAATACAAATAAATCTCACAGTGAGAGTTGTTTGTATTCGCCTACTTCGCATTGCATATTACTGCAATTTGACCACTTGGTCAAACAGTGTAATACAAGC
The DNA here is from genome assembly GCA_949128065.1 of Beris chalybata. NCBI lineage: Eukaryota > Metazoa > Arthropoda > Insecta > Diptera > Stratiomyidae > Beris > Beris chalybata. The sequence goes on from OX421894.1 coordinate 140,437,481, forward strand.
TTTAGTCTAATAAAAAAATTGTACAAAAATGTATGCTACTTTCTCAAACATTTGACTGTTTTCACTATCAAGTGCAAAATACCAGTAAAAGCCGGTTTACATGGTGACTGTACACAATTTTGACTTAGATTGTGAGAGAGAAGGAAAATCTCTTATGAGAAACTGATCAGGAGTGAAACGAACAGAAAAAAAAATTGACGATATTTAACTGAATGTATTTTTTGCAGTGGTTTCTTTCTACTCCACTGAAAATTCGATAAGCTATCTCCCTCACAATCTTAGTAAAAATTGTTTGCAGTCGTCATGTAAACCAGCCTTAAATCATAACAATTTTGTTTGGAAAACTTATTTATTTGTTCATACAGCATGCCAGAATGTCAAATGCAAGTAATTTACATTTTAGAACTAGGTACTATTTAAGAAATAAGATCAAAAGATAATTTATACCTACAATTGTTTCTTCAAGCTTGGCGTAGATAGGTACCAATTTCATAAATATTTAACAATTTTCACTATCAAATGTTGTCAAATACTGCAACCGTAAACAATTTTCTTGCATGGTACTCTGTCAAAAATTTGACAATGTTCGCTGACAAATGCAATCGTCAAATTTTTAGTTTGCTAAGCTATTTTATTTATCCTAAAGAAAATTATGACGGCGATATTTGTGTTTATTTGATGGCATGCTATTTATCTAAGTCTAATAAAACATTATATGACGATTTATGGAAAATTGTGCAGACAAAGCAAGCATTCTGTATAGAAAATAAATTATTTGAAGAAATAAATTTGATTGATTACACTGACTATAGTGGCATACAGTCCGGTACAGTCTTTAGGAAACTAAAACAAAAAACCCATGCAGAAGGCTGCAAAAACTAAAAACAAATTATTTTTTGTCTTTCGACCCTTCGCCTTAGCTTGCGTCTTCGGCAATTATTGCTTTCAAATATAATTAGTAAGTAAAATCCCTACACAAGTACCTATCCTTAATTAGTATTAGATGCCACTTAAGTAGTTTCACAAATTACCTAACGTAGTATCCCGCTGAGAAAACTCAGCATCGTGCAAGTGATTTTTTTTTTGTATTATTCCGTGCTGATGCTTGTTCACCCGGGGTCGATCTATTCGAACCCTTTTCGCCTTTTTCGTATACAGGGAGAAGGTACTATAGCAGTACCGGCCGGGCATAGTGTGACTCCGTATACGAGATGAGGATCAAATATAAAATAGCAAAGCAATTCTTCTTGAAGAAAATTCCTTCTGTTGTATACGTAACCGGGTGTAGTAAAAGGAATACGATGAATGGTATGTTGTAGGCGACCTCTTCTTTTGTTAATTTCTCATTAGATACGCTACTACATAACTTTCTTTCATCTGAACGCCTCTTTTCCTATACGAGAAGTACAAGGCATTTATACTAGCAGCGTCTTTGCAGAATTCCGTACAATACGTGCTGTATATTAGAGGTGCAAGTACCAAATGAATCTACCAACAACACGTCAAAAAAGGGGTGTTCTGGCCAAGTTTATTGCAAGAATACAAAACTTGGTGTGTTGTATTACCGTGGGTAACAAATAATTTATGTCCTTATGTGTAACTTATATCCCGGCATTTCAGCACAGCAGCGTGTAGAACAAGAGCAGCAACATACAGAGAGCAAGAGTGCAAGATATTTATAGATTTATGTATATTTATAATGAACTTATAAAGTAATTATGTTCTCCTACGCAGGGGTTAAATTATTTGTCATCGTGCGGAAAAGCAAGAGGGTGGCTGCTCGGGCACTTGGCGAATAGGTGGTACGCGACTATACGTCTACCGTATGGGGTACGGACGATATTGTAATCTAACCCACCGTTGAGTAGTTGGTTCAAACTGAACGCGTGGGAGGAAAGGAGAATGTCCATAGAGCCCTGCTCCTTCCTAGACTGTCGGTTTTCGTGGTAATTTACTTCGCTGAATTATGGGCTCTTTGTCTCCAGAAAACGGGAGTAGTCTTTCATCCTCTTGTGTATTCTTATACCATAGTCGCACATTATACAATCGTGAAAGCAAGAACCAAGGACAACGCTACCGCACTATGACCGAGGAAAAGCTTTCACGACATACAAGAAAGGAACACAAACTTTCTGTATAAAATTTCACGCCTTAAAAGTTTCGCCATCGAAATCCACCCGCTTCCCACTCTCTCACTCAGGACGAAGGAAAAAATGATCCCGGGAAAAAAAACCTTCAAGAAGAATCCAAAAACTTTTCATTGAGTTCATAAGAAATTTTCGCCATAGATAAATCTTAAAGGCACAAGGAAAAAGTCAAAGTTATTCCCGTTCTTTTGCACTATTCCCCATATCAGACGAATTATAGTTCTGGCATCTCGAGCCGCTCCAAACGCTGTACCGAACAACTCCGAAAATTTTTTTTTATTGTTCTTGTCGGCGGCATCATCCACTCCGGAATTTTCTTATTACTGGAAATCACACATATTGTCGCCCTCCTCCCTGCCTCCCCCCCAACACACACGTATACTACATTATCGTATTTGACTTGCGTCCAGGGACATACACCCAGCGAGGGATGGTACCGAAAGGTGTTAGCAATAAATCAAGAGCTAACTAGATATTCCCGCATGCCATAGTAATCTCTACTGTAGGCTTTATGTAGATAGCCGACCGTCTTATAGTATAGTATTCCATTTCAATTCGGTACGTTTTTCTTGTCTTTCCCAAAACATTTTTCCTCAGACTGTACGTCTTCGAGACGCATATCGGATTTGACAGGGGCGTCTACTTTATGACTTCCACATGGCACATATGAATGTGACTTTCGTATAGTAATTCGGAAAAAAAAACACACGACTTCTTAAACGAAAAGAATATCATCGTAATTCATCTCATACACTTTTCAGAGTTTATACAATTTTTCGGGTCGGAAATTATATTTAGAGGGCGAGGATAATAATGAGAACTCTTTTTTTTTTTGTTTTTGTTTTATTCCCGATTTTTGACCTTTCCTGAGAAGAGTACCAAAACGTAGACACCAAGGGAATGGATTTAAAAATATATGTTCAAAATTTATAGTTGAAATTCAAGAGATTACAGCCAATAAATTTTAATGTCTATCTAATTATTATCGCCTTAAAATGATGTATGAGTGTTGATATGTTGTAATGTAAATGAATAATTTTAGAGTATAGTTTTAGCCAGCATTCCATGCCGTAAGAACTTATGAAGATATACGAGGGTTTTTTATTAAGTGACTGTACTTTTAACATAGTCTTATTGTAGCTCGGTAGTTGCACTTAGCCCAGCTTTCATAAGTCAACCGCACTGTTTCAAAAAAATTGAATTTTCAATCGAATTTTTACTTGAGATTTTTTTTAAAGTAAAAATAAACATTTCAATTACTTTTTCATGAAATTATTCGTATGTTATTCATGTATATAATACTTTTCAACTGAACCGTGTAATTTACATGAAGAAGCTCAAAAGATTAAGCAACATTTTATGTAAAATTAACTATTTTTTTTATAGGTATATGAATTGAAAATTACTTTTTTTTCGTGTAATTCTATTTATCCATTTGAATTTAGCGAAGAAAAACATGTAATATATGAAATCAAGAATTTAGACGCTTCATTCGATTTTGTTTTCCACAGAAATTAAATAAAGTATCTTCGGTGGTTCCAAACCTACGCAGCAAAACCAGATTTGATGAGATTTGATCAAGGGTTCAATCTTTACCTACATCCAAGGGTTTTATTTAGAGTAAATGAGTAACAAATAATATTTATTAGAAATAGAAATAAGTAGATATATCTTCAAGAGTGGTAGCTATGCAAGAGAATTATTCAAGAGTACATCCAGTGAATTTGCTACATTCGAAGTTAAAGTTTACTGATTGTAAATTGTAATTTGTCGACCAAAAATTGAAAATTACACTCAAATTGACTTTTATTTGAAAAACTGAGGTATATGGTATTTGCCTACTATCCAAAAGATGTAAAATTCAATGGATTTTTTACTTTGTACTATGGATTGCAAAGGAACGTAATTAACCTATTATTTTTCTTAATATACACACTTTGTAATCTTTCCTTTTGCTTTTATTATTTTTTACTTTTAATTCAAATCATTTTCATCCATACACACTCAGTTTTGTTTTTCTCTTCTCTAGAATATATTTTTTTTGTATATACAATTTTTTTAAATGAATTTTCATTAACTTTTTAATACAACTTTATTATTTTGAATACTAATTTTCTTTTGTATATTTAAATCAATTTTTTCTCGTTTTACTTATTATTATTTATTAATTTTGCCACTTCATTTTAAAAACAACAAATTTAACAATTTTTTCATATAGAAAACCATTTTTTTGTTTGTTTTTGACTACATATTTTATTCTAAAACCGGAATTATAATGAAACTGCGAGAAACATATTGTTACATGCTACCCTAACAATTCTCGCAACTCGATCAGTTTCTAGTGAGAAAAACAACAACCTGTCAAAACCAAATGAAACCCGGAGAAAAATATCCGATTGGCCACCTAGCAATAAGAAAAGCGTGCTCAAATCTGAAAACTTCAGCAAAGTTCGATAGTATTTGGGCTTTCTTCTTCACGGGCTGTTCTTAACATTTTTCGAATATTCGACACATGCCACCCATACCATTCAGGAAAACTCTCGACTCGACACATGCAGTATATAAAAGCACGGCAAAGTTTGAAGCCAAACACAGTTTTTACCACACAGCGATAAGTTGATCAGAAGTATTTGTAAAGTGATTTTAATTGGAAACAGCGATCGAGCAGTGATCCAGGTAATTAAGGTATATACAATCAGGCACTGTTGCCGGTAGTGCGATTATTAGTGCGAAAATTGAGACCGAATAATAAATCGGGTTCATTTCTATTGGTTTTAAGTGAATTGTGTTTTGTTTAAAATCCCGCCGAACCCCGAGCTCGCAAGAATATGTTAGTATTTGATAGTATTATTTGGCAGTTGCGGTAAGCAATCCACCGCGCTCACTCTAATTAGTGTCATTTAATAACGCACGCGATGCGATTGAATCATCCCTTTCATTGTGATTCCATCTTAATATAATGATTGACGGAAAACATTAGCAGCTCAGACTCAGAGTCGTATTTTTTTAATGTTTTGAGGATAGAAGGTCCTACAAAATCAAAAAACAACTTATAAAAATTTTATTACATACTATGTACCTGTTTTTTCTTAAAACCTGTTAAAAATCGGTAGGGAAGATTAACGCCTTTTGTCTAATTCTCACACATAAATTGTTTCAAAAGTAAATATGACTTTGTATAAGTTACAAGAAAATATCGACGTTATAAGGTATTTTGCAATTTTAAAAATTAAACCAAAGATTGTGAAGAAAAGTATAAGAGTTTTGAAACCTTATAACTCACTCGTGATAGCTGCCACGGTTTTTAAAAAAAACAAAAATTCAATTTTTACCTGAACTTTCCAGAACGATTTTTCAAGTAAAATTACTCATTTCAAGCAAGTGTATCGTAAAGAGTGCTAATTATACACTGTTTTAGAGTGTAAATTCAAGAGTATTTCCAGTGAATTCGTTACTTTCGAAGTTAAGATTTACTGATTGAAAATCGAAATTTACTGACCAATAATTGAAAATTACATTCAAATTGACTATTACATCCCAATGTAAATTTACCACCCAAAAGATGTAAAATTCAATGAATTTATTTTACTGAGTGGTAGTAGCATAAATTTTGTTGTCTCAATATCATCCAAAAACCATGGTATGACGGTGCTAACAACATTTGTGCAGTACACCATCGAAAATACCAAAGAAAGCATATCAAACATAGTCTTGTCTTACAGAACTCCTAGTTCCATCTGTCGATCATTCTATGGAAACATGAAAACATTAAATTTGATTGCTTATCGTTTTCATTAAGAATTTGTTATGCTCTCACAATCTCCAAAGGTCGACACGCTCATTAAAAGATTCCATAGCAAAAAAAAAGAACACACTCTTAATTTTCCCGATACAAATAACACAATTAAATTATTTCCATTTAGTACATCATGATGACAAGCTGTAATTCATATTCTTACAAGACTAGCAATAAATGTAATAACACCTTCGTGTAAAATTTGAACTCTTGAACATGAAAAGCAACAATTACCGGTTAAACGGCGAAATATTCAATAAGGGCCACACACATACAGTACACTCGTGTTAAATTCCATAGTACCTGGGACCACTTCAACATTATTATTTAATTTTCTTATGATTATTTTTTCGTCGTCCTGACCGTTCAGTTTTTGTTATAACTGATGGTAAATTGGTTTGAACTTAATAACAGCAATTTAACTTGCGCATTAAAGAAGGCGATTCTCTCCCCCCATACACTACACACACCCAACTCTCTATCTCGCATGAAAACGTTTAAATTTAGTATGAAATTACAGTAGACATACATCCAATGACCTGAAGCGAAAGCTGAAACGTGTGGTGGTGTTGTTGGCTCATGTGTGTACTTTTTTTTCTTGCCCTCGCTCGGGCGTATGAAGTAAGAAAAGAGCTTGTGGTATTCAAAGTTTTCTGGTATGACCGTAAATAATGATCATGAGGTAAAAACCAGGCACACATACGTGATTAAATAAGACGGAGGTAAGGTAATCCAAAAATAAAAAAAAAAATTAAATCGAACTTGTTTCAGGCTATACGTTGCTCCAAAAGCATTTTTTTGCGGAATCTTTGGTCTTGATCTTTTCAAATTAAACGGGAATGGAACTGTTCCGAGGAGACAAGTGATCTGATTTTCTGGATTTATTTTATACGAGTTTTTTGGGAAATTTAAACGGGTTTCGGATATCAAAATGAATCCATCAACATCAAAAGTTCAGCAAACTTATTTCATGAAATTCAGGTAAAAGCAATTTATTTTTTTTTTCTGCGTACGTATTCGTGACCGAATTGAAAACTAAGTATAGAGGGAACCCTTTTTCATTCTTTGCGTTATTAAAGATGTGAATTAGGCTCTACGGTTGGTATATTGAAAAAGGGAACATTGATTTATAAATCAGACTTCTTAAATCAATTCCCGTGCGAAAAAATGATATACTTGAGAATTGAGATGATTTTGGGAATTTATTTTAGAGTTAAGCTGGACGTGAAGATTTGATTATTAATTTTAATAGTATGGTGCAGGTTTTTTCACTACGTCTCAAAAATTTTGAATAATTCACTTTTCATATTTCTGATACAAAAATTTTAGCTCATTCACAAGGTACAGAGTACATACAGCTTTGAATCTCTAACGAAAACGGATTATTATTTTTAAACTCTCTTCGTATATTCAGAACTAATAATTACGCTTGTGCAAGTATATATTAATTTTAGTTCATTTTTATGGATATTATAATGTTTTATTTTTCATATCTTGAGAACCGCTAATGATAAGGAGCGATTTAGGCAGAGATATTCGTGCTACAAATTGTACGGGTGGCTGGTGTTTTTCTACCTCAAGGGCTTATGCTAGAAGGTTGAAATTTGGTTGGTATATTTCAGTTGCGGCCGGCACATGAGGCTAGTGAGGCTGAGCGTCAATTTTTTACAGATGAAAAAGTCATCCAATTACTAGTGATCTTTGTTTTGAAAATTTATTCAATGACTTTAATCAGTAAACCAACGTTCATACTCATATATTTTTAATCCCACAAAGTCTTGTTTAATATTCCAATTCAGCCTCATCTGCTAAGAAAGTTACGAGCCGCCATCGGTTTATTTAAATAAACCAGAAAAGTTATTAGGATAAAAAAAAAACATTTTTCCATTGGTCCATTTTTCCATAGGTTTAGCAAAATATGGTCTGTGAAAATGTGGTGCAGAGATTTTCACGAATTTCGCCATATCCTTTAGGTCTGAGAAATATTGAATTAATTACACTTGTAAGTGTTATTTGGATAGATGTTAAGATCCAATTTTATGATTTTTTTAAGTTCAGCATAAACGTTTTTTTTCTATTCCCTGAAGACTATTGTATTATGTATCCATTTAATTTTTATGTGTACCTACATATAATTATCTGCTTAGTGCTTACTGTTTTCACCAAAGCTATAAAGACATTTCGTCTAAATTCTAAACATAAATTCAACTGAAATATCGAACTGTATCTAAATTTAAGAAATAAATATCTATCTACTAGCCCATGAGGTGATGTAAAAAGGTTGCATACATTTCACGTAGTGTCCTACAAGATATCGAATTAATTTTCATTTCAACTAATCTTTATCTAATCGCATAAAAACCGTTTTTCGGATTTTTCGCTTTTCAATAAATAAGAAAGTGTACTCGTTAAGAATTTGTAGAAGGTACTCACGAATCCCGACATATCTTCAGATATCGAACTAGTTTATACTTCCTCGTGATTATCATAGAATCGACTAACAACAAATTTTAGAATTTTTTGAATATTCAGTCCTCAAGAGGACTTAGGGTTGTATACATTTTCACGAATTCCGCCATATCTTTTAGGTCTTACAAGATATCGAATTTCTTTACTTCTACTGGTTTTTTATATAATCGTCTCAAAACTTTTTTCACGATTTTCGAAATTCAATTCCCAATGTATAGAGGTTGTACCTATATATTTTATAAATATCTCCATACCCTTTTAGAGTAATAAAACATCGAATTGCTACTTCTACGTGATTTTTATACAATCGCCTAAGAACAAATTTTCCAATTTTTCGACCCACATGGAGGTGTAAAGCGGTTGTATATGTTTTCACGAATTTCGTCATATCTCTTAGGTCAGAAGAGATATCAAATTATGTTTTATTTTCACGGGATGGAAATATAATGGACTAAAAATCGATTTCAGGATTTAATACTTATACTTTCACGAACTGAAATTTTTTTTTGTATGGAGTAGATACTTTGATTATAAAATTAACTTTACAAATATGTGGCTTCCTTGTCTCGGCTTTGTCCGTATCCCGGACTATGGTCAAAATTGTAATTAGTTGCAAATTGGATGATGTTTTCATTACGACAATGTGCGTTTTCATTGATTGGATGTACCATTTACGTTGAAAAATGTTTAATTATCAAAGAAAAATAATTTTTTAAATCGATAACTGAGGACTTTCTTTTTAAGAACGTTCATTGCTTTATGATTTTTGATCGGAATTTTATCGATCGATTATTTTTGCAGATAGTTATACTCTCAGTCAATGGCGTATCCAATTGGGGTTAATGTTGAGCAGAACATGGGATGCGAACCTACGAGCTCAGTGCTCGTTGACTAGGGTGTTTAGTCCCTGTAACACCTATCGGGGTGTTTCCAAATTAATGCAACAGCTTCTCGGAACCTAGTCCAACACACTTTTCGAACTAGCGTGTCCAGTGAAGGTTTCATTTTCGGTATATTGGAACCAGCTTTCCATTATTTTGCTATTGCGGATATTTAAGGAGTCTCTAAAAGGTGAAGCGTATACTTTCCAGGTCCATGGGTGGTATCTACAGTATCATAAAATTAGCACACACCTTAACAAGTATCCTTTTCATGGTCGTAAAATGATCCCCTCCCGTCGAATGTTTCGGCACTTTCAAAGGCGATCGCCGCAATCGAGAAGACAATCTCCTATTGATTCTTGTGCCAGCAATTATAAAACAATTCGCCAACTCACAAATGTTTCGATCTCACAAAGTATTTCGAAACAATTAAGGCCCATGTCCAGAACAACATTGTAACCTGTTGGGTTCGGTTCGGCGACTCTCCACCGGTCAAGGAGGCATGTTATCAATCGAATTCCCTCTTTTCTTACGTACAGCACAATGTCCACCTCGCATGTTCGTCTTAATGATCGTCTACAGGTAGGCACATACGAGTCGCGGTACCTATACGCCCTGGATTGCATCCATATGAGATTTCGTACGGGTTCCGTTCCGTGTACCGTGTACATAAAGTCGAACGGTCCGAAAGGAATATGTCGGGAAAAAAAATAAGTAAATCCAACCGACAACTTGCCACAGAGCGGCGAAAAAAAAAATGCAAATTCCTGATTAAATGCCTGACCACTTGAGAACTGGATTGACCATCGAGGCATTTTCTTAGCGCGGTCATTCCGCAAATCAAAGAGCTTCTAGCGCAGGTAGAGAGTGAGTGCTGGCCAGGTAACACGGAAAAAGTTCACCGGTCAGTTGGCCGATTAGAAATTGCCCAATTTCGTCGCATTAAACTCTCCTAAGTCGGCCGAAACATATGGTACTTTGCACGGGCGGAAGAAAGATAGCATGCGACCCCCATTTCGGGGAAGCACAGACGAAGCCTGACAAAATGATGGACCACCCAAGAGTTGGCCACGAATGAGAAACGGTCCAAAGACCAAGTCTAGTTCTTAGCGATGCTGGACCCGGTTCGAGCGAGAAGAACGTCTTCGGCGGTAGAGTGAACGGTGTGCACACACTATGTCCCATATGACTTTAATGGCTTCCGCGGAAGAAAGAGAAAACGGAACCGATAAACGATGAGTTATCAGAGCAAAGAGTGAAAGAGGGATGGCGCGAATAACAAACGGTGGAAGCCATTTATTTTAATTGTCTGGTGACTGGTGAGATGTGGTGTTGTATGGTTGGCTGGTGCAGTAGGACGCCATCTACAGTCGAGAACCTTTTCGTTCAGAATGCTATGGCCGATCCGATTATTAATGGTGCCTAAGTGCTGGCCATTTGATAAGAAGTTTCGGCAAAGTTTGACTGGGCTTGTGACTCAAGATGGTTGCATTGACAAAATTGGTAGCACCTTTGACGACAACCCACTTTCGTAATGGCATGTCCGGCATTAGTACGAAGCCTGGTGTACCCAGCACCCATGTTGTTTTTGTTCAGATGATTTATGCTCTACTTTCGGGTCAGTTGTGTATTTATCTTGGGTTAGCTCAAATCCGGATCTAGTTATCTTCAAATCTATTTCGTAGGAAAACACAAGAGGTCACTTACTCCAACCGCAAATCCTTAGAATGCAACAGATTCAATTAACTTGAACACCTGGCGTGTAATTTGGGTTACATAGTGCGGACGCAGAAAATTAACTAACCAGGTAATTAACCCTTTCCGGCCTGACTTCTATCTCGTTTTCAAAAAGGAAACATTGGACGCATGGATTATATTGGTGACGAATGAAGTGATTTGTGCACCTCGTAAGATTTTGACATGTTCATACATTGGAATATGCTACAAACTGCACTTAAAAAGTATCTTAGAGTTTCACACAGTAAACAACTTCAGTAAAAGTACTATTTATTGTATAATAATGTTTACTGTAGGGTTAATGTAATTTTACAATTAAAACGTAAATTTAAGGAACTAATGTCGGAGTTCATCCAACAATGTTTTATGTCCGGCTGGAAATCGTGAGTATTTTCAAATTGGAAAAAAATCTGACAAGAACAAAAAACCAGAACTAATCTTTTTATTTGCTATAAAGTGTGTAAATGTTATAATTTCTGTAAAAATTACATAAAAATATGTAAGTTTAAATGAAGTTGTGCAGAATTCAATGACGTTGTGTAGTTTCATACAGATTATTATGTATTAATTCTAATTCTGAGTGAAGTAGCTTGATGGTGTTCTGATTTGTATACGTATAACAAAAACAAGTTCAACACCGTGCTGTTGACGATAGAAGACAATTTACGTGATACGTGATAGTTTGTGCTAGTGCTTTGGTCGGTAAGAGTTCATAATGGTTTTATGCGAAATGTGCTTTATCGAGTTTCGAGATGTGTCTGACTATAATAATGTATATTTATCTGTAACTGTTTACACACTAGTGTGTAGCGCTCAGAAGCCAATATAATTTTTACATGACTTACGTACATCTGTAAAGAGTAAAACTACAGAAAAGCATGTAATCACAAGACATATTTATCTGTAACGATTTATACACTATTGTGTAGCGTACATAATGCAGTGTAATTTTACTATAATTTAATTTGGAATCCCATTGCCTACTTTTAAAGTAGAAAAATGTAATACAGTATACTCGTGCTAAGGACTTCTAACTGAGTTTTTATTAAGATTTAATTTTTTACAGAAGACTCTACTTTTTGGGATGAGTAAAATATGTATGTGCAATTAACACCTACGTAGTTCAGGCCTCTACTATTTCATTACCAAGATGAACCATTTCATCAATGAGCTCAAAATATTTATGAACGAATACTACGAACGTCTTCTCAAACTGAGTTGAGACATCAGTTCTCAAACTGAATTGAGACACTAGATGGCACTAATTCCAGATGCATCAGAGAACGTACAAATAACACCAAACGTCCCAGTGCTGTGAAGGTTGAAGAAGCATTCATTGGCCATAATTTCAATTAGAGTTTGGAGTAGATAGAATACTAGTGGAACTCCCGATAATGGTAGATCATGAGTAACTAATCTACTATATGGAATAGTTTCGGAAATTTGAACTGAAGAAAAACAGCCGAAGATTGGCGCAAGAGATTTGGTACCGTTCAGTTCAAAATAATTAAAATTGATACTATTAGCTGTATGTCATTTGGTTCAATTATTTGATCTTAAATATTTGACAAAAATTCAAGTAAAATTTTCAAGTAGAACATGTTTTTAATATATATCAAATAAAGTAATTTGACAAACAAAAACATTTAACGATTGCCTAGTGTATACCATCTGAAACCATTTACCAGCTAATCAACAATCAAATATTTTCAGTCACTTTCTTATGTTTATCGAATTACATATTAAAAACACCGAAAAATTTGACTCATGGTTTTACCAAATATTTGTTGTCAAATATTTGACAGTGTTAAACAAACAGCGTAACATTGACACAAAATATCTAGTACGACATCCCGGTTTTTATTTTAACAAAAATAGTTGTTCAAAAATCATTTAAATTATTTTCTTTATTTTCTTCTTTGGCGATTCTTGATGCTTTTAGAAATTTTTATTCTTAAAGAACTAGTGAATAAATCCTTGAAATTAATTTTTTGTGGTGTCTGAGTCCTATTTGAAAATTCATCTCTCTGTTAATTTTTATTCTAGGATAATAAAATAAGGCTTATTTTAAAGGGGAGAGGTTGTCGCAATTTAAAAAAATACGAATACAAATTATTCTTCATTTTTTTTTTTAAGGATAACGATTTTGTCCATTATCCTTGAATATCTAAAAATACGTTTCTTTTTATTTTTCTATAATTTGTAAGTTATATATTTTTTTACAAAATATACCAAAAAATTAACTTGGAATCTGAATGGGATCGGCGTCAAAAAATCCAAAAACATCAGTGCTTCTCAACTACTTTATATAAAATATAATGATACTGAAGTCCATATCACTCAGTCTACTTAATCGGCAGGCTTATAACCATTTTCAATTTCTCGTTATCCCTGAACTTGTTAAAGCCACTCTACCTTTCCACAAGATCACACAAGATGAAAATTAGAGCGAATACAAGAAGAAAACAAAACAAAATTTTCCAGAAACTTAAGCCCGTGTATTGCTGGTTTTTTTTATAAATTTTTATCCCCATCAGTAGGTTTAAGGTTTTCGGATACGATACAGAGTGAAAATGCCCCCGTGCCGCACATTATGGAAAAGTCTCAAAATCCTGTTAAACTTTTTTCTGTCAACTCGAGAAGAAAATATACGGTTATCCTTTAATTTAAAGGGTGTCGTTCATCTTCAGGGCTTATATAGACAGCATCGTACAGTTTTCCTTCTATCTGAAAATGTATTTGGTGCGTAGCAATGTGTACGAGAAAATCCCATGTCATATTTCTTCGACGAGAAAGTGCGCTACTTTCTCTACCATACGAAAAACTCCCCGGTACTATAGTTGCCCCGGAAAAAAAGTATTTTCCCCGATAGCAACGGAAAATACGTCCGGGAAAAGATTCTAGGCTGCTGTTGTTGTAAAAGTTGCCTTGTAGTGATAGAGCGATGGAAAACTGGATTTTCTTTTCGTCCCGGTTTTTTTTCTGCCGAGAACAGCATCTTCTTCTTCTAAGACATGTAGTTGAGGCGACACATTAATGACAAATGTCGGATGACGGAACTTCAGTAATTAATTACGAACTTGTCTCTCGAAATTAGACATTACACAAATTTTATAGTTAAGACTTTTCGTTTCGGATTCTTCGTTCCGCCCAGGATAAGGGAGCGACAGACGGTCGACGGATGATATAATTTCAGTCATCTGCACGACAGTTCGAATATGACGATGAGTAGAATGATAATTTTTGGGGAGTAATAAAATGAGGGATCAGAGGATAAAGAAATTATGGGGTTTTCCGCGCAGTTTGAAAGAAAAGTTTCTAATTAATGGTGGAGCAAACGGAGGGAATATTCAAAAAGGAATGTTTTCATAAATGTATTTAAAAATGTGGTTCTATTAGTCTGCCAAATGAAAATGATTATACCAAAACTGGGTACAAGAAACCTTTATGTCACTTCTGGTAAAAAATCAAACTTTATTGAAAACTCTCGCACTGGATGGTTATATGATCTCAAAAACTTCGCAAAAGAATTTGAAATTAAATTTGACGAACAGAAATATTTGACTATACATTATTTATATATACACTAGCCGGGTACCGCGGCTACGCTCACGTTTACTTGGTGCTATACTATCGTTACTATCGCTACTTCCGTTGCTCCCATTCCTTCCGTTGACCCCGTTGCCTTCCTTTACTCACGTTGCTCTCTCGTTGGGCCCATTTCTCCAGTTGCTCCTATTTCTACCGTTGCTTCCATTTCTCCCGTTGCACTCGTTTCTTCCGTTGCTCCCGTTGCTTCCATGTCTCCCGTTACTTCCGTTGCTCACGCAAACAAACAATTACTTTGAAAAAATTTGAAAAATGCCAGAAAAAATAATTGATTTTTTTTCGATCAGCACCAAACTATTCTACACCTTCCCTAAAAATTTCATCAAAATCGGTTCCCTCAGTTGGAATTTTGTAAGCGTAACTGCACATGATTCCAACTTCTACATAAAAAATTGTAAAAGCATTTCGAATTTCCACTGATTAATTATATCATAAATTACGTACATACTATACTTACTAGGCTTGTCTAGTTAGTGAAGGAACTAATTCGAAAGAGCGTTCCCATAAGTGAAATGAACGAACTAGTTCGCAGTTAATTCCGGTCCTGGTTCGTTTGTAGGAAGTAGTTCGTCATCACATTTGAGTATTGCGTACACCATGTATCATTTCACTCTCGCGAACTGGGAACTAAAAAATAGAACTACTTTAGCTCGCGAGGGAAGTGAGGACTTTTTTTTGTAGGTCACCACATTCAGCCTCGTGATTTGCGAATTTAAAAAAAGTTACTATGTAGTTAAAAAAAAGGAACTACTTCGTTTGCAAGGGAGGTGAGGACCTTTTTCTATTTAGGTCATCACATTTCCGTACACTGTTTATAATTTCTTTCTCGCGAACTGCAAACTACAAGAACGAACCGTTCGCGAGAGCTCGGGAACTAGTTCGTTCGCGATCACTAAGGTTAACTAGAATGCGCTATTCTAGTACATACCTTGCCATATTTACGCCACTGATTATGGAGTACATGGTGTTCAGCAATTTGTTTTCCATGTTTTGACTGTACCCTGTAGGGAACTCCTTCTCCGGTTTGCTTCTTGAAGGTCCAGTTCAAATATCTGTTATTTTATCGGCGCAAGGCCTGTTTCCTGTCTTGTTCTTTTACCGCCTTATCTGTCCAGATCACTAGTCAGTTAGGGTATATACTGATGTATCTACACACAAAGAAAAAATATGATTGTGGCAACCATATTTTGGGAGAACCTTACTATGATTGAGGTTATAGTTGCCACAACTATGTTACAACATGTAAAATGTTTAGCTCAAACAAAATTATGGTTGTGGAAACCTAGATGTGTGATTCCCGCAACCTTCTTTTTCCATAGAATGGTTAGGTCAATCATAAGATACATGTGACGCTGAAAAATAATTCACAAATTCACAATTAAACACTCTCGAACAAAGCACATGTGAAATAAGAAGAAACGAACTTACACCGCGAACGACCCTTTTCGTACTGTGAGAGGTATGGTTGTGGGAATTGTTTTATCAAATTATATGGTTCCACTGATCATAGAATATTGTTGTCGTGATTATAATACACAATTACATCATGTAACGAGAATGATTGGTACAACCATATTAAATTTCGGTAGGGATATATGTTTAATGCAACCATATTATGTTTTTACGAACTATATGCTATGGCTAGTACCATCATAGCCATGATTACTGGAAACATGTCATGTGGTGTCATCCTCAAATTTCTCATGTCCCCTCAGGACAAGCTGTTCAAAACATCGAAGAGGTTCTGCCATACCCCTTATGTCAAAGTGCGAACAATTGCGTAAGAAAGTCGACCGAATAAAAGGTTTTAATTAATCCCAAGGAATTTGGCTCACGTATCTCCCGGGCATATAAATCACCCCTAAAACAGTCCTCCCACCATCCGAAGGATTGATGTATTGTGCCGTTGGTTGGTCGACCTCGAAGCCAACAGTCAGGCCAATGTAATTCCAATAAAACTCACAATATGCCCGTTTAATTAGAAAAACTATGGCTTAGCAATTTATCAATTTCACTCGGAATTTTCCCCTTTTTCCGGTATTATATAAGAGTCCAGTACACACCAGCGTCAAACAAAAGGAAGATAATTTCACCTAATTTTCGCACCCTGTTTATTGTCACACGGATACAGTCACAGCTGTACACATAGCTGCAGCCAAGGACTCGGAAATCGAAGAGCTAGAAACAAGCTACGGGTTAAAAAAAAAGGGTCGGTTGGGTTCGCCGATACAACGGTATGCACAGAACCACTTGTGTCTCACTCCTAGGACGCGTTCAAGTAAATTGCACAACAGGAGCAGTAACAGCGGCAGCAACAACAACAGCCAACTGAAAAGCTGGGAGCAATCTATCGTATCCTCTGGCCTATGGGTTCATACATCTTCCATTTGGACATGGAATAGAAGCCAGCCGTAGAAGAAGACGAAGAAGCCATGTCCCAGATGGAATCTGGCAAATATGGTCTCCCTTTTCGAATACTTCATTTTGAACGCAATAAAGTCCCTTTAGCAATACGTGACTTATGGATTTTATTTCGATTTTATTTTGCCCCCGGTCCTCCATGTAACTCTAGCTCAGATCATGTGTGGGCACCTATGCAGTAAGTTGGAAAATAGATTCGAATGTGTGTTTGTTGGGAGTCCTCATTTTCGTCCTTTTGCGGCTTCGTGAAATGTTCTCAGATTTTTGTTGCCAGCATTTTGTTTTTGTTTCTTCGGTCGGATCGTCCTTCTTTCGAACGGCAATCGGAATCAAACATGTACAACATGTTCATGAAAATGATGTGTCACCATATCCTGGATGGAAGTCCTAAGTACGGGAGCAGCACGACTCAATTCCACTACTCCTTGGGTCGACTTTTCACGGTTTTTTTTTTGCGGTTCTATACGAGCTCAAGTCGAAAATATGAAGAGGTGGTTTTTTGGTAGTATGAACATAAAAACGGTCATTGAGTGTGACGTGCTACGAGTGCTTTATAGTGAGATTTGCATTTGAAATGGGGCAGAAATTTTAAAATTCCATATAAAGTCGTTTAGGTAATCCTCTTCAATGCCTACTCAAGTAAAGCACATGAGGACCATCGTCCTGGCGGATAAAACGAACATGTCGAGCGAAATTATGAAATGAATATTTGCGTTACGGTGTACGGGATGGTGTGGACGGTGCGGGAGTTATTATGCATCATAGATAAATTATTCATATATTAGTCGTATAAAATGGTGATAAGTCATGAGTGGATTTCGACGCATCATATGAATCTAGTTTAAAGAGGATGGTGCAAGTGGAGGAAGGTATTTTTCGCATATATCCTGGTGATATACTCACCCGCGTGTATAATTTTCTGCTAGATAACTGAATCTTGAAATAGCATCCTCCAATTTACAATTTGAATTTATTTATCGTTGAAAATGACTAATATTCTTACTTTACCCTAGAGATGGGCAGAGCAGTTCCTTGCGGTGAAGTACTTCACTCTGAGTCACTCACTTTAAGGAACGAATTCAGTGAAGTAGTTCCGGAATTCTTCGATTCATCATTTCTTCCTTTCGTCAGTATATGTAGAAGATGAGGACCAAAAAATAGTCAGTAGAGTTCAGCGAAGTAGTTCCGGAACTCTGTGTGCCATAGTGACACACTCTAAAAAATTAGATGTTCGAGACGTAAATATACCTCCTTAATAATGATAATTTTACGACTTTTATGGTGTAAATATACACCACACATTGAATTTTAAACCAACAAGTTGTAAATAATAAATTTTACATATATTTGAGCAAAAATCCTAAGGAATTTGGAAATATACTCCAATGTGTGTAGCGTAAACGACAGAAGATGTAAATTTACACCAAATTGTGTAAATATTCCGAACAACGATAGAAATGTGTTCTTAATGTTACATTTTTCACACAAAAATTTGTAAGAACGTGACCATGTTTTGTTTTAATTACGTTACATACGGAATTCAGTATGCAAAAGTCTTTCGTTGCGTCGTTAGTGATCGGTGCTATAAAATTGTACGTGAAAACGAGGAGTAAAAGAACATTTAAATAATTTTTCGAAAATTAATAATTTAATTTAAAAACTTGCAAGTCTATAATAGTTACTCAATAATATATGTATCCATTGCAAAAAAAATATTAACTGAACTAAAACTCTCTTGAATTGTATTGAAATATATGTAAAAATTTTGTTTATTTTTTTTCTATTATGCATTTTTAAATATATAAAATAAATATATACATATCGAAAAATACTGAAAATTTTGTTTGAATTTCATATAGTGGCAAACGTTATACCGTTGTGTTAAATACTGTCAAATAGTGAATTAACATTGTGCCTGATTGGTTTTCTACAAACTACATTTTACTCGTGTAAAAAGTTTTAAATATTTTGTAATTCCAGGGATAGTGATCATTATGCGAAGCATTTGTTTTTAGCCTACACTTTATTCATGCGACTGGCTTTATCTACTAAAATTCCAGTCGAAGGTTTCGTTCGACCCGAATTTTAGTAGGCAGCTCAAATACGTATCCGCATAAATAAAATCTAAATAATGTAAGCACACCAACAATTACATCATTTTAAATGTAACTACTTTTGTAAATTTAGAACGTTCCTTTTAAAATTACACCATTTTTGGAGTAAGGTTGAGTGTAAAGTTACATCTAAATAACGTAAGTATTTCAATTATACCGTTTTACGTGCAATTTTGTATTTAAAAAACTTGCAACTTCTGTTTAAAATTGAGCCTAATCGATGTAAAATTACGACCATCGTCTCGATATTAAAATGATTTTTACGTAAAAATAAACTGATGTGTGCACCTACATATATTTTACGACCAGGTGCTTATTTAGTATGTCGTTACGTCCCGGTACTCTTATAATAGTTGGTATTCAGTTGCCATTTATAATAAGAGTAAATTTACACCAATTTTTGTTAGAGTGCATCTTAAAAGGATTCGTTCAATGTGGCTCGCAAATCATTTCCTTGTTTGTACTATACTAACTACATATATACGAACTACGAACTATATACTATTTTATACTAAAAGAGAATATTTCTCGATTTAACTATGATTTGCAGTCTTTTAAATTAATAAATCCTATCGGTAACTTACGTATGGCTCACGGAAATCCATTAGTGGACAAAACATTCACGTAAGTGATTCACTAGATCCGATGGTACTTTACACTCCAACAATTTATAGACTATACCATCAACAACTTATAGTCATAAATTTCGTATTGTGTTCAAATTTTTCTCATATTTCATTGCTATGTGCCGTACGTCCCTATCCATTGAACCAAGCAAATAGATCGAATTTAACGGGCTTATAGAAAATCGGATCCATTTTTAAAAAATATATATATATAATAATTTATAAATTGACTTAATAGTTTGACCCCCGGCCTGAATCATAAGCTTCATATTTCACTATCAGTTCGCAAATTGCATAGAGTAGATATGGCCGCCAACAATACAAACCACTACCGTCACTAATCCATTTCGATAATGGTAAAAATCCCATCGAAAAATCCAATTGCCAATAAAAATCAGCATAAAGTTCTGAATCAGGGGGTTGGTTTTTTTTATTTTTATTATTTTTTTTTAATACATAAATGGCTAAAAAATTAATTCAATGATTTGCATACGCAAGCGTTTACCATCCCCCTAAAAAAAACAATCCGTACGCCTATCACAACTATTGCATGACCGAACAAACATTTCGCGATAACACATCCGACAGTTTGAAAATGCTTTTTGTTTTATTAAAATCCGAAAATCACTTAACTAATGCGATTGATTCGGTGGTGGTGAGTTCGCATTATCCAGCATCATTCCATCGAATTTACTTCAAGATATTAACTGGTCGGTTCCGATAAAGGAAAACAGAACTACAGGGCTTCAGGATGGCGGCAATTTCATGCGATAAATGCCAATTTATTATTCAC
The DNA here is from genome assembly GCA_949128065.1 of Beris chalybata. Taxonomy (NCBI): domain Eukaryota; kingdom Metazoa; phylum Arthropoda; class Insecta; order Diptera; family Stratiomyidae; genus Beris; species Beris chalybata. Next base: position 140,458,074 of record OX421894.1, read on the forward strand.
GAAATTTCCCTATGCCGAAAGTAGGTACATATTGCACATCGTATACGCAGATAAATATTCGCATAGGGCAAATTGTTGAAAGTTTGTCATTGGCCCTCATATCTACCCGTCTTCGTTTGCCGCAGAAAAAGTGTTTTTCCATCTTACAAACTGTTATCACCCCCTCGGCGAGGATATGTTTTGATATAGGGATATTACACCAACAAGGCAACGAGTAGGCGCGAAATTATACGCCTCTCGAACCGAATTACAAAATTTGCATTTATATTCGTCATATTTGTATTTATTGGTGTATGCTCGCGGGAGACGAAATGGTTGTTTTCCATTTCGAATAATTCGTATTACGAATGTCACGGGACCAACTAGAAGACTTTCGTGCGATTGGCCCTTCTTTCGAAACGAATAGCGAACATATCGACCACAATTCACTACACTACATACCCACTCGTTTCATTTATCATTTCCGGATAATAGGCGATTCTAGATCTATACGAATCGACCCATTTCGACTGTAATACCGAAAGAAGCGTCCATTATGTGACATAAGTCCAAGACCATAAGTCAGACCGTATAAATTCCAAGACATTTTAATGATCACATAATGTTAGACGAGACTCCAATATGACGATATTTCTCGCCAAGTCCGATGAATAGGAAAACGATAGCATACTATTATGTGCCCACTCGAAAAGTGTACAATCCGAGTCATAGCCATATCTAAAGTATGTCGTGTTTCCATTCATATATGCCAGGACTCTTTCTCATGACTTCGGGAATAGTGCCGAGTCCTAGACTAGTATGAATCCTTGAATAGTATAAAATTGCCCCCCCAACCCCCTCGCCATTCAACCCTACCACCCGACTTTCAATATGGCGGTTACTATCTCGGGCTAGCATGAGTCTCCGTCGTTGTCCTTGTCGGCGTCGTTCATGACCAACGTACCAAAAATCCATGGATATATGCGGAAAACTAATATTTCATGACAACTAAAGCAATTTGGCAAACGAAAAGTTTCATGTATTGAGGCTGCGAGTTTTTGAACTTCGGTCCGATGGCCCACGACTGTCTCTTTTCGGTTTTTTTTCCCTTCGTATTTATCTCGAGTTTTAAAATTATGATAAAGTTTTTATACACATGCCGTCCATTTATAGACACATGCATAACCCTATAGACAAAAAATTCATATGAGACGACTTGCACTTCACAGATATGTACACAGTAGTCTCAGCAAGGGTTTGTTGGATGTTTTATGATCAGAATAATTACCAACTTTTGTCTGACATATTTCTGATAGTTTTATTGCAATTTCATATTCTGTTCTAAAAACTTCTTTTCAGTTTTGTCTTGATGAATTGTATCTGGCTATCAAACAATTTTCAACGATGGCATCCATTAACAAAAATTAAACTGAATTCTGCCTTTTTTAGGAACAATATCAATATTAAATAACTTAAGCGAATAATTCTGGGGACTAACCATTTAAGATACACTCTAAGAACTAATACCCTGAAGTTGCAAATTCAACAATAATAGTTAATTTACAGTCTATTTAAAGTTAAAAGCTAGTGGAAGTGTGAAATTACACTCGTAAAGCGTGTTGTTGGCTTTTGCATGTTTATTTACTCTAAACGCGAATTTTCGCACAAGAAGAATGATTTTGCACACGAATTCGCGCGAAACTCTCAATACTGCGTTTATTTACACCTTACGTGCGAATTCCCATAGAATTCCGTGTAAATTCATTGCTATATGTTGGAAAAAATCAAGGCGTGCGTAGATAACTGGGTCCATTTTCAAATAGTGTTTGATTCGTGAATGACCGGTGTTTGGTTTTGTACCAATAATTAAAATGTTGTATGTATAAAAAAAATTTGAATTTATTTGAAAGTTATGCGCTTGAAAAGTCAAATGACTGGCAAAAATACTATTATATATTAAGAGAAAAACCATTAAACGTTCTTAAATATAGAAACAAATTGTATTATTCTCCAACAAGCACTCAAACCTAAAGAATTTTTTTCTTATCCGAGCATCAATTCATTAGTACTACAGTTTATCTATAAGTGGGTATCTTAAAAAAAACATTAATTGAACGTTGCTCAAAAATAAATTATTATTACAATAAAAACGTAGAAAAAATAAACCTATCATAATACATAATACTATTTCTAATATTTAATACTATTTCTAATATTTATTTTTATTTTCACGGTAAAAACCGTATCAAAATTATCACTCATTTATGCGTAAATATTCGCCGGGAACGTGGGGAAAATACGTTACTTTTTACAAATTTTACATACAAGAGTGTAATATTACTAAAATAAATATCTCAGTTTTACTATTTTTTTCTAGTACCTTAAAATATTCCTGTAGTAAAGAATATAAAAAAGGAAGTATAATCGCGCTAAATTTTTAGTAATTTTACATTTCATGTGTGAAAAACTCTTATAACTAATGTGTTTTTCGACGATTTTAGCGATTACTTACTCATTATTAAGTGAACGTTTCACTAGTTTTTTAGTGAAAATTTATATCACACTCCATTTGGATATTAGGTACTACTATAACAGTAGCAAACCCATTTCCTACTTTAAAGTAGTAAATTTTTCTTAGAGTGTAGATAGATTGCGAATCAGAGAGGCAATAAGAATACTTCTCCGGAGTCTGTAGGAAACGTATCAGCGTTTATCTATAATCTAAAAACAATGTGTAAAAATACTCCGTCTTTAAAGCAAAAAAAGAGTGGAAAAATACACAATCTATGTACTTGTACGTATTACGTACGTATTAACGTATAATAATTTTTTAGCGCACAAATAGGTAATATTACACAATAATATGAACCATTACAACTATTTTGCACTATAAATTAAGGCGTCAGGCATAGTGTAATTATATTTTAAATACTGTGTAATATTACGCCAGAGTAAGCGGTTTCGCGAAAATTAATTTCATCATTTCACTCAACTTCACTTTGTCAGGCTTGTTAAATTAGACAAGGTTTTTGTGCAAGATTTGGATATTAGTTTTCGATTCAATAACCGTAATATCATTTTGAACTCAAATAAGTTTAGGACGGTACATGTATTGTGTAATTGCGTTTTTAATTTATAACCTTACCAATTAATTATTAATCTAAATTAAATCGAAGATTTTTCCCTATAATAATATGGGAATTTTACGTGAAAAGTGCGTATTAATAGCATTCTCTGTGCAATAATTACGCCCTGTGCAATAATTACGCTCTGTGTAATAATTACGCTATTATCTATTGATTACGCAGCTATTTTAAAATTACATCATTGGTGTGTATTGATTTGGTATGTGTTGTGTAATTATTACAACTTATTTGTGTATTTTTCCCTCAATCATGTAATTTTACCATTACTATCGATGGAAAACAGTTGCCAACTATAATATCTAATAGTAAGTTTACACCAATATTTCTTAGAGTGTAGAAAATGAATTGTTTAATCTAAAATTGTGAAAACGTAGTTCACTTTTCTTCCGACGGGTTTGAGAGTAGGGATGAATTTTGAAAGGCTTTGCATATGATTTAAATAAAATCACTGATTCTCAACTTGTGCCAGTATAAATTTATTTTATTATACTATTACTTTAATAATGAAGTACTATTTTAATAATAAAGTATTTTTATTTTGTTTCTATTAAGAACAACTTTAAGATCTGATTTCCCCTTAAAAATTTTGTAGTCACATTAAAATAAACCAAGTCTCAAGAATTATTGATTTCAAATTTGGCTGGAAAATATACAACTTCTTGCCGAATTTAAAATTCACATTAAAAAAAATGTTGATCCTTAAAATGATATTAAAAGGTACCTTGGTAGGTACTTGGATTACAAACAGTGCATACAAATAATTTGATTTGCATGGCTATCGAAATAGATAGAAATTGTAAATTAGTTTCGTACTTACACTAAATTTTACAGTCTAATGAATCATGATAGTAGAAAAGTTGTTCTTACCTAAAATGAGATAAAAGAAAAATAAAAGTCAATTTATGCGAAAAATTTCTAATTATTTACATAATACAATAAGGTAATAGCTTAAGCATATTCTAGAACAACATACTACAAATATTGCGACACTACATTCTCAACTACATTACCATGCAACTCTCGCTAGTATCTAATCTTAAACCAAATTATCACAATGACAAGTGCAATTTATGCAGAACGTACAAAGGACCACATCCTGCATATTATACAAACCGTAGTAAAACTTTCTCCGACCACCTTTCGCAGTACACTTCACGAAAAATTAGAAAGTTCCAAAGAAACACACCTTTTTTTCTTTTAAGGTCCTTAAAAAAACCAAATCTTTCGAAGCAAAATCCTTGAATGTCTTGTTTTTTAAAAAAGAATCCAGAAAGCAATAAAATATGGGAAATTATGAATTCATATTTTATTACCGTCGTAAGTCAACTTTCCCTTTGAACAATAAAAGGAAAAAAAGGGACTCTGCAAAAAAAAAGGCGACGGTCGGTGCCAAAAAAAACCTAGAAAGGAGGTGAAAGTTTTGACCCAACAGGAAGAAAACACCATCGAGAAGACGACCGAAAACCCTTCGAGAGCACCTTTTTCACAGCAGTGCGAAATATTGGGTGGAATATGAATTATGATTTTTTTTTTTCCCGAAAGTCATCTGCAAAAATTTCTCTTCGGATTTTTTATGCGTTTACCATTTTTTATTTCTTCACGCCAAATACAACAACTTGTGCCTTTTGCCGAAATTTTCATATTTCTGAATTATTGCGACGATTTCCGAACAGGTAACAAGGATGAAAGGGCAACAAACAATGACAAGGTACCTCATATGCATAATTCCCAAAAAAAGCATATAGAATTTTGCAGGTCGTTTAAGGGTTCGATGTTCGATCAACGGAATATGAGGAAATCAATGACACGTTCTAATTTGCTATTACGTGGCTTGTTAGGGGGTGGATTTGCGATGATGGTGATAGTTGTTAGGCACGATATTCAGTCGTTCTTTGGGTGGTTTGATGGGTGCCAGTCTTGCACCTCGATATGGTTATGCTCATGTTTGAGTGTCGTATTGAATCGAGTCATACAATCGCGCAAGGATTTGATTATGGGGGAAATTGTGTAATTCAGGTTTGGTATTGTGTTGATAGAGTGGTGAATTAAATGCAACGTGTTTGAATTGCGTTCGACAAATGAGGTAGTTTAGTGTAAACTGAAACCGTGGGTAGTTTTACATGATTTGGTCTTTTACATTTCTTTTAAAAAAAATGTCAGCTGGTATTTTACTGAATTTTGTAATGTCGAGCATCGAAATATTTGCCGCATTCAACCACCAAGTTTTAGGAGAAAATATATTTTGGTCAGATGAAATAAAATATCTAGGAATAGTTCTGAGCTAAAAATATTTAAAATTTGAGGCCAAATGCCAAAAACTCTTTAACAATTCTCTGTTTTTATTTATCATTTAATTCGTTATTCGCGTTTCGCGATTCGTGAGTTTTCTCTACTGGATGCGGTTTCTTGACGACATCAAAGTGTTTTGCTTGAGAAGACAGTGACGGAAAATGTGCGAGACGATTTTCGTGATTTTCTCGCGAGTTTCATATGTTTCGTAAAACAATACGAAAAGCTCACGAAATGTAAAAAAACAAGAAAAGCAGGTACTAAAATTGCTTACTTGTGGTGAATCGCATTCGGTTCATTTTAGCGAATTATCGGCAAATAGTTTGCTGTGATAGTTCAGTAAATTCGTGCATTTAAGTACGATAACTTTTTTACCATAGTACTCTGCAAATTGTTCTCAAATTTGCAGATATTAATTACTATTGGAGAAAGGATAAAAATTATGCGGAAATAGCGACATCCATTGTAAATTATGAATCGTTTGAGGCGAATCACATTCTTATCATTACACCAACTGTACCCATTTTTCAATTTATTTTTTGTTAAATTTGCATGGTTTTAATTTTAATTTACTTGACCAATTTAACTATTTTTTTTTAAATTAAGTTTTATTTTTCTAGTCAGCTGTAAGTACAAACTATTTTTTTTTTTCTTCTCGTCAAATCACAACTAGAAAAAAAACAAAATTATCGCAAAATCGTTTATTTTTAAATCATTTAAATAAGATAGATTCACTTATGAATTCATTTACGATTCTTAGGTGAATCACTTTGCGTACGGTTTATTTATTTGTGAGGAAATCACCACATAGTAGGGATGGGTCGTTCACGAGTGAACTGTTCCAAAAGAACACTGAATTGAAGTGAGTGAGTGAAGTAACTAAGATTTAAAATTGGTAATGCAAATAAAATAGTTAAGGCGAGCAGGAAAACAATGACAGCACCATCAGATTAGGCAACATGAATAAATAAATTCAAACTTGTATTTGTATTTGGATTAATTTCTAAATAATTTGAATTTGATTAATATTTTATAGGATAAACAATGCAAGGTATTGAAAAAAAATGAGTTCACAAGATTGCAACTAAGATGTATAAATTTTATAGGGAATATTGGCTACTGCAGTTCGAATATAATACCATTTACTTACATTTGTGATGTATTTGTAAATAGAAAATTGTCAGAACTGACAATTCAAATTGAAAAGTTTTTACTTTTCTTTAAGTTGTTGCCCATGTTGTTCGAAAATCTGAATTTGACAAGGAGCGAGAAGTTACAATTTCATCGGCTATTTTACTCTGTCATATCGTATGGGAAATTCAGCTGATGGGGTCACCATTTCATACATCTCAGTGAAGGGAACGCTTTTCTGAACTAGTTCGTTCACGAACTACACAAGCCTCATTCTGAAAAGTCTATTTGAATAATTCTGGTAAGTCGAAAGATAGGATTTTAAAATCTTTATGTAAACCTCGCTAACTACACTTAAGGGTCGTAGAATCCAATCCTAAATTGACACTTTGACCACTAGTAGATTGTCGTGATCCCATGGCTCATAAGGTGATCCAACCACCTTCGTGATGCGAATCATCCGCAAACCAACTGAAAATTGATCCCTTCGGCGATCAACGAATATCAAAAAGTAACGGAAATCGTTGCTGCACAAACGTTTTTCTATTTTCGCAAAATTTATGATTTTATCGATCGACTCGAGACACTAATGGCCACCCAACACCTTATAAGACCTCTGCCCAATTATAAAATTGAAGAAAAACCGATTGCAAGTCGCTTGTCACTTTGGTATCAATTTTGAAAACGGTAGCTGCCTGTGTTGTCTTTTTTTGTTATAATGGCCGGGATGCTGTAGAGAGCTGTAAGCCTCTTTCGTCTTCATCTTGGTTCTTCGGTTTTGGCTCCATCTACTGTTCGTTATCGCCCATTAGGGAGCACATATAGTGGCTTAACGAACTAGTTTGGTGACTATACTATAGTCGCGGCCATATAGACATATATGGCAATTCTGCACATTTATCTGCCTCAAAGGTATACCTGTCAGCGCGCATATTTATACACCTCTATATGGGCAATGTCGTATAATCTGGTGGACATGAGGGACATGGGAGTGCAGTAGAAAAAAAACAGGGTACTCGAAACGAGGACGTTCGAACGGGCGGCTCGCGGTGGGAGGGAAAATTGGAGTAATAATGGAGGACGGGGGGTGGGCGGGTAGGCTCGGGGAGGTTAGAGACATTTTGCAATACAAAACACGTCATTAAGTATAAAATTCTTAAAATGGAATTTTAAATCATTATAAGCGAAACGAAAAGAGCTCTGGTGCTGCCTTCTGTTGTTGGGACTTTTTTGCTGTAAGTTTGGGCTGCAGAGCGGAGATACATTGGCTGCGATGTTGGATGCTGTTTGGTTTACCTTTGAGAAACTTCTTTCGTTTTTTGTTAGACTTGGTACTTGGTGTATCGTACGAAGTCTGCATGATTTGGATTTGTTTTTGCAGCGCTACTATTCTTTTTTTGCCATCACAAGCAGCTCATCGTGATTGTATTCCACCACAGTTTGGATGTAGTTTTCTCCGTTTTTACCTTCGCGTGTTCCTGTTTGGGCTTAAAATGCCCATGTGCATTCGAGCAAGTACATTGCCAGGTTTGGTACGATGTACCTATCTTGGCAATAGTCGCAAAAAAAAGAAGAAAACAATGCGACAGAACGAACTCAACAAACTGAAAATAAAGCCGGGAAAAGTGGAAGTTTTTTACCTGCCGGGCATACAACAGCCAAGTAGCTTCGCATTCGCATTATCATTTCACATTTAACGTGTGTTAGTTGTCGTCGTAGATGTCCTTTTTTATATTATTTCAGCTTTTTTCTTATTCATTTCGTGCACCTTTTTATTGGGATTTCGATAGACCTTGCGGTCGGTGTATAGTGAACGTACGTCGAGCAGGGCGACTTTACATTTACATTTTCCGGGGGACTGATATGCGATGAGGCAATGCCTGAACGTCTTGGACGATGTTGAAATCGTAGGTAGAGTAGTTCAAGAAAAAAGCATAGGTCCTATACAAGTACCTACAACTGCACCATTACCGGAGTCCCGTGTCTATGCGACCGCTGAATATATGCGCGATTGAGAAATGAAAGGAAATCGTGTTGTTAAAGTTTTTTCACTTAATTCCTCTTTTTTGATAGGTTTTAGTATGCCCGCGTGTTTATATGTCAACATTATATACTTTACAGTGTCGTGTACAGAATAATTCAACTAACCAGAGTTTCCGCGAGAGAGAGATGGTTGTTTGTGCACATTTTATGGTCCTTTCTTCGACGTCGTTATGTTTTCTATATTCTCCTTAAGAGTTGTTTTGAGAACGCGCGATTTAGTTTATCCGGTATCAAAGTGCATTGATCAAATTTGGTACAAGAAAAATAGGGTCTTGTTTTTTTTTTGTGGAGGTAAAAGGTTTTGTGTGGTTAGAATATGTTGTAGGTACCCTACGAGTATAGATGGCGCACATAACATACATAAATGCATTTATGCTGCCGCTTATAGTCCGAAAGGAATTGCGGTGCTACAACAGTCAATAGTTGGCTTGTTTGGTTCATGTCATTGATATGCGCATATTTCTATGCCTTTTGATCTTATGATATATGTACGACTTGGCTCGAAAACAAGCTCTTGTTGAACTTATCGCTTGTATGGAGAGATGATATAAGGAACGTTCGTTATATCTTCCCTTTTATACAAAAAAAAACATGACTTGGTAGTTCAAGTTTTATATTTATTTTAACGTTCAACCTAATGGGGGTTACTTCGGTTCGTTTTCTCAACGTGAGGTGACTAAGATTGTTGCTAACGAGCAAATCTTTCCAGATTGCAACAATGTTGAGCTCGATGGCAATTAAAAGAAATCGCATACTTCATCAGCCATTAGTGTTTAAAGTTGCTGGTAGTCCCACAGGACAATTCCAAGACGGAAACATTGTATTGCAATAAATTTAAGCAAGACTACACTGTTTTAGAAAAAAAAAAATTTTCAATCAAGCTTACAATACATTTAATTTTTTCAAGTGAAAGTGCACATTTTAATCACTTTTACACGAAATTACTGGTATTAGTAAATTATTCATGTACTTTTCAACTGAACCGTAAAACATTCCGTGTAAAAATCTATATTTATTTATGAATTGAAATTAACGACGAAAAACATGTAATATTTAAAACCACAGAGTTGGACGCATTGTACGATTTTGTTTCCTGCTGAAATCCAAACGAAACGCTGTTTTTACGAGCGTCAAACCTATGCTGCAAAACCAGAATCGCAGGTTCGATTCCTACCTACAGCCAAGTCTGAATTTGCTGCTTTCGAAGTTGAAATTTACTGATTTCAAATTGAAATTTATTGACCGAAAATTGAAAATTACATTCCAATTGATTATTACATCCTATCCAATGTAAATTTACTTGAAAAGGTGTGGCGAATACGCAAATATGCCAAAAGATGTAAAATTTAATGGATCTTTTTACTATATAGATTAAATTTGCAGACATTTCGAGCAAAATAGCCCTTTCGTTGCTCTAGTTACAATCATTCTTGTCACAGTTGTAGGAAACCATTCAGCATATTTGCGATCCAAAGCTTTTCCTCCAAATTCCTAATCGATATTTTCCCTGGGGTCCGATAGATTATCACAAAATGTTTGCTTCGATATTTCTGCTTGTTTCAGCAATTATTGAGAGTATTTCCACAATCTTAACAAATGCAGAAAATGAAGAATGAGACTTAATTGTTACCTCCACGTTTCCTATTCCAGAATTTATGTACACCCAGTAGCAGTAGAATAGTTCCACACTGTATGTTTAGGTTGCGCAAATTTAAATATTTTGAAAGTTGTTGCTTGATGCAAGCAAATAGATAGGTTTTTTTTCTGATTTATTTCAACACCATCAATGGCGCGACAGTCCAAATCGGGCCAGGGCCTGCAGAATAAATTGTCTGAAGTCATCTCGGTTCAGCGCTCGTGCCCTACAGTTCTGATTTATTTATTATATTTAATTATGAATATTGTTTTACATATCTGGATAAAAATAAAGAATTTTAAAAATTGCATGTGAATCATTATCGATTCACTTGCGTGAAAAACATGTTTACTTAAGAAATTATTATTATTATTATTTGCTTTTTCCATTTTAATGTAAATTATTAAATGTTCTATTTCTTACTCGTTTCAATGAATCAGATACGAAATTACATCTTCCTCTTCGTCAACCAAATGAAACTTAAGTGAAAGTTATAGGCACCTTAAAAACGTAAAATGATTTGAGCCCGTCCGTCTGTCTGCCGTATGCCTCCCCTACACGCGAACGCTTTTTTAGGCTCTTATCTGACGTAAACAAAAATTGTATAATTGCGTTGGAGTACGCAGATGGGAGAATGCAAGAGATAGAAAGGAGGTGTGTAATTTCACGAATTTTATCAAATCTCTTCTGATATATTCTTCTTCTGCGAGTTCTTCAGATAAAACCCCACAATATGTTTTCAGGATTTATTTAAATTCTATCCCTAAATGGGTGTAAAGGGCTTGCTTATATATTCACGAATTCCGCCTTATGCCTTAGGTTTGATTAGATATCAAATAGATTTTTACATCTACAGATTTTTTAAATAATCGCCAGAAAGTCTATTTCAAAATTTTATTCATACCACTGAGAGGGTGTGAATGGGTTTGTATATTAGTTTACGAATTCCGTTATATCTCTTAGGTCGAACTAGATATCGTATTGGTTTACACTTTGATGAATTTTCCACATAATCGCTTCAAAATAAATTTTAAGATTTTATTTTATTCTGCCTTCATGTGCATAGGCAGCTCCTACAAGATTCACCACATTTATAAGGTCTAATGAGACATCAAATTATTTCTTACTAAACTATAATCGGTGAAGCTAAATTTTTGTTAAAGAGTACCTAATGGGTCTAGTCTCTAATATTGATATAAACAAACATAAAATCTAATAAGAATAAAAATATTGTCTTCTGATTAATATTTCAGGTATATTTAAAAAATACGAAAAGAACCTAAAAACTTGAAAAAATGCTAAGCTAATGAGGCTAAATCTTTGGATACATCCCAAGATATTTTTTTTTCTTTAAGAAATATCTAAGCCTTATGCTGCATAGTTTTGTTCTTTTGACTCTGAATTTGTACTTAGTGCACTAGCATTTTTACAAATTTTCATATTTCGGACCTCCTTACCTCATATACAAAACTGAATCATTATTTTGTAAGAAGTTTCACACGGTTTAATTATTCCTAACATAGAAAAAGTACTGGTTTTCGTTTAATAAATTATTAATTTATATCAGTTATATTCAAACTGTCCTTTAACTGTAGCTTTAGCCAACTAGTGTCTTCACCAGATGAAAATACGTGTAATACAGTTCACAGTTTTCTTTCACTTGAAAAAAACTGAAAAACAAACACTCATGATTTTTTAAGCAATTCTTGCGTCACTTAACGAGCATACAAAGTCACATACTATTGAAAATAGTTAAATATGCGGCCAACAGTTTAATCAGAACTAGTAGATACACTTGGTTGGCTACACAAATCGCACAGACCGCCGCACTATCCTCTCCATCGGTTATAAACATTTCATTTTCTGCTGATAGTGCAACAAAAAAACAACATCCAGATTTATCTACTGTTGATAGTTCGTAAAGAAAATTCTTGAAAACGCAATGTTCCATGTCGAGTCTTATAAGTTTTGAAAAATGAATCAGGTTCCCATTCACATCGTGATCAGTTTTTCATCACCAGGCCAGGTTCTCCTCTCCTTCCTATCCGAAAATGTGATATGTTCGCTGAAATGTGAAGGCATAAATTGGCGCTACAGACCAAAAAACAATCCAAGAAAAACTCCACACCCCAAACATATTTATGCATGACTTGTTATCTATTTGCAGCAAATGCGTCAATTAACGTAATTTAAAATGTAATTTTGTAATGTATTTGTCTTTTATCTAAAGTGTATGCAGCGGGGTCCGTAGAAAGCGAGAAAAATCTGCATTTCGCAGACATATCGCGAAAAGTTGGTAGGCAAGTTGGAAGGTATGTATAGACGCAAAACATTCAGGTGGGAAAGGTGGGCAAGGTTGGTTGGAGGCTACAGGAAAATGTGCAACTTTTTGTTGTACGAACGCAAATGCAATGCCGCGGACACAATTTCAACAGACTGTATTTGGCGGTTTTTTGTCATACGAAAGCTTGAATTTTCCCCCGGTGTGTTTCCTTTTCTTCTTCTTGGTTTCATGCACCACATGACTTACCTGGGGAGCTGCGAAGTTGTTGGGGATGCCAGTAACGGCGGGCAGTACCTACACCACTTTGCATATTTTTTTACCTTTGAGAAAATCCGTTTTTTCGCGGTTTCCTCCGAAAGGAAGACAACAGAAAGCTTTATAGGTGTAGGAAAATCCATGTAAATTTTCAATGCAACAGAGAAAGGCCATTTTAGAATGGTTTTTCCAGTATGCAGAGAAGTCAATTTTTAGACTGAAACATCGTAAGAAGGCGAAGGTATTTCAAGTGGTTATATAGAAGAAAGGAAAAAGTTTAGCGGTAACAGAAAAAGAAAACACCGAAGAACTTTAGAATTTACAAGTGTTTGACTTTCAAACGACTGAAACGTTTAAGGTAGATGGAAATGCGATTGAACACGTTTCGTTTTATGCTAAACTAGATTATATGATGCCCCGGAATGTTTGCATAGGTTTGGGAAATTTACGCCCTTCGTCGTAAATCACATCAAGTTTCGTGACAAATTCAGGACACTATATGCACCTGTATAGTATAAATTTTGATTAAGTCTCACCAATTTATCACCATTACTCATTCGTGTTCACTGAGCTGCCATATTCATCACAATGAAAATCTTGCAGTTCATCGAGGGGTGTAATATCATTCGTCATATCCTTGCAGCCAGAGCGATCGTATAGTCCAGACACAAGAAATATCGAAGCTATAAAGCATAGGAAATTTTTGTTGCCAGGATGTTTACAATGTGTTCATACTATAGTTCAGCTGCCGAAGGCAAAAATGTCCTGGACGAAAGTATAGTGTTGTACAAACTAAAAACTATTATGGACGAAAATTGCTCGCGAACGGAGGACCTCATTCACAGACGCGATACAAACATTTCGGGAATTTTTTACAGGAAACATGTTTTTTAAGCATCTCGTCTCGTTTCATGACATCGATTTTTCTAAGGAGCCCCCGGCAAGAACCCCTGAACACATCCAATACTGTACCCAGCCGCTTAAAATGAACAACGATATTTTCAAGTGCTCGAATGTTTTCGAGCAAACGGACGAATAAAAAACGAAAACATCAACTACATGAGCCGGTTTACATGTAACATGTTTGGATATTTATCATTCGGGCTATCTGTTAGTACTCTGCCTGTTTGAGAGATGCCTGTATCTTCGTTTTATCAACTTCACATAACATACGACTACGGTGCTCGTATTTGTTCAGATCCCATAGTTTGCAAGCAACACAACTTGTTTGATGGTCACCCTTTCAATTCGTGTATCGCGCCATTTATTCAAGTTTCCTTTTTCGTTGTGTCATGATATATTAAACCTGTCCAAATAACAGAGGTCAAAGCATTTCCGGGTAAAATATGGGGTTGGCCATTTTCGCGTATCGCTATCACCCTGTTGCCTATTATAGTTCAAGCAATCAGAAGATAAAAAATAACCTTATTTAGTAACAACAATCCCCAATAGCCAGATCAAACGAGTTGTAGCATTAAAAAAACCTACCTTGGGTTAACTAAGCACTAACTGTAACTATAAGTTTAAAAAAAAAGACCTCAGATCGATAAGAAAAATGTGTTTTTCCCTGAATTTCAAATTTTGGCTTTCCACTGTGTTGTCTGAAATAGAGATGGTCAAACCAGTTCCTTGAAGTACTTCACTCAGAGCCACTCACTTGAAGGAACGAGTTCACTGAACTATTTCCGGAACTGTTCATTCCCTCATTCCATCAGTATATGAGGACCTAAAAAAAGGTCTCCACAGTTCCGTGAAGTAGTTCCTGAACTAATCGTTCCTTCCTTTCGCCAGTACGTAAAAAAAAGGTAAGCAGAGTTCCGTGTTGTAACTAGTTCCATAATTGAGCAATCCTTCGTTTCGGCAGTACGTTTTTTGTCACGACTCCAATTGAACTGCAGTTCACCAAAAGGAGTGAGTTACTTCACTCACTTTAATGAACTGCTCTTTTGGAACACTTCACTCCTGAACGAACGAACTCTAGTCTGAAATAGAAGCCTCATAATTTTATTTGTCAATTATTTTTAAGTTTGGCGCAAAATTTAAATCTGTTCAGTGGTTCCGTAATACACCCACGAACATTGAAACATCAGAACTAAATGTTTTTGGTACCTTCATTACCGCTTCCATCCATTTCACACTACAATATCACCACCAAAAACTTTAATTTTGAAAAATGTTTATTTATAGCAGATTCATATGATCCATAAACTTTCTACTACTAGCGAATCGGGAGTTAAAAAAATAGGATCTTTCCATCTTTCACCCACAAGAATTATATTGTCTGTAGAGGTCTAAACATCGTCATATTTTGAATCATTTTAAAAATATGACGGTCTACACAGCGTCATATTTTAAACCATTTTTAAAATATGGCGGTCTATTCAGCGTCATATTTTTAACCATTTTTAAAATATGGTGGTCTACACAGCGTCATATTTTCAACAATTTTTAAAATATGGCCATCTACACATCGTCATATTTTGAATCATTTTTAAAATATGACAGTCTACAAAGCGTCATGGTTTTAACCATTTTTAAAATATGGCGATCTACACAGCGTCTTATTTTGAACCATTTTTAATACATGAAAAGTAATTTTCAATAAAAACTGGTAACAATTGACTTTCTTCCTCAAATCAAAAATGTCCCACTCATAAATCTGAACGTAAAAAAAATTTGAAATTTCTGCGAATTGTTTAGTGAGAAATAATTCATGTTTTTTTTGCTTTATCCCGCAGAGGCTGCTGTTTTCCTAAACAACTCTAAAGGTGGAATTAGAATGAGAGCGATGCGATCTTAACACCACACACCAACAACATATACTCAAATACCACACAGTAAAAAAATTGAATTTAATTTTACATCCTTAGATCAAATATGACTCACTTTTCAAGTAAATTTACATTGGGGTGTAATAGTCAATTTGAATGTAATTCTCAATTTTCGGTCAATAAATTTCAATTTGCAGTCAGTAAATTTAAACTTCGAAAGCAGCAAATTCACTGGATATTCTGTTTAATTTTCACTTTAAAAATCTAGTTTAGGATTTTACGATACACCTATTTCTACTTCTAATATTCTTTCTTACTTACTTACTCTTAATACAACACTTAGGTAGGTTAGAATCGAACCCGCGATTTATTCTGGTTTTGTCGAAGGCGTTTTCATTTTCTAAATCGAACGAAGCGTCCAACATCGTGGCTTACATAAAAAAGAACGTAATTTTTAATTCATATAAACTTACATAATTTTTTTTAAACGACATGTTGTGTAATTTTGTGAGACTTTTCATGTAAATTTTACGGTTCAGTTGAAAAGTACATGAATAATTTACTAATACCATTAATTTCGTGTAAAAGTGTGTTGAGTTGAAAGTAATAAATTTCAAGTAAAAATTGGATAGAAAATTTAAGTTTTTTAAAACAGTGCAGACAAAGTACACTCACTGTGTTATGTGTTATGATGTCAGATATTTGGCTACGATTTTTCCACTTCAACCTTACAAGCAAATATTATACACGTATGTACCTCCTTATTTTCCCGAATAATGAAAGAGTAAATGCAATATTCACTTCCATTTTTACATTATCTTACTTCTACACATTGACCTCGCCATACCATAAACATCAGCCCACTTTTAATCCAATTTTACTAATGTTATATTTTAATTCGTTGACAAATTTTTACTATCAATTAGAGAGTCCATAAAAATGAGACTTGCGACAACGATGGACGACAAGGTCTTTATCTTATACGACCATTTTAACAAACTTACATTCCAATAAAGCAAATGTAAGAAGGGGCCCTCGTTTTCTGATTTAATGGCTGCTAGTCGATTGCCGAGACCCACACAGAATTCTTCCTCGTTTTCGGTGGAGTTGGGACTATACGGGCATGGCGATTGCCTCTTAGTGTCCGCAGCTTATTGGCATTGAACCTGTTCCGACGGCCGGTTTTAATTTTTGCAGATTTCGCTGAAGACGCTTCTTCTCTTCCTTGTCCTTTGGATATCTAATGGCCGCCGCCTTGCTTTCTTAGTCGCTTTTTATGCCGGATTTTTACCTTCCATCAGCACTGAAATCCCACACCGACCCAAAAAAGAAAAATCTATTCTACTGCGTGGAGTCGGCCGACTTCTTGCGATGGATTATGCTAAACATTTTTCATCTTTGAGGAAAAGATGCCGAATTTATACATAAGAAGTGTTATGCGAAGAATAAGAAGGAGATGGACCGGGCCCCGTATACATATTCCGGTCGGTGATTCCTTTATGCTCTTAAGATAGGACGTATAGGTACGTGTATAATCGCCGAGTATTGATAATTTTTATATTTATTCCGCATTTTATACCCTGCATGTGTTGTTCCTCAAGGTGTTCGCAAAGCCCTTTTTTATAATTTATATACTCGCTGGTGGAGCCTTCCTTTAGTTCGCTCCTACGAAAAGAAGAAGGCTTTATCGGCAATATTTTCGGTTGGTTGTTTGAGCTCAGCTTCGTGTTGTTCATGTGTTGGCGTTTTTATTTTCTTGTAAATCATGAAGGTAGCCCTCTCACGAGCCACGTTCTTGCTAAATCGAGCCTTTTTATTTTCTTCGAGATTTTTGATATTTTATTCCTTTCCATACAATGGTAGCAGCATCCGACAGTTTATCTTCTTCTTTTTTCGCTATTTCATCTTCTTCGTTTTTACCTTTCGGAAAATGATTTTTCGTTATTTATTTATAACGAGAAAATTGTTCGGAAAGATATTTTATGGCTAGGCGAAAAGGCAGACTAGAAAAAGGTGGGCTAACTTCACTATGGACTTGTGAATGGATAGTATAACTAGATTGTCAGCCTAGGCACTCTTCACGTTTGGATTAAAAAGTCGGTTACGATTGTTGTTTATGTGCCATGAAAACATGGTATATGTCCGTTGTTGAGAGTTAAATTAAAATCGTTAAGTGTATTCCTGTGCTGGCGAGAAATTGCACTATCGACAGTTTGATGGTTCGACTTTTTGATTAGACCTTGGAGGCAACTAACGAAATCGCAAATAGCAATTATCTATTTAGAACAGAGTATGCTAGGGTGATATACGAGCTCTTTTATTTATGTACAAATTTATAGTTTCGACTGAAATTCCTGAAAGGTTCCTCCCCAACTGAAATTGGACACCCTCGTCGTGCATATGTTGGGAAACAAGTAACAGTTTGTATCTGATTCCCTGGAAAATGGTTGGATTAAGCAAGAGGACTCGACACAATATTGGACAAATTTAGGCAAAATTTTTTTGTTGACTTTTCGCCATAAAAATAACGATAAAATAATTCTAACAAACCAACATATTTTTGATGTTCAAGTGAAATGGCAGTTCGGACGGCTATTCGAGATTCTCTCAATTTCATAGCCCTAGACTAGACGTGATCAAAACTAGATACTATCACACTTTTTGCATCCAGAATGAAGATCAAAATAATTCCACTCGACTGCCACCTCTACTTTTAAAAAAACCTCGCTGCTTTAAGTAGTTTTTAAAAACAGTGGCAACAGGACAAATCGGACTCTTTGCCTTTTTGACCTATGATTGAATTAGGGATATTATTATCTCTTCGTTCCATATAAGTTTTTCTCTCGTAGCTCCTCAAAAATTTTTCGGGGCAGGTTGTTACCCAATTTCCCAACCTGCTGAAGTGATTTTTAAGACGCCAAAAAGCAATAATATAATTTAAAAAAAAACTGAACCCATTCGGCTGAAAACATTTAGTTAGGGATATTAGCTTCTAAGATGAAATTGGTTTTGATGTTTCATCAACCGCTCAAGCTAGTTACTTGAAACATTGAATTTATATGAATGTTACTAAATATCTTTATGAAGGTGCTATTTTCAATAAAAAAAACCTTTTGGTAGTACGACACCCAGTATCTAAGACCATGACGGAAACAATCCACGGCTTCTCAATCCTGGAAAAAATTCCGAATAACAAATAATTTAAAGATTAAGAAACTACAAATTATTATTAAGAAATAGCAAATTATTTTTTTTAATAACAGAAGGATTTTGATAATTTAATAAAATAATTGAATTATCAAAAATAAAATAATTGAACTATCAAAAATAAAATAATTTTTACTGAAATTCAAATTTATTATATTAAAAATGTTGTGATCAGGCCTGCCTCTCAACAGCATTGCTATGAATTTTAAAACTAACTTTTTCTATAAATGAAATAAAAATTAAGTAGATTTACTTAAAAAAAAGTTTTATTAAATACATTGGCATTAAATTAAAAATAACAATCAATAGAATGAAACGTGGAAAAAAATTAAATCTGGATTTCAAAAATTGTCTGATTTTTCTATGTCCGTTTCAGTAACTTCTGACTTCCATATATTTCTGGAGAATAGCCCCATTATTCCTGATAATGATTTACATATGATTTAATCTTAATCAATCCTGGCCCTGCTATTAGAAAAATATGATGTCACATGAAGTGGTTTGGCTGGCTACTAAATATTAAAAAAGTATAAGATCATTTTTTTTGAATATGAAAAGCCTAAAGATCTTGGTACGAATTTACGTAAAGTTTTTTTTTATAAAAAAATTTCGAAAATTAAGACACGCATTAAAAGAACCTTTGATATGAAATCTTTCAATTCGCTCAAGAACTAATGATATATTGTTGAAACTTACTAAATATAAACTTTTAAAAATTTTTTTTTTTTTTTTTTTCTACAAATACATTTTATTTGATTAAAAAGTTTTAATGTAAATTTGACAAATTTAAAAAAAGAAGTGTCAAATGTGGTCCATTCTACACTACAACGGAAAATTTTTCAATTTTGGATACAGGGTGTTTTTTTATTTCAAGAACGGTTTACGTTAGAAAGTTGAAATTTGGCTCACGCATATGAAATTATGCCAGTGAATTGAGTTGAGTATTTTTGATAAAAGTTTCAGTGCTTATTGGTATAGTCTCAAAACGTATTTTTGTATTCACTAAGTTGGGTTTCCCTACGTAGCAGGGCCGTCATTTCAGTCTTTTCCAGGGGGGGGGGGGGGGCAAGATGTTATGAATATATGTATTTTTATATATAAATCTCCATTTGTTATGTATTATATATGAAAAAACCAAATTCAGGGGGGGGGGGGGCAAATGCCCCCCCCCCTGTGGCCTCAAATGACGTCCCTCCTACGTAGCTATAAAAATATCTCATCGTTGGCTCTGATTTTACAACCGAGCGTTTGCTATTGCTTACAGACTCAATTTTCAATGACTCGCTTTTATCAGATATAGCACAAAAAATAACATTCTTTCGGAACAATTTTAACGTGCTTCTATTGAAATTTTACTACCGATTTAAGTGTGCCATTACCGCCGAATACTTTAATTTTCTCCATTTAAAGTACAGACACTTTGAACATTCAATGGCACCCCCACGAACAAAATTCCCGCCCATTCTTCATATCTTATCAATACGTCATTACGATAACTTCCTTAACGACAACGCACATGTCACTGGCTCTAATTCAAAACTCAAAGGTAGAAGTTTTTCCTCTATTTTCTTTATACTAAATGACATCTGCCATCAAATATCCATTTAAGGTAAATACATCAAAAAGCCTGGCGCATGATATACGCAAATGTTTCTTTGAATATCATTTTAAGGTCTTTCCTCTTCCGTGCAAGGCTGTACGGCCTGGGTTTTGTAAGACGTGGTCGTTGAGAGCACCTCATGGTGTACATTCGTAGTAAAAAGTTTCTTGTTATTTACATACAAAGTCATAGCATAGGTACATCTAAGAAGAATCGTGTGTAGCGAAACGCTGCTCGACTTTGATTTGCCTTCCGCCACTTCAGACATTATTTAAAGGACATCGTTTAGGAAGACATGGTGTACCCTTCATACCTTAAGTATGTTCTCATATAAGAAAATATAAATGCCAGGAAAAAGGGAACAAAACGGCGAATAAAAGGAAGTGGAGTAAAAAAATGACCACGTCGCCATTTTACCTGAGAGTGTACCTACTTGCAAAACTGGAATACTCCCAGCCCCCGACATGTAGGGATACAAAACATTCGCGTACAAGTTTTATTAAATCGGTTTTTGTGTGTAGGGCGATCGCATGATGAATATTTATTAAAAATCATTAATGGAAACGCCAACCGATGTAAGTATTCCTGTTTTCGTAGTTCCTTTTTTTTTTGGTCAATAGTGAGGTTCATTCGTCCACCTTCAGGGGAGTTTTGTACTAAGGTAAGAGACTCTTGCAGTTTGGTTGGTGTTTTTCACATATACTTTGTGCGCGCTCGAACGAAAATAAGAAAAACTTGCGAACATAACAGAGTAAGTTCTGACCGGCCAACGAAGGATTTATGAGACATTTAAACGAAACGAAACGAAATTCAAGTTGTTACTCGCCAAGATTCTCATCGAAGATATTCGTGATTTGAACTTACGTCACGAGAAGATTGTTTGATGGGCGGGTCAGTGGTGGGTTTTTTTCTGTCTATACTTGGACCACTAATGAAATTAAGAAGAAAAACGTTTTAATTCAACAGGTGAAAAATCGGTTCCTTATAGTTGACATGGACTGGATTTACGCCACTTGTGCCAACATCTGTACTTCTTGAGTTTGTCACATTACCTATATATTTTTCTTTCCAGATCTCGTGCTATCTCTGGTAGACCTTAAGCATGAAAGAATCCATTCTTAAATTGTAAATGGTGAATTTTTCAGTTGCTATTGGTATTGGTTTGGGGTGACTTGTAAAGGATTTAACCTAACTTAGTTAATTCACATTAAGTGAAGTTGCACATAGTGAAATGCAAATGAAAGGTCTTCTGTGGCGCAGTGGTTGCGCGCGGCAGTCCAAAAACTTTCTACACCGGGTTCGATTCTTACACTACTGCCGTGGGTCAGTAAGTAAATAAGTTATACTTTATTATTCTAGGATTAAAAGTGATATGAATTTTCAAAAAGGACTCGGACACCATTTTTGCGAAAACTTTAACCTGGGTATTTGGTTATAAGCCTATTTGTCTTCATATGTTGGCATAAATACCTTTTTTGGAGCGTGCACTATGCTACCATTCCATTTTCTTCAGAAGCAGCATATCAAAATTTAAAAAAAAAATATTGATAACATTGACGAAGCTATAAATATTTTTAAGCGAAAAATACTCTTTTTTACATTTTGACCTCTTCATGAAATTTGTTTAACATGTCGCCATTTTATTTCTTATAAAAACATTTTATGTAGAACGTTGAGAGCATATTCTGTAATTTTTTTAACCACTTCGAATGGCTAGTTTGCTAAAAATACTGTTTTGAATTTTTTTTACTGGATAGAATCGACCCATTGTGACCACCGCGTTTTAATATAGAGCTGTAACCACAAAGGGTTAAATATAGCAACACTGTCTCAACTCTGGGTGAAGGTATTTTTAAAAAGTTGATTCTAAATATTGTTTAGGTCAACAAATCATGGAAAAATGAAAAAACGGAATTTCATGAATTTCAAAATTTCAAAAGTTATAAGTTAACTGTTTTAAGTTAACACTTTTTGTGAAAAATTTTGACAATGCTATTTAAAGGGTCAAAATTTCTGTGCCGGTCACCGGTGACCCCATGGTATCCAACGTGCTAATAAGTTAAATGCAGGATCTATTTATGACCCAGTATTAACTGAACTATCCAACATAATTTTGTATTTCCTTTAATATACACCGACTATCAAAACACATTTCTAAGTAGAAATTTATTACAAGAATCCTTGTCATAATATTCCTGCAATCCTAAAACCCTGTCAACCTAAATTCAAAAATTATTAGGACACATCCAAATCGGATGACTCTAAGTCATATACGAAGTACGTACTCCTACTCTATACTTTGAGATAAACTTTCAATATATTAAATGGCGAAAAGAATCTATTTTTGCTCCTTCTGTTCAAAATTTATGTCTTCATATTATATCCGTGATTTATTGGATATATCAAGCGCACCCAGACCCACAAAAGACCACAATTTCAAAACCGAAGGATCCGTATACGTACACCAAGGGCATTTATAAAAACAGAGCTTGGTATTTGAGTTGAAAGCGCAATAAATGAAAACCGCCCCTGAAGATAAATAAAAATTGTCTAAAGATGCATAGTAGTAGATAGATACTAGGTCGTAGATATCGGTCGTGGTTGGGGTAACCCGCACCCCCCATTATACGAATAGTAAGTACTTTCAAGTTTCAACATATTCCTTGTGATATATCCACATGTAGGTATGTACGTATAGAAGCTACCCTGAAGACAATATTCCCATATAAAGTAGATAGAAGCAAAGTGGAGTCGAAGGTTGTGTTCTACGTATTCCCTTTTTCTTCTCGTTGGAAAAGGAATAATCCGAAAAGCAGAAAAAAAAAAAATAAAATACGCCAACTTTGCAATTTAAAAAAAGAGAAGGGAGAGAAAAAAGAATCTATGAACATGCTTCGTATATATCTTGAGGTCATCATACGTGGGAATAGAAACGATAGAACGTATCTAGACGTATTTACCTTGCGGCAAGATTGGTTCTTTTGTTATTGTTGTGTTTTTGAATAAATAGATATTTTATTCAGTCATAGATTCTCCCCCGAAAATAGAAGGGTTGCTGTCGATATCGGGAATCAGTACGACGATGTGGAATCACCTCGTTTAACAATTTGACGGTGGGTTTGTTTCATTTTTCGTAATGTTTATATGCATGAACTTTCGTGTAGACACTAAGCTCCCTTCTGTTTTCGAATCGCTCTGAAAATCTGATTCAACTTTGACTTTTCGTGAGACTGGATAGATACAATATCCCCGATTTCAGGTGTATCTGGGTCCCGAGGTACAAAACTACCTTTCGAAGTCGTATTGCATATAGTGCACTGAATCGGATACCTTCTATCAATTCTGGGTCATCTGTACAAGCTGATTTCTAGGCATTGTTCGAATAATCGCGGATTTTGAAATGAAAGAAAAAAAGTTGTCCCGGACAACGTACGAGTAGATGATACTCGATGCATTCATTAAAAGTGGAAGTCTAGAGAGGCATAGAAGAATTCCAACCCAGAAGACATATACAAGTAACTTGGCACTACCTCAAAACCAGAGGAGGAAAAAAAATCTCGAAAGGAAATTTTATTCACTTTTTTCCAAGTCTTCGTTACTTTTCAATTCGAATGTAGTCCCGGCTTGACGGTCGTTTTTTATATTGGGAACATGCGACAATAGAATTTATGCGATCACGACTTTGCCATGTTTCATACATTTTGCCTTAAGTTTATGGTATCGGAAGCGGAGAGGAGTACATGTGGTTGTTAAGTAACTTTAACTACATCTTTTTGTTGGGTGCCTCTGATTCCTTCTTTGAAATCCATCGATGAAATGGGAGGAAAAAAATTGTAAAGAAAATTGAAAACGTATAGGTACTTTCTGATGTCAATTAAATTGAGATTTTTTTTTCCTACAACAAGAGTTACATAAGAGTCGACGTTGTAGCCAGCTTGACTATGAGGAAATACATACATGTATCTGAAGATGTTTTTTTCTTAAGTTGATCACATCTGTTGTTGTTTAATGTTTGTTGCAAAGTTTAGGAAATTATTGTTAAATGAGTTTAATACTCAATAGAATTGAATATTATATAAAAATGTATTATTATACTATTGTAATTGACTTAACATTATGTAGCTGACTAATAACTTTTAAAATTTTGAAATTCATGAAATTCAATTTTGAATTTTGATTTTTTTCATGTTTTGTTGGCCTGAAAAAATGTAAAATCAACTTTTTAAAAATTTCTCCACTCCACACTAGATTAAATTTAACTCGACGGACCAATAATTGTTCAATTCTTTTCCAAAAAAATTTAGCTTTTCTTCGAGAATTTAGTTAATGCATGGAAGACTCAAGTGAAATTTTAAAGCAATCATTTCAAAAGGGAAACTTCAGTAGATTCAAAATGAGGTGATGCCAGCTTTGTATTCTGAAGAAAGAAATTTTATTTAGTTATAAACAGAAGCTATTTAGTGTCAATAAATGAATTCTACTATATTTTTCAAATTTTATAAAATTTTTAGCAGATATTTTAGAGATGTACAAAAAAAAGTTAGATTTTTCAGTCTACATAATTTACGTTTATAAAAAAATATATTTCTGGTGTCGTTTGTTTTGATCAGAAAGTATTTGAATTTCTGATAGGTATTGATCATGGATGTAGTAGTATAACTGGATCGGCAGTAAGCGAAACTTTGCCTAATCGGTTCTGGTTGTGTGAGTTGTCTATTTGCGTTAGTGTAAGTGTATTGGGGGGGGGGGCTACAAAATAGAAAATACGTACTGTACCCGGGAAATTTTTTTGGTCCGACGCTGTGGTGAAAACAATTGTCGGAAATGATTGTCATAACCCGTACAAATTTTTTTTGACAGATGGGAACAACTGTCAGAAAACGAATTAGTCTCACGTATAGGAATTTTATGCAATACAGCCGATCCAGTTATACTAATACATCCATGGTATTGATGCACTACAATGTCGAATTTTTTCGGTTGACTGAATTCATTGTTTATATTTTTGCATGAACATTCTTTAAATTTAATCAAATCTAAAGATGAACGTACACGAGTAATTTTTCAAGGAATTAATTGCCCGACGACTATTGCCAAAATTAGTGGACCGATTAATGGAGCAATACAGAGCAATATCATATTAGTTGCGACAATATTTCGTCAATGTGCTACAGATTGCTGGTATTGTTCGTCCTATAGTTGGTGTATTTCCACCTGGAAAACTCCGAACCATTGTCGTCGTTCGGTGATTCAATTGTCAAGTTTTGTTTTGAATTTCGCATTTATTTGTCAAGTTTCGTATTTCTAACATTTCCAAGTTTTATTTCAAATTTATATTTGTTTGTTAAGTTTGCTGTCGTGTTGACACAATTGCTCGCATAAGCCCTTATTGCCAAATTGCTAGATATTGCTCAATATCGCTCATCACAATTCAGGAACGAATTTCTGAAAAATTTATTCACATCGCCTGTTGGTATTATTGCTGTGTGCTTTTATATTTTTGTGTCATTAAAATTGACGAATATTGCTGCAAATTAAGCAATCTCGTGTAAAAGCACCTTAACGAATAGCTTTCTCTCAAAAATCGTTTTATATTTATTTATTTATTTATTTATTAACGGGTCGTGGCTCTTGATTATAAAAAATACAATAAAACCGAATTTGAAAGTCCAAAATTTATTTTTGAATTTGACAATACTTTCTTAATCCCAACCATAATGAATTTCAATACAAAGAAATCCGTTTCATCCTTTATCGCCAGACTAGATCGATTGTAAGCGATCTAAGAAATGAAGCCAACATTCGATTGAATTAGGCTGCTATCGGGTTGTCACCTGGCTGTCGGCTACCCATTATTGGACTTGAGTTTGTAAGTTACGTTTCATCGTCCGACCAACATATTGACTTCCTTTCCATCTTAATGATTAATTTGCATACAGCGTTAGGCCAATTGTAGGTACTATTGTATCAACATCTGGCCTACATACTTGAAATTTTGCCACTAAATTTTATTGAAAATCTACCTTCAAATATTACAGACAATGACTTCAAATATTTCTTCACAAGAGGTAAGAATACCCTGCAGCCTGTACTATCTTCCTATATAAATACAACAAAGTCTAAACTCAACTTTAACTAGTTATTCGAACAAATTAACAACTTTTAAATTTCTCTAATTAATTTAATGCAAATCTTTAGACTTTAGAAAATGTTTTTTCAAACTCGACTTCGATGTCAATTTCTTTTTGACACGATAGCTAAAAAGGGGAAATGGCACCATACATCAATAAGATTGGATCTAAGTCAATTCTCCCGAGGAAAAACGAAACATACAGAAAATCCAGCCTTTAGTATCGAACCTAGGATAGACTGTAAAGGTACGAGTATAGTGTATTATGTATATTTAGATTTCGTGAATAGAAGGTACAACGTAAATGGTATATTCGAGACCCAAAGATCAAATCATGACAACTTTTTCGTGTTCAATTGAGAACGAGATATATCGGTTGCACGGTTTCGTAAATGTTCATATAGTTTTATAAAAGTTAGCTAAGGTATGACTGTAGAATACATTAAATTTATTTAAATCTGGTACAGTGTTTAGTTGAGTCTCGGGGTTGTTCAACTTCGGTGCATTGGATATAGCCAAGAACTTCCATATAGTAAAACTGTCGTTTACCTGTCCTTTTTGGGCCAATCGTATATAGCTTTCTTCGCGAATCGTTCTTATTATTAACAAAGTATAAATTGAAAAGAAAACTCAACAGCTTAATAAATCGTTTCGATTTCGAAATAACTACTATTTCCATTTCAGTCATCATGATTCAATACGATAGTCATACTATGAATAATTCATTTTCTGTCGATTGCCCAACCTCCTCCTGGTGGTGCACCTACTCCGAGCATAATAATAGTGCATAATATCGAATAGTGCAAAAAATAACCGTCAAGAATCGACATTACGATAAAAGGCAAGACCTCTTTCAAATCACACACTGGGCTACCGTACTTAGCAATTCCCTGGATCAAGGCGCACACTCTCATTCGATTTTATTGATGAAAAATTCCTTCAATTTTCCAACAGATTAGTCAACTAATTGAACAGTTACGATTCAATAAAGTAAAGTCATCATCATCGGTCTTTATACAGTCGTCACATCACATGTGTACACATCTCAACTGGCTACTAGTTTTTAATTGCCCACATCGAGCACATTATTTCCTTAGCAGTTAAATGCAATGTGTGTTAAAGCGAAATAAGAAAACAATCTGCTAGAGAAATCGTTTCACCCATGATTGGCTTTAAATTAACAGAAACAACTTTTTAATAATAATTAGGAATGGTCGTATGTCGGCTTTGGGAAACGTTCTGGTCTGCAAGGCGCGCTCCGTACGCCTGCGTATTCTTATTAACCACCAGGTAAACCTGACAGAGATTTATTACTTCTTAAATGAAGTCTCATTCCGACAGGACGGCCGTATTAACAACGCCGTAATATACGAGCGCATTCCGACCTCTAGCATTCTTTTATATATGGCAAAATTGCAATAATTACAACCTCGTTTTCCATATAGCGGCCTTTGTGACATGTATAATTGCGAAAATCGCCAATAAAATGCAATAAATTGTACGTTTTCGATATTTAATACTTTACGCATCGAACAGTGTCTATTAGCCCTTTGGGGGTCTTTACCAAGCATTATATGGAAAATATCTCAAAACACTGGCCGGCTTCATATATGCGTGTAAGTACTGCGGTTATAGTTCGCGATTGTTAATGCATTATATTCCGAACGACAATGTACACACCGAAAAAAAAAACGTACACAAGAGCACTATATCTCACTCGGACCTCTGAAGCCACCATAGATGTATCTCTACCCCCGTCTGGGTAGAACAACATCACGTTTATATCGGGAAACAATTTTGAATCCTCCTTGCCATGATGCATATATCGTCGAATATTCGAGACACACATACCGGTACACACCCCTAGGAGGATGGCATATCCTCGCATAGGAGCGTACAGCATTTCGCATAGAATGCCAAAGGATCGTAAATATGGATAGGCGCGATAACTCGATAATTATGTCCGCTTTTGTTTATTTCGCACATCGATTACCGCCTTTTGTGATTACCCTCTGCACTGAGAGTGGTACGGTGGATATAGTCACCATATTCATATGTGAATATACGGGCCGTTGTTGCTTTTGGCCCCGACTAAAATCCATGGCCATAGATTCGATATGCGCTATGGACGCACATCCTTTCCCTCTCGTATCTAGTCGAATATAGTCAGTTATTAAGCGATGATTTATCTCAGAAAGGATAAAGGCAATTTTTGGGCTTTAAGCAGAGCATGTTTGGGTCCTGGACTCGCCATCGCCATGAATACACCTCTACAGTTCACCCTGTATCCCCTTGCTGTAATTCACTGCGTTTTCATGCTCGAGATTAACACCAAGATGTGACCGAACCGATTAAATGCATTCTACAGCCTTATGCGAGATTATCATTTGCAATTTCAATGTCACTGCGAGCTTTAGATATGAAAGATAACTTATTCGATGCGGCAATGGTGGAGCAAGTTTTCGATATTTTAGCTGCAAGTTTTAGGCTAGTTCGTTTGGTTCAGTTTGAGTTTCAGTGTCCTTTTGCTGGGAGTAGATTGGTTTTGTTATACAGAAGAAAAGTTCTTCGTTCAGTCAAAAAAATCCAAAAATGCAGCATCTTAAAGGTAAACTATCCATTATTTACATTTTATTCTTCTATACCTACTTCTAGATATATTCCAGGTTTCAAGATTCTAGTCTAAGCTGGTCCTGAACCTGACAGAAATCTAAAGGGTATTTTATTTCATTTTTTTTTTGCCAGAGAAGCCTTAAGGATAACATCGTGGAAACAAAGCCTAAAACACATTAACCTTTCTTTAGCCCTGAGTTTAAGCAATCGAACAAAAAAATAAGAATTGAATTGAATCTTCTGTTTACCTTATTATTTAAAGTTTGTCATCGACTTGATATTGCATGAAAATTGCATAAGTATTTTTTAACTAAACCAATCCTGTTTTTCAGTACTGAAGAAGTACTCTAAAAAGTTACAAAAATTTACTGAGAAATTATTATTGCGACAGGAGCAAAAGAATGTTGGAATTTGTGATAGTTTGAAGTTTCTCAGAATTTTTTATGTTCCAGTTATTAAAACTCTAAAAAGCAATAAAAACAAATTGAATGAAACTTTAAATCACTTGAATTTTTATTTTCTCTTTGCTTTTATGATGATTCTAAATTCTTAGAATTGGTATCGAATCAGTATTGTACCAAAACTTACTACAGACGAAGGGTGAAACAACCCAGTATTTCAGAATTAACAAAAATCTTTAAAATAAGCTAAACTTTATTATTTTAGAACTAAAATTTCCAGATATATGAATTTTCAAAGAATACTTGGCCACCTTTTATGCGAAATCGTTAACATACTCTAGCTACCAAAAAAATGAGATAGAAACAAAAAATTTAAATTATATATTTTATTTTCACTAGTTCTTCGAGTACATAAATTTTCAAAAGAATCGGCGATGGTAAGGTACTTTTCGCGTAAATTGAGAAGCACTAACGTTCTTCGATTTTTTTTTTACCCGGAACCCATTGAGATGTCAAGTTGATTTTTTGATGTTTTGAAAAACAATATACATAATACAGAAAATAAAAAAATTAATAAATAATACTTGTTGAGATATTTAAGGATAAAGGACACAGTGGTTATCCTTGATAAATATATATTTTAAGGATAAATTTGTTTCAATAATTCTTTAAGTGCACAAATTTTCAAAAGAATCGCCGATGGTAAGGTCACAAAATTGACCTTTTTTTGCGAATATTGATGGAATGACCAATTATAAAAATGTAATAAATTTATTGCTATAAAAATGTACCATTAATACGGTACCCAAGCAGTACTGAATTCGTAATACTGAACTGTGCACTGTGCAGTAGTGAATAACTTAAGATAACCAGAATTTCATCAGTACCTACTAAAAATTTTCAGATGCAGCTCTTCCTGTTTTAGTACTGGGTTAAAGAAAATAGTTCCACATACCTGCGCTCCTAATGGATGCATACTTTGAGGTGTGACATTACCAATGTTTAGTACAACATTAATGCAAATTGAGTGAAGTTTTGGAACGTTTCGAAATCAAATGCTTAATGCTTAAATATGAATAAATGAGTGACACTTTTAAGATCATGATATCAAATTAGTAGAATTAACAAGAAAGGTTATGGAGGAGATGTGCACACTGTGCCTAACGACGTAAGTAACTATGCTCTATCATCGCAATTGAAAATGATTTTAGTTAGGAGCTATGATTGTTTCAAATAAGGCCGTGTTATAAACAAACAGAACAATTGTTGAATCCGAAATATTTGCAATTACATCATTAAGGGCTCCCTGATTTGATACACTGAAATATTTGAAAACGGATGGTTAGGAAGATCCTGAAGAAATGTCATTCATTTTCATCAATAGCCTTGCCAAATTACTTTGGCATCATTTCACATCGCAATAATATCTCAAAGTGCAGTATAATTAGCGCATTAATTCCGGTATGGTATCAAGAACGTTCCGAACGAGGTAAAAACATACCCATAATGTCAGAAATGTGGTGATTCTAAGATATCAACATTCGGGAAAAAAATATATATCCAAGCGCGACCTTCCTAATGTCCATGCCAGAGTCTAGCTCTTGGGCCATGGATTCATTTCACTCCCACTCCCACTCCCATCGTCTTGTTTCTTATTCGAATTAGCCCTTTTTTTCCTGTCTTTTAGCGTTCTATTCAAGGTACCTACTTGTACAATCGGCCGAATTCATTTTGTTACTGTCTTTTTGCACTATGCTCGGAAAAGGAATCCCATTCGGCCAGTTAGGTAACTATCCGTTCCTGATGGTTTCCATTTGGCGGACTATATCGTATTCTCTTCCATGCTGCTCGGGTTTTTAATATAGCTATAGAGTGGTAGAGGGCTCTGTACTCTCTATATCTGGTTTTTGTGTACATCGTACTATAACCTGCCTGCATAAAACTCCTTGGGATTAGCAATTGAAGAATGTTCAACTGAATTGCGGTTTTTGCTACATGCACTTTCCTACCTCTTATATGGTAATATAATGTTTGGAAAATGCAGCAAGAGTCATTGTGCCCTTTTTTGATAAGAGCGCAACTACAACATCGTATAGCTGGAGCTACGCTAGCGAATCGTAGAGAAGATAGGACGAGGTTAAGCCTGGCTCTCATTTGACTTTTAATTTAATCGTAAATCCTTAAATGTCAGGACTTAAGATGTAACTACAACCGCATCATATCCTAGCATTTCTCTTCCCTGATCATCCCTACAGTCTTCTGGAAGCGTTTCTGTGTTGGATGGTGTATAATAATTTTATGTCTAACAAGTTACACAACTTATGCGTTGTATTATACTAAAGTTCTACGGCGCTAGTTTACGATAGTTCTAAGTCGACTAAAACCTTAACATGACCATGTAATTTCGTATGGGCTTGGATTACACCGATGCATGTACCTTTAGCCAGCGACCAACATAATGTACCCTGCACAAATATATCTATCTGTCTGATACGTGGAGGAAACGCTATATTGCCTACATAAGTCTATACTCCCGTGTACAACACCCTCAATCAGAGTGTAGAAACTATCAAAAGCCATAACACATGTTACCCTTATAGGCCAAAATGCTGTACAAGGGCCTATCATCTAATGTTAAGAAGAAGCCATTAAATCAAAAATGCATTTTTCGAAGACCACACCGGGAATATGAGCAGGAACGATTTCCCGGTGGATTTCCTGAAATTTGAACGGGAACTGGTCATATAGGCGCATTCGTCCGGGATCATCCCCCTGACGTTCCAACGCCAAATAAATCATAATTCGAAATGAGAGCTCAATATCGAATTCGTGTTAAATATTAAAATCATTTTATTTTTGAGGGTGGACATTTTTCTCGTGTACATATGAGGCCTTATAGATTTTGTCTAATATAATTGAGTTTAATCTACGTTTGGTTTCACGGAATCGTCAAAATTGCAAATTTTTTTCGCAATACAAGGGGTAACTACCCTTTCTTAAGACTTTAGGGGTGGTCCTTCAAATTATCTCACGTATGGCAATATGGCGTAATAAAGTTAATGCCATTTTTATGAAGTCTGAAGTAGTTACACCGCAATGATATTCGATATTGGGCTTCTCGGAAGAGGGTGAGCAAAAGGAATGTGCTTGATGGGGAATTGAGTGGATTAGGTAATTTTTTTATGTGCAATTTCTCGGAAGTTTGTGGCTATTCCGATTTTGTTGATTCGTTTTATATATCCCATCTTTCTTCATAAAGCTTGTATTACTCCGTACTTGAGTAATTTTTTAACCCCAAAAAATCGGCCAATTTTTTAAGTGAAAAAAGGATTTTGGCTATTTGACTACTACAACTAAATAGCCAAAATGCATAGCAGAACTCGAATTCAACTATACACAAAGCGTTCTTAAACAATAAAGAAAAGTTCAACCACATCGTTCAATTGTTCTCTGATAATGAGCTTGGAAATACATTCCATCAGAATATACCTAAGACTCATGAAGTAAGCATTAAGACTGAATTCAGTGCTATCAAATATTTGACAAACAAAATTTGGTGAAAAAAATCAGTAAAGTTTTCAGAGAAAATAAACTTTATTTTGTCAAATATTTGACCATTTTACGTTGTCCAATTTTGCCAAATATTTGACTGCTTTTACTAAAAAATTTAGTGAAATATTTATAAATAGTAGAATCGTCAAATTTATGTTTGCCAAAATTGTTTTATTTGCGCTAAAAATACAATACGAAATATTGAACTTTATTTCTTGAAAAAAAAAAAAAAAAATAACAGCTTGGCAAACTACATAAATTCGAGACAAATAAAATATTTGATTAACAAAAATATAACGATAACAATCAAATTGCATTTAGCACCAAAAATAGACAAATCTTTGACCCTTGGTCCCTGATTTAGTCCACGCCATATAGACAGGGGTCGTTCACGAGTGAACTGTTCCGAAAGAACACTTCATTGAAGTGAGTGAGTGAAGTAGCTCACTCCTTTTCTTAAACAGCAGTTCCATTGGACACGTGACATAAAACATGACCAAAATTTTTTTTTGTCATCATCTAACGGAAAGAGCGAACGATAGAACACACAGTTCCAGAACTATTTTACTCAGGCCTTTCACTCAGGGAGGGGGGGGGGTTGGTTTGAACCCCTAAAGCCCCCCCCCCTCACCTGTGCGCACGGGCCTGAACTCGTTCCTTGTAGATCGTTCGTGTACTGATCTGTTTTTTGTAAAATATTTTTTGTTTAGGGCATATGAAACTATTTGACTCCATTTTCCGTACTGAAAACTAGACAAAAATTTGAACATATGACATTAGAAATGGGCAAAGTATGGAATTTAGAGTAAAATTTTTAGGCCAATATTCAGGGGCGGCCTGGAGAACCTCTGGAGACGACTTCAGGAAATTCTATGCTATTCGATATAATTAGAAATTAAAAAAATGGTGGATACTAAAATTTTAAGACATTTCCCTCATACCGTAAAGTATGATTGATATTCAATTCAATACATCTTATAGTTGCCATGGATATAAGCTAAAAATGCAGCGTTAAAATTGTATCTCACTCAGAGCCTATCAGGGACTATTTGATAACTTGACATACAGTCCAAAGCTTGTTTTCGACTGTATGCTAGTCAAATCATGTTCAAATTTAGCAGAAAACGTGGTCAGATAGTCCAATAGTTAAATTTATGGTTACCAAATATTTTAGGTGACACTTGTTACAAAAGGCCTTTTTTCAAAATTTTTTATTGTCAAATATTTGACACCATACAAGCTTTAAATTGTATGACAGTTTATGAAAAATTTATCGTCAAATTTTTCTTCATACAATTTTTTAATCGAACAAGTCACATTAAACCGCTAACTGGAGTAACGGTTGGGTACGTGTAATTGGGCGTATCTTAGTCGTATTTTTCCCCGAATCAGGCTCTTCTTCATCATCAATGGCGCGACAGACCAGTTTGTACTGTTGTCCCCTGATTAAGCCCTTGACTTTAACTAAATCTATGCAAATTATAATTTGGATTAAATATCGAGATTTTTTCTAGGCGCTGTTGATTCAAATTTAGTTTGAACTACAAATTCAGCGTCATACAAATGAACGTATGTTCGTGTACGTCAAGTCTACTCAAATAAATTTCAAAATGAAAATTCATGTTCAGTGAATTA
The DNA here is from genome assembly GCA_949128065.1 of Beris chalybata. Lineage (NCBI taxonomy): Eukaryota > Metazoa > Arthropoda > Insecta > Diptera > Stratiomyidae > Beris > Beris chalybata. The sequence goes on from OX421894.1 coordinate 140,492,746, forward strand.
CCAAGCTCAGTTCTGAAATTCCGTTTAATTCATCAAATTGCAGTCGTCTTGAAATATCTCATATCGGACTAAGAAGCAGGCATACCAACCACGCCAGTTACAATACTCTGCTACTATTTTTTAACTTGGTACAATCGAAAACAATAGGAGGTGAAAAAACACATACCTATGTATATTAAGTGAGTTTGAAACAACTCTGACGATATGGTGGTCCGGTTTTTTTTTAATTAATTAAATTTTAGTCAAATTATTTTGAAAAGTAGCTATTAAACCAATTACCTTATCCCAACTATGTCCTCCGCGTTATGCTGCCATGCATTCCATCACAACCTCGTACGTAAACTAAAATCATCTCGAAACCGCATTTTCTTCAACTTCTCACTCAACTAATTAGAATTCCAGCCATAACCGATTTCATTCCATACAAAACACAAATAAGACAAAACCGACTTAAATAAAATGAAAATTGCGCAAAGCAATAAACAAGGATTCCTCTCAAGGATAATTTAAACATTTTGCACATACACAAATACTGAAAATGAATCAAGAAACAAGAAGATTTTCACTATAGAACATTCGTGTTGAATACAAAACACAAAATTCTTATAGTAGACCCGAAGTAGTACACAACTCTACGTAAGGAAACGTCTTTGAAAGTCTTCAGCTCCCCGTGGATTTCCTTTCGGTATAGGTATGACGATAGCAACGTCCTTCTCCTTGCGAACTCCACCAGTAAAAAGGGTTATCGCCGCATACAGTGGGATTGCATAATTAATCCGATTTGTAGACGTTCGCGAAACTTTTCACGTCGTGTTTTTTTTGTTGCTTGCGTTCATCGTTTTCTTTGAACTTTTCTTTAACAAGAACAAAATTTAGAAGAAAAAAATGTTTCAAAAACCGATAAGACGATCTCCAAAAAAAAATTTGAACAAAACTTGATTATTTTTTCGCAGACGAGTTGTAAATCAGCCGTTTGCAAAGCGGGAATAAATTCGCCACACGAAGAAGATAAACACGCGTCCCGTCCAACAACTGTCCAATTAAAATGCACTTTAGATAGTGCGACTAAATGGAAAATGCAGGTAAAACGAGGAATGCGTTTTTTTTGGTCGGCGTCGCACGGAAGGTTGGTGCAACGATTGCTAAAAAACGGACGAATACTTTCTATTTTACGACAATACGAACGACACTTTCTTTTCCTTTTTCTTATGATTTACAACACACTTTCACCGAAGGAACGCATGTCCTTTTAACGCAAAATTTCTATTCGAACTAAATCCAAGATCTTTGCTCTGCCGTAGAAAGCATAAGAATAGGCGGTCTGATCAAATATACCATCCAGGATTATATCGTCTCAAAAGGATCATAAATACGCACCATTTTCGAAAAAAATTCAAAACGTATAATTTTGGCCCCGACCAAAATGATTTGTTTCCTAAGTCCGGACCACAGAACCTCCACTTAAGTGAATCATCTACGAACCTTATATCTCTATTATGCCGTCTTCATCAGCCTTGACTTAAGTTTTAATTCCAAAAGATGTTTATAATGGCTCTCTTCTCTTTTTGGTTTGATGCTTATCAAAATTTAAAAGCGAGCCGAAACATTAAAAATGAAGATGGCGTGTTCCAAAACTTTTACATGGACGATAAAAAAAAATTGTTCAACGCCGGTTGATTAAGAAATCAGTGCGAAGAAAAATATACGGCGATTTTTTTTTGGTTTGGGTGGGTCTGGTGTTTTATGGGAAAAAACGACAAGGTAGAAGTCGCCGACAATATTTTCGTATGCTTGGCATATTTTGAAAGGCACTTAAATTGAGATCTCACGAAAATTGAATTGAATCCAAATATGGAGAAATAAAATTTTCGAGGATTTTTGGAGTAAAATTTTACAAATTAATTATTCTTTTATTCGTGTTGCGATGATTTTACATATTTTAATTGAATTCTGGAAGTTACGGTGAAATGAATCATTAATCAAATATTTAAACGGGTTAATTTCTGAATATTTATCGATTTGATTCGATTTATGAATTTAGTGAGGCCTTAACACAATTTTATTAATTTTTCTGATGGTTTCAAGACTTTAATTTCTTGTTTTGATGGAGGCACTGAGACCAGAGATTCTTGTGATGCGCGGTCATTATTTAAATCAAAAATTAACCAAAATATTAAAAAATTACATTTTGGATATAAAACTTTCCAAATTAATCAAATAAATCCTATTATAGTCTTATAAAGATTTTCATGTGATTTTTCTAAAAAAAATAAATACGTTCTGTTTCGACTTCAGAGCATAAACCCATGGACCTGTACAACAAAAGATTTCGTGTCGGCTTACTCCAGGGTGATTTAAAATGGGACTATTCTCCCCATAGGTTATGAAAGACCTATCAGTTCTTTGATATTCGATATCGGTAATTTGATGTTGTTTTGATATGTATTAATGTCCTTTCTAAAACAACACATGCAACAAACTGGATTATTAGTCGTCTCTTGGGTTAAATCTGCTAGCTACAATGTTTCCAAATTACATCATATCAAAAATCCGCTGGCCACTACATTTTCGGTTCTTCAGTCATAATAATGGAAAATAATAGTTCACACGATATCTATGTGGAATTCGCAAACTAAAATTAATTTATTGTAGAATCAGTTCATTATTTGTGGACTTTCTACAAATGAACGACTTTCGTTCAAGCTACAACACTTATAGAAATATAACATAAAAGAGACAATAGATTTACCAATGGCTGTCATAGAGTTCCTTCATTTTTTGGATAATTTATTAATTATAATTTTTGCTGGATTGGTAGGTTACATACACTTGCTGCAAAAATTTCAATTTCTCAAATGTTATTGTTAAATGTGTAGTCTGGTAATCCGAACAACTCACTTATTACTCTTTCAGCGGACAAGTTGTGTTAAATAAAGACAACAACTTCGAACTCTTTCACAATAACATCAGGTGTACCACAGGGGTTACACCTCTTCTTTTCCTGTTATTTATTAACGACATTGGTATGATTTTTAATGGAGTGAACTTTTTTTTATTTGTTGATGATTTCAAATTATATAAAGCAGTATTGAGGATTGTCTCGTGCTACAGTCTAGCTTACGTGAACTCTCGTCCTGGTGTGACAAAAATCTTTAATTTCTTAGTATTGATAAATGTAAATATATAATTTAAAAATAAAGCTGAAGTCGGTATTATAAAAGATCATGGGGTTTTCTTAGCCTCTTCACTTACATTGTTTCCTCATGTCGCTAGTATTATAGTAACGCTGCTATAAAAATGCTTGGTTTAATTACTCGCAATACACGGGAGTTTAATAACTCAAATTTTTAATATTGCAGCTTGATTAGACCCATTCTTGAATATTTTTCTCCAGTGTGGAATCCTTAGTACCAGATTCACATTAATCGAATCGAGACAATACACCACAAGTTTTCGAGACTTGTCACCTATAAGTTACACATTCCAACTGATATGATTCACTTATGGGTCAATTGCACATAAGATCTTTAAGCAATCGCCGAGAGCAATCTGAACTAATTTTTCTTTTTAAAATTATAAATTATATAGTAGATTGTCCGTGTCTTCTTGAGTCTGTTAATTTTCGTGTTTCCAATGTTCGTACTCAGTGTCAATCTTTATTTTCCCTGCCAATGTGCCAAACGCTGTATGGTCAAAATAGTCCACTGTTAAGTCTAATGAGAAACTGCAATAAGTATTAGTCATTGTATTGATTTATTTAATATTAATCTCGTCACATTCAAGTTACTCTTCCAGGTCAAAAAGCTTTATTAGTTGTTCAAATTTTTAGTCTTTGTTTTTATTTTTGTAATGACATTATTTTCTATCGTTATTTATTAGTATTTTTATTGTAAGAATTCATTCCGTAGACTAAATAAAATAAAAAAAAAATTATTAGTATTCAAGTTTATAGATTAAACAACAATTTTGCAATATTGTAGAGAGCTCTATATACTTCTAGCATGTTCTAGACACTTCTAGCATGTTCTAGACACTTCTCGCATGTTCTTGACACTTCTCGCATGTTCTAGACACTTCTCGCATGTAGTCAGTATTTCTTCTGCGCTTCACATACATGCGATATACATCCATATAAGCGCCGAAGAGCCGGTGATAATTTTTTTTATTGCGAGAGTGAAATGCCGAAGATACGTTCAAGTATATTTTTAAAGTGTTTTTTATCGACAACAGCGATCTATTGTAAATGAAATCGAATTTTGTCTTTCTTGTGTGTTTTTATTTTTATCTTACTTGAAAGTACATACAACTTTATCTCTAATGTGTAACATGTTTATCAAATGAAATCGCAGCTGTGATCAACACGTTTAAGTAGGTCTTTAAAATTATAAAGTTGAGCGCGATATTTGGGCTACTAGTCCTCTTGGGGGTTTTGTGCTATTTCATAGAGTCCACTCGGCAAGTTCTGCTTCCAACTATCTGGCAACCGTACACCCAGCTAAGCCTGAGAATCAGTAATCAATTCGAGTAGCTACCATACAAAAGTCATATAAAATTTCATCATCAACCATTCCCACTTCTTGTGGAAAAGGACACCGACTTCTCTCTCCTTTGCACGAGTAACTGCGATATGTTTTTGTACTACAGTTTAATGTATGATGTCCTAATTTTGACGAAAATACATTACAATTAACATTTACAAACGAAGTCCTATAACTGAGTTCTTCAAAAATCTATTTTGTATCGATTAAGTTATTTGTTGTTGGTAGAGCATTAATTGTTAATAATTCTGCCCAACACCCAACACTGAATTCATCACTGCAGTTACTTCACTACACGTGTTCTGCAAATATAAGAGCCTATACAATGTTTAACAAATATATGGAATGTTAGGCAACTTTAAATAGATTAATCAATATCCGACGAAGACCTGTCTATCAGATAACTCAAACATAACCTCATTCCTCAGTATTTCTTCTTTCTTTTAGAACCGATTTTGTTAATATTTTCTCGTGATATCTAAATAATTCCATTATAAATTAAAACTAGGTATGCAGAGCGCTAATTCCATTTAAATATTCAACCATTTAATTTTAATAATATGACATTTAATTTTATAATATGACAAACGTAAAAAATACACTTTAAAGCAACAACCTATCTACACACTGACATCACACCGGGTATTTTTATTCCGATAAACTTCTAATCAATTCCGATCTCATATTAAATCAATTTTACATTTTAATAATTGCGCACATAAAACAATAAAAATGCAATAACAGAAAATACTCTCGATTACTTCCCGGTGTGTCAGAGTTGAGAACTGTCAAAAAATTCCGGCGCCATCACAAAAACAAAAACAAGTGGGCAATGGAAATGGCGGGCACACACAATCAGAGCAAAAGCCAGCCTCTGGCTTTCCTATGGCAGGCAGGCCTCTATCCGCGACGTCACTCGTCCTAAACTCAACCATTTCCCCTCCACACATTTATAGAATACGGTTGGTTGCGCGCACTTAATCCCCGCCATCAATCAAAACCGGCCCCGGCCCCGGCAACGAAAACGTGCTCGCCTCTCAGTGACCTGCCCCTTCGCACGACCGGCACACAACGACCGCTTCGGTCACATTCGTCATTTTAACGAACGCGAGCATCTTTTCGCTATATGGGTGTGTGTGTGACTGAAAGAAAATGCCGACGCCGCCGCCATGTTTATTGCCGCCGCACGTTGGCTGACTTAACGAAAGCATGGGACCCAGGTAGTTGGTGAGTTGAGTGATGTTTTGTTTGGTGGATAATTTCACTGCGATTTTGTGAATGGTGAAAGTTTTTTACGAGCTCGAGATCCGAGGAGATGTCATCACTGTCATAAGCGTAAATTGTGCGTTCAAATGCAGTTCTAGTTTTGGAATTAAGCTGTGAGCAAGTGTTTTATTTTTCACGGTCAATAAGAAGTGCTATCATGAAATTAAGGTTATGTATGTGTGGGGGTAGTGTACCAATGGCCGATTACAGCTGGGCCATTTTTATTCATTCTAGTGAAGTGGATAAATCGCGTTCTAAGTTAATGAAAATAGTTTATTTAAGTGTGTCCTTATTAACTCTACTGTCTACTTCCTTGCGATACTTCAAATGCCACTGTGCGGAAAGGTCAACTATATTTTTCCCCAAAATTTCATTCACAATATACGCGCATGACGTCAAAATAGTGAATACGCTGAGGAGGGGTCGGGGCAAATCAGAACGGATAAACACAAAAAAGGACGAAAAAAAACGACAGCGAAAGGAAAAGCCACACGAAACGACCAGCTTTAGATTTAAGGGCCCAAAGACGTTTTTATGCCAGTTGGATGCTTTCGGGGCGAAATCAATAAATTTATCTTTGGATCAAATTTGGGCCACCCTGCCCTGGGGGGTGAAATAACGAGATTGCGTAACTGCCTGAATAAAACTCATATATCTTTATATCTGGAGATATTTTACGGAGTCAGAGAAATCGAGTTGGCAAGCAAGAAAAAAAAAACAACGAAAACAAAATAAACATTAAAGGGAGCACTGGAGAACTTTAAGTGGGACCTAAATGGCTTTTAGATAAATCTTTAATGATTTGATAAGACGGCCGGAGCGGAGCGGTGGGGAGTTTTATTTTTTACTGTTGGTTATCTAAGATGAAATTTATGTTTTTTCGGTTTTATAAAATTCAATTCCAATTGGTTAAACGGACATTTGAAGCTAATTGAGAACAGCTTTCAAATGACCTAATTAATTATAAAAAGTGGGTCAGTCTATGCTCACTTGTTTGTGCTTTTGAAAGAAAATTGAGCAGTGATTTTTATCGACTTTAATTACAGGTGTACTGCTGGTATATCAGAATCTAAATTTGGAATTATATTGACTCCCACCATAAATAGGAACTTTACAAATTTAGTAAAAATTTGAATAGACTTGGTGTAGGTTGATGTAGCCAAATTGCGAAAGAACAAATTATTTTTACTTCAAACCAAGGTGAAGCTTAGTAATACTTTGTTATTAAAAAATGATAAAGTAAAACTAAGTACATAGTTGCATTTAATTCGGACTTAATTAAAATTAAAAAACTAATCATGGAAAAATATTAGGGTAAATTCAGGATAGTTGCCGTACTGGGATAGATGCTCCAATTCTAAAAGATCGATCTTCCATTACCAAAATCACATCAAGTTCGTAATATATTGCGACCTCTCATTTACGCCCATTAGATTTGATACTGACTACTATACTATGCTCATTCAAAGCCAAAGTATTTTTGAAGTGAAACTTCTTTAGCGGCGAGTAAAATTTCAAGGACACGTCACGTTTAAGCACATTTCGTTACACGATAGAGAAGAAAGATATTATGTAGAGACAAAACGATGAAACGAAACTCGATGAAACGATGGTACGAAAAAGCGACACTGCGAGAGAGTGGTATTCCCTTCTGACTACACTCATAGAATTTGAAATACTACTACTATCTCTTCCCCCTCTTCACCTATCCCTTTTTTAACAACTGATTTCCGTCACCCCTTACTTTTCTTCTTACACCCCTTTCTCCTAACTTCAACCCTTCACCATCCCACTGTATACCCCCCTCTGTGTACCCTTATCATTCTACCCCTCACCCTACATATTGCTCCCCCTCATCTATTTTCTCTATCCCTACCCGCCACCGTCCTCTCTACCCCCTTCCCCCTTCCTACAACACATTGAAAAACTCAGAAAATTTATTTGGAATACTACTCCTATCTTTTCCCCCTCTTCACCTATCCCTTTTTAAGCAACTGATTTCCCTTACCCCTCTCCCAACTCTTACTTTTCTTCTTACACCTCTTTCTCCTAACTTCAACCCTTCACCATCCCACTGTATACCCCCCTCTGTGTACCCTTATCATTCTACCCTTCGCCCTACATATAGCTCCCCCTCTTCTACTTTCTCTATCCCCTCACCCCCCACTCTGGTTCACTGTGCCATACCAACAACTCAAAAGTGATAAAAGTCTTAAAAACATCTTGCAGCTTAAAAAAGATTGAAAAATTTAATTATTAATATATAATTAATTATTATATTATTTTAATTATCTATGCCATATGCTTGACTACGCATTGCGACATTTATCTTCGGCTTTAGGCATCTATCCTTCTTATGACGGGATTGTAAAATTTGTTATAATATTTAGGATTATTCATTTATATTAATTATAAAAATATTATTACTCTTTATTATGAACTAAACCAGCTGCTGTATAAAGCTTATGACATTGATTTTAATAGTTTTGCGAATATAGTACTAAAACGAAAAGTGCGGTATCTCTCCGTAGTTTCTCTTTATATCTTAGCCATCATCCCATACTGGCCCTGGCTTCCTAAGTCGTCGCTTTTTAGCCTTGGCAGTCAAGAATCAATGTCCTACCAGCTCAAAAGTTGTTCATGCGGCTTATGATCCTATTTTTGACTAACATTTTAATTCATGGACAGTAAGGTGAAAAATGCACCTACAAAGATATGCTTAAATACAATTGTACCGAAACAAATTAATTATTTAATACAATTCGAAATGATAAAAATTGTGTTGTTCCTTATTTTTTAAAATTAATAATTGTTATTTTCATTAATTATTGTGGAATACTCAAAACACCAAAATAAGCTTAATTAATTTTCTTTTACATAAAAAAACACACAATAAGTTTCAAATTCAACCTTTGTAGTGTAAGCCGCGCGTGGCACAAAAACACCACAATCAAAAATAGTATTGACTAAATTTTGAGATTTTGTCAAATCAGCAAATTTTTTTTTAAATCAATAATTTCATGTCTGTCTCTCTTTTTCTATTTATTCTTAATTTGCTTAAATACCTAGTAATTCAGAAAATTTTTTGCACTACTCTGCTGACAGAAATGATGACAAATGCCAAGGTAAAAAAGAAAAAAGAATATAGACGATTTTTGAAATTTCTAAATATTCTTGCCAAAAACTTGCGAAACAAATCTAAAGAAAAATTGTTATAGCAAAAGATTACCCTGTTTTAGAATAATGAATACAAATTTCGACAAATATTTCAAATTTTGAGTATTTTTTTTTTGCAAATAAAGTGGCGGTTACTTTGACAGCGGAAATAGACAAACATTTAACAAACTGGAATACAGTTCCGTACAATGTTCAGACATTATTTTAAATTTCTAGTATTTTCACTAGATGGGGTACAAAAACCGAACTTTACTCTTATCTGTGCACAGCAGAAGATTTCAATTCATCTTAGTTAGTTAGTTGGCTGCAATGCCTGCTTAATTCTGGCACTCATTAATCATTACTCACAGTTCTGCTCTTAGATCAAAATTTGTTATTCCGGATACATTTTAAAACATTACAACAATTTATTTGTGTGACACGCTTGAGCATTCCGATTACAAGACAGACAGCTAACAACCGAACCAACTCCATAGTACAATATTCAACTATTTTTTGCTGTAAACGTTTTCCTACTTTCTTATACTCAATTGTTTAAAATCGCTTTGATTCGAGTCTATTCTAACGCACTGAAAAGCCCAAACTTGCAAAAAGTTTCAATCTCAAACCTGAAAAAATAAATATTATAACTTACTGATTTTAAATTTGTAGGATTAACCGTTCCTGACATACAAAAACCTGTATTTTTCAAATAGTCACATCATATGATCCACGTTCCCCCGTTCACATTCCTACATGAAAAACATTTTCCTAGATCTTTCCAGCATATCCTGTGGTATTCAAAGATTCTCGTCTTATACCAGGAAAGTGTACAGAGGACAGCCTAAAAAAATTTATAATTAATTTCATTTTTATTAGGGTCGCGAAAGTAATATTTTTTTTGTTGATTTAATATAAATGACAATATATCACCGCTATCCATTGCTAGGTGTCACAAATGCTGACAACCTTGAATATTTGACATACCATACTTAATATACTATGAATTTTTGACATAGTATGAATGTTTGACATACTATATGAGTGTTTGACATACTATGAATGTTTGACATAGTATGAATGTTTGACATGCTATGAATATTCGACAGAATCTTTGAAGAGCCTTCAATAACGAGGACGAAACTGAGGTACCTGCCTACTCATACTTTTAATTTCGTGCACAATTTTTACTACTTCAGAAGAATAAAGTCCAGCAATTTCTACAGCTTAAGCATCTGACTAACCACTTAACAAGTCAATTGGGTTAATTGTTTACTTGGTCGAAAATCAAAAACAATAGATCATCCACAAAGAAAGCCCCTATTCTAGTGAACCCATTTTAAAACTTTCAACGTCTAATTTATTACCCAGCAAGACAAACACTCACTTAATTGATAACAACGACCACGGCCAGAACACACGTTTTGTGATAACCATTCGACGATGCTATCAAGACGGAAAAACACAAAAATTATTTACATTTCGGTATTCCTTCTCCCCCATAATATCATAATAAATTTACATTACTAATTTTTAAACCGTGCACACTAAAAGTCCAAACCAAAAATATTAAATCTCATTCGAAAGCAATTTGTCGCTTTTCTCCGTGGTGAAACAATGCAGTTATCAGGTTCCAGGTAAGATATAGGAGGAGCGTACACTCCAAATATAGTCGCCACGAATCGCACTAAAATGAAGTGCCAATCAGTGACAATTTTACATACAATTATTACTGAAACACCGTATGAATGTCTAATATAAGAAATTACAATTTCCAAAAAAGACTTATCTCAGTGTCCAAAAACTGCAGGTATGTACACTTTAAAATACGACCCGATTAAGCACCTATAGTCGGGATTCATGCTATCAGAAAATTTAAATTCATAGTCCGTCGGCTGGCCAGTAATTATTATTACAAGCAAGCAGACACACCAACAAAATCACTTTTTGAAATCTTAATTTTCTTTTGGATTTGAAGACGACAGAACAGATGAAGACGGCGTCGACGAGACATGAAGAAGACAAACGAAAAAAAAAATTGATAATAATAAACATTATTTTTTGTTTTTAAATAAAAACGATTTAAAAAAAATACAACAGATCCGATCTGATCACTAATAAATATTCAGCGCGTGAGATTTATATCAAAACGAATACAGATAGAAATATAAACATATACATATGTATATATAATATCAATTCAGCATATTTTGGTTAATCGTTTCGCTAGTCCCTATTAGATGGCGTGTACATCGAACGAGTTTTATTAGGTGTGTATTGGTCTTTTTCCGTACAAGATCTTTCTATTTACCAAACCAACGTCTTGACCACATGCGGTTACTGGTTTTACCTGTTTCGTTCATTTCCACATTAAGAAGAAGAATTTTTGCGCTCGCATTATGCCAGCCCCAATTCATTCCGATTGGCTTTTTGTAATCGATGATGAATGGTTTTGGAAATACCGCGCGCGAACTTATGCAGTTTATTGTGCATCGTTCTACTCGCGATGATTTATAATTTTAGTGTTCAGGTAATGTTTGTGTCTACCTGCCGAGACCACGCCTTTTCGATATTGAAGAAATCGATTAGACATGAACATTAATCGATTAAAAATTAAAGTGTGAAAATTTTATTGTACACCTTTGCTACTTTGTTAACGTCCTATTTTCATTTCGTTTAATTTACTTCAACTTGCTTCAATTCACTTTTCTTTATTGTTTCGAAGCCTAATGGCATTTTAATTGCTTTCTCCATTTTTTAGTAGTCAAGTATCCGTACGAGAAAGTTGGATGCAAGTTGCTTCGATAATTACCGGACTAAATTAGTTAATTGGATCAAGCGATTAGAAATTAGGAGATGCGATGCTCTATTCACCTGATGCTCTTGAAACAAGTCCGAGAAGATACAATTGAAACATCAAACATTTTTTTTTTTTCGTTTTTTATAGACACATGATAAAGTTATAATTTTTTTCAAATTTAAACTATCTAAGATTCACTGTTCTTATCGTCACAATTTCAAGTCGAATTTAAAAATCCGTCGGCCGACAGAGTGCCCGATTATTGTGCTATTTCTGTAAGTAGCCCCAATATAACTCATGGCGTATTGGCTAAACAGAAATCGGGCCTTGACTTTGAACGTATGGTAGACCGATAAATAAATCAAAATTAATCTGATGAATGGGTTGAAGCTTTGAAACATAAATTTCATTGATTGTTATAATGGCGCTTTTGAAAGGAACTTAGTTTGGGTATTGTGTCGATTTTATTCTTTTGTAAACGGGGGACCTTGAATCATTAACTTTTAAGTTATTATTATATCACCGAGTTGAGTTTTATATTGGGACACAGTTAAGAATAGGAGTGCCATTAATTTAGTTTATTTATAAAATTTCAGGTAAGATTCATTAAGCATAAGAATATTTGTTGATGAACTAGTAAAGATTTATAAATCTTAAAATTGAAGTAAGAAATATTAAGAGCCATCTCCTATGCATAAGAATAATTTAAAGAATTTATGTTTACATTTAATGCTACTATCAGCTGAGCCAGAATTTGAATTCCAAAAATTAGATCTTCCGCGAAAAAAAAAAATTTAACTATAGAAGTTGAGAGTAATTATACCAGATTGTTTCTGAATTTGTTTTTGTTTAATCAACAGTATACTGGCAGCAACTTTATTATGTTTTAGGTAAAATTCCGAGGGGTTAAAGTTTGGATATCTCAAATAGTCTTCTAGATATTTAGCCGCTCAGTTTTAAATACTTATTTTAAAGATTGTAATACCCTGTACAGACTATGAGTTTTAAACGCGTTTAAGAAGGTAAATTGAACTTGTTAAAAAAGTAGTGTTCAGACTAGGCAACTCGTTTTATTTTGATACATGATAGCTTGATGTGATTTGTTTTGACAAGTAGATATTCAGCTGTGTTTGATTGTCAAATTTATGTTTTCCAAATTATTTGAAACAAAAATGTTTGCATAGCATAGCAGTAATGAAAAGAGACTAAATTAGCTAATGCAATTATTGCACAAGCACAAAATTGAGTTCCTACAGCAGTCAATAGTTTCTTGCACAGTTAACTTCAATTTCCGCCAGGACCGCAGTATATATTTTCGATTAAACGCGTTGTAGCTACGTGTTTTCGTAAACGTGTTCGGAAATTGTTTTTTAACGCGTTTAACACGATTTGAACACGTTAATCGCATAGTCTAAACATAGTATAAGATAAGTTGCTGTACAAATTTCGAAATTCAACTTCCTAGCACAAGTATTCTTTGAGATATGACGCCCAACTTGTATTAACTTAATTGCACCCTCGCTTCCGCAAACATAATCACCCTCCAAAAATTCACCTTTACTGCCTAGATACATAATATAAAAAAAATTATACAATTAAGGGTTATATAGTTATGGAGCGTCGAAAACTAAGAAGTACCGTGGATAGACATACAAAATTTATATAGCCCTTTTTTATAAGAAACGTGAAAACTTCAGATCAAATCTCTTAATATTTTATTAATAAAATTAATAAAGTAGATAATAAAATGATTTTTCTCATTGATAAAAAAACGAAAATATTTGGCCAAAATTAAGATATAAAATTACAAAGGTCAAAATCTAGATATGGTACGTTCCTCCAATCAACCAATTTAAATTCCTACTGAAAGGAGTTTCCCAATCAAATAATATTTTTTTTTTACATTTGAAAAAGATTGCAGACGATAACTTTGCGAGTATATGCAGTGAATATTAAGAGCCATTTGATACTGAGTATGGCTTAAAAAAGAAACCTATAAATAGGTATGTTCGATGATTGCCAACATTGATCAAGCAGACCGGATAGGATTTTTGGGAGGATCACAAGAAAAGGCGCAGCTTGAATCGAATTGATGATTAATAAAAAAATAATAAAAGATAATCTAATTTTTATATGAGATCATCCCAATCGAAGTCCTGAGAAGAAATGGGATTTTAATTGGAAATTTTTTAGCTACCGTGTGACTGGGGAATATTCTAAGTATGGTTGTTATTGAATTTAGCTCAAATCAAAGATATTTACTAGCATTTTCATCGACGAATACAAAAAAAAGTACCACTTAAAAAAAAATTTTTTGTTTTTATAAAATATCTATTTAAGTTAAATTTGATTTGATTTAAATGGTATACAAAACGGAATAATTAAGTTAAATTTCAACTTCTTTCTCTAATCGAAATGATGTACATTAGCATTTTATTGGGGAATAACAATATTTGTAAGGCCTTGATGTGAAGTGCTCAACGGAGTATGGGTCAAACATTTGTAAGTCTGTATGTTCCATTTATATTTTTTTAATTTGGATCAAAGAAGATTGATGTGCACTTTTTTGGTTTTAAGTCAAATTCGCTAGAACTTAAATTTTTTTATGGTGAACCACGACGATTATTAGTTATATATCTCTGACTGTGCATTATTGAAATTTATGTGTCATTGGTTTAACTTCATCAATATGACAATTCCATCTACAAAATAATAGCTTAAGTACTCGTACTTACTCACATCAATTTAATATGCTTTAATTAAAAGCTATATTTTTAATCATTTAAAACCAATGTCATGTCATTCTGGCATAACTTTTTTTTTGTCAAAACTATACATTAGGATTTTATTACATAATTTGCAAGGCCTCAAATGCCCTCGTTATCTAATAATCAAACCTCTATAAGTCGAATATTCTCTATCTCGTATTTATATTTTGGAAATCTTGCCCAAGTAGAATTGAAGACTATTTTTAATTCATTATTTTTTAAATAAAAATGTATTGCCATAGAACTGAAATTTAGAAAAAGTTTCTATCATAAAATTTTGTATTTGAGCGTTATAAGACTAGTTGACTCTTAAAATATGTCCAGTGTCCACAGTATATGACATATAGTAAGGGTTTGACACATCATAACTCAAGAGGCTCAAAATTTATTTGCTCAAAATATTTACAGTGGTTCGAGCAGGTAAGTGTTCAACAAAAGGTGTGGATGCACTTTTTACTAGAGGGTGCGCAAGGGGTAGGAAGGAATGGTTTAAACTACTTAAGAATATATATCTCTGGAACGACTGATTTCACGACTATTTTTACATATGAGAAAATAACTACATCCATTTCGAAAATTTTGCCTGTTTTCATTGAAAGTGCAAATTTTTAATACTTAAAACCGTTTTAGCTATGACATAATTTTCTTTGATCAAAACTTCCAGCCGACAGAAATTAATTTGTTGCAAACGTTTTAAATGCCCGACATTGATAAATTTATTGTTATAAACAATTGTTTCAGCGAGATAAAAAAACTTGTATTTAGTAGCAAGACATTATATACATAGGTAGAGGAATAAAACTGAGTGAAAAAGTATTGCACAATTTATCAATGTAATGATTTTAGAAAGTAGTTTTAGTTTCTACAATAATTCAAAATTATGTAACGAAAATTACCTTTACAACATCATCAATTTGTTACAACTGGACCCGTAACGATCGGTAAACAAATAAATGTCACAATTAACGATTATAGGGCGCCTAGCTTCCGATCACTCGATTCATAACAATCATGAAACAATTTTTTTTGTGCAATCGAAAATTTCCGATCAAGTTCAAAGCAAGACCGCCATACGGTGATGAAGTCTTAACGATATTCATTACACATAAAAGGTTTTTCACCCACAAACAAAATGTCACTCGAGTAACAAACGATTGTATATAAACGTCCGTACAAATGTGATAAACAAAAATGTAGCAATCACGCTACCGAGAGCAATTGAGTGAAATTCTTCAGTCCGTACTATGGAGACTATGCAGTCGTAAGACAATGTTCTTATAGACTTTTTTATTTCGGTTACAAGTTGGTAAAATGAAATTTATTTATCTTTGAATATTAAGGCGCCACTTGTTTGTTTAATTGTTCAATCCTTTTCTTCAACTGATTTATGGACAGCACTTTCTAAGTGAAAGAGGCCTTGCTACTATTGTAGCGTTCAATGGTAAGAATCTTGCTTAGAGTATCTAAGTGAAGAAGAAGAGCGTCTCAAATGCGGATTTGTTTAGAGAAGATTGCAACAGAAACTGATCTTAAAGTCTGATCAATTTTGCCGACGATCATATCAAACGGATTAAAGGTCGGAGTACGCGGGCTTTGCCGTCGGCTGGCCGACATCACGATTAGAATTTATCACTTTATTGCGATGTTGGGGAATTATATTAATTTTGTGTTGAGTGGATAACAGAATATCCAGACTTTAATGACGTAGTCTTAAGAAACTGTGAAGATTGGCTTTTTGATGTGTGAAGATTTTTTTCGTGTAGGTATGTTACAGTATAGACGAATAACTACAGATATGATGACGATGATTGTGGTGATATTTTTTGGTATTTTCGAAAGAGTGTTTTGCGTGGGAATGATGTCACCGAACCTTTAAATTCTTGGCAAACATTTGACTACAGCAGAATTTTTCGGATTGGCATTTAAATCGGTTGACATAGGTGTGCTGTAGAGGGTATAGTGAAGGAAATCGTGTTTTTCTAAGCGTTTGTGGAAGAAATAAGAATTTACATAGCCACAAAATATTTATTATTTATTTTTGAATGTAAAGTAGGTGGCTGAATTTGGATTTGTCATTTCGAGGCAATACTGAATCATTTTGAAATATATAGCTAAATTTTTACATGTGGGAATACAGTGGCGTAATTTGTTTTGACCTACTCGTAATAAGCAGTTCAGATAAGTGATTTACAACGAGAACACATACATTATTTTTCATTTCTGCCACCTTAATCTTTAAATTTAATTATTTAAAATGAGATTCATTGCTGAAACTGAAGAATAATAAGATATACTTAGGCAAACGCCAGTAAATTACTGTCGAACTTCCATAATTCAGATTCTCTAGGTTTTACTACGCTATATCTATATCGACACATAACTCAAAGAGTAATTAATAAACTTCAATCCCATTTAGGCTAAATTTTAAAATTTAAATACGACATTAAGAATAATCGACTTATAGAGGTTTAAACCGCATAATTCTTTAGGCACTGAGCAGAGATATGGCAAATGTTGTTATTATGTCATAAAAAGCTAATGTAGACACTTTTCATTAGGCCTGAGGAATAAGTTTAAATTTCACTCCTTTTAGTTTTTATTTGTCTTTTTTATTTATATACATATTATTTAAATTTAATTTATTTTTATTAATAAGAACCGGTCAAGCTTAAATCCAAGCAGAGCGAAATTCATCGACTAAAAAATTAGGTAACGTAAATAATTAAGTCATCGTTTAGATTAAAATTAATTGTTATTAACTTTTAATATCTCGATAAATAAAACTACATAATTTATGCTCGTATCTACTGAAAGTTCGGGATATGGTAGATATCTTTTTGAACTTATAGTAGGAAAGACTAGGACTCAATTATGTTTGGCTTTTATTTCTTTTATGATTTCTCTATGATTTCGTCAGTTGATTTAAAACAAGTTAAGACACCAACCATAATTTAATTACGGCGGACCTGAGACCATACACTATTATAACTAGATGTAGACAACTTAAACTATTCATACACATCCTCAAAACAGTAAAAAACACAGTGTTAGTATGATTTTGTCAAAATACTGTAGGTTACTGTACTGAAATCAACCTGCAATTTATTTTTGCCTTCCAAGTGCTTCATGCAAATTTAGAAAATCTTGCACAATGAGGAAGTAATTCTAATGCCAATTCCAGTATACGTTCCTCTACAAAAAGTTTCAATTCTTCACATAAAGTTTGTCTTCTCAAACGTACAGGCATTTTTAATACCCACAGAGAAAAGTGCACCGACTACGTGAATCGAATATTTTTTAATCCGTCGAGCCGGGTTTACACTAAAGAACTGTGGAAACCAGAAGAAATGAGCAATGTACATTTTTATTGAACTGAGTTGCAAAATGGCTAAGACATTTTTATTAGAAATTGGAAATTGTAGCAGTTTGAAATTAGAAGTAGTAGACTTCAAAAATGAAAAATGGTTTCTCCTGTTGTCAGATTATCATAAATAATAGTTGAATATTAAAAAGAAAATCTAAAAAAAAAACCAACTAAATGCAACTGCATAACTTCGGAAAATACAAACGTACCGAAATCAAAGACATTTCGATCGAATTAATTAAAAGTATAATCAGCTAGTAAAAGTGAATTTGCCTAAATGTCGTATACGTTTTGCGCTTGTTGAATAGATAAACCTAATTATTTATATCAGGTGTTTTGTATACGTAGCCAGATACGTAGGATAGAGGCACGTCCCAACCAGGCCACAACTCCTTTGCAATCTCGCAGTCAAATATGTAGAAATACTATGCTATGAATTAAGTGCATACACACGCAAGCACACATTATACAATTATCTGCATATAACGAGCATATGATGTACTTTCAGTATAATTATTTCACAATCCGCCAGTTCTTACCCACATATAAATGTTCCATTCGATATTACATACTCATGTCTTGTCTTTAAACCTCAAAGGAAGGAATAAATTAATTAATGAGTGAATACGGTAGCGAACTCGAATGTCTTTATAAAGTCGGGCGGCAGCCATCCAAGCTATACGTACGACGCTCCAAATTGATTAAACTTCGAGATTTAAGATTACTAAATGCGATTATAGAGACTCGAGAGAGTGTTATTTATCGATGTTTTGGGGAATATCGTAGACTTGTACTTAAACTCCGTATAGGACATATACAGGCATATCAAACACAATACTCAATTCGGTATTACATACGAGTATGTATAAACCGAAATCTTACTACAGTTCAGCAGGGAAATGTACTGAAACGTAATCAGTTTAATTGGCTGTAGAATTATAATAACGTAAACGCATTAAAACATTTTATAGGTCATTCTCATATAAACAACATCAATAGATTTCTATAGAGTTCCAAAGAAAAGTGTTTTAATAAATGACAATGTGAACAAAAATTGCATCAATTAAAATTGATAATAATTACTGGCAATTATTGAAAAAAAAAAAAAATTCTCGACTGAAAAAATAAGCACAGAAAAAAATCCTTTTAGTCCCGAAGTAAGTACGAGCCTAAATTAATTTTAATTGCTGTTAGATAGATGCAAATAGATCACTGGCACAGGTAAGTAGTGATTACTTATTTCGAAGGGTTACAATTACACAAAACGATTTTCAGTGTTATCTTACTATCGTGTCATGATTACATGTGTCAAACTTACCGCAATTAGAATCTGAACTACATTCGCCATTGCATGTTTGTAGCCTATGAGTTTATTTCTCTCTTTTAATTTAACTTAATTAGAATTGAGCCTGAGCCGTATACTGAGACATTAAAAATGGTCGATTAATTTTATTACCTGTTGATAGATTTTCTGCATAAACAAAATTTAATGTTGCAGCAATTAATAGCCAGGTGTGACAATATCGCGGACTTATGCAAAAAACCTACAGCCTTGCAAAACCATAAGAAAAGAAAATTTATATCGAAATTAAAGTTGCAGAGATTTATTTAAATTCTACTTGAGCAGATAATGGCTTAGTGGAGATTTTAAATAACATTTTTTTTTAGTTTAATATGCGATTTTGTTGATTTATGCTTGTTTTCGTGTGAATTTTCCACTTTAATAGCAATGAAAAAATAAAATAAAAGAACATTACTTTATTAGCTGGTATGTAAACTAGGTCACCTATTAAGAAAAAATTCAAAATTGTATTTAAAAAAATAGCTATTAGACGAACAACCCTTTAACATTTTTTAAAATGTGTAAATCCGAGTTCTTTGTTGTCATTTATTACACCTATTTTTTGAATGGTTAACATGTCATTTTCATTATTATAATGGTAGAAAAAATTTAAAGAATATCCTCCATAAAGCAAATTAAAAAAAATTCATTTATGTTAATAATATATGAAGTCAAACTGAAGTAATTTTTCACGATTTTAATGGGAGAAATTATATAAGAAAACCGCATTTCATCAGGTATTATCAATGGTAGTAAATATTCCGGGTAATTTAGTAGGGAACTATCATGTATCGTCAACCGAGTACTGAAGAAGACGATAATATTGAAGGAAAGTATAGGTATACCGATACGGCTTTGTCTATGAAGTGATTCAAAGTTCTTTTAGGGTTTAGTACTCTTTATTATTATTGAGTGTTGTTGTACGAACCTTGGCGAAAGTGGGCTTACCGCTAGAATCCTTAATATTAGATGATGCATGAAACAATTATTGTAAAACTTCGACTTTAGCTTCAGTCAATACCCAGAAATTATTTTATTATCATTTTAATTACGGCTTGAGAGATTCCCAGTTGTTTGATCGAAAAAATAAAGTTTTCCACAAGTTTGCTATAATTTTAAGATTGTTGCTGTAACATATAACCATCAGAAATAAACACTATACCTACTAGTTCCATAACTTGATTCAAAGTCAAATTCTAAAATCTCACCGAAACTTTACAGACACCTTAAAACTAGCATGACACAAGTATAGACGTGAAGCTGCACTATACTCATATGTCCTAATGCCATTAACAATAAACATTCCACTAAACAAGTTCTCGAGGAAATCTCATCGGGTTTATAATTATTGCAACATACCGAAATAACAATGCAGAGTTAACGTACGGTATGCTGATGTACTCTGACACAACATATGCTACTGTATGTCGCTTTGCTCTCCAGTCGTCGTACCATAAATGCCTGAACATCAGTAAAACAGCATTAGCATGAATGCACGCTTTTGCGATATTAACAAGTTGTAATGATTAGCATTTTGCTCTTTTGGCACGATAAAAACTTAAGCAAGTTTTCCGGCCATATACGGATTGTAGGACAATGTATAGAGGTATACGAGATCATGCAAAAAAGGCCGCATCGAGGTGGTTTCATCATTCGGGTACACAGAACAAAAAAAAGTGAAATTAAACTTTAGAAGTTCTTAGCTCGAAATTCAAACGTCTTGAGAATCGATTGACAAACCGCGATTTGGGTCTATTCACCCATTACCGTCCCAAAAATTACCGAAACTCTACGTGAATACTGATGATATTTTGAAGATGGAAAAACACAGAAGAACGCTATAGCTTTATGGAAATATTCCTTAGCCTCTTCGTGCTACTTTTTCCAAATTCAACCATTTTCTAGTCATTTATCATTTTGACTACCCTCTTCGAATTTTGTGTACGAAGATCGACGACAGTAATAAATCACCCCGAGCCTAAAAAGTCCCCATTTTTTTCCACAATATATTGGTACCTTTCTCGTGACATTTCTTTGGGGTACGATAAATTTCTATAAGAGCAGAACAACGAAATTACATTCACATAATAAATAACAAAAAAATATAAATAAATAAGAAAAGAAGTTAAAAAAAGGGATGTAATTTTTATGGAATTTGTAGGATTGTGCGTGAATGCGTATTGGTGGATTTTTTTTGAAGGATTGGAGCTAAGAACTTGAGAAAAATTGAACATTTCTTTCATACAAATCAGTTTTTATTCTTCAAACTTTTCGGCTGTATTTGTTTAAAAAAAAGGGAAGAAATGGCTTGAAAGTGGTGATGCTGGAGCAATTTTGATGAGCTAGCAATAAATACGGAAAAGAACAAAAAACTTTCCCAAAACCCAGAAAAAAAAACAAATAGCTGTAGAAATTATCGACCGAAATTTATTGCCTGATGAGACACCGATAGGAAAAACGCAAACGCGCCATTATCCATTAAGAAATTAGTTCTAAGGACTTAAACTTTCTTACCGCGACAGAGAGAGAAACTGTTTACGACATTTTATTGCTTGATATCGGGGATTTACAATATTTGTGGCGATTTTCATTGGAAATTATATCCCTGATGCGATACAGACTAAACGGAAAATTCAGCGATGGAGTAGACGGGAAAGTTTCTTGCTAGAATATCCATGAAATATTGGTTTAGTGGATGTTTTTTGTATGTATGAATGGGAAATGTATCAAACTTGCAGACAAGTCACTTTTTCTGGTTGTCTCAATCGAGACATGACACAAAATTATTTGCATACAGAATATTGAATATTGTAAGTTTCATGTCGCCAAATAAAGCCTTTAGATTATTTCGAAGAAATCAACAGACGGACGCCAGTACTAAAAAAATTTATACAAAAGAGTTTTTTAAAAAAAATTATATTAGAAAATACTTAGGGCGAATTCCTATGGAAGCAATCATTTGTAAAGTGTCATTAGGTATGACAAAACTTATCTTGAGCACAAGTTTTCGCAGCCTTTTTATACTGTATGAAGCACGTCGTAAAATATCTTGTTCTCATCAAAATCATTATTCGTAAAAATAAAATAATAGCCCAGTTCTAGGCTTTTCAATGATCTTTCTCAACCACTTCTAGAAGAAGAACCGTACCCCAAAAGTAAATAAAATGGTAACATATTGAGGTCTGACAGATTGAAATCTGGAATCAATGTAAATAAAAATTTTATTTCGTTCAAATTCTTTTACTAAAGCCTGTCAAATATTTCACTATTCTCGCTTTCAAATGTAGTCAAATTAATTGCAAAATTTTTGTTTGCCACAATATTCCAAAATCCACATGTCCGTTTCGTATAAATTTCATAATTACTTTCGTGTTCTTTGACATTACCGATTACTTACTAATTCTGTAATTCCCAAAAGCATCAGGATTTCTTAATTTGCAATGTTTTTCCAGTCTTTATAAGAAAACCCGATTTCAAATCATGTATTCAAATCTAATATTGAACTGAAAACACCTATAAAAATTAATTACATATTCTAGATGTAATTCTGAGTAAAAATAATTCTAGACAATAGCGAAAAATATGCTCCTTATTCAATTACGATATTCAAACTACATGCAAAATTCTACTGTTTCCTTTTCTTAATTATTAGTCATAAAGCAATTTAAAAGCAACAAATAGACTAACGCTACATAAGACGTTTTCATAACAATAAATGGTTATGTGCTTGATTTTAATATAATAACAAAATATTTACCTTTTCCTGGATACTTTTTTTTTGTTTCAATTACCACCCATCCGTGCATTTTAAGTCTTACGAGTTATTTCTTTTTACAAAAGAAAAGTTCTCTTGAATTTACAAAAAAAATAAAAATAAAAACAAAACAGGGAAATTGGAAACAACAAAACAATAAGAAAAAACCCAAAAATAAGATAAGGAGCAATAATTTTCCAAAAACAAAAACTGAATTTATTCTAACAACAAATCTAAAATTTAATTATGAAAATTTTGGATATTAAAAAAATAATTTTGACGCTGTTAAAATAAAAACACACCGAAAAACTTGAACCAAAATAGTT
This sequence comes from Beris chalybata, assembly GCA_949128065.1. Taxonomy (NCBI): domain Eukaryota; kingdom Metazoa; phylum Arthropoda; class Insecta; order Diptera; family Stratiomyidae; genus Beris; species Beris chalybata. Next base: position 140,516,060 of record OX421894.1, read on the forward strand.
AAACAACCTACAAAAAAAAATCACAGTAAGAAATCAGTGTTCCAAAAATAAAAATAAATAAAATAATAAATGTGTGTTCTAAATATCGCTATATTGAAAAAAAAACAACTTAAATTATTGCCTTATGTGTATTAAAATTTTATGTGTGTTTTTAAAATGTGGGAATTTGTTAGAAATAATCGAAGAAAAAATTTTGGGCGCTATTAAGTTAAGTGTGTATATATTTTGGACAGGATGGGATTCGGAGAAAATATAATATAAATGGACCAAAATATAAAAAAAATAATTAAAATAATAATTGACTTGAAAAACTTACCTAGCCAATCTGGAAGTAATGAGCCCGCAAGAGATTCGGAATATCTCTTACCTGTAATTGAAAGAAACAATTTTTTAGCGTGGACCTTCATTGAAGTGTATACCTAGTTTGTAAATTTTTTAAAGTAGATTTAATTCTTATCACACACAGTGTATAGTACCCATTGTGAGTACAACACAGTTTTCGAAATGCTAACATTCAACGTTCTGCCGCCATTTTAAAAGAATGGGGTACAACAAAAATTTTTTTTTGATAGATCTTGTACCAAAAGGTCTTACAAAAATTCATTTTCATATTTTAATGTGGTATTCTTGCACTTTTCAAAACTGAAAGCAGTGTTGGGTGTTTACAAATCAGAAAACAAAGTTATTCTAAAAACTTTCATAAGTAACCATTAAGCGTTCAGGAGCCGTTCAAACTAAATTACAGCCATACGAAAACGCTCTTCTCCAGCGAAAACTTTTCGCAATACGCCACCGACTATAAAATTTCAAAATTTCCATACCAGTCAAATCTAAAGTATGAACACGCTGAAAACAGCTTGTTTCAGTTTTGTTTGATGCTCCAGCTATCCATCACGTAAACTTTTCATTATTCATCATAATTTTCATAAAATCTTCCCATAAGTGGCATAAAATGATCGTAAAAGTCTTTAAACGGTCTAACCGAGACGCATTAGAAAATGTTTTTAGTGGCTCGTAATCTAAACAAAATGCGACATCATCGGTGATTTATTGACAAAGTTTTGTATTATGTCGGTTTTACTAGATACGACCCAGTCCTCGACTCCAGGGACAGGAGAAAATTCATACATGTAACGCGGTATTCGGCCTGAATTTTCCTCATATGATAAGTTATGCTATTCGATGTTGTATGTAAGATGATGCGCTATCTATCCGTCCATCTTTCGTATGTACCTTTGCACCAACTCCTTGGATTTAATATGATTTTAAATGAAATACCGGGGTGCTACCGGCCTTTTATGTTCAAAATACACGCGACTATACTTGCATACTCGTATGATAAAAGATTTGAAGCAACAATAACGTACCCCTTGCTCGTGTGAAGAATTTCTTTCTTATAAGCATATACTCGCAGAAGAGAATGATGCCTGCAGAATATCGCACTAATCTTATCTAAGAGAATGAATTGCGGCACAGGTGTCGGAATCGGAGAGAATGCCGGTTGTATTTCACGGGAGGAACAGAAATTAATGTTCATGCTCGTAATTGGGTAATTTACATGAAATTGAGATTTATATTTAATCACCAAAATTACAACTTCTTCAGGCGGGGTTTTAGATTTCTTGTCTCCCATGTGTTGTGCCCCCGGAGCTGCGATCTGATTGAAAATTATTTTGGATTTCACAATTGCGAGTGGAATCTTGAATTAGTACAAATGCAACTTGTATTATGGATCGCTTCTCAAGATAAATTAAGAAAATTACTATTGTCTGCGCATAAGACGATTGGAGAAGTTTGTAGGCTAAAGATAGTTGAAAAAATTGACTACAAAAGTTACAAAAGTAATCTCTAAAAAACAATTGCAATGTTGAGTGACGCCATTTTCTCGCAATTCATTGCAATGATCTCGTTAAATCTATAATTCAATTTTTTATAAAAGGTGTTTTTTTTTATAAACTGCCTAAATGGACAAAACAAAATTTTTAACTCTTTCTGAATAAACATTATCCAACTCCAAACCATTTCAATTTAGACCACAAAATTGAATTTAGACGCACTACTAAACAGAGCAAATTGAGCTACACAAATTGAGCCTCTAAAAATTCTGTACATACTGTTAAATTTTTGGGCATTGTTGTTCAGAACAATAAAAAGCTAATTTCTAATAATTAAAAAAAACCTTCAATTTTGATGAATAAACTTCTTTGACTTACACCGCAAATTTTACCAAAGACCTGGTTAAAAAAGAAGTAGACAGTAAAAAACGCCCATTGAATCTTACATCGTTCGGATAGTAGGCAATTATGCCACACCTTTTCAACTAAATTTACATTGGGATGTAATAGTCAATTTTAATGTAATTTTCAATTTCTAGTCAGTAAATTTCAAATTAAAATCAGTAAATTTCAACATCGGAAAAAAGGAAATTTACTGGATATTCTCTTCAATTACATTCTAAAAAAGTGTTTAAGATACACTAATTTCTATGACTATAGGTAGGAATTGAGCCCGCGATCAAAAGTTTTGCTGCTTAGGTTTGTCTGGCATAATCACTGCGCCACTGAATGCGTTTCATTTCTATTTCAGTAAAAAAACAAATTCGAATGAAGCGTCTAACTTCGTAGTATCATATATTACATGTTTTTCGTCATCAAATTCAAATAGATAAGTAGAATTACACGAAAAAAAACGTAATTTTCAATTGTTATATAAATATAGTTAATTTTACACTAAATTTTCAGCAACTTTGTAAGCTTTTTCATGTAAATTGTACGGTTTAGTTGAAAAGTACATGACTAATTTACTAATACCAGTAATTTCGTGCAAAAGTGTTTGAAATGTGTACTTTTACTTGCAAAAATGAAATATACTGGAAATTTCAAGTAAAAGTTGGATTGAAAACTATTTTTTTTTTAAAACAGTGTATAAATGAGATTGGGCTTTGGAAAACCTTCTTCCTGTTTCGTAAAACTACGAAAAAAGTGACCACATCTCACTTAAAAAAAAATAATATTTTATTTCAGATTTTTATAGAATAGTTGAAAATAATTAAATCATTTGTAGGGTTAAGTTTTTCATGTAAGACCAGACTCTCAAAGACAATTGTAATGTTAAATTCGGCTGGAAAAACAAACATAACTAAAGCGATTCGAAGCCATTGAACTTTTTTTTTTAATTAAAGATATGTTGGCCTTAGTCTGAATGTGAGCGGTTTATCAGCTTGCATTGACTATTCTTGATGTTTTAACCTACCAATTTATTTCGAAATTAAGTAGGTACCGAAGATAGTTTGAGTTCTTCGAAGAACTGGTAGAAAAAAAATCTTCAGGTCGTTTACTCTCACAAAACCTTTAATTTAGCCACTTATTTATGATGCACTTGTTGTGTTTTGTTAAATTTAATCTCAAACTGAAATGGTGAAGTCCAAACGCAATTTATTTTAATTTCAAAATACCATCCCACCATTATACAAAACTCAAAAAAAATAACAGAAAAATCTCGAATTTTCCAAGCTATTCGTCCGTTTCACATTTATCTTTCGGATCTCTTCGAAACTAATTTAAATAATTCGTCGTAAACCAAATTAAAAGAAACACCATACCGAGACTCACTACAACCCCCTTCTTTTTCTTAGAAATTGTGAGAAAATTGTATGATGAATATTTAAAGAGCTTATGTACACATATACTGAACGTTAGAAATGCTTTCTCCGTACACCTCCATGAATATCTTCCCTATATTTTGAGAGATTCTATAGAGCGAGGAAAAGTCGCGTATTTTCTTTAATTACTTCTAAAGGCAACTCAACTCCTTCGCTTCCATACACTATACTCGACGCGAATATAGCATTTTTGAATTAATGCAAGACGAGACGGGAGAATGCTTAAGTACACACACAAAAGGATTTTATTCCAGATTGCATACGGTACACTTTCGAATCATATATAATACGCGAACATGTACTATCTCTTCGGATTACAGCCCAGGACGGGAGGATAGATACGAAATTCTTATACGGACACTGCATATGTTTTACTCCTTCGCATACACATTACTTACTTCTATTAGTGCTTAAATCACGAAATTAAGGAACATACTATTTCACTTTACTCCCTCCTGACCTGATGACGGAAACATTCATTAGGACCTAATAACAGAACATAATTTCGTCGTTATTGAGTGAGCGGAACTTTTATTATTTTAATAGAAGTTACGTTTTAACATCGAATGGGACATGTTTCGGAAACTATTTAATGTGTCGATTATTTTGTCTAACATCATTTTCATTTTCACTGTATTTGGAGCAACAGTGCCAGATTATAATTGCCTCGATAATTTTGTTGTGGTATTTACAGATAATTTTCTTAAGTTCATCGTGACTATAACACTAAGTTCATTGCAGCCATAGAATTATTTTTAATCATGTTCTTAGATAACGTCAGATAAATAAAAGTCGATCGTATGATTACTACAAGAGTATTGGTGAATTTTAAATACCAAGAGCCTTCCAAGTAATTATTTAATCGAACTTCCTTAAAATAGTAGCATCGGACGCGTTCCAAAAAAAGTATTTAGTCTGACATATGAAGAGGATCCCATTTTAAGTCCAAAGTTTTTCGTAGAGTCGGATCTACCATGTGTGACCACGCACGGTTTTTATATCATCTTTAAGTTTATTATTTTTTAATAATAAAGTATTGTGATCGACGTGAAAATTCAAAAATATTTGCTACCCTGAAATTTTGTATTTTCACGTTTTAGGACTAGTAAACCCCAAAAAACAAAGATAAAATAAATGTCCGTCTGTCCACCGTACGCAAAACTGTTTGAAAACACGTAGGTCCCAAACCCCTTAAGATATTGATCTGAAATTTTTATGATAGGTAGAATGGGTGAATCCCTTTGGAGGGATGTAGGTGTGACGGGGGAGGAAACGGGAGCGTTTTAGATGAAAAATTTTGGTTTCTATATCTCAGGAACCGCTTATGCTAGGAGGCTGATAGTTGTAACATTCAATTGTGTATTACCGGCAGGAATCAAGTGAAGTACCCTTTTTGTCCAAGAATAATCTGTGGAAGTTGTTCTATTACATCTCTGTTCTGTTAAATCTCTGTTCTGTTACATCTCGTTTGAAGTTATGAAGTACTTACTTTCCTTAATCTTTACGCCATGTCTCTTGTCGCCCTCTATAACCATACAAAATAAAAATAAATAAATTTTAAATTTAATGTTTTACGATACAAAATTGGTTACATGTCTGTAGATCCACCTGGTCAGCGATAATGCCTCCTACTCATAGAAATGTATTAAGACATCAAGAAGACATGTCGCTAAAAAAACATTTTCATGATATAAAAAACAGCCGAGTATAAGAAACCGCCTTGCACTTTTGATCGAAAATTTTCATGATACCGAGAAAAATTATAAAGAAGCAAAAGAAGAAAATGTTCGAAAAGACAAGCTACGAGAAAAAAACGAAAAATTTTGTATTTTGTTGCTACGTCTCAGATCGAGTCCCGAAGAAAACAATGAGAATATCGTGTGACGTATCACGAACAAGTTCGCAAGCGTTGGAATATAAATAAGTTGAAAAGCTCCACAGGTAGAAGACACATCCTTGATAGTGGCTTGTTGCATTGAGAGTAGGTAGATAATATTGAGCTGTTCAAATCAATTAGAATGTCAATGGATGTCATTCATCCGAAGTAGACGTATAGTCCATGTGTGTAGTATACATACGATGCGGCGTCATGGGAACTTCACAATCGTATACACCATCGGAGCTTGATCTTATGACATTCGAAAACCAAGAAATCGAAAAACCTCGACAGCATCGCTACGATACGAAACGAAATTGTAAGGGAAAAAAGAAGCCAGGAAACAGTTTTGACAGTTTCTCTTAACAAGAGCTAGTTTATTGGCCATTAAATCATGGTATCATGCAACCATGTGGCTGGTTGATGGTAGTACTTCCTCACACATAATTCCATCACTTCCGAGACTCGGAATTTTAGTTGGGAAGATTCGATTCGAGAAATGATCGTGGCCTATCGGAGCAATTGAATTTGAACAACATTTTTTTTTCGGACAGAATTAAATTAACCTAACAGAAAGTCATCTGCTAAAAATCGTCTTAAGTTCGTTTTATTCATTTGGCTGCATCACTTCAGAATAGAAAAAACGATCACGTCTTAAGACCAATCACTTATAAAGCCGACATCTTGTAATGCGATCTCGCGATCATAAATTGATCACGTCAAGTGCATGACGATATTTTATTATTTTTCGATATCAATTTGCGTAGATATTTCAATTGCAATTGGAAATCGTGTGTGCATCACACCACCAATTCTCCGATGCACTTTATTATGCACTTTTTCATATAAATTTTAAAATCAACCGCTGCATTAAGCATTCGTGCAACGTATACGATTTAAACATGTGTCGGAAAGTGATCTCCGCCTACAAGTCATTAGCGAAATTTATGTGGGGAAAATTGTGAGTGAAGAAGTAGAAGAAAAACGCGACGGTTCAATGGGTGGATAATAAAAATAAGAAAAAGTTTTCTAAGAAGGCGAGAGGAAATTCTCTGTAATATGAGATGATAAAACTATGAAACGGGTTAAGGTTAAAACTGAGTATGTTTATTGCAGATTTAATGCAGGCAACGTGTTCAAGGTAGCTCAGTAGCATAATAAACAAAATATACACAACATTTTTTGATAAATCGCTTTATTTGCGACTTGTAAGACTGGGGACGTTTGCATACGATCGGATCGAGTTACCTTTGCGGATCGGACTTGAAATTCGTGGTATTTATTTTGATCTCGTTTTGTTTTTTGGTTTTTGTTTTTTTACTTTAAAATTGATAAAAAATAAAAAAATAAATATATTGGACAGAATGATTTAAGGTGTTTCGCGCGGAATCAACAAATTTAATTTATTGAATTTAGTTCAGGTCTTATAAAAACGCAATAAATCTTCTAAAACGTGTGATTTCCTTGACCACCCATGTATAAAAAATTGCATAATGTAGTTCCTATCTTTTGTGATAAAAAAAAAATTACTGTAAAACCTGTTATGTTTATTTTTATTATTGGCCCTGAGATGGAACTCTTAACATCACATTTTAAAGTTAGGCTAGATTGTGGCAATGTTCTTCTGAGAGAATACTTTGGGCAGAAATATGATGATAAATGTACCATTTACGATATTTTGATACCGAGATGAAATCTACTATCGAAACTACTTCATGGTAAAATAACATGCTTATGTAATTTTGTAAATAATAATACATGACTTGTTTCGATGTTAAAACAATTGTAAACGTGTAAGACAAACACATGTAGAGATATATCAATTTAATTAATCGTTCAAATTATAGAAAATTATACGAACATCACGAAAAATTCTGCAACTGTTTATACACTTTCGTTTTTATTTACTTTCATATGGTAATACTACACGCCGAAATGTAAATTACGTGTCATTATTACCACTAGAATTGGTCAATTTAAATTTAAACGTTGAGTCGTTTGTGTCGAAAATTGTTTGTTCTTTGAAGTGATCATGTACCGGCAAAAGAAACTGTAATTGCACATTATCTCATTTATTATATAATTATCTAGTGTAATTTGTTGTTAAGTTTATTATGTCTGTTTTTCAACTCTTGACGATTGAAAAAATATGTTTCTGTGAACAATCACACTTTAGTTTGATTGAAATTTATTTGGTGCAAAATATCACAAAAGTAGGTTGGTTCCAAGTATAAAAACACTAAATTGCAATATATTAGATACAAAAGCTCTATTGAACTCACAGCGTTACAAAGTTTTTACTCTACAATTACGTTAAGTGTAAATTTAAACTAGATAACTTTTTGCAAATAGTGTAATATGCCCTTGGTGAAACAACAACGATTTTACATCATTAAGGCCCGTTCCTACGATCTTCAGTAACGTTCTAACTGAAACTTTAACTGACAGATGCTCATACGAAACTTAAAGTAAAAGTTCTGGTTATATTTTAACTGAAGGTCATAATAATGGCCCTTAGAAAAATAAAAAATAAAAACCCTTCCAATTGTTTAACATATTTTTGGTAGGAACTATTACAAATTGTTTTAGCAACCATAAAACCCTGTTTTACTTTATTATTTTAATAACAATATTATTTTAATAATAAGGTAGGTATTATTATCGATTTAAAAAAAAATGTCCTACCCTGAAATTTTTTTTACACGTTTTATGACTAATAAACAACAAAAAAGCAAAGAAAAATTTCAAATTGTGCAGCAAATTGAATTTAAAAGAAAGCACGTTTCATATCTCAAGAACAGTGTATGATAGATGCTTAGAATTTCCACCTGAAGTGGGCCTAATAGAACACTAGTAGGGAAATAATTTTTGGGGATGTGAGTGTAGAGGGTGAGAGTGAAAAGAAAAAAGTTCCGATATTTGAATCTCGAGAAAACGAAACGGAAACTTTGTATTTAGGTAGAAGCATAGTAAATAGTAGCATGTTGGAAAAATATAATTTTTTAAGGGGTAGTATGGTACGGGAGTGGTTGGTGTTTTTTTCCCAACTATAGATCGGCTTATGCTGGAAAGTTGAAACTCGCTGTGTATATGTAAGTCAACCAGAGAAGTAATTCTGATAAAAAAAAACAATTCGAATATCATTTGGAATGGTGGCAAAAGAAATTAACAGTGAAAATAGAATGCATATATTTTCACGATTTTCGTTATATCTACTAGGTCTTACCAAATATTGAATTCATTTTTATTTTAAGAATTTTTCATATGAATACCTAGAAATTGTTTTCAAGTTTTTTTGAAATTTAACCCCCAAGGAGGTGTTCAGTGATTGTATACTTTTCATGAATTCTGCAATCGTTTTTAATTCCACGGGCTTGTTTAATAACCACATATTTTCAAGTTTTTTTCCTTTTTTCTTTTTTATACTTCAAAATACCAAAGATCTGCGTTCGTTGAATTGACAATAGTTTTAGGTAGGAAACAAAATTAGCAAAAATACCCTAACTCTTCGAACAGCCACGATGAGATAGCTATAGAAAAATTGACACTCTCAAAAAAAAAAAGGATTAATTCCATTGTAGTGGACTTCTATAGAAGTTTTTGATGCTGAATTAAAATCTGTTCACTGATTTTGGCTAATAAGTCCAAATTAGTCAAGAATCCACTAAAAAGTCATACCTTTTTGAAATATATGGTTGGTTTTAAATGAAAGGGAATCAAGTTGAATAGACTGATTTTTATTTCCCCTGCCAAAAATTTGTCAAAACTCTTAGATTCACGAACTGCCAGTTATACGAGTCGTGATGTTTGAGTTTAGTACATGCTGCATGAATTCATAAATTATGTTGTTATAAAACAATGCCCTTAATAAGGTCTGTTTTACTTGAAAAATTCAATAGAACTTGTGCTGTAATTCATTGAATTTTTTTCGTCAAATTTCTGTGGACAAATATTTGACAGTGTGTATGACACTCTAAACAAATAAAAACGAAAGAAAATAAACCCTTAAAGAACAATTTTCTAAATATTTGAACGAGACAACCGAGCCCCGAATAAAGACTGCTTTATCATTTTAATCACAAAAGGAAGTCCTGCAGTCAAAGTCATTACCGTCCGAAAAAAATTTATAAATAATTCCCCATTTCACTTAATCAAAATCCACAACCTGGCCCCATAAATTCAACCAAACTGCCAGATCAAAGTTCCTGATGATGATGACTGACACGACGACTATTTTATATAAAAAAAACGCCAACGTTATAAATTCTACCAAATAAAAGGCCAATAAATAAATTAAAGTAATACAGAAATGTATAGACGAGCAAAATGGGAATGTTAAAAAAAAGGGCAGCATTCTGTCGAACACAGTCAACCCCTCCGAAAAACATAAATATTCAATTTCGTACAAGCACACACGTTCTACGGACGTAGAAATGTGTACAAAATAAATAAAACGGGAGGAAAACGGCAACTAAATTTAGTGAAACGAACAAACAAAAACAATCAGCAAAACTAACCTTATAGAACCCCGGTAGCATGTTTGTTGAGTAGCGCACTACCTTCCTGTTCTCATCCACCCACCGACCTACCTACCCATCACAACCCCCTCGAACCGAAAAAAAATAAAGAACAAAGTTGTTGTGTTTTTTTTTTTTTGCGCCCCTATGTTTATAGTGGGCTGTAGGCATAGAGTGTAGAAGTGTACAGTGGCCTTCTATGGATCAATCGGGTAGAACTTGTCATTGCATACATTCGTTTTTGGCGAATAAAATACACGGAGAGCGAATCGCCGTACTTCACGGTGGCAACACGAGCCATATAAAGCAAAGGGTGGTTTATTAGCAACAATCCCTAATACGTTACTCTTCCATACAACCCATCTATGCCAGTGCCATACATAGTATATTTACACAAAACGGAGTGTGTAATTGTGTATTTATTTGCATTGACAAATGCCAGTACCTATACACTAGACACATCGATAGATATATTACTGGGGGCGAGGTTGTAAAGTACTCGACAGCAACTTGTAGTCGAATAAGGTATTCCTTCTGGTTCGGCTATGCCCCAGCCGTCAGAGAACTATGCCTACTCTACCTTCACATATGCTCCGCCGAACCAACCATCTATACGAACTTCCCTATGTATATCCTGTCCAGTATGGCTGGCCGGGCTCCCCAAGTCGAACCGGGGGGGATGAGAATAAACGAGCTTAAATACACTATCGGGGGTTCTACGACAGTCAGGGTAACAAGAATTCCCTGCAGAACATATGCACCGAATGAAATTAGAGTCTTGTGCCCCAATACTAAACACGTGCATTCAAAGTCATCCATCGTTTGTCCATGGGAGCGCACTCCTCCCACTATCCACTTGACACCCTGTACAATACTACCTACTTGTCCACATATTGGCTTCACTATGATTGTGCAACCCAATCACCCCCCGACCTTTCTCTTACCCCCTCGTACGTGTGTTTTATCTTTCATCCCCGTCGGATGTAATTTATGTATTGACAAATGAATATATTGCCTGTTAATTGATCAATGTGCAACTGTATTACATTTACTAATTTCAAATTTAATTACACATTGGATAGTGTAGTGTTTCTTCGGTTACTTATGGCGCAGTGGTTGCCAGAGGTCGGAATCGGAGAATTACAAGGATTTGGTTCGAGGTGCCTAAACTCAGGATGCAATTAGAGAAGTTGGAACATTTGTGCGGGATAAGAGCCTAATTGGCTTTTGAATGTTAGTCAATTTTGAAATTGAAGAAAATTTTATTTTGTACATTTTGGCAGATCTCTTCTAGAAATTTAAGCAGCAGCACTCTTCTCCTTATGATCATTGAATTGTTCTTCAGCTGTTGCTAAACCTTTTGAATATTAGTCAATTTTGTATTTGAACCAAATTTTATAATGTACTTTTTTCATTTGGCGATCAAACCCAAAAAAACTAAGTTTACCTGTTGAAAAGCGTTAGACTTCTGTCAAACTATTCGTTTTTTGGCAATATTATCCTCAAAATTGCCATGACAGTGCTAAGAGCGTTATTGCCATATGCGTTTGATGCATAATTTTGGATTTGAACAAAATTTTATTTTGTATTTTTTAAGGGCCTCTTCTCGAAATTTGAGTAGAAACACTCTTGGGCTTATGATCAATACCTTTTGAATGTTAGTCAATTTTGTATTTTTTTATTTTGTACATTTTAGAGGACGTCTTCTGGAAATTTCAGCAGCAACGCTCATATGCTTATGATCAAACATTGAGCTGACCTTCAGTTTTTGATAAAGATCATTTCGTTCTTGCTTCTTAAAAATCGTACCATATAACGAATACATCCCTAGATATATGCAAGTTCCCCAATCGGTCTCAGTCGATAAAATATAATTTTGAAATATGACTGAACGTCTGAACAAGCTGAAGCTAGCTTCAAGTTCATATTAGATTGTAACCTCAAATATTTGAGCCAAAAAATTTGAAAAAAATTATTTATTCCATTTTTTAGGTAAATCCGATTTAAAATTGACATATGAAGCAATTTGACAGTTTCATATATATGACATCAAAAATTTGACAAAAAAAACTTGACTCTTAGGCTCGTTCCTACGATCGTCAGTAACGTTCTATCTGAAACTTTAACTGACAGATGCTCATACGAAACTGTAAGTTAAAGTTCTGGTTAAATTTTAACTGAAGCTCGTAGCCCTTGGTCTGATAGGTAAAATTGATTTGGTCAAATAGTTGCAAATTGCCTTAAAAAAAAATTGACAAACTTAGAAAAAGTTCCAGTTAAAACGTAACTAAACGTCGTAAACAGCCTTTCATCTTGTATGTTGTGATACTGAATGCAATTCTGTCAAATATTTGATAGCAACAACAACATTTCAATCAAATTTTCCAGTCACATTTGGCCTTGTCAAATAGTGTCAAAACTCAATCGCAAAAACAGCCCTTCATCTCGTATGTTGTGATACTGAATGCCATTCTATCAAATATTTGACGAAAACAAAAAATTCCATTCAAATGTTCCTGCCAAACCCAGCCTTGTCAAATAGTGTCAAAATTGGTAATAATTGGTGAAACAAAAATTTGACGATTACACTGCATTTGACTGAATTTGCCAACTGAAATAGTCAAATATTTGACAGAACTATGCATAGCTACAAATCGAAATAACATGCCACTGTAGTCATACTAAACCCACCAACAGGTGAAAATATGCATAGGTAGGTCTCTAAGCCTAACACATGGAATCCGTCTGAATCGCTCTAAGTAAAACCAGGTATCGAATACAGGTAAAAAGAAATCATCTCGACAAAATAGCCTCCATATTTTATAAAAATTTTCGTCGTTTTTTTATTTAATTCCATTACCATAAAAAACTGGTACATTTCATTTGAACCGCAAAAGTGTCATGTTACGAAGATTTATGTCGAATCTTTTTGTTCACGGTTTTGTTTTTTATTATATTTTGTTTGATCACGCCCAAAAAATTGTGGCCATTGCCACGGACATACGTGTTATACCACCATCCACACTCAGTTTAAGGTGTGCTTTTTTTTACCTGAGACCTTACGTATAGAGTTGAAATTTCTATAGCTGGTCAATTGTAGGTAAGAAGACCGCGTGGACTGAGAAGCAGCACACAAAACATGACATTAAGAGATTCGCATATGTAACTGATGTCCGAAACGGAAATGAGGTGTTAAGTAGGAATAAGACGATGTGAAAATTGAAAATAAAATCGAAGAGACAAATTGATTTCAATTATTGGAACATTTGAATAGCCCCCACAATAATAAAATAAATAAAGAAGATATTCCTAGTGCATTAATAATCTTGCCCTTATGGTGAGGCATTCTTGAATTTGGTTCTTGTTTTGTCATTTTAGAAGATTCTCGGGGGTATGTATGGCCGTAGTTCAAGGCTTTATTTCACAAGGATCTGGAAATGGAACCAAACTATTTCGGAGTAGATTCCCCGGGCAAACGTACTCAACTTATAGTCATACACCTAAAAAGCCATCTCCTAAGATACGAAGAATTTTCGCTTAGCTATGGCCTTCTCTAGGCTCTATTTGAAAATGGTTGGACCCCGAAAAAAGCAATATGTCTTCTCAGTTTTGGGGGGGTCCTCCCCCCGAAAAGTGTTTTATTATTTCGAGGCGGACAAGAAAAGATTTAAGAGTTGAGAAACTTGTTAAAGCCTTGTATGTTTGGCATGTCCGAAATGTTTCTTTCGGCTCCGAATATGCGATAGTGTGAGTTTATACTTTTGTCGAATTTTACCACATGTAGTGTGTAGTCTCATGTGTTATGTATGTCGCCCTGTATAGTACGGTTGTTGGTTAATTCGTTTCGTTCACACTCCAAACTATACAACAAATCCTCTATACGACTATCTTCGGGGTGTATGGTGGATATGGGACCCCGTGTGATCTGTACCATAAGTCACATACGAGATAAAATCGAATAAAAAACCTTTTTGACATTGGAATGTTTCTTTCGTACTTTTAGGCTTTTCTCTTCCTTTTCTTTGGTTGCCTGGTATTCTGTTTTGCTCCTTTTGGGAATACTTCACGATTGTGATACGGGAGTTTCTATCAAAGTGGCAATATCTTGAAAGGAAATTTTTTCCGTTTTTTTGTCATTGGTAGAGCCGTAGAGAAAAAGAGTGTCATCTAATTTATAGTGGGGTCCAGATCAAGGTCGAAAAGTTAATCTTTTCACCTGATTTAACTTTTAGCTATCTTCGAGGGTCTGTTTTATCCTATTCACTTTAACAGGGGTTTCTTTTCAATGAATAGCTTTCCAAATTCAATTACTTTTGCTTGTATTTGATTCTATGTCAAATATTTGACTTTTTGAAAAAAATTAGGGTCTGTTTCAAAAGTTTACGTTTTTTTAACAAAACCTAAGCTAAACCGTCTAAATAATCAACTTAAGGATTTAACTGCCAAAGTGGATTTGGGCTGTTCGCCATTGATGATAAAATCTTCGTCACGTATTCATGCAAGTTCTCTTGGAAATTCCCTAGAAAAAACTATTCGCCAAATTTACAGCAGACAAATTTGACAAATGTTCAAATGGCTATTTCGTGGACTTCGTCAGCTGCCATGAAACCAGCCAAACAGACATTAAACACAAACTACAAACAGAATTAAATTGAATTAAGACATGCATTTATTCCTGACGTTATAAACAGTTCTAACTGGACGTTAACGCAAGCAAATCTAACAATTAAAATTAGTCTATCAGTCCATGGCGTAGCTAGATTTGATTGGGGGCAAGAATATATTTTTAATATTAACCTAACCGAAAAAATTTGTGACAAATTCAATGCTTTTTAACTGAATTCGAATTTTTGAAGTTACACTAAGCGATATTAATCCAGGTTTTTCTTAAGACTATAATTGCTTCATTTTGGAAGGTTTTAGTACGCCACTCCTGACGATGTAATCGTTCTATTTTTTTTTTCAACTGAATTTCTTGGCAATTTTTTACCTAGAATAAAATAAAATCGGAAAATGTTTGACTTAATTTTTTATAAAGTTCTTGTGGTCTTTTGTAGGTTTCATACTATTTAAAAAAAGCTAGTTCGACTTAAAAAAAAATTTGAATAGATGTCAAATATTTGCTAGGTTTTAATCCAATTAAGTAAAATCAGCAATCTTTTTCACTTGTCTCAAATTTCGATAGAGATAATTATTTTAACAGATGTTTTTTCAAATGTGACAAGCTACAATAGAGTAAAATATTTCGTAGTGAAGATTTCTAAAATAAAAATGAAACAAAAACGTTTGACTCATTTTTACTTTATTAAGTTTTTGTAGGCACTTTTCAAATTATTTAAAAAAGCTAGTTCGACTTTAAACGAAATTTGAATAGGTTTTTTGTCCAATAAATTTTTTTAGGTCAAATATTTGCGTTTAATCCAATACAGCGTTTAAAAATTTTCAAATTATCGAAAAATTAACTATTTTAACAAATATTTCTTCAAATGTGTAAAACTACAATAGTGTAAAATATTACGTAGTGAATATTTCTAAAATAAAACTGAAAAATATTTTGAAATTAGACTCAGTAGACAAGTAATAGAAGAAAAAAGTTTAGGGATGCTGGTGTAGGTAGTATGGATACACAAAACAAAAATGTCCGTAAAAGGGAGTTGTATAAATTTTCACTAATTTTGTCACATCTAATAGTTGTCGAGACATCGAATTAATTTTACATCTGGAAGATTGGTATATACTTGCCTATAAATAATTTTCCTGATGTTTCAACATTCAACTCCTAAGAATGCGTTAAGCAGTTTCATGAATTTCGACATATATTTTAGGTTTAATGAGATACCGAATTTGCTTTAACTTTTAAGGGATTTAATTATAATCGCCTAAGAACTAATGGAAACATTTTTTTGATATTAAACCCGCATGGAGATTGAAGTCGGTTGTGTCAGTTTTCACGAATTCCGACAAATCTTTGGGATATCGAGTTCGTTTCACTTTATTGACTCTAATAAACAATAGACTCAAAATTAATTTGTGGATTTTGCGATATACAACGCGTAAGGAGGCGTAAGATGGTAAAATACGTTGTTACGAATTCCGACATATCTTCTAGATCTGATGAGATATCGGATTGTTTTTTTTTTACTTTAACATGGTTTCTATCAAAACTTTTTTGGTATAACCGATAAGAAATTGTTTTTATTTTTTACCCCATACCTATATTGTTATTGAAATTGAAAAAGTCACTAAATATAACATCTGTAAGCAGTCTGAGAGACACTTTATTATTTTTTGGGGTAGATTTGATTTTTTGGGCACATTTAATTTTTTATTTATGAGTTCAACATTGGTGCCAAATATGACAAATTGACATTTCTAACATAAAATTACCGATAAAAGTTTAATTTCTGTCTAATGTAGTCAGATATTTAACAGACCCAAAAACAGTCCAACACAAGCTCAATTTTTACCAAAGGACGATTCATTTATTATTCATATTTTTAATTTATGAGAGCTACCTACATTGATTTAAATTATTTGTAAACAAAAATTAATATCACAGTGAAAACAATTTCAATTACATACATAATATAAAAATAATAAATAAGCTCATACCTGCACTATGTTAAGGGTTAACACGTAATAAAATTATTAACTTATTTAATTATTTTTTCATCGCTAAATTAGTGAAGCATGAAACATGTAGGTTCTGCTGTGAAAAAATATTGTTTTTTTTTTTGTAATTACCCTTAGTACTAAATGAAACCCCCACTTTCATCCCCTAGTTTCCGCTTCGAACATTGATAGCGTATAATGAAAATATGAACGTTGTGAACTGGAATTTTATTCGGGCTTTTTTTCACTGTTTTTATTTCACCCAGCACATTAAAATGGCAAATAGAGCGAGTAATTTTTTTTCCGTTGCTTTTATTCTCACTCCCCGTCCACCGCGTTGTTATGGAACATTCGCTTACCACCACCCGAAAAATAATTATAATTCATATATAACCTACACAAACAGAAAAATATCGCAAACAAACAAACAAAATGCCATATAATGTGTGAAAACTGAAAATGTTTCGAAAACATTTTCCTCTCGAATATGTTGAATAATTTTTGAGATATGTTTTCATTGTATCTACAGATGAATATAGCGGACTGGGAGTGTGTTTGGGGCTTTAACAGCCCCGGGTTTATACTGTACGAGTATTTAAACCATACGTTCTCGTGTAAACACATTTAAGTCCTAACTGTAAATAAATTTACAAAACGCAATTTTGTGTTAAATTTGCAAACAAATTGCTGTCGGTCGGACCATGTTTGTATGGCTATGCGCTTACAATTGGTTGTTTGTTTGCTCCTTTAAAACATATATTTCGAAAATATTCCCGAAATTATGTCAATTTAATGAAAGAAATAAAAATTCCTTAAATCCGACTATAGACAGGATTGAGCCCTATCAAAATACGTACGGACTAAAGCGGAGTGTTAAGTGAAATCAGTTCATATGAGGGGGTTGCACTGTACGAAGACGAAAGATTTGTGTAGTGTAGAAAGGCGACAAAATGAACTCCTTTTCAGTTTTGGTGCAGAGAGTTGATTTTCGTTGCAGAATTTATTGATATAAATATGGACGTGTGTGTGTATGGTTCTACTATGGCGAGTATGGCAGCAGAACATATATAAATGTGGCTATGGTGTGCTATGTTTTGGTTGCAGTATTGGATACCAGTCGAGATATATGTCTGTTTTACCAGGAGCAATAAACTACGAGCACCATCCCTTGTTGAAATATATTGTTGCGCATAAACTAGTTCGGAGCGTAGGGCATGGGTTCATCGGGTGGGTATTCAACCCTTGCACAAAAGGTTATAATAAATATCTTAAACAACAATAATAGTGTTATGAACAATAGAAAATATACTGAGATTTAAGTTTCATGTTTGGTAGTTCTATAGGTGAAATGTGTAGGAAGAGTAAAAGTTGTATTGAAATTCATTAGTACTCATGTAACACTTGAAATCATGAACCAGACGAAAAAAATAGTCAGTTTTCCTGTTCGTTTTCAGAAATAAAGGAAACTGTGAATATTTTACTGATTGTTACTTTGTATTGAATAAAATAATTGATATACCAATAACGAGGCAAAATGAAAAAATTATTACTCGCTAAAATCTAAATTGTAAGCTTTCCAGAAAAACAAAAGAATCGCAAGTGAATCACTAGCGATTCAGCTAGGTGAAGTATGTGGCTGGTTTGCATAAATATACAGATGGAATAATCTAGGTCGTCGTAGATATAGTGCACTGCATTTACAACTCATTTGTAACAATTTAATTTGCCTGTCCAAAATTCAATCTCAAATTCAATTCATTTTAGGCTGTAGTCATTTTTTTTTCACAAATTGAATTCTCTATACAAAATGCTGTTAGACTTACCTGCAGTGAATATTAACCGAATTTTTTGGTATGTGATAAATAAACAGTTTGGTATTTCGTTTCACATTTCACCACCTTATTCACTGTCACATATTTGAAATAAAATTGTCAAATTTTGTGTTCGGAATGCATCTTCTCATGCTTATCTCTATATTCCATTGCTCAAAATAAATTAAACTAAAAATAAATAAAAATTTAGGCATCATAGCCAGCTGCCAAATTTTTAAAGGTCGAACAAATGTCCGGAGTGATGTAAATGCTGTTTGAGATTTTGAAATTTAGTTGCCTATATTTGGCGATGTACCTGATCTATTATATGTAAAATGATGTTTTTAAGATTGAGAAAAATTAAGTTTTAAGTGAAGAATATCAAACAAGGACGAACTGTCAATTCTGAGCTTCACAAACAAGTAACTAAAATGATTTACTTACATCTATCAAAACAGAACGTAAATGATTCAAATAAGCATCATATGTGATATTCTTTGTCACTTCACTTAGGTGAATCGATATTAATTTATTTCCAATACCTACTCTTGGCTTACTGCTATGATTGTAAATTTTTTTGTTGGTTATGTAGATCGTTTTGGTTTTTTTTCTATGACCGTATCACAGATTTTAAATTAATAAAATCGAGTCTATCGTTGTTAAATCCTAAGCTGTAAGGCTGTTTTGAATAATAGGCGTATAAAATCTTCTGATATGTCAGATGACGAAACAGCTCCTGTGAAACTAGTCCACACAGGTTAAAAATTGCCCCTCTAGTAAGGGTTGTTCAACTGTCAAGTCCTCAATGGTAGTAGTTATTTGAAAATATAAAGTACATGTAGTATTTAGATTTTATTACAGAAGCTGCACTTATTTTTCCCCATTCAACAGTGAGAAAGAATTGAGTAAAATTCTAAAAACGCTTTTTGAAATCTCGATGAAAAGGTCACAAAAGGTTGGTTTTCGTTTTTTAAACTTATGTATTTTATTTTTATTTTCAATGGACAATCCACAAAAAATAAATATATTTAATACGAATGTAATAACATCTTTTATCTATCAACCCGAGGCCAAATTTGCTGAGATTCTTCCGCAATGGAATATCTCCATTACATCATATGTTGAGTTATGCTATTTGATCATCAATAAAAGCAATGAAAACCCCAAAACGTAAGAGATTACTGAAATTATTTAAATTCTTCTCTCATCTTGAGGAGGTGGGTAAATATTTGAATAGAACAATCATATTATAGATTTATGAAAGAAGAATTTAAAAAAAAAAATCCACTGAATTTATTATTTGCTTGTGCTATCCAATACTATAATACTGCAGGCTATTCTTAAGGCCACATTAACATTGCAGAAAATTTAAAAAAATCATAATATCTTGTTTATCTTAAATTGCTGTCGATTTAAAATTTATTTTAGTCGATATTTCATTTGAAACTTTATACGAACTCGAT
Organism: Beris chalybata; assembly: GCA_949128065.1. Lineage (NCBI taxonomy): Eukaryota > Metazoa > Arthropoda > Insecta > Diptera > Stratiomyidae > Beris > Beris chalybata. The sequence continues at coordinate 140,536,000 of OX421894.1, forward strand.
TAAAATTCAACAAATTTTTCGTTTTATATGAATTGGGCATTAAAATCGATACACCAGAGAAATTGCATGACGTGAAATCATAACAATTCGTTCATTAATAAATTTAACATAATATGTAAAATTAATTTAAAAATTAATTAAGATATTGTTAATTACCGCGTTAGCGTAATAGTTAGTATGATTGGTAATTCCACGGTTCTATCATTAGCATACTTTGTACGCACGCATTTAATATTACACGCACTGTGCTCATCAACTCTTCCCATCTCTATACCACCCCGTAGCCCGTAACACCAACGGATACCGAGTACCTCTCTCTAATTGTTAAGTGCGAACTTTGCACCTCGTTTTAATTAACCGAAACTCGTGTCCTCATGCAATGCGGCTAAAGCAAATGTACAAAAAAAAATTAGTCTTGTTCGTATATTGGCAATCCTATTGTATGAGCATCTACCAGAACACTACTCGTATGTTTAACCGGGGACTCGGTATGATACATACGACATACAGTCCGTGTAGACTTGCGGCTATAAATTACCAACATTTCACATAAATCACTTTCAAGTCCGCATTTCTTCTTATTATTTAGCCATCGAGACATACGAGTACACTGACCATTGCAGTATTATGATACGATTTTATACTTGGGGTCTTACGTATATTAAACAGAAAAAAACGTAGTGTGTACGAAATTTGCACTTTTCGTATTCTGGTGTATGGAGGGTGTCTGAATTCTGAGCTCTTCATAGTTCTTTTCTGCATTAAGGTATACTACACACATATGGCGGCCCAAAAACATATTTGCATTTATGGAACTTCTTTCTCGAAGACCTTTTTGCCCGCTTCTCTCGTCCGGAATGAACATACTCTACCGTATACCACCGTCACTAATACCATAACTTGAATATTCCATAAGACTTGTCTCGTATGCCGGTAAAATTAAATTCGAAATTTATGGACACAGATTTTCGTTTCAAACTTATATGTGGAAAATTAAAAAGACATAAAAAAATAAAAGATTTTGTATTTTGGTCTTTTGAATGTCAGTCAGTTGGTAAACTGGGACAGTCCAGACAATGTGGAACTAATTACAAAGGTGGTAGGCATTTGAATTGCTAGTAATGATTCAGATACCTATGTAGAATTTCTATCATTGTTAATATTTGTTCATGGTGTTTACCTGATAAAGGCTGTACAATTTTGATCTTTTTTGAATTCAAAGTAGAAATCAACAATTTCAACTAAATTTGATTCAGAGTAGAGTAGACATTTGTTCAATAGAACAAGTTAGTTCTGATTGCTTTCAGAATATCTAATAAGATATACAACAATATTCGAACAATTTTGATTGCTATAAGGTAATCTTGCAATGATCGAATTTTGCCCAACCACCTCAGACGCCTGCTTGCAAGCGTTTAACACTCACACAAAATGTGGGTGATTTCCCTAGTCTTCCGCCTCTCCAACCTTGGTCAGGATGCCCTAACGTTTACTGTTTACAACTAAACACAATTTCACTATTGCACTTCACTATATTATATAAAAATGTCACTTCAAAGTGAACTTTGTGATAAGTAGGTAATACTATTTTTCTGGAAATCGCAACATTTTTTGTCCGTCGGTCCGGATTTAATCTATCGATCTCTGGATGACTTTAACAAAAATGTTGTACTGAACCTGAATTATAAAATAGTGGAGCAAAATTATACTTTAATAAAAAATTAAAAAATTATACTTTATCTCATTTTATATGATGCAGACAAGTGCCTCTTTCTAGGGGAACCCTTGTTTAGCAGTTAAATAAATTAAACGATTTGGAAGCCTCGAAGCTTACAATTTCTATGAGATAAGTTACGAGTAAGTTTAAAAATGGGTCAGAGTAATTTAACTAGATCCTTTAAGCGATAACTTTTTAGGTGAAGTCTGTGCCGGGGATGAGAGGCAAAGCAGTCTTTTGCAGAGACAATGTCTTAGACTTCTTGGTTTTCCCTCTACAATGGCGCGACAGTCCAACCTGGCCTTGGCATATTCGATAAAATTTTTTTGATCGAATTTGGGTCATTACGGTAGACACTTCATGCTTCATCCTATTTTTCTATTCTCTCGAAGAGACTCAACATATTTCTTTTACGTTATTACTTAGTATTTTCCATTATCTTCTCCACAGACCTTTCCTTCCGAGCCTTGTAATACATCACTACCTGAAACCATCAAAGCGCTCTAAAAACAGAAAGACGTTCAAATTTATTTTAATTTTCGTAGATAATTGACTTGAGATTTGACATCTATTTTGAACGAACCTCACTCAGGTTTACCTTAACTTAATGACCCGCGATTCGACCAACCGAACCGTAAACCACTCGAATTTTCTTCATCCAGATGATGAATAATCGTCAAGTAGTTGAGTACGATTCATTACCAATTCTTAAACGGTTCATCATATGAAAAAAACTCTACGCCAAAAGACAATAAGTGAAAACAAAAGTCTGCACGTACATTCTTGCAGAAATATAAAGCTTAAGTTATGATCTATCCAAATCTAGAAAGTTGAGGACATTTCTAGGAATGAACTCCTTTTGTCATCCATTAGCGACTTTTTTGCGATGCATATCAATGAACCGTTTACTGTATAGATCAGCGACTCGTTTTTAATTCGCTATTACGATGCGCTGACGAAGTGCAGTATTTTTTCCAGATAAACCTTTTCAGATAGGTACACGCAATACAACAATAGGGTAATAGACCGCAGTCGATATGTTACCGGTAAATTTTTTTCTTTTGTAAGCAAGGTTCTGAAACCATCCTCCTTTGCTACTTTCAAATTAGACTAACCCATTTCTTAACCGAATTTCGTAATTCCAATCTTTTCTTCCAATTCAACTTTCATATAAGACTCATACCACTCATAATCTGATCGGTAAGACCACAATCTCACCACTCTTCCACTAACTCTCACCTGAGATATCGTCTTGCTTCTAATAAGCACCTTGAGTTGTTTCTGATAAAAGACTTGATGCCGCTCTTTTCGGTTCGAATCTTCAATTCAAATTGAACGTGACCTGAGCTAAAACTGGCGGCGCCTAAACACCTTTAAAAAAAGAACTTCCTACAGGTGAAAAAAACTACACTCATGCACACCATATGTATGACACACACATGAGAAGAAGTCATCGCGCATATCATCGCATCATCGTAGAGGTGTACTCCCAAAAATTAGCTTACCATCAGCCGGGCATGGTAGGCAATTATTACGTGTTGGTCTACCTGGTCTCTACCTGGTCTACAGGTTATTGTAACTTGCATGCCGCTGAATGATAATAGGGTGCGAGACGTACGAGGCCCAGCCGTTAATGGCAGAAATAGTTTTCAATGGCGGTTATGGTTCCTCTATAGATCGGCCATGTAGGCCATAAATTATATGGGAATGGATGGGCCAGAAATTCTGGTAGGCAGTTAGGGCTTTGCGTTCGACGTTTCAGGGGGATTCTTTCAGTTTTGACGGTGCCAAGAATTGCGTAAGAAGCGTCGAAATCGACTCTAACGCCGGTAGTTTTCAGTATAGTATTCAGAGTGACCGTAAGACCCGATTTGACCTACTAAAAAGATCTCCGATTGGGGCACTCCCCCGCCGGGGGTAATTGCCCAAAAAATTACCAACTACCCAGTTTACGTGATAGTGATAAATAAATCGTCTTACGAAACTCTTTTCATGACGGAGGCCGGTATGGAAAATATACGTGTACAACTCTACCGCAAAACTTCTCACCATTAATCTCGAGGTGATAATTAACAAACAGGCGAGAAAGGAACGGCAGCGCAACGCGGATTAATGTATGAATGATTTTAATTGCACTTGTAATTTGCAATTGTTGAGTTCTAGAGTGGCTATGATTGAATATGTGTGTGGAACGTGTTTCTGATGCATTTCACAGTGCATTCTGCAGGCGTGAATCGTACCCGAAGGCCCCAGAGTCCGGGTAATCGTCGCAATCGTATGAATTGCAAACTATCTTGTCCTGGGTTGTTTACTTTGCTAATGCATGAACTCACTGCCTACTGCACCGTGTGTGTTTGTACAATTCATGCGAGTGCGCTAGTCCGTTCACGAGAAGTTTATTCGATTTTAAGTGGTCATCAGGTACGAGTTTAAGTACCTACAATTTTACTTTATATATTTCTCGGTGTGTAGTGTGTGCTACGTGCTATTTCTAATTTGTGCGCGCCCAGTTTACTTTATGGTGGACGACAGCTCAACTTTTCTTTATTTTCATCGTAAGTTTTCTTGCGATCAGCTTCAACTCCTCCTCAGAGGTACCTTATACTTGTGCAGTTAATAAGCCGCGTGTATACTGGCCTGCCACTGTCGAGAGTGCAATTCTGCAAAAGTTATAAGTTTAGTGTGGACTTGATCTCTTTTGTTATGGCGCGGGCTGAACTAAATACCGATTACCTTTTGTATGAGTTTCCGGATAAGATTAATTACTTCGATGAAATTTTAATGAAAAATGTTTTCTTTCTCGATGGACTGTGCGATTTGTGTGCGCCTTTTTTTTCGATTTTCTTTCGAAAAGGTTAAATCTTGAGAAGTGAGAAGTGAAGATTTTTAAAATAGCTTTTAGTACGAAATTGTGGCTACTTTCTAAGCGTTTTCTTAAATTTCTTAAACAAATTTATAAATCGAAACAGAAAAAAATTCCGGTTAAAAAAAATTCGAAAAATGAATTTGCCGACGGCTTAAAATACTCATGGCTGCAAAATGTGAAGAGTTTTAAAAATGGAACATTTGTTGAATTGACGACTAAAGGCAAAATTTTACTTGCATTTAATCACAATTTAATAAAAATGTAATTATTAATATTTAATTTAAATTGCATAAGCTTATTGAAAATTATGTTAGCTGCTTGCCTAAGCTACTGACTAATTCTCCTAGCCACCAATTTGGTCAATGAAAAATACACAGTGCTTGCATATCAGAAAAAAAAATTTATAAATGTTCACTAAAGGTGAGAAAAATCGAATTTGGGATTAAGCCCCATTTTTTGTCGGTTTATATATGAATTGCACATGCATGCCACAATGTAGTTGCATACGAGAGCCACCTTGTAGTTACTTACGGACGATATATGATTTACTTACGGTTAAAAAAATAGAACTCTCAACAAGGTGAATCGTTTGTGATTCACTTGCGATGCTTTCGCTTTACTGAGCCTTTGATTTACTTTGCCTTAATTTCTTTAATTTACGTTGCTAATTATGAAGTAGGTACAATGGGCCTCAGTTGGTTATCTTTTGTAAATGTGCTGCTATAATTCAAGCAATAATTTAAATTTTTACGATTAAATCTGAAAGAATCTATGACGTTCGGGAACTTCCACAGATTTTTCACTAAACTTTCATGGAACTTTCGAATAATTATTGCCCGATTTAACAGTGGTAGCTTAAGCTTAGGCTTGAAGCTAGAATAGGTAGCTTAAGCTATGGATTCGTTTCGACTGATTTCACTGTTTTTTGTATCGTGCGGCTTAGCTAAACCAAGCACAATGCGTAGTAGCGTTTCATTTGGCAGCCTACTGTAACCTTTTGTAATGGATTTGCGTACATTCAATATTTCTTATGTAGTGGAGTAGCTACACGGCTATATTTTTTTAATTACATAGTCTTGAATACAGAAAAAATTACAAGTTTGACAGTTCGTAGGATTATTTTATTACGGAGCTTAAGCTCGCAAAATTGATGGCTTAAGCTAAGCTAGCGCTTGTCTTAGCTTAAGACTTAAGCCATTACTGTGAAATCGAAGATGTTCCTAAGCCCAAGTTTAAGCTCCACACAGAGCTTAAGCTACAACTGTGAAATCGGGCATATTTCTATCAGAAGATACGATTTTAAATTTTAATATGATTATCTGTAGAAGAGAGTAGGTACTGTGATCACTTAAAAAAAAGCCTACCCTGCCAAATTTTATTTTCACTGTAGAGGGCTCTCACCTCGGACCTATGTATGAAAAATTTCACCCTTGAGGATTTATTGTAAATCGTTTGTGCCGGAAAGTTGAAACTCGAAATGTATTTATATAGCGACACAGTAGACATGTTATTTGCGAAAGATGAATAACATATGTAGCGATGTATGGGGGTGGGTAAAACAAAGTGTTTGGTAACGGCAAATCTTGAACTTCATACAAGGTGAATCGTATAGGTTATTGTTTTTATTCATTGGAACAGTGGCGTACGGTTGTGGAAGATTGTGTTATTTTCGAAACAGTGGCGTACGGGTATGGAAGATAAGCAAATGTTTATACTTATGTCTCTCAAACGGAAAACGGTACAGAATTGAAATTCGGAGAATTCGAAAGGAAAGTTTTAAAAATTTTTTTTAGGGCGACGGTGTGGTTCAAATTTTCAGAATACTTCTAACATTAAACATTAAAATTTTGACACAAGGTGTAGTATGTCGAATCTTATCCAGTGCAAAATTTAGTAGGGGAGCAGGAGATTGTATAATTATAATCTAATTACATTATACCTTTGTGGTGCGGAAACAACTTTTGCTGTATGTATTTCAATATCCCCAAAATTTGAAATTTTAATTTTGAATGTTCTAGATTTGCTAGGCGAGTATTCAAAAAATATTTTTTTAAGCGAAATTGTCGTAATTAAAGCGTTAACCGTGTCTTTGTGCCATCACAGCGAAAATAATTGAAACTTTAAGGTGAATCGCTTGTAATTCACCTGCGAAATTAACTAAAAAAATGTGATTATTTTAAGTGAAATTTCGGAGTGCAGTTGTAGGTGACTTGCGGCTGTCAGTTGCAAAAAAAAATCTTGGCTAATTTCTTTAACAGTCCCTGTGACGTTCCCAATCAGGCCCGAATTTCTATCCAAAAGATAATGAAATTTCGCACTTGATATTGTCAAATTTTGGTCTTAAATTTCGGAGACCGAAAATTAATTATTTGATTTTCTTTTTTTTTTAATATAATTTTTGATATATATAAAGCTATTATCTAAAGAATAACATACCAAAGTTATGAGAATGACATTATTGTCGTAAATAATAAGTACTTTCTGAATTTAGCATATCTACTATAGTTGATACATACCTGGAAAGAAAAGGAAAAAGAATTATTGAATTGCCACATTTTAAATAAAAAAAAAAAAATAATAAAAATTAAAATCACAATCAATCAAAAAAATTTCTCCCTACTGAAATACCATTGCATTGCAGCAGTAACTAGGGGAAGGAAGAGATTCAGGAATAAGTTTGAACGTTGTTGAGTTTCCAAGCTTTATAAAATAGCTAAATTTGTACATACATTTTTTTTTAAACATTCTCGCGATATGGGGACTTTGTTCGGAAGAAAGAGATTTACCGGAATGATTGTTAGCCGAGACACAAAAGCAGCTAAATAGCAGCTATATTTTGCACATTGGACAGACCCCAGATAGTACGCATCTAAATTGTATTTAATCTAATTCTTTATTGGAACCGATCATTATTCTGGCTAGTTCTATTCAAAACGAAAGTAACCCACTGTAGTATGATATACGAAAAACTTTCATTGGAAATCACATTTTTATAACTACACAGTTTTTAAAAAAAAATTAATTTTCAATCCAATTTTTACTTGAAATTTCTAATATATTAATTTTTTTCTAGTAAAAGTACACATTTCAATCACTTTTACACGAAATTACTTGTATTAGAAAATTGAAGCCTTTGGTGGAATAAGGGGTCAACTCGTTTTTGAAAAATATGAAAGAGCTTGACTTTTCTGACCTCTAACTGCTTTCGGAGAAAATTCAGCTGATGCAGTTAGCACCTTATGATTTAATATTATCCTTAATAATTTTAATAAAATCATAAAAAAATTCCGTAAAATAATTTTAATCCAATAAGGGTTCAGATAAATCAAATTGCGTATGTTGTTGGAAAAACGAGTTCACCCCTTATTCCACCAAGGGCTTCAATTATTAATGTACTTTTCAACTTATCTGTACAATTTACATAAAAAATTTCAAAAAGTTACACAACATTTATGTAAAATTCACTATATGGCATATTTGCGTACTATTCAAAAGATGTAAAATTCAAAGGATTATTTTACTGTGTATATTAAACTTGTTTATCCGTTTTTAATATTAATTATAGTATTAAATACATAAAACATATTTTTGAAATACTTTTACATTTCTGTTGAAACAATTGTACATAATTAAGATTACGTTTTACAATTTTATTGTAATAATATTGTACTTTCTGATATCAACTGTTTCATCGAAAGCCGCCTTCCTGATCATAAAATAATAATAATAATAATATTCTATAGGTAAAAAAAATTAAAAAAAAAATAAATTTCCACTAGTAGATTAGAATGTTTCTACCAGAAATTTCCTTTTGTATTTCATCCAAGCTATAATTTTCGTTTCCCCTTTTGAAAGTAGCGCTGGAGACAATCACATATCTACCATATTAACAATAACAAAAAGTAGCGTAACATGTTATAAAAAAAATGTGGAAATAATCTAAGGTAAGTGGGAAGTGACAGACAAAGCGGTATCCTATAATATACATAATTAAGATTGCATTTTAAAATTTATTGTATGTTAAATTGGAATTAAATGGAAAGGATGCCAAATTTAGTTTTGATCTAAAAATTATGAAATTTATCAGAAGTGTGTTTAAATTTTGGAATTTATGGAACCAATCCAGAAGAAATTTATGTTCTTAACTTAATAATATCAAACTGAAATTTATTGCACCAATTAACTTGATAAGAAACTGAATATATGTTTTTTTTTTACTTTTGAAAAATGCAAATTGAAATTATCATATTTATGCATTAATGTTTAACCGAATAAGAATGGTGCGCATTAGTGAGGTACTCTAGATTTTTTTGGTGGTTTGGTATTAAATTATGTTTGTTGATTCTTTGGGTAAAAATTTGCATTATTATTTTTTAATAATAAAGTTTTTCTTTTATTTTATAGAATAGAAAATCTGTGATAGACATAAAGAAATTTTTTATTTTAAAGAATAGAAAATCTGTGATAGACCTACAATTTTCTATAGAAAGTTGAAGCATTTATTAAACATGAAGTGTAGCTCGCATACAACGAAGCAGTAAGTGTCCGAACTTTTTCCAGAGCCATTGTAAATTAATACCGAATGTTATCATTAGTGTAATGTCAGAAAATCAAAGCAAATGTATAATCGCCAATTTCTTCCTATTTGTTCGTGTTAGTATTGCAAGGAGTAAAGATACTATTGACATGATTGTTTAAAGAATCGAATTTTTAGGATATCAAAACTACCAAGTTTTTTTTACGGTCATCGTTATAACTTAGGGGTTAAGATTTAATGCCATTGCAGAGCTAGAACGACGTAGGTTGGGGTTAAAGTGGTATGGTAGAGGATGTATGGCTGTGAAACGGGAGGGAAGCATCTGAAGTATCGATCATGTGTACTATCTTAAGTGCTGAGCCATATGGGACCACTTGATTAATGTTGGTATAAATTCGGGAATTATTTAAATTCATCACCCGTTTATCCCTAATATTGTCTGCTGCAAACCATACGATTATCACCCTATTTGTTTTGATTCCATTCCGTCCCCTATCCTAATTTTGGCCAATCCTTTCGAACAATAAAAATTCCAACCGTCTAATCCCGAATTTTTTATCCACTTTTCAACCCCTTTCCTCGATGACCAAACCCACTCCAAGTCCCTCCATCATATCCGCATCAAGTTTGTCTATTTGACCCAAATTTTTCGACCCCTCTTGAGCAACCGTAATGAAAAGTCCTTTCGTGCAATTTCAAAAAGACATTATCACGCCCTTAATTGAAGTTTAATAAACTTGAAAATTTTCATAAACGCATGTATCATCCGCTCTAACAAACCCCTCGACTCGGGGCTCGACGACTACCCTGGAAGGTTCAACTCAAAAATGCTCCCTTTTACGTTCCGGTACTGTCCGGATGTCGTTATACCGACCATCGCCCTTGAATTTTCATTTCCCATCCGTGTGGCGTGTATTACGCTCGAAGGGTATGCAGGAGCTTGAACTCATTCATGTTTCGAGTCCTATATATGGACAGTGTGTAGCGGGCGCTAGTATAGCTAGTATGCTATAGCGATATTCCGAACATATCGCAATCGTTCGTATATTGCGAATCCTGACCTATCTTCTACCGCTTTGCGACGGAATAAAATCGGGAGAGGTGCGAGATGAACATTACTTTCGAAGATTGTCGTAGCCGTGCAGTTAGCATAGGTATCCCGTAACGAAGATACTTTTGTGCAGGAATTTTTATTTTATGATTTACAGCCCTTAGTATTTCGGGTCGTTGCGTTTATCTAACGTGCCCATAACAACAAGTGGCTTTGAAATAAATAGTGCCAGTGGGGTAGAAATTAGGTTACTAGGAAACGACACAATAGGCTTCATGGCGAGTCTAATTTGTGACTCATTAGCCTATGAACGAACCCATCTCGGTCACTCTTCTTACCGGACTGGACTGGACTGTTCCCAGTCCACCTATGAACAGGTTCTCAACAGGTAGACCAACCGACAAAAATTATGAATATATTCTGGAATTACGCAATGGTTTTGGTATTTTTTTCCGATAATTTATGACCTGGCCATCATAAAGTTAGGGGCCCCTAAATGTTGCTGTATAGATAAGTGCACCATTGTACGATTATCGCTATAAGGCCGCGCGTTTGAAAAGTCGGGCAACAACAGTTACCTTCAAGGTGTGTGATGTGTGGACCACGTATAGTATATTCAGCGTCTTCAGATGCTTCGCGCTTCATATAATGTTACGACATGATTTTCTGTTCCTACAAAGCCTTTCATTAACTGCCCTGGTCAGCTATAGTTTTATTTTTTCGATTTTTTTCCACCATGTGATGATGATGATGAACTCGGAAAACGTTTAGTTTTTTATTCATTTTTTTCGGTTTTTTCGTTATTTTATGGAAAGACAGGGGCGCGCACAACCAACGGTTAGTTCAATTCCTTACTTTTTTATGTTATTTTCTTCTTTTATTCTTTGATATCGTAGGAAAACCTGTTTACCGCACACGTTATCATCTTCCTCTATTCGAGATATAAATTATAAATTTAGTTTCGTTTAGATCGCGTAGATGAACTTATGCTAATCGATACGAAGTTCGATTGGATCTTTTTTTTACCAATAGATACCTAGTCTAACTTGAAAGATAAGAATAACAAAAATTTAAATCTTTTTAGCTTTAATTTAAATGCAGTTAAGGTTTTTAAATGTGGGTGGATACGTAAATTTCGTTTAAAATTTATTAGTTACAGTTGCGCTTTGTTTATTTATTAGCTCATTGATGAGAGATAAACATTTTGTCAGAAATGTTAAGGTGACGTCCAAATTTTTTTAAAAGCCGCTTATCTTCTACACGGATCTAGTTTTGGAATTATATTTTCGCTAATTTATCTGAATATTAATAAATATTTTAATCTTGATAGGTTTGATTGCTGCATTATAAAAGCAAGTCATCAAAAACTGCAATGTGAAAAAAGGTTAAATTAAATCTTTTCTTCATCGTCGATTTAAAACATATTTTAATATTTTCACATAGTATTTTTTAAAATAATAATTTAAATATCTTTGTTAAATATTCTGAACAGTTTGAAACAAAAAATATTTATAAAGTTTTCTTTCAAACACTTTGAATAGAATGCATTCTCGGATGCAGGTCCATGACGCCTTTCAAGTTTATTTGCAGTTTAAGAGAAAATGGGTCTCAAAAATGGGAATTTTTTATCTCACTACAAGCTCGCCTTAAGGGGCTACATCCGAGTAGACAGCGGAAAAAAAATATATGAGTTTTAGGAATTATTGTCTCAAAAATTATTTGCTCGATTTTTTATTCGAAAGTATTAATGTTGAGGTACGCTGAAAAATTTTGTTACCGATCTTTCTGACTTGATAAAAAAAAGTAATTGAGTAAAATAAAATCCTACGTTGCGAAAAAGAAAACCTGAAATATTGTGTCAAATTTTGGAAGCAATCGATCGAGTCGTTTTCCGAATATTTTGGGGACCGTTTCAGAAAAGAATGTTTGAAGATAATCGCATTTGAATGACTCTCTATATAGAGAAGTCACGAAGTCACCATAACTTTCACAATTATTGCAATTTCAATATAAAATTTACACACAATATTCTTAAGACAAACTGTAAGATGAGCGAACATTTTTTGAAAAAAAAAAACAGTTTCTACTCGAATATTTCCCCTAAAATTGATTTTTCTGATTACTCATACACTTGAAGCGGATGCTATATCTCAGTAGACCCAAGAAATATATCGGAATTCGTAAAAATATACACAACCACTTTACACCCACTTGGTTATCGAAAAATTTAGAAAGCGGTTTCTATGCACTTATATTAAAAGCCTAAAGAAACTAAATTAATTTGATTACTCAAAATATCTAAATGATATTACGGAATTCGTGAAATATGGAGAAAATCGTTTTTACGACGGCGGACAGACGAACATATTATTTGTTTGTTATTTTCGGGTTTACCAGTCCTAAAGGCTGGTTTACATGACGAATGCAAACATTTTTTTACTGAGATTGTGAGGGAGCTAACTTATCGAATTTTCAATGGAGTAGAAAACAACCACTGCAAAAAGAGACATTCACACAAATTTCGTCAATATTTTTTGCTGGGTATAATATCTGTACGTTTCACTCGTGACCAATTTCTCGTTAGAGATTTTCCTTCTTCCTCACAATCTCAGTAAAAATTGTTTACATTCGTTATGTGACCAGCCTTATGACGAAAAAACATAAAATTGCAGGGTATTTTCTTGAACCTTCAGGTCTATTTATAAAATAATAAAGTAAAAATGAATGTAGACCACGAAATCATAAGTGGAGCAAATTTCATCATGAAAAAAATGTGTGTGCTCCAACAATAAATCCAACTTTTATCCTACATTACATTCAATACAGTACCATAATTTATTTCACAACAATTTTCTTCCACCGTAATAACTTTTAATTTTCATATAAATTCCATCTATCTGGTCGTAATGTTTCCTTAATGACCGTCCGCTATTTCTTCCAAGGAGCTGCATATCGAAATATTTAAGAAATCTCTGCACAGAGAGATATTACACCCTAATGATTATTTTTTTGTGTATAGTCGACTTCATCTAGGAATTTACTCCTTAAAAGCTTCACGACCTGGGCTACATTATGCACTTATAATAAATTTTCGATAAATTTCAACGACGAAACGTATAAATCAGTGAACGCGTCCCACAATTTCCACGTCTGGCTATACAAAAAGAAAATTATTTAAAACTTCGCTTTTGATAAAAATAAACGCGACAAATGGCAAATGCAAGTTTTTCGAATTTCACTGCCAGATTTTCCGTTTATTTTCTTAATTTTTTCGTTTCTGCATCTTAAGTCTCTAAACTGTACTAGGTCTATCGGACTTTTTCTCTAACTTCCAGTAGAAACACGCTCCACATATCACCAATCTGTTTGTTTATCCAAAAAAAAAATAATACATGAAAATTGGTTAAAATCGGAATAAAAAGGTACATCATGATGTTCTGGCATAAATACTCAATAACATTTATAAGAGATCACCAATTAAACAGGAGGCGAAGAAGAAAAAAAACGCCGGCCAAATATATCGATTCTATCGACACACTATCGGCCGTCTTCGAATCGATTTAGTGTAATAATAAGAAATGGAAATGAGGCAATCAAGCGCTCTAATATGCTCATTTAAAACAGTCGTAATAAGAAGATAATTGGAAAATCAAAGTGATGAAATGAAAATTTTCATGGGCCGGGAAAATTTTCGTTGATTCCCGTCGTGTTCTATGGGCAATTTCAATAATATCGTTGCGGAGATTAAACGATTTCTCGTCTCAGTGGCAGGAAGTCTAAAATCGTGTTAAATCAGCATCGAAGATTTATGATATTCGTTCGGAGTGTTTGGTAAAAAAAAACCCCCGATCTAAGTATATAAATTTGAGGAGTTGAAATTTTTTGTAAAGATCTTATTATCCATAAAGCAGGTGATCAGATTTTTTTCTCCAGATTTCAGTAAAGCAATTTAAAGCTTACACTTTTCACTACATACATAGAAGGCAATTATTAAATTCGATACAAGAAAATATTGTTTTTATAAATCAGAAATCTCTTAACACGCTACTGCTTTTAAAATAAATGGAAAACAACTAACCTCAAATTAAAACTAAATGCTAAGAAATAAAAAACTTATAAATTAGGTTCGATACAGACATCAGAGACTTATTTGTATTTTGACACTTTGACCCAAATTAGATTTTTGTTAAAATAAAAACTATTCATTGAGTATTATTTATATACTTAGCCCACTTACATTTCAAAAATCAGCTTTGAGTAAAACTTACAAAGCCCAAAAACAACCTAGAAACTAAATCTGATCAAATCAATTTTGCACCAACTACAAATCAGTATTTTTTTTATCAAATTTGGCATCGATGATTGTGACAAAATTACAATCTATGAAAATTACAGTCAATGGTATTAAACTGTATAAATTTTTTATTAGAGAAAATATAATGCCGTGCTGTCAAATAGAAATTATACAAAAATGAAGTTAAATTTGTCAGGTCAGAATTTAGCGCAAATGAAAAAATTTGACAAACAAAGATTTGACAAACAAAAAATTGGCTGGCAAAAAATTTGACAGGAACGATAAGGTTGACGGTATAGTGAACGCGGACGTGAAGTGTTGCGACGTAATGATTAAAATGATAAAAATGCATGTCAGTGAGTGAAGCCCATTTTAGTGATGTCGCATCGATCAAATTGCTGCGCAATGACTTTTGCGTTGGTTATATCTAAAAAAAAAATTTCGACAATAGAAAACAAATGTTTAATAATTGGAAAATTAAATAAATATAAAATACTTATATATAAAAATATTATTTGGCAGTTCAGAGAAGCGATTCAGCGCGCTTACTATAACTGGTGTTGCGATATGGCGCACACGTATTCTGTACTTAACATTTCACAAAATTTTGATCAATGGTTCTTAGTCAAATATTTGAGATATTCTTCAAATACCTTAAAGGCTGCATAAGCTTGTATGCCACTGTTGGAAACATTTGACAATTTTTGGTGGCTTAATCTTCAATTTTTGTTTTGTCAAATTTCTTTGATTGCTCCAGACAAGGTTTATCTCACCTGAAAAATGTTCTCCATTGTTTTTTTAATTTATGAATTTGTATAGGTTCAGAATACCCTTTGTCAAATTATCAATAATAATTTCTCCCAGCGAGTTTAAAAAAAAACACGATACTCCGTAATGTAATTTATACTTAATAATAACTACTTTAGGTTAATCTTTTTCAAAACTCAAAACTCAAAACAAGCTTCAGTAATTACATTAATTCAGCTTAGATATCAAAAACTGTGTCTCTGGAACAATAAGTTTTTTCCTATTTCGACTTAGCAAACCAGTTTAAATCTAAGATGATCCAGTTCAAAAACTTTAGAATTTTGGCAAAACGATCAAATAAACAAATCGCCGTATTTAATTATACTCGTATATATCCAAAGAGCGTCTAAACTGGAATGGGGAACCATCTGTTTCGTCCTCAGGACTGCACGGCAATAAAAAACGCATAATGAAATAATATAAAATAAATCAGCAATAACAAGAACTACATGCTCAAATTAATAACTTCGAGGTGACAAAATCAGCATAAATTTAACACCTTTCTTAATATATTCTATTATATTAAAATTGATTACAATGACAATTTGTTAGAGGAAAACAATACCCTCTGTTGGTTCGAATAGTTTACACTATCAAACGTTGCACGTTGTCCAAAATATAAAAGACGCTATTTGATTTAGTTAACTAAAAAAAATTGATGCATTGTTAGTAGAAGAAAAAAAAGTTGTAAAAAATTTTAAAATACTTTGCATTCCTTCAGCTCATTTAAATAGCAGATTTTCTAAACCAAGTTTACGATGAGCCGTGACCAGTGCAAGAATCGAACTCACTACCTTTTGATTAGTAGACTAACATACTTTTGACTTGGATAGTTTCTTTACTTAGGAACACTGAAATTGATGTAATACATGTTAGGCAAAATAAAGAGAACTTAAATTTGAATTTGTTTCTTGTTCTTCTTCAATAGCGCGACAGCCCAAATCGGCTTGGGTCTGCTCCGAAGATCTGAGGTTTACCTCTAAGTAGCTCAATATTTCTTTTTCGCGAATAGTTTGTTAGCCCAAGATCGAACCGTGGTATGATACGAGTGCCTACCAACCCTGCGTCTACATTGGGAATTTATCTGGCAATGGTAATGACAACGGCAATATTATCGTACACAAATTGACAGATTTTAAACAAGTATGGCAATTTTGCTCTCAACGTGTCTATGACAATCATTTTCATGTCAATTTTGAGATCAATATTGCCATGCCAATTTTGAGAGCAATATTGCCATGTCAATTTTGAGAGCAATATTGCCAGAACTAAATGGTCAATCCCATTGCCAAATAAATTAACAGTGTAGAGCGGGGTTAGTAATAGAAATTGCTAAAAAGTGAAGAAAGGCTGGATATTAAAAGAAAATGTACGACTATGTCATAAGTGAAACTTGATTTTAATCCACGACCTTCGGGACGATATCCTAGCGCGCTCACACCGAAGTTCCCTTTGTTTCCGCGTAATTTCATTCGAAACGGTGATTTACCCGACCGACTATGCAAAATTTCTGGTTGCTCTTCAAATGGCCCCCCGTCATATATCTTCGCAGTCCGACATGGACCCCATTAATAACCTGAAGAAGCATCAAAGCGATTTTTCGAAACCCCCCAAAAACCATAACGAAATGGAAGCAACAACAGGAAAGAAACGAAAGCAAAACAAATTCAGTTATGCTACATGTGTGGTTAATATGGTAACACGATTTTGATGAGCTTTTATTTATGTCCTGTGGCGTATACTCTTAAAAATGTTCAACATACTCGTCCTGGTGGTAATTTTTTCGAGTTAAACCTACCCGTAGTTGTACACAAACATAATTTCATTTACCTTAAAGCCCCGACGTGTAGGACAATCGGTGTAGGACGAGGTACGATACTCGGCGAATTTGTAAGCAATTATCTGCGCTCCACATACGATCCCTAACTACAGAGTGTGTGGCACTCGTACAAAGTATGGATAAACGGAAGGTGTGCGTTGATAGGTGTTTTTGTCAAAAAATTAAAAGCAATGTCTCAGTGGAATTAAAACTATACGGAGAGAGTGGACAGTGGAGTCACTCGTCGTGTGTTGGTCGTATATATAATTTCCGTGAAGATGTGTCCCGTATGTTTGACACACGGAAGGTATAGGTATATGCAGTCCCCAGTCCCAGGGTCCAGGTAATTTCAGGTGTGCACGCATGGTTATTACCGCAAACACTGTAATTAGACGTTGAAATCCTCTTCCGATGAAAATTAATTTTAATTGCACTTTGTGGGGTAGTAGGTTGGTGGTTGCAAATCAAATTTATGATTTATTTGAAGGTGCATTTCACTTTCGGCGGTCCGATGGGGACGAATAAATGGTGCGAATCGAATTCATCGTCACTTTCATTGATGTCGCGCGCACATCCAATTTGTTCGTTCGTTTTTTTTTGGTGTGTGCTAAATGCGATCGCATAACTTGGATTACAGTCTTTTAATACAAGGTGGTCACCGCAAGTGGCCTGTGTGTTAAATTTGAATGGGTTTTTTATTAATCGAATAAAGGAAAAGATACACACATATATTAATATGGTCGCGCGCTTTATACTTAATGTTCATGTCGAGAGGATTTTTGTGCGGCGTGGAAGGAACGATTGGAATTTTTTTTGCACTGTTAAAAATATTTTTGTAAGGTGGTTGGATGGATAAAATGCTGATAACATTATTTTAGAAAATATTTTTAATACAATTAATCTAAAGAAACCTCTGCTTGAAATAAATGTTAAATTTATCTGGAAATGATTCAGAAAAACAAGCACAACCATTTTCATTTGTGTTAAATAAAAATTCTCTCTAACTCTGAGCTACGTAATCCCATAGCCTTTTCTGCCTACTAATTTAGTAATATTATAGTATATAAAAATGTTTTAGCCTCATTCGTAAAATATTCGTACATTAAATCGAACAGAGTTCCAACTCTTTTAACTGGATTGAATGTATTAGAATTTGTTCGGCCCATTTGAAATAAATATACCATATCACCACGTTTTTGTCGTTTGGAGATGTTTAGATTCAGTATTTTATTCTACTTGTAACAACTGTCAATTATTTCTTCTTTTAAAGAAGTCGGTAGTAGGTGGAGAAATTTGTAATCTGCTGGCAATAAATCGGCTTGACTTGAGTTGACTTTAATCCATTTTATGCACTTAACGAAATTTCTTTAAATTTCGCTTCTCAAAGTAAATAAGTTTCAAAAAGCTAGGATTGGATAATTTTTTCCGGGTAGGTTCTACGTGAAAAAACACTGCACTTTCGGAGATATGTCGAAATTCGTAAAACTGTAGAAGTTTTTTTTTTCTTAAAAATAGTTAAATATAGGTATATAAGTATACAAAAATTATTAAGAGCACCAGTGACTAGGACCTTCGGCTTACAAATAATTTAAGATAATCACTACAGTTTTTTAAGGATCAGAGTCAAATATAGAAATAATTAAAAGAAAATCAGTCAGGGACGGCATTCAGCCGTTTCCAGTAGTACCTATACATTTTTTAGCTTTATTAAATAATTGGATTTAAAACTGAGATTGGCAAATTTGATAAAACTCTTCAAAATTCTTCAAAATTTTGCATGCTTCGTGGCTAGGCGTGTGAACATGTAAATCTATTTGTAATGTGCAGCCCTAAAATTGTTATAAAGTTCATACTAATAATCAAAACATTGATTATAAAAATATATCATCTAATATTAAAAATACTATTTTTATTAAATTTTCAATTTTTTTAAACGATAGATATAATCTTTAAACGCGAACACAATAGTCACCATTAATTTTTTTTAATTTCAAACAATTCTCTTCAAAGTAATATGTATAAACGTTTTCAGATTTCAAAATATACTTGCCAAAACTTGAAAACATAAAATTTGAGCTCACCAACTCTGGATTTCTCTTATTTCTTTTAGTTAAGTTTAAAATGTTTTCAAATTGGCCAGTGGAATTATATTTTACTATTCAAAGCTCAAACTGTAACTTAAATTAAAAAGTTTCAAATTTTTGGCAAAGAATTTCGAATCAATTGCCAAATACATAAATGTCAAAGTTTAGATCTTACTGCAATTTTGGAAATTTTCACAAATTAACTAGCTGTATAATCTTACGATGTAAAGAAACTGATTATGAAAACAGACAACAATAATCGGGCAAGACAGTAAAGAGAATATATGATTTGGAAAACACTTTTCAATTTCAAAATCTACTTCAAAAACGAATAAACCGTTTTTCAGTGGCGAACCTATTTCATCTAATCCCTTCTTTTTTCTTCAACGACGAAATTTTCCACTTGCCGCCATGTTGTCATATATTTGACACATCAAAAGTTGACAAAAAACTAGTTAAATTTTTTTCAAGTAAAAGTACACTTGTCCAAAATGTATGAATAATATTATTATTTTTTTTAGACCAAGTTGACTTTACTATTTTAAAGGAAAATAATTTATAAGCAGTACTAAGTCACTGGTCTGGTCATCTCAGCTACCATACATACAATATAAAGAATTGTTAAGGAGTAGGACTTGTTAGGAAATTAACCCTATTCTTATGTTGTACTTTTGCAAAAGAAACGAAATTGTATTTATATTTACAAAGCCAACAAATAACAACACCATATAAAAATATGTACGAATAATACTTCATACAAATTTTGATTAATGATGGTTTTAAAAAAGCAGTTCGTATCGTGATAAATCATATCTAATAATTTGAATTTTATTTGAATTGCAAAATAACAGCAGCAATCGTCGACCTTAAAAAACATTAGATAAGTAGCTATACATTCGTGAGTAATTCAAGACAATACGTCTAGCAATTGTATTATAATTAATTATAATTTTAATGTCCAAAGACAATTTTCTTTCTACATTGTTGAAGTGGTAAGAAAAATTATAACAAGTACCTATTAATCATTTTCAATGCAAGAAATGCTATTAAGTTATTTTTAATGTGAAATTTTTTGAACAGAAAATATATTACGGAATGAAGTTTTTCATAACGATCAGTTGGAACAGAAACTGCTTCCAAGCAAGCAGACTTTAATTTCTTTTCCATTTTTTTTAATGTGTTATTCTAGTAAACAAACGTTAGTATCTTTTCTATGAAATATGACCATCAAAGTGCCATAATTCTGCACCACATATCCCCATCGTCATCCAAAATTAAAAGAAAAAAACCCTGCATAATTCGAAAGTTTCTTAACAGCCAGTACAAAGAAAGGACGGGTTGATAATGCGGAACAACGAGAAGTCCTTTAGCATCCTTGGAGACCGTATATACTACTTCAACTCCATCCTACTGGGGTACAGCTTTGGCTTTCACCGAAAAAAAAAACCTTCCATAATGCCATCCCAAAAATGATTTAATGGTAGCGATAAACCACGTGTGTATTTAAATACTGGGCGCCTGTGTAAACGTAATTTCCCAACTGGCTGTGTTTACTTTTTCGAATGGAAAATTAAACTTAAACGTCGCATGCCTTACTACGACGACGACACCTTTTCCTCGTCGGCATCATATCGCAATCTTTTCCTCCCGAAGCCGGAAAAGCCAAAGGAGAAGGTAGCACAAAATTTTCAGTCATAATTTTTAGTACTATGCAAATCGGAATTTTTGAATTCCTACAAAGCTTTAAAATACGACTGACATTTGAAGATGTTGCTGTGCATTAATGTTTTGGTTTCGAGGTGTTGCTTTATTGGGGTTCAAGAATTTTATTGCATTTATTTAGGATTTTTGAGCGATTTTATCGAACTGAAAAATACGCAATTAAGCAGGTTTTCAGGAAATCTAAGCACCCATCAGAATGTATGTTTGACAAATATTTGACTATTTGCGACGGCGAATGCAGTCAAATAGTGTTTGACAAATTTTTGACATACCCAATGCATGTTGCTTGTATCAGTTCGTATTGTGTAATTGTGAAAAAATTTACCAGGAAATTATTATAAGAAATTATTGAGTCAAAATTGTCAAATATTTGATCAAATGGCATACATTCAAAACTGTGTTAGACTGTCTGATATGTTGTCAACATTCGTACAAAAAAAATGAATAGATACTTTGTCTGCAAAACTTGTTTTCAAAAAGTTTTATAAAGGTATTTTTATTTAATCCGCGGATTGTGGACAGTCAACATCTTAAGTAAATAATTACAGGTTAAAATTTAAATCAAATTAAAATAAATTAAAAAAATTATTTTTGTGGCATGGCAATTTTTGTTTATTTATGCTGATGAAATGTATCAATTAAATTGCCATGTCATAAAAAAAAATTTACAAAAATATAGGATAGATATTTTTCAGTAAAAATAAATTGAGAAAAAATTTGCTGCATTTGCCAGTAAATATGGTAAAATGCGTTGTGGCTTAGAGTTAAACTTAATTTAAACTGAACAACTTTAGTGACATTAGTATCAAAATAATGTAGAATGATTTTTGTGTCAAGAAAAGTTTGACAGAATTTGTGTCAAAAAATTTTGATTGAATTTTGTGCCTGATTTTTGAGGTCAACATTTTTGTGGTAAGGCATAATTATACTGTACGAAATTGAAAATAGCTTTTAATTTACAAAACTCACAAACACGAAATGTAAATGCCAAAATTCTGCTAGCTAAACCACAAAAATTATCGAAATTATTACAGAATCAAAAATCATTAAATTCGAATAAAAACTCACATTTGCACCTAATAAAATTTAACAGTGTACCATTAATGGCACACAAAATTGATTGTGGTGTCGATCGCGCTCCAGCAGCATAAAACCGCTCTAACAAATCGCTTTTGGAAAATCAGATTTCTGTAGAGTATTTGAGAGAATGTTTTATGTTTTCATATCGGGGTCTTCAAGCTTCAACACACATATTAATTTCTTCTTATTCTTTTCGAGATTTTTTTCCATTTTGTTGTTATTTTTCTTGTTTTGTATCTCTTTCATCTTGTGTCCAATTTTGGTCGGTCTGTTTTGCCTACATTCATATTTGCCGGATTCTTTATAGCATGTGAGCGATAGTCTTATTTCCTTCTTCTTGGTATGATTTTCAACTGGTGTGGTGGCCATCAAGTTCGAGAAGTTCTTCTCCTTCAACGTATAAAGAAGGCCTTACGGGCTTTGCCCAAACGATATCGACTCTGGGGCTGAGCAATAACACACCAAACAAGATCCAGTAAGTAAAAAAAAAACGGGAAAGAAATTAAGAAAACAACAACTACAATAAACAATAAAAAAAAACTTTGACATTAAAATAAAAAGACAAAAAACTCATCTAAAGGCCAAAGATAAGAGTAAAAAGATCCCGAGCATTTTATTAATGTGAGAATTTTGAAATTTATTGACTTCGGTGATCATTTTGGCTGCACGATCAGTATTTAAATTATTTGAGCGATCATGGACTCTACCGCGGTAGTAGAAATCTTGTGTATTAGTTTGTTGTTTTTTTCGGATACTACAGACTAACTATACGATATTGGTTGATCCTGGGCCATATCTAGACTATAGTGTACATCCGATTAAGCGATTAGGAACGATCGAATATTCCAGCTATTCCTGCTCTTTTCAGTTTGGGAAATGATTGAATAATTGTTTCTTTTTCTGTAGATTTCCTGATTTTCTGTATGCGCACATACAAAGGTATGTTATATGGTGATCCTCTAGGCTATACCGTCATTATCGATGGAAGTGGTCATAAATCGTGTTCGGGAGTACGTACACACTGTTTGAATGCCCCGAAAAGAACTGATGTTTTTTTCTCCGCCTTGGTCTTCTTCAATTTTACGGAAGATTTGAAGACAAGGTTACTTTGAGGCTCATATTATAACGGTCATAAGGATAAGGTTTTCGGTTTGGTGTAAAGTCGGTTTTTATTGTAGTGATCACGTAATTTACATCACTCATAAAATTTATGGTGTAACAATGTATTTAATGCGGTAATTTTACTTATGTGAGTGAAATTATGTCAAGGTAAATTGTTGAATTTTGAAGCCGGTATAAATGTGGACAAGGTAATTATAGTTCATGCCGGGCTGGGTCAATTTGTTGTCGATTGTTGTTAACAGTAGTTAGTGAGCGAGAAAAAATGTGAAAATGTTCGAAATAAATGGGAAAAATAGTGCAAAGTAATTCACGATCAAATTTGGTCGAATAAAAAGAATACTTTGTAGAAATTCTATAACTTGTGCAATAGGTCACTTTATAGAAAATTCGATTGTCTGGTAAAGGGGCTATACAGAAGATTTGATCGGTTTTTAAGGCTTTATTCTAAGCCCACTTTATAGAAAATTTGATCGAGTGGAATATCGAATACACTTTTTAGAAAATCCAATAACTTGTGCAATCGTCCGCTTTAAAAAAAATTGATTGTCCAGTAAGGGCGCTACACATAAGATTTGATCGGGTTATAATTACAAGACCGAATAAGAGAAAATTCGATCGTATATCATACAAAAAATTATCTTGTGTTATTAGACAGCATGGTAGAAAATTCGATCCTGCAACATACACCGTTTAAAAAAAATTTAACTTTCAATCCAATTTTCACTTGAAATTTCCAGTAGCTATATATCATTTTTTAAAGTAAAAGTATATACATTTCAATCACTTTTGCACGAAATTACTGCCATTAGTAAATTGTTCATGTACTTTTCCACTAAACCGTACAATTAACATGGAAAGGCTCACAAAATTACACATTTCGTGTGAAATTAATTATATTCATATATGAATTTAAAATTACATTCTTTTTAATGTAATTCTACTTCTCTTGACCTTTACGACGAAAAACATGTATAATATATCAACGCTTCGTTTGATTTCGTTTTCCTACGCTGCAAAACTAGAATTTGTCATGGAAGAAAATTCGATCCTAAACTACCTAAAACTGTGTATGTTATACACAGTTTTAAAAAAAAAAAAAAAATATTTCCGATCCAATTTTTACTTGGAATTTCCAGTACCTATATTTCTTTTTTTAAAGTAAATTTATATCACTTTTATACGAAATTACTGGTATGTATTAGTAAATTATTCATGTATTTTTCAACTATTTCGTACAATTTACATAAACAGGCTAACAAAATTACACATTTCGTGTAAAATTAGCTATATTCATATATGAGTTGACATTACGTTCTTTTTCGTGTAATTTTACTTATCTATTTAAATTTTACGACGAAAAACATGTAATACATGAAACTATGAAGTTGATCGTTTCGTTCTATTTTGTTTTCCTACGCAACAAAACCAGAACTGATCGCGAATTCGATTTCTAGCTGCAGGCAAGGGTTTTATTAAGAGTAAGTTAGTAAGAAATAATATTAGAAATAGAAATAAGTGTATGTGTGATAATTATACTCTTTTTTTAGAGTGTAAATTCAAGAAAATATCCAGTGTATTTTCTGCTTTCAAAGTTGAAATTTACTGACCGAAAATTGAAAATTACATTCAACTTGACTATTACTACATACCGATGTAAATTTACTTGAAAAGCTGTGGCATATTTGCCTACTATCTAAGAGATGTAAAACTCAATGGTTTTTTTTACTCTGTAGTTAGATGTTGTATGAATTTAAATTATAAGAAGCTAATAAGAAATTCGTTGCGAAATTGAACTGTGAAATAAACCGTTTTACAGCAATTTGCTCGTTTAATAAGATCGCCTTATAGAAAATCTGCCTTCAAAAGAGTCCACTCGATAGAAAATTCGATCGAACCCGAAATTTTCTCCTCGAACTTATCATTGCAAGGAATTTCCTGGATAATAGAAAAATTCTTTACATAGTCGATGAGGTCGTGAAGCTTTCACTCCTAAAATTAAGAATAAGAAGAGAAAACTATCCAACTCGACTACAATCCGGTGCCTAATTTTTTCTAATTACATCACAACGAAAACATTACGTTCGATCAAAAACATCCCAAAAAATGCATAAAGCCGCCCGTTTCTGTTTACAAAACAATTAAAAGTATCCAAATAAACCTTTAGCAGTCTTCCGCAGGAAGAGCAGGAAAAAAACGCCGGCGCCTGTCTCCAACCGCGTCAAATAAACAATTATCACACAATCACAAGTTATCACGAAAATAATCAGATCGCGTCGATCAGAAAATAGATCAGTGTGCATCTACTTAAGCGAGAGATCGAACCACTTTCCATACAGCCATCACACTTAATGTATTCTTCAGTGTTTCTTTCAAATATATGCACCTTTAACTGTAAACAAATATCTTCGATTGCATCCATTCGAATTCGAATAATAAAAATGCGTTTCGGTATTCCATTCGGAAGAATTTCAAAGTGCGAGAGGTTCGTTCTTTTCATAACAGAAATTTCCATATTTATAATATCTTTTAATTTCTTAATGATATTCAAATTTTAATCAACACATTTTTACATTAGATATTGATCTTTATATTTTCGTTAGAGTTCGTTGATATTTTTGAAGATTTTTTTGAATTTTTTTTACGTTATGCTACTGTTTTTGTCTTTCCCCGTATTTTTCTAATCGTGATCGAATCCAGTAAATTGATCGGATTTGAAGATCAACAGTGCAGAAATAAGTACAAGAAAATTTGTGAAAAGTGAACAGATGATGGTGTCGTGTTTCGTAAATTTCGCGTTTCGAGCGTGAAGCAACGCAATCGAAAATCAACGATAATGACGAATTCACGATCGCTGCGTGGTGTATGATTGCCCGTAGAATCATCATCAAAATCATAGGCGATTTGTTACATTGTAATCATTTTGATATGAACGATTATTAGATTGAAAACGACCCAGATGCATTTTTTTCCTAGTCTAGTTCACCGAAACGCTGAACTTTTCCACATTTTGCCCGGTATTTTCTCGCAAAACGCTGCGGTAGAGCGCTGCCTAATCGCAATTACAGGCCGATTATGTTAAGCGATATGGAATTAAATCCAAGCGCGCATATCATCTTTCTCGCATTTACGATGCGCAACGGTCAGTTTAACGTATTTACATTATAAAAAAGTAAAGTAAGTAAAATTAAAAGAAAAGAGAGAAAAAAACGTTTACCAAGTATCTACCTGTATTTTATAGAATAAAAACACAACTGCGTAGAGTTTTGCTGTTCCGAAGTTAGTTCTTCTTGTTCCAAAGATTGCTCGTCTCTTTAGTGAAAATCACTAGGATGAAATCGCCGACTTAACATCGCACAAAAAAGACACAATCTGAACTAGAATCTCAGCGTGAAGCACTTGCCGTTTATCGTTGTCTGCTCCATGTATGAAATATCTAAGATAAAGTCCTTGATAAAAATCACTCCAAAACAGAGAATAGAATTTCTTGGAATAAACCGGGGAAAAATCTCGGTTTTATTCCGACAGAAATTAAACGATTGGCAGCTCGAAACTAAAGTATAATTTAAATTAATTTTAATGTAATTTCTTCGGTTTTATATGAATCAAGCGAAGATACCTGACGAACATTTACTATAAGGTCATAAGATTTGATCGCATTCGTATTAAGCACGTGCGATCTGCTTCGAGCCAACTCAGCGGTTATTAATAATTACCTTGATGAAGTATACGCAGCCGCGGGCAAGATCTTTAAGCATATGGACGCGGGCGGGATGCTGCGCAACGCTAGCTCACTTGAGATGTGCTGATGAATTTATAATGGCCACAAGTTTTTCCGATCAGCTGCTGCTCAATTGCGCCGATTCGGCGTCGAAAGTGTATGTAAAAACAGAAACTTTCGATCGTACTACTTACGGCTGGTATTCGAGTGACTGATCGCTTGACGATCGTGCCAAGATCACCAGCAAATCTTCAACGTTTCATTGGTTAAGTTTCGGTTTGCGGGGCGTTGCAGCGGTATACGAAGTTCGTAACTTTGTAGATAAAGAGGCAACCTACGATTTACCATACATAAGTGCGTATAGCGCAATCACAGAGTTCATTTTATTAGACAATCTCGTTTCAATTGACCTTGTGTCGCGACAGTTTAGCTGCTCTGTCGATTTTTTGCCGAATTAATTTTTTGAATTTATTAATAGCTTGAGAATTGATATTTAAACAGGTAGATTATCAATCGATAGATTTATTGGATTTTTTTTTGTAATTAATATTAATTAGACATATTGTGAGAACACTCATTAGTAAACAACCACAGAGATTGCCTCTAGCTGTAGTAGCGTCATAGTAGCAAAAGGAAGTCAAGTTGATTTTACCCGATTAAGTGCTTAATTTGAACATACCAGTAATCATAACCCAACCAACGCAGCGCTACATACAATGCAGTAATATATAAAAATAACCATCGAGTAGTTTCCTTTTTTATTAAAATTACAACCTAAATTTAAGTGTAGGTATGTACATACAAGAAAACCTGAAGTTGGCGTCAGGTTAGCTGTTTAAGTGTGAACATTTGATCCGGATCGACGGACCAAATGTTCACAACTCAACGAATGTTCAAAATTAAAAAAAGGTACAAATTCAAAAGAAAAGTTTCGATGACAAAGAGTCTATGTTCCTTTCAATAGCACTTAAATATTTCATCAATTCAACCATCAAATTCTAATAAAACAAATTTTTTATGGGCACTAATTCAATTCAAATCAAAATGTTCAGAACTTTAACAAACTAAGATCAAGCTAAGTAGATTCTTAAAGTTATAAAATGTAGAAGCCGACCATAATTTTATATATATAAATAACCGTGTGACGCTGGGTAAAGTAACTGCTTTTTAAATGCACTGTTTTTACCAGTTTCAAATTTCTAGAGTAGGTCGTATACACCATATGAAAAAGTTTCTCCTCACCATCAAAAGAACTTTTTGAAAGAAAATTTGGTTCTACTTCTCCAATTAATTTGAAGCATTTCTCTCCCATCCCAATCAACAAAAAAACTGTACCGCACTTGTTTTTTTTCCGGTGATAGATTGTTAGTCTATCAAGCAACTCCCGGATTGTATGACTGGATAATAGCGAAACAAATTTTTGGGAATGATGTATATTGTTGAAATGTACAAAGAACTGAGTACAACTTAAAGGGCAAGACCATGCCAAAAATGTGATGAAATGGACAAAAAAAAATCTGAAACCCTTAAGGGACTATACGCAGTCACAATTTTCAAAAAATAAAATTCTTTTTTCCCATTTTCGTAATGTACATATATTTATGTATATTCACAGAAACTTTCATGTCAATCCGACAAATGTTCTTGAAGCTACAGCTATTTGTAAAGACGTCTCGATGCGTTTGAAAGAGTTTTTGCAACTTTGAACGTGTTTTTCTCAAAACTGTGTTTATAAAGTCGGTGACTACGATTTCTCGGAAACGGCAAAACCGATCAGTCTGAAATTTTTACACAAGCTTTATAAAGGTATTTTTTAGTAATTAATCGAAAATTTTTTTCGCCGATAAATATTTTCCATTTTATAACAAATTTAAGGCCAAAATTGTTATCAAAAATCGAAATTTTTTTTTTGGGAAATCGCCATTTTGTTTAAAAAATTAAATTTTTTTTGTATTTCTTTGATTAAGTTCTAGATAATACATTATACTACCGAAATCTTTTTAGCTTTTTTATTTTACATGATCCAGAGATATCGTGGTCACCGCAAAACACTTTTTTTATAGGAGTTCCCGGCAATCAGCTATAGCATTTTAAAAATCATTATTTTTAAAAATAAAAAATACCAGAATACAGTTAAAAGTTACCATAATATATAAACAAATTTTTACGTAAATAAATCAAAAGGTCTTTCCAGGAAAAAATAATGAAAAATCGTTTCTTTCTTTGGCATCCTGACTCCGTATAACCCCTTAAAAGAAATTAGTTCATAGTTTTCGCAAATTTTAAAAACTCCCAAAAATTATCAAAAATCTGCCAAAACTTTTGATGCAACTTTTGGTTCTCTACGGCCAAACTATGAAAAGGGTGAAGAAGTTTATTTGCTGATACTTCAGAAGAATATATTTTTGATTTGTATTTATTTTGGCATCAACTGCCAAAATATCATGCCTTCTTTCTTAAAGAAAATTGAATTGGACTATAGTCCGAAAGGATCGTTTCATCGTTAGGTGGATGCATTGACAACTCCGAAACCACTTACAGGTGCCAAAAATTTCCAAAAATTTTGCTACCCTAGAATTTTGTATTTTCTCGTTTTAGGACTAATAGACCCCAAAAAAGCAAAAAACAAAAAAATGTCTGTCCGCCGTAGACACTGTATTTTTTAAAGTACCTATAGATTTCGAAGGTGCTAACACTGTTGAAGAGATAGTCCAAAGAAACTATTTTATTATTTTTTTTTTAAAAAAAAAAACTATAATCTAATCCCAAAATTGTGTAATGCTGTAAAAGGACGCCTTATTTTTTTAAACGGTTTCAGAGTATTGTCCTATAGTTGCAGTAGATTTATCTGTATTCCACGCGTAGGTACACACATGAGATCCCTAAATAAAACACTGTCGGCTCGACTAAATTAGTTTTGACTTGAAAATATGTCCGAGCTCTGTAAATTTGTAACGCCGAAATATTCTCGGTGACCATTGCACATGCCAACATATTCGTATGCACCAGTATGAAAAGCCCCTCTGTCACACACCATCCAACATTATAACGAAGTATTGCGTTGATTTTAATTAAAATTTAAACTAGCGTCAATTTATGACCGCTTCGAATAAATAATATTGTCAGAAGACCTGAAACATTACGGGTTCCATCGAAATTTATAGAAAGCTTTATATTTTGTGTTCTTTTTTTTCCGGTTTTATTTTTTACTCACATGCCTATAAAGTGGTGGGTACTTTGAAAAGTGCACATGTCAAGTGCATCCCCATACCATACGCAGTCACCACGTCCGTATAAATGACGGCTGTTTCACTAAATTTTCAGAACATAAGAACATTTTCACTTTTTTTTTTTACAAAAAAAACGAAACACACATTAAGACCACTAAAGTCACTTCAGACAGCAGATATTTATTTTTATTCTACATATACCCTTCACATATGCAGTATATCAGTACTTGAGCGCAGAGCAATTTAAACTGCACAGAAAAGTGCACTAGCTAGAAACTCAGAAAGTTCCACGCATCGTGAATCATTTGGCGATAACTTTGTACGATTGTATGCGCGAAAATCGTACAGCCAGAACGACTGCAAGAGGCGTATTTATTGTCAACAACAAGTTGATGTTTAACTATTTTAGCCTAAATGAGTTATTAATACGAAAAATGTATACAAAAGACGAATGTTTATAAACAAATTAGACTGGGTTAAGTCTTGCGAATCGTTGACCCTCATTGATCAATTTAATTGCTCGATTCGAATACTTGAGATGGAAATTATTCGAATTTTTTCAGAGAACTTTTCTGACTCGAGTACTGTGGTTAGTAGAACTACATATATGCTATTTTCAATTTTAATCTCATATTAGTTATAAGCTAAATACATATCAAGTTACATGGTTCAATAATCCCAATGGCGATTAGACGACCACGCTCATGACTTCGACGACGTCGTGCCGACTAATTAAGGGAATAATTTTACGGTTGCCCTGACGTCAGTATAACTAAGCACAAATCCTGGCCGACCAACGTATCTTGAATAAGATCCAAAGGTAAGGCAGTTATTGGTAAGTTGTGTAACTTTTAGTTTTTCGAATTAGTTTTTTCAGTTCAATTTCACCAAATACTCATTTAAAGAACTATATTACTCAGTCATGGTAAATATAAGATCAGTAGATATTAAGTACGATTATTTTATATCAACTTTTTAATCAAGAATTCATCTTTATTGTTTTCAAAAAAGGATTATGGCCCGTTCCTATGACCGTCAGTTATAACTGGAACTTAAACTGACTGATTTTCATACAAAACTTGCAGTTAAAGTTCCGGTTAGAATTTAACTGACGATCGTAGGAACGGGACAAAAAAAAATCTATCTTCCTATAAAATATTATAAAATCAATAATATTGAACGAATCAAAATGTAATTTAATTAATAATTGTAGTAGCGTGATTAGAAATGTGAGGGGTAGCGCTACTTATATCAATATATGGTCAATCAAACCTGTCCGAAGAAACTTTTCAAGACGTAGGTGTAAAAACGAGTTTCTCTGTTGAATGAGTGAATTAATAAAAATTTCTTTCGCCGATAAATTGAATGAAATACAGAAGGAGAATAAAGTTGCATAGATTTGGGTTTTGAGACTACGCGTTCGATTATATTAAAAAAAGTTGAGTACTTCCACTGCCATTCAAATGCATTCAAATAAATCTTCAAATTATTTTATTTGACATACATAGTTCATGCCTGAAAAAGTTGGACAGCATGATTTATTGTCAAAAATTTGATAGCAAAGAAAACGTTATAATAACAAATTAATCATTATCATCATCAATGGAGCGACACCTTATGCTTATTTAAAATTTTAAGGTAACAATAAATATATTTTTCGAGTTTATCATACATAAATATGATCAAATCGTTGTAGAAATTTGTACAATTTTGAGATCGTATTTTTTTACCATAAGCTTCCTGAAATAAGTTCCGTGTATACATGCAGCTAAAAACTCATAAAAATTATAAAAAATCATAGTTATAAAATGACTTCTCATAAATTTGTAACCAGAAAGTAGAAAAAAAATATTTTTTTTTTGTGCTGAATTCTTCAATTTAAAATTGCAGTTTCGACCTACACTGGTCTCCCCTATTGAAGTACATATCTCTAAATCGGTATTTTAGACTAGGTACCAACTAGTGTTTTCCACTCACCTACAACAAAATGTCATCGTCAATAAAATACATGTTGTGGTAATGACATTATTTTCATGACCATAAAGTCAATAGATGCCATAGAAATAACTTAAAAGTTATATTTTAGTCACTTAATGATCATGGGTCATATCGGTCGCTCATTATTCGACGCCAAGCACACTAACGAGTTAAGTTCGTCGTCATTGTGCTGTCATGTAAACTTACGCAAGCTTTTTTAGAGCGTCGCACAGTAGTTGCTACGACCCGACCGACATTACTTGAAAAATCTAATGAATGTGGGTAGTGACATAATCGGAGAAGGGGGCAGATCCTGGACAAACTGCACGAACGAAGTAGTTCTAACATACCGAAGTGAAATTTTAGTCATCAAATTAAATCTAATTCGTAATAAAATTTATTACGACTACGCGCCGACGTTATTGTAACTATATAATAGTGGAAGTCAAAAATGTTGTATTTGTTTCAGCTGACGACGTTGGCACCAAATTTAATTTCCGTAATCCGAGCCTTGGCCTATTTTGTGCCCAGTTTTTACTAGAATCTTTGCAACCTTGCACAAGCTTTCTCCAATGTATTCAGGTAATCCTTCGTAGCTAGGCACATCAATCCCAAGTCAATATTACTTATCTTTCTTCACGTACATATCTAAATCCTGAACCAAGTATATACCCATTGGTAGCGATTTTATCACTCAAAGTCAAGCAAATTGTCAATCATTGCCCGGGCTCTATCTAAAACCTTGGCATAGTTTCGTGACATTGATAAGTACAAATAATGCCGACATTATTCAGTCTACCACACAACGTAAATATATTCAAGCACGATATGATTTAATCGTACACCACCTTAACTGCAGTTGGGTGTGAAATCCGGCCCATATTTCATCCCATTCTCGAAATATTCGAAATCAACGCAGCACAACACTTCGGGTTGTTTCATTTCAAATAAATAATATTTAAAGTTGCATCCTTTCACTTCTTTTTTACGTTGAAATTCCGCGGAAAAAACAACCGAAAACAAACAATCAAACGAAAATCCAACCGACGTCTTAAAGAAGAAGCAAAGTAATTAAATAACCATCCAGTTAAAAATCAATTTCTTACGATGGCATCCGATATGCACTTCTTTCAACGAATGAAATATGGTGCCGAATTGGCTTACAGACAAAAATTTTTTAATTTATATGCGAACTAAAAATTCGGTGGATTTGTGTATGTGCTTTAATTCGGCCTTTGCAGAAGATAAGACGACTTGAGAAGATCTCTCTGTCTGTAGTGTGTAGCATCAATGGCGGTATATCCGATAATTGCTGAAAATCCGGAAATTGAAAATTCTAGTAAAACTCAAACCAACGAAATTATCATATAAAGCTCTAATTGGTTTTCTAATGTGTGTCTTGGGTGATTCATTCCAACTAGACTATAAACAGCACGGCCACGCAAAACAGCTTGCTGTAGTCGATGAATGCGTCATAAATCTTCTTATACGAATTTCGAAATTATTCGCATCATCTTGTTGTGACTATTTTACAATAAGAAATTTTTCGAAGGATTTATAAGTTCTGTTCATTAGGTGAATATGTATATAAAAATACGCAAATAAAATTATTTTAACATCCTCTAAACCATAAAAATTTGAAAAAAATGACCGGATGGTCTTTAGAATTTATTTTTGTTGATTTATGAGTAGGAAGTTTTAGATGAAGTACGAGACTAAGTCTTAGAAAAATTTTGTATAAATTAACTAATTAGCAGGTAAATGTTATTGTTTGCTAAGCAATTCAATTTATAATCTTAATATGATAATTTAATTACCAACCTTCATAACATGACCTTTACTTTTTACTTTACTTTACTTTTTACGACTGAAAGAGCATGTCGAAATCAATGCATTTGATATTTTTTTGATTGTACACAGCAGTTCCTAGATTTGGTATGATTCAAATCCAATCCCCAAAACAGAGTTCTGCATCTTTTAACCATTTTTAAAATGAGTATTCAGTTTCTCAGTCGACTTATAAGATAAATTCATCAATAGCTACTCCTTCTACCTGAATAATTGTCTAATTAAAAAATAGGTACTCTCATCCAAAATATACAAATTACAATCTCTCCATATAGACCTATATTAAATTCTACCTAACAACTCGAAATACGAACAACATTTGCATGATAGCTACATGCTCCCGGTTACTTTCCTGTCACAAAACTCTTGTACCGATTAAGCTGCCGCGAGCTCGAGTGTCGCGAATTAGTAACAAATTAAATAGCCTTGATCATTTTCCGACATATTTAATCCGAAATATTTAATAGATTACAAACACAACTCACCTTTCATTCCGAGCGAAATTGCAGCGTGCAAATGGTTGCATAAAAAGGACAATCTTCGAAACGAAGAGAGTTCGCCATGTATCTGCCCGCGAGTTTTTTTTCTTATTACCAAAAGTGTAGATTATTCCAGAATCTTAATCCCATCATCGTACCAGTCTTACCTTAAGTTTAACAGGGCTCTGTACGATATTATGCACTGTCGTAACTATGATGCGAAAATACTTATCCGCGCACCACTATGTTAAGATTGCGTGTAACTTAATAGAATCACTTGAACATGCGTAAGAAAATAAATTTCCATTTATGCCCGAGTAGTTAATACTTACCTAGGCCTGTCTGGTGGATATCATTCTTCTTCTCTTTTTTTAGCCTGTTCACGGCTGTTTTCAGCTGTGTTTTACTATGAATAATTCCTGTCAAAATGATTTTCGAGTGCGACTAGGTAAGTAGTGTGTTTTTCACACAGGGTGCTAATTTTATTCAGTATGTCGGAAAAAAGAAAATTCGTTACAAAAATATGACAGACAGTCTGAAGGTAACAAATTGTTCGGGGAATTCAGATTACGCGTTAATTAGAGGCAACCACATTCTCATGATTATTTATGAGTTATTAAAAAATTTTGTCGTATAATAACTTAAGATTTTATCATTAGCTGATCGTATTTTTGAATTCCCCACAGAAGGAGGTGTTCTAATTTCTGATTCCTTTTAGAATATTCATTAAATTATTGTTACATTGTTCGTATGCAGTTTAGTTATATCATATTTATTCGCTCTTCATTTCTGTTATATTTGGTTCAACTTAGTTCTTGTATACGCACAGCCAAATAAAAATAAATAAAATATTAGTCATATAACAATAAAACTATAGATACTCTTAGGTCCGTTCCTACGATCGTCAGTTAAATTCTAACTTCAAGTTTTATATAAAAATCTGTTAGTTAAAGTTCCAGTTAGAGCGTAACTGGGCATTTTAACTGAAAGTGAAAACTTATTTCGTTTAGTCTGTTCATTCCGTATTTTATTATATTTTATATTATTCATTTATTATTCATTTAATATTTATTTATTTATTATTTATTTTTTATTTATTTATTATTTATTTATTATTTATTTATTATTTATTTATTTATTATTTATTTACTATTTATTTATTATTTATTTATTATTTATTTATTATTTATTTTCATTCAAACATAATAAAATTTAACAGTGCCAGAATGATTCACAGTAATATGATCGCAACATAGTTAGAGCGACTCATTCTGGCACACATAAACTGACCTATGATTGAATGATTGATTGCATATGTTCTATTGACACAAAATATACCATAACAAAAACTAACAATAACTTTAAGGTACGATGACGAATTAACCCATTAACAAACATAAGCATTTATTGTATATTCCAATTAGGAATCGACTCCAATCAATTGTTAGAACGTAAGCAATATTTTAGAATATAAGCATGTAAACAAATTAAGAATAAACGCAGTAGTTATCTGGAAGTCAATCAGTGTTCATTTACCCGACCAGAAGTGGTCGCGACAATTTATTTATTATTTATTTATTATTTATTTATAATTTATTTATTATTTATTTACTATTTATTTATTATTTATTTATTATTTATTTACTATTTATTTATTATTTATTTATTTATTATTCATTTATTATTCATTTAATATATATTTATTATTTATTTACCACTTATTTATTATTTATTTACTACTTATTTATTTATTATTCATTTAACATTTATTTATTTATTATTTATTTATTATTTATTTATTATTTATTTATTTATTATTTATTATTTATTATTTATTATTTATTATTTATTATTTATTATTTATTATTTATTATTTATTATTTATTATTTATTATTTATTATTTATTATTTATTATTTATTATTTATTATTTATTATTTATTATTTATTATTTATTATTTATTATTTATTATTTATTATTTATTATTTATTATTTATTATTTATTATTTATTATTTATTATTTATTATTTATTATTTATTATTTATTATTTATTATTTATTATTTATTATTTATTATTTATTATTTATTATTTATTATTTATTATTTATTATTTATTATTTATTATTTATTATTTATTATTTATTATTTATTATTTATTATTTATTATTTATTATTTATTATTTATTATTTATTATTTATTATTTATTATTTATTATTTATTATTTATTATTTATTATTTATTATTTATTTATTATTTATTTATTATTTATTTATTATTTATTATATATTTACTATTTATTTATTATTTATTTATTTATTATTTTTCTATTTATTATTTATTTATAATATATTATTTATTATTTATTTATTTTATTTTTTTCGCTTATTTATCTTACAATTGCATACTTAATTTCCACTTGAATCATTGAATCATGTTGCAATATTTTTAGGTAGCTATATCAGGAGCTATAGATACCAGATAAAGAAATATAAGAACAACTATCGATTTACGTTTCATTTAAAGCACTGTGAGCCTAACAATATATAGCTACTGGGAATGGATTCCAAAGACGTTTGTGGGTGATTAAGAAAACACATAATGTGTTCGCATGAGTTTACCTGAAGAAATCGAACTAGAAGTGGTGATTTCTATAAGCAATCTTCAGATCAAACACGCATCTTTTAGAAAAAAATCTCAACACAAAATTAACAACCAACATACTGACTGTATATGGCAACAATGTTTTATTCACCCTGTATTAATATAAATTCATATTACTCTTCATCACCGTCATCACAAGCCACAATACCTGCTTCAAATGTAGAGGAAATGCGCGAGCGCGGATACCTCTATAACCGTCAGAAACACTTTAAGAAGAAAAAAACAACAACTAAAAAAAAGTTATTAATCGTGGCCGCATACATAAATCAAATCGCACGATAGAATTCAATTAATCTTGCGAATTCGTCAAGTCTAGTTTAATGTAAATAATTTAGCACGATATAAAATTATTAGCGGACCACCCACATCATAAATTTTCATTTCAACAATAAATGCTCTAGACATAGAAAACAACTAGGAATACTACGCTATTTGAGATTTCATGAAAATGCAGTTAAGGAAAAAATCATGTAGCTATTTTTTTTTTGCTTGTTTTTTTTAGGTAGGTAGGTGGGAACGTATTTTTCCCGCTAATGTACATCTTCAATTATTGCTCGTTGATGCATAACATTGAAGAAAAGTGCTGCTATGGTACGTAGTACTCACTGAATTTGCGGTAAGAAAATTTTAAGCTGTTTCGTTGCAACTTTAAGTAAACGGATTGGCCTCAATGTTTGCTAATCATGCAATTGAAATTACAAGAGCTTTGAGCAATTTATTTGCCCGATGTTTTCTCTATAATTGGATTCGGTGCCTTGGTCGTTTTTATAAATATAAGCGCTAAGTTGGTTAAAATTATCGTAAGGGTAAGACTTAATTTCCAGATTCTGTGTGACATACACTTCTGAAACACTTATCTTCATTGATGATGAAGATAAATCGCATAAAAAAATTGAGTTTTCAATCATCCGTACAAACAAGTAGTATTCAAACTTTACTTCAGACGAGAAAAACTAGTAAAACATAGTCTGTACCAAAATCTATGAAGGGTTCAATAAGCGAAAAGTTAATGTTTTATTTCAGTCGTTCGCTGCATGCTTTCAACACAGTTAAGTACATTTTCGCCATTTAATCGGTTATGTACATAGGGAAAATCATGAAAAATCTATTTTTCGATAATATTTTCCACTCAGTTGACTTTATTTTGTAAACGGAATTCATAGCCTTCAAGCGAAATTTCCATTTATAAATATAAAAACATCAAAACAAGATCAACACGTCATGGAGTCCATATTTTATGTAGCCGTAAAAATTCGAAGCAATTGTATATTTTCATATCTGGCTGAAATTTCTAGAATTTTTCAATTAAAAAAAAAACGAAAATATTAAAATCAAATAACATTTCGGACATAAATATCCAGTAATCTATCACTTAACTAAATGAGCGGCAGTAGACAACAAATTCGACCAAATTATTGATATCTTTAGTCCGTTTGATGTAAAGTTTGTTTTGCGAAACATCTCGATACCACCCTGTGCTTTCTCTGGTGCGTACAAATAAATAACCACAAAGTCATCTGCTTTATTACTTCTGCAGATAATATCCAGAACCGCAATAAACAATAATAAATAGATTTTTCACGGATGGCTGAGTACCTATACTTCTCGCATTTCAAAGGTCATCTGATTAATTCAAAGAAAATTCTAATTCAAGAACTAACCGGAGTTGAATGAATGCTTCCAGCAATTTTTATTAATTTTAATGTTTTTATCTCGTCATCGTCATTATCATTACAAACATAATAATTCCGATTTAATGGTGTAAATCTTTTATCGGTAGTGTGTTCTAAATTAATCAGATAAAAGTTTGTGGGAGTTTTCGATTCGCATGCAATGTTTGTTTATTGTCTTAATGAGCAGAGTCGTGCGGTTTATACACCTGAGTTTTGTACAACGTTTAATTAATACCGTGGCTCTCTTTGCTTGGAATACCGTATTACGTTTTGTACTAATGTAATTCAGGTGGCACTGTGTTAGTTTTGTTTTGAATCAATTATAGGTTTATGATTATTATTATGTTAATTGGGGATGAAAATTACAATTTTCTACGCATCGTAATGATGGGAAAAAATTGAAGCGAATTGGGTTGATTGGATCGGGGATTTTATTTCGTTATTCTTGAACTTATAATTGCGTGCGCGAAGAATTCTAATTTATGAAAAGAGGTTTACGCGTGAAATGGTATGAAGTATACGTTCTTGAAATCTGTGGAATGGAAAGTTAGGGAGAAGAGACGGAAAATTGATTCATCTTGCAGCTGCAAAAAATGTCTAGTACTTTGCGAAGAAAAGAATCATTTCAATTTTCAATTTGCGGAAAAAGAACTATATAAATGTCGTTAGTACTTAAAATACGCAGGGTGGAATTTAAAATTAGCGTGTTGGGCTCATCCATAAATTTAATGGGATCCGAATACATACCAACAAAATTTCACCAAAATGTGGTCCAAATTGAGTAACAGACAGATATGTATAATTTTTTTCACAGTTTTTTGTAATATTTAAATTTGTTACAATTGTTATGAATATTTTAAATAAATTCTCATTACCAAGAAAAGGAATTCTGAAAACTGCACACGTTTTACAATGCTAAGATAATGTTTGCCGGACAAGTGTTAACCTACATATGTTTAATTTAATTTTTTTATAAATGTATCAGTTGTATGTACTTACACCATAACAAGTTTCACCAGAAATAAAGAATGAGGAAAATAATTAGCCATAAGAAGTGTAATTTTTTTTTAACTATTATGTAACAAAAGATCGTCAAGAGATTCGAAACAGTATTAAGCCAAAAAGCTTGAAAATTGAACAAGTGTAGTGAATGACCATTAGATAAACATTGCGCAACTATTTAAGATTTCAAAATTGTGATGAAGATATGTTCACAAGAACAAAATTCAATTAGCTAAGACCAAAAAATACTGTTAAATAAATTACACAATTTTAGACTACCAGAAGAAGAGCAGAAAATTTGATACTACAAAATATTGATAACAATTCCTAAAGTGTAAAGTTCTGCAACCCTTAAATAAAGAAACTGATCATTTACTTAGTCCCGAAATAATAAATTAAAAAAAAAAATTTATTTACGACTGGTCTTCATAAGGTACTTCATTAGCTGCTAAATAAATCCCTTTTCTCGAAACCACATCACAAACATCACCATATATCTAATCACCTATCCATCAAAGTCACCATGCACCTAATTTTCGTCACGTGTACCCTTTATGCCATTCGCTTACGCATTTCGTCCTTGCTGGGTTTGTGGTAATGCTTCCTAAATTGCCTATAAACCGTGTTTTGTAATAAAACCATTCACGGCTTCCACTATTGCCGGACTCCAAATGAAATTCCCATAAAACATTTGTTAAAATTTCCACCGACAATAATAGGAAGGGACGACGATAGTCAAAGTATGCGCTTTTGTATGGTCAACTAAATGGGATTGGTCGCTATTAAAATTGCCAAAACGGAATTGCAGAAAAGTATTCATCTAAACTATAAACTAAATTTATGACGGGTATTCAGCGTGTTCTATTGAAAATAAACGCTAAGGTTTCTTCCTTTACGAAAAAATGTGAAGGCGTTCCAAAAATACGGAAACCAAAAAAATCACTTAAATGTGAAAACTAAACTAAAATATGGTTGAAATACATTAAAATGAATCTTTTGTTTTTGTATTCATAGAAATGTGTAAAATTACACAGATCTTTTATTTATTATCGCAGCTCTAATTTATGTGTGGGCCATAATTGTTTGTGGATGCTAGACTCGAAACCACGATATCGTAGTAATAAAAAAAATTAAAAATAATAGTAACAATTGGAAAAATGAATCAAAAAAACAAATTGTTATAATTAAATATACATATATAGATACAATTAAATAGTTGTTTTGTTAAAAATCATTTATATGTACTATGTAGATATATACGTTTTACCATTTACTCATTTAGTTGCATTATGTCCTATATTTTGGATTGTTTAATTTCCCATTGAATATGTAATTTTACAAGTGCTGCTGTTTAATATTACATTTTTATTTTATAGAAACTATCACTTAAATACTTTTTCGGTAAAGTCCACAAACAAAAATTTCTTAGATTGAATCTGATTTTCGATGGTCTTTTGTTACTTTGTTTTTTAAAAAAAGAAAATTGTTAATTTTACCAATCGAGCACAATATTGTGAAACTCAATGGAAAGGCAACAATTAGCGAGCTTAGTATCTACTATTCACTTTTAAAATCCTAATGCTAATTCTTTTCATAACTTCTTTCCTGTACAGTTATTTTAATATCACACTTCGCATGTAGATTTAAAATCGATAAAACTTTAATCGGCAATAAAACAAGGAAGAAACAGACAGACCCAAAAATTGCAGATCATGATCGATCCGAACAATTTTGAATTGTAAAGCAAAATTACTGATTATTACAAATCATACACTCGCAGTTATAGGCACTTTACATACGAGTACATAATTAAGTACGAGCGTTCCTGCGCATATCAATCCAAAAATGATAATAACATGAGAAGTCCGATGCGTATGAAAAAGGCCGCTGTGAAAATTGATTGTATTTCCAGAACGGGCGAAGATTTCAAGCTGAAATCGCGAAGTTCATTGACGTCGAATCGAACACCCGCAGGCATTTTCTTAACACATATTAACAAAAGATATCGGGTTTCCTATCTTTGATCCAAATCTTTACAGATTTTCACGGAATTATTCAAAATACTTAATGAATTTCGGTACGAGGCTGCAAAAATCAATTGGTTCGTCATTTTCTACGAATGAATTTCACAAAGCCGATAGCGCGGTTTATTCAATCCTCCCGTC
This sequence comes from Beris chalybata, assembly GCA_949128065.1. Taxonomy (NCBI): domain Eukaryota; kingdom Metazoa; phylum Arthropoda; class Insecta; order Diptera; family Stratiomyidae; genus Beris; species Beris chalybata. The sequence goes on from OX421894.1 coordinate 140,577,854, forward strand.
GTTTTCCGTAACATAAGACGGGTTAATTTCATAATTTTTGGAAATTATTATTCACAGTTTTTTTTTGTGACTTCCAAGATCGATGCAACGGTTGAGATGTAAATTATGACCGTGGATGAGCATCTTTATGACGAACCTGTCTCCTTCACTTTAAACTGTTTCAAACTTTTACCTGTGTTTTATTGAAGCCAGATATTCAGTAAACGAAAACTGAGCCTGGCTTGATCAGTCGGTTTTGTATTACGATTTGCGTTGTATATTTAGGATTAATTAGCGATAATTTTCGAATTAATTTCGGGTTTTTGCGAGATAGTAAAATTTGTTTTTTTAGCGATATCAATAGCTTAAAAAAATACCACATTATTGTTGTTTTACTGCAATTTGATTGTTTGGAATACTTTCTTTTTGAATATTTCAGATGTCTTTTTTAAATGCTGGTGAATGTTTTTTAATAACATTATGCTGAATTTGAATGCTCAGTCTAGACAGGATTAAAATAAAAATCTTTTAAGAATTTCTGATTAGATTTTTAGTGCGGTATTGGCCTACAATAGAACGATTGTCGATTTAATCAAATTCCACTTTAACTACATTTTTAAATTAACATTTAGCTTATTTAATCAAAATTCCTTGATTTCTTATGGTTGTCTTTTGTCTAGTCTAGCTTAAACTGAATTTGCATAAATATGCAATTTTAATAATTACTATGATTAATAAGCTGAACACTTAATTAGTTACGATCAGTTGAAATAAAAGACATTCAGAAATTTCGCAATCTCTTTTTTTATAAAAAGAAACTTTATTCGAAAGAAGCAATCCAGAATCCAAATTATCCTCATTATCATTTTAGACCGCTTTTATTTTATGCTTATTTGAACAAATTTATCTATAGTCATTCTGATTAGAATACAACAAGTAAAACCAAATACGCTATCACATCATATCTAAGTGGTTTGGCGAAAATTTTAAAAATGCATGCAACCCCATTGTATCACTTTAACTGTTGAATTTTTAAAAATTCTAAAATCAGTTTTAAGGCGATAATGTGGAAACCCGGAAGTAGTTAATGTTTTATATCTAATCAGACTTAGTAGATATGGCATAGTTCGTGATACCGTATACACCCTTTTCACACCCGTTTAGGTCTTGAAAAATAAAAAATCTTGAACACGTTTTTAGGGAACTACGTAATATAAAAAATTCATGAAGGTAAAAGCTTATTCCATATTTAATCACATCCAAAAGAATATTACAGAATTCGTGAAAATATTTGTACAAGATCTTCACATCCTCTCAAGTATAAGTACTATTAGTTACAAAAAATGGTTATAACAGTTTTTAGGCAGAGCACGTAGGAGTGAATTGATGAATATCGAGAGATATGACAAAATTCGTGAAAATATTTAGACTGGCTATTTTTTTGGCTTATCTCAGTACGGCAATGGATATTTGAAAATGTTTTTACTTAAATTACTTTTCTAGTACATATATTTGTATATACGAAAAAAAATAATGTTTCTAACATAAGCCGTATTACAAAAAAAATAATTCCTCGCACTAGTATTAATTCAGTTTATTCAAAAACTAATAACAAACTAAATTGAATATTACAATATTAATTATGGCAAGCATAGTAATTTAGACTAAGATAGGTAAAAATATACTCGGCAGCATGAAACTAAACTTTAGTGGCGCTCTTAAAAACTAAAAATTCTGCTGTTACCGGAGTTTTAAAATTAATATAAAATTAAAAATAGTAATAAATGTTTAAAAATACTCTTCTTAATATTTGCAAATTCTGCTCACAAAATCTGTTTTAAGACCGAACTAGAGAGGATCTAACGCAAGTCGCTTTTTATCCCGCAGGCCCTGGCCCGATTTCGACTGTCGCGCCATTGATTATGGAGAAAGGATCTAAAAAAAACACGAGTTAAGTTTGAGAATGTTGCACATCTTACAGATCATGATGAAAAGTTTTGGTTGAAGTATAACGATAAACATTTCGGTTACCGGTGGATGGGTGAAAGGTTAATAAACTAAACTTTTATCAAACTATTTTACAGTGTTGTAATACCTGTTCAAAGAAATTGCGTGGTCACGTGATCGAGACTCTTTAACTTTAATAAGGGAATTTAAGAAGAATTGATTTTTTCGGCTGCCCATCTGGCTAAATTAAAAAAAAAAAACACTATGCCCCAGGTGTTTAAAAAAAGTTATGCGATTTATTAGATATGTTATCAATTGATGAATTAAATTCGACATTTGTATATCGGGCATTTATTTAATTCTAAGTATATTTCTATTAATTGAAATTAATCTTAATTGGAATTGACCTTCAGGGGATACAAGAATCAATAGGTATTTATATTATTTGTTCTATAATTAACATAATAGATATATAAAAAGATTTAGGTGTGGATAATTGTACAATAAAACATGCGCTAAATCAGTTAATAATGGGTTTTTGGTTTTTTCAGAAGTTTGTTACGTCAATAGAGTTAAGGTAAAGTGCATATAAAAAACACCTATACTTAGTAGTGAATATTTCTGAATTGATTTTATGGCAGCATAAAGGCAACCTGCATTGCCAATTAATTAACTTGAGTTTTGTCGATTGTTTAAATAGCAACCACGTTATTAAATTTAATCTACGTATTGGAATTAATGAAGAATCTAAATTTTGGGTAGAAACTTTTACAGAGAAGGCTCTATCTTCTCGTCTCTGTATATTTATATTGCGATCGAAATCCATTTTTATAGTCAAGACTTTTGTTTTTTTCTTGCACTGGTTCGATGACCATTTGTTTAAAAAAATTGGCGCTGCTCTACCTCAGAAAGAGAGTTGTAACTACTTTAATTTCTCTATAATATTCGCTTCAAACATCGTCCCAATATTATTGATAAAAACATCAAGCTGTTCCCAAAGTCATTTCAATTAATCTTTTGTACATAGTGATTATGATAAAAATTAATCAAAATGAATTGTTCCATTTAATGTTAATTATTCATTTAATTACATAATGCTCTTGCAAAATTAGAAAAATAAAAATAAATAGAGTAAAATTAGCATACAAACATTCATAATATTAACTTAATGATAGAAAAAAAAAAAACAACACATAAGCTTGAATTGTAATAGCAGATCAGACTAATCTGTAGTCGTACGTATTAATAACACTTCGCTTTAAGATTTCATGGAAGTTTTTATAATTACTGAGGTACTTTTATTGCCAATTAATTAATTATTATCTATTATTATTATTTTGTTGGGTTTTCGGATGATAGGAGATATTATGTCTGGAGTCTCACTGGGATTTGATACGATTTTCAAGGTAGTACACAGCGTACTTGACACTGGAAGTAAAAGTAGTGAAAAGAAGAATTTGTATGTTCTTCTTCTTAATGTTGTATTATACTTTGTAAAATTAAATACTGATTTGATATTGTCACAAAGAGCTGAAGAGGCTAAAGGATTAATGAAGGATTAACAAAGAATTATCGGAGTTCAGAATTAAAATTCTATTTTCACTTACACTAAAGATTTTAATACAAAATTTGGAATTCAACTGCAATTTAAAACTCACAATAAGCTCCTATAAAAGTTGAACTAAAATGTGCTCTAATCTCTCTAGAAGAACGGTTTGAATGGTCCGCCGCTGATGAATTTTGACTATTTCAACAGTATAAACACGACCAGCACTGACACCAGCAGCTCAAAGTAAGCGCTCTCTTCTATAGAATATCACACAAAGAAAAGGTAATTAGTTTCATAATAAACCGCATTTGTTTATTTGAGTTTTAAAAATTGAAGGGATCATAATAAGTTTCTTCAGGTTTTGTTTTTAAATCGTAGTTTAAGTTTCTGGTTTGGATGGAAGTCGGAGGAAAATTGCTATTAAAACTATTAAAACCACAAGCTACTTCAACATTTATTCATTAACATTTATTGAACAGCTAGCAATTTTCGTTTAAGTGTCTATCAAAAGGAGCAGTCAAGACGAAGAAAAACTTTTATACTATATTCAGAGATTAACGTGTTCAAGCCGAGTTAAACGCGTTGAAATCACTTCCCGAACGTGTTTACGCGTTTTATTGAAAACATGTACTGCGACGCTGGCGGAAATCGAAGAAAACTTTGAAATAAACTAGTATTTGATGCTGCAGAAACTCATTTTTGTTGCACGACTGCATTAGCTAATTAATTCACAATTAATTACTGCTATACAAACATTTTCGTTTCAAATAATTTAGGAAACATTAATTTGCTAATGAAACACAGCTGAATATCTACTTGTTAATACAAATCACATCAAGTTATCATGTATCAAAGTAAAACAAGTTGCCTAGTCTGAACACTACTTTTTTAACACGTTTATTTTATTAACTTAAACGCGTTCAAAACGCATAGTCTGTCAATACAGGGTATAAGCCGAATTTGTTCATTTGAGTTTTAGAAATTACAATGTTCTTTCATAATAAGTTTCATGAGGTTTTGATTTTAGATCGCAGTTAAAGTTATTCGTGATTGGGATGGGCATCAGAAGAAATTCCAATTAAAACCACCGCCAAACCACTTCAACATTTATTCAGTAAAATTTGCTAAAACGGAATGTTTTGAACAGCTAGCGTGTATATATGTAGGTGTCCATCAAAAGGAGCAGTCAGGACGAAAGACTTTTAGAATATGCAACCAGAAACATATTTCATTTAGGGGAAAACAAACTTTATAAAATCATTTAGAAATGAAAATAAAATTAAATGCCAAAAATTAATATTAAAACAAATAAATATTTTTTATGCATGTATTTGAGATGAGAATAAGAATAAGAACTATTGGCTAATACAAGCCACTTAAATGTTCCGTCCTGTTTATGTCGGATCTAGTCAATTTTTATTTTATTCTCTTTTAATAATAAAATGCTTTTTTTCATCTAATTTGTTCTACAATTAAATCACTAACCATTAAGGCCCGTTCCTACGATCGTCAGTAACGTTCTAACTGGAACTTTAACTGACAGATTTTCATACGAAACTTACAGTCAAAGTTCTGGTTAAATTTTAACATAACATAAATTATTATTTCAATTTTTTAAAAATAGTTCGGACAATTATCTACAATTTCAATGATCAGATTTTAAATTTTTGCATCTGTAGTTACAATTTAGATTTTTACTAAAATTAATTCTTTGCTTATTATTTCAATTCAATCCAAGGAAAAATTGTGTAATAAAAACCTTGCTGTTAATTCGTAATAACGGCCCTAAGAAATTTAATATTTATAATTTTTGAAACTCTATTTTTTCTATTAATATTTTTGATCACCTCTCTTCATTAAAAACAAAACTTTGAAGCGTAAAGTATAAGTAGATTTTGATCACATTACTGTACTAATTACCAGTCCACATTCCCCACATATTTCGGGAGTGATATCCATATACACGTTTTGGAAATAATGTTGTTCTTATTTCGATTTTTAAGTAGGTATTAGATTAGATTAGCTTAGATTATATTCTTTATTGTTCCATATTAAATTTTTATATTTTGACAAATTAGATAATGGGATGCTCAGACCCTACGGTCTCTTCAACTCGTATTTTTAAGAATTAATTTTGGTTTTTCTCATATTAAGTTAAAAATAGACAAGATTAATGAAAAGTTGTTCAAATAAAAGTAAATTTTTCGACCAAAATTTGTTTTTTTTCCTAAAGCGGCTCAAATTCCGCAAACTTCTTTCTTATATGTAATATATATATTTTTTTATATTGTGCATTTAATCAAAATCATATCTAGACCTGCACTGTAAGACGTTTTTGGAATACAAAGGGGTTTACTATTTAAAAAAACCAACAGTTTTAATCTTCGGTCTACCTTTTGTTGAAACCCTAATAAAATGTATATGGAAACAAACTTAAAGTTCTTACTTCTATGGACATGCTATAATAACATGGTATAGAGAGTACTACCTACAGTAACTTGAAACTTCGAAATAAACGCTTAAGAACTGCTTTTGAAGCGCTAGCCTTCCCCGCTGGCCAAAGAATTGTTTCCATGGTCATCTAGCCAGTTATATTTCTTCCAAGAGAATTTTCAGAGAAAGTTTCAGTTTTCTTCTATCGTAAAACAATGCTGATTCTCAGTTACACAAGACCCTTAAACCTAATTATTTGTTTCAAAAGTATTTTATCACACTATAGGTATATTATTCAAAACCTCAACCTGTCTTTTCTAAGTCTAAGTACTATGGGACGCCCTTGGGTTCTGTTCTCATAGAGTTTTTTCCAAATTTCAATTTTACGGATTTGGTCGTTCTCTATTTAAGTATTTGACGTTAGTATTTTGACTATTGTCTTAGATACAAGGACTATACTTTCGATTTGAATTTTTGCTGAAACTACTGTTCGATTCGAACTGATCGGCTCCTTTGCAATCGGGCGATAATGCCTGCAATCAATTTGATTTGCATATATTTGTTTGTGTACAAGAATATAACATAAATCACGTATCTTGAAAATTTGCCGCGATCGTGCGACTACGTAGCCTTTAAACAACAACCGAAGGTTGAATATTCATAAATATATTATAAATTTATTATTAACTTGACCATATCTCGTATGTTCGAAAACACCAACTCGAATCGAGTTCCGAAAATCAAATTTTAAAAATTCAATTCAAACACAAACGTATCAAAAACACACACACGAAAATTATAGTAATAAAAAAATTAAAATAAAAAAAAGCGCAACTAACTTGAATCAAAAAACTGACCTGCGATAGCCATCCACGGATAAAATGTGTGATTGCTGGCTTGATGAAGACCGCTGGCCGCCGTTTGTGCTGCAGCCGCTCCCGTAATCGTACAATTTGCATTCCAGGCGGTTCCTGTAACCGCACTACCGGAACCACCACGCGATCCTGGACTACCGCCGGACGTATCCAAATAGCCACCAACCCGGGAATCCGGTGTACAAGCCGATGGCCGTACCGGTACCGAACTATTTTGTCCGGTACCGGCACCACTACCGCCCGTACCGCTCGATCCAGTATTCCAAACGTCCTTGTAGCCGTTTGTATCGCCCGCTGCATTTGTTTTGCCACAGTCCTTTTGATACGCATTATCGTATATTTTACTACACGCTGCCGTTATGCTTGCATCGTACGGCGAATCTTGTGTCGAACGTTGGAGGTGATGATTTGCGTACGGTGTCATGCCGAGCGATAAGGGGAATCCCCGATATGCAGCCGCTGCGGCTGTTGCCGTTTGATCGTGATGCGTTGCTGCACCCATGCCCATGCTGGTCGCTTGATGCGGATGTCCATAGAAGCCGGACTGTTCGAAGTACGAATTCATGGTGGCGGCGGCGGTAAGAATTTTGGCGGTTTTTTTTTGGGGTTTTCAAAAGAAAAAGAAAAGAATTTCGGTTTTTTTGGAAAAGTTTTCGTCCTTGTCGATCGACAGCGAAACAACAAGTCGGTGTGTTCGCGCAAAGACTCAAACCAATTCACCACGAACGCACGCAATCGATGCGATCGAATTGGAAGGATCTTTTTTACAGGTAGGATTTTTTTCTTCGATTATTCGCACACCACACTCACAGTTGCACTCAAACTTTCAACCACGATCGGTCGTTTTGTGTTTTGAAACGCTCAACGGGTCTCGGCTAAACTTAAGGTCATTGTGGTTATCATGCACTTTTTCACTCTTTTTTATCACTCGCCGAAAAAAAACTGAAATTAATTCAACTGAACAAATGAAGCAACCTTCATACACTTAAATTTCGCATCCAGTCAAAACTCAACACTTCTCTTTCCAAAAATAGCGAACCGTTCTTGTGTAATCTATAAACAACATCAACCAACAAATCTAATTCGAATCAATTTCCGAAATCATATTGACACACTTGTGGGTATTTTCTTATTTATATTCAAGTTGTCCGGGAAACTTAACAAACACTATTTTTATTAGCGCCAATTGACAATAAATTAAGCACAACATTTAAAAAGTCCACGTAAAATCAAAACTTCACACGATGATCGACGGACCATCTTCTAGGCGGCGCGGCACTGGTTTGAAATATCTTACGACCTGTCGTCCATAAAAATCCAATCATTCACCGCCCAAATAGCACTTTTTAGTAGATTTTCTTGTGTAATAAAAATTAATTTTTAGTGTAATTTTTACGATTATTTTTACGAGCATGTAAACAAGATTATCCCGAGTGATAAGCAATTCTGCACTAAACGAGTGAAAAAAAAACGAAATTCTATACAAATAAAAATTCTGTTATTATTTCGAGTAGTGTAGTAGTTTTTATTTGTAGCGCAGTGCCGCGGGGGGTAGGTTAACTACGACACCCACTTGATTATTATTAGGGTGCGTATATTTTTTATTATTATTATTTTTTTTTTATTATTTCGAAACGAAACCAAAGTAGCAAATCAGTTGTCGAGGGTTGAAAATGAATTTTTACTAGTTTTATGTGTGGAAAGAGCGCGCCTGTACCAAACCGTTGCCATCGAACGAATGTTCGCTTCGAAGCGATTTTACTAAAACTGAAGTCGGTTTTTCCGTATATCTCGGACTTCTCGTTGTGACGACGACAACGACGAGACTCGTTCCGTTCTTGTTGTTATTCGAGCGCGCACTGTGCCGTGTATACTACCCGTAGGTACCCCGGTCCGCATGTTTACGCTATCCGCTACCGCTGCCACTGCCTCGTTTCACCAACACTCGAACAATTTCACACGCTCGCAACAACTCTCCGCGAGTCATACACTGTAAAACGTGCACCGATACTAGCGCCCAGAACTCGCAATAATCAGGCCGTATGACTCTCGCTTATAGCGAGGGTTGGCTGTATCACGAGCAGAACGACAGTGACAGCACTTTTGCGTACGTCTCACTCCGTACATTTCTTGCGCAATCTTTCTTTTCGCTTGCACCCATTTCGATTATATATACGGGAGCATCTCGTTATGGTCCTCTATGTGTTTTGCTGGATCTGTTTTATGTATTTTATGCGAGATTTTATGTATACGGCCCACGTTTATGGAACGGGACGAGTGAAAAGCGCTCGATTTTAAGGACATTCGGTCTAAGGACGTTGTTTGGCAGTGTGATAGATTCTATATGCTCGCTGCTGTCATATTGCGTTGTGATGAGGTCCGATGCAGATGCAGTACTGCTACACGTGACTGAATTTCGCAAAAATTGACACATCATTTGGCATCGCAATGTGTCATCCCTCTTAATACTTGGGTGCTTCGTCTTATTGCTCCGGACATTTGTCATCAGGCACGCTATCACCTTTGCATGCATACAAATCGCTTCCTTTGACGTGGTGTTGCTTGGGCAATGGAGGTGTCACGATGGCGCCCAACGTTGGGTCATTCGAGACCTGCCAATCCGGCGGAGCGACAGACAAAATTCATAAATAAAACAAAGCAGTAGTGTCACTAATAGTTTTCGAGTGATTTAATTGCTGTATTGTTCTCGGCTCAATATTTTGATGAGCGTTGCGAGCGTGGGTGTAGTGGGCGCATGGTGGCCCCCGCATGGTAAGGCCCCACAGTGCAGTGTAGTGCATGGCATTGATAGTGCACACTATCGGCTTTACGCTTTGAGCTCGGAGTGTTGGATTTCGGTGGAATGTTGGCGCCAACGTTCATTGTACTCGGCACAGACTTCATTTTCATGTCTCCGGTTTCTTTTTTTCCTTCCTCCCTTGTTTTGTTCGTTTGCTTTATTATTTGTTTATATCGGGGAAATTTACGACATTTTTTTTTACATACGTGATACGAGTGGCGAAATTAATTATTATTTTCGTTCTTAGCCGGCCCAGGTCATACAAAGGCCAGCCAAAGTTTTTCTGTGATTGGTGGAAGCATGGGGGTGGTGGCAAACGCTATTAGTGTCACCAAGTACACGCGCCTCTCTTTAATCTTGAATTTAAATTCTTTAATCATAAATGAGTGTGTAATGTGTGTAGGTGTAATTTTGATGCGTGTATAAGGTGTTATTAAAAACATTAAACATTTTTTTCTGATCACCAACTACGCTGTTTAGTAGATTCTAGTGTGTGATAGTTGGGGGTTGCACACGTGCTTTGGAGCCATTAAAATAGTTGACTACAATAATAATTGGAACATAAACGTGGAAATAATTGATACTCGGTAAATTGGCTAAACAAAAATTGTAACTCCTTGATAAATAGGTGCACCTGCCCATACCTGTATTTCATCAATCCCAAAAATAATAGGTTCTTATAACAAAATGAGCAAAAGTATAATTTGCAACCCAAATGTGAATCAACTACTAAAGACCTCGGTTATAATGGACTCGGTGGAACATTCAGCATTAGTCCACTGTAAGCGAGTGTTCCTTTTATCTTAAGTTGTTTAATCTAAGTCTCATGCGTCGTGACTTTGCAAAAGGTTCATTATAAACAAATGCCCATTAAAAGCAAGTCTATTAAAAGTGGTTTCTCTAGTACTTTCTAATTCAAGTTCATTGTATAATAATATTATTGCTCATTTCTTACGGTTTACGCTGGTCTCTGAATCGAATCGGGCTCGACGGGCCAAAAAATATTCGATTCTTTTTTAAACAAGGATATTATTGCGAATTTTAATTACCACAAGTTCAAGTGATAGTTTTTTTATAGATTCATTTCAAAAGTGAACCTTTTGTAGTTGCACGTGCACCCAGCTGTAAATTTCGAAGAGTTGTATACTTTCATTACATTCAATTTGTATTACAATATTTAAGTTTCAGTGTTAGTAAAGCTTTGGAGATTTTTTTAAGGAAGAGAAAGAAATTGCATGAAATTAATAGAGCTTCATTTTGGGTCTTTTCCAGATTTTCGCGATCTGAAGATCAATAATATAACAGAGCTTCTTACAGCGGCCAGGGGCGTACTCAATGAGTTTGGGTAATAAAGTTCCAATTGAAAATATGTAATATGTAAATTTTACTTTATTTTTTACGATAATAGTAAATAAAATATTTTTATCGATTTTTTTAAAAAAAAAATTGCTTCCCTTAAAAAATAGTTTTTCCACGTTTCATGCCTAATAGATACAAGCAAAGCAAAAAAAAATCTGTCCGTCTGTGCGCCGTACGCCGTACGAAAAAGCTATGTATATAGTTGAAATTTTTTTTTGTTGATAGACTGAGTAAACCGCTTCGAAATTCAAACTTAATGAACATCTGTGGGTATACTAGGATAATATATCGAAAACAAATTTTTGAGAGGGCGGAGTGGCCAACGGAGTTGGGGGGGGGGAGGGAAACTTTAGGTTACGATGTCTCACAAACCAATTGCACTAGAAAGGAAAAGTTCGGATTCCAAAAGTAAAATTGCGATTAAAAAAAATTGCGGTTAAAAAAATTCGAATATCCATTGGCGTTTGGAATAGGGGCAAAAAAAATGATCAGTGAAAATAGAATGCATATATTTTCACGATTTTCGTCACATCTACTAGATTTTCCCGAATATTGAATTCAGATTTATTCTACGGATTCTACACATGAATACCTAGAAAGTGTTTTTAAGATTTTTTAAAATTCGACTCCTAAGGGGGTGTTAAGATTTTGTATACTTTGCATGAATTCTGCCATATCTCTCAGATCTGAGCAGATATCGAATATTTTTTCACTTCTACAGGCTTGTTTAATAATAACCAATTTTGAAGATTTTTTCCCCCATTTTCAATCCCTAGATTGCATCCCAGCATAGGTTTTAAGAGAGTCAAAAGTTGCTAAGGACGAAAAGCAGAAACGTGATACTTTTATAGGCCATTATAGCGTGATGTTCAAAATATATATATTTTTAGAAGTTGTGGATTTTTTCTATTTATGGATTGGGTTTTGCTAGCAAGTTGAATCTTATTAGGTTCATTTAATTTTACTAAAAAGTAAATTCAGATTCCTATATATGTATTATGTTTTTTACATATACCATAATAACTCTTAGGTCTTCCAAAATATCTAATAAATTTTAGTTCCAAAAAATCCTAGATGAAAGTATAGGAGCTGGGTTTCAGGATTTTTTAGATATTCAATACTAAAGGTGGTTTAATGAGATTGACTACATTTTAACAAATTCGAACATCTCATAGGTGTGATTAGATATTAAATTGTTTTTCGCTTCCTCTTGCTTTTTTATAATGACCTAAGATCGATTTCGAATTTTTTTTACAAATATATTCTACTTCTAATAGGGTGTAGTTTTAAGGATGTCTAAACGATGAGCCATCGCGCACACTAGGCACCAAAATAGAGTCCATAGCTATCCCTTCGGAGCCTGGTAGGTCACTTAATATCGCCGGAACAGTTTGGATTTCTAAAGAACTTGGTGGGTGGAGGAGAGGGTGTAAGATGGTTGTACGCAATTCCACGAGAATTATCGAATTAATTTTTTTTTGCTGGAGTTTTTTATACATTTGCCTAAAATATTTTCGCGATTTTTGATATTACGTTTTTTGATGGTACGTTTCACGAATTCTACCATATGTCTTAGGTTTAATCTAATATCGATTTCTTTTACTTTTAAGGCATTTTCATGAAATTGCCTAAAAATTGATTACAGAATTCTTGCATATTCAATCAACCCTTGAGGCTGTGAAGAGGTTGGTTTACGTTTTCGTCATATATCTACTTTTTTAATAATAATAAAAATAATATTTATTCATTGATAATTTTGATTATTAACTTGTGTTTTAAATAACCAGAGATCAGACAATAGTCTTTACATTTTTGCTTTGAGGGGTATTTTTTATTACGTATAAGTATGTATTCCGGATTCTTTTGAAATTTGTGTAACGGTGTGATAAAAAAGTTCAGATAAAACCCTATTACTTACTTTTTTAATAATTTTATTTTTTATCGGAGGGGAATTCGATCGGTGCTGAAATTTTAACCAAGAAACTCTAATTTCGGCTGAAAATCAATCTGAAAGAGAAGATTGAAACAAGAATCTATGGCTAAATCCTGAAAAATGTTTAAGGACAAAATTTAATTAAATACTTTTTTCAATTGCAATAAGCATTTGCTTGGATCGAAAATTGCGGGTACCTAGATCAACAATCGAAAAATACGTAGCGGACGCATCAAAGTTTGATAAATCGCTTATTCTTAGTTTTCTTTCATTTCTGGGTTTTTTTGATTTACCATAATTAATATTCTTCAACATTTATCAATATTAGTATCTAACTTTATAAATTTCAAATTTGAATTATTCCTTTTTATTTTTTAATTTCCGAACAAATAAGTTTTTATGATTTATCGCCTTTTGTTTTAACCCTCCTCAACTGTAAGACGAATAACATAAAAAAGGTGCAATTGGCAGGAACTGGACTATTTAATCCAAAGTACCAAATGTTTTTAAATTGAATTATAATCGTAGAATCTCACTTTTTGCTCTTTTTTCTGCGCATTTCCAAATGATCGAGAACAAAAATAATTGGTTTAAAATGCATCGCCATTGCGACAAAAAAGAATTAGGCACATAGCTTAATCTGCACTAAATTGCTAAATTGTTGCTTAAGTGCTAAAACAAGACACTTAATTAATATTTCAAAATTTGACAGACAATTTCTTGACCTTGACCTGAAGGCTGTCGCCTGTCCCATAAATAAATCAAAAGCCAAAAAATATACTTGACCCAGCTTGGTCTGTAGCTGATAAAACGGAATGTTATCGTACAGACAAAAGTATACTAGACTCGTAAATAGTTGGAATCGCTTGTTATGCCTGTGAAATAGTTCGTACTTAGGGTGGTGTTTTTCCAAAGGATATTGACTCGGTACCGATAGAATCTCTTGTCCGGACCTTCCCATCACATTTCACTTTCCACCTTGAAACTTTTCCGCTCCTCTGACAGTGACTGATGTTTGTAAACAAAAGAAAATCCCATTTGCTTTGAATTGAATGGTTCGTTTTTTGTATTAACATTTTTTTTTATATTAGCTGCCAATTCATTATCGTACCGCTCATCACAAGAAAGAAGCGACAGCCGTTTGCTCATTGTATGCAAATGGATTTTTGCGTCGACAACATTAAATTGCCAATCGGCATACAAGAAAAAAGCTCAATGGAATATGGAAGCTTGTTTTATACTTACAATGTACCGACCTGATACCGAGTAGGTACCTCATGTAGGAGGTTATTATACGAATGGTGTATTGTAAACATATCAAAAGTTATTGTCATTTAAAGGTGGGAAGATATTCTTAACATTTCTTATTTCAACATGTTGTTTACAAGCGTGGACAAACCGATCCGCCAATTGTTCAATATTGCATTATTTTTTTTATTCAATTATGTATTAAATTAAATTTAAAAATAGAAAACAAAATTAGAAAAAATAGGAAAATGTTTAAACTCCTTTCCGGCCTTGTAATAAAATGTACACACTTATTCTGGAAAACAGCAAATTTCTTCTATTCAGCGATTTGAAGCTATGCTTAGTGGTTCTATTGAATCGTCAATCGTCAGCTTTCTATCTTAAGAAGTTCTCGAAAAAAATCAGATCTTTTATCGTACCTAAATTTTGTTCTTCTATGCGCTCCTAATATACCTGAAAATTAATTATAGGATATTCTCTTTTGACATAAACCATTAAAGAGAAATGAATTTTAGAATGTTTCGATGGCAGTATTTGAGTGTTTTCGGAACATTCTTTTCCCTACTCTACTCCATACCCCTTCACGCATCAAATGGTTCTACTTTCACAGCTCCGTATAAATTCTAAGTCTCAAGTTCCTAGCATAAGCAGTTCCTCTCAACTACTGGGTCATCTCTAAGTCCCATACGTCGCGAAGGGGTTTTAGTTAGATTAAATGTTAGTTGTTTTCCGACGTCAGTGGATTGAACCCCCAACATGAAATCCCGACCTGTTGATTAATCGCTATCATTGTGGATATGATAATTGGAAAACCTTCACTGGATAGGCTAGTTTTATAAGATAGTGTTGAACTAGGTCCGAAGGAGCTGTTTCGTCATCGGAAGGCAAAGACACTTCAAAGAGTGTATCATGCCTACTATCCGGAGCACCCTGACAGCTGGTGGTATTAATTAGAAATATTCTATATAGACGATGTTGAAAAAAAACTCCATTATCAAGAATTATACAATTTTTGCTATCGCATCCTTATACTAAAGGTAGGTGCTACTGAAGATCACCCAATATTTTTGTTCGCTAGGATATATGAAGCTCAACGCTAAGGGCGTGAAATCGAGTCCCTAACAGCAATTTTATTTTTTTACCAATGTCTTATTAATGAATTTTTCATATTAATCTACCATGGAGGCAAATTTGATTAAATGTTAGTTGTTTTCCGGCGTCAGTGGAGTGAAACCCCGTCGTGACTTATGGACCGTCCTGTAGTAGCCATTTTTTTGTAAGTTACAAAAATTCTTTAATTTAATGAAATGCCATATTAAACAGCAGAATGTGGCAATGTTGCTTACAGGTTGTAAAATAGCTGCCAAAAATCACAGAACTTCACAGAACTGGTTTTATCATTTGAATATGTAAAAATTCTGAGCAATTAGATAATTAAATTGATAGTTATTAATTCATTACCTACATTTGTCGAGATTACGCTTAAAGTCTGCGTCTGTAAAACAATTTCGTGCGGATTAGCAGAAAGATTTCTGTGTATACGAGTATGTGTAATAACTGCAATAAGATCATCTTAAATAAGAAAATTGTTAGGTATAAACGTTTAATTAGTGAATTAAATAGAACAGTATCGAGTTTAAGCAAAATTTAATCAATTTATAGCGACCCACATTCCAGAAGCGTAAACAAATCGTAAAGTTGGTTTCAAGTTGGACATAGCAGCAACGATGAGGAGAGTGGCACCGAGGTGTAGCCAATAGCCCTACATTGAGATTACTTCAAGTTTGGCAAGTTATAGACAAACAGCAAATCGTACATTTCCTAAGCACATTGTGGGTGGGTAGTAATTGCTCAATTAGCGACCGGTAGTCACTTAAACGCCCCTCTTACCTGTAATTTGCGTGGTTCCTACAACAATTCGCGCCTAGTGCGTACCCACAAATACCAGGCCTGCTGTACTCGTACTCTCAGCCACGGTTCCTCTACAAACACGAATACGGCCTGATTTTCTTACAAGTTCAAGAACCTTTTCGATAAGCAGCGCGGCCATAAGAAATCCTGCGTTCCGTCAGCAACGAAAAAATCCCGGCCATGGAGAAAAGGCCATTCGACCAATACATCATTCCGCTCCGGGATCGGCTACACTTCATACCGCTATCCCATTCCGGCTCACTTGAAATCAATCCCAAGTCAGTCGTACGTCTTTCTGTTCTCTTCTTCGTTTTTTTTCTTCAGTTTTGCCCATAAACCAAGAAACGATCCCGAGCCCATCGTCTTAAAGACGTAAACGTAGCCGCGTGCATAGGCACTTACCTACTTCTTGCATCGACGAAAGAAGTGACAGAAAGAGGGCGCGCAACCAAGTCCATCTACACGCCAGAGCGAGAACGAAGCCCTCTATAAATAGTGAAAATAAAGAACAGACTCAAGTACCATATTATTTTTATCTCTCTCTGTCCTTTTAACGATAAATGACAATCATCTAACACACCATAAAAAGTTGTACAGAGTCAATTTCGTATTCATCAGAAAAAGTCGAAGCGGGACGGCGTACACTGCGGCAGGGTTGGGCACGCCATGTGTGAAGCCGGGACGGCAAGTGCCCCAGGTTACCTACAGCCAAGGAAGAGCCCGAGTTCTTCCAGCTATGGAGTCGGGACGGGGCGGGGGTGTGTGGATGAGCCTGACTGAACAGCCTGCATACTTTATGTAGTTACCCCTGACTAAAGTCGAACCAGAAGGAAAAGGAAAAATTCCTTTATGCCGCACTCGTACCGAAGCACCCAACTCGGAACCACTCCATCCCATCCCTTGCCCAAGGGCTCGATGGCACACTTTGCTTTGCCAGGGAAGGTTGGCCCCGGGGGGTGCGCGGCAGCCGGGGCAGGAGGCGAATGCCATCTTCGAGGAGTCGTCAAATCGCCGAGTGTATTAGGTAGCAAAATTTTTATGACCTCGTTATGGACCATTTCGGCGATTGTTCTGATCCTTTTCATGACGACGACGGTGCCGCTTTTACCTGTTCGAAGTCGATTCCGGGCGGATCAGGGGGGTGGCTGGAATGAAGACCATCAAGTTCTGGTGGTCGTCGTCTTACCTTTTGCGGTCGTGGCGAATGGCAAATGGCTGTCCGATTGTTTGCTGTTCGGAGATTTTAATGAGCTCCGTTGAATTTTGGACGGGATTCGAATTTCGGTTTTGAGCTCAGAAGACGATTGATTTTGTGTCCTTCGAAGACGCGGAAGAAGGCCACGCCAGGTGGATGGAGGTGCAACGGAGGCGGCCGCGGAGTCTTGCAAGTCACCACCGGTGCAACAGATGAAAGGGCGAACTGCAGGCAAAATTTAATTGTCGCCACTTGGTAAGGTCGTATATAGTGTTTGCGTTGGCTTCGTACAGATGACGTATTCCACGTCTCATGGGGTTGCTTACTTTACGACGCTGGGTAGTTTTCGTTGTCTAGTGTCTGCATGGGGTTATGCAATTACTGCGGTCATTTGTTTAAGGGTTATGAGCGCTGCTGAGTGTCCTCGTTAGTTTGTTAATTTGTCCGAAACCGAGTTCGGTGTTTTTCATTTCAGTTCTTTGTGGTTAGAATAGAAAGGAACATTGAACTGAGTACGTAGACGGGTAATGTTTGAAAAGCGGTAGTAGTTCATAAAAAAATGTCTTATGGTAATACTTGATTCAATACGGTTATCAAGTCATGATGTGGGATTTGAAAGCACAGTGAAGAAACCACTTCTGACAATAAGACACGTCTTCATTCGATCTTGCCTTCTTTTTCGCTCCTTGTTAACGATACCCGGATTACACCAGCGTTTTCCACGCGGAGATACTAGGTATCCGGGATGCGTGTTGGTCTTTGCAGCAAGACGCTACCCCAAAGCGTAATGTTGTAATCCTCACTGACAATCAAGGCCTTAGATTCGGCTATCACTTCCTCTTAACTAGTCTAACAGTGCCGTGAGGAGCTAACCTACTTGGAAAGTCAGTTTGGGTCCCATGCTACAGCCAAATAGACGGTAACGAGCGTGCAGACGCAGCGGAATTAGCTAGGCAAGGATCTGCTCTTCAGCGTCAAATATCTACCCATTTTCTCACAAACGCGAACTCCAGATAGAGAGGACTGACCAACTACATCACATCTAGGAAGATATGACCATCCTACTACCGGAAAAGAACAGATGAACTCCTGAGCAGGAGCCGCGTGGACGTCTCCAGAGTAATGGCAGTCAGCATGGGTCACTGGCCGATCGGCGACCACGCGGCCGAACTGGGTATTCCCTTTAACAGCAATTGCAGCAGTTGTGGGGGCGGCAAACAAGAGGGAAACTATAATCCACCTTCTTTCCGAGTGTCCAGCCCTGGCTAGAGCCAGATTTCGCGTACTAAGCAAACAATTTCATTAATAGCCTTGACAAGATCTCGAAGAGCAAGATCTGATCACCTTTCTAAACAGCTCCGGATGAATACGATAATCCATTAGAGCCCCAGGTCTCTGTTAAACCATGTATCCACGTCATGAACCCTCAACAATGTGGTTAAACGAGTTGCGGTATCAAAACGGCGCTTCCTGTGCTAATTCAGCCCTGTTTTCGTCAGACAGGTCACCACGTAAACCAACCAACTAACCTTTCACACTCATTTAAGGATCGAGCATCGAACGGAAACGGAAATTTAGAATCTTATTTAGGTATAATAAAATAAATTCTGTCTAATCGATCATATGGATGCGATGACAATTGGCACCATAGGCTTATCTTCAGGAGTACGACTTCAATATTATCTTCAGGAGTATGACTTAAATATTCTATTTCAAAAAAATAGAAATAAACTTCAATCGAGAAGCGCTAATAATTTTAATGGCAAAACCCCACGTTGGGCGCCATTTTTCATCAAGGAAGACTTACATTATTCCAGATTCCATAGGCAGATCTATACCAAGAATCTGACAAATTTTTTACAATCGTACTGCCCCACGTTGGGCGCTATTTTTGTGAGAAAACCGGCTTTGCAATTCTTCGAATTTCACGATCATGGTTATTACTTTCTGTTTTTTTTGCTGTCGGAGTACATCACAAGGCTCATTAATTTACATTCACATTTATCTACACTACAAAAACAGCGCCCAACTATTTTTAAAAATAAATCTCTTTATCGAATTATTTTTCTTAGCTTTCAAACGTTTCTGACACATTATTTCAGCCCCACTACCTTATCCTTTTACGGGTGGAAACGCCTCCACTTTATAGCTCCACATAAATTCCAAGTTTCAACTTCCTATCATAAACTGAGAGAAACCAAACCGATTTTCTCTCCATCGAAATTTGAACTGATTGTCTCAATGTGATTGCAAGCCTTCATACGTGTCCATACGGTGGACAGACGGACAAATGCTTTTGTCGGGTTTAAAAAGCAGAAATTTCAATCTTTGAGTGTAGCAATTTATTTTTGAAATTTTCTTTCGATCACAATACACTTTTTTATTAAAAAATAATAAAGTAAAATCACATAACGCACGGAAAATCCCACGCCTGCAGCTATCTATCACTCACACAAATCACAGCTCAGCTGGTCTCAGTAAAATAAAATGTAATAAGCAATAACCGACAGCCAGTATAAACACGTCATTAACGCCATAATAATTTATAGCATTAATTAAACTATCGTTAAAGCACACATAATTTGAATATTAACAATTCGCATTTTATCGCCATGTAAAGCGCTCATTATTCGATTGAGTCTGAGCGTACGGCGAATTGTTGCAAGTGGCTGGTTCGTTTGTGCGGGGTCTGTAGCGCCGTCGAGCTTCACCCAATGCCGGCATAATCCCGCGGCCCGTTTGTCATTACGCTAATATATTTTACGATAACGATAATCGTCCCCATATAAACAATTTCAGTAATGACCTGAGCACCTAATAAAAATCCAATTTCGAACAGATAAACAAACAAAACGCTCGCTCGCTCGACTTCGACTGCGGACGATCTTCTCGCCCGGATTTGTCTTATTCGCGCGAGGAGTTTGGGCCGTCTCAAGAAAAAACCTTATCGTTGTGCCGTCACCATCGTGTCTTAGCTGCGAAACGACGGGCACGTCAAAGTACGCCGGCACTCGAAATAAACGTCGGCAACTGTTTAACTAACCACAAATAATAACAGTAAAAAATATCGTTTTAAAAGACATCAAATTGTCGTAAAAAAGTAGTAAAATTCGAGCAAAGGAGGACGAACAGGGTCCCGGGTCAGGGGCAAGAGCTAACATACTCACATCGGGATACAAAGCACTGTACTCGAACTCGCAGTGTCACAGTCGTCATAGTCGCACTGTGAAAAAGGAAATCTGAACGGGCCTTTGGGTGTTCATTCCGTTGTGGGTGTTTGGACGTGATGTGTTTACTCATTAAGGAAACTCCGGAAGCGTAGGTGCAACGGGGCGTGAAGGAAGCGTGGAGTTAAGGACTTTATATTCGGAAATGGACTGGCGATGGAGAGAAAATACCACAATTTATTGCTACGGTTGGATTAAAGATGTCCTTCAAGGAGTAGCTTCATAACTTAGTTTGTGGTTGTATTTTTTTTACTTGGTTGTTACGACATTCATGCAATTTATTG
The DNA here is from genome assembly GCA_949128065.1 of Beris chalybata. Taxonomy (NCBI): domain Eukaryota; kingdom Metazoa; phylum Arthropoda; class Insecta; order Diptera; family Stratiomyidae; genus Beris; species Beris chalybata. Next base: position 140,598,594 of record OX421894.1, read on the forward strand.
AAGCGTGAAATATTGCTGCGCGTGACAATAATTTACCGCGGTACATCAGCATCACCATCTTGCAACAACATTCGGAACTTCAGTCCTGATATATAGTAAGCTGCAGAATTTGGTAGAAATTGATTTTGAAGAAGGAGAAAAATTTGTCAAAAAATTGGCGCATATTTACTACCGTGCCGGATCCGGTCTCGGTGTTGCAGACTGCCTAAGTACATTGCGTTTTTATATGTTTTCTTAATTTATTTAATCTCCCCGGTAGTTCCGGAACTATCCCGGAAATAAATTGTTTCTAGCGAAAACTCAGATTCGACCAAAGAAGGACCGCCATGTTTTGAACTCGATCGGTCAATCATCGAATATGCCAAGATTCATCATTTCATTCATTTCGATTTTTTTCTAATTTCCAATAATATACTGAAATTCGGTATATGTACTTTTGACAGTCTTAAATATAATCGCTAACTTAAGCGTTTTATGATGTTCAACCCTCAAGTGTAAGGATGTTGCGTAAGTTCTAATGAATTCCATCAAATATTTTAGGTTTAATAAAATATCCATTTCGCTTTTACTTGTTTAATTTCAGGATTTTGCGAAATTCAATTCCTTGTGCACGTTTTACGAATTCTGGCATTTTTTTTAGGCGATGAAATTTAGAATTTTTTTATTTAACTGAATTTCTATCTAAAAATCTTTACTATTTTTTGAGCATTTATTCGACTGACAATATAAAGAGTTATCTGGAGGCTATTTGCAACGTGATGTTTAGGTTCCCATTTATTGTTTTAACTAATTGTAAAACCATGACTCTGGAGAATTATTTTAGATCTAGCCTTTTGAGTTCTTTAAGGTTTCGTTGTAATAATAATAGTTAAATTTATCACACAGAACTGGATAAGACCCTTCTTTGCACAGACTTCTTTTCAAGCATTTTTTATTATAATTATCTACCTATAGGTATGTATTTTTCTAAATTTTTTAATTTGGACAGGAAGTGACATGCGTTTTTGCAACCAGGAGGTGAAATTGTCTATGAAAATATTCTAGAACTTCTGTCCTTCAATACTTCGCACTATTGGTCAAATTACGGCTAGCACAGATGGATTTCTTTTATATTAAAACTAATGAATGTAAATTATAAAAATATTCCTTTTTCCGTAAATGAATTAATGCCAGTTGAAAATGATTAAAAGCAAATATAAATTCAATAATTATATTAATTATATTATATTATTAATAATTATATTATTATATATATATATTATATTATGTATAAATTATTAAGGATGTAAAGATTTCGAATAAGTCTCACCACTGAACCATTAAAATTAGATTAAGTTAAAAATATATATATTAAAGGAATAAAAACAATTACAAATTTCAAATAAATTATGAAAATATTGTCTTTAATTCGACCTGTTTTCTTCATCAACGAGTATGTCTTTAATTTGAATGTATTCTATTTTTATTAAGGGGTTATATACAGTTGTACCGCGCAAAAAGATGACATTTTCCCGATTTTTTTTTGACACCATAAAAATATTTATTCAAAATCTTTTGTCAACGTCAAATAGTACATGTTTCTAAGAACTTGTTGAAATTTATTCATCTAAAAATATTAAATAGTAAAAAAGTTATAGTCGAACTCCAGGAACGTCTTTTTTTCGACGTGACTTGCGGTGGACATCATATCTTGAGAACGGTTCATTGGAAATCAAAAATTCCAGAAAAATCCGTTAGTATATTCTATTGTCTTGTAGATGAACAAAGGATTTGTAAAAATTTTGATTTAAAAAAAAATTGCGACGGGTGTAACAAAAAACGTACTTTTTCAATGTAAAACATTCTCGATTTTTTGCTCTAAAAAAAAAGTTTTCAAAATAATTGAAAATCCTTCGTTCATCTACTAGCTATTATCATAATAAATAAGTGGTATAAATTTGGTGTTGATCGGATTGATAGTATTCAAGTAATCCTGTCCACTGCAAAGGTACTTTCGAAAAAATAAGATTCTGAGATAATCTCGTTTAAAGTTTCATGTTTGTTCGTCTCGCTGTGCAGGTTAGTGTGCTATAAAAAGCTACAACTTTGGTTCTAATGATCCAATCGTTATGAAATTTGGTGAGAGTATTATTGAGAATATACTGAAAGAATATGCAATAAAAGATAAATTGATTTTTTCGTCCATCACAACTGTATATAACCCCTTAAGTAGAATTCTCGTTGATATGTTTGCTTTGCTGTGCTAACTAGGTTTAATTTAGCTGCTAAGATATTGAACTATCTGTTCTTTAAGTTATAAATTATAAGATGATAGACATAAGTGAAAAAAAACTTATAAATATTGACTGGTTGAAAAAAAAAATAGCACTCATTCCATTCTTTTGAATAAATAAACATATGACGGGTTTGACATAGTATGGCATTGGTATGATTGTGCGGTAAATATTTGATTATTTTAGGTAGACAAAATTTTTGGTGTCAAATAATTTAGTTTGCCCTGAAAGTGATTATTAAATTTCTTTTTAGTTTTCATTTGGCAGCGCGGCATACAATTACCTACATATTTAAGGGCGTTATTCAATTTTTCCTTGGGTTAAATTAAAATAATAAACAAAAAACTAATTTTATTAAAACTCTAAATTGCAACTATAGATACAAAGATGTGAAATATGATCACTGAAATATTAGACAATTGTACAAACTATTTTTAAAAATTAAAATAATGTTATGTTATGTTAAGGGATTTGAATTAAGACGGAAGTAGCCATGGGAAGAGAATTGATTTATAAAAAAATCTAAAAAGTATAGAATACAATTGAGTTTATAACACAACGCTAAATAAAAGGGTTCGCTGTACAATTGGCTATGTCACAATCAACGAAAGAGTTACTCGAAAAATTTGATTAAAATTTCAAAACAACAAAAATTCAGTCTTCTATTTTTGTACAGCCCTTTTAAACTCAAACAATTTCAATCAGTTCTGCATAAAGAAAATAACAAGAACCGGTTGTACCTTATTTTCGATCAAAGCTCACTCTTTGTTATTATCATTTCTGCAAAAAGAATTTTTCATGATGGCTGTAATTCAATAGTTCGAAATTTTTATAAATTTTGTTTATTGGAAATATGTATGTAATTCGTGTTTCACGATTCGTTCAAATTGTTACTAATTTCATGTCTAACTTATTGGATTCTTCTTATGAAATAAAAAGAAAATTATTGTTGCTTTATTTGCCCGAAGTAGGTATACGTGAAAAATCTGCAGTTTCTCGGGAACGCTACCTGACATAAGAAGCGTGTACGTTCGTCGATTTTTTTAGGTAATTTTAAATTCATTTCATGTAATTATGCAGCATTTACCTATAACTTTACTTTACTGAAACTGAGTAAATTTGAATTCGTTTTTTTTTTTAATTTATGTAACTAAAAGTTCAACTAATTAATTAATTTATATTCCAGGTTCTGTATAGACAGGGTGGCGCATTTTTAATTTAAGACATAGGTAAACCACATTCAATTGTACAAGAACTTAATTTTGATTAAAAAATATGAATGTACTTCTCTGTGGCAAATTTTCCACTAATAAATTTTTTTTTTTTAAAGTTTTGTCAATTTAATTTTTTCATGGCATTAACTGTTTTAGTTATTGATTTAACTATCAAAAATTACTAATATTCTTAAAAACGATATTTCTTGAAATCAGTTCAGAAATGGACATGCACATCTTTAATTTTGAGCCCTAAAACATTTTGTCCCGCTCCTAATTTTATGACAGTCTACGTATTTTATTTATAAAAATTTTATTTTATTATTTATATTGTTATTATAATATTCATATTATAATATTCATTCGCTCTGGTCGGACAAGTGCTACAAACAAACGAGAAAATCAATTAAGTTGTCCGAAGGTTTTTGTTTGACTTTTTCTTATAAACTGTTCTAATTATTTCAATCATTATTAATAACAGCTTGTACCTACTTATGTAACTATGGAAGTTTTATAACTGACTACCTAATCAACCAATTTACCAGCCATGTCTAGTTTTAAGTATATATAGTGGATACCATATATTTAATTGAATTGAATCAAATCTGGAACCAGAAATTTAAAATAATACTATTAATAATAAATTAATCTTAATGTACTTAGTTCCCTCAAATTACGTGCATTAACTTGTCAGCCTTGCTTGTGAGTAATATAGAGAACTTGTAATCTCTTTTAGGTGCTAAATATTTTTAGTTGTTTATTTTTATTCGATGTTTTTCTTTTTGATTTAAGTTTTCAATTAACACAATTTTATAATTTTTTTTTTTTTTAGTTTTTGTTATTATAGTTATTTTGAATCAATTTCTTTTCAATGTTGAGAATAAACTAAAAGATTGTACCTATGGTGTGCTGTATCTTTTTTTCAACCATTTTTTTATACCAATAGGTACTGTTCTAAAACTTGCAAGAAGATAGGATGAATATCTTTTCCGAGCTTATGCACTAAATAATAGGGAAGTTTAAGCATATTAGCGATGAAATTCCTGTAGACTGGACCAAAATTTTATATTTGTTCTGCTAATGGCACCTATATTTAAAAAAATAAGTTTTGAACTCCGCCTTCAGATTTAGAGCATAGAACACAAAAATCTAAAGATGTTTAAAAATTCAAAAATCTCCCAATTTTCGATTCAAGTCACAAACCCTCCTGTCTACTCACAAAATGCAGTGCCCATCTCAATAATGTCACGTTCCAAAGTGTCTAAATCTCTAAACCGTAATAAAAATTTTTACGGCCAACCTTTACAAAACATTCATCACCTACTTACAAGTGTTGCGAGTCCATAAAAAGGTTGTAAAATTTTCAACCTACCGCAACCCTTTTTCCATACGGACACGGGCTCGTTCGCGCTCTAAGGGAAGATCGAAATGCCAAAGTAAAACCACCATTGTGTATGTTTTCTTTTATGATTTTTTCAATAAACATAGTTTTATTGCGACCATTTACCATTTACACAGCGAGCGTCGTAAAACGATGAAACGATCGGAGCATATAGCTCACATACGGTAGCTCCGTAGCTCGTAAAAGAGGCTCAACTGACGAATTTGTTATTAGGCTGATAGCGTTGAGATTGCGGGGCGGGCTACTGTGCTTCTTGCTGACGATGGTGATGTGATGATGATGTTGATGATGCCTATGGCGATGATGATTCTGATGCTGACGACGATAATGTTGGTGCTCATTCTGCTGTTGTTTCGGGTGATTACTCAGATTGCTCGTAAAATTGACACAGCTTGACTTAGTGGTGGCCCTGCCCGGGGTAGCGTCACAAATTAAGGAATAGACACGCCGAAGACGCTTTACGACCTAGCGCCATGCATAACCAGACCCCACCGACTGACTCTCATCAAGGTCGTTCCAAAAATTTTACGACTACGTCGACTACATCGTCGAATGTGACTGACGGTTTACGATTTGTTTTGACGCGACTTCTCTCCTCTTTGACTTTTATTCCGGCGCTACTGGGTCTGTGTTTCGTGTATGACGGTAATTGGCGGTAATCATTCTGAAATTAAGTGTAGGTACTTGAGAAGTTGGGATCGACTGAATAATTAAATTGTTATTGGTTGCTTCTAATTTATGATTGGGTTGTTTATTTTTGCTATGATAAGAAATAACACAGTTGTGAAAATTTACTCAAATTTAAGTTCAACGTTACCTTGCTCTTTGTAGTTAATAGATATCTACTCTTGCTCTTTGCCGTAGGCCATAAAAATTAAGTTAGGCTCTGTAGCAAGTTTTAAGAATAATTTTAATTTTTTGAGTAGCTCTGTCCTGGAAATGAGCTAACACTCAATTCTGGGCTAGAATTACTCAAAAAAAAGTATATTTCTTAAATGTTGTTTAAAGTGAAAAATTTAGTTTAGTTAAATTTTTGTGGTTTAGAGTCAGTTTATCTCCAAAGCGACGCGATTGGTAGGTACATTATAAATAAAGAAAAATTTGCAGATGGTCTGGGTGAAACCTTATTATTTATGGGGAAAAAACCTCCGGAATGGTGCAGAATGCCGACACTTCTGACTCCGTAAAAACACCAATTATGCATTCTAATTATTCATTCATGCAGTAAAAATAGAGTACCTACTAAACAGGGCCATAGAAGTTGAAACAAATTCGACAGTTGATCAAACTTCGGAGATATGACGAAATTCGTAAGAGCGTATACAACCTCTTTACATGCTCTTAGGAATTAAATATCTTGAAATTAGTTTTGAGATTATTGGAAAATTATTATACATAAAAAGCTTGTGGAAGTAAGAAACCAATTCGATATCTTACGAAGCTCAAAAGATATGGCGGAATTTGTGAAAAGAAAAATGGTAAACCAATTTCTTCCCCTTATTGGTTGACTACTAAAAAGTGCTAAAATCGTTTTTTAGGGCTTTTTAGATGTGACGGAATTCGTGGAAACGTTTTTAACCAATTTACACTGCCTTAGGAGTTCAAAATTGAAAAAGTCTGAACACAATTTCTAAGAATTTATCTTAAGATACGGAAACATTACGAATTTCTTGAGAACAAAATAATTGCAATGCATTTTCACTAAGAAAAACAAATGAAATCACTAAAAATAACTATGATTGCAACTAAGGTTAACAAAGAATGGTAATATGTATTTAAAAAAAAAGAAGATAAAGCTCATAAGCGACAAGTTTTTAATCTTAGAAGTTTTTTTAGCTTGTAAGAGAATGCTACTATGTCAAACATTTGACCATATTGTCTAAAAATTTTATCAAAAATTTTACTGAAAATTCAGCCAATAATTTCTGGCTTTGTGAAGGAGGTAAAATAAGTAAATCAATTTGACGAGTACATTATCGTACTGTTTTTGCCAGCCAAGTCAACTTGTCAAAAATTTGATAAGCTGGCGAAACTTGGCAATTCCACTGACAAAGCATTCAAAATTGTTGAATGTAAGTTCATACCTAAACTGTAGCTTTTTTTGAATCAATATTTAAAGAAGTATTAAGCTTTTAATCATTGTAATAACTTTTTAATTTGAAAAAATATTATTAAGCCTTAGACTGTTATAGCATTTGTCGATAAAAATTTGGCTGAAAATTCGGTCAAAAATTTGAGTGAAAATTTTTTTTATCAGGCTTTGTGGATGAGGTGGAGCAAATAAAATAATTTGGCTAAAAAAACTTGGTGATTACATTATCTGCCAGTACTAGTCACTAAAAAAGGTTTGTCAAATATTCTTCATATACATATATTTATGTGGTCAAATATTTGTCATATATATTTTTGGGGTCAAATATTTGTCATATATATTTATGTTGTCAAATATTTGTCATTTATATTTATGTTGTCAAATATTTGCCATATAGATATATGTTAAAGTGGAATATAGTCTCAAGCAAGGTTTTTGAGCAAAGATCTACTAAATCAATATGGCCGTCATAATTAACGACATTTCCATTGAAATATGTAAACTAGTACAATTAGAACTTAAGTAGCATCCGAAGACATTAACCAATTAAATCAAAAACACTTAACCGCCACTCGAATGATAATTTCTTAAGCAGATGCCATTTAAACTGGAACCACATTGCATTGCATTTTCTGGAACGTCTTGTAGTAGCCATCACGAAGGAATGGTATAAACGCAACTTAAGAAAAAAAAAAAAAGAAATGGTAAAAAATACTGAAGAAAAAAATGCTTAAGAAAAAGAGAAGCATTTTATGTGAGTGTGGATTTTTTTTTTCTTAGATCGCAAGTTCACTCCAAGAAAAATCCATTCGTGAAGTACATAAACAGAAATCGCGTCGCGCCAACAATTGCCACGAACTAGTGAAACCAGAAGGCCTGCAAACTGAAAGCCAGTCCTCTGCAGATGGCTCGTTTTCTTCTGTAGATTTTTTAACTTATTCCTGTATTATAAACCCAGCATAGCCATAGGTAAAGACGGACTAAAATTGCCTTAGTCGAATCTCTTCTCTTCCAACAATTTTCTTATTCAGATTTTTCTTTAAAGTGAGGAATCGTCTAGCCGTTTAGTTAGAGCTAGTGGTGAGGTGAATAACGAAAAAAAAAACAACTACAGAAACTTAAACGAAATAATGGAAAGAGCTCAATGAAGAAGAACACACTCCTGGAAATTATATACCTGACCGCAACAATTGTAAATAAATTGCACAATTGTAAAATTACCGGCTTCAGGGATGGCAATTCATTTCAATTGAAGGTTAAACTGTAGTACCATTTCTTTTCCTGGTTTTTTTGCTAATTTAATTCTATGGAATTTCTTGGGACGATTTGTTACTAATGTTTTAATTTATAGAAATTTCGTCCGAAAAAAGCCAGTCACTTGGAGGATGGGGTATTTGGACAATGTCTTTGAGGTCTTGGTTTTAAATATTACAACGTCTTTTTTCTGCTATAAAATAAATGCGCTGGTATAAAAGCGCTTGGTATGAGCTCCAAGCTGTAACTGGTTGTCCTAGAAACATGAAATTTCGGCAATATATTCATTCTATGACGACGACATCAGAATATTTAGATTTTCAACTTCCGAGGAGATGCAGCAAATAGCTTCAATATATTTTAATCAAAAGAGGAGGAACTCAAGGCAATAATAAATAAATAAACCCTCTTTGGTTCATCAGGTTGTTCACTTTCATTAACCATATGTTTTGGAATTTATGTCAAAAACCGTTAGAGCAATGAACAATTATGTCGAATATCAAGAAATCTTGATTTTTATCACTAAAAAATATTCTTATTTTTTCACTAAAAGAATATTCTTATTAATTTAAGTAATGTGAAAATAGCCAAACAAAGCCTGAAAACCTCCTTTACTTAGACGTTGTTATTCGTCCATTGTGCTCCCCGCTTGAGTGTGAAAAACTCCTCTTTTAGGTTTAATGAGATCGAATTCGCTTTCACTTCTACAGGTTTTAAAAATAATGATTTAGAAATTATTTTTGGGATTTTGCGATGTCCCACCTCTAAGAGGGTCTAAAATATTATTGTACGTTTTTACGAATTCCGATATATTACTTAGGTGTGATGAGATATCAAATTCTTTTTTACTTTGACGGGGTTTCTAGATGTCGCCTAAAAATCGGTTTCAGAACATTTTGATACTCAACCCTTAAGATGATATATGTTTTATTGAAATTGAAAAAAAAAAATCAAATCGTTTTTCTTGTTTGGGAGTGGTCTAGAGAAGAATTTGTTCCATAGGTTCAAAAATTGAAGAATTTTGTGTCATAAGAGACAGGCTTTTAGAACATTACAACGAAATAATCGGTCCACATACCAAACGTAGCCGCGTGACTTGTCTAGTGATAAACTACCAATACATGAATTTATATACCACCCAAAATTTCCGAATCGACTACAGAACACACCTATAAATTAAATGCCCATTGAACCGATCGTTTAGATTAAAATCGAAGCATTAAAAAAAGAAATCCTTAAACACGTTTCGTATCAACAATTTCCAAGCCCATTTCCTAAACACCACCGTAACAAAAAGGTTGCACTATTCGAAAACCAAAATAATTAATAAATCACGACCGGGAGAAATTGTGAAAGGTTTTCTCTCCGTCTTGAACGTTGCCGGTGACTAGGACGCGGAGACAAGGACTAGGTGTTTGTTATCTTTGCCCGAAGAAGAATAGAACGAACATGGATGGCATTTTTTCCCCGAGTGTCCTTTCTTTTTGGCAGCGCCCATAAATCATAAATTTTTCAGTATTTTCGCCTCGTTACACGGTACAACCAACAAAGATAGCACCACAAGGAGCTGTTTTATGCTGCATATTGGCAAAAGGATAGCTGGTGTGGTGTGGTGAAGAGCAGCAATTGAAGGACATCGTGCCCTTCCAATTTCCGATAACAAACCTCGTGCATGTTAGCAACTTTCTCCGTGTTTTTTTGTGTAAACTATAGCGAGCCTATTTTTGCCGAGTTTCTTCGACTTTCGAGGAAAATTGAGTGAAAATTGCATTCTCTTGAAAAACCACCCTTACATCGGTTATGATAGATGTCTGTGGGGAAGTTTTTTTTTCCGTGTTCCGTCTTGAACGCCGAACGAGTTGCATAACAGCTGTAAGTATTGTACCCTTTGTTGTAGAATATGGCACTATTTTCGGATGATTATGCTATGTGACGGTGAGAAATGTGCTAACAACATGAGAGTTACGGTCGATTTTAATTGAGTATGTAATTTCAAATAAAGCAAAATGGTGTCAAATTAGATTAGGAAGAAAATAACAGAAGATGTTGATTACTCTTTTTAAAAGTAATATAATCAATTATTATATGAATTATAGTAAGCTGTACTACAACTGTGGAAGTTCAACGCCGGAACTAGGAACTATTAAGCGATCAATAGAATCACACATGTCCATTCTACTTTAAAGGTGAATTTCATGATAATATGTTATTTTTTTATTATTTTGTATGTGTCCTAGAAATATAAGATAAATGGTATTAAGTAAGAATTACATTCCATAATTCTAATATCCATATAATAATTTTTTTTTTAGCTTCAGCAAAATAAGAAAATTGGGACATGTCATATTTTAAAAATAAAAGTTCCATCAATCATTTATATTTCTAAAAATGAGTAGAAATAGATTTGGACGACAGAAATAATAATTAGCAAATAAGATGCACATTTACATTTTAATCTGTAACAATCAAATACTAACCTTAGGCGAATAAAATAAATCCACGCCATCAGGTTTACTTTTGAAGGAAAAGGGAAGAAACTCCATTTTTCTGAAAATATAAAGAAGATAAAACATTCTTTAGCTTTATGTGACGTAAACAATATTTTATTTTAAAATAAAATGAAAAGACACAATATATAAAATAAGGGTATATTTCTAGACAACAAGGTTAATTTTTTGGTGATACAGGCAAGGGCATTATTTCATTTTTTTCGAGGTGGAAGTGAAACAAAGATTGTTTCAAGCAAGAGTCTAACAATATAATGTAAGATTTTCTTGTGTGATCATCTTGATAAAATTAAGTACATAGCTGAATAGTGAGTTGAATAGTAAGAGTAAAATTGTTTATCGTTGTATTATAATATGGATCTTTAGGCTTTTAAAGAGAATAAGGATGTGATTATTTATCGAAGAACTTACATACATTTTATAGAGTTACTACACTTATTTTTTGTTTTATGAACTTTTGGCTCCAAAAACGTTTCTATCCATAAAATTAACAAAACTATTGAAAGAATAAATTGTAATTTCTTATAATACATAATTTTACAGCCGCAATTCACGGTATTTGGATGAGACGGCCAAATTATTTGAAAATTACTGTCATCAAAGTAGTAAAAAATTCCGCATTGATGTAGTAAATCTACTATATTCTTAAAACTGCGTGTTTTTACACATTTAATTTATAAATTTACTTAATGGGTAGTAATATAACAACATCGCATGAAATTCTCCAAATTTAATGTGTAAAATTGATTGTTGTGTGTAAAATTACGCATTTTGCATATAATCAATCGTAGTAATTTGTTTTTTATGATATGTATTAATTTGCGTCGTTGTTTAATTCACTTGTTTCGTGATTTTGTGTAAGGAGTGATTTAAAATTTTAAAAGGAAAAATAATGTTTATAAAGTGTCAAGCTTTTGGCTTTAAAATAAATAAATAATATTTACATATATGCATATGTATAGTGTTTTATACTTTCTTTGACCTATATCCTAGTTTTTTTCCCCATATGTTGATTGATTTCATTGAACTTTTTCCATTGTCGATTGATGAGTTCTTTTCCCTTCAAAATATGTCTGGAATTCATTTGTCGATCATTCGCTTGAAGCTTATTCATTTACTATATATTATTAATAAATTAATGATAATAATAATAATTTTTTGTATTACCTACATATGCAGTACATATTGATTTTTCCACACCACGTGTAATTCTACACACATTTATAGCGATTTCAACACATGTGTGTGAATTTCCGCACTAATAGTAAAAATGGCAGGCGTGTGTAATTAAATTTGACTATAGTAATTTTACTGCTTCCAAAATAGGCACTAAATTGCAACTTAAACTCGTTTTCACAAATTTTCGCCGATGACTTCAGAACGCTTGAAGCTACGATTTTAAAATTTTAAATACATCGATTTTTAATAGTTGCAGATAATGTTATAAATTTGAAGAAAATACGATTGAGTCCATCGTGTAGCTGACATGGAAAAAATCCTGTAAAAAGGACTTCACTGAATTTACGGAGCTCAATATAATCGAAAAGGTCGTGTGGAACCCTCACGTGCAGTTTTTGGGAAGGATAAGTTTTACATTCGTTGATTTATCTACAGTTTCAGATACGAAATTTAAAATGGAAGATCTTGGCTTTCTCCTTCAATTGGCAATCAAACGAAAGTCCTTAAAAAAACACTTTGTATTCTGATTTCTCCCCAACTACAATTTAATCCGGAGCTCAGTATTTCATCTAAGGTATTGCCTGCTGAATTTCAAATAAACAAAATTAACCAAATGTAGTACAAGTGGCGATTCTTAAACTAAACCAGCTTTCTTCTTCCTTTTATCCTTTCTCATTTTATATTAAGTGAAAATAGAGCTCGAACCACCGATCAAGGAACAGCCATCTACCCGAAAAGTAACTGCAGTCATAACAATCTGAGCTGTCCCCTAAACAAGTCCTTTAACTTCATCCCCAATATAAGACCCGTACGAAATGCAAAGCATCTTCATCCCCCGAAAATCCGATGACACTCATCCCCACTGATTCAGTTTCATAGTTGCAATGAGTGCGGTCGTCCAATAACTTCGACATTTCATTGCGAACTTGTTCGGGGAGGAGGTGGGGGCGTAATCAAAGTCTCCCTCACTTGCAGGTTCCGTACAAGCGGCACCCCCCGAGATAAGGACAAGCGCAACAAGAAGACATCCAACGAAGACACGGCACAACGCCGAGTTGGCATAGGGCAGAGCTCAACGTCTCGAGGACTCGTCTAAGCGCGCAAAGCGGCAGTTTCGGGCGCAATTACTGTGACTTTTACGATTATTTTACGGCCCGTAAAAATCAAAAGTGGAATTTACGGCTCGGAATTGTCGAGCGCCGGGCGCTGGAAGGCGCTGTCCTCGTGTACGGGGCTGCTGCCACTTGTAACTTGCCGTAATCGCCCTAAGAAGTGTCTTCGGCGCTTCTTTTATATTTTTCCCATCTCCGGTTGGATTCGAACGTTTGCAGTCGATGATGCAGTTGTAAACTGGCCCCATAAAACGCTTACGGCTTAGTACAGTGGGGCCCTGGTGCCCGATTCCGTCAAGTGAACGTACACGCGACTTCAAGTAGTTGTTGGAGTCGTTTTATATGACAACGATTCGATAAATTCAAATTGGTTCCCACTTGCTTACCTGCGGTTCGATTGGTTTCGTTGCCTGAAAACCTTTTGAATGTTTAGGGTGCAGTGGAGACTCGAACCGTTATGAGTTTTTCACCTCAAGTGTTAACAGAGTGCAGTGACATCTGTCCCTTAAGTATGCAACTACGTTTATTGGTTCCATTCTTGAATATTTCGAATGGCGAAAATTATATTTAAAATCGATTTTATGAAAAGCAAAGGGAAAGTGATTTTTGTATTTTTCTCGTTTTAGGTAAAAGTGTGAGGCTTTTAATATGCAATAGAGGTGCTATTTGTGACGTGTTTCTATAAAGAAATAACCAATAATACTAGATAAATGTTGTCATAGGAACTATATAAGTATAACGTCCGCTTTTTATGCGAACGAACAGGATTAAGTTATGTATCAAAATAGCCTTCAATAAGGATAAAAGTTAGATTTTTAAATTCTTAAAAGTATTAATATTTGGTTAACCATTTAAGTATTTCAGGGGGGGAGGGGGTTAGTTCCTAAATTAGGAAATTTAATTTCCATGTCGCTAAGGACGCGAGTCCTAAAAGAGGAAAGCAAACATTTCCCGAATAAAATCGCAAAATAAATTTTAGTAGAGTCGTTAGAAGTTCAAGGGTTCAAGGGTTGTTATGATAATAATAATAATATAAACGTATTATATATTAATTATAATAATCCAATATAAACATATTATAATAATAATATGAACATTTAAAATAATATTAGCATATTTTATTACAATTACAATTTACAATTATAATAATATGGACATATTAAATGAATATTTTTTTTTTTTTTTAATACGAGTAATTAAGGAATACTGAAGTTTAAGTAGTTTATAAGAAAAGTTGATAATAGGTGCGATTGGTTGAGACTTTATCCAGATGAAAGCAAATTTTGAATATGTGATTTTTTATTATTTTTATTATCCTAATGAACGATGAACATTTAATGGTTCAAACGTAGTGGAACCATGTGCAAAAAAATGTCAATTTGGGTTGAGGAGGATAAAATACAAAATTTCGGAGTTTCTAAATTAAAAACTCCAAATGACGGAAGTTCAAAAAATTTTTATATTATAAAATATCGAAAAACAAAATTTCAAAAATAATGTTATGGTATTAAAACATTAAAAAAAACAATTGGTGAAAAGAGGAGGAGTGCAGCAAAGGTTCACACAAGAGGATAAATTTGTAAACAATTGTACTTGGGGCTATTATATTTATTAATGTCAAATATCTTTGAACTTCGTTTGAAAAACTGATAAAGTACACTGAACCAAAAAGATTCAGCCAAACCAATTGTACAATTAAAAACGTGCATCATCACAATGAAAAAATCATTGATTTTGAGCCGAAGTAAGTATTCATTAATATTATGCATTACTGGTATCCTAGGTGTTGATATTTTAGAGTATGCGCCATTTCCATATATACAAATTAATCAAAATATTTTTATTGAGATGAGATTCATAGTATTAATGTAAAGGTTCATAGGTCATTTATTTCAATAATATTTAAATATATATAGACACAGTTTGTAATTAATTTAGAGAGTGGGCTTAGTCTTTATGCAACTACAATATTGTGTTTAGTACATGATAAGAAAATAATGTGGAACTTTTCAAAGCTACGGAAAAATTGTTTAACTACTTACGGAAAAGTTTAATCACCTAAAAAAAATCGTCCATATACATTGACTTACTTAAATAAGGTTCATATATCATAAATAATATATGATGATTTTCTTCATTGTTGCAACAATTTTTTCATTAATGCGAATTTTTTTATATGAAAGGTGTTCATTAATATTGAGAACAGTATTTTTTCAGAGTAGGTTTGCAAATTTGAAATTTCTTTAATTTTTTTTACTAATGAAAAAATATTTTTTTCCATTTTAGTAATGTATATATACAGTCAAAACCGGATATAAAGACAGCGTTTTTATGACGGATCGGTTATTACGACTAAATGGCATGGTCCTGGTCGAATCTCTATACAAAGGAATGAATCTAAATTGAATATTGCTTATAGCGACTATTGGATATAGCGATGAGTTTAGAGGGTCCCTTCAATGTCGTTATATCCGGTTTTGACAGAAAGTTTCATGTCAATCCGACTAATATTCTCGCGTTTGAAAGCGTTTTTGAAAGTTTGAACGAGTTTTTGTCTAAATTGTGTTTATATGTATGTATGTATAGTAAAGTCGGTGGCCGAGATTTTTCGAAAACGGCAAAACCGATCAGTGTCAAATTTTTACACAAGCTTTATAAATGTATTTTAGTGATTAATCGAAGATTTTTTCTCGCCGATAAATAGTTTCAACTTTCTAAAATATATAAGGCCGAAATTGAAATTTTATTTTGAGAAGCCGCCATTTTGTTAAAAATTAATATTTTGCGTATTTCTTAGATTAAGTACTAGATAATGCATTATACTACCGAAATCTTTTTTTTTTTTTTTATTTTAGATGGTCCTGTTCCGAGCTATTCTTACTTAAATATCATGGCCATCACAAAACACGTTTTTTATACGAGTTCCCGATAATCAGCTATAGCTGCTTTAAAAATCACTATTTTTAAAAATAAAAAATACCAGAATAAAGTTAAAAGTGTCCATAATATATGTATAAATTTTTACGTTAATAAATTAAAATGTCTTTCTAGGAATAATTCATGAAAAATCGTTCTTTTTCAACCTCTTGACTGCGTATAACCCTTAAAAACAAAAAATACTCAATACAACAATAATACATAAAAAACAGGCTCTTTGCGAAAAGAGAATATATAAATAATTCAACGTGCTGTTATTTTAAAATAATATTGTATTGAATAATTAAAGAGACTTAAAATCTGAATTAAAGGAACCGAACTTTAACTTATTCTTTATCGATTAGCTTAAAGAAATAGTATCATAAGAATTGAAAAAAAAAAAATTTAATTGTTTTTTATGTTATTAGTTTTAAAAAAAAATATTAAAATTTATCAAATCCTAATTGAGTAAAGCCCTGTTTGCTGTCATTTCCAAAAAAAAAAAGTTTACTAGATTTTCTTAAAAATTATTTTTTGTTATTGGTTTCATGTTTAAGAATCTTATGCTTCAATATAAAGGTGGTAGAGCGTCTTATATAATATTTATTGTTTCTATAGCTAATGATTCGCTTATGATGGGAATTTGAGACTCAGGATTTATATAGCGCCGAGGAATGTGAAAGTATAAAGGAAACACAATGCGTCTGAAGCAAGGATTGGAACATTCTAAAATTCATATCTTGAAAAAGGTTCATGCCAGAAGATTGAAATGTGGAGACTATTTACAGACATACCAGAAGCGTAAATTAAAAATAAATTTTTTAGGTCAGGTAGTAGCGTGTGGAGTGCAGGGTGGAAATATTTTTTTTTTTAATTTGTATATTCAACCTCTAACGGAGTTGCAAACGTTTTTATGAATTCCAACATTTCTCTTAGATCTAGTAAGATATCGAATTGGTTCTTACTTCTTCGAACGTTCTATATAATAATAATCAATGGCACAACAACCCAAATTGGGCTTAGGCCTTGAAGTAATGCTAGTGTTACTTCATTACTATACCAACGGAACTCTATAATCTATATACATAATCGAATAAAAATTAATTTCAAGTTTTGTTGTATATTGAACTCCCAATGGCGTTTAACGTGGTTGCATAAGTTTTCATGATTTTCGCTGTATCTCTTCTTCTTGAGGGTATGTATTCCCTTTGTTCCCACCGACAGATATAATTAAGTGAAACTACTAAAGGCTTCTACTTATGGTGGAGGATCTCAGACCACAAAGATAAATTTTACTAAAGGCAACATTTAAAATCCCACGGATCATTTCGCAACTAACAAAGTAGAGCAATATTTTGCCAAACTCTCTGTACTAAGACGCCTGTTTTCCCCTATTTAAATAAGAAAGAGCTCGGAGCATTCCACATAAAAAAGTTGCTATTGTAAGTTGAACAGACTTCTTCATTGCTGAATTATAATAATTTCATCCTATCCAGCTGTATCCCTAATAAAGCCATTATATCGTGTACCACGAATAATCGAATTTCACAGATCCTTTGAACAAACGATTTCCTTCTTTACAATATTATTACGATAAAAATCCATAAATCAGACTTGGAATTTTTTTTCCCTTCATTCGGCAATCCAGGCCCAACCTCAAAAACTTCATCCTTTCACCCTTAAGATACACTCCCTTTGATCTTCGCTCCATGAAAAGTCCCTTACCTTTGGCATATTTTAAACTACACCGTGATGAATTATGTTCCAGCCATCTTGAAGGAACCAAAAGTCAAGAAAACCATTTTATCTTGTCGAAGATAAACGCATACAGAGACGCATTGCGGCGAAAAACTATAGAAGAAAAAATTTCAGTTGAAAATAAAAAGGGATGTGTGATGGATTCAATAATTTCAAGGGTGAAAAGTGGTCACGGGGTCCTTATACCCGGGGATGATTCTTTGCATGGCTGATTGCATTTAACCAACGACGAAGAACCGACAGGGGTTAAAAAAAATCTAAAGAGCTATGGCCGACATTACTTTTGTTCGGCAATGATTTACGGGTTTCAACTAAATAACAAGGAGTGGAAGTAAAATGGATCCCTACGGTTCTTGATTAAGACATAGCGTGCTCTGATACTCGATGGATATTAAGGGTCGATGGTACGAGCATATAGCGTTTACCTTGACGTGTGACCCCCTCTGCGTCCTCTCGCTGCGGCGATACCGTATAGATGATATCCTTCTAATTTTCGTTATTTCTCGTCACAAAAGTATTAATTATGAGTTTCCCTATAATTTTTCCATTTTGGTGGCCTCGATATGTGATTTTGATGTGTCCTTGACGGAGTAGGTTGCGAGACCCTTCAATTTAGTTCGGAACGCTATTCGAGTATCGATTATTGTAATAGTAATGTTCTATTGATACAAGGACGTCCATTATACGACTTCTGGTTTATTTTTATGGTCTGCTGATGATGGGGCCCCCGGAAGAGATTTATTTACGAGCGATGTTTGCAAAAATCGATTATTGATTGATATTACTTGTTTTCTTGTAATTATTGCCCCAGGGATTTGACAAAGATTGGTACGCATGAAATATCTGCACATATTGTATATTTTGGTGGCAAGTTTAGTTGGAAGTAGGGTAGGTTCACAATCATGTAAATTTTTGAAATGTTGTCGTAACTGCTTTTCAATTTTAACAGCATTTGAGTTAAGCTCGTGACTGATATTTTTATCTACGTACATTATACTTATTTCCTTTTAGGTTGGAAAGCAAAATAAAATTTACTTTTATTTCCCGAATACCGCTAAAAATATGAATATTAAAGTTGACGTCTGTTTAATTTTTTTTATAGGGATAGCAAGGTACGAAAGCGGCTGGAGTTTTGTATCTCGGGAACGACTTGTGTTAGAAAGTTGGAACTTGATGAGAAACCGAAATGTTTTAAAATTTAAATTAATATTATCGTTTAGATATCGGTTTCAGAATATTTTGGCATATGAGTACAAGGCCTAAGAGGTTATATCAATTTTTCACCGCCTAAGATAATAAACAAAAGCAATTGAAAAGGTTGATGAGTTAGTTTCCTCGATATGTTTTGGAGAACTAACGCGATGCGACACATTGAATAGCAGTCGCTTGCTAGCAATTCCTCACTAAGTGCGTTCCAAACTGAAATTCATTTCCACGAATTATAACAAGTTAAAATGCCATAGGGAATTCTTGTTAAGCTACTTACACAGAGGTTCACGCTTACTAACTTGTTAATTCGAATCGTAAGTTACACGTTACACCCACTAATTAATGACATACTTTCACTCTAACGCTAATACTATGTTCAGACTACGAGATTAACGCGTTTAAATCGACTTAAAAGCGTTAAAAACACTATCTGAATGCGTTTACGAAACCACGTAGCTACTACAACACGTTAAACCTGGCAGAAATCGAAGTAAACTTTAAAAGAAACTATGTAATGCTGCAGAAACTGAATTTGTGCTTGTGCAACGACTGGATTAGCTAATTAATTCAATACTTTAAAATGAAGAACAAAAATGTAACGGACTACAAAATAAAATCAACCGATCAAACTATACAAACACTTTTATTTAAAATAATTTAGAAAGCATAAATTTGCTAATGAAACACAGCTGAATATATACTTGTCAAAACAATTCACATCAAGTTGTCATGTATCAAAATAAAACGTGTTGCCTAGTGTGAACACTACATTTTTAAGTCGTTCATTTTGCCTACTTAGACGTGTTTAAAACGCATAGTCTGTACAGGGTGTAAAGCGCGAAATTCAAAGAATTGACGTCATGTTAAAATTACCATAAGAACTCAACTTTAAGAATTAGAAGGAATAAAATTGCAAAAGAATGGTAACTGTGGGTTCTGATTTTGATCTTTTTTTTTTCTTAAAAAAGTTTAAAAACATATTTGTATAATTTAAAATTTCCTGAAACCAGCTTCTGGCAATAGCAAAAATCTAAAAAAAAATGCATTGTAAGTACTGGAATCTTATCTGAAAACAATTTTTCTGCCGGAATATATGGTAAGTACATCTTTCAAACATATTTCTTAGTATAAATATTAATAATAATAAAGTTCTTAGTGAGGCATGGAAAACTGAATCCATCTCGTTCGCTATTTTCAAGCTGAGCATAAATTCGATAACCCTTCATATTCCACTTGACAAAGAAGGTCAAGGCATCTGATCGAAACGCATTTCTTGATGTTGAACGGGGGTAGTGAACGGATGATGGTTGGGATTAAGGTCAGCGTTATGCCCGGTATTAGGGCAGTAAATGGTCGCCTTTCTTCCTGGGTTAAATTTCTACACACATGAGGTGTGATAGCCCAAAAAAAGACGATTTTGTGGAATTTGAACTGGACCTGAAATGATTTAAATGGCTCCCTCTGGTCTGCATAAATTACCGACACTCGGCTTTAAAATGCGTGTTATGCAAATAGCTTGAGTTCCACTGAACTCTTGCGGCCTGAGGATTTTTTTGTTTTGGTCCAAAATCCATGGCATATCTAATATTTTTAGATATTCAACGTAAGCCCCATTATCACACATGAATAATAGATGGCCATCTTATCACCGATCGATGTCGCTCCTATTTTTCATTTATGAATTTACGTTTTTGGTGAAAGATTCCGAAACGAAAACGAACTAAATCTGGCCGATGGAGTCCATTTTGGATGCTGACTGATCGAAAAATCTATGAAGCATTATCTTGTGTGGGGTGTACGTACGAGGCTCACTTCATGCCCAGCTATTTTTGACACATCAAGTGCTTCCTTGTTGGCATTCGGTACAGCAGTATGAGTATAGATCCGATGCGGTTGGTGGAATCTCGAAATTTATAACTCCCTGGGAACATATGCTTTTGCTTGGCACAGCCTTACAGCGTTCATAAAGTACTCGACGAGCTGTGGCAGCTGAGTGACATACCGCACGGAGGAGACAGGGCGGCGGGTGTTTTATTCCATACGAGATGCCATTCCATGACCCCGAAGCGAGATAAAAGCAGCGACGGAAATGTTACATTACTGCAGTTTGCAGTCGCTGCATATTTATCGCTCCGGTACGTATAAAATGCATAATAAAATATAATAACGCGTAGTAGCGAGGTATTCTTTTTTTGTCCTGTTGTTTTCGAAATGATGTCCTTTTAATAGACACTACTTCGTTTTTTCGGGGGTACCGTTTATGGTTTTAAGTGGCACTTATGTTGCGGTATGTAAAAAAGGGATTTATTGCTGTCGAATGTATAGTGAAGCCTTTTTTTAAAGGTTAGCACCCCTACTACTAGGACAATTTTGCAACCTGCTTTTCGGAAAAAAAAATTTAAATAGCCCGAGGGGTTTAATATTTGTGTAGTTATACAAAAAAAAGAACCAATTTGAATTTTCTCATTGATTATTTATGTTTTAGCCGACATAAGCGCCCTTCAGCGGTTGTGAACGAAATTCAACAACACCGATTGATATTCGGATAAGAGCTTTACAAGTACTTTGCTCGCCCTTTTGGGCAAGTAAACCAATAATTAATTTAATTATTTGGGAAGATACAACTCAATTAAATGCGCCATCAAGCCGTGCAATTATAACAGTGCGTTTTAGAACTTTGAATTGGAAAATAACTTTATGACCACTTATTGAATATTATTTCAAAGAACATTTTATGGAATTCATATACATAGGTATATAGATATTAAAATGATTTCTATCACTTTGATCAAATTTTTAGTCAGTTTTTCAATCAATTGAAACCTTATGCTTGCAGAAACACAAGTTATGTTGGTCTAACTATATTATTTAGGGTTGTTATTGGATTTCCTGGAAAGAAAAATTTGTATGTTTTTGTTCTATTGAATGAATGCTTCAACAAAAATCATGTTAAAATTTTTTTACACATTTTCCAGAAAATTTTGGACTAGCAAGTAGAAATTTTACACGGCATAGTCCAGTTTATAAGTAAACAATATTCCCTCATATCTTTGGTATTTGATTAGCTTCCATAAAAAAGTCCCTAAATAATATAGTTACAAGTATTTCGCTTTAAATAAATCGGTGAAACTAGCTGTTTACTATACGTTTTTAGCAATTCATGGTTAATCCGTAGAGTAAGTATGTTATTTCCGTTTGATTTGTGCTCTACGTTAATTTCAGAATATGAGACCAAATTATTATAAATGTAAATTTACACTTAACATACTTAATTTTACTTGAAAAGTTATCTTCATAAAAATTAGGAGTTCGCAGTCTTGAGAGGACAGTATCTCTTACAAAATCTATTCGAATAACCGGCTTTGTCAAATGGTTTGAAACATGCAAATAATTACAAAAAATCAATGGGGTCATCCCGTGTGAGGGCTCTTTTTGCAATTTTTACAACATATGTATTTATGCACATTTTAAGCACACTTTCCAATTTTTTAAGCTCGAAATAGTCGCTCATTGATGAGGTATACAGCAACTTGCCACTCATTTTCGAAAAAACTTTTTTCCGGTTATCTCAAATAAAAAAAAAAATCACTTTTATCTGTGAAGTTTGAACTATAATTTTGGAACTAGGATTATCAAAAAATATTGAAAAGTTAATTTTTGACAACTTGCTGAACTCTTATCGTCAATTTTGGCGTTTTCTTACGACTTCTTCAGCTCGACAAAAAAAAAATGCCTGATAAATCACAATTATTCTACAATAGTTAGCAGAGTGTCTACATGACTAATAATTAAGTTCACCAAATTCCAAAGAAATCCTTTCGATAGATTTCGAAATATCGTTTCTACCAATTTGAAAAAAATCGGTTTTGTGAAAAACGCTACTAAACCGGCCTGTAACTTCCGTTCCGGCTTAGAATATCGGAAAATCACTTCCCACACATATTCTCCACTATATTTGAATGCAATTTATGCCTAAAATATTTTTTTTAACCAGTCCCACGTGATGACCTCCTTAAGTCAAAAATTTCAAATTTTGTTTTTATACTAGAAATAAATATTCATTCAAGTTCAGAATAACATAATTCCTGTATTTTTCGAGATTTACTATGCATTTTTTTAAAAACTCGAATATTTTTTAAATATTCAGAACAGATAAAAGTTTTGCTGAGTTTCATTAAGCTCATTTTAGACTGTTTATTAAATTGTCAAAACCAAAAACATGGCGAAAAAATCAGTGAAATCTTTAAGATCAAATCCAAATACATAGGTAGTTTGAAATTGGCAAATACAAGATAAAATAATTCCGGCGACTTAACTATTAAATAAATCAATGTCAAACATAAAATCAATATCCATTTCGGCAATAATAGAAGCGACTTGACTTAATTTTCAATGTAAAGAAAATACCTGAACAACTTTCCTGTATTTAAATATAAATTAGCAGTCGCTTAAACCACTTCTCAGACAAGTATATTACCAGAAAGATAATGAAGTAATTTTTGAGTCATATTCGTAACCAAGAAGTCGTTCAAATATTTTTTTTTTTAATTTTTGCTTCCAGAAGCTTTGTCAAATAAAGACTGGTTTACATGACGAATGCAAACATTTTTTACTGAGATTGTGAGGGAGCTAGCTTATCGAATTTTCAATGGAGCAGAAAGCAACAAATGCAAAAAACAAAATTGACAGAAATATCGTCAATATTTTTTGCTAAACATAATATCTGTTCGTTTCACGCTTGACCAGTTTGTCGTTAGAAATTTTCCTTCTCCCTCGCGATCACAGTAAAAAATGTTTGCATTCGTCATGTAAACCAGCCTTAACTTGTCATATTCGATATTCCTAACCAGAAATTCTTAAAAAGAATCTTTATCTTTACAAAAAAAAAATATTTATGTTGTTGCTTGTTGTTCGTGTCTCTTGGAATCAAATAGTCAACAGAAAAGTGACTATTATTCAATTAATATTCATTTTCTTTTTTATAAATGTAAAAGTACTCGACGAAGCTATGCATTTTTTTAGAGTCGCTTCAAATATAAATAGTGTAAGTCAGTACGACGACGTTATTTTTAGAATGTTACAGGATATGATAGAAATAACAATATTTACACTATCAATATCCGTATTACACAAAATTGTGAACTTGCTACGTTCGCCGACGGAACTGCTATATTCACCTCCTCCTCGGAGTCGAACATCATTATTAACAATCTGCAAACTCAGATAGATGAATTAGTTTCATTGCCAATAACTACTGGAAAATAAAAATTAATAGTGATAAAACACAGGCAACGTATTTTAACTCTAAATTGTCCAAAATAAATGTTCTAAAATAATCCTGGACAAACCTTGGTACTTTTCCACAAGGGTACATAAAATCGCAATTCTACCTACGGCATTATTTCTAATATTTCAACTAAGTTTGCCTCAAAATGCAGAAACTCAGAGAACCCGTTGATTCTCTCTAGTAGTATCAACGATATCTTAGTTAGAAGAGATATAGAATTTCATTAGATAAGTTAATGTTAATGTTAGTTTTAAATCTTAAGTTTTAAGTCTATCTTTAAATTCTAGTTTAAGTAACGTCTATGAGGTATAGTAAATATTTATATGTAAAAATAATTTTTAATTAGGTGTACACTATATTGAGTTTTTACTACTTTAAAATTAGGCAATCGGATGCCAACTTAAATTATAGTCTACGGAACACAATAGTGTGTAAGTCGTTACAGATAAATATGTATAGTGACTACATATTTACATATGTAAGTAAGTCATGTAAAATTACACTGAATTCTACACACTACACACCAGTGTCTAAATTTTAGTGTATAAATATGTATTTTTTACATGCTTTATTTCTAATTTTACACTTCTTTCATGTAAAGTATTATAGTAAATCATGTAGAAAATACGACATGCATAATTTCACCACTGACATTCTGATCGTTGTAGGACTACTATACCACACTAGACAGATATAAGTTTATTATGCTATTGTTTTACGTATTTACATAAATAAGAACACTATAAAGTAACTTTACGCAGAACTATACTCGTAGAATTAATATATAATAATATGTATAAATATACACAACGCCTTTGAATTCTGTACAACTGCATTTAAGCTTTCGTAGTTTTATGTAATTATCACATGTGTAAGGTCGTTTATTTTAAACTCTTATTTAATTGAACTCTTACATTTTTATTTAATGTTCGATTATTAGGTTGACACTTGACTGAATATTTTTATTTTACTAATTCACAAAATCAAATTCTCAGGCTACTATCTCAAAATAAGTATTATTTTACAAATTTAAAATGACAAAGCATTTGCTGCTACACATGTATTACCAACATTTACACATTTTATAGTAAATAAGCACACTTTTTCCTTAAGTTTACGTTTTAATTGTAAAATTACATTAACTTTACAGTCAAAATTACTGCACAAAAAATAGTGGGTACTTTGTCTGGAACTTTTTACTTTGTAGTAAGTGTCGAAGGGAGCGAGGTTGGTTTGAAAGATTTTTCCATAATACGCAAATCTAAAATTCAATTAATTTGTACATAGTAAAGCCTGAAGCAAAGACAAAAATAGATTAAATCGATAATCTTTCACACCAACGTCTTGTTCTTCTAGCATTTACCTAATTATAAAAATTATGTAAATAAAACTAAGAGTCAAGCAATTTGAACATCCTAACAGGCTGCTATGCGATTAAATTTAAGTGTAAGGTTTGAAGCTCATGTTGCCCAAGGGAAACACTTGGAGATGCACCGCTGCCCATAATTAAATCACACTAGCAAAATTACACAAGCCTCCCCGATCTGCCGTCGTCCCTTAGCTTCTGACGACCACTTTCAATTTTCGTTTTCATAAATATTTTGCTACCTCAACTTACGGCCGTAACGATCATTAAAAATCGATTAAATTAATTTGCCATAATCAATTCATCTCGTATTTTCTATTTTTTATGTTCGTCTTCTTTTTCTTTTTCGTTTTTTATTAATTTTCTGTGTAGGGAGATTAGTTCGCGGCATTAAGGTGCCATCCCCTGCCCTTGGCTCCTTTGAAAAGTTCGAAGTACATCTACCCATCACACGACACCGACAATCCCCAACCATAAGAAGCGGGCAAAAAAAAGGAATCACACCGACGAAAAATATCGTCCCGTCTCAGTTGCGCTCACTGCACCCCCGATGAGTTTATTTCAATCAGAGCGACGCTTATATCGGTTATGATCTCGTTTCCACTTACTTAAATCCTCGTTTTAGTGCAACATTTGATGTCCCATTCTGGCGCGTTTAGTGATGAACATCAAACGATAATGAGACCATCTCAGTCGCACGTAAAAATGGCCATAAAAGCCGTTTCCGGATAAGCCGTCGGACGGACCGTTCGCACGCGATATGGCCACTGATTTTCCATTTCGCTTCGAAATGGGCGTGGAAACGAGGTTTTGGGGCGGATTTAAGTCGGAGTCGTAGCGGTGGGCCGCACCGTGGCGAGGTTGTTTTTCTCTTTTCCGCCGCCATGCGAATGGCAGCCATTGATGCTGTCACTCGTTCGGTGTGGAACTAAAATTCGAGTGTGGAACGTAGTTTGCAATGATGGCTTCCGTAGTATAACCGATTATGGGCGTGACTTATTTACAGTGGCGTCGGAACGCGTTTTTACGGAATTTTTGCAAATTTAGCAGACAATTTTTTTTAAATTCGAATTTATCTTCACATATTTTTTCTAATTTTTTAATATCTTCAATGCTGCACTTACTAAGAATTGAGGAAAATCATAAAAACACCACGTGACAATAGAATACACCTTTTCCACACTTTCTCACTGAATCGAACGCAATTTTCACAAGAGCCATTATTTTTGTTACTGCAATTTTTATTTTTTTAACAAATTTTATATTCCACTAGTAGCACTGGTTGCACTAGAAGCGTCTGATTTTAATAAACTCTCGTATGTAGCGCACTTGCAACTCTCGGCACAAAACAATGCTACGAATGTGCCATGTTGGATTCTATTCCCCTTCTACCGTAATCTTTGATGTGACGTCAGAATATGGTAAGCCTACACACTGTACAGTGACGGTCATATTGATTTGTGTCAATGTATGAGTGGAATTGCTGGTGTATTCGAGTTCAAGCCGAAATATGAATGAATTTTTATAGTCAGTTCTTATAAATTTGAATTAAAAATTAATATTATATTATCAAAATTTTTTTTTTCTGTTTTTTAAATTATAGTTCGCGTGCTTAAGGTGTTTTGGAAATGGGTCACTTTCTTCGATGCATTTGGGATAGTTCCACTAAGCAGTTAACACGGTTCCACCAATGCCGTCGCACAATCAAGAAATTTCAAAATTAATATTTGTACCAAATTCAGCTACGAAATTTAACAAATTCTGAATTTTTCGGGTTTTAGACAGACAGTAGTTTTGATCACTATATCTGCAGGATAAAAAATAATTAATAACATATGAACACATGTGACTATAGTTCTAACAGGTCAACCAATCAATGAAGACAATCAAATCCACAATAACTCCAGCAGTTTTGAGATTTTGTGTAATATCTCGTTTTGCGCTCTTCTCTGTTGTCCGCAATATGCTCAATAAGGTAGTTTCATTGTGAAGACAACAAAAAATGTTACAAAAGCTAAGGAAAATGTTTATCAGTGTATTTTTGATATTGTACTAGATTTAGACCCATTTTGAGGTTCGGAATAAAGAAATTACAAATGGTCACCTGATTCTTTACTGCCATCAAGAACATCTGTATAGATTTGCAACCTTTATTTTGCACGCAGCATTCTTTTAATAGGAATAATATTAAAAGAACCGATTTATTGAAATAACAAAGATTACAGAAATTTTTAAAATCTGTAGCAAATATTGCAATACATGTTCTGAAACTCGTGCTAACTTTGCAACCTCATAGGCGATACGCATTCTTGCAAATTTCGTAGCCAAAGCAATGCTGAATGTTTTTCATCCCCGAAAGAAATCCAAAATCGGGCAAATTATTTAAATCACCTACTCTAATCTGAATTTGAATTTGCAACACCATTTGCGATATGGAGTATGTTTCAATTAACAATAATAGAAATTTCAAATTTTTTTTTAATCCCGAAAAATTGCAAAAGTTTTAAAAACTGGCTTCAAATGTTGCAAATAGCGTATAACATACTCAAATTAATTGAAAATAACTCGAAAAATCGTTTATTGATTGAATCGGAATTTTGTAAAAATTAGTTTTAAGTGAAAATAAAGTTCGAGTTTATTAGTCAGCAAAATCCTTTCATTCTTTAGACATGAAAAAAGCAATTAAAATTTTCAGTCCGTCTGTCCGCCATACGCAAAATCCTTTGAAGGCTCGTAGCTCCCAAACGCTTTGAACTATTAAATTAAAAAAACATTAGATTACGATATCTCACGAACCAATTACCCTTGACAAATAAAAGTCAGTTTGTCTATAAAATTGACAAATAAAGTTTGCCGAGAGTAATTTTTTTTAAGTAGTCGGTGGATCATGAAAGTGGAGGGGATAAGAATTTTACAAAAAATCACGTCTCATATCCCAAGCACAGTTAAAAGCGCATGCTTGAAATTTTTAATAGACCCATAGAAAAAAAATTTTAGGGATGAGGGTGGGGGACGGTGAAAAGGAAAAGGTTACAATTTTTATATCTCGAGAACCTATAGTGAAATCAAACTGAAACTTGGTACATAGGAAGAACTATAGTAGTGCCATCTTGGAAAAATAATTTTTTTTAGGGGTAGTCTGATACAGGGATGTTTTTCCTATCTATAGAATGGCTACAAATTAGAAACTCGGTATGTATATGTAAATCAATTAGAACAGTAATTTAGACGAAACAAAATTTCAAATATCCATTGAAGTTTGGAAGGGCGGCGAAAAACATGATCAGTGAAAATAGAATGTAAATACTTTCACGATTTTCGTCATATCTCTTAGGTCTTCCCAAAGATTTACTTAAATTTTATTCTACGGCTTCTTCAAAAAAAAAAAATCTAGAAAGAATTTTCATGAGTTTTTGAAGTTCGACACCTAAGGGGATGTAAAAGTATTGCTTATATACTTTTTCACGAGTTCTGCTGTATCCCCTGATCAGACATCGAATATCTTTTCAATTTCATGGGATTGAGTAATAATCGCCTGGAACAGCTTTTTTTTGTTTTTTTCTTTTTTGTCCCCTTAGAGGGTATAAAAGGGTTGAACACGTTTTCACGAATTCCGTCATATCCTTTTGAAGTGATAAGTAATTGAATTGGTTTTTACTTTCTCGTACTGTCTTCATATTTACCTATTAACTCTTTTCAGAATTCTTAGATATTCAACCCCCAAGAGGGTGTAAGGCGGCTGCACATATATTCCGAGATTTCTACATATTGTTTAGATCTGATGATAATATACCGAATTAATTTTTACTTCCTGAGGCCGGCCGCACACTGAAAGAGCAAAAACAGTATTAGTCAAAAACACTTTTCACTAATCAAGAATATGTCGCTGTTTCAATAGCAATTCAATTGGCAGAGCACACAGATTAGTCGCGTGCTTCCAAGGCACAATACTAATCAGGTTGGCTGGACGCACACTGAAAGAGTAAAAACAAAAATGTTTTTGACTAAAACTGTTTTTGCTCTTTCAGTGTGCATCCAGCCAACCGATTTAGTCAAAAACTGATTAGTATCGTTCCTTAAACTATTGTATTACACTGTATGTATGACCAATTGGTAAAATTGTAGTAATATGCAATGCGAAGTAGGGCGAATACAAATACATCTCACAGTGAGATTTATTTGTATTCGCCTACTTCGCATTGCATATTACTGCAATTTGACAGCGTGGTCATACAGTGTAATACAAGCTTAATCAGTGTGCTCTGATAATTTAATTGCTATTGAAACAGCGACATATTCTTGATTAGTCAAAAATGTTTTTGACTAATAGTGTTTTTACTCTTTCAGTGTGCGGCCAGCCTGAGGATTTCCATATAATTTTTCGATAAGTAATGGATTTGTATACGTTTTATCAAATCGTCATATCTCTGGGAGTCTGATAAGGCAACAAACTCGTTGTTACTTCTATGGCGGACTTTTTCAATGTGTAATCTGCTAAAAATCTCTAATTTGAATATTTTTATTTGAAGAACAAAATTAACTTTGCAAGAAACCTAATAATTTCGAAATAACTGATGACATACTCCGACTTTCTGAACTTAGACCCGAAAAATAATATAGTTTCGGCCAGAACATTGGCAGATTTTTGAATTAAGTTTTCGAAGTAAGTGTAACCTTTTTTCCAATTAAATGAAAACTTATTGAAACGAAATGAAACCTCTACAAAATTTGCAAAACTGTGTAAATCCACTTTTAAATGAAATGCAATTCTTGTCAAATGAATGAAAATATTTTTGAAAACAAAATTTTTAGGTAACTATAAAGTACAAAATTCAAGGTTATATATGACTAAAAATCATTCATTATTCTAAAAAATATTTATTACTTATACATATTTATAAAAAATATAATACTTAAAAACACAACGAAAAATTTAAATTAAAAGTAGTTAAATTATAAATTTTACAATATTTAATTTATTTTTTTTTAATTTTCTTAAACTGAAATAATTGTCAAAAGCTGTATAGTCAATTGAAAAGGCTGATCTCTTAAATATAATATATTAGCGTTAAGTCAAAATAGAATTCAAGGCAACAAAGATAGGTAAATATTTATTTAATTGTCAGATATTACAAAATGTGAGATTTTGAACAGCGGAAAACGAAAATTAAAAAAATACGAAATTTTTTAGAAACAAATCTTGAACCAATCCTTTCAGTTGCTAGTGAATAGGAAAATATACATTTATTTTGTAATATTAATACTCGTACTTATTGGTTTCAAAAATGTTTTTCATTGAGACATTTGAAAAATAAATAGGTTATTATTAATTTATTTTGTTCTGGTTGAAACATTTTTTTCATTTAAAAAACTTATACTATTTCATTTCAGGTTGTTAAGTTTAAAAAATATTGCCTTTATGTATTCGAATTATTTTCATTCCATTTGATAATGGTTTCGTTTAAATCGGAAATAGTTTCACTTATTGCTTTTTTGGTAGTCATGGTCAATACAAAACATACATTTTCTGATATACGATACGTTCTTCAATTTCTGCATCCTCCAAAAAATATCTAAGCAACGCCTAAACTACATAAAATTTATATTCTTAGGTGAGTAATGCAATCACGAAACATTTGTGTTGTGAAAATAAAATCAAGTATAAGTTACTACAAATTGAATGTTTTCTATCTAAATAAAACATTGTTCATAATTCCAGCCACCCGTAGTTCCTAACTTCGAACAACACTAAAAATAACTATAAGGTCTCGTTCACTTCAAATTAGAATGTCACCATAATGTCTCCCAACATATCGAATAAGAAGCCAAGATAAAATAATTTCGAAAATGTTCGCCTTGTTGTTTATACTACACACCCCACAGTGTGTCTACCGCTGCAATAATGCAACAAAATGACAAAAAAACAACTTTTGCTTTGATCTTTGACTCTGTCTCTTGCGTTGCAATAAACAATACTTTAATTCAATAAAATATTTGCTACTGTCCCGGACACGACATCTTTAAGCAGGCGTCCGGCATGTATCCTGCACCCAATAAGTTTCCATAAAATTATTAAAGTCCCAACTTATATCTCTCTCGGCCATATTTAGTGCATTTATATATCGGTTTGACTGGGTTGTAGCGGGTGGGGGGAGGAGGGGCACAGGGACACCCAGGGCTGTACGTACAATCGCAGTATGTATGTCCAGGCCCCAGAAAATCATACAAACGACACGGTAAAAGTGTGAGTAAACCGAGGTGACACATGAAATCCGGGGCATAAATTTATTTGCATCAAAACTTCATAAATTTCGAGTTTAATTTTTCTGTGCTTGCTTAACCAGTTATTGGATTTATCTAGTCTCGTGTACGGAATTAAAAATAAAAACGAATTAAAAATATTCAATTCGGGCTAGGGAATGGATAGAATAAATCTTGTGGTCCATATGGGCAAGGCGCAATGCGATATTTAATACAAATAACATTGTTGGTATTATGTAAATATTTTAAACCAGATCGGAAATTAATCTAGGAATTGAAACACTAAATTGTTGCTGGAAAATGATTGTGTTTGAGGTTTTGCATAGGCCTCCAACGTTTTGCTTGATCTGCTATAAATCAAAGAATTTACATCTTCATTTTCTACGAAATTCGGTAAAACTAATGTTGCGTTTTGTAGAACATTGTTAGGTTTTCCGCACGGGCTTAGTTTCTGCTATGACTAATAGAGAGATGCCCAATTAAGATTAAGGGATGGAAATATCTTTCAAGGCATTTGTTCTAAATTTACAACATTCACCAAAGCAACTACCCAACATCTAAAACGGATATTCTCTTGATAATAGATAATAATCAATGGCGCAACAGCCCAAATCAGGCCTAGGCCTTGAAGTAGTGCTAGAGTTACTTCATTACTATACCAACGGAACACTAGAAGCTGAGGTGGTCAGCCACACGCTCGTCCTTGATAATTACCCCGATTTTAACTCAGGTACACATTTACAGCTGAGTGAACTGGTAGTCCGCCACCCATTCCCAAATTACTTGTCGCCAAGCAGATTTGAACCTAGTAACAGGTGCTCCGAAGGCAAGTGCTCTAGCCACTGAGCCACCCAGACTACTCTACTCTACACTACTCTACTCCACTCTACTCTACTCCACTCTACTCTACTCTACTCCACTCTACTCCTCTCTACTCCACTCTACTCTACTCCACTCTACTCTACTCTACTCAACTCCACTCTACTCTACTCTACTACATTACTGGATTTTAATTTAATATAAAAATAATTTTTATTACTCAAATAGTTGTAACATTTCAAAAATATAACTATTCTTTTATAACAATTATATTTATAGTATTTATCCGTAATTAATCCGTAATGATTTGTATTAAAAAGTTTTGTACTCGCTTCTCTTGATTCTTTACATTATTGAGAAAAAATTAAGAGCTGATTCTGAACTTTCCACTTTAACTCGTACTTATTGATTTTGTATGGAAAATATGACAGCTAGCAATATAGCTTTAATATATCTACATATGTATGATCTGCCCTGGCAAATGCTATCAGATTGTGTAATCGTAAATTGTTTGTTTGTCATATTATTTTATTGGCTCTGCACATCAAAGTCTATTTTGACAGAAATAGTGTAACTGTATTTTTTGTCAAACTTTCTTGGTCAAATATTTGACATTACAGCATACAATGTAATACTAGGTGAATAAACTGTTTTATGATGGTAGTCCGATGCCGAATCTTCCTATAATTCACCGTCTTTCAATGATATGTTTTTTTGGAAGAGGAGTGTAGCTCCCCAGGTTGATTACCATAGGTATACTATACAATACAGTCATAACGTAATTGGAATTGAAATAGAAGATTTAATCTGAAAGTTTTTTTTTTGTTTTGTTTATTATCGAATTCAAATTCGAGACAAAACTCCTTGCAAATTAGAGGCAAATACCGACTGTATTTAGAAATGTAAATTATGTTTAATATTCTAAAACCAAGCAATATTTTAGATATTTTATGATACGGATTTTTGTTTTGAATTTTAGATGCTCCCACTAACAACGAAAATTCCAACGTGTTTCTTATTACCTATGCCTAACCTTGGCAACCAAATAAAAGGTGTTCCCAAATTTTTTGCATTTCCAGCCATTGCTGAATGAAGTGGTGACTGCCATCCGTTACATGTTATTTTGTTATAAACTTTAGCTCGTATATTTAAATATATTCTCACGGTCTCATCGCCGTCGTCAAACAGCTTTTTGATTAATTAGCATTATGAAAATGGCTTCGACTAGCCCATAGGTAACCGAACAAGTTTTACCTTCAACGTAATAAATCTAAGAAAAAGCATTTTCTACCATTTTTATCCGAAACTAAAAATATCGATTTACACCATTCGAGCGGGGAAATGAAAAAAAGACGTACCAAAAGGCACGAACGACACGACAAACGATCGCCCGTTTATTTATTCTCTGGGCATAAATTCTTTTTGAGCTGAAATTTATACACATACCAGTAGATTTGTAATATAATTCATGTGTGGTGACTACTAAATAGAGGTTCTTGTCTCGGAGCGCCCCCTCCGCAGCAGCGCCTATTGTACTCGCTGGTCAACGCTGATGATGCATTTAATAAAAATAATAATCTCCACCTCGGGGGTACAATCATAGTACGCACTAGTCGAGGTCCAACAGTAGATAAATAAATAATGAAAAATATAAATAATTGCGTACCATCAAGTCTTGCATGTTTTTCTCGCCCTCTCGACTACCGCGATATGCAGAAAAATTATTGTAATGCCTAGTAAAAATAGATTTCAAGTTGGCAATTTTACGTACGAGATTATTATTTTTAGACAGTAAATTGTGCTGGCGGGGTCTTGCGTAGTCTGGAGGAAATGCACTGAAAGTGGTTGAACTCTCTGTTTTTGAACAAAGTGAAAACATTAAGCCAGATACATTTCCTTTACGTTAAGATACTCCGTAACTTAAACAAACTCGTACACGAAACAAATTACAAAATAATAAAAATCGATTAAATAAATTCGATATTTTTTGAATAAACAATTTTCAGTCAATCCCGAGTGGGTTTGAAATTGAAAAATGTCGCATGCGAATTATGGTCGTCAATAAATTTACAACATCGTACGCGACTTGTTTTTATTTTTCACGTTGTATATTACGTTTTGCTCGTATTTTCTTACATTGTAGCGTCTTTACCAATCCCACGATTGGTGCATTTTAATGACATGATCGCGACTATATTTTTGCATTGATGTTATGCTTATCGAATTTTAACGGTGGACGGATTATACATAGAAAAACACTTAAGAAATTTCGTTTTGTTTTTATTTTTGTTATTTTTTTAGCTCTTTTGTGTATAATTTCAAGGTTATAAATTAGATCAAAACTGGGAACGCAGATAGGAAACGAAAGATAGAAAATTAAAGCTTGGTGAAATTTATTTGAAGATTTGTACTTTGTTTGTTTGTACTAGAGATTTTCACATGATAGAATTTCAGTAAAGTGAAGGGGTCTTTCCATTCTGTGGGATGCCATTAAGGCAGCCAGAATGAACATCCGTGTGTGGCAAAAATCGCAAAGTACCATTCACTAAGACTTGGCACCGGGTAACAGGCACTCAAAGCTTTTTATGTCAAAACATTCGGAAAAAAAGAGCATCTGATTATCTAAAATTAAGCAGTTTTCATACTCGAACCGTAGTGGGAGCTCTGACTGGACATTGTCACATGAGGAAGCATCTCAATAGGAAGCACAAGGCTAAGGGCTTATAACATTCCTTTCTTTGCAATCATAGCATGTACCTGATCGCCATTATCAGCATCTTTCTGTTAATAATATGTTGTACGTTTAAAGGCTCAACGCCATCTAGTTGTAAGATGTACAGCCTTCTGCTCTGCTTTGTACCATATGAGGCATATATGTAGATATAGGAATTTCTGTCGTTTGGTATCTTAAGCCTTGTAACGTGGGTTGTACCAACCTACAACAAATTTGGTATTTTATGAAGTCCTCGACAGCGTCGGAAATGAACTCAACAAAAGCCTCTATCACAATAAAAACAATGCCTAGTGCATCGTTGACATAATCATCACCATAAAGACTATATCCTTGTTTTGTACAAAATCCCTTACCGGAAAAAAATAGTGGTGACTACTTGGGGCGCAAGTCTGTACTTTTTGCAGCCGCAACACCACTGTACGTACTCGTATTTGTACAGTGTACACCCGTATTCCAGCCACTCATTTATCGTTTATTTTACTGATCGTAAAAATCAAAGCATCCTCCACTTGTTTTCGTGCAACCTGTTTGAACGTGTGCCATAATACCCGATGACGATAATAACCATAATAATACTATAAAGACGATTTCAAATGTCTTGTTAATTTGCTATAAAAAAGAAACCGTCTCCTGGCTTTGTGGATAACTGAAACTGAAACTGGCAACTGCGGGTTGCTTTTTGGTTGCTTGTTTGATTTTCTTTCTGTATGGAAACAGTGTGTGCTGGCTTCGGGTGTGGGTGTATGTATGCGTTTTCGAGTATCGATACACGCAATTCCTTACACACACATCGGCGACTTATAGTGCGCGATTTTTTATTTAACTGCGACTGTAGAGAGAAGTGGTGAGTGGCTCCTCTGAATGTCGAATTTAACTTTATGTGGGAATTTTCGTTGTGACA
Source organism: Beris chalybata (assembly GCA_949128065.1). Classification (NCBI taxonomy): domain Eukaryota; kingdom Metazoa; phylum Arthropoda; class Insecta; order Diptera; family Stratiomyidae; genus Beris; species Beris chalybata. The sequence goes on from OX421894.1 coordinate 140,634,878, forward strand.
TTTATGATCGGTTTTACGAGCCGTGTAATGAGCCATTTTTACTTTTATAGACGCTTAAGCTCAACGATAATGAACTTACTTGGGTTAAATCCCTTAACGACCGTTTTAATTTATAGATAAATTAGCAGTTTGACAATAAACGGCTCGCTTTAGAGAGATTAGATTTTTCGGGGTCCAGATTTTATTATTCTACACATTGAACTTGACGTTATTATTTTATTTGATTAATTAAGTATTAATTTGGATATAAATTTTATTATTGAGTTTCAATAAAATATGGATTTAAATGGGCTGTTAAAAAAAAGGAAATTTATATCGTGAATTCCAATCAAGATTTATGCGCTACAATAAATAGAGATAAAGTTTTTCAAGTTCGGTGGAAATTTATTAAGTTATTTTTTATAAATTTTAAATTATAGGTAGCAAGATTATAATAATAAATTGATGTGGGTTTTTGCCAAATTTTTATATAACTTAAGTATCCGATATTTAACCTGATAGTTTTTATGTGATTTTTTAGCTTCTTGAACTTGAAGTTTAAAAGAAGCACTCAGATGAAGACAGAAATATATGGTTTTGAGAAATGGTGGTATCGAATGAAGGGTGTAAGTCCGATAGCGAAAATTTTAGTAGTCTCAAATTTTCAGCGGTAATTCTACAGGAGAATTAAAGCAATTTACCACATTTTCATTTTTCTAGTTTGAGTCTTTTTATATATTTTTATATTTCTAGTTAGTCTTGTAAAATTTTAGATAACTTCATGAACTTTTTATCAAGGGCTCGATCAACAAAAAGGGTTGTAGGCCGTTTGCTTTATGAATGTCTCAAAAGAATTGTGAATGTCATCTATTAACTATAAATGGAAATTTTAATTTCCTATCTGAACACATTTTGTTGTTATCGTGCGTTTAAGAAGATGGGCGGACATACAGCAACCGCATTCGGAAGTGATGGCGATAAGAAGCAATTTATGAACTGATTTTTCATATTATAAAATCTACTATTGATAACATATCGATACAACATGTATATAAGACATATTTACATTTAATTATATCGCCACATTTCGACAAGTATATTTTGAAATCTCCAAAAACATTATGTACACCACATTAAACAATTAAGTTGCACACTAGGTACACTATTGTAAAAATAACTGAATTTTCAATCCAATTTTACTTGGAATTTTCAGAATACTTTTTTCAAGTAAAAGTACACAATCCAATAAGTTTTACACGAAATTACAAGTATCAGTAAATTATTCTTTTACTTTTCAATTGAACTGTACAATTTACATGATAAGGCTCACAAAATTACGCAAAATATTGTGTAAAATTAGCTATATATATATATATATGTGCAATTAAAACTACGTTCTTTTTCATGTAATTCTACTTATCCAGTTGAATTTTACGATAAAAAACGTGTTAGTAAGTAAAAGATAATGTTAGAATTAGAAATGAGGGCAACTTAAAGAGTGCTAATAATACCTTTTTTTAAGAGTGTGAATTCTTTTTCTGCTATGGAAGTTAAATCTGATTGCAAATTGAAAATTATTCACCGAAAATTGAAAATTACTTTCAAATTGACTATTACATCACAATGTAAATTTACTTAAAAATGTTAAGCATATTTTCCTACTATCCAAATTAGTTTTTAAACTATTTTCAAATTATTTCATAAGATTTTACGTTTTTCAGCAAATTGGAAATGAAATAGATTGAACAAGGACCGGAAAAAAGATATTGAAATTATAAGGTTGTATTATTATTCAGCTGTTTGAAAACGATTAACATTTTTTACTGTGAAGTAATATTTTAAGGTAGATTCTTACAAAATAAAGGAACCTATATAGCTGATTTGTATATCCAGATTTAGGCAACTAAAGTTGTTTCAAGGCGATTTCGTCGGTCTGATGAGATTTTTAAGAATTTTTTCAGCAGCTATTGGGCCATATTTTCAATTTATTTCGAAAAAATTTTACACTTCGAAATCTTGTACTGTAAATCAGCTATTAGTTAGAACAAGACGATTTCACAAAAATCCTTACAAAATTCTCACTTTTCACGATAAGCACTTTGTTAAAAAAAATAGAATTGCTCAATTCATGAAATGGTTTGAATTAAAGAAAGTTGTCATCGCGAAAGTGCTAAAAATGCTGCAATAAATGTACCCCCGTATGAATACTATAATAATAAAAAAGGGCTTTAATAATTTCAGAAAAAAATAGGTCAGAAATCCTGTTTTGCAGCACTGTTCGTTTTTCAAAATTTAAAAAGTTCAAGAATTTTACTTCTAACCGTGAAGAAATTATTTAAGTATCTACCATTTATGGTTCGACAATGATTATTATTAATAGCGAAAATGGTGAAAAAAATTCTAACTACATAACTTGAATACGGTACGAAAACGTTAAAATTTTTGAATGGGTGTGTTACTCAGTTCTTATTAACCGTACAATGTCCCCTGATAGCAAAACACCCTGTATATAAATTGAACAACAATTAATAAAGCGTTTCATCGTGCGCAAAATTCAAAACAAATAAATATGGCGCGAAAATTGCTCTTCATAATTATTATTATTATTAGTTTCAAAATAAAATCTCACACATATATTTGCGCGTACAATTTAAATTCGTTCTGTTCCATATCTGCTACATTTATTTTGGTTTATTATCAACACAATTAACATATGTATATAAATTTTCCATCCGAAATTAAATAAAAGCTCGTGATATGTCGCTTTTCACTTAAATACCTTTAAGTAAATTAAAGAACAGATTAAAGTGATTGACAAATTGCAATGTACGAACTGTTTATTGCTTGACTTACTATAAATCAGGATCAGTGACAATAGAAATGGGGATTTTTTCTTCTTCATGAAAATGAATAATTTATTTTCATTCTCCATCGCTTTCATCTAATCTTTTGAAACGTAGTCGTCTAAGAAAATTTTATAAAGTCACACCTTTTCACAATGGAATCCCAATGGCCATTGATGCGCACGTTGGGGGTTTTTTTCGTTACTTTTATAATTCAAATAAATCTGAAAAGACCACAAATCTTAGAATAATATTGAATTTATTAGTTATAAATTGTTCTCTACGTTATTTTGTTTATATTGCCAGGTGCTATAGCCAATGCCAATCATTGTTACAATAATTGTTTATAACGTGAGCTTTAAACTAGAATTTGAATTTAAGAAAATCTTTTTTGTTATAACAATGAAAACAATGTAAGATTGATGAATTTGTTTTCTTTTTGTTTGCAAAGTGTCATAACTATAACAAAAAACAGTTTTGTTTCACGGGATTACTGTTTCTATTTATGTATTAATAAAAAAATATGCGTTTCATTCCTTAGGAGTTATTGTTGGTTGTGAATGTTTGATTCTGTATTATCTTTGAATCGTATGCTGAGTTTTTCTCGCGGTTGGTTATTACTAAAATTTTGTGAATGAAACAACTTTTTTGTATTCAGGTTTTGGTATAACAACTTGTTTTTCAATTATTGTGTATGGAGGGAAAATGCATTCAAACTATGATGGATCCGAACCCTCGCGAATTAGTTCGTTCTTTTGGTTCTTAGTTCATTACTTCAGGGGAGCAGTCGTAGTTCGAAGACAGTAGATCTAGTAGAAGATGAGCAGAAAAAAAGATCAGTATGTCTAGTACAAGGTGATGAAAAAAAGGTCGGTAGATCTCATGAATCAAAGAATAATAGATTGCGACCTTTTGTGACGTCACTAAGAGCGTTCGACTATGGTTGCATTCTCCACTATATGCCTCTACTAGATGTATCGTCTTAGCAACCGTCTGTTATTTATTAATTTATATGCTTTTGCTAACTGTCGCAATCTCTTTTTCTTTGATTCATGGGTAGATCTAGTAAAACATGATGAGCAACAAAAAAAGGTCACTAGATCTAGTATGGTATATTTTCCCATAGAGTTCCGAACGGCAATGAAAAACGAACAAGGAGCGGGACTGACTGCGAGCTAGTTTGTTCATTTCAGTTATGGGAACGCTCTTCTGAACTATAGAAGTTTACACAAGCTTAATCCGCAGTTCTATAATTCTTCAGCTGCTCTGCTAAAGTCTTAAACATACCTCGGTAGATATAAAAAAAATAAAAAAAAAATAATTGCATGTACAAATCTGTTTTTTTCCAGGATCAAAAATAAGAAAAACAAATTTTTGCTTTCCTGATTATCGCAACTTGCTTGCCGCAACTCGATATCTAAGGATATCCTTATGACTGCAACTGAGATCTTTTTTGACCAATTCGAGACTCGATTGAGTACTTACCTGTTTCTGGTTCGATATGGGAGGAGCTCGCAGAACTGGTTCGAGAGTCGAAACTCAAAAAATAAAACCGGTTTTGAAAATTTGGCATGGCTGCGTGCATAAAGGTTTCTGAATAAATCGGGGTGGTTCATTTTACCGACCTGCCCTATGTGAATAATTCCCAAAAGTATGACTCTTAAGAAGAAGTATGGTTGTTAAGTAGGAGGCCAAGGCCCATTTGAGCTGTCGCGCCATTGATATTGATGATTAGTAAGAGCTGATATTTTTGAACACGATCTATGAAACGATTCAGCTATAAAATTCCAACTTTCAAATTTCTAGGATATACAATTTGATGAATTTCCTTCAACTTTTTTCCTTTTCGTTTATTATTATAGGTAGCCGTGTGTATGACAAGCAGTCTCACTTCTTGTAGTAGATTCAATAAAAATGTCCTTAAAGCGATCGTCCGCGAATATTAGCCAATAATTGCAAAGAATTTTCAAATAAATAAGTACCTACCTGACATTTAGACTATATTCGTTAATACTACAATCTGCAGAGAAGAAAATCGTGTGATGAAAATCAAGTGAGTCCTTCGTATAGCGTAAATACAAAAGTTCATAAATTCTTCTATAACCCAAGATATCGTTCAGCTAGGAAGTTTTTACGAGTAAGTATCGAGGCAGAGTTTATTTGTGAGCTTGTGTACAAAATTCCTTGCATCATATAGGCACACTTATTAAACTATGTATTGCCTTAGAACCCATAAAGCAAAGTTACTACCTATTTAAAAGAAATTTCAATTTTCAGAACATATTGAAAATATTTAAATTTTGAAAATTCGAAATATTTATGGCAGGGACGTCATTTGTAAGAGGCAGGGAGGTAATTGGCCCCCACCCTGAATTTTGTTTTCTTATATTTTTATATATAACATTATATATAAAAATATATACATTAATAACATCTTGCCCCCCCCCCCCCCCCCATAGAAAAACCTGAAACCCTGATTTATGGACAAAATAGAAAATTGTTATGCTTAAAAAATGTTTTTTTTATATACTTCGTCGGCTTTCGTCCTTAAAATAAAGCTTCAAAAATTGCTAGCTCTTTTAGTCCGCCTGTCCACCGTATTCCACCCGCCGTACTCAGGCGCGTTTGAATGCAAGTACCTATACCACACTCTTCTAACTATGAAATTAAAATTTTTGGTGGATAGATTGTTTCAACCCCTTTAAGTGGTAACTTTTTGAAGAGTGAGGGTGTGAGGAGGGAAGTAGAGCAACATTTTAAAAGAAAAATGTTGTCTTACATATTTTACTTTATTATTTTGTGATCAACCTGAAATTTCAAAAAATTTCAAAATTTTGTATTTTCACGTTTTAGTACTAGCAAACCCCATAAAGCAACAAAAATGTCCGTCTGTTCACCGTAGACGGCGTACGCCGTACAAAAAACCGTTTGAACGTGCGTAACTCTCAAACCCCTTGAGATATTAAGATGCAATTTTTTAATATGATATTGGATTGTGGGTGGGGAATACAGAACAGGGGGAACCAATTCTTACCCCTTCACTAACTCGAATTCGTTATAGAGAAGTTTCACTACAAGTCGAAAAGTTCCAAGATGAAAACTGTATGCTCCATTTTGACCACAACTACGCTAACGAACCGTTCACACCTTAGCACGTGCGAACCTCTTAAAAACCCATAAAACAAAATCACAACCGAAAGAGATAATCAAATCAAAGTACCTTATATGCCATATCGATTCGAAAAAGACCACTTACATCGCCATCAGTCCATAGCTTATAAAACACGAAAGTCACGCTTCAAAGAAAACGCTGTAACACTCAAGTTTTATTGCAAAGTACAAACAAATAATTTACCCGTATACACGGTGGATTTTATGTTGATTTTATAGATCATAAAAGTAGTACTCGCCGAGATCAGTTTTACGACGTGTTAAATTGATAGAAACACGCCGGGAAAAATTGTTATGTCTTCTTGTTTAGGGGGCCCAGCTTTTAAAGGTCAATAAAATGCTGCCGTAATTGATAAGAACGCGGTTAAAGGATCGTAAAGAAAATCGTAAATGTTATCCTTTCAGAGTTTTGTTCTACACGAATTATACAGTTGGCAGGTTTTCATTGGCCCTATGTCAACAATTTCGGACGGCTAAACTGGACTATGAAAAGGCTGTCAATGGTGTGAACATATGATTTTGAGATGTTATTGACATAATGAAGATTCCTTTACACGTTTAGTCAACGGCCTTTAATTGCTCAATGAAGTATAACCATCACAGATTGTAAATTTCATTTTGGAAGTAATAAAGTTTAATAAATTAGTGAGCTTATGTTGTGATAGGTAAAAATTACTTCACAGCAACATATTGATATGTCCAATTTCGGGTGTCATATTTCCGAAATAAATTACAATGGAACAGCAGAATACATAATTAATTTCACTCACCCAACGAATTCCGCAAAAGAATGAGCTTCCCAAATTCAAAAACGCCTCCAACAGCCATTTCACATCATATAAAAACCGTCATTTATTGCAAATCGGCATATTATGGCTGCAATAAGGACAATAAAGTCGAACGTAAAACGGACATACTATACGCGACTAAATCGATTTTTTAATGAAATTAAGCAATTTATCGAAATTTAGATACACTCGAAATAAATAAATTTCATTGAAAGTATCGTATCGAATATCGCATTCGTACGAGAGTTTCACATACAACGACGAATCAGAAAAATAAGAAATAAACCCAAAGACCGAACACATGAATTGGTGCTTCTTCTGAGATTTAACACGGAGTAAAGGGGATAAGATTTAAAATATTCTTCTGCTATTCCGTATAACAGCACGAGATCAAAAAACAACTAAAAAAAAATACTAAAAGGAAATAATTTTTATAAGAAGATACAACAAGACGTGTATACATTTTTAAGGTCGAAAGAAGTGAAACACTGGCGAAGAATTGTATCAAAAACCCGTTTTTTAAAGAGAAGAGGCCATGTTGTATTCGGGATATAAAAAAAATGGTCACAATAAGAAACCACGCAAGATCACTTATCTTCGTTCTTCTTCGACTCACTCACACAATATTTAATTTTAATTTTTCTGATGTAAAATATCTTCTTCTTCTGATCGGGCGAAATTTATTAGCCAACAAGAGAATCAAATGAAAAAGTACTTTTATTGGACAAATTACGGGCACATCCATCAGTGAGTAGAAATTTCGAATTAAATTAATTTAATTTTTTTTTTGCAGTAAAATCTACTGTAATATATCATAGCGAACAAATTTATTCACACTAGACATGGAAACTTGTGCATGAATCGGAGCAATAGTGGAATAACAATGAGTAGAAATTAAAAAAAAGCTGAGAGTAGATATTAAAACAATAGTTAAACTGTGGTAGAAAATGCTACTTTTCAAACTTTTGCTCGAAATTTTAAGGCCTGCAGGGTCAAATGTATATTGAACGCGATTCAGATAAATATCTACAATTTTCAGTCTCCCGAGTAAAAACAACGACAAACATGTCGACAAAAACAAGATAAAATTATCCAATAAAAAGTTCACTGAAATCACTTTTTTGGGCTGTAAAGAATTTCGAGAACGATGTTATCAGAGTGGGTTTTATTATCGTTGCTGGAGTCGCATATTTCGGGGCTAGGGGATGAAAGTCGAAAAAAAATCAATTTCTGAAGTTATGCTTATTTAAAATATAAGCACACATGAGTCTGTAATCTGTAGTCGAACAACTGGCTAAAAGATTTATCACTGATTTTAAAAAATAATAAAAAAGGTCACGAACACTTTTAACGTTGACTATATGGTGTAGATTCTTATGCGATTGGCAGCCGAAAAAACAAGACTTTTTCTAGTAATGGATCACAATTTCATAAAAAATCCTACCGTAATCGGCTCCTAAGTATGTAAGTATATATATCGATAGTAATATTAAAAGTACATCTGTAAATAAAAAGAAAATTACACAAATAAGTTGTAATAATTACACAACATATGCGTTATCAATGTGCTTCAGTGATGTAATAATTTAACAATATCTGCGTAATGAATAGGCATAAGTGGCGTAATTATTACTCATGCTCGTAGAACGAAATTGTTACATAGTTCTATGTAACATTCCTATTTTATTATAGGGGAAAATCCTCCATTTAATTCAGATTTATAATTATAATGTAAAATCATAAATTAAAAAAAGCTATTTCACAATAGATGTAATAGATGTAATAGATTAATTGAATTGACTATGATAAAAAAAATTTATATGGGGTATACCTAGAACTAATTTACATAATAATATATTGCACAAAAACAATTGACTTATTTGACTAACATGACGACGTGAGGTATAATGAAATCATTAAATGAATTTTAGTGAACTTGCTTGTTATTGTGTAATATAACTCAGTATTTAAATTAAAAATACTCTAAGCCTGAATTTACTTTATCCATGGTGTAATATAATCAAGGCGCCTGAATTTACTTTTTTTATAGAGCAAAATAGATGTAATTATCCATCTAATTATGTAATTTTACCTATTTGTGTGCTAAAAAACTATTATACTTGATAAAAAGTACTATTACATAGATTGTGTATTTTTCCACTTTTTTCTTTTTTGTGTGAGGGGGGAAGTGAGAGAAGCGTTTTAGACTAAAAATGTTGGGTTCTAGATCTCAGTAAGACTCCTATCAGAAAAAACAATTTCGGGGTTGAGGGTGTAGAGGGTGAGGGTAGGGAAGGGCGAAAAGTAAAAAAGTCCGGATTTTAATATATCGAGAACCTATTATGATATAAATCTGAAACTTGGTATTTGGATAGAACTATAAGTAGAATGTTGAAAAAATATAATTTTTTATAGTGATAGTATGGCACGGGGGTAGGCGTTCTTTTTCCTAACTATAGAACGGCTTATGCTAGAAAGTTGAAACTCGGTATATAGTATATCAAAGTCAACTAGAAAAGTAAAAAAAGAAGAAGAAGAAAAAAGAAAAATTCAAATATCCTTTGGCGTACAGAAGGAAAAAAAACTATAAGTGCAAATGGAATGCATATACTTTCACGTCAATATCTATTAGGTCTTTCCAAATATTCAATTCATTTTTATTCTACGGATTTTTCATATTAATATCTAAAAAGTGTTTTTAGGTTGTTTTTTTTTAAAGTCTACCCCACGGTGGTGTAAAAGGGTTGTATACATTTTCATGAACTCCTACGAGTACACCCTGTGTCAGAATTAAACGCGTTCCGGTCTTCTACCCAAAAATAATAAAATTCCGCCCAGACTGTTGCCAGGTTTTTTCTATAAGTACAGAGTATTTTTACAAACTGTTTGTTGAGTGTAGCCAATTTGGAAAGATTTCGATTAAGTCTACTTTTTGAAAAAATTAGGTTTTACGCTCTCAAAATATGAAAATCAGAAAATCCTGATTTAATCCCAAGTCTCTTAATATGCACAAAAATAGTGTAATCAGAAATACGTGACACGTAAAATTAACTGAAAGCTGAAAATATCGGACGATCTTTCTCTTCTGAATTGGTCATAACGTGGTAATTGCTCCTATGAAGGCTATTGATAATAAAATTAAGTGTTTCGTACGACTCATGCAGACCTGGTATCTGGTACACTTCGGTAAGATGTCAACAGAAAATCTTATCCACATTCGCCCTTTCGATTATTCCGCTCTCAGTACATTTGTTGCGGCTAAGTTCGCCATAAAGATTCCGTAAAGGCAATACTGAAACTCTTTTTTAGTACCAAATAAAAATAACACTCAAGTAAGACGATGCAGAAATTAGCAGGGTTGTTTTACTGTATACATGAATTATCCTTAATATGGTTGGAGTTATGGGAGTGATTGCTGGATTGCGATCAAGGATATTTGATGTACCTTGAAGATGGGTGCCTTGTATGCAGTGTATTTGAATTTTATTGTAGCACTGTACTTTTATTAGATTTCATTCTTTAATTTCTGTGACATTCTTTTCACTAACTTAACTGATGACTTTTACACAGCCGATTATCACTTCACGTTTTACACTTGTTAGAAAATCGAACCAATTTCTTCACATTTTCACCGAGTTTTTTAGGCACTATCGCATCGAACATTCTTCCACAAGATTTCAAATCTCGACTAACCCGTTACCGACGAAACGAACAAAATATCCGTGCAAACACCCGCATGGAAAAGGCTAAACTAACGTCTTTTTCTACAAAATCCTTTAAACCATTCAGGAACAAAATCCGTCAACAACAACAACTACAACATAGCCCAAAAGGAGTCTATAAATCTTAACTTCTATCTGTATCTGAAAATTGCATAATAGCGCAGTCATAATAAAAAACCCTTAATTTTAGACCCAAACACCACTGCGAAACCCATCCATAAAAATTTTGGACAAGGGCACAGGGTAATGCAACACCATGCCTCATAAAATATGAAATTCATATTTTTTAGCTGGTGAAAGAAAAGATAAAAGAATTCTGACTACCTCGCCTGTTTAAGCGCTTCCTCGGCAACACTCAAGGCCAAACGCACGAAATTACAGTCTTAAGTTAGGCCAAATGTCTGTTTCTTTTGCTGTAGTATCGGCTTTAAAGAAAATGAATCTTCTCTGAGAAGAACCCTTCTGTGCACTTTGTCGCAGGCTTTTTTTCTTCGTCCAAACGTCTTCTAAAGGCTGTGCGTTTTTCTTTAGTATATCTACGGAGTATTTCATTTTTAACGGTTGACCCTTCCGAATATTACGGAAAAGACCTTCAAAAAATATTGCGTAAGTGCATCTCCGCTATAAGTTAAGGTAAAACTAACTCCGTCTATTTTACAGGTATTCCCAGGACACAGGTTTTTCGGTGATCGTTTGACTTTGACATTGAAGAGAGGAATCATAAATTTGTGATTTACGTTAGTCGAAATTATGCTTGAAGATGATTTTTTAACAATGTGTTTTTTTTTCGGTAAAAAAATGTGAACCTGAAAGCATGAAATTGGCAAAAAAGATTTCGGCGGTGAACTTGTTTGCATATAATTGGTTGCCCCGGGTAAGGAACGATGGTTATACGAATTAGGCTTGTAGTTGGGTCGAAATTTGTGATTTTTTTTTTCGAAAACTGAGGTACGTAATGACGTTAATGACGGTGCATTGTTGGTTTTAAAAATATGCAAGGACGTGGTATTAAATTTGATATTATTACCTGTAGTATGTGCCCTGTCATTGAGCCTATTACGAAGCAAGAGAACGTTTAAAAAGTAAGTGTGCTAAGTCTAGTTATTGCAGTTTGAGGTATATTTCTATTCAAATTAAATTTTGTCAAGTGTCTAGGTTTATCTTGACTTGTTTTAAAAAAGCCGGCGAAGTTAAGGAGAGAGTAGACTTACCCTTCTTGTATTATTAAAAAAAAAAAGATTTTTCCGCTGTAAATAAATTTATGAAAATTACTAAAATAAAGGTAAGATTTGCATACATATCAACTTAGACTTTAATACCTGAATCATGGAGTCAAAGCTGACCATCTGGAAGAGTAGCTTACCACATTTTGAAGGTGATAACGTTCTCGACTATAATCCCAAAACGAAATTGATGTCTTACGTTTGGCTTAAGCACTTCTGCTGAATGTTACTTCCCGGTATTTGACATAATAAAGTTGCAGTTGGCAGATAAGTCACTTACTTATTTCTTCAATTTTAATTAAAACATTCGGAATAAAATATCGACATAACCTCTTTGGAGTTTAATTTATAAAAAAAAAAATGTAAACTACTTTTTAGGCGATTATGCAGACAGCTCATTAAAGTAAAAAAACCAATTCGACATCTTTTAAGACCTAAGAAATACTTCGGTATTCGTAAAAATGAATTTTACACCTCCTAATACTCTGTTCAGACTATGCGTTTTAAACGTGTTTAAGTACGTGAAATGAACCTATTGAAAAAGTGGTGTTCAGACTATGTAATTCGTTTAATTTTGACAAACATGATTAGTTTTGACAAATGAAAATTCATTTGTGTTTCATTTACAGATTCATTCCTTCATTCCCTTAAGAAAATGGTTATCTCTTCTACAACTATGGAAATCGGGAAAATTTCGGCGAAAACCACCAACAGCTTCCTTTTTGGTCTCTGCTGTGAAAGCAATTATATGTCAAATTCAAAATCAAATTCAAATTCTTATTCTTTTCCAATAACGTAAATTTCTTAAAAGTTTGTGTTCTTTGTATAGAAGAGTTTTAATAAGTGGTATAAACGTGTAGAGTTTTCCGGAGCGAAATGAGTCTCAGTTTTAGGTTCCCAAAACAAAGCCTATAGCTATGTCTCAGTCTGGTCAAATTAATATCCGAGTTATATGATCGAATTTTATGAATTTAGGTCATTTCAATTTTCTTTAATTAATTCGCTAATTTTAGAATATAGCTACGTGAAATTAACTAACTTCATGTACCTACTTCTTTCACAGAGAGCTTAATGAAATATTGGAGCCATGAAATTTTTAAATTTTTTCCAACCTTTTTAAAGAACTTTTCAAGTTTTCTGTATGCTCCAACAAAATTTAAATATAAGAATTTAAGTTTTAGTTAAGAAGTAGTAAGTCATTCTCTTTTGTCCAGCGTACAAAAACTGCTACTCCAGGGGTCTTACCAACCAACAAATGAATGGGAATATAATACTCTAATAAATTGTCGTATAGATTTCTTCATATTTAAATTCACTGCGGGAGATTATCTAATATTTGGAGAGCATTATTCTAGAATAATACTATAAATAAATTATTGATTTTGCAAACCGAAACTATCTTTTCACATTCAAGACGATCAAATAAGGATACACTCCTGAGGTGCCGATAGAATCGATTAATATTTCAACAAGACAATTTATAGGTGTCTTCAAATTCTAGTGGATACTTAATTTGATATAAAAATATTTTTGAATTTGTCGAACCACCTAAAAATGGTTTTTGTCTATAGAATTTCGAATATTTATTAAGTGAAATTTAAGTAAATATTTTGAAACGAAAGATTTGTTAGGCTCAGAACTTGTCTAATGTGAGCATAAATTTAAATTTTACCAGATTGGTAAGGTGGCATTGTCTGCAGATTGGTTATTAAGGCTAATTGGTTGTCTTGTGACGATTTCAATTCAATATCGATTAATTTAGTGCATTGTCCATGTTTCGTTCGATTAAAGTCCTCAAAGTGATACAAACAGGCGCACTTATATCAATTTTAAAAACATATAACTTCACATCGTTCCCGACGACTCCATGCATAAACTGTTGGAATTTTTTATTGTCATTTTATTCATTTGATTTTGAACGAGACAACGTATGGCGTACATACGAGTTGTATGCTGTTGTGTGTGCAAAAAGGGATCATAAATAATTGGTCAGTGGTCAGCCATATCGGAGGTAACTCGTACCTTATAAAGTGGTTTACATTTAACACGAAATAAATCAGAGATGGCCATTGCCGCAGCAGGCTTTAATGCGAAACCATATGTGAGTATGTGTGTGGGCCACGAGGTTTATAAGGTTTTGCGGTTGCAGCCAATGAATAAATTTCGTAAAACTGCATACACCAGAACGCGCATCCGGTTATGATGTACATGTTGCAGTAAAATTAAATTAAATCCAATATTGAAATATGTATGTTTTGTTTATAGAATAGTTGGTGATGGTATGGGCTAAACTATTTAAATTTGTCGTACCTATTTTTAAAATGCGTTTTATTATACTTTTATTTATTTTGTATGGAATGAATTAAGACAGTTTTACTAACACAAAACTACTAATAATATAAAATACGTTGGCGAGATCTCTTGCTTTTGCGAATAGACACGGAAGTATTCATTGCGATATTATTGTCATAAATAAAATTTTCCAAACATTTACTGCTTTTCGTATCAACTAAGGGATTGATCCAAAAGTCAGCTTCCTTCGCATATGTGTTGACACCACGTAGCATATTGTTGCTGTTACAATAACAGAAAAAGCTTACCAAACTACTTCAAATAGATAGCTTCTTGTTCTATGTCTAGTCAAAATCAAAACCGCAAATAAAGGTTTATTCTACAGGTACATACATAGCTATTAAGCATTTGAATAAAAGACAGAATAATTGAGATAACTTCCAACCATTCTCCGTAAGTGAACTTCAAAGTAGTAAAAATGTAAACCTTGACTGTAATTTTGACATTGACAGATTAGCAAAACAATTTAAGGGTGCGTTTGTGTTTAAATACAAAATTGTTATGTACCTATTGAATAACTAACTCTTATAAAGATACATAATTTATAAAGATACACTCAGAAAAATATTTAATAGAATATACAAAAATTTCCATAAGATCTACGAATTTTTACATTGATTTGACAAAGTCTTATGTTAGTTTATAAAAAGCGTATTATCAAATCTACATTGAGAAATGTTAAATTAATGAAAAGTATTGTAGATACAACGAAATGGAATTCCAAAAATCAATTATAATTTACGATGCGCTTATTAAATTAGGTATATCGAAATGAATCCCATTATTTAAAAACAAAAAATAAAAAGTGTGACTTTATGCTCTTGCGCCCAACAGCCCCAGTCGGGCCTAGGCCTTGAAGTAATGCTAGAGTTACTTCATTACGAGACCAACGGGACCACTAGGAGCTGAAGTGGTCAGCTCAGGTACTCATTTACAGCTGAGTGAACTGGCTGTAAATTATTTGTCGCCATTGAGATTCGAACCTGGTACCAGGTACACCGAAGGCAAGTGCTCTAGCCAATAAGCCACCCAGACTACTGGAGTGTTAAGGTAAAATGAAAATAAAAATGATCGCGTCGAATTACAAAAGCTAGAAAAGAAGCAGAAATAAGAGAAGAAAAGAAATAACGAAACCGTTCCATTGAAACAACAAGACACTTTCTACGAAATGTGTTTCATAATATTTAAGATACGCACCTTAGAGTTTCATGACATTTTTCGTTAAAATATTGAAAAATCGGAACATCAACAAAATTTCATTGAAATAGGAATTACAAAGCAATATCGTTAAATTCATTACATCGATTTTTCTGAGTGTAATTCCGACGTATTGACACTTTTCATGAATAGCATAGAAAGCACATATACAAAAATAGTTCACTATATTTACAACAAACAATCTTAAATTTTGCTTCCATAAAGTTCAAAAAAATAGCGTCTTAAACGCGTGAAGAAGAAATGCATTATTATTATACGACTTAGAATAGGCATCACAAATGATTCACTAACAACTAACCCCGGTGAGGCATAAACTTATTTAGAAGTGAATTCAGTTGCGGTTCCTAAGCGAATTAGCGTTCTGAACGTTCTGAAATTTCGGTTTTGATATTCGTAAATAAATCACTTGGGTGAAACGCAAAACATATACATACATTGGTTCGTTTTTGGATCCGAGTTGCATATTCTTCATTAAAAATTAAATTTTTCTTATCTGTGTTTAGTGCCAAATTTTTTGTCATAGCTGCGAGAATAAATTTTTAATATTTTTGACGTCTTTCTACAAAATATGGTCCCACCAAACTGTTTGCTGCGTTCGTTCAGATTACTACAGAATTCAAGCGTAATTTTTTTTATGGAAATTAATCCAAAGACAAAATTTTTAATTCCAAAATGATTCACAACAGTGAATTATCTCTTTATAATTGAATCCGTTTGCAAAATTCTTTACCTTCACGTGCGATTACGATTTGAAAATTATTCACGTCCAAAAGTGAATGTACATCATGCTGTATATGCTCACATTGGTGAAGGTTAAGCGACTCTTTTCTAAATCATGCTACTACAGTGTTCATCTCATCAAGAATTTCATCACCAGAAGATGCGGATTTAATATATTTCTAAATGTGCAAAACCTTTGCGAAAAAGAATAGTTAAGTAATTTTTGATGAATGTTTTCACAGTACATTTTGAATTGAAAATACAAGGTTTTCCGGTAAATACTGTTAAATTTATTTTGTGTGACGTTTCGGACTCGACTGAGTGATCCAGTTTGATAAAGGACTCAGTCGAGTCCGAAACGTCACACAAAATAAATTTAACAGTATTTACCGGAAAACCTTGTATTTTCAATAGGTAAGTATTTGAAAAAAATTATAGAAACTAAAACAAATTCGTTATTTACTTAAAACTGTTGGGCGCAAATAGTTAAGAGGTGAATCAATCAAGCAGTGTCAAGGAAGTGTAAGTAATAGGGATATGAAATATAAACATACGAAAATTTCGTCTTATGATTACTTCTACGATTCACTTACGATTGATATTGGCGATTTGTGTGCGGTGTTCAAAGGTTTATAATGTGCAATATGTTGAATATTTTGCTTACGCAAATCATTTACAGATCTACGCTAGATTCACTAGCTCCGAAATGGCGAATCGTGATTACAAGTCTATGGTGTATGCTACCAACATCTTCTTGGTAATTTTCATTTGTCGGACAAGAAGCAAACTTTATTGGCAGTAAGACAATGAAGTCTTTTTTTAATCCCATTCTGTATTCTATTTATTTCTACATTCTATATTATGAAATCTGGAAACAATACATGCAATTTCCTTAATTTTCTTCAAACTTTCGCCTTTTTAAGCCATTATTGTAATATTTGCACGGTGCAATTCTTTTCAAATACCTAAATTCATATTTACTTAAAAATCTGCTAAAAACGTTACTTTACAAATTTTTTTCGACTTTGTTTGCATCCATAAATTTAATTTTCTATTTCATTTTTTCCCCGGTATGAATGGCGAAATCGTATATCACCACCATTGCTCCTTTTCATAAATTAAATAAATATTTAATGAAAAAGCCGATGGCAAACAGTTCCACCACCACTTAATGCCAAAATATAGATAAATCTTGGCTTGAATTTTTTTTTTTACTAAAGCACTCTGATAATGAGACAACGGAATTAAAGGGAGGGTTTCGGCCTGGGATAAAATTGTTCGGCCCATCCTACGTCGAATTTCCTCTTCAAATATTCGGATGAAGGGCAAACGGACCCGACCGTCAGCGACGGCCACCATTGTTTGCTTTAAACCTGCCACCCAAGGATACACATCTCCACTGAGCTATTAACATTCGACTAAGGATTAAAGGGATGAAGAGCCAAGCGTGTAATTATGGAGATACGGCAAAGTTGGATACCACCCTGACAGCTAGGGTGCGAAACTGCGTATAGGGGTTGTTCTTTTTGCGAAAGAGTATGGTTCTATGTATGGCGTTGGATGTAATTAAACATGGTTTCGGAAGCTTTTGTATGGTAGACAAGAGTAGAGAAGTATGAGAAATGTACGTATCGTACATATTGAGATGTTATATGTGATTATAATGAATCAAGACTTCGGGTGTGGGGAACAAGTTACGAAAGAGATATTGCATGTTAACAAAAGGGTTGTATAGTGAGTGAGTCCTTATTTATGGCTCAGTCTAATATTACTTCTTTGGGGTGGACCGGTTCTTCTCAACTTTTTTTATTGTATCACACCATCTTCAACTCTTGCGAAGTCGGAAGCAACAGCGCTCCTGTCAAGGAACTTCTGTTTTCGGTATCCTTTACGTTAGAATGCGAGTGATAAGACCAACACCCGAGTGGGATTAAAAATCACAGCCACTAGATTAGCAGCCTAGTACATTTAGGCTCCCGAGGATCCCACTTCACTCTGCTCCTAATACGAAAATGATAAAAATCTTTTAAACCAAAAAAGCATTAGATTAGAATGAAATTTTTATCAAACTCAAAATTTACATGAACACGGAAACTCAGCTCGGTCTGAAAAGATAAATTGTGTTTTAATTAGTTTACACCCACAGGACTATTTCGAATACTATTAAGTTATTATACAGCTCTTATCATTCGCAAACACTCCAGGCGGTATCATTTTCCACCATATCCTTGCTATTCCGCTCTACATGCAAGCCAGCAATTCAAACAGGATTTAGTCATATACGTGGCATATCAATCTACAGCTTACAAAACCATTTTACATATGCGTATATACGTTGAGTTTTTAGAGCATAAATGGGGTTATATTCGCGCATATATCGCTACCGTTCTTCATCTCCGTGAAGCAATTTATAACATTCCCGAGCAATGGATAACAATGGAGTTAATCCGTAGCTAAGGTTTTTTTCATACAGTTAAAAAAAAAAAATTTCAATAGCTAGCAGCAATTTCCGATAGCATCCCTTAATAGTCTATCCCTTCGATTTTGGTTTCCATTCAAATGTGAAATGAATCTATCGTTTCGATATATCGCATGAGATATTTTGACTTCGCCAGTCGATACGACCAATATCTATACGCTTGCATGTCGAACTATAGATGAGAAATTTTAGGGTTGCTGCCGGTAAATACTACGAAAGCCACTTAAAATCTTGTCGGTACGGAAGGCCCGAAGGGTCAATGGAGCAAAAGGCTCCCGGCGGATTAACTTATGTGTATATCAGACATGGGTTCTTCGGTAAGCTCATGTGACATTGTTACGTTGTGCGAATATGTTTTATTGCCGATAGGAGAGCATTGTAAGGATGAAGTTTATTATTCGAATATTGGACAAAAGTTTAGGCTGATGTAATGAGTCCGGTAGGAATTTAATGGCACTTTTGGAATCAGGAAATTTTTTCTTGTCTAGATAACAAAATGAACACTTATATCGATGTTTTTGTTAGAATTTATCGAATCTAAAACTGTCCACAAAAAATTTAAATAAACAGTAGTTACCCGGAAAAAGTAGTATTTTCAGTTAAAAATGTACTGTGCAAATATTCACCTAAACAATCGTCATATTTTAGGTCTGCTGAGATAACGTATTCTTTTTACTACTGAGCGCTCTTTATATAAAAGTCTAGAAAATACTTTCTGAATTTCGCGATATTCAACCCATAAAGAGGTGTGAAGTAGCTGTGTATGTACATATTCACGAGTTCCGACATATCTCTTAGGTTTAATTAGATATCGAATTTGCTTTTACTTATACAGACTTTATATGTAATCAAATGAATCTAATATCAGAATTTTTCGGTATTAAGCTCTTAAGAGGGTAAAAGGTGGTTGTGAAAGTTTTCTCGAATTCTGACAATTATTGTGGGTCTAATAAAATGTCGAATTCGCTTTTTTTCTTTATTTATAATTACATAAAAATTAATTTTTGAATCTTTCGATGTTTAACGTACATAATCACCCTTTTAGGGACAACAACCCTCTTAAGGATGATTGTGTACTTATTAACGTTTTAACGAATTTTTAGGTTTCATGGGATATCAAATTGTTTTTACTTTAACGAGCTGTCTATATAATCGAATTTTTTGATATATGTATGTGTGTATAACCCGGTAATATTTTAATGCCGATATTTCACATTAACATTTAGTTTTTTATTGAAATTAAAAGGAAAATTGAATAATTAAAAAATGTACCAACTTTATTTATGTTTTGGGAAGAAGTCCAGAACGCGTTTAAGGCAGAGATGAGTTGCAGGTGACTGCATCATATTGCGGATTGTTTTGGCTGATATTTTAGGGGGTCATCATATGTGAATTTAAGAAGTAATATAAATATATATATTTGCGTGCAGAGTTATTGAAAGTTACCGCTGTAAAAATGATGTCAATTGGCTGCCATGATTTTGGCTGAGCTAAACGCGAAATTTTGAAAATTAAACATTAGCCTAACTTTGATATTTTTTTAAATTTTTGCGTGTTTTTCGTTAGGCTCCTCGACCCACTCATACGATTGCGATGAAATTTCGGTGATTTGTTGAGGGTACGCCCGCGATGGTAGATGATAGATAGAGGACGATGGACGGAGGATGGATGGATGGGTGGATGGAGGATGGGGGATGAGGAATGGAGGATGATGGATAGAGGATGAAGGATGGTTGATGGAAGATGGCCGATGGAAGATGGTGGACAAAAGATGGAGGATGGAAGATGGAGGAATAAGGATTGTAGATAGTGGATGGAGGATAGAAAATGGAAGATGAAGGATGGTGGAGAGAAAATAGTGGATAGAGAATAGATGGGTGGTGGTGGATGGTGGATGGAGGATGGTGGATAGAGAATGGAGGGATTTTCTGACAAAGTGGCAAGTTTGGTAGTGTTCCCAAATCCGTGATTAAACCATCAGACTTCTTCAACAACCCACTATAAATTTCGACCATTTTATGAGGTGATGAAGTGGTGATGAAGAAGTGATTACAAGAAAATATGTGAATAATCTTGAAAGAGCATCTTTTATCGCACATTTGAACTCCATCAGAAACCAAAGAAAGGTCAATGAAAGGGTTGAAACCTTTACAAATATTCTTCACAAGAAAATTAAAAAGGCTGGAAACATTGCCCCCAATTTTGCACTTTCGCGAATTTTATGAAAATGAACCTGAAGCGAATAGAAGCAAAGTAATGAAAACTCAGCTCGTGACGACGTTCAATAAATTACAAAAAAATCCCCAACCAAAAACCAGAATAAAGCACGAAAACACCAACCAAAAAGTCCAAGTAAGGAACAAAATTGTTTGTAGCGCAATTCTTTTGGAGAAATCTTGGCACTCGGTTACGGCATTATCCATCACGAAGGTGAGGAACCACAAATAATAAAAAAGGTAGGTATCCTCACCTGAAACCCTATACACCGACACGAATTCTCACTAAATCAGAACCCAGAGAACAAACAAGCAAAAAAGTAAGCCGGAGGAATGCACTTTGCGACTTCCAACTGCAGCTCCATTAAATCTCCACAACTTTTACTCCATTTTAAATTGGAAAAGTTTTTTAAAATCGATTTAATTACACGATTGTCTTGTTTGCAGGGCTCCATTTATTCGACCGACACCAACGAGATCTGAGGTCCGTTCGAGAACCCATTCGCCGACACTTCGCCCTGAACATTAAGCCCTGCCGCGATAATAACTAAATAATAAATTTCTTCGAGCGACTCGACTAGATAAAAGTCGTAAAGTATTGCAGGCAACCTACGTAAGTATGACTCCTTGAAGAGTTCTTGTACGGTCGGTATTCGACTTTCGAAGTCCTGATAACAATTTTTCGTTGCTTTTTTTTTAATTACCTGGAATTGCTTTATTGTGTTCTTCCTCCACCATTTCACTTCTTTCCGCCTACATTTCGCTTATTTACGACATTAAGTGAAACATTGCAAAATATGGTGCAGACTTGGGTCCGGGATTAATCTCGATACTGAGGTCCTCTATACGTGGCTGGGTATCTATGTGAGCTGTGAGGCACCTATCCATACTCGGTGCATTCGTGAAATGTATTATATCGCATGTTTACATCGTTTGCAGCTCATGTTTCTCGTCGAGTGCATATACATCTCGAGATGCAATCACTTCCCTTATACGTGTACAAGGAACTGCACAATAATGTTATAGATATTCTATAGTCGACATAAGATACACGCTCGTTGCTACACGTTTTTGGTTTGTATCTAATATGTTTTGTATACGGGACTATTGACAGTGAATGCTTTATGGATTCTTGAGTTTATTGCAGGTTTACAAATTACAAACGACGACGTCAGCACCGTATATCCTAGCGTTCTACACCTCAAAAACATCATCTCACTAAAGGACTACTAGTACTACTACTTGTTACACAATTCAAAAATAAGAAATCCAGTAAGACAAAATTAAGAAATTTTCAAATATTTCAAAAAGATTACGCCCAATTTGACATAAAAAACACAAGACAAAATTGACAAAAATTGATTGGTACAAAATCTCGGAAAGTTTGATCAAATTCGTATGTACAAATTCAAATGAATAAAGCTGAATAAAGATACAAATTCTTTAATTAAAAAAAAAAAACAAACAAAGTATTGAAAATGATAGATCAAGATATTACATTTAGACATTCAATATGCAGAATATAAATCCATGAAAAAAAATCAAAACGAAAGCCAAAATTTGACTGTCAAAATTTGGTAAAAAGTAAAAAAGGAAAATCCCAATTAAAATGATGAAAATTAAAAAAAAGAAAATTGCCAAAAGTTAGGTTATAGTAGCAGCCATCCAAATTATGGGTCGACTCACTTAGACCGTTCGGTTGGTTCATTGTGATACCACACCCGTGCCACCTTAATAAAGTCCCATATAGGGGCCAAAAGTTAGATTTGTAAGGACTTTCGGCTGAAATTCTGACTAATCACGACAGAACAGCGGAAGTTAAAAAGTTCGGTTCCAAACAAAATTTTGGTGGACTAAAATCTAGAGCAAAATACAAAATTTAAAAAAAATATACGTTAAATAAAATTATTCAAAGAAACTAAATGTACATGTCAAATTTGGTTCCATATCCTCCAAAATTTTCGAGAACTAAAATCTAGAACAAAATCCAAAATCCAAAAATTTAAAATAGGTATGTATGCCGAACAAAGTTAATGAATGAAACAAAAAGAACATATCAAATTTGGTTCCATTTCCAGAAACAGAATTTTGGTGGACTGAAATCTTGAAGAACAAAATCCAATAATTTAAAATATAATATTATTTCAAATAATAAACAAAAATTCAGTCAGCAATATAAAAATCTGGGCGCAATTTTATTTATTTTTAGGGACAAGGTCCGCAGTGAAGGTGCGACAGAAGTGTCGACACCACTGACACCCTTGAACACCAATTCAAATTTTGGGTTCTAGTCCAGGTTTAACATCAAAACATCCCCGAAATGTTAAAGTAAGCAAGTAAAAACCAATTTGATATCTCGTCACACCTAAAAGATAGATCTTATCAGAATTGGTGACCCCTTCACACTCCATAGGGTTGAATATCAAAAATAATTAAAATGGTTTCTACAATCTTATCTGAAGAGGCAAAAAAAAGTCGACATCTCAGACGACCTTAGAAATAAAGCCCCACCTCACCCTTACATCTCCAACTCATAAAAAGTCACCACTTAAAGCGGTCCACCCAATCTACCCCCAATAAACACCCAATCTACCTACAAATATTTTTATTTAATGGCTCAAAAGGTTTGGGAAGTACGAGCCTTGATACGCGTTTCTGGACGGCACACAGACATACTGCATTTTTGCTTTTTTGTGTAGTATTTTTTTTAATCCTGAACAGTACAAAAACCCATTGAATTTTATATCTTTTAGATAGTAGGCAAATATGCCACACATTTTCATGTAAACTTACATTGGGATTTAATTTTACTCAATTTGAATGTAATTTTCTATTTTCGGTCAGTAAATTTCAATTCACATTCAGTAAATTTCAGGTATGATAGAAGCAAATTCACTGGATATTCGCTTGAATTTACACTCTAAAGAACGTGTATAATTAGCACATTTTAACATACTCTTATTTATACTTCTAACATTATTGTAGTTTCATATATTACCTACATGTTCTTCGTATTAAAATTCAAATAGATATCTAGAATTACAAATTCTGAAAAAGAATATAATTTTCAATTCATAAACAAATAAATATAGTTAATTTAACACGAATTGTTGCGCAATTTTGTGAGTTTTTCATGTAAATTGTACGGTTCAGTTGAAAACAACAGGAATAATAAAATAGTACCAGTAATTTCGTGACTAAAATGTGTACTTTAACTTGGAAAAAAGAAATGTACTGGAAATTTCGAGTAAGAATTGGATTGAAAATAAAATTTTTTTAAAACATTTTGTATTGTTTAAATAGTAGAGTAAAATTTATTTTTATTAATTATGTAAAATAAAGGTACCAGAATTTTTTTAATTTTTATAAATAAATAATGCTATACTGTATTTTGTTGTCCTTCGCCGTTTGCATGCGTTGTTGCATCAAGTTTAAGCAGTAGTCAACAATGGAAATTCTATGGAATTGAAAAATAGTGAATTTAGAAGAGCTCTTCAGTATTGGAGACTTTACTCGCCTAATCTCACTATAAATCCGTATTAATTTAAAAAAAAAACATTACTCACAATCAGAATATCCTTTACCGTCTGGACTTGTAATTCTTCTAGAATTACTTTTCATTGTTGCCTTTCCGGGACATAGAGCCACCCCGAACAATACATGCTTATTACTCATAAACGGTCAGTATTAAATTTCGCTCCAAATAATATGTCGTCGAGCCTGGAACTAATGTCTTTAAAATAGTTGTGGTTGCATGTAAATCAGATATTTAAACCGTGTCCACCCACACTTTGAACTCTGCAATATAAACTGAATTGTCCGCATAAATCAGAGCTCAACATGACGTTAGAGCAACTACGTTAACGGACTAGCCCAAGAAAAGGTGTTACATGTAATGAAAATAATTGAAAATCACCACCATCATATTTCACCTGGGTTAAACTACCTTTAGTGAAATCAAAGTTGATATTAACTTTTGTCATGGTACCTTATCAGGAAGTTGTGTGTGGCAAAATGTATCACGATAAATTTGCTACGAGTTTATGTGAAATGAAAAATACTACTAATGTCTTATTAATTAATAGATAAGGTATACGATATAATTGTTAGAGGTTCAAATTACTTTTTAAATTTAATAAATTAACGCTTCTAATAAATTTTATTGATAAGATTTTTCCAATGAATTTTAAGCAGAAAAAATTTAAATTTACATTAAAAAAAAAATCGAAATTAAAACGATTTTGGAATCGAAAACCGAATTATAACTTAAAATAGTTGAGATTCTTATCTAGGCAAAATGATATTCCATATAACAAGTTTTCACTCAAATTACAAACACCTAATCCGGGCCCACATAGAGCTTCTTGAAAATTGCCTGTGGAGAATTAAGTTCACCTCCAGATTCATAGGTGAATCGCATAATAAAAAACTAGTTTGTATCTTCAGGGTTTTGTAAAATCTTGATTCTTATTTATTCTTTTTATTCTTCTTATTTTCGGTACACACACGTATGTATATCAATAAAAAAGGGTCACTCCCAATTTGATTCCATTTCATTCCTGTGATTCTCTTCACCAGTTTGATGGTGAAGATTGTCGGTGAATTTTGAAGATGAAAACGATAAATTCTTAAAGAATTGTATCGATATATTCACGGGTTGTAAGCGTAAAATTTATGCGCTGCACTAAACTGGAGTTTTGTGTCATTCGGAGATATCTGATTTCATTTTGGCCCAATAAGACAAATGTTTGAGTCTTTCATACAAAAGTTTAGTTTATTCATGGGACTAAGAGGACAACTTCGTTATTTTAAAAAAAAAATTGTGTCAAAGTTTGGGACGCTGTTAAGAAAGTACTCAACCGCACCCTCAAAACACTAAATATGTTTTTTGGTTTATGTAGTCCACATCGCGGTTAACACATTCTGCGATCGAAAAAAATGACCTTAAGGCTATTTCGAGAAAAGGTTTTACCATTTCAAAATTTTGCAGTCTCGAAAATGGTTTAAACGTTCGAGAAGCCGCCGCAATTTTACCTTTTTATTCAAAAAACTTTTCTTATCCATTTAGTTCCATACAAAATATAATTTAAACTTTAAACTTTTTAGCATAAGCCGTTCATAAAATAAAAAAAAACAATAGGAAGGAAATGATAATCTAAATGAAAGAATGAACTACTATTAGTTGATTGGAATAATGGAGAGCTGATTGAAATAATTATTTTCATCTACAATTGTTTAAAAAAATCAACTGCAATTAATTCAAAATGTTTTCGAGTTTTCACTTTACATTCAAACTTTGATTTTACCTGTTTTTGGATCTAATACAAACATTTAAATAGTGTTATAGTGTATTGAAGCTTTATTGTAGTTTAAAACCACCGTTTATCCAAGGCTCGTTAGCTGGCAAACATTTGTCATAAATGGTTACGTACATGGGTTATGTACTTTTCGATCATGTCCATGTGTGTAAATATTTTTCTTAATTGAAGAAAATGTTTATGTATATTGACACTATTGTAGAGCGGACAAACGGAAAAGCCTTTTTTAGTTTGCACTATATCCATAAAAATATAAATACTGGACACGACAGGACGCCGTATTTGTATGAAGCATTGTGAATAATTTGAAGCCAAATTGAACATTTTTGTATAGAGCGTTTGATGGCAGTAAATTGCAAATAGTAGCCAAGTGTTAAAGTGTTTCGTGTTTTTTTGTGTTCAAGACTGGGTTATATATTATAATATAAGTGTGAGTTAGATGCTAATAGTAGCGTAGTGTTTATTTCAGTCATTCCTTTGCGAGGAATAGTCCTCTTCAAAACAGTCGCAGCTCGTCATCTCTATGATCCCAACAATCAGGGAATACGAAATTTAAGGATAGGAAATTTATTTCGCAGTTTTTTTTACCAAAAATGAAATTTTTCTTTTAATAAAATTTGCCAAGAATTAAATGGATTTCTTCAGCACATAGATGAATAAAAAATTAACTAACAGATATGACACCTTTTTCGGTAAACGATGTTTATTGAAGAGTTTGTCAAATTCTTGGAAATTGTTTGTAGGTATTCGATTAACTTTAAATAAATCGGAAATACGACAGTATCAAATTCAATCCTAAATATTTTCAGCGCTTCGAGATAAATAAATTTAAATCCCACATTGAGGATAGTGAAATCGATAATTCATCATCGTAAAATAACAATTTTGTAACATAATGCCCAACTTTAAGGCCTCACCATAGCCATGTTTGCGTCGTCCAGCTTCATATATCACTCGGAGCTGCCCGCCATGTAAAATACATCGTCGTCACTGCCAGCATGCTATAGATTACTCTCGCACTATACTATACAATGAAGAATTAATTTGCATTTGATTAATTAAGAAAATGTGTGTAGCAACACCAACATGTTCGCAATCGATTCAAGTGAGGCTCAATCAAAAATTCATTAAAAATTATACAAAAAAATTTCATTCCAGCCTACAGCAAAATTAAAACTGAATACTCAATAAAAATCGGTAATTTATAAATACCTTTTTGACCGGAGTTAATTAATTAAATGCGGAAACGTACGTATGTAGGTTGGTTTCGTTTTTATCATGGCCCCCAATTTTTAATGATTTGTATTTTAATTGTTCAAGTAGATGTATGGCAGATTCTGTCAGTGATATACGAGTAAAATACAAAAATAAACGCATTACGAGACTCATTAAGTTTTATGCACACATAAGTCTATTCAACAAATAAAATATTGTAGTTATGGATTACAAATAAATAATACCGAAAAAAAAACACTGGAATAATTTTACTGGAACAATTCCCACAAAAAAAAATGTATTAATATTTTTGCTGTTCAATTTTATCTCTTTTAATTATCTTTACAATTTAAAATGATTCATAATTTATACTATGATTGCGTGTATAGTCGCTACACATATGCTAGATTGTGTGTTCAGAAAAAAAACAATAATTTTCATGAAAAATTCTTCAGTTTGAGCTGTCCGCAATAAATTATTCTTAAATTATTATAGCAAAATAGTAATAAAAGTAAATTGCAATTATAATGGGAAAACAGGTAAAATTAAAAGTAATGCGACCATAGTGTGGAGATTATTGTTTTAAAGTCAAATGTCGCGTCTTCAATATCCACGTGCATTTCCGAACATACATCGACAGGTACAAGTCAAATCGTTTGCTCGAATATTAACTACCGAATTAACCCAAAGACAGATTAAAAAAATTTCTATTTGGTGAGTTATGCCGAACTTTATGGGAAAGATTCCCATAATTATATTTTATTAAATGTTAAATAAACGGAATATAAATTGAGGTGATTATACGTTTGTAACATGGGTATGAAATGTATGGCAACAATTATATGATGTACGTGGTGTCTTAGAAATTAATTGCAGACTTTAATATCAGAAAGTTTAAACATGAATTAGATACATTGGAGTATGTATGCTTTTTAGTATCTATTTCGTTGTAGAGTGAATTTGTTGATTTAAGCAGAATAACAAACTTTAAAAAGGTTGTTCAGTGAAAGATATCATAGAATCGGAAACATACAATTACTTATTCTGAAGAAGAAAATATTTACCACATGCTTTTAGAAATTTAAATTTGAGTGGGATTGTTATCAAATCCTTGTGAGCGGTTACTATTTGCATTTCGTGGAGTACAGTTTCAGAAAAACTTCAATTTGGATTTAATTCACGTTGATACAAAGTTTTCATGTCAATTTTAATAGTTCTACTTCTCATGAAATTCAATAAAAAAAATTAAATTCACAAATGTATTCTAAAAATGAAGAAACAATACAGCTTTTAACTTAATTTTCATTTCGTATTAAAGTCCAAACAGTAGGTACTTAAGAACTACTATACTTTAAAAATAGTTAAAATAAATTTCCTTTTATTTGATCACAAACCTTTCATAGATGAAAAATGTAGAAATTAATTGAATAGATTTAGACTTAGACAAAAAATAGATTTTCTACTTATCTAAGTCTGAACTTGGAACAACGAAAAAACTAAATTTTTCTAATCACTTTTACACGAAAATACTGGCATTAGTAAATTTTTCATGTACTTTTCAACAGTGCCGTAGAATTAACAGGAAAAGGCTTACAAAATTAATCACCATTTCGTGTAAAATTATCTATATTTATATATCACTTTAAAACTACATTTCGTGTAATTCTACGACGAAGAACATGTAATATATGAAACCACAAAGTTGAACGCTTCGTTCGATTTCGTTTTTTTTTTATTGAAATGAAAATGAAAGGAAAGAAATAATATTAGGTGTAGAAATAAGTGTATCGTAAAGAGTGCTGATTATACATTTTTTTAGAGAGTAAAATCAACCAGTTAATTTGCTGCTTTAAAAGTTGATATTTACTAGTTGCAAATTGAGATATACCACTAAAAATTCAAAATTATATTTAAATTGACTATTACATCCCAATGTAAATTTACTTGAAAATATGTAAAAAGCGAAAAGATGTAAAATTCAATGCGTTTTTTTTTTACTTTGTTCAGGCAATTTTATTTTCATTTTCAGACGCATGCATTTGCTGATCATGCAATGAATTGCCTATGGTTAACTGGACTGAACAATCGATTAAGTGTTGGTATGTGGTTGGTTTACACAAATTATAACTATTATTATAACATATCCCTTAAGAGATGATAATGAAACATGTGCCAAGTAAATACTTAGTAAATTCTCTCAATTATAACTCTTAAATTATTATTTAATTGAACTTCGCACGTAAAAGCAAACCCTTATTCGAAATCAAACCTGCACATTCACAATAAATTTCTAATCCGAATACAATCATCATCAAGAAAACGACATATGTAAGAAAATAGTCTTACGAGGAGATTGTCTTTATTTAAATGCAAAACTGGATACACCCCCAAGAGAAATTGTTCGAAATGCATTTAATTCAAACCAATAAATTTCTTTTAATGCCCATAAGGGTGTACTACAAAACGCTATAGTTATCTTTGGGAAACTTTTCCGAAAAGTTGTTCGGGGAAATTTCCCGAGCAAAACTTTCCCGGCATTTGTTGTAAGTACGCATGTGTGCATGTACGTGTATAAAGGTGAAACGATATCCACATTTCCATAATATTGTCATGGTATCTTTATCCCTATATAGAAAGAAGAAAGTTTGAGCAAATGTCCTTAAGGTTAAGCTGCAGAACGTTCACTGTGATTAAAATGTTTGTCGTAGCGTTGCAAAAAGTTTTGTCTTAATTTCCAAATTGATGAATGGATGCGCTTCAGAATTTATACGGGCGAAATTAAATTTACAAGACAAACATCTTGTGCATAAGCTGAATATATACGGATCCTTAGTGCAACATAAAAGAGTCTATAAGACGGTGGTTCTTTCGGCGATTTCGAGGTGGTAAAAAACTTGTTTATCCGAAATTTTTTAACGCGATCATAAATGAAGTACATGACCGCTTTTCTTAAGACAGGTTTCCGTTTCAGTTTATCGATTACATCGAGGCAGGCCATAATGTAATTATAGCCGAAATGTTCTTTTGATTGTCTTTTTTCGCCATTGAGATAATGCAGAAAATTATTGCTTTAGCTTTAACTTAACGTTGGCCGAAAAGAAATTGCAGGGAATTTACTTAAGTGGACGTTTTTCCAACAACGACGTTTTAAATTAAATGTTGTATGTTATGTTGGCGATGAAAATTGCGGTATTTGAAACTGGTAGATTGATCGATGATTGATCGAGGTGTACGGGAAGGTTCAATTGCGTGATTTTTCGTTTAGGTGGATAACTCGTTTTGGACAGAATATATGGTACGATCGGTAAAATTACCATTCTAAGAATCAATTTAATCGCGTGTTTAAAGCATAAAATGAGCACATAAAAAAATTAACTGATTTTTAGGGATTTAATGCGGCTACTTTCTATAATCAGAAATTAGATATAACTTCTTACAATTAGCTTTTAGGATATTGCGTTTAATGTTTATTTGTCAATGGTTCTTGGAGTTTAGGATACTTCGATCCAGTGAACGCCTATTTCACCTAGCAAAATAAAAAGGTAAAATTCAGCAAACGCGAATTCGCTTTAGTGAAAAATGCGCGAAAAGTAGTAGTTTTAATATGAATATTAGAGATGGACAAAGCAGGTCCTTACAGTGAAGTACTTTACTCCGAGTCACTCACTTTAAGGAACGAGTTCAGTGAAGTAGTTCCGGAACTCTTCGGTCCTTCGTTTTCGTTACTTTGTTTCGTTCCTGCGTTCGCTGGCGAACTAGTTTGTTCATAGTTCAACTTGAGGGGAGAAAATTATGAGAAAAAAGGTCAGTAGATCTAGAAGACGAACTAAAAAACGGTGAAGTAAAGAAACCCATTGGGAACCTGTAACCAAAGCTAAAAATTTGTTAAAGTTTAAAAATATGGTCAAATTTTGTGGCACTCAACTGGAAAATTCGGGGTTATGGAAAAAATCTATGAACGAACTTGAATTCTGCGCCATAAACTATAATAGAATATAGATATATTTCTGCTGACTTAAAAACCTCGTTTTGATGATCGCAGTCTTATTGAATCCGAAATTTTCATTGGCTTTACGATATCACGAAATCAAAAAAAAAATTTACGAAATTTTCAATCAAATTTTTTTCATCAAAATAGAACTTGTGTAGAGGAAATAAAATAATATGGCAAACAACAATTTTATGACTTACACTATCTGACTGCATTTGTCAGCCAGAATAGTCAAATATTTGATATAGTGTCAAACAGTTTTATACAGTCTTAAGTGAGTGCTGAAAAGAGTTTAATTTAATCATCTAGGTCGTAAATTTTATTAATAATGTTTATGAAACCTCTTTATCAATCATGTTCAGATTCGGGTCTATTTTCAAATTGATTACCCAATAAATTACACCAGAAGAAATCAAAATTCCATATTTTCTTAATAAATTCAGTTTTATACAAAGTAATGCTTGGTTTATTAATTTTTAATTACTATGTTTGCTAATGCGTAACTACCCAGATAACGTGTGTTTAAAACCCAGACGTTTTTTTCCACTACATTATTTCACCTGGCATATTATAGGTATCTGTTCGTAGTATGTTCAAAACTTTTGACACCAAAAACCGATTATCGTATTTTTAAAGACGCACGCATGTAAAAAGGGTAAATTTCGAAAATGGCACGACAGACCGAACGAAATTTTCCTTCATTTCTACCACATTCGCCTGCATATGTGAGTATGGGGGGTTCATAATATATGGAATTTCATTCATATACAAAGCGGATTGCGTGCAAGCATTTCATCGAACATAATTTTCTTTTCATTGAAAACAAAAACAAAATTTTATAGAATTCTCCACACGAGAAGAGACTATAGACAAGTAGTTGAAGTTTCATGAACATAAGACAACCAGGTGAAAAATCTTCGTAGAAGGCTCGGCAATTATTCCGCATATCCCTTAAATTATTAACGAGGTGCAGTCTGGATAGATGCTGCAATTTATTTAAATACTATCGCAACACATCGCTCTATTACAGAATAGATTGATGCCTTCAGGTATGTGGCGAAGTACAGAGCGTCCGTGATTAATTCAGGTTTTTTCCACGCCGATCGAACGATGTAAAATCAAATGATTTAATATAAATATGCAAATATCCGCGCAACCACGTATGAAAGTGAGAGATTAGATCGAATGAAAGTGGAAATCTACCGTGCACAGTGGCGTCTGATTCAAAATGGCAATAACCCTGAACTTGATAGGATTAAAGAATTATTAAGATAAGATTCATTGTATTTAAATCAGCTTTAAACTATTATAGTTGAATGGATGAAAGCAGAAAAAAATAATTCGAGTCATATTCTATAGAAAAAAGAAGATGAATTATTTTATTGAAGATATAATTTAAACAAGGCAGGCATAAGAATATTGGGGATAATTTTGGGGATAATTCTAAGGTCAGGGTGCAGAATTTTTATGATATTGCCATTCTCATTAGGTTATCTCTCCCAAAGTATAGCACTACTGAAAGGAGTGTCGTAGAACCACCTGTACAACATAAAAGTATACCGAAATAAATGATTCAAATCTATGTATGTCCAATCCATTGGTAATATTTGAAAGGCTTTCAGATAGAGCTGAGGAAATCAGTACTGTCAATCAGAACTTATTGCTCATGTAAATATTTCAAATCTTTTCCTTTAGCAGAACTGTATGAAAACCTTTTAATGTCTGCGATTTGACTTTTATTTGAGTCGAAATATGACATATAAATATTTCCCCAATAAAAAATTATAGAAACAGAAATTGGGGACATGAAAAAGAATTGTAAAATTCAGATTAATTCAAATATTGAGGTGATGTCAATATAAATTATAAATTAATTTATTCTTCACGGCCCAATGTTAATTAAATCCTGAAAATGATTTTAAGATAGATATGAAGAAAGCACGAGAAATTAAAAACCATTTCGTAGTTGTATCACTCCTAAGAGAATTCGTGAACACGTGCTCAATCTCTTCATACCCTGCTCGGGGTAGTAAAGGGAAAAACCTTCAAAACTGAATTTACGATATTACATAATAAACTCGTGGTATGAAAATTTATTCGATATCTAATTAGACCTGAGAGATATGAATCAATTCGTGAAATGTATATAATTCCTTTGCATTCCCTTAGCGAACAAATTTAAAAAAAATTTTTTCTAGGCATTTAATTGGAGAATTCGTAGAATAAATATTAATCCAGTATTTTATAGGACCTAAGAGATATGGCGAAATTCATGAAAATATATGCATCAAATTTTCATCAATTATTTTTTTGCTTTCCTTCATACTTTAATAGATATTTGAATTTTTGTTTAATATACCTTAATTATTTTTCTAGAACGTGGTGAATAAATGTAGATCTTATTCATATAGTGTTCTTGAGATACCAACCTCACCACCCTCTCAGAAAACAATTTTCTTCACGAATTTGACGATTTGACGACAAACTGAATTTCATTTTTCTGACGCGATACAAACGTTTTAATGCGTTTATTGCTAGGAACCTGTAACCCAATTGTATTTATTCTTCTCCCATAAATTGATTGGCATAAGCAATAAAATTACTTACAAAAAATTTATCTGTTTCCCTCCCAAAAGAGCCTTTTGTGATAGACGTTTTCCATCAAAGCGTTCGACTGACAGACTGAACCAAGTATAGTATTTTAGCTAAATTTTAATATGCCAGGACATTCGACTTATAGAGGTCTGACTGAACTTTGTCAGCATCTAAATATGTATCCAAATTTAATAATATCTTCCGAACTAATACGAAGCTACGCACATAACATTCTCGAAATAACAAAATTAATATATCCGTGGTGACATTAATGCCTTCTAAGAACATTCATTACTTCATAAGTCAATACAAAATGCCACCCAATAAGATTCAATTTCCATTCAAGTTCATAAAATCCGCCAGCGTCCATGACCAGGTCCTTAAAATATGCAAATAAAGAAATAAATTTTAGTCCTATTTGCCGATTAAGACACAAAAAATCGTTACGAAAAACCCGACATCGGTAAATTAAAACCGCAGAAATTGTTTCGCTTAAGACAATTCCGTCCGTCCGTCTTCTCCGAAACTAAAAAAAATAACAAAGCAAAGCAAATGTCTTGTCTAGATGCCATTTACATATTTCGAGAGGAAGGCAGCATCTTTAAGACCGCGTTGGACCCATCTTAAGAGCCTGGCCGGTCATAGCAAACAATACAAAATATATATTTCGCGGTTTTCGTATAGTGTGTTGGATAGGCCATAAGAAGGATGTTTGTGCTGAAAATAAGAAAAACTTCTTCAAGATTCCGAAAAAAAAACACGAGGAAAATCGCGAAATGAACAAAAATCAGACCGTACCCATAGGTACCTATCCGGCTAAACTGGAATAGAACGTAACGATACTGTGAAGCAAAACCTTAAGAACTTAAGAAAAAAAAAATTATATAAAATAAAAGTCGACATCTTTTCGGTCAACTCAGCATTAAAATTCCTTGGACAGATGCCGACGGCACAGCGAGTATATCGGAAGCCTCTTTATGGAAAAACTTGTCTTGGATTATAAACAATGGCCGCGCATGATCTTTAATGCATGAGGTCTGGAATTTTGCGCACTTTTCTGATGCGCCGTGTATAAGTAAGTTTTTTCGTATTTCTATATAGTCGAGAAATATGTTTATTAAAAAATGCAAAAGTTATGCGAAGCCCGGATCCATTTCGGCAAGAAACCAGATTCGATTCCGCAAAGGGTTTCATCTTGGGACTCGAAGAAATTCTCATGATAGCCAAACTGTCCATTTTCGAAGCTAAAATGGTGTGGTCATCGCATTTCGAGGCCAGAATTGGACGTAGACCAGGATACGGCCAATACATTTGTTATCTTCGGATTCTGCTAATTTGGTCGAAAGTTTCGTGTACGTCGTAAATAAGGAAAAATGCAATTTGGCAAGTGGGAATAATTGGAGTGCGGCCAATGTTCAGTTTATCATATGTGCAACCTGGCTGCTATGCGTTTCGGAAGCAGTTATACATGCTACAGTACAACTATAAGTAAAAGATGGTGCTGGAGAGCTTGTAGCGTCCAATTACTTGTTCAATGATATTGTATTGTTATCGACTGGAAAATCTAAAAAAAAAATTTGTTGTCCTAAAATTTTACATTTGAGGACCAGTAGACCATAAAAAATAAAATTTTATTGATGACTTCATATAATAACAAAAGAGATTTTCCAATCAATCTGTGGACAATGACGATACGATATTGAGCGGAATTCGTAAAAAAAAAATCCTTACACCCCTTAGGGATGGAATATTCAAAACTTTTTAAATTGGTATTTAAGGCAGTGTTATATAAAGAGCACGTGTAAGTAAAGATCTATTCGATATATAATCAGACCAAATAGATATATCAGAATACGTGCAAATGCAACCCTCTCACAATCCCTCAGAGGTTAATGCCAAAAATCTAGGAATTAGTTCCAGACGACTACATAAAAATTCCTTGTAACTGAAAAGGAATTCATTATCTCGACAAATTTAAGGGATATAGCGACATACGTGAAAATGTATACAGCACCCTTACACCCCCTTAGGGATCTATTACCAAAAAACGCGAAGGTTGACTTTTAAGCGATCGTTTGCAAATCCCACGACATAATTAGTAAATTTAACATCTTATCACAACTAAGAAATATGACAGAGCTCCTGTAATAACTAACAAGCCCTTTTCCCTAAGGCGTTGAATGTCAAAAAATTCTTATACATAAATTGGTCATGTATGCCTTTCCCTGTGGGACTCGTGGAAGTAGGAAGCATACCTTAAAGATATGACGAAATTCGTGTAATATACGTAAATTTGATTTAATGTTTTTTTCTATGTGAAACTTTTTTGTAGGTAAGTATGTTAAATCTTTTTTGAGAATGGTGTCTTAGTTCTCGTTATATTTCAGTTGGTTTTTATAAAAAAATAACTGATTAAGGCTTATTTTAAAGGGGACGATTACTGCAATATAAAATACTTTATTATTAAAAAATAATAAAGTAAAATATACAAATAAATATTATCCTTTAATTTTTATTTTTCAAAGATAACGCTTTAGTCCCTTATCCTCAAAATGAATTTTTTTATTTTTATCCGTACTGTGCATTATACTGATTTTTAAAACATACCAAAATCTTAACATGAGATCTCAATGAGATCGGGGTCTTAATTTACTTAAATCAGTGGTTCTTAATTATTTAATGGAAAAATTTCACAAGGGTTTTACTTTTAACAAACTTACATAAAGACCACAATAATTTTAGAATTTAAAATTATTTTTACACAAGAAGATATTTCAAATTAAATGAAAAACAAAGCTTGTCCATATCTTCGAGCCAATGAACTGTATGATACAGAATCTATCCGTAGATAACCCGAACGCGGACCTGGATAAAGTTACCCAGAAATCACCATTTATTTGACGTAGTTATTCACGAAAACAAAAATAATTAAATATCGTTTCCTCGATCTTGACGAAAAATATTGCTATGTTTTTTTAAACAAATTATTAGAGACCAAAGAAATATGCAGATTTGGGATAAAATATTCAAAAGCATACCGAATTAAGAAATCGGCAAATTTTTTTTGGTAGGCTTAGCCGTCGGCATTTGAATCTTCAGTTACGTACAACGAGCATAAGTCGGAATTATGTTCAAAATTTTGAATAAAGTTAGATAATATTAGGAACTAATAACTTTATTTAGATATTGATTCATTAATTTCTATTATTAATTTATTGCGAATTTCTTGTAGAAAAATTAAGCGGCATAAATTCGAGCCAGGAATGAAAAATGGCTTGTTCCAGATATTGTATAATTTCAAATTGCATTTCAATAATTCTTTGTACGGCTTTTAATTTGAATATTGGTGAAAAAAAAATGGATAAATTGTTTATACACGAAATTATTAATAAATTTACCTGGAATGCAAAAGCGGGATTGGGACTCAAATATTTAAGGGGATCAGTAGGTCTACAATAGTTTCAATTTTTTGGAAGTCTCCACACTCAAATTTATTAATTTCCTTAATTTTTTTCCGGACATTTGGGACAAAAGTCAAAGGTTGTCAGGATGCATACATTAATTGTTTTTTAAGAACAGGAAAAGTTTTACTTAGGCGAAAGAAATACTGGAATTGCAGAGCACTGATTTAAGGTACCTATTTAAGTGTTGTTTTGTCTTTAAGAACGATTCATTGTCTAGCCATAATCATATTATTATTGCAATATTTGATATCTCTATATGAATTGTTAATACACCACTCCTTACCAATATGGAACAGAACAATCATTAAAATTTATATGATCGAGTTTGACTCGATTTTTTTGGCCTTGTCTGAGCTTTTAGATGGTTTTTATATTTCAAACATGTTTTATTGGCTATTATATTCCACTTGATGAATCTGTCAATTTTTTTTTTCTAATTAATAAATCATGACCAAAATGTCGACTTCCGAGATAAATTTTGATAAAAATTAAGCAGTATCTGCACGAAGTTTGCAGCGATGACTATCACTTCAATAAGGATTGGAGATAGAAAATAATTTGACACGAGCCATGTCAGATTTATGTTATTGATTGTTAAAAATCGATTGGTATTCAAGTATTTCTAATCAACAGCTTCGTCAACGATAATGAATTTTATAAGGACGCTGCCCAAATTTGTTCCGTTCTACATAAAGCATTATACAATTATTGTGCATTCGTACGGACAGACGGATATAAAAAATACCTAATAATATAGGTAAAGAAGCCAACAGCGTATAAAATAATAAATAAATACCTGCTTACAAAGGTATTTTGAGTTTTTGGCGAGCATTGATCAAAGAATTGAAACTTTTTTTTTTCAATGCTCTGTTCTAGACGGACTGGATTAAACTTTTACAGATTTAAGGAGTCAGACGACTGAAAAAAAAAATGTTTTTCAAGTATTTTTCCTGTTAAGCCATTTAGATTTATTAACGTTAAAATGTATAATTATATATAAACTTTAATACTTTATTTTGTAATTTTTTTTTTTATTAATGATTTTTAAAACTGCTATAGCTGATTGCCGAGCACTCCTTTACAAAAGTGTTTTGCGGTGATCTCGATATCACTAGATAGGATCATCGAAAATAAAAAAACCAAAAAAGTTTTAGATAGTATGATGTAATCTAGAAATTAATCGAAGGAATACGCAAAATATAAATGTTTAACAAAATGGCGGCTTTTAAAACCAAATTTTCGAGAAAAATTTCGGTCTTAAATCATTTATAAAACGGAAAATAATTATCATAGAAAAAAAATAATCGATGAATCATTAAAAAATATAGTTTTAAAGATTGTATAAAAATTTCATACTTGTCGATTTTGCCGTTTCCGAGAAATCGAGAGAAAGTTTCAAGAACTCTTTCAAACGCTTCTAGACGTCTTTACAAATGTGAGTGTAACTTCGAGAATATTTGTCGGATTGACATGAAACTTTTTGTGAATATACTTAAATATATGTACATTACGAAAATGGGAAAAACATTTTTTTTTTTTAAATTGTGATTGCCCTTAATCTGGAGTATAACAATTTTATAAATAATTTTCGTCGATTAGTTAAGATATCAAATTAAGTCCTGTTAAAATAGAAGAAAATGTCGGTCCTTTCTAGAATATAAAAAAATCTAATCTTAACATAATTCAATTTTGCAAATTTGTAATGCCTTGTACTGGGTTGTGGCACTAACCTTTTGAAAGTTGGATTCATATTTAAAATCCGATTACTGAAAAGAGAAATGAAATTTAAAATTTATGAATTTTTTGTGGATTTTTTTTATTTAACAGTATTAAATAAATTCCGGACCATCGAATCCTCATACACTTCCTTCCTTAAAATCATTATTTGCAATTTCACCTAAATCCCACATTGCAAATAAACAAATATTCAAATTCACCCCCAAATCGTACAAAAATCAAACAAGACTACGCGAAGGGCGTCATCTAGAAGTCCTGGATGGCGTAGCCTGGCATACAAAACAAGATTGCAATAAATTTGCCATCAGAGTTTCTGGTCCATGAATTTTGCTTCCATTAATTCCGCTAGATTAACCCCCAGCACCATCTAACTGCTACTAGCAGAAACGGCAGTGTGAGGTTTATTTATTCGTCTTCGTTTTGTTGTTCCCTTGAATGCTTCTCTTCGGGCATATCGACGATGTTGGGGAGCTTGAGACCCCCCACGACGACGTTTCGATTTTCGTCTGTCGTCTCCGTAGCATAACGAAAGATTCGAAATGTGCATAAAAGCACACACATGAGTCGTTCGCGTCTTAAAGTCTAAAGTTTTTCTTAAAGAGTTTTTTGTGGAGCCCAAAGTCCCCAAGCCTGGACCCAAAGAACTTCTTTTCCAAGACGCTCGGATCGACTAAAGCCACGGCTAATGCAACAAATCGTGGAAGGAGTTTGCTTCCGCATTGGGTCTTGGGAGCCGTTAGAATGTTACGCGAAGAAAAAACCGCCCCGAATAAAACACGTTTAAATGAGTGAAACTTTCCGTAATGAGGTGATTCGGTAGTTAACCGAAGGGTTTAATGTTTTTCTGGTGTCTTTTAATGCTGTTTAACGTAAATATTTACTTACCCTCGTCTCGTTTTCCGGGGAAAGATGTAGCACACGCCCGTTGTTGTCAACACCCGTACGAATTGTGATAAGAGAGAGGGCTGGATCCTACCGACAAAACTAAAAATAAAACATCCCGAACCAATAATCCATACCACACATCACACACCCACATACGCCCGTGGAGTTGATTTTCCTACAATATCACATGAATCAAACTGCAGGGTACGCCGTAGTGTAGACAGACCGAAAGAACCATTCTTCTGTCGTCGAATGGAGCCATTACTGTTCAGGATTTAGGGTGAAATCCTTTTGGTAGAGCCGTTCGTCCAGGAGCCCCGAGTATGGCAGTTCACCCTAAACTCAAATTTTATGGGAATGGCGTAAGCCACGTTCAGGAAAAGCATTCAATTCGAAGTGCATTGGGAGGACCTTGAAGAAAACTACTTTTAAGCAGGATACTATATATTTGAAAAAAAATTTAGCTCCATAGTTTAAACTCAAATTAATATTGAGTTGACTCTTTTGTTAATTTATAGTATTTTTTCCGATTGACGAGGTTGGTGTTTCTCGTGGAGTGGGAGATTTTAAGAACCCGTCGGTCAACCCATTTCCTAATAATAATTTTTGCGATTATAATTTTATTTGTTATTTTTTCAACAGGTCGAAAGTTGAACTATTTTTTAAATTTGGAGTATATTTAATTTTTTCAAGTAAAAGTACTCATTTCAAACACCTTTACACGAAATTACTAGTATTAGTAACTTACTCATGTACTTTTCAACTGAACCGTACAATTTACATGGAAAGGCTCATAAAATTACACAACGTTTCGCGTAAAATTAAGTATTTTTATATATGAGTTGAAAAATACAGTCTTTTTCGTGTAATTCTACTTATCTATTTAAATTTTACTACGAAAAATATGTAATGTATAAAACCACGTAGTTGGACGCTTCGTTCGATTTTGCTTTCTTCGGAAATGAAAATGAAACGCCTTCGGGGAAATTGCTGCTTTCGAAGTTGAAATTTTCTAATGACAAATGGAAATACCTATACTGATCGAAAATTGAAAGTTACATTCAAATTGATTATTACAACCCAATGTAAATTTACTTAATAAGAAGAGGCATGTTTGCCTTATTTTCTAAATGATGTAAAATTCAATGGATTTTGTTTATTGTGTAGATACAGGAACATTTTTAAAGGTAGGGACACAATTTTTTTAAAAAAATATAAATTTACATATGTATGTCAGGATCTGTTTATGTCGAATGTCCAAGCTTGGTATATGTAATAAAGAGTATTAAATTAGATGACCAGTTGGTAAAGATTCTTGAACGATGTCGAAGGGCAGTATATTAAGACTTTTATTAATTTCGAATAGTATAAAAACAGGTTGTGCAGTCAAGCGTAGAAGATTCCTTTTCCAATCAACTTTGGGTTGGTGTCTTGGCTTCACTTGCTTTAAAACAGCTGACTGATTGAGTGACCGCAATATATTTCTATTGAATAAAAAAGGACAAAAGTACTAATATTTTCGAGTACATACGACGATAAATTTTCCATGTAATTAGAACTTAGATTATATTTATCAAAATCTAGTGTTCACTTGATTACATTTCCAATTCGACTTTGACGAGATTGGCTGGTGATTTCGGAGTAGAGGTGTGAGGAGGAACGTTTTAGGCAAACAATTTTGATATCTTTTTCCCAGCAACGTCTTTCTGTACAAAGTTGAAACTTGGAATTTGTAAGGGGCTATGATAGGGGAATTTGAAAAATTATCGTTATAATGTGGGTGTGGCAGGTGAAAATAGTCTAGATTAAAATATATTAGCAACTTCAATATCTTTCGAGTCAAGCACGCAAAAAAGATATTATTTGGTTTTATTAGTTTAAACTTTTTTGACGAGGATAGTGAAGCACGGGTTGGTAGAAATTTTGAATAATATAATTTTTTATATCTCAATAATCGTTTTGGATATGGTCCTGACAGATTGTCAAAGCAGTTGCTTCTAGCGGCTAAACAATTTTGGACGGAAGATAGGAAGGGAGAGAGTTGTTGAGTTTAAGGGATTTAGTTCGGAAGAGCGTTCCAATAAGTGAAATGAACCAACTAGTTCGCAGGAGCTCCGCTCCTAGCTCGCTTGTATTCATATATTGGAGTGTAGTTCCAAGTGAAATGAAGGAAGTAGTTCTGAGTGAGTGCCGCTCGTAGTTTGTCAGTATTCATGCATTGCCGTATAGTAGCACAGTGAGGACCTTTTTTTAGGTCATGCCATTAAAACTGAAATGAAGGAAGTAATCGGCAGTCAGTGCCGCGAATTCATGCATTGCCGAGGACCTTTTTTAGGTCATTTGATTGTGCCAGATGACGGTATTACACAGATGACCTTTCTTTTTTTTAGGTCATCACTTTTGCGTACACCATCTTCCACTGCACTCTCGTAAACTAGTGAACTAAAAGAACGAACTAATTCACGACGGATCGGGAACCGCAAGTGATCTTCAAATTTTCCTACACGATCTTTCACTGAACTCCCGCGATGTAGTGAACTAAAGCAACGAACTTGTTCTGTAAATGATCGGTCGTTAGAGTGAATTAAAAAGCGCAATCATATTGTGCACATTTTCACGAATTCCGACATATCTCTTGGATTTATTTAATGAAATATCGAGCTTTTGCATCCAATATTGCTTCCAATAAATTATTTCACTTCTACAAACCACAGAAAATTGAAAAAAAAACATATCAATATACAAAAAAATAAATTTTACTTTTGAATGTAGTCCGTTCCCAAGATAGACAAAAACACTATCTTTTAAATCTTCAAATTCGAAATTGACCATAATGTGATAGCAAATTGCATTCAATTTTGTGTATAATGCAGTATATTTTTTAAAAATATTATATAGTATACGCGTGTGAGCTTCGTGCAAATTTGGATGAAAAACATAAGTTAAATCGAAAATTAGAAGATCTTACATCTAAGAGCTTTCAAAGAACATCTGTCGCATATCGAAATTTTCAACTTTGCCTAACTTATCCAGGCGCTCATTTGCCTTATGAAAAAAAAAAATCTTATAAATTTTACGTTACAGTTGATGCCAACTTCCTGTGTATGAAAGGTAGTAGTTACCTTGCGATAGCAAAGCCCAGCTGTTTCCAAACTTTGTCGATACAATTTCCCTGAAGTAAGCTATTTCCTTTCATTTATTTATAAGGAAGAGAGCAAAAGGAGTACTTGACTTTTGCCGGCATTAACCTCCTACGACTGCCAGATATGAGCACAACATCCTGCGAGATACACGCGAAAGTACCACCATTATTTTTATTTATAGCAGGATGATATACAAAACAATGCATTATAGATTTCCCTTTACGGCAGCATTTTTGCCCGCTGTTATCTGC
This sequence comes from Beris chalybata, assembly GCA_949128065.1. NCBI lineage: Eukaryota > Metazoa > Arthropoda > Insecta > Diptera > Stratiomyidae > Beris > Beris chalybata. Next base: position 140,678,188 of record OX421894.1, read on the forward strand.
TACTTTGAAAGGTTAATGTATGTTTTCCTCACCATATCATAGCACTGGGGTATTATGAGCTTGGCAAAAATTATACGAGTATAAGCCCGGTAGGAGTCGCTACAACTTCCCTCCATTGTTGTCGCATTGTTTGTTAGAATATAGAGCTATTATTACCATTGGCATTTCATATTCGTTCTGTTTGTTCTAGCATGCCTTTTGTCGTACACGAACCGAATCACTCGAATGATTTTCTGGAAGCAAAATGTCTAGACGGCTCTCATTATTCTCAGATTTAATGACCTTTTACATCAGCACTATTTGAACTTATGAATTGAACGAGAAATTTCGAGAAACATTTACTGGAACACGGTAGTGAAATTTTTTCGTCTCGTTCCCGTATATAATTAAATTTGTTAAGTTGTTACTATTATTGAATGTTCACTAAATTATGGATGTATTCAAGTATGAAGAACGGCTTGGATGCTATTGTCTAAACTTTAGACTTTAGACTCTAAAGGATCAATAATCCTTAATGGGAAACTGGAAGGGCGTACCAGTTGAAGAGGCTTCTATGTTCCTTCACTAGGTAGAATGAACGCCTTGATTTATGAGCACGAAAAAAATAAGAAAATTATTTTTCGAGAAAAATTACTTTGGAAAATCGTTCCAAAAACATTGTAATATTCACTTTATTAAAAATTTTTGATTTTAAGTTGCTTAAGAACAATTTGATAAAGTAACATAAGAAAAAACAAAACTAAAAAATTTCGGTTTTCATAAAAATTTTAATAATAGAAAAACATAATTTTTTTTAAAAATCACAGTTTTCAAAACTCATTATTTCAAAACGTAAGCCCAAATTGGAAATTCTAATTCCAACAAAAACTAGATTGGATCGTTCCTAATTGATGAAAAGCGAAAAAAATAAAGTTACTTTAGAAATGTTTGCATAATCGAAATAACCAAATGTGTGTTTTCTATATTTCGAAAAATTACTTCACGTGGTTATAATTTTTCTTATGATCAAAAAATCAAAAATCCAATTTCAACAAAAACTTGAAAACATGTTGTTAATTACATTTGTCTAAGCAGCAAAAGCATATCTTCTTTTGCTCTGTAGATTTCGCGAATCTCGTTTGCGTTATTTTCACGAAAAATGCTGTTGTGGTAAGGGGCCTTAAAGTATTCTTTTAATTCGCATTCACAACTGAATGGACAGCTGCAATTTACCTTACACTATCAAAACACTTATGAAAAGTGCTATACAAAAATGTCTGCCGATATTTCCAATCACATCGAACAACCAATTTCGCAGTTAAGCCGCCATTACAATAATTAATTTTCATTTTTTCCTACATACATACTACAAGCTATTCGTAATTTAGTTATTTGAAAAGTATACTGATAGAATTTTCCTCCCAAGTTTCTGCCGCGTAAAGATAGTCCCCAAGAATGTGCGAGTTTGCTTTCTCCACCAGTAAGTTAGTTACTAATAGCGCATAAACAATTTTTAATGGACTTTTCAAGCAATTTCATTTGGCCATTACATAAAGCTTCCCACGCCATACACTGGAACTGGAAAAACGAAAAAGAATAACACAAGACGAACCGTTTTGGGAGGTGAAAACAGGCGCATGAAAAAAAAAACTACCCCACTACGTGATACTCCTTGTTCTCTAGAAAATCATGTAGGTATCCACAGATAGCCAGGAAAAACTTTGTCGGGAAAAAAGCCTGTGCCGGAAGAAAAAAAACCAACTGAAAATATAGTGAAGGGAACAACTGAAAGAGAAAAGAAGAAAATTTTCCCCGGTTCATCGAGCCAGTGCTTCGTTAGCAATAAATTTTCCGACGGGGTTGAATGTGGGTGGGAAATTATTATTTGACCCCTTGCCAACTAAGTGACCATTTCTCTCTTGTAATGTTGCGAAAGTTTCGGTTCATATTAGCTGATTTAATGTTCCGAACATAAAACGATGAGGAATGGCATCGAACCGAACCGAACGCTCCTTGCGCTTCGAAAAGTTTTCCAACGAAAATTTCCACTTAATTGGCCGTCACTTTAATTACTTTACTTGGAAGAAAGCAATTTTCCAACGATGAACATTTCGTACGTGTACGAACGTTAACTGCCAATTGGGCGAAGAGTACTTTGGTATCCTTGTGCGATTGCATTTCGTATTCTCTAATAGTTGGTTTGTATGTACGGTATCATATCGTATGAAGGAGGTGCTGGTGCTTGAAACAAAAGGAATCGATTCCCGAATGGCACATATGTTTTTCTATCGGCAATAAACATTTGCAGATGGTACACGTGCTTCAGAATTTCTAAGTGCTTTTCATTATTTATGGGGAAAACCCTTTTTTTTAAGGATATACACCGCGTATATTAGGTGTAGAACATGTCAAATGGTACACCAGGGCACAATAATAACAGGTCCCTAGAATGCGGAATCGAAGTTTATTTTGCACTTCAGAAATGTTCAATAAGAGTTTCACTCTACTGATTTAATGAGGTGAAGATATTAAATATTGATGCATACTTTTTAATTTCTTGTAATAAATCCGGATGACAGAAAACGCTAAAATAATATATATAAACTTATCAATTTCTGCAATCTTCCTATTAGTTTTCTACTCCGGTCTAGTTCAGCTCCTTGTTAGGTTACAACACGACTATAAAATAATTTTGCTTAGCATCAAGGTAATCTAAGAAGTAAAATCGCTGGCATAAAATAGCATTTTCTGCAGTTTATTCTGCAGTCCTCCGCATAGGAAAACAAATGGAGTGTATACCTAAAAAACTTTAGAAGGCAAACAAGCAAAAGATCAAAATCAGGTGATTTAGTATCATCTTTATGACCTGCAGAAAATCCGTACAACACCGACAAAGTGCAATAAATTTCTTCACAACTGAAATGGCTGAAGTGAATGGGTTTTGTACGTAGGCAGAGAGAGGGGGCAGCCTTTTTTCTCCGTTGCGGATTAGACCCCAAAACTGAAAAGTCGAGAAGGTAAAGAAGACAAACAAGAAAATATGAAATAATAATTTTTTTTTATAATAATAACGATGTAAGGTAAGTGGAATATTAAAGCAATTTTGCAGATGCATTAATTTATCTGAAGGGGGTTTTTAATTAGGCTACCTTCAAAGTCCAATTAAATTATAATTGAATCATTAGGTGCTTATTTGGTTGTTATGGTATATTGGTCAATTTGGTGTTTAATGGCGTTCCATATACTTAAAGTTTTTACTTAATTAATTTTTCAATCATTTAATATGTGACAGATTCTTTAAATGTAGGTCATATTTATACTACTCTGTTACTGTTTGTGAATAAATTCTTGTCATTTCAATAAAGAAATAATTTATGTAGATTTGAATTATTTCATTTCAATAATTTAAATAACTAAATTCAGTAATTGATCACTTCTGCTAAAGTATGAACGATGTCAAAGCACTAATGCTTCATAAAAAAGATTTTTTTTTTTTAAAGCAAAATTTAAAAAGAAGAGTGTTCTTAATGAATAAGATTACGAAAGACGGCTTAAAATTTGAGAATATATTCACTGAATCAGTAAACGAACTCATGGTATTGATGAACAGTTCATATGTGGAAATTAATGATTTCTTTAAAGTAAATTGAGAAGCACTGATGTTCTTTGATTTTTTTACCCCAAATCCATTCAGATCCCAAGTTAATTTCGTTGGTATGTTTTGTTAACAGTATAACCTATAAAAAATAATAAAAATTTAAGCAGTTTGAGATGTTTAAGAATAAAGGATAAAATCGTTAAAAAAATCAAGAATAAGTTTTATTCGTAGTTTTTTATATTGCGACAACCTCCCCTTTTAAAATAAGCTCCACTTTATTATTCTAAAAAATTAATTTTCAGTCTAAATAAAACATTCAAGTATATCACAACTATTAAAACAATTAAAAAAATTTACAGCTATATTTAATTAAAAACATTAAATCAAATTTTTAAACCGAAATAATATTAATGACTCAAGTCAATAAAAATATATTGATTTTTTTAACCTTTGTTTTAATTATGTTAAAAAATTAATTTACATTTTTCATGGGTCATGTTTAATGTTGTTTGTCATGATGTCAAATTTCATGGCAAAAGCTTTTACTTCTTTTGATGAATTTAATTTTTATATTGAGGATTTGTGATTGAAAGTTAAATTAACACTTTGCGTGCCACACTTTTTGTCAAAAATTTTGACAATGCTATTTAAAGGGTCAACATTTCTATGCCGGTCACCGGTGACCCCCATGGCATTCAACGTGTTAAACAAATAAATTTAAAAATCAAATATCATTTATTTAAACAATGTTCTTAAAAATAACAGAAGATTTAATCAACTCAGAATATTCTACTATATGCAGCATTCTCTTCAATATGCACACCGGTCTTCACATTGAATTTTTAAATTATTACTATTATCTATATTACAATAATAAGCATATAAAACAACACAGTACTATTTCTTAAACGCTAGTGACTTAGGGCCGTTATTACAATCTTCAGTTAAACTCTAACTGGAACTTTAACTGTTAGTTTCGTATGAGCATCTGTCAGTTAAAGTTAGAGTTAGAACGTAACTGATGATCGTGGGAACGAGCCTTAGACCATCGATTTAAATTTCAAATTAAAATGAAAATATATTTCGGGTAATATATTCCCAACTTGATAAAGAAAAGCAAAAGCACAAAAATCAACGAATTCATCACCGGCTTGTACATGTTCATCGATAGTATGAAAGTATGATTTATCGTTATGATTATTCTAAATAAAAATGAAGAAAACATACATGATTCTTAGATATATGTTCATTAATATTATTAATTTTGCACCTACTGAAATTAGGATTACACTGGTACTTAACTTGCTATACTGGACGATATCGGGAATTTTTTGATGAAATCTAATAGACGCCCTAGATGCACCAAAAGGTCAACTAATTTTTCCAACAACTTGAGACATAATTGTAATGCAATAAGGGGTCAATTATTGCAATACAATTATTTTATTGATTTCTTTATTATTTTATTAAAATATTAAGGATATTATTCAATCACAAGAGGTTAACTGCATAAACTCAATTTCATTCAAATGCAATAAGGAGTCAAAAAAGTCAAGTCTTCTCTTGAAATTAAAAAATTAGATGAATTTTCAATCGAATTTTTATTTGAAATTTCCAGTGTGTTTCATTTTTCCAAGTAAGAGTACACAATTCAAACTTTCTTACACGAAATTAATCGTATTAGTTAATATTTCCTGTATTTTTCAACTATGTATGGTTCATGAAACGGTTCACAAAATTACGCAACATTTCGTGTAAAATTAACTTTAGTTGAAAATTACTTCCTTTTTCGTGTAATTCTATTTATATATAGGTATTTCAATTTTACGACGAAAACCAGAATTGATCATGTGTTTGATTTCTATCTATAGCAAAGGATTTTATTAAGAGTGAAAAATAATATAAGATCTAGAAATACATGTATCTTGAACATGGATGTATTAGTATAACTGGATCGGCTGTATTGCATAAAATTCCTAAATGTGAGACTAATTCATTTCTGACAGTTGTTTCCATCTTTCAAAAAAAAATTGTACGGTTTAATGGCAATCATTTCTGACAATTGTTTTCACCATAGCGTCGGAGCAAAAAAATTTCCGTGGTACAGTACGTATTTGTCTATTTTGTAGCCCCCACTATACACTTACACTAACGCAAATAGACAACTAACACAACCAGAACCTATTAGGCAAAATTTTGCTTACTACCGATTCAGTTATACTATTAAATCCATGATCTTGAAGCGTCCTAATTATACACTTCTTCTAGAGTGTAAATTCAAAAGAATATCCATTAAATTTGCTGCTTTCGAAGCTGAAATTTTCAGATTGCTAATTTTTAACTTACTGCCGAATATTGAAAACTACAATAAAATTGACAAAAATTACATGACAATGTAAATTTACTTGAAAAGGTGTGGCATATTTGCCTACTATCCATATAAAATAAGTAGTATATTTTATTTTAACTAACTTAATATGGCAGTCCTAGAAGGTGTCGGTAAATATCTTTTAATCGGAATCTCTGAGAAATCATTAACAGTTGCTAGAACGCTGCTATACCTGACTCGATTTCTCAACCTTATCACACATAAAACTGACGGACTGTAGTACGTTAATCGTATTGAAGATGACCACCTAAATTCATTTCTGTGTCAATTGAAAAAAAATCTTATTTTAATACCTGCGTATCGAACATTTTTGAAATTGAGCTAAATTTTTTTTAGATAAAAACTATTGTATAACAATCATATATATGTACCAAGCTTCAACTTTCTAGCGTGAACCGTTTCTCAGATATTGCAAATATATCCCACGACTACCTACACAATTTTTTTTTTAGTTTATAGAATTAAGGGTTTCAAATTTTCAAATTAGAGTTTTTCCTACCCTGCCGAAACCTGGTATTTTTCTGCTAGGTGTTTTCTCCTAGTCTTTTTAAATAACCACTGGACTTAAAATCATTTCTGCAAAATAACTTTCCACATGATTTATACGATTTTTGTTCAATTTTTCTAACTACAATTAAAAGTAATTTAGCCTTACACTATTTAATGATTTTCTTAAGCACTGTCTAAAGTTTTATAATTGGGTTTATGATTCTTAAAAATCGGGTAGATAGTATAATTTTCATAGCGAAAATTTCTTTTGGAAGAAAACTCTCACATAAATTTCCTTTTTTTTTCGTTTTTATGTAAGTAGGTATCATAACAGCGATCTTACCAAAGTACTCGTATCCGCAGTTCATAACATCTCAAATAACGGACTATGAAAAGAACATTCACCTGAATGTGTTTATTGTTCATTTCGACAATTTAAAACGGAAAACTTGACATTTCGAAGGATTTTAATGGCCCGAAGGAAATTTATCGCTTTCATTAGTGAAAGAAAACGCAATCATCCATATGTTAAGGAGTTCCCTTACAAAGCCGTACTTTCACATCTTTCACTTTTTTTCCTGTCGTTTGTAAAAGTCGTGACTTTGCATGGCATCAGGCAGGACGGAATCGAGTGATTTACGATCGCACCACATCGGCTACCTCCTTTCGCCCTCTTTCACTCGACACGTCGCTCCTTAAAGAAAAACTCCGATATTAAGATGAAGCCATTTGGATTCATAATTCACTTTTGTAACAATTTCTACCTTGAGACAGTCACTAGTGACTTATCGTGCGCGTTCGTTGCTCGATATGGAGATGAGCCATATTGGTTTCCTCGCAGAAGGAACGCGGCCAGGTAGGTAGGTAGGTGGGTAGGTCGGTAACGAACGAAAGACGCAACAAAATAAATGGCTTCAGTTTTTTCTTCCCATTTTGAGAATAAAAGAAAAGGCTGGGTCTTACTCAAGAATTTATTAAGCTAGGCGTGGCTGTGGAAAAACGATTCAAACCCAAGACAAAACAAGTGGTAGCCGACTCTCTGAATCACAGAAACCACCATCCGGCCAAAGAAGCCATTTCGGACGGGCATCCAACAGTCGAGATCATGGACGACTACGCAGGAACTTTTTATTCACCTTTGTATTTGCCGCTCGTCTGATTGAGATATAAACGGAAATTTATGATAATGGTGTTTTATTGAATATTTAATAAAATTACCCGGAGAGAGCCAGATACGATGGGCATTTTCTTTTTTTTTATTTCTGTTTTGATTGTCATTAAAGTAAAGTTTCGCGAATTGTTATTGGGGCCTATGGTTATTGCCTTAATTATGGCCATTTTCGGTGTCTTTATCGACTATGATGGCATTATTATGGTTACTTCGATTGGCGACTATGAAATTTTATTATGTCCGTATCAGAAGAATCTTAAATGTAGGAAATTGGTTCAATAAATTGCGATATCGGGATGACCTAAAAACCAAGCTGGCAGTGAGACGGCATAAATTGCCAACTTTTAATTGGACTTACTCCAGAAAATTAGACAGATTCTATCTTAAGTTGTTTTCGTCATAACAAAACAAAAGGTAAATAATAGTAGCCTATTCCTGGTTCTGAATAAAAAAAAAACATAAAATATGGTTGCGCAATTTCAAGAGAAAACTCAGATTTAACAAATTTCCAAGATCGCTTCAGAAGTCTAAAACCCAATTCGCGTAATCGTGCTATTGAGCAAAAAAAAAAGACAAGCCTCGAACTACAATCCTTGCACCCTAACACCTGATTAACATTGCCAAATTTCAGCAAATATATTTTGAAAACTAAAAAACCGTTTAAATGGTACTGCAATCCCATCTAAAATCTATTTGTCATCAGATTGTTATAATTTTTTAAAAAATTACGTGTTTACTGGGAAACGTAAAATTTGTGCATAGTCGATTGTCGCAAGGTTTGACGAAATTTTGGCATTTTGACACATACTGCATGTGTTGAGTCAAATGATTTTTCCAAAATATTTAGAGGTGATTCCGAGAAGGGAAAAAGTGAACGGCTGAAGTTGGCAGATTTACTACGCCGTTTTCCTTTAATTATTTAAAGAAACTAGTCGAATGTTTTTCTCCGTTATTGGAACTATGTGAGGTTGTGAATTGTTTGATCTCTCATTTTATGTGTTCTCTTAGGTTTGATCAAACCCACCAAATATTTTGGCGAAATTTCGACAAATCGACCTGTAGGCAAACCGCATTTTCTTCATCGAAATGATTAAAAATCGAATCATATAAGTAATTCTAATTTAGTTCATCACATGGAAGAATCTCTTCACAGGATGATATAAATGCTTTCAAGAAATGACGGGAACTAAAACGAATTCAACAACTCGTAAATGGAAATTGTAATACCGCAAATTAGGTCAAGTGTCAATTTAGTACATTATAAGGTAAAGAAACAACATGTGAAAATAGAGCATGAAAATAAATTAGGATTATTGATAAGCCGGCTACAAGCTTCTCCTGCTTTTTTTGTTCTTCGAATTTCGTGAGTTTCTCAACTTATTTCAAAAAACCTAAGTTTCATAAGAAGGTTTTTTTTAATCCCTTTACCTTCAAATTTAAATTGTACTTTAAATTCATTTGCAAGTAGCTAAATATGAACTCTTTAACTTGGCTGTAGAGACGACTGTCTGATCTCCATTATTTCAAGTATAGCATAAGCTTGTTTCATTGTACTAAGGGACAATAAGGAATTAAAGAATTAAAGTCACATGAACCTTGCGAGGACACGAGAAAGAATTTCACACTCAATTCCCAAGTTTCGCGTTTTCGTGGTTTCTCTACATTTCGTGTAGATCACTTATTTTCAATTTCTGAACTCATGCAAGTCCAAACGTTTGACATTAACCACGAAAAACTAAAAACTCACGAGAAAGTCACGAAAAATCGTCTCGCGTATTTTTCGTTACTTTCTCGTCAAGCAAAACCCTTTGTGATGTCGTGAAAAAACAGCTTCCGGCAGAGAAAACACACGAATCGCGAAGAAAGAAACACGAGAAACTCACAAGAAACCTCTATACACACTATTCACGAGAAAGATGAGAGCGAAACACGCGAAACGCGATAAGTCTGTAGCCGCCTTAGCGATTTGATTACGATTAATATTGGCGACTTCTTTTCGGTGTGCAACGGCGAATCGTTTGTGATGTTTCAGCGAATCGCTTATGACAAGGAACATCGGCATTGATATCAAGTTGTCATTACATTTCGCGGACAAGTTGAATTATTTGTTTCAGGTAAATCCTTTTCAGATCGACACCGAATTCTATAGCGAAGAAGCTATTCGGTATAGCGAGTCGTAGTCGATGTGCTGGCAAATCGTACTGTATGGTAGGTACTTAGTCTTCTTCACTCGACAGTAAACGACATTAAAAGATTGTTTCTTTCGTGATATTGTTCTAAACACTTTTAAGATATTTATTGCAATGTGTTCTACGAGTATATGTGAGTACTGCCAAATCATCCATATCGCAGAAACCAGTCCAACCGTAATCTACTATTAAAATAGCAATACAAATTTTAGTAAATTAGTTTCAATGATCGCCACGGGGAGAAAATTGTGGAATCAGTCCCTGCCGGCGGAGCATTATAGTAAACGGCCAGGAGTACATTAAGTACATATACCATAAGCATGAATTTCCATTGACGCGTATACAAACATAATTAGCGGTTAAGTACTGTTTACATTTGCCTCGAGTATCGAACATATGCAAAACCATGTTCCAATAGCATTGTTTATTTAATGTCTATTTGGACAAAATTACTACAGATTTGGAGAATAATTCGTCGTCGATTGTCTCCTAATAGAGTCCGGACCGGAATGCCCGCCCCGATTCATCGATTTCGCATTAATGTTCGCCGGATAGGAGCTCACCGTACCAACGTAATGGCACCATTAAAAAAGATTTGTATCAGTTTTGCAATAGCGATATCTGATACTCGGAATGGGATACAGTGATAAATTGTCAGGTATCTTTACTGCTCCTTTTTTCTACTTAAAACGAGATTATTTTAATGAATAGCTACGACGCTCGTATCGTAAATATGAGCATCCTCCCAAGGAAGCAGCGAGCTTTAGTCATGCTGTATTGTGAGTCCTCCGGAACAGCGTTGGTGCAGAAATAGAAAAAGGACTCAACCTCCTCCGTAAGCGAACAATTGCAATCCAATGAAGATGAGAAAAGCAATTTGCAGTAAACTCTAATTCTATGTAGGACATGTGGGGTACTCGTGTATGGGAGAGGACGTAGTGTATGAGGGGGCCCGTACGATGTCTAAACAATAGGTTGTACACTCCATGCACAGTAGTCACCTAAAATGCCTATAAAATTTGATAACGACCAAATAATGTCGAAATAATGGAGAGGGCCCAGGCAGTATGTGTACAGAGTTTTGTGTTAAACCGAATTATTCGTCCGAATTCTGGTGCATTTAAACGGCTTAATGTGATACCCATTGCACTTATACATGACATGATAATATTTCGTCTAAATTGTGCAGAATGCAATTTTACACTTCCTACACCGGGTATAAATGCCGAATATTGCTTTGCCATGCCTAAGGTATTTATGTGCTGGCACAGGCTCATTGTATGGGCTCACACTACGTTTTTTTTTAACTCTATGCGATATGTGCGGATTGTGCAGTCCATGCGTACAGACCAGACTATAGCCACTGGCCAAGTGGCAGACATATTTTCTGTTAAGCTTACAATAAAATTTTATGACCGTTTTCGTATTGCCACCGTGCCTATACATAGTTTCGGTACGACGATATTGAAATGGACAGAACAGAAGAAAAAAACTGAACATGGAACGCCATAGCTGAGCTAAAACAATCCGAATCCCTTTATTCTTGCAATTCCCTTCGCGTTAATTTACAACCCTCTCGACGAGGGCGGTTTATGGCCATTGCAATAACATGAATTGCATAACACATCATCGTTCTTACGTCTCATTCAAAAAAAGGGTAAGTTTTGACAGTCGGACTAATTTATAGGCAACCCACGACGAAAAATCCTTTCCTTTCTTTGCTTTTTGTTTGCGGCATACAAAGAATATTTCCTTCAGTTGATTTTTCGGACTATAAAACAATAAAACTCGATCCCAGGGGGGTCGAAGAAATTTTCATTCGATGGGGTTTCAGAAATTCATTTCAATAAGAAATGGTAGCAAGATGGTTGCTCATTGTCAAAAATAATAATTGAGAAGTTTTTAGACGGACATACTTCAATAATTGGAGCTAGCCGATTGAAGAAAATCATGGGTTGAAACTTGTAAGCTATGTATAAGCAGTCTTGGGTAAAAATTTGGGATATTGTTCAAACTCTACTCTCTCTAGGTACAAGTACTTACAGGACGTATACTATATGTGAAATTTATAGAATTATGTATATAGGTCACTGCCGAAAATGTATACCTCAAAATTACATAACTGTCTATTAGTCTTACGTTCCAAGCTTTCTGCTGAGCTATGGTGTTGAAATTTGGTACACACTTGTTAAATACAACGAGTCAAAAATCCTGATGAAATGGTTTTTTATGGCGTTGTCTTCAGATGTATCTGTATGGCCCACAGTTTGAATTTACAAACTTTCGGAGTTTTTCACCCATAGACAGATGTAACTATTACACGGACTTAAGATTGAAGAAATAATATAAAATAACGAAATTGTATTCTGTGCAATATTAAATTTCAGAACTGTTACATTACTTTCATTCGATGTACCATGTACTCGGTGAGTACTTGATATGATCTGCTACACTGAAAGGAAAACTATGTATATTCCAAGGTTGCATTGACTATATTAAAGTTCTTTTAACTATTGTAAAACAGATATGTTTCCAATGATCATAGTTATGATGCTTCTAGTCATAGTATAATGCTTCTATGCTTCTAGTCATAGTATAATTCGTAAGAACATAGTATGGTTGCATTAAACATATATCCGTACTGAAATTTAATATTCTTGTACGAATCATTCTCGTTACATGATGTAAAAGTATATTATAATCACGATAACAATATTCTATGATCAGAGGCAATTTGGTAAAATAATTCCCACAACCATAACATATATGGTGTTTGCAATCATGTAAGGTAAGATATTAGATATGATTGTCACAACCATATTATAATTGACATAACTTTGAATGATCAGTGGAACTATAGCATTTGATTAGATATGGTCAGTACAATCATGTTACTTGTCATATTATGTTTGCCGTAATCATACTATGATTGTGATAAGCATGAATATGGTCAGTGTGACATTAGAATTTGTTAAGATATGGTGAGTAAAGTCATGCAAGTGCATTTTTTTTTTTAAAGGATACTGAACTGGACTTAGGTGGTTAGCCTTTAATACACTGTAGTGTACAGTTCAGTCAGCTTAGGGGTGGGAGGTCAGAAATCGGGCCGGGCCGGGTGCTGTTTGCCTATGATGTGATCTACCAGAACAGCAATGTTGCCTATAACAAATCAACTACTGTCTGGTATCTCTGATGGTGTTAGTGAATCTGATAAAAATATAAACAGAACTCATCTGCTCAGTGTTAAATCCTTTAGTTGTGATCCTATTAAGCATTTCTCACTGTTCACTGTGTGTATATTTGGGTGATTCCATCAAGAATCTCCAAAGTTGTTACGTTACCTCGCCGATTATTTTAACATGTTTGTACTTGACTAGTGAAAAAAAAAATAGAAGATAAATTTTTTGTTTCTATCCAATTTTTTTTGTTAGTTATAGTACGTGAAAGTGTTTTAAAGTTTGTGGTGTCCGAGTCCTCTTTGAAAATTCATATTTTTAGTAATTTTTATAGTTTCATTATATATTTCTAGGAACCGTGTCACATGATGTTTATAATTGGTGTAACCGTTTTATTAAACAAGAAGGTTGAGTGAATAGGTCTCCTTGACAATTATTTTTTTTGATACAAACATTGTATGTTTTCTAAGAACATAGTAATAGTTCTAGTAACTAAATTGTAAAATTATTGCAAACAGTAACATGGTTGTGGCAACTATAACATCAATCATAGTAAGGTTCTCCCCAAATATGGTGGCCATAATCAAATTTTTGCAATGAGTGTAGAGTGCTGCATGTTTCAGCGCCAGCAGGAGTTAGGAGTTCCGCTCGAATTCTGCTGGAGTCCCGATTTTGTATACTGGTAGCACACTTTTAAATCGTTCGTCTACTTTCTATGCTCAATACTCGATATGAAAGTATTTGTATGTCTACTTCTAGTCATATTAAACAATTTTTAAATGGAAAACTCAGTCAAATATTACCCAGTTTCATCTTCACAGATATTATGTCTTCAACGTTAATCAACTGATTCAATAACATCCCTTTTAATCACTTCACCCTTATCTAGTCGCACGACTGAATGCCAGCTGCAGTCCGGCAAATCAGTTGTACTAATGTCGACAGACCGCACAAAAAAAAATATTAAGAACATTAAAAATAAATTCTAAAAATATTTTCACGTACAACTATCGTTTCGTACCTAATTACAAGATGACGTAAAGATATGAAGGAACGTAAGGAAGCTCCTCAGGAGCCATTAAGAAGGAATGTTTCTGCAAGTTGATGCCGTCAAAAAGAATTAAAGGCGAAAGTGAACAGCCATTATAGCAGACATTAAGGGCAATTCGAAGCACGTTGTCTTATGTACCCTAATGTTATATAAGCCTATACCAGTTGTATAATTTTTTTTCCCTTACGCCCTTTAAGAACCAACAAAAAATATTGGAAGGAAAATGGAGAAGGCGCAAGAAAAACTACACTTGAACGTGTTTAGATTTTCTAAAAATATAAAAATGTCTCAGTGCGTCTGAGTTGGCCCCAAATGCTACTGTTTTATAGCATAACTTCTTAGCATTCAAGAAAGGACGAAAGCAATATATCTGTCAATAAATTTAATATTGTCTTATTTATCTATTTCGGATATTTAAATTATGTGAGGCAGTGGCTTCGATATGTGAGTGGGGGTCGCAATGTTTTCGTGATCCCTTCTTTTCAATTGATTGCACACACAACTGTATCCCCCTTTTTGAAAGGGTCTTCTTTTTAATATCCGAAAGCTTTTAGACGTGGTTTCAGAGCAATAAATCGATTTGAAATAGAATTACAAAACACTAGCCCAACTGCGCCCCGTAATGAATTGAACGTTTTATACAAAGTGGTAATGTTGCCAACAACTAGCACAACATAATTTAGTGGTGAACATGTGAATAAAAGCCGGTTAATTAATATTTAAAAATATTTGTCTGATAATTAATTTTGCAATTAAGTACTCTCCCACATACTGCGGTATTAAAATTCAATTGCAAAATCTAATCGGCATTCCAAGCAACTGGTTTCCAATTGCAAATTCGATTTAACATTACTAAAAGTAATTTTGCATATCACAATTAAGACATATGTTCCCTTTCATAGCAGTTGCATTCGCATATTCGAGTGCAAATAAATTAGCAACATTGTTAAAAGGTTAAAAGTTGTCGCGTAAATTCGAAATACGTACGACAAGATCTAATGCTAAATTCAAGTGAATTGCGTACCGTCGCCTTCGTGCAGAAAAAGTTAATTAAAATTTCACTAAATGCACACGAGAACATCTTGAAGTTTTCTCAAATCGCGATAAAAGGAGGGAAAAGCGCCTCGGAATTTATTTCGCAAACATTTCTGTGCAATATATTGGAATAAAGATAAATTTGTAATGCCTTTTGCGTACAAAAGCGACTAACATGGGATAAATATATAATCGTACGGCAAAGATGTTTTAGCTTCTTATATTCGTTGTCTTCGGTTATATCAACGAATAAATGTGCTTTGTACATGTCCCGGGCGATATGATGCGAAATTTTTGCCATCCTCATATGTGTGCTACATGTCTTAAGGGTGTGTTTTATTGTCGGTTTTATGATTTTTATTATCTCCCTCACAATATTCCCGACGAACGTGTGTACTATAGCCCATCGCATCACATATAAGTGGATCCATGTTCGAAATAAAAATGAAAAAAAAAAAACAAGCAAAAAAATAATAACTATAGCGAAATGACAAACATACCTACCCTCTACATGAATACAATTCGGTTATGATTATTGCTCGGGAGAAAGGTTTTCTTGTTTGGGTTTTACGAATTTACTGTTGCGCTTTTCTTTGCCGTCGCTAGGATAGTACACTAACAATTTTATAATACCAATATCGTAGTTCTTTTTACACGCATCTTAGCGGCCTTGGTTTTTTGACACAAAATATCACCTTACATCTCGCAAATATTTTTAAGTAAAAAATATTTGAAGGTCGCACATAAAAAAGAAGATTACACCTGTCATAAAATTATGAGTCGTCTTAACAACATACACACTTTGGAAAATTTATCGGTCGTAAAGTTATGACTGAAGATAATTCGTCATGAGTCAGGTTTTTCGTATGCAAAGTGCATGCAAAATGAGTTGCGGTGTAAACATGTATGAAGAAAAATTACAGGTACCAGGAATTTTGCAGAAGGAAATTTGTTTGGTTTTTTGTTTAAAAAAAAGATACCTGCTTTTCTGGAATTGCCTTTATACTATTGTAATTTTCACGATGAATTAACTCTAAGATCAGTTGTCGTGAACTTACAAAGATGGATCATTGGAAAGATTTTTTACGGAAATGGAATTAATGAGACAACAAAATCTTGAGTTTAAGTTATAAGAATAAGCAAAATTTTGATCGCTTAATGAAGATAGCAAAGCCATCTAGAAAAAACTGCCAACGGTCTGGGCACAACTTTATTATTTTTCCGACAGAAGTTCGCAACGCGTTCAATTCTGATATGCGATGTAGGTTACTATGTGACAGAAAACCTAACAAAAAGTTCGGCAAGCGGTTTGAATAACATTTGAATTACATAATTGGGACATATTTCGGGATGGGGTTGAAAAAGGAAAAAATTTAAAAATAGGTGATTATTAAACAAGCTCGTGGAAGTAAAAATGATTCCGATATCTGATCAGATAGAGACCCCTTAGGGGTCGAATTTCAAAAAATCTTGAAAACACTTTCTAGATATTTATATGAAGAGTCTGTAAAATAAAAACGAATTCGATATTTGGGAATACCTAGTAGATATGACGAAAATCGTGAAAAAAAATGCATTCTATTTTCATCGTGAAAATAAATGCATTCAATTTTTTTGGCCGCCGTTCCCAACTCCAATGGATATTCGAACTTTTTTTTATTAAGGGGTTATGCCACTCTAGAGGCTGAAAAATAGGCCTTTTTTGGAATTTTTTTTCAAAAAAACTACAAAATAAATCGATATTCCAAAAATGGATACTTATAGAACATGTTATTGAATATGTACAGTAATTTTTTTAAAGAGTCTCCGTCTCCGTTTTTCAAGGGTCCATGGCCGGACACCTAGTGCCTGTACTTTTTGAACTATGATAAGCTAATAAATTTATTTCGATTACATATAACAACAGCCAGAAGAGTACGTAGGATTTTTTTCGATATTTTCATTTTTAGTAAAATGGCGCACTTCTAAAGTGAAAAGTGTGAAATTTGCCTAAAAAATCGTCAGAAAATTGTTAATAACAAATGAACTATGAAATATAAAAAAAAAAATCTTACGTACTCTGATGGACAATATAGTTTTAAAGATATATTAAAAATTTCAAGTGAATCGGTTGAAAATTGTCTGAGTTATATTTCCGGCCAGCTTGAAAAATGTAGTTTTGAGATAAACCCGTTTGAAGTTTTCAGTATGTAGAAAATCATAAGTAATTTTGCAATATGCCTTGTACTAAAATTCGAAAACTGATTTCTTAGAGATTTTTATCGGTCATAATCTTTTCGGACAGTATTTTTGAGGTCCTAGGGGACCATTGAAAATAATAAAAAAAAAAACGATTTCTCCAAAACTCTAGAGTGGCATAACCCCTTAAAATTCTAGTTCCAGTTGATTTACATATAGGTACACACCAAGTTTCAACTTTCAAGCTTAAGCCGTTCTATAGTTAGGAAAAACACCCCGCACCATACTACCTCTAAAAAAAATTATATTTTGCCAACATGCCACTAGTATTAAGCTCTATCTTCAAAACCAAGTTTCTTTATATCACTATAAACAATCGGAACTTTTTCCTTTTCACCCTCCCCCACCGTCACCCTCTATACCCACACCACCAAAATTTTATTTTCTCTCTTAGGGTTCTATTAGGCCTACTTCTGGTAAATTTGAGCATCTATCTTATTCAGTTCTTGAGATATGAACCGTGATTTTTTTGTTGTAGAAACGAAGCGATATTAACATCCCTCCATTTTACTTTATTATTTTAATAATAAAGTATTATATTAAACATCGACTTTTTAATGCAATAAATTGCTAAAAAAAAATCAACGTGATTCGAGTTATAATACCAGTCCAACCTTAAATGAATATAAGCAAGTTTTATACGTTTTCACGAATTTCACCATTTATCTTATGTCTTACGACTCATAAGTTATGAGACATGAAATTAATTTTCCATGGTTCTTTTTCAATTTCAAGATTATTTTATTTGACTTTTAACTCTTAAAAAAGTGTGAAGAGGTTATATCTCTTAAATTTTATCAAAAATCGCAGGGATCTTTACCTTTAAGGGATTTTTTTTTAAATTTTCTTATTTCAATTTTTGTGTGATGAATGTTGAAAATTGTAATTTACATGGAGCTAAACTAGAGTCAAAATTAACTGTTCAAACTCCAAAACAAAGTTACATTTTGGCTTTTTTCACGAATATGACCCAAAATCGTTATTGGTGTCTTAAGAAAGTGAATAGCGTAAACAATTGCACTGTGCTCTTGGACTTTAATCACAGCCAATCTAATTAATTTTATTTCAATACAGCCATTGTTAGCTTTAAGTTTCCAACCATTGTTGTAGAGGCACAAGCCTGATCACAAACTATTACTAATAATGGACATGTAATCATATGGTTCGCGACATAATAAATTTGAATTTGAAACTAATCACTTCTCGAACTATGTCCCGAAAAACATTGAAGTTGCGCTCAGACTGTAGGCAGATTTTTTTGGCACATATATTTAACACGTCCGTAATATTGTACAATACAGTAATTATATCTATATATTTTTTCAGAGTACGATAGAATTGAGGATTTAGAGAAGGGAGTGATTTGTGCTCTTTCAGCACTGACAGATTTTGAATGCAATACTGGCACGTCGTATATGCCATGCGACAAGCATATGCAGCAAAATTGACATAATTTTTGAAACCAAAATTTATTTATTTGTCAGTTTCTATTTCATTTTAAGATATGTAGTATATTTTTAATGTTTGAATCCTTTGCATTTAATCTGGGAATTTCAATTAAATTAAATTTTGTAAATTTTTCCAAAATATACATAGGTACTTAGAACTGGACGTTGCTGGTGAATTCAGTGGTTAAGTTAGTTATAGGAATATTTTATTTGAAGAGGAAAATTGTTATTGAAAAAGGATTAGAAGTCTTTATTTTGATTAATAATTCGGTGCTAAATATTTCTGCGTATAACGTTAATTGATGCAGAATATCTTGACAATCGAAGAAGATGTTAGCAATTAAATTTGTCATTCCAAATTCACTTTACACTACAAATACCTTGCAGCTACTGGCAGAAAGATGACAACGAATAAAATAGGTACATGATTTCTCCATATATCCTTCCTTAACTCCCTGAATTACATTTCTTAAGTTACCCATAACCTATCCTATAGATTCTTGTAAAAACATTGCAAAATTTCAATAGCCTATCAATTTTTATTTTAATACGAGGTGATAACAGGAATCTCCTACCTCATTCGGATATCGAACGAATCTTAAAGCCGGTCCTCTACATGGCCATCGTATGCAAACTCCTATGACACATCGTGTTCCTCTGGTGATATCAGGAGCTCTTTATATGCAGCATAGGTCGAGCGAATAAATTCCATTAATGGCCGTACAGAAAATTTATCCACACATGAGTATACTTCGTCTCTGGTACCTGCCAGTAATAACAAAACTGCATAAAAACAAGACTGTTCGATGTGTACATTAACGGAATAAGATGGCAAAAAAGTCGGTTTTCCTCATCTTTCGCCGTGTTCTTTTATGCTATCGCAAAACTCGTTTATTTCGTCTTCGTGTCATGTCTCTGCACTCTCCAAGGATTTATAAAAAAAGGGAAAGAAAAGAAATCCACTTTCTTTCGTTTATTTTGCACGTGAAATCTTCTTGGCCGCCCCCAACCGCCCACTCGTACTCTCCCCCCAAGCCGTTCCACCTCTACGGCCGTCTCCAGTCTCGGTAGTTTATTTCTTGAATTTGTTTTCGTTTCCTTCGTTCGTTTTTTTTTGTTGAACGCTCCCTGGGATGGTTTTCTTTTTACACTTTTTTTGCGAACATAAAAACGATTTATAGGGGAGACGCGATTCGTGGGCTCAAAGCTCCTCCGGGCATATCTCACAACGTATACGTCTTCTTGCTCCCCTAATCGCACTGTTGTCATCTTCATTCTCATTTTCGTGTTCGTTTTTTTTTTTCCTTCTTCCTTGGCAGGGAGACTCAAGGAATGCGCAAATAGAAGGAAAAAAGTACATAAGACTCGCTTATATAAATGTGCTCCTTAAACGTGTTTGTAACGTTGCCACCTAATATAAGAAGGAATTCCGGATGATATATACCGCGTTTCACGAAAGAGCCGCCGACCGGGAGAAGCAATTTTTTTTTGCTTCCACGTTCAGGTCCTTGGGATCCACCATCCTCGTGGCGGGCGTAAAACGCAAGTCTGCTACTTAAAAATGCTATGGCGTACGAAAGGAACCTCTAAAAATCCAGTCAAAGTGGTCTTATATGTTCCTTGAAACGACTACGACCAATAAGAAGTCGTTCCAAGAAAATCGCGTTTAGACTGCTTCCTTGGGCCGGTCTTGGGCATGCCGGCAGAGGACCAGTCTAAACTCCTTGAGACCATGAAATGGAACATCCACGATAAGAATCTCGCTCAGACGATGGCTCTATCCCGGCTGGCAGGGATACGGTACGGTCACCGTCTGACTCTAATGGCATATAAAGCGCCACTGAAATCAATAAAGAGCAATCTCTGATGCTCATGCGCTATTTTTGTTGTTGTAGTCCGGAACGTGTGGTTTTATTTCTTTACTTTGGAGTTCAATTTGATGGCCCCACCGACTTGTTCTTTTCGTTCGTACCTCGTCCTCCCCCGAGGCCTGGGGGGCTGCTTTTCTCAGCCTCATCCGCAAGCGGTTGTACCTCTCGGTTCTGCTAAGGGAGTTTTTCTGTACAGAACAGGGTGCTTTTGGGGGTGGTGGCAGGGTATGGGACAACACTTATGAATTTCTGAGTTCATTCGAGCCGTGCTCCCGAAATTTGTTGCTGATTTGAGGAATTTTAAAGTTCTTTAAGGACTTTGTTGGCCACCATTCAATGGGATTTAGATACAAATGCCATTCCATTACGTCGAATTGTTATTACACGGAATGTAAGTTAATCGTCTGTGTAATGGAAGCAGTAGAAAAATGAAACTTTCGGTACACCTGAGCTTCATGAGACTCGAGGTCAAGACAATAATCCCGAAGATAATCAACCTTCTATACATGTCTTCCGGATTTTTCTTTCAAACTGAAAATCGACGATGCGGTAATTTGGAATGGGGATCGTTTGAAACGAACGGATTTCGTGGACATCATATTGCAGATGATGCTAATGCAGTGGATTATTTTATTTTGGCTAGCTCTTAGAACAACTTAAAACTCCGGGCGCAACTTTATTATTGTATGGTTAGAAGTCCGTTTAATTCTGTAAGTTTTAAGTTACTATGAGAGTGCGTCAACTTTTTTTAAAATTTTTTTTAAAATTTTTTTTATAATTATAATTTTTAATTTATAAATATAATTTTTACGTTATTAAATATTATTTTTCAAATTCAATTTATTTTGAAATAATTGTAATTTTATTTTTGCTGATATTAGGTAATAACTGAGTAAATTTTTATTTCAATTTACACATTCTTAGTGATTGATTTCCATACTTATGTGTGAATTTCAACGTTGATAGTAAAAATCACAAGAGTCAGATTTTAACAAATGGCAGTCCCCAATCTCTGTGATCCCTCAAAGGTTTTTATTCACAGAAAAAAATTTCAGTAAATGTACAATATTTTGAATAGTTATTTTTGCTGTAGGGTTAATGTAATTTTACAATTAGAACGAAAATTCAAGGAACTTATGTGCTTATATGCTATGAAATGTGTAATTTTTGTAATTTCTGTAAAAATTACATATAAATAAGTAAGTTTAAATGAAGTTGAGCAGAATTCAATGGCGATGTGTAGTTTCATACATATTATTATGTATTGTGTTCTAATTCTGAGTAAAGTTGCTTGATGGAAGCATGTTTGACCCCGTGCTGTTGACGATAGAAGTCAGTTTGATACGTGGCAGTTTGTGCTAGTGCTTTGGTCGGTAAGAGTTCATAATGGTTTTACGCGAAATGTGCTTTATTGACATTCCAGATGTGTCTGATTATAATAATGCATATTTAAAATTAACAACAATTAATTTTAACAATTTACACACTAGTGTGTAGTGTACCAAATCCAATGTAATTTTTAGATGATTTACTTACAACTGTAAAGTGTAAAACTACGGAAAAACATCTAATCATTATACGTATTTATCTGTAACGTTTTACACAATATTGAGTAGAGTACAAAATGTAGTGTAATTTTACTATAATTTAAGTTGGCATCCCATTGCTTACTCTTTTAAAGTTGTAAAGATTTAATACAGTGTTCAATAGACTCTTCTAAGCGGTTCCTGGGATCTAGAAACCAAGATTTTTCGTCTGAAATGCTCCCCAACTCACCCTGAAAAGAAAGCACGCGTAGGGGCTCATACATTCTACCCACCGAAAAAAGTTTCAACTTAAAATCTCATCGGGTTTGTGAGCTATGGCCCTACGGGCGGCGTAGGGTAGGGCATACCTGGCGGACAGCTGGACACATTTTTTTGCAAGTCGATCGCAATACCTACTTTATTATTAAAAAATAATAAAAATTGGAAAGTACCTACATTTGAAGTGTAAGTCCATTTCTGCAATTTGTTAAAATATTTTACCTTTCGACATTCAAATTTCGATTAACAAAATCTCATCGACTTGATAAGCAAATAATTTCGGATCAGTCGTCATTCGTCACAGTTTAATCCGCATGAGTAGCCACCGCATAAATCATTTTCAAGGCTCGCCTGTTTTCTCTAATCTTCAATCAAGATGTCTTGAAGATCATCAGCATTTCAGCCGAAAAAGACCGCAATAAAATGTCAAGAACAAAAGGTGTTTATGTCTAATTGAGTGTTATAATGTCGGGTCCAAGACATCTTTCGAAATAGACGTAGGAACCAGATTACAACGGGCGCGCAATGTAAGAAACAAATTAATTTCCCTGCCCAATAATCACCTGATTAAAACGATGCAGTATGCATGTTTGTACCTTTCTTGCACGGTCGTAAACCAAACCGAACATACTTATGACTGGATCATAAATTCCTTCGAAAAAAAGGCCGAACCGGACAACGGACAGACAACATTGCCCCGTAATAATAACATCACGACAAAAAGCGGTAAATTCAAACTGACCGTCGACGCCAACATGGATACGGGGACAAAGACCAGTTTCAAAGTTTTCTTAATGGCCAATCAATGGTTTTAATTGGTTTTTATTGAGTCGAATGAATGTAAATTAGTGCTTGCGGGGATAAATGAAGATAAATATGAATGGCCGAGTTTAAAAAAAAAAAAATGGCGGCCAATCATTGGAGCGGCTCCGTTACAGTTGATTCATTTCTATACACTTCATTTTAGGCCTTGTTCAACAATCATCCGACTTATTAATGCACTCTCGTGTACCAATTAAACCTTAAAAGATTTAATTCTTATTTTTATTATTTTCCGCGAAAAAGTTTAAAGCGAAGTTTCTTTCTTCTGACGCGTTGCATCTCAAACCACGTTTAATTTACGCGAAATAGCCGCGCTGATAAGATCAGATAGAAACGATTTTCATGCTTTTCGGAGTCCGAAACGGATCCCTTCGCCCGTGATGTCGCTTCGACGGATAATTAATGCTAATGCACTCGCGTATACCTTCATAAAACATCGGAAGGACTTTTTTAATTAATAAAACGAATGTTTTCCTAGTCGACCGAAACGAAGGTCTTTGCCAACGCTGTGAATCGCAGCGAGGGTGGGAACATGTTCTAAAGAGAGAGGACAATAATATGATAAATGCGACGCCAATACATTTGTGTAATTATCGTAAATTATTTTACAGAAAGAGATTGTTGATGATTAACTTTTATTTTATGCTTACGAGTTTGACTACCTGGTGTTAATGCAAGTTTACATTGTTTCCATTTTTAGAATAGAAAAATGTACTTTAGTATGTAAAAAAGTTACAATTGTTACAATTGGCTACAATTTCCAGAAATCAGATCTTTTACCTTTTTATCTGTAAGTAGGTACAGTAAATTTCGATTCTATGTTTAATTTTGTGTGTTTGTAAATTCAGTGAAGTTCAATGAATTTGTTTTCAATAACTTTCTTTATTTAATAATTCTGCCAATAGTACAAGCGCAACTTTATTATTTTAATAAAATCCGGGATGGAGTTACAGCCGAGATGCAGCAGAAGTCCTAACACTACTGCCACCCTTTGGTAGGCATGGTAAAATCTGCTCACTTCAGCAATGTTCGATAGTGTTCGGGAAGAATCAATTTTCACATTCTCAGATTGCTCGTAAGGTTTCCCGAACATTCAGCATACACGGCCGAATATTCCGCAAAAGCTCGCGACTCTACACATGCAGTATATAAGCACAGAAAAGTTTCTAAAACAGTTTCTACTACGGTAAAGTGCGACGACGTTCCACGCGGAAGTATTTGTAAAGCGATTTTGACTAGAAATATGTATGCGATCGATCAGTGATCAAGTTGTGTATAAAATCAGAAAAAAAATCCGACTGTTAGTGCTATTATTGAAGGCGAATATTATTATTTTTATCGATTTCAAACGAATTGTGTTTTACTTGAAATTCCGGCGAAGCTGCTCGCAACAATATTGATATGAACGGTGCCATTAGTTTGATAAGGGGTTGGTAGGTTGGCCAATAAAGAGGCCCATCGTACTACTCACGTTTAAAAAATGTAAGATGCTCACGCACAATCCCCAAACCTTGGCGGATCGATTTCTTAAAAATTGGAAACCGATTTGTGAGCACCTCCTTCATCAAAGCTTCCTTCACCTTTGCAGGAAAAAAAATTCACCTTTGCGCGATTTTAAGGCACAGAAGTACTAAAATCTTGCAATATACGTTTTATTGAGGTCCCAATAAAAATTAAATTCACGATCTGTAAAGTGTATTTCCATTCTTTTCTTCGTATTGTATATTTTTTGGTTTTCTTGCATCAATTTGAATTTTTCGTCTATGTTGAAATTTTTGTAATTATATGATCAAATCTTGTATAGAGACAGGCAAGGTTCTGCCAAAATGTAGAAGAAAAAAAGTGGGATTTTTGGAGAAAAAAAAATAGTTGGACTTCCATCAACCATTACAGGTGATACATGAATGGCCAATAGTATCCCACTATGCTGTAGACTGCAAGCGAACCTATTAAATATTTGGCCAAAAAATTTGACAAAAGTTCAATTTTTCTAGGGAAAATAAGCCTTGTAGAAAGTAAATACAAGAATTAGCTTGTATGTAAGATGAGATTGAGATTCACAAAGAAGTTCATATATTCCTCATACGAGCATGTTTCTAAAATAAGTTAATATCAAAATGAAAACTATGTCAAATTTGACATATTCCATATTGGGACCAGTACATTAATTTTAAGGGATTGTGACTAGTTTCAATTGTTTTGTTTTCTGCATCCAAAGACAGACTGAAAAAAAAACAAACAAAGGTTTATCTTGATAGTTTAGTAAAATGTTCATTTTGGAAAATCCTAATTTTCGTCCTTTTTTAAGTTGCTACCACGATATTAAAATACAAAAATTCTTTCAACACAGAAACACATCATTAGACTATATTTTTCAAACCATTACTTTGTGAAGAATTTTTTCGCTCACAAATTCGCAAAAATAATATTGCTGCACTATTTTTGTGTATATTTTGTTGTCAAATTTGATGATCCGAATTCAATGGTTCTACATATGTTAAACAGTTAATGGACTATTTGAAGAAAAATCTCAATGGTAAATCCGTGTGAATGAAATGATTCTTTTATTAGCACCACAAAAGAAATTTATTTCAGGTTTTAATATTCTACTCAACTATAACTATTACCAAAAACGTATAATATCCGCATCTAAAGAGCCTGCTATAAATACCAAAAAAAAGAACATAATGAAGTTATCACCCTAAGACACCAGTTATAAAGACAATAACAATAAATATAGTCCTCAACCTATCTCCGTTTATGTGAATTGGTTTTAAAAACAAGAGCAGTTAACACCTGAAATACGGGAGCAATTTTCTGTGAAAAAGGATACCAAGTCTGTACATTCGGGGGGTAGGTACCGATGTGTGTACATACACTAATCCAACAATTCCTTTGAGAATAGTATCGTTCGGGATCGGTTGAACGAAACGCCATAGCGTTGGTATAGTAGAGTACTATTAAACCGTTGGCACACTGAAAACCGAAATACCATACCTACCCCCAATTCAGCCCCCACCCCCTCTTCTATAAGACTGAAAAACGAATCCAACCCTTTCTCTAACGGATTTCATCTCTGCGGCTATTTATTCAACGTGTTCGGAAGGTATCTGGATCAGGATACCACCGCTTTCGATATAGCGAAAGGGGATTGCGCGGTCGAGATCCCGGAACGAAGGGTCCTTTTCATTGTTCGGCACACACATATATCGTTCTTTTTCCCCGGCGATAGTATTGTGGGTGCTATTGTTTCAACAAACCATAAATACACATTTCGTATATGAAAACATATCAGGAAGCGCACTCTTCTGGAACCCGGGAACCTGAAACCGGTGAGGGTATGCCCTTATCGTCATTGTCGTCGACATCGTCTATAGAATAGCAGTATGTAGAAGGTAGGTAGGTGCCTCTATAGTATATCCAATTCACATCTAGTGATCCAGCGTATCCCACCTACACACAATCTTTTCGTGCCAGTATGGGAAAATTAATGGCTGATTGGAAAAATGGGGTTTTACCTCCCGGATGGTTGGGTCCGGCTCAATTTATGTGCAATTAAAAGGATTTTGTTGTTCTCAGCTTAATCGGGAGTTAGGGGTTGTAATAAAGTTGAAGAAGTGCTTTAGCAAGGTGAAATGTTGGAAAAAATTCGCTCGAGAAAGGTTAATGTTGAATAAATGATGGTTTATATTAGGTAGGTCTAAGTAAATGTTATGCTAAGAGATATTTATGCATTTTAAATCTAGATTACGTCACGTTTCGCTGAAATTAAACAAGCATTGGTAAGCTATAGTCACGCTCGACAGGTTTAAAGCCTTGAAGGAGCGCGGATATCCAAGAAAAAAAAAAATCTTGTTTATTGGATCAGAATTCGTGCAGGATTCTCAATGAAACATCTGTTCTTTCAAATTTGGGTACTTGGCGCTTTTGCAGCGACATAGCTGCAATTTGTATTGATTGTGATTTTGTATTATTTGTGAAATGTTAGATATCTCTGTAGAGTCGTTTAATAAGTTTAACCACGTGCATACGAAGGAATTGAGGGAATTGAAGAATTTTGGGATTTTATCACTAAATTTTACAGTGCAAAATTTTGATCGATTTCTTATATGATTCATCGAATTAATGCACAAAACTTCCAGGGACTTGAGTAAGGAACCTATAAGAAAAACTAGATTTACGATAGATTTGTTAGATTCGTTTGAGCTATAGTCCAGGTCAAATATACCTATCATATCAAATTCATGAATGTGTTTTCTAGAAAAAATTTTGGAAGAACCTAAGAACCTGGTTTATGATATGTTGATATTCTTCATGTTGATCTAGATGCGAATATAACACGAGAAATCCTTAAATTGGTTTTCGAAATTGTGCCAAATAAAATGTTAGCACAACTACATACAATAGCAAAAATATAAAATAATTATTAGTTTATAACGTGAATAAAATAAAAAAATAACTAACAATTTTTTATTTTGACGCGTTAATTGAATTTTAAAACGGAATAAAATTAAATGAACTTTTATAAAAAAGAATTTGTTCTCATTCTCGTCATATCCGAAATCATAAAAATTGGTCACTTCTTTTCAGCATCTACGTATACTATGAAGTGTGCTTAAATTACTTCATTTTATTACAACGAATTATATTATCTTTTATTTCAGTTCATTAATCATAATTAGTAAAATTTCTGTTGTAATGGTTTTTAGATTAAAAAAGCAAACTTTTATTCCCTGAGTTTTGACATCATAACACAGCTTATTCTCTCTCTAATTTTTAGCTCAACGCTAGTATTTTAATCTTTATCGTTCCCACCCCAGGTTCTGTCAACAAATCGAACACCAACAAATTAGTTAGTAGCCAGAGATTTGTTGAATAAAATAATAAAAAAATGTGATTATAATTATTAAAAAATAATAGATATATTTATTAAAACAGACTCATTTGTCACAAATTTCCCTTACTTTATGTTGAGGATAAACTAGCAAAAAATAAATATATTATATTATCTACAGAAAAGTTTTTTCTAAATTTTTCAACATAGATAATTTTTTTAACCAAAATTGTTATCTTTCACAGCTTATATCTTGATTAATAGTAATGCCACATAAAAAAAGTATATAATAAAAGTTATAGAGAATTTCATTATCTAGAAATTTTATCTAATCAAAATTTTTGTGAGAGTCACGGTTACAGACATATCTTAGAAAAACTGATTGCATTTTTCTTTTCACTATGGCGGCCGCAAAGAAAAACTTGGTCGTATACTAACCAAAGATCCCCATTAAAAACTGCTGCATACCCAAAATACGCGGTTGGTCTATTTTCGGAACATATGACAAGACGACTGATAAAAAAAGCTTAAATCAAAATTGATGTTGTCAAACCAAATTTCGAGAAAGTTAGAAAAAAAAATATTTTAGCTAAATTAGAACAATTCACTGTAGCTTATTGATTCTACAATAATTAAAAGCTTGAAATATGCATATATAATATAATATATATTTCTTACAACAACAAAATATGATAGTGGAAATTGAATTACGATTTGAAATTAGAATTTTTACTTTTAAATTAGTTTTGTGCCTTTAAAAGTTATACTAATTACTATATTATGAAGCTAATATTTCTGTATATTTTAATGATAAAGGATATCTACTAAATTTACTTAAAATAAATAAATATTTGAATTGGTGACTATCTCTTTCCATCTTATATTATAATTAATTTATGTAGGTTAGATTATTTAGTTTAATTTACAATATTGATAATGGACGCGTTCCTTTTGTAGTTTAGAGTTTAGGCTGACAGTCGGCACATCTTCATTATTATCTGCTTTCGATAAATATGCGAGAAAAACACAAATTACGTGAATTAAGGCCTTTAGTCACCCCCCCCCCCCCCCCCCCGTCATACTTTCCTGCGCACGGGCCTGCAGTTACATAATTTTTTTAGAGATCAGACGGGAAAAAATTATTGCCTTTACAACTATGGTGTAGTGTTTCTATTCATTTTTGGCAAATTATGTTCTTAATTAAATTCTTAATTAAATTCATACTTAAATTAGGAAAATTCTTTTTAAAACTAATTTAAAACTATCTTAAATCTTAAATATATAATACAATGGTTGCACTTGTAATTTCGATGGGGTAATTACCTTTTGTTTTTTAAATTCTTGGCTCAACGAATCTAATAAATTTAAGAACTTTTGAGATGAAGTGGTGTTAATTATATTTATATTTATGTGTACAACCAAGATATGAGGCATGTTTTGCAAATAACACTAAATATAAAAAAACAACTTTTCTAAATTTTTTATTTATTTTAATTTAATTTTCAATGTAACGTGGGTTTCATGATTAGTTACCATAGACTGCAGTAGTTGGTTGTAAAGTTAAACAAATTTTTACTTTTATCTTACAATGACGTATGAAAAACATTTTTAAACTACAAAAATTTTTCATACGTAGAACTCATTCAATTTATTTAATAAAAAATTTATCTGAATATCTCAGTGCGTTTGTAAGTTATGAGCGGACAAATACGATAACGGCGAAGATATCTAATGCTTAATTTTATATAAATATATTGTTGAAATAATTTTCGAGCTATTATTATAAGCTTACTTTTTTTAAATAATTTATATTAGGTAAAATTGAATACCATAAGTGTTTTAGTCCATAATTGTCTAATTTTCCTATAACATAAACTACACATTTTCGTACATTTACCTTTGTTATTAAAGAAAAACATAATTGCCTCCCATAATAATGATAAACAATTTCTTCTCGCGGAATCCATAACATTAATTGGAAAAATTTAGTAAATTGTGCAAAAAAAATATTGCCTATATAGGTATTATCTATTGGTTTTTACAGTAAATTTAATTACATGTTATGTTATTTCTATTAAAATATAATTTTAATAATTAAGTTGTTAAAAACGAGTCCAGTTCCAAGTAAACTTTCATCACTTGATAGCAATTATGTTTAAAATGTAGGTAGGTAGGTATATACTATTTGAGTGGAATCGCCGATATCAATTCATCATGAATTATAAAGTTTAACGATATTGCAAATAAGAATTACTGCCCTTTTTCACCTTGAATATCGGAAATCAAATCAATTTCCACTTTAGTGAAACTTAAAACTCACTTATGGTTACGTATAGATATACAGCATAAATTCACATATGGGTAAAATCGTATAATAATTCCAGCAATATCAAACCTTTTCTCGTGATATATCGGCCCATTAAATTGATATGTTACCATTTTAAGAACCCAACTATGTTGTTTATAATGATATTTTAATCTTTCGAATGGAAAGAAGTTAAGAAAACATGAAAAGAGAGTAAGAAAAAAAAGGTTTAGATAATATTTCGTGTCTACCATTTTCCTGCCTGACTTCCACCGAACGTGAAATAAACCAATGAAATCTACCTCGTAATTTTCACATGGCTCTCTCGTACCTGTACACAGGTAAAGTTCGTCACAGTCGTAATGTGAATAGGACCGCGCCATATGTAACCGAGCGCTCTTAGGATGGAAGAACCTGCTGTGGATTAGTAATATATATACGTGATACATGCAACCTGCCTGTATTTTAATTCAAGGTAGGAAGGAAAATTTATTAACGAAAAAAGGCGGTGTATTACTTCAAGATGAAGACCTTAACATGTATCAGGTTGGCCGCTTCTAATTTATAATTTGTACTGCATCGGCACAGCGGAACGCTTGCTGTGTGAATAATTAAAACATAAATAAGATCGACGGTCGTATTAAAATATTGGAATTCCTAAAAAGTACACTCGATTCGTAGATTTTTTTTCCTCCATGCGATATGAAGACTATACGTATTTTTTTCGGGACAACATCCCTATATAAATATCTACGTACACATATTGCAAAAGATAAAGCTTTAGAGTGGGTGGTTTTTTTTTCACTTTCGAAGCTGATCATATTTTGAAGATTTCCTTATCTAAATCTTCTAAAAGGATACACCTTATAAGCCCTGACGAGGATTGCCACGTTTTGATAAAGATTTATCCCAGTGTTATTGCCATTGCCTAGTTCACCCCAACTGCGAATGACTCACGATGAATTTATTTGAAGATTATGTAAATGGATGTGATTACTTTTTTGGAAGGCTCCCATATAGTTTAAGTTAAGGACGAATTACTTATGGCTGAAATGAAAAAATAAAGAAGAACAATTTCCATACCATTTCCATTTGAAATCGGATTTTTGTAACGTTCTACATGATGCTTTTTGATGACACGTTATGAAAAGTGGTCAAGAATTATTCGAACATCTGTTAAATATTTTAATTCAATTTTGAATATAAGTATGTAATGTCTATTTAGCATGCATTAGGAAGGTCTGCCAAACCTTCTGTCAAAAGACTTTAATGTAGCCATACTTCTTCACTTTTAACTCCGGATAAGATATTCTAGAGATATTTTAGATTCGAAAGATTAAATATTGCATAGACCACCTAAGAAATATCGGATCCCATAGCTAGAAAAGATTTGAACCCACGACCTCAAGATTTATAGACTATTACGCTTATAGCCACTTCGCTCCGAGGTGACAAAATAAGACTTCTATATGTCACACACTTTTTAGGAATGTAAGTATAGGGAGGGAGTCACTACGGTTTTCAAAACGAAAACTTCAAGTCCTAGCATACATAAAATTTTGTCAAGGTATTCAGAGGGTTGGGTCACAAACAAACCCACTCCAAAAGCAGGATCCCTAATATGGTACAGAGACGGATCTAAAACGTATCAAGGTGTAGGATCAGGAGTTTATGGAGTGCTCCCAAATGTCAAATTCTACTGTAGCATGCACATGACATACACGGTTTTTCAGGCGGAGACTCATGCTATTGAAGTACGCATTAAAGAAAATGTCAGACGAGGCTACAAAACTCAAAACCATGACTTAATGGCTAGGAAATCTAACCTCATTGGACCATATCCATTCTGTGGGATACCATTAAGCGCAGAATGAACATCTGTATGTGACAAAAATCGCAAAGTGCCATTCACTGGTACTTGGCACCAGTCAAAAGGCACTCAAATTTTCTGCTAAAAACTCACATACACCACCTATGGTAAACTGAACAGTATTATATTCACAAAACATTATTTTCTTTTTAAATTTTAACACAACACCACGAAACAAATGAATTAAACAACGAGTCGGTCAAGATAATTCATATCATAGAAAACTAATTGCAAAACTACATGCAAAATGTGTAATTTTATACACAATGATCAATTTTACACAAAGTGGAAAATTTCGTGTTTTGTAGCAATATTACTAAGGCCCGATCCTACGATCGTCAGTAACGTTCTAACTGGAACTTTAACTGACAGATGTTTATACGAAACTTACAGTCAAAGTTATGGTTAAATTTTAACTGAAGGTCGTAATAACGGCCCTAAGTAAAAATAGAAAGTTTTAAACGCCATAGCTTTGCCCCTCTCTATTAAATATTGTATGCGCTCCTTTGATTATGTGTAATTATCGAAAACCATAAAATTACGCTTTTCGTTTTTGGTGAACCAATAAATCGGTCCTTTATTTCAGTATTGAGATCTGCCAATATATGGCTGTTATTAGAGTACGCTAAAACATCGGGCTTTAACCATTTTTTTGTTGTAATTACAACCATTCTAAGAGGTACCAAAGCAACCGATAATGTTGTTTAGGAACTACTTACCGTAAAATCTCACGTTCCAATGAAATTGAAATTTTGAAAGTATTTTGTGGGAGGCAGCGGTAGTGGTTCCTAAAATTTATCTAGGTAATCAAGGTACGCCCAGACTTTTGGTTGATGTAGGTCGATTTTTTTGAATTAGTGAAGGTAATTAAAATCATATTGAGGTCCTACTTATGGTCCACGTCTTACTATGTTAATTTTTTTAGGTATTAAGAAAATTAAAATTCATTAAATCCACGGAAAACCTGGGTGTATACCTTTCAAATTGACTGAATATCTTAAGACGGCAGATTAGTGCAAAAAAAAAGTCCGTTCCATTTAGAAATTTCCAAGCAGCAATTTTCTTCATTGTCTTGTGCTCATTCAATTTAATTAAACACTTTTCTAATTAAATCCCTCGCTAAAGCAGACCGAATAATCATCTTATACATATGCATGGCTACCAAATGACATTATTGTTAATGAAATTTCCTAAACTGGTATTTAGCACCATGAATAGATTATGATTTCGGCTCAGAACAATTCGGTACCGCAAAACCGAATTTCTTTCGATTCGACAAAGAATTTTGCACCATAAACGCCAGGCATCCATTGAAAAATTATTTCAAGGGATTTCGCATATCCTCTGAATCCTTTTGTGAACAAATAACCCCAGAAAAAAAATACACTACCGGGACGATAATGCTGGTATTGGTGTAGGGTGTGTTTCGCAAAAATCTCCATATCTAGATATTTTTGGGTATGTGCGCGACTCTACATAAGTCTCCTTAATGTTGGTGTAGCTTCATTCAAAAAGGAATTCGAAATCGAGAAGTTTTTGTTGTAGAGGCAGTTACCATTTATGGGGTGCCATTAAAAATAACAAGAGAAAAGTTTCGCCCTTTTATTGCTCCTTTTCTGGTCGGGTTTAATTTAAATCCTTTTCTTTTAAGATTGTTTCGCAACGCTGAAAGAAAAGTCGTTCGATGATAAAAAAAAAGGTGTTGAAAACTTTAATATCTTATCCTGAAAGAATTTTCGGAGCTTGCTAGTTCTTATTGCCAGTTCCAGGCTATTAATCAAAATGGTAATGAAAAGGCCAGACAAAATCAATTTGTAATTGATTTAATGATTTAGTCACTTCATAAAAACGTTTTGTTTAGAGTGCCACTGAACTTTAACCGCCGTCGTCGTTCTCGGTTACTTTTACGACTAAATGATTAGCGTACTTGAGCTGATTTCAATCCGTTCGACTTCTGTTTATGGCTAGGTTAACTCCCATGCGAATAATCCCGACATGTAGCTGGGTGTTCTCAGCGTCTTATTTTTAGTGGTCGTAAATTTCGTAACGACCACCGAAACGTTTAAGCGACCATATAAGTGGAATTGTCGAGATTCTGGAAGAGTAAAGAAAAAGTATTTGAGTTTTCTTCCCGGCCCCTGGATCACCGTGGAGCAGTTCTGTCTGATATTCGGAGGGGTGCAATAATAATAAACTGAGATTACTATGGCATACTTTGGTGCTCTTAGTACTATGATTATGACCGTTTATGTTCATGGCGATTATTTTGGCAACCTGGGACAACAATCCATTTGTTTCTACGGACATGAG
Source organism: Beris chalybata (assembly GCA_949128065.1). Classification (NCBI taxonomy): domain Eukaryota; kingdom Metazoa; phylum Arthropoda; class Insecta; order Diptera; family Stratiomyidae; genus Beris; species Beris chalybata. The sequence goes on from OX421894.1 coordinate 140,712,768, forward strand.
TAATTTTCTAGGGCTGTATTTTACCCACTCTAATGACTTGATTAAGTCCACGTGCAATGCAGTTTGTGCGTTTCTAATCTCGAATTTGCAGTTTTAAGTTTTGCTCCGTTTACACAGTGATAGTTTTTACGATAGTTAATGTCATGATAATTACTATCAACACAACTCTCATCATGTAAACTTCTCGATAGTTACTGTCACGCTATCATGATATCACCTATCGCACTATCACGTTTGACGAGATAGTTGATAGCACTATCGCGATAATTTTTATTTTGACATTTACAAAAAAAATATTTATCACATCCCGTCACGCAATATTTTTTTAAATGAAAGTATTTTAACTTGAACTTGTAAAATTTAAAAAAAAATAAAGTTGGAAAGAAAGTTCTCATTGGAGCTCCGTTTATTATAGAAACGTAAATGTCATTGAAAATTTACATAAGTAGTAATTAAAACTCGTGCAATGAGCTTCGTTCAATTATGTGAAATTATTTTAAATAGCTTCACCAGTGACTCTAGCTGCAACCAGTTCTACTTGAAACATTTTTAATGATACCGCAACGATTGACATCATAAACAGTGTAACTATTGCTTAATTTCACTGTCACACTATCGAGCCGTGTATACAGCAAACTCTCGCACTATCCACTATCACACTATCGTGCTATGCTCTCGCGAAAGTACTATCGTTAAAAACTATCAACGTGAAAACGGAGCTTCAGAGTGGTAAACATTTTTTACTGTGTAGATAAATTGAAATGGATTTTGTAGCAAGGTAGGTATGGACGGTAGGACGAGGTAGGACGTGTTTTTTTAGGAATGACTTATGCTGTTGCTTATGTTAAAACTTGGTTTGTTCATGTAGAAAGCAATTTAAAAATCTTCATAGATCAAAGGAGACAGAGCAGAAAAAAAAATTTTCGAAGAAAAGCGAACCACCTACGAGCCTTTTACACATACTATTTTAAAATTTTCTAAAATCTTGATCTAGGACACATAAACGAGGTGCTTAGAAAAAGGTTTCGAGACCATTTTCCGAATTTTGATATTCAATTTCTAAAGGGTAGTATGTGATTTCACGAATTTTGAGATATTTCTTAGTTGTGATGGCTTATTAAATTAATTTGAACTTCTGTAGGCTATCTAAATAATAGCTCAAAAAAAATTTCAGAATTTTTCGGTATTAAACACTAAAGCGGGTGTAAGGAAGCTGAAAACGTTTTCACAAATTCCGCTACATGTGTAGGTATGTGTAGTTAGATATCAAAATGTGTGACTTTTTATACAATTGTCTAAAAACTATTGTAACCTCTTAGAGTGATACAAAAGGATTGTATTTATTGTTATTAGATTTTTCGTGGTAAGCTACCACAGAAGCTATTATGATTAGGAGTTAGTTATTCTGAATAACTAACTCCTAATCATAATAGCTTCTGTGGTAGCTTACCACGAAAAATCTAATAACAACAAATATTGGTTTAAAAAATAAGTTGCGGCGGACGGGATTTGTTTCTTCGTAGATCAGATCCAAGGTTACAACCATTGTAAATTTCACAGCCATGAAGCGCTGACCATATCCAGGGTTACAACCAGAGAATAGCCGAAATCAAGAGAAAAAAAGCTTCTCAAAATACACGCCTTTAGCCTAAGGTAGAGGACGCCTTTCTTGACCATTAAATTCTTCTCGGTAATAAATTTGGAATGGGATGTGGCTATATAGAATTTACCTCAGCGATCCCACCAGCTGTCAAGGTGTTTCGGTTAGTAGGCAAGAATACACCTTCTGAAGAGTCTATGCCCTCCGATGACGAAACAGCTCCTTCGGACCTAGTCCAACACAATCTTATGATGAACTGGCTTCTCCAGTGAAGTTTCTTTCCAAATTTGTCATATCCTCAGGGATAGCGGTTAGTCCACAGTCGGGGACTCCGTGTTGGAGTTTCACTCCACTGACACCGGAAAGAATAACTAACTCCCAATCGATTGTATTTACTTTCACGAATTCCGTCTTATCTCATAGGTCAAATTAGATATTGAATGAATTTTTTACTGTCCACCAAATTTTTTATATAATCGTCAAAAACGAAATACGTTATTTTATTTTAGGGAGTAATGAAATTGTTCTGTTTTCACGAATTTCGTCATATCTAATAGGCCTAATAAGATATTGCAAAGGGTTTTCCTTCCACTTTTTAACAAATTTAATTGAAGTTGACATGCAAATGTCGACCCCCAGACTACGACTCAAGAATTTTTAGAACTTCTCGATATTCTAAACCATAGCGGGTGTAAGGAGGCAGAGACGTTTTCACGAATTCATTCTTCTTATGTATGTATAATAGATATCAAGTTGAATTTTACTTCCACTGACATTTTATACAATTGTCTAAAAAGTATATTCAAGATTTTCAACCTAAAAGGGGGTAAATAATGGAACTGCATTTATTCCCACGAATTCTGTCATATCTCTTAGGTCAAATGAGATATTGAATTAAGTTTTATTTTCACCGGTTTTTCATATAATCGCCAAAAGAAAGTTCGTTATTTTATTTTAGGGCGTAATAAGATTGTTCTGTTTTCTCACGAATTTCGCCATATCTTATAGACCTAAAGAGATATTACATAGGTTCACAATCCACATTTAATAAATTTGACTGAAAATTAATTTCTGAACTTCCGAACTGCCTTAAAGAACGCCTTAAGGAATTATGACTGTGTTTCTAGTCCAATTGGCTATCGTTTTTACTTTGGCTATTAGTTAGTATGGCCTAAGCGGTAATCAGTAGCGTCGCACTCCTGTTTCAACTCGATTTTAACTGCTTCTTTTACTGTGTCCTGAATAATAATAAAATTGCGCCCAGATATAAGGTAGTTTTTCTTAAATAAAATGTCTATTGGTAAATATTTGAAACTGTCTTAAGTATGCCAAGGCGTGGTTAATGGCTTACTAAGCGATTATTCAATAAATTTCTAGGCGCAAAAAAAATATATTCGCGAAATAATTTCACCCTCATATTTCCAAAAAAAAAATCATAAATTTCAATTTTGCGAATTAAAATCAAAACGAAATTAGAATAAATTTCGTGAACGGACGGACGGCGAAACCATTAAAGCGAACGCCATTTCTCGCTGAACGGATCGGCCATATCTTGGGTTAAATTAAATAAAAATAATTTTGATGGTCGATTTTCCGTACTATAGACGGCCTCCATAGTGCGATATTCATTTCACTTTCCGCTCGTTTCACTGCCCCCGGTTTTTTTTTTCTTCTCACACTAGAATCCGGTATTCGTTATCCTGTTTCGGGAACCCCCCACTGGTTTCACAGCTTCCGTCTTTCGCTTTACTCAGGGTTGTTTATTTTTCCACTCTTCCCTAAATCTTCGGGAATTGTTTGTTACGTCTTGTTGTTGTTGTTGTTGGGTTTTTTTCATCCCTCGACCGGGTATTGTCTTTCCGTTTTGCTGGTGGAATGGCGTAAGGATTCGTGGCAGCATCCTTTCACGATTTTGCAAGATATCATCCACCCCTGGGTTCAGGGAATTGGAACGCTTTTAGATGTGTGTGTAGAGACGGAAAGTTACTTTCTTAGAGGAAATTGCTGACATAAATCTTCGGGATGAACTTTCAGTCGTTTCACCCTACTGCAGTACACAGCCACGTTTTAATGGAAGATTTTTGTGTACGCTATCAATAAATTAAGAAGGAGGAAAATATAATGGCATGTCATTCAGTGGATAATTATCGGTCGTTGCGATTCTGTTTATCTCGAGTAGTTTAAGGGATGGTTTGTGCTATTTTTGAAAATTTATCTCCTCTATTCTGAAATGAACATCTTAATTAATTCACCGAAGAAAAAACAATAAAGTTGTTGCATTTTAAATCATAGAGTCGACCGCTGTATTATCATTGTTTTAATTTCAGATACACGAACACGGGCTATAATCGAGCTACTGAAGATGGTGCGATTAACTCCAGAAAACGTCTTCTGCGCATTCTTTTAAAATTTCTGGTTTTTAATCTAAAAAGAATTTATCTTGAGTTATAACGACGAATCTCATGAGTTATTGCCTTGATATGAAGTTTTTCGCGAATCTCACTGAAACGCGAAAGTTAAAAAGCCACACCAGTCGTCGTCGGAAGGTGGTTCTTATAATAACCTAAGCGAATGGCTTTTATAAACGCTGAAGGTAGTTTTATTGGTCTGGCCGCATCATTTGAATAACTTAAGTGGACGTCATGCGAAAATTGGATAGGAAATCGCCGAGGGACATCACTAACCCGGGAATATTGTTGATACCTTTATTTCTGAATTCGCGTTGCTTCCTACCTTCATTATAGCAACCAAAAAAAAAGCACCTTGGTTTCACGGTTTCGTTTTTTTTTTAATTTTTTCCACCGCCATAATCATGGTATCCAGTCACCGCGCAAAATAATGGCGCCCCCTCGATTATGAATTCAAATTGTTCTTCCTATTCGACATGGTCGTAAATTAGCACAAAATGGGCAATTTTAGCAATTTTATTTCGTCTCTTCTTACACCGTCAGAGCTTTCTTCTAGCCAATTACTATAATAGCGGGAATGAATGATATTTAGTGCAAATTGTACGATTTAATTTTAAATGTTTCTTATTAAGAAGTTAGTGTTTAATTTATATGTGCATAATTTTTGTTTCTTATTTTTTTTGTTATTTAAAGTTTTTATGAATAAATAAGACATTGAAATCTGAATATGAATGGTTCGAATCAGTGATAACGAAACAAATTTGAATGAAAGTTGTAATACTATTTGCATGGTTTTTGACAAATATTATGGACATAAGTTTAATTGTTTATGATACGAAATTAGTTTACATAAATTTGAAAATAGTTGTAGAAATTGAAAGTTCTTTATTATTTTATGGAAATTTTATTATTTTTTAATATATTATATTCGTATGTTTTTAAGAGTTTTACTTTCAGCCTTATTGAACACCATCATATGAAGTCACCACCTGGCTATTGAAATTGAAGGGACGAACATTTAAGAATCCTACGCTGGATGGACAACTTTGAAAATTGTTGTGGACTAGGTTTAAGGGGGCAGTATGTCGGTTACATCCCCCTATGGTCTGCAAACCGCAAATTAGATACCACAATGAGTCCATGATACGAAAGTGGTGAACTGGTCATTGTCCAGTCAACCCAGAGTGTAGAGGGCCAGTGATTCAAAATTTAAAGTCTTTTCCGACTGAATCATGAATCGAGAAAAAAAAATATAAGACTCCATTTAGCCGACACTGTGGAAATGGATGAAATGTGCCACATTTGATTCAATTTAAACAAGAAAAGTTCAGTTCACTCTAATAAACATACTATTCAAATTTTAATGTCAATTTGAAGATTCTAGAAATCGCTTATTTACTGTAATTAATTCTTAATAATAAATATATGAGAGATTTGAATTTGAAGGAAAAATTTTCCTAATCTCGTTGACTGGTTTATGGACGGTTCGCTGAATAATCATTCACTCGGACTTCGCATCCTAACTTTTCTTGCGTTTCGCAAAAATCGAAATCTTTTTTTTTCATTTTTTTTTTAGTTTCTATAACTCTTCATTTGGAATTGACCTGTTTCCACTACTGTAACTATTTGTACAAAGAACCCATTTTAGCTTTCGCTAGTTGCCTCGAAAACTTCTAGAAGTCCTACTCCGTCGGTTAAGCTAGAAGTACACTGTATGCCATGCTGTCAATTATTTGACTAAGCGAATTTGAATAAAAAAACAGTACAATGTTTTCATCAAAATAAATCATTAAAATAATTTGTCAAAAATAAAAAAATTGACGTTTACACTATATGACAACATTTGCCATAGAAAACAGAAAAATATTTCACAGTGTGTCATACAGCGTAATACTAGCTTTATTTTGTTCCCTCTATTTTCCATTTTCATCCATCGGTTCAATGATCGCGACTAATCGGATTTTTCGATATTAAACTCCAGGAGATGTAAAGTTGGTTTTCATTAATTCCGACATATCTCTTAGGTGTGATGAGATATCGAATTCGGCTGTACTTCTATGGGTTTCAAATCTAATCGCCTAAAAATAAATTCCAGGATCTTACGATATTTATCCCTATCGGATGTTTCTCAATATTTCGGGTTCCGTTTCAAACCCACTTGATAGCTTTTGTAATTGAATACCTCATCGCAATAACTGCGTTATAAAGAAAAAAGACTTCATTAATTTGGTGGTATTTTTCCAAAATGAATTTGATCATATGTCCGAATTTTTTTCTTCTTCAGGAACGCCTTCTGCTGTAAAGTTGAAACTTCAAATGTCTCCCGAATTGAATAATAATAATAGATTAATAGAAAATATAAACGAGGCTCCAGTTAAAATATAAATTTCTAAATAATTTTTGGTTGGTATCATAGAGATATAAATACTGGAGACGACAAGTCGCCGTTTTTGTATGAAGCATTTGGAAGCAAAATTGAACGTTTTTTTATGGAACGTTTGATGATAGGTGGCAGTGAAATGGAAATAGTAGTTGTCATCTCCAGTACATATACATATCTCTATGGTAGGGATGTAGAGGAGTGAGAGAGTGAGGCTGACGTAAATCAATATTCTAGAATTCAAATTATTAAGGTAAGGTGCGGATTTTACGGCTATCATTTTCTTTCATCTTAGGAACAGATCTGGATTTTTTCAAATTTAACCACTGAGATAGTGTTAGGGGATTGTATATATTTTCACGAATTTTGCTATATGTCTTAGGTCTGGCTAAATATCAAATTAAGTTGTACTACAAAACACAGGCTACAAAAGGATTGTACACGTTTCCATAAATTTAGTCACATCTTTTTGGTCTCATAAGGTATCGATCGAACCATTTCAAGATTTTTTTGATATTTTCCTCGGGTTTTCTATTATTCGCCTAAAAATTTATTTCAAGATATATGAATGTTTAACCACTAAAGAATTGAATTCGTTCCTAAAGCTTTTGGCTATATCTTAGTTTTCCTGAGACATCAAATTCGTTTTTTCATTTTCAAGCTGATTTTTCAATTTTTCAAAAATGAAGTCATTTAAGCCTCGTTTTCACGGTGATAGTTTTTGTGATAGTTGCTGTCATGATTATTACTATCGACATAACTATCACCATGTAAACTTCTCGATAGTTACTTTCGCGCTGTCATGATAGAACTATCGCACTAACAAGCTTGATAGAGCTATCGCGATAATTTTATATTGACATTGACATTTGACACTAAAAAAATAATTTCAAAACATAAAAATATTTAATAATAGTTTCGATCTTGTAAATACGTGTTGCTAATTTAAAAAAAATATAATTTTAATTTTATGTGTACGTGATTTTGTGTGTACGTGATTTTGTGTGTACGTGATTTTGTGTGTTCGTGATAGACAAGTGACATGTGTAATTTCACTATCGTACATCGCGCCATGTAAACAGCAGACTGTCACACTATCTCACTATCACACTATCGTGCTATACTTTCGCGAAAGTCCTATCGTACAAAACTATCGCCGGGAAAACGGGGCTTAAGTTTGATTAGCCAGTAACTTATGTTTTATTTCTATGATTTTTTTTATTTAACACTTTGCGTGCCACACTTTTTGTCAAAAACCAATTTTTCCAAATTCGAACGGTTTTGAAGAAGCTTCAAAAGCTGCTGGTTCTTGATTCTAAATTTGTCATGCATGATTGAAGACACTTCTTGGATCTTCAAGACTACTGCTTTTTGGCTCGGGTTTTTTTTATTAGGATTTACTACTGAAAAATAATTTCCTAAGCAAAATAAATTTTCCAACTACGTTCTGCACAGCTACCCACACCCTGCAGAATCCATACACTCTACGTACGAGTAGAAACCAATTTCATACCCTGTCTGATCTCAATATAGGCTTCTTGCAAATAAATACTAACGACAACCCACAATTTTCTTTTCCTTTAAATATACGAGCATTGAAATTTATCTGAAAATTTACATCGTCTTGCTGCTCACATGAGAATCTTCTAAGAAAATTATATTTTCTGTTTCACAGTTCCAACCACATAAGTTCGGTTCTATGGCCCGGGAATATCCTTTAGGCACACTTTTCCTCGACATACTTGGGGAGGTATATGCTCCAATGGCTGCGAATTATAGCTACTCGACCCATTTTTGGGTTGGCTTTTCCTCCAAAGAATGGGAGCAAAATCAAGAAACCTTGGGGGGAACCGAAAATTTATCTGTTAAATATTCAAAAGGATTACTCTACCGAGCCATAACAATAAAAGTGAAAAATTTTCCCAGGGATCCAACGTTCCCGAATACTTTGGATCTTTTTTTTTTTCTCCGGTGGGTAGGTCTATAGATACCCACGAATCGTTCTACTCATATTATAGCTCAAGTTTGGGGAAAAATTAAACGCGTAATAAATTTATGAAATTAATCAGAAAGACTCTTGGGTCCAAAGAAAAAGCAAACTTTTCACGGGAAAATACACGGGAAAAATTTTACGGCTAGCAGAAAAACCATTTACTTGATGTGTATGCAATTATTGACGATATATGTGTATACCATGAGCGCCATAGCAAAATGATATTGTATTTGTTTTGCTCCGGAGTCCGGGATAGAGAACGTAAGCAATTTAGAAAATGGCATCATTTAAGGATTAAGTCCGGAGAAAGCCTGTGAATTATGAAACTGCAAATCTGCTTTAATTCGAGGTGGGCTTAACGAACCCAACGAGCATAGAACTGGTGCTGGTGTATGGTGGTACGGAGAATCAAAACGGATAAATACAAGTGCCATACGTACACACTACGATAATATCTTTCAGGGGATCATATGAATGAAATAACGATAGATCCTTTTTTGGAATTGAGGTTAGATAAAACCGGAAAATGTGTATGGAATGGAGTGTTTCGATAAATTGGTGACACTTGAAGCTATGAAGGAATGAAGTAATTGGAATATATGCTGATTTTTGCATAGATCCACAGTACAAACCCGATATAAGTATGTTCGATAATCTGGCATGCACTATAATCCGCCATTTTTCCGCCTAGTTGAAATTAACATAAAAGCCACCCAACATATACGTTGCTTCCCATTTCAATAATATTATTTTTCCAGGGTGTTAGGCGTTAATACATATATTTCTGTCCTTAGAGGGAATTAATTAATAATAATAAGACTTAGGTATATATAATTTTTCTCTCTACTTTCGCCCCAACAATTGGGCCTGCTTCTAGCTCCTGCAAAAAAATTGAAACAGTCCTTGGGACATAAAAGTTAATTTTCTTGAAAAATGTTAACCCTTACTCACCTCAAAATTTTATATTTAGCACACTCTACTTATGAACATATATCCACTAAACTTAATTTTATTTTTCTAGTCTAATTGGTTCGGAAGATACTGTAGATACATCTTATACCCCACACCCACACACCCACCCACATACTACCTTCCCTTTAAAAATACAATTTTTTACATTTGTTTAATGAAAATATATGTAGGTACCTAAAATCAAGCACCAAGTTTCAACCGTCTAACATAAGCTGTTCAGGAAATATGGATTGCATGAATTTTTTCATGTCTCGATCCATCGGTTGCATTGTTTTCTTCCACTCTATTCCCACACCCCTCGCTCATATCAAAATTTTCTTGCAAATTGTGTAAATAGTTCCGCGATTACTTAAAGGGGTCCATACTACTCATCAACATTTTTCTAATTTAATATCTCAACGGAAGCTGCTTTACTATCGCAAATAAGAGCCATTCTTCATATTATTTTTTTGTTCTAGTCGCTTTGAAAAAGGGTCCAAAAATTTTAAATTGTTAATGGGCGTACTTCTTCTTACTTTCTTTTTTAAATAATTTTTTTTTACCATAAATGCAGTATTTATTTTGCATCACAGACCTGTAGAAACAAAGGTCACAAGGTTGTAAGGTGCCAAAGTTGTATACAACAATTTTCTGCAAAATAGTCAAACTACGCTTCATAAGAAAAGGTTAATTAGTTAGTTGTATCCAGCAATGCACTGTTTTGCAAGCTGTTGTGGTAAACGACACTTAATCCGGCTACATACTTCCCCTGCTTTTCTTGTTTTTCACATTTCACGAGGTTCTCCTCTTATTACAAGAAACACATGCACCTTGCGAGAACACGAGAAAGAATTGTATACACAATTCGCAAGTTTCGCGTTCTCGTGGTTTCTCTCCATTTCGTGAAGATCATTTATTTTCAATTTCTGAACTCCTGCAAGTCTAAGCATTTGACATTAACCACGAAAAACCAAAAACTCACGAGAAAGTCTCGCGTATTTTTCGTTACTTTCTCGTCAAGCAAAACCATTTGATGTCATGAAAAAACCGCCTTCAGCAGAGAAAACGCACGAATCGCGAACAACGAAACGTGAGCAACTCATGAGCAACCTCTACAGACTATTCACGAGAAAGATGCGAAATAGGCGAAACGCGATAAGTCTGTAGCTGGATTTACAGCTTCCATAGATTGAAATTACGTAGAAAAAAAATCAACCGTTCAAGAAAAATATAATCTTTCCATCCATAAGCTAAAAATACAGACATTACGCTACTGTATCAAAGGCTTACCTCATAAGTCCAGGTTGGTATCTATACAAAACAAAATTTTGTGTACCAAAAAAAATTCCATCCTAACCTCATTTTGATGTATCTTGTAGGGATTTTCAAATTCCTGTTGATTTTCTTTTTCGTTGATATCTTAATTATGCAAGTTTAAATTTCAAAAATTTGAAAATCATCTCTTTAGCTTTGTAGGTGCCATCTATAAATAAACACCGTCAACAGAAGCTGGGCTTAACACCACTTAACACAATTCTTATATTTGTAATGCTTCCAAATAGAGTGCGCTTTTCTAAAATAAATATTTTTTTTTAATTTAATGGCTTAAATACAAGCAAAGTAACAAAATTTGAATAATGTGGGATGATAGAAATTTCCATTTAAGTTCCCTTATATAATAAAAAACATAAGCCAACATACGGAGCAGACAAATTTACACGACTTCTTCTAGAGTACAACAGATGTCACTTAACAAAAACTTTTAGAACACACATTCTGTTCCTAAACCACTTGTATATTCTACAGGGTGTCGTAAAAGATTTAATTCTGAAACATTTAAAAAAATAAAAAATTTAATGCACAAACGAGCTACCAAGCTATCTTTTTAGATTGGGTATAATAAAAATTCATAGAAAACGCAAAACAAACATGTCCCCAATGTGTTTTGTTTGTGTTGAGAGGCACACGTTGTTAGAAAAGATCCTGTGAGAGCTCATGCGGGATTCTGTATCTCGTTCCGAACGATGAATGGATTTAATGGCGGCTCCTTGTAAGGACATAAACAATTTTATTGTGTTGCTATTTTATTTTATTTTCAGAGATTAAATTGTTCAGTAATGTTTTGCAGATGTTAGCTCATGTTCGACATGAGATGGGTCTTTAGTGGTAATTAGCATGTTAGTTGTTGTCTGATTTAAAGTGGGCTAGTTTCATTTTGAAGGAGTTAGGTGTGTTGTTTTGTGAGTATAGTCCTTGGCATTCGCATTTCGCTTTTCTTTTTTTTATTATTTTTAAGTAATAGGAACCCATCTTAAGTCCTACGTGTGAGGTAGAAATGAAAAGCTTTTAATTTTTAAACATGGAAAGGACCAATAATGAAAAGTTGAATCTGGTACATTCCATCAAGAATCGCCAAAAATGACAAAATTTGTGATCTACCATCACCGGTTCTTTTGAAAATTTATGTACTCGAAAAATTAGTGAAAAAAAAAAAATTATTTCAATTTTTTGTTTCTATCTATTTATTTGCTAGTTACCTATGTTAAAGTTTTCGCAAAAATGGTGTTCAAGTCCTCTTTGAAAATTCATATCTCTGGTAATTGTCATTCTAGAATAATAAAATTGGATTTATTTTAAAGAGGGAGTTTTTCGCAATAAAATAATACGAATAAAAATTAAATTTTTCGAGAATAACGATTTTGTTTTTTATCCTTGAATCTACCAAAATACGTTTTTTTTTTTCATTTTTATATTTTGTTATATTTTGTAGTTAACAATGTTTTACAAAACATACCAAAAAAATAATGAACTTGGGATCTGAATAGGTTCGGAGTCAAAAAAATCTAAGAACCACAGTGCTTCTCAATTATGTCATAGAAAAATTACAATTATAATATAATTCATATTCAGATCCCAAGTTAATTTTTTGGTATGTCTTGTGAAACAGTATAACCTACAAAATATAAGAAAATAAAAAAAAAAAACGATTTCGAAATATTTCGGCACGGTGGAGTTGCATGAAAAGCCATGAGTTCCAGGAGTATGAACGACTCCATGAGACTGTTAATGATGTCTATACAAAATACACTCATCCAAATATAATCTGACCTAAAGAAGGAAAAAAAGAAGGATGTATCCACCCTCATTGTCATATGAATTAAATTGTCTGCAATGTGTTCAACAATAAGTTGGGCGTTGATGATTTCATCATGGTTATACATATTTAAATTTATATTCTCTTTTGAAATAAGTAATAAAGTATTTATTCCATTTTATACTTTTTTATATTGTAAATTAATTACTTTTCCTCAGTGTAGAAGTATACCGCAATCCATGAACAGAAACGAACTACGGGCGGGAGTCACTGCAAATTCAGTTCCTTTCCGAACAAATTTCAATGTGGTAATTGGTTCATTTTATTTATGGGAACGATCTTCTAACTACGCAAGCTACTTCCAAGTTTCAAAACGCAATTAGTATAGAAAGCTCTACAAACTTCTCGCATGTTCTACACAATTCCCGCATGTGCTACACACTTCCTGCATATTCCTCGTATATACAACCGAATATGTTGGAAATCTGTCGATTCAACACATGCAATCTATAAGTAGATGAGGGCTTGTACACGGGATCAGTTTTTCTACCGCGAGTTTGAGACGGCGATCGGTTTTACTGGAAAGTGAGTGTGAAGTGATTTTATTTTAGCACAAAGTGTGTGTGATTATTAAATTAAATAAAATGCTTTGTGTATGTTTTTACTGGAGATCTCAGCGACCTTAATGTACCTTAATTAATTTTTATTTAAGTATTATTTCTCACTATTCGCGTTTTTCTTGTGCATTTCTATGAATGAATATAGTTAGAAACAAGAATTATTATCGTTTATTGCGTTTATAAATATGATGAATCCGTTCATTTATTCATTGAATACATTTGAAAAAGTTTAGTGGACTTTAGTTTTTCCGTATACTGAGTGCCAGTCCAGGAACTTGCTTCAACCAGGTTCACAAGACTTGTAACGATGTCCCAAATGATAGGAAATCCTCTAGTCTCTTCCTTGGCTTGTTACTTCTACAACTAGCGTTGTTTACCTTAACATTTTAATATATTTTTAGTTTTTATCTATGTTTAAATAGTGTTTAACTTAGTCATTCAGGTTATTTCAAGCAAGGTTTTTTGTTAACAAAATTTTTCCTTTAATATAAATATTATTTATTTATATCATATCATCTACTGAACATATATATTCTACAGACTAAAAAAACTGTGTAAGATTATCATAAAGATGAAGGTCTAATCACTGAACTATTTTTACTTTTTAATGTACAACTTATTTACCAGTTTTTCTGTGAATTTCGTATTATTTAGAACTATCTTTTCGTTCAGTGATTAGATGAAACGTTGTATGAAGCATTATTAGCTGGTATGTCAATTGTTACGATAAACGGAGTTAGTCGCAATGTAAGAAATAAACTGGACGCATCTCACAGCATTTAGTTTCCAAAAATTAATTAAAATTTAACTGAAATTAAAATGCATTAGGAAATCCTTTACTAATTATAAATTTACCATAATGACAAAAGCCTTCAAAATTGAAACCCTTATCCAAAAATTTACTCACATGTATGAATTCTCCGACTGAAGAATTATTTCAACTGTAATTGCTTAATTTGAAATTTGTTGGGTTGAAATTCATTAACTCGATATATAAATTTCGAGTTTTATCACTCGGAAATGTACGAGTAGAATTCCGAAAGTTAAGCAACCCCCGACGAGCAACAAGAGTCTCATTTGAATCCCAATAAAACAGATTCATACGAACTATTCGTTTGCGTTTATTAAAACCATCAGAACAGTGTTTGGGGGAAGGTTAATGCTAGATAAACCCGAAAATTTAAAATGCTCGCTCAAACGGCTACTTTTATATGCGAGTGCGGTTTCAGCACAAACAATCTTCAATCCACCCCTAAAGTTACTATACAACTGAAATATGAACAAATCTATATTAGGCTCGCACATACGAAACAACGCTGCGAAACAAGCCTTTATCCTAAACCGAAACGTCCTAAATGACCTTGTGAATGGCTACACTAAACTACGTAGACTGGCAATAGGGTAGTACAATAAAGACACCTCCTGTCGATTTGTTTATGTGTGCAAAGCGACTGGGATCGAGCGGATACGGAGGTTCACTGTATCCGGGCGGAATAACTCATTTAAACCGTTTCGATGTCGCCCCAGAAATAGGGTAAGCCCCAACCATCCACCATCCCCTATAACCATACTTTATACATGATTTCACCCGACAGCTACACGCCTGAATGTCTGCGGAAGAAAAACGCGGAAATGGTATACGAAACGTGTCAAGGACCATATGAAGCGTCTTTGCTCCCTTTCATGACGACATACGTAAATTTTTTTCACTTTATCCCTTAAAAGCAAAAATTCCAATTGGCTGAGCGATTCCAATTAATAAATTGTCTTGGACCATTAATCGGTCTTTTGGGGTACGCGTATTATGGCGCTCCAGTCATAAATCAAAAACCCATTTTATTCCTACCGGTGAGGGGGGGGGGGTAAATTATGCTATCGTAACACGCAACGAAGCGTTCGAATCTTCAGTCTGTCAGCGGCGTACACATGCCCGGGGGTATTTTTACGAGAAATTCGATCCAATAAAAATTATGCCGAAACGGAAATGGTAATTTTGTCGGGATTCTTGAAGGAGCGCGAGGTTCTAGTTGGACGTTCGGCTAAATGTCGAACGTTTACCTCAGGTGATAAAAATTACTCAGTGTAATGTCGGTAATGCCCTGACAACCATTTTGCGAGAAGCATAAACGAATTCTGGCACGCAGTTTTATGGCTAATTTTAGCTACGCCGTATAGTTGGTTCAACCCCATTGCGGTAGAAGTCCAATAGACCGAGGTTGGAAGGGTTGGAATAATTCCGGCAATTGAAATTAGACCACTTCAACGATATCCATATTAGGAGCATTAAAATTATCGACAAATTAAGGAAATATGCTTCCAGTTCAGCATTAAAGCAGTGAAGAACGGCGTGCCCACTGTTAAGACCTTGCTCATGGCTTATGCATTTTAAATAATCTGTAGTACTCTAAAGACGGCTACAGACTTCTCCTGCTTTTCTCGTTTTTCACATTTCGCGAGCTTTTCGTCTTGTTTCACGAAACACATGAAACACGCAAGAAAGTCACGAAATAATCGTCTCGCACATTTTTCGTCACTGTTCTGTCAAGTAAAATCCTTTGATGTCGTCAAAAAACCGCCTCCAGTAGAGAAAACTCATGAATCGCGAAACGCGAATAACGAAAGGCAAATAACGAAACGCGAGAAATCCACGAAAACCCTCTACACACTATTCACGAGAAAGCCGCGAATGACGCGAAATAGACGAAACGCGATAAGTCTGTAGCCGGCTTTACAGTGCTCCTGTTCGAAAGAGTTGCCAGATTGGCAGTGTTCGTTTTTGTCAATTGAACTACAGGCTCTGCGAACTTGGCGACTAAACTTTTCAAGATAAATTGTCATTTCTTAAACTTCCTCCTACCCTTTTTTTATTATAAATTAAAGAAGTAAAATGGAAAATATTGCTGTCCAAATCTCCTACTTTCCCGTCAATCCTCGACTTGAATACATACATCTTTATGAATTTTTCTAAACAGTTTACTGAAATGAATTATACCTATGTATACATAGATATAGAAAAATGCTCTCTTAGTTTCAACTTTCTAGCATAACAGGCTTACCGAATACAAGAGCCAATATTTTTCAAATTAATTCCAGGTTGCTTACTCAGTTGAAACAAGGAAACGAAAAGTTAGAGAAGGGGTGATTTTACTTTATTATTTTTAATAATAAACAATCGTTAAGGGTTGATATTCTATCCCTCCACTCTTTCGGGTACCTTACTAGAATCCGTAAAACACGTATTCTCGTTTATTTACTGGATAAATCAAGTTGGAAACTTCACAATTTTCATAAATTTTATACATACATAAATTTTCAAATACTAGCAGCTATATAAATCAAATGGAGTATTTCCATCGTGTATAGCTAATATATTAAGGTCTTTCAGAAATGTATGCAAACTCTAGAACGCGTCAAACAGAAAGTAGAAGTTTTTTTGGGGATTGTCTTAAAGTCAAAAATTAGACTGGGTTCGTAATAAGTAACCATAGTTAACTATTTACGGAAGCTCAATACGAAAATCCTTAAAACACGTAGTTGGGAATAATGTTGATGACTTCTTAAATCTTCAAGTTTGGAATTCGAAATTTGCCCTGTTTGTTATTACTTCAATGTTTGCTGGTAGAAACCGTATTACGATTAAAGTCAATCGAGTCCTTCGAAAACACCTGTAGTAATCAGTGACGTGGCGGGATAATTCAACAAGGTGAAGCAATAAATTCGGAAATATCAAAAATTTATGATTATTTTAGAATGTTTCTACCCCAGTTTTAAAGCGCGTCGTACATATTCCTTTCCGCTCTATTCCCTCGTCCCTCAGGCCTTCAAGCCAATTTTTGCAACTGAGTCCAATTTCATAGTTCTAAATAAGTTCCAAGTTTCAGCTTCCGAGCATAAGTGGTTTGTGAGATTTAAGAACCAAATTAAATATAATTAACTATTTAACACACATACACATAACATATGGATTCAATTCCAAACTTTGTTCAGAGTTCAATTCCTGTCCTACTCTGGTTACCCTTTGCTGAAAAGTTCTACAAAAAGTCTACTACTCGTAGAAGCAAATTCTTCATTGTTTCCAAGCTATATGTATAATGGAGATAGCGTGCAGCGACTTTTTTGAAGCCGGAGGTTTTCTCGCAAAGGACTGGCGATATTCACTATGCTACTATCAGCATCTTACTCACATGTATATTATACTCCGGTATTGAAAAGAAAAAAAGCCCAACCTTTAAATACTTCGCTACTATTTGCATTTCACTGCCACCGGGCATGAAACGCTCCATACAAAAATGTTCATTTTTGCATCAAAATGCTTCAAAGTGCTTTATACAGAAACGGCGCTTTGCGATCTCCGTTAGTTATAGCTCTATGCTTCCAACCTTCCATGTTCAAAAATTTGTTTTCATGACGCCAAAGTGTGCTTATTACGGAATGAAATGAACGCTCATAGATGCGAGTTTCGAATTGCTTCCATGTATCTTCTTCTTAATTTCTTTCCTTTGCCTTTTTCGTGGTGTTACACCTATTCAGCTGTGTGAGATATTCGTGAGGAGTTTAAGGCGAACATTTATTTAGACTGTGTCAAAGAAATTGATTGAAACATAATTTTTTTGCGATTTTTCTGCGAAATTTAGAAAAAACACATTTTAGATATTTTTCAGCAAAATGTAAAGGAAGCAATGCTTCTAACTAACTTTAACAAATTGAGCAAATAGAACATACAAGACGAAGTTCATAATTTCTTATTCTGAGCAGCAAAACAAAATTATTAAAAATTTCACAAGACTTTATTGTTAAATATAGTCACATACAGTGGATCTTCATGAAGTAGCCATTATCCTCTTCCAAAGTAATATTCGTTCTTTCCCACATTATTTGCCTCTGCCTCCAGGTGCTTCCTTCTTATTATATCCCCAACAAGAAAATAAATCGGAAATCGGCATTTCATCTAGAATATCATACGATTTTCTGCACACTAGGCCTACTTTAGTTCACCATAGTGTGCGATCATTTACGATTTTCGATACTTTGCGAACTAGTTCGTTCTTTTAGTTCATAGTATATTACTTCAGGGGAGTTCAGTTCGAAGACAGTAGATCTATAATAGTTGAAGATGATGACCAAAAAAAGGGTCAGTAGGTAGATCACAGTTTCGAACGGCAATCAAAAAAACGAACTGGTAGCGGAACTGACTGCGAACTAGTTCGTTCATTTCAGTTATGGGAACTTCTGAACTAGTTCCTTCGCGAACTACACAAGCCTATTGCACACTACAATGCGTTGTGTTGTACCAATTTACGAATCATATTTACCAAACTACATGAGCATACACTGTTCGAAAAAATGCATATATTTTTATATCACTTAATACATACGACAGTCTCATTCGAATACCGCCTACAAAATGATGATTTTCGTTGGAAGATGAAAGAAAAAAAAAACTATTAAACTATAGGTTCTAAATACCCCAAATGATCGACCTATTCAAATTCAGCTCACACCTAAAACATTAAAACTGGAAAGCGTTGGGGTAACTACCTTGAGACCATTACGATTTTGATTACGGTATGATTTATGTGTATATGTTTCCACTATAATACCCGAGCCCATATGATGGCCAATGAAAATAAATTGAAAGTGATGTTTGTTGCGTTGTTTTGTATTCACGCACAGTCCCTGACCAGCGTTTAAGTCGCCCACTTGGGTTAGGTCAGCGTCAATTGACGGTCAAATTAATCACAACAAAAGCATTTGAATTTCGAATGAGCGAGACGACTTCAACAATAAAATAATCTTATCAGTGCGCTGAGAGTCAATGCCCCAAACAATTCGGTTTCGCAATCGCCTCAATTACATTGAAATAATGGGGCTATCTGCCCTGAAATTAAATCATCTTTCATCATACGTTAATAACTTATTTTAATAAGTTCTTCCCTTTTCAGTTTAACTCACGTCGAGATTGTCGTTGAAGACGGTTACACTAAGATCAATCATGTGTCCTAGATGGCGAGGATGTAATAAAGCCCATATTCTTACCATGCATAGTACCTACATTAAACGATTACTTGCGTGTATCGCCCCAGCTGAACTGTTTTAAGAGCTCCTCTTCCAGCGTTAACCTCACGTAATTAAATGGCAGATGAGCTCAAATACGGTCTTTTAAGCTATGCAAACGTTATTTAGCACAATCGTTTACCTTGACATGACCGAGCGAGGTGTGAACGGCTATAATGGCACAGTTCTGGTGCGTAATAAATTCCATTTACCTTCTTCCAGAGAAGACTACAGGCAATCCAAAGATTACATCTTATTAATACGAATTCTTTGCATATGTTGCTCCCTTCTCAGCCCCCCCCTCTCTCCACTCGCATACATATTCAGAAGTTAATTATCGGAAAGACAAGAAGAATTCCTTGGGATTAAACTTTTGGAGAAATCCTTCAATTCGTGGGTGTTGACGAAACGTGTCTTATGCGTTATTATTATCGTATACCCAGAAAGGATATTAAGTATACCTATGTGAAATCCTTTCGTTGTTCGAGGACGATTTTATTCAGGTCAGTTGAGTGTTTCACCACTTAACCAATTGTATGGTGAACTGAAGACTGCTAATCTCGGGTTCGTGACTGTAAGTTCTATCCTCTGAAAGCAAGGAAGTCTACAGCTAACAGATATTTTTCAGATAATGGTCATTTCTTCCGGTGGGTTGTGCACTACTCTAGTATATAAAGTGGTAAGGAAGTACTAAGAAGGTACTATTGCTCCTTGGTATTTTTCAGTTCGTCTATGATCCATTTCGATACTATTGTTTCTAGCACCAAGTGTTTTCTGTTGACAACGGATAAACTGGCCATGACTCCGGTAGGATTCAAACTGGATTGGATTTGGTACACTAGCATAGTCCTAGGAGTACCCCACTATATTGTCTAATAATTTTATACTTAGGTGCTTTGGATTTGGAAAAGAAGAACAGATTTCAAAGTGAATTAAAATTAGAACAGCGTACATTAAAAAGTTGAAACACAGTTTGCATACCTACCTAGTGAACCAAAATCGGTGCGATTTTATATTAAATCTAGAAATTTCGAAGTTTGGAATCACTTTCCTCTTTACAAACACCGTATTAAAAGCTGTGTTTGTCTGAAAACTTTGCCATCTTATATACTGCATTTGCTTATCCCCCAACTAGCAAAAAAACTTCGCATTCTCATTTTCCGTAGTCTATAACTTCGATAAGACTGTGGAGCGCAAGTTGGGTTTTTAACTTCGATAAGGCTCCGGTAAGACTTGCGAGCGGAGATTGAACTTTAAGCAGCCATTGCTTCGGTAATAACCTCATTAAGGCCTTTTAGAACTAATAATAATAATAATATTGCTTTATTGTGCTACCCTTAGTATAATGAAACAAGTTTATGCTGTATTTAAAATAATGGAGATCAGACAGTCGTCTCTACAGCCAAGTTAAAGAGTTTATATTTAGCTGCATGCAAATGAATTTAAAGTACTACCTTTTAGAACTAAATACCAACAGTCTTATAGAGGTTTGCAAGCAAGCTTCGCTCGATATGTCTAATTTTGGAATCAGTTAGGGAAGGCTTTGACTGAGGAATTCAGCACAGCAAGACCGACCGAGCTGTACAGTCTCTATGACAAATCGGCAGCATCAGTCCTTGTAAGGGTCGCAGTGATTAGATCGAGATGTCTTTAGACCGTGTATTCTGGAAGTTAGGATTCGACTTGAGCTGTCGCGCCATTGATGATAATGATATATAAATCTCATATTAGTAGCTGGTCTTTTTAAAGTACAAGCTCTTTCTAGGTTACCTTTTCTTAGTAATGATAGGTGGGAATACATATATTGTAGTATACAAGGTTCTTGGAAAAACAAAATTTTGACGATATAGCCAGGTTAGAGTTTTGATAGCCTAGCCTTAGATAATATTCAAAAGTTGTATTCCGTTAGGGAAGTCAAATCTATGATATATTTCTTATCAAAGCTCTCTCATCATTGACTTCTCGGGGATATGTTGTTAACCTATCATCCAACCATTTTGGGTTCCAAATTTTAATAATTCTTTTAATATTATTGGTAATTTATGATACCTATCTATCCGTAAACTTTATTCAGTTTTTCTCTAAATCAACAGTTCTGCCACCTTTCGCTTAATCCCGTAAACACAGTGGGAATACATCTCTTAATACATTGGAAAAACTTCCCCTCAACGAATTAAATGCTGCAGATGTAGGTGCATGACATATGACTGAGTTCAGCTGTCAGATTTCAAATTATATGAATAAATATTAGAAGTGCTTTAATTTAAATTATGCAATTTGGATTAAAATGAAAAATGAGAAGAAGACATCGCTACGTAATTCACGAATAAGACAAGTTTCTTGTTGAAAAGACATTGGAAATATTTTTTGGAAAAATCAATAAAATTTCTCTATCGCATGAAAGGTGCTCCCACGTGAATGAATTGGCGAGTATAGAGGGTATGCAACGAGGAACGCTGAAGGAAGGGAAAATTTCCTGCTGTAATTTCCCACTGATATATCGAAAACTATTTGCAATTAAATATTTTTGAACGCTTTGAACTTCTGCCTGATCTGGTCAGTCTGTTTTATTCCCCTCCCCGAAAATATAAAATATCTATAAATCATAATAAATAATTTTATGAAAGATCAATGATATCAAATTTGAAACAGCTTCAAAAATTTTGACAATGCTAAAAAAATTTAAACAGCTTCTAAGGTCTTAACACTTTGCGTGCCACACTTTTTGTCAAAAATTTTGACAATGCTATTTAAAGGGTAAAAATTTCTGTGCTGGTCACCGGTGACCCCCATGGCATTCAACGTGTTAACAATGTTGCAAAATCTCTCGACTTGTAAGTTTTTACTACGGAAATGATTTAAACTATTTTCAGCCCGATATGTTTGACGTGGAACTTAAGGTACTAAAATAAGTTACATTGCTTAGTTGCGTCATTACTGTAAAATTACATTAATCCTCCTGTGAAAATTACTCGTTAAAAAGTAGTAAAGTATGCTATGTAGCCAGTTACTTTTACTTAAAATTGTTAACTGTGAGAAATGATAGTACCATGAAATAGTTAATATCTCTCTTTCAACTGTAAATGCTTTATGTTAAATGCGGTTTTTATCTTAATATCACAAATTGGTAAATTCAATCATCGACTTTATGTGAAATTACTTCCAATAATTAACCGATCAACTATCGAAACTTGTAATTATAATCGTCGTCGATATTTGCTTATTGGTATTAAAATATGCAATTTCACTTAGAAATTGTAGATATGGACCAAATATAAGCAGGTAAGTAATTGGAAAATTGGAAAAAAATTGGAAAAAAATTGAAAACATTTTTAAGAGCCACTTATGCTGATTACCTGTATATCTACGCAAACGAGTGCGTACACATGTGTACTTATGCATAAGTGCACCGTTTCATTGATTCATCCGGATAGTTGTAAAACCCGTTTCAATTTTCATATTTGATGGTAATCTTGCCACTGACTGTATAGAGGCGAAACTAACGAAAACTTGACTATGTTAAAAATTTTGTTGTTAGTTTCTCTTGATCTTGGTACAATGCAAGTGCAAGAAAAAAGCAAAGGAAA
The DNA here is from genome assembly GCA_949128065.1 of Beris chalybata. Lineage (NCBI taxonomy): Eukaryota > Metazoa > Arthropoda > Insecta > Diptera > Stratiomyidae > Beris > Beris chalybata. The sequence goes on from OX421894.1 coordinate 140,735,455, forward strand.
ACTATTTTGGAGGGTTACCTTCATGGAGATCTCTTTTAATTGAAAAGTAACTTGATGGTTGAGCGGTACCTTCTTGGTACTTACGTTTTTGGTTAAAAATAATTTAATTAAAATTCTTCAATTATTTTAAAGCGTGTGCAATTATTTAATTAAATTTTTTAAATGTACAGAATTACTCTTAAATTCAAGTATACATACCTACATTTATAAGAGACCAGTGCCCGATTTAGGCTTTATTTGATGATGATATTTATTTTAAGACGCAATAAACTATAGTAAGATAAATTATTAAATTTCAATCGAAATTAATACAAAAATCTTAAATTTGTAGAAATATTAAAGTTTTATTCGATAGAAATAATAATGTTTAATTAATCGCATACAGCAACAACTGCACTGTGCGACTTTGTGTTCTACTTGATCACTGTTCGATCGCTGCTACCAATCCAAATCGCTTTACAAATACTTTCACGTATAACTCACTGACGCGGCTATATCGCAGTACACTTTCTCACTGGAAACAAATGTCGTTGGTTTTGTGAGATGCCTAGGTTCATGTAACATTATTAAAATTAAATACATATGTGATTTTTCTCTCTGAATAAAGAAATTTCTTATATCCAGTAAATTTACAACGTAATGTAATTTTTCACTCAAATCAAAATTATTACAATATTTTTCATCACTAGGTAACGAATCTCTTTCATGATATTCTCTTTATGGTTTGAGGCTTAGATAGCATATTTCTTACTCTTCTACATCATTAGAAAGAAATAGATAACCATAAGGACATACGATCCAAATGATTTGAAGTGTAGAAAACGACCGCGAAGCATTTCACTTAAATTGCCTTCTGTTACTTACGAAAAACTATTTATTTTTAAATTCGGAAAACACCCGTTTTAAATGTAATTATGTAGCTAATTAAATTATTAAATTATTATTTAAAGTTTAAGTAAACTATGTGCGTTACACAGTAAAAAATGTGTAGTTTGCCTATGGTCTGGGCGCAACTTTATTATTTTTCCGGCAGAATTTCGGAACGCGTTCAATTCTAAGATGCGGTTTAGGTTACTATGTGACTGAAAAACTAACAAAAAGTTCGGAAGCGGTTAGAGTAGGACGTAATATATGAATACCATGATTGGGTCATACTCCGGGATGTGGTCTAGGGGTTGAAAAAGGAAAAAGCTCAAATATAGGTGATTATTAAACCAGCCCGTGGAAGTGAAATGATATTCGATATCTGATCAGACCTGAGAGATATGGAAGAATTTATGAAAAAGTATACAATCACTTTACACCCCCTTAGGGGTCAATTTTCAAAAAATCTTGAAAACGCTTTTTAGGTATTCATATGAAGAGTCCGTAGAATAAAAGTGAATTCAATATTTTGGAAGACCTAGTAGATATGACAAAAATCGTAAAAATATGTGCATTCTATTTTGACTGAATATTGTTTTTGCCTCCATTTCCGAACGCCAATGGATACTCGAATTTTTTTTTAATTCAAATTACTTTTCTAGTTGATTTACATATACACACCGAGTTTCAAGTTTCTAGCATAAGCCGTTCCACAGTAAGAAAAAACACCCCCCCACCCCCGTACCATACCACCCCTAGAAGAAATTATATCTTTCCAACACTACTGTAGCTCTATCTAAATACCAAGTTTCAGCCTTTTATCATTATGGGTTCTTATGATATAAACATCGGAACTATTACCTTTGCACCCTCCCCCACCCTCACCCTCTAAAACCACATCCCCCAATTTTTTTCTCTGCTAGGGTTCTATTGGCCCTACGTCTGGTAAATTTCAGCATCTATCTTATACTGTTCTTGAGATATGAAACGTGATTTTTTTGAAAATTTCTTATCCCCCTTCCAAATTTTACTTTGAGCAATCTTTCTTTGTCGACCTTTCTACTCAAACCGAATTTCATTATTCTATAGCAATTGGTTCGTGAGATATCGTAATCTAAGATTTTCACCCCCCCCCCCACCCCCGTGCGACACTACCCCACTCAAATTTTTTTTTAACGCTTTCTCCTAGTATAGGTACAGATATTTGTCAAGTTTGAATTTCGTGCCATCAACGGCTTAGGAGATATTAATTTTAGAACACACACTTCTTCAGCCATATCAACAATTTTCTTTGCAAATGGGTTCACTATCGAAGTTCTATTGAAATTCCAAGTTTCAGCCTCCTTGCGCAAGCGATTGCTGAGATCTAGAAACCAAAATTTTTCGTCTAAACCTCCCCCCCTCCCTCCTCCCCCTCCTCCCCCTCATACCCACACGCCTCTAAAAGATACCAGTTGTAGAGGTTCATCCAACCTACCCACCAGCAATTAGTAAATTTCATGGTAATACCTCAACGGGTTTGCGAGCTACGCGCCTTCAAACTATTTTTGCGTACGGCATACTGCGTACGGCGTACAGACGGACATTTTTTATATTGCTTTTTTGGAGTCTATGAGTCCTAAAACGTGAAAATACAAAATTCCAGGGTAGCAAATTTTTTTTGAAATTTCATGTCGATCACAATACTTTATTATTAAAATAATAAAGTAAAAATACTTATACTGGTAATTTCAAGTTAAAATTGGATTAAAAAGTTAATTGTTTTTAAAACAGTGTAAATCACGACTACTGTTCTCTCTCTAACCCTGCCAAGCAGGTACGCTACTTAGCCAGGCTCCAAACCTAGCATAAGAATTCCTATAAACCGCAATAACTAGAAATTTATAAGTTCTTATTAGTTCCAATCTTAAGTCGATTCCAGTTAGAATATATTTGCCCAACCAAAACACAATTTCTTATCCCATTCTTCTATTTCCTGTATGATAGAGAAGGTCTGCTTTCGGAAGTCGTCTATCTCTTTCAGCCCATCCCCTTTCACAAAACCAAACTAATGTTAAAAGGAGGTGAAATCGGCCATATCTAAACTACATGCGCCAGAAAGAGACAAACAGACATACAAAAAACGCCCAGTTGTAGGGGGATTCGAAGTGATATTTCGGCCATCATTAAACTGTTGCGTCTCTCTCTCGCACGCCACTTGCAACGCTCGTTTAGCACTCGCCATCGCGAAATACTGCAAAGTTTGCATGGCGTTAACGTCAGCACTGCATCCGTTGCACTCGGGCTGATGTTGGAATGCTGTAGCTAACGGGCGGGAGATTTGAAATTTTTTTCAATTTTTGACTATGTAATTAGGGCGGATGCGGTTGTGTTTGGTCTCTCTAATTTTTGCGGAAAGTTCCCAGTAAAGAACCGACACGGCCCTCGCACAGTGTCTTGCGAATTTCGTAGTAAATCAATAGTTCGACGTTTTATGGTCCCGAGAGCAATGCAAAACGTTATGTGAATGTCTTCCGATTTATTTACGATCCCATAAATATGCCAACCCGTTTGGGAATCGTGGAGCCATCGAGGGAAGGGCAGTCGGCATTTGGAGAAGGTCAACTTGGGCAGTTGTGTGGGTGTGAGGGGTCCATGCGGCGACATCATTTCGCCGCACTCGGATTTATTCCGTAATCGCCGTCGCACTTGCCGCAACCGTTTTATTTTCCCGAGGTGAGAGCCACATTAAAACTTCAATCAAACCGTGCAACTGACTACCTGAGCGATTAATGCACGAACACGAGGTACCCGTATGTGTCATGTGTGGAAGCTAACCGGCAATTATACACGAATTCTAATTTCTGGATTAAAGTCCAAGCGGAGATAAGTAGCACGGTAAAGTTAATTTTTAAACACGCCGAGAGACTCCCAAAAGTGTCCCCCGCGGGCTGCTTCGACAACGACAAACTGAAGATTGTCCGGTCGGCCGGCGTTTGGGGCTCACAACTAGAAGACCCCATCTCTCCATACTGCGGACAATACACTGGGCAATTTCGTGACTATATGTTTACCCACGGACACGGGGGTTTTGCCGGCGGGAATTGTTCGGTCAGTCGGCCCGGCCGTAAGATTGGGGGGTCGACCTAGCAAATTGCATGCCTAAAATTAATTTTTACTTAATGCTATGCTAATCGTGTGTTATGCTTGATGTAATGGCAATAACGGCAATTTAATTAAACGAGATTTTACATAATTGAGGAACCCGGCCAACCGTTGCTTAAATAATTGACGGATTTCATGCATTTTTTATACTCGGTTAGATTAAGTTTTGTGCCAATTTTGTGCCGAACAGTTTGGAGAGCAATAAGCTGCCAAATTTATCAATAATGGAAATCATGTCCTCTTTCATTTCGTTTTAGAAACGAACAAATATCGTTAGCAGGTACATCGGCAGTCCAGTTGTGACTGGATAACATCATTAGATAATAAGCGAATTTTTGAACTATCAAATATTTACATTTGCACTATCTACCAATCACCAGGTCTACACATAAATTATTAGTAGGCAGATTCTAAGCATTCAAATGTTTAAAAATTAAATTTATAATTCCAGCTAGGTATTACAACTATTTCAAATGTTGTATATTTTTCAAAACTTGTGATTTTTGTGATTAAATCGAACGAACATTGATACAAATATCATTAACACTAAAAGCCAAATTAAAATTGAAAAATTGAGTAGGTAGGTATATAAGAAGTTTTAAAATGTAAATTAGCAACAAGTTTTCTTAGCTGCACTGTTTTAAAAAAAAATTTACTTTTAAGTCCAATTTTTACTTGAAATTTCCAGTGTATTTCATTTTTTCAAGTAAAAGTACTCATTTCAAGCACTTTTACAAGAAATTACTTGTATTAGTAAATTATTCATGTACTTTTCAACTGAACCATACTATTCACTTGAAAAGTCAAGCAAAATTACATTCATTTTCAAGTAAACCACGATTTGGTCACTTTGATCGATTTGGTTGTCTACTGAGATGAAAATGCAATGCGGTGGCACAGTGACTACGCGCGCTAAGCCTTCGCTCCAATGCCAGAATTGATCGCACTTCCGGGTTCGATTTCTATCTACATCCAAGTGTTTTATTTCATAGTAGGAAGTAAGTAAGTAAGAAATAATATTAGAATAGAAGTAACTTAATTCAAAGAGTTGCTAATAATTTTTTTTTTTGATTTTTAGGGAATATAGATTACTAATTATACTATTTTTCAGAGAATATATATAGTGAATTTGCTGCTTTCAAAATTGTAATATGCTGATTACAAACTAAAAGTTTTTGATTGCAAAATGAAATTTACTACCCAAAAAATTGTCTATTACTTTCCAATGTAATTTTAATTAAAAACGCTAGGTATATTTGCCTACTATCCAAAAGATGTAAAAGTCCATGGATTTTTTTACTGTAAGTAATTGAGATTTCAGTGAAAAAAAAAAAAAAATATGTGAGAAATATCGGAGTTTTTAGTAATTTTGAAATCTCACTAATAAAGAATTGTGCACTTGCAGTGATTCAGAATATTTCTTATTCAGCATAGATTTCAGAAAAGTCATAAATCTTGAGGTCTTGCCCAAGAAGAAGGGTTTCTGCCGTACAGCAAAAAAAAACCATTGAGGTGTAATAGTAAATTTAATTGTAATTTTCGGTTAGTAAATTTCAATTTGTAGTGATTAAATTTCAACCTCCAAACCAGCAAATGCACAGGATATTCTCCTGAATTTAAACTAAAAAAAAATGTGTAATTAGCATAATGCACTTATTTCTTCTTCTAATATTATTTCTTACTTACGTACTTCTAACAAAACCCTTGGCTGTAGGCCACCGAAGGTGTTTCATTTTTATTTCAGTCGAAAACTAAATCGAGCGAAACGTCCAGCCTCGTTGTTTCTTATACTACATGTTTTTCGTAGTAAAATTCAAGTAGATAAGTAGAATTACACGGAAAAAAACGTAATTTTCAATTCATATATATATAATTAATTTTACATGAAATGGGTTTTTTAAGTACCTACACGACTAATTTACCAATGCCAGAAGTTAGTAATTGAAATGAGTATTTGTAATTGAAAAAATCTGCCAACAATCTGGGCGTAACTTTACTATTTTTCCGGCAGAAGTTCAGAACGCATTCAACTCTGAGATTCGGTGTAGGTTACTATGTGACTGAAAACCTAACTAAAAGTTCGGGAAGCGGTTAGATTTAACATATGCATTACATAATTGGGTCTTATTCCTTTACATAATTGTGGCATTTGCGGTCTAGAGGTTGCAGAAGGAAAACACTTACAAATAGGTGACTATTAAACAAGCCCGTGGAAGTCAAAGTCTGATCAAATCTGAGAGATATGGCAAAATTCATGAAAATGTATACAACCACTTTACACCCCCTTAGGGGTCGAATTTCAAAAACTCTTGAAAACACATTCTAGATATTCATACGAAGAATCCGAAGAATAAAAATGAGTTCGATATTTGGGAAGACCCAGTAGATATGACGAAAATCGTGAAAATATATGCATTCTATTTCCACTGATATTTTTTTTTTACCCTCCTTCCGAACGCCAATAGATATTCGATTTTTTTTTAACCAAAATTAATTCAAACTAGTATTAGTATGACACCATTTCAATTGGTTTTAAAACAAAAAGTTGATAATCAACTTGAGAAATAAAATTCAGAAGTTAAATGATCAGAAAACCATTCGCCATCCTTTGCATTAAGAATAAAAATTCGTTCTATTATTCTACCTACTGGTTCACAGCAATTAAAGCACATTTTCATAGACTCATTAATTTTCACCCACGCAACTTGCAAAAATTTCTTTAAATTCCTAATTAAATTTAAATTATTAGAATTATGTAGGTATATGTGTTCAATATTCTACTATAACTCACTTAAATCGATATATCGAATATTATAGACGGTAATAACAATACCCGGTTGTATATATCATCGGGAATGTCTTTATTATATGAAACTTGTTATTTTAATGAAGCAACAATGAATAAATACTCGTACCATAAATACTATCAAATCACCTATTCATTATCAATGAAACTTTAAATTATACACTCATTGAATCGCGATGTTAATATGTTCAATAGGTACTGGGTAATAAAAGAATTAAAAAAAATAGACAAGTACGAGGGAATAGTGAAAATATGTATGTGAAAAAATAAATAACAACTTTAACATTTTTAGACTAAATTTGCAAGAATTAAGTATGTGAGAATTTATCACAGATTTTTATGCAATCGATATAATTTCTGTACTTGTTCATACAATGTAAGCAAAAAAAATATTGTTGGGTTTTCAGTAGCACTGTGACCGCTTTTAGACAGCAACAATGCTTTTGTTAAGGTCAGTACAATTTCTCAAATCTCATGCAATAAATTCATTTCTAGATGACATTCAAACCCCGGACACTGTACTTTTGCGATATTGTCACTGGGCTACCGGAGTAATAAATTGATCTTAAATTAGTATTCAAAAAGGAAAAAAGAATAAAAAAAAATAAGACCAAGCAGTTCAGAGAACGTATGTACATTGCAAAAAATTCTTCACTATTATTAGTCTTTAATAATTTATTTATTTTTTATTACAGTTATTTTTTTTTATAAAAGAAAGTGTAAAATCAATATTTATTAAAGCGTTGAAGGGCCTCCTTGTTCATGGTTTAAAATATCGTAACAATTTAAGATCTAATTCCAATTCAAAAATAACAGAAACAAAATCCATGACAAAGAAAATATAAAGGTAAAAAAACCACACAAATCAAAATAAAGTTTTTGTTAATTTGGTTACCTTCTTAAAGATATTTTTTTCCGATCTGGACTGAACTACACATTTTTGTTTCTCGACTTATTCCGGCAAATCAAAAGTTTCTTGAATAAGTCACTGCACCATTATTTACGAGCTTTTCAATCGTTAACTGGTTCAAAAATGATACTTTAATGAATCACTGATCATTCTTAAATAGTTGCTCTTTAATGACTCCTATTTAAGAATCACAAATGAATCGTTATTTTATATCATTAGTGAATTGTTATTGATAAATTATTAGTGATTTGTTCTTAATGTGTCATTAATGATACAAAGGGGTCGTACTGAGTACAAATGGCTAAATTAGCTTATGCATAGATTTGTGGAAGTTTGTGCATTCCCTATTTCAAGTAGGTGTGTTCTTCTAAAAAGTCATGTATCCTTTTGCATTTTTGTTTTAACCTACACATAAAATAATAATTAATTGTTATACATATAATGCGGCAGAAATATAAATAAAATTACTTCGTTATAAAATACAACGTCAATTATTTAAATTAATTCAAATTGTATTATATTAAATTAGATTAATTTAAGTTCTTGCTGAATCTATATATATCTTGTTTGATAAATAAATAGGTAAATAAATAAAATGGTAGGGATATGTTCAAGCTGTTTATTTTGTGCTAATTTTTTTTTCCTATTTTTAAAAATACTATAATTATATATATGGTATATGAATATACAAAAATTATTAAGAGCACTAGTGACTAGGACCTTCGTCTTCCATGCTGTTTCTCATATGAACCATACGCAAGTCTATCGTATTTTGGCAACGTTCGTAAATTGGTTTGCTGGGTTTTTGCAATTTGTTTGGCTTTAATATAATTAACACTATTACTTTTGTAAGTATATTGTAATCGGTCTACAATTTCAAAAAGATTGTCTATCTATTTATGTTTTATTTTCACGTTTTAAGTAAAATTGAGTGTAAAAATGGAAAAATTTATCTGCCTGGCCACCGTATTCAAAATTTCATAGTGGTTTGGGAGTATCAGGAGAATATAAAACACATTTTTTGTGGGTTTTTCGGTATGTGAGAGTATTTTAATATCCCAGGAATTTTTATATTCTTTCCAAAATCGTTTAAAAAAATTATCAAGCTATTGGCTATTTGGAGGGTGGTAGCCGCGTAGTAGTCTGTGTCTCGTCTCGAGTTTAATCGCGTCCCAGATTCTTAAGCAAAAATAATATAATAGAAATGGGTTCAGAATTTGTTTGATATTTTTGAAGCAGCCCGACATTTTAACCTATTGCTACCGGAATGAATACAAGATTTTTTATTGATTGAAAAAGTCAACAGCCCACTTTTACAATATTAAAGGTACCCATTTTGAATAATTTCAACAAGGACCAAAAATCTAAAAAAAAAACCTGTGCATATTGCAATATCGCATCCCATATCTGACCACAAAATGAAAAACACAAAGCCATATAGCCGACCAGCCAATAAATTTAGTTGCGGTCTCAAAGATAAAACACAGAAAGCCCATTAAAATGGTTGAAAACCGAAGCAAAAGAAAGCAACACGACCGAAGAAAAATGCCTGTTTGATGCATCGCGGGAGAAGAATAAAAAAGAAGATGAAGAAGGAAGGTTTGGCCTTTTAAAATGCTGCATAATTACACATATGTGCACTATACGCCTGATATGCAGGTATGCATCAGGTACAGGGCTCATATATCTTCGGACTCTGGCACCTTATAATATATACGAAATATTCCTCTCTTACCTTATGCCTCAACCTTTCTTCTTATTTTTCTTCATTTTTCCTCCGCAATTCCGTCCCATTTTGTCCGTTGATGCGCTGCCTGGTTTCAAACGAAAAGTCGCACACATCGTCTCGAGTTATAAGTCCGACTCTAAATAGCCGGATAAAATATTCCGACAAGAACGAATGGCATCCTGATCAAATTTATTGCTTTTTTGTTTTCTACCTATGCCCATTGTGCCTAGGTTTTTTTCTTTTTCGATTTTATTTAATTTTATTAGGCATATATTTCGAATTATTAAAAGAGCGATAAATTTTCGCACAAATAAATTTCTTATTGATGCTACTTTTAGGGCAGAATACGCCGATTTTATTTGAAATATAAACAATTTGAATTTCAGCGAACTAATTCAAACTGGTAATTTTTATCAATTTTTTGCCTTCAGTTATTAAGATTTTGATGTCGAACACGGCGTTTCTTAAACAATAAAACAAAACCGAAAAAGGCAAATACAAAATTCTGGATGAATTATTTTAAATTAAATTATTTATTTTTTATTTCCAATTTTATTTCTGACTGGTAGATGGGGCCCAAGATGTATTTTCTTAGTCACTTTTTTCTTCGTCTGTCGTACGAAATAAAAGCAGCTTGTTTATGCTGAAAGCACCAAGGTGGTCAACAAGACGCAAATTAGGATCGTATGCTTTTTTATTTCACTTGAATTTTCATAAATTTTAATTATACATTCGTTGGAATTCAGTCGAGTTACTTACGGTGCGCTTCAATTTATCGCTTAAATTGCCTATTTTATGTGAAACAGAAAGTTGTACGATCTGCGCGAAAAAACCGCCAACGTGTTTTTTGCGGAAGCAACTTTTACCTTGAGGAGAAGAATACGGTGTTTAATTGTTTTCTTATGTAGGTATAAAACGGTTTAAGTTATTAGTTCGATTTTATGGAACCTTTCTGATCAATTTTCGAAAGAAAAAAAAATTATTTAAATTTATTCGATTAAGACAAAACTCTGAAGTAAAAGGTTATGTCGATTAATAATTTAAGTTTTTATTAATAGGCTTAACTTTCAGAGTTTACACATTGCATGTTCATTATCTTTTAACAGACTTTGTACCGAGCGGTAAACGTACCTACAAAGGTAATTTATATTTTGTTAATTACCTGAAAACTGAAAAGCATTAATCGCAGTAAATATTAGATACATGCCGCCATTCATACAATTGCATTGGATGCAAGGAACGATTTCAATCAGCATGTGAGTCTTTTACGCTCATTGAAAATTTTAAAACGAATGGCTAATAAAATTGCAACGTGCAAATTTTTAGGACTTCTACTAAAGCTGTGTAGTTAGTTTGCAATTTATTATTTTCTACAATAGGTAATTTGAGATAATTCCGAGTATACAAATTAAATAAACCGTGCAACATCAGTAGGTAGGCTTGAGACATTGTCTCAATTTATTGATGTAACTTGTTGCCCCCTACACACTATCGAGTGCAGCAGAGCTCCCGCTGTTATGCATCATTTTCAAATTATTTCTTTTGTATTTTATGTGCAGTTGGAGCAAAAGTGGCGTTGCGTGGATGGAAGCTATATAGTTCTTTATTCAGATTGCGACTACTTAAAGACAGTAAATTGAAGTTCTTGTTTGAGACATTTTCATTCAAGTGTAGAATAGTACATTATTGTTAGCCTTGAAATATGTTGTGGTACTTGCGAAAATCGAAAAATTAACTTGTTTGAAAAATGCCATAGTACCAACCCCAAATTCCAGAGGAATTTTTTGAAAATTCTTCGATTTTGACCAGTGACTTCTTTTTCAAATCCGCAGGTTTTAAAAATTCTTTAATTTGAGGCCAGAAGAGGCAAAAGAAAGCTTTTTCGACGTTTTTGGCCACTATTATACCATTATTATCAATTTTAAATTTCTTTTCTCTCTTTTGTGAAATTTTTTGAAAAATGCAATTGTAGGTACCTACTACTTGGAAAATGTTCGGGCAATTTTTTTCAAATTAATGGTGCTGGCGTCTCCTTTTCAAATCTATAAGCAGATTTAAAAAAATTCTTAAGTGTGTGACTAGTAGAGCTAAGAGAAGAGTCGTTGAGTTTTTTCGGCTTTTTGGGCCACCATTCCCTTTTTTGTCCGATTTTAAAAATAGATTTTTTTAAAAAGGAGATACCCCTTAGCAAATTTTAAGGTAATATGTTTCAAAATTTTTCGATTTTGACAAGCGACCCTTAAATTAAAGATGCACCTCTTTTTCAAATCCGCAAACAGCTTTAAAAAATTTCTAAATTCTCGGACAGGAGACGCAAAAGAAGCGTAGCAATTTTCTTTCTACGATATTTTTTTTTTTCTTAAAAATAATTTGATATACATTTATAAATATACAAATAATATTATCAACGGCGCTAGTGACTATAAGACCTTCGGCTTATTTTCTACGTTTTGCGATACAATTCTTCATTTTTGATTCGTTTTTAATTTTGTTAGGGTTTAAGCAGCTTTTGAGCGCTCTTTTCTGTAAATTTCCAAATATGTTGTCCTAAAGTTTGTTCTTTTAAATATTTTATGTAAGTCCTGTAGTTCTCAATAGCCAGTACGTTAAGGTTTACAGTACTCTAAAAGTCATGTAATATCCCCGTAATTATATAAAATAAAATATGTTCGAATTATTTCGAAATATTTAAATCGATACTTGATGTATGCCAATCTGATATCAGAACCACGTAAAACTTGAATCATACCGAAAATATTCATCAGAATTGTATTACCTAATAATTTTGGGCAGGTAAAATTTACGAGGCTGAATCAGATCTGGAAGTAACTTTGAAGTTCTCTTTTCGGCCGTACCTTCCAAGCGTTATAAACTATAAAGTTTCAAGATTTTTTTTGATAAAAAACCCATTTACTTGGTTTTTCACTTACCTCTTAAATTTGTACATTTTTGGTGCAATCTGGGTGTATCAAAATTAGGTCTTAGGTTCAGAATGGCGAATAAATCTTTTTATGAAGACTCTTGTCTTATACTCGTAATGCAATTTTTCGAAAGTATTATTTCTCATTGTTTAGAGCCAAATAAATATAAATCTTTAGGTCTACCGGATAGTTATTGTTAAGCTATCCCATCACTTCAACCCCCATCCTTCAGAAAACTGCGCTCTGAGATATCTCAATATTTTAAATCTATCTAAAATGACTTAAAATTGAATAAAATCTGTGAAATACCAGTTTTGTTAACGATTTAAGAAATAAATCTACTAATAGTGATGGTTTCTGTGTTACTTTTATATTTATTATAAAACTCTTCTTTAAAAAAAAATATTCTAAGTTTTATCCAACTCCAGCGAGAACTTTAATACTCGAATTGTCATGGAACAAGGCAAGCACCATATCATACCTTCATGATTTTGCTCAAAATAGTAATCCATAGGTAGGTACTTATTATTTGATAAATAAAAGAAGGGCTTGAAGTCCAATAAATTGTTATTTATCTATTTAAATCTACTTACATGCAATAAATTGGAAAGAGAATAATTCGATGTTGCAAAGTTACCAACCCTGTCAACCCTTCAAAACACCTGTGCTGCTTAAATGATTTTTACACAAGATTAAAATAGGGAATGTATAATTCATGTTCACAAAACCATCCTAGGGGAAAATTTAATAGTGTGGCGAAATGTTCCGTACCTAACTTAAGGTAGAAAGAAAGTCGAAACAGAACCGCCCCTAGTCGGAAAAAAAAAATCAAGATCGAAAACTCCGATAATAATTTTTCGGCTCCTTTATCAGAGGCACAAATGTTACATCCTAAATGTCCATAAAAATTAATTTACAAGCTATAATTTACTTTCTCTGTCATCACACAGCCATTTTCTTCAAAATTGTCTTCAAAACATAAAACGAGTACAAACGGACTTTGAAACGCTGATAATAGGCCCGAGATAGAGAAAAATAAAATCGTCATTTATCGTCTTCTAAACTACGAAATAGGCACTCGAATTCCCACATAAAAGGCCGAAATGTGCACATTGAAAGTGAAACATAAACATCAACGAGTTGTTTAGTATATTAACAGGAAGTATCATTTTTATAAACTTCCTTGAAGTATAGCAAGGTGAACATAAACATCGGCCAGATTGCTGTTTAGGTGGGCATTCGCTACAAACTCCTTACAAATTGTGTATAATTTTGTGGACATTTTGTATACTTATAAGTTCAATTTTTGAAAGAATCGAATCAAGTGTTTGAGGTAATTAAAATTTCCGTTCAAGTGGCGTTTATACTTCTGAATGAAAGAAATTCTAGTTTAGCTTTATTATTGCAAGGTGGAAGCTTGATGTCTGGTTCGTTTATGGTTTTATAAATACATACATGCGAGTAAGAAGGGCATGAGTTTTTATTTGGTGTAGCTTGATTAAATTTGAGATATTAGTATCTGGGGATATGTAAAGCTCTAGGGTTTGAAAAAGAAAAAAAAAAACCTGAAAATAGGTAATTATTAAACAAACTCGCGGAAGTAAAAAGATATTCCATATCTGATCAGACCTGAGAGATGTGGCAGAATTCGTTAAAACGTATACAACCACTTAGGGGTAAAATTTCAAAAAATCTTGAAAACACTTTCTAGGTATTCATATGAAGAATCCGTAGAATAAAAATGAATTCAAAATTTTGGGAGATCTAGTAGATATGAAAATATATGCATTATATTTTCACTGATAATTTTTTCTACCTCCAAACGCCAATGGATATTTGAATTTTTTTTAATCAGAATTACCTTTCTAGTTGATTTACATATAGGTTTACATACCGAGTTTCAACTTCCTAGCATAAGCCGTTCTATATTTAGGAAAAACACCCTTACCCCCGTACCATACTACCCCTAATAAAAAATTTATATTTTCCACATGCTACTGCTCTAGCTCTGTCTAAATACCAAGTTTCGGAATCATATCATTATAGATTCTTGAGATATACACATCGGGACTTTTTCCTTTTCACCATCCAGTGGAGGGGTCTGCTCAGTCTACCAACAAAAAAAATCAACTTCATAGCTTAAAGAATTTGAGAACTATTAACTATCAAACATTTTGCGTATGGCGTACGGCGCACAGACGGACTGACTTTTTTTGGTGTCTATTAGAAAAACGTGAAAAAAAATTCATTCAGGGAAGTAATTTTTTTTTTAAAATCGAGAACAATACTTTATTAAAATAATAAAGTAAAATTAAGTTTCGAATTGTTGCAATGGTAAACTATTTAAAAAAAAAATTAAAAGAAGACGGACAAAATTTTAATTTTGACAGTAACACAATCAAATATATAATTTAAAAATACTAACCTGATAATTTTGAATTTTTTCAGAACCCACAACTCCTTAACGCCAAATAGCCGAGCTTCTTTCATAAAGAATGTTTGCGTGAAATCTAGACGACCTGTAATTGAGGTAAGTGCTTTTATTACACGCTTTAAATAACGTTCATATAATCTTCAAATTTAATTAGTTACTCGCATGATAAGCATTCAAATTCAACAACTGCTTTAGTAGTAAGTTTTAATATAGAAATTATATACTAGCACGAAATTAGATACGAGATAAACTAATTAGCAAATTACCAGGGGAGCTGAGAGTTTTGTTGAAAAAAAGAATTGCTTAAATAAAATATGTACGTTTGTAGATAAATAATTATAATCAAATATTACGAGATATGAGGAAAATCGTAGATGAATGAAACCCACATCTAGGACAAAAAACACTGCCGTAGTTACAAATTATTAGCAGAGTTATAAGTGTGATTAAATAAATATTTGAATAGTAGTTACCTTAAGGGGAGCTTGTAAGTCAAAAAGAAATAAAAAATATAATTTCTGTTTTTGACTGATTATCAAAATTTATACTTTTCTTGATAACACCAGATCAAAATCGCGATATTTGGACAGTGTTCCACAGATATTTCGCACAATATAAAAACAAGTCTAAGAAATCGCGAAAATTTATCAACAATAGATTCTTAAAGAAATGATGTACAGCTGACGTGCTGTTGTAAACAAACTGATTTCTTGAAGAATCATGTTTCTTGAAGCGTTTTCCCCGTTTTCTAACCAACCGCTTATCAGAATCCATTAATTTTTATTTTTGTTTTCTTTGTTTTGGATAAAAGAGTTATCCATTCGAAGATTATTAAATTTGAAAACGCAGTACCGACCTGTAGGCCATAAACTATGGTTCAAAATGAATAGATCTTTGAATAGCTGTTATAAAAGCATGAAGGGATTAAGTCAATTAATTATTATTAATAATTAAAAAGGTGAAGGAATTTTTTTTTGAATTGTTTCGATCAATTAGTAGTAGTACTAACATAGCTTTAAAAATAACAAAAATTAGAGTGATAAGATCTGCGGTTTCAGAGAAAAAAGGTCTCAAAACTGGCCATTTCACTACTCCCTTCAAGCTACCCTTAAAAAATGCATTATACTTTTCTTAAAATTATAATTTGAATTACTTGTCCTTTAATTGACTCAAATTTCTTGCTCGGTATCTAAAAATGTCTAGGTGTTATTTAATTTAAAAAGGATACCTTGAAGTTTTGACGGAATTATTTTGATACGTCTTCCACTCAACCAAATTCAAATACGGACTAAATTTATTATAGTTGCGTTTAATTTTGATGACTTCTGAATTTCGTACAAATTCCAATTTACAGCTGAATATCACCTCAAAGGCTTTTATAATAAAAGAAAAATCTTTTTGCGATATGCAGTCTCTAAGGAAAAACTTAACCTTTCGGGAAAAGTCATGGATCGGAAAAAAACAAGATTTTCTTATTTCTCTAGAAAATGCCACCTAGTTGGTCTACTGGGTCAAGTCTTAAGTAGCTACTTACAGCTCAAGTCTTATATTTTTAATGAGAGCACATGAAACGAGATTTACGTTTAGACTTTTATGCATTAAAAATCGCCGGAAATCTACTTGTAGATAAAATGCTCAAGTTGGACATCGCCATTAACCCTTCAAGGCGAAATAACTTTCAGTTCTAAATACCACCGTCGATGCTAAAAACCTTATCACCATTCGCAATGACTGCTATTCATTTCCAAAGTTTTACTTGTGTTGGCCATCATCCAGCCATTGAATTAATTCGTTGTAAGATCCTTAGATACCCATTCAGTTTTCTTCTATCGTGCGATAATCTTTTATTTGGAATCTTTTCAAGTTATAGATAACGTTCATTACTCCCGAGAAAATTCTCTTATTGCTTGGTTTTATCGATTTCGTGAAACCGATATACCGAAGCGCACAATTCTTTTATTCTGGAGAAGTGTTTCGATTGGCGAAAAGGCATCTGAATATAAATTTCAATTATATATAGAAAATAAAATAATAAAAAAAATTATCTTAACCAATTCTATTTTTTTCGTGACTACTTTGTTATTATCATTGTCAGCAAGTAACATCAATTTTTAATTTTTTCAATTTCCTGCTTCTGTTTTCCGGTTGAGTTAGAAACAGAACTTCATCGGGTACGGCATGTAATCCTTGGGGTGTAAAAAGGTAAGAACCAACCCTCCCACAGTTTTCATCCTCAGGGGCTTTAGGAGCGCGAAGTAATTCAGAATTTATATAGCTTCTGGGAATGGGAATCAACGCAAAAGAAAATTGGAATTTATTGCATTAAATCCCCTCTAAAGATTTGCCATTTGTTTTTATTTCCCTTATTTTTGTTTGAAGCTTTCCATGTTTCCGAAAGTTCATTACTTATGGCTAATTCTAATCTATAATAGTTTTTTCATTTCACTAGGTAAGTTACATTTTGTCTTGGTGTTATTTTTGCACAGGATTTGAAGTTTTTTTTTGGGTGGTGTAGGAGGACCGAAACAATGGTTCTTAGCAATTTCTTCGTGAATTCTTCTAGGTATCATCAAAACAGTTTCGTTTATACTTTACCGAGGCACAAAACGCCATTGTCCAATGTACAAATGCTCGTTGCCCGGAATATGAGACTCCGAAACAATTCTGAATTGGCGCGTAATCATACACAAACATATTTACAGAAGTGACCTCAAGGGTGCAATTTTATATACAGCTCCCAAAATTTGCTACATTGTCGTAAAGAGATGGTGAAAATTACATTTCTCCTTAAATACGGTCACGTTGTACGTGTACGGAGTTTTTGTGTTCCTTGTTTTTTTTCCGAAACTGCAAAAGAAACAGAAACTAGTAGAGACGAGTGTATGTTTCTCGTGTATGTTTCTCGTGTACGTTTCTCGTGTATGTTTCTCGTGTATGTTTCTCGTGTATGTAATGTTATGTCGAGATATGAGCATCGGGCACAACTATTCTGGTTATGAGGTATGAAACTTTTCCGTTTAGGCAGCAAAGTATTACGTGATGCTTGCAGGTCCATGCGGAGAATTGAAGCCAGAGTTTGTGTGCAGAAGTTAGGATGGAACACACAAAACGTTTATACAATAAATTTATTAATTTACTGAATTTTGTTAACGTTGCCATAT
Organism: Beris chalybata; assembly: GCA_949128065.1. Lineage (NCBI taxonomy): Eukaryota > Metazoa > Arthropoda > Insecta > Diptera > Stratiomyidae > Beris > Beris chalybata. The sequence continues at coordinate 140,753,424 of OX421894.1, forward strand.
TTTAATTAGAGACGGGAGGGTATTCTGTTCCATTGTTTTGCAGAACTTTGTAAAGTAATAGACAGCTTTACTGTAGAAACTGCATTTGGACTAATATATGACCTGGGGTTGCTTCCAGGATAATCAAAAACGGCAAATTATCACTTCAGTCACACTATGATCTAAAACTACTTATTCTTAGCACAATTGTAGTTGAATGTATCTATTTGATATTATAACCTTGCATGACATAGGTACACTTTAAAAAAAAAGAATGTAAAAATAGTCTGTATTTAAAGCGAAATAAGTGGAAAAATACATAGTTGATGTAATTTTACATCTTATTGACGTATAATAATTTATTTCCACAATAATAATATTACATGATAAATGGACAATTACATCTATTCTGCTCTATGAAAAGAGTAAACTTACGAGTCATAAATATATAAGACCACTAATAATATAAATTCACTCTTTCTGTAATTTTCCTTTAAATACTGTGTTATATTACGGCAGAGCAAAGCAAGTGAGTTCCTGTAATTTATTTTTTCATCTTACGTCGTCAGGTTTAGTGGGTGCTTGGAATTAAATCAACCGAATGTTTGTATAATATTTGTAAATTAGTTTTCAAACAGTTTTTGCTTTAAAGTATATTATATAAGTTTGTATCTAATGAATGTAAGTACATCTGTATATTTTAGTTTCCTTGTATTATTTATTATTATATCATTTAAATTGTGCAATGATTACATCACTGATGTGTATTATTACATGTATGTTGTGTAAATTTTACAACTTATTTGTATAATTTTTCTTCTAATTACACATGTATGTAGTTTTACGATTAGTATCGATGGAAAACAGTTGTCAACTATGTATATTGATGGTAGTTTTACTCTAATGATTCTTAGAGTGTAGAAATATCACAAATGAATTAAGGTTTCACATTTTTTTTATATTTTCCACATTTGTTTTCAGTCACACGATCAGGAATCTCAAAAACCAACAATTAACCAATGTGTGGATAAGTAGGGTACCAAAAATAAACAAGCAGGGAGTAGTGGTCCGGACACTCACAGTTCGAATAATCAGAGTATGAATATTATGAGTCCGGATAATTAGAGTTCTATGTACTTCAAACACCAAACCTTGAGATACAAGTTTTTAAAGAGATTTTCGTCTAGTATGCCTTTCAACCGAAATTAAAATCTCAGTCTAGTCAGTTTCAATCACTAATTCAAAACATCAAATAAATAAAGTGTAATTATCTTCCAAGCAATTTAATGATACCACGCTCAGGTAAATACTACACCGCATTTATACTTATTGCAGCCAGTACTTTCCACGTACATACAAGTCCATAAATATAAATTGTCTGTGCAGTGAACACCTACACTGGGCTGTAATATTATTCACCCTCCAGGGAGCCATTATTAAAGCCATCCCCCATTCTACAGCAGGGCTTCCGCGTCGCATCCCTAGAGGTAGTATATTTTTCCGTGCATCCTTTCAAATAAACGTACACTTCACACTCACCTCATATACACCTTCATGCATAGGTTTAATCTCATACCAAAGATCTACCTTCGGATTTGTTTAAACAATGCTTGTGTCAACCCAGCCATGAAATTGCAAGTAGCAAATAACGACAAAAAAAAATTCATTTAGTAAATTTTGGAACATTATTATGTTCTGTCTATACTCTAAACCTGGCTATAGCTCGAGGTTCAACGTGTCCACGCTACGTGTAACTTAGCAAGGATTTCGTTGCTCTGTCCGCTGCCAAATTTATTGATGGAATTTTAAAACAGTTTCATTTTAATTGGATACTGTAGCGCGACATGACTAGAGGGTTGCGATTTGGTACAATGTTGCGTGCAGCGATAGCGTTTAATTAATCCGCCCTCTAAGCATTTCAGGATCACAAATCTTTTCGTTAATTTTAAAACGAAGTTCGCTATATGAGGTTGCATGTTGCTAGAATGCAAGCGCAGCATAAATTGGTGCGATTTTATCGAGCAAAAATAGTATGTAATATTTTGTATGCATTTTTACATTCATATTTTTACCTCCGACTGAGCTGTTGAATGATAAGCGGAAATTTTCGTCTCAATTTGAGGTAACAGTTGAGATGCGGCACAGGTTGTAGCGTGTAAAAATAAATATCGGAAAACTGAATGAAAGACGTTATGCACGGAAAACTTGGAGTAACAAAATTATTTGAATTAATTTCAGAAAAGCGGATAAACAAATTTTAAAAATATAGAACAAATTTTGAATTAAATTAATATCCGAAATTGTTTAAAGTTCGGAAAATATTGTTTAAAATCTTCCCAAACTCCAAATTTTTGTGGATCTTAAAATACCTTCCTAAACAATTTTATTTAAAGTTTGAATTACAATAAAACTCAGCAAGATTCAAATCTGGAATGTGCCTTATACGGCCCTCCCTATCTACTCCTTCTAAAATTTTGAGCTTTATACAGGATATCCTTTAGTAGTGATCCTATTAAACATTCCGAACTGTTCATTTCGAATTAAGTATTAGTAGGTACATAAATAGGTAATCAAAATTTGTTCATAATCATTTAGACTCTCCTCCTAAAATAAAAAATAATTTAATTTATAAGAATCGGTAAATAACACATTAATTTGATTTACAAGAATTGTTAAGTATGTACAGACTAAGCTTAAATGTGCTGTACTGAAATCGGGGGAGGTCTTATGTGCAAAAATAAAGATTTCAGATTTCAGATCAAAATGTCTATTATCGACCATTCGGTTTTTTAATTTTTTTTCAGTTGTTAGACTGTGTACAGATTTCACATTTGCACCTAAAAAATTTCAGATTCCAACTTATATTACTTTGCGAAGAAATACGTTAAAAATCGGAAGGAATTATAAATTCTTAAAGATTTAATAAGAATTATATTCAGTTGCTATGGGCGATCAATGCCAGAAAGAAATGAATAGTCCGTTACCAAAAAATGCCAGTATTTTAATCGGTTTAAGAATTACTTCTTGAACACAAACATGTCAAAGTTCTACAATAAAAATTAATTGTAACAAAAAACGAAAACATTATTCATATGCCATATTCGTGTAGCCCCAGAGAAAGAAGCTGAAAGCGAAACTAAGAACCCATAAGAAAACTATTTGCAACACTTGTGCTACCTGAAAATGCCTTCGAAAGAAACTTGACCCAGACATGATTGGCTCCGCCCGATAAATTTGCGATTAATTAATTTTTGTTTTTGTAAATGGCACCGGTCTATTGCCAAACGTGCGGTATCCAATAAATTATCAGTTCTTAACCTTAACATAGTCGAAATAGTAGCAAAACGTTTCATTAAATTTAATTAATTCCGGACAAAGCTCTGGCAAAGTATTTTCCTTTTCTGTTTTCTGATGAACAAATATGTTTTCGTTTTCTTGGCACGTACAAGGATATGCCATTTCTTATTCCCTCGTTTATTATGAAAGCTAAGAACGGTGTGCACATCCCTACATACAGACGGTTCCTATATTCGTATAAATAGCGAAAGAACATGTTCAGATAACACCGTGAAAACCTAAGGAGGGTTCCTTCTTCCTTCCAAGGATCTACGACGATATACACGTTTCGGTTACAATGGCGGCGTATAGTACGATACACTCGTTTAGTATACTGGGTGGGGGGGGGGGCGGTAGGGTGAGATGGGCCCGTAAGGGATGCAAGGACTACCGACGCACAGGATGGCGGTAGCAAGGATTTTCGGGAAGCTCTTTGCATTCGAGCTCACAACGAAATTTATGTTGGAAAAATTAGGGATGAAATCGTATCATTCATAAATAAAATTTGTGCCATCATTCGCCCCTCGAATCAGTCGGGGTATGCAAAATGCGAAAACTATGTTTCTATTAAGGTGAACTTATTGCACATTTGAAATTCTTCGCTCATAGATAATTGGCCCGAATTGCATAGCGAATGAGATTTACCGAGTTTTTTTTATTACATTCGTGAAGAATGGTACGAGCATATGTTGTAAGAGTTAGCTTAATTAAAATATAATCCTGCTTATTATTCCGATGCCGTTTCGTGGAAGAGGGAGCGTGTGAGAATATAAGCGACATACACAAATTTCAATTAATTGTATCACGGGGAGGGTAGACATGATTAAGTCAAAATGGTGCAGTTTTGTAGATAACTTATTTATATGTAGCCGTCCGTTTTCATTTGCTGTATGACCCCTCCTGAGCTCCGAGCAGCAATAGCTCTTAAAGAATTTTTCACGATTCATTAGGAAGCCAAAGATTTTAATTATTATTTCTCCAGAATTGGTAAAATACTAAGCTAGGTATTAAACTCTGTAGAGTGATAATACAAACATAAATTGTTGGATGGGGTACGGGAGTGGTTTGTGTATCTAATGAATCGCAAATTTAAGAATTGAATGTACATGTAGGTTATCTTTATTTAAGCAAAGAAAAACTCATATTTGCGTTGGCGGACGGAGGTGGGGAACAATTGTAGGTGAAAACGGGTTGCACACATTTTCACGAATTTCGTTATATCTCTTAGGTCTGCCAATGCCAATGCTTCGAATTAATTTTAAGTATGCATGCTCTTTATATAAGTGCCTAGAAATCTCTTTAGTGATATTTCGTAATTCAACCCCGATGAGGTGTAAGGACGTAGTGTTTCGTAGCGTTATACGCGAGGACTTCTAAGCTAATAAAGCTGTGCCAGTCTGTTATTATACATTTTTTAACTTTCACTGAATGTAAGTAACCTCTGTAAGTAACCTCTTAAGGGCAAAGTATTAAAAAATTTCCAAACCCTGGAAATCGGTTACTACAAACCGGATTTCAATATCGCAAAATCCCGAAATAAATTTTTAGGCGATTCTACTAATATCCAAAACATATCTCAGAATTCGTAAGCCTTACGCTCCTGTTGAAGTTAAATATCGAAAAGTGCTTTAAATGAGTTTACGGTGTTTATGTGGAAAGACCAAAAAAGGAAAATTAGTTTGACGTCTGTTTGGTTGAACCTAAGAGATATGTCGGAATTCGTGAAAACACTACACTGAATATAGAAAAATCCGAAAAAATAATTATTATTATTTTTATTATGTTATATTTTAATGAAAGGCATATAAATATACACAGTTATACTTAAGCACTAGTTATAAAGACCATCAGCTTAAAAAAATTATAAGCAGGTACTTATATGAAGAGCTGCAGAAGTAAAATTAGTTTGAATTCTTTGCCTAAAATATATGATGAAATTCGTGAAAATTTATACATACTCTTTTCATTGTGAATGTTTTTTCCCGAATAAATTTTTTTGCTAATGTAAACCTGAATTATTTGATTAGATTACTTTTCTAGTATTCATCCCAAGATTCAACATTCTAGCATAATCTGTTCCTGAGACACAACCACCCCTTAAAAAAAATGTAATTTTTGTAGTGTGCACATGTGAAGGCTCTATACAAATGTGAACTGTTAGCGGTTCTCGAGAAGTTATAATAGAAGAAATTTTCCACCTTATTCCCTACAACCTCACTGCAGGAATTTGTGTTTATCCAACCTATCCCCTGAAAAAAAAAATTGAGCTTAATATCTCAACGGGTTTGTGAACGCGTTTGCCAACAGCGTATAATGCGGACAGACAGACCTTATTGTTTTTGTGTCTACTAGTCCTAAAACGTGAAGGAATATTTTTTTAAAATTTCAGGACTATCACAAAAAAGTTTATTATAGAATTTAATGTTCCTCTTCTTCAAGGTTCTATTGAACTCAATGCCTGACATGCAGTCAAATATTTGACAACAAATAAGTCGACAAAAAATCAAGTCGGATTTTTTAATTTTTTTTTTAATTAGCTTTTCAACTAGTAACGAAATTTAATTTTGTAGGTACTCTTCTTCATAAATAGAAACAATAGTAGATTTAGTTTTTAAATATTTTTATATTTATTCTGTATGTATAATACAGCAGAGAAATTACAATATTATTAATAAGCCTTAATTATTTAATATTCATATCATGATTATATAAGAATAATAATTTACTTATTTTGTGTAATTTTTCATCATTAATTTCTTACGTTTTTTTCTTGTTTTTCTTTAATATTAATTCATCTCTTCTGTTCCATTTTCAAAATTCCAATCGAACGAATTTCCTATCGAATGTGTATCTCCAACATTCTCGGTTTGGTTATAAAGTTTCATAATTCGGATAAAAAGTGGTTTCTTTTATTATAAATATGATGTAGGTTTATATTTATTGTAGTTATATGAATGTATGTAATGTGAAATAAGCATAATCATGCAATTTGTGTTAAGACTTTAACAATTTAGTAGTATGTTTATTTGAATTAGTTATATCTTTCATGACAATAGTTTTGTTCTGTTTAAAAGATTGTTTTTAAACTTTTTTGGAAATATTTGATCAAAAAATGGATGGTACGTGTATGCTTTGTAAATATTTGTTTTTTTTTTCTTTCGCGAGAAAAATTTTTGATTAAAAGAAATCGAAAATTAAAATTGAAAGTATTTCCGTCAAAATCTTATCACAGATTTTAAAATGAAAAATATATAATTCGTTTTTTCTTTTATTACATTAGTATAGGTATATTTTTAAATATGTAGATATTTTTAGTTTATTCTCTTTTAATGATTAGGTTGATTTTTAATAATATTATTTTTGTTTTTTACGTATATTTGAATGAATTTCACATTATGTTTTATTAGTTTGGGTTTCATCATTTTATAAAACGGAAAACAGAATAAAAACAAAATAATGTTTCGATTCGAAAGAAATGGTTTTGAAATTTTTTTATTTTGGAAGATACTGCGGTTTTTACATTACACAAGCAAAGCAATAATTTGCACATTTAATAGTATCGAGAATCAAGTCAAAATTAAATACAGGAAGATAGTTTGAAATCAAAGTCATGCTAAGGCGTAGGTACATATGAATAAAAAATAAAAATAAAATTATTATATAAAAAACAACTATGTTTAAAAATATAAAAGTTTCAGCAAACAGTGTAAGCAAATCGTTGAAATAGAATTAATTCAAATTTTTGTACAATATTAACGATTGACTTGTTTTTACATAAATTTTACTTTATACTTGGTTTTTATTTTTAATTAATTTAATGACTGGTTTTTTATTTTTAAATCTACCCTGACCAAATTTACGTATATATAATTTTAGTTTAATCACTACAGTTTTAGTTTGTATTCTTCTTGTTGTGAAGAGTTTTTTCTTTATTTTATTTTATTTTATTAATATTATAACGGACTTATTAAATTGAATTTAAAAACGTTGGGAGTTAGTTCTATGTAACTTATTGCTTTTACTCATGGCTTTGCTCGTGATGTAATTGTGGTTTTCACTACAGAAGTGTTACGTATATAGGTAGGTAAGGTTCCAAAACTTTTGCAGATGTAGCATGCAGATATTGGAAGACATTGCAAGTATTGTTAGATCCGATTTTTTTTTAAATAAATTTTTAATTCCGTAATTATATTAGGCAGGTACCACACTTCACCGACTTTAGCACTAACGAATTAAATTGTAATGTAATTGTAATTGTTGTTTGGTCAAAAGCCTTATCAATTTAAATTTCGCGGAAGATTTGATATCGGTGGCTAAATTTGAAGAAGAGAATTCCTATAACATGGAATAGTGAACTAATAATTTGTGTGCAAAATGGATAAGAAATAAATAAAGTTTTCAACAACCTTCAGTATTATCATTTCACTTTTTTAACGTGATTAGAAACATGGAAATAATTGCAGCCATTTCTGATGAACCAAGTCTTCTTTATTTTCAGCACTTTTCCATTAATGCGTGACCAAAATCATAGAAACTTTGTCAATCCTAAAAACTTCTGTTCAGTGCATTGTGATTCAAAGATACTTGTTTTTTCAAATTGCCATAAAGAATTAGGTTTTTTTTTACATAATTGGAGGAAATATTCACGTATGTCAATCAAGTAATGAAAGGATTATTTCCTTTCCTTTTTGATTGGTGTTCTGTTTCAAAGCTTTCTTGATGATTTTGATTTTGTGCTATTAATTTTTTCGAGTTCACACAAACACAGTTTAGTTGGGTACTGGGGACAAAAACGTTTCTTGATTTTGATCGCACTATAACCTGCTTACCAATTGTAAAATTTCATCTTCTTTTTGGAGAAAATCAAGAAGCTTTCTGAATTTTAAAATAAAATCATTTTGACACCTATTTTTATCGAAATAGTTTAAACTGCGAATTTCCACAGAATTATATTTTTAATTTTCTGGCGTTTTCTGCGAATTGCTTTTATTTATTTACGATGTCGTCGGTTTTTTTTTTACAAAAACACCTAGGGATCGATCCTATTATATGATCTAGCCTTAATTGTTTAATATTTTTCAGTAATTTAACTTAATAAATTATCTCCGCAACCTTCTTCTTGAATGTCAAAGGGGATTCGTACAGAAAATTGTTGTAAGCACGTATATTACGAGTTCACCTAATCACCTTGTTGTGATTTGTGATGTGGATCACTTTCTTTTTCCATTACGTCAAATTTGATATATTCTAAGACGTTTTACAAATCTCTAAACTTCGAGGGACTGATAACCACAGAAGACATAGAAATATTAAAAACAAAAATTTTTAAAATTGTAAAGTGTACTTGACCTTAAAGCTCGTATAGATATAGATTGGGAAATTGATAAGACGAGAATACAATCAATTTATTTATACATTTCAAGCCTGTATCTTAATTTTTATCAACTATAGTTCGATTGTCTTTAGTGTGCGGGACATGTGTATTATCTGCAGCTGTTACAGTCAAGCCGTCTGTGTTTTCCTCATCTTAGACCGCTTTCTCATAATATTCTATTGTCCATCCGATATTTTTAATCCTGAGCATTGCACTAGACTGTGTCATTTGACAAATAATTGACCGTTTTCGATGGTAAATGCAGACAGATAGTATAATTGTCAAATTTCTATTTAATTGGCCCTTCCTAAGCTAGTTCTAATTTGAGAGTATAATTTATTTGATCAAGATGGTCAACAAATGGAAACAAAATTTAGTCAAGCAAAAATTTTGTAATGAATTAAACCGATTTATTTTTATCTCATTTTATAAATTAATTTTCTGGTATATAAAGGTATACATAATAGTCAATGCTTGAGTCGAACGGAAATCAACATCTGTGAACCATTCCCTCCCAAATCTTGCATATATTTTGCCGAGAATACCGGACAGGTCGAGAACATAATTATATTCCCGAAATTTGGTTCGTATATTTGTTATAAGCAGTTTAATTTTTCATAAGATTAGTATTTGCGTGAGTAGCGCTTCCGATCAACGGGAGTAACAAGGCGATGGAACAACGTGAGCGTAGTTCGCATAGCGGCGGTCAATTCGGTAATAAGGACTTACACGAGTAATCCAGTCTATGAACTGCACGAAAAAAAATTTGGCAAACAAATTTAAAACTTGGAAATATTTTAATTTCAAGCCATTATAGCACGAAACTTGACATACAAATGCAAAATTCAAAACAAAACATAACAATTGAATCACCGAATGAGGACAATTGCTCGGAATTGGACAAGTCAGTGGAAACAGCAACTTCAGGCGAAAAATACCAGTAATCTGAAAATATTGCCACATTGTCGAAATATTGCCGTAACATAATATTGCTCCATTAAACACTCCACTAGTTTTGGCAATAGTCATCGGGCACTTAATTGCATGAAAAATTTCTCGTGTAGAACCTTTAGTATTTTTGAATTTTTTTTATTTAAAATACACAGAATAAAGTGTGAATAAAATGTCAAAAATAATATGTAAAAATAATAATACTTTCGTTTTTATGTGCAAAAGAATTTTGTTTTAATTATTTGAAATTATTTATCAAATAGCAAACAATTTTCAATTAGTTGATAATACTGAGATGACCCAATCCTCTCTTATTAACATCAAAACTTATATCCCACAAAAGTTGTGATTTATATGAATATTCCTGGTATCTGGTTACATGTTCACTAACCAGGTATATACCATGTGTGCGAAGCATTAAAAATTACAACCCTCGTTAATACGGAAACGGAAATATGCTGATGAAAAACCATAAATGAATTACAACTTGATAAATTTTTACGGTCCGCTAAAAGGATTTGTCTAGTTAAATTGAAAAATATTTGAAAGTCAATCTGAACATAGTTTTGGTTTTTTCGCAAAATAGAATTATACTCAGTAGTCCATCCCACTAGCGCCAGGAGCTAAGCCATTAAGTAATTATTGCTTTGACTTAAAAGACAGGAAGAATTGTTGTAAACACGCTTACCAAACCGTTTTTCTTTTCGTTTTTACTTTACTTTTGCACAATTTGAACACTTTACACCACCAATTATTGATTCTTCGATAAAGTTCTCTGCAAATACAAATACGTTATCTACCCTAGCAGCAATTCAATTTCCAGACTCAAATCATTTTCTTCATGTACTTTCTTTTACATTTCAAACGTTCATACCTTGGCACTTAACCGATCAATCAATCACTCATTAAGAAAATTCATTCTAACCCAAATGGACAGACATCAAACGAAAAAATTGAAAAAACCATCAAAACGAAATTTAAAAGGAAATAATTCGAAATAAAATAAAAGAATAAATTTTTGAATTTTATAATTATTTTTCATGTTTTCTTTTTAAATAATAATTAATAAAAAATAATAATATGTATATATATATATATGCAATAATAAAAACGAAACACTGGATTCTTGTTCATTACATTCTTAGTCTAGGGATTTTGTATCATTAAATATGCTTTCCTTAGTACAATATTTATGTTATTATTATTATTATTATTTTTTTTTAATTTTTACGTTTTTTGTGTTTTAAGTGGTTTTATAATTACTCATTTTTATATGGCTCTACTTACGTTAAAAGATTTATTTTTGTTTCTTTTTTTGCAAGAACTTTTTTGCATTATTTTATTTACGTTTCGTTATTAGGTAATTATATTAATTTTTTATGTTTTTTTTTTCATTTATATAATAAATTACAGTAACACATCACATGAACTTAAAATAAATTTTAACAAAATATTTGTTGGGTTTTTTTTTCGTTTAATCAAATTAAATAAAAATAATTTTAAATTTAAATTAAGTCTCCATAAAAGTTTTTTTTTTCTTCTTCTTCTATTGTTACAAATGCGAATTTTGGAAGTATGATAAATGAAAAAAAAAATATTTTTTTTTATAATGATCTTGTTGCAGTATTGTTTTTCTTTTAATGCAGATGATGTTTAGAACGAATAGAAAACAAGGAAAAAAAAAAATAAAATGATCTAAATTAGAATATTGCTAAATAAGAAGTAAATCAAAACGAAAAACAGAGTAATAATAACATTTAATGACATTTAATTGTCGAAAATAATAATAATAAACAGAAACTTTGTCATACAAGTAAAAAAAAAATTGTTGTACGTATATAATATTGTTGTTTTTCTTGTTTATCTCAACGAAAATAATTTTCAAAAATAATCAACATATAAAAAACATAAAATTCCTAAATAAAAAAAATTCACTTTTTATATAAACAATTCACGATGATAATAATGCATACATGTTTAAACAAAAAAATAATAATACAAATTATTACGTTTTCTTGGCGATAAAATAATTTTTTTATACTGCTCAGTATATTGTTAAATTTTACTGGGTTTTGTTTGTTTGTGTTTTTGTATATAATATCCTAAAATCTTAAAATCCTTTATCTTAACGACTAATACGTATATGAGTATAGCTATATAGCTCATTTTTTGTTTTTATTTTTATATTTTGTATTTTATATCAATAATTTTTGCAGCAATTTCACTGTCTTATCCTTTTATTATTTCTTAAGAGATTTAATTTCTTTTTTCCTAATATCGGTGAAATAATGTACGGAAGTTATATTTTTCAATACACAGTTTTATGCTCTCTAAAACGCGTAATTATTATTATATACTTTTCTTTTGTTTTGTTTTTGTTTTTATTTTTTAATAAAAAAATTAAATTCATCCTAAAATTATATAAGCTGACTTAATCGATTTTTTTTGTTTCCATTTGTTTAAGTAGAAACTCATGGCATTCATATTTATTTACATTACTCATTATTAAAATAAAAAAAAATTAAAAAATAAAATGATATGCGCGAACACAAGAATTATAAATTCATTAAACACATATTTTCCGTAATGAAATTAACTAAATTATTAATACAAAATTACGATTAAAAAAACACAACAGCAACAACATTACTGATATTATGCACTGAATGTAGAATAAGAAAACATATTTCTCTCATCGTGTTCTGTATTCCTGTGTGTGTTTTTCTCTTCTCTAAAATTTTTATAAAATTTAACTTAATTTGAAAGAAACCGTGATTTATGTATTCACTTTACTAACTGCCTTTAATATGTCGTGACTTTTTTCCAGTGAGCCCATCATACCTAAATTGTTACCAACTCCTACGCCCATGCCCAGTCCTAGTTTTAGCTCATTTTGACCAACCGAATGATGTAAATGACCTGAGTTTTGTGATGAAAGAATCGAATGTTCTTGTTGCTTTGTATGTTGGGCGGATTTCATTGCTTCTTGGGCCTTCATTTTTTCCTGTTCGTCGCGGTCACGACGCGCCTATAAAGACAAGATAACAATAATTAACTTTTTTTTTTTAAATATACAAACGAATATAATCGAATTTTAGTCAATCAATTTTAACATAATTTCAAAATGAATCAAGAAAAAATAATTATATATATATATATAAAGAAAACAAACAAAAATATAAGACAATACAAATCTTTAATGGAAACTATAATTTACTGGTAAAGAATCGGAAATTGGTCGCTTCCACAAATAAAGCTCATTAATGAAGAAAACCGGCAATATATTACTGGTTATTGCTTTTTGGTCACAGACCTTTGAGATCGGATTGTTGCGATAAAACGTATTCACCTTGGAATTTTCATCTTTAAGTGATTCAGACATTTTTGCGGAATTTTCGAATTAGTGGCAGTTATAAGTTAAAGTGATATGAGTTTTTATTGGACAATTTCGCAGTGATTAATAACAATACGGACGATATCGGACGTAACAAAGTAAGTTTATAAGTTCAAGTTGATAGTGGTCAAATAAAACATAATCAAGATTGAAACAGTTTCATCTGTCGGTGGTCCCCTACGACGAAAGTTATCCCAATTTATTGTTAATAATAAAGATTTAGTTGCCAGCTGCATGCTACACTCGACTGCACTTAACTCAAAGTCACTGTAATTTAAGCAATTAAAAACACCTTGAAAACTGAAATAGAACGCACTGCACGGAGGTTCCTAGTTGTTATATTCATTTTCCACACTAAAGGCACTTTTCCATTGTATTTTCTTTTCATCGTCTCAACTATCTACTTACTTAAAAAAAAATTTATCTAATTACTTTATTACATTTTCACAAATTCCATCTTTATTAAAAAATTCTGCTAAAATATGAGCAGTTCTATGACATGCAACTGGGATGTGAAATTTTATTGTTATATAACATGCGGAAATTCACAAACAAATTATTAAATTATGATATTTACATTTTGGAAAAGATTAAGATGGGTCTTCATTTTCAGCTAATCCAAGTAAAAAGTGCCCTAAGATAAAAAATGTTTTTACTTTTGGAATAAGGTTTTGCATTTAGACTAATTTTGTTTATGAATTTTACTTTTTGTTCTTAAACAACAAATTTATATGCTACTTGGGTATGTTATTTCGTTATCAATATTGAAAATAGTAGGTGCAACGTGGCGTCATAAGAGACGTTTTTAGTGGTTTCATTTCGGTATTTGTTAATTTGCTTAAGGTGTTCTTAGACGAGCGATGAAAATTGCTCGATTTGCAGCAATATTCGTCAATTTTGACGTCAAATATGAAGCAACACACAACAACAATAGCAACAGGCGATGAGGATAAACTTTTCCTAAACTCGTTCCTGAATAGTAATGAGCGATATTAACCAATATCTAGCAATTCAGCAATAAGGATTTACACGAGCAATTCACTCTATGAACAACAGACACGAAAGCCAACTTGACAAACAAATCTAAAACTTGATTCCCAAGACATAACAACACGAAACTTGACAAATAAATGCGAAGTTCAAAATAAAACTTGACAATTCAATCACCGAACAAGGACAATTGCTCGGAATTTTCCAAGTCAGTGGAAATACGGCAATTATAGGGCGAACAAGACTAGCAATCTGTGAAAACGTTGCCACATTGCTGCAATATTGCAGCAACTAGCATGATATTGCCCTGTATTGCTCCACTAATTGCTCAGTTTTGGCAATAGTTGTCGGGCAATTAAATCCTTTAAAAATTGATGGTACGAGCACCTTAATTAATGATTTTGCAAGAAACATCTGGCATTTAAATTTATATTATTCAAAAAAAAAGAAAATAATATCTTTTGATAGAACACAAAATATTGCTGGCGAATTTTTTTCAATTTACAAATTTTTGATGCAATACATTTTTTTTATGACTCATCTGTAGATGAAATACTGAACTCCGATTTTTAAAAATGTTGTAGATACATATAATATAAGCAAGGACAAATTAAAAATTGTATAAAGTACCAGCTGTTCAATGAAAAAGGAATTCTGTAGGTTTTTTTTTTAAATTACGATATTCAAAAGTTTTGGATATTTTTCCAAATTTTGAATTTATTATTTAAACGATTTGACTATGCATTTTAAGGGCATTTATGTAACAGCTATCCCAAAAATTACCCAGCTTTTCTTTTTACCATAAACATTCATACAAAGTTAGGTTCATAGAATTCATGCTTGGGAATTCACGCTCCTATTTATAACAGATACTTGCATGGTTTCACTATTTTCCATGCTTTTAAATGGTGCTGAATTAAATAGTATAGCGAACAGGTTCTTTGTCAATCGCATATTAAGTACAACGAAGGACTCTTGTACTGGAGGTAACCGAAGGAGTTGGAGAATTTCACTTCCAAAAAAAAGTCTAACTTAACTTTAATATGCAAATAATTTCATGTAAAATTTTTACTTCGTGCCTGGGCAATTCCATGGGTTCCGAAGATATAAATGGACAACTTTATCAATAACTTCTGTATGGTTTCGTAAAGAACGCGATATACCGTGAGCTAGCGAGGAAGCAAACCGATCTGTATGCTCAATTATTATTTATTTTTTTTTCAAATTGTTACGCCAATTGTATTTGTTTGTATCTAAAATTTGTTTTTTTGTGTTAAATATTTACAAGTTTTTTTTTTTCAATTTTGTATTAAGTATTTGAATAAATATTTAAAATTATATTTTAAGATAAATTAAAGTGAAAGGACTTAATTTTTTTTTGCACGATGAATTGCGCACAGGAAAAAATAAATGATATAAGAAATTTATAACTAATTTTGCAGCCGGAAGAAAAGAAGACAGTTATTACCGCGTATTTGTCTCATATAACATATCAATAATAATAATAATCAATGGCGCAACAGCCCAAATCGGGCCAAGGCCTTGAAGTAATGCTAGAGTTACTTCATTGCGAGACCAACGGAACACTAGGAGGTGAAATGGTCAGCTACACGCTCGTCCGTGATTATTACCCCGATTTTGACTCAGGTACTCATTTACAGCTGAGTGAACTGGTAGTCCGGCACCCAATCCCATTTTCGAAAATTACTTGTCGCCAATACTAATATTTCTAACAACATCTACTTAAAGAATTAGAAACATTTTTTTAAACACAATGGCTTAACTTAACTTAACTTAAAGCCAACTTTATGACGACTGTGAATAGCGGCCATATTGTATTTAATTTTAAGAATAACTGAACATAACAACAAAAATGGTAACTCCACTATGGACGAAATCTTTGGGGTTTCTTATAGGACAATATTCCACTTTTCATGTGAATAGTTTCAATCCTTACTATTTCTGATAGAGTACTGATTTTTAGAATTCGGTAGAATTAATTAATTTTAAAAAAATTATTAACATTTCGATAATGTGTAAATTTTACCCGGTTTTTAATAGTTCAGATAATTTTACTTTTCGAAGTGAGAATTGGCTACATACGAGTATAGCGTACCAAGAGATACTATTTCACATATTAAATTCTTTAGAAGACTTTTTTTTAACAACCATTAAATAAATATTCATCTCAAAAATGTCACGAATTCCAGATTTCATTCAGTTACGAAACGGTACTGATTTCTCAAGTAATTTGTTACTATCATCTTATAGTTCTGCTTCAGTACTGAGCAATATTAAAATTCCTATAGAGCTATCGTGAAGAAATTTTGTACCACCGGTTTTCAGTACAGAACAGTTTAATCGACTCTGCATCCAATATTACTTAATAGAGGCTTCGCAGAATAGTGGCGTTAAGCCAAGAATCGCAATTTATTACTTCCGCGTCGCAATCGAACTGAAGAAAATCTTAAAATTACTTATCCGCAGTATAACTTGTGATGTTAATAGCATAGTGAGCATGCTAGTCTATAATCGCCGGTGATAGGTAGGTTGATGTGCTATCAATACATTCCTGGAAAAACAACTATGTTGTGAACCTTTGATTGAATCGATTAAAAGAATTACCGGTAATATCCCAAATTCGATAAGATAATTAAAATGAAGAGGATATGAACTGATTTGGTCCATCACACACGCAGTTCCACTTCGAAAAGTTTAAAAATAAAGACTCATAACAAAATACAGTTCTGATCGAGTTATTGGTCTTATAATTTAAAAAGCTTGCATTTTCTTATAAAAAGTTTAATACATACTAAAAATTTGCATTGCGACCTTAACCTTGATTTTCAAATAGGTATTCAAATTCAATAATCAATTGTTTTTTTTTTTAAGTTATTTGAAAAGCACATATTCAAGCAAATTTTGCAAGGACATTTGATAGATTTTCAAAAAAACTAATCAAGCAAACCGAAACGAAAGCTCAATAAAATTTAAATATTATCGTTCACAAACCAAATAGTAGAATTTTCGTTAACTCACTTGTTCGTTAATTTCCTTAACAGCTCGCAGTTCTTTCTTCAGTTTCATTCGTCGATTCTGGAACCAAATTTTAATTTGTCGTTCGGTTAAGCAAAGTGCATGTGCAATTTCGATTCTTCGTCTTCGTGTCAAGTAGTGATTAAAATGGAATTCTTTCTCAAGTTCGAGTGTTTGAAAGCGTGTATAAGTTTGTCTACCTCTCCGTCTGGGACAGCCATTAGGACCTGAAAGAAAAAAAAACTGTAATTACGCAAAGATTTTCACTCCTTTCGATACTCGCAAGACAAGAATCTTAAAAAGAAAATTTCACTCTTTTCACAAATATAAAACCAAAAGGATTCGAAGGACACCTCTCCTATTGAGCAAATAAATTACAATTTATTACGGCTATCCTAAAATAGAAAACTTTCTATTCGAAAATTAGAAAGTCCATGAGCCTTTATCTCCAAGATAAAGGACACAGACTTTGTATGCGAAAGGATTCAGATTTTTCTTTTATTCCGAATTTCTTTCGACTTTCAACCGGTTGAAAAAAAAATAGAAAACACGGGAAATTCTTCGCAAGAAAGGGTAGATGTTATGGCAGAGTCAACTTTCTAGCTATTGTGCAATTTCTTGACGACAGTTTTTTATGACATTTTTATGATGGGCCCAGGTAATTGACTGAAAGTTTTCTGCACGTAAAACTCTGTTTGAGTAATTAAGTGAGAGTGCATTGAGTTTATGCGGTACGAAATTTGAAGGCTGTAACCCGAACAGGAAGATTAACGTGAACAAAAGAAAGGATATTGAAGTGCATTGCACAAGGGGTTTGAGTAATAATTTACGACTATCCAAGAGGACATTATCTACAAACATTTTTGTATTGTGAATTATGCCAACAAAATGTGTTATTTAATTAGGTACATTATGTTCGGAAAACTGGTAAAATAAAGAAAGGGAATGATTACGTTGTGCTCAATTAAATGTTGTTTTCTAGTTAAGACAGTTTTTTCTGAATTTGTCCAAATTTAGAGAATCGATGATTGTTGGTTTGGGGTATTTAATTCGATGCGACAGGGTAAAATATTAGGCACCACTGAAAACATGAAAATTGTCAAGCATTCCCCACTAAAAAAAAAGAAACATTGTTGTTGGGGTAAGAAGGCTGGTGGTCACTTGTGAGTATGTACAGTAAAATGTGATCAGTATTAAAAAGTGAAGCAGCAGAATATTTGTTTATAACACAGTATCGAAGCAGACTCCTGCCCAAAAAATAATATGGTTAATTTTAAGGTTATTACCTACAAAGTCCACAGTAGTAAAATTTAATTCGACATACATATACAGTGCAACCCGGTTATAACGTACCTTGAGGGGACCACAAATGTATAACGTTATATCCGATAGTACGTTATAACCAACATAAGAACCTTTTACATTTGTGAGAGGGGATTGAAAAAATTAAATTTTTTTTTTTTTTTCGATTATTTTTAAGTCCTTGAGCCATTATTATGGTCTTCAGTTAATTATCAGAACTTTAACTGGAAGTTTTTCTGTCAGTTAAGGACCTATAAAAAATTTCGGAATTCGTGAAAACGTATTCAATCAATTTACACCCCTTTAGGAGTTAAATAACAAAAAAAAATGAATTGAGAGTAACTAAAACTTATTTGATACCTCGATAAACCTGAAAGATAGATACGACGAGATTTGGAAAAATGTAAAAAAAACTTTTCACTGACAATTTTTTTTGGACTCCGTACGGCAATAAAAAACTGAATTTTTTTCCCACATATACATATGTACATACCAAGTTTAAACTTTGTAGCATAATGCATTTTGACTAAAAAAAAATTATGCTTCTAGGGATTTAAGAAAAAATTATGCTTCTAGAGATTTATTTAAATTTTCCCAGGCTCGAAGCATAGTTTTTTTTCCAAAGTTTTTGACCACGCCTCCTCTTCAAAATTTTAATACATGCTTTAAATTTCGGACGCATTATTTTACCCAAAATTAATAACAACAGCAGCGGTTTATTAGTTCGCATTTGATAATCACACTATTGGTAACTCTTCCTGATTTCATTTACTACACGAACGCTGTTATCAATGAAAATCGCTATGCATAAATACTCGTAATTTCAACTAGAACTAACCGTAGTCCGTAGTTCTTGCAGAAAAAAAACTGATTCTGTTTACAAACTCTGCGGAGCTTGTAGTATACAGCATGTTTTAAATCGAGAGATTTCCAGCGTATTCGGTTGTGTGTGTAGAAGGTACTGGAAGTGTGCAGAACATCCAAGAACGGGTAGAGTATTCGAGAAGTTGCTAGAGGTCTCTATGAAAGGTTGTAGTGTTCTCTGGAGACTTCAAGGTCATTGATTGTTTTGGGGCACATGTAATAGTAGGGGAAGCGCACAAAATACAGGATACCTTTTTAAAATTTATAAAAACCACGAAATTATATTCAAAACCATTTATTCAATATTCTGAGAAAGATCAAAAATCTAATAAGCTTTGAAATAAAAACAAAAAAAAAAAACAAATTTAGATTTTCTTCAATTACTCATTATTATTATTTTTTTTAATAGCCTCAAACATAATAATATTAGCTCAATAATAAATAGTAATATTATGTACCCCAGTACTGGATATCCAAAATGCTTTAGCCTTTTTCGGAGCCGATTCTCCACTGTTCGTCCATTATTTTGACAGTTTCTGCATTTCAGGTGTGAAATGATGCACATGTTTCATCCATGGTTATGAATCAGCGATAAATTTTGCTTTAACATCGTGAAACACTCAAAACATGCTGAATACGCTGTTTTATTCTATTGTGAGCAAACACGGCTGACATCTTCAGCACAGCTTTGTCATTTCCAAATTTTCAGTAAATATACGATGTATTGCACATTTTGAAAAGCCTACCCACCTTGAATGTCGGATATCTACTGCTTCTAGAATAGTACCCTAATACTGGATATTAAGAATTGGGAACAGTTCAGTATCCAGTATTGGGGCATATAGTAAATTTACCTTAAGATGTTTACAAAAATTTTACTATTTCTTGTAAGTGATAAAAAATGTTAAAAACATGTTTCGGAATATGTAGTTAAGCAACACGTTAAGCCAAAATAATAAATATCAATACATATTGTTTTTAAGAGCAGTTTGCAGGGAACTAATTTAAAAAAAAATTGCGCGCAAAAACGCTACGCGATTTTTCAGAAACAACTGACAGTAAATATGGATTGCTGGCATCACAAAAGTGACTAAATTCTTCTGATATTTTAGTTTCCACCACAAAATTTATGGACATTTATTCGATATCAGATAGGAATTAAAATGTATCTTTTTTAAATATCTTGTATCCTTGTATCTACATCGTTCGACTTAGAAAATTGTATCACATTGATACAATTGTATAACACTAGTGTTCAGTTCAGTTCAGTAGATAGTGTCTTTTCTGAGGCAAATGTGTGTTGTTTTCAATGTGATCATTCAAAGTTATGTCAATTATAGTATGGTTCCGACAATCATATTGAATATCTTACCTTACATGATTGCACACACCATATCTGGTATTATTGTGGGAATTATTTTATGAAATTTCATGGTTCCACTGATCATAGAATATTGTTTTCGTGGTTATAATATAATTTTGCATCATGTTACGAGAATGATTTGTACCAAAATACTAAATTTCAGTACGGATATGTTTAATGCAACCACACTGTGTTTTTACGAATTATATGCTATGGCTAGGAGCACCATATAAATGATTATCGGAAACATATATGTTTTACAATAGTTAAAAGAACTTTAATATAGTCAATGCATCCTTGGAATAAACATAGTTTTTCATTCAGTGAAGTGCTCAGTTCAGTTCAGTACTGCCTTTTCTAAGTCAAATGTGTAAACACTGCATTCGTGTCCAATGCGAGTTCTTTGATAGACGCGAAGCTAAGCGAAACTCTGTTTATACGTTGGGTTTCAAACTAGTTCGGTTTCACACTAGTTCGGATAGGTTCAGCCAGCATAACTACACGGTTATTCAATAGCTACATAACAGTTTTGTATTTTAATTCAAACACAATCTTCAACTTCTTAGCTGGTCTTTCAATGTCAAAACTCCAGTCCAGTCTTACATTTTTCTCATGGCGAAGTATGAAGTATCTCAATTACTCTGTGTTTTAATGAATTTCTGATACGACAAACCTCACCGCCCAAATTCCTCACAGATAGTATCTTAACAGCTTTATTACAAATTATCACATTTAACTTTCCTCTGATTGCCACAACACTACGCTATAATTTAATGGCCGCTTCAGGTCGAATTTCCAGACGGCCATTACTACCATAACAAGCCATTAAGGTCTTGTTATCTGTATAAAAAGTTCAGTAACCTGCAATTATGCGAGAAAAATGGCTCTAGCACGCTGCGTGACTTAGTGGACATATGTCACTGTCCACACCGCCTAACACCACTAAATTATTGAAATCAATTATTTGATTTGGAATACCGCGTTCGTTCAAGAGGAAGAAAAAGTGACTGGCCAGTGCGAGGCGTTCCACTTCAGATCAAGATCTACTCAATCATCGTATGTCCGCGATAGGGCTGCAGTTGCTGAAAACAAGAAGTTCTTGTCAAAATGTGAAAATAAAACTATTAAAACTACTTGAACCTCCATAAATACGCTGAACTCTAAGGGCAAAGTAGCGTTGGTGATAAGGAGAAGGCCGCTGCTACACAGACGCTCAAACTAAACCAGCCCAACCATATGCCAGATAAATCTGTCAAGCAAACCAAAAATAGTGACAAAAAACAGTGACAAAAAACAAGACCAAACACAAACCAAAATCAAAAAGCGACATAAGCCATAAGATGGAACGTTTCGCGCTCAATTTTTGACAAGTCGCGTGTACAAAAAAAAAGCAGCAACAAGCCTTGGCCACTCAGCTGTTAGACTGTATCTAATTTTGGATCTAGCAGAACAGACACGCCAGTCGGAATAGCTTAGCGCGCTAACCAAACCGGCGGTTATAAAAAAAAAGCTCGTGTATGCCAAAACGTTTTGGCTATTCACAAATTCCGAATCGTGACCACTTCCATAAAAATTGTTTCGTCACAAGCCCCCCCGAAAAAACACCGTCATATTGTTTAGTGGTTTGAATAAAAGTCGGGGCGTTTTTTTCTTTTTTTTGCTATCGTCTAGTGGTCAAGCACTGATTTAAGTCTCGGCTTAATATGTTTTAGTACGCATTATTTAAATTTAGAATTGTTTTTATGGTTTTTATAGCACATGATGATGATTTTTATTGCGTATTAAAGTTTATTATGATGAGCATATAACATTTCATTGATACGGTGCAGATGAGCACGCCGCTTCGGTTCGCGGTACAAACGCTCTGCCATAATAACATTATAACCGCAGAAATTATGTTGACGGTGTTGTTGTTTTTGTTGTTTATTGCTAAAAGCATGATGGCACAATAAAGGAAAACGAACGGAGTGGTTAGTGTATCACACGATTGTAGTGCGATAGGCCGAATGAGTACGGAGCTGCGCGAAAAAAAGAACAATTCGCACTGCAAAATGCTAATAAAGTGTTAACAAGTTAATTGAAAATTATCTTAGCACCCTTTTTCCGGTCTCTCTCCTCTCCCGCGGAGTGAAATTGTGAAAGAAAAACGCATTTCGTTCACCTCTCCGGCTAACGGAAAGGAGGAGCTTGAATGGGTCTGTGCCTTGGCTAAGTGACGGAAAGTGGGTGCATACACGGTTGATGGCATGGCGAAAAACCGGTTGCCTAGCAACAGAAACTCCCGGTGAACGAGAAGCACGGAGCCATATTGGATTTGTGCGGGGTTCGTTGCGCGCCATGACAGAGGACATTGTCTTGTCTGCCGTCTACGAAACAGTCTCGTGGGGTGGTTTTTCAGGTTGCCATTGAAATGTGCTGCTTCTTCGGTGGGATTCGGTTTTTTTTTTTTCATTCCTTTCCTCGGGGTAAGTTTAGTTTTGATGGAGCGATATCTTTGCCAGGTATGTGCGATGTGACGTCGTGTCTTCCTGTTTGGGTGTCGCACTTATAACAGTCTTTTGAGTGATTTGACTGCAGTTAATCTAAAGGAACTTGTTTGGGTGTGTGTGGATGAAATGTGTCTCGTCGTACAAGGGTGGAAAAATCGATTTTTCATTCATGTTTTGATTTTTCGCTGATGTTGTGGTCGATACAGGGAAAAGTATCATGAAGATGGACATTTAGGGAGCACTCTCTAAGAAAAATGGAATTATTTAGGTTCCGAAATGGAGTTCAATAGAGTCCATAACTTTTTGAAGTTTTCTGAATTTTTGGAGGTAAATTTTATTTCGGTGTGGGGATTTAACCCAACTTTTACGTTTACTTCTAGGTACACTGCAAGAATTGGCACGCTTATCCACTGCGTCGAGGAAGACCTCACAATCGATTGCTTCGAAAGGGGTAAAACGATCATCGGCGAATATTATCCAGAGCTTTTGGACGGATTCGATATTCTTGAAGCAGTAACGACCGCATTTGGCGAAGAAAAAAATGCTGTTCCATCAAGACAATGCACGTGTGTAATCACCATGTCATAAATTGGGCTACAAACTGCTCCCCATCCAGCGTATTCTCCAGATTTAACCCTCTGTGACTATTTTCTGTTTCCAAACCTGAAGAAATGGCTGGGCGGTAAGAGATTAGGATCGAATGAATAGGTCATCACTGAAACAAACAGGAGGACCTTGAAAAAGCCTATTGCTTGGAAGGAATATAAATATTAGAAAAACGCTAGAGTAAATGAATCGAGCTAAAAGGAGACTATGTTGAAAAATAAAACGCTTATTTGCCGAAAAAATATCTTTTGCTCAAAAAGTAACTGACTTATCAAACCACCTTCGTACTAAACTGCTCTAGATAGGAGTCGAACCTGCGACTAAATTTCTGGATTGGAACGCTTAACCACTGCGTCGCAGAATGCTTTTCATTTTGATTTCCCAATGTAGCAACTCAACTTAACACACGAGATTAATATCAATTAATTTTAACGCCAAAAGATGTAGTTATACTTGCAATCGATGGTGATAAATGTGCACTATGTTTCGAGGACGGTCTTTAAAAGAATTGATTTGTTTTGGAGAGTGTACAGTCAGTACCAAAATTAATTACAATAGACTTTCTTTAGGAAAAATTTAAAAAAGGGTTATAACTTACGCAGTTTTTATTAATTTTTACTTGAAGATATTGTACACGAACGTTAGTATCTTTTGAGAGAAAGCTGGCAGAATGCCTTCTAAGGTAATAAAATCGGGTTAATGCCGTCGGTCCGACAGCTGTAAGAAATATAAAATGGCAAGAAGACTAGGTATATCACAAACAATTCTTTTAATTGGTTTTGCAGTTTAAAGACAATATACTTGAAAAATTTAATTTGAATCGTTTCAATGCCAGCAGAATAAATCGGGGTTTACACTAGATATGGGCGAACCAACGAGAAGAAAATAATTGTAAAGGAGTGCAGATTATTAAAATTTTGGCTATTGCGGACTATTGAAACCAAGCATTCGCCAAACTGAGTTACATATTCCATTGTAATGAGGTATAAATATCAGTTCTGAAGTTGGCAATGATCACAAGTCCCTAGCAATATTGACCACAGATACTTACTTACTTACGATGGCGCTACAGTCCAAATCAGACGTTGGCCTCCTGATAAATGACAATAATTTATATAATAATTAAAATAGAAACGTTCACGTGGAAGATGGAATAATTGCACTTAACAATGTTCAATGGACGATTTCCGGTATATCAATCAAAAAGGTGTTTCAATAACCTCATTATTTCGTATAATGTTTACAAAAACAAAACAGGGAAACCAAAGGCGATTCCTGTGGCTCTGTGGATATTAAAAAAAAACGGCAAATTAATTGTGTAACAATAAAACGGAATTTAAGAAAAGAATCAGAAATAATGACACGGTATACATAGATATCACAAACCAGCAAATTATGCCGTGAAAATTATAAGATTTATTTTCGAAAAAAATTTCAATCGCATTCCAAAGAAACCAGTTACTGTAACAGTCGGATACCACTGGCTTAGCTTTTCGTCGTTACAAACGGCTTTAAATTATCATAGCCTTGAAGTTTTGGTGACCAAATTATGTTTTTCAGAATAAATCAGCAGATGACCGTCTATAGATACAAAACGTAGATGTTAGTATAGGGAAAGTTGGCAAAATATAAACGTAGTGGGTAAGGTATAGATTGGTGATTTTATCCGACTTTATACAGATCAGAGCAGATTTGCTTAGAAATATAAACAACTGTTAAAATATTGAAATATTTCTGCGAAGTGAAAAAATCAGAAATTAGACAATAAGAACATTCCGTAATTCGAGAAAAATATTAGCTTTAAAGTTCTTTATAAATTTCAAGTTTCAACAGCCTAGCATAGGTTCTTCTTGAGCTACAGAAATTAAAATTTGTGCCCTGAAACGGGGAGTTAAGCCGTTAACACTTCCGTCCCAAAAAAATTAACTCGAAAAAGATTTCATTCAGTCTACCAACAGAAATAAATTTAACCTAATATTTAAAATAACGCAACCTGTAAAGTCGTGTAAAGTTAAATATATTTATGTATGAATTGAAAATTGCGTTCTTTTTCGTGTATTTTTACATATCTATTTGAATTTTACGACGAAAAACATGTAATATATGAAACGACGCTTCGTTCGATTTTCTTTTCTACTGAAATTAAAGTTTAACGCCTTTGGTGGCTTAGTATAGCGAATTAATTTCGGGTTCGATTCTTACCTACTGATAAGTGTTTTATTGACAGTAAGTAAATAAGGAATAATATTGGAAACAGATATAAGTGTATCTTAAAGAGTACTAATTATACACTTTTTCACAGTATAAATTCAAGAGAATCTCCAGTGAATTTGGCTCTTTAGAAGTTGAAATTTACTCACTGACAATTGAAAATTACATTTAAATTGATAATTTTACTTGAAAAGGTATGGAATATTTACCTACCGTCCAAATTCAATGAACTTTTTTTACTGTTAGACGACTATTAGACGAAATCTACTTAATATAAGAAATTGACTTCTGTCCACGTCTATCACTTTTAAGAATAATAAGGCGATCTTTTCGTAGCTCAAAAATAGCTTATGCTAGAAACTTTACATTTGTTTCCACAAAATATGATGAATTATGAAATCTGGGTTCTTCTTCTAATTTAAAAGCTTGAATTCGACAGACAAACTCGTCTACTCCTTCGAGTAGCTTTCAAGCAAAGTTATTGATTTCTCCGGCTTTGCCACTATTACCCAAGTCCTTCGATGGAAACTGGTGTAGTTTTATAATACGATGAAATCACTATGAGGAAAATATATATTTTTTATATAGTGACCAAAAGACCCTTTTCATTTGTACAATTAAATCACAGAGTACACAGTATAACAAGAAAGTTCAAATTACCACACCTCAAATTTGTGATGTGAAATCAACTCAACTCAAAAAAAAAAAAAAAACACAAGTAGAAATTGTTTCAATCCAAATACAGCCTCTGAACTAATTGCAATAGGACTGTACAAATCAAAGAAAAATAAAATTTATTGCATTTCTTCAATCACCCAGAGCATTTTTATTGCTGTTTAATTGTCAAACATCAATAGTTGGCATAACACAAAGCTAAACAATCGATTCGGATTTTAATTTTGCACTATAAATGCAAAACACACTATCTAAGACCGGCTCGTATAATTTCGAATTACTCGCCATTCAGTATGCTTAAAATTTTAAGTGTAAGACTTATAAAAAAGGAAGGTAGCTCTTTACCAGTCAATCAAATATAGGTTCAAGCCATAGAAGAACCGAACAGCCATTTCGATTTTAAATTTTATACGCGCAAGATAAGCAAAAACACACGGATGGTGGTCTTTTCTCGTTGCAAATTGATATAAATATAATAGTTTATATGTTGTAGATATCAATAATTAAAAGAAGTGAAGAAGAATACTAATTTCATGTTGTTGTATAGTTTATAATGCTTCTTGATCGTGCACTAACCTTTCAAATCAATGGCAATAAGTTTCGATTAAGACTTCAGACAGTTCAATTGGCACTGTGGAAACAAGGAACGGTTTATGATTCGCAGTTTACCGTCTAAGGAATACGCAATTAATTGCCAATTGAGTGGAGTATTTGTTCTGTTCTCTTTAAGTTGTTATTGCGATTTCAAGCTGCATTCGCTTTGTAATGCACTTGATTGTAAATCTTGTCGTTGTTATAGGAAATTATAGATAACTGATTTCAAACATGCAATTGAAATTTTTGTAGTGTGTTTTGAAAGTTACAGACACAAGTGTGAATAAAAAAAAACAGGTTAAGATATTTATTTATTGATTGATCAGTTTACCACTAGTCTAGATGAAATACTGAACTAGGATTTCACTCAGGAATAGTGTGAAATTTTTGATTAAGCGTCGCATCTCTCAGAAGAACTGCAATCGGTACCATTTTCAATTATGTACTTCAGAAAACCCTCGCATGAGTAAATTCAGGATAAATTGAGGCTTTTGGGGTTTTAGAAAATTTAGCGAGTTTATAGTACCTACTGTAGCAAATGGAGGATTAAAACGAACTAGTTGAAACAACACATATTTAGGAATAAAACCTAATAAGGAATTTATTTTTAATGAGATTATGGACTATTCCATCTGATAAAGTATGATTCAATAAAAATCATCCCGATCTATCGAAGTTCTGCCGATGGAACTAGGTATATTCGTTCATCATTTTATTTACTTTATTTTAAGTTATCAGCCATTTTGCATTTTTTAACATTAATTTTCTTACGGCTATTTTTTGCATTGAACTACAATTCACTGGTAAAACAAGCAACGAGACCACTTTTGATCAGAAAGTTGCATTAAAAAACGTTCACAAAAATATTGTATTTAAAGATCTTAAGTTAAAGCGAATACGATATCTCATTACACCTACGAAATATTTCGGAATTTGTGAAAACGTACACAGCTATAATTCACACCGGATTTAGGGGTTGAATAACTAAGAAACTTGGAAACCGTTTTAAACCCATATTAGGTATATATAGAAGATTAGGATATAGAACGAGGAAGAAAAAATAACTATAACTAAATTGCTACCCCGGTAGGCCAATGCGCATCGGGACCGCCACTTTTCTTGTAAGTACACGACATATGCGTAGACATAAAAAGAATCAGAATGAATTACAAAACACACAAACCACCCTCAAATTAATTTCATTTTATTTAAGAGAAAAAAAATTAGGACTTTTATTTCTCGAGAAACGCTAAGGATAGTGAGTTAGGACTTGATATCTGTATAGTACCACTTTTGGTATCTCTGAAACGGTCTATGCCAAAAAGTGTAAACTTGTATTACAGTACAATTTTAATAATAAAATAAAATCAAATCAGATTCTATATATGCACATAGATGGAGCACAGTTCGTAAAAGGGATTTACTTACATTTTCACGAATTTCGTATTATCTCTTAGGTATGTTAAAATATTGAGTTAAATTTTTTTTTACGGTTGACATTGGTGTAGGAACTTCAGTCAAACCGCACTGCGTAATTGTTCACTTAAAAATATAATGTTGCGCCCAGGAATATATTTATTTATTTCTTTTTTGATTGTTTTAATTTCTTTAAAAACATAGTGGGAAAATATCGTCAATTGGAAAAAAAGGTCTGAAACCGTTTCGAATATATAGGAAGTTTGTTAAAGTAAAAAATTATTGAAAATCTCATCAGACCTAAGAGATGTGACGAAAATCGTAAAAACGTACCTACATAATCATTTTACAAAATTCTGAAATAAAATTTTTGGAGTCTCGGAATGCGAGATCTCATTGGACCAGAAGATTTTTGTTTTTGTTACAAACAATCAATATTTTCATATGATCTATACATTTGTAATCTACGATTCTTGTAAACGCGTCCCTTTAATCGTTGAAGAGGTGCTCACTTTGATAAAATTGAAGCCCTTGGTGGAATAAGGGGTCAACTCGTTTTTCCAACAACATGCGATTGATTTCTCTGAATCCTTATTGGATTAAAAAAAAAATTTGTAATTTTTTTTATGATTTTAATAAAATTATTAAGGATAATATTTAATACGCCAAGGGCTTCAATTATTACATTTCACGAAATTACTTGAAAACATCCATCCATCCAAATCAATTGATAGAAATTTTTTTCCGGGTGAAAACTGAAGTTTTTTGTTGTTATTGTTGAATTTTATAATGCTCTTTTATTGCACACCCTACGAACAATTACCAAGACGCCCCTGGACCCTTGCTTCCTGCTCACAAGAGTTCAAGCAATCCCGTATTTCTCTCACTGCAATTTTAATAAAATACTGTTCATTCACCCAAAAATTGATATAAATTTAACTATTTTTCATAAATTTTCTAAATTCAAACTTTCTGACAAGAGACCATTTTTTTTAAATTTTTTTCACTTTTAGTTATGCTGGTATTTACGCATAACAAACAGCAAATATATAAGCAGCAGTTGACAGCAGTCTATGTTCCACATTGATTGATTATATCATGCAATGTTCCTAGTGGTTACTGTAAATTGTTAACATTGTTCAATTGGATAAACAACAGGACGCCTAAGGCCAAAATATTGTGCAAAAAAATTAAAACACATCAACTTAAACCATTGCAACTAGATGCATTATACTTGTCTAAGTCTAAACGACTTTCATCAAATATTCTAACAACATCGCAGACATATTTATTACTTTTAATATTAAATTATTCTGGGCAGATATTACAACGTGAACCCATTGGAATAGATGGAGAACCTATACGTAGAAGCAACCTAGAACGTATAGAAAACAATATGAAAAGCTACCAGAAGAAAACGCTTCCAATACTATCGGATCCGAGCGTTCTAGACGAATGTATAGCCAACAAACCATAATAATGCCATGTCTCGGCATAAGAACTCTCGCTTCGGGGTCTCATGTTGTTTTTAATCGAGCCGTATAAATTCAGTCGACGTTTGCTAAAACGAATACCCCTTTAGAATAAATAATTACAGAATACGAGGGTTGTCATGCCCATCGAGAACACCCTCGACACATTCCATGCTCTTGCTTATTATCGACTTTACATAAATATTCCTTTCACATGAGCTCGAATTCACTTTTGGCCCTTTTTATTTTCAATCATTTTCTCCCTTTTTTCGTATAGGAAAGGTTCCTTTCTACTTTCTTTTTCCTTGCGAACCCTATACATTCCTTTGTACCCTGGATATCTACGTTTCGATAGAAAATATATATAGCAAAATTTTTTTTCCCGATACTTTTCTCATTTTTCCCGGCACTTGTCTGAACTGAAAAATTTATCAACTTTTGAAAATATTACCCCGAAATATGTTCGATAAGACAGAGCCGAGAGAAAATAGTAGTTTCATAATTTATCCCCAACGTCTGAAGGAGGTTTATAACATCAAGGGAAAGGTCACCGTCTTGTGCAAATATTCCGACAGTGTGCATATCGTGTTCGTGTATATAAAGGACACGCTCCTGATGCTGTAGAACAATGAAAATGTTTGCCAGGAAGCCCACCGAGTGTGTTTTATGGCTACAAATTTCTATGCAAATTAATGCCATTACTACAACAGAAATTACCCTATTTACCATTTTCATAATTTCAAATTAATTTTACAGAGACCCAAGGATGTTTTTCTCAGAGGGTTTTTCTTGGGCCAGTTTTCCGACACGCTGATGTTTTCGCTATACTCGAAAGTGATAGCGAACTGTTCAAGTATTAACGTGCATACGAAATTTCAATATATAAATGCTAATTTTTATGGCATACTTGAAAAAAGTGTTGGTTTATGTGAATTAGTTTATCGGGTTTTATGGTTACGTAGTTTTTGATAGAAGCACCAAAATTTTTGACCATTTTAATTTAAATATTGCTGACTAGCTTATCAAGAGAGTATACATAGTACGAGCGACAAGTTCATTAGTTGGGAAATTTTAAAGACATAATCTCGAAGTTCGACTTTTGTTTGCGACTTTTGTTTGCACTGGGAGTTGAATGAAATTACTTTTGGCTTTGCTATAATTTTTTTTATAGACCAACATATTACGAGTTGACCGAATGCAAGCCGTGATTTTAAAGCACTTCGATATGGTAGCTACAGGGAAAAGTGCTTTAACTTCCATAATTGTTTTGTAATTTTGACTATAGGGTTAATGTAATTTTACATTTAGAACGTAGATTTTAGAAAGCAATGTGCTTTTATTCTATAAAATGTGTAATTGTTTAATTTTTGTAAAAATTACAAAAAATTACGTTTTAACGTTTAAATTAAGTTGTGCAGAATTCAATGGCATTGCGCATTTTTATACATATTATTATGTATTAATTCTAGTTCTGCGTAAAGTTACTTGTTGGTGTTCTTATTTGTACACGTAAAACAAAACCATAAGCATGTAATTTTCCATTATTTACGTACATCTGTAAAGTGTAACATCACGGAAAAGCATGCAACCTCCCTACATCCTCTTGAGGGTCAAACACCAAAAAATTCTGATGTTATTTTTTAAGCGATTATGTAATAATTACATTGAAATGAAAACCACTTCGATATTCGATATCAACTAAGAGATATATATATGAAAACATAAGTACACTCCCTGTGTGTTGAATATTAAATAATCGTGTAATTATTTTTTTAGTAGTTACACAAATAGTGTGTAGAAGTAAGAATCCATAAGATAGCAATATCTGCCCTAAGAGAAATGATTAAATTCGTGAACATCTTTCTACGCCCCATGGGTGGTTGAATTGCGAAATTAATCGATTTCTATGCGATCGTATCGATTTCTTGGCGACTAAAATTTTAAATTTGATCTCCTAGGGATCTATCGGGGTCTATCTAAAACAGTTCTTCTATCTCCACTTTGGCATTTTGGATGTAAGCTCCAAAATATAAATTCCGATCGCAAGCCTAAAATATTTCAGTCACCTCCTAATCACGCCCCAAAACGTCACCAACTAAATGCATGAATTCAATCTACCCATTAAAAATTACAGTTTG
Source organism: Beris chalybata (assembly GCA_949128065.1). NCBI lineage: Eukaryota > Metazoa > Arthropoda > Insecta > Diptera > Stratiomyidae > Beris > Beris chalybata. The sequence goes on from OX421894.1 coordinate 140,785,614, forward strand.
CGAACAGTGGACAGACGGACTAAAAGTTTTTGCAGTTTTCAGGTCTAACACCAGTTCGTTTCGAACTGAAGATGGTCTAGTTCTGGCACCGGTTTTACTGGTGTGTGGAAACGCCATGAATAACCTGAGAAAACTGAGGCTTAATATTGACAACTAGCTCTGTAGTTTCTCTAGAAGCTGAAGACTACAAAAGTTGAAAAATCTTTGATCTTTTTTGAAATACGGAATATCCGAACACATATCGAACACAAATCGATTGATACGTAACTTCACAGCGCAGTGATACAAATCCGTTAACATAACACAATTTCATAGTGGCCTTGACGACATGTTTATACGGTTCACATAGTACCATACATTTTCATAGTGTAGTAAGATAAGAGCGAAATAACTCGTTATAAGCTTCGAGAAATTTGCAATTCTCGGAAGGGGATTACTCGCCGTCTATATTGTTATTACACTTTTAGTAGAACCATTCAAGCCAGTCTAGGCCCCTTCATTTTATATATATTTTTTCTCTTGCTTTCTTCGTCGTCTCCTTAATGTACCCGGGGATATTGTTAGTTCTGTCATTTGAAGAATTACATTCAAGTTTTGTGGGTAAGACATTCATCGCGACCATTAGATACATTTGTACACATTTGAGTATTAGGAATTGTTGTTCGGTGCAGTTCAAGACTCTTTTCAAGTCGGTAACGACATCAGTAAGTAGATGATTTGCAAGAATGCATGTATACGGCGTCGACGTTATGAGGATGGAGGAACTCCATTCTCGCTCCCTACCTGAGCTTTTGAAATTCGTGAGGAGGACGAAAAAGTTCGGGAAGATACTGAGGATTTGAGTATAATGGGACATAGTGGCCTCAAAGCTCAAAATTCGCTACTTTTCACTGTGTCTCCCCCACACCAAACAACAACAAAAAGTAGATGACGACACCATAAGAAATCAACTAAATTGTTAAAATTCTCACACCCGATAATCAAGTGAATGTGAAATTGCTTCGGAGCTCTGCCGTATCAGCTCTTGGGCCTCTATACAATATAAGAAAATAATAACAAAGATTCAATTTACTTAAACCGTACATGTTTGAGAGTTTGTTAATAATGTTATGGCTAGTTCACGCGTTTAAATGACGCGGTACCCTATTTCCACTGTGGTTTATCCTTCGCTGTCAACGGTACTATAAACATAATGCTTTATTACCGTACTATGCCTTAACGCTTAAAATGCTGTCATCCAAAACGTTATTGGCTAACATGCAATTAAAAACGCTAACCATAATTTAATATGTTTTTGCACAAGAAATTCAATTAAATGATTCGTTGCATTCAAATTCAGTATATGGGCATTGAGTACAGCAGCGTGTAAGTAGGGTACCTTATACTTGTTTTACGTTTTAAATAAATTTGGCGTTATCTTTTAATCGGCCGTAAGAAAACTGACCCAAAACTGAGCGGACCAACAGAAACAATTATCCGCGATACATCGTAAAAATGATCGTAAAAACCATTTTATGATGGTTGTTAAAATTTTTCGAATGTGATGTGTAACTGGGTATTTTTTTATGAACTAACTGATATTTTGACTTTCTTTTGAGAATGCTATAATCGAGCTTTTATTGCAGGAATTTTAAGAGGAAGAATAGCTTATTGTAAAACAATTAGCGCGATATTATATGATGGTTTTGGTCAAACTGCGGGTGATAACAATAAACGAAGAAAAAAAAATAAGCGATAAATTCTGTTTGTGGAAAATGGAACCAACTGTTTTGATAATAAAATCCGGCTTATAACATTATCCGGGATTACAATAAACGGTACCCATTGTATAATAGAAAATTTAACTGTCAATATTTAACTTTTTCCTTATACTGTCGTTGTTGAGAGTCTTCGCCGGTTAACAAAAATGCTTGAGGAGCATTGTGATCTGAAAACTATCTTATCGTAGAGAGACAATACCAAAACTAAATGAAGCTTAAATGTAAGAACTTGAAGCACGCAGTGAATGACTGGTGGATAAAAAAAGGAACTATTCGCATAAAAAATATCTTTATGTGCGTAAAAATACCCATTCCAGTTGAAAATTATAATAAATAAATTTAAAATCCTTGGAAATATTATTAAACAGAATTTTATCGAAAATATAAAAATTTATTAATTACTAATAAGTTTTATGTTACTAGTTTTTCATGGTCATGCTACCATTGAAGCTATTAAATGTTAAGAGTTTGTTGTTTTTTCCAGTGTCAGTGGAGTGAAGCTCCAATACGAAATCCCCGACTGTTGATTGACCGTAGTACTTGACGAATTTTTGGAAAGAACTTTCACTGGAGAGGCCAGTTTATCATAAGATTTTTGTGTTGGACTAGGTCCGAAGGAGCTGTTTCGTCATCGGAATGCAGAAGACTCTTCAGAGGGTGTATTCTAGCCAACTTCCGAAACACCCTGACAGCTGGTGGAATTGCTGAGGCAAATTCTATATAGCCTCCAGGCCGGTTGCTGGCTTTCTTTATCAAAAATTGGTCACTATTACCATACATATACAGACTAAATTAAAATTTCACCTTCATTTTTAATCATTTATTATAAAAATAATAGTTAAAATCAATATACCTACATATATTGTATAAAATAACAATAAAAGTATATTAATTTAAAGGGATTCCAAGGATTCTCTGGTTGGTAAGTGCACCACTATCATTCCAAGGATCTTTTGCTATTATTCTAAAGTTTTGATTTTTAATATTTTCTACGTTTTATCTGAATTATGAATAATTGTGCAAGATTTGTTTATGGTGCAACAAGATGCTATTAAATCATTAAAAAAAAACACTTAGAAACTTAATTACTCCCAATTACATCATAGAATTCCAATTAAACGATTTTTATTACCATAAACAAATGGAATTTTAATTGATCGCTGCGCTTGTAAAATAAACTTAGAAGGCAGTTTATAACATTAATAGCTGCTTTTGAACTATATACTTGTACCTTTTAATTTTTCTTTGTTTTAAAAAGAAGAGCGTGTAATCTGCGTTTGAATCAAGAGAATGGATACTCGAGCTCGTGATTTTTATAGTCATTATTCTATCTTAAGATACTTCGGAATATTTCACTGAGCTCAAAGGTCGTGGAAACTAATTGACTATCTAAATTTCACTGTAGGTAATTTGTGAAACTCAAACGTTAACGAGTATTTATAAGTTAAATATAAAAAAAATTGCTCATGTTGGTGCTCTACGCTTAGAAATTGCAATTAATATTTTGTAGAATAAAATAGTGTAAACTTATAACTAGTCTTTACTATTAATTTTTAATTACAATACTCAATAATTTTAATTCAGTGATTATACGATGATTATAACATGTTTTAGCCCATTTTTCATATTAATGAAAAATCTGAGCAACTAACGCTGAATGGAAAATGTAGAGAGTGCAAAAATGGCCAATATCGTGACCCATTTTCACGGAAACCGCTGATTGTATCACTTCCTGGTGTCCAAATGTCGTGATTTTAATCTTGTATTATCAAGAAAAATATAAATTTTAGTAATCAGTCGAAAACAGAGATTTAATTTTTTTCTTTTTGCCCTACAAACTTTCCTTAAGATTTTAGATATCTGTACAGTTTTCATGCCTAATTGTATTCTTCATTCTTTGTTCCTGGGGAAAAAAAAATTTAATATGAGTATGACAAAGCCATACAATTTAGAACGAAAACAGTAGTAAGACCCGTTGGTTGTATGGTTTGAAAATATAGCGAAAAAAAGCATTATTTTTCATATGTCAGAGTTGTATGTAAATTACTAGAAACTTTTATGCTTTGAGATCGATTTATTTTTTATTTAGAAGGTGTTAATTATGAAAAATCCATCACTTTGTAAATTTTCGATTCCAATGTAAGATGAATTTTGATGGTTTGATACGAGTCAGAACAAATTATTGACAAACAGAGTCTGACAAAATACTGACTAAATACTATCAATAAAAAATAAAAGGAGAAAAATAATTGCATTAAAATTTCATTTAATAAGTATGAAAACCAATTTATTATTTGAAATTTTTCAATATTGGTGGACGACTGGTATTTTAAATATAATATTTTAGAACTTATTAAAAGCAACCATTAACACGATTATAAGTCCCAACCTTCTATGCCTATTTTGTTGTTTTATTCATTTTCAATAAGTTTGTACACCGTCGAAGGTAATTTTCAATTAACTGAATAGTGGCAATTAATTTAACTAAGTGGTAATTGATTTCTATGTTAGTGTTAAATTACTCATTCCGGTATCTCGTTCTCTACACTATACAAAGTTAAGCAAAACTCACGATTTCCATATGTCTGTATAATTATTTCCATTTTAGCATATTCTTGAAGGAAACTTGCCTTGGAATTAACTTTAACAACTTGTATAAAAAACTTTATTAGATAAAAAAAATTAAATAAATAAAAGCTATTCAGCATAGTAAGTAGTATGACTTAGCGTGGTCACAAAAAGGTATAACCCCATAAATTTCGTTATTTTTAAAATCAGAATATTTCTTAATTTCGAAATGCGTACACGGCCATTGAAATTTAAATCAGGCAACTTTGTTGTGCACGACTTCTATATTCTATGAATTCGATTGATGCTATGGAATGGAACGAATTGTATAATATCTGGAAAACAAGTTCTGAAGCCTGTTATACTCGTAATCCATACCTCTATATTTCACAGAAGTAGGAAGGCTATCATAAATTACTTCTGTCCCCAAGGATTTGCAAAAAAAAATATAAGAGAGAAAGTAGCATCCAGATCTCGCTAACCAGTAGCAAAACGAATTGGGAACTGTGCAAAACCGAGGGGCTGTTTTTCGAAAACATTAATTTCAGGGGGCTGTCTACTTTTGCAATTGCTCCCGGAATTTATTTGTTTGGGGTGCGAAAATCGAACTAATCTCTGGATTACAAATAAAACACTGTTTCGTTATTAGTTCGCGTCTAATTCTGATTCCGACAACAGCATGCCTCTTGTGTTTGTAGTTATTTTTTTTCTACCCCCATTATAGAATATATCTAACGAGGGTAGAAAAATTTATGTATATTAAATTTATTTAAATTTAATCAGCCTTTAGCAACACTGAGTCAGTTTTTGTTTCGTCCCTGGTACCTATTTTCTATCATGGAAGCCACCATTTTCTATGACTTTGTTCATTCCTCGATCCGTTCTGAAGATTTTTTTTTGTTCTGTCTTTCTGTCAAGTGTCGTATTGGGGTTGGTCGAGAGGGGGTGTTGAAGCACAACGTAGAGATACAAAATTGGCCATCAAATGCAGACAAAATGCTAATCGTAGACTTTCACCCTCAGTACTTTCTCCCCTGGTTTAATATCGTTTTATTTTGTATTAGTGCCTGTTGTCTATGTCATCCCCCTCGAAAGTATCTATCTACCTTTATGGCAGTTTATGCCTCTTTAATTTTTTTTTCGTCTTCACCCAGAAGGTAATTCCCAGTGTAGATCTACTGGTATATGGGTCGATAGAAATCTCGCGGGGGTGATTCTTTCTTATAACCGTATAAAGGAAATTTCGTGTCGTACCATGGGTCGTTGGCTATTTTCTTGGAGAAAATTCGCAGAGTCAGTTTTTTTCTTTAATATGTAATTTATATTTATAGGTATAGATAATGTAGTCTCGGAGCACTGCGAATAGTTAGATCTCGTGGAAAATTGGTGTCATTTTTAATGAAATAATTTAAAAATTTAAATTGCATTTGCGTTGTGCAGAAATTATGCTGATTCTCAATTTCATGAAGCTATTGGAGTGTGGGCGAGCAGAATGGAATATCGTAATTATTACATACAAATAATGAATATATGTATTGGAATAGAAAATGCAATAGAAATGGCAATTAGAACGTCTGTTAGTGTTTCTCACTTGTTCATAATTGCATATAACACTTTATTCAATTATGTAAACGACTTCATTAAGGAATTTTAAAAACCAGAATTTAATTATAAAATTACACCAGGCAGAATCGAAAACTCTTAATGTTTAAAAAAAAAAAACAATCCAGGTATCAACAATATTTTTGTATAAATAAAATAGCTTTTCATTCGTAACAAGATACTTCGGTTTACACTATAAACAGAACAACTGCGATTAAATCAACTTGATGGCGATATGCATCAAATTGCAATAACTACACTCTACGTGCATGTAATCAAATATTGAAAAATACCAAACAATTTACGTGTAAATATTTGTATTGTTGTTTAGCTCGACCAAAACGGAAACTTTATAATTCACATCTTGAGAAAATGTTTCTCGAAAAAAATTGGAAAATTGCCATAACAGTTTAAGATATCAAATCGATCTATGAAATTAGAAAATTGATTCGACTTTCTTCTATCGGCAAAGTACAGTCCACATAATTGCGATAATCGGAAAATTCTTGAATTTAATTCAAAAAGTAAATTGATTATTTAAGATAAATTATTCGCGATGCTTCGTTATTAATTTTTGTAATTGAATTTGCACTTAAACTTCGGCTTAATCGCGATGTAAAATGTCTAGGCGAACAGCAATGACCTCGATTGTTCGTAGAGTTAGTGTAATAAAAATGAAGAAATGATGCAATTGTGTATTTATAGCGAAAGAGATTTTACAATCTTGCTTGACAAGATCAGTGAAATAACTTGCGACCAACCACACAAATTTGCCTTCATAATTTATTATGAGTAATTGCAGGTATAATAAATATCTAATAAATGAATTGATATGGCTTGCAGTTGAATATCGATTTGAAATGAATTAAGTAAGGGTTTTTGTTTGTTAAGATTTCCGACATAAGAACAGGAATGAATTACTCTTCAAAACAAACGTAAGTTAAGAAAGAGTATGACAGGTGAAAAATTTCACAAAAACAAAACAGTGTTACTGTGTTATTTGCTTGTTGATGTTTTCTGTAACTTTTCATAGATTTCATTTTACATCTTAACCGCAAATAATAAAAAGGTCACAGCAGATATAATAAATTTAGTGATTGTTAGGGAATTATTAATTAAGTTAAAAATGAACAAAAACTGCGAAAACTCACTATGCAGGAAAATTAGTTGAAACCGGGTTTATTAAAAGCGAACTCTGCTGTGGCACAAAAATTGTGAATCCTCTAAGAAAATGTCGTTTAGAAGTTCTATTTTACAAAATTTTACCGTCTTTCATATTTCGATGGAAAAATAATAAAGCAAAATTACAGATGAAAAATACGAGAAAAACTAGTTTTGTGCTACACAGTAAAAAAAATACATTGAATTCATTGTCAGCTCTCTGGGAAGCAAAATTGGAACTATGTACTACATTCTGAATTTCTGATTGTTTTTAAAAAATTATGAATTTAATAAATTGTTTTAATGGTAAAAAAAATGGAGCGAAGCGTCCCACTTCGTGAAAAAAGAATATAATTTTCAATTAAATTATATATCAATATAGTTTATTTTACACGAAATCTTGCGTAATTTTGTGAGAATTTTCAAGTAAATTGTACGGTTCAGTTGAAAAGTACATGAGTGATTTACTAATACCGGCAATTTCGTGTAAAAGTCCGTGAAATTAGTATTTTTAGTTGAAAAAATTAAGTATTACTGGAAATTCAAGTAAAAATCAAATTAAAAATTATTTGAAGAATAAAAATATTATTTCTCTAAAAGATTACTAAATCCATTAAATTTCATTAATTCCATTTTTAATTTCTTTAAAAATGTATGTAAAAAAAATAACATAATAATAAATTTGTAGGATATGTTATTTATACGAATAAAAACATTATTGGGATTTAGTTATAATTTAAAATTGATTTTATTTTTTGTTAATTTTTATAATTAACATTTTTTTAAATAAATTTAAATATATTGATGATTAAGAATCTTGTATTTAATTTAAATAATAATTCATCATTTTATGAATAGAATTTTGTTAGGTACTATTTCATGAAATTATAACATTTTTTAATCAACAAGATTTAATTATTTTATAAATATATTTAAGTGTTATTTTTAGGTTTTTTTAAGCAAATCCGCACTTTTTCTGGATAACTTCGATCGTCAACAAATAATTCAAACTCAAATAATATTTATACATAGTAATGCAAAATGCATTAACAGAACAATATTGTTTTAGAGATTAGACTTATCATCTTAACAGCTAAGTTGTAAAATTTATAGCACTTAGGCAATGAGGAAAAGAAATAATTGAATTATGTATTATAATTTGCCAAGGAAAAGTAAAGAGCAAAAACCTTGCCTCAACAAATAATTCAACGTCTAAGTGATCCACGTAAAATTGAAGAAACTAGATTTTCGTGAATATTTTACATTCTCACGCCAAAACAATAAGATCCACAACAACAAATACTGTAAATTTACATAAGCATGTATTGTATTTCTACATTATTCAAACTATAAATATTATTTGAATACTCAAAACATAGAAACCACAACAAATTGTCTTAGTATCTCGAGTAGCCCAGACGATATTTACAAATATGCGAATGAAACTCAATACTGGAGCCGCCAGGAAACCATAACCTAAAATCATTTTGATCTTAAAATATCCGTGCGATTTAAGAGCGAATATTCGAGAAATACTACGAACATTATTAAGAAATTCGAGCCGAAACAATTTCATCTTATTGGAAATAGTTGCTTATAAATATCCAACACGGACAATTTACCGTGCTAAAAAATCGTTCACATGCTCCCAATCTTCAACAAAAAATCTATACGATGTTTACGAAGGAATTTAATAAAATGTAAAGGCTGTGACCAATAAATGACCTACTCGGAAAATAGCGTTGCTTATCCGAAACTTCCATTCAAATGGAAAAAGTGGCCTCCTTTAAAGGACTCAATTCGGAACGGTGCTAAAACTCAATAACCTACCGAACCAGAAGGATACCGACTCTGACGTTGTCGGTACACGCACATCGCAACATCTCTATGAAGAAATAAAACGCATAAAATTTTATAAAACGTTTAACAATGCGAAATGGCTGATATGAGGTGAACACTTCACATTACGGGCCCTTAAAAGGAAAATAGAAAGGAGGCGCTTTATACCGAGCGTGTACACATAAAAGAAAAGCAGAAAATGTTATAGGGACCAAATAGCATGTTCGAGAAAGGCACCAGGATGGAAATACCCTTCGATGATTTTTCATGCATGAAAACATTTATTTTTCCCTTTACCCTCACCCGACTTATAACCTGGAACCTTTTAAATGCCATCTTCACGAAAATTTTATCATCACGAAATTCAATAGGAATGCGGTTGTATATCACATTTTTTTCTTTCGTAATATCAAAAAATGTCAAAACAAATAATATATGGTCATGAAAAGGAAACCATCTTGAAAATGGCCGCGAAAAATTGCTTCGAATCACTGTACAAAAAAATGAAGAGGATACAAATCTTGATAGTACACATACAGAACCTGATAATAATTCCATACATTCGTGTAGTGGGTAGTGATACGAATGGGGTGATACATCTCGGGCCATTTTGAATAAAACTTGAAATTTATTGCAATAATGGCCGTAGGATTAGGTTGCGGCATAGAATTACATCTTCACGTCGGGATACAAGACCCATGCGAATGACTTGTTTTCGAATCAGGACAACCCTTCTACGGCCATTTATCATTCATGAAATCGGATAAAAGTAACGTGCGATTATAAAACTATTAGGAATTTCGGATTGAGTATACGCACCATCTTCATTCTTTTTTTGAGAGAGTGTCGTACGGCGACTATAAGATATTATCCGGATTAGGTTTCATTTCATGGTTTCACGCGTTAGAAATATGTTCGAATGGAATTGCTCTGATATATTACGACCCTTGTGAAATTTATTCCATACATTTTTTAAGGTTGTTCCTTTTCTCCCGAATTGTTTTTGATCAAATTGAAAGATTAAAAAAGTAAAATTAAATTCTATTTTTTAATCCAATTAAAAAACCGAAAATATTCATCAAAAACATCTAGTTAATTTAAAACTAGAATTTGAAATCGGTTCACCTCGAATTTCTTCAACTAAACTGGCACCTAATAAAAGAAGACTTAATTATTTAAATAATAAGGTAAAATTAAAATCGCAGCTGAGAAAAAAAAACAATCTTAACACTCCATGCCAATAGCCTCCGAAAAATATGCATCTATCGATAAGACCATTAAAAATAAATTAAAATCTGTAAATTTTCCTTCCTGCTATGAAAAAAAAATGCTCGAAAATTACACAGTAAACTGTGTTTTGAAATAGGTGAGTTTATAGCCCATTAAACGGTTATGATAATAGCGTTTTCAATGTGCCATAAATTTTAACGATGTGATAGTCAAAATGTAACATGCCAATTTAGTTTTTTTTTTTATTATTGATTTCGGGGAGAAGTATCAAACTGTGATTAAAATGTACCATTTCATGGTTTTTTCGGTTAACCACGTCAATCAAAATTTAATTTTGCTTTTTTGCTGTTTTGCAAGATAACAAAATTAGCGTATCAAGCTAATTTTTTGATTAAAAACATTTCATCAAATTGGAATTAGTTTTATATCGTTTCAATGAATAATTCATTTATTATTCAATTTGTTTTATTGGTTATAAGGCTATTATTATCTTAAATTGGTATGCAATTAGTTTTTGTATTTTTACTGCATCAATTTCTCCGCGAAAACCCGAGAGCTTTCAATGACTCTAAGAAATCTTAATGTAATTTTACATACCATTACTTCTTTATTCGTTGCAAGCAGCAATAAATTTAGTAGATAATGAATTTTTTTACACTTTCTCCCCTAAGCTTATCATAATTTTTTGTTTGCTCAGTAATGGCCAATACCCCTAAATGCACTGGCTGTGAGCTCCACTTTAATTTTTTTCAATTATTAACTGTTTAATATTTCAAAGGTAATTTTACGAAAATGTTGAATTCACGAATCAATGATGTTAAATATTATTTAAATTTTCTATTATTTGTTACATGTACACTCTGTCGACCCCGAACCACACCAATCACATCGAAGTTTCCAGTGAGAACTACAAGCTTCCAATAGCTAATTACAATAGCATAGAAAGCTCTACACACTTATCGCAAGTTGCTCACGAAATCTGCAGAACACACATGCAGTGCATAAGCTCTGTAGGACTTCTATACGGGGTCAATTTTTCTACTGTGAAAGCCAGACAACGATAAATTTTACTTGAATAGTGATCGTGCTGTAATTGAAATCGGAAATTGCGAATAGTGAGATAAGTCAATGCGATTATAATAAAACGTTGTTATTCTATTCTTTTAAACGAATAGTGTTTTAGTTGAAATTTAGAGAACACCTAATTTTTAGTTTTAAATTAAGAAAGGGACGCAACACTGAGCCACAGTGCAAGTAGGTCAGTGTTACTGCGATGCGATTTTTTGAGGTAGCAGAATCTGCTACCTTTTTCAAAAAAGAGGTAGTAGACACCGAATTTTAATAATAATACAATAAATAAGCTTAACATTAAACGTATAGTAATGTAAAATAATAATGGGTTACAATCTTGTGCTGTTTTCAATTTGATTTTCGAGAATTATCGCAAAAACGTATTGTTTTATGACTTGAAATAGTAAAGTAGTAAATTTTAAAATTAAAAAAAGGTAGTAAGTCTTCTACATATGTAGTAAAACAGTAAAGCTAAAATAGGTATTAAAAAAAGCTTATAGTGAGCGATCCCTGACTTTTTTTTATTCATATCTCTCCAAGGTAATCTAAAGTCTAATCCTAGTCCTAAATTTGTTTAATTTAATTCACAAAAAAATTACAGCTATTTACTCAATACTATCCCGAGTTATCGTTTGTTCAGAAAAAAATCACCCGTATTCTAAGGACTTTGGTATGATTGCTACTCAAAGAAGTAGCTAACTCAATCGTATCTATTTTTTGCTCTGTACTATTTTTTAGCAATGAAATATTGAAAACATTTTTTTAATATTTAATTATGGGTTCTCCATCTGTAATGTAAGGTGAGTTAAGTGTAACCTAGTATTTTAGTGGCTTTTGAATGGCCGCTAATCTGGGAGTTGAGTAATTTCGCTTATAACAAATGCGAAGTAAAATTCTTACTTTTCGTAAGCCAATGTTGCGCTGATATTGCAGAGGCATTTCGATTATGAGTAAAACAAAACCTATACTTTACTACATGCCATTCGTCACGTGTGAGTTTCTAAATCTTCAACCCCTTCTTATAAGTAATTGGTTAGCCCCTCGCTACAAAATTCCTCTCGAATTTGTTAATTTTATTTCACTGAAGTTCCACGTATGTTAAATTGGAGGTATTTCCGAAAGGACGTAAATTGCATCATGCACACTTACCCTGTCAATCTGAAATTAGATACTATTCGTATTTTCGCTTAGAAATAAAATACGAAATGCTTCTCTAATCCAATTATAATTGGAAAAGGAATAACCGCCATTATCTTCAACAGATGTGTATCACAAAAGGACCATTTCAGCTTGTACTTCTAACCCTTTCGACCAAAAAGCAATTTATTTGCCGCAAACCCCCTGACCAATGGTGTCCCAACATTCAGTGCTTATTTTGGTCGGTATGCATGGGAACATAATTGCAAAATGTCTGTTTGAATTTGGGGGTCTTCCCTGGCTATTAAATTTTAATGGGTGTGAACGTATTATACGAACCCCATTAAATCCATATCTACCCCGAGACTATACTGCTATAGAGAGGGATTTGCATTCCATTATTGCACAAACAGCATAACAGCGAAAAAAACAGACTCGGATCAATATAAAAAGGGAGACATGTTATTAAAAGTTCTTATCGCAGTAAATAACCCTTTCTAGTTCTAATTGTAAAAAAACTGTTTTTTTTTTGTTTGTGCCACCCCCTTTAGCTTGTCCGAGAACGTTTTCGGTATGAATTGGGGGTATAAAGGGTGTTGCGGTGGATGAACTTTGGTTTAAATTATGTGTTTGATTTTCTGGTAAAGTGTTCATGCGCAAAACTGTTTTGTACTGCGAATATAAACGGATCAATATATTCTTCGCGTAGTGTATCTATAGATGTTTGGTGGCGTACGATGAAGACAAGCTCATGGTGGATTTACACTGAACACGTTGCAGCGCGACTTACTCTCTAATCACCCAATCTAGCGACAAAAAAGTCCAAAACTGCTCGACTTTTCGGACAAAAAAGCGGTTTCTGATGAGCTTTGGGGGTAAAGTCGCACTGCAAATATTCGGTGTAAGTCCAGCATCAAATTTGGAAATAATATACAGTAATATTTTAATTCCGCTCCTTTAGCTAACGAACCTTGGTAAACAATAGATAAAAGTATCGTACACTGAAAAAATCTAGTGTTCAGTCCAACCATTAGCACAATAAAAAAAATGTTAAGAAATTTTTTTCAAAAAATTTTGAGTTTAATTTCGGATTCATAAAAAAGAGATACAAAGAGATGTGTGGCTGCTGACGAGATTATTCCAATTTAACTCGAGTGTTATAAGTTGTATCTAGATACTAGACAATCTTTAAAAGATTTTTCGCAATTACAAAGAACGAAATCATAGCATTGATGAACTGAGTTTTTTGATTTGATACTGCTATTCACATTAAGGAAGGAATTCATCAATTTGTTAAACCCTATACCTATAGCAATTGAAACTGCGTATTAATCTATACGTTAATATTATGAAAGCAAAACTGGCTATAAATTTCGATTTGATCAGTATTTTGTAGAGCTCTTCAGCCGGGACAGTAACATATCTATTTCTGGATTAAATAAATCAATCGATGATTGTCAATCTGCTCAGTTATGAATGAAAAAAATTAGTAAATAAAATAGTAACTCTCTGTGTTTATCCTGCTGAGTAAATTTTCATGTCGGCATATTTTGCAAGATTTTCAACAAATTAATATTTATATGTAACTTGTTTAATATTTAATTAAGTAAATCGCCCATTTTAAATAAATACTTCACTAATTTAATCGTTTACTGTCAAATCCAAAGGAACTTAAAAAAAGTTCTAGGAAACAGAACTTAAAGAGTTCAATTAACATTTTCATTAACATTAAGAAAGTGTTTTCTTTATAACAAAATATTTAACACTATGAAACTATACGTTGTAACTAATTAGATACTTTGCCAAGCCTAAAAGATATGGCAAAATTCGTGACAATACATTCTCTTCTGTTTAGGGTTGAACATCAAGAAATTTCGAAATTGATTTTCAGGCGTTTTTATCAAAAGGCAGGAGAAGTGAAAAGTAATCGAATAGTCCTTCACACATAATATAGGTACATACATGGCGGAATTCGTAAGAAAAATAATTAATTGATGTGCCTAAAATTGATTACTACTTAAGGGATTACGCTTTCATTTTTTGATGATAGTCAATATAATTTCAATCGTAAGATCTACTGTCTGTTCTGAAACTAGAAATAAATTTTGAGTACCAAACAAAAAACAACTCAGTAGTTAAGGAGTTCCAAGTGTTACAAGGCTTTTTAAATAGCATAGCAATCTTTTATGACAAATTTACATTTCTTAGCTTCCGACAAACGTAGTCTTAGTCGACAACATTAACGCAGCTCCAACCCCGATCAAAGGAAATTATCCCCTCCGTGACAATCATTCGTATTCGAATCAGCCATCCGAAGAAAAGGGTGGAGCATGAAATTTATTTTGAATTTTTCAAACTCCATAGCCAAAGTTAATATAACACCAAGAACAAGAACAAAAACACGAGCTAAGATAGGGACAAAAAAATCGTTCCCTTTGATCCAACCTCTGGACGATATATGAAGATGACAAGAACCTGCCATCGATATGGTGGAAACCTTCGTCCTACCTTTAAAACATCACCTTGCACGGCTCGACTATGGGATAATAAAATAGATAAAGACCCACGAAGGGGGAAAAACTCGACAAGAGCTCGAAATAGGTGAAAGAACGAACGAGAGTGACACTTTTTATGACGTGAAAGTTTTATTTTCCGAAGTCACCCAGGGATAGCCGCCGTGGCTATACCCTTTTTAAGGGTTAACACAGAGAGAACCTTTCCATTCCGATCGGTTCTACCTTTTCACGAAGACCCGGTGTGCCATTAAGACGCAATAAACAACATTTCTTCGACATTTAGAAAGTTTTCGATTTTTTTTTCCGAATTTAGGTGTAGGTAGGAGTCAATATATCGAACGGCTGTGATGTGATTTACAGTCAATATTGTGCTGTTGTGACAATATCTTAGAAGGAATTTCTTAAAAACATAAGTAGGCATCTAATGTATGCCATAAAAAAACATGTTTCTGTACTTACCATTGAAATCGCCGCATACAACTCGTTCGAAGGGGCTGCTCATCCAGTCTGCTAGAACAAAACAGAAAAAAGAAAATTTCTTTAAAGGTGTATTCTGATCGAAATTATTGATTTTATTTTACGGTAGTTATATAAACGAATCTGTATATCAACCAGGATAACAAAAGGGAACCGATCACCCTATAAAACTCGTTAGCGTTCTTCAAAACTCAAAATTGCTTTATCAGTGAATTTTTTTCGTTAATAAATAAATTTGGCCCGATATCGGCGTGTGTATACAACGAAAACGAACTTTAAATATTCGTTGAACGTCTTAAAAGATCGTCTGATATAGTGTACAAAAAAAAACCGTCTAAAAAAAATCTCAACTTCTGCCCGATATAAATCTGCAATATTTTATTGTTATTGCTGCGTCAAGTGCTTTTTTGAACGTCTTATAGCCTTATAGAATTACAATAATGCTATATGAAAGAATAACAGCTTAAACTATTTTCTGGGGTGATTTAGTAGACTAGGAACCGAGTGAATGTTGGCTGAGCTAAACCTGATTTGTTTTCGGGCATTAGGCTATAAATTGTATTGTGTGGATTAGTCGTAGAGGCTTCCATTAAAAAGCTATTTTGTATATACATAGGCAATAAGGCACATACCATCGGATCTTAAATTAGAACGACGATATTCTTAGCTGTTCGTTTAGATTGAATTTTTTTTTAAGATGAATTTTATCATTTTGATTTTGATTCTAAGTGAATTGCAATTTAATGTTTTTTTCGCCGATTTAATGATGTACTTTAGTATATTAGAATGGAATGGGTTTTGCACAATTATTGTTTGAAAAAATAACAGAGTAATTTTGGGAGAAGAATCAAATTGAATGGAGTGATAACGAGAAGAAAATCATCGTCGGGCAGAGAATTTGAATCCATTTTTTTTTTTAAAAACGACATCTTTAAAGTTAAGTCTAGACATCATCGAAAATTTTTAAAAAAATTTCTAAACACTTTTATGAAGAGCCTGCCGTAGTAAAAAAAATTGATAACTCTATATAAAGCCCATAGAGGTATAAAAGTGAGTTTTATCTCATTAAATGTACAAAGGTATGCCGGAATTCGTTAAGGCATTAACAATACGTTATGTAATACAACCTAGAAGATCAAATATAAAAAAAAAAATTGAATGCCATTTTTCCTGATTATATTTAAAGCCTTCAGCATAGAAATCTAATTCGATATCTCATTATACCTAAGAAATATATCGGAATTCGTGAAAATGAAAAAAACCACTTTACACACTCTGAACAGATTGGATATCGAAAATTTTTGAAAAATCTTTCTAGGCACTTATATGAAGAGGTTAGTAAAACAAATTGATAACTCGGCATTGCAATAAGATATAACAAAATTCGTGACAATGTGAAAAACAACTATTTTCACAGACAAATTTGTTGCTCCTCTTTCGTACGCCAATGAACATCAGATTTTTTTTTGCTTTAATTACTCCTGTGGCTCATCTACATACAAGTTCTAGGTTTCAACTCTCTAGCATAAGCTGTTTATGAAAAGCAAACCCCACCACCTTCACCCACCCTTCCGGTACCCTCCTGACCTGTCAACAAATTTATTCTTTTAGAATACCACTTTAGTGGATCTATCAGGCTTATTCTATGTTCCAGAGATGGGTTGTTCATGAGTGAACTGTTCCAAAAGAGCAGTTCATTGAAGTGAGTGAGTGAACTAACTCACTCCTTTTGGTGAACTGTAGTTCATTTCGCCACGTGACACAGCTTGAAAGGAACTGTTTCTTTCCTTCGTGAGTAAGGACTTTTTTTTAGGTCCTCACATTCACTCTGAACTTGATATTCATATGCAAAATGACTCCAGGTATTTCACAAGACAATTTTGAACGTAAAGCTATGACCAACATGCCAATAAAATTAATCTATAATCTGATCAGTAGAACAAACATGCAGACAATTTAAAATTTTCTACAAATTTATTAACAAGTTTTGATGATTTATATATCAACTAAAAGAGTAAGAACTTAAATTTGCACTCCGGATTAAGGCCAAACCCATGTGTTCAGTATTCACTACCGGCTAATTTTAATTTACAGCAAACATACACATTGTATCAGTTTATAGCCCTAACAGCTCTGTTATACTTATCCGACGAGTTAGTGCAAAACCACAATACTTCAAAACATTTTATTAATACGATTTTATGGCTCTCGTCTACAATTAGAAACCCAGTGGCACAGAGTACCTAACTCAACTGCAATCAATAAATTTTTCCGAATCAAAATCTTCAGAAACGTTCTCGAAAATCCATTCCATAGCCAAAAGCCATGAGTATCTAAACAATCCACTTGACAACAGTTCAAGCTTTGTAGTTTAGATTCCGCAAAACAATACTAGATTTATTATTTCGTTTGCCATCGGCAATGTTTACATACCATAACTCTTCCAGCATACGCTACGGAAAATGACTTCTAACAAATTATGAAATGATTTAACAAATAAATATGAGATTTGTACGTCTGTTCCGTCATAGTTTGCCAGTTTATACGTGTATACGCAATAAAATCATCTGTCATCACATGGCACTGATACAATCAATCCGACCCAAGAATCATTTCGGCATTTCAAAAAAGCCGAAAATTTTTGAAAACGTGGAAAATTCCAAAAAGAAAAACACCGAATTTTCCTTGGATAGTTTCAGTTGTTGTGGCAATTTGAAGTGTAGCTATGTAAGCATGTAAATGCGTACTGAATAGCCCGCGGCATATCGTGCATCGGACTGGAAAATATTTTCACAGATAATTCAAAATGGGATGTTAGAAAATGGGAAAATGAACAGAGCATAAACTTCCGGCAATAAAAATTTTCTTGTAACCAAACAAAATTTTGAAGGTATAAGGTGGTGGTTGTTTTTTTGGATTTTGAAAAGCTTTTTGATGAGAGAACAAAGTCGCGGGAAAACCACAAATTCGTGGCATATACAAATTTAAGTGTTATTTTCATTGAATCATTAACACTTTTCGGTGAGTGTTTAATTTGAAATTTTATAGTTTCGAGCAATTGGTGAAACATTAAAGAAGGCCGATGGTTTTTGTTGCAGGCGAGTTTTTTTTGGAAATAAGAGGTGAATTTTGCATATTTTTGAGCAGTTTTTTTAAATTCATATCAAAAGATGGTAAATTAGAGCTTAAAAAAATTAATAAAAAGGTACACAAAAGGAATTTAAATTAGGAGAAATCATTTCCATATTGCAATCGAGTTTTTTTTATAATCATATGCAAAGAAAAAATAACCACACAATTGAGCCGACTATAAAACGATCAAGATGATGAGCAGTATCCAATGGAGGAAGCAAAAATGAAAATAAAAATGAAAGATTATGATTTATAGAAGTGCTTGGGATACCATAAAATGAAAATAAAATCGTTTCTGTTTTTTTTATTATGCAGAAAATCATAATTTCAAATGAGACAAATCATTCCCCGGGCTTATGAACGAGTATATTCTTAACTCAACAACTAAGGGCTATTGTGTGGTAAAGTGAATTTTGTTTAAATCATGTTTTCTTAAAGGAGCAAATTTATAACTGAAAATATGAAATTAAACTTAAACCGAAGAAAAGAATCGACGATGGCAAAAAAACCGCACTGTACCCAACGAATTTTAAAGAAAATATTCAGATACGTCTAAAAAAAAATTGCCAAACGTTGTGATTTAAACAGTGGCGTACGTATGTTTTATGAACGTGGGTAATATTGAAAACAACATTCGAGATGATCAGAAGTGAGTTCGGCGACATTTGAAGTGGTTTCATTAATTCCGCGAACGCATTCGTTTTTGCAGAGATCGGATCTTTGTTGCCTGAATTTTTTGTTTTATTTATTTTATTAATACGAACAATATACGAGTATAGTACGCGTAAAATGGCCACAAAGATATCTGAACGAAGACAACATAAATTGGTTGATCTGAATGCGGTTCGTAAGCTAAATTAATGTTGGAGACAGTTTTTTGGATTTGCAAATTGACGATGATAAATTGGTTGAAATTGTTTAGTGTCGTTAAGATGTGAATTTGTCATGTTAAGACAGACGAAATTATTTAAGTCTGCATATGCTATTCATAGCATTGATTGTATGGCTGAAGCTTGTATTATTTACACTGTAGTTGACAGTGTCAATTATTTGACGGAGAAAATTTTACGAAAAATTCTTTTTTGGAAAAGTGCCATTGTTACAATGTTGATTACATCTGTCATCCAAAATTGTAATATATTTGACATTGAGGTACACTGTCTATTACAAACCTATGTTTTTCATATGCTTTTTCAATGATGTAATCATCAATAGTGTAATCATCCAATTTTTGTTTATTTTAGTTGCTCTACATAAGGTGGCCGACAAAAATTTGATTGAACTTTTCGACAATCAAATATTTGACAGTATGGCATACAGTAAGTATAACACAAGCTTAAATGAATTAATTACCTTAAGTATATTATACAAGTGAAAATAAAGGAACATTATGAATATGAAGAAATATTTGTTGTTTTCCGGCGTCAGTGGAGCGAAACTCCAACATGAAATCCCCGACTGTTGATTAAACTCTGTCCTTGAGAGTATGACATTTGGAAAACCTTCACTGTGGCATTATTTTGAAGAGTGGCGGTGTGAGGAGGGAAGTAGGGGATGTGTTTTAGACGGAATATTTTGGTTTCTAGATCACAGTAATCGCTTACGCTAGAAGGCTGAAGCTTAGAACTTATATAGAGATTCGAAAGTGAAGAAGTTTGCAAAAAATAATTACGTTATGGGTAAAGGGTTGTGGGAGTGGGAGCAAAAATAATGCGTCCGAAACGCAAAAAAGCTGACATCATCACATTATAAAGAAAGGTTAATGTCACAAAATTCAAACTTAATGAATATCTTTAGGTTTATTAGGAGAATAGATCGGAAATGACCTTTTGAAAGGGAGCAGTGGCGTACGGTGATGGTGGATAAAAATTTTAAATTACTATATCTAATGAACCAATTGACGAACAAAATTCGACTTCTGTATAAGAATTGACAAATGAAGTTTGATGCAAGTAAAAAATTTTAAGGTGCAGTGGAGCATGAAAGTGGAGGGTATATTAATTTTTCCGATTCTTATATCTCGAGAATCTATTTTGATATAAAGTTGACACTCGGTATTTAGATAGAGCAATAATACTAGCATGTTGGAAAAAATATAATTTTTTATACGGAGTAGTATGGTACGAGGTTGGGGGGTGTTTTTCCTAACTATAGAACGGCTTATGCTAGAAAGTTGAAACTCAGTACATCAGTACATACATGTAAATCAACTAGGAAAGTAATTTAGATAAAAAAATTACAAATATCTATTGGGGTTCGGAGTGGGGCGAAACAAATTGTCTGTAGCAATGGAATGCATATATTTTTACGGTTTTCGTCATATATATGTACTAGGTCTTTTCAAATATTGAATTCATTTTTATTCTACGGCTTCTTCATATAATGTATTTATATGAAGAAGCCGTAAAAGCGATTTCAGGATTTTTTAAAATTCAACTCCTAAGAGGGTAGAAAAGGGGTTGTAAACTTTTTCACAAATTCTGCCATATCCCTCAGGTCTGATCAGAGATCGAACATCTTTTCACTTTCAAAAGCTAACATAATAATCGCGTAAGACTTAATTCTAAGTTTTCTTCCTTTTCAGCCCCTAAGAGGGTATAACAGGGTTGAATACGTTTTCACGAATTCCGTGACATATTTTAGAAGTGAAAAAAAATTGAATTGGTTTTTCCTTTCGAATTTCAGAAACTAAGGGATTGTAAAGGGTTTGCTTACGTTTTCACAATTTTTTCAAAATTCCTCGTATCTCATGAGATATACGTATCAATATGCGTCTTATGATTTGCACATTTTCACAATTTTTACGAAATTCAAACCCAAATCCGTTATATCTTTTAATTTACAAAAGGCTACCTTTAACTTCTATGTTCTTTTAGTGTAGATAATATACCGAAATTCGAATACTACACGTAAGCACCGCTAATTTAAAAAAAAAACATTAAATTTCTAAACAAAAATATTTTAATATTATATTTAATATTTTAAAATAATGAGATTTATGATACCCATAATATCATTATATTTTTTTATAAAAGATTTTTCGATAATTTATAATAACTTCTGAATTTTGTATTAAGATGAAATGTGAACTTTGACCATGAATTTTAATTTGGAAATTCCTAGAGACCGGTATCACAGCAATAATTTGATTTGCAATAAATTTTGGTGAAATTTATTTATTAGTCAGTAAAGTAATAGATGTTTGACCCAACCTATTGGTAGTATAGAGGAGGTCATCAACTGTCAAACGCTGCTGTACTTTAATATTTTATTCTTCATGAATTTGATTGATTTCTGTGATTAAGCTTTTTAATTACATATAGATTTTTCCAATTAAATTATTTCCCTTCATTTAACCAATTAATTTCAAATATGCGATACATCTTCTCTAAATCATATTATTAACTTTTATATAACTCAATTTACCGTAAAAACAATATCTCCTTGACAAGAATTTTGATTTATAGCCAACAACACGAGGAAACTAGGTCGGCTGATCGTAATTCACTACAGACAGTTTGAAGAAAAACATTACAAAAGTTACAAAGTATTTGCTGACAGTTTGTTATGTTTATGGCCGATCGAACGTAATTTCTCGAATATTTTCTTATAAACCAAAATATCCGATTTGATTTATTATCGAAATGTATAGAACGTTATCGCAGATAATAGCCGTTCCGTAGTCCGTAAAAGTCTAATAAAACTCAAGATCATAAATAATAAAAAATTCCGGTCAGATAATCCTATGAGCAATTTTAATGTTAAGAAGATTATGCAACTATTATGGCATCGAACGATATTTTTATTCATTAGATTAATAAAAAGAGCTGGACAAAAGCGACGTCATAATAGTTGATTGCAAGAAATGAAAGTGGGTAGCAAGTTTTATAGAGATGATTTTTAGTAGGCTCCAAAGATCGGAATTTCGTTCGTTTTTTTCCGATTCTGTCTAGGCATAAGGAACCTTTGCATTTCCTGGTAATTTTCTGGATCGGTATATTTCTCGAAATAATTGGCAACTTGAAAATTCTGAAATTTCTGTGGGAACCGTCTCGGAAGGCAGGGCTAATCCTATCCAGACCGGAATAAAATCGACTATGTAGTCCAGATCTAGCGCTTTCAAATAACTCTAATTTTAATCCGGCAATAAAAATGTAGACATAGACTTAATTTTGGAAGGTAAGCCAACTCGTAAGTAATAAGGATATAAACTCACCAGTTAACGCCATCCATGGATATCGCGGCAAACTATCTGCTATCGATTGACCTGATCCGGCAGTTGAAACTACTCCCGATGAGGGTTGTGTGCAAGCATTTCCTAGTGAATCGACACCAACTCCTATTGCTCCGGAAGCTGCCGAAACAGCCGATGCGGCTGCCGCCTGGTGATAGAATTGCGCAAAACTTGACGCACTTGAAGGTACTCCCATCGATTGATAGGTGTTCATAACACTGTCCGTATACCTGTAAAACAAATCGGAAAAAAAGAATACAAATGAAGTGGACAATTATTTGACCATTAAAGTTTGTCGTTCGCGCGTACGCTACTTGCCCACCTAGAGAGCGAGAGCGATACACGGTTCCGGGACAAATTATACTCTTAAATAGGCCATAAAACTCGGTTTTTTTTATTATTCACAAAAGGGTCTAAGGTTTTGTTCTTTGACCACTAAACGGTCAGCTTACCTTACCATTTACCACCCGAAGTGACACAGTTTCGGTTGAGTAGTGCATATAATTAGGAGTGAGACCGAAATGTGGGAGAAAAACAGTAGCGAAACGGGCAATAACTTCAATTGGACCGAAACTTTTACAACTCTCTTTTATGACTTCAACACAGTAAATTTTCATAGCTCGAATTTGAATGAAGATAATCGAGTTCTGTTGGCGTGAACGTACAAATTGTGTTACACCACTTACTTATTTTGCATAACGAGGACTAAAGACAAGGAAAAGGAACATACCTTTTTAAGATACTTCATTCAAGGGTGACTTTAGATTTGATTTTTGATTTGTTACCGATTGGTGAGATGATTCTCCAACGAAATTTCTTTTCCAAATCACCTTTCTTGTACCCATGCTTTCAAATATCTCTTGACCCAAATTATTGGCATTTATTTTACATGTATGAATTTTTGTCCTATCAAATCGAAATTAAACTGCATAGTGCTTGTTTTTGGTCTTTTAAGAGATAGAAGCTGCTTTGTAATAGATATCCTCCTTTCCAATTAGGCAATAATATATTTGATAATGTCGGAAATAGGTATGTTTTTTCTCTATCGTGTGTGAGTTAGAAATGGAGTCATACGCAAAAAATTGTTCAAGACATGTGTTTCATTACCTGAACAAAATTAATTTTTTTCTGTGGAAGAATTACATGAAAAAATTAGTAATTTCTCATGGTAAAATTAAGAATGGATCCTCCTTACATGGTCGAAAAAAATATGATTTTGACGAATTATTTTTTCTGCTATAGACACTCGAAACGCTTTGAAATTTTTATGACAATTTCATGCACAATTCAAGAGCATAGTTTAGTTTTTTATACATTAAAAAAACGATAAATAATTTAAAAATGGATCTCCTAGCTGCGTAAAACTTTTAGAAAGTTTATAATAGTATTCGAGTATTTAAAGAAAAAAAAAAGAAATTTTTGCTGAGAATATTCATGAATAGTTTAGCAATTGATTGAGACTTTTTCCAAAAAATCGATTTTATTTACCCGATAAAGAGGTTCTCCCTTATTCTGCAAGTTAAAAGCTCTAGTTTTATTTGTGAGAGTTTAATGAATTTTAGAAATAAGTTTGATTTTTATGAGCAATCTTATTTAATTTTTTTTTTTTCATTTTGTTCTTAGTTTGGAGGAAAAATATAAAAAAAAAAATTGAATGAGGGGTTGAAACGACGACTAAAAACGATAAATGCAAATGTTACAAGACACTCTATGTTCCAGAATAAAGTTGGAAAAAAATAGCTTTTTGCAACTGACATTTCATTTCAAATATATTTCTTTCCCGATTCATCGTAGAAAAGTTCTCTACATTTTTCAGCATTTATTTCCTAATGACCATTCTAAATTGCCATAAGGAAGGTTCCAACAAATGAACAGTAACTATGAATGGATATTAAGAGTGTGGTGTGGTAGGTCTTACATATTTTTCCTGAACAACTCTGAATCATCTGGATGATATTCAATTGCGTAACACAATACAGAGCCAAACCAACATAAACATAGAGTGAAATGCCTTACAAAATTTTGGAAAAATAAAATTATAATTCTTCAACGATTCTCAGAATCATAAAATGGCTCAACATAACAAAATAATGTTAATCCAACCCTAAATTTGGCTCGTAATTGAAATTTTTCAGAGTTGGATGAGTAGAAATTTGCAAGGAGCAGCACTAATACTGCAACATGTAAACTTTAATTTATTGCAGACTCATTCGATACTATAAAATGACAGTTTCTTTGAATTCTTTGAATTTTATAATTTAGAGAGATACATTTATTTTTGTTAATTATCGGATGCAAAATAATGGTAATTTGACAATTTAATTAAATTAAAAATTCACAATTAAACATATCACCAAAAATTGCTCTTTTTTCAGTTCCAATATAACCCAGTTGGATCCAGAATAGTTACAATAAATTTAGTCAATGACCAAGTAGAATACTGCCATTTTTTTCTTGGTTTGCTCTAAAACACACTTTTCTAATGCAATGATACAAATATGTCATGTTCGTTTTAATTAAGAGTTACCTACGTGTGTGGTTTACAAATTTCTACACAAAAAACCTAATTTAATTTCCTAAAACTACATAATTTATGTATATTTTAGCCAACCCCCTATATTTTCTTCTACTAAAATTTAATGTGATCATCTCACTTGAATATCAAGAGAAAGCTATAAATCATTCTTATTTTATGTTTTCATAAAACGTGTGTGTACCATAGACGTGTATTCAATTAAAAATTATTGCGTTTATTAGTGATGTACCTGCAGCCATAACTTCCGCACTAATATTAAAAAACTCTAATCTGCACTTTAATATTAATTAATTCAAATTTTATGGAAGCTTCACCGTAAAATTGTTATTGTTCACACACCAGTCTACGAACGACAGTCATTTTCACATCATTCAGTTATCATTTATGTGAAATATGCGAATATGAAACAGGTTTAGTAGTCATATTACTTTAATTGGCACTATTTTAATTTTTTTTTACACACGTGCTTCTTTTTATTTGATAAAAAATATTCCCAAAAAATTTAATGGTCCTCATTAAAAACTAAGCATAACTAAGTTTATTATAATGGCTATATCAGGGTATGAAATTCTAAATTCTTAATTCAAAGGACCGTACAATAGGATGCAGTAATAAACACAGCCATTTAGAGTTACAGGTGTATAACCTGCTATTTGATGAAATATAAGTTTATGAACATTAATCTAAGTATGACATTTGGCTCTTAACTTTCCAAGTACACAGATATAATAACAATTAAATAATTATTGAATTAATTATTGAAGGGTTTGTTCTGTGTCATGTGTTCTCCCAAGCTTCTACTGCTAATTTTTAATTTTTTTTAAAGGAGTCTTAAATATTTATCCTAAAATTGTTGTCGATTTCCAAACAAATTTCAATAACAGCACTCAGAAGAAAAGAAGCATTTGTTTTAAGGAAGCGAATCTAATCCTTTGAAACTTTAGCATTAACGAAAATTATGTAAATTAATAACTGCAGGTTTAACACTTAGTAAATTGCAGAAAATGGATAAATTTTTTGTCTTCCCAAATTATTAATATAAGATTAGAATTTATCGGAGGCATGGAGATTTAAGCAAATTATTGATATGATTATTTCATTTGTTTTGCAAGAAAAAAATAATAAAAAGTTTTATGTTACATTTAAGCAAGTATAATTTATTTATCCGTATCAACCGGTTATAAATACACATGTAGGTAAGTCGAAAAACAAAAAAAAAATACACTCACCTATTTATTTCCGGTTGATGTAGATAATGGCTCGAAATTCTGGAAAAGTATACACAATCATAACATTATTCATTTTCCATAATTTCATTTTGATAACGTAGCACATAGTGTTACGTTTTAATGGTGATATTAATGAACCATTTATTTTTATATTTTTCACAACAAGATGATAACAGACAGAAGAGCAAAGTTTTTTCTCTAGACTAGCAGAACAGATGCTTGAAATCAATATATGTACATGACATGGAAAGAAATTGTTTTTGATTAGCTTTAATGATTGTAGTATTAACGACAGGGTATTAGGGTCATTCCATGAAAAATCGCAAAAAAGGCCAATTTTGTGACCTTACCATCGTCGATTCTTTCGAAAATTTTGTTACTTGAACAACTATTGAAAAAAAAATACGATTTCAATTTTTTTTTCTATCTCATTTTTTGTTAAAATTTTCGCAAAAATGGTGTCCAAGTCCTCTTTGAAAACTCATATCTCTGCTAGTTCTTATCATACAATAACAAAATAGGACTTATTTTAAAGGAGAAGGTTGTCGCAAAATAAGAAAAATACAAATCGAATTAATCCTTAATTTTTTTTTCCAAGGATAATGATTTTGTCCTTTATCCTTGAATATCTCAAAATGCCATTTTTTTAATTTTTTATTTTTTTATACTTTGAGTATTATACTGTTTTCCAAACATATCAAAAAATCAACTTGGGACCTCAATGGGATCGGGGTAAAAAAATCGAAGAACATCAGAACTTTGTAAAAATTTTCAAATTGGTTTTAGTAAAATTAATAATTGATGTTCCGTCAATTACTCATTTATTCCTGATCAAAAATTTGAATTTAATGTTGCAACGGATTTGTGAGGAATGAGCCTCAAGACACAGATGACGGTGGACAGACATGTTTAATTTAAATTTTTTGAAAAAAACTTGAAAATACAGTATTTTAATATTTTTAAAGTTTTTAAAAATAAATCTGTTTTGGAGGCAGTAGAGTAAAGATGTAACTACCAAGTGGTAGCGGTGTATTCCAAATTACCGAGAGACGGAAAACCTTCTAGAGTGGAATCAAAGCAATCATCATACCTAGAAAAATGTAATTCAAGAATATTGAAACCTTTCACAGTACACTCGCAGGTAAAAAGGGAGACAATAAAACAGAGAGGGATTTCCCAAAGCATTTTGTACATTCATAGGTATCTGAGTACTTAAAACCAGAGTGGAAATAAAAATAGAAGCGGTGAGAAACAGTATCAATGATAGAATTTGTAATACCAATGCACTTGTTGGATTTTGACCTGTAGTGTGTTTATTTTGTTGACAGCCCCGATATTTTTAGACTAAGACAAAACAAAACAATTTTTAGGAAATTTATTAAAACTGACTCTGAATAATAAACTTATTTATAAAAAATTTTAGGTTAAATCTGAATATATTCCTGAATAACCAACAAGTGGAAAAAATTATAAGTAAAATATTGCTCGTTTAAATAAATTATTAAAAACAAATTATTCTCCAGTTCATATTCAAATTTTTGTAAGTCGTGTTTTAATATTAAAATGTGTATTTCTATTTGAGCTTATATTTTAAGACCTTATTTAAAGTTACAAAATACTTATTACCAGTTTTTGAAATTGTTTTGCCCCCGACTACTACTGCTTTTGATCGAAACTAATTCGAGTTTAATTATGTTTTACTTGTTTAATGATTTTCATATTTACAGATCGTTCCAAAAGTAAATGCGGAGCCTGTTCAAAGACAACTATATAAAAATATCAGAACTACCGTGATCTTCTCTATATCTATTTAAACTGCCAAATAAAAATTTGACCAAAAAATTACTAGAATACTCAAACCAAAACAGATTTTGTGTACGGCAAATGAAACAATTCACCAAATCGAAATTTTACAACTAAAATATTTCACTGCATTTGCCAGCGAAAATAGTGAAATGTTTGACAAAGTACAATACAGTCAAACATACTTAATTCAAATTTTTTTTATAAATCTTTTAATTTGTCCAATACTTTAGCACAAAATTGTTTTTATCATACAGTGGAACTTCTATATAGTGACCACCCAAGGTACTGTGGCACTGGTCACTTTATTCAATTGGTAAGATTATAAAAATAATTTAGTAAATAAATTCGTTTCTGATTTACATTGGGACCGTAAAAAATGGCAACTTTAGGCAAGTGGTCAAGATAGGAAGGTGGTCACTTCTTAAGGTTATACTGTATTTTGTTATCAAATATTTGTCGGTGTGGTAAAGTATGAATACAATTTCAATCAGGTTCAGATTTAGTAAGCATAGAGCAAAATTCGTGTAATTATACTTCAATTTCTACATGATTTTTTTTTTTATTTTATTTATTTATTTACAATTCAATAAAAAGTTTATAAATATACCCAATTATTACTTAAGAACTAGTGACTTAGACCATCATCTATTTTTTTTTTTTTTTAGTTATATTGCCATGGAAAACTGTCGACCCCTGGGGTGTGATGTTCTCAAAGCACAAGGTCTATAAAGTACAGACTGGCACCATAAAATGAAAGCAGTATATCAAGAAATGTCGCCAGATACATTCAAGACGTTGGATCATGAAAGTCTCCATTTTATTAAAAACTTAATTATTGCTCACCTTCTACGTGAAAAAAACTATCTACGCAAACATGAATGATATTAGCAAAAATTAATAAATATGATGTAAATGTATTGCAAAAACAATTTTCCAGTCTAACTAACTAAAGTCTTGCATTCTAATTATTTTAGGCATAGCTCCGTGAAATCTTCTTCAATCACCTGTCTTTTCACCTAAACTCGAATGGAAACATGAAATGAGTAATGTAATAGTTAGCCTATAAATTGCGCTTTCGCCCACTGAATTGATAGTTACAAAATATATTGTAGGAAGTCTTACATATACGTACACTTCATAAACGATACTAAAGTATTTAAATAATGCAAAATTTTCATCATGAAACTAATTAGTATACTAGGTAAAGCAATTAATTTATGCTAATAGTTTCTTACAAAGTAAACTTCGCACGACAAACATGTTCACAAGTGAATTTAAAGAATATTGAAGAATTCACAACCGCAACTAAATGTTCGGATTATGGAAAAAACCGTATTATTTAAATTAAAGGTTTATGAAACGATTATAAAGCGAAAGTTATTGAATTCTTGATTATGGTCAGATAAATTTTCAATCAATTCATATACCGGCGGTGGCGCCGTATATGGCACGGTATTTGTTTTGTGACACATTCCGACGGAGTTTAATAGAAAATTTGGACAATTTAGTTACAATTATTAAAAATAAAATTATAGTTAATACTATAAGTTAAATAATCAAGTATTTTGATGCGTTAAAAACGAAAAAAAAAAAATTTATTGAAATCTAATATGGTAAAGTTAAATGTAAGCTGTTCGGTTGGAAAAAATTAAATATTTAAAAAAAAAAATACTTTAAAACATGTGCAGATTGAATATAGGTAGGTATATAATTTTATACGATTTTTATAATTAGCCTTATTCCTGTCAGTTAAAATAATTTGCATTACTACTATTTTACTCTTAATAAATTCCTAAAGCTAGTACACTGTATACCAGGCAGTCAAATATTTGACCATAAAAATTTTACCGAATTTCGTGTCAAATATCCATTTGGCACGCTGCCCGATTGCGATATTACACTGACACATTTGACAAAATCGTAAAATTTTCTCTTCGTCTCAAACGGTCAAACGCTAGGTCGGAACGAAATTCTGACTAGATTGTTCAGATTTAAATCGACGTGTTGGCAGACATCGCAGAAACAGAAAACACGAACTTCAGTACTTAAAATAATAAATTATATAATTATTTTTATTTGTTTAACTGATTTTCACAAAAAATTTTCACGAGTGACATTTTCTATTTGACCCATTTGACACAATGGTTTTTCCAGAAATCGATAACGGTCAAATGTGATCAGATTGGTTGTCAAATGGTCAAATGGAACATTTTGTCAAACAGCATTTGACCATTACACTATCTGACAGCATTTGACAGGGAAAATGGTAAAATATTTGACCGCCTGGCATACAGTGTAATACTAGCTTTAGGCAGGATACACACTGAAAGAGCAAAAACAGTATTAGTCAAAAATATTTTTGACTAATCATGAATATGTCGCTAGCAAAAACAAAAATATTTTTGACTAAAACTGTTTTTGATCTTTCAGTGTGCGCCCAGGCTACAGATTCTTTTTCTATTTTTTTAGTTTCTATTTGTATTTAAATTTAGTTTTTAAAATTTTTGTTTAAACTTGCAAGCAAATTTTTTTTACTGATCCGGGAGAGTAAATTGTTAAAGATCGCTTAAGAGTGAAAATCGATAATTCACCTTTTCAATTTGTTGAGTATTGAGTATAACTAACTCAAAACTCAATAAAGTAAAAAAGTTAATTATCTAGAATATTTATTGTTCATGATATCGATAATTTTATAAATTTAATTACTCTAAATCAAATGAATAGGAGCTAAGAAAACGAATCTGTAGAAATTTTAAATTAAAAATAAATATGACGTCTATTGCATAAACAATAATGGATCGGATAGTTTTTAAAATTAAGAATAAAAACTGCGAACACTAGCAATGCGACTACTACTACAATAATTATAAACTAAAAGTGCGTGGTATGATCGACCTAAATTAACTGATCTACTCATAAACTTTTAAATAGTTTCTCTTAAACTATAATTAACTCTTTAAATTGTCTACAATTTTCTATTCCAAGCACTAGTTTTCTATTTTAAGAGATTCTGCATTCGCAACAAAATTTCTTTAATTTATTCGGCAAAGATAAACTCATTAAAAGTAATTGAGTATTAAAATCGTGCGATTGCAATAGAATGTAATGAATGTTAAATGTGTAAAATACTTAGTCTATAATTTCTACACAAATTCGGGACAAGAAATAGTAGCTTACTATTGCATATGTAATGCTTCGTTTCGGTAGCAGGAAGAAATTTCGAATTTAAAATAGATTTCTGCTCGAATTTGTATGGGCGAATTTTTCTATATATAAAAATATTTCGTTTGCATTTGAGTGATATTTTTATAGTGAAGCCTATTCACGAGCAGTAGAATTAATAATTCAGTGCTTTGAAGAAAATTAAAATTTATTTATAATTTCATGTGAAAACTATTGTTAATTGAGTTGTCGTCGAGATAAAGTAAACTAGAAAGTTAGCCCGGTATTCACTTGTACTGTTGCTACTACCAGCTTTTGTAAATTGAGTTTTTAACGCAGATTGTTCTGAATAACTTGAAAATTTGGTTCCCCTACGACTGCATGTCTGCTTAAGATACTGTATAGATAATGTATGTGCTCACTAATATTTTAGAAGACATATTTGAAACCTCCTTGTATTCGTCCAACTGTACGCAAGAAAAATAATATTTTAATTGTCGCAAAACAAAAGGTAAAAATATTTGTTTTCTTTCTACAAAGGATTTAATTTCAAAATTCTTTATTCTTTCTTTCAAAAGCCACACCTTTTGGCATCTTTAGTAAATAAGGAAAGAAATAAAAAAAATTTAAACTCTTGCGCATTTGAAAAGTAAATCCTTGTCCTACCCTGCACTGTAAACGAGGGTTGAATTCTATATCGATGGTCCTGTATCTATTGTTATGATACGCCTTGAGTTTAACCCCGTGGTGTAGATCTGACTTCCAGTCTGGTTTTTCAGATGTGTGTAGTAAATTTTACAGGCAGATTGTTTTAAAATCTGGACAGAAATCTTTCAGTTTTTCCAGAGGGTATGGGCGGCATACAATTTGCCACTGGAAATATATGCATGTGGGTCGGCGTTAAGAAGTGCATCCATGAACTCTCTTGAAAACAGAAATTTTAGAAAAATTAAAGAGTGACGTTTTCTTGACTTTCACAAATTGCTTAACCGCTCTCACAAATACTGTCCCTCAATTTAAGCAACTTACATATGTGTGAATTTTAAGTTAATTACAAAGAAGATTGGAAAACCGCATTTCATTAAAAAAAATTAACGATTCTGTCATACAGTTGTCCAAATGCAGTGGTATTTTATTGTGGGCCAACTTTGAACAATTGGTGACCCCGACGTAATTTAAATGCAAGATCATGTGTTTTCATTCCGTCTTGTTGGAGAAAAAGTTTTGAAGTAAGAACGATGGAGATAAAGTAGGCGTAAGACCACATTCCTTAATGCCCGTTCTATTAGTAACCAAAATAAACCCCTAACAACAATACAAGCAACTTTCTTTGCAACAGAATTATTGCAATAGAATTATTGCAAAAGGCCTATTTGCTCATATCTATAAACGTAGTCATACGCTTAGATATGATTACATTATTTTTGCACTTATAAATGTGAATTCTTAAGTAAACTATGAAATGGCTACCTAAATAAGTGTTCTCACAAGTCTACTATATCCGCTTGAAGGTCTAGAAATTTATAGTGCGGTTTTAATATTAAAATATTCGTCACTCAGTTGAGTCATTCGATAAAGTTCGTGTTTAGCGACACACCGTCAATTTTCTTACCTTTCGAGCCACCTTATCTTAAATTTTTCGCTCAATATCGAATTGAAGAAAAACATTCTTCAGCTGCCAAAACTAATTTTTGACATTCCAAAATGCAAAGTATTTTTCGATTTGATTTATCATCGTAACAACTGCAAGGAACAATGTAGCAATCTAGAAATAATTGGGCTTAACCAAAAATTTCACTACGAATGGGCTGTGAAAGTTTTAATCATTCACAAACATCTGAATTAATGTTTATTACGATAAAATGCAATCTTCCGACGGAGATGTCGAGTGCGTACTGCAGTAAGTGCACAATAATGAACCTCCCAATTTCAGTAATATTTAATTTAGTCTATTCATCAACCACTTAAAACAAAATTGGTGTGCCGCAAGGTTCTAATAGGTCCCTGTGCTTTTCTTAGAAACAAGTTTTAGTAAATACTTACTACTACATACGCAGGAGACAAAATTCATGAGCTTTAGTTATCGAATTGTAAGGATATAGGGCTAAGGGTGGATCTTGGGTTAGCACTCGCCCTTCCCCCTTTTTTGTGAAAAAGTATTATAACTAAATTTTTGCCTGTAAGCGCTTCCAAACTATTCCACCAAAAGCTTCACGATATGTCCTCTCTAATAACATTTTTCTCCCCACATCGAATTTTAAACCAAAGGAATTTCAACAATAACCTATAATGATCGCAACTATAATCTTATAAATCGAAATCGTCTTGAACAACTCTTCCGAATACCGCTGCGTTGGGCTCTAACTGATTGCGACAACCATACATACGCATGGCTTTGAGTGTATTAAAAGAATATAAAAATATGAAAATTTAAAATATAATTGACTGGCGTTGACACCGGATTTGACGACCTTAAAGCTTCTTCGTTGAAGCAACGAAAAAAAAACAGTCAGAAACTGTAAGATCTTAACTAAAATATTCGCGGATAATAAAAGATCGGTTTATGTAGTTAAGAAGTCAGGGAAAATGGCTTGAAATCCCTATTAGCATAAAACGGAGGACACTTGCTAGCCTCTTGGTTAAACAAGAAACCCAATTTGGGATGTACGCTGAAATTGTGTTTTTTGATCAAAAGTAATCATAGCACAAATCAGATGGTAAATCACTATGCCCTGGCCTTATCTTAACAATACAGTAACAAGTTTGATGATTTGACTCCAAAATTTGACAAATTTTGACGACACAAAGGTACCCTAATGGATTCCAAATATTTACCTTACCGCTTGTATCTCAAGCCTTGAAATTTTAGTACTTGTTTCTGTATTTGCAGGCAATTACAGACCTTGTTGAAGTGCCTTGAACTCATGTCGTACATGACCTAGCATTCATTTAACACCACCCTGGGTTTCGGCAAACACACACATGTCCATTTGAACAGAAAATGAGTATGCTGTTGGTAATTGCTTGTTGACAATATACCAATTAGAATTAATGTCTGATTGGAATTGGATAATTCCATTTAGAGTGTCAATGGCGCGATACACATATTCAATGTCTTCTGTCTGAAGACATCCAAATTCGACTTTTGTCGGTAAAAGTTTGGGCAGTGTTAACTTCAAATATGCGTAAGATCACTACGTGACACATTTTCTACCTGTTGAGAAGATCAATGATGGTAGCTAAATGGTGCGCATTCTTCACGATGATGCCATTGCTCTTTTTGTTGTTAAGGGCGGAGCTATAGTAAATTGTAATGGGATAGTGTGACACCTTCAAACATGGCCATAAATAGTGATATATCGTTGCAATGAAGTAGTACAGATGTTTTACAATGCGGTTGATTTGGATCTCGTTTTCTCAAAAATTTGCTATTTTAGCGCCCAGTGTGGGGTTGAGCCTCTGAGCAAGATTATTAGAACCTCACAGAAAGACAGGTCGAGGGACGTTGAAGTTTTTGAAAATAATAAAGAACGATTATTGAAGAAAATTTGGACAGAACGATATAGCGCAAGTATATATTTCTGCTTGTGTTTGTTTAGATTTTGATGACAACCCACATGAATATTAAAATATGCTTTTAAGTATACTATCGTTTCCAATAGCAATAAAGACCTCAGCGCCCAGCGTAGGGCTGCCGAAAAATTAATTCAAGAGTTCGTTAATGGTATTAGATTATTTTTATAAATTTGGATTGGTTCGAGGGACCGCGATGACCCCAAAAAATTTCTAAGGAAGCAAGGTGCGCAGTGTCACAAAAAATGTGCGTAGAACGGTACTGCGCAAGTCCATAAGGTAAAATTAAAAATGAAGAAACTTATTTTAAGGGCATTTTTGTATACGCAATATTTTTAACTTAGTGTACAGAGACACTTATTGGAGGTACAATTCAGAATTTTACAATCAAATTTAGATTGATCAAAAAAATGATTTTATTCTCAAAAACTGTTTGAAGTAAGAAATGTCATTAAGGTGTCAAGGGAGAGAAGAGATAAGAGCGATACCGCGCAAGTGCAAAAACGCATTGTTAATATGATTTTTTATGCAGCGTATTCCGGCGCATATGCAAGACGCCATTTGGAAATCTCTTTTTTACGCTACAAAAACATGTTTCTTGGTGATCTTGCTTTTATTCATATTCGTATTATTGGCGCCCAACGTGGGGTTTGGAACGGTGGAGAAACAGTGACAAAAAAATGTGGGGTTTTGTGACCAGACTTAAGTTATTTTCAAAAACGATTAAGAAATTACGATCTGGTAGGACATGCAGCGCTTGAGTGGAGTACGATACGGTAGGGCGCAAGTATACGGTTTTGAATTTGGAAAATCTGCATTCATTTGTTCAAATATTTTTCAATTTTGAACATGAAAAGATGAATTTTTAAGTAAGACAAAAAAACTTACCGGGTTCGGCGGCAAAAAAAGATCACCAACATAGTGTAAATAATTTCCGCCTTGTTTTAAAAATAAGTAATGTAAAAATAGAAGAAGAGGAAGAGGTATGAAAGAAAGTTGTGCGTTTATTCAGTTGAGTTTGGCATTAATCTGATTCCTTTTTGCAGATCTATTCAAACCAGTACCAACCGCATGGAAGCTATTAAAGAAGTTCATTAAATTAAAAGCATCCTACCTGAATATAATTAATGAACTTCTTTGGCAGCTTCCATGCGTTTGGTGGTGATTCTAAATAAACCTACTTTTATTCAGCAAGGATGTTTTTCACCAATGAACTCCTTTGGCAGCTTCCATGCGCTTGGTACTGGTTTGAGTAGAGTGGAGTAATTCGTACAAGGATCCACATAATTGCATCTACGAATTCGGCTTTAGTCAAAACATAATTAGAATGGGGATGTTTTAAGATAACCTTTCGAACCGAATCTACTAAGAATTGAATATAGTTTTTCTACAACTATAAGTAGATAGTTGATCGATACAAATCGATATCAATTACAAGGTTGGTATTAGAAATCCGAGCTCGGTAACATGAAGGATAGATAAACGTTGCAATACAGGTTTTGACCAGTTGGGCGCCATTTTTGAACCACTATACAAACTCTATTCTATTCTAAATAACAAAAAAATTCAGATTATAATCTTACCTGCATGATTTATCTTCCAATCCTGAAAAGCCAGGCATACCGGACAGGGTCGAATGCGTTGTTGGATGATTCGAAACGTACGGATACATTTTTGTTGTAGGCGGTGTATTCGGACTACCTTCGGAACTTGTTAGCGGACTACCTTCGGAATTTGTTGTCGTATGCGATACTGAAGCGGACGATGCTGATGGCGAATTATGATTTTGTGTTGTTGATAAATGCGAACTAATAAATGGTTGAAACTGTGGATATTTCGGTAGCATACTATCGAAAACAAATTTTGACATTGCACATAATTACAAGACGAGGGTCTTTTTTAAAAACAACAACATAGTATGGCGATTTAGTTCAAACAGAGATCGGAAAGAAATAAAATTATGTAAAGAACTTAACTAAAAACAATACGTTAACAAATCCCCGATTTGAATTTTCGACGCTTTGTAATCGCACTACGATTTTACTCCATTCGATTCTAAGCAAACACACCACGCTCCTTATTTCCCGAAATGATCAAAATCCCGGCGTTTTATTTGTTTAAACATTAGTTGAAAAAATCAACCAAAAACTAAGCTTTTTTCCATGCAAAATTTTTTTGAGATAAAATCAATGTTTGTTTGTGACTTATTTATGATTTGTTGATATTTTTCGAGTAAATTGGGCAGGCAATTCAATAAAACCAAAAACGCTACACATTAAAACTATTCATTCACTTGCTTATGACCGGCACCATAATCAACGTATAATTTAAAATTAGCCATTATTATAAACAAACCAACAAAGGAGTGATTATGTTGTTTCTATTTCGTTTCTTTTTATTAACCCCTCGAAGACATTATTATTTTTATGAGCACGTTGATGTAGTAAAGGTGAATTACACGTGGATCGATGTCAGTTGTACCGGGCGGCATTAAGTCAATTGTATCACGGATACTAAAGAAAACAACAAAAACCGATTTCAATTCACTTTAACATTCACTTAAACACAGCAATTATTCACTTTTTTTTATGGTATTTTATGTGGTACCTTGTATCTCCGTCGTTTTACTTATGTTTTTTTTTATTGCCAGGTAGTTTATCTATTTTTATGATAAACAGTAGTTTAATGGTGACCTTTTATAATTTTTTATTAGTATGTTGTTTTATACTTATTCATTTTTACAATGTACCATATAGAACATGCTGTCCGATTGTAATTTTAGTGTTTTACTATAAACAGTTTTCTTATTCGTCTTATTACTTGTTTATCAATAAAAGAACAACAGCAACAAACAAATTGTAGATATAGTCCACGTCGGATAATTTTACACCAAACAAAAATCTAATGATGAATAACTTTCAGTTTCGGAATTATACTTTGATGTTGTGTCACTTTTTTGATGAGATTTTATGTTTTGTGTCTCATCATATAGAGTATGGTGGTATAAATATAATAAAAATTTAAGTATAAAAATTTCTCGATCGTAGTAGTCCGAAGCTGTTTGCGTTATGAGAAGTAGTTCGTTTATGGCACAATACAAAAGCTACGCGATTTTCTCTTCTCTATAGCTTAAAGTGTGTATTATATCTACAATATAACCGAAACGACACAAAACACAACTTCCAAGCTGGTTTCGAACAAGCACCAGAAGAAGAAGTATACACCAAAAAAAAACACCAGAAAAAAAATCCTTCACATAGAGAGGGCCCCCGTATAGTAGTCTTTCCGACCAGATGACACAAAATCCATACCCAACATATACAACCAAATAAAACGCTGACTGCATAGAATCCGATTGGCTGTTTCTTTCGCACTCGTGTCGATAGATGGCGCTGCCTAAATTAACCGATAAGATAGTTGTCCTACTCGTCGCTCGGCAACTTGATTTCACCGATGGTGTGTTGGTGTTCTTACTTAGCGATTTTCCGTCGTCTATATATCGGGAATACTTTTCATATAAGATTCGAATTTGCCTTCCTTGTTTTCTGGCCAGCCCGGCCAGGGGTATGTAGCTCCCAGATACATGGGAATTTTCTTATAGGATCGCATTTTCGATGATGATTTTACCTTTTGTTCTCGCCTTTAATTCCTGATACTTTTCGAAGAAAAAAAAATGAATTACCAAAAAATAATGGTGTAATGGTCCAGCCCATTAAATCAAATAAAACAACAAAAATCATGTCAAAAACGTATTAAACTAAAAGCATCTTTATTCAAAACCGCCAAAATCTTAGATCAACAAATCAAAAAAATGTAAACAAACAATCAAAATTCACGAAAGTGTCACTAATAATAAAATAATCGTAAAACTAAATTATAAAATAATAAAAAAGAAATTTATGACCAACCTAGTCACAAAAGATCACACTAAATTGCATTTATACTACACAATATAATGCGTTATAATGACCGTGTGGCATATCATCTCACTCACGCTATCTATTTCGCTTCGACACTCACTCACCGCCGATATGCCACTTCTCTCTCGCACTAGAGCCAACCACACCGCATCATACGCTCGCTCTCTCATTCGCGCTTCTAGAGCGCGCGTACTCACTTTTACAACCTGAACAATTCTCATATATTTTATTTTTATTATACATATCTTATGATCTCTTTCTATTGCACATTTTGCATTACAAAAATTGTCTCGTATCCATTCGGGAAGAGATAACAGTCAACCTAAAGCTCAATCCCACGCATACTCAAAACAACCATTTCCGAAATTTCACGACTGCACTGAAAACACCCCCTCTTCATCTACCCCCCTTTCCATTCAACGAGAGAATCAAATAAGAAAATCATACGTACTGTCTCTGCTTCGCTCGCAACTATCTCACTCACTCGTATGTCAATCAACACCACTATCTCGCTCAAGCGCTACAAAACTTTTCGATACTCTCAGCGCGCTTAAATCCCGTCTCGCTCACTCGCACGCTGGATTGCTTATCGTTGCAATTAAACGTTGTAAAAGAAAATTCTTGTTGGCATAGTGTTGCCGGGGATATTACGGCCCCCGGAATGGCCCATTCCGTATCTCTTTCATTCATTCATTCGAGAGCGTTTTCATGGTCGATATACGCACACCTTTTTATATCTATCCGTTCCCCTCTCACTCTATGCCATAATTGCTGCTCTTTTATATTTACACCTTAGGCCCCGTTTTTATGTAATCCACGCCCATTTCGCATCGTTTTGCCTGTCGCTTTTTTCCGGTGGGCCAGTGTAGTGTAGTGTATAAGAAATAAGTACGCAGACTTATTAGACGGCAATTTTGTCTACTTAACGATTTGTTTGTATCCATTTCGTCCTGTGTGGTTCACCCTCGTGCTTCTTTTTAAAAACCAAAAAAATTTCCCCCTCCCTCTTGTTCGCACCGAAATTTATAATTAATTGGATGGGCTGAATATTGGAGTAATTTTCCCCGGGCAGAGAGGGTAACGCCGTCATCAATTCGTCGACTTTTGGGAGAATTTAAGGACGCTATTCGTACTTGCTATACGGTAGGTACTCACCGACGAAGCTTATCCAAGGATCACGCTTATCCCACCGAACAGTCATCCCCCTGTGACACACCTCACCATATGTGCCTGGATGTTTTTACGGGGGATGAAGCGATCCTTTTGTGCTGGAATCCAGTGCACAAGATGACGACGAAATGGACCGCATACCATCCATACCACAGTCGGTACCTGAAACAGACGAAAGGACGGAAAATGAGCAGATAAAATAAATCGTGGAGAAAGAAGGAAATTCTATACGAGGGAAAATCGATAGCGTGGGGGAAACCCCCCCTGGCATGGAACTTAATCGCAAATGCTTAAGGGCATTAAATTCCTGCAAGTCAAACATGTGGAAATGGTTGGGTCGGTATACTGCCGAGGTATTTCGATGTGGTTAAGAATTTTGGGATTTTCCGGAAAATTTTATTGTGCTGAAAATGTTTGTGACGCTGAGTCTACAAGTATTTAAAATAAACTGCAAATTTTTGACGGTTTTGTACGATAATTTGTCGAGCTTTTCATGAAAAATGGCTAACATAGAACGAGGTCCTTACAAGGGTCTATCTGACATCGCAGTAGAACAAAGTTGTTTTTTAAGGATTCCGAGGTGAACGTAAGACGTTAGCCTTTAATACACAGTAGAGTACAATCCAGTCTATTTAGGGATAGACAGGACAGTAATCGAGACGGGAATGGCAGTGTACTAGCAGGTGTTAACAATTTTTAGTGGTGTTGGATATGATACGATCGATCTATTAAAACAGCAAACAAATCATCTACCTACTGTCTATTGGAATTTGTGAATCTGATAAGAACGTAAACAGAACTAGCTTTCTCAAATCCTTTAGAAGTGTTCCTATTAAGCATTCTGCACTGATGACTATTCGAATTACAAACATACAAAATATATTAACATACAAAGCCTAATTTCAACCCAAAAATTAAAAAAAAAAACGTTGAGTAGGAATTGAACCCACGGCATCGCCCGAGAAATGTTTTAAGACATAGTACACTAATACTGGACTACAACGATCTACTTTCTAGCTAAAACCGTTTCAAAGAAAGAAAAAAAAATCTGCCAACAGTCTGGGCACAACTTTATCATTTTTTCGGTTGAAGTTCGGAGCGCGTTCAATTCTGAGATGCGGTGTAGGTTACTATGTGACTGAATACCTAACAAAAAGTTTGGGAAGCGGTTAGAATACTTACGCCGCTGCCACAAATAACATATAAATTAGATTGTTGAGTCATAATCAAGGATGCGGTCTAAGGGTTGAAAAAGGACAAAAACTTGGAAATAGGTGATTATTAAACAAGCCTTGGAAGTGAAAAGATATCTGATCAGACCTGAGAGATCTGGCAGAATTCATGAAAAAGTATACAACCACTTTACACCCCCTTAGGGGTCGAATTTCAAAAAATTTTGAAAACATTTTCTAGATATTCATATAAAGAATCCGTTGAATATAAATGAATTCAATATTTGGTAAGACCTTGTAGATAAAACGAAAATCGTAAAAATATTTGCATTCCATTTTCACTGATAATTTTTTTGCACCCCTTCCTTCTTTTCAGCTTATTATCATAACAGATTCTTGAGATATAAACATCGGAACTTTTTCCATTTCACCCACCCTTTCCCTCTACACCCACACCCTTAATTTTTTTCTCTATTAGGGTTGGTTCTATTGGGCCTACTTCTGGTATAAATTCTAAGCATCTATTTTACACTGATCTTGAGCTATGTATGAAACGTTATTTTTTTAAAAAAAAAAAAAGTATCCACTCCACTTCCATGCTCCACTGCTTCCTTAAAAAAATTTTACTTTGAGTAATTTTTATTTGTCAACCTTTATCTTTATTTTTCTATTTTTCAGTCAATCCCAACAAATCGGTATAAGTAGCAATTCACCTTTAATTTTTTTTTTTTCAATATATTACTGTGTCAGATTAATATAATATAAGTTTTTGAAAATAGAACTCAAATTTATCAATTCCAGCTGTAAAGATTAAGATCTAATCACTGAACTATTTTTACTTGGTAATGTACAACTTAATGAATATAAATAAATCATCTATCTCTCTATATTTATTTTTGTAAATGTAATCTAGCAAATCGCTTGACATTTGGAAAGTTTCATCTTTGTAATTCGAACCGTTACTGTACCCCATGTTTCGTTTTAAGTCCTCCCAACGCACCTCGATCGCCCAACAACTTGAAACGTATAAAAATATATGTAAATGGGTATATTGCAAAAAAAACTTCAATATAAATTATTATTATTATTATATTTACAATAACAATAAAAATTTAAAAATGATTTTTTAAGCTACATATTAAATTCAAATCTCTACCTTTCTTCAGTTACTCCCGAAAAACGTTATATATCTTTTTTTTTTTTGTCCTTACCTCGTACGTCATTTACCGTTTAAACCAAAACTATTTTTTTTTTATTTTTCCACCAAATTTCAACTTCTTAGCTTAAGTCGTATTCAATTAATTTTATTTCTTCCAATGTTGAATTCAACAGTACATTTTTTTCTTTTTTAAAAGAAATATATAAAATAAGATAACACACTTATTATCTAGTATGTAACATTATTATTATATTAATATTATCTCCAATGTCCAGCGTATGTCGCTGAGCGAGAGTATCTAAAGGTAGAAAATCCTAAGAAAAATAGATTAAAGCGCTTTTGAGAATAAAATCTGAAAAAGTTCAGGTTTCAGGCTAAAGTTTTCAAGGTATTAACACCCCCCTTTTTCCCTGAAAATCATTGCTAAATAATTATTTTTGAAAATTTCTCATTATCCTGTATGCGATTCCAAAATCTAAAATATAATATAATAAAAAGTTTCTCCAGCAGTTCTCGAATTATGTGACGGCAGACGAAGCACATGGCGGATAAACAAATATTTTTGTTTTTAATTTTAGAGTTCCTAACATTTCAAAATTCCAAATTTGACGGTTGTTTAAATTTCAGTTCAATCAAATTACGTACTTTATTATTTAAATAAAATATCAACGTAAACAAAACAAGATAATCAACTGCGCAAAAATATCTGGAAACGTTCTAAATCGACAAGTGGTTCGAATCTCGACTATTATATCATATTATATGAAGGATATAATTATCTTGTCAAAGGTCAACAGAAAAATAACTACGTACGTAAAGAAACTACTTTCCAATTAATTCCATTGTAATGGAGAGTAGGAGTAATTTAATACAATTCAATAAAATTAAATAATAATAATGTAGTATGAGTACATAAAAATATATTTAAATAAATTATAATTTTGACAATTCCAATAATAATCTTTAATTTATTTACTCATTTGGCCACAGTCTTGAATATTTTAAAACATTTTAAGAAAATAAATGTACATTTTTATACGCAATAAATTAAAACGATTGTACAGCTATGATAATAAATATTTCGTTAACAAACAATACAATTGTTACACGGAATTAATGTGACAAGGTTGATGTTTTTACTTAACAAATAAATTTGTATTAGGTTGTCTCCAGTTGAATTATCGAAATTGATGGAAGTAAACAAATTTGATATTTTTATTGGATATTTTGTTTACTCACATAAGGATGATGATTTTCAAAAATTTTCATAGAGAAAATGGACGTAAGGCTTGTAATTTAAAAGTTCTTACTATGAATTATACTTGAAAATACAAGAATAAAATTGAGATGCTAGAGTAGGTATTAGGAGCCATACAAAAGTCATAAAAAAATTGGCACTTGACTTTGACCAAACTTGCTTTACAATCAAAACTTTAAACTCAGAAAAGAATTGAAGCTCAAAAAATAAAAATAAAATATGTGTTAAGGTCATGCCGTCGGACGAAGGCGTTAGAACTAGTGCAGTTTAGCATAGGTTATGAGAAATTCTGCAGTTTATTAAATATAATCATGTTTCGACTATCGAAAAATATAACACTTATATAAATAGCACTATGACTTTTAGTTTTCCTTCTGCAAATAATAAAGCATTGTGAACGGCTTTAAACAAATCTGCAACTATAATATTTTGTATTTTAACTATTATACCACAAAATCAAAAATCAATTTTAGGATTTCGGTTT
Organism: Beris chalybata; assembly: GCA_949128065.1. Taxonomy (NCBI): domain Eukaryota; kingdom Metazoa; phylum Arthropoda; class Insecta; order Diptera; family Stratiomyidae; genus Beris; species Beris chalybata. The sequence continues at coordinate 140,829,810 of OX421894.1, forward strand.
TTATCTTAAGAATCGCTAAGGGTAAGAAGTTGAACTTAAAACTTATAGATAAATAATAGTATTGATATCAGGAACTTAGAATTTATATAGAGCTGTATTTGGCCACGCTACAAAAATATATGTTTCTTAATGGGGTTAGTAGTATCGGATGGGTCATGTTTTCCTATACCTGGAATGGCTTTTGCTAATAACTTTAAACTTGGTTGAATATAATTTCAGTATGTACTTTAGAAATATCCAATAGTTTTTATTAGTTATCGAATAAGTATTTACATACTTCCATTTTTCCATATTCACTTTTACCACATTTTCGTAATTTCTTTCTTTTCAACTTTCTGCATATATGTAGATGAAGTGTTATACACGTTTTCACGAATTCTGTCATATCTCTTGGGTCATATATGGTATTGAATTTGTTTTATTTTTCACGAACTTTTCATATAATCGCCTTAACTTTATTTCAATAACTTTTTGAAATTTTACCCTGAGGGTGTAAAAGGAATACATTTCCATAAATTAACCAATATATGCACTTCTTAGATGTGATATGATGAGACATGAAACCGGTTTTGGCTTCCATCAGGACACTATTTGAAACGTTAATTTTTTAGCTTATCGTATTAATTGTGTTTCGGACTTCTACCTAGAATATTATAAACTTAAACCCAGACTGTTTTAGGACTTTTTAATCTAATAAACTAAAATTTCCATCGTTTTAATATCCTATAAACTTATAAGCGTCAAACGATTATTCAAAATTTGAAGTTTATCGAAAGTTCGGCGTCAAACAAAAGTAAACAGCTAAACATTTTCTCTAATACGCGGAACTAATAACATTCACCAGTTTATGTTAATCCCTGCTAGTCCACATTTCATAATGAACTTAAATAATTTTTTTTTTATTTTTTTTTTGCAAAATTCCTCGATCTTTATAAATAAAATGCGTTAAAGATTATAATGAAAGCATTCGGTATTTACTGCGATGAAATCATGCTGTTAACTCCATTTGTAATTAGGATAGAACAGCAGTTGGTCCGCTGCTTACTACGCATTTACATTGCCCCCGAGCCATGAATAGCACACACCATCTTCTAGTACTTTTACAATAAATTATCGAGGATGAAGAAGTTTTCGCTCTTGTTTTTTTTTTCTTCCTAGTTTTTATTTTCCTAAAGATCATTTACGGGCTTTCGGAAACCTAAACAGTCAGCTGGAATCGATACTCAAATGTATGCTAATTGAGAATTTAAAATTAGATCGTTAAGTAAATAATTGCCAGATGAACATTTTATACGTGTGTAATTGGTGCTTTTCGATTTTCCGGCGTTAGTGCTTCGATAGAATTTCTAATTATTGCGCCTAATTGAGTTTGCCAGGATATGATGGTATTTTCGGAAAGATTACAGAAAATTGTAAAATATCATAAGCGATTGTTGCTAATGCGACTGAGAGTAGTAAGCAATAAAGAGTGTATGAAATAACGATAAATATTTGATTTCAGATACCTATCTGCGATACTTGTATCTGAGAAATGTGTTAGATGTTGCAAATTACTGCAACATTTTATTGTTATCGTTTTGAATATGGAAGCCACACAGGACATGCAGATGATTTATTCACTTACGGTTCACTAGTAATTACTGATCCACTAACTAAAAGTTATACTCAATGATTCATCTAAGAATCGTAAAGGAATTCGTCATACTTCACATAGGCGGCTCGTTAATGATTCACTTGTGATGCTTTGACACTATGATTAATATATGAGCCGTTGTATTTGAATGTGGTATAAGTATATTTGTTCATTATATTGAGATATTTATGGTTTTACGTTTGAAATAATTGAAAAATATCCGTATATGTACATTAATATAATTCGGGTTATGTTTTAGCACTATAAACATGTAAATATTATTATGCAATAATAATTATTAAAATTTTTAAAGAAAATAAACGATTTCTTAGCTCAAAATGGACTTATATCACATTCAAAAATAACATACCTATTATAAGAAATAAAACAAGACGAAATTTATGTTCATGTTTTTATTGATATTGTCTATTGATAAGTGTCTAATAATAATTAAAAATATAAGTTTTTTTTTGTTCGGTGGGCTTATACCACTTTCAAAAAAACTTTCGACAAAAGTGACATATTTTGTATGAAGAATCAACTTACTTTCGACTCGATTTCAGTGCAATTACATCGAAAGTGAGATAAAATCTCCGGTCTGGACAGGCTATAAATTGATTTTGGTACACTATAACTTTTCACCATTTGAAAATATCATAAAAACCAGTAATTTTAAAAGCCGAAATTTTTAAAACTAAATGATGTAACATGCCCAAACACATGACAACTCGAGAACATGTTGTGCTACAAACATTACATTTTATGTGATCTAATTTAGCAAAAATTCGTTTTTAAATGTGATAAATATTGAGGCTTTAATTCAATTAAAAATAATTTTTTTTAGTGGCTTTAGAAATTTTGTCTAATCTTAATTTTAATAATTAACCTGATATTGACAAAAAAATAATGTTTCGTCTAGATTGTTACTTTCTGTGTTTTTCTACTGTTGGCAACAGATGCAAATCCAATCGATCAAAAGTTTGGCTGCGCCACTTATGATACTGTATGCAATGTCTTTCATCTGTATTCAATTTAAAAACCTTGTTTTTTTATAGCGGGGTTAATTTTTTGACAAAACACAGTTAACAGTCAAAATTTTCACATTGGTATGGAAAATTAGGTGTTTTTCCTATAAACAATTTCAGATTGGTGGAATGTAGGTGGATGCCTATGCCCTCTTGCTCTTGGTAAGAAAGTAATATAATAGGGTCATTCTATCAAGAATCGCCAAAAATAACGAAATTTGTGACCTTACCATCGCCCCGATTCTTTTGAAAATTCGTCTACTCGAAGAATTAGTGATGTATCTATTATATTTATATATATATATTTAATATTTGTATATATTTTTAAGTTTTACTTTATTATTTATAATACAGTCGAATCGTTGATTTTATATACCTACCTATATTCGAAAATCGATTTTTAAAAAAAAAAATTTGATACCCTCAAAATTTTTTTTCCACGTATGACTTGAAGACACGAAAAAAGTAATAAAAATTTTCAGTCCGTCTGTCCGCCGTACGTCGTTTTAAGGCTCATAGCTCTCAAACCAGTAGAGCTAATAAATTGATAAAGGGTAGACCCCCTGAATTAACATTATTTTCAGGAATGGGGATGTTAGGGGGGAGGTGGGGGAAGCGTTTTAGACCGAAAATTTTGGATTCTAGATCTCAGCAACCACTAATGCTAGGAGGCTGAAATTTGGAATTTGTATAGAACTTTGATAGTGGACTCATTTGCAAAAAAATTGCCGATATGGTTTTATGCGACAATTTACTTTATAGAAAAAGGGTCATTCCATCAAGAATCGTGAAAAGTGTATACTCGAAGAATTAGTGGAAAAAAAAAATATAGTAAATCGAAGAACATCAGTGCTTCTCAATTTTGTTATAGAAAAATTACAATTAAATATAATATAATTAAGAAGTACTGAAGTTCTTCGATTTTTTTAACACCGATCCCATTGAGATCCCACGTTGATTTTTTGATATGTTTTGAAAAACAGTATAATACACAAAATATAAAAAAATAAGAAAAATTAAAAATGAGTTTCTTGAGATATTTAAGGATAAAGTACAAAATCCTTATACTTTAAAGAGGCTTTCAAGGATAATTTCTATTCGTATTTTTATATTACAGCAATTTTTAAATAAAAATCTTTAAAATAAGTCATACTTTATTATTTTAGGATAAAAATTACCAGAGATATGCATTTTCAAAGAAGACCTTTCATGCGAAATCTTTAACATACTATAACTACTAGAAAAAATGAGATAGAAACAAAAAATTAAAGTGATATTTTTATTTTCACTAATTCTTCAAGTACAAATATTTTCAAAAGAATCACTTACACTTTTGGCGATTTTTGATGGAATGACCCTTTTTCTATAAAGTAAATTGAGAAGCATTGATGTTCTTCGATTTTTTTTACCCCGATCCCATTGAGATCCCACGTTAATTTTTTTATACAGTAAATAGCACAAAATATAAAAAAAAAAGAAAATAAAAAAGGACTTTTTGAGATATTCAAGGATAAAGGGCCAAATAGTTATCCTTAAAAAAAAAATTTTAAGGATAAATTTTATTGGTATTTTTCTTATTTTACGACAACCTGCCCATTTAAAATAAATCTTATTTTTTTATTCTATGATAAAAACTAACAGAGATATGAATTTTAAAAGAGGACTTGGACACCATTTTTGTAAAAACTTTAACATATGTACCTACGTCCTACTTAACAAAAAAAATGAAATAGAAGAAATAATTGAAATTATATTTTTTTTCCACTAATTCTACAAGTACCTACACAAATTTTCAAAAGAATCGGCAATGGTAAGGTCACAAAATTGGCCTTTTTTGAGATTCTTGATGGAATGACCCAGCAATAGAAACCACTGTCCTGAACGCGTCATTTGGAAAAGATTTAGCTGTTTTGTTTCTTTAGATTTTCGTGTAGGTATAAAGCGTTGTAAATTTACTAGTCAACTATTGAGTACATTCACTGGTATTATTCTGGATAATTTAGAACCACTACAGCCAGGAAGTTTAGTACTCTACTATCGGGTATTATTAACGAGGAGTGGCAAAAGGCGGCAATGTTGAAGAAAAGCAGTACATACGTGAATTTTGTCTTGAAAAGAATATGTTTTAAGCCTGGAACTACCACTAACTTCTTGCTGAGATGAAAATAATAAATATGCGCGCCTACTCGTAAATCGTATCCGGAATGCTGTTAATGTTTGCGACCCAGGATATCTACTAAACAAATTCTTGCTGTTCCCACACACAAACACCAACCCATAAAATAGCAAGAATTCTTAATCCGATTGCGAAGATAAATAAATCGCTGGCTTTATTTAGATTGATTTCCGTAAAACCGATAGGCCTTTGATTTATATCCATGCGATGGGTCTAAGTATAGTGAACTGTCTCATTTTGTTGGAGAACTCGTTCCAATTTCACTAATTCAATTCAAATACCTTCACAAATTTACGAGAGCAACAACTCACGGATGGGCCATGGAAACGAGTATCTATCTTTTGTATCTTTGCATAATGCTTTCAGTCAAACTGAATGGCAAAACTAATTAGTAATTATTCCAAACTACCTACAACACTAATTTAAATTCATACTTTTGGATGGAAATAATCTGCTGCTGCGAAAATTCGTCGGCATCGTGGCACCTTATCCTTTAATTTATTAGACAAAAAGTAAATATCGCGCGCTCTGTATTAATTCGACGTTAGCATTTTATTAACATAACAAAGCCGATCTAAATGCTTTCTGTCGCCTCGCTTAGGCAAACTGCCAGGTGGATTCCTTGACAATGGATGGTCCACCTTCTCCAACCCTCCTTGGCTTACATTCAAAAGGAAATCATCCCCCTGTGCCCGGCATTCGTGTTAAGCTAAGAAAAGAATCTTCCGATTGAGTGTGCCTTATCTCGGATCCTTGGACTATACTCCGAATATAATTAAAATTTTCTTATCGGATGGATCAGAGATGGCGCAAAATCCACACAGTGCCTCCACCTGCTTTCGGCTCCCGCAAAGAGCCAACAAGCTCAGCAGAATGTGCAAACACCCCCGATCCCAATTCGCACCCCGTCCCCAAACACGGTAACCCGCTTCCGAATTAATTTGTTGCGTTGGCCCCGAAATGCGCTCACCCCAACCACCCACCACCCCCTCTCACACCCCCAACAACAATCGTTCCATTATTTTATTATTATAATTCGCCATTGCGATTCCAATTGGAATGAGTGCGAGTTTAGAAATTTATGATCGGGGCTCTTCTCGGGCAAATTGTTCCGAGTGAATTTCGAACGGGGTGGCCGGGGGAAGCAGGAAGCCCAGGAGGATCCCAGAACATGGAGGCACCATAGGCGCTTCTTTGACTTTAGAGAGAGGCCTTGTGTTCGGCACTAAGTCGGTGCGGCGGAAGGACGCATACCCAACCAGCGCTCGGGAATAAGACGGAGAGTCGCGGTAAAAACACCCATTAAAAAGCCGTAAAATCTTTTACGACCGATGAGAGTCTTCTTAATACGATTCTTTTATTACATTGGAATTTCTATACATCGCCCGCGACCGCTATTCGCCGTATATCGGCTATTTATAACATTACGGAACGTCTTTTCTTTTGAGAATTGAGTGAAGTGAAGTTGGAGAGTCTTAAGTGCGCGGCTATGCGATAATTACGGCCCGAAAACTGAACCTTTCCGCCCCGAAAGAAATCCTTTTTTTGTCCCGGAGTTATTGCCGCACGTTGCTTTTTTATTAATTTCATGCAACGTTTCATTTGCAATTATTAATCTTACAGTTACGATGGTAAAGATTTCCCTTTCTAGGCCTACAAGAAATCATGTAATAGAAATTCAAATAAAAATTACGCGCGCAAAGCAGAGTCATCTAGTGAGTCATGCTTGAAGGTGTCCGTCGATAATACAGGTCGGCGTCATCGATTTTTCTACTTTGCAGTACTGAGCCGTTTGAAAGAGCCGTTTCCATACTGTGGAGCGGTTGGTATTCTTCGTTAGTTAAAAAGTTGTCGGATTTGTGAGTAAATAAATTAATTTTTTTTTAATTTTTTTTATTTAATTCTTCTAAAATTGGCTTGTTTCTTGTTGTTTGAGAAAGTACTCAAACACGTTTGAAGACTCTTATCTCATAAAACCCTGCAACTATGAAATTAAAATTTTCTTGGTGGATAGATGGGGTGGAATACCTTTAATAGTGACTTGCAGACCTTTTGAGGAGAAGTGAGGGAAGCTGGAGAACCTTTTAGACAAAAAATTTTGATTTCATTATCTCGTGGGCAGCTTATGCTAGGAAGTTGAAACTTGTGTAGATCTGACTCCACTACTACCATCTGCAAATGGTCGATAGGGTTTGAGAAATGTGGGGTTGGAAGGTGGGACGCATTGTATCCGAAACGTTCGAAAACGGAACGAAACATTCAAAATCCACATTTCTTAAATGGTTAATGCCACAATGTTGAAGACTTGAGATAGTTTTTAGGTATACTAGGGGAATAGATCGGAAATAAAATTCTAAATAAAAATAATAAATTACATATTCAAATTTATGTTACGATATCTCACGAATCAATTACACCAGAACGATGAAATTTGGATTGTGTTCAAAGGATGAAAATGAGGAGTTTGCTAAATATAAAAATTCACAGGATGCGGTGGAGCATGAAAGGAGGGTTGAAAAGAATTTTTCTAAAAAAAAGACGTTTCATATCTCGAGGACTATTTAAGATAGGACCTAAGAATGTAGGTATATGAGAGCTAGGTCTAAGAAAAAATTTCGAGTTGGCGGTGTAAGGGGTGAAGGTGAATGCGCATGGAGTGAGAGTAGAGGAGGATAAGAAGGAAAACGTTCTGATTTTTATATCTCGAAAACCGCTAATAGTAGAAAACTGAAACTTAGACGAGTAGAACTAAAGAGTGGCACGTTTTGAAAATAAAATTTGTAATGGGGACGTATGATACGAGTCTAGGGGTATTTTTTTGGTCCCTGAACGGTCTGGAAGTGGCTATAAGAGAATATACTAAGTAATTTAAGGGGGAACATGCGAATTGAAAGCAAAAATATATAGGGGAATTTTTGAAATTATTATTTCAAAAACTATTTGTTCGATTTTATCCTGGTTGGTTTTATTCGAAAGTATATTAGGTTGAGATATGCCACTAATTGTTTTATAAATATATATCGACTCGCGCTGCTGCTGTCATAAGCTGCGTAAAGAATGTCCGTCTTCCGGTTAATTACCCATAACTTTCACATTTATTGGAAGCTAAATATGAAATTTTCACACAATGTTCATAAGACTACAAACTATAAAATGAACAAAAAAAATTTGATAAACTGATACTCGGATTTTCCCCCCAAAAATTGAACATATTTTTATAATATCGATGATGTGAGGAGGTGTAGAAAAAAAAATTGTTGTTAGGATGGAGGGCGTATATTTCCACGAATTTCGTCATATCTCTTAGATCTTCTGAAATATATTATTCTACTCTACACTACTTAACGTGTTTTTCAGATAAGTTTGTAGAATCTGTTTCCAAATTATTATTTTTTTAGTCAACCCCTCTCACTCCTTTTACATCGATTCTATACATTTTCACGAATTCCGTCATATTCCTTAGGTCTGAATAAATATCGAATGTGTTTTTACATCCATGAACTTTTCATTCAAGGAAACCATTTTTTGCTATTTTTTTTTTGCTTACGCTAATTTTTTTTTAATTTACTTCCGCAAAAAAGACAAGGCACTAAAGTGAAGAAACAACAGCCTTCTGGGATACTTTTGTCTGCTAAATAAGTGCCAAGTTTTATTAGACTGTCGTCCCCAACTTGATATTCTTCAAAAACATTGCGTATCACAGTCGCCTTTTAATACCATAAAACTGCTGCCGAAATTTTCAATATGAAGTAACATTGAAATGGATACGAGTATCTTAAATGCAGTCTTTTACTTCCAGCCAAGAAAATCACTCAATTGATCTGGTATCCGAACGAATCCAATCCAAATCTGATGATGCACATACACCCAGTCGTACAGTCATAATATGTGACAAACCCTGTACAACACTCCTATGTTAAGGCGGTCACCATTATTATGGTCTTCACACTCTTCATTTTACGCATTTATAACAAGTGCTATAAAAACCGCTTCAAATGCTTCATCTTATGTTTATTTATTTTCCCACACTTTTATGATCGACCGTTTATCATCAGATTTGGTCGATGTGGACAAATTTGATTTTTATTTATGGTTTCAGTCACATGTTCATCGGACAAGAAGAGATATAAAAAAAACCGCGGTTTAATGATCGATCGATCCAACGTACCTACATACGCGCATATAGGGTCGCAGGTATTTTAATGAAAGTGCCGTGTTTTGAATACGCGTCCTTACACTGCCTCGGGATAGTCTACAGAAATAGTTAGCAATGTTCTATTTTAGTTTAGAAATTTAGCCATGTTCCAATCTTGTAATGTTGTGAATTCTAATTAATTTTTTTAAATTTTAAAGTTCTAGACCGCACACAGGTTCAAATTTCGTGTATGGAAATGAGTTTTTTGTGATGATTCAGAACATTCAGAACTTTTAAAACGTGTGGCATTAGCTTTATTGTTAAATTTGATAAAAGTGTCTCGCCATGGTAAATTTACCAAACTTGTTCCGATTTTTTTTTCTCTTAAGTTTTTTTAACAACATTTGAAAGTAGCTCGCCCACGTAGATTATACAAATTTATTGATTTTTACCTTTTTTTGATAGCGAGTATTTTTCGTGATAGAGCTACTGTTGAAGCTGACTGTAAGGGTTTTTGGGTGTATTCTTTGATCTTCAAGACTGAACGCTGCATCAAAATTTGGCCTTTGATGTCTTTAGATGGAAAACCATTATTAAAAAGACCAATGTAAAAATGTGTTGGTCTAAAAAATTCGTTGCCTTGGATTTCGTTCCTCCTTTCATCATGAGACTATCAAAATTTATACAAAATATATTTTTGACGAACTCATGCACAGGTGGATTGGAAATACAAAATTCGAAAATTGCCAAGAGAACAAATCTCAAAAAAAGGGAAATTTGAAAAGAAAATCCCGAAAAAACAGATGGCCAAAATAATTTAATACTGAGCGAAGCAGAATATTTGAAGTCTTTTTTTTAATCCAAATCAAAGTTATTTTTTGAACATCTAATTTGACCAAAAAACAAATTAAAAAAAAATTTACTGCTAATGTAAAGAAGTAGATATTAAATCAATATTGCTTACATTATTTATATTCAGTATTGCAAAATTTTTCGAGATTATTTTTTTTGAGATTATTTATCTATAATTTTTTACAGTTTACTTTTTGGAAATTTGTGTTTTTAAGTTTACTACTTCCTACATTTATCCGAGATTTCGTTTCAGGGATTTTGAGTTTTTTTAAAACGCTTTGAAAACTCTAAAAAAAAAATTTCGATATTGGAAAAGTCTTAAATTAATTTTTTGACGATTACATAAAAAGTCCGTGGAAGTAAAAATGAATTAAATATTCAGTCAAACCGAAGAGAAATGTCGGAATTCGTAAGAAAATATGCAACCCCTTTACCCACACTTAAGAGTTGAATATCAAAAAAAACTTGAAATTGATATTGAGGCTTTTAGCTGAGAAGCTTGTGGAAGTAAAATTGATACGATATCTTAGTAGATCTAAGAGATATGATGAAATTTGTAAAAATATAGATATGTATATATATATGCATATACTGTGCTACCTTTATCAAAAACTCTATTTCTAGAACACGGCACTGCCATACTCCTGTAGAGGTTATTTAAATATAACCAATCATATGTTCAATATTACTATTCTTAAAACCGTGAAAATACAAATTATTAGAATAGCCGATTTTTTTTTTAAATTCAACCACAATATATGTACGTTATATGAGAATAATAAAGTAGTTTTATTTAACAACTGGATACCAAATTTTAATATCTTAAGTCAATTTTAAATGTGAAATTCACTCTAATTTTTAAAATCAAAATTGCCAAAAAAAAAAATTTCCTTTTCCGAAGGCTTTCAAAAATATAAAAATTCAAATGGTGTCAAAATTTGATATCATTATTTTTTTCAAGTCCTATATAAACCCTTCTAGAGCATAGGATAATAACAGTGCTCTTCTGAGACACTGTTCCTGCTAAAAAATATCATTTTATTACTTAAACCATGAATGATAAGCCCTTGACTAGATACGAATCAATGATCATATATAACGAATCAATAATCTTAGTGGTTGTAGACTAGCGCGCTTAGCCACTACACCACTGAGTTCTCTAGAAGTAGATAATGAACCAAAAAGTGTCTTTTGATTCCAGAGTTTAGTGATTAGTCTCTGGTAAATAGAGTTAATATCCAATTCCTTTCAATTTTGTTTCCATTTTTAAAAAGTAAAAACTATAACAAATTCTGTTTTCTTCCCCCAAAAAAACGGAGAACTCAAAATTTTTGGTCAAAACAAAGAAAAAATAAATGTACTAATTTTTTTTTTATCAGAACGAACCAATTTTGAAGTAAAATTTCAGAAAAATTATATATGTGTACTTTTTAAACACCCTGTTGTATTGTACATTCAGATAGAATCTTTCATTTATGGTGTATTATTTTCTTTTACATAAAGACGCAAAATTTATGTTCTTAGCAGGAACTATACGTTTATCGAATAAGGAATCAAATAATAATAAAATTTAATTTATTATTGTAAAATTTAAGTTGTTGTAACGATCCGAGCAAAGTTGTCCAATCGAATCGGTTTTTTATTCAACGACAACCTTTTAACTTTCACTATGTCGATTATTGCTTTTATATACCCGAACAGAACAACACTGTCTTGAAGGGTTGGACTCTTTCAACAAAAAAAAGGAAAAAATAAAAACGAAACAGAAGAAATATCTAATTTACCCCGAAAGTTTTCATCTAGTTTAATGGAAGACCTTAAAACGAGATAACAAAACAGCTTTCCGGCCAATTAAGTTCGGCTAAAAGGAATTCCTTAATACAAGCGGAGAGCATACACATTTTCACCAGCATTTCATTTATTTAACCTTTTCGACCGTTTTCTGGGCGAAATATGTGTGCATATTCCTTTAACCTGTAGTCGGTGTTTCTCTACGTTTGTAGATAATTTCGTTAACTCTTCATCTGGGTACAGAATCGATTTTTTTTTACTAGTCTGTCCATAGAAAAGGATTTCGACTATGACGGCCATCGCAAATACCTAGAAGTGTACAAAATTTTCTCTCCTATTTTGTACTTGGGAACACGGCAAATGGGATCTAAACAAATTTTTGCTACTGCTGTTGAGTTTCTAAAGTTTTGCTACCATATATAATAATATACTGTACCGCCATCATCTCGAATAAAAAGCAAGCTTTATACCGAATGAATGGAGGAAAAGTGGTTGGGTACACCCATAAAGTTGTCTGGCAAGTTACAAAAAAAAAAAAAAAAAATGGTAAAAAAGAACAAGAATGAGCTCAAAATTACGATCTTTTGATATTTTTGGTTTTTCGTTTGCATGCTGGCTGGTGTGTACTGGTTTAACTGGTAAGGAGGGCCTTCTATTTATTATATGATAACATTGCCCTCTTTTTTATCGGCTCCTATTTAAATAATACGCAGAGCGAATTTCGAAAATATGTCCTATAAATTATGGATTAAAAAGCGAATGTTATGCAGAATGTACACATGAGAAGGGCCGCCATCAACATTCTAGGGTTGGTATGAGAAAAGGAAAACAAATCGCCTTTCGGCTTTTGCTATTTTACAAAATGACAATGACAACGTATGAATTATGGAAGGCTGGACACAAGCCGCAATTTAATATTTTGTTGCGGTTCACAGACGGCGATTGAACTTAATTCTGGTTCACCGAAAGAAGATTGTGAATATACTTTTTTTTCTTGGATAATATTTCGTATTTATATACGAAATGGTTATCATCTGATTGTTGTTTAGATATCAGGTTTTGTTGCATTATGCAAGAACAATAACCAGAAATTTCTATAACCATATCAACAGTTGGGTTTTCGGGAACTACGTATAAATAAAAATGAAGCATCCTTGCATTCTACTCTGAATATCTATTAGATTGTATAAAATTGCAGAACATGTGGTTGATTTGAAAAATTACAATATTTATATTCCCACGTGTAGACAGTCAGAAGCGACAGCAGGTTTATGAACTAAGTAAGGACATTCGAAAATTAAAGTTTGATTTTAATGAATTTTTTCCAGATTAAGTCTATAGTGTATCTATTGTAAGTTATTGCAGCCCGTAAAGCTTGTCACACGCAGAACAGAAACCCAAAAAGAAAAAAAAAACTTAAAAGTTATTGATGTTCATTTGAATACTACATCTTTTCCTAGTTTTTATGAAATCTTAATGATTTTACTCATTTATTTTAATGATTTTATTCATAGTGATAATGATCATTTTCACAATATCCAAGAATATGTATATATTATGGCGGCGTGCATTAAAGTAATGAACATATTCATACTATTATATATATATAGATATATGTAACATGTGTATGTATATCATTTCATGATATTAGATTATAGATTGTAGATAGTGGAGGACGGTCTAAAATAATATTGAGCTCAATTATTATCTTTCTTAGTACTTTCATTGAAGTTAAATTAGGGTTGAAAATAAAATACGTGCTAATTTAGAACAATAAAAATAAAAAGGTTAAGAATGGATATATCTGAAAATCGAGAAATACCTATTTATACAAAATTATGAGAGATTTATTTAGTTAAATTTAAAAAAGTTTAAATAAAATATTATTTTATGGAAACTCTTTCAAAATATGACAAGAAGGATAAACACAATATATTAAAATTTTAAAATTGAGAATGGAATTTTTTTATGGTAAGAAATGGAAGGAAATTTAAAAAAAAATATTTTTTTAATGTTTTTAATTTTAAAATTGTTTAACGTCACATGATTTTCAATAATTTAATTGATTTGTTTTGTCTAGAAGATATCTACATTTAAAAGCGTGCATTTAGATCATAATCTACTTCATTCGAAGTATTGATGAAATCGGAAACTACAGACAAATCCGTGTTCATACTAATAATGTATAAATTCATCACCTCAATATTAATTCATTTTCTATACAATTATTACCATACGCATCGAATTAATGTATTTCAATAAGAAAATACATAGTACATATGTAGGTACTAGAAAAATTATACTCTGTCCATAAAAGTGCTTATGAACTCATGTAATACACGATAAATCCATTTATAATTATTAATTATTTGTAGTATTTATGTAAGTGTGTAAAGAAGACCAAAAATTAATGAACAGATTATTTACATCTTTATAGAATCTTTTCAAATGATGATGTACAATTTCATTCATTGGACCTATTTTTTTGGTTCAGTGGTATTTGATATTTTGATTATTTTGAGACAAGGATGTTATTTGGAAAATTAATTTCATTATTAAACATTTTATTTTTAAGAAATTTATCATCGCTTAATAATAAAAATTAAAAATTATAAAAATTAAAAGCCCGAGGAAGTAAACAGTCAATTCTATCAGACCTAAAACATATTACAAAATTCATAAAAACGTACAAAAACCCCCTTAGGGGTTGAAAATCAAAAAAATTTGAATTCAATTTTTAGGCTATTATATACAAAGTTCTCGAACATAAAAACCAGTTAGATATATGATCAGACGTAAGAGATATGGCGGAATCCCTGGAGGGCATCTTAGCTTTAACCCTTTGTGCTAGTCATATAAAAAATTTATTTATAAGAAATAAAATGACGACATGTTAAAAAAATGTCATGAAGAGGTGAAAAAGTAAAAAAGACATTTTTCTGCTAAAAAACAATTATAACTTCGTCAATGTCGAATATTTTTTTATAAAATATTGGTGTTTCACTGCTTATATAATATTGTTTTTGAAAAAAATAAAATAGTAGCATCGTTTGCGTTCAAAAAAAGTATTTGGGACATTCTATCAAGAATCGCCAAAGTTATGACCTTATAATCTCCGATTCTGTTGAAAATTTATGTACTTGAAAAAAAGGGATTGGGGTAAAAAAAAATCAAAGAAAATCAGTGGTTCTCAATCAAAGCTTGATTATTTCTCTAATAATTTAATTCGATTTTTTTTACCCCGATCTCCTTGAAATCCCAAGTTTTAATTTCTTGATATGTATTTTTAGATATTCAAGGATAAAGGACAAAATCGTTGTCCTTAAACAAAAACTTTCAAGGATAATTTTCATTCGTATTTTTATAATGCGAAAACCTCCTCTTTTAAAATAAGTCCTATTTTATTATTCCAGGTTAAAAGTTACCAAAGATATTAATTTTCAAAGTGGACTCGGACAGCATTTTTGCGAAATCTTCAACAAACTATACTAAACAAACAAATAAACAAAAATAGATAGTATTCAATGAATAATTGAAAAGTCTTCGCTTGTGTATTATTTGATGAATTAATTTTACTTTATTAAATTTCACACACAGAATATCATGAAACAATAACTTTTAACGAATTAAACTGATTCGATGATTTCAACAAACAAAAGGTTTTAAATAATCCCACTTAAATCGATGGAGTTAAAATTGATTATTACATTCATCATTCATTACATCTTATAGTTTCGATTTTAGTAATAAGTAAATTATTAAATTGACTTTAAAACTTCTCCCCTTATTAACATTTTTAAACGACTTTTTTGCTAATATTTATATTTGAATCGTCCTTTCTTTATCTAGCGACATTTTTAACGGTAAATTTGATTATTAACTTTGCCGCACACTGAAATCATTTGTTTGCGTAATCACAGCCAACAACCATAATTAATAAAAAAAAAAACAATTGATACAGCAACCTGATCAATGCGAAATTAAACTGTTTCTTCCTTATTTCACAATAATTACTAATTTTGTACATACCGATTATGGAGGTTTATTCCATAATATTTCACGTTCTATCCTGAAAAAGAGAAAATATCTTAAATTAATAATAAAGTAATTAAAGTATTGTATAATTATTAAATTTAAACACTTATTATTCTTACTTCTAAGTTACTATGCGCTATTTAAAAAAAAAATCAATTTTAAATTCTTGACATCAAAACCAACGAACTACTTCCTATTACTGTTTTTAAATCAGTTCCCTTTTAACTTTAAATCATTCTGCAGAATTAATCCGAAAATTTGCAATGGAAGAAAAATATTAATTAGTAATAGTAATTGCAAACTCATGTCATTTCATCCGTTTGTCTTTGATGTGTCACGTATTGAATAAGCTCTTCGTTCGTCTTCAATTGTAGCAATTTCGATTTTGTCATCGAGTACAGAATTCATCCCTAAAATTTTTCGAGTTCCCATAAAAGCAACCTGGCCTGGTAGCGCCCGATACTACAAAACTTCTTGAATACAGGGGAAACAGACGTTCACAATGGTTTCATTATGATTTTCTTTGACATTAGATAGTTGCAACACGAACGCGATTTAATTCTATACGTGTTTAATATAAGCAACAGATGTTCGGAGATAAGCGAACCGATTTGCATCGATTTTCGTAAATTATTATATTTTGTATACTAATTAAAAAGTACTGTGGAAACCCAGCAGTTTTATTATCTTGTTAACATTCTTTAAAGTTTTAAAATGCATGGCGATTACTTCAAAAGTCTGGAATTTGTTGCTGTTATACATTTCTTTACTAAAATATTTACAGCACGTAAATATTTTTATAAGTTCCACAGATATTAAAACCACATCAGCATTTTGCTACGAGTGCTCATTTTTCATGTTGTTTATTTTTTTAAATGCATTTTAAAGGTACACAAATTATTTATAATATTAAGAACAAAATCTACTAATTTAAAACTATAATAACATACGTACTGAACTATAATAGAAGCAATACGTTTGCAAAGCAAACAATCTAAATGTTAATGTAATATTACTCAAACCGATTACATTGTACTTTACACGCTGTAACTTGCATCGATGCTATCATACAGCAATATAATAAAACCTATGATAAGTGGTAAAAGGTCATGGAAGGAAGCATTAATGCATATGGGCAATGACGACCATTTTTATTGCACATAAATTCATTGTGTAATCTTTCATCTATAAATTCTTCCGAGTAATCCATACGCTTATGGGGTATAAAAATTGCGTTAATTCACCGCTGTAGGTACTATAAAAGATTATATTTAATACCGCATACTACGTGTTAAAAGAGATACCGAATCGATAGCAGCTCTGGGGTAATTGAAGCACGTAACCGAAGATTTTTGCAGCATAAATCCTACCGGTAATACCTGGCTGCACTTGCCAGACCTACATTTTATAGGAAACTATTTTTTTTCGTTTGAGGATTCGAAATAAATTTCGACTAGGTTTATTTTATAGATTTAGATCTAGTAAAATATGTTATATTGAAAAACTCCTATTGAGTTGAAAGAATTAATAAGTGAAGCAAGTGTACACCTTCCGGTTAAACATTTGTCAAAGTTCATTTGTGATTGTTACATAAATCTGGTTAACCGGGAAAGAACTCTCTCCGTACGTTTCCTTTATGATAATGGACTTCGTGACAACATTCATTAATACAACAATATCAGATAACGTAGATATAGAGTATCGTATCGCTTTTATCTTAATTCACATCTGGACCGTATACATCTTCCGGAATTGATGGAAAAGATTGCGCAAGTCTTTCGAATAAAATTCAAGCAACACAAGTTATGTGCTATATTTCCTATTTATGCGGAAGTAAGCGATTTAACTATTTTTTTTGTTTTCCTGCTTGCTAAGACGGAGTTAGGATGATTGTTTTATATAAACCATAAAATAAATTGGGGGAAAACCGATAAAATATAGATATGTAGTAAAAAAATTAAAATATGTAATTTTTCCGCAAAATTCATTTCGGAGCAATAAACTTTTTTTCAGTACTTTTCTATTTTTTGCACTAGAGTCTGTCTAGTAGGAGCACAGATTTGATATGACACTTCACAGAAAATTCTATTGATTCCATAAAATTGGAAATGTTATTTCCTCGCAAATATTTTTCATCGAAATTGACTTTGTCAATACAGGGTTGGTTCTCATATCCGGGACGAAGATGAAGGGAAATTCAACTTTCAAATACAATCATGAATCACAGCTTCTTTTAGAGGATTTTTGTAGTCTAATAATTAATTTTTCCTAAAAACATGTTTTTTATAATTGTAAAATACAATTTTTTTCAAATTTTCAATAAAATTGTTACTTGAAGTTTATTTAATTTTTTTAAGTAAAAACACTCATTTCAATCACTTTCACACGAAATTACTGTTGAATTATTTATGTACTTTTCAACTAAACCATTCAATTTACATGAAAAGTCACACAAAATTACACAATACTTCGTGTAAAATTAACCATATTTATAAATGAAATAAAAATTAAGTTGTTTTTCATAAAAACTATGAAGTTGGATGCTTCCTTCGATTCTGTGAGGCAGTGGCTACGAACCTACACACAATTAATAGCGGGTTTGATTCTTACCTACAGCCAAGTGTTTTATTGTGTAAGTAGGAAATAATATTAGAAGTAGAAATAAGTGTATTTTAAAGAGTGCTAATTAAAAAACTTTAAACTATACCTACACGTTTTTAGAGTGTAATTTCAAGCGAATATCCAGTGAATTTGCTACTTTCGACGTTGAAATTTACTGCATTCGACGTTGAAATTTACTGATTGCAAATTGAAATTTACTGTCCGAAAATTGAAAATTACACTCAAATTGACATCGCAATGAAAATTTACTTGAAAATGTGAGGAATATTTGGCTAGTTATTATCAAAACTATTTAAAATTCAAGGGGTTTTTTTTGTTCTGCACATATTTTTATAATATTAATATAATAATATGCACTGTTAAAATTCGATTTTACTAGTAGCTAAAATTACAATCGAAATAGGTTCGTCTTACCAAAAAAAACTGATACAAAATGTAATTCTTAGATGAGTATCTATACTTGGAATAAATTAATAATCAAATACCTACTTCATTAAGAAAAAACGGCTAATAAATTTCTATTTAATGTTCTTAACACAAAACCAATACAAAACTTAAATTCACACTTTAAATTACTCTTTCCTCGACTCTTTAAAATCAAATTTCAAACTGATCCCATAACTCACCCCTAATGCACCCACAAAATTCAATCGGAAGTGGTCTCTTCTTCAAACCAGTTCTGGACGAAGGAAATGGCTGACGACTTTGACCGCCTATTTCTTCAATGTGAATCGTTACTATTTTTCACGCTCAGCATCGACACGTCATAAAAGGAAAAGCAGATGTTAAAGGTAATGGCCACATAGACGTTCCTCCTTTTTTTTACAATGGCATTGTTATGGGATGGTGCTAGGGGATGGCATCCGAACAATTGTAAATGGGAGGGTAAGAATCACAAATCCGAATGGCTGGGATTTTCTAGGGCAATATGGTTGACTTGATGCAATTCGTTATTTCAGTTGGATTTATATCTTCATTCTGGTTTCGAGGCCGTTATTATTACTTTGATGGTTTGATTATTAATTGTTCTAATTTTATATTAATTCGGTAAGTTTGCGATAAAAATATTTTTTTTTTTTAATTATTATTGAATTAAGTTATAACAGTGAAGTGTTGATAGAAATTACGCCATATTTATTTTGGCAAATAAAATTATTTTGGAAAAAACAATATTTTTTTGATTTAAATTCATTTGCTTGCCCACGAAATTCCATAAGTATTTTAGTGATTTTTGCAATGTTTCTAAACACCGAAATTTAGGAGGTATGTATAATTTTTTGATGGATACCTTTTTTAGGTTTTAAGATTTTTTTTAGTACTATACATTTTTAAAAAAAATATGGAATGTTTTTTTTTCTACACTTAGTTGATCGTTCGGTAGCGAGATTGTAATAGGAAGAGGCTCTTTCACTCTTTTTGCTCTGAAAATAATGTTTGAAATTCGGCTTCACTCCGAATTTTACCATGTCTCAAACTTTGCTCAAAAAATAACAACTGCTGCTATTATCTTAATTTTTTTTTAATTAAATCGCGTAAATATTTTTCGAAGTTTTATTAACGTTTTTATATGATTATAAATGAAATTGTTGAATTAAATTCTTTTTATGGTTTCTGTAAGGTAAAGGTAAAGTTTTGACTCTATACGGTGGGGATACATATAAAAGACTCTATGTAGGAACTTTGTTAAAATCAGAATAAATGCTTTCCTAATCCAAAACCTAAGCAATAGTAAATCTTTTCCCGACGAAGACGAATTATGCAGTTTCACTATTTGTATACTCAGTATTTCAACTATTATTTATTTTCACCTGTGCTCTTTAAACATCAATTACTTAGTTGTAAGGCCGATGCTATGACTAACTATCAAAAACTTGAATACTAAACAGGCAATTGTATAAATTGGCGTGCATTGCAGAATCGTTTTACTCGAAAGTTTGTATAGTTATGGAAAAACAAACTCCGTGAAATAATAAACAAATCACCAGTACAACGAATGGCCAAGTAATAAATCTTAAGACTGTGCAATGTTTAAAAATACCGCAAAATTGAGAATAAGATGAAAATCTCTTCGATTCGAAAATTCTTTGACCCCCTTAAGACCCAACAAATGTCTGAGCGCGTTGGCCGCATATCGAAAATTAAAAAGCCACCACTTAAAACTTTTGCTAGAAATCTCAGGCTCAGCACGTTCACTTGCTTCTCGTTTCGACTTAGTTTGTAAACAAATGTGGCCGCATAATCTTTACTAGCTTATTATTGCTGTTTTTGTTGTTGTTGGTGGTGGTGAATTTAATGATCGCTAAATGGTCAGTTAGCAATTAGAATTTCGAGTTGAGTTTAAAGATTTTACTCGAAGCGCGAAATTGCTTTAACTTTTAGTTTTTTTCTTTGCTCATATTTGCAATTAGTCATGAGATACTCATAACTTGGCGCTCTGATTATGAGTGCCCGATTGTATGTAATTTAATTGAGGCATGATGCATGGCGAATAAATATGCGAATTTTGTAGTTTTTTGCAGACGCTAAGGAAGAGGAAATCTCGAGATTTTATAAGGACCACACGCATCAAACCGTAACGTCATCGGGTATTTTCAGAGGAAAAGAAGAGGATTGAGTATTTTCGAATGCAGTCGGTATTGCACAATTCTCGTTATCTAAATATTTTCTTTTGAAGATTGCCTTTATTGTACTCGAAATTATTTTTCCATATTTTTTATAGTTACTTATAATCATGCATTCAGTGGTTTTCAAGTTATTACTCAAACTCTGTAAAGAATACTGGCAAAATTGAGACAGAAGGCAGGTTGAAACGTACAACTTTGCATGGAAAGCATCGAATTTAACCACGCTTTGTTCCCTTCATGTAATAATTAATTAGTTTAACGAGTCTCCAGTTTGTCTCTAGATTTTGTCATAAACATTATCGTTAAATGATATGTTTAAATTTTGGAGTTTTAGTACTGAATGTAATGAATGTTTTGACCTACACTTAAATTTACTTTCCAAGGTATTTGTGAGCTATGAGCGTTCAAAGACAATTGCCTCTATAGAATAGACCAATTGAAATTTTTATATATTTTTGAGTAGTCTATTACAATTCTAAAACGTGAAAATGTAAAATATCAGGATTTTAATCCTGTTTTCTTAAAGTTAACCACAAAACCCTATTCTTTATTTATCACTACAATACCAACATTAATACTGAATTCTGGCAATTAACTATATACTGACTCGCTCACCGGCTATGTGCGAAAAAATTATTGTGGTCGATCGGTATGTGTGTTCAATTGGCAAATTTTGCAATACACTCCTCGAAATATGTAGCTAAGATTTAAGTTTCAAAGAATAAGGTTGAATTGAGTACTACCTTCAAAAGCTGTTCAACACTAAACCAAGAGACTATTAACTCCCTTATTTTCAAAAAAGCGATAAGAACTGTAAGTTTTTACTTACTTAGAGCACACTTATATATATTAAGATTTCAAATTGCTGGCATAAACTGTTCTTTAGATAGATACAGTAAACCGTTTCTGCTCTTACTGCGACTATCTTATGTATGCAAAATCAAAAACGCTTTTTAAGATATAACAATTTATTTATTTTATTCAAATACATAGGTATTTACTTCAGCCTTGAAAAATGAAAAAAAAATTTAAGGAAAGTAGTGAATTAATTAGGTACACAGCTCAAAAATCATACGAAAATCTTAAATTTTAGCAAGTAGTAATTTTCTTTCGACTAGGCAGTCTTTTCTTTGACAACTTGGTGGACCTGGTCGAAAGGGCAGGATAAGCTAGTAAAGTTCTTTAGGGATCTGGGTTGTTCAGGGGATGTTTGGTGACCTACGAGGCTCTGAAGGGATCGCTATGGGTCCTTTTTGGTGCCTAGTGTGCGCGGTGGGTAGGTGCTACGCGTTTCGCCCCTTCCTGAAAGTGAAACTAACTATTTTCTTTAAAAATTTACTAGAGGCCAGAAACGTATAAAAAACTAATTTCAGGATATAAAATTTATGTAATTGTAATGTACCTACTTGGGTCATTCGATCAAGAATCACCAAAATTGACTATATTTGTGATGCCGATTCTTTTGAAAATTTATGTATTCTCGAGGGTATAAAATCAATATTTGCTACATACTCCCTAAATTAAATCCCTTCACGGTACACATAGTGGCAAACAAATATAATTTAAACTTTTTGTTTCTATCCAATTTTTTTTGTTGGTTATAGTAACTATGTTAAAGAATTCGCAAAAAGGTGCCCGAGTCAAGTTCTGTTTGAAAATTCATATCTCTGGTAATTTGTATTCTAGAATAATAAAGTAGTGCATGTTGTAAAGATTGTTATTCAAAAATTGTCGCCATATAAAAAAAAAATACGAATAAAAATAATTCTTGAAATTGTTCTTCAAGGAAAACGATTTTGTCCCTTATCCTTGAATATTTCAAAATGAAATTTTTATATTTTGTAGGTTATACTATATTACAAAACATATCAAAAAATAAGCTTGGGATCTCAGCGGGATCGGAATCAAAACAAAAAAATCTAAGAACATCAGTGTTTCTCAAATATGTTATTTTTGTAGTGTTACTATATTATTTTTGTAGTTTTACTATAACTGATGACGATTTTTTTTGATTCCGATTCAGATCCCAAGTTAATTTTTTGGTTTGTTTTAAAAAAACAGTATAACGATAAATAGAAAAAAAATTGATTTTGAGATATCCAAGGAAAAAGAATAATATCGTAAT
This sequence comes from Beris chalybata, assembly GCA_949128065.1. Lineage (NCBI taxonomy): Eukaryota > Metazoa > Arthropoda > Insecta > Diptera > Stratiomyidae > Beris > Beris chalybata. The sequence continues at coordinate 140,852,828 of OX421894.1, forward strand.
CCTTGGAAAAAAAATTTAAGGATAATTTTTATTCGTATTTTCTTATATTCTCATATATTATTTTAGGATAAAAATTACCAGAGATATGAATTTTCAAAGCGGACTCCATTTTTCCACCATTTTGCGAAAACTTTAAAATACTATATAGATAGAAAAAAAATTTAATTTCCATTATTTCTTTGACTAGTTCTTCAAGTACAAACATTTTCAAAAGAATCGGCGATTCACAACTTTGGCGATTGTTCATAGAATAACCCACTAGATACAGAGCACAAAATCTTATTAAAACATACAAAAATCTTAAATTTTAACAAGTACATAGGTAATTTGCTTTTAATACCGATGCAAACAAAAATATGTTTTAAATATAATTTTTAAATTGTAAAAAAAAGTTACTAGAGTTACGAAATAGTTTTACTTAAATGTAGATAGCTTTTAAAATAGTTTGGCTAGCGTAATGAACTTACATACCTTCAAAATTGAAGAGACATCTGAAATTGAATATGTATTACAAAGAAATACGAGTCGCTTAGTCATCGATAGCGTTTTCAATCATATGGCAATGAATAAAAATTATCCTTTAAAGCTATGCTCATTCAAAATCGAGACAATGATATTCAGACTTTGATTTGTCAAATTTTTCATTCAATGATTAATGAGAAGGTATTCTTGTCTTTTTCAAGTTAAAAAATCAATTTTTATGTTTATGACGTAATTGACCCTTTTTTGTCTTCTACAATTGAGAATCTCAAAAATGTCGAAATTTAATATACATAAAGAAATCCATCGTACCAGTGAACCTTCAACTTCTACAGATAATCAATTTAACTATTTTTTCCCCATACAAATTATGTTGCTTTGTGAAGCACAAACAAAATTTACACCTTTCATAATCATAAATCTCATGGCCACATTCACTTGCCTTTTCAAAATGCGTCACCTTAAATGCTACCACAAAACTGAAATGTTCATCTAAACTAAGCAAAAGCGTACCAATTATGAGACAAACTAACTCTTAAGGACAATTAATAGCAATTGCACCTTCCCGAAGAAAAAAACCAAAATCCGTCTTGGTTATATTTCCAAGGTCTTGTATTATGCAATTACACAACCTGTAAACTGTATAAGGTATACCCTAAACTCACAATGTAATATTTCTAGTCGTAATGCTGCGTAAATCTGAGCGCAGAAGCCATAAAACCCTTTTAAGAAGGGGTAAGTTTTTCTTTTTACCAAGAGTTACTTTATTCGCAAGGTCAGAAATTAATTTTTCTTCGTAAACCTCCGAAGAAAAACTCGGATTCGGATAGAAGCAAAGGTGGAAAGATTCGGCATAAAAAAAGACACTGACCTCAAGGATTCTTTACCACACGGTCATATAAACAGCCGAAAAAAATTGCACAACTTTATCCCAAGCAAAAAAAAAAACAACCAACCAACAAATGTAAAACCCCTTTTTTCAACTCCATAAAAAATATAAAAAGATAAGGGTCTAGAGGTCATAAAGCGTTTGACAAGGGTTTCGCTACTATCGTAAAACGTGTTTGCGGAAATCCTTCTTCGATGTGAAATGTAACCCTTTTAGTATTGTCCGGGGTGGGTTTTTTTTAGAGAATATAGCGTTTTTTCCTCCCCCCAACCCCTCAGTCTGACAATGTGTGGGCTCATAATACGCAACAGCAATAAAAAGACGGTGCTCGACGGTTGGTTTACGCTGTGCGGAGAATTTTGCCCAAATATCGAATCAATACAATCCGGAAAGGGTTAAACGAACTGTTTAGACGTTTTATTTACGGTCCAGTTAAAAAGAATTCGTCCTCGTGTCGAACAGGATCTCAAGCAGACAAATATGATAGCCAGATGTCCAGAACTTCTACGGCTCCTTGCGAAATAAACGCAAATCTATAAGAAACGCATAAAATTATCCGGTGAATCTTAAATTATTACGAGATAAGTTTAATCGAATCGATTCTTCGAATTCCTACACCAGCTCTTGGTGCCATCAATCAATCACCCCTACACACTACAGTTGTAATTTACAATCGTCTAATTGAATAAATTGTTATTACTGGCGGTAAATTAACATGTTGTTGTCTAGTCGTCTTTTAAGTCACCATGCGTAGATTCTATCGCTGGAATCGAACGGAAGGTGTATTCCTTGAATACTTATGATTTTAAGCTGCATTCTATGTATGTGCAGGTAGGTAATTTCAATCCGCCATTCGTTAAAATGAATTGTGCCGTTGTGCCAAGAACGAGTAATTTTTTAAAAATTTTCAGCAAAATTATTGTCGTCTTACACGCACGTTTCGAGTAGCACACTCGGTGCATAGTCACGAATATGTTGAACCGAACACGTTGTATTCAAATGCGTACCGGAGTATTCACATGGGTGTAACGAGTAACAACATATTCTCCTACTATATGAGACTTTTCCGCAGAATAGGTAGTCTAAAGATGCTCTTACTTTCCGCAATAACCTTTCAAGAATATATTCCTTAAGAGTACTTAACAACCAGTTTTATTGGTCACAATTGACGAGTTAAGATAGTGAACAAAGTCATGAATTAAACTCATAATGTAGATAATTTACCGACGTTGTCGTGACCTTTTTTTGCATTATCCTCGGTGGATTTTATTAATTCGAAATGTGGAGATTTTCATATACTTCCACGTGAGTTTAGGCTATCAGGCTTTCTGGAATGGCGGAGGCTTTTAAAATGAAATTAATCGAACCATTAAGGGCACATAACGTACAATATTACGAGTACGCGTATACGTTTGTTGCTGTTTAGTGCAGAATTTAATTTAAATTAAAGCAACGTGGATGACGATAAATATGTCTGCAATTCGCACTGTGGGAGTGACTCCGAAACAAGCTGAAGTCCATAGTGCACTTAGTTTTATTTATGAGATTGGAGCGCAAATATGGTGGCACAGGGTACATTGAGTGGCGTTTTTAGCGGCGCATGACAAAGGCGATAATAAACTGCATGAAAGTTTCCTTTTTTAAATTAAGTGTTTTTATAAGTGCCAGAACCTTCAACCAATAAGAGAAAATCAACCCACTGTCCTATCTGTCAGAGCAGGGACTCGTCTTCCTCGCAAAAATTAATAGAAAATTGTTCTTTTCCAGTAACAAAATCTGCGAATGGTCTGTGCGAAACTTTGTTATTTTTCGGGTCCAAGTTTAATAATAATAATGTAATATATGAAAATGCAACAGTTTTTTACTAGGGTCGAATGGAAATCTACACCTGTGAACCGTTCCTTTCCAAATTTTGCATGTACATTCTCGAGACTACCAGACAGGTCGAGAACATAATTATATTCTAGGTTGTTATAAACAATTTAATTTTCCATAAGATTAGCATTGGCGTGAGTAGCGCCTCCGCTCAACGGGAGACACGGGAGAAACAGGGGCGATAAAATATCTCATCAATCCTAAGAAATATGTTGAAGCTTTGAAATGCATACTAGTTCCTTACACCCCTCAGGATTGAATATAATAATAGGATACCTTTGGAAGTAAAACTGAATTCGATGTTATCATCAGACCTAAACAATATGTTGGAATCTGTGAAAACATATGCAACCTTCTTTAACCCACTTGAGGGTTGAATATCGAAAAATCCTAAAAGCAGCTAATAGATAAATATGAAGACACCACGAGAAAGTAAAAACCAATTTAATTTCTTATCACTTCTAAAAGAAATTACGGAATTCGTGAAAATGTTTTCAACCCTTTTATACCCTCTAAGAGGATGAAAAAGGAAAAAACTTGAAGTCCAGTTTTAGGCTATTATTACGCAAGACCGTGAAATATGACTATAGGGGATATGGCAGAATTCATAAAAAATTCACAACCCCCTGCATCCCTTAGGGGTACAATTTTAAAAAATCCTGAAAACACTTTCTAGAAATTTATATGAAGAAGCGGTAAAATACAAATTTATTCAATATATGGGAAGACCTAATAGATATGCCGAAAATCGTGAAAATAAATGCATTCTATTTTCACTGATAATTTTTTTCGACCCCCTTCCAAACACAAATGGGCCCTGCTACGTTTAATTTTCAATCCAATTTTGAAATTTCTAGTATATTTAATTTTTTTAAGTACAAGTCCTCATTTCAAGCACTTTTACTCGAAATTACTGGTGTTAGTAAATTATTCATGTATTTTTCAACTGAACTGTGCGATTTAGTTGAAATTTACTGAATGAAAATTGAAAATTACATTCAAATTGACTTTTACTTGAAAAGTCAAGACATATTTGCCTACTATACAAAAGATGTAAAATTCACTGTTTTTTTTTTTGTGTACATCAATTAATAAAACGAATCACTTTAAATTATTACACTTGGCAGTGCTGCACATCTATTGCTTCTTTTGCTTCTAATGTACACATTCAGCCTTACACGTTCGGTTTTCATAAATGAAATTCACATGAATATTGCTTTATCCGAAAGTAGTTTGGTGTGCACGCCCATGCAGCACTTTCATTCTTCACCTATGAGTTCCGTGAAATCTCGGATTCGTTCGAAGGCGTTTGAATATACGAGAAGAATATGAAATTTAAAGTTTTTATTGGATTTTGGATTATTGTTAGTGTCTCTGGAAACTATGATTTGATTTTTGGTCAACGTTTCGGGTGCCAATTTTTGACAATGAAAGATCAAATCGAAAATAGAGCCTATAATTGGTAGATTTATAAAAACATAGATAATAGCTTAAAATTTATTTTAAAAAAAACTGTTAAAATCGTGATAAAATTAATTTCAAACACAGTTGTAAAAGTACACTGTGAAGACGAATTTGTAATTCAATTAATTAAGCTGATGGGCTTTGTAACTAGTGCTTAAGTATAACTGTGTCTATTTATATGCATTTTATTAAAATATAAAATAATAATATAATAGTAATAATCCAATTTTTACTTGAAATTTCCAGTAAAGTATTTAATTTTTTGAATTTAAAGTACATATTTCAATTACTTTTAAATAAAATTAGTGGTAGTAGTAAATTATGCATGTACTTTTTCACAATTTACATGAAAAGGCTCACGAAATTAAGCAATATGTATTTCGTGTAAAATTAACTATATTTATATATGAGTTGAAAAGCACGTTCTGTTTCGTGTAATTCTACTTATCTATTTGAATTTTACTATAGAAAAACATGTTATATGTGAAACCACGAAGTTTGACGCTTTGTTGAATTTTGTTTTCTACTGAAATGAAAATGAAACGCCTTCGGTGGTGCAGTAGCTTTGCGGGCAAAACTTACATTTTTTTTAATGTAAGTTCAAGAGAATATTCAGTGAATTTACTGCTTTCGAAGTTGAAATTTATTGATTGCAAATTGAAATTTACTGACCAAAAAATGGAAAACTACATTTAAATTGACTAATACAATTATTTGAATGGTAGGCTACTATTCAAACGCTCCATACAAAAACGTTCAATTTTGCTTCAAAATGCTTCAAAGTGCTTTATAGAAAAACGGCGTCTTGTAGTCTCCAGAATTTATATTTCTATGATTACAACCCAATGTAATTTCTTTCTTTGAAAAGGTTTAGGATATTTGCCTACCATCCAAAAGATAGAATTTAAAATCTGGAAAAAATGTAGGCCTTGCGAGATTTAAAAACTTTCCACTTCTCCCAAATCTAGAATTTACAATTTTAAATTTTTTCCAAATTAAGTCTCTAGAATATTTTAGAATTATTCAAATTTATGCAAAATTCCATAAACTTAATTTTTATATACTTTCCAGCCACTTTTTCTTCTCGTTCAGTCGCTTTTTGCTTAGTTTTGTCTAAAGTGAATATTAAATATACCAATGCAGGTAGACCACCGTTCAGTCAGAAATTTAATATTCGAGATATCGATAGGGTCGTAACACACAACATCAAAATATCGTATCGGTACCTTTTCATGTGAAAATAATCATTCATTTTAAACTACTATTAAAATTTCCGTTATTACGATTAAAAAATCAAAACCAACAGCCAACCAGCACATAAAATATTACGGAAATGAATTTTTAATGCATTATAGTGATTTGTTTGTTTGATGTCCCAACCAATTTATCTTTTATCGGAGCACAATCGTTCATAATTCATTTTAGTGTATCATAAAGTTTTTTTACTATCAATAAAATTGGCACTTAAATTATCGTAAAAAAAAATAATTATGCAATACTTATGCGTCTCGAGAACGGTTGTACGTGTAGTTCTTACACAATAGCTTAGTGTGTATGAAGATTTTTTTTTGATAGAGACTTAGAGGCAACTTCTTAACCGCGAAAAAAATCCATGGGTAAATTTTGAGCCTTACTCAATTTTTGACATAGTCGAAAAAGAGCAGCACCCTCGTAAAGCTGGTCTAGACTTGTGAAATAATAATAATGAGGAATTTTTGTTATTTACACCACAGAAATAGAAAGAAAAAAAATCGTAAAAATAAAATACGTCGCTTAACGCTCATTTAATGTTTTAATTAATTTTAGTGACTTTTCGACGAATTCGTGAGATCTAATTTTTGATACGAAGCCGTTGACAGATTTGGCGATAAAATTCAGCTCGAAATTAAATTCCGCGGAGTGGAATTCGCTGTAAGCCTTGGTCAGTCGGGCGAGGTATTTGCATAATTTATCAGAAAATTTACAATGCTACCTACAAAATTCCAGGTCGTCATTATCTTAACTAGAACATCTCCTGCAATTTTCAGCAATTGCAAATTGTTCTAAATGAACGAAATTATCTCCGCTTGTCACTTTTATCGTTCAGCGTTCGTGTTACGTCGCACAACTTGTACTGTACGCTGTGTTACGTTGTGCGTTGTGTGTTCGCGTGTCACGCTTCTCAATGCCGCAACAACCCTCTATAGCTACGACCAAAGAAACAGCCTTGCGCTTAACTTCGTTTACCCATCAGACGGTCCAATAGAAATAATCATAATCGACGGTATTTAATCGTACGGAAAAACGTTTTTCTTGTTCTTAAGTCATAATTTTAAGGTAATTTCTAGGTAAAGTTATTACATACGAATAGCATTTACATTTGTTACTTTGTTGCGGAATTTTTTTCTTTTTACCGGGCCCAGATATCGTAAGGCCTTGCGCCAACAGAATGGCGAATCCCGAGATCCGAAATTATTTCTCGGATAACTGGAATATCGTCTTCTTATATTCAGCTCGGTAAAATTTGCAATTTATTTCTCCCAGATAAACGTACTACATCCCGGTAATGAAATTAGATTGTAACATCTGCGGAATTTTCGTAAATAAGGGATACAAACATTCGCCCGAACATTACTTCAAAGTTAAATTTCCTACGAAAATATTCATGAAATTTCGTACAATAAATTAAAGAAAAATAAAAAATTTGAATTTATGATAATTAGTGTAATTTAGTTTTTCTTTAATTGCTTTAGAGATCATTTTAAATGGAAATAAATGCGCATGTCGAAAACGTGTATTTGAGTAATATTATTGCCTTTTAAGTATTAATGCTGGCTACTTTAAATAGAAATTATTTTATTCACTATTGATATTAGCTTTGCGTTCGACTGTGGCTTTTAAACTGCACTCAAGTCACTTTGAAAGCCAGTTACAAAAGAAAACACCTAATTACAGAATACGTTTCATTCGCTGCTATTGAGTTCAATTATTTTTAAGCCAATATTTTAAATGAGAAAGTATATGCAGAAAATTCCATTTTTCAACTCCCAGCTATTTTCCAAGTTCAACTTGTACGGTCGAAGCGGTTCGAAGCTCTTTGTAGCTCATAGCCAAAATGTGATATCGTTAAGACTTTTCGCTTGGAAGAGTAGAGTCGAATTCAATTCATCGAAAACACAAAGAATTTTTTGAAATTTGAAAAAAGAATCACACCCACCTATTTATTGGGGAGATAGTTCATAGAAAGTTGAAGAGCTATTGAAAAAATTAATTGAAGTTCAATTTCTTGTTTCTATAAAAGTTTTCTTTTAGTTTTATTATGTTAAATTTTTCTCAAAAATGGTGTCCGAGTCATCTTTAAGAAAATTCATATCTCTGGTAGTTTATATCCAAAAATAAAAAAATTAGGCTTATATTAACGGGGAAAGTTGCCGCGATATAAAAAAAATAAGATTAAAAATTACTCTTGAATTTTTTTTTTTTTTTTTTTCAGAATAACGTTTTTGACCTTGAATGTCTAACAATACGTTTTACTTTTTTTATTATTTTTTTTATTTTGTAGGGTATATTGTTTTCCAAAACATACCAAAAAATTAGATTAAAAACTCAATGGAATCAGGGTCAAAAAAATTGAAGATAATCAGTGGTTCTCAGTTATCTTACAGAAAAAGTGTAGCCAAAAGCATATCTCTATTTTTGTTTTTTTATATATATTTTGTATATTATATCTACTGTTTTTCAAAACATATCAAAAAATTAACTTGGGATCTCAAGGGGATCGGGGTCAAAAAAATCTAAGTAAATTATTAGAGAACAAAACTAGCCTTGATTAAGAACCATCTTCTTCGATTTTTTTTACCCCGATCCCCTTGAGATCCCAAGTTAATTTTTTGATATGTTTTAAAAAATAACATATACTACAAAATTCATAAAAATCAAAAAAAGAATGAACTTTGAGACACATATTAAAAAAAACACTTTCAATTTTTAAACAATCTTTAAAATAAACCATACTTTATTATTCTAGGGTATGAATTATCAGAAAGATGTTGTTGTTTTTCGTGGACCGTGTTATTTCAAAATCTTGTAAAAAAAGACCGTGTAAAAGGGTAGTTGGCTGTACTATAAAAAACAAAAAAAAAATAGATAGAATCAAACAATTTAAATCTAATTTTTATTTCACTAATTCGAGTACACAAATTTTCAAAAAAGTCGACGATGGTAAGGTCACACTTTTGGTGATTTTTGATGGAATGAATGAGCTGCAAGATGCTTAGAATTCACTTATCTGAAACCTATAATATTTTCGCCCACAGTACATTAAGGAAAACGCAATTTTAAAATGATAAACAATTTTTAAATTATGAAAATTTAGAAGTGGTGGCTTTTAATAGGTTTGAAGCAATAAATAGAATAATAAATTATTATTCTTAATTGAAGCCTTCATGAAATTAACAAGAAAAAAAATATATTATTTTTATTAACATTTGAGAAGAAGCTTTCAATTACTTTACTTTTTCAATAATGCAGTAAGTACTCTGTTCTAATCTTCGAACTCGAAAAATATAACTTCGGTAAAATTGTAGAAATTTTTACTCATTACGTAAGAAATTTGCAAGAAAGTTTTGCATCCCATATTCGCACTTTCAAAAAAGAAAAAAACCATAATAAGAACAAACACTCTATTGCAGTTTGTTTGTTTTAATGAAAAAGTTTTCTATCACCCTCAAAGTGAAATGTTCAGATCTTTGATACTTGAAGAACAACTCTTAAAAAAAAGAGCAGAAGACCAGAAAAGAAAACCAAGTAAGGAGATTGTGTTTCTTATAATGTTTCGGCTCTTGTGTATATGTTTAAGCCATCAGATTCTTCTACCCACCTAATAAAAGTCATTTTTTTTTCTTCTCGAAAATAACATGCGATTTTGTCTCAACCTTTTTGTTTCCTTCGTACAACTGAAAGGTATCACAGCATTTTCTGTGATATTTTCTGCTTAAAGTTTTACGCAAAGTGATAAAATTGGGATTTTAGCTGCTTATATACATGCATGATAAAAGGTAGAAATGTGTCAGCTCTTCATTTCTGATGAGAATCAAAATTTAAATTAAAGAAATTGATGCAAAGAAAAAAAAAACGCTGCAACTACCCGACCGAATATCCAGCAATAATTGCATATTAAAAATATTTCATTATCAGTTTTATGCGGTTATTATTTCAAATTAAACAAGACCTTAATATGTTTTATGTGACATGATGATTTAAATAATAAGCTCTGTCAGGTTCAAAGGCATATGCTTAAATTACACTGATTCATTTCAAATAGTTGAACTTTCCGAAAATGTCGTCATTAAATCATTTTAATAAGTTTTTCATGAAAAAAATTAATCACTGTTTTCGACAAAAGCCAAGCCGCTTCCTATCATTAGCCCTTAATTCACTGCCTACTAAATTACTGTCTAATATCGCTTTTAGGAAGACTTTGACCTAACCCAGAATATTATAAATTACGATTCACTTAATCCATGAAATTTTCAACCAATCGATTTCCTTTTATCACTTTCGAGCGTTTAGCTTATCTTTTGTAATGAAGTGAGAAAAAAATGTCTCATCTCCTCCTTAAGTTTCGAACAGACTTTAAAAAATCTTATAACCAACCAAGAAAATTTATCTTGAGCCAGACCAAGTCCACTAAGCCCTAATTCTTTATATAATACAACAGCGAATTTGTTGCAGCGGTCTTATCTGAAATTATGTCCGCCATTGATATAATCTAATAAATTTTAAACTAGATACTTTGGTGGGATAAGAACCCAACTAAATCCCTACACCGACAATATACTGTTTACGTTAAAGTTTTTTTCTACCTTCTTGTTCAAAACTTTTTACAACATTTAATTTTAGAGAAGTTGTGGTCGGATAGCACAAGACTTTATACTTATTTATGCAAATGTAAAGGAAAACTTGCTTGATACAATCAACAATGTAATCGTTGTTCGATACCGAAAAATCCACTTAGCGAGATAACGCAGCATAAAGTCTAATAATTTTTGAAGTAGGGTAACATGCAAATGAAGTTAGCGTGCACGAACCTCTAAGATATTCCGAGACAATTAATTTGATTGATAAGTTTTTCTCACAGTATTCTTCCTGAATATCACAACTCTTAGTACGATTTTCCCTTATATTATATTTTTTTTTGGGTGATTTACTACCCTTTTAGACATGATAAATTAAGGAGACTTTGACGACAACGAGCAGAGCAATAGAAAAAGGACTAACAGTTCATAAGTAACACCGAAATTAGATCGGTGAATATAAATTGTATACGATTAAATGTTTATACGGAAATATAGTCTCTGATTGTGCAACATTTCTGCCGTTCGGGCTGATATTTTTAAGACTATATTAAGATTCTTGAAATTGGAGCGTATTGTAATTGGAAGAATTATTTGAACAACTCCTGGACTGTATATCGTCTTCATGGCTATTGCTCGGAAAATAATAAGCGCCACTAGATTAAATTTCAATGACTTGTGTACAATATACGGTCTTTAGATTAAGCACCTAGCGCACCACGTTTGTTTCATTGTGCTAAAATAAATTCCTCCCTCATTAAATATTTTCTTCTCATTTGAGCTAGGTATTTATTGTCCCACTTACATGTTAAAACATTTTTGAGCATCGAAAAGAGCCTTGTTTTTCAAATTAATGTGTTTTGTTTTATCATTTGTTAACAAATAAGTTTTCGTGATCGATCTGATATTTAAAAAAAATTGCTATCCTGAAATTTCCGAGTCCAAACATTTTGGTTTGCCATTATAGGCAACATTTTATTTATCACCGATCCAGTTATACTATTACATCCATGTTTTTGAACCGATGAAAGTATTCATTAATATATGCAAAACAGTTCATCATTTTTACCAATCAAAGATGCCTTGTTTATGAGAGTTTTTTAAATTTTGAAACGTATTCTATAAATGATTTATCACGTCTCAACCTTATTACTTAATCCTTTAGTAAGTACCGACCTTAATATCGCGATATAACAACTTTAAAATTAGAAAATTTTACGGAGCCACAAAACCGCAAGGTGCACGCACTTCCAAGGCAAACTTTAGTACTATAAGTCGACAAAGCCTCTTATCGGCTTTGAATAAGAACGTAACACGTTGTTAAATACATTATGCAGAAAATTGTAAAAATGGTTGTTCTCACATTCAATAAAATTTCCATGGTTTAAAATTAATATAAAATGTGTACTTGGCAATTAATTATTAATTTTTAAAGGCTTATAATTGATGCGATATTTCCGATAACATTGTGATGGGTCGAGGAGCTAATTTTAATTTTTTTACGATTTCTTTTAATCGAGCGAATACTATTGCCTATTTTAACTTGAAAATAATGTTATTTATAATAATTATTCTGATCAATGAATTTACTGTGTCAAAAAAATATTTTAATGACCCTCGGAAATATGAGGAGAAAATTCTTAAGCAAAAAAATATAATTATGTACCTAAAACTATTTATGTAGATATCTACAAATATATACGGTTGAATATTGATTAAGCTGCCTAGGTATCTTAATATTCATAATCATCGAGTCAATGACACTGAAATTCAATTTTTGCTTACACTTTGATGTCAAAATAGATCAGGCGGCCTGGCCTGGTGTGACGATTGACAATATTATAAATACTTTGTTATTAAATTAATAAAGTGAAATTATAGCGGGAAAAAAAAATTTGTTGTTAAAAAAATTTAGACTAATAGTTATAAGGACAGTAAAATTAAGAACAAGCCAAGGCTGTGTAAGACCGATACCCAGAGGAAACGCGACTGTATAAGATTAAGACTTAGAATAAAAATGCACCTTCTACATTAAGAACAAGAACCAAAACGAAGGCTGATGACCAAGGCAAGAATCACCAAAAAAATTTAATAGGGCTTTACTTTTTCAAAATCATTCTAAAAACAATATTATTGTGAAAACTTTCATTCGGATAGAATATTACAGTTCTTGCAACTGTGGAACTATTTACATGACATTTTTTTAGGTAATTGATACCTGAACGATTTGCTTTCCTTTTTAAGCTCAAATAGTCTTAAAACAAAAACCGAAAATTTACTTTATACCTTTTCGCATACAGTTTCACTCATTTTTTTTAAAAATATACGCGAGTAGTTATCAATTATATAAAAAAAAAATTAAATAAGTAAAAAAGGATCAGCTACATATATCATTAAACTTCATGTTTTCATCTCCATTCTTTAGCATAACTTTATTATCTTAAATCAAATACTTTCAGAGATTCAAGATATTGCCAAACAGGATTCGTTGTGCTAATAATTTAGCATATTTAAAATTGCCCAAATGGCATACGATTTATGCGCTACTTAAGCTTGTATTAAATTGCAATGCGAAGTAGGCGAATACAAATAAATCTCACTGTGAGAGTATGAGCCAATATTTTTTATCAATAATTTTTTTCAATTTCCTCCATTTTTATAGATCTTACTAAGTTTCACAATTTATTGAAAGTACGTAGGCATAAAGTGCAGCCTTAATAGACTGATAGACCTACCTACCAACTCCTACGGTCGGTCCAACTGCATGATTCACTTACAACTAACAAAACTGAACGTTCAATGATTGACATAAGATTCGCACGAGAAAACTCATACTTCACCTAGGTGAATTGTAAATAATTCATTTGCGATGATTTTGGTTTATCGGGATGAATTTTAGACGTTTCAAGAACTGGAAATGATCAAACCATGAAATTTTCGAATAGGTAGACTATTTTGGAATAACAGAGGCTATTGACGTGTTGAGAAGTAAAAAAACTTGGCTTGTTCAATTATATTCATTTACAAGAATCATCTTTAAATTTTCTCAGTAAGTAGATTGGATATTTTTCTACAATATGAAAGTTGTGATTGCTAAATTAAGAAACAAGAGCATTATTTTTTTTAGTATTATTTTTTTAGGGCGGCGCCTCATTTCGGGCCAAACCGTGACCCAAATTATAACCCACAAACGATATGACAATGTTTAAAGTGTGTCACTAGCGTAAAAGCTTCTGACGCGTTATTTTTATTGGTTGTCAATCATACTTTGTTTCTCAACAACATTTATGAGGTAATGTTTATGTCCTGTATATAAGACCATATTTTTGTCATTAAAATATATTTTCTCAACTAAACATAAAACAATAAAGCATTAAAGATGATATTTATCTCTAAAAAAAAAATTTTATGTTGAAACTGGAGTGATTACCGAATGGATTCTGTAATGACTACTTGTATTTTTTCCTTATTACTCTCCTAGGCGGGAGGATATTAACTAATTGATATCGGGACTTTTCTTTACATGAACATTACCTAATTAATATCTAATAAAACATGGATCGGGAACTAATCACTTGAACATCTGCCAGCTTTGAAATCTTATGGAAAAAAACATTTCAAAAAGCAAAAAAAAACATTACCTTATGCATTACTTACGAAGTGCTTACTAATAACTTATTAAATTACTCTTCATGAACAAATCTTTGTCTATCGTATTATCTGATAAGCAATTCTAATGGCAGCACTAAAAGACCAATTCACTTTCACGATAGAGCAGGTGAGAGTATTTTAAACTACTTCTGGTGTAAAGGAATCTATAAACATCATATGAAACGTATTAAAATATAAATTTGGTTTTCTTTAAAAAAACAATTTCTTGTAATTTCATGGAATTAATGACTCCACCGGCCATAATTGGTCCCTGACCTCCTGAATATTTCCCCGATTCAAATACAATAATTTAAAAATATAAACCATTTTTTACAGTTAATTAAAATATCATCGTTCTACCTTGTTTATATATTCAAAATTTATATTGCACAACAATAAATTCCCGTGACATTATTCGGTAAAAAAAGCACCGAAATTTTAAATTTAAAAAAATACCTGTTGCGGTTTTTGTTGCAATTAATGTGCAGTTCAACCATGTTTTCCACAAATATTGTCAAAATGCATTTAAAAATAAATCTGCAAAAAAACTGCTGAAAATAAATTCATTCATCACAATCACAGCGATGACCTTTACTTTTCTTTATCGTGTCTTAAAATTGATTTTTTTACGCTTTGTTAACATTCGAGTAGGTACCCTTTTACTATTTCAGTGTGTTACGAGTGTACGCAATTAACTTTAGCGCGTTTGCCTTGTATTGCGACAGGTTCTAGCCGAAAAAAGGATACCAAAGAAAGGTGTATAATTGCCTTCATAAACTTTAATGGTCTTGTATTTAGTGTTCTCATACGAAGTCTTAAAAGATGACAGAACTGCACACTTTAGATATTATGACACTATTTAACTAGCCGTAAAAATTTTGTTGAATAACTGAAAATGACGGTGGTAAAAATATCCCGTCGGCTTTTCGCAATTTTCTTTTTTTAGGAATTATTTCGTAATATTGCGAAATTGTCGAGAACAAAAATTATATATTTATGGTTTTCATGCGTGCAAAAATAGTAGTATCGATGTGTAGCTACTTTTATTGTAACTACAATAAAATTTGATTGCAAACAGTTTAAAATCACCTAATTAAATTTTGCCACTAGATTTATATGATTGACATTCTCAAATATGGTATATCTAAATTTAAATTTTTTGGCTTTTATAATGACTTAAATATTCTTGGATGGAAAGCTTGTGTACCGGCGGCTTTTAAGAAAACAATCTAAGCTCTATTATAGAAAAAGCTAAATTTATCTAGTATGTAGTACTATGTATAATTGAGACTTGCTTGAAAGTCATCATTCTGTGAGACCTCCTTTTACCAACTTTTAAATACTCAACCGGAAAACCTTGTATTTTCAATTTTAAATACTCCTGTAATTAATTCATCATATAGCCCAAAATTGTTAGATCAGAGCCTCTAGTCTTCCACTTCTTAAGGCATGCAATTTAATAAAATAATAACGAATAAATAATTTGGAACGCCAGGCTCCCATTACTGTTCACCTTTTTTCCTTTTAAACCTCATGTTACTAAATCACAGTGCTTGTCATTAATTTAAATATAAATACATAGCTAATAAATAAATTAGTTGAATGCAATCGATTGGAATTATTTATTATCGTCAATGGCATTTTAATCAAATTCGAAATATATAAATAAAATAAATAAGAAATAATGTTCAAATTTAAAAATATGCGGCATGCTTTAGCCAGACAAGTTTGAATTTATTATCCTAAAAGGAACTATTAAATATTTTTATATGTGGGTAACCACACCATCTCTCAATCCTTCATATATGTACAATAAAATATAAGATCCTTCTGATAGATTTTACCCATAAACAAATATTGAAAAGAACTGCCATTAATAAAGATAAATAAATTCACCAGATATACTATAAATGGATATTGTGTTAAAAGCAAGCTAAATATACACATCCTTCTTATAAATAATTCGGTTGATGTACCTAAGTATTTTTGTCAGCATATTTGAGCTTAACAGAAAATAAATAGCTCTACGGATTTTGATGGAATTTATTTTTTAAAACAAAATTTCGTATTAATATTTGTTTTTAAATCGGTTAGCTACAAAGAAAACGGAGAAATTATTATGACAATATCATCATAAATTCCAGAAATATTCGGTTTTTATTAAGTTCGTTGCACACTTTGTTTAACAGTTTCAATCGACTTGTCCCTTATTCTGAAATACACGGACTTTTTATACAGAGCAATGATTTATTGGTATTAACAATTAAATTTGTCTACGATGCTTTACTCTGCTCTAGATAAAGTCGCAAAAATCAAACCTAATAAATTTTTTTTTGTGTAATTATTTTCATTAATTCTAAAAATTTATTCAATTTTCTGGGTTAAATGTAATTATTTTTGTTATTGCTATTCAGGCTTTTCAACAACAATCCATTATATAAAATTGTGATGAACTCTAGAAATGTCATGGATTCCAAGATTTATTCAAGCCAGGTAGAGCAGTCATTTCTTCAAAAAATTCTACAATTCTGTTTCAGTACTCAAAAACAGAATTGGTGGTTCAGGACCAGCTTATAAGTTGACGTAAATTCAATTTAGTGCTAATGAAATAAATTATACTAGAGAAAAGGGTAAAAAAAAAAAATAACTCTGAAATTCAGGTTTCTTTCTGATTTCTTATTTCATTAAGTACTGAAAATTTATATTAACTTGCTAATGTCCGAATTCAGTTTAAAGGTATTCATTGTGGCGTTTTTGAAAACATAATTCAAGTAAAATTTTTCAGTACTTCATGGCGTATGAAGAGCGGCTTTTTCTCGTTTTTTTTTTTTTTTAAATTTTCGGTAGATATACTTTAATGAGGTCAAAGCCCAACAAATTATGAAAAATTCTTATTAATCGATAGTTTTTAGCATTTATAAGAAATATTTAATGGTTATTATTAAAATGCGAGTGAAGCTGGAGGCAAGCTACTTTGAAATACAATTAAATACTAAGCATAAAGATTTCAGAAATATACCGAATAATAATTAGGAAATTTTATATGCGTACATAGATCGGCTGATAATAAAGTTGTATACGATTTTATTACCCTTAACTGAATAACTTAATAGAATTTTTTTATAGGCCGAATATAAAAGAAATTCCGTTCAAATGTAAAATTTGTTGAATAATTTTGTATAGTTAATTGCTGTTTTATTATATCGGAAAAGTTTTGAAAAGAAATATCAAATTTGTTTCTTATGCTGTTAAAAAATTAACAATATATATTTTTTTATAATAACAATAATTAACACTACCAAAAAGGAGATAAGGCCCTGAAAGAAAAGGAAATCGATATCTCATCAGATTTAAAAGATATCACAGAATCTATCAAAGTCTATTTTATTTTTTTACCCTCTTAGGGATTGAATATCAAAAAAAATCCGGAAATTAATTTCTGGTTGATTATATAAAAAAAGTCGTGAAAGCAAACCCCTATTCAATATCTAATCATTCCATTCGTTAAAATTTGTTAAAATTCGTTGACACTTTATTTAGTGTTTGAATATTAAAAAATCATAACCAAAATTTTTACGCATTCACGTAAAAGTAAAATTAACGCGATAACTCAGAGTAGCTAAAATAAATCCTGCAAATTGGTGTAAAATGTAAAGTGTTCTATTTTGACAAACACTTTTTTTTTGTTTGCAGATATGAAAAAATTTACTTAAATATTTTTAATTTTTGATGAATGTTTTCAAAGTACATAAAATATTTAGTTTAAATATTTTTCTTCTATATCTACAAATATCCATAGAGACTCCACTTTCTTGCATAAGCTGTTCTTGAGATTGGGAAAACAGTCTAACCCACATCTATCAAAAAATATATTAAATGCATTCAGTGGACCTAGAGATTCAGATGGATATAATCGTAGTAACCGTGTTCATCTCCACCCGACCTTACAACCTGAAAAATATTAAGTTTCGGTTTAAAACGTATGATACTAGAGTCCAGAAAATCATGTTATGATAACACAAGTTGTATAAGATCTTCGCTTTATAATTAAAATAAATTGCTGACATTATACAACCACTGTTAATAATTAAATTAAATATCTATGTTCATAATGTAAAGCTAGCTTCAGTATCCACCTACTAAGGCATCACTTTTAGAATATTTGAAAACATGTGTAATACTTTTTAAAAATTTCTCGAAGACGTTTTAATAAAACCCATCTTTTGACAAAAAATCGAACAGTATTGGCCCGTCGAGCCGGATTTGATCCAGCAACTTACATAAATGAGCGATAATTTCACAGTGAATGATAAAATGAGTCACATTAATTCAAAAAATTATACTTTTTCAATTGATTTGTATTTCGGATTGATGAAATGCAGGGTTCAAGTGCCCCTTCTTGCACACCCTATAAACACACCCTAGCTTAAGAGTAGACACCTGTCTTGAAACCGTCAATATTTCATAAAACACTAAATGCGTGTTATAACTTCATTAAATTTCATTCACTTGTATCAAAAAATGTTCGTAGTTAAGTTGTAATAGAAATAGATTTTATCGATAATATGCTGCTACTGCTTACAACTGAATTTAACTTCCCTCTTCTTAACGTACATCTAAAAGCATTGTTATTATACCTTTTCACTTATTGAATGGACCGACTGTAAAAAATTATAACATAACCTTAAGACATAGTTGCAATAATTAAAGTCATAAGAATAATTAAGTCCCATTTTTGGAAAAAATATCAAAAATTATTTGAGTCTATCGAGTTGGATTTGAACAAAAAAGACAGAGCAAATCATAAATTTTAAAAAGCAAATTTAAAATTTAAATTTTAATAGTAAAATAGTTGTGTCAAATTTAACTCGAAAATTACACTTTTTCAAAGTGTTCTGTTTTTTGGAGCGATGAAAAAGACTTAGGAAAGGAGATAGGCAAAGCAGTTCCTTTGAATGAATTACTTCACTCCGAGTCACTCACTCCAAGGAACGAGTTTCCTGAACTAGTTCCGAAACTGTGCATTCCTTCGTTCCGTAGATCTACTGAAAACCTAAAAAAAGAGTCAGCATAGTTCCGTGAAGTAGTTCAGGAACTGTTCAAAAAACGCTCTGCACAGTTCCGTGAAGTAGTTCCGGAACCTTTTCCGTTGCCTCAGTAGGTTTTTTTTTTTCAGTTCACCGAGTGAGTTACTTCACTCACTCACTTCATTGAAGTGCTATTCTTTCGAATAGCGCTATTTTAATGCGTACTTAGAATGAACGCAAAAGAAAGCAGCCTAACGCAGCCATCAACAAATGTTCACCAAATCACAACTTTAACCTTAAAAAGAAACTTTGGTGAAATTGCCATTTCGAAAGAAATGAGTTTGACCGGTATTTCACGTGGTCGTGGGTAATACCCAGTCAGTACCGTCAACTATGATTCAAGCATTAGTCACAAATGAAAGTAGCTCTCTGCAGAGTTATAAAAGATTTCGAGGTATTGTTGATTTAAAATCAACAACCTTTCTTTTAACCTTCCAGTTTTGCAGCTCTTACACCCTCTTTTCAAGCCTTATTTCCACACAGCCTTTCTCAACTGGCATTCACCGTCATTTCTCGTTTTTAACCTACAATAATTCATTACCACCACGCAGCCATCAAACAACCTCCAAAGGCCGTCGGGTTATCCAATCTGCTATTCTCTGCTGCCCCCAATCCAATTAAATTTTTCAAACCAATCTTAGTAAAGATAACCGAGCAGTTTAAACTCCTCTTTCCAGCAATCCCCAAAATGTGACACAATGCCATCAATAATTCAACAACGAGGCTGAAAAATTTAAAATTCAATATAAGGCCTATAGCAAGAAGTTCCTATCCGGGAGAATGGCCGTCGCTACGCCAGCGCTACGCCAAAAAGAAAACAATCAGTTCTGAAAATATCTTTCTGAATTATTTATCGATCTGCATAATTTCGCATCTTCTACAAACACCGTCAAGGTACTAATAAAAACAGGGCGAAGTAAAACAACAAAAGCGGCGACAAATTCATGCCAAAAATATGGTGCCGACAATCGAATTTAAAAACAGTCTTTTTGGCGATAAATTCGTAACAAAAATTAAGTTTATCTTCCCAAGAGGAATATATGTATCTATCTTCTTGATAGATAGAAGGGAAAGAAAAAAACAAACAGCAGGTGTTAGTCCGGTCGCACAGTGACAATTTTTGGATTAGAATCGCGCCATCTCAGGACAAAAAGAAAAACAATTTTTTTTATTAAAAGATTGCAATCTACAAAAAACAGCAAAGACCATGAGAAAAACCAGTTCGGCGAAAAACTAATTATGAAAATAATGCAAGTAGTTGCGGAAATTCAAGTCCGGGTTTGGTATGGCGCTGATAGTACAACAGCTTCTATAGTCGTCCTGCTTACCCAAAATGGCCTCCAAAGGTAAACCGGTGGCCATTTGTTCGCTGTCTCTGTTTCGCTGCAATAGTTCCACGTTTGATTAATTAGCCACGCCTATTTTTTGGGTAAACCGCCCAGATATTTTCTTAATTATGCTCCGTACCGTACTTCGGCCGTTCTACGCTGCAGAGGAACAAGCAAAGTTAGTGTTGGAAGTTATTGTTGTTGGTGTTTTTTCCAACACCCAAATCGAAGTCTGGTCCAGATGCAGAATGCAGCGAGTAGGGGTGCATGTTGGTGTTTTTTTGGGGTGTTTTTTTTTTTTCGTCACGTTTCTGCAATGGTTAACAATTTTTGTGCTGTTTTCTTTTTTGCCATAATTTTTGATTTTGAAGTTTGCTTTTTTAATTAAAATTGTGCTTGTAATTAATTGCAATGGAGAGTTTGTTTGAGAGTTTTAAAAATTAAAAGTGATTGTCAAACCGTTTTTTTTTTTGCAAGGTTTTTGTTTTTGTGAAGTGTGCCATTGCTTGGGCAATCTTTTAAATGGGGCACCATAAAAATTGATGGTGCTTATAAAAGAGCAAAGTACATCGAAGCCTGGATGGATACTTGCGGATGCTGCACGTCTTTGTCGTAAAAGAAAACCGATTTGTTTTCTTAAACGGTTTGCAATTTGTGTGCGGACTAGTGAAATAAGACCCAGGGCAGTCCGGACAGTGGTTTTTCACATGTGGTTTATCGTAGTTTTAGCCTAATCTAAACCACCGTTGGAAGTAGTGTTTGCATTTGAAGTTTTCAGTCAATGTTTACAGTGTAAGCGGTCGGTGTTAAATAGTGCAATATTACGTGCTAGAGTAGGATACCCCTACAGACCAGGGGACAATGCGGAAATTTTCATCCCTCGAATATACCCAAGGGTTTTGCGAGCCGGAAAAGCCAAAGAATTTCCCCAATTTCACACAAACATCAACGCAAAAACGCTAATATAGACAGTATAAAAGTCCGTCCGGAATCACGTGTTCGTTTCCACTTAAGTGGATACACATGAACACAAACGATAAAATTTTCCGTATACCGGGGGTTGTCGGTTTTTGCCGCCGGGGGTTGATGCCGTTTGCGGCGGACTTGGTATAAAACTCACGCCTTTTCGGTCTTATCACACGCGGGGGACTCCCGCACTACGTACATGTATACACGGTTTTTTCCCGTAAGGTGGACGACGCCAAAAGCGACGTAGGACAAAAATTCCCGAAATGCTTTAAAGAACCCCCTGGAAAAAAACCAACAACAAATTTCTCCTTTCAAAGTACTGATCCATCGGTATACTATACTACTACAAACGAAAAACAACGGACGAAGATCCGATTCAGTTAGCGTCGCGTTTCATTCATATAACGTACGGAATCGGTGTGTTTTTATATAAAATGTTGTATCAAAACGATATACGGGGTAAACCCCGAATATTTTGTGTATGGAAACACAGGGTTGGTTCTTACAGTGTTGGTGTTGGGAAACGCGGTGTGTACGGTTCATGCGCTTGTATTTAAAATAGGAAAAAAATTTGTGGTATTTCGTGTGATAGCTGCCAGGGACTGTGTGGAATTGGAATATACAACAAGCGTCACGGCGCCTCCGAAACGGTATCAAAGCGTCGCTAAACGTTGATAGGAAAACATCTCCTAAGTTTCTAATATCCCATCTAAGGCCACATACCAAACACCTCTTAAACTTAGGCCAGTTTTATTTGTGTGAATTTCAACTTGTATTAATACTACAGAACCGACTAATTTTACAACATAATTTCGGTTTTTTTCAATCATAAAGTGTAAAATTCCATTAAAAAAAACGGGAAACAGATTGTAAACCGGCCAAGGTGATCGAGCACACTATCTTCTCGTTATAAACTTAAAAACCAAAATAAAATAAAAAGAACAGAAAAAAATCTTTATAAATAGAAGGTGTGTAGACACATATACTAAGATATTTTCATACCTCGCTTATATTTCACTTATATTTCATTTTCGTATCTTTTTCTTTTTCTTCTCTTCTGCTTTTCAGATACGTCGTACACACTTTGAATTCAAGGCAGATGTCATGGTCAAGTTCAGCAGCATTATTACGACACTCTTCTGTCAATCCTACAAAAAAAAATTATTTTCGGTGTATTGAATATATTAAAATTTGAGTGAGTTTTTTTTCGGCACCATAAACAAACAGTCAATTATGAAAAAAACCTATAGTGTTAAAAGTGTGTCGTCTGGTTCGGTAAGAAAACGATAAGAAAGCGACAAACAAAAAATTGAATTAAATTCTGTGTGATATTAAGTTTGAACATGCGGTAAATTGAGAATTAATCGCACCCTTTACGATTTGCCAATAAATCGTCATTAACGAGGTATGTAGAATTGCAGTTTTATTACGGTTTTATTGTAGTCGCAAAAACTACCCTATTTTTTTTTTAGACGTTATTGTTGTTTTTGTTCAGTTTGGGTGCAATATCCCCAGCCTATCACATGACAGTGTTATATTACACAATCGGCACATTTCGTGCAATTCCCCAGTGCATATAGACGCCGCGATGATAGCGGCTTATGCGTAAGGGTGGGAGGGGGAGGGGAAGGTAGCCTGACAAGGTAGACACATGAAATACGTCGTACATGTAACGTTATTAATAACAGACATGGCGTACTTGAACTCATTGTAATTTCATATCTATTATGGGACACCCCCTATTATTGTACGACACAAACGTTTTCATTTTCTGTGTATTTTATGCGATACTCTCTCTCTCCGTACATGTGCAATATACTTTCCCTTTATTTCGTCTGCATATTCCAGCTTTTGTTGTTGTTACTGCTTCTGGCTGTACTTTCATTCCTGGGACGCTATTGTCGGGTTCACGTAAGAATGTCTCCGCGCCGTAAGAATTCCGACTAAATTGAAAATCGATAAAATACTTGGCATAGAACAGAGATATCTGACTATAGTACGTATCTATATAGTAGATACACCGGAAAGTAATTTGATATGAATTTTATGTGAATTAATGTCGGGTACGGACACATGTGTTCCGGAGAAGATTACCTACCTCTATCCGTACACGATGGAAACTCCAAAACACACATAGCTTACCCATAGTTAATTCTAATCGAGAAGACAATATCGTTTTCAATATGGATCGCATGTGACCGTTTGATGGCAATCTTCTTACCCCATGAGTCCTATCTAAATAACGTCAAAAGTTCCATACGTAGCAGGTCCGACCGAAACACACGTAGTTCCTGTATCCATATTACCTGTTACCTTCTACAAAATTCAACGTATCATACACCTATATATATATATTTATTTTTATATTAAACCAAGAAATTTCATACTTACATACACCGTGGTATATATCTATGCAGAATTCACTATAGAAAACATAATACTTTCTTTGCAGATAATATCTGGGATACTTACCTGATGGGGGATGGTGTCCTTTCTCTCATGGTTTGCTAACCAGGTCCGGGAGAGATGATAACCGCATATCGTGTAGCGTTTTTCGCTATAACATCAGCAAGCGCAAAAATATTCCGGATGCAGAGCATGTTCTTTCTATTAACAACAACACAATTTTCGCTGGTATTGTACTACTTCGTATACGTATACTGAATGTATCCTGAGTGTTACCTATCCGGTATACCTTCAGTATACGTAACACGAGGTCGTACTTTCATCGTTGGATCTACTCGTTCACTTTTTATTCACATAATATATTCACTTTTTTATCTATAGCTATACATTTATATATATAAGTAGAAAATTGTCCATACCTTATCCTCGAAACTTCCACAATATTCAAATAAAAAAAACTTATATTAAATTTTTAAAGCTCGACATCTTCGTATACATTTTTTGGTTATATTTTTAAATTATTCAATTTGTTGTCTTATTCGAATTATTTAATCCATGCCGGGGCTACAACAGCTTACTTACGTTACATTTTATATTTCTATTGTATTCCGGCAGGTGCGATTTTCGGAAAGCCCTAATCATACATTTGGGATCTATACCGGGATAATATTCCAGCTATTTCTATGTCTTGTATATTTTCGGGTGTTTCCATTAACCGGGCGACTTTTCTTTCATTTGTCTATGCTTCTCATGCTCTTGTACTATGCTTTTCACATCTTGTTATATTCCTTTTGACACCCGTATCTTTCGTTTTCGTTTTCGGAAACTCTGCAGACCTGCGTGCACTTTAAATAAAATAGGAAAAACCAAAAAAAAAAACCCAATCGAAAAGAAAAGCAGAGAAAAGTAATTTAACTTTCCGAGTGAGAATAATTCGAGGGAAAACCTGTTTGAAATATGCATCCGAAGGAGCTTAGGAAACTTTTTAATAGAGTTTTCCGAATGAATTTTCTTGCGAGGATAAGGACCTGTTATTTGGGGGCCGGGGGTGGTGGAATATTGTACAAGTAATGCATGCGGCGTGTTATTAAAAAAGTTTCCCGAACTGAGTAGACTGAAAGTTTCAAATATGATTTTAGTATCTGGGGGCTGTTAGGTGCCACATGTTTGGCGTTAAAATAGTGTTGTAATTTGTTTTATTTGTACAACAGATGGCAGAATTCCTGAGAGTAGTAGACGAAAACGAATTAGCAATTTTATATTACACATAACTAAAGAATTGATTTGTGTTATCCTTTAAGCCTGTTTATTAACAAAATATTTATTATAAGATACATTTTAATCCGATAGTCAGTAGATCGGTGTAACCAGCTTTTGACATTTAAGTAACAAAGTTGCAAGCATCGGTTTAACTGTGCTAATTTTATAGAATTTATTTGAGCAATTTTTTTTTCAGGAATGAAACAAGAAGCCCAATATTTTATGCCTCGATTTTCAGGATAAACATCCAGTTGTTATATTGATTTTTAGAAAAATGTTATGAATTTTATGTGTATCCAATCGAAAGACGCTTCGCAAACCCTTAAAAAAATATGGCTCATATTCAGCCGAGAAATGAAGTATAGTAATCAATAGACTTATAAGATAATGGAAACAGCTGTCGACCACAAAGATTAGATACTGGCTAAAACTGGATAACAATTAAGTGGACGATTGCCAATATGGAGATCCCATTAGTTTACTCCACAGATTACCTATTCGAGCCCAGGAATTTTTAAATTCGGCGAAGATAAATATGTTGCATACGATCAAGTTTGGTCAATGCCAACTTAAGGCACATGTTAATTCACCTTTATGGATTGAGATAGAACCGAATAAGCAACAAATGATGACGTTAAGACTATATCGACATATAGTCGATAATTTCAAAGTTAATGAAGACATACTACAGAAATGGTCCTGTGAAGTATAATAATAAATATCACAACCGAAGCGATATTGACTTTTGATTAAAGCACTCGAGGTGCTACGAAATATCCGTTGCCTGTATTTTCGTCAGAACAAACTATTCATACGTGAAACTGTGATTAAGGACTGTCAACAGTCTGGGTGCAACTAAATTATTTTTGGAGACAAGGTTCGTGAAATAGAAGACAGAAATAGCGATGCTACTACTACCCTTAAAGCAACAATTACTATTTCGGACGCAGTCAAAAACGAAAGAAAGCAAGACAATGGGAATTTTTGGAAAATAATAAATAAATCCTTGTGAGACACTTTTCTCAACATTCATCAATGGTTGAAGAAGCGAAAGGCTATTCAATATTAGACTGAAAACACATGCAAAATTGATGAAAACATATACAGCCCAATAACTAAAAAAACAAAGAACTCTTAAATTTGAAGTGATTTTAGGAATTAGCCGCCCGTAAAAGTAAATACCATCTCAGACCTAAAAGACATAGTTAACACTTTGTGTGCCACACTTTTTGTCGAAAATGTTGACAATGCTATTTAAAGGGTCTAAATGTCTGTGCCGGTCACCCCCATGGCATTCAACGTGTTAAATAGGTGAAAGCATTTTCAGCTCGTTACCCCTCTTGGGGGTTGTACATCGACCAATCCAGAAAGTAATTTTTCGCGAAATATATGAAAACACCGTACAAGAAAAAACCTTTTCAATATCTCATCCGGCCTACGACAAAAATACAAAAATTTTGACTTTAAGTTTTTGCAAAAAATTCTGACTTTAATTTTTTGCAAAAAATTCTGATTTTAATTTTTTGCAAAAAATCCTGATTTTGATTTTTAAGCCATTATTTGTAGCGCTCGTGGAACTTAAGATCAATTCATTTCGAATGAAACCACGGAGATATTGCAGGATTCGTGAAAATTTATGTATCTTCCTTACACCCACCCCATAGGGTTGAACGTCAACAAATCTGGAAATCTGGCTTTATACACGATTGTATTAAAATCGCTTGGAGGTAAAAAAGAATTCAATATTCCACTAGAGCTAAGAAATATAGCGGAATTCATTAAAACATATAAAACCCACTTACACTCTTTTATTTTAAATATAATTTTAATACAATATAATAAAAAAAATGCTGAAATCGGTTTAGAGGAAATTATAAAAAAAGACCGTTGAAGTAAAAATTTATCCTGTACCTAATCAGATTAAAGAGATATATTAGTATTCGTGAAAATGTATACAACATAGCGATCTCTCTTAAAGGTTGAATATCAAAAAAAAAATTTAAATTAATTTTTAGATAGATGGAAAGCCCATGGAATTAAAAATGAATTCGATATTCCCCTAGTTTTATGAGATGTAGCGGAATTCATGAAAATTTATATTTTTTATTATTTTTGGCAATCGGAACCAGCGACATGTTTAAACTAGTGAAACGGCATATACATTCTTATCACGAGCTTCCTGCCAAAAACTAAATTTTTAGAAATTTTGCATATAGCACAAATAAAACAAAATTTAAAATTTTCAATCAGCTTTTGAATATGAAAATTATAAGTTCTATCCCCACTTCCACCGCCAAATCCGTCCAGTACACAAAAAAAACCTTTCCGCATGTGGTGGTACCTACAGTAGTACAGTTCCAAGCTAATAGGAGGAAATATCCTGGAGATATAAAACCTTTTCTCTAAAAAATTACACCTAACAGTACCTACAATCATTTTTCTTTTTTTTTTAAATTTACTCTTTTCATATTCCTCATCTTCAGTATCGAGATTTTAATGACTTTTGTAGATACATACATTTAAAAATACCTTTCAATCAAAACTACTAATAATTAAGTTAGTATAGGTAAGTACTCAATTAAATATGAAACTAGACAGGTGAGTAGTCGATTCACTTATATAGCAGCACTCAAACCACACAGTAAAAATTATTTGTAATTTTACAGCATTTAATATAAGAAAATGATCCCCATTTCATAGGTAAAATTACCTTATTCATATATAAACGCTATTACCATTTTGTAGTAAAGTTCTTTACATGAAATACTCTGTAAAATTACATAAAAATACAAATTGCAATAACTCGTATGGAAAACTACATTTCCAAACATGGATAAATAACAATTTTCCATGTAAAACATGAAATTAATGTCCGAAATTGCAGTCAGTACCTACTTCAATGGAATTTTACATCTAGAGACGTTTTAGGCAAAGATTTATCAGTTTTTGTACGGATATTGCGAAGTAAAAATCGCGATTAGTTTTTCTTGTAATAAGAAGGTGATAACTGCCTGGTTTGGTTAAATGCTATTATATATCATTTTATTTATAACGAAATGTTTATTTTTATAATTTTATTGTTTTATATTTTTGATAAATAAAAAAAATTGTTTGGATATAAAATTTCGTTCTCTTTTATTTGCAAAAAATTACCTCTTTTATTTATTACAAAAAATAAAAAAAATGTTATCATTTTGCTGATGAAGTGTTTGTAAAAACCATATTAAGCAACATAGTGATCGTGGAAGTTTTCGTTCCAAAAAATTTTAGTGTATAGTTTTTAAACTATCGATTTAAATTAAATATTATGAAATTGAATTCAAAATGTAATGTAGTTTTAAATGGGTCTACTTGTGCAATATTCCCTTTCAGTGGAAAAGTTACATATTAGGAATTACTTCAATAAAGGTAATTTAAACCTCCAAATTGTAATATTACATATGCCATGTAATTTATGATTCCTATCAAGCATGTAATTTTACAAAGCCATGTATTTATTTATTTTATTTCCGAATTTTAATTTTACAGGGGAAATGTAAGTAGTTTTGAGACATGTAAATTTACAATATCCCTTGTTGGCAATTAGTTACCAACATTATTTAATGTTGTAAAAAATTTTAACTGTGCAGGAACAAATATATTATTTTCAAAAATAGTAAGTGAAGAATATATTTTTTTTTAAGAATTATTAATATCAGAAGTCTGAAAAGAGTCATAGAAACAAAAAAAATAATGAAACTACAAATAATTATTATTGCGATCATTGGTTTAGGGGGGTTAGGTTTTAAACGTATTTTTTTATTTTTTGAAATGAATGTATAACATTGCAAGAAGGTTCTGTAAAAATTTCAAGTCAAGATCGGAGCAAAATTAAAGGAGTTATGAGCAGTTTAGAGGTGTACACAGCCGTATGTGACGATCAGTGTGCAAAACTTTAAAGCGTTTTTCTGAAACTTGTCATTTTTGAAGTCGGTGTACGTTGTAACCATAGAGCTATAACTAACGGAGATCGCAAGACGCTGTTTCTGTATAAAGAATTTTGATGCAAAATTGAACATTTTTGTATGGAGCGTTTCAGTGAAATGCAAATAGTAGCGTAGTATTTAAAGGTTAGACTTTTTTTCTTTTCAATACCGGAGTATAACATACATATATGTGAGTCAGATGCTGATAGTAGCATACTGAATATCGCCGGTCCTTTCCGAGAAAAACTTCGGTTTCAAAGCAGTCGCTGTACGCTATCTCCATTATACATATAGCTCTATGGTTGTAACTAAAAAATTTTTGCACCGATTCTTTTGAAATTGTTTACAATATTTCTACACATGAATCACCAGGTAATGACGTTGTGTCTTTTTTTATTTTACAACTATGTCTTATTTTACAATAAAAAACTTACGAATTTTTAAGCAAAAATAGTGTTTTTGACTTTCAAGTGCTACCAAAAAAGGAAAAATCGATTAAAAAAAAAAACACGACGTCATTACCTCGAGAAACATCTCACCTAATAAACGCAATTACATTTTTTTGTTTCGCATGATCTAGTCATGAGTTGTAGCGTACACTGCTAAACAATCTTTTTTCGATACGCCTGCGGAAAAATTTGCTGCGAACGCCTTATTTATAAATATTTTGAAATTAAAATTTTGTGAAAATATAGTTCAGATGTTGTATTATTATATAAAAATGAAATAAAATCAACCATCATTATCTGTATTGACAAATTTTTTTTTAAAATAGGCCTTATTTTCACCGAATTAACTTTACTCCCCCTTATGGTGTCGCGAAATATCAGTGTGGAACTTTTTTTATCAAAGTACATAAAAGGGCCAAAAATTCAATACAAATTTTCACAGATTTTTTTTTTAACCAGAAATATTTATCCAAGCATCTAATTATAGTCTTGACTAATGTTTAGAATTGAAAGATTGAGATGCTAACAAACTTTTTATAGTACATTTTTAATCGTTATAAATTACAGAGATGCATGAGTACTTAAAAAAGATTGAAAGCAAGATTATACAGTATTGCGGGACAAACAATCAACCTTATAACCTAAAGGCACACATAGTGCTTCATCAAATGCTATTAAATATTTACAATAATACTTCATATTGAAATAATATAAATAAATAAAGAAACGTCATCAAAAACAATATCTAAATTTATTTACATTAAGGATTGCATTTTGGAGTGGGATAAAATTCGGTATTACATTTGAACATTCCGAATTTTTAAAATGTCAATCTATTTTTTCGCTACTTACCTACTTGTAATCATTATTATTGAAATAAAGAACTATACAAATTATGTTGACCTATTTTTTCCTAGTTTGGAGATACTGTCGTAGAATTAAGACCACTCTCAAAAGATATGTTTTTTGGCAATTTTTGTAACCATGGCAAATTTTTAGATTGTTTGCATTTAGGTAGGTATAGTGAGTTGAAGAGCTAAATACTAAGGCATACATTTTTTCATACTATACTAAGTTATAATACAAATTCCACTTTTCAATAATTAAAATTGTATTGAAATTAAAAATAGAGTAGGTATACATTGTGTGTGTATTTTTTTTTTCCTTTTTTATGAGTGATGAATTCACTTACGATTCTTAGTTGATACAATGAGCGTTCTGCTTTGTTGTTCTTAGGTGAATCATGAAAATGAATCTCCACAACACTTTATCTACATCGGTTCAATAAATAAATGCGAATTCACAGACCTAAACTTGTGCTATTTTTGTACACACACAATAAATATTATTTGTAATTTTAGAACATTTCATGCAATAAAATTATCCCCATATCATTGGTAAAATTACCTAATTCATATAAAACGCTATTATTAATATTTCATTATGATTTTACAGGAAATATAAATTTACCCTTTAAGTGGTAAAGCTATTTTTCTGAAATACCATTCCTAAATTACTTCAAAAAAGATAATTTAACTCTTCAAATTGTAAAATTACATATATCGTGTGATTTAAGTTTAATATTAGGCGTGAGAATTTTAATTTTACAATGCAAATTAAATTGATTAGGCGTCATGTAAATTTACAATAGCATACACCTAATGGCAATTAGTTGCCAATAATATTGTAAAAAGACTTAATTGTGCAGCTCTTTAATTATTTTTATAAAAAAGACTATACTGACCAAAGTCCTTAGTGATGAAAGTAATTTCTTGCGACAGAATGGACATAATCTTCAAATTGTCAAAGAGCTAAAGTCTTTTCTATATGGAAGATAAAGAAATAAAAATATGTGTACTATAATAATCTCCTAGTTCGAAGCAATGCATAGCGAACACGTTTATAATTTATAATTTTTCTACATTAAAATTTATTGTAAGTTTTATGTATAAATACCGACAATACCGGAAATATTTCACGTATATTGCTCGAACAACATATATGTACGTAGATATCGTGTCCAAAAATTATTCTATTCGATTCTTATACGGTCCCATTTCGATGTATAATATAAAAAACTTTGCCTTCTAGGAATTGAAAACAGGCCCAATTGATTTGTTTAAAGTGAAATTATTGATTCAATAAAAATTCTTTTTAATCGGCTAGTCAATGTCCTTTAACAGAACTTCTAAAAGGGACAAAAACGAATTCTTACTTTATTTAATGGTTAAAAATCCGTTCATGTCACCCAGCCACGCGCAGTTCGAAACAACAATAATCTTATAGGATAAAAAATACAAATTCGAAATAAAGACTGAACCTAATGATTCCATTTCGGATATTTGCGTAATGATGTCTGTGTTTTTATCAGTCTGTCTGTAGATAATCCGTTGATATAGCTACCGAAAGATTCAGGCGATTAACTTTAAATGTTATATTTGGGCTTTGGGCAATTGCAAAAGAGAAGGTTAACATTCGCTATACAAAGTTTGTGCGGCGTTTTATGTTCGCCTTTCGAAAACGAAATGAGATTAAAACTTTTTAAAGGCTTTGTACTGTTGAAAAATATCATTACATTGTAGAAATAATATGTTATAAAAAATGTGTACACTGTGTTTTGTTTGAGGTCATGTAATAATTCCTAATGGATTGGTGTGACTAGTTTAGATTACGAGAATATTTCAATATCTTGATTTTAATTTTAATATTTTGTAAGGATCCAGAATGGTTAATTTTTTATACCGGAAAAAAAGGTCTAAAGTAATAAAAAGACAATGTTTGTTTTTGTGTTGAGTAAATGGTCAGAAAAGAATGGATATAAAGAGATTTTTTTCGTATCTTTTAATTTAGATTTTCTCTATTGGTTTCAATCAAACTGGATTCAAATTCTAGACTGATATTAAAAATATGCTTGCTAGTGTTTCAACTGATTCATGAATCACGTTGGACATATAAAAACCTAAACACTTTATATTGCCTTCCTATACTGACAATAGAGGGTCAATAATTGGCTTGTGTTAAACTAAAGTAACTTAACCGCAAAAATTTGACCATTTTTAAGTCAAATTTGTGTTTGACATTTTACATAGACATCAGCGATATCAGAGTCATCTATGAGCCACTGTACGTACCAAAAGTAAATTGCATATTCAATCGTTATGAATATTCAATTCTTATAAGCGAAAGAGGTTTGTTCGCATAAGAATGTCGACAGGAATATATTTTCACATTTAAAAGGTGTACCAGGTAATGTATCACCTTAACTGTAGCATTCGAGCGGACTACAGCAATTTCTAATAAGGTGTGGGTTAAAACGATGAATAGCGAGCACTGAATAATGTGGAAGACAATTGCATTCGAGGTAGGTATACAGTCCATTTGAAGACACTTTTAAAACACCATCATCCCTGTGATAGCGAATTGGGTAGATCCAGTGCACTATTTGTAAGCCTGCCGCCAGGGCACACTCTTGGTTTCCCACCATGGTTTTGATAAATTAACAAATGGTTGATAAATTTGATACAAGTAGTTTTTCAATACAAGTAGTTTTTCTACGGAAAATCCATAAAAAAATATGTATAGACATTAAAGTAAAAGTTATTGCTTAAACACCTCCCATTTTTAAGATACACTACAGCTTTTCAACAAACCTATCAAAAGTTGTATAGAAATAATTTATGGTAAGTTTTTTGATTTTATGATTACTATATATATTAACGAAGTCGTTAAAAAAAGTTAATTTTGATTTAATTTTACAAGATTAGTAAGTACAAAAAATATTTCATAAGTATGTAGATATTTACAAAAATAAATATAGATTTAAAGTATAATATAATATCTAAAAAGTATCCCTAATTAAGTTAATAAAAATGTAAACTCACCATTTTCGTAAATTAGTAAAATACAATTTCGATAATATCCTGCAATAAAAAAACAAGACCGGTTTATTTCTTTATTATACTTATTCAGATGCATATGAAGGTATATAAAAATAAGAACAATAAACAACAAATCACCAAGTGGCAAAAGAAAAAAAATCAAACAACATTCTACCTCTCTCATTTCTCGGAAATCATTAAATAAAATAGTCAATAAAAATCGTTAATGACTCAATAAATTGAATTGATACAGTAATATAAGTAATATATAGATAGTAATATTTTGCAATAAAATTAAAGATCGATTAACAGAAAGGTACTTGTCTCAACAAAACAATGAAAAACTTAAAACAAACAACAAACATATCAGTTATCAAACATAACCCAGTCGTCGGAACTGTACACAAAACCAACGGACGATATAATTGAAATCCATCAATTAACACGCAATTACACAGCAATTGAATTTAATGTTTGATTGAATGTAATAAAGTCGGTTATTTATTGTTTATAGTCGAAATGTTTACAAACAAACGAAAGCGAATTCGTCTGCAATTGCCTTTTGCTTCTCGCAAAGTTGCAAACTGAGTTATGAAAATCATTTTTATGTGTATATGGGGATGTGATTGAAAACGCGTTTAATTACGTTCAATCGAACATTCATACATACTTTAAGGGGTTGATGAATGTGGGGAATGCTTTTATGCGATAAGTTCTAACCATTCTGTGAAGACGTTAATGTCGATGTCAAATGTAAGATTGGACAGTTTTACGTTCATATAGAGCGCCATAAGAAATTTATTATCAGAAGATATCATGAAATATTGTCGATATCGTAAGGAGAATAATTATCGATCTGTTTTAAAATAAAGGCAACAATGGAATGATGATCAATTGGGTCAATCACTAACAATCATAATAAAAATACTATTTTCACAATCTTGTACTTTATGTATTAAATTATTAGTTACAAAGTCCCCACTCAAATTTGACACTTTCAACTTTATAGATATCATAAGCCGTACTTTTTATACGTGTGTGAATATTAATGTTATGTCTTCTTCTCTTAATTCATATCTTTATTGCTTCGTGATATAAATACACACAGTAGGGGGAAAATGCAATGAAGGAGTTAAGATTGAACGGCTTATGCTAGAACATTGAAACCTAAGTTTTAACAGCTAATGCTACAAAGTTAAAACGTATGCTGAGCGGTTTTTTCTTCAGAAAAGTATATGATTGTGGATACAATGCTCATAATTTATTTTATTTTATTTGAGAACCATGTCATGTCAAGTTCGGCAGCATAAGTACTGAAATTGTTCACATTATTTTCAGATGTTGATAAAATATTCTTAAAAATTTATAAGTAAGCTTAAAACAGGAAATTTCAAATATAGTTTTAATACATATTTGATAATTGTAAAATATATATTTCAACTGGTTGGTAGTTGGGTTGAGTGGGAGCCTACCGCCAGGGACAGCAATTTTAAGAAGCTTCGATGGAAAACTCAGATCCAGCAAATGTCCCAAGTTTGATCAGAGCAATATTATCGAAAAAGGCAGGGCCAGATTTGGAAGAAGAAAAATTATATCTTAGATCTCAATAGAAGTTGGGGAATCGATCATTTAATTTCAGGATGAATTCTTAAAAAACTTCTGGAA
This sequence comes from Beris chalybata, assembly GCA_949128065.1. Lineage (NCBI taxonomy): Eukaryota > Metazoa > Arthropoda > Insecta > Diptera > Stratiomyidae > Beris > Beris chalybata. The sequence continues at coordinate 140,888,028 of OX421894.1, forward strand.
ACTATTTTTAAAATAATTAATCTACAGAATTCACTCTTTTCTTTAAGGTTTTACGTTAAAATAGAATAAAAAATTAAATAACAATTTGGTAAACACCCTTTCCCAACATGTAATTATAATGAAAGTGGACATTATAATGTTGTCAGCCGTATTATCGTCATTCGGATCATTCTGCATACATTAAGGCTCGAATAGACAAAACCGGCTTATATTTAAGTACGAAGAAACCTTATTATGCGGCTGTTTTTATATGCATGCAGATATAGTATAGTAGTCAATATAGCCAGTAAAACAACTTTGATATAAAAAAGGCCTAAAAGAATGAATGATTATTTAAAAAAAAAAACAATATTTCTCTATTTTCAGTCTTTTAATTCGAAGCTTTTTTTTATTTTCATTGATCCCTACCTACCTACTGTGGTCATTGCACTAGAAAAATAAAATTCGGTTTGAGAGTAAAGGTTGATAAATGAAGTTTGGTGAAAGTAAAATTTTTGAAGGGGACGGTTGGGCATGAAAGTGGAGGGGATAGGAATTTTTCTAAAAATTCATGTCTCATATCTCTCTATAGGGCTAATAGACACCTATCAGAAACAAACATTTTGAGGATGTGGGTGAGAGTGGAAGAGAAAAAGGTTCTGATTTTTATATCTCGAGAACCTATAATGACATAAAGCTGAGACTTGGTATATAGATAGAGCTATAGTAGTGGCATGTTGAGAAAATATAGTTTTCTTTAGGGGCAGTATGGTACGGGGGTGTGGAGTGTTTTTCCTAGCTATAGAATGGCTTATCCTAGAAAGTTGAAACTCGGTGCGTATATGTAAATGAACTAGAGAAGAAATTCTGATAAAAGAAAAATCGAATATCCGTTGGAGTTCAGAAGAGGGTAAAAAAAACGATGAGTGAAAATAGAATGCATATATTTTCACGATTTTCATTTTATCTACTAGGTCTTCACAAATATTGATTTGTTTTTTATTCTTCGGATTCTTCATATGAATACCTAGAAAGTGTTTTCAAGATTTTTTTAAATTCGACCTCTAAAGGGTGTAAAGTGATTGCATACTTTTTCATGAATTCAGCCATTCACTTCCACAGACTTGTTTAATAGTCCCCTATTTTTCAGTTTTTCCTTTTTCAACCCCTAGACCGCATCCCGGAATATGACCCAATTATGTTATTCAAATGTTATTTGAGGCAGCGGCGTAAGTATTCTAGCGCGACCCTTTTTCTATCAACTTGCCGAACTTTTTGTTAGGTTTTCTGTCAAATAGTAACCTACAACGTATCTCAGAATTAAACGCGTTCTGAACTTCTACCGAAAAAATAATAAATTTGCGCCCAGACTGTTAGCATATTTTTTTAGTATGTGTTGAAAAACAGTATAACCTACAAAATATAAAAAAATGAAAAAAGGTATTTTAAGATATTCAAGGATAAATGAAAAATCGTCATCCTTGAAAAAAAATGTCATGGATAATTTTTAGTGGAACCTATTTTTTTTTTATTTTATATTTCCACAACCCTCCCCTTTAAAATAAGTCATATTTTATTATTCTAGGGTAAAAATTACCATATGGTTGTGACAATCACACAATCAACTAACATGATTATTCTGACCATATTTATCAAAATCTACAGTTGCACTGATCGTTTAAAGTTATGTCAATTATAATATGGTTGTGACTATCATATCTTGTTCCTTACCTTACATGATTGCACACACCATATACGGTATTGTTGTGGTAATTATTTTATTAAATTACATGGTTCCACTGATCATAGAACATGGTTGTCGTGATTATAATACACAATTACATCATGTAACGAGAATGATTGGTACAACAAAATTAAATTTCAGTAGGGATATATGTTTAACGCAACCATACTTTGTTTTTATGAATTATATGCTATGGCTAGTACCATCATAGCCATGATCACTGGAAACATATCAGTTTTACAATAGTTAGAAGAACCTGAATATAGTCAATGCAACCTTGGAATAAACATAGTTTTTCGTTCAGTGCAGAGATATGAATTTTCAAAGAAGACTCGGACACCATTTTTGAACAAACTTTAACATACTTTACTAGATATTAACTAACAAAAAAATTTGATAGAAACATAAAAATAATTTTTCTTGCTAGTTCTTCATGTAGAAAAGTTGTCAAAAGAATCAGAGATAGTAAGGTCACAACTTTGGCGATTCTTGATGGAATGACCCATTTGTACATACTAGCTGAAAATAATTAAGTTGAATTGAGTATACGTTCGCTGTTATCACATTTTGTTGTAGATTTGAAAAAAAAGATTGTTTGGCTTCAACGAATGAAGTTATTTGTTTTTTGGTTTTTAAATGTGCTTTATTTGCCTTATATACTTAATACTCGTACTAACAGTTTTTCTATCTTGATCCTAAAGCTAAAATTAATCTATATCTAGGCTGCTACCATTCTTAATGGACACTCTAAGATATAAATCTTATCGGTGGGATGTTTTGAGGATGTTGGATGTTTTGATGTTTTGACGCATTTTAGCTATTTTCATATTTAATTTATAAGACATTTAGGTAAAGGTATATTTCTTCTGCGCACTGTTAACCAAGATTCTAACCGCTAGTCGAAGACAAATTTATTTTGTAATTGCATTCCCAGCACACACTGACAGTGTTTGAATCCGACACTTAAATAATCGATTTAAAATCAATGTAAAACCTCAAATTTTACGACCGAGCATTTCTTTCTCGTAAAAAATCCAGCAATAAATTTTCCAACTTCAAAGGGATCAAGCGCCTCTCGAAAATTAACAAAAGCCCCAGGAATGTCGTGCCAGCAACCTTTCAGTATTTGACCACGTACCAATAAATTCCTTATCATCGCTCAACGAGCTTCTGCCAAAAAGAATTTATTATCTCCGCGCAGTGCACATCTCTGTTTTTACCTTAATTGCGTGGCCTCCAATCCGAATTGCATCTTCGGTACTCCCGGACTGCTCCTTAAGAAAAATCAACGAAATTGGGTGTGGTACAGCGAGACGAAAGGTCGGTCTTCGCAGCTTACACCGGAATCAATAAATCGATCAGTACACTCCGCCTTAGTGGCTGCTGCTGTCGATGGCTGGCTGATGGCCGCTACTTGGAGGTTTCGCTACAGCCAGCCAGGTCTCAGGTCCGTCACATGTGACAAAGTTGCCCATTTCCTGACTCAAACGACAGGTAAACTAAACTCATTGCGAATTCGAGTATCGATTTTCGCTTATGAAATCGAAGCAATAATATCGTCGTTTTCTCGAACAACTGAGAGAAAGATGGCTCTCCTCCCGCAATCGCAACAAAAGTGGCATCAAACGAAGTTGCTGCGGAAAAAAAATCGTCGCAGAAAAGAAAAAAGAAGCCGAAAAAGAGGCCCAGAGCTGCAGACGACCTCATGGAGCTAGTGTGCAATTCTCAGCCCCGGTCGGAGCAGGTTTTCTTCGTCTTTTTCTTAAATACCATTGAGATCTTCGAACACGAGCCACGAGAATTTCACTCCTGGGACCGAGAGGGAGGGGCGCTGAATGCATAAAACATGTCTGTAGCCATGGCGACCAGATTCGGCCATGTTTGTATTTTATCTGGAGTGTGTAGGATGCGGGACGGGGCTCGAGTCGGTCGCCTTTCTCCGGAGAAATTTGTGAAATGGCAGTAAGACGGCGATGGTGGCCCGGCAGCTGGGAAAGAAGCGAATCGGAACACGGAAGTGTCGTCTGCTCAGACTGAGTTAAATCCTGCCATCGCGGCGCTTACTTTGCAGCGCTGGAGCATTTTCTTTCGGTTCGCAATGCGGTGTTTTACTCGGGAACCGATTCGAGAGTTAGGACAACTTTCACATCGGGACTAATACTCAGTTTTCTATTTTCCTTTTTTTTCTTCTGGCTTGTGAGTAAAAATAGCAATTCGAGTGCTGACGAGGAAAAACAAGACCAACAACAGCAACAACGAGATACGACAGAGGGAAATAAGGGAGAATATTAAATGGTGGAGCAAAGTCGTCTTCTGACCTCATAAATAAAAGTAATCCTTCAATAAAATATGACAGCAGTTTTGTTCAAACATGGCAAAAAACAAGCTTTAATATTTATCAAAATTCATTGGGGAAAAATATAATTCGAGGTGGAAATGTTTTCGTGTCAGCCAACGAAAAGTTGATATCGTTTATTTTTTGGGGTTTGGTAAAAAATTGGCGTTACTGCGTAAGGCGATGGAAAATAATTTTAAATATTTGCGTTCATAAATAATAGCTTAGTTTTGTAGGTATGGCGCAACGTATCTATGAAATCGAGTCTTCATGGCGCTAGCATCACTGGTTCGAATTGGCTTATTATTACCTGAGGTCTATGAAAAAAATATAGGTATTTGATATAGGTTTGTAGGTATTAATACATACACAGTAAAAATTGTTTTTAATTTTACAGCATTTGACGTAACAAACGTATACCCATATCATAGGTAAAATTACCCGATTCATGTATAAACACTATTACCATTATTATACATAATTAAGTTTTCTACATGAAATACTCTGTAAAATTACAAGAGTTTAAAATTACAATAACTCTTATGGAAAACTACATTTCAAATCAAGGATAAATAAAACGATTCCAAGTAAAAAATAAAACTTATGTCCGAAATTGCAGTCAGTAATTTATCAATGTAATTTTACATCTCGCCATGATGTAGTAGATAAAGAGAGATGATGCTATTGCGCGTGGGTTTATCAATTCTTGTGCGGTCATTGCTTAGTAAACATGCAATATTTTTTCTTAGTAGGTAATAATTGCCTAATTTGATTTAAGTGCTAGTATAGGTACACAGTAAACAATTTCAGTAAAAGTACCTTCTATTTTTTGTAGAGCAGGGTTACGGTAGGGTTAATGTAATTTTACAATTAGAACCTAAACTTAAGAAACTAACAAATGTTCTTATTTCCTATAAAATACGTAAATGTTGTTATTTCTGTAAAAATTACATATATGTAAATACTTAAGCTTAAATGAAGGTGTGCAGAATTCAATCGCGTTGTGTATTTGCATTATTATGTATTAATTCTAGTTCTGTGTTAGTTGATGGTCTAATAAAAAAATGTAGGTATTTAATGTGGTATAGTAAACATACAACAAGCAGAATGTCAGAGTTAAAATTATGCACGCTGTAAGACCGCTGTAACATACCGAACAGATGTTTCATCTACATAATTTAATACTTGATATGTAAGAAGTGTAAGATTACAAATAAAAAAATAATGAAATACATATTTATCCCTAACGATTTACACACTATTGTGTAGCGTACACGATGCAGTGTAATTTTACTATAGTTTAAATTGGTATCCGATTGCCTACTTTTAAAGTAAAATTTAGTACAGTGTACATCATTTTATTTATAATGAAAACTATTATTTTTATAATTTTATGGTTTCAATATTTCAATATTTGGTTTATATCTATTTCAATATTTTTGATAAGTAAAATAGTTTTCTTTGGATATAAAACCGCGTTCTTATTCTTCACAACAAATTATAAATGAATTTCATTTATAACAAATATGGTTATAAAGTAGGTACCTATAGGTGTACGATTTGCTTTTTAATTGGTAAAGTTGCATATATGATTGGAATAATAATTACCTCAATAAAGGTAATTTCACCCTTCAAGCTGTAAAAATAACATAATGTCATGTGATTTATGATTACTATCAGGCATGTGATTTTACAAAGTCATGTATGTATTTATTACATTTCCTCATTTTAATTTTACAGTGGAAATGTAAGTGGTGTTGAGACATGTAAATATTTGTGCTATTATTGGCCTATGCCCAGAAAACGATTTAGAAATATAATCGCACCAATCAAAATTTTATGAAATCCTAGTTGGCAAAACAAATAATTTGGTTGTATAATTTTTATAATAATTTTTCTTACGTTATTGATTCGAAAAATATGGTAGTACAATTTTAATCATCCTTTACCGCCACACGCCAACTCTCACATTAAAAATTTGTGACGAACAATATTTTATTGCAACAACCAACATTATATTGCAGCAATCAAAAATGAGTTGCTAGACATTTTTTTGTTCCGTTCTTTTAACATAATGGCACAAACAACGCAAGCTGATTGTCTTGACAAAATAGTTCTATTGCAAGTATTGCATGTTTATTTCCTTAAAAGAATATGTTTTGTACAACCGAATATCGATTGCTCCAAACTAATTCTAATTAGTATAAATAAACTTCGATTGCTGTAATGAAAATTTTATTGAAGCAATTTCTTGCCAACAAATTATTTCTCTCAGTGTTAGATTTAAAATTTGTGGCATTAACTAACAGGAAATATGAATTTTAGAATTTAACGTTTGGGCTTACTAGCCCTTCATCATGAAAATATAAAATTGAATGGTTAACAAAGTTTTTTCTAAAATTTCATGTCGACGAAAATACTTTAATATAAATAAAGTTGTATTAGCTGTATACTTTCTAGAATATGTATTTTTAAGGCTCATAACATTTTCATATCCTACCATAACATAAAACTCTTTTTCTTCCAAATGTTAAACCCGATTACATTTATTCCCTCATTATATGAAAATATAGTAATAGATAGTAATTTGTTATTACGTTCTCTGGTGAAAAAAGTAAATAAAAAAGGAAAGGCCAACATAAAAGGCTGGTGTTAAACAAGTACCACATTTAATTAAAGAGAAACCCTTAAACAATTTAAGTTTCCTACCGCAATATTAATCATTTTAAGGTATTCGCAGGAAGACTGCCAGGTAGACATTATCATAACGATGATTTAAATTTCAATTTTTTTTCATGGCATTTTCTGCTACATACTGGTTACCCCCTTCTCAATACCATTATCATAATTCTCCAACAAAACGTAAATTCAGGGTTAATTTTGTAGCTAATTATACCTTAATAACAGTCGAGCCTCTATCCTTTACCTTTGTGATGTATTCTCAGCACGGGATAAATTTAAAGTAGCGACGTCGCGAAATAAAGATAATACAACTCTTTAGTTCTTTAATAACGTTTAATAAATTCATACTTTGAGGCGACGTATGTATGTACTACGTTTTAATTTCAAATTCGTATCTCACTAATAACTCAATTTTAACTGGTCGTCTTACTAAAAAAATAACACCTTTTTCAAAGCCACGGCAACTGAAATCGGAACGCCTTGGCCTCTTCGAAAATATTTTTATTTGATCGTATTTGAGACGTCACATTTTATTTACGACGGTAGTTCTCCCGTGTACAATATTGCCAGGTATGTTACCCGTTACCAATCTTGAAATCAATGTATCTACAAGTGTATCCTAATTTAAGGTTGATATGCAGCTACATTAAAAACATAGTTCTCCATGATCTGATAAAGAAAATAAATTTTTCTGAGAATAGAATTTTCATAGTAGAGCTACACCGTGAAGCCAAGTTTAAGAAACAATACAAAAAAATACTTTAATATTGATAACAAAGTATTTTTTATTATTGATAATAAAGTATTTTTTCTACAAACAAAGAAAGTAAGATTTTTCCAATTAAATTGTTTAAATGCCAAATAAACGACTGATGACTGAAAATATATCACCCCAAACAAGTATTACAAAAATAAATTCATGCACTTACTAAATAATCGAAACTTACCACATTTGCACATCGAATATGTTATCTGAAATAAAAAAAAAATAAATATAAAATTAAAAGGTCACATTAATTAATAGAAAATCATTTACTAAATTATTTTAACAAAAAAGTATTTAATACAATTAAAAGACAAATTTTTATATGCGAACTAAAATATGATATTTTTTTGAAGATAGATCATATTCAGTATAAATTTCATTCCAGAATTCATTTTTATACTTTGAAAAATAATAGGTGAGTTTATTTTGCTACAAAATACATTGCAGAAGTATCGGGCTATTTTGGCAAGTAAAGACAAAAGGTAGCAAAGGACTACCGAGGTACCACCTTAAAAACCTATTAAAGAGTTGAACAAAATTTTGTTTAATTAATAAGAACTCTTAAAAATTATTGTATACACTTCTGTCATTTCCTGCCTTTGCCGATAGCCGTCAACATCTAATTAATTATTATTTTTATTTTGATTTTATTTCATTAGTATTTTTCCTGTTACGAATATCTTTTAAAATATACTTGCTTGTATTTATTAGTGAGTAGGTAGGTAAGTATATACAAAATGGTATATACAAAATTTAATCTGCTTTATAAACATTTTTGTACTACTAGGTGCCTACACAAAATTCGAAAATAAATATCACACCTGTAAATTATTTATAACTAACTCTACAACACTTTTAGATGGTCAGTGAGCTTTTGAAAAAAATAAATTTTGTCAAATAAATAAACAAATGACCACTTTTCGGGATTTTTTTTTTGCATATTGCTGATGATTTTATTGATTTTGAAACGATTTATTTATAATTAATTCTGCCAAGCAGCTTAATGTGTGGCATAGAAGTTTAAGAATTTACAAATAACCATCGTAAAACTTGGTTGGGTTGGTTGGTTTATAAAACTAGTATTTAAAGTTATTTACTAGTTTACGTGCCAAACCATACCATGTAGAAAAAACCCAAAAATTTATTAACTCATATAACGTCCGCAACATATTTTCCATCGATTTCCGTATCGACTGTTTCCTACATAAAAAACATACGGCTAACCACTAACACAAAATTAAACTAGTACTAAATCATTCTATAATAAATAAATTTTTTATTCGACTATTTTCAGTTAAATTAAAACACCCACCCCAGTCATAGTATGCCTCAGTCGTAAATTATAAACCTCTTTAAGCACTTGAAATGAGGGAAATTTATTGGTCTAGTGAAAAATTGTTGGCCCAAAATATTTTTGAACAAAAACCAAACTTACATAGTTTATTCAGTTTTGCAATGGATAGATGAAAATCTGATTTGTTCATGTAAAGATACTAAACTAGGCCGGCAATATTTTAGGATTTTCTGACTTAGGCGCCATCGGGAAAATATTTTTGTGTTGAAAGGTCAGTAATTTAATCGATGGTAATGTCGAGCGTTTATCTCATGTGTTTTTTGAAGAAAAAAAACTGTCTTTTAAAACGCTCGTGTTGATAAATTAATAGCAATTTAAAGCGATAGTTAAACTATTTTATTGCTCTTTTATTGTGCGTGTGATTCGATTTTGGATTTACGAGTATTAGCCGTATCAAAACAATAAATATTTATATTATTTATTTTGCAAGTTTGATTATTTTGCAGTAGTATTATAATTTTGAAATATTTCTTGACCAATTTAGACTAGAAAAATAATCTCGAAAAAAAAAGAAAAAAAAAAAAAAAGAAGAGACTGGGTGAATATTTATATGAAATTTCACTCCGGAATTGTATTTAGATAAACACGATCATGTTTTCTAAACTTCTGGCATCATAAACAAGACTTGACAAGAGCTTGAATTTATTAGGGAAACTAGTCCAACCAGAATATTACTCCCTTTAAAAAAAAAAAAAAAACAAATTCGTTTAGAAATCAGTTATGTAACATTTTATAAAGATCAGCCAAGATTACTTCCAGCTAGAATCTTTTATCATTTTTAATGACTTGATTGAACTCTGTCATATGAAAGTAGAATGTTTTTTTTTGCAGGAATTTGCTTCTAATTACAATCGACACTTACGAATCTTAACTTGGTCCAGTTGCAGAACCTGTACTAAATGTTGACTATCTAGGTCCGTTTACTAAAATTGTTTTACTAATATCTGATGGGCATATTATCACTCTATTTGTACCTAATCTGAATGTAAATCTTAGTGTGTTTGATTTTCAGATCTAAACAACGACTCACAGAAATAGTTCTTAAGCCGTCCGTCGGTGTTCCAAATTACAGGCCTGTGTTGAGCACGGACTTAAAGAATTTAGTAAGAATTAAATTGCAGACACGGTTTTTAATATTGAATGCCTATTTTATGATATTTTTAAACTTCACACTTTATATTCGACGGGTTTAGAACCAGATGGATACAAGCCCGATTTCAGTAGAGTGATTTTAAGTGATATAGCTGAGAAATACTGACCCGCTTGCCCAGTTTTTCTCCAAGCTCCTTTAGCACCTGTGACCTAATAGAAGGAGACAGCGGACACTTTAAGGATAAAGTTCTCACTATCAACTCAATATTCGCGAATTTATCATTAGTATCTTCTGGTCTTAAGCCTGTCTAAGCAAATCTAAATTTGCAATCATTCAAGAAATTAAGTCTCAGAATTATGTCAGACATTAGTTAGTGGTGATTTTGTGCTTATATGCGATATGTCATGAAAAAATTAATTTTATTTAGTCTAATTAGGATGTTGGCACCACTAAAAAGACGGTTCAACTCTGAAGAGACTCACATAACAATTTTTTTTTCTGATTATTCAGCACAGTAAATGCCATAATTGGAAGAGGAAAAGAGTTCAGTTCGAATACCGTCCGAGTACCGATGCTATGTTTTGGCTCTGGCAAGGTTAATATTTGGCAACTATTAAATTAAAAGTCAACCATCTAGCACTTCGATTATTTAGTCAGACCAATTTCGAATGAGTTGGTGTGCGCACTTCCACACAACTGCATATCTAATAGCTAAACAACTAAAATATCGGCCAACTAAAATCCGCTCGTTTGCGTTTGCTCTAAATATTTAAATTTACGTTAAGACGTAGTAAGTTATGTGAAGTGTGGATAGCAGGAATTTGCTTCAACAGTAATAGCACGAATAATTTAAGGTAGACCAATTGCAAACTTAATTTAGTCGGCCACAAGAAAATTTTCAAAACGAAGTGATACCCAAGAGAATAATTAAATTCTAATTAAAGTGAATGAAGAGAAGAAAAAAGACTGTGATTGCGAATAGACAAGGAAACTTCTTGGTGTATTTCGGTCCGATTTAATATGAAAAGAGCCCTCTGTAATTTTCGGTCTGATAAAAGTACTCTCAGACAAGTTTTATAGGAAGTAAACTATGTAAGCTCCGCTACTGGACATTGTTGTACATATTCCGAGAAAATCCTTATCCCATTTGGTTCTCAGGGCATTGATGAAGCTGTATACCAGCTGCTACATAGTTGGAATACGACTATACACAACATACATACTCCACCAACTCCATATAATTTCCGTTTCTCCCGAGTATTTTTGCTTTTTCGGGATGGAGCCCCTCATGTAAAAAGATGTCGTCCCAGCGTAGGGTGGGTTCTTGTACGACGAAGATGTGATGGGCGACCGAAGAAGTCGGTAACACGGCGCAAAATGTAATAACCATTCAATACTATATTTATTTGGCATTCGGAAATTGAATGTCTCCACCAATATAATGGAAAATAGCAATACATATGGTATTTTATGTCGCAACGTGAACATGGTCTTACAACCAGTTTCCTGGGGGGCATGGAGCGTTCATCGTCCGGCATCGAGTCACCTTAGCTCCGGGGTAGTACCACAAGTTGCTTTCAAGGCAGCCATTCTTTCAATTATAAGCGTATTTACTTCGAATAGTGGATAATTTTCAGGAGTTTGCCGGAATAAAACTTGTTGCACAGGGAAAATATCTCAATCATGTTAATGTCGATAGTAGGAGACAATTCGGATCAATTTCAGATCGACCACGCATTATTCAATTTTTATTCGAATAAGCCAACCAGTCGCAGAAATCTATTTTTTATTTTTGTCTTTACAAGATACCTGCGAAATTACCGGCCATAAAAACCTACTCAAATTTTCGGAAGATCTACCGGGTAAGGTGAAACCAGTTCTTTAACCGCTTCGGTAAACGCACTTTGCAATGACGTAAGACTTTGTGCCTTTTGTCGTGTTTTACAATTTTTATTGCTTATTGACGACGTACACAACTTTCCTTTTATTGCAACCCTTTTGCTTTTCTCTTTTCCATTTTTTTTTTTTCATTTCAACCCCGAACGTCTTCGATGGAAGAAATGCGCCTAAAAATGGCGTAAATACAACAAAACAAGAACAAATATACGGGAAAACATATTTTGATTGTGAGGTATTAGTCGAAGAGAGAGGAAAAAAATTCTACCCTTTTTTTCGTATCTGACAGGGCCCTAATTTGTTTTATGATTCCAAGGAAAACGTAGAAATCACCTGAAGTGAAAGAGTTAAATTTTTTTGAGTGACGGCCGTTTTATTTTATTTTTTCTTTCCTTCTGGTTTTTTAAGAAAGGGTTACCGTGCAATCGTTCGAGACAAACTTTCACTTTAGGGTTAACCCTAACTGTGCGGAACTCGCACTTGAAAAGGATTTCACTTTTTCGCTGAAAGAAAGGGATGGAAATTTTGTTTCCTTGTTATTTTGTTTGACATTATAAATTACGTTTTTTCAGGACAAGTGCTTAAGAAAATGCGGCTGTTCGTAATTATGTTGGGGATTGTCCTTAATTCAACAAAGTAGAATTAGGGCTTTTGTAATTCTACTAGTCGGAATCAGATTTATTGCATAATTACGCACTTGTGTCTACGTACAATTAGTACTCATGTCGAGGAAAAGTTAAGTTAATTTATCGCAATTTTAACACACAAATTTCCGTTCAATTTACATCGCACGAATAAATTTCGATTTCGGAAAACTAAAGGAAAAGATAATATTAATTGATAACGACGAGAAACATCCAAAATGGTGTTCTTTATATGGCCATGATAAATACGTTGAAACACTCAATGCATTATTTATCAGATTTTCCCCATACCTACGATGACGTTAAAAGAAAAATGCTTGATGGCATATTTTAGCTGTCACTTGTTATAAGTAGGCTTAAATTTATGATCGAATCGTCATAGACCTTAGAAAGTTATAAATGGCTGTTTTAAGAGCATTTTAGATAAACAGTTTGAGTACGTATTTGTAATTGAAGAAGGATACACCGAATGGATAATATTTTAATAAATGTGACGTTGAGACATAAGACACATTGTACCACAGACCATTGTTTTAAAAATCAGTAGTTGGCTTCAATAAACGTAAAGATAATCATTTCCTGTTGTTTTCGTCGTCATAGAAGTCGATGAGGACCATTTGAAAATTCCAACTAGGATAGGACGCTACCTTGGCTACTGTCGTTGAGAGGATGACAGCTGAAAATTCCTTACTCAAAACACCATCACTTATTAAAAACTTTGGACTAGATCAGAAGCTGTTGTTTCATCGTCAGATGGATTGTAAATGAGAAGTATTATTATTTATTTATTTATTTCTATACAATGTATTAAATACTTCACGAAATTGAAAAAAAGAAACATTAATCTCCATAGTTCAAAGTTTTATTCTTATTATAGATAAACATTGCTGATATAAAAATACATATTCATAGTTTAGAGATCAGGCTGATCTAAAGCCTATACAACTATGGTTTATTTTGTTTGGTGCACTTGACAGTAAGATGTTTGACTTAGCAGTGAGATGTTTGACTCCTTCTTTATCGGGGCAACAATTTGGATATACATACATTGGCACTATGTACATTTTTCTTTATTAGATGTATAATACTCCATCCTAAATTCATTAAGTTTTAGTCGAATCAAATGTCATAATGAAAATCAGTTGACAATAATGTTGTGCTCCGACGATTGACAGATATCTTATTTGTTTTACCTATTTTAATAAAAATGTAGAGGCCGAAATTTTTCTTTTATATATATAAATGCATCATTTATTCAAAATATTTTTATTCTAGTTTTACTATTGCACTACTCTCCCTGATCCGAAATATCGACATAAAACCTAAGAGGTCATATAAATAAATTCTGAAATTGATTTTTAGGTTATTAAATAGAAAGTCTGTTACAGTAAAAACGATATGATATCTCATTAGCACTAAGAGATATCTCGGAATTCGTAAAAACGTAGACAGTGAGATTATGCCCACTAAGGCGTTAAATATCACGCAATTATAATATTAATTTTTATGGGATAGTGCATAAAGCTCGAAGAAGTAAAGGGAAATTTGTTATCTTATTAGACCTAAGAGATATATAGGAATTCGTGAAAAATATTACAACACCCCCGTCAGGGTTGAATATCGAAAAATGATTGAATCAGTTTTAAAGTGATTATTTTGAAAGCCCTTAGAAGCTAAAAGTAACTCAATATCTCGTCACAATTAAGAAATTTTTCGGAATTCGATAAAACTTAAACAACTACATACTTTAAAAAGCGCCTAGCAAAATATCAAAAAATCTGGAAAATGATTTTCAGAAGCTCATATAGAGAGCCCATAGAAGCAAAACTAATTCGATACTTCGACAGGCCCAAAAGATGTGCGGCATTCGTAACACATTTTCGTTAAAAATATTAGTTTATTATTTTTTAATAATAAAGTATTTTCTCTACCTTCGAACGTGATTGCAAATCTAAATTTTTATTTGCTTAAATTACTTTTCAAATACATCTAAATACACATTCCAAATGTCAACTTTCTGGTGTAGGCCATTCGGGAAATGTAAAACACAACCCCAATTCCTGTGCTCCGCTTAACATATCGAAAAGGTTTCTAGTGGGCTCCAATGGTGGCTCTATATAACAATTGACTGTCCTTCGAGGTTCTGGAAAAATTAAAACCAGCATTGTTATCTTTGCATCCCTTCCACCTTAGATCTCACCTCAATCCTCAACATTAGGAGGAGTCTTATTCCTGTGAAAATTAAAAAACCATATCTAAAACGGTTCTTGAAAAATATAAATTAACTTATACACTGTACAGACTATGCGTTTTAAACGTGTTTAAGGTTTAAGGTTAATTTAACGTGTTAAAAAAGAAGTGTTCGGACTAGGCAATTCGCTTTATTTTGATATATGAGAGCTTAACGTGATTTTTTTTGATAAGTAGATATTCAGCTGTGTTTCATTAGCAAATTTATGCTTTCTAAATTCTTTGAAACAAAGCAGTAATAAAAAGAGAATTTATTAGCTACTGCAGTCATTGTAAAAGCACAAAATTGAGTTTCTACAGTATTAAATAGTTTCTTACAAAGTTTACTTCGATTTACGCCAGGGTCCGAGTACATGTTTTCGGTTAAACGCGTTGTAGCTACGTGTTTTCGTAAACGCGTTCGGTAAGTGGATTCTACGCGTTTAGACCGATTTAAACGCGTTAATCTCGTTGTCTTAACATAGTATTAGACAGAATTTTTTTGGCGTTCTTTGTGTGTACTAGCCCAAAATCATTAAAATATAAAATTTAGGCCTAGTACATTTTTTTCTTCAAATCTTATGAACGAAAAGACAGTGTTATGATCTTATCGACTTTCTTAACCGTCATATTCCTCGTTTATAGCACCATTTCGTCCTTGATGAAGGATATTTTGCACTATTCTTTTTTCCTATAATATTAAGCATAACTTAACACATATTTTTGCCAACGACACTAAAATTCGCATCATTTACCTTAACGTACAATTGCGTTATCGACATTTGTGTAAAGAGTCTTTTGTAGAAGACAGAATCGAGATCAATGATTGATAAGTGATTGAACAAATAAGAAAATATTATTATTAACAAACTGAGCAAGGAAGCCCATAAGAATGTTAACAAAATTCTTCAATAAAGACGTAAAATTGTCTTTAAAAACAATATTGTTCACAATTTCACCAAATCTTCAAATACCTACTAATTAAACAATTGTAAGACACCTAAATTTAATCTAATCGCACTTCAGACTATTATCAGACTTTGTAAAATATTTACTATAGGGACATTGCGTCGGGAAAACCCTTTCCATGAAAAGCTTAAGTCAACCATTCACCGAATTTGTGGCCGTAAATCATAGGTGCCATAGAACACATATTGTAGGCATTAAAGCACACCTTGAAGTCAACCAGAAGGAAAACGATTGTATCCAGTTGGTTTCACCTCGTGATTCAATTACTTCTTTATGACGAGAAGGGGTGAAAGTGTCAACCGACAACGGGGGCGGCGAAACTTAAATAAAGTGCATTAAATAGAGCGGAACAATGCGATGTTGAAGTGAGTCGGCAGCTGATTAGAATGTCAGGTTTTACCTGAACCGCTTTAATAATTCAAATTGTCGCTAGGTATATCTTACATCGTAAATTTTATACGGGGACACCGTTAGTTAATTGCAAATTTAATGAATAATGCGATTTTTATTTCTTTTAATTAAACAATATTTTGCATACGTTTGTAGACCACGTATAAATGAAATCGAATAAAACCTACACCATATTGGATCCATCTAAAACTACTTGGCACGCACAGTTTCGATCCCATTTTGAATATATCTAAGGGTTCATCCCACCTGTACATTTCGCTTGGATCTAAGGATATTTTTCGTATATTACATACTCACGTATGGAATTTCGTATTATGTAGATGTAACATCATATCCCAAAACTTAATCCATTTCCAAGTGTACAAAACGACTGTTCCGACATGTTGGAGTTTCCGTACGCAAGTGAAGAAGAAACATGGCTGGTGAGTGGTGAGTTGTTGTTGTTGTTGTTATTGCTCCTTGGCAAAAATAGTATGCAAGACGTTCACCAAAAAAACTTTATATATTTGATGATATTACACGTGGGGTTCAAATATAGAGGACGATACCTTAACATCACACGAACGCAAAATATTTTCTATTATATGAGATTGCTGACTTGTTGGTTTGCCGGACCAGTTTTTAAGGTAAGATATCCGGTTATTTTGGTATGGGGTGAGATGTGATAGCGATACGGTAACGTAGACCGAACGTATATACGGAATAGATGTTGTGAAGGGAATTCGTTTGGACCAAAAAAAAAGAAAGAAACTCAACTGAAACCCATGCGTGCTTTGAATTCATTTCATATAAATGGAACCCTTGTGAAGAAACTATAATGAAACTAAAAGGGAAGAAAATATCTACGATAAGGCAACATGTGTTACTTTAAAATTCACCTTAATAATATTACGAAAACTTCTATGCAGATTCAATTATGCATGGAGTTTAATTTTCACGCCGCACTACCATACGAAAAAAGCGGCATCATTTTAACTTTTATCAGAAAATAAAAAAATCCATTAAAGTCGATAAAAGCTAATACATCGATATTCAGATGTCTTTACATTCCGCTATTACAAAAGATTAGTGAAAGAATTTGAATAACCTTCTTTTATTATGCGTCTATCAAATACAGCAAAACACTGTGATTTTTTTTATTGTTTATGCATTTTAACGGAAAACAATAAATCAAACTTGAACAATCAAAGTTTAATAGCGTTACTAATGGAGAAAAGTGTGATGAACAGTTAAGGAAACAGCTTTAAACAGGTGATAGGAACTAAGCTTTTTAGTTGGTTCCTAAATGGTGTATAATGTTTTTAAACGCTTGTCTGATTTTGTCAAAGAAATCGAATAGGCAATACTATTAATGGGATATAGTCTTTTTTCCGTAGTCTATAAAGACTTTATTCGGACAGACTGGATATCAAATAAATTCGATAGGTTCTCCGAAAAGGCAGAGAAACCATTGTTTCACCAATGTAGTAGTTACATGAATTGCTGCCACTCAAAACTGTAACTGCAATTCAGGTTTTTCGTTGAAGAACTTAAGTTGAAAAACGCTCAATGGTGAACCCGATCCCCTTTTTGACTCACAGCTAATACCTGCCAAATTTCGACTTCCAAGCTCAACGAGTTATGGTGGGTTTCTTAAGATGAATGTTCATATTTACCAAGGACCTTTGTTTGCCAGCTACACCAAGAACTTATTCATGAATTTCTTCATAATAATTCCTGTATGCTATGCAGCCATTCGAATATTAAATTAGTCAAAATTTATAGTATGAAACGTTCTGAAGTTATCGGCTACATGTGTTTTTAAGGAATTTTTAGGTTAGCTACCCGAAGGAGTTGAACAATTTTTCTCGTGAACAACAAACATACAGATCCTAAATTTTGAAATCTTGGGTCATTGCATTCTAAAGTTATCATGCGTCCAGAAATACAGACATTAAGCCAGTTTTAGGTTTTGGCCATAACTGACAAAAAAAATTAGAAGCAATTTATTTTCCTTCCGAAACTCGCTTCTATATGCGCTAAAAACTTATGTGCTGGCTTAAACTTATAACAATCTAAGATTTCATATAATAGAGTAATAAACATAACAACAACCAGCCTATGGAAAAAAGAAATTCGACATCTCATCAAACCTAAGATATATGACGAAATTCGTGAAAATGTATCTAAAAATCTTAAACAAATAAATAAATTAAATTCCGGTTATAACCATTAAAATAATTTTAATCGAGACAGTTTATTGGTTATATAACACGACATTTCGGTTTAAAGAACGGGTTTTAAATAGTTTTGGCGGATATGCAATCAAAACTTGAAAATTAATAATCTCAATGAAAGCCAATAAAGGTCAGCCTGTATGATGGCTTCTGTTTGTTTTATGGCTTACCCTTTTATCTTTTATGCTTCTCGAAAAATTATATGTCTTTTTCTATGATGAAATTCTAAGAAATTTTCAAAATGTAGATAGTTATCTAACGAAAAATTATGTTATCATCAAATAAAATCTTGAAATTTCCAGAGCTGAGATGATCGGTTGACGGCTTACTCTACCAAGGAACCTTGACGGACTAAACACAATTTATTAAATTAAATTGAATTCGGTTTATATTGGAGCATGTGGTTGAACTTAAACTTAATTTAATTAATTTAAATGTTCGATAGTAATTTTTCAATAATTTCCGAATAAAACTAGTTAAAACATAATAGTTATGTAATGTGAGTTTAAATACGCATAGTATATATTCAATCAAATGTTGGTTTTCTTAATTTTTTGTGAACAGATTATTTATATGTACGATAGATTAAACAATTGTGTATGAAAAGGTGATGTATGTATTTCGTCATTTCTAGGTCAAATGGTCTAGGTCAAATGGTGTGTGTTCGTTTTCACGAATTCCGATACATCTCTTTATCATCATCTTACGAATTCCGATACATCTCTTTAGTCTAATGAAATTCGAATTGTATTTTTCTTTGAATTGTTGTTTTTTAACAATCGACTGCTCAAAAGTCAGGTTTGAAACTTTTTGGCATTTAACTGATAACATAATGAACAAAAAATAATATTTAAAACTCATTTTTTTTGGTTGTCAATCGAAGGATTTCAATATTATTGGCATTTTAGAAGTACTAGAAAAAATCTTAGAACATTTTTTTAATTCACATATTCTTTTAGTCATTTTATTTTATCAACCAAAATAATTTTACAACATTTGATTGGTAGGTATTTGAAGGAGTTCCTTAAATTAATATTTTTTTGCTACATATGAAATGATGAAAAATTATAGTGAACAAAATTTTATAGTTAGTCCTTGAAGATTTTTCTAGTTGTCGCATTGTTAGTAGTGTGTCTTAAAAACAGAGAGAGGAACGAGCAGTTAACTGATTTCGAATTGTTTACCGTCACCAAAGCAAAAATAATATAAATAGAGTCATTTCGGCTGGATTAAGCTTATAATAATTAGAACGTCTTTCATTAGATTCACCTATCATCTATTTATATTGCACAGAAAAAGCTAAGCTAATTCGTTAATACAATTTTATATCGGAAAAAAATACTGAATAAAAATGTAAGTCTATTCTCTCCTTGACTTCATCAGTTGTGGTAAAACATGTCAAGTTAAGCTAAGACACCAACCAAATTAATTGGGACAAGAATCTCATACGCCTGACATCAAAAACTCTTATACACGAAGCGTACGTAGTATAACCTTTAGCTTTGAACCTTTCGTCCTTTGAATTCTTTATTCAAACAAATTTTTTTTTCTAGTCTCTAACATTAAAATAAGTACAATGAAAAGCAAAAGCGGATTGAAAACTTTTAAAGTAAAGTCAAGCCTTCTAATCCTTTCACAATGGGTGGTAGAATAAATATTTTATGCATTATACTAACATGCCAATGACTTGAATAATTTAAAATGTATGATGCGTGCAATGTTATTGTTTCTTAAACAATAGTTTGTTTGAACATCAAAAACGCCATTATCGAAAGTCTTTAATGTCAAATAAATCAAACCGAAAATAATAGACTTTCATTTTTACCACCTTAAAGGCGGGTTTACCATCAAAACCGAAACTGCTTCAGCAAATAGCTACCACAGGATGCTAATAATTTAAAAAAAAAAAATCCAACGAAAAGAGTTATTGGATTATTTCAGTTCGTTGGTACATGGAACTAAAGTATTCCACACGATGACAAATTTAGGATGCAAATCACCGAAATATTCAAATTCTCTGTCGAAAGGTACGTGAAAATTATACAAAATTTGTTCCAACGATAATACACAACACACTATCTACCTAATGTCTTAGGGAATGTACAAAGAACGAAACGTATTTCTTATACGCCCAAAAAGAAATTTTCTTTAATCCATACAAATTGGATTGGCCCCCTATGTATTTAGATCTATCTGGTGTAATCTATACTCAGGGGATTAAACCTCTCCACCTCCAGGACAGAAAGAATCGAACCAGGAACGAAGATACCAGAGGGAAACATACCTATAGAAATTTTGCAATGGCCATCATCCGTCAGGTACAAGAACACTATCGTCATTGTTGCAATTGATCTGTGGGCTGGCCGGGTAGGTTCTTAACCTCATCAATTAAACGTTTTATTTGTAGTTTTACTTTTGTTGTAGTTATATTCATTTTCATTTCAAATTCACTGTGTATAGGCTTGTGCGTGAAACCGAAAATTCATCTTGGTTATTATCACGGGAGCCGTAAAGAAAATGTAAACGAGCCGCAAAATTTATGACCTTAAGACGGTTATAACTTAGAGACGACATCGGGATGAAAAATATTCGATTCACACGCACGCTACGGAATCGGTAGCGTTTTTTTTCTTGCCCGCCCCGCGTATGTACCTACGTACTATAGACTTATTACAATTTCGATTCGCAAAACAATTACTTTATGGCATGCGATGTTTTGACGCTACTCGATATTTTATGGGTATAGTACCTAGTATTTTTGGAATACCCTTAGCAGATATTTTCCCATGTACATAACGTGGAATAATGGTGATTAGAAGACACTTTTTTTTCTCCGTTGCAAATCGCAACAAGTTTCTCGGTTGCAACTTATGAATTTGCTGTAGTAAATCGGACGAAAGTAGAAAACTTTTGATTGGAAAATGAAAGGGATTGAAGCATGTCCTTAATAAGAGCTTAGCTGAAATAATTTTGTACGAAAGTTGTTCGAAATAACGTAGTTTAGTGGAGTTGGATTGGAGTGAACTTGTTTACGCAAAATATACATTTAATGGATTTTACTCGTCTTTGAAAGTAAAATATAAAGTATTTGTTGCTCTTAAGAAAAAAAATCACAATTTTGTGTCGCTTTTGTATAGTATTTTTTTTTATAGAGAAAAAAAAATAGTTATAATTTTGTATTTCATAAGGGCTTAAAAACATCAAAAAACCAAAAACCAAAAACCAAAATTTTTTGGAACGTCTATTTTCTTCAAAAAGACAGAAAGGAATGAAATGAAAAACATGTATTTTGATGGTGGCTAAGTTTTTTCCAGGTTTCAATTTTGATTTTTGCAACTTAAAAAAAACTTCCAAAAGTCTGGGTATAACTTTTTTTATTTTCAGGTAGAAATTCGGATCGCGAGTGATGTAAGAATTGCAATTAAAGAAAATACATTCAAAATAGCCTCCAGGTCGTGCGTTCATTCATTGTCAGTCGAAATCTTATAAAAAAGTATTCCACATTCCTATTGCATAAATTGTAAAAAATGTCTACTATATTAAATAAATGTCTATCTACGATAATATCCCACACCATACTACATGAAAGTAAATTGTTATTTTATCAAGCCTCTAGCTACATATAAAATACTTTTTTGAGCTAATTTGGTTGTAAATTAGACTTTCTAGTTACAGATTTAACCATTATGTTATTTAATATGTATTATATAAAATTGCACAAAATGGCTAATGAATAATTTGGACAATTTCTTGGTTACGAATGTGACTAAAAAATATTTTAGTAACCTGGTGGTAAGAAGTACAAGTTCTTTGGGTGACATTTTTGTCATATTTATGTACTAAATATGCTCTTGGACGAGCAATTTTTCAAGTAATTGATTGCCCGAGAAGTATTGCCAAAACTAGTGGCGCGATTACTGGAGCAATACAGGGTATTATTGTGCAAGTTTGAGGCAATATTTCTGCAATTTGGCAATTTTTTTACAGATATACTGGTATTGGTCGCACTATAGTTGCTGTGTTTTCACTACCTTGGAAAGTTCCAAGCAATTGTCCTTTTTCGCTGATTCAGTTGTGAAGTTTTGTTTTGAGTTTTCGATATATTTGTCAAGTTACGTGTTCTAATGGCTTGGAGTTCAAATATTTTCAAGTTTTATTTTAAGTTTAATATTTGTTTGATCTCATTGCTAAGTATTGCTCAATATCGCTAGTCGCTGCTGAGCAACGAATTGACCATCAATTGATCCATATCGTCAATTGCTGAAGTTGCTGTATGCTTTCGTGACGTTAAAGGTTCCCACACACTGATGCGATTTATTCGCTGACGCTGCGATTTTTTTGCAGCGGTACATTCGCCTTCATTTATTTACATGGTAACTAATGAGAATGACCGCTCCGCTGCAAAATAATCGCAAATAACCGCAGCGTCAGCGACTAAATCGCGTCAGTGTGTGGAAACCTTAAAATTGTCTGGAATTGGAAAAATTTGACTGAACTTTTTTCCAAAATTATTTAGTCAAATATTTGACACCATAGCATACAGTGCAATACTAGAGCTCTGAGCTTTTAAAATATCATTATTGTCCTATGTGCAAATTTTTCTCTGAAAAGAGGACGTAAAAAATCACAGAATTTGAATTAAATTAAGTCTGAGGCAGATTTAATTTTTTTTAAAACTTTATTCACATTAAATTTATCCCAACAAAATTTGGTATTATTTAAAAAAGACATTAACTAGTCTTTCGAATGCAGTTCGGTTTCAAAACCAAAATTCATTAATTAGATAAATATGTTTAAAACTTTAAAATTTTATAAAAAAAAAATATATATATATATATATATATATTGCATCAGCATGAAGATAAAATTTAGGCCCAATAACTCCATATTTTTGAAGAATTTTGATCTTCATGAAATCGATTTAGAAAGCATCTTGAAATTATTACTAGCTACTTTGTTTCTGAATATTTTCATTTCGATTATAAAGGTGGTGACCACACAGGGCGAGAATGAGATCATCATTTAATTCTATGGTCAAATATGGACATGATTACAATTTTTTCCTGCAAATTCAAAGTGCTTAAAAGATCACAATTTCCATTTTGAACTTGACATGGCATGAATCTTATGCCTACATACGCAAGAGTATTAATAAGAATTCAATGTTTTCCGATTTAATCTGCTTACCTAACCACAAACTATACTCAGTAAATTCAAAAAGTCTTACGCATATTTGTTAGACTTTAACGCTCAGTGTCAACATTCAATTAGATTTGGTCAAGACTCAAATGCCTCCGTTTTTCATATTACGATATAATTTTTTAAAATATCATTAATAACAATAATAAAGCAATGATTTTGACAAAGCTTCTGAAACACATTACTTAGCAATTCGCTTCAATTCTTTTGTTGATGACAGTAGGCTGATGATAATGACAATATTTTAATAAGAGTTAGTCAGATAATGGTAATAACAGAAAGGTGGTATAGCATAACTAATATCTTTATGTAGAGTAACAGTATGTATCCAACGTTAATTAAGTTAGTTTTTCCTTAATTTCCATTCATTTTCTAAACTTTAAAATTTAGGTATTATGTAAATTATAAATAGAAAGACAGTATTACTGGAAATTTAATATCTGTTTACAAAGGGTTCAAGACAAGACTTTTTGATTCATTTACGAACTTGACTATACACCATAGTGAACATCTTAGTTTCTCCTATTAGAATTGATTTCTAATTAGCCAATTATTTTGATTAAAATCCTTATAAGCATTAAGCAGATGTCAAATATTTACTGGTCAGAACGACATAGTGGGTTTATAAAATTCTTGGACAATAAAATTAAAAAAAAACACATAAAACTAACCAAAGCGTAGAAAAATACAACAGCATACAACAATTCATGTAAATCAATAGATTTGCTTTGTATGCAAAATTCTAGACAAGAAATTATCTTGGCACCATATCACTTAGGATAATCCAAGCGAATTCTGCGAAATTCAATGGTCTTGCGATGCAAACTAATATAAATGATTCCGATTTATTTACGAAATTTAACGTGACTTTCCGGCTTTTATAACCTTTTTTCGGAACTCGGTACATAAATGAAACGTATAGAAGTGTATAGAATTTTGCTTGTAATAATTCGGCTCCGTTCTAAAGGAACATGGTTTTGCCAATTTTATTAATTTTACACACTTTTATATCGCCTTTCTGGTTCGAAGAAAACAAAAATCTGTTGGCAGTAAGTTTTTTTTTTTTTGGGCTTTAATCTTCGATTCGAGAACAACACAATGTTTTAAAAAAAATTGAAATTTCAATTGAATTTTTACTTGAAATTTCCATAATATTTTTAATTTTTTCAAGTAAAAATACACAATTTAAGCACTTTTACACGAAATTACTTACTGCCTTACTTACTTACTTACGATGGCGCTACAGTCCGAATCGGACCTTGGCTACGAAATTACTGCTAATAGTAAATTATTCATATACTTTTCAACTGAACCGTACAATTTACAGTCAAAGTCTCACAAAATTACGCAACAAAAAAAATTATATTATATTATGTATTATTATTGTAAAATTATCTATATTTACCATATACCTATATATGAATTGAAAATTACATTGTTTTTCATGTAAACTACGAAGTTGAACGCTTCGTTTGATTTTCTTTTCTACTGAAATGAAAATGAATCGCCTTCAGTGGCGCCAAACTTTCAAAGTTTAAATTTACTGATAAAAAATTGAAATTTACAGACTAAAAATTGAAAATTACAATCAAATTGACTATTACATCCCAATGTAAATTCACTTGAGAAGGTGTGGCATATTGGCCTACTATCAGTGCAATTGTAAAATTCAATGCATTTTTTCTACTGCCAACGTAAGCACTCTTCAGATCTGCGTCAACAGAATCTTGATAGTTTTTTTAAATCGTTCCCGAAGTTATACGTTTAGAACTGAATCATTGGTTTACGGAAAAGAGTAATTTTGTTATTACTATGAATTTCAGTGTTGCTAGAGTACGCTAAATAGTATTCGCATGAAAAGATTCTGAATCACTCTACGGCAAAACTTTGCAATGTAGAGTTCTCACAATTTTAGAGGTAAAAATCCTTATAAGCTATAATTGTAAAAAAAAAAAAACAAATTGAATTTTTATACATAGTTATATAAGCAATAGCATCGACTTTAACACCTGGGGAAGCTAGTGTACCGTAGGTAGTAAAAACATGCACGCAATAAATCATGAAATAATATGAAAGACTTTAATTAATTAGCCATTCAGAAATTGTCTTAATGATTTATTTATGTGAGATTAAATTATTCATAGGTATTTACGATGTGGGATTTTAAGCGAACCGTCAAAATTTGAGTCTTTTATGGGACGAATAATTTAATAAATTACAATACTAAATGCAGTAGATTTGGAACTTTAAAGTGTTTTAATGGATAAAATTCTTATTGGATTTAAAAATTGAATATTTTTTTTACAACGGTCATTTCGCATAAGGTTTTTTTTAAATTTCATCTAATTAAAATTAAAAATCTTTTACGATTTTGTGAACGAGTTAACAATTTAATTCTTTGAGCATTGGAATAAAAATTAGTGTTGATTGGTACATAGTACACAACACGTTTTGTAGCAAATTTGAAACGAACTATGTACAGTTTTATGAATTAACGAATTAATTAAAAAGAACTGGTCAAAATGACTTTAAAATTTATGATCCAAACCTAATTCAGAAAAAACTTCAGCAAAGTTAGCCTTGGACTCAAGCACAAAATGTAAACGACTAAAAAGATAAACACAACCTCCTATTCCGGGAATATTGAACGATACATCGATAAATCAAATATTTGGAAGATAACGAAAGTGCAAAATCAGAATATTTCAAACAATCCACTAGTAGAAAAATATTTTTATAACACTTATTTGTATAATAGCAGATCAATAAAAAAGTTATCCAACAATTGGTGCAAAAGCATATTTGCGTAATAGGTTTTTCAGTTAATAATATCGATTTTTTGCAGAATTTTGGTGTTTATTTCTTTTTATGAATTATTTTAATAATTAAAGTAATGGCCATAGTTTGCTATGACTTTCGCCCATCTTTTTGGCAAAGCATGGATTCCTTGCCAAAAGAACTTTTCATTTTTTGAGGACAACTATTCATCGCTCCTGCTCAAAATACCAATTACAGTTTTGGGTCATCGTTCAAAATTCGGTCAAATATGATATATGGAAATGTTTGGTTTGAAACAAATGAAATAAATTAGTCCAAAACTTTTAAAATTCAGCACCAGTGGTTCATTTTGATAGACGTTCTATAAATAAGAATAATACTTAACAATAAAACCGACATATGAATATTCAATTTTATTGATATATTCCAAATGATGTTATGTAGTGCTGCAGTCCTCTTTCCGATAAAAATATCAGTGCAGAAAAACAGAACTCTTTTGTCAGAAGATAGTCAGTACCTACTGGCGATTCTGAATTTGCAGTACTGAATAATTCGCTGAACTCACAAATTCAAAAATAGAATTGTTTGCGATCAATGTTATCAGTACTGCTGCAGTTTTAGTATTTGTATTTGCGAATTTACGCAATGCAAAGGTGTTATAAAAACTACATAAGAAACGAGTTCAAAAACCCGGATTTTTAAAATGATTCAATGCAGTACTTAATAACGATATTATTTGACAAAGGGCTGAATTCAAATTGTTTATTTTCAGAACTAAACCCAGATTATTCGGAGTTCTAAAAATCACTACTAAAATTTTTTAATTTTAATAAATTTTAATTCTAGAGTCGCCAAAGCCTGTGGGACACGCAACTTTCCAGAATATCTAATTACTGACGATACTGATGAACTGAACAGGTACTGACAGTCAGGAGGAGCAGCAACTTAGTAATAATCAAAACCTTTCGCTTGCAACTCCCAACAAAATGTTGTATGTTCACCAGTTACGTTTTTTAAAATTTCAGGTTATCATTATATTTCAATTCTTCATCTCCTTACTTTCAGAAATTAATTTTTTAATTTGTATCCTCCCATTTTATAGTCTTATGAAAAAATCATTATAACAAAAGTCTTTTTAGGTAACATATCGATTGTATTTATAATATTTTAAGTCGCCATCCTCAGAAATGAATAATACCGAAAACAAGGGAACTTTTTTCTTTAATTGCAATAATTTTGCGAGGAACTGGCTCCATGTGTAAGACAGTAAAAACCTTTTTTGAACTTAAGATTTCTTACAAAATTAATTTCTTCCTTTAAATTTAGTAATACTCGTCCTTTCTAATCAGCTCGAATAAAATTCCTATTCGTCAATTTCGGAACTTACAGTGCCATCTAACTTTTTAAACATCAACCGTAAGGTTCTGTGATTTTCTCGCAGATGGCGCGGACTCATTACACACCCATATTGTTGCATCTCTGAACCCTGCTATACCTCTCCAGAAGAACAGAAAAAATCGATACCAGAAAGCGCACACTCAGTTAATTTTCTTCTGCTCAAGAAATTCCCTTTCGAACACATTTGTATAAATTTCATGAATGTGTTGTAAATCGCACCAACACTACACCACCACTGCACCCACACAAGCCAAAATCCATCCAGTTCACACGATTGGTTCGCACCAGTAGCAGGCCTGATTCTGCGCTATTCTCATAGCAACGCAACGCCACGCCGCCATGAATATTTCGCGGCCATTCCGAAAGGGGCGTAGCTACGATTTTTGAAATATGGTGGGATTCGAAATTAAGCATGCGCCATGATTCTTTTCAGTGATGTTGGTGCCGGCAGTAAGATGGTGTTGGGCGTATTCTTTTAGTGTTGGTTAAGAAACGGTGGAATGATGGCTGCGCCTGAGACAAGTGAATGTATTGGAAAAAATCAATTTTTGAAATGAACTCAAATTGTCCGTCTGATGGCGCAACTGGGTTCTGCTGCAAGTTTTGAAGACTCCAAAAAAAAAAATTTCCGGGTGACACCAACTTTACTACTTTTCATTTTCGATAAGAGGGCACAACGCGAAATAATCAGCACTAACAAAATAATTATCAACAACTAATTTCCGCTCGTTTATCCAAACCAAAAACAATTTCGAATGAATAATTAAACAATTAGCTGGTAATTAATAAAGCCATAAAGGCCAAATAATTGCAACAATAAAATCCAAGCACGGAAGCCAACTGCCCAACTTTTCTTTTTATTGAAAATCATTTTGTAAGCCGTCGCGTCATCGTTATAAATCATACCGCCACCGCTAATCTCTCGTTTATTATCGTAGCGTCAGTCAAAGCCAAAACAATTCGAACGAAGAAATAAATAAAACTAAGATAAAATACCTTAGCGTATATTGAAGAAAATTTAAAAAAAAAATTAAGAAAAATAAAAATCATCCATACATCTGGAGCCCATGGGTAGCGGCAGCAAGTACTACGTTTAGTTGTAAAAGGCCATAAAGTCAGTGTTTATGAATGGGAAAGAGTTGGTTTTATTGCTGAACGTTTTATTGTCTATTTGACAAGGTCGTCGCAGTTTAGTATAGTAACATATAAAATACACACAACGCTACATACCTCCTCGTATACTCACCAAGCTATAGACACTCAGCGAGCTGTCTGACGTTTTGATGATGGTTCCCGAAGGCAGGTATAGCAGGATGACGCGATGTTATATGTTTTGTATGACACCATAAAAATTATGTAACTGCGAAATGGTTACTTGAGGAATTTGAACGGTGCAAAAAATACTTCACCCCCGCCCCACGGAAACAGGGACGAGATCGAGAGTTGTAAATATATATAAAAAACAAAAATCACCAACAACAACATAAAACTTACCGACCGACGACCTACCTACGGACGGAATAACTTGACTGAATTTTACGATCATTTCACATATGGCGGCGCTATGCTTACCTTCTTCAATTTTAAATAGAAACGTAATGAAATTAATTACGGCTACAAAAGTGAAAGTGATTTTCATAGTAACTTTTGATTGTTTTGAATGTTTTGATTCAAATATTTGGCAGCGTTCTTTTTTTCGGACTTTAAGGTGTTCATGCCATAAAATAAGGTTCCTGGAATTAATGGATTACCAACTATTCACAATGAATAATAAACAAGGACCTAGGCCTTGAAGAAATGCTAGAGTAGCTTCATTACTAGACCAACGGAACACTAGGAGGTGAAGTGGTCAGCCACACGCTAGTCCGTGATTATTAGATACCCTGATTTTAACACAGGTACTCATTTACAGCTGAGTGAACTTGTAGTTTGACACCCAATCACATCCACTAAGCCACCCAGACTACAGGTTCCTGGAATAAATGGATTACCAACTCTTCACAATTAAACTGAAATGAATAAAGTATTCCGGATGATTGACGAAAAGACAATATAATAACTAAATTCTCCAGTTGTCCCAAGAAAATAAACTGCTCTTGTACAAATCAGTGTTTCTACCAATTCTCACATATGCCGCCCTGGTTTGGGCAAGTTGTGCTAGAGTTCATCGTAAAAAATTAAAAAAAAATGTTTGAAGATTATTTTAAATGAACCCTGGCACTTGTCTACTCGTCTTTAACACGAAAAAGCAAAAATGAAATTAATAAATCCGATTATTAAAGAAATAGTTAACAGTTTTAAAAACCGATGTGAAAATGCGACATTTCCACGATAGCTTTATTCAATTATTGAAATTTTATTTTTCTGTTTTTAGTCATAGTTCTAAGTTTAGTTTTTAGTTTTTAGCTTTAGTTCTTAATTTAGTTTTTAATTTATCAAAACGTTTTTTTTTTTTCTTTTTCCTGAAAACTATTATATATGATGTATTCATTTAATTTTTATGTATATAGGTATATGATTATTATTTGCTTAGTGCTTACTGTTTTCACAAAAGCTGTAAAGACATTACGTCTAATCTCTAAATGGAAATTCAACTGAAATATCGAACTGTAACTAAACTTAAGAAATAAATATCAATGTATCTATAATATCTAAACACATATTAGGAATGTTCTTTTCCAGTATAATTTTTTTCTTCTATTTATTATACATATAAATATTGTTCTTGCAGTAGCTATCAGCCGCGTACAATCCCTGCAGCGCTTAAATACTATATGTGCTGACTTAAGAGCTTTCTAGCATATTTTGCGGAGTGTGTAGAACATGCGAGCATTGTGTAAAGCTTTCTTCGCTATTCTAGTTAAATATTTGAAGTTTGTGTTATTTTCTACTTTCTGATATCATTGACAATTGACTCAAGTGTATGTAACAATATACATTCACCACATACAACACTCTCAGATGCAGAAAGTAGACCTAGGACGACATAGTATCATAGTACCAACATAGTAACATAGTATCGTAAAAATATAATTAAGGAGCCAGGATTCTGTTAATAATTCTCCTTTTTTAAATGTGCCCTTTGGTCGCAAAGTCTGTAGTTCTTAAAAGCCTTTTCAAAAACAACACTTCTTTTTATTTTTATCCAATCTACAGCAAAATTTCAAGCTATGATCTTTTTTTTTAAATATCATAGTTCAACTACTTGCACAGCTCCACCACTGTCTCTCTAAATCCCACTACCAAAATTTTGTTCAAGACTAAATCCAGCTTTTTCAAAAAATCAAAGAAATCCATAAGAATGTAAATCGTCTTATCTTCTTCATCAACCCACAAACCACATAAATAAGCCATTTATAGAAATCAAAAGATTTTTTTTTGCAATGTGCAAATTCGAAAATCCTACATTATTTTCACGATCGTGAAGAAAATTTCAAAAGATACTTGTATCTACGTACGTGAAACGCATTATTTTACGTACATGCGTCTTGTAAGCATATGAGCTAATTTATAATGTCACTCATCGAATGAATAAAGAAAATTTTCCTCAGAGAAGACAAAAAAAAGACAAGACGAAACCACAACAGCTGTTTGAATTGGGTTTTTTTGTGACCAAGTATATCACACTCTCGGTATTGATTATAATTGATAAAATTAGGTCAGGGTTGATGAAAATTGTTTTCACTACTTAAAGCCAAAAGTTTTTTTTCATGCCTCTTCTTCTTTGGGTTTTAACCAGTCAGACAAAATATTTTGATCACTGAGACATTGAACTTGAAAATTTTGATAATAGCGAATAAATGTGTAAAAAAAAAAAAGTTTAATCAGAAATTTTAAAATAAATTGCTTAATTAAATGGCAGTTAGATTTACTTACCACAATGGGTCATGATGGTCATGTTGTGATAATCTGAAAGTGAAGAAAAAAATTAAATTAATTATAACTTTATTGTTTTTGTTTTTATAAAACTGATTATTTAATTTATTTTTAGTTTTTTTGTTTAAAACGTTTAGAAAGACTGAACAGTTGAAATGAATTAAATAGATTGATTTAAGAAAGAGTTTATTTTTACTGTTTAACGAAACTTATACTAAATATAAAAATAATATATATTTGGAGGCAAGCAACGAGAAAGCATACAGAAAAAGTTATACAAGATGTGAATATAATAAAAAGCTTTCAAAATATATTTACTTCAGATTTTAAATAAGATTTGTAACACCAACCCTATTTTTACTCATTTGTGTAGATCTACATATGTTAAGATTTATAAAAGAATAACCTAAATTATATCATAAAATTCAAAGAGAAGAAGTCGTAGGAAAATCCCAACATGTTATAATAAAAATTAAAAAAATATTAATACATATATTTTAAAGTTCCAAAATGGTTTTTTGGTCATTCGAAATTTAACAATAATTAAACCTTCGACATTTGAATTTGAATTTGAGTAATTTTAAATTTTAAATTTTAATTTTAAAATTTAAACATCGCTATTTTGGCTTAGAAATTTTTTAATGTTTGCCAAACTCTCAGAAAAAAGTTTAATTATTTTCGATGCATAGACAAAAGTAGGTTGGAAAAATAAAAATTAGTTAATTCATGTTGAGCACAGAACTGCAGTGCAAAATCCAGTTCCAATAATTACCGTAAGATATTAGACACCAATTGTTTGACAAATGAATTGCCAAAATGTTGTTTCGTCAAATTAATTAAATTTGACACGTTTGTTTTTGACAACATCTTATGTTAAATAATTTTGGTCAAATATTTGACAGTACGTACAAGTTAGATAGTAGATTGAATGTGAACAATGAATTAAACGAAAGAACTCGATGGAGCACATATAACAAAATATAATTGACACTGTGCAATAAATTGAAAAGATATTTTTCATTCATTTCAAATTCGTACTTTGAGTTTGAAGCTTCAGTTTCCTGTAGCCAAAGCATAATAAAACATGTGAAAGTGTTTCCAAATTTTTGCCATTGAGATTTTCGGCATTTTGATCTTTTGACGTTTTTGATTACATTTATTATTATTTTTATTTTCCTAATTTTTGGTTACCCAACTGAAGAAGACGCTTCCCGGCTAGTGTCAAATTGAGCCATTGCACAATAATTCTCTCTATATACTACAAAAAATTAAACCAATCGTATCAATATTTGAATTAGTATTTTATTATCTTAGTTAGTAGCACCTACTATAAATTTAAGGTGGTTAATTGCAATAATGTGAAGCTTTGTGATCGACCTGAAATTTTCAAACAATTTATTTTCGTCAAATTTTGAATTTTTGCGTTGTAGTGATAGTGGCTCTTAAAAAGGCAAAGCAAAGCCCGTATAGTGTGATTTAAACAATAATGTATTGCCTAGTGTTTGCTGCAATTTGATTTGATTGCTCCATCTGATGAAAGACAAAAGGTCCTTAAAATTTTGGTAACTCATTTTTCAGGATAGTGAAAAAATTATTGCGGAAAAAAACAGAAAATCTACGGAAAACCAGAAAACATTAACATGCAAGCCATTTTCTGTCATAAATGCAATTCAGCCTATCACCAAAACACTTGAAAACTGTAAATCTTCCATAATTGAAATTATTGGGCCACATATGTTAGAATAATGTTTTCATGGTATTTTTCCCATGTACGATAATATCAATTACCACCTAAGGATTGCGCACGCGCCTGGATCAGCTTTATCTCTAAACAAAAAAAAAAACCAAATCTGTTTTAAAATAATATAACGACATTTAGCACTTAAGCCATACGGCACCTTTATCTTAAAAAAATCATTTAAAAATGAAGGGTTGGAAAATCTGAAATCCGAGAAGGTACTATCCTTAAAATAACAAATGTATCATTACCTCTTACCGTCTATAAAAAAGGGCAAAACCAAAACCATGCTAAATACTTGAGTCTACCATTTAAGGATTCTGTTGTGATTAATGGGACATTTTAAGAGGAACCAAAAATACATTGAAGTAAATAGAAATCCACTATGAAAAATAACAACAACATGAATTTGCCTACAGCACCCCTTAACCAAGGAGCACTCCTGTACCATTTTTATCCCTTGTTAAATCCCCCAAAAAAGCCTGTGAGTGGTTCCTCTCAAATTCTATCTAAACTAAAAAAATACCATACCTCCACCCCGTCAAATTCAAGTGATTTTTGCCTCAACCAAAAAATATGCACAGCCATTGATACGATGTTGGGGGAGTCAAATGAACTTTTAAAGTAAAGAAAAAAATTTGGACGACTTTAAAAAAGGTTTTTCGAATCCACCCCGCTTAATCCTATGGGGAAAACGCTTCAACGAACTAAAAAAAAACTTTTAAGTTAAGCCGAAAAGACTATTGTCTTTGTTTTTACAATGGGGTAAAGGTAAGGCAAACAAGCCAAATACAATGTATAACTCAAAATTGTCATACTAGTGTTTTGTCTTATACACCTAAACAAACGTTTCAGACGATGTCCCTTTTTGGCAGAATTCTCGGTAAACAAAGTCGAAATAAAATTAATACACCTTATTCCACCCCAACTGTTCGACAAATTGAAGTAATTCCCTTCCTCTGCGTGTACAGCAAACAAAGCGTATGTATTTTGAGCAAATGTTATCAAAAGTCTTTCCGAGTTTTCAGCTTCGTTAGATCAAAAAATACAACAAAAACACTGGAAGATACGTGACTTACAGTCAATATGATGGAAAATTAGATTAAGATAAAAACCACAGCTAGGTTGCCATCAGTCGCAACTACTTTCAATCAAAATTAACTGGTATTTTAATTAAACGATATAATTTAAGATAATCTTAGCTATTGCCTTTTTCCTAAAACAATCGACTATTGACATCGGAATTTGATTGGCGCATCGACAAAAATTCCAATAAACCAAAACCACATTCTAATATCTGAATTATGAAATCGAGTAGATTTTCTTCCCCAAGAACCAGTTTATTATAATAGAAGAAGAACGACGGACCCAAACCCAAAGTACATAATTTCATAATTTACATAATACACCTCGGAATAGAGGGCTTTCTGACAATTTCAGATAACCTGCAACCTTGATCAAATTTCCATACTTCCAATATCGAAAACAACTTCTTTGTAATATGATATTTCTTATAGAATCATTTAGATTAAGTTTCGGATTACAGAGTGTTGCCACAAGAACGTAAAAGAAAGAAAGTAAAAAAACTTAAAAGTTATACATATGTGTGAATTTTGTATTACGATCACAGAGGGTCACCTGTGTCAAAAATTTGATTGTCAGTCAAATATTAGTACCTTGTTTGTCAAATTATTTTTTAACCACTATACAAAGTACGCAAGATACACAACTCATTTACGTTTAAGTCAGACTGCCACTTTTTGAAATGTTTGACAAATTAGCTTGAAAGTACAGTTAAATAAATGGCTTTAGTTCTTTCAATCCTCTTTGAAATATTTGTATCAATTTTAAGTATTGTGTTTAGGGTGACTGTGTCAAAAATTTGACTATCAGTCAAACGTCTAAATTTCACTATCAGTCAAACGTCAAAACATTGTCAAATTGCTCTATTTCTACTTCACAAGGTACCGTAAAACTCACTTTTGTTTTGGCAATACAGAGTACTCCAGATTAATCTTGAGGTCCGAAATAGATCCGAAATAAACCTTAAGATTACCTAATTACGCGGCTAGAGTGCTCTGTGTGCCCAAAACAAAAGTGTCATATTGTTGTGTGAGTGAGTTTTACGGTACACAGTTCTTTGTTCTTTAAATTTGAATAAGTCTCTGTGCCACTTTATAAAATATTTGACCATTTTCGTTGTAAAATTCAGTAAAAAAATTCAAAATTTGTTTTGCCAAATGGATTTAATTCTTAAAATTCTCTTTGAAATATTTGTTTCAATTTTAGGTATTGTGAAAAGATATATCTCTAAAATTTGTATCAAACCCGTTAAGGTTCGTCGAAAATTTGACTATCAGTCAAACATGAAAACATTGTAAAATTATTCTATTTGTACAACACAAGATACACAGTTCCTTTAAGTTTTAATTTAACTATTTACCACTTTATAAAATATTTAACTCAAATATCGTCAAATTTTTTCACTGTTTTCGCTGATAAATGCAATTAGATGGTGCCAATCGTCTAATTTTGTTCACCTATTTCATTTGCTTTACACATACTTAGCTCATTTTGCTTTAAAACATTTTACTTAACTGTTTGCAAGACTTTCATTTGGCAGCATGTTACACAGTTTTGTAGGAATTGTACCGTATTCTTCAAATTATTTGACATTTGTTTTTTCCAAAATTTTATTCTGTTCATATCTTTGAAAAAATGGCGTCTTTTGACTTCTTCTTTGATTACAAATGCATTAAATTGTTCTAGTAATAGAGCTAGTGGAGATGATAAGCCAACGATTTTGTATAAAGCTCTTTGAAGCCAAGAACACGGTGAAAAGTGAGACAAAACAGCTTCGTTATATCAAACTGTTGTTGTTTTAGCGTGTGAGTGAGTGAGACAAAACAGGAGCCTTATGTCAATTTGTTGTCGTTTTGCGTGGAAGTGAATGCACGACGTCCGCCTTCAACTCAATCGCTGTTTGTCATCTCCAGTATATATATCTCTATGGTTCTAGTGGATTGGAGTAAGTCTTTTCAAATTGGGGCCTTGTTCTTGGAATTGGCTTCCGAATCCCTCTAAAGGTGTCTATTGCCGATATTTTGCAAGTAGAAATAGTTGAACTCTCGTTGACAGGTTTCTACCATTAATTTTGTCTGCACGTACCGTTCAAGCATCAGTATCTCATTTCCACTCTAAAGTGGCAGCACTAAGCCAATGGATTCGTGGAAATAACGTCTAAGCCAATAAGGTTTTAATCCACAATAACTTATTAGCATCAGAGGGGGCAAAAACCCCAAAATATCGTTTCATTCCCAAATGAAACCTGTGGTCCTATTTTGTATTCTGTTCGACTAAGTTCCTTCAATCTCTGGTGCATTTCGTTGAGGATTTAGTTTTCGAGACATTCATAATACTGAAAGTGTCGAGCAGAGGACGATGAATGAATAAAGTAAACGTTTTTCGTTCTATTCTATCGT
This sequence comes from Beris chalybata, assembly GCA_949128065.1. NCBI lineage: Eukaryota > Metazoa > Arthropoda > Insecta > Diptera > Stratiomyidae > Beris > Beris chalybata. Next base: position 140,924,817 of record OX421894.1, read on the forward strand.
TGCTATAACACAAGAAAAAAAATATACACACTACGGCCAAAAAGAAAAGAAAGGAAAACACTGAAAGATTGCTTACGTGACGTTCACATCAAATTTCTCTATTAGATCTATAGATGTATGTTTGACGAGAGAATTGGAAATGGTGTACAATTTCAATACCTTGTGCGGGTTGGCGAGTGAGGGGATGTCAATTTTTTCCTATTGAACAATTTCATGTCTTTAGGTATTTACTCAGGTTCTTGTTTTTCTTCCGTACAACAACGCCATAATGCTCTATTTTGTATTTTTTGGCATATGTATTTGATGGAAAACAAAGGATACTCGATATAACCAATATTGTCCTTTCAATTGTCTTATGAGAGAACAAGAAAAAATAATAATAATAATGCTCCAACTTATTCTGGACCGTATGTGTCCCTGGCATGTATCCCTATCAATACTAATCGAAATTTTATACATACAAATTGATAAAATTTCATCAAAACTACCTTCGTTCGTGCACGGGATGGGATAAAAAGCTGAAATTGGGGTTCAGTCATTGCATAAATTACATTCCATTATTGTTTGGTCGTCAAATCATAAATGTGATACGATTTGCCCAACGAAATTCACTGAGGTAGACATTGTCATTGATAAAATTGATTTGGTTAGGTTTTTGGGTAATCGATTTTTAGGTTATAGTTCTACTCCCCGACTATCTTAGGAAATATAGTTTTTCATATTTTGACTAATTCGTTATGAAGTAATTGCTACTTCTAATAAAATTGCTTGAGGTAATATGTTCAGAATTTATAACAACCAGTAACTAGATACTAATTGATACTAGATACTAATTGCATATCCCTGAATCATGAAAAAATTGCTACTTTCGAGTCTAATCCCAGCAAAATATACAAATTCAAGCATTTCAAAATTACCGCCAGCCAATACTTAGAGTTCTGCGCAATTAAACTTATCTCTAATTGCTAATATGTACGGTACCTGTACCAGACACACTCAAAATTATATTATACTTTATAAGCAGCTAGACAACGAATAAACTTGTTACTTAACTCTGGTCATTAGTCGTTTCAAATCTCTTAATTGTAGGCAATTATAACTAATTAATTTTGATTCAATTGTTCCACGATATTTCTGCGTAAATCCGGTTTTAGAATTTACTGGTTATTTCTCGGTAAATGAATCGAATAATTGAAAGTAAAAGATATCATGCAGTATAGAAAAATTGTAATTCAGGAAAATCAACCAGTCGCCACTGCAGACAGAAGGGAGCAGATGTATGTATTTGAATTGGTTAATTTTTGTCAAATATACGAACATTTACGAATAAATACCTAAGTTGCAATGTAAGTTTATTTAACGTTTCACGAATTCATCGCATAATTCACCCTGCAGACCCTGGCCCAATTTGGGCTGTCGCGCCATTGATGATGATGAATTCATCGCAAAGACCAACAAATCATATTCTACCACCTTCCGATAATTTTACATTTACAACTAAAACCAAAATAAATATTAAATAATTTTTTCGAAACACAAGAATATATCGCGGAATATAAGTAAAAATTAAACAAAAAATAAGCTTGTTTTACAATGTTTGTCCGATCCCGTATTTGATACTAAAAGTTTGACAAATCAAAAGGTTTGACAAATCAAAAGGTATTACTATTCAGATTTGACAAATCAGAAGTTTGACAAATACCCGTTTCACACAAAATTCATATCATAATATTTCATTCGCAAGGATGATATTTAGAGGGCTTAGGGGTGGGCAGGGTATTTGCTAACCCTCCCCTCTTCATCTCAAAATTTAAAGAAATTGTAATGTAACTGAAAGCCTGCTCTGACACGTACATTAATATCTTCAACTTTAATCCATCAAAAATAAAAGCAACATTTTATTATTAAAAAGTAATAAAAAAAATTATTCGACCATAAGAACTCCAAATATAATTTTTTTTCTTGAAATGGCACACGTTCAAACTGTTGCCAAATTTCAGTAGCGTAGGCAGAAATTATTGCTGGAGGTCCAAAAAATCAACTTTACTAGAATAAAACGATGTCAACTATTTGACTAAGAAATTTTGGAAATAAATATCTACCGCCAAATTTTCAAGTAAAAAAAACCTTTTCGTCATACAAAACAAACATTTGACAATTATTATCATACAATTTGACTGCATTTAAATGTAAAACTAGTCAAAATTTTGAAAAACTGGAATGAAGTATGATACAAGCTTTAAGTGTAAACCGGAATGATGTGCTTAGCACTAGGATACCCTGTTCATAAACCGAATCCGTACTTTAAAAATTAGCTAATGAAACTTTCGCACTCGAATTGATTTAGTTTCACACGAAATGTTCTGATATTTACGAAAAACTAAAAACATAATTCGCAATAAAACAGTTTCGCTATTCACCATCAAACTTAAATAAATTTTCTTTTCCTCAAAGTTCTACGTCTGTTTCTTACAATTCCATTTAACCTAATTATGTCCATAGCTCTGAAACACTTTCACCCTTTCATTCCGTATATTTATTCCACGCAACATTACCTAATCCCATCTGCTTTTGGCCAATGCCAATTTGTTATCTAAACAAATTAAAATATTCAATGCAGAAGCCACCATTGTGCATAATTATCCAATTATAATTTAAAAAGATTAGTCTCTCCCACCAGCATTCCACTAATATTTATCCAAGCTTAAAGAACCATAGACAAGTACTCATAATTTTTGTAAGAAATGAAAGCCAAGTATGTAATTGTTATGAAAATTAAAAACAAAAAATTGTTCTAATAGACGTCTAATTTAAAATTTCGACAAGAGCATAAATTCTAATTAAACGAAAATTTATTATGTGTGTATACGCTTGAGCACTTTTGTAATCGTAGAATGGTGGAATTATTGTTGAACTTACTAATGAAAATTTCAAAACTACAATTTAACCATCGCATAAACTTAGCGAAGATCGTGGATACAAGGAACTTTAGTTTTAAATTAAGTAATTATTTAAAGAATTAAGAAATATTTTATATTGCAATTATTAAAAGACGAAGAGAATGGTTTTTTTGTGCGGGAGTTAAATCAATTCGTTAATTACTATAAGCCTGGTAAAATATGTTTCTAGGTATTTTAGAATGAATAAATTGGAATTAATCCTAATTAATTCTGACAAATATGAAGATTTTGTGTCTATTTTATACAAGCTCTTTTGGTTTTTGAACACTCTGATAATCCGCAAAGATAAAATAGATTAAAAAGTGGTCTTAAATAATGGTTTGTTGCAGTATCAGAAATAAAAGAAATTATTACTTGTCCAAAAAGCCCAAAAGTAGATATTTTAACTATTTTATAACTTCTTTGCTTTTCAATTTAAAAATATTTTAGTGTGTTACAGTAAAATTCGAAAAAACTTCAATTCTCAAATCTTCGATCACATCTTGATTGGAGAAGGAGTTTCAAAAGCATAATAAGAAAAAACAATATTTTATATTTTCAAATTACAATTTTTTCATTGCCTGTAATCCGATAACAGAAGTTAAAAAAAAATGATTTACACTTTACAATTAAAAATTTAAAATAAATAAAAACAAGTAGATACAACTTAATAGTTTTAAGCGCAAGCAAAGAGTCTTTTAATAGTTCAAATGATTCCAAGTGATGTTATAGAGCTGAACATTTGTAGAAACATTTTTATAATTTTTTCATTTATTTTTATATGAAGCCAAAATATTATTAACTACATTAAAAGCATAAAAAAGACTTGAATGCAACATCATGAAACTAAAAAAAAAAAAATTCGTGTCATTTTTGGCTTAACCTAATTTTGGGTGGAAGTTCCAAATGCGTTTAACACGTTGAATGCCATGGGGGTCACCGGTGACCGGTACAGAAATTTTGACCCTTCAAATAACATTGTCAAAATTTTTAACAAAAAGTGTGGCACGCGAAGTGTTAATGACGAGAAGTTACTATGCGACTAACTATATAAAAAAAAAATATCAAACTATTCGACAATATTTTTTGACAGCATTTGAATTTGTCAAAAAATTCGGCTCTTTTCGCTGGCATTTAATGTCAGACAAAGTAATCGTCAAATTTACCTACACCTGCAAGAATTACCAAATTATTCGACAAAGTTTTTTGATAATCAACTATTTGAACTTGTCAAAAAATTCGGCTATTTTTTGAGATGGTCTAATCGTGAAATTTAGGTTGTCAAAGTATTTTATTTGACAAAGTTTTTTGATAATATACTATTTGAACTTGTCAAAAAATTAGGCAATTTTATGAGATGGTCTAATCGTGAAATTAAGGTAGTATTTTTTTGGATACAAACGCAAGACGACAGCTTCACCGAATTGTTCGATAAAGTTTTTTGATAGAATTTGAATTTGACAAAAATTTAGCTACTTTTTTACAGGCATTAAAATCAGATGGTGTAGTTGTGAAATTTAGGTTTTCAAATTATTTAATTTGCTGTAAGGCGACTGTTTTCCTGCAAAATCTACCAAATTATTCAATAATTTTTTTTTTTGAAATTTTTTTAGTTTGTCAAAACTTTTGTCAATTTTTGCTGGCAACAAAAACAGATAGTCTAATCATAAATTTTAGGTGGTCAAATTATTTCATTGGCCTCCAAACGCAAAGCATATGTAGGTACACTTGCAAAAATTATCAAATTATTCTAAAAAAAATTTGAGTTTGTCACAAATTTTGGTTATTTTCGCTGGCAAATAAAGTCAGATGGTCTAACCGTGAAATTTAGGTTGTCAAAATATTTTATTTGACTACAAACGAGTATTCGGTAATTTTTGATAGTATTTGAATTTATCAAAAATTTGGCTTTCTTCGCTGTCATTAAAGATAGTGTAATCGTCAAATTTAGGCGGCCAAACTATTTTATTTGCTTACAAAGGCAAGGCGACTGTATACCTGCAAAGATTACAAAATTACTCGATAAATTTTTTTTTTAAATCTTTTCAGTTTGTCTAAAATTTTGACAATAAAAACAGATAGACTAATCGTGAAATTTAGGTTGTCATATTTTTTTTATTTGCCTACAAACGCAAGGTGTACTTCATTTAAAAAATTTGGCAACATACTATCCAACGTTTGACAATATTTAACAATAACAAAGGTAACACCAATATGCTAACTTCAGAAATAGATTATTAAAATGAGATTTCTTAATCAGTTTAATTTCCACCGATATTTTAATTATCTGAAAATTATCACTTTCAATGCAATGTTAGGTGCGAATAGTTAGTACCAAACCCAAATTAATTTTCATTAGAGAGCCAAATTTCAACATCAACTCAAAATTATTAAACTTACCGCAAGCCAAATCACTCAATAAGCATACGAAACTCGTACGTTATAGGTACATGATGTTACCACCTAGGTAACATCTGCAACTAAAACTTTTCCCCAAAAAGTAACTCTCAAGAAATATTTCACTACGTGGCACCAGTCCCAATTTATTATCCACTCGCACTATACACGTGTAGAATATCACGAATATAATCAACTCGGATGGTTCGGATATTAGTTTAGTTTTGTCACCAAACAGCTCTTATATTAAAATAATTTTCTACTCGAAGACACTATGCGACGATGTTTCTCATCATCGACCCGAAAAGCAAAATTTGATAAAGTTTTTAAGTTAAGAGTATGGAAAAAATAATGTGTGTAATCTTCATCAAGAAACTTTTCTAATTTGACGTTGCAATTTACTTAAACGGCAAAAGTTTTTCGAAATTTTTGCCGATTTTTTTTTTGAGAAAGAAAAACAGCAAAGAATGGTACCTGAAAGTTGTTCGCATAGCCTTGCCAGACATAGCAATTCCGAAATCGTTAAGCATGGATAAAATTTCCTCGAAGTTTATGATTTCAACCCTTTCTTTTCACGGGTTCGCCGGGACAAGGCTGTCCAGGATAATGACTCTCACTTTTCTTTTACGCAAGAAATGGGATAAATTGCGGCGTATACAATATTTTATGATACTGGTCAGACCTTGGGTTGAATGTTACAAAACATAATTGTAAGTATCTGTACGTCTATCTATGCGGCAATTATGCGAACAATAGTTCCGAAAATACTTTTCGTAACCCTTTACTGTCGTCTTGTTCCTGACACAGAAGATTACGCTGAAAGCGTTTCAAGAAAAACCCTCAGAAAAGGACAAGCTAATCGGTTAGCCTTGACGGTCTCGAAGGACTCACAACATTGATTTTATAGAATCAGCATCTTTCAAGACATTGCCCACGACTAATTTATACGAAAGGCTAAAAATATCATAGAGGCCAAAAGCGAACAGTAGTAACGCGATTGCATGACAAACTCAAATATCATCAGGTGAGGCATATCAATTAGGATTTTTCCTAGCAACTATATACTCTTTACGCCATATGAATATTCATGTGTGGTCTCAGTGAACCGTGTAGGAAATATTTTCTGAATTTATCTTAACCCGTCACAGAATTGTCCATAAGCGATGTTATTGTACAATTCATGGCCTTGTTTTTCTCCTTCTAATAATGTCGTATAGTTGTTGGCTGCTAGACAAACATGTCGGCCGTATAAGTTACACATATGATTGTATCTTTTTTTCCGTATTTCATATAGGAAAATATATCTGTGGCAAAAGAAGTCATATATTCACTTGGCGGAGGCGATAATGAGGTCGTCTGGTCGAGTGAGGAATTCTTGTCGCGTTTTTCCCTAACGACAAGAGCGGTTTCATTTCATACTTGCACCTTTTTCGTATTGTAGAAATCGACCATTAAAACGTACCGAATGTATTAGTCGGTCGTATGGAATATCAGCGCCATATTAAAGATAGATAGATAATATTTTAATTTTAATTAACCTCGGATATGTGCAGAATTTAAGCGAATAGACGATAAATATTTCGTCGTTATAGCCATGAACTTGTTATAAAATTTGTTGAATACAAATGGTTCCGCTTGAAATCGCAAAATAATTATAATAAATTCATGAAAAGATAATTCTCTCTTTATTAAGATAAATGAAACACGCGCACCAATGGAACTTATTTTAAAATATTGCGATCAAGAAAAAAGTCGACATTTATTGTATTCTTGTTTGGTACTTTATAAGTTTTGAATAAAAGTTGCAATCCAATCGAAACCGGTAACAGAAACGACTATAAATAATAAAATTCATATAAATAATAAGATTCATTTAAAACTTAAATTGTGTATTGTCAAGAGATCTGAATAAATTCGGTGACATTAATATGAACGTCTGTACTCCTGCGGAAATTTAGTGGTGTCAGGGAGCAATTTTAAGTAGGTTTTATGAGGTAGTCGCCAAGACTAAAAATTCACCTGGACAGGCTGCACCTTAGAGACATTTTCACGCTCTGATATGGTAGTCATTAGCTTCAGTAAAAGGTAAAATTATCAACCGGGTATCGTTTTAATCTTTCATGTAGGTTTGGCAAAACGAGGTGTATAGGGCGTATTTGCTTTGAATCTTGTGGTGCGTTATTTTGTGTTTTGTTGTCTTTTAAGTATTAAAAAAAATTTCAAAAAAATTCAAATCATTTTTTTTAATAGTAAGACGCCTTTTAATTAATTTGTTATTATTATTTTTTAACAATAAAGTATTGTAATCGATCTCAAATTTAAAAACAATGCAATGAACTGAAATTGAAACAATATGAAAACCACACTGTTTTACCAAAATTTATTTTTCAATCCAATTTTTACTTTACATAAATTTCCAGTATATTTAATTGTTTAAAGTAAAACTACACATTTCCATCACTTTTACAAGACATAAAGAGTTTCGGTAAATTATTTATGTACTTTTCAACTAAACCGTACAATTTACATGAAAAGGCTTACAAAATTACACAATGTTTCGTGTAAAATTAATTATATGAATTGAAAATCACTTTTATTTTGTGTAATTCTATTTATTAATTTGAATTTTACGACGAAAAACATAATAATATATGAAACCACGAAGCTGGAGAGTTCGTTAGATTTTATTTTCTACTGAAACGAAAATGAAAAGCCCAGTAGCTACGCGCCCTAAATGTACGCAGCAAATCTAAAATCGCGGGTTCAATTCCTACCCACAGCCAGGTGATTTATTAAGAGTAATTAGGAAATAATATTAGAAGTAGAAAATGGTGTACCTTAAAGAGTCCTTTTTTAGAGTGTAAATTCATTAGAAAAATGCAGTAAATTTACTGCTTCCGAAGCTGAAATTTTCTGATTGCAAATTGAAATTTACTGACCGAAACTTGAAAATTACATCCGATTGACTATTACATCCCAATGTAAATTTACTTGAAACGGTATGGTATATTTGCCTACTCTCCAAAAGTTCTAAAATTCTAAATTCTAAAAGTCTAAAATTGTAGATAATTCAATTATTTATGGTATAATAAACATATACCTACTCTGGGAAAAAATTCTCCCATAAAAAGTTTGAAAGTGCACAGCGCGCAAGGTTATAGATGATCCTAAAAGCATTTTATAGAAAACTTTCGCGTAACCGGCTACAGACCCAATTTTTATAATCAATTAAATTTTCATTCCCAGATATAATTTTATTGAAATATATTTTGTTAATTCGCTAGTTTATTTAATTTAAATTTTATTTTAGCAGAAACCGATGAGGATCCCAGAATTGTAACATTGTGAAGTCCAATCGGTTGTAAGAGATTTTGATCAAACTGCTTCCACCACAGTTTTTGACAGTACTTCAGTCTATATTTCAGATGACAAAGATCCGGAGACGCTGATAACTAGAGTTTGACAACAGCTTGCAAAAAGCACAATATATGGTATGTAATAGCACTATTCAGTCTCGATACAACGGAACGTTTTCTTCTCGAGTGTCCAGCTTACTATTTTGCGAGAATGCCCGTATACGGCGTTGATGTTATGAGGATGGAAGAACTCAGTTCTCGCTTCCTACTTGAGCTCTTGAATTCGTCTGGAGGACGAACAAGTTCGGGTAGAGACTGGGGGATTCGAGTACAATGGACCATGTTGGTCTGAATGCTCAAGATGCGCTGCTTTTCTGCGTGTCTTCCCCACACCAAACAACAACAACTATGTATGTATGCAGTCTTTAGAGATATGATTCGAAGCCTTGCTAAATTAAAATTTGTGTATCGGTAGTCTAGAACGCTATATGTCACCAGACTGAAATGTATTTAGTTGCTTGAACAAATAAAGTTGTTAGGTCACTATTGGAAACGTTGATTCATTTTAACAATTTGCCAACCCAGTGAAACTTTTAATGTAATAGGGCCCATACACAGGCGAGCATGTTGGCGCAAACATGGGTTTGCGCAAGCCAATTCGCTCGTGTATGGCATTGTTGGCCGTTTGCACAAACATGCTCGCCCAAAAATCAAAATATTTTGAGTTTTCAGCGCCAACATGTTGGTGTTGGCGTATGTTTTCACGTGTATGGTGATGTTTGCGCAAACTTCAGTGTTCAGTTGTTCAACTGCAGTCGTTGGAAGAAGTCAATAATGTCACGATTTATAAAATCGGAGTTTTGGGTAGAGTTCCTCGAACTCTATGAGAGTAAGCCTGAAACATGGCGAGTAAAATTAGAGATAGGCAAGAAACCTGCAATTGCAAAAAAGGCATATCATGTGTGCAAGTGGAAATAAAACCAGACAAGCACAAGTTGTTGCCATGGCGGAATCCAATAAGCAACTGAGGCTCGCCAACATGCTCGCCGGTGTATGCGCTAAGACTAAAGTTTGCGCAAGCCTATGTTTGCGCCAACATGCTCGCCTGTGTATGGGCCACTTAATACTGTCCATAAGTCTGAATAGTTCAGATTATTAAGCTCATATGAGCTATAGTCAAAGTCTTTATCATTTAGCCTTGAAAATCGAGTCATGAAATCTAAGATGTCCATTGTCCAGCAAAAAAATGTCAATACCAATTTCAAGAACTGGATGACTAACTTCAGTAAAGTTAGATCTTTGATGTATCCGGGAAATTTAGAACTTATACTCGTAATACTACAACTTTCAAGAAATATTTGGAAAGGGTTATTGGAAGAAAATGGAAAGTTTCTGCTTTGGGTAGTTTCTTTAAATCGTTATACTTTCAACATTATTACAAAAGCACCAAGTATATAATAAATGGCAGAGACGAAAAAAAATTAATTCAATTGTTTTTTATTTTAGTTTATGGCAAAATTTTTATAAAATATCGATAGAATACTCGTAGCAATGGAAATATAGGAATATGGAAATATACAAGAGCATATTACTGTAAGATAATTATGAATATATGTTTATAAATGACAAAAATATACTGCTATAAGAAAAGCACTATAAAAAATCAAGAAGTACTCTAGATACTCGTAATAACCCGATTTGACTCCGTACTCACACGAATTAATTAAAAAAAAATGTTTGAATGAGCGACTTCCTCGACTCTCTCGGTTAGCTCCTATATTAAAGTTGCATTATTAGTACGGAAATAAAATGATGTTGTCATACAAAGCTTCTTAAAAAGTCGGTGCCCAATATCACAATACCAGCTAGCTACCTTAAATTTTGTGTTCTATTTTTTGGAGAAAAATATTATTCGCCAATACAACTCCACTGCGTCTTATAGCCTCCATATAAAAGTCTTTAAAATATATGGTCAAGTCTATTGTATAATAAGTTTGGAATATTGACGAGAGCGTAAGGTCGAATCCGACCATTATTTTAAACATTGGGGCGGTTGGCAACCTTTATTCGCGGCGAGAACAACAATTTTCCATAAAATTCAGATAGGGATGACCGATATATGCAACATATTGTTACATGATTTGCTAGCAACTTGCGCATCTCAATCCAAATAAGGATGCCATGCCTAAAAATATCCAACAGGGAAACTTCTGTATGGCTCACGCATACTCTTCGTCTCGACTCTTCTCGCGTACATACTTGTAGCACTCTTGTAGTACTCTCGACTCAACACATGCAGTATTTAAGCACAACAGAGGGAAGCAAAGCCGTCTGAAAAATTAGCAGCTGAAGGACGAGGTCTTTGGGGCGCGAAGATTGGAGGTGACGACTTCAGAAAGCTAGAGCACGATTTGGGCTGTCGCACCATTGGTATGGTAATGAGTTTGCAACAAAACACAGTTTCTACACAGCGAGGAGTCGATTAGTTTCTACACGACAGTATTTGTAAAGCGGTTTGGAGTGGTACTAGCAATCAGTGATTAGGTTGTATATAAAATCGGGCATCATTGCCAGTAGTGCGAATATTGAAACGAACAATTAATCAACATTATTTCTATTGATTACAAATTATTTTTTTTTTACTTGAAATACCGACGAACCCCTTAGCTCGCAGCAATATCATAACTACACACGTTCGATAATCTCTTTTTGCAATAAAAATTACCAATCGGGTCTTTACAAATTTTATCGGTTATAAGCGCCACTGGCAACGTTTCAAGTTATCGTGGAGTCAGCCGATCAGAAGATTTCAAAAAGTGTATATGGTGTCTACCTGACTGAGCTCAGTTATTTTCTACAGTAAAGAACTTGATCTATGAAAGAAACGCAGATATACATATATGCATAAATTAAAATTTCAATCGCATAGCTGATCACGTTTCTGACATATCGTTCATACTTACATCCCATTTATTAACCACATCTGTATGGTGTATATACGAACTAGAAAGAATGACTGGATTTGATCAGACTTGTAACGATTAATCTAAACATTTAGTTCTGATTAGAATTACAGGACGTGCGAAATCTCATCGAAATAGTTGGTAAAAACAGTAGCTTCACTACATAGAAATGCATTGCGATATCTTTCGACAATTTCGTCCCTTCCGACATCCAATTTGCATACAAATCCGAAACATTTGTGGCCCCATTTCACACGAAAACTGCCATAATGTAGGTACACCAGACTATCTAACGTTACAGAGTGCATAGAAGGAGCTGCAGAGTATTACGACTATCTACTCGCACTATCTATTCTCATCTATACTATGTGTATGCAAGGGTGAGTTTTAACCGAAAATTGTTATCCTTCCGAACTGAAACATTCATGTAAATGTAGACGTCTCGATGCATAACTTGAACATCATTTCAAAAAGAAATATTCGCCCGGGCTAACAAGTTTCCATACTAACAGAAAGGATATTCGACTAGCTCGTGTCCTTTATTCTCGTATCCTTGGAATTTCGTAGTCCTTGTGCTATACGCCAGATGATAAGTCTCAGTGGAAATATTTACTCGAATGAAATTTTCCGTTTTGAAGTAATACCCGGCTACGACGATACCGGGGGTAAAATGGGATTGTTTAGGGGTAGATTTACGAATGCATGAAACGAACAAGAGACCGAACAAAAAATAATAAACAACAACAAGAACTACAGTAAAAGTGTAGTTAGAGATGAAAGAAGCTTTGTTGAAAGGAAACTTCTACACCAAAAATGTCGGAGGAATATTTCCCAGTTGGGTAATTTCGCTGTTATCAAAAGTATTTCGGTGAAAAACTATTTGAAGTAGAGGAAACCAAGTCGAAAAGATGGGTACCCGCTAAATTATTCATACAGGTATCTTGTAGCTAGTTTCAAATTCAAAATGCAATTTTCCTTCCTCGTTTAGTTGCAATTGAATTTCGTTGCGCTCAAATCTTAAATTGTACAGAAACTCGATTTCTTGGGTAATGAATGTCAGCACTATCCAGATAAATAAACTCGCCAGTTTTAAAAACATTTAATTTTCAATCCAATTTTTACTTGAAATTTCAAGTAGGTATCTATTTATTTTCTTCAAGTAAAAGTACACATTTTTCTTTACATCACATCACTTTTACACAAAATTACTGACCTATTAGTAAATTATGCATGTACTTTGTACATGTACAACTGAACCGTAAAATTTATAATACATGAAAAGGGATACAAAATTACACACCATTTCGTTTAAAATTGACTATATTTGTATATGAATTGAAAACTACATTGTTTTTCGTTTAATTCTACTTATCTATTTGAATTTTACGAAGTTTAAGTTGAAGAAGATTTTGTTTTCTACTGAAATGAAAATGAAACACCTTCGGTGGCGCCAACCCTACTCAGCAATTTGATCGCTTGTTCGATTCCTACCAGGAGCCAAGGGGTTTATTAAGAGTAACTAAGTAAGAAATAATATTAGAAGAAGAAATAAGATACACTTTAAAGAGTACTTTTTTTAAGTGTAAATTCAAGAGAATATCCAGTGAATTTAATGCTTTCGAAGTTGAAATTTACTGACCGAGAATTGAAAATTACATTAAAATTTACTATTACATTCTAATGTAAATTTACTTGAAAAGGTGTGGCATAAACAACTCTTTAAATCTAAGAAGTAGCCAAAGCTGTTTATTTCGGTTAAGTAAATGAATCTGCTTAAAAAAAAGTGAACAATATTTCTGAAATACTTATTAACAGACACACGGTTTAGGTAGATATGCTCAAGAACTTTTAACTCATCATTGCCATGATTTTTTTAACGACAAGAAAACCAACCAACCAACACCTACACAAAATCGGCATTGACATTTCATCACCTTCTTCGCAACTACACTTAATCTAACCATAACTCACACTACTATACTCCCACTAAATAACACCAAAGCTTAGCTACATTTATTTCCAGTTTCAAAAGAAATATTTTAACTCTCTTAAACCCCTCTCATAAATTTTGCCTACTCTCCATGGAATCGAAATTTTCCAAATTTTTTTTATAACTAAAAACAAATCTACTTATTTATTACTGTGTCGTAACGAAATACAAAATTCCGATCATAATTTCTCGACTTTAGTACGAACTGACGATAATATTAAGAGTTAACAAATTACAAGAAAAAAAACCCAGTTTCCAAAACACTGCAACGTTCAAAGAAATACAAACAAAAATTAAAAAAATCCATAAGCCAAAAAAAAATTTGTCTTCTTTAAAATTCTTAGGAGAAGTCATTTTAAAAATCACTGATATATTTAAAGATTAAACAAAATAGAAAACTTCATGCGATGCAGAAATATTGATTTAAGAGAATATTATCGTTTATTTTCATAGCAGAAATAAGAACCAATAATACAAATCTTTAGATTAATTGAAGAGCAAGTTTTTTCAGTTAGCATTTCTTCAGCGGATACAGACAACTTTGAACTCTTCTGATTAGTTGAATCAATAAAATATAGTTCCTCGAGCGAAACAGTTTCACTTAGTCCGAAATCGATCTGTGAAACTTTACCATTGATTAATTCCAACTAAAATCTTATAATTTATTGTTGCAAATTAGAGCTGCAATTTTAATTGTTTTCGACAAGTCAGACAACATAAATAAGATTTAAGAAAAAATATCGGCCATGAGTACAAATAACCTCGTGGTTAAAAGCTCAAGAAATAACGAAGTTCTTCAGAAAGTAAATTGATAATGGCTTTTGCTACTGAAAACAGGATTTTCCATACAGAAGTGGGCTCAACATATTCAATAAATATTCAAATAGTATCAAATTGAGCGTTTTTTAAATAATAACATGTTGAAATTATTGACAATTAAGAAGAACTGGCTGTATGTTAAATAAAATGAGGGGTTTTATTAAATCGAATCATCGATAAAATATTGTAGGACTTGATTTTTTCTCGATAATTATCTGGTTATGACTTGGTAAATATTATTTGTGCTGTTTAGTTGATTTTAATTAGAAACAATTGCAATAAGAACATACTCTGAATCGCTACTATTTGATTTTGATCATTTTTAAATCTGATAATAGCAAGTCCAGCCGATACCAATGTTGTACAATGTTAGTTTTCGCATGTATTTGGAGTATTATGAATATGTGACGCGTTTCTGGTGAATAGATATTTAAATATAATTTAGTTCATGAATTTTTGCATTAATCCATGATTGGAGAACAAGTTTTATCTTGGAAAACCATAACTCAGTCGAGCTAGAAATGTTATTCGGAAAACTTGTTTTACAATTTCAAAAATCGGCTGTGAAATTATTTACCGAACTAAACATTGGGGTATTGTAAATTATGTATCGTAAATTTAACATATTTCAATAGGAAAATAGGTTTTAATTTTTTATTAGAACGGCTTATTTATTAGTTAGGAAGTGACTGTAGAATAGTTTATGTTCCTATGATAACTAAAACTTTCTGTTGTATACTTTATCAAAACATTTAATTTTGACTTGTTGTATCGACATTTAAGTGATATGAGATCATTTTACGAATTACATATATCTAGACACGTCTAGTACTGTAAGATAAATTTTATTTTATTTTACTGAATTTGACTTATAGTTTTGTGTATTAGAGTGTGTCCCAAAAAACTCTACAGCAAAACATGATTTTTATATTTTTCTGCTAACGTAAAAATATTCAATATAATATTCAAAAACAGTTTGAAGAATACTTCTTTAAGTAATTGTGGCTGACTGTAACATAAACGAAGATTATTTTTTCGACTGATAATAGCGTATATGATAAGGCTGTCGATATCTTACGCACCGCACAATTGACGGTTGAAACTAAAAAATAAGTATTGTAATTACAAACGTAGTATGCGAGTCTAGCATAAAACGGATGTAAGATTTTTGTGGAGCACGGCAGTGATTATAGGTGACAAGGTATCTTATAAAATAACGTCCTATATCTTAAAAATAAATTTATGTGAGGCCTTACAAATCAAACAACCACTCTGCCAGTAATGCGAGTTTTGGTGGTTGGATATGAAGGAGGAAACCATTGAATGGCACACTTCAGTTACACAGTACTGAATATCATATGGTCAGAATGGTTAATGACAGAAAGTTGAAACCCTGTAATTATATAGGTCTATTACATTGTAGTGATAGCTTTTGAGAATTTGCTCCTAAAAAGTAGTAGGAAACTTATGTTGGGGATGTTTTCGTATGGTTTTAGTAGAATTTTCAATAAAAGACAGAGATTTAGTTTATAAACGAGAAAAAGAAAACCTTCTGAATATTCTATCTCAAGAATCGCTAATTAAAAATTATAAGGACCTTTAAGCACATCTGCAAATTTTTTTTTAATGAGAACTGTTTATGCTAGAAAGTCGAAAGTTGTTGTAGGTATATACGGAATTGAATTGGCTAAATACTTTGGTATGTATTATCGAAAATTTTATTTGCAGTGGTAGGTGTGTGGAAGGCTAGGACGAGTATTTTAAAATATGAAAATATGTCACATTATCTACTTATATACACTTTAAACAGAATGTAAAAATACTCTATAGTAAAAATAAGTGCAGAGATACAGTCCGTATGTGATTGTACGCCTTATTGACGTACAACCGATTCCAACGCACAAAGAGGTAATATTACACAATAACTTGGACAATTACATCTATCGTATTTTACATGTTTTAAAACCTAATATATAATATTATATAATATATGGGCTTCTACGTCTCGATTGCGACTACCTAAGGCAGTAGATCGACATAATAAAATAAAATAAATAAATGCTTTAAAATCCAAGAAAGTCGTTCTTTTTCATAATAATATTAACCCTAAGATGTTTTTCTATCATTAATATTCAATTTAATTTAATACACTACATGTATTGTGAAATAACTCTTTAATTTATGATTTTACACTATATATTTTAATTAAATGGAGAAATTAACCTTATAATAAAATGGAAATTTTACTAAAAAATTGTGTAATAATTTTATTCTCTATGTAATAATTATGCCGCCGATGATTATTGATTACGCCGCTATTGCGCTATGAATTCATCAGTTATGTGTATTGATTACACATTATGTTGTGTAATTATTACAACTTATTTGTGTAATTTTCCCTCTAATTACACAAGCATGTAATTTTACTACAGAATCTGATTTGTTTTTTTTTTCAGAAATACCAATTTATCAATATATCAGTGTAAAAATTTGAGCTCGCTTTGTATAATTGTTAGTTTTCGAAAATAGTATAAAAGTATGAGGAAATATCTACAAACAAAATAATGGGGTTCCAAAGCTTGCATTTTTTGCAACAATATGAAAATTTTTTAAAAACCATGTTACACTAAAGGTGATATTTTAGTGAAAGATCAACCGTATTCAAAATAAATTTCAAATTGTTTTCAGTACAAATTTCGACAAAACCTAGTCACTAAAAAATATCAAAGTCTCTGAAAAATATGAGAAATGAAGAACTTCATCAGTTTTACCTAAATTTCGACAATTCATCTTTGAAATCTTGAAAAAAAATTTTTTTTAAGATAATTTAAAAAAAAAAGAAAAATTTTAGTTTAGTAGAGACTATAGCTATAACTCCCAACATTACTACCTAATTAGAAAAATTTTCAATAAACTTCCCAGAAACGTATCACCTTAGTGCTTAACTTCTTGTAGTAAGATATGATTTTACTATAAGTTAAATTCTAAATCAATATTCCTATTGTTAACAAAAACATAACTGACAATGATCTTACGTTTATAATCATGCAAAAGATCCACTAAACAGACGACCAAAATTGATTGAATAAAGTCTCTAAGCAAATAGATAGGCGCTTCCAACTTCTTTAAAAACAATCCGATTAAAATACGAATTCAAGACATGAAAAAATTAATTAAAAACTAGGCAAAATATGCGATCGGTTTTTTCTTTGCCTGGGCGGTAATTTTTCTTATGTCGGTAAATTTCAGCTTAAAGCAAAGTCTAAAATTCTACGGCTAATTATGATAAGAAGATCGAGACTGTTAGGATTACAGGTTCCGGCAAACTAAGGATATGTAAATGAGTAATAACTGCTTAATAATTTATAGGAGTACATGCTTTCTTAGAAGCATCCCGCATCGAGCGACCTTACAACATACTCTCTCTGTTTCCAAATTACAAAGCGTGTTACTCAGTGTGATATGACCACTTAGCCGATAGCCGACGGCATATTCAAATATACTATGCTAATGGCATTTCTACACATAATAAAGTGAAACCAGTTCCTTTCATATCCAAGCCTAATAAGCCCCATTAAATCAAGCTGTTCTATAGCCTCCAAACACCAGGGTACTTACTTATGCGATCAATGGTGCGGCTTTTATCGAATCGAAATGAGTGAAACAGCTAGCAACTTGAAAACCATTCTACCGAAATCTCAATATAATTTGGAAAATTCCTATCTGCACTCTTAACTAGGTTCAAACGCTCCCGGATCGCTTACTATAACACAAATTTAAACAACAAAAATTAACAAAATTCAAAAATAAACTGTTTCATCTTTGAGAAAACTAAAATTAGCTGCAACCAGAAAAACACATGCCCCTTGTTAAGGTTTGATTTATTATGAACCAATTCAACCAACAAAAAAAAACACACCAGAAAAACTTGAAAATTTTCTTAAAAAATAAAAACGGCAAAAGGAACAAGATGGTCTGCTAAAAACCGCAAAAAAAATTAATAATTACAAAAATTTTTTCGATCAGAAAAAATAACCAAATTAAAATGAGAATGTTAAAATTGAGCAGACAGGATTTTTTCGATAGTCTGAAAGGCCAACAAGAAGCAGACCATTTCCGCTGATAATGCGACTGATAAAATATCTGGGGAAAAGTTGAGACGTTTTTCGATTCAACACTTAGGCCGCGAGCAAATGGTAATGGCGCCCCCGATTTTAAATATTTTGACCCGACCGAGGAGGAACCATCAGCAATTCGGTTGTGGTAGTAAGAATACCATTAAATCTTGGCTTTGCGGCAAAGCCCCGCCTTAGATGCGCCGAAAAATCATTCGAGTGTAGTGGTGCACTCACACTGTTTAAAGGGACCTGTTTCGGTGATAGATGCTGCCATCTCGCGGAATTCGAAGTAAACTATTCAATGGCTTTTGTATATTTCTCACACATTCTTATAAGATACAAAAAAATCGCCTTCTTTCGTACAATTAGAGTTTTGTGCACTTTTTGACCGATTATGACCACTTTTTGGCCAGTTTTGACAAACAATTTCAAATTTCCTTCAAAAAAATTTGACACCAACTGTCGTCCAGGATACCGACAAATTCAAAATCTTGCACAGTTGCAATCAGTCCCAATCTCGTTCCAGGACACTTAACCGCATTCCATTTCGAATGGGCTAGATGAATAGGCACACTTCTATCTGCGCAAAACGAAGGACAGCCGCACATCATCGCCCAATAACCGGACGGATATCTCAAGGACACAAGGAGGGAAAAATCGGGAAAAAATCGAATTTCCCGATAGATAGAAAAACTGCAAACTCCCCAAAATCATCATCGGCTACCAATTCCAGCGAAACTTTTGCATCTTTATTTTATTCGTCCTTTCTGTAGTCATGTGCGACTAAACTCACACACACGTCCTGTACGAAATGCTTCCAACTTTTCCATAGTTGGTACATTGGCCGTATCTTTGGCTCATCGGTTTTCCCAGCAAAAATAAAACCCCCGAGAAATAGAAACAACCAAGCTTAAGTTTTGCTTGCTCCAGCAACGCAAAATTTCCAATTACCAACAAATAGCAAAAGTCTGCCCGTTCCATCAGCTTCGGCTTCTCATTACGTTAAAAAGGATATGATCCGTCCATTTTCTGATAAAGTGCCACTGGAGAAAAGGAAAAATGTTTGCCATGACTCTTCGACTTGGGGACGTCCTTCTTATCCTCACCGGAACATTAGTCCGGGACTTTCAATTTGTTTTTACTTAAAACTTGCAATTTTGTTGATTATAAGGTCGGTAGGTTGTCGGATATATACGGGATAAAACCTTTGATCTTTAGATTGGTCTTAAGATTGATTGGATGGGTCGGTGTGCTCTCTATCGTCTCGACTAATGTCCCTCACACTTTAATAGCTCACTTTTTTCCCTTGCGGAATGATCGATATTTTGGGGGCGGTGACGTGATTAGAAAACCTGCCAAACAACCAGATTTGACGGTACAAGAAGGTCTTTGGTCGGTGCTTACGATACTTTGTTAGATAGTTCACCCAGCTATCGGATCTACAACAGAATTTGATGCTAATTTTAAGCTAAAAAAAAATCGATTTGGGTGATGATAGCAAAATGGAAGGGAAGCCGCCAAAAGAGAATATCGGCGCACGTGTTTTTCAAATGAATTTCGAGTTAATTACGTAAAAGGAGGATGGATAGTTCCACTTTTGTTTCGGTGTGGTTCTTGTGTATAAAATGGAAATTCCTCCTGTTCATTGCTGAGAAAATGGCTCCGAAAAGTTGGAAATATTTGCCCGGGGAATTAATGAAAGACTTAAATGAGCCGAAAAGACTACACTGTTGAATGGAGTCAAGGGTTTGATTAGATTGGATTTTGTTAAGAACTTTGTTTAAATTTGAATAACTCTATAGAGCTCTATTCTATAGAATCTACCCCAATTTTATAGATAGGTAGCAACTGTAAGAATTTGGAGTTGTTTATTCTGTTGCTAGATAAATTATGCGAATTATTCAATCATTGATTTTATCTACTATCAAAAGGTTGTTAAGCTTGTTTTACACTGTATGCCATTCTGTCAAAAATTGTCCAACAAAAAATTTTACGAAAAGTTATGTCAAATTTGACGAAAAGTTATGTCAAATTTTTTCCGTCAAAGTGTAGTGCAAATATTAAGAATGTTGCAAACAAAAATTTGCCAATTTTACAAACTGACTGAATTTCCCAGGAAAAATAGTCAAATATGTATTTGACAGAGTGGCATACAATGTAATGCAAGCTTTTGACTACTTACTGTATGCCACTTCGTCAAATATTTGATTTTTTCGATGACAAATACAGTCAAACAGTGCAATCGTCAAATTTAAAAGATTTAACTACTGTAAGCCACTTTGTCAAATATATGATTTTGCCTATGACAAATACAGTCAAATAGTGTAATCGTCAAATTTGACATACTTTGGCTAGGTCAGTATTAAATCAAAAATTTATCGAATATAGAATATCATTTAGTGTAATCGGACAACATCATATGTGGGATTTGATTTTAAAAATAATTTGAGCGTATGACATTTCTAGAAAAACTAATTTTACATTTGGCTCGAATTTAATATGCGTGACATAAATATAGTCTAGATTTATACGAATTCTGATTTCCGCACTGTTGTCGACAACGAGGTGCAATTCATACATGAAAATACAAAGCAGGAGTCACCAAAAACTAAAATGGTGACGATGGTCAAATAACTTTATAAAAAGACGTTAAATCTAGATCTACAACTTTTGACTGGTTGTCAAAAATATCAAATCACAAAGCCAAGTTCTAGCAAAAGGTGACAAACATTTTGGTAATTCGGATGATTGTGTCGAAGTGGCATGTAACCTGGCTAAATACCAAAGATGCGCTGTGGACAGTGAACCAGTCAAAATTAAATAAAATTTGAATTGTGTAATACAACAGAATATCAGAGCTCAATATTCGCTCAAAATACTGCTTACATTGGTTTATTTGAATTTGAATTTAATTAACTAATTTGGGCCCTCCTTTACATTTGGAACAACTTTGATGGATTGATTGAAAATGAATGCAAATGCAAGATGTGTCATATGCCGACTTAAACAACCATACCTATGAACTGTGAGTTTCCATATTTGTCTCTGTTGTCAGCCTATGACAACCAGCAACACCGGAAATCTAACTATGACACAGACTCTGTGTCAAATATTTTAAATATTGATTTTATAAATAGTGAAACAACAATTGAACTAGATAGGGTTAGAGATAGGGAAAAGATTGGGTTAAAAATGAACAATAAAAACATTCACCAAACCATAAGATAATAATAAATAAAAATAAAATAATAATAAATACAAGCAAAACAACAATAAAAAAAAATCTAATAAATAAAAATAAATCAATAATAAATAATAGTAAAATAATTATAAATAATAATAAGTTATAGTAAATAAAAATAAAATAATAATAAATAAAAATTAAATAATAATAAAAATAAAATTTTATATTTACTGATGCTACTAACCATATGTGATGAATCTGCAAGTGAATCTGGTACGGTGCATATTTTGATATAGCAGCGCTGAAAAAATAATAAATAACATTTTCATATAATTATTTTATTGCAAATTGATAAGCAATTTAACGAGGCAATTAATTTTTTTTATTATCGAATAATTAATAACATTTAATGTTTAATAATAATCATTGGGGCAACAGCCCAACTTGGGCCTAGGCTTTGAAGTAATGCTAGAGTTGCTTCACTACGAGAGCTACGGAACACTAGGAGGTGAAGTGGTCAGCCACATGCTAGTCCGTGATTATTAACCCGATCTTAACTCAGGTACTCATTTACAGCTGAGTGAACTGATAGTCCGCACACAATCCCATTCTCGAAAATTACTTGTCGCCAAGCAGATTCGAACCTGGTACCAGGTGCACCGAAGGTAAGTGCTCTAGCCACTATAAGCCACCCAGACTACTATTTAATGTTTAGGTACGAGTATTAATCTATACAAAATTACGATAATATCGACGTTAGATATAATTGATTTTTTAATTTTAAACGCTTCGTGATTTTTCCGCTCTTAGTGACTTTTACTAATAAGCAATTTTTAAAAATGGGAAATAATTTTTTGTTTTGAAAAAGGGGGTTTTAATGGCTGTATATAACTAAACTGCTGTAGTTTTCCGAAACAACGAAGCTCTAAATATTGAATCTTAATATTTTCGGTTTCCGGTAATTTTATCGTTTTGGTTTTCATACTTGTCATTTCACAATAACTTCAAGCTACGATTATACACATAACTCATATTGATCCAAAACGAATAAATTGTGAATATTAAATGCTAGATACCTTACTAGCAACTTTATGTTTCTGGACATAAAACCATAAACTTATTAAATTGAGTTTTGGATGCATCCTTCGATTAAAGGTCATCTAAAATTGTCTATCCAAATAGATAAGATAGTTTAAACATAATCCTTGCCTCTGAGAGCGATGCTAAGATACCTTAACTCTACCAAAATATTAAGTTGGACGGTCGAGTGTCCCATGTGTGGTTCCTAGCCGAAAATAATAAAACCAAATTTGTTTTGTGAACAATATGCATATCGGATATCTTATAGAATTGAACTTTTATAGTTGACCAATTTTTATATGAAATCTATAATGGTGTTTTCTTAGAGAACTGCCAATCTTATCTAGTTTGTTAAGGGTTAGTTGTTCTTTCCGGTGTCAGTGGAGTGAAACTCCAATACGAAATCCCCGACTTATCTAATTGATTTGATAAAGTTTTTGGGAAACGATCTCCAATACGATGGATTTTATCCATTCATAATATTTTGCATTTGATTTCGATGTTTACAAAATATTCTCAGACACAAGAGGTACTTTAATTTTGAAAGGTAATAACTTTAATTTTTATTTAGCAAGAATAGAAATTTTACAATTTAATGTCATTAGAATAATGAAAGTAGGTATTAAAAAAGTTTCGAAAAAAATTCAAATTTTAGCAAACAGTCAGGACGGAAAATTATTTTTTTAACAGAAGTTCAGAACACGTTTAAAAGTACGAATTTAAATCGTCTTCTGGTTATTTTGTAGGTTGTCAGCCGCATAGTAACTTGCACCGCATCTTAGTGTTAAACGCGTTCCGGACTGCACTCCAAAGAACAGTAGGGTATCGTTCAGGCTATTGGTAGATTTATTATTAACCTACCTTTAATTTCAATAAAATATAGGTGGTACCTTAAGAGTGAAATATAAAAAAAATTAACACAATTTTGGACGAGTGTGTGGAATGCTGGTCAATATAAAATACATTTCTATATCTGAGACATATATATTTGAGTCTTGGAACGTGGAAATAAAATAAGACTAAAAAAAATTCACAATAACTTTATTATTAAAATATAATAAAGTAAAATTTAGAAACGATAGTGTTACAGATAGTGTAATATTCAACTTCTATCAGTCAGATAGTGAATTATTCAAATTTTTGTTTGCCGCATGATTTGCTTTCCTTCGTACAAGATCTATTTTGATAAGAAAAAATTGACTGAACTTTTCTAAATTTTCTACAGTGTGATACCAAGATACAACATCAAAATAAACGGCAGTTTGAAAAAAAATTGAAATATCTAAATTGAAGAACTAGTCCCATGTACCCAACAAAATTAATTAACTCAACTCTTTCTACTGTAAGTAAAATCAAACAATGAAAAAACTGTAAAATTTTATAAACTAAATAAAAAGCATCCCAACCCTTTTAGGAAATGCTACGAACTGAATCCAAACCCTATCATCAGCTGAAATGGAATCAAAGTTCTTGATTAACAAATTTCAGCTAAACAATTCACTTAATATCAATGAAGCGTATTTTATTATATTTCTCCTTAAAACCGAAAGAAGAAGACGAAGATCCGACCAGGACTTAGAGTTGTATTAACCCAAGAATTGTGCTCGTCCTGAATCCAATCCCCCCGACATAAATAGCGAAAATTTGCTTAATTTTTGCTTAAAACTTGTGTAGTAGAAGATGTTAATTATATCTACGGACTATTCTCATGCGTCTTGACTCCTCTTGACTTTCGTAAGAATACGTTAACCAGAACTAAATGAAGGTCGAAAAATTAACTTCAATTTCTAGACGAAATGATTAACGCTCCCAAACAGGCAATTCCGTGTCCCTATCTCATTTGCCCAGTATCCGAAGAACAAGTATAATACAAATTTTCCCATTTTTCTTCGACTCAGCACATGCCCACAAAGTTTTCTGGAAAACACTGTAAAGTATAAAGGTGCCATTGCTACGTTGTTGTATCCATGAAAAGTACCATCTCCACATCGAAAACAGAGCGTGGCAAAAGGAGCGAAACCTTTAAAAATGCTAATGTTACATTTTTCTTATGGAACCAATCAACATTTTGTGCCCTTAACAATGTAAACCCTTTTAGAATACCTAAAAAGACGACTGATTTGAACTAGAAAGTATATTTTGAATGTCGTTGGCAAACGAGATCACCATCAGTTTATTATGTAGATACACACTGTGACAGTCTTTCTACGCCAGAAAAAAAGATACAGCTCCTTTTTTTTCGAGTATTTTGGCCGGGGTTTTCGGGAATACTCAAGTGGAGGATAGTCAATTTATGGAACAGGATTTCTTTTTTCTTTCGTCTTTTTCGGTCTTTTACTTGGTCTGGTCTCAAGTGAACACTGACTGAATATTGGAGAATTATGCATATGGATAATATTGAAATTAAGATTGGTCGCCACGATGTGGAAGTTTGTCCGCAAAGCATTGCCAGAACTGCGACACTGGCTTATTTTAAACAACAGATCGATTTGTTATAATGGAATTCATAGAAACTAGCGGATATTATGCAGAACGACACGATATTTGGATCATAAGATATATCAATCTATAGATATTCAACGAAAGGCTACTAACGCATAAATGATTGACTATAGACAACACAAATTACCTTATCTTATGTACCGTGCCATACTTAAACTAACAAAAATTCATCACAGTTGCACACGTCTTCAAAGAAAATGTTCACACGAACAGCACACATCACCTGCTGAGCTAAATTACTCGGATAATGCGCTAGACTAGTTTCGAAAATAAGCTTCCTTTTAACCCCCAATCATAGTGAATTAGTATTTCAGTCTAAAATTAAACACCAGACTATATCACTGAGAACATTTTGTTTACAACTGACTTTAAAATAACACATCATAAATTAAATTATGTTTTGTAACAAGAATATACCGCAAATATTCCTTGAGGTAGTACTTAAGCGTACACCTAATTATGTCTACTTACAAGATAATTTATTGAAATTAGGTTTGTGGCTTGGAGTAAGCAATCGGAAATAGCTATAAATTCAGCGCTCTATTTTTCATCAAAGTGAGTTTTGTTATAACAAGTCAATAATTACTTTTTTAAAAAGGTCATGGTTTGGGCTTTTCAGTTCGTAGACCCTTTTTTATCAAGAGGACAGAGTTTGGAAGGAAAAACATTTTTACAATAGGATACAAATGATTTAAAAATACGTTTTACTCTATTGATACATTCTAATCAAGAATATAAAAAAGATAATATTCGTTCTTACGAGTTCCGCTATATTTTTCAGGACTGAGCAGATATAGAGAAGAAAATTAAAATTCCACCCCGAAAGTATTGAAAAGGAGTTGAAAATATATTGTCATGAATATTGCTTTACCATATCTCTGAGATCTGATGGGCTATTGATACATTATGTTTACTTTTACGGGATCTTATTTAAAGAATTTTGACTACTCGATATTCAACCTGCAAATGCGAGAAAGGGCTGAAAATATGTTTTCACGAATTTCGCCATATATGTATATTGATTCCGATTTCTTACTTCCACGAACTTATGACTCAACGGATCTTGCAATGCTTTAATATGGTACCTAAATATGAATAATAAAAACTTCAAGGAAGAATGATATATTCAACTCGAAACAATACAATACAATACGCTAATCACTTAAAAATCGGTACAAAGTTCAAAATGTTCTGAAAGCACTGATAACAATTTTTATATGTATTCAATCTTAGTAACGTATGAAATATAAAAAATCTGCGAGGGCAAATTTATCTGTAATTTTCGAATTTTCACAAAATATTTTGACAAGTTAGACTTAGGGCCGTTTTTATGACCTTCAGTTAAATTTTAACCAGAACTTTGACTGTAAGTTTCATATGAGCATCTGTCAGTTAAAGTTTCAGTTAGAACTTTACTGACGATAGTAGGAACGGGCCTTAGGATTTTTTTTTTTATTTATTTATTGTTTGTTTAGAACGTTTGAGCACTTATAACTACTAATCAGATATTGATGAAGTTTTGCTTACATAAAGATATATCTATCTCAAATTACAGCCTACTTTAATTTAACCTTGATTCTTGTTGAGCCATGGCTGCCATACAACTCGTCATTAAACGTGAGATTTTTTTCAGAAACCATAGTGTACGAAGTGACTAGTCCGAATTCAATTGTTTCGACTTTCGAGGCGGTCGGTGCACACCGGTATAATCATATGACATGCAAGCGAGTAAAGAAATAAAGCACTGATTCTTAAATGATTTTTGCAATGAGTAAATTTTTTTTTTTTTTTTGAATAATCTTGCGGAAAACGACTGAGTTATGATTAATTGTGATGGTGATAAGAAAATTATATCCTACAAGAGAACTAACTAACTAAATTTATTAAAATTAAAAATAAGTGAGGATAATTCGGGAAAAAAAATTTACTCATAGTGAAGGAATGATACTATTTAACTTTAAAAAAAAATTTTGTTCGAAATTTTTTTTGATTGAAATAAATGTATTTAACAACAACTGGCAAAATATGCAACGTAAAGAAAGAGTTAAAAGTTTTTGTTTTTCTCAATAAAACCATTGGTTTGCACATTCCGATTGAAAAATAAAAATTGCATAAAAAAATTGTAATAAAATTTTTGTAATCAACTTCCATCATATTCTTTTTTCTTGTGCAAAAGACGAAGAATATCAAATGTAAGGAAAAATTCAACGTGTTCTTATGAAGTAGAACATTTTATTATTTAAAAGTAAAACTAAGCACAAGTTGTTCATAATGGGGCGAAGGTAGTTTTCCAATTTTCCAGCCACGTGTCGAGAATTGACTGAGATAAGATACTTTTATTTTGCCCTATCGACTGAGAGTTATCCAAGCCACCTACGTAGGTATATTGATTTGAATGTTTTTTCTTCAGCTGTGCAACAATCAATCAATACGCCACAGTCCAGTTACCCAACGTCCATAACAAGAATAGATCTCTATACAAAAAATGGCGAAAGCTAATATCCTTATAAACCAGTTTGCTTGAAAGGATCACTGTAAATATGGCAGATATCACACAAAAAAAAGTCCTTTCTTCATCCCTTCCGTCTGAGACACATTGAACAGTAAAAGGTATCGTCCCCTAAAATATGGTAGGAAGGTAGTGTCAGAGATGACAACATGAGGAGTGCACACCATTACCCACAATCCGGTAATGAAAAGGGGACGGCATTGCTTTTAAGGCGACCGTTTCTTGCACAACTTTGTATCTACGGTTTCAATTAAAAAAATATCTCGTTTTATTAATACGGAAAAACAATATGATGTTGGCCCGTATCCAGGACTTTAATTCGTGGGGATTATTAATGTTAACATAATAACTTAATTTGATGGGAATGTAGTCGTGGAAACAAAAAGAACCGGAAAGAGTGAGCCAATTCATCTTAGTTTACGTCTAAACTGATGGCTAGATTTTGAGCCGCAGTGTAAGTACGGGCTGGGAAATTTAATTTAATTTAACTGGATGGTGTATCGCACAAATATTTAATAAGCACTTTTGGGAGAAATTAATATTATAATTTAATTTGTGTTCATTTGGCAACATTTGGCACGACAACAAGTCTTAAGATTTTTGTGAGATTGCAAATTTTTCAATATGGATTTATGCAGAAATTTAATTTTTTAATTTCTAAAATTTGTGTTTTTGTAATAATCTTATCAAAATTAAATTTATAAACAGTAAGTTTACAAGGTCTATTGTTATAAAGTTCGGTTGAAAAAATTGGTTAATTTTGAACCGTTTTCAAGATATATTGATTTTAAGTATTTTCGCCATAACTGATATTTATATAAATAGCTTCCAAACCGTTAATGTTATTCAAATAATTTGTTCGCCAAATATGCCAAATGCCAAATGTGCAGCTTTTAAATATTTTGTATGTAACTAATTCTATCCATTTTTATTACAATAAAAAGTTCAAGTCTTAGACTAAAGCCATTTATCAAAAAACCAGATTTAGCTATTTTTTTCCCTGGTGTAACAAAACCTTATTTTGTTACTCTTAATTCTGAGATAAGTCTATCACGCTTACAAAACTAATTCAGAAGTTATCTTCATTCAACTAAAACCATTTCAGTTAAAGTGCATTTAAGACCGTAATTTATTGAATCGAGACAGTTTACGGCTTTATTTAAATCCGAATGAATAGCATTTTTCTTCTTAAAAATTGAATTGTTTTTTACTCAATTAAAAAATTTCTTTATCATTTCAATTTTAATTTATATATAGGTATCTACATATATATAAAATTCTTTTTTCTTAAGTATAAATTTTTAGTCAAACCATAAATTACACTAAAGCTGTAAAGATATAGAAACATGTTGAATAACTTAAAAGCATCTTATTGTATCTAAACATACATAAATGAATTTTACGGATAAAAAAAAAGAAAAAAAGAAAAACAAACATAATATTGTATGGTAATATGATTATTCTTTGATATACCCGTCCAACGCCGGTATGAGGAAAGATGCACATCAAATTTAAAGATCGAGTGCTCAAAATACGCGAAAGACACTCTAGTTACATTTTATTAAAAAAAAGAAATTGCTCTATTGGTGATTATCGTTTGTATTAAAATATGATTTGAAATGTGCAGAAGGTATAGCAATTAATTTACCCTTGTAGAAAAGTTGATAGAATATTGTAGAAAAGTTGATAAAATATTTTTGTAATAATTAAAAACTTGGTTTCCTATTCGGATTTTCAGTTTAATGACAGTGAACAATAATTCGTCCCCTGAAACGTATTGAAAACGGCTATAAATCAGCTACAGAAATTTTTTAAAAGCTCCAAGTACTTCATCTTTAACAATAAAAAAAAAATTTAAATAATATTACGGTTCCGATATTATCAAAAGAAAAGAAGAAATGACCGAAATTTTAAAAACGACATATGTATCACAAATGTACAAATTAAGTACATTAATAAAATATTTTATTTAATACGTAAAAATATTAGTGGAAAAAAAAATTGGTTTTAAAAATTAAAAATTATATTTACAGCGCTGTTTTTTAACAAAACATTAATAAGAAATTCTAATTATGACCAAAAAAAAACATAAAGTTCCTTACAAATGGATGGAATGAAAATACGAAAGATTGCACCCATATTTCCCTGCTTCAAACCAAAAAAAAACACCACAAATACTACAAACTTAATATTGGGCAATAAGTCTCATATGTGACTCTTTTCTATTATAACTCGGCACTTTCAATATATTGTAAAATTTCCATACACGATTTCAAATCACGTCTGGCGCAAAAAATCCCCCTGAATTATTAAAACTAATATTCTACATGTCGAAATTTGAATATTTTTCGAACAAAGACCACGTGTCGTTCCATCAGTTTCGCGCATATGTCAAAGATTTTCCAAAAGAAAATACCAAAATGAATAATGCAACTTCATCTCAGCCATTTTTCCACCTTATTTTCGCAATGGTATACAGTTCATGTGGTCATGAATCACGAAAAATCTATTCTACTACCTGTCCAGCGTCGTATGGTATTCTCATAGAACCACTTGTTAATTCCGGAGCAAATGGATATTAAGAAAAACCAATGGACTTCATCAGTCCGAGAACGGAAGTCAATAATTCTTCTAGTTTCTTCATATACTAGTATATTAACATCGTCCAATTTAAGGTAAGTCTATAATAAGAAAGAAGGATGAAACCAACAAAACAAATAAAATACCATCAGGTTTTTTTCCTTTGCTTCTCGTCTACCTTAAAACCTTCTTTTCGAGAATTGTACGATCTTAGGGTGAACAGAAATTTTTTTTTGGGGGATGATGGCATAGATATAAATGTTCCACTCTTTTCCAATGATACCTCTCAGGACCCATATATATGAAGTTGAGTTGCCACCGTCATGGCATAAATATAAAGGGCAAATGGTACAAGCTACCTAAGTATAGTTACATCCATCCATTCGCCATATTTTCTTCCACTATGCCCATGTTTGTAGCCAAAGTCACGTATATTTTATTTATTTAGCAAAATAGATTGGGGTTGGACCAAACCTTATATGATATTCACTGGCTGTACTAGTCGTATATATGGAAATTTAGATCCCACATACACGAACAGTATCTAAGATGGTACCTAGTAACAAGAAACTTCATCACTTTAACTTTACACAGGTTTTTTTATTGAGTAGAAAACATTCTTTTTTTTATCTAAGAGATTATTTTTGAAATTTTCCAAATAGGATCAATATCGAGAATATTCTTGCAATATAAATATTAGATACACTAGATATCTATCATAAGCCAATCAAATTTAAAAAGAGATTGAGTCGTCAAGGGACAAATAAATTCAATAATTGTAATTTTCTTTTTCAAATCTGAGACCTTCTAACTAAAGAAAAATAAAATAAGGGAACAAATATCTTAACTAATCTTGGATTCGATTCAATTTATAACAAACGACTAAACGCAGGAATTAAATGGGTACACAATTTGGATGGTATTAGGACGCAGTTCATACAACCGAAAATTGATCTGGCATGTGATGCTTTCATGAGTCTTTAAGGTTCAAATATCCCATGTCATATTCACACATTAGTTTTTAAATTAAATTTATTTTTCATGTAATTGCTCAGATAGGAAAAAAAGTGTGCTGACTAAATTATAACTGTTCATCACTCCAATGAAATTTCACATCATTATAATGTAAAAATCATTACATTTGAGCCAATGAAAGTAGTCATAATTGTTATGCTTAATCGTTCATTAATTCTAGGTCTTCCGTACACACTATCCAAATTTCTGAAATGAAGGTAAAATCATTGCGACTTTCGTCATGAATAAGTGCTACGTTCAAAAAATTAATGTAGGTACGTGTTGATATCAATTTGATGAATTTTTACGTTATAGCTATAATAAATTCAAATTTCATCAATTTTACGAAAATTCATAAAATTGATGAAAAACGTGTGTCATAAATTTTCTAATTTTGCATTTTATTTAAGAAAAATCTACTAACTGGAACAGAAACGAATAGTCTATAATTTTATGTATTTATTAGCTTTACATATCACATTATACATATCATTAAATATTTCTCTTATTCAGATTTGACAAGAACTTTTCAAAAGCCTTGGTATCAACTTCTGAATATAAGAAAATCATATAGGATATAGGTATATATGATTTAGGTATATATGATAATTGTTAATGTCGGGTAAATTATAAAACATTTAGGTACACAATGTGTTCGTTGCTTGAACATTTATTACATGATACATTTTTCCTTATGATTATGTTATTAAATATAGTGAAAATATTTTCAGCACACTTCAGCGCACATTACATTCAAAGTTTTCGATATAATTTAAATAAATTCTTCAATATTATGAATGTCATTATTATAACAATGAACAAAATCATTAAGATATATTCCATAGACACTCCTTTAAAAAACTTGAATTTGCAATCCAATAGTGTAAAATCAAGAGAGAATATCCAGTGAATTTGGTGCTTTCGAACTTGAAATTTACTGATTGCAAATTGAAATACTGACAGAAAATTGAAAATTACATTTAAATTGACTTTTACTTGAAAAGGTAAGCCTTTTTTACGATAGATTTTTTTTAATATGTAATAAAATTCGTATCATTCATTTCAACGTTGTAATCAATATAAAATTTGTAATCAGCGATTTCAATCAGTGTTTGTGCTCATTATTAAAATTAGAGTCACAATTTTATGTAGAAATCACAGATTATTTATTTATTTATCGTTTTCAATTCCATTGAAGACATTTGATTGAAATAAAGTATCGGCATAATTTTTTAGGGTTAAAATATTAAAAAAATTGTAAAACCAATTTTCAGGCAATTATATAAAAATCATGTTAAAGTAAAGAAACAATTCAATAAACCAATTGACCTAAGAGATATGTCGGAACTCTTGAAAATGTGCACAACCACTTTACATGACTACAGGAGTTGTTAGTCGCAAAATCCTGTTGGTATGTTTAGGCCATTCTATATATAAAGCAATTAGAAGTAAAAATGAATAAAATATCTCATTACACCTGAAAGATTTAACAGAATTCGTGAAAAAATTTGTTTTTGGAGATTATATTAAATAGATATCTTTAGAAGTATAATAGAAGTGAATTTTATATGCAAGAAAATAAGTAAGAATTCGTAAAAACATATACAACGACTTGAAATATCGAAAATAATAATAAAGTAATTAATGCTAAGTAAAAAAGTATTAAAGAAGGTTGTGGAGAATTCAGTTGCCTAATAACTACGAAAGCCTTTTCAGAATCGGACTTATAGCAGAACTATTTTTGAAGATGCTAGCTAACTAAACAGGGGGACTTTTTAAAAATTCGGTGACTACTCAACGCATTGCAACAAAGAAGTTTTTCCCACTCAAAATGCACCATTTAGACAATTGAACTGGACCATTATTAAACAGTGATCTAATATATCGATTGAAATCACGCGATTTTATTGAATTGAGTAGTAAATTGTTCAGCACAATTAGGCGTATTTCAAAACGACAAATACTCTTTTTATAGGATACGATAATGTTGAAACTATTGAACCCAATCTCTTGTCTGTTCATATCTGAAAGGACATATTCTTGTAAACTAAAATTCTGAATTAAATTGAATTTTCTTGGAATAACCTCACAAACGAAATATCAGTTATTCCGTCTCAAATTTCGATACATTCCTGTACAACTACCGACCAAAGTTGAATAACATTTCCTGACCTCATATCAATTGACTATAAAATCGGAGGTGTTAAAATTGACATGATTCACACCAATTTAAATCAGAGCATGAAATTTTATGACTTGATTGTGGTTTGGGTAAGAACCGTAGGAGTAAAACAGCCTAAATTCATTTTATTCAACAAAAAACCTACATGTATTTTTTGGCTTACCATTTATATTTATTTTTATTTTAAAGTCAATGTCATTATCAATGTCGTAATGAAATTTTTAAAATTGGAAATAAAGTATTCGACTAGGTAGTGTACGATACACACATGTTAATGAAATCATAACTCTCAGATGTCTGTCGTAAAGTTCGAAGCGAATGTCGCAAAGTGGCATTATTATCTTCTTCACACTTTGGAACGTATGAGTAAAATTATTATTGAACGTGTTGTGGTTTATCAATTTTTTGTTTTGTAAACAATAAAAAGCTTACGTACCTACCTACTTCACGAAATTATTATTTGTCTTTAAACCGTAGAATCATAATACGATATAAAATTATGCTAAATATTTTTTAATAAGCTTAAATAAAATATAATCCGGTCTTAAGATTCATTTGAAATATTTTTAAAATAATAATGAATGGTATCTGAAAGAATTTCTTCTCTCTAGAACAAAAATCCATGAGCCATTTTTAATCGTGTCATGTGTGCCAGCCCATTCAACTCTCAAGTATTGCGCCACATATGAACCGCCATGTAGTCAACATGGAACCCAATGCAATGGTCACGTATAAGCAGCCAAGCAGCAAAGTAAGTATGGCTGATGTGATAAGATTTTAAGAACAGAACCACTTGACGTTATGTCTGAAGAAGGAGGTTGGCCAAGACTTGGAATAATCAATTTCTTTCTAGTCGGATTATCTTCCTTGACCTATGAAACCGAACCGACAGCCGAGTTCATTATCTCTATGGGAGTTTACAAGCGTTTTAGTTAATGGAATTCGTAATTCAATCGCAAGTGTCACTTTAAAATTATAAACGGCCATATGTCATAGACTATGTGCAACAAAATATCGGCTTTCGTCATTTTGAAGATGTGAAATAAAATATTTCGAACTTAAGTGGATTTACTGATTTATCGATTTACTTATCACTTTTTAATCCACTTATAAGAAAAATTCAATTGAAAATTTGAAATTCGAAGTTCTTTAGACTAACCAATGTTCAGGTCTGGGCAAAAAGACGAAAACACACGCAAAAAATGTTACAGAATAAATCAAAAATTCTTTGGAGGTCGATTAAAACCAGATGGAAATGTCGATAATTTTCTAAACACATTTTTAAATTTTACACAATTCAAGTTGCGATTCTAGATTTTAATTTTACACACATGGCCATTGAACACATTTTGAAACAGATTTTTGGACACCCCAAATAAGATTTCGTTAGATAAATCCATTATAACATCGCCTCAACTTATAACAACTATTTCATTAGAGACGAACCCATGCTGTGCTCATATGTTATTTAATAAAAGTCGCTGGGCTTATCCAAATTTCTCATTGGATCATGTTTGTTTATGAAATATGTAAAGTTTTCATCACGTGGCGTGAGTGCAAATATAACATTGTATATTTAATATACACATCGGTGAATATTCATTTTGGTTTCTTTCAGCTTGTCTTTATGCAAATGAAACGTTTTGCATTTTCCCTTATAATCCCCGATGCGTGACACTTTATTAGAAATCTCGTGAAATGCCATATAAGCATAGACAAAAGTGTCATATACGCACCATCCAAAATTGTTGAGCGGAAAAATAACGTGCACAATTTAACCCTTGCCTAAGTCAGAAACACCTTCATATAATTCACAAATCGTCCGAAAAACTTATTTGCCGGATTCCTCGCAGTGTTTTAATAAAAGGTATGTTGCTTAAAGTAATGAGAAGCCTCTACGACATCAAGGACTTATACTCTGTGGCATCTTGTATATGAAGCAGAATGAAGGCGTTCAAAAGCACGTAATCTAGCCGCCAGGTGGTAAAATGAAAATCATGGTAAACCAAGCGTTAATTAAAGTAAATAACACCTATGATGAAAAACGAATAAAAACAGGTCATTGATGGTGTAGTAGGATGAGCTCCCCCGTTTCCACAAAGGATCCGACTTTAACAACCTTCAAGTCAAGATACCGAAGACCGAAGTGAATTTCTTGATAAAATTGAACTTTTGTACGCCATTCGGATTCGCAATTGCATTCGGCAACAAAATTACATTAAATTTATGGAACTCTCTCTCTCATATGGTGCCCGGCTACCTCCATTTATTTTTGTAATATAGAACACGTTTCTTTATGACACCGGGAGAAGATATTCTTGTTATCCAGTCGTTTTTTTCCTCCATTAGCAAAGTGAAGTGCAATGGACGCAAACTTATCAGAATATCCACATCACGTCCATTCCCGGGACATCACATATCGAGAGGATCATATCATAGTCAACTCTATCTTCAACGGCAGTATTTTAGTAATATTGGCTTCGAGCCTTGTAATGCCATACGTACTATATACATCGTTATTATGTTTCATTCGAGAATGTAAGATTTCAGGTCTGATTCGAAGTCGAATCAGTACACGAAAGTGCTGGCTACTGGTAGAATATGACATTGTGTACTGATGGAAAAATTTTTTATTATCGATAATTTCGGATGTATGAAATAAAGATGTCATTGAAATGGGCCCGGAAGGAAATGGAAAATTATTCAATGTCGTATAGGTAGTATTGGTATAGTTGTGGCGAGGAATTTTGTTTTGGTTTCATGGACATAAAGTTGAATTGTTATTGCTATACGTCCCAAGGGAAACAAATACGAATCGAAATTAAATCGTAGATTTTGGATCCGAATATCATTTTCCAATTTGTAATTGTTTTATATACCTACCTATGCTTTAAAATTTAGTTTGTTGATAAATAAAAAAAAATTATTGCGTATTTGGAACTGCTTCAAACTTGTGTAAATATTTAAGTTAAATGAAGAAAGTACACTTAAGGTTACGAAGGATCCCCATGAAACAAAGAATTTCCAACGGTTTGGGCCAGCTTTTTTTTAAATGAAAGTAGACATTTGTCGGAATTCGTGAAAAGACATACGGCTCTTAGAAAACTCCTTCAATTACTTTTTGGGGTATTGTAGATATAACGGTGGAAGTTGAAATAAATTTGACAAGTGTTCAAAACTAATATATATGGCGAAATTCGTTAAAGCATATTCAATCACTTTTCACCACTTTCGTTGATCATATCATATAAATTAGAAATGTTGATCACTAAAATTTCTTTGCTGCAATAGCTTCATACTAAATTTCAAGTTCCACCCATAAACATTTCCAAAATGGAAACAAAACCTCTGAAACGTATCAAAACTATAAAAAATATTATTTATAGAAAGTCTCTTTATTACCGTCTAATTTACCAGAATTACCAACTTCAAAATTTTTATCATCAGTAATTCCACTACCCTCACACCTCTTGGCTCGTTCACAAAAAATAAAATACGCCTTATAGCAAAGACGTTTATCTCAAGATAAATTGTTATGACACCCGGTTGCAAAAAATTATGTTTTGCTTACTTCCCTCGTACGGCTGTTTAAAACAAGTAATTAGTAAGTGCGATATCGATATATAGATCTTATCTATTTATTACAACCCCTAAGAAATTCACTAAATGAAGTTCACTTAGTCTACCCTTTGGAAAAAATGAATAGTGATATCTTAATGTTGAAACCTTCTGCTCAAAACTAGTGTCATATTATTTACACAGTAAAAAAAAAATTTATTAAATTTTACATCTTTTGGACAGTAGGAAAATATACCACACCATTTCAAGTAAACTTACATTGGGATGTAATAATCAATTTTCATGTATTATATTTTTATTTTTTTTCACACTGAAGTCTTTGATTTAAATTCCACCTATAGTCGACAACAAAAGATTATAATTGAAGTTCACTTAGTCTACCTTTTGGAAAAAGTATATATTATAGTGATACCTCATTGATAAAATCTCCTGCTCAAAAATAGTGTCATATTACCAACACAGTAAAAAAAATTCATTCAATTTTACATCTTTTGGATAGTAGGCAAATATGCCACACCAGTTCAAGTAAATTTACATTGGGATGCAATAGTCAATTTTCATGTAATTTTTTTTTTTTTTTTGTTTTTTTTTTCACACTAAAGTCTGCGATTCAAATCTCATCTATAGTCAACCAAAAAGAATATATTACAAGTAGCAATACTGGTGCAGAAAAGAGTCGACATTACTAACAAATATCCAAGAGGGAAATTACGCATTTTGCATGTAAATTTGATACTTTAGGCATAGTAAATTGTTTTTTGTGATAAATTTGCTCTTGACCGCATCGTTGTTTAATTCACGTGTTTCGTGGTTTTGTGTAAGTCGTGATATAAAATTTAAAAAGAACATAATGTTTATAAAGTGTAAAGTTTGTGACTTTAAAACAAATTAATTAAATTTATATTGTATAAAAAACATGTATATAGTGCTTTATATTTTCTACCCCTTTTGGCCTATATTCTAATCTTTTCCCGAATACCATGTATTTATTAATCTCATTGAATTTCTCCAATTGTCGATTGCAGTGTCCTTTGCCCTTTAAAATACGTCTGGGAAGTCTTCAGCCGATCATTTATACTACCAACAAATTAACAATATTTATTTATTTACTACAGATGTGATGCGATTGAAAATGCGTGCCTATAAAAATTTCGGCCAGGCCTGCAATTTTTTTTTAATATGAGCTCATTTGTAATTTTACGCATTGTACCATTTTGCTTTTCCATTCACACCAGCAGTAAATTTACACATTTTTTGCGATGGATTTTACCACTTATGTGTGAATTTCAGCTTAATAGTGATGTGTATCAGCGTAAGTAGTAAAAACCACAAGACTGGGTACAGAAATTTGACAATAATAATTTTACTGCTTTCAGAGTAGGCACTAAATAAATTGCCTACTCTGAGAGTAGCCGAAATTGTTTACCGTGTACTCTAAAGCTCAGCAAACTAAAAATAAAGTCATTTTTGTATACGAGTTTAAATTTTTTTTAGACATCCACATATTTAAAAATAAATATGTAACTTATTCTCTCTACAAGAAAGTTACTCACCGATTAAAAATAGAAGTATCCCACTCAAAAGAAAAATGTCGTGTTTCCACTCAATAACCTGATGCAGTCCTGAAACGTCTAAATATTATTCTTGTGATCTAAAGTGAACTGTCTTAAAGTGCAGTGTACGTAAGATTTCAAGTGTCACCGAAGTACCACCACATGAAACATGTTTATTTATTTCAAATTCTGTAAATACGATTTCAAATAAATAAAAGAGCAGACTGACTGAGTTCAATAACAACTTTAATGTTTTAATGTTCTGTACTTGAAATGTTACAAAGTTCTGAAAATGATTAAAAATATGTGAAGATGTTTTTCCGGCATTGCTGTATAATTATTAGATAAAAACACTACCACAATAAATAACTAAGATGCAGTCCACAAAATGATATTCCTTGGACAGGATACATGAATTTCAATTGTGTATCATCCGAAGTGTCAGACAATAATCTCATAAAAAATTAAAGCCATTAGTATGACAAACAGGAGACAATAAAAGACACTTTATAATGCGCAGACGAAGCTATAAAAAAAAATTTGGTGACAATATTTATAACCGACGAAATGACGTTGAATTAATGCAGCATTGTAAATAATGACGGCGTGTGAGAAAACTGGACATACTTATTTTATTTTTTTGGTCAAGTACCTGAGTAAAATATTTATTTTTTGTGTTGTGAAATTTTTTTCAACGAATGAAGTAGCGCGCAAAACTGGAATAGTTCCAACAAAATTCTGTTAAAATTGTACCAAAAAACAGTGAAATTATTTCCATAAACATTTCCAATCTAGAAAATACACCAGACTGCCTTCATCTTATAACTTACAAAAGAAATTTACATAAGCCACGTTGCATTATACACCGAACGTATTTCTGTTTGTTCGTCGAGGCTCTTGACTTCATTGAGAACTCGTAAATATTATGCAGATATCGTCATCGTTCAAGACTAGCACTAAGACGAGTAGCAGCGACCTCTATACGTCGAGTCTTTCAGACTAAACTTGACGACAAACAGAATAAATTCACATTTTCCGTCTTCTGGGCAACTCTCTAAATCTTACGGAAATACACAACTTGGAGCCGTTCCAATGGCCTAAGCCAAAACCAGAAATCTTCTACATGTTTAAAATAAGACGAAACAA
Source organism: Beris chalybata (assembly GCA_949128065.1). Lineage (NCBI taxonomy): Eukaryota > Metazoa > Arthropoda > Insecta > Diptera > Stratiomyidae > Beris > Beris chalybata. The sequence continues at coordinate 140,964,728 of OX421894.1, forward strand.
TTTTCGGAAAATGGAAATCTTACAGTTCTATATTTTTTTTTACGTACAGGTTCCGAAATACCTAAACATGCGAACACAAGGACTATTGAAATTCCATCTTAGAACCCCGAAGAAAATATAAAAATACACGTGAACTGTTTTTTTTCTGATACCAAAAATCGAGCACAAAAAAAAATCACAGTTCAATTTTCATCTTTTTCCCGACCAATAAATCGAACAAAAAATTTGGAAAATAAAAAATATTTGTCCCAAAATATTTGTGTACCCTCCGCTAAAAAGGGTTGAAAATTTATAACACGCTGTAAAAAAATACGCTTACTGCTTGGCCGCTTCAATTTAGTTACGGCTATGGTCTTAAAGGACCTAGGGACGAAAAAAGTGCTTCCTATTTTTTAACCCTTTCGGTGTGATTTTAGCGGACCCAAATGGTACGCGAGCCGTTCGGTTTTTATAACACCACCATTTTTTTGTGGCAAGCGTTGAGGTCGTAAATAATTTTTACCTATGCACACTAGTGGGTATGTAGACAAATTCACAGTGTTTTCGGTGACGGACATTTTCTTGGAAGATTTCCTTTCAGTTTTGTTTTTTCGAGATAGCGAGCATAAAATTGCTTCTTTTTCTTAGAGATGTAATTCGGAGCATTCGTATTTTCGGAGTTATGGGTTCAGTCAGCGCGTGTACGAAAAAAATGGTTCATTTTAAAAAAAATTACAATACCTAAGACAACAAAAAAAGGGAAAAGACGAAAAAATGTGTATTTTGCAAAATAATTTCAAAATAAAGAAACCTGAGCATGGAATACAACAACCGGATAAATTTATTTATTATTTAATTCCAAATGTAATATCCGTCTCAATTATTTCAGCACACAGCAATCGATAATTTGAAAAATCATACATGATGATTGGGAAAAAATTCAGGACATAGGGAAAAAACCGTAGAGAGTATAAAACACTTTACATGTGTATTATATAAATTTAATCAGCTACAAATTTATATAGCCACAAACTTCACAAAATGTAAACATTATTTTCTTACTTAAATTACTACGGATGAAGTATGAAAATTACATGCAAAATGTGTAATATTATAAACAATGACTAATTTTACACATTAAAAATTAGAAAATTTCATTCGATGTTGTGATTTTACTTTTCAGCTACGACGAGAATGTGTACAAGTACAAACTTTTAAATTTAATGAAAATTTGTAAATTTACTACATCAATTCGGAATATTTTACTGATTTAAGGATAGTTTTTTTCACAATTTTTTTTTACTGTGTACAGAATTGATACCATACTAGATACTGTATTATTAAAATAATAAAGTAATAATCTATTACTACAATGTTTTACTTTCTATATATTAGCTGGGGTCAATTACCATTTCAATTGACTATTACATTCCAATGTAAATTTACATTTTTTTTGTCAACATCTAAAGCCACTAAGTCCACTAAATGGTCTTAGGCTCCAGGAGGTCTTCAAACTCAAACGGGGAGCACAATGGACGAACAATAACGTCTAAGTGAAGGAGGATGATAGCATCACCACCCCTTATACCATACCATACCATACCATACCATACCATACCATACCATACCATACCATACCATACTACAATTTTTTTTAATTTAAAATAAATTTAATGTACATATTTATTTTCATACGAAGACTTGTTGTTTCAGAATTTTTGGAATTATGAAAAAAACAGTAATTACAAAGATGGGCAATTTTTTTTCAGTTTGATCACAGTCTGGGTCCAACTTTATATTTTTTGGGTAGAAGTTCAGAATGTATTCAATGCGACTAAGAACCTAGAAAAGTATTGTTCCAAATAAACGCCTGGTTACTCTTTAGTCTTATTGAACGGATTTACAAAATTGGCGTCGGATATCAAAAATTTCATATAATTTTTTTTGGCAAGGAAATCACGTTGGAACGAAATCAATTTGATATCTAATCAAACTGAAAAGATTTGTCGGAATCCGTGAAAACGTAGGCATCATCATTACACCCTGCTTGGAAGTTTAATATCAAAACCGTACGCGTTTCTAGGCTCGTAGTTCCTAAGCCCTTTTGAGATATTAAATTAAAAATTTTTGAGTGAGAATATTGGGTAAACCCCTTTAAGTGGCCACTTTTTAGTGTTGGGGTTTTGAAAAGGAACCAACCTTACCTCTTGTTTAAACTTAAAATTTTGATTGCTATATCTCAGATACGAAGGTGAAACATGCCATTTATTGAGAAGTATATGACTGCGCAGCCATTTGCAAAACATGGGTGGAAGAGCAAAACAATGATTAGCTTGAGTCAAGACCTTCTAAAATTAATATCTCCTAAACGATTCATGCTACAAGGTTATACCGAAAAAATCATAATTAAATCTAAAGAGCACAAGATTAAACAAAGGTTGCATCTCCCTGATATCGGCAGCACCAAGTGTATAAAATTGTGCATAAAATGCAATCCATTAATTCAAGAAAACCAGAACTTATCAACTAAATATGGGTCAGTAATATTTGCATCTAATTCAATTTTAAAACGTTTCATGATCTCATTATATGAAATTGTTGCTTAATTACTTAAAATAAATACAGCACTGATGACATTTAACTGCAATTCTCCGTAGTTTTTTTGCACAAATTATGATTAAATTTATTTCAAGAATTTTTTTATGTTTAAGAATATTTTGGATTTTATTGCAGAAAATTTTAATTAAATTGACTTTGTATTTAATGTATTTTCAAAACATGTTGTGAACCATCGAATATTGCTGTACTTAGAAAACCACATATTCGAACAAGAGATGGGTCGTTCACGAGTGAACTGTTCCAAAAGAACACTTCATTGAAGTGAGTGAGTGAAGTAACTCACTCCTTTTGGTGAACTGGAGTTACATTGGACATGTGATAAAAGGGTATCCGCCCTGACCCCTTTTTTTGGTTATCATCTTCCAGATCAACTGCCTTTGTTTTCTTTTGAGCATCATCTTTTAGATCGACTGACCTGTTCTAGGTCATCATCTTCTAGATTTACTGGCTTTTTCTTCTTTTGGGCATCATTTTCTAGGCTGCTCTAGTACCGCAATATTAAATGATTCATAAATAAACCGTTTTTTACGAGACTTTCATTTCAATACAAAAAAAAATTAATTTTTCTTCAATCAGATAAGTTAGGTTATTTCTTAACCAATGGCTCCGAAAAAATTTCAACTGCTTTAGTAGCCCAAAGCAAAAGATTCATAAATATATCATTATTTACGAGCATTTTAATTTCAATCATTTAATGAGCTACTAATCGTAGCAAAATGGTTTCTTCTTAATGAATCGTTTTTTACGAATCATTTATGAATTATTAATGATTCGCTAAATAGTTTTTTAGTCATAAATTAGATACTTACTGGTAACGCAAAGAGAAAATATCTTGTAACAGATCTGCAAATAAAATACCAAACAATTTCACGTAGGGGTAGGTAAGTAGGTGGAAATTTACGAAATCTATTCTATACTCATTGCAGGGCCCATTACTTGCAAGTATAACTGATCCATTTCATACAATGTACAAGGATTAGAGCAATTTCGAGAGTTACTTATCACCGCCAATTTTAGATAACTTTCACATAACAGCAACAAAAGTAGAGATCGCAATACTAGATTAGAAACGAATCGAGGTAATAATTTCGAGAAACTTATTATGAAGATCTAAAGCAAAGTTTTAAAATTGTTTTGAATTTACCTATATACAAGAATCTGCCGAGTTCTATAAATTGCCTGCAAATCGAATGATCCAAAAATCCTATTAGCAAACAGACCGCACCGTCAACCTGTACTAAATGCCAGGTGAAAATGTCCGGGAAAAAATCAATTAAAACCGGTTCGTATTGCCCACTGGTTGGTCACAATTTTGTTCTGGACAATATATCGAGCTACTTTATTGGACAAGTGCATCAATTTGCTTCGGTCAAAGCATATAAAATAAATATGTTGACGATGCACAACGTCGCTGCAATTTGATGCAATTTGACGAATAAAATATTTAGCAATTTTGTCATTTGCGAAAAGCATGCAGACAACATTCTTTCGAGTTACATTAATACATTGATATATTTTTATATATGTCCTGTTCTTTTTTCCCCCTTTGTTTTTATTCGATTATACTTCCAAGAAAATAGTACGACGATATGCACGTCTTATGATACGATATTAAAGTGGATGTGGGTTTCCTTTCAAGGAGAATTGAGTAAAAAACAAACAAATAACGAAAACTAACAATTTAGCTAAGTCCTAGTGCACGAACACATTTCGTATGGCACTTCGATACGGGGGAAGAAAATTGGGTTAATGGTGGTGGGTTTCTCAAACATTCGTTTCGTACAAGCGAGTTTGAAAGTTTCCGTTTTGGAAGTTTTTTTTCGGTAACACTTTTGGTATGAGTTTCTCGCAAGTAATCGAATTGTTTATGGACCACACACTGCCACCAAAATAATATTTGTTTTGCGAACCCTTTGCATCCTGAGGGACTTTTTTGGGTATTTAATTGAATAGCACTAAATATCGATCTTAAAAATCAAAGCACGTACCTTAATCAATCTGTTTCTATTGCGAAATTTTTTTTTTAGATATTTTCCACTAGCACATTTATTACATAGTTTAAACTAAAAAAATGATAAGCAATTTATTTTAACTCGACGACGTATCGTTATACACAAGCCCACTAATGATGAGTTTGAAACCTTTTTATACGAATATTCACATTAGTTTCTTTCGTTTTTCCGCCATTTGTTGACGACGTCTTATCAAAGTTTCACTATAAAAATATGAAATTGTATAAGGTCAAGCTGTAATGGCTGATATAAAACAATTTAGCCATGGTCGATGCAATTTTACCGTAGAAATCAAAATATTGCGCATATTGATAAGAACTTTTTATTTCGCTGCTTAAGATTTCTTGTAGCTATTTAGAGCACAAATATAAAATCATCATGGTATAGTAATTTTTTAAAAATCGAACCATTTTTAAATAAAATTTTAGAGCAGCTTCTTGTACCGAAATTACTTAGTTATTGAAATTAAATAATTTTATTTAAATAAATAAATTGTAGAAATAAATAAATAATTTTCTAAACCCAAAGACTGAAACAAATTAAGACTGAAGACCGTATAAATTCAGAGACATTTTTATAGTATCGTGACACAGTTTTGTTTTCTATGACTTCAAATGGTCGTAACTTTAACTTAAAGACCGACCTTTTTTATTATTAACTATTCTCCTTTAATGTTATTATTGTCCATATTAAGATAGGCTTCATTATAATATTAGTTTCGGTTTTAATTTGTGTACTAAGTCGCAATCAATTGCTTGTGAGCCGTACTGTAGCATTTACCGTCGGCAATGAAGAGCACAACTTGCAGAGAATTAGATCTTATGAAAATATTAATAAAAAAACTGTTTGTGTGATATTAAGCTTTAGTAAATTGTCCGAGTATTATTCCAATATATTTTTTTTATAATCGATAAGAGCAATACGCAACATCTTGTAAATTGCAGATATAATGTAAGACGTTTTTTCTTATTTTCCTTACCTTACTAATTCGGGAGATAAATAAGTTTAATGTAACAACCATAAAACCCATTACACGAAGAAAAATTCTATTTTCTAGATAACAATTTATCCGACGGCTTTCTTGCAATGCAATTTTTGTTAATCTAAATTAGGTTTATTATTCCTTTGGCACTATTTTTATGTAGACAACATAATTAACATTAAGTACCTTTATCATAACGTTTTGTAAAACTGAGTGTGAATATTTTTTATAAAATTTTATATTGCAAGAAAATATTCTACAGAAAAACTCATATGCTAATTCTTTAAAGAAAACATGGTTGCACATTTTGATAGAAATACAATTGAAAGGAACGATTAAAAAATAAGTTTTAAGAATTTGATTCCGCACTTGACATTATTTAATTGAAGTGTCCGTGGTTGTCAATTCAAAATATGATGTTAAGGTAAAAATTGTTTGATGATGCTGTTGTTTTTTTTAATACATGTTGCAAAAATCTATAGTGGTTCAACCTACTTCCAGTGCTGTTTCAACCTGCCCCAATATTGGGACATTCATTTTCAAGTTATGCCAGAGCTTCTAAAAAGTGTTTGAACCTGCCCCCGTCTACCCTGCGTTGAATTAAAGTTTGACTAAGACTGACCTTGAAGTGCTATCCAAAGAGGTTCTTATGGTATTTCTCGGTATTTTCTCCCTTAACCAATGCCTAGTTTGTGGGACATGAGTTCGAGTACAGAGATTTTTTTTAATTTACATATTTCAGCTATCTCATACCTGCTATAACTTTGAATCGTTCTTATCTACCATTTTTATCGTATGTAAAAATTCATTAAAATGTGGTGCACGTAAATGTTGAATGTCCAGAACCGTACAAACTCTAATAGTCGATTTTCATTCCTTACGTTCTAAATTCGGTTTGGTATTTTCTGCTTATCATCCTTGCTTTGCGAACAGTCCAAAATATTTATAAAAACTGAGTAGCTTCTAGACGGGATCTTAAATTAATATTTGGTATCAATAGCACCCTTGCAGAAGTTTTTTTTAGAATATAGACTTATTGTATAATTGCACATTTTCAGGAACATCTAGGAACCACTTTTAATTAGTTTTCGTGTTTTTTTTTTGTAATTAGAAAACTCCATGCAGACCACAACACGCCTTCCTCTACTGGAATAGTTGTAAAACCACTTGACACATTTGAATGGTGCCAAACACTGACATATTTATATAAGATTTGAAAAATAAAAATTATTAGAATGCACTACAAACCAAAAGTACACTGCTCACTACAGTGATCAAATGGTACTTATCAGGAGGCATACAATAACATACTATGTTCCAGTCGCTCTCAATCATTCAGTTCAGTTCGCAAATTTTTCTATCAAAAGCCAATTAAAGACAAATATTGTAGGAGGCAAAAAAAAAGCCACCGGAACAACACTAAAAAACTTAATTTAACTCAATTTATTTGATTTCAAATGCTACTGAAATGCTGCAACTTTTTTGTATGTAGATCAAATTCAGTTTATCACACTGCAGATCGTTTTATTACACAATAAAATTTCTGGAATCAAATTGATTTTTTTTAGTATAAACAGAACTCTCGCCTATTCTACGCTGGCTTTTTTTTAATTTTTGATAAAAAAAAAAATTCTAACAAATCAGTTGACCACTTTATTAAAGTTCACATGCGAAAAAATTTATCGACACACGCATTATTTTCGAGCACGTGTCGTAAAATAAAGGTCAATGCCTTGTTTTTGATTTTTAAAAAATTTTAAAATTAGAACGCAATTGTTTGGGGTTTTTAGGGCTTGGAAGAAATTGGGATGATATCAAAAAAAAAAACACTAGTATCTACCTATCGATGAAATATTAGAATATGACAAAAATATCAAAAATAGCAAGAGATGTTTTTGGAAGATGGAGCGTATAAAAAAAGATGGTGGGATTTGAGTGGGACCAATGGTGAGGAATTTGACAGTTTAACCAAAATTAATCAATGAAATATTTGCAAAATGTTGATCTATTCTCTGGTAGGCTCTTTTTTCGTATTTTGGTATATCTACACAGGTACGTATAAGATTGAGGAAATGATAAAAAATTTGCGTAAATACCTGCTTTGAAATTTTGAACAGTTTTTTGTTAACTTTTTATTTTGTTTGAAACTTCATTATGTAGCTTGTGACAATAATTTGAAGGTTTTGGAATATATTCGAATTCCATCTTTTAATAAAGAAATATTATGATCGTGTTTTTAAAAAAATAAAAATCGTAGTGTTACGAAGTTTCACGTTTTTGGACTAACATACCTACCTCAAAATTGAAAAAAAAAATATCAATATCTATTCGTATGGAAACAAGTTTGAAGGCTCGTGTCTTATAAAATCTTGAAGCAATTTAAATAAAATTGAACTTAGTAACTTAAGGGGTTTCTGGGATACGAGCCTTAAAACGGGTTTGCGTTCGGCAGACGGCGTTTAAGACGGACAGACGGTATTTTTGGATAGTAAATCATTTTTTTTTTTAAATTTCATGTCGATCACAATACTTTATTATAAAAAAATTTAAATAAGAGCCGAGCTCCAAAGTTTGTCGGCTTAAATTATAAAATAAAATGTGTTTTTTTTTAATTTTCGAAAAAAATACGTTCGTGCCTAAAAGCAGTGAAATGATGTAGTACTAGTGAAAAAAAAACATTAATGTGAGGAATAGGAAGCAACAATGAACGAAGTGTGTGTCACAATAAGTGTTGCAAATCTATAAATTTTTATCTAGCCATTGTCTCTTTGTAAAGTCAGTATTATACTGTTTGACCAAGTGGTCAAATTGCATTAATAAGAAATGCGAAATAGCTAATTTGGCCGAGCGAATATTGCGAGAATAATTGGAGTTCGCTATTTAGTATTTCTTATTATGTACTACAATTTAACGACATGGTCAAACAGTGTAATACTAGCTTAATAAATTATGGCTAATCAATTCGACTTAATTGCAAAGTGGCCTGCGAAACTATACTGTATTGTCCAAACTCCGTAAAGGGTTACATATAAATGGCTAATATCTTTTGTACTAAGCAGACCGATATAGTTATTGTTTCCAGTTATTTCGGAACGTCCTCGTATGATGGGCCCTGTTTGGCGGACTACTACAAACAATAAAATTCATTAGCTGGTTTTTAAGTTTTTAAGAATTAAAGAATTTTCATAGAAAAACATTTGATCTGAAAACTAATGGCAAATATTAACCACAGCTTAGTTCAGACTAATTTCTAATTTATTAACTTTGTTTTTTAATCCATATAATTAAAATTTAAAAATTGCAGTACATCTTACCGCACAAGATTCAAAAACTGACCGGCTTACTTATGGAAACCAAAATTGACTGGTAGCTTTTGTAAGATTATAATTAGTAGAAATAACGAGTCAAGCAGGTTCCTAATTATTATGCTAATAATTAAGAAAAGGTTAAAAAAAAAGATTGTCACTTAAGATTAAACAACTAAATGAAAAGAAGAAAAAATATTGATAAATAATATTAAGCATGTATGTAAATGAGCCTTGTGGCGTAGATGAGCAAGTGTAAGGTAAAAATTATAATTTCTTGAAGTTAGTAATATGTAGGTACCTACAATTTAATGAATAGCTTATCGGGGCAAAACAGGTTCCGACCGGATATTTCCTACATGTAGGTCACTTAAGATAAGCGAATGCACAAGCAAAAAGATAATTGCACAAATTACAATGGCATAGATTGCAGTTAAAAATCTTTACTTTTAAAATCGTGGAAAATAATCAAGGGGCATGATTTAAATAAAATTTCATCAAATTAGAATTTAACTAACTTGTATCCATCCATTGGTTTATGTTAAAAAATTAAAACTTTGTGCTTTTAACCTATGCAATAGTATTGGTTATGAAAATAATTTCTGAATTGGTCAATTGAGTATACTATACGAACATACCACAAAAAACACGCACTAGGGGTTGTCACCTGTGGTCTAAGTAAAACAATTATATTTGAATCTACAAACGGGGAAATGAAAATTAAGGGTACGAAAATGTGAAGCGGGCAGTACAACAGGTAAACTCTCTAGCCACCTACCTAGTGTTAGAAAGGGTTGTCAAGGGCAGAAAATATTTTAAGTTTTATACATACGAGTATATTCAGACCCCAAGAATAGAAAGCGTTTCAACTTCCAAATTATATGGAGCTATATTGTAGCGGCACGACTTAATATTTTTTTTTTGGTGGTGTGAATGATTTTGATATGTAAATCATTTCTAAGTTAAAAGAATTTAAAGATTTAAAGTAATTTATGTTATTTTCCACTTTGCGCAATTAATTCCTTGGGTAGATTTCTTTCAAGAGTTAATTTTACATGTGCGAGATAGATTTGAGACGGCGATATCACTTTGATATATGAATAGTTAAAATTTGGTTGATATATGCATTATAATATCTAATATATATCCAGACTTGTATTTGGGATAAAACATTGATTTTCAGTTTTTTATAAAGATTATTCAACATGTGCTGATATAGACCCAACGTGGTCACTGAGATATATTATATTTCAATTTTAATCTTTTATTTCATGAAAAAATTTCCAACCGACTAAAAATGCCTACTATTCATTTTATAACCAGAAAATAACTGCTTAGTTATTTTTGTCATAAGTAGAAACTTTTTAGTTATGAAAATAATGTAGTAAAGACTTATGTATCTTCAGTCAACTGTAAAAAATTTTTACTTTTTAAGGAATACTTCCCACATTATATTAATTGTTATCAAGACAATCAGATACCTCAACATTAGCAACTTTTTGATTTTAAATACTGGTTAAGAACATAGCTCAAAAGTTGTTTGATAAGCATTTGGGTTGCATGTATGACTAGAAAAGTATTTTAATGAATTCTTTGTTACGAATATGCTTCAAAACTTTTTTCAAGTACTTTCTGATAATATTTATATAACTTAGAAGTTATTTGGCCGACAGTTTTGTCTTATTCATATACCAGACAGTTATTCAGGCGAATTTCTTCATTGTAAATTCTGGAAAATGGCTTTCATTATTTATTCTTAGTTTTGATAAAAGTTGACGAATGAACCTTAAAATTATTATGGGAAAGTAAAACAAAATTAAAAAAAAAAATATTATAAAAAATCTTGAAAATTATTAAATAATATTACCGGCGAATATTTAATTTCTTCATAATATTTCCGAAAATGAATCGAGAAAATTGCATTCGTTTTTAAAGCGTTTTAAAATATTTTAAAAATCATGGTTTTGTCAAGAAAATTATATTTATATTTACCTAAAATATGTTACATACAATAGAGTTATTTTAAAACTAATTTTTGAAAAGAAAAGTTAAATGGATAACCAATTGGTCGTATAAATAACTAACTACCGAATTTTTCGAATGGTTGGTATCGGATCAATGCAAAGTTTTGCCGTCCGACGTCCTGACAACGCATGAATTATTTTTAAATTATTTTTCATTTTCCCAGACATAAAATTGAAAAGAATCCAATCAGTTTTAATTTTTCTCTCAATTTCAAAGTATTTTCAAAAATATTAGACCGTTTAAAAGTAGGTGAGATAATGCTTAATGAATTTCAGCTATTTTCCAATACGTTTGGCAATATTTCAAATTTCTTTCAATACATCTATGAATCAAAAGATTTCATTAGCATCATCTTGTCGCTGGCTAGAAGTTCAAAGATTACTGAGAGATACACGAGAAAAGACATCTACAAAAGTAAAATAAAAAATTGTTACGCTTTTAATGGAACATTTTGTTGATTTATCGATTTTTAACTTATTATTTTAATCAGCTTTTCTTTATAGTTTATTTTGGAGCCTTTCACCGCTTTTAGTATGTTTTCCAACTGCCTACTTACAAGACTACACAAAGTAACGAATTAACTAAGAAAAATTGATCAGTAACTGAAAACTTGATGTGCATGCAAGCACTCTACCGCTTATTATGTCTCATGCAAGCAATATTATTTTTTAATTAATTATGTACATATATTAATTCAATTAGCAAATAATCAAGACAATTTTATCTTTCCTTATTCAAAATGCCATTTATATTATATCTAAGTTACCTCTCGATAATGGCTTAGAGCCACCAGACCACACACTAGTCGTCTGTGCAATGTGAAATTAATTCACAGCCATGAATTCAAGTCATTTTCGAAAAAAAAAAATCATTTTTCGAACATGCAATTGGCGTTATTCTTATCAGAACGTCTGCACTAACGAAGGAATAAAACTTGTAATGTAAACCAGTCGCATTCCACTACATTCACATCAGATTCTTACCCAGTTCGCACACAAGTCCAACTGGACCAAACGGAATTTGTGACGAAAAAAAAACCCGTCTCCGAATTTAGTTCGAAACGAAACGGACTATACGAGAAGATGTTTCTCGTCCCAGACTCCCAGTAAGAAAATTTTGCAAAGAGAACTTCATCACCAACACAACCACACAATCCCAACGAACCGAAGAAAACAAGTTTTCCTTTCAGAATGACGTTTTTATGCTGCCATGTTGGCAACGATGAAAAGGAACATGGCTGCCCTGTCAGGGAAGATGGCAGGGTCAGGTATTAATTTCAATTGCGCGTGTGTGCAAGTTGCGCTGGGCATCTCGACCTGGGACTGGGATAACACCGCGCTTCGAGGCAAGATGAGTGCGTGCGTTTGTGTGCAGAGTTTGGATGCTGTGAATTAATGTATCAAAAACTGGGTGGGGACAAAAAACTATTTTCAGCTTCGAGTGTTGGACGGGTGGCAGCAACAACATTGCCGGTGAGATAAAAGATTTTATCCAGTGTAAGATGAAAAGGGATGCACCCTCGGATTAAAATACTGCAAGATGCGCCATGACTGTATTCAAGGTAAGGAATTCATAATGGCTCTCAAATCTCTTTAGAAGATGATCTAATTTGACCGCAGCATTCCAGTTGACATGAGAATAACCTGGTTTGTCATATAACAAGCCTTGCAGCGAAAATAAACTAAAAGAAACAGTGAACATCTCTTTATGGCTATGTTTGGACGAAGCAAGGGTCCTTCCGATTAAAACTCAAGCACCATCTGCTATAACGCACCGAAACTAAAACATAAAATAATATTGTTATCATCCCAAAGATGTCGCCAGTTTAGCATTGCAATTCAACGTTCAACCCGCTGCTTCTTGGGACAAATCATATAAGCCAGTGCGGCTGAGTTGAAGAGGTGGGCCCCGGGGGGCAAATTGCCCTCGTAAAATTGATACGAGATCTGTGTAGCACCACCGTACAAAGACATTCTCCTCGTTTTCATTATAGAGCGTCCCGGATTCAAATGGAGAGCCCCCGAAGCTTTTACAACGCCATCGTCCGACAAAATAGTCGCTATCCCCAGGACGATTTAATGTTTTGGAATTCGCAACGAATTGCTAACGAGAGAAATGGATGATATTATACGGATATTTCACAAAAATTATTCCATTTCAAAGTACCCAAGTCTAAAAGATACTCTCGTTTATAAAAGACACACGAAAAGAAGCCCCACCGGCTGCGCCAAAAAAGGTCAAGTACGATTTGACGAGAGCAAGACAACTCAACAACGATTCGTAACATGTTTTTGTATTTTAAATAGGCAAATTAATTTGAAGTTTTATTAAAATTCTGACAGGGCACGATGCCAATGTGTTTTACTGACAGGGAGAGGGGTTAGGGGGGTTGTTGTTAAACCGAGTTCACTCCAACAATGTATACCCACTCGGAAATTGTCTATCGTTGTGAGCTGGGTAATTTACTTTTCTGGATTTGTGAGGAATTATTAAATATTTAGAAGACAATAAAAACGTAGGTAGGCGTGAAAATTATACCGGGTATTATGCAGTATTTTTTGGCGGGATTAATTAAAACATTAGCGATCGTAAAGGTAGACATATTTGAGTTGAAGGTGCGTATACTCGAGTAATTGATTTGAAGTAGGTTGAGCCCGGGAGTTGACGAGGGCAGAAATGAATGGATTTGATTGAATTAAATGCGTGTGTCAGAAGGGTAGCAGTACAAGTTTCTATATATTTTATGTGTTTAATCCGAGTTGGAGAGAATATGGGAACATATCTGAAATATTGACATAGTTACTTATTTGTTTGTTTTTACAAATGTTTGGTTTGATTTGATTGTGATGTAGACCACCAGGAAAAATTCCTTTTCGAATAAAAATATTTATTTTGTGAAAAAAATTAAACTAACATGTTCCGATCAAAGTTTGAATTTTTTTTTATGAATCTACAGTTTTTTCCAGTTTTCTGGATATATCTCAATAAATATGCAGAGTTGAAAAAAAATCATATCACTGATTTTATAGGAAATTGAATTCTCTATAAATAATGTTAGATACTTTTTTTTAAAAAAAAAAGTGTATTTAGAAAGATATGTCACAAAACATTCATATTCTTCCCTAACTATCTTTACATTTTAAGGATTAGGAATATTAAAAATTATTATTTTATATCCTATAGAATTTTAATTTAATAAAATTTATTTTTCATTAACTTTAACAATAATTCGATTAAATGTTATTGTAGTGATGCACTATTATGAATAATTGCTACCCTGAAATTTAATACTTTTAATTTGCTGTGTAGTAGACTCCAATAAAATCCAAAAATATCCGGCTTTCCGCCGTCAAGGCTGTAACTAGATTTAGTCGTACAATTTTGAAAAAAGGTATTGGTGAACCATATCCCGTGTTTTGTGGAGAGAAGAATGTCGAGGTTCTAAACTCTCTACTTACACTCAAAATAAAAACTGGGTAATACGTACGAAATCGCTCGTACATTCTACCAATAATTTCGTGGTGTTTATTCCACGAATGTTCTCGTACATATTACACATTGCGTTTCATACATTATACGAAAAAAACAATGTTATATTCAACGAACTATATTCGTACATTGCACGAATGATTCGCACTAGGAGGTTGGAGCTTCAAATTTAAAAGTGTGATGGTGGAGACATTTGCAAAAAATGTTCAAAAAATTTATAAGCTCTCGACTCTAGTTTGGATATTACTTTAATATTTTTCGGTACAAAGTGGTTATTGTCGAGGTACGACAGAATTTTCGACGCTATAGAAACCCTTGTATCAAATGCGTTTGTGTACGTACGAAGGACAGACGGACTTAATTTTTTTCTTGGTGCAGTTTTCAGGTCTACTAGTACTAAAACGTGAGAACACTTAGCATCAGGATCTCTAACTCTAATTTTTTTTTGATTTTTTAATAAGCAGAGTCTCGAATATATTTTGGGAGAAAGTACTCATTAATTGCAAAAATCTACCATTTAGAGCTCTTTAATACATAAATACTTAAAGCCATGCTATTTCGTCATCCCCAAAAATAAACAACCCCGAAAAATATCAATATTACCCATAGTGCTTTAGTTTTGCTAAATTGGCCTACATAAGTACATACATGGCTGTATAATGAACGCATTAGGCAACACCATACACATAACTTATCCCAAGAACAACTCCACATGTGCCATTTATTCCTCATTTAATCTCATAACAAATATACAGAAAAACATTATTAGTTGAGCCGAAATGTCCTGACAAAGGTGTGCTAGCATAGGAACGTGCTCTTATTTATTTACACCTTTTCGAAAAATATGTTTGTTGTGTTCACTAATGTAAGTACCTTGGTAAGTCGTAATCACGTCTCGGAAGTTGTCTCAAGATAAGGAAATAATTTTCTTCTAGCGTGCAAAAGGGAATATTTTCTTCATTATTAGTGCTATCTATGTCAATAATATGTTCAGTCTAAAGCAGACTTTAGCCCCTTTTACACATGTGGAACTTGGTCTTATTCTTTTAGCTATCTAAAAGCTATCTAAAAGAATAAGAGCATAGATAGATATTTTCCATATTATTAACATTTAGTGATTAAGCTAATTTATAATTAATCTGTGCTCAGACTTTCGTATCTACATCAATTGTTATTAAATTATAGCATAGAGGCTGATATTTCTTACGTTTTGTGTATTTATGATTATTTGTGTTACTTATCTACAATAGCTAACAAAGTATTATTTGCGAAATAGAAAATTAGTTTTGAATTGGATGAAAAAAGAATCCGATTTTTCCGTACACTGTATTATGATTTTTTTCCCCAAATTTTGTGCTTCAAAATAAATTTGTTTTCTCTTTTTTATTTGAAAAATTCTACCTCCGTACGTCAAAGAAAATCTAAAATAAAAATACCGAGTTTCATCTGTCTAATTTTGGCGGCTCTCGAAGATATAAAAATTGGATAAACTCTCAAAAGGTATATCACTAACCCCAAATTTGTTTGGCCCGAAATGAGAGCACTGGGTCAACCTATTGCTTAAATTCTAAGACCCAAAATCCCAAATAGTGCTTGAGAGATAAGAAGAAATTGTATACAAAAGTTATTAGCCACCACAATTCGGTGTTCTAGTGCTTCCCCAAAAATTTCAAGTTCAACTGAATCACAAAACCTAAAAACATTTGAAAAAAATATTGTCAAAATTAATAACTTTATTGCAACAGATTTTGATCGATGCAATTTTTTAACCTCAACATTTTTCGTGATTGTTATAGCAAAAAATATATTCATTTATGTTTAAAATATATTAATTTTAAATTAATGGTTAATTATTGTTCCAAATGCGGTGCTGTTTTAATGAGTAGAATTCAGTAGATTTTGACCACTTCAAAAATTCAAAAGCAAATAAAATTACACAACAAAGTTAAAATTCGTTCATACATACCTAAATTTGTATACATATATTGCAGTTTACACAGATGTACATTTGGTGAAACAATTTTTTCTCCTAATTAAACTGCATAAAACCACGCTTGAGGTTCCAAACTTCATTATAACTAAGTTGAGAACAGATACCTACATGTATTTGTAACTGTTAGGTAGGTATAGGTCTTATAAAAATTTTTCTAGGTTTCTTAATCTAAATTTACAAAATGCCAGCCAGAAAAAAATATGACAAAGTCATATATCACTTTATGGTCTTGTAACCCAATTTTTTTCTCTCAACCAGCCATAAACAGAGTTAAGCAGAGTTATGCAACCAATAAAATTAAGATCTTGAATAAAAAAAATATCCTGACCCTCAAATCGTACTTTAGCAAAACATAGTTACAGCTTGAAACCAACAACCGACATATCTAACCGTTAACCATAACCAGAAAGCCATTAAGAAATCAGTTCGACCTTTACAAATCATTCGGGATATTCCCGTCTTAGATTGGTTTCCTTGAAGCGACTATACACAGTGCTATGTTATGCATAGAAATAACGTAATAATTCTTTCATTATACCGTGACAAGGTCAGTTTGACGATTTGTGATCGTTCCCAAAGAGTTCTTGGTAGGTTATAAGGAGAAAAAAAGAGTAGCACCCAATTTTTTGTGATAATTGAAAGTATAGTACTTCTCTTTTTTTTTAATAAGCTGTTAAGTGTTTCGTGACGAAAAGGCGAGCGGTTTCTTAAGACAGCACCACCAATCTTTTCGTATAGTAAGTAGCCAGTTCCATCTAAAAATTTCATTAGTTTGTTTTCATTTAAAACTTGATTTTATTCTTGCAGCACTTTGGCTCGAAGAACGCCGTCTTGAAGACGTTATGCCACATTCAACGCCTCCATTCAAATCATTCAAATGTATAAATTACCGGCTCATTAAAAACCACCAAGCCAAGTCAACAACTCTCAAGTGTGTACATACTCGTCGTACTTCTTGCATACCAATTTCGTTCAATTAGCGCTTACGAGAAAAGTTCGAAAAAGGCAAAGCCCTCTGAACCAATGAAGTAGATACAAAACGAGTACCCAGGGCCTGATTAATTTTGTGGTGAACATTCTGGTGTTGGTGGAGCAGGGAAAATCCCGACCGTATTTACGAAATATGCCAAAATTAGAAAACCACAAGACAAGAGATCTTTGCAAGGGAAACTTTTTAATTATAGAAAATTACGGTTCGACCTTTTAGGATTCTTAAAAAAGAACTTCAAGAACCTTTCTGAGGCTCGAATCGCTTGGAATTAACAGAAGAAAAAATGTTTATAAGTTTTCCATGTGAAGAAAATGGAAAATTTATGAATAAAATTTTTTTTATGGAAAGTAAGACGAAATTAATAAATTCAGTCATTATGAGTGTTGTATATGTTTTTAAGAGTAGTCGCAAACTAAAATCCTAAACTAAGTCTTTATTGTTAGATTTGTTAATTTAGCCCTGAATAAAATTTAATTTCATTCAATCCAACAGATGGCACCTGTAGCAAAAAATTAAAAGAGCAAGGCTTTCTTTTCCTATACCTGTTCCGTTTTAAAAAAAAAATAGTAATTTTCATACCAATTTTTACTTGTAATTTCCAGTTTTTATTTCATTTCTTCAAGTAAAAGTACACATTTCAATCACTTTTACACGAAATGACTGTATTTGTAAATTATTCATGTACTTTTCGACTGAACCGTACAATTTACATGAAAGTGCTCACAAAACTACGAAACGTTTCGTGTAAAATGAACTATACTTATAAATGAATTGAAAATTACGTTTTTTTTGTGTAATTCTACTTATCTATTTGAATTATGACGGAATTACGACGGAAAACCTATAATATGGGTAAAACCACGAAATTAAACGCTTTAATTTTGTTTTCTACTGAAATGAAAATGAAACGCCTTCCTTCCTATAGCCAACGGTTCTATTATGATTTTTAAGTAAGTAAGAAATAATATTAGAAGTAGAAATAAGTCTATCTTAAAGAATGCTAATTACACACTTTTTTAGAGTAAATTTGCTGATTTCGAAGAAGATGAAATTTACTGATTGTGAAGTTAAATTTTTCGAACTAAAAATGAAAATTAAATTCAAATTAACATTCCATCCCAATGTAAATTTACTTGAAAAGGTGTGGCATATTTGACTAAAAGATGTAAAATTCAATAGATTTTTTTTACTGTGAAAACGGTAAATAAATACTTAATTATTTAAAAGTAGTTAAGTAAAAATAAGTTTTTCATGAATGTTTTCACAGTACATTTCGAATTGAAAATATAATCTTTTCCGGTGAATACTGTTAAATTTATTTTGTATATACAAATAAATAAATATATGAATAATATTTGTGTGCACAAAAAAATTTAACACTATTTACCGGAAAACTTTGTATTTTCAAAATAAAAATTGGTTGGTTGGCTTAGAAACTTTAATTTTCTAAATAGTAAGTCCTCAATTAAGCGCTGGTTGGCCATTTGTTGGAAAAATGTAAATTTAGGTACCTCTTGTTATGAAGTCCGTGAAAACGTATATACAAAATATTCTCACACAATACTGAAAACTTCTGGAAAAAATTTCCAAGAGTTCATACAACCAATCTTGAAAAAAAACTAATTCAAAGACTCAGCAGGCCTAAGAGAATATGACAAAATTCATGAAAATGGATGCACTCCCTTTCAGCATCTTTTTCCCTCACCTTTCCATTAAGAAATAGATTTTTTTATATATCCTTTTACTATATGTATGTTCGCGTACGTCCTAGGCTTCAACTTTCCTGCATAAGCCATTCATGAGCTAAAAACAAAAATGTGTGTCCTTAGAAAAGTCCTTTATAGTTACAAACTTTCAACCTACGAGCTTTACCTGCCCGTAAAAAAGGGTTCTGTTAGGCCTACCTCCAGATTCATATGTCAAACAGTTCTCCAGATATTATACGTGATTTGTGAAAAAATTGTATCCCCCTCCCCATTTATCTGCTCCACGGCCTCCGCCCTCAAAAACTTTATATTCAGGAAACTTCACTTCTTTGCCTATAAGAGAAAAAAACTCAATTTAGATTTCCTATAATCACTAATTTTACACTTTGTGGCATTAAGGTTTCATGAGATATGAATTTTGAAATGTAGCGATTCAGCCTTTCAAGCCCTACACACATAGTCCCAAACATAAATATAACTATTTTTACAAATGGCTTCATTATCACACCTCTATATATAATAGATTCAATGTTTTAACTTTCTAGCATAACCATTCTCTTGTCTCAAAACCCTCCTACCACATGCCAAAAGACGTTCAATTTTTTATTGCTTTTTGGAGTCAACTACCCCTAAAAAGGTAATTTCTGTTTTTCTTTTTTAATTTTCGGTCGCTTACAGTTTTTGATTATTACGCTAATAAAGTAAATATTAATTTTAAAAAAAGTAGAGTTTGTAATGGTTTGCCCGTCAAGTGTTATCCATACTTTTGGTCAATAGATTTGGACGCATTTTCACGCCATGCTTGAACATTGTTATTGGGCTTTGCCATAAATATTTCGCTTTACGCAAAAGAGTCATAGTCTTGGGTATGTAAAAACATGGACATGATTTCAATTTTACACTTTTTTATGACTAAGACTGCAAGAACAAGGTGCATTAGGATTATAAAAAAATCTATTTAGCAAAAGATGACATAACCTCTTTCTAAAAAGGAAGCCACCAATTGTACTGATTGGTTCTGTTAGGCAAGTAACTATAAGTAGTAGAAGCTCAATAAAATATGAAATTAGTATTTCACTTACCAGTTTGGTATTGATGGAATTATGCCAATTTTTAGGTCCAATGTTTCGCTGAAAATAAGAAAAATAACATTTAAAATGGCATTACGTTGAGGAATCTTAAATCTATCGAACCTTATTTGTCTATAAAGAAAATTCGACGACCTTTTACATCAGCTAAATATATGAATAAAAACAGGCCACGTTTCTCAAATATAATCCGATCAAGTTAGTATTCCTGATCACCATTGCTCCCGGCCGTAATTTATCCTTGGTCCGAGGCCTATTTAATCTTATTCCGATTACCGGTAATCCTCTTATCCGAAACTTCTACTTTGTGTATGTGTAGTCCTTTTTCAGCTGTAATATCCTCCGGAACAGACGATGGGTGGGTGCCCTATCCGTAAATTAATACAATTTTGCTGAACCAATTGATGTATTTTGCCTTCACTCTCGAAATATCCTTGAATATCGGAATCATGAAGAGTCAGCTCGTGACTAACAAACTAACCATTCATTAAACATTCTGATCGCATCCTTTCCCGGCAAAAAGTACCTCTGGCCGCCATAATATGAAAAGCATCCCCAAAAGAGATGAAAACCAGGCAAACGTGGGGCGAAAAAAAAGAAAACCCCCACACCGTATAAATGTATACATAACTTTTTGAAACAACCAGAAAAAAAACAGATACTCGTACCTCCCCAAACTAAGCTTCTAGATGGAAAATTCGCCTCAAGACCCATTCTAAGATACCGGAAAAGTTAACTTTCTCCGGAAAGTATCCCCCTAGAATGGTATAGTGCGGATTTTTTGATAGAATAGCGGAAAATGCTTTCGTCTAAATATACCTAGTACGTGAATAGAAGAAGAGCGTTCAAAGTTAGATTGTATACACCGACCTACCCACCTACTCAGTACACTAGCCACCCGTCCACCCTCAAACCCCCGCATCGTATCCTTATTCACCTTCTAGCATACTTTAGTATTACTTTGTAGGGATGGAGGGCGTCAATGTATTTTGGCCAGATGGTTATGCTCTTTACGTGTCCTAGAAGGAAAAATGGTAGCAAAGTTTGTTAAAACGAAACGAGGGACTCTGGCTTCTTCATGAGCCTTTGGCCTTTTTGTCGTTTATACCTTTCACATCGCAATTACCCAGAGACATGCAATTCAATGTAATCTTGATTGTATTTAAGGAGAGGAAAAAGGCAATTTTCTAGTTTTTCTTTTCGCCATTTACAGCATCCGAGGCGCAAAATGTTGATGAAGTTGATTTTCTTTCGTCGTTATAAGATCGAAAAGAAAAGCCGACCGGTAGACTGAATGAGATTCGAGATAATAAGCCTACTAAAATTACTGCTTTTAGATGCCCAAGACGTTACGCTCGAGAACGATAATTATTCATAAGGCTAGGTACTTTGATAGGAAAAGCACAAAATTGGAAAAAAAAAATATAAACTTATCTGGATTTTGTTCGGAATTTGATATACTAACTTAATACCAACTCGTTTATGTATACCATATCTACTTTATAAGAATAAGGACACTGAAACACTATACACAAAAGCTACCAGTTTTACGTTTATGGGACTGAAGGCTTTGTAGTCGCACCATTTATCTTAAGTAAATCTCAGGATTTGCCATTGTTCCCTTCCTATTCAAACATTGTTACTCGCAGTTTCTTTGCACAGCGTTGGGATTTTATACGCTAGGATTTTTTTGTTGAAAAGGTTTTCTACGCTTTTAACGTTATTTGTACGAAAATCAATCTGTAAATCAAAGAAAGAATTGTTTGCTGGACTTGCCTCTTATTCCCCACCAAGTTTTCTACACTTTAAAACACTTCCAACCCTTTAACACACTATCTTCAGAATTTATCCTATAATCAGCTATAAAATTTATTCTTATCCCGAATAAAACACATAAATATTTACTGAAAACTTTATACCAAAAATTCGAACTATAACTAGAAACTATGTCGTTCCTCAGTTTATTTTTTAAATCTTTTCCTTGATATAAAGAACGCTTGGCAAATTGTTTAGCAACAATGTTGCGGTTTTATACCACCATTTATCTTGCCATATGCAGCATAGATTCTGATAGCTGGGGTGCACTAAAAATTGTTTTCGTAGTTTAACTAAACTTCTGTTTTGTTTTTCTGTTGGAACAAAAATATCAATAATTTTGTTTCAAGTGTTTCGTCTTCAACCCAAAAGGGCTGTTTGTTAACGGGTATATGTAGGTTGATATCATTTTTCTTCCCATGCATAACTGATTCTCCTTTTTTTACATTTTCCTGCTAAGGATATTTGAAGAAAGTTTATCGTTTTGCTCCCTGGCAATTTTACCTTTGGGAATTTTGTTTGAAAGTAGTTCCTGGATGGAATTGGAAAATATGAGCACTGCGGACTGAGAATATAGTCCACACGTAGCTACGATATAAGCTTAAGGTAAATGTAAGGATATATGGTACGGTATAAAGTAGTCGTAAGGTAAAAACATTTCCTCATTTTCTTGCGCGCTCATAAACTCAAGGGAACATGAAGATCATATATCTGGTACATGTTTACGATTTGGATTATAAAATGGCAGGGAAAAAAAAGAGGGCGGTGAAAGGTATAGGATTTCAGATCACAGCAATGTTCAGCGGTGAAGATTTTTGGAAGGAGTGACGATTTTGGAAGGGAGGTTTTCATTTTTGGGGCAGAACAGTGCTTGTTTCAAGTTCATAATAAAGTAATTAAGGTGAATTGAAAGATGAAATTTGTATGTGCCGGAAAAAAAAGAAAATTGAATATTACAAGTGATTGCTGGAAATTTCGGAGAGGAAATGTTCTGCACACCATATTCATTTATCTTGAGATTACCCTACAGAGTTAAAAATTGTGTACAACATTGAATGTTGGCAACTAATTGCCAACATTGGATATTGTAAATTTACATGTGAAAATACCTATTACTTTTCGACTGTAAAATTAATGTTATAAGCACATACATGACTCTGTAGAATCACATGCCTAATAGAAAACATAAATCACACGACATAGTAATTTTACAATTTGGAGGGTGAAATTACTTTCTTTGAAGTAGTTTATAATACCAATCATATATAAAATCTTACATAAAATTCCACGAACTAATTAAATCTTTATCGTGACCATGGCATTTTTTTAATGTTTTTTAAAAAAAAAAAAATTTCATTAAAATGTTAAAAATATTAGATATCTATCCATAAGAGCAATATAGTAATACTTATTTGTAATAAATATGTAAAAGAGGTTATTTATTGTAAATAAAGAAGAACAGGGTTTTATATCCAAAAAGGTTATCTTATTTATCAAAAATATGAAATCAATAAAATTATAAAAATAAACATTTTCAGAATAAATAGGATGTGTGGTATTTAAACTAAATCAGGCAGATATAACCTAGTAATTATTAAAAACGAATCGCGATGTTTATTTAGCAATGTCCGCAGAAAAAGTGATAAATCGAAGCAAGACTGCATCATCTCCATTTATTTACAGCATGCCAAAATGTAAAATTCCATATACAAGTATTGACTACAGTTTTAACCCTTAATTTTAATTTTTACGTGGAATCATTTTGTTTATCCATGATTTAAAAGGCCGTGCAAATTATTTCAATTTTTATCCTTTTATAATTTCATGTAAAAAAAATTAATTAAATACATAATGATGATTGCAATAATTTTAACTACACGGTAAACAATTCAGTAAAAAGTACTTTTTTTTGTAAAGTAACTTTTACTGTAGGATTGTAGGATTAATATAATTTTACAACTAGCACGTAAATTTAAAAAACTAATGTGATTATTTGCTTTAAATGTGCAAATGACATAATTTATGAAAAAATTACATAAAAATAAGTAAATTTAAATGAATTTATCACAATCGCTTCTATGTTAGCTTACCATGAAAACATCAATTAATATTAATTAAATGAAGTTGTGCAGAATCCAATGCCGTTATGTATTTTTATATATACTATTATGTATTAATTCTTGTTCTGCGTAAAGTTACTTGATGGATAAAAATTTAATACTGTGTATTATATAGGGATACTTTAATTACACTAAATATTGTAATATTACAAAAAAAATTTACTGTATACTCTACCCGAATTGTAAAAGTAACTGCATTCTTCATAGCTTTTAATGTAAATCCCTATTTCAATTTGTTTGTGTATCAATTATGTAGGTTTCGGTTTCAAAATGCCTTTTTCTCGAAACATTGCACGTTCCACTAGAAAACCGACAAATGGAATTTATAAAAAAAAATGTTCTATTTTGCACACAAGAGAATTTCAAACTAATTTCAATCGAAGCGACGTGCAGTTTTGGAATGAGGGTGGGAGATGGTGGCAAGTCAAAAATTTTAAACGTTTATGATTAATATCAAGGATGATGGGAGGAAAAAGAGGATGGAGTTTTATACTTTTTCACGAATTTCGTCATATTTTTTAGGTCTGCCGAAAAATTCGAACATATTTACTTTTGCAAGCTTTTACTTCAAAAGGTAATAGCCTAAAAACTGATCAAAGTATTTTTAGTTATTCTACCCCAAAGCAGGTGTAGAATGGTTGTGGAAGTTTTCACGAATTCCACTAATATTTTTCCGTATTCAAAGTCGTCACTTTTTTAAGAATTCCAATAGGTGTCTCATTTATAGCGCGTTATTCGATTATTTTTTACTTTACCTAGAATTCTATAAAATCTCTTAAATTTTTTTTTTGACATTAAATTTAAGAATTATTTCGGTATTTTGACGCCCATATTTTATTTGAAATTGAAAACATTAATAAACAAATAAATAACAAATTTGTCAACTGTCTGAGCTAAAATTTATTATTTTCAGGTAAAAATTTAGAAGACTTTTAGTGCTGAGATGCAGTGCAGTGCAGTGATTCAAAACATAAGCACTAACCAGGATTATTTTGGAATGTTATTTTTTCTGGTCGCTAACCTAAATGCTTTTTAGATTAAATGCGTTTCAGAATTCTACCCAGAAAATAGAAAAAAAAACATTTTTACATATTTCACATTCATAAAAATTTATTTATCTTTGTGGCTATTTTATAAAATAAAAATAATTTTTTTTATAATTTATTGGGTGATTTTACATTACTTTTACTTTATTATTTTGTAATAATAAAGTATTTTAAATTGCTCTGCAAAAATATATAAAATATTTATTTATCGATTTAATAGAAACGATTTCTCGACAAAAATTCATTTTGATGGTATTTTTCCCAAAACCATTCGTCGGTCAATTTTCAATCCTTTTTGGATCAAATTATTTTTCTAGTTTTCGGCCAGTTTTCACTATGAATAATATTTCAAAACATTTTTGAGTCACTCTTTGTTTTGAATTTTTGGAGCATTTCGTTTGGGTTATTTATTTTGCAACAATTTTAGTGGTACATTTCTAGTGTAACGTTTACAAATGACGCTAAAGTTTTGAAGTAACACCTTTTTACAAAAGTAAAGGTAGATGAGGTAGGTATTCACGCACCGTAACAAAATTTTAAAATCAAAAATTTGTTCTGGAAAAGTCCTAAAACTCCCACAAAAACCCACTGCGAAATTTTGAGGTTCGGATACGACTGAAGATATAACAAAGAATGTCTTTGGCTACAATAAAATCTGTTCAAACAAAAATAGGTTGCAGCCATTGTGTACTTTATCTGCGATTTTTTTGTAATTAGTTAGATACCTATATCCACCCCTTTCTGTGCAAGTTCCTTTTTTTTCAACGATAAAAGTTGTCCCAGATTGACCCACTCTTCTGTGTATATAAAACGTACCCCAGCGTTATTAGGTGGTTTATTATAGATAAATAGGTACGATATAAAGAACCAGCCCATTAGGCGAAAGGAGTGGTACCCGGATTACAATCTGGGTGCTTTTATATCCAACATTTTGCCTTGGCAGTTACAGTGAAGTTGTCAGATGAATTAAGGTATGTACGTGCAAGTGCTAGTGCAAATTTAATGATTTATTGTAGCGAAAACTTTGAATAAAAGACAAAGTGCTTTACTTCAAGTGGGTAGTTGATTGAAATACATAGAAGCAAAACTATATTCAGGGATCCTTCATAATTCATTAGACGGATCAATCAAATAAAATCCAATTGAGCTGAAAGTTTACCGATCCCGGCAATAATTTCAAATATTTGAAAAGTAAAATCTACTTTGCTCCAAATGCTTTTTACTACATATTGCAAATTTATGTTAAGCCAGAAAACGAGTTTTTCAAGTTGAAGGTATTTCGGAGTGTACAAATATTGCAGGATTTTTCCCCATTGAACGAAAAAGAGAAGCAAAAATAAAAGGAAGCGCAAAAAAAATAAGAAGATAAAGTCGAAAGCGAACACTTAACCATCTTATACCATTACTATACCGACTGTAGATATTTAGATACTGGTACAGTACTGGCACTCTGGCATATTACGAAGGATGGAAATTCCAGGATAATATTATCTGGGAAATAGGAAGGAAAAGTACAACAGCGAGCACTCTTCGTAGATAAAGTTTTGTAGTATGTTAAGCCCGGAATACATGCATAAGGTAGAGAACATAAAATCGTGGGTTATACGAAACAGTCAAGGCAAATGAAAATGTTTTGGGTCGGTTTCGGTACTCGGTCTTACCGTACCTTATACACATTTTAGCTTTCAGGAGCTCGGAAAAAAACACATTTTTAAGGAAAACTGTAAAACTTCTCAGATGACCGAATTTTCCGGAGTTTTCCGCTTTTTAAGAACGAAATTCCGAATAAGTATAAGGTAAGAACGGTGCGTATGTGCATTTTCTGTTTTCCTTTCGATATGCAAAACGTTGGCAATAAAAATTGATCGAAATTGAGGGATATGAAAAATATTCGTAGTTAGAAGTTTGCCTCTACACTTCTTTTAATAAATATTTTCTAACTCGATAGGTAGATATTGTTATTTGGGCTGTAATATTTGGATACAACTTTTATGTCGGATACATAAAAGAAACAAACAAGTACAAAACAGACCAACAGTTTGCTGGTAGATCCACCCAAAAGCCACAAATTCATAGGAAAATGCAATAAGTTTAGTTACCTGGTGTATAGTCCCTGCATAAATGAAATCCTCGAAATGAAGTCCCCCAAACTTGATATAATTCCACCGACCCGCAGATATGAGAAACGTGTCTTATGTTTAGTAGATATAAATAATATATTTTTCTAACTTAACTTTTATGAAGACAAAGTCATATATTTTGGGATCAAGGATCTTAGGGACATGCGGACACATAAAGGGCCAGTAACGTAAGTTGGAGGAGTATGAAAAAAAAAGTGGCGTATAGATACTGTAGCATTAGAGCAAATATCTTAGGTTCCATGTTACCAGGATAGTAGAACACACATATCCTTTCCATCCCGAGTATGTTATATGCAGCGAAAAAGTTACTTTTCCCAACCATATCTTAACATTATACGACGCAAACAGTAATGTTCGTCCCCAAACTCCCCCACATATTTCATGCGTGGATCCTGCACCACATACGTTGCTGGTTATTTTTATTTTTATATTTCCAACTAGATGTCTGTCGGACCGTTTGTCGAGATTAATTTTTCTTGTTTGTTCTCGCATACATGATTCAATTCGGTTGTTTGTTATCGTCGTCGCCGTCATATTACGAATGAGTATTTCTCGCTTGAATATTCTTCACGTCGACAACAACAAAATAAACAAACATTATCGTTATCATAAACATACTTACAACGATAAGTAGACTAGCGCGCTATAACAAATAAAACAAAGGCTACGGCGAGAAAAAAAAATGGCAAGATGGGACGAAATCGCACAAAATGAATAATAAGCAAAAATATATAAAAACTGAAGACTCTAATCCGCGTTCGGCATGTCTTGAAACACAAGTAGACAATTACAATGGAGAAATTTTCGTCCTGAATAAATTTCGGTTTTATTTTCTTATCCGTAGTACAAAGAAAGCATCTCTCCTTCGCGCGACTAGATAAAAAAATTCTTCGAAGAAATTCTTTTTGGCACAGAATACTTTCATTTCTGACTCGAAAGATGAAAATATCTGCGAAAAACAAAAGAAATTTCTGCAAAGAAAGAAAAGAACAAATAGTGAGTTTGCTGGAAAATTTTCTCGTCCTTAAGGAACATCTTCACTGGGGCCCAAGGCGTATAACGACAAACAAGGGAAGTGGAGCGTGCTTAAGTACATTCCTTCGGCAAGCTTTTTCCTAAATTAACTGAGATTTTTCCATCTTATTTTCTTGCTCTGATTGTTTTTCTTTTTTTGTTTAGACTTGATACCAGTAACTTTATAGGAGTTTCTCATCCAATTTATATTACAGCCATGGAGCCGCACAGATTACAATTCTCGTTACGTTTCATTCGGTTTGAAGTGCAATTTGCAAAGTAATGATATCTCGGACATGAACCTTTCGTATTTTTGTATGGCAGAAAATGTTCAACTACTTTGCCTAATGTTAAGATTTGTGCTTTGATGGAGCGGGGTGGAGGAGGGCAGCAGAAAAAAAGTAATGTTTCCCGAACCCAGTGTATTAGAGATGAATATTTCCGGAAGATATATTATAAGAGACTCGACCGAATAGAATTCAATTTAAATGTTTCCATTTTGAATGGGGAGTCCCTTTTTTTTCTTTCGTTTCGTTTTTATTGTAGGCCAACTTCTTAGGATTTATTGATATTGTTTGTTATGAAATGAGAAAGAAGGACACCCAGAAAGACAGTTTATTAGCTAAATTAAATGTATCAACAATATGGAAAGTTTTATTGTTGGGCATGAAATTGTTTTTGTTTTGTTTGGCAGATGAATTATTCTGGGAAGGAAGAGCACGTTTTTTATTAATTTTAGCTATAGTACTTTAAAAGTCAACTAGATGTTTCATTGACTTATCTAGTAAAATGGATACT
Organism: Beris chalybata; assembly: GCA_949128065.1. Taxonomy (NCBI): domain Eukaryota; kingdom Metazoa; phylum Arthropoda; class Insecta; order Diptera; family Stratiomyidae; genus Beris; species Beris chalybata. Next base: position 140,993,851 of record OX421894.1, read on the forward strand.
AGAAAGTTTGCCAATTTGTGCCTAGCATCCAAAGGCGCAAACATTTTTCAATTTAATTTAAAAGTAAATGAACACATATAGTAGATACCCACTACAGAAAAGATCTTGTGAAATTTGAGAGTTATTCAACTTTAAATTATGAAAATGGGTTTCAAATGAAAGAATCACGTATCATACATATTTGAACGGTTTAGATACGATTCACTTGCGAGTGCTAATTGATTGTCTTTGAAATCGTATGTCAGCAAATATTTCAACTTACAATACTCTTAAGTTTGCTGGGCTAACCACTGAAACATAGTAGAGAACTAAATGTAATCACTCGTTACTATTCCAAAAAATTTCAAATTTCATCTACCATTGAAGTCCAACTCGTGTCAAACGGTCAAACGCCTTTACCCAAATTCTTCACTTTACATTAATAACGGTGTACGGTGTCTACGATGGGCAAATTAATATTTTTTTTTTCTTTTTTGGGGCTCCTAAAACGTTAAAATACAAAATTTCAGGATAGTAAATTTTTTTGAAATTCGATCAAAATATACTTTATTATTAAAATAAAAAAGTAAAAAACTGCTATTCAGAAATTATGATGTCGTCTTGACTGGAGGAAAGACAGAAGTAGTTTAAACTAATTATTTATTTCACCGATCGCCACCAAAAGATTTCACTAATAACACATCCTAATTGACCCATATATGCCACAACTGATTTTCCAAAAATCACAAACTGTCAAATGTAGTTAGATTTATTGTCAAATGGTGTCAGACGGTGAAATGAAACATTTTGTCAAACAGCATTGGACCATTACACTATCTGACAGCATTTCACAGGGAAAATGGTCAAATATAAATTTAGTTTAACCGCATGGCATAGGTACAGTGTAATTATTAGTTTTTAGTTCCACGCAGTCAATTATTTGACTATTTTCACTGGAAAATTCTATCAAACATATAGTGTAATCGTAATATTTGTATTTGCTACATTATTTTATTATTACATTATTTCTATGGTCACAGGTAAAACGTTGGTAAGTCGAAAAATAGTAAAACGGGATAAGTGTACTGTGGTCATCACCTAAAACTTAAGCTAGTATTACACTGTATGCCAGATGGTCAAATATTTGACTATTTTCACTGTCAAATGCTGTCAGATGGTGTCAGGTAGTGTAATGGTCAAATGCTGTTTGACAAAATGTTCCATTTGACCATTTGACAATCAATCTGATCACATTTGACCATTTGCGATTTCTGGAAAAACAATTGTGTCAAATGGGTCAAATAGGAAATGTCACTGAACTTTTCTTGTGGCAATCAGTTAAACAAATAGCAATAATTAATTATTTTATGTACTGGAGTTCGGTTTTTTTGATTGTGTGATATCTACCAACACGTCGATTTAGATCGGAACAATCTGTCAGGATTTCATTTCGACCGGATGACGTTTGACCATTTGACACGAAGAGAAAATTTTACGATTTTGTCAAATGTGTCAGATAGTGTAATACCGCAATCGGGCAGCATGTGAAATGGATATTTGACATCGAATTCGGTCAAATTTTTATGGTCAAATATTTGACCGCCTGGCATACAGTGTAATACTAGCTTTACACGCACTGTGAAGAAGATATTGTTATATGTTATTTGATCACTGAGATATTAATATGAATTTTATTGTTCCACAAAAACAGGATTTATAGAAATAGTTCAATAGTAAAAATAGCAAAAAAGTACTGCCCTGAATAGTTTCCCTATGGCTAGAGATGTGTTCTGCACGAGATCAATTTTGATAGAAAAAATTTGACTGAAGTTTTCGTCAAATTTTTTTAGTCAAATATTTGACAACATGGAATACAACTTGTCAAATTTGTTTAGTCAAATATTCGACAACATGGAATACAGTGTAAAACTAGCTTAAGGCAATTTTTTTAGTCACATGCTCAGAAGTTGATTTCAGAAAATTTGATAAACGACTTAGGCGAAAATAGTGTTGAATAATAACAGTTTTCATCTAGATTAATTTACTCCTAAGCTTGAAACCATTTTTTTTTTCAAAGTGCGGTTAATTGATTTCTTAGATTTGTTTAGTTTCTTCGAGTCAAATTTCGATAATGAATGAAAATACTTAATTATTAAAATAATAAAGTAATATGTCAGAAAGGATAATAATTTGTATAAAATATCAAATAAATTGTTTTCTATATTTATTTCATATAATAATAATGTTTATATCTAGCTCAAATATAATATTGAATCAATCCAATTTTAACCACACGTTGCGCTGCTTATAACCTGTCAACAAAAGCAGAGTCATTGGAAAATAAACAGAAGCACAAACTTTTAAAGCCAACCCTTCAAATAATAAACCAAACAAATAATAATAAAGTACTATATGTACATAAAAGAACAACATTGTTCATCCCTCCATTTACTCTGAAATATTCAAAAATATTGTTACTGCCTGATTTTGTCCATCCCGCAAATGCAATACACCAATTTAAATAAAATCCAAAAATTATTACTCTATACGGTTGTATTCTGTCCGGTCCCAAGTCCGCCGAAACATTAAATCCGAATCAAATGGATTATCTGATTCCATTAAAAACTCATTGCACTTACTCTCCATTTTCCAGCCATAGCTATAAAATTATTCGAAGCAATTGAACAAAATTGCAGACACAGTCAAACCGATGGCTTCCAATGGTTTCGTTATTTCAAGAATGGAAAAAAATGATGTGATATGAAAATGCTTTTATACCAACGAGTTCTTCAAGTATTTCGGCCCGCTCTAACGCTATGTTTATTCAACAATATTCAAATATAATAAAAAGACGAAAACGTTTAAAGTGATCATCTAAAAGGAATAAACCTGTGACGCGAGTAGGTACATAGTCTCTCTATTTGCTTAAGAAAAATAAAACGGAGACAATATCATTTCATTTTCATAAAAAGCGAGTTTTTATATTACTTTGTTATTATAAAATAAAAAAGGATATCGTCGACCATCGAAGCTGTATGTGTATTTTCGTCCGACGCCCCGGCTCCATCAATTTAATCGTATATACGAATGCCTTCGGAATATTCATAAATTTCAATACTATACCTAGCACTTCTCCAGAAAAAAAATTTCCTTGATATCCTTTTCATCGTTCCCGGCGCTCCTTTTCCGCATTCATCCCATTCGTTTGAAGTTTTATCGGAAAACACGTTCGCCGTCGAAGAAAGTAATCCAATTTCGTTAACACGCTCCATTGATACCGAATAACTTTCTTTAAAAAAAAAAAAGAAAAGAAAAGGAAATGTTTTTCCAGGCTGGCACGGAAAAAGGATATTCCGTATCGGGACGCGGCAAGGAAGACGCGTTTCGGATGAAGAGGCCTTAGGAAATTGTCAACCCGACGACGACGACATCATCAGCAAAGCATGGAAATGAAAAGCACTTGGAAAATTTGCATTTATCGAAGTGTTGGTGTATAGTCTTGAATGTAGAGAATTTATTATTATAGAATTTTGCCAGGAAGAGGATTATATTTTGTATACCGTCGGAGGATTAAGGCTACGCTTAAATGATTTTAATGACCCAGTCCTTTTCTGCAACCATTTTGTAGTTAATGGACATGAAAATTAAACTGATACTTGTTCGCCTTTGGAACGAGTACAGTACAAGCACGGAAGCAGACGGAAAATGAAAAAGGAAAATATTTCTAGGATCGTTTAATATTATGCACATTTCGTTTTAAACATAAATTTTATCCTTGTTAAGATATGCGACGTTAAAACAAATTGTTGCATGTACACCATCATTGAAATTCAAGTAAGTACATCGAGTTGGTAAACTTTAAATTAGAATTTTTATTAAGTTATAAAGTAGGTATTCGGATGATGTTATACAAATGTTGGGATGTTTGCCTTCCGATGTATCCGAGGGTTTATGAAATTTAATCAGCATTTTAGTTTCCGGCATAAACTATGTAAGTTTCGAGAAGAAAGTATCCTGTACACCCTACATTACCAAATAAATTAATTCCATTCAGAATTATTTTGCATTTTGTCTGTTTGATAGTTTTACACTTATGCAGTACACAAATTGTTTTGGTGTGAACATGAAAAATATGCGAGAATAAGACGTAAAGCTACCATCAGTTGGTTCGACACATTATTATTGTTTTTATTATTAAAGAAATTCTTTTTAGTTTTGATATACACTCAAAATACAGAGTGTAAAAAACTCTGTATCTATTAAAATCAAAAATAAGCGTAAAAATTAAAAATACATAATTTATGTAATTGTACATTTTATTGTATTTATTGTAAAACCGATTTTTAGCTCAGAAATAGCCTATATTACACAGTAACCTGGATAACTACATCGATTTTGCTTTATGAAACAGGTAAATTTATGTGTCGTGATTTAATTAGATCAATAATAATGTAAATTCACATTTAGTGTAATTTTACTTTAAATACTGTGTAATAATAAGCAAGAATAAGCAAATATCTTATCTGGAATTTATTTCATCACTGCATTACACTCCACGTCATCAGGTTTGTTAGGTGTTAAAGCAACAAAATGTTTTTGTGTAGTATTTGTAAGTAAAAGTTATTTTATATTGAGTTAGCAACTAAGTAATTTCCGATTTCCACATAGATGGCTTTGGCCATATTTTTTAATGGCTTCTGTGAATGATATAATTTTTTCCCTTTGACATTTTTTAGCCAGTCTTACTTTGCTTTAGAAGGAAATTGCGCGTATTTTCGTTAGAAGGTAATTATTAGTTTGGCGTCAGTTTTAATATGGAGTGCAGAACCGATCATTTTCGTCATATTTTACTTTTTTATTTCCGTAAAGGAAAAAACGTAGCGCAAGTCGCTCAAAAGTTACGTAAAGTGTATGGTAAGGTAAAAAAAAATAAAAACAAATAATAACAAAAAATTAAATATATAAAAAAAATAATAATAAAAAAATAAATAAATATTAAAAAATAAAATAAATAAAAGAATAAAAAAAATAAAAATATAATAATATAAATAAAGAATAAAAAATATTAAAAAATTAAAGAATAAAAAAATAATAAAAATAAAGAACAAAAACATAATAAAAATAAAGAATAAAAAAAAAAATAATAATGAATAAAAAAATATAATAGTAAAAATAAAGAATAAAATAAAATAATAAAAATAAAGAATAAAATAAAATAATAAAAATAAAGAATAAAATAAAATAATACAAATAAAGAATAAAATAAAATAATACAAATAAAGAATAAAAAATAATGAAAACAAAGAATAAAAAAAGTTAAAAATAGCGATCAATAAAATACGTCAAGAATTGGTTCATCGAAAAGGTATCATTTTTCACTAGGAGAACGCTATACCACATACCTGCATCTTTGATCACTTGCCAAATATTATTGGAGCTTGGTTGAGAATTGATGTTACATCCACCATATAGTCCAGACCTTGCTTCATTAGATTACCATTTATTTCAATCTTTACGAAACTCCTTGGATGGTAACTTTCAATGATGATAACGCTGTGAAATCGCACTTGGTTCACTTTTTTGCCGTTAAATATCAGAAGTTCTACGAACGTGGAATTACGAAGTTGCCAGAAAGATGGCGAAAGGTCAAGTTTTGTTTATAAAAAAAAATCGGCAATTACTTGCTAATAATAATAATAATATTTATTCATTGAAAATTTTGATTATAAATTTGTGTTATAAATAACCAGAGATCAAACAGTAGTCATTTTCTTTGCTTTGCGGGGTATTTTTATTGCATATAAGTATCCCGAATTCTTTTGAAATTGGTGTAACGGTGTGATAAGAAAATTCAGATAAAAACCTATTTCTATTCACTTATATACTAACTTAAATACTAACTAAATGAAAATTAACAATTACTTAGTTGCCAACTCAATATTATACAAGTTTTTATCAACGAATGTACATGGATTATTTAATATTACATCATTTTCAAGAAGAAGTTACATATGTATATCATTTTTAAGTAGTAAGAAAATCTTTAACCCAAAAACTTTGCATTGGATTGCAAAAACTACTCCACCCATTACGAATCATTACTTCCGTACCCATTTCCGGGGAATGCATAATGAAATCAAACTCAAACAATATTTATTTATAATAACTTAATGTGCATTAACAGAGCAAACATATCTTAGAGATTAGAACTTTTACCTTAACAGCTAAGTTCTAAAAATTATAGCACCAGAGAATCTGTACCCTGGTACCGTACAGAATTAATTCCCTACTGGGTATTATTTATCTTTCCGCATCTCCCATCTACACGTATCTATTCTTTCTCTGTCACCTGGTATTGTTGACTGCAAAAATTTCGCATGGAAAAATCGATAATCAGATCCACCCCAGTTAAAGTTTGTCACACATTTTTATCAGCATGTAATAACCTTCGTGGAAAAGTCCCCCAATCTCGAAGAATTCCATATCAATTAGGTTATCTGCGTTTTTGATTCATGATTTATGGGAAGGTGCTTATGTGAATTTAATGATTGATTTTGAACGGTCGGTCTCTGTAGGAGAGAGCAGCACATATGGAGACATAAAGGGTATCCTATTATTAAAAAACACCTAAGGAAACACGCCTAAGGTGCTTCTAAAAAATTCTAACTTATCGTGTTCCAGTCAATTCTTTCAAGAAGCCATAAAACCGAACCGTAAGCTCATTTTCCCTTATACTCCGTGACATCTATCCACATACACGTGCACCTACCTGAATATTGCAATAAACCGCTGTGCATGTTCAGGGCTTAGCTTACCTGGATTTTGTTTGTGTTATACGTGCAAAAACTAAGCCAGTAACCTCCTGTTCCGGCTACAAAAATGCCTGCACTGCAATGCTCTCAACTTGATTACACTGCACTGCGTTAGTTCGATGACGTCAGACCATTTCTACACACACCCACACATAAATTTGTCCCGTTCTCGTAAGACTTTGGCCTGAGTTCAGTCGGCCATCGAAGAACTGGGCGTGGTACGACCGCATGGAACCGAACAGCCAAGGCAACAACGGCAGAGCAAAGAAAATCGACCAGTCCACCAGCCCGGCAAGCAGCTCGTTCACGTAGCCGGGGCTTTAGTTGTGTGTGCCGTCCCTCACACCATCGCAAATACAACGTCAAGCTGCAAGGCGGCAGACATGTTTGAGAAAATTGTCTGGGGCGGGCGTCATCGCATCGCCATCTCGCTTCGCGTCGCTAAGAAGTCGCCATAAATCAGTTTCTCCCTGATTGCGTTCTAATTGAGTTCTTGAGATTTTTTGATTCCGTGCCTTCGCCGTATGCCGCAGAGGATGATTCGAGATCTGGAGCGAAAGTCCTTGGTACGGGACACAGGAATGCGTAGGGTGGAAACGCACCCCGGATCAGCCACTGATTTCGTCTTGAACGGAAGAATTTCGACGAAATTTTCGGCGTTAAATAATTTCCCGCTCGACTTGGTTTAATGTCTTAAGTAAAATGTTAAATGACGCGGAAAACTGAGTGGATACCTACGCATAGGCGATGTGTGTTTTTGGTGTTATTATTTTGGATTCATAGGTATGACAGCTTTGTCGGCGCCGCAATGCTACTGATTCCGCATTATATACAGTGACACGAGAAATTATTTGAATGTTGAACAAATATGGTTGCACTAGAAACGCTCGTTTGTTATGTTTGTTGTTGCAGAAATGTATAATTAACTATCGACTCACTACTAATAAGCTGAAAATATGCCGTCTACCGAACTTCAAAAGAAAACTCAAATAAGTTATACCCATTGATCCTCTATTCGCTTCAATCATAGCAAGAGCCTCTACGTTAAGTTTTGATGTAGTAGTTAAGTAGTTTTAAGTTAGTCTAAGTTAGATTAGTTATACGCAAGAAGGTTTTGCTCCATTTTCCAAAAGCCAATCATTTGTTAGAGACATCAGCCTATATGCTATAATTTAATGACATTTGATGTAGAGGCGAAATTCTGAGTACAGAATAATTATAAGTTATCAAGCACAAAACGTTAATACTTTGGAAAATATATCAAAAAAGTTATTGGAACGATAGTGCTCCAACAAGAAGACTTGACTTACGAGCACCACCGACGGTAATCTCTGTTTGAAAAAAGTTAGTAGATATTAACAATATAGTACGGGCTGCAGCACCATCTTTCGAGTTTTTGGCCCGTGATCAAGTCAAAATCGATGGAAATTTCATTTCGTGCCGTCATCTTAGAAGAAATGGCAGCGTTTAGCGCAATTTATGAGACTATCAGTATTTTCAAAAGAAGCAGGAAGAGCCTCTGTAACGATCTACAACACACGCGACTTCTGAGGAAATAGTCTAAGAATCCCAAATTTTTTTATTGTCGGATGGGTATTTGAACTAGAAGCAAGCTGCACAGATTCTTGGAGTATCTTTAACAATTTTGAATATTCTGCATGACCCTCTCAATATCAACATAGGTTAGCGCAAGATGGGTTTCAAAAACACCAAACCCTCGTGGACCAAAAAAAAATAAAATTGAGTATAATCAAAAGTCAATACAGTGGCATAAAAAGAGAAGCTGGAAGATCGTAGCAACAATTTTTATAGGATACGTGGAGGGTCGTATTTATCGAGTACATGGAAAGGGGTGTCATAGTCAGAGAGAGCTGCATCAAGTTACTGCAATACCTCAAGGAGGTTTTGAATTAAAAGAGGAAGAGACGATAAATCAAAGGTGTGTTAAATTCGAACAAAAACTATAATTTTAATCGATGTGATACCAAAATTATTTGAAAGGGAGAAACAACAATGATATTTTATTTTTTCTTATGCCCACTAGAACAATTTTTTCAGTCTCACTAAAATAGCTCAATATCTTCCGCGATGTTTTGCCCTTCATGGTCAAGCCTCTGTAATCAATCTCGATGGTCAAACTGGGTCGATTCTAGCCTGGTTCAAAATAGTATTGTGACCAAACTATCCACCCGAAGCATCGTTAAAAAATTACAGAACATGCTCTAAACGTTCTATAGATGATGTACAAAAAATGTATTTATAAGAAATAAAATAGAGACATATTAAACAAATTTCGTTAGTTTTAAATCCTAGATTTTAAGTGTAGTCGTTCTAGTATAAGTAACATAAGTATCTATATGATTTTTTTTTTTTTCATTTTGAATGAATTAATAATACCAAACTACCTACTACTTATTATATTCTTAGCATAATTGTTTAATAATCACGAGTTGAAGAGACGGTAGGGTCTGAGCATCCCATTATCTGATAAGTAAAAATAGAATATGGGACCATAAAGATACCTAAACGAATTTCACGAAGAGGTGAAAATGTAGAAAAGGCGCTTTTTTTAGAAAAATTATAGGTTCGTTATTGTGTTCCTTTGGTCTAGCAATTAAGTAACTCTAACATTACTTCAAGGCCTAGGCCCGATTTGGGCTGTTGCGCCATTGATTACTATTACTAATGTGAAACATTTAACTTGCATACATGAATACAGTATTGTGATCAACTTTAAAAAAATGTATTGCATTAAAAAGGGTCTAAAATCGTATAATAGTGATACTTAGGTCACTTCTCAACATTAATCGCATCCCGGACTTTCTCCAAAAAAAAGTACCTACGTAGTTTGTTTCGTCTACGTTTAATAATAAAAGCTTATAACATCAGCTATAGGTTCTGGGCCCAATTCAATTTGGGTTGGTGTCTTGACTTAGCTTGACTTGTTTTAAAACAACTGACGAAGTCAAAGATAGAGTAGACTTAATTTTTTTATATCTTACAGTATTTATTTTGTGTAAGTACACACCAGAACTCAATTTAATATGAACTTGTTTTACTTTATTATTTTTCAGTAATAAAGTATTTTTAATTATGTTTCAAAACGGGTTGAATTTTGAATTTCAATAACAAGATTTTTTTTAAGAAAAATTGAGATATTAAAAACAAAGATTTTAAATTGCAAATTTTTGAACCGATCACCAACTAAGAATATGCAGATTGATGTAAAAGATACCAACAAATTAAAGCACCAGCATAACTCAATAGCAACACAGTAAATAATGTTGCAACAATAATTATCACATTAAAATCTGTTACGCAAAGCATGTAAACTTAAATCAGAGTGTAAATTTAAACGGAAATCTATGTAAAATTGTAAATTTACTTAGACTGTATGAAATATACCTCTGAATTGTAATGTTACTATTAAAAAGTCTGAAAAATATATTGCAATTTGTACTTTTACAATTTTTAATTGCGATATAAGCACACTTCTTAGGGAAAACTACTCGAAATATATCGAAGAGATTGAGTGCGTGTGTGTGTGGATTAGTAATTGAAATGTAAAATTAAATTTGGTTTTAATTTTACCTTTTTTTGATTGGCAACAAATTGCCAACGATAAATGTTGTAAATTTTTTTTACTGTGTATGAATGGCCCTATCTATAGCTAGTACTAAAGAGTCAATAGATTAAAAACTATTTCGGTTAGATTGCTTTGAAATCTTAGAAACTCTGCTAGATGGACAATGAACAATATAAAATTAACTTAGAAAAATACAAAAAATTACTAAAATTCCGGCACACACAATGAAGATGTGCGATTACAATTTCTGTGACAATGGTACTTAAATCAGATAAGCCACTCTACTCTACTTCCACCGTATGTCATTACAAAGAGATAAGATCTAACAGGCATATTTTCAGCAAAACTCCACAATCCCCCCGTTGCGCATTCGAAAGATTAAAATTAAGAAATTCTTGCCAATATTGTTGAAATAATTCCCAATTTAAACACCAGGTTAATGAAGGCAAAATGTCGCATGAATTTATTGGCTCATTAGAGCCCCCCGAATAAAATGTTGCTTTTGCCTTTCTCTGTGGGGCGAAAATTTTCTCAGCATACCGACGAAGCCCAAAGTCAAATGCCTTACGATTGCCGATTATTTTGGATGAAGAAAACTATAAAACGTCGTGCAGAGATGAAGATTCTTTGGAAGAAAATTTTCTATCTTCTACCGAAAAGATTCCCAAGATGGCACACAAGAAGGGACGACAAAATTGGCATCTGAGCATCGTATAAAGACCAAAGATCAAGAAAATGATGGCGTACAAGTTTTCGGGGGAAACAGCATTTTCTGCAATTAACACGACACATACATTACACCGGAAAATTTGCCGTCGGTTGATGGTTCCCATACATTTGCCACATTTAAGCGTTTGTGGGGTTTTGTTCCCGGAAAACTTTTAATTGCGTACCAGAGAACCAGCCCATGTGAAGTGTTCCTTAGTGTTTTATGGGATTCTTGACTTGATATACGGAAGGATCAGCAGAAGGATCTTTGCAAATTGTCTCTTACATCCTGTGTATATAGATGTGCATATGTGAAACTGTCATAGGTCATTGTGGTTTTCCTTTCTTTATTAATATTTTCTACTGGCTTTCCGAGAAGTTTAAATGAAGAATTTTGTTGTTATATTAAGTGAATAGTCGAAGTGTTTGGTCTTGTAATCAAACTGGAACGGGAATTACATACATAAAAGTTTGTATGGTTTATTTTGGTGGTTGCGGCTTTGCCTTGGCATACATTAATTAGGTTTGGCATCATATAGAAAAGGGATTCGAAACTTTACCATCCAGAAATATTATTAACATTTGGTTTGCAAAACATGTTCATAAAATTTTAAGAAAAATTTTTATAACTAAGACCAAAATATCTTAAAATGAGTCAACAAACATGATTTTATCTTCGAGTATTTCAACATAATTAACCCAATTTAAGTCTGTTCCATAAGAGTGGTCTGCACCCTAACAAAAGAGCTATAGTTATTGACGTTATAAAAATTTAGCTTCCATACTTGCAACTACTTCACTGCGAATCTGCATAATGCTCACTTCAGATGGAGCCAAAATATTATTCTTTGTTTTTGTAGACAGTATGGCGACTAGCCAAATAGTAAAATACCGGGATCAAAGATTTTAATGGTATCTACAATCTACACGTGCCATTTCGTTATTTCAACATTTCAAAACTATTTCAGATACAAGTAGATACGAAAATTAGTTCTGGAATAGTCGTTTAGCCCCCATTTAATTATTCGAACAGAAATCTTGATTTTTCCTAATAGTTTTACGTACTTCTGATTAATAGATATAAAATATATTTATAGATAACTTCTACTAGTACCTGCAGCGAAAATGACTGCATCCAGTTCGAATTGAAATTCTTCGAGAACATAATAAAGTGGTTGTGGCCTAATGAAATTCCGATTTCCATTTAATATATGTCGACTCTGTCTCTGCGCCGATTTGATTGGTTTTTCTTGGTTTCAAGAATTTCTATATAGAGTTTTGTGATTATTGTAATCGGAAAATTATACTTACGGGACAGGATGGGATTATCACAAGTCAGGTGCATAAATTCCCATTATACATTGGCTATTAGGTCTTAAATTATATGGCGATTAGTCGCAAAGTAACACCAATTTTGTATTCAAGAAATTGAAGTGAATATTAAAGATCGCAGACCAGATGGCATTTTATCGTATTGATTTGAGTTGGCGATGTAAGTTTTAATTTATCGATAGTCGTAATGAAAATATGTAAATTTTCTGTAAATGTCATATTTTTAATATTTGCAATTAGGACAAATTTGCATGTTTGAATTGATTTGCATATACATACATACAATAATGTTTATTGGTTGTCGGTACATCTGTGATATTTGAAATTTGTATTTACTGAATGATATAAGTATACTCCCAAACATTTGGCTGTAAAATATTTGACAACATAAAAATTTGAGAATTAATCATCAAAAATTGATGTTTATAAAGTCTAACAGAAATTTGTTAATAGTCAAACATTTAACAAATCAAGCAATCTTTAAGCCTGTGTTTTGGACCTTACCACTTTCTTAAATATTGCCAAAAATATTTTTTTTTTCAAATATTTCCGTCAAATTTTGACAGTTGAATATAATCTCTACAAGTATTAGCAAGGATGGTTGTCGATTTCAGACAAAACTGAGTTATGTGCACTTATTTGTGAGGTTAATTTTTCTTTTTATTAACTCTTGTTAATAAGACCAAATTTTCATATTTAAGATCGATATGCTGGACCCAACGAATTTGCTCAAGAAATTATACCAAAAAAAGTGACAATATTTCTGAATTGTTTTGGTTTTCCTTGTACCAATATTTTAATTAACACGTTGAATGCCATGGGGGTCACCGGTGACTGGCACAGAAAATTGAACCCTTTAAATAGCATTGTCAAAATTTTTGACAAAAAGTGTGGCACGCAAAGTGATTGGTATTTCAAAAAGCAATAAGATTTTTGTCACTTAACAAATATCAATAAATTTTGGAGAGTGATGTGCATGGAAAACAGCAGTTCCATGTAACTACAAAGAAAATTAAAATTTAGAGAATATGCAGTTTAAAACCTGTGATATCTGCTGCAAGTACTTAACTCCAATTTTTTTTAAGCATGGAGCCACCAAAATTTTTTTTTTTTTGTTAGCAAAATGTGTTACAAACTAGAACAGCCAAAAAACAACTTTCATCATTCAATACCGGTTCTTCGCATAAAAATTAAATTAATTAAAAATTAATAATCAGCTAACGGTCTAGCGTAATTTTATTATTTTTTTTTTTTGGTGAAAGTTCGAGATACATTTAAAATTAAGTTGCTATACTGGTTATTTTGTAGCTGAAAACCAAAGAAATTAAACTTCCAAAAAATTTGTGGATTTTAAAATAAATAGTCTAAGAAGTGAGCTATTAACCTATTAAAATTTGATGGTCTTTGTAACTAATGCTTATGAATAATTGTGTGTATTTATATATCTTTTATTAAAATATAATAATAATAATTACCTATTGATCCCAAAAGCCAGTACGAGTAAAAACCAATTCAATATCGCATTGAACCTTAGAGAACTCCAAACCAAACTTTTAATCTTGTCTGAATTTGAAGATATAGCAGAATTCGTTAGACAACCCCATTTATTTCCTTACGGGTTGAATATTAAAAAAAACTGTAAATATTTTTTTTTAGTACATATGAAAATATTCGTCAGACCTATGACGTCAAAAATGCTTTGAAATTTAAAAAACGTGTTCAATATCCTATCAGTCATAACAAATACGGCGGAATTCGTGAAAACTTGTGAAACTCCTTTATCGCCTCTTAGGAAATGTTAAGGTTAAGTATAAGGTCTTATAATAGTTTGCGATTTTCAAGTTTTAATTTACTATTTTTTTTACAATTACGTTATTACTTTTTAATAATAATAAATAGTTAATATCTAATAAATTATTCCGGTAGTATACGACCGAATTCCAATGAAATTTTCAACCCCACAGCCAGAAAAAAAAATTTTATTCTTTCTATGACTAAAACTTAATAAATATGTAGGTATATAAAAAAACGTGTCAAGGTAAAATATAAGATCGCCTCTTTCGTAAAGTATTCTCTTTTTCCTGTTCAATTAATTACTTTATCAAATAATCCCGAATAATCCCTGTGTCGACGTACGCGTGACTGTGAACAATAATGTTACCTTTACACAATAAATAGTTCTAAATAAATTAATTCAATGGAAATGGAACACTAAAGGAGTTCGATAAAATAGCGTAATTAGTTCTACCAATGACCTTTGGTATTCTGTCTGAGGTTAATGTAAATATTGTTGTAACGGATATGCAAAATGAAAGAAAAATAGGTACCTTTAAGAGGTTAAAAATAATTAAATATTCCTTGAGAAAACATTTTGGGGGAAAGAAATCTCATTATTCGTTTTGTTCGACGTTGAGCCGTCAAAAAAAACCTAACCAAACAATGGAATTTAATTTTTGGACATATCAAAATTTGATTTAAAGGTTTTTGTTTTTGATTGATTTGAAATTCAATAAAAATCAGATTAATGAATAAAAACTGTAATTTTTTTCGATTTTGAAAATGCAATAAAAGGGAAGCTCAGCAGCTGCTCAAAAATCTAAATAAAATTATAATCGGATCTAAAATGGAAGGAGAATGGTAGTGGCCAAAAACGTTCAAAAAAAATTTAAAATTTGCGACTCCTTTATTGCCTCTCCTGGCTGCAAATATTAAATTTTTTTAAATATGTTTTCAGATTTTGATAATTTAAGGGAACACTTATCAAAATCGGAGAATTTCGAAAAAAAATGGCCAAGCATTTTAAAAAAAGTATTTTTTTTCGATTTTTGCTAGTGACACCACAAACGAAAGGGGAGCTCAATAACTGCTTTAAGATCCCAACAAAATTAAAATCGGATTAAGATGGGGGAAAAAGTGGCCAAAAACGACGACAAAATTTGCGATTCTTTTTTAGCGTCTCCTTTAAATTTTTTATAATAAATCTAGTTGTGGATTTCAAAATGAGGTACCAGCACCTTTAATTCACTTGTCAAAATCGGAGAATCTTGGAAAAATTTAATTTTTTATAAAAGGCTATTTTTTGATTTTGAAACTAATAATATACTGTGTTCATCTAACAGGTATACAATTTTGGATACTAGGAAGTAGTGCTGCAATTAATCTCATTTTATTTATCAGGAAAAAAATTCGCGGACGCGAATAGCTATTATTCAAGACACCGAAGAGGTCGTAAAGTTATTATGTAAGTCTTTACGAATTCCGACATATTTCTTAGGTCAGATTAAATATCGATTTTTTTATCCCTACATAATTACCCAAAGATTGTTTCGCAAATTTTTTTATATTTAACTCTTAGGGTTTCACCCCCTAGTTTTATTGAAATTTAATAAAAAAAAATCTGCCACCACTTTAGACGTAACTTAATATTTTTTGGTAGAAGTCTGGCACAGATTCAATTCATAGATAGAGTTTATGTCGGGGTCGAAGCTAGTCTCTTTGTAAACAGACAAATTGATTTATTTATAATTACTTAAACATGTTTTAAAACAAACAAGCTCATAATTACTTACATCATAGCAATATTATCTTTATTTGCATCAGACAAGCAACAAAAACTAATTACGACAAAAAAATGGCACTTAATTGCAGCTCTTATTTGGAACAAATGGTAGAGTAAGAAGATAACCTTTTCTTGAACTGATACCACTTAAAATTTGTGTTCATAATTTCTTTGAACTGACGAAGTAAAAGGCCACCACCATTTCTTGCATTTTATTTTTATTTTTTATTACGTAATGTCGTATACCCAACCGAAATGTATCCTCGCTAAACCAGCTCCTAATTAGTACAGAAAACCGAAATTAATCCACCATGTTCACTTCATTTCGTTCATCTGATGTCGTAAATTTTCGAAATGGTGTTCTCTTTTTTTTTTGCGAAACTTTCATGCTAAAGGTATACAAAAAAAAAGAAATTAAACATGGCAGACAAGAATATGCCTTTTCATTTAATATGGAGGTAGGATGAAATAAGACGGTGTAGTTGCCAAATGATTTTCATTTCTCGTTGCATTTACGATTATATTTCTGTTAAATTTACTTTAAATAAAAAATGCATCAGACGTTTTCTTATTTATTACTTCGTTTTGACCGGTGTAAGGTAAATGCAACTATTGGAAGGCATGGAGTTGAATGTACAATTATAGATATTTTCGCCATTGTAGGCTTTCTCAAGTTGCATCTTAAGAATAATAAATGTCAGTTGGCTATAAGCCCATCAAATATTTCTATATCCGATCAAATTGTTTCTTTGCAATTTTCTAAAATTGTGCTTAGTTTATTTAAACTAAAGATAACAATAAAAAAATGATTTATCATAAACACGCCTAACGAGAAACATGTATCTTTTCAATTATTTCTTGGAATTAACATAATAACAGAATGGTAGACAACTTTCAGACTGAACAAACAAAATAAAACGCAAGTGAATAGTTTTAATAACATTACCATTTCTTCCTAAGACCCTCCCCTACCTAGAGTTTAAATCATAAATTTTATGTTAATATATGCGACATAATATGAATAAATTGATGACCCGTGTTTTGTTTGTTGGAATATGGCGGTATATTTTTGAGTGGTAAACGAATAAATTTTGATAAGTGTTCATATCAAATTTATTATTATCAAGAAATCTACGAAAGATACACTATTTTATATGATCCATATAACGAATGATATTATTAGTGAATTTATTGTAGTAGCATCGTGTATTTTTAATTGGCTTGCGGACTAAAAAAAATTCTAATCGCTAATGGATCTATTCGAATATGAAATTTAGTTTTGATTTTGGAGGAGTTTTCTGATGTTATCATATTGCTTTTGCGTTCAGGTTTTTTAAGCTTTTGTAAAGGATTGTCTTTAGCATTTATTTATCGGGTGAATGAAGCCTTCACATTATTTACATCGTGAATATTCTTCCATTTTCAACCGACCCATGTGAGATGTGTAGTCTTGCGTATGAACTCACTCTAGACCCAATTTGGAGATGTCTTCCTCAAGATATGAATTTCATCGCTGGCATTCATCTTCCAAAAAATATCTACCATTGAGGTGGCGCATTATAAAGCATGAAAAACAGTTAAAACCAAAATATTATTATATAATATTCTTAAAAAAATTCAGTGAATTCTCTGAATTAAGCCCCTGCCAAACATCTACCAAAAAATATTAAGTTGGCCCTAAGATTGTGGCAGATGTTTGAATTAAATTTCAATAAAACATAGAGGGTAGAAACTTTATCGACACAGTCAAATTACAAAAAAAATAAAATATTTTTAGGTTATATAAAAAATCGATATTTCATCTGACCTAAGATATATGTCGGAGTCCGTAAAAACTTACACAATCACTTTACAACCCCTTCGGAGTGTTGAATATCTTCAAAACTTCAATGTTATTTCCAGGCGATTATAAATAAGGCCCGTGACAGTAAAAACAAATTGAACATTTTATTACATCTGAAAAATTTGTCGAAACCTTAAATAATAATAAATTTAACAGTATTCACAGGAATACCTTGTATTTTCAATTCGAAATGTACTGTGAAAACATTAATCAAAAATTAATTATTTCTTCCTTCATTTAGGTAAAGAAATGCGAAATTTCGTTCATACCTCATCGTTCTTGGTACGTACATATACATGTACATGTACGTACCAAGTTTCATTTTCCTAGCATAAGTCGCTCCTGAAATACAAAAAACACATCTAATTATAAAAAAATTTATACGGTGTTCCTAGATTGACCTTAACACTTCGCTTTCTATCCTCACGGTTTTTAAAAATAAAACTTTTGCTCCAACCCCCGACCGCCAATCACCGCTTATCATTACAACTAATATTTTTTCCATTTTCACTATTGAAAAAAAATTACAAGATCAGGTCTGAACGATTTTTGCAAAAAAAAAAGAATTTAGGTACCTAGGTATATTCAAATCTCCACATAAATCAATTATCACCTTAATTAAGTGCATTAAAAAACGAATATACAATACATTTGAAAATAATGATAAAAATATGCTATTTTAATTTTTGAACTTTTGAACTCTAGTTGCAAATTCTTACTTCAAAATGGCCCAGTCTCGCATTAGAAATTAAGTGATTGTTTGAATAAAACCAACAATTTTGCGCATTAATAAATGAGCTAACTGATATACAAATGTCCTTAAAATAAATGCGCAAAGGAAGAAACTAATCCAAAATTTAGCAAATACTAATTTACGTAAAGTAAGTTCTAGATAGAATGAAAAATTGAGGTACTTCTCCATCGAGTAGAACATGTTAAAAAAAAATATGAACAGTCCTGCGAATATCAGGAATGTTATTGTTGTAACCATTACGCGCTAACTATTATTTGATCTTATGTTTAAATTTGATCGACGCTATGAATCAAATTTCTGCAATAACATTATGTTGGTACTCTAAATAAATTCCTTTTGATAGTTAAAGGAATAGGATTAATTACATGGGAGATAATAGCTGGGTGTATATCTAATTGTTTAGTGGGTACATACCTACTTATACGTTTTTGGTAAATTTACCCGACGGTCATCTCCCAGAAACAGAAATTAGCTATGATTCTATGATTCCACATCTCGAAGTAACAAAATTTATTACTATTTGAACACTAGTCTAACACTGATCACACATCTATCAGTATAAACTTTAGCAACATTTTAATTCAAAAATCGATCCAACAGTCAAAAAGAAACTACGGCATAATAGTACCGTCGGGTTAACAATTGCAGCCCAGTCTTCAAATAGTGATTTCAAAATTATGGAACAACCTTGACCAGAAACTACCCTTTTTTTCATACAATCATTCTTTCAATATAACAAAGTAATTTAAGGGTTATGTTTACAGTTCAGTAATTAGGACTAATAAAAAGGGACAACAAAACATAAACGTTTTACAACTTTTCCCTTCGGTTGTCGGTTTGTAGGAGTGTTTTTTTTTACCTTAGAGCCCATACGCTCAAGAATGGCTTCAGAGGTGTTACATAGGTCAGGAGTATTTATGAGGTCAGTAACAGTCATAAAGTCATAAACCTTTTATAGAAGGAAACAAGATTTCAATCGTTTAAAATTCCTATAGAATTGCATTCGCGTCACACAGCGAAAAAGTCAAGTGTTTTTTCTTTTTATAATACTTCGAGATCGTTCAATAAAAAATACACTTGGGCATGGTGAGGGTGTTAAATTTTGCCCGGAGTGGATTGTAAATTTTTATTGCTCGGTATTTTATTGCATAAAGTGATTAATGGGCTAAAATTAATGCAGGTCAGTGTTTTAATTGTGTGTATGTAATTGAATTTTTTTTCGTCAATTAGTGCGATACTATTTCATGAGAAAATACGAAAAATTAATAATCCAGATGAATGGTGAACACCCACAACTAATATACAGATCGTTACGTTTCATTTTCACATAAATCATCGAATTGTTATGGGTCATGTGTGTAGTTATACCCCAATATTTTACATACTCGTTCGAAGAAGGTATATGCACTTTTT
The DNA here is from genome assembly GCA_949128065.1 of Beris chalybata. Taxonomy (NCBI): domain Eukaryota; kingdom Metazoa; phylum Arthropoda; class Insecta; order Diptera; family Stratiomyidae; genus Beris; species Beris chalybata. The sequence goes on from OX421894.1 coordinate 141,013,837, forward strand.
TGCCTTAAATTTCATTCTACCCATTCGGCTTATCGAATTTCCAGTTAAACCGAATTTATGACGTTCAATTCATTTCTAGCCGCCCTCTTATTCTAATGGCGGACGTTTTAAGACATTGTCGAAATGAGTAACTCAAAAGAAGCGATTAGACCCGAATTTTATTCGGTGAACGATACGCTCATAGGCTCATAAGAAATCTATCCCAGATTTTCTTCGGAAGAAAATAGAAAAAACCAATTTAACGTCTCTCTGCGATTAACTCAGCCATGAATGCAATTAGATATGTTTTCTGAATATACGATCAATCTCTGGTTCACTTTTGAAGTGGGAACGATTTTTTTCTTTATTTTTATTTTGTTTCTTAAAAATAAACGCAACATGACATCGAACTGACATGCCACGTTAAGAGTTCTCTAAGTGATAATTAATGCAACTTTGTATGTTTGGTGATAACAACAATTAAATGGAGTGAATTGCATTTCTTTTGGATTGCTGTTGTGTTTAATTGAAGAGAATAAAACAAGAATTCAATGAGAAAATTAAAAAACAAATTGTTGAGGAATATCATCACTTGAACTCATACATTTGTTTAAAAGCGATTAATTAATAAACGCAATTAAAAACAATTGCAAGGGTAAATTTAACAAAATCTTTAAGATGAAATAAGAGAAGCACTTTCAAACTTTAATCAGCAATCGTCAGAAGTGCTATTTTTTTGTAAAGGAGAAGTCAAAAAAAGTTTTAGTATTTAGTATATCCCATGCACATGTTGAATTTTTCTTAGAGATTGATTTTCAGACTGTTTCACAACTACACTCTAAAAACTGAAAGGAAATACATAACTTTGAAAGATGTAAAATCACGCATTTTTCGTCACAAAATTTAAAACAAAGTTGATATTTACTTGAAAAAGATGCGTTTGACGTATTCACATAAATATTATGCAAATTTACATATGTTTTGTATAATTTTACTTCAGATTATGCAAATATGAACAGTTTTAATTTAATTTTACATCAATATTTTTAAGCTACGCAGTATTTTGCGTAAAAATACGTCGCATGTTACAATAATGAATCGTGTAGCTGTAGAAAAACAAAAAGCGCAGCAATTAAGAAACAGAATAGTTCCTGTTCATTTCGTGTTTGAAATTGATGCCGGTTTTTTTGCGATTTTTTTTCTTTTCTTTTTTTTCTTCTTTTCTTTGTGATTTCTCTACAATTATTATTAAATTACATCGTTTTCCTTCGGAAATATGTTTTTGATTTCTGTGACAATTGCCTCAAAGTATGAAGGTTTCAATTGAATATTTTTTAGGTTGACTTCTTCTCAAACGATTCCTATTTAATGGGAGTAAATTATTACTACAAAAATGTAATAAATGTACGTTATATTTTGAGCAAAGTTGCATCATGTAGCATGTAACATTACCATAGAAAAAAGTAAAATCGTATTAATATCTATGTATGTTTACATTATTTAGATCAAGTCTACACCCAACTGGATACAAAAATAGCAACTATATATAGTAACTTTACTTAAGTTCTTATTTAAAAATACTACACTTGCGGTGTAAAGAATAACATAAATAATGTAGTAAAATTAAACAGGTTTAATATTACATGAACTATTGTAGGAATCTAATTTCCTGTTATCTTAGTAGTAAATTTGCTAAACAAATTTTAAGAGTGTAGGTACCCACAGTTTTTTATTTTTTTGGCAGGCTTTGTAACAGCCACTATCTAACTCTAACACTCTATATCTAGGACTTTTTTGTCATAAGTTTGTTTCAAAGTCAATAGCGATCAAATTTAAGAGTTGAAAAACATTTCATCAAACCGCGCAGAGAGCCAAATACCCCTTTACAGAACTGTACACTATTACTTTCATTGGTACGAGTAATTTGTTCAAAAACTTGGAATATTGAAAATTGTACTTTCAAGTAAACGATTCAAATCTCAAGAATATGGGCAAAGCAAACGTAGGAAAAATGGCACTAATCAAAGTTTTTGACAACACAAAATGACATTTTGATTTTGAACATTTATATTTTATTACTTTATTTATTTACTAATACCCGTTAAGTTATTATTAAAATAAATTTTTTTGGATTTTGAACATTTGTAATTTTGACTTTCTTGCATAAATCTAGAACATAGAAACTAATTTGTAGAAAACGTATCAAATCTAGATAGAATAAATCAATAGTAAAAAAGTCACAACCAAAATTTGCCCATTCAAATTTCTTTAAAACTTTGCTAGCATTTTCATTGGTGTTGCAATGATGTCGAAACTTACGTTCATTGACAGCAATCAAAATTTTTGGTTACACAAATCAACATCTTGATTTTGAACATTCGCATTTTTTTAACTTCATAATTTCCGTTTATGGAATTTTAATCTATTTTTTAAATCATTTCTTTTTTTTTTCGATTTTGTATATTTCTAATATTTTGATTTGCTTATAAAAATCTGCAACATAGAAACTAATTTCTGGAAAACGTTTCAAATTTGAAAATTCTCCCATTTTTGATCCTTTCTTCCACTTCCATTAGTGCGGCAAGGGTGTCGGAACTTAGATCAATAAAGCTGAGCAAAGAAAATTAGATACTATAGTATTCCGATTCGTGCAAACTGTATTCAGATTTTGGCATCATTTTAATTTTCAACAATTGGCTGAATTGATATGTACGTCCATTTTTTAACCTTAATTATCGACCTTTTTAGCTTGATGAAAAAAGTAATGAAGAGAAGAAATAAATTCTACATTGCAAAGTAGAAAACTTGTTCAAAAATTTTGTGTATCGGTCGGGCATTATTCGAATATTTGGGCAATATTTAAATATGAAATTTAAACTAAAAAACTCTTAAGACTACAAACCTTAAGATGAGCAAAAAAAAATTATGAAAATATTTTTTTTACCTACCTAAATTGAAAAAAATTGAAAATAATTTTTTCTAAACGGATGTTCCCCCTAAAATCAAACGTATCCTCTAACCTAAGCATTTCTGCTTTCAACGATTCAACGAACTATTTTCACTTTTCTGAAATATGAAATTAAAATATTTATTTACTAGTATAAATTCAATAAGACAGTACAGTTATTGTCTAACCAACGACAAATGTTTTTAGTGAATAATTTCAAAAGAAACTGACATTAAGCAATTATCTCATGGAAAGTAAATACCTACTAAATAATTTCTCTTCCGATTCTCAGAAAGAAGCGCAGCGAGACAAGAACTCCATAGCTATAAAACTATATACCATAAGTTTAGATTGATTGTGTCAAGTCCGCTTCGAAAAGTTTCCAACTTTATCGACAAAAAAAATAATTGATATGTTTTTAAAACGGCGATGGAGACAGTAAGTATTTCTCATTATATTCATATTTAATATGACCAAGAGTTAATCAGTGTAATTTATTATCAATTCGGGGCACACATCGGCACCTATATGTGATCAAACTAAGAATAAGATACACAGACGACTTAACTTTCTAACAAATTCCCCTTTAATTCAACAAAAATCTAGCAAACCTTATTGCTTACTCGTACTATTGATAATAAATTTTCCACGAGTCCATTTAAATGCCATCGTCTGTATATAAAACCCGAGGCATACTATACGTAAATAGTCGTAGTGTTTACAAAAAACGAATAAGAACAAAAAAAAAAGAAAATAGAAAATTACCACCCTCACTAAAGAATTTCTTTCCAGCAATGGCTGTCAGATTAAACAAATATTAAGCCACCACACGGAATCATCGATAGAATAAGCAGACTTCCGCCTTGAAGCTTACCAGGGGAATAATGCCTTAACTTCAACGTCTAAATATAGCGAGAATTTCGTAACTTCCAAAGTAAAATGAAAGCATTTAATGAAATTATTTAGATTCGGGGCCACTGACAAATAGCAGAGCGTCTTTTAGTTTACTTAGCAATTTTTTTTCTTGTTATTTGTTGTATATAAATACTGGGACGATCGAACGATATACGAGCATAGAACTGCGTCCTCTATCTAAATATTTGTTAATAATTTATTTACATTGCAATAAGTCGCAAACAATTCTTCAAGCCCCGACATACAACTAATTGAGTGTCGAGTATTGTTAGGTTGAGGTTCGACTGAATATCGGAGTAATGCGAGACGAAAAAGAATGTTGTTTATATTTCGTTCTATTGACTTTAGTCGTGCCATGCAATCATCATAAATAAAGTGTCATTGAAGCCATTGACATTTAGTATGAATGGAATGGATATAGCAGAAATTATTAGTTTTTCTAAAAAAAAAATTAAATTCTCTAAAAAGTGAAAACGAGAACAATTTGCAAGTAATTTATATGCACGTATTCTCTGAAAAAACTATTGAAGTAAATTCACTACTATTGTTATTTATAACTGATTGCCGTCTATAATAACGTTAATATTAGATGATGATGATAAAATGAAAGTCGAAATAATTTAATTTAATTTTTTCAAATAAAAGTACACATTTCAACTACTTTTACACGAAATAACTGGTATTAGTCAATTATTCATGTAATTTTCAACTGGATCATACAATTTACATGAAAAAGCTGTCGAAATTCAGCAATATTTCATGTAAAATTAATATATTTGCATGTAAACCTCTAAGATGGACGCTTCGTTCGATTTTGTTTTCTACTGAAATGAAAATGAAACGCCTTCGGTGGCGCAGTGGCTACTCGCGCCAAACCTTTTTTTTAGCAAAAATAATCGAATTAATCGCGGGTTCTATTCATGAGTAAGGAATAATATAAGAAGCAGAAATAGGTAAGTGTATCTTGGAGAGCGGAATACTTTTACACATATGTGTTCCTTTTACACATATGTGTTCCCCACAAGGTATCTTATAACCGGGTTGCACTGTATATTGTTTTTTGATATAAAATTAGTGCGAATATTAAGTAAATCGAATAAGATTTGAATCCTATGATTTATATTAATTAAACAGTATATTTAACTTACGGTTTTATGTTTCAAATCAAATTTACACTTCACTTTTCGTAAAAAAATCTATGCCGCTACCTTACACACTCGACTGTTACTTCAAACTATCTGTTACCTGATCGTGAATATTATTTTTTCATAACATTCCCTCCCGAAAAAATAACACTTATTTCTTTTAATCAGATTACATTCGAAAACAATTACAGTTTACATTGACAGCTATGCCTAGTAAATTACGTGCTCGATACGTTTGTTACTCGAAAAGGTATCCAAGTAAATATGAATTTTTATTTTCAAAAAAAAATATATATATAGTTGTAATATTAAAATGCTATTTGCCGCTATCGCGCTGTCTTCTCTACACACTATGCAGTGCTACAGATATCATTTTATACATAGCTATTATTATGTATATCTTTCTTATTGGGTGGCAAGAAAACCAGAAATCTTAAACGCCTCCTAATGGCTTACCTTGATTTTGTTCAAGAAGATTATAGGATTTTAAAATGCCCGATTCGTTACTATTGCGGCTGCTTTATTCTTTTGGGCCCATTAGTTAGACGGTAGTGTAAAATTTCACAGTGATCTTCAATTCCGTATGGGAACATGATTTCAGGGTTTTGTTTATTTTTTTTTTAATGTATTCTGGTCTGGTTCAAAAATGGTCTGTAATTGATTTCGATAAGAGGTGACATTATGTATTTGATTTTATTGCTTCACGAATGTAATGAAAGGGAAATCCAATAATTTTGGAGTTGTGAGACGTTGAAAGGCATGTAATTATCGACGTACATGGAAATACTTAATACAGTAAAACCTGTCTAAGACGGAATGCTGTGGTACCCAACTTTTGGTTCCGTTTTGGCAGGTTTCCGTTTTATACAGTTTTGTTCAGCAAAATTCTTGATTTGAAGTACAGTAAATTTGTAATATGTTTTTTTGGGTACTTTAATATTATATTAATATTAATAATGAACAAATAACAAATAAAAAAATATTTTATTTGAAATTTCTATATTTTTAGAAATTTCTATATTTCTAGAAATTTCTATATTTTTAGAAATTTCTATATTTTTAGAAATTTCTATATTTTTAGAAATTTCCATATTTTTAGAAAATTCTATTTTTTTAGAAATTTATATATTTTTAGAAATTTCTATTCGATTCGCCAGAGACTGAACTACCAAAATTTCAAAACAGATGTCCAAAATTATTTTAAAAGTTTTCTTAACACTCTAGTTCCATAATAAATTGAAAGCATTTCTCCGTTTTTCATTTGAAGCCTGCCATACTGAAATCCACTCATGTCACATTTCAACTTATAGCTGCGATATTGTCGACAACTTGCAAGGTACGTAGATTAGATACAATTTTATTGCAAATCCTTAATTCATCAAGTTCAATATAGAGGTATGAATCTGTTTTTTACGGACGTTCGCCATCTGTTCTACTCATACATATGTGTACAAAAATTGCGTCTATATAGTCTATTAAGACTATCTATAAAAATCTGTCAATTTCTTGCCCAACTTTCATCGGAACGCCACACCATCCATTGACAAAATACCCAATATTCGTAACTATAGTTTCATAAGGTTTTTATTTTTTATGAAAGTTTTACTTTTCTTTAATGGTGAATATAAAAGACATAAGATTCACCTGTATACGTTTTTGCGGTGCCTCACTTGGACCTAGATTTTATGCATTCCCTGTGAATTTCAAAATTACCTAATAGTTTTTTTTGCGTAATTTTTAAATACTTCTGTATATTTTTAGCACATTTTTTAAAGTCGCTGCTTATCTTAATAAAAAAAACGGATACGAAGAAAATAAAAACAAAAATAGATATATTTTCGAGAGAGATACATTCCAATTAATATTATTCGACAAATTATTTATATTAATAAAAATTTGACTGTATTTTTAAATGCTGCAATCACTTAAGTTATTAATCTAGTGCTTACTAATGAGTTCGGGATTATCAGCATTATTGTAGCAATACTTTTTCTAGAAATTGATTTTATTTTTATTAGCTGTATTTCTGCTACAATTTATTTCTTTAGCCACGATTTGCAGTATTCTTGACCTTTCAGTGTATATTAATATATATGTACATTATTTGCATTCCTTTCCGTAGGTAAAATGGCTACACAGCGAACTAATTATATTTTCCCTTCAGCAATAAGTAGCCTACACGTACCTATATATATATATATATATATGGATATTCATTGCGTGTAGCCTTATAGAAATGCAACGACATGGAACCACGGGCGGATTGAGTTCCGAGAAGACCATCCTGTTGCGGCATATCGTATAAAGAATTAACCATATGTGTTTTGCATATTTAAAATTTATAATGGCAGATTAATGATACTATAAATTCCATTCATTGTCAAGATTTCCTTCTGAAGTTTTGCAATCGTGCAATCAAAACATGAAGTTCTTCACAATAGCAATGGCTAAAATTGGTAGTGAAGAAAAAACTGTAATGAATTCTTAGCTATTTGTGGAATTAAAGACGGTGGCTCGGAACTGGCGCAGGGCTCGCAAATCAAGTTATTTTCGACATGAAGGCTTCTTAGGCTAGAAGTAAAGATTCCCTTGATTTCCTTTCGAGAAGTAAAACCAGGTTAGATCTTAATCACTGCGAAATGCTCGCCCCCAATCTTATCTTATACGTTATTATAAAGTTTATTTATATCGCCGCACCTGACGGGAAAAAAGGTGTAAAAGCATTTCACTGATCTTATTACCGCTCTTCCGTAATCCAAAACGTAACCCTTTTATGTCTCGGAAAAAAAAAGGTACCAAGGAAATCACACCAATAAAACAAATCACACGAACAAAAGCTGTGACACTTGCATAATATCCGGGACTCAAGGATCGTCCTTAAGCCTTTCAATTCCTGTAATGGTACAGTTTTTCTGGAATCCTCTTTTTTTCTTGCGCTATCTTCGACCCGAAACAAACCCGCCACGTAAGACCTCCGCCACTGTCATAAAAAACCGCCCGAGTTACTATCCTATACGAACGTCAGTGTATAAGTGTAACCGTTTTGTGACCGTTTTCCGGGGGAATAGCATATTGTTGCCCATAACTGTACACTGGATATACGAGTATATCTCCTTTCGGACGGACATATTTTACCCCGTAGACGCTTAATAGCTGTTTATCTTAAGAGCGAAATAGTAACAAAAAAAAGGGTTGAGGTTAAATGTGCGGATAACGGTTGTCTCACATGAAAGCGAAAAATAATACGAAACGCCTTTGCCGACAATGAAAAATCCTTGGCCAGTTTTTAAACAAAGAGCAAAAGTTTACGGCCGAACATAAATAATTCGAAATGGTTGTGAGGTGTGTTTTCGAAGACGAAACGACTTAGTGAAGCCTCGAGAAGAACATCGAATGCACCTAGCAATAGTGGCGCAAAGAAAAAAAAAAGTTTATAAAGTCTTGCTATACCACCTTAAGAAATTTAATGGATTTACTCCAGCCAGATAAGTGGCTATCTACCTGATGGATGTGGAAGTCATATGACGACCTGAATGAACAGTCAGACAGGTGAAAAAATTTCATACACACGGAAAGTTAAATATTGGTCAATTGATCCAGAAAATTATCGGTACCTATACTAGCATTAGCTAATTACTTTTTATTATTATTAAATTAGTTTATTTTCATATTCATTTACTGATGAGTTGATCAACCTATCCTAGCCCACTTCTACCTCTATCACTACGCTTTGATTTCCTGCAGACTGGAGTATAAATGGTATACCAATTTTTTAGATCACTACCTCACATTTCAGATTACCGGTGAATTTATAACCAAATCTCAATTTTTTAATAAGACTGGAGTAAAACCCGAACTGAATAAAATAATAAATTAAAATAAAAAATAATAATAGATAAATTAAATGAAAATAAATTCAATCTTAAATTTAAATAATATTATAGATACATACACCAGATGTTGTGAATGCCGGACAGACAAACTTTTCTTGCATTTTTGGGTCTACTAACCTGAAACGTGAAAATACAAAATTTGAGGATAGCTCGTTTTTTAGAAAATTTTATATTACTATAAAATAAAATTCAAAAATCGTTTAAGTTCTTATTAGCCTAAACTCTCGTTAGAGTTTTCGTGTACAAACTTTTTGTTTTTTAAATTCTCTAGAATAAAAACATCTATCAACGTCAGACCTTTTACTCTAAACTTTATATATCTAATAATAAATTTTATTAAAAAAAATTAGTACATCAAAGGTACATATTTCGTAAGTATTTCGTAAAATGTTTGTTTAATAATTTTAAATTTTAAAAAAAGTCTTCTCGGCGGGGACAGGATAACTCATGACTGGTTCATTTGTGTCTGTGGTCAATCATAGTCGGGAGCCTTTACATTTTTAATAATTGTATAAATGGAGTCTACGTGCTCAGGACTATATAAAAAAAACTATTACTTGAAACTAGTCCTTAAAGTTCCAGTTATTTTCACTCAAACTTAATTAAAAAGGTTCATCGCCTATAGCTAGGCAATAATCTCAATTTGCAGGATAACGACTTCTTTTGCATCTTGCCAAAAAAGAAATATTTTTTGAAATGTTTGTACACTTCACTAGGATTTACAATTACTGACAATAAACCATACTAATTTTGCCGCTTTTATGTAGGTACAAAGAATGTAGAATTAGTCAGTTATAGCTGCGTCTAGTCAATCTGAAGCCGTCCACCCAAAAATAGAATTTTATTATTTTGGAAAATTCGAATTTTAATTAAGGAAATATTTCTGCAATATTATAAATATTGATTTTATCTATCTTATTCAATTAATGGCCACACATATGCGGCTGCTAGCGTTCTTTTTATTTGATATTATTCCTTATGGGATTAAAGTAAAGTAAGACATTAAAAAGTAAGACATTAAAAAAGTTGTCCGATCTTGGAGATAACAGAATTATTATACTTTTTGGTGCTACTGGGTATTCCAAAATCTTACGCTCAGATTGCAAATATATAGCCTAGATAATTTTTTTTTACATGAGATTTTAGATACATGACATCATTTTAAAATTCATATCTAGATACCGACAGAAAAAGACAAAAAATAAATTAAATCATCCAAACTTTTAAACTGGACCGTAGGTGGTTAATAACTTTTTTTTTAAATAATTTAAATAAATAAAGCTATTTATTTTTTATTTCTTTTGATTCGCTCCAACTAAATTTATACAAGTCAATTTGACAATATTCTGAATTAATAATTCGAACACAATTTAAAACTTCAGAATAGACAAGTCTTAAAATTTAAATTAATTAACATTTCGATGGTGTAGTTGAATACAGATGTTTACATAGTCGCTTTTGATTGAAATCGAGATTTGAGAGTGAATAGTTATAATACATTCTAAGGCAATAATCCAATTTAATAAAAGGTTATTATTAAATTTTGTGATCCTGCAAACTGTGAACTAACCCTAAAAACATCTTTTCCTAATCTTCCAGTAGGTACTAAACCATTTAATTACATATGAATTAAGTTCTGAAAATTGCTAGAAGGAATACCGGCACACTGAATTCGTTTTTTGACCAATGAATATCTACCACATATATTTTCAGAAAAGATACCTTAATTTTTTACCTTTTTCTATTTAGGCCCGGTATCAGTACATGACGATGAAAAAATGTTTTTTTTATTAATCTTCATCTGTAGATCCTTAGTTATTGAGAATACGTGGACAAAAGAATATCTCGATATCGAATGAATTTTACGAGTTACAAACCGATTTGTAGAACGACCTCACGTCCTGGGAACTGTTCCCGCCATTTTGCAATATTTTCTTAAGAAAAAATTCACAATTATTCTTTATTTGTACCTCTATAAAAACCGCCAGTAGTTTTTCCCATAATATTTATTTTACATCAAAAAAAATCTTGAAATTGAGGCATTTTTGGGGCCTTTCGACTGATGCCTGGCCCTTAGTAATTTCTTTAACAATACTTTATCGGAATTGCATCAGTACTTACAGCTAGTTCTGAACCAATTCTGCATTACAGTATCGAAGAGGAACTGTAAAGTCTGATACATACTAATTATCTGAACTGTGAGTACTGCGACGACTTTATTATTATTTTTGTATTATTTATTTATTTAATAACAATTAAATATTCACAATTATAGCATTAAAGTAACATTCCAAATGTTTTATATTAACAAGTCTAGGTTTTAAGGAAAATCTCTGCAAAACAATGCAATATTTAAAATAATGACACCATAATGAAAATATGTATCCATTAAAAACGAAATGTACCTTAATGAGTTTTGCGTAAAATATAAAAACGTAGTAGGTACTTACAGGATTTTAATAAAAAAAAAGTTTTCTGTTGATGTTATATCTTCCATAGTAAAAAAATCAGAGAGACATTCTTTTTCTTTTCAACATTAGTTTTTATCGTCAGTCTAATTTTCAACGCGATTTAAGGAGGTTTGAAAGTAATTTATATGAGAAAAACATTGAGGACATACACATCTTTAGGCTGTTGTCAAAAACTCAAATTTGAAAACAAAAATATTTTTTTTTATTATATTATTTTAGGGATACAACACAAAGGACATTCTTTTTGTCTTACTAGTGCATGAAAACCATAAATTTTCCCGTGTTCGTATACTTTAATTATGTTTTCATTATTTATATATATTCACAATTTTATCGACTAGTTTGGAGAGTTTTTATTTTTTGAACGAAATTTGACGAAATCCCTAGCTGTTTTAATTTTTTAAATAATCTGAACTATCAAAACCTTGCAACCTTGACATATTTTACTTGAAACTGCTGGTGTTTAAATAATAAAAGTTATTAAATCTACGAGAGATGTTCAGATGTTCAGTACTGTATCAACGCCACCTGCTTGCCAATAAGATTATCTAGTCTTTATATTATGTATATGTTCCCGATTTCGAATCCTCGAATCACTACAAAGTTTCTATATATAGTAAACAGCTACCCACAATTTTACTTTATTATTTTTAATAATAATAAAGTATTGTGATCGACTTGAAATTTCAAAAAAAATTTGCTACCCTGAAATTTTGAATTTACACGTTTTTAAATAAGCAATTAGTTATTTATTTAAAAAGTGACATATATAACAGCAATTAAGAATTAAAATTTTTCTAATTTAATATTGTCAAAAACATTCAGATGCAGTACCTACACATCGAATATGAGTAGGTACTCATATTCGATGTTCAGTTAATTCTATATATCAGAATTTGGAGAGTACCTGCTCATATTTCAGTAATGGAAGGCAAACGTCAGTTATTGATTATTGATGTGTTACAGAGTAGTTCATTATTTTGCACTTAGAACTTCTGTTTTACATTGATATTCACGATCGTATTTTTAATGCAACTCTAGCAATATACATTTCATGATAATTGATTATATTTTTTCTATTGTTATTGAAGTGACGTCCGTTGTAAAGAACTTATCATTCTTATTTCCGGACGGTATGAGATCACCCCTGATTTACGTAAACCACAAACCACTCTCGGCCATACCCTAGAAAATACTAATACTATCGAACTAACGAAGGTTATTAGACCCTATTCAATGTTAAAAAACTTGAAAAATTCGAAATATTTTCTTATACACCTAAAATTTCTAAATTTGATAGCTAGAAGATATCTCACTTAACATTTTTTCAAAATGGAATCATCCATTCTTTGATTAATTTATTACCCACCGCAAAGACCAAATACATATCCGTCTTATGAAATCGTAAATCTGTTATAGAAAATTGATCGCCTTAAGTTTTTTTTAGTGAAAATTGATATTTGATAATGTATAAATAATTTCGTAGTATTCATTGATATCGCAGAGCGATTGATGCCAATGGGTAGTCCAGTAATTGAATGAATAAAAAAAAAAATTCTTCATTAAAAAAAGGGGCGAGGTATCAGGTATATTGATCAGAATTGGTGTATTATTGACGAACAGAAACCTGAGCTCACAGTGGGTGACTAAATAGATAACTCTACAAAATCCTCAAAATAGACCATCAAAAAAATTGGGTATTACCTTACCACTTGTTCACACCTTACAGCTCGTATTTAAAACGAAAAGCTCATAATTCAAACAGGATATGTAGCATGTCAATAGGATTCCTCAAAGTGTTGAAAACTGCTTACTTTGTAGGCTTACTGAGTACCGATTTTTATTTTTATTCTGCTCAAATATTTTGGCAATTTTGAAGAATTTTGTTAACACTATGTACTCTGTAATAAAAATTCTAATTGAGAAAATACTAGGCAAAAACAACTTCTTCAACTAATTTTGGAATTATAAAAAAGATTTTGAAAATGAAAATAATGGTTTTCTACAATTTAATGATAGACTGTCTAGTAAGGAATTTGAAGCCGAGAAAAATTGGCATGTTTTAATCATTGCGAGAATATGGCGAAGTACTAAGCCCTTAGAATACTCCAATTATTGGTGTCAAGTTAAAACCCAACATTCCTTTTTAATATTCGGTAAGTATTTAAATATTATTCAATCCCATTGACATTAATAATTTAGATCAGTTCTATGTTACCTACTTTTGAATCCCGATTTCGTGCAGTTGCCTAACCAACTTCTAGTCAATGTAAAATTTCGAATGACACCCTGCCTAGTCATCGTCATCCCCGAATAGACATCCCTTTCCCAAGTACCAAAATTCGCCAAATACCGGTTCTGGACTGAAACTGGAAGTCATTAACAACCATCCAGCAAGAAAAAACCAAACAAAATTATCGCCTTACTCCAATAAAAATGTAACAAACGCACACTATCTCGGCACGAAGGCAATTCTAGTAACAATAGGCGCCACTTTACTTGAATTTTATGTGGCCATTCATCGAACTAATTTAAAAAGCATTTTGTACCATTCATCCAAAACAAGAACCAAAGAAAAACTCCAAGGCACAGCATCGCATCATCATCATCAACACGGGGAATCCCCAGAAGGAACAGCAGTCAAGGAACAATAAAATTTGAGAGGCCCATAAAACATGCAACAGCGGTCGTTCCGTTCGATTCTTATAAGAATTCGGTGAGAACATTGCATAATTGTGTGGCAGAAATAGCAAGGAAATTTCTTATAAGAAACCGATTGGAAAAATTCGAATTAAATTTTTTTAATTGCGAAAAAATTGATGAAAACGCATGGAAATTTGTGGAAAATTGAAAAACGTAACATTCGGACTCACCGTCTTCTGGGCACTGTTGATTATCCTCCGGTCGTGTGAAGTTTTAGCTAAAAGTGAATTTTTCTCTTGAAACACATACTGCTAAAGACGATTTGTAATTGTAGTTGTGCGAGAGTAAAATGCCAATGGATTGGTGCGATTTATTTGTGTGCGAGTTGGTATTTCAAATCTAACTAGAGTCTAGTCGCGTGAACGAATAACAGATGGCGCACAGTGAAGCTGGTTCGAATATTTGATTCACTCATAAAATGTTATGTTCTTTCTTTTGATTTTATAAAAGAGTTGAGCTAGGTGATAATGAAATTTACTTCTTTTTATGGTTCGGCTAATTGATGTTAACACGTGTTAAATTTAAATGAAATGTCGTTAAATTGAAAACGAAAATTTATATCATTGACGGAAATATCCAGTTAAAATGTAATTTAAACCACTCCATTTGGAGTTGTAACTTATTCTAGTTAGAAAAATGAATTATTTCCTTGTTAGAGAATATATAAGTGCGGAATGGAATGTTTACAAATATTCATGGGCTTGTTAGATTTAAATGAAATTTACGTGTTTTGTAAGTAGATAGATTAATGATGAAATCGTTCGAATCAACTACTGATTGCTGTTTCTGCCGGTATTCATCTAAGTGAGTGGAAAGAATGTAGTGATCACTTGGCCATTAAAATCAGAATACCATAAAAATAAATCATAAAATTACCGGTACTGGCTTTAAACTTATAAGCTATGCAGTTATAGTGCCAATTAGTTAGTCGCTATGACTAAGTTCATAATATAACTTTTACAAATTTAAATTAACTTAACGCGAATGGACATTATAAGCATGAATTAACTTTTTTTTCCATGTTTCACTGTAACAGAAATCTGTGAAAACCTACAAACTATTCGACTGGAGTAGAAAGTATATGCGCTTAATACCTACTTGTCCAAACGATTGTTGGTATAACAAACTGAAAAATGTTTATCCCAAAAAGGACGAATTTTTTTTATGGAACGATGCAAAATTAATTGCGATTTCTTCCAACCGAAATACTGAAGCAGTTTTCATACTTCGAAGAAATCTATAGAATATTTTAACTTTAATCCAGTTCCAACGGTTGGATTTTAGCTTTGGACATAAACTATTAATATTATTATTTTTTATATTCCTACAATCCCAAATTCTCATGGGTCTTGTTTATCGATTGTTTCAAACGGTTTCTCAAGAATACGCTTAGCTAAAAAAATTAAGGTTGATCGCTCCACCTATAAGTTAAAAACGAATTGTTAAGACTAAATTCGTAAAAGGGTCAACTCTTTCCAGTACTTACTCCTGATAGCTTTCATGCAGAAATTCGTAAAACAAGTCTTCATGACTATTGCCCCACAACTTTAGAACGGTTCTAGTCAATCATCTGTACTGTTATGGTGTTGTATTAATTTCCCTACCCTTTTCGGCAGAAATAAGAATAATATATGATTAAAATCGAAAGAGTAATTCAAGTAGGTGTCATGCAAATGTCTTTAAAAAAAAATTTCCATTCACACCTATATTACTAAACTGAGTTATAACCCAAGATTTTTTTAAATATTTAATTAATTTGAACCTTTAAACAAAATTTTAGTGCAGGAGCATTAATAAAAAACAAGATAATTTAATCTCCCGAGTAGCTCGCATACAAAAGTTCTTAAAATAAATGGTAAATCTTATTTGACAAATTTTTCTCAATGACTTTAATGACTATATATTTGAGACCCGTTAAACTATTACTGCACTTTCCAAAATGCAATTTCATGCAGATAATTAGAAATAGAACCAACTAGTATTAATTTTATTGATGAATGTAGTCGCCATATCTTGGACAATAGCTCAGACACATCAATGGAAAAAAGTTTCGGATAACATTCAATATTTGGCAAGGACATTTGGACAATATTCAAAATTTGGCAAAAAGTTTTTGACAATATTAAAAACTTCAGTTTACACGTCAAGAATAAGTAGTTGGTATTAAAATCAGAGTTCTTCCGAAATACGACACCAAAATTTAGCTACGTAAATAGATGGAAAACAATTAAAATAATTTTTTGATAAAAACCACAAATGGTGTAAAGGATTAACTAGAGTGTCACGAAACATATTTTTTAAATATCGGGAACATCTTACAATACATACTTGAAATTTAGAACTTTGAAGAAAATTACTTATAGACATAAATTGTGGGGAGGGGAACGGATTAAGAAAATTCATGCTACCTTGCCTTTTTAATGGGTGTTTAATGGAGAATTTATTGGTGTCTCAAGAATGGCCATCCCTAAAAAACAATAACCTCTTTCGACTTAATCCGAAAAATATAATTATTGTTTTGAAGGTACGTATTGTACCCAAATCCTTACATTGTCTGAAAAAAATTGGGTTGGGCCTAGAGTGTTATAAATATTTTAACTTTCGTATTTTTTGGAAACTAAGTGTTTTTACGTAAATGGTTTTCAGATAGGAAACCAAAAATAAAAAATAATTGTGAACCAGGGGCCTTATTACTGAATACGATACGATCAAAATCAATCTTAAATTCCTAAATTCGGCATACTAAAATTTAGAATTTACAATTGATTTTGATCGTATCGTATTCAGTAATAAGGCCCCAGACCTATGAGTTACGCAACAAATAATTACTGACAAAAATTCAATTAAATCGGTTCATTATACACATTTAAGCCTAATAATTAAAAAAAAAAAAAACATAATTTACGTAAGTACTTAAAATTTACAATGTTCACTCGATAATAAATCAATGTCTGGAGCGAACTTTGTATTCAAATGTTAAAAATAATTTCGACTTGTCGCGGAATTATTTCGATATGCGTTCAAAATTAATAACATTTGTTCGTGTTCTGGTTACTAAATTAAGAACAAAGAACCAGTCTGGATGCGGTTAATTTAATTTTAGTCTGAAATTGAGTTGAACGCCTTGTTCTCTGTCTGTCTGCAATTTGTAATTCACCACGTGTAAACGGGCATGCATACGAATTGTGGGAAGTGCGGCAGTGGGATATGAAGAAATTGTTTGCTGTGTTTTTCATTTCATTTTACTAATTTTTAGTGATCGACCACACTATCGAAAAAAATTCGCTATTCTGAAATTTTTGATTTTTTTGTTTTGGGTTTATTCAAAATCCAAAAAAAAATCCGTCTGTCCGCTGTACAAAAACCGTAGGTATATCTACCGCCAAATAAGCTAAAACTTCAAATTTAATGTAAATTTCAACTAATATTTTTTTTGGCAGGTGTTGCGCACGTAAGAGTAAAATATTTCAAAGACCCAGTTCTATATGTTCAAAAGTCATTGAGACATCACCTTAAAATTGACAAGGTAGGTAGACTCAGTAAAATTTTGTCTAAATTTAGGGGTGATGGTATGAGGAGTTAGTGGAGGGTATGAAGAGTTAATGTAGTTGGCAAAGAAAACCATTCCAATTTTAATATCTCAAAATCGTTTAGTATTTGATGAGATTATTTGAGTAGGGGGATGGGATGTTTTGTCTATTTCTGGAACGGCTTATAATAAAAAGTTGAAACTTGCTACATATATATACCTACATACATGTATAAAACAAGCAGGAAAAAATTCTCTGCCTTAGTGCAACTAAATTAATTAAAATCTTATGTTCATTTGTAATATTATGCTTTGATTTTAGGTACTCTTCATTTAGTAATTTTTATAATTTTTCAGTATTTATTTCTAGTCGCTAGACAACAAACTCATTTTACTGCAACGTGTAGGTACGACAAATTAATTTCTGGCTCAAAGCATTGTTGGAGTGAGTCAGTTATATTCTCCTTTTTTGCTGAGTAAAATACTTCGAAGTAATTTCATATTTTGAAGATATTATAGATCATTTTCAAATTAAGAGGTTTACCCCAATCACTGCCCACTGGGCCCATGAGATATGAAATTGGTTTTGCATAGAATCAACTAGAAATCGAATTCACCATTTTCCGATATTAAAAAATAAAACTATACGAATTTACGAATTCCGCCATATCTGCACAACAAAATAGGTATTGAACTAGTTTTTATTTCACGTGCTTGACACGCTTTTTCCTCAAATTTATAAATTTTTATATTTGAAGAAATCTCCATATAACAGAAATTTGAAAGATTGTAATTGGCAGAAATAATACACACCCAACTCTGATTTTACGCGGTAAGTTCTCAAGTTCCCAAAAAAAAAGAACGTGTATAAAAAACGTGTAAAAAAGACATGCTACTCATAGTAAAATCGTAGATGTGTTCCACAATTTCAAAAATGTATGTTGAAAAAATAACTACTAACTTTTTAACACAAAAATTAAGCTAAGCCCACATTGTGTTATTTTTATAAAATATAATTCATTTATTAAATAAACAACATTCAATATTAAAAAATTCATTAGTAAGAATTGAAAATATTAGTTTTATGGCAAAGGAAGCATTTGTAACACAATCCATTATGGAATAATTTTTCAATGCATCTACGGTCGTCATGTTTTTTCCTCCATTGATTGTAAAATATATTTTAATTCTAGCTTAATTTAATACATTTAATTTAATACATTTGGTACTATTACACCCTAATCCAGTGGCTGAATCAAGGATATATGTAGTATTAGGCTACGAAAAAAGAAAAATTAGATATATAGATGATCCAGCATCAGAATAACTGGGGGCTTTAACGAGTAAATTAAAGTAACTATACACAGTACTAAAAAATTTACAACATTTATCGTTGGTGATTTGTTGCTAATCAAAAGAGGGTAAAATTAAAACCGAATTTAATTTTGCATTTCAATTGCTAATGAACACACATGCACTCAAGCCCTTCGATACATTTCGATTAGATTTTCCTAAGAAGTTTGCTAATATCGCAATTAAATAGTAACATTACAATTCAGAGGTATATTTTATACAGTCGAAGTAAATTTACAATAACTTAAATGTAATAGTCAATTTTACATAAATTTCCGTCTAAATTTACACTCTGATTTAAATTTACATGCTTTTCGCAACAGATTTAAATGTGATAATTATTGTAAAGATTGCTACATTTTTTACTGTGTAGATAAAAGTAGAATATTTATTGCTTTTTATAAACGAAGCGTTCGTAGAACCATTTTATGTATAAATCGGCCGTTATTATCCTATGAATTTTTTTTGCTATCGTGTTAGATCAAAAATTTCGTGTAAAAAAGTGGTATTTGTTCTTCTACGTGGACCGTGTTATTTCAAAATCGTGTAAAAAGAGAGTTGGGTGTAATTAAAATAGTAACAAACTTTGCTGTCCACAACAACATCACAAACTGTGCCCAAAAAATCATAAAGTTGCGCCCAAACTCTTGGCAAATTTTTGCTTGGGCTACACTTCGTGATAACTCCAGGATACTACATTTTTCTCCTCAGGGACATGTTTAGGGCACTTATTTTGTACGGCCTTTTGAAAATTCCCCGGCTCCATTGTAGTTAAAGCCCAGAAAATAATAGCCGATTAATGAAAGTGAAACTCATTAAAAGATTCATATCGCCTTAAATAAAAGGCTAAGTAGTCCCGGGGCTTCAAAAATTCCTCAACGGCAGAAAGTGGATCCGGCGGATATCATTCCATTTCACTAATTTATGCCTCGTTTCGTCGCTATCGCACAAAACGTAGCGTTTTCGGTTCTCGATCCTCGACACCCTCGCCGAAATTCCATAAAACGAATAGAATCTCATATTAAAACGCCGACGGTCTCAACGAACCCTTCGGAAAATCTCTTAAAACCCCTTTTTGCCAGCCCCGGGCTCTACGGCACACGATAATTCCATGAAGCTTTTCCATTTCGTTACATTACACTAAAGCCTTGGCTTGTAGCACTTTCATTTGTTTTCTATTTCTAAAGCGAACATTAACATTCCTCTTGTCGTTGTTATCACTGAAAGTATGCACGTAAAACGATGACGGCTCACACATTTTCCCTGACTTTTTTCCTTTTTCCCGGGTTTTTTTCTTATTTTCCTGAATCCGATAGGAGCTTCACAACGGCAGCACAAACTCCATAAGTCCGATTAACGTTCCTCGAAATCTGCTTGATCCGATTATAAAAGATGGCTGAACAGAACGTAGGAGCACCGCTACGAAAAGCATTCAGAAAGTGCTGCCATAGTGTGAGGAGAGGTCACGCAGCACGGAATAGCTCAGTCCGCGGGAGTAAGCGAGATACCCTGCGAATACGGCAGCCACCTTGCCTGCGGCAGATGGGAGTTGTATACTATCCAGGCCTATGTACGATGGTTTTAAACAACGCCACGCCCATTTTACAATGGCAGGTCTTCCATCGATACAAAGTCACCATCTCGCTTTACTTTGTACATTCAGCAGTTCAATAAAGGCTTGGAGCATTTTTTTTCACACACAATAAGACCAAAACATACCACGAATATTTTCATCGAATATCTGGCAGATAGTTAAATTGACAAGCGCGCGCACGGTGCACAGCGCCACAGCGGGCTTTTCTAATTGCAATTCAAATAATTTGCGATTATTAATAGAGAGGCTTCATACTCATTATACCGAGGGCAGCAACAATGTTGCCGGCTCTTAATTGATGCAGGCAAGTGCACGCGAAGACTCCTAATAAATTAACTCCTTAACTGTTTCATGTCTGGCGACTAATTGGACATCTCAAGTGCATAAGTAAGTAGCTAAGTATATGCACTTTCATACGGCAGTTTAATGGATAGTGGCGAAAATTAAGTGCGGTCGCGAATAATTACGACGATAGTAAATAATATTCTGATAAAATTTAAATTATGTTTTATGCACACTTCTTCGACTTTTCGATGGAAATATGAGTGTGAACGTCTGATGTGTGGGACTTTTGTGATAACAAAATTTACATAATTTTTCTTAGGAATTTTCAGCCTCTAATATTGAAATTAGAATTTTAAATTGATTTCATCAGTCTTCTGTGAATGGGTGACATTTTTTGTTCAGTGATAAGAGCATTAAAAACGTTCAGAGATTTTATATAAATTTTTATAGTTGTTTATGTTTTCTATTTGAGATGAATGCGGTATTAATTCAAATTCAAATTTATTATGTCGTGAACCATATGATTACATGCAAATTTAGTAGTAATAGTTTGTGATCAGGCTTGTGCCTCGACAACAATGGTTGGAAACTTAAAACTACACTTTAAAAAAAATTCACTTTTCAGTCTAATTTTTACTTGATATTTCTAGTATATTTCATTTTTTTATGTAAAAGAACTCATTTCAAGCACTTTTACACGAAATTACAAGTAAGAGCACTCATTTCAAGCACTTTTACTTGAAATTACTTTTCAACTGAACCATACAATTTACTTGAAAGGTCAAGCAAAATTACATTCTTTTTCAAGTAAACCACGATTTGGTCGCTTTGATCGATTTGATTGTCTATTGAGATGAAAATGCAATGCGTTCGGTGGCGCAGTGGCTACGCGCGCCAAACCTTCGCTCCAATACCAGAATTGATCGCGGGTCCGGGTATCTACATCCAAGTGTTTTATTTCAGAGTAGGAAGTAAGTAAGTAAGAAATAATATTAGAAGTATCTTAATTTAAAGGGTTGCTAATAAATTTGTTCTTTTTTGCTTTTTAAAGAATATAGAGTACTAATTATACTATTTTTCAGAGAATTTATATAGTGAATTTGCTGCTTTCAAAATTGTAATTTGCTGATTACAAATTAAAATTTTTTGATTGAAAATTGAAATTTACTACCCTGAAAATTGACTATTACTTTACAATGTAATTTTACTTAAAAAAGTTAGGCATATTTGCCTACTAACCAAAAGATGTAAAAGTCAATGGATTTTTTTTACTGTGTAACTATGAGTCCGAACAATGACTGTATTGAAATAAAATTTATTAGATCGGCTTAAAGGAAAATGGTTACGAAAAACCTTCGGAGAACTGAGCAAGGAATTAACAGCAAAAAAAAAATAATAAAAATATGAATAAATATAATGCTGTATTAAAATTAATCGCAAATTTTATGAAATTATGCAATATTCTATTCTATTTCAATTGAAAATTTAACTGGGAAATTGAGTCAAATAATTGTGTTTCAGTATTTTATACTCCTTTTGGTTTTAAGCCCGCTCATTTCTTATTTAAAAAAAAGCACTTTAGTCGTACTTTTTCAGATATTACTTTGGAAAATTTCAATTCTCAATTCTTCAAATAACTATTGCCCGCAATGTAAGTAAAGGTAAAGAGGCCGCCGCGGCTACATTCCCCGTTGTCAAAAAATGGGTTAATGTATTTTAAGAAATTGTATTTTATTGATAAATAAATTGTTAAGTATTTTTATAAACAGTTTTGTATACATTTCGTGCGTTTGCTAAAATTTCGGTCAGTTTTTGGAATAAATTTCCATATTGGAATTTAGCCATCCCGAATTTTTATTTAAATATTTAATACGGCTCTAGACCGACTCCCAAAATAGGAAGGTACTTTGAACTAAGTGCCGAAGCCTTTGTCAAGCTAATGAAAGGTATTTAAATGATCATATTTAAAATTAAAATTGTTTGAAAGAAAAGTAGGTGTTCTAGAAAATATATTTTTGTGTGGCGGAAAAAATATATATGTGGTCTGGAATCAATTTTTTTCGATTTTTTATACTGAATAAATGCAGGGAAATTTACTGCACATTACAAAAATATCACCAATTTTTAGTGAATATTTATTTTAGTCCTCATTCTTTTTTTTTTACAGTGAAATTGAATGTTACTTTTTCATAGCATAGAAATTAAATTTTGATTCAAATATGTATATACGTTTCACTTGCGATAACTGTACCACGTCCGAGAGCAGTATCTTTTGTTTTAGTTTTAATGACGGCCTTTGAAACTCTCGAGTAAGAAGAGGTGCTGGCCTCCAGCTACATTCCACAAATCCGATAAATTTCCAATGAAATACGTCTGAACTATAGTGCAATTCAGGTTAACATAAAAAAAAAATGCTCACTTTGTTTGGTATGCATAGGTCGCTGGTTTAACTCTGGCTCGACGGATCAAAAATTATTCATTATTTTTTCCAAAAAAATACTTTAAATGCTTTTTTTGAGTCAATATAAATAGTCGGTAAGCAATCAGAAAGAATTTCCGAACTAATTTTTTTTTTAACTTTTCTGTGGAGCCATTTATTTTATTGATATTGTATTCTAATTATATTAGCATTTACAAAATGGTTTGAAACCAGTTTTGTTTTTCAAAACCAAAACAGAACTAACAGAACTTATGGTAATTTAATTTGTTGGATAAATTAGTGTATTGTCCTAGGACTGAAGGTATCTTGGAATTGGTAAAATGTAGAGTAGGTGATAAAAATCAACATAGATATAAAACTGAAAATAGAGGGATACTTCAGAGTCCATGGCAGTTTTATATTTCTCTTTTCTATGTCTCTAGATATTTGTAATTTCTTAGATCAGTACCGTTGCAGTTCTTGTTCAATACTTAATGAGTGAAAAGATGGAATTTTTATTACATGCCTCTACTGTATTAAGATATATTAATATAGCTTTGTACAGTCCGGGTGGTGAAGTTTTGTCCTTGCAATAATATTTCCTTATATTGGTAGGTAAGAAGATCAATTATTATCGGATATTACCCACATATTACTTGGTCTACATCGTTCTAAATAAAATAATAAAGTTCAATCCGAACATTGCGATATACCCAAAGCACATCAATGGTTTTGATTATCGAATATAAAAACTAAATTTTCGTCCAATCAGTACTTAAATCGTTTCATGTTTAAAAATTGGACGTAAAACTTATGGCATTATTTGTGTTATTCAAAATTAAAAAAAATTGAATTTTTCTTGTACTTATTCTAGGTGTCTACAGCTTCGAAAGGCACCCACAAAAAAAACTCAAACCTTATGATTCCAAAATCCTCCACTCTAACTTTGAAGATTGCATAAAAACTAGGTCAAGAGGTCTCAGAAATTAGTGCCGCCTGGCGGGTTATATGACATATCATAAATCCTTTTTTCAAAAATTACAAAATTTTCGCCTTTTCTTTCCTCAACTCTTTTACATGTCGGCGCAAAATATTTTGAGTGACGGAACACAACGCTACAATAAACTGGTAAATTTCAATTTTTTGCTCGACACACAATGTGAAAAGGAGCAAACCGATTTGAATACCAGGTTGCGCAATAAAACCAACAATAACACAGCAACAAAAAAAAAAGAGTTGCTTTTTGACTACTTTACTTTGCTTGGTTGCAAGACTTTTAATAGTTTTATTGCTTGTTCCTGTGGAAAGTAGCGTACAGAATTTTTATTACATGCAAAAGATCCAACTGAGTTTCTTTTTGAAACAACTTTATATCAGTTCGTTCTGTTTGTCAGATTTCTTCTTATTTTTCTTGGATTTTCTTCAGTTTAGTTTTTTTTTGTACCTTGTTTTCTTGGCTTTGTAAAGAGTTTCGTATGTCCATCGATTGTCGGACGACTTAAGTCAAGGAATGTGCTTCGAAGATAAATTGAATAACTCGCATAGCTCAAGGAATATGTTGGCCGGACTACGTATGTAACTAGATGTAGCGCACGTATGTGGATACCTTCGCATACGTCGACTTTTGATGTTCTTGGGACAGGTTTCAATCAGAATACATGAAGCGAAGCTGCCAAACTGGTTTCTCAGAAGAACCTCTCAGATGATTATCAAGTTTCAACAGAAATCCAGTAATTTATTCAGTTATTCGAGGACCAGAAATCCGAGATCTTTGTACAATGGTGGCTGAGTGAATTTTTATAAAAATGGCCGACTACGAAACAAGTGTATAGTGGATCTTTTTTTTCCCACTCTTTTTCAGGGAAAAATAAGACGCATTCTTGGTAATCTGAAGGTGTGGTATAATTGAAGTCGCCTTAACAAATTGAATTTATGTTATGGTAGTCAGGTGTCACCTTATATGCACATGTTAAACCGATCTTGGACATTACATTCGGATCAGACAGGCTTTAATGTAAGAACAAAACTTCGGATTAAGTCTAGAACATTTTGGTTTTATTTATTGCACATTAAGGGGATTTGTCGTCGGTTGGAAATTATAACTAAAAAAGACTTTGATCAAAAGTTTCGTGTGTATAATAATAAAATTATTAAGGATATGAACAACTCCGCTTTAATGTTATCTTGTGATTTGTGACATTAAAATTTGGTTTATACCTCCGCATGGTGGAGACTAAGTAACAAATCCCAAATTCTGTATCAAAAATTATAATTGATTGTTAGGTTCAGTTTTTGAACATAGTTTTAAACTGCTTAAAATTATTTTTTTGGAATATTCGGAATAGTATGATTGGAAGTTTAACTAAAAGCCATCATAATACGGTAAAGCAGAACAGGCATACATTGTGTTTAGTAAGTATAAGACCAAATAGAGGAATGGAACTGAATTAATAAGGATTTAAATTAGAGATATCGGCATTAGCACTGACAAAGCACCCCATCAAAATACCCTCGTATTTGCATAAGAGACGTAGGTATATGATGACAAAAATCTGAAAAGATTTTACACTTACAAGTACAGAGCAGGCCGCTTATTGTAATCACTTTGGGACCAGCCAAAACAATGATATTAACCGGGTTATAACAATAAACGAAGAAAAAAATAAGCGATTAATTCTGTTTTTGGAAAATGGAATCCAACTGTTTTGATAACAAAATGCAGCTTATAACATTATCCGGGATTATAATAAGCGTCATCCCTTGTACCTACTCATAATTCTAATTGTGAAACCCAGAAAATATTACACTTTTAGTTTAAAGTTTTATTTTCGGATATAAGTTACTGTAGTTTCCTGTAGACCTCGGGCGCGTAAGGGTTGGTTGTCGGGGTTAAAAAAATAAGTTCTACATAAATTACCTGAACCTACATTTTTATAACCTTCAACGATAAATTTCCTTCTAGCTGAATGCTATAGGAAATGCCAACGAAAATGTGTCACTAAAAGCAATTCCACCTTTCAGTCATTTTGTAGAATTTTACACCACAAAAATTCGTTTGAACGGAGATAATTTTTCACATTTTTGCTTTAACCTTCAACCACTAAGCCACGAAATCTTTAAAAATATTTATTTATATTTCCGTCTTTTATTTGAGACTGTATCTTTTGAAAGTGTGTATGCCTTTAAATCAGGTACTGTCAAGGTGTGTCAGCGAAAATAAAACGAGTATATATTGTGGTATCATTTCTGATATTATCGTCAGAGAATATTATAGTTCAGACAGTGTTCTGAATAGAAGATTTTATTGTAATGTCATGCATTGGACGCAATGCATACGATGATTAAGAGGTAAACTATTTTTCAGTCATTTTTCATTTTATTAATAAATCGTCAAATCGTGAAAGAATTTGGAATTCTGTTTCCAGTTAAGTGTGTTAAAGCAGTTGCGGACCAGTTTTGACGTGTGCGAGGTTGCGTTGTCGTGGAGTAAAATCACCTTGTCATGTCTTTGTTGATATTTTTTTCATGTAGAACACGGTGCAATTTGATCAATTGTTGGTGGTAGTGGTAAACACCGACAGTTTCACCAGGTTTTAAGAGCTCATAGTAGTAGCTGATAGTAGATGATATCCTGCCGATTTTCACGCTCCTTGTCGCTCAGGTCAAAATCGCCGTCTTTGAATCGACGAAACCATTGACATTGTTACCATAGGCCTCCATAAGCATTTGATGCGATTCAAGAGTTCAGTTTTTTTTTCAAGAGCAGTGCAGTTTTTTTTTTGTCAAATCGAAGCAAAAAAGTAAAGCTTCCTGCATATTCTATTTTTCCTGACAAAAAACTAGACATGATCAGCACAGAACAAATTAATGAAATTTTTGACGATGTGTACAAAAAACAAATAACCAACCCTTAAAGAAACCAAAAAAACGTCCCAAGGTTGCTTAACAGGCTCATTAACGCCATCTTTGTGTCAACGATCGTTTTAAGCTTATACACCTGGTAAGTAGAGTATGCTAAATGTACAATTTTTGGAAGGGGAAGGTGGACCATAAAAGGATAAAAATTTCACAATAAAAAAATTATTTTTTTTCATAACTCAAGTACCAAAAGTTTGAATGTTGACACATTTTTTTTGTGACCAAAATCGATATATCTAAACTTTCTGAGTGAAAACCGATTTCATACGGAATCAACTCGGATAAGAATTGTTATATGCAATAAATTGGTATCTCATTCACCATTTGATGTTATTAAATGTAAAATATAAAGTTGTTACCTTTGTATTAATGAAAACCAATTAAATAAATAAATAAAATGAAATAAAATAAAAAAAAGACATGCAGAAAGAAAGCCGAAACATAATTTGGAAAACTCTGAATTTAACAAAACTTTCCTCAAAAGCGATTATTTAGTTGATAAAATACAACTTCTTTTTAATAATACAAATAAATAAAAGCTTAATCTTACTTTTTTGCAATTATAATAATAATAAATTGTTCATAGGTCAATGAATGAGCAAAGTAATCATTTGTTCTTATCTAAGAATATTTAACCAAAATATGAACAGATAGTGAGATTCTTCAGAAATTAAAAAAACGCAAGAGAAAGAGTCAATTATAATCAGGCAAAGTTCAGTTGACATATTCTTCAAATTATAATCTCATATGTGAAAATATAAATTAATTAGACACTTTTTTAAATGGGTGTGTTTGCAATCTTTGCCGCTGTCCAGTAAAGTTTATGGAGAAAAAGTTTGTTTTCGCTAATGAGGAATAATTAAAACGAATAAAATCTGTTACTTAATTTTGTAATAAATAATTCGATTCCAGGAAATGGAAGTGGTGCAAAATTCTAAATTCTTTTTATGCACGATTATTCCATCAAGAATCGCGAAAGTAGTGACCCTACCATCGCCGATTCTTTTGAAAATTTGAGTACTCGAAGAATTAGTGGAAAAAAATATAATTGAAATTTTTTTTTTCTCATTTGTTTTGTTAATTACCAGCGATATGAATTTTCAAAGAAGACTAGGATTAGATGGCCATTTTATGCGAAATCTTTAACATACTACTAGATACTAAAAAAATGAGATAGAAACAAAAAATTTAAATCATATTTTTTTTTCATTAATTCTTTGAGTACATAAATTTTCAAAAGAATCGGCGATGGTAAAGTTACACTTTTAGGAATTTTTGATGAAATGACCTTTCTTCTATAAAGTAAATTGAGAAGCACTGATGTTCTTTGATTTTTTTTACTCCCATCCCCGATCAGGTTGATTTTTTGATATGTTTTCAAAAACAGTATAATACACAAACTGTAAAAAAATAAAGAAATTAAAAAGTTGACTTTTTCACATATTCAAGGATAAAGGACAACATCGTTATCCTTGGAAAAAAAAATTTAAGGATAAATTTGATTGGTATTTTTCTTATTTTGTGACAACCTTCACCTTTTAAATAAGTCATATTTTATTATTCTATGAGAAGAATTAACAGACATATGAATTTTAAAAAAAGGACTTGGACATCATTTTTGCGAAATTTTTAACACACTATACCTAACAAAAAAATGAGATAGAAAAAGAACTGAAATTATATTTTTTTATCACTAATTCTTCAAGTATACTCTTTTTCAAAAGAATCGGCGTTGGTGAGGTCACAAAGTTTGCCTATTTTTGCGATTCTTGATGGAATGACCCGGTGGTAACAGGATGAGCAATTTATACAAAATTAATTGACATTTTATTTATATGCCGTTCAAACAGTTAGTATACTTTGTTAAAAAAAGTTTCTTCATTAAATAAAATTATCTGAATTCTGTGACATGTTCCTAATTATGTTTTCTTTCAAATTTCAATTAAATTTATTTCCACAATACAGGTTGATTAGGTGATCAGTCAGAAAACTTTACATCCATAGATATAATATGCATATGGTATATGCACCTTCAACCTGTTATTAATATTGATTGAAAAATACTATTTTGAACCAGTGAAACAAAAACCTTATGTTTTATTTTATATGATATCAATTTATAATGTAGTAATTTGAGATTATAGTTGGCATATAGACAGACGACTAACCCATTCCGATTTTCATTATTTCAATTAAAAATTGTAAAGAGCATTTTCATGTTATCAAGATATTAAAATAAAAGCACTAGAATGTGAAGATAATGAATGGAAGTTGTAATAATTGTCTATTGCAAATAGGAGGAAAAGGTTTTTTTTTCAAAAGCAGTTTTTATTATAATAACGACCTACATAAGTAGGTACAGAACACACTAAATGATATGGAGCCCATTGAAAATGTTTTTTCCTTGGCCACCTCCGTTTAATTGCGAGTTGCTTTATAACTGAAGAATAACATTTTTATAAGAGTTTCCATAAAATAGGTGCACTGCCAATATGTATGTTAATTATTCCACTTTGTTCAACTTTCAAATCGTTAAATATGCTATAGTTTTATAATTATTTAATTTGTAGTTCGATTTATAGGTTCTCCGCTAATTGTTAGGTTGCTAAGATTTAAAGGACTACGTCCGCTAATACCTTAAACTGGTTCATTGTTTAATTTTTTTTACGTTGGAGAACCGAAAGAAAGGTCTTTGGATTCATAGACGCTGATGATATTCATATTAGGTTCGTTAAATTTCTAGGTAGCAATTTTGATCGTTTTTAACCCTACTCATCGTTAACGGCAGTCGTTAATATATGCATCGATTAATTAATATTTGTTGGTCAAAAATGTTGTGTCAAGGATTTATTTTTTTTTATTTATTTTTTTCTGTGATACAGCCTAAAAGATTAGACAGAGTTAGATAGGAGCCTTGTAAGTTAAGTACATGCGGCGCTGATTTATACAAAAAAAAATGTTTATAATACATTATGCCCCCTATTCAGGACCGAGTAACAAGTCACAAAGTAGACCGAGAGTCTCAATTTTGTATGAATTTTGAATTAATCGAGACTTTTTTGATATGAGACTATGATCCTGAATAATTTAATTTTCGTATTTTTACATATTGATATTGGAAAAATAAGTCGATTAAATTGGATTTAAAATATTTAGATGGGAGAGGAGTTGGAAGAGTGGGGAGTTTGAGGTTTGTGTTGGGCTTAAAAGGACATGTAAGCGAGGGGGGAGTGGTGGTGAAAGAAAGATGAAATTTCTGGGCGTTCTTCGAAGATGTGCTTTGTGGTAAGCCTATATGTGTCAAAGATATAAAGTACTATATACCAAAACTTGACGTGGTCAGCAAACGTTTAGGTTGAAGAAATCTTTTCCAAATCATATAAATATTTTTGACATTTGGAAAACCATTCTTAAGCGTGATTTTGGGCAAGTTAAGACAAATGGTTGAAGGACTAACACTCAGTACCTTCAGCTGTTAGTTGCATGCCTCTAAACATAGATTACTGGGTCAAGACCAAAAACAAGGTTTGGAATAAAGTTATGACTGAAACGTGGAGTAAATAAAAAAAATTAAATTTCATTTTTTATTGTCTGTACTATATATTCCTGGAAATAAGGGTTTTTTTTCAAAATATATATTACGCAAATATCTAATATATAAAAATAAGTCAGTTTTATGGTCGGGCTCGATTGAAATCTACACCTGTGAACCGTTCCCTCCCAAATTTTGCATGGACATTTCCGGGACTACCGGACAGGTCGAGAACATAATTATATATTCCCGAAATTGGTGGTTCGCGAGTTATTTCAACATTTGAGTGTTTTTCATATGATTTAGCGGCAGTGTGTTCGTTTTCGGTGTATTAATTTCGCGTTCCTATTGCTAAATGATAAAGTTGGACTATGGATGATGGATAGAGGATAGTGGATAGAGAATGGAGGATGGTGGATGGAGGATGGGAGATGGGGGATGGAAAAAATGAAAAGTGAAAAATGGCATTAATGTCTCCAGATCCTTAAGCTGAGAAAGTGTACCCGAAAAGGGAGTAATGTATCAACGGGAGAAACAGGACCAATGGATAACGGGAGTAACAGGGGCGATGCAACAACCTGAGCATAGCGAGCGTAGCCGCGGTACGCGGTTAGTATAATATAAATAAAAACAATTCAAATAAATGAAATCTAGCGTCACTTAATTATTGGGACAAACAATTTTTTTTTTTATTCTTTTAAATTTAAACTGCTTAATTAATATTTGGTGGTTGGTCTTCTTTTTTATTCAGAACCGCCTTGCATCTATTTCGCATCGATTCTACAAGTTTCTGATTAGCTGAATCGAAGATTTCTGTCCATTGATCTTATAGAACCCTTTTCAACTCCGCTGTACTGTAATTGGGTGCATCCTGCTACTTCCATCAAGCTGCTCACAAAGATGCTCATCTGGGAGCAGATTAATGGAAGATGGAAAGATGGTGGTCGGGTTTTTCCACTTTGGGACACTTGTAGTGTAGGAATTCTCAAACGATATGTGCCGTATGCTTAGAATCATTATCTTGATAGAATTGAAATGTTTCTAGAATTCCCATTTTCTTTGAAGAAGTTTCCAATTTTTTTCTTGAAAATGTGTAGTAATACATTTTTGTTCATAATGTCATCAATAAAAACCATGGCCGCTATTCACAGTCGTCATAAAGTTGGCTTTAAGTTAAAGCTGACTTTAGTGTCGTATTGTTAATGCTGAGAACGATATACGACCCAAGCCCAACATAATGGTAATAGCGTTTATACATGAATTAGGTAATTTTACCTATGATATGGCGATAATTTTATTATATTAAATGTTGTAAAATTACAAATAACGAAATACTTCAAGCTTCCATAATACGAAAATTGCCCCAATCAAAACTTTTATTTTTTGTGGCACAATACAAAGTACTTCTTAATATCACTGGAAGGCACTAATTAAAGCAACTGTCAAAAAAAGAGCCGCGCAATTATGCTGATGGTATTTTTATGCAAATGAAGTGCGAAGTGGGTTAGGTGAGCGCCTCTCTTCACCGGAGGATTCCCCCGTATGCAAATTACAAAACATGCCCCCCGCATTGCTCTCATGTTTACTAATCGACGATTTTCTTGTTCCAACGTTAAACTACAGGCTCGGTACCGTAAAGCGAGGTTAAAGCGAGGAACAAGTGCCCCGCTTGCACGAAACATTTGCATAAATTTCAATTTGGAGCGCCACAATCGATAGACACCACTTGACTTTGACAGCTCCTCTACACCCGAGTACTCAAAAAATAAGCAAGATGCAGTAAAATTTCTTACCTGTTTGACAGATGTGACTTTCATTCGATGCACAAATCTTAAGGATGCGTTGCATGTGTGGAACCACGAAGCTAACAAATTCCCGACACGAATAACATCACTAAAACGGCACACACTCGCGGATATTTAAACCGTTCGAAAACGGGTAATTAGCGGAAGTTAATTAAAATGAGAAACAGAAAAAAACAACGTCAACCCGAAACACTGCGAAAAACCGAAGAAAAACTCACCAATAAGAAATTCGAAAATCTTCGCCAGCATCTCGAATCACTTGGCTTCTTCTTGAGCTCCAGAAATGAAACCAAAAAAACAACAAACAAGAAATTAAACCGGAGGCTCCACTCTCGGCGTGTGATTGAAAGTTTTTCGACAGGCGACAGGTTCTTGTTGTTTTTTTCGTCGCTTTTGACAAAGAAGATTTTCGGTGACAGTTCGTTCGAAGCCCAGGCACTTTTCTCACAGCACAGCCATTTTTTTTCCTTTCGTTCCTTTCGTTTTCCTTGTCCCGTGTGTTTTGTTTATTCTGAAAAGATAGCATCAGAACGAAGGACTTCTGATAGGAAACTGTCCAAAAAATTTTTGTTGTGTTACCCGTCGATCTTTTCCACTACATCGACGGCATATAATAAAAGTCTGACGCCGCTTTGTACCTATGTACAATAAATTCGAAAAGTGGATGTTTTTGTTTGTACATAACGTAAAAAATGCTATGGAAGTTGACTGGCATGCGGTCTGAGCATACGCCGCCGCCGTCATACGAGTTTCGAACCAGGGTTGGGCATGTGCGTGCCTTGGTGTTGTGGTGTGTGTTTGACGCCATTGAATTTGCTGCCAAAGGAGTTTTTGGGGTACGAATTTTATTTTTCCGCGACTTGGTTGTGTTGGTGCCTTTACTTTTTCGCATGGCCGAATCTCAAGAACTTTTCGCGATGCTGTTTCCTGTTGCTGTTTTTACCTGGTATGATGGCTACCTGGTGCGGCCGTCGCACGGACCAGTTTCAAGGTGTGCTACTTCATCGTAGAAAAATTCGAGCTGGACTTCTGAAGCCGGCGGTGGAAGACGTTGGCAAGCGTATGTATGGGGGTGGCAAGCGACTACAAAATCGACTTGAACTTGTACGGTACACTGCGAAGGAAGGCGTTACCCGGCGGCGATGGCATCGAATTCTTCACAAGAACGGCTCGGCCGCTATCTCGCATGGCCGCGTCTTTCGCTAAGAAGAAGGTCGATCGTTAAGTTTCCAGTTTTCCGGACGAGAAGACGTTTATTCGTTGCAATAGTGTTTGTGTTTGTCGGCAACTTTGAAGTGTATTTTCGTGTAATTTCCACCCTGAACGAGGCCAAGCTTCCCGGAATGAAAAATCTTTCGGGATTTTCCTCGAGAAGCAGCGGCATTCGCTGACTGCACGAACCGAAACGGGATGGAAAATGTAAATTATGAGTTCTTGTTGTTTTTTTCGGATTTACGGAAAATTTTATGTTTCGACTATAGCGCGGAGATAAAGGGATTCATTCGAATGTGTGTGCAGACGAATATAGGAATGCGGACGTGGGTAAGGAATGTGCGGGGGAGTTTGGGACTCTATCTCTAGTTTCTAGGAATATAGTCGCGCTCGCTTCGACCAAATGACAGGCCAATCAAAATGATGTAACCTTTGACTTGCGTCTTGCTTTATATTCGTTGGTATGTACTTATTGATCTTAAGATTCTCAATTTAGACAACGAACTCAATAATTGGATATTTTCAACATGTAACTCTGTTTCAAATTTATACGGAAGAATGGTAAGTTAATTCCAATGTTGTTTCCTAGTATCTACAAAATAAAAATGAAAATCTTTTGTAGGTTGGGTAGAGGCGGACACATTTAGCTAATGCAATTTTAGAAGAAAAAAAAGCTGCGGAAGCAACTTTATTATAGTTTTCGATGAATAGAGTTGGATGCAGCCACATTTGTTGCACTTCGCAGTGGCTCTCAGTTCATAAGGTGCCACTAAATTTGGAGTAGTGGGAACTGAGCCACAGTTATGATTGGGACTCGTTCCTCATTCAGAAAAGTTCACTTGTCAGTAGGTAGGTATCTTTCTAATCTTACTGTGAAGTTGTAATAATTATATTGTAATAAATATTTACTGACGATAAACAAAAAAAAATATAAAATACATCCCTAAGAAAGGAAAACAGGAAGAGTAACAATAAACTGCGAATATATAAAGCTAATATATATGTATGTATATACTTCGTTATGGCAGCGACACGTGGACATTAACGCGACTTCCGAAAAAAAGTTAAAGCATTTTAAAGAAAAGTTCTCTGAAAAATGTTGAGACCAACACTCAGAAAAATACAACACATAATTTCAATACTTTCTTAGGTATATCAACATGATTTCCTTTTAAATTAATAGTTTTATATTCAAATTGTATAGTGCTGTACCTTTATGGCGCACCTATCTGGATCAAATATGCTGGCGTTCACAGGAAAAGACTGCAAATACTCCAAAATAAGTGTCTTAAGATTATTTAAAATAAACATTTCTTCTGTTC
Organism: Beris chalybata; assembly: GCA_949128065.1. NCBI lineage: Eukaryota > Metazoa > Arthropoda > Insecta > Diptera > Stratiomyidae > Beris > Beris chalybata. The sequence continues at coordinate 141,048,859 of OX421894.1, forward strand.
CACGCGTATCATACACGAGTTAGCCAGTACTCCAATGTAATAGCGAACAATGCAGCGAATTTTAATTAAAGATTCTACAAAAATGTCGAAACTCAACCAATCCTCTAGTTCCAAGTTTCCTATGTTACACAGTAAGAAATTACCGTAAAAGTACTATTTTTTAAAGTAATTTTTACTGAAGGGTTAATGTAATTTTACAATTAGTACGTAAATTTAATTAATAAATATGTAAAAGTTGTAATTTATGTAAAAATTATTTAAAAATATGTAATATTAAATGAAGTTGTGCAAAATTCAATAGAGTTGTGTAGTTTCATACTTATTATTTTGTATTAATTCTAATTCTGAGTAAATTTGCTAAATGGTGTTCTTATTGGTATACGTAAAACAAAATCATGTTCAAAACCGTGCTGTTGAAGATAGAAGCCAGTATACGAGATAGGTGATAGTTTGTGGTCGGTAAGAGTTCACAATGATTTTATGCGAAATATGCTTTACCGAGTTTCGAGATGTGTCTGATTACTGATATTATCATGCATTATTTGTTTATGGGCCGTATGATTCACTTCGGATTATGTATTACTGCTGGTTAATTCCGACTTTTCCTGTGCAAAAACCGGTTTTTAATCAGAAGCTATAAATAACCCGAGGTGAATAATACGGCCCTATCTGTCACAATTTAGTTTTTTTATTTTTCTTTTTTCATTTATCGTAATTTAAATTTAGGTCTTCAGTTAGGTTTAAGGCTTGAATCATTAGGTTTTTGAGAGTTTTTCTCTAAAAACAAATGGATTAGTTCTAAGGCATTTGTTAAGTATTTGTAAGCAAGCAAATTTTATTCAACATTGAAGTTGTAGTCTAATCACTTGAATTCTTCTAAAAAGCAACTAAGCTAAGTAATATTTAACACATTAACAAATATATGTACCTATGTATGAAGTGTTGTACCTTCAAAATAATATTTGAAAAACTATAAATTTATATAGAATACCGCTTAAAAATTAACACGATTTTACCGAGAACTGAAATTCGTGCGAAGCCGATGTGTATGTGATATGTGTAAATGACGTACTGTGTAATTATAAGACATCCCATTGACTTGATTAGACGTTATTGTGAAACTGATGTGAAGACCGTAGAAATTTATTCAGAATTCTGTGTGTGATAAACAATTGCATCAACAGATTCTCAGAAAGTTGCTTCGTGTTGTATAGAAAATTGTTACAATGTCACAAAAAATATTTTTTTCAAAATGGACTTATTCCACTTTCAAATACAACGGCTCATATATTGCGACCTCTCGTAAATGACCATTTTTTGTGTAAGAACTGTTCCAAAGTGTCCAATTATTCGATCGCTGGTAAATCATTTTGCTGATTATGAACAGCTGGAGATTCAAGACGAATCGGATAACTAATAGATTGGTTAAAAATATTGATGTTTTGCGACAGATTAGCGCAGAAAATACAGAGATATAAAGGAGAAAATAGCAGAAATATAAAGGTGAAAATCAGTTGCTGCTCTCTGACCGCACTCTTCAGAACAAAGATTTGAACCTCTTTCCATACAAAATCAAGTTCGTAACAAAACTTAATCCTGGAGACCTTGCATGGCCCTTGGCATACGGCAGACCAACTTAAAATATCATTGAGCATGATCAAAATTTTTTTGGCAAATTTAATAAATTTTTCGTAAATAATTAAAACTGCAACTTCTGGAAACCAAAAATCCCCAAAATCTGCACGAAAGATCATTACATACAATCCGTATTATACAGGCCTATTCAGCGCCAGGGTCCCAAGTCACAAAGTAGGTGGAAAGTCACAATTAATTAAAAATTGTTACTCAAAATAATTTTTCAAAATCATCGAGATTGAAGCCAAACAATAAATGGTGTACACTAAGAATTTTCTTTCAAAAAAGCAATAAATGGTTTCAGCAAGATGCTACAACAGTTCATACATCACGTGCAACAATGGAGTACCTAATTGTAGTGACAATTTCCAAATCGGATAATTTCCAAATACTGTGCTATTTCAGATTGATTTGAGAGCTTCAGTTTTTTTTATTGTGGGCTATTATTTCATGGCAAAAGTGCATGTGAATAAGCCCCAAACTTTCAGCAACTAAAGAAAAATATACAAAAGTAAAGAATTACATGGAATACATTTTAAGCTATGCATATTGTTACATGCGTACACTTGCATATATTTCTGATTTTATGTATGATCTATTTCTACTTAATACCAAAAAGATTTTTCCGTTGATCGATTAGCAATTGGCGCAGTAGCTCCGATTCTTAATGTACCTTCATTGTTTGAAAATATTTTTGTTGTTTTAAGTTTATGGATGAAGTTTTGTATCGTACGATACCTTTCAGTTGCAAATCGGCTCAAAACTGTCGACTATTGCTCAAAAAGAACTATAGGTACCTACAGCTCTTAGAGTAGAATTATTCAAATTCAGCATGTGTTCTCTGTATGATAAAACTCGTTACAAAACTCTGCAGATTAAAGGTAAACCTATCAAATGTGAAAAACAGGACAAAGCCCAATGTTCACCGACTGCATCACACGGCATGTTCGCTTTTTCAAAGTCATTTTCCTTAATTAAGTTATTTCATAGCACCGAATTATTATGTGTTTTCCCGGTTTGTTTGTTTTTTCCCTGCTTATTTTCATTGTTTGTTTAAATTAAAGATTAACAAGCGTACCGCCGCCGACTTGATCGCAGTCAATTTAAGAATGAAAGGTTTTTTCCTGTATGAGTATATAGCCGACTATGGACTTATCGTCTTCAAACGATTATTCGAGGAGCGTATTGAAAGACGTGCGCGCGTTCGTCGGGTATTGAATAAATAAACCGTTCGGTAAATGTTCGGATAAACAACATAACAATAAAAGTCATGTTTTTATATTACACCTCAAACCAAAGGCTTTTCGGAACATATCTCTGTCGTGTATGTTATTGGAGCGAAAGTCATCAGGACACAATGATAGGGGGATGACTGGAAAATCGGTGGTTGTAGTTGTAACGCCTTTACTCCTCGAGTACTCCGAAAGAAAGCCATATTCCCCCGGGGGGGGGGGGTGGTTGCATTGTATACATAAGATCACAGGTTACTTGTTGTAATATGAGACGGTCTTCTTGTACATAGAAAGAAGGTTTTACGCTATACCCGAGGGGATGATGTATGGAATCACAGCGGGGTCAGATAGATCTTGAGCAAACCAAGTACCTACAGTGTGACATCGAAGAAAATTCTCTGTAAATGGCCTTACATAGGAGTTGCTATGTGCCATTTTCATTTTACATATAAATACTCCGTATGAGTGTACATACGGAAAACAAGGACATGAGAAGAGTACACCAAGAACATTTTTATCACCCGAATGATGGAGGTTACGATGGCTAGAAAATGAGACGCAAGTGTTTTTCCTGCAAAGAGTTCAGACAGAACAGGACTATTGAATTAGTGACATGCTGTGAATCAGGCCGGGGGTAGGTACAGTTGCGTCATATAGAAAATCTTAACATGATGTCGACGTCTTCAGTTCTTAAAAATATGTTATACCTATATGTGTCTGTTACGGCTAAAAAAAATGTAACATGTGCTGAGTTCAATGTTTTTTTGTGATATTCGTAGACAATTTTTAAAATTGGAAAAATGTAACATTATCTAGACACTTTGATTTTATGTTCAAATTCATCAAAAAAATATTAGTTGGGAAATTTTATTGGCTATTCGCACTTATATCGAAAACTATTTTGTAAATTTAAATTACGTCAGGATTTATAGTCAAAGCAGGACTAAGTGGAGATCTCTACCGAAACCATTTCATCGTCAATTTTAATAATTCATGCCTGGAATTATCACTATACTTCTCATAACTAACATATGAATTAAATCATAAAGGATATCAATTTGTATGAATACAATGAGGGAAGTTGCTAATAAATTTAAATCTGTATACTTTCAACGAGTGATTTTTTCTTATTTAATTTAGAACAAGTCAGCTCCTGTATTTCTTGATCAATTCTTACAAATCATGACTATTGATCTACACAGATTTTTTTTTTTTCAAAATTAATTTTAGGTTTGTGTCTTGATTTAGCTTGAATAATTTTACGATAGCTGTCGAAACCATCGAGAGATTAGGTAGAAACAATTTTTGTTAGACAAAATAGCGAAAATAAATTTTTTTTGGTATGAATATGGCGAATAATTTTTTAAATGAGATTCTTATACATGAAGTTTTCCAAAACCCAGTGAAAACTTGCTTTGATAAATTTTCCTTTTGATTTTAACAACAGAACCGTGAAGAAAGAAGGTGACTTTTTTGATTTGCTTAAGGTTTAGCTCAGCCATTTTTTGTAATTATTTTAACTAATCGTAAATAAGATAAAGAAAGCATTCCTACAATATATCGATTATATTTGATAAACTATTAAAACTGATTCGCTATCCCATCGGACCTAAGATATACACCATGACGGAATTCGTTAAAACTTTATCAGCGCCTTTTCACCAACACCTTTCTAGCCTAATCTTTGCAATGCCAATGCAATTTTTATTTTCATTTATTTTATTTTGAACAACCATTATAAGTTTAATCCAAACCTGAAGTTTGAACAATTGGAAGGAAAAATCGAAGGAAGAAATGTTACTTGTATTCTTCTTTGTTCAGTTGAGGCCAAAAACCTCCTAATTCGATCGTCTGCGAGAATGTACGAAATCTTTTAAGCTCGTTGACTTAGAGAGCTGAAATTTAAATGTACTAGTATTAAATAAAATTACCAATGCTAAATTTGAACGATATCTTTTTTAATCCTGTGGATAGTTAGTTCCCCTACGAAAGTCGGTGACAATTATGTATTTAACTAATAGACGTTCGATCTGAAACCTTTACAGCTGAAAAAAAAGTCTCAGGTAGGCCATCAAAATTCAAATATCACAAATTAGTTTAAGTAAAAACTAAGATCTTGTTGGGTTTCACGGTGAACTTTAGTAGCTGCCATATAAAATTCCTTAAAAATGTGCATTCACAATAATCCAATAGCTTTAGAACGCTTCAAACTAGAAATTTGTAGCTAATCATTCGTTAATATTTCAACAGTTAGGCAAAGGTAATCGTCTGTACAATATCAAAATCGCCCTTCATCTGAGGAGACTCCAGCATATCGGATGAGTAACATTTATTTGTTAAGAGCTTAGTAAAAATTTGTTATGAGACACATCTTTGTAATTTTTTAAATGCACTTGTTTCGAGATTGACCTTGGAAAAATTAATGGTAATGAAGCTTCACATAGCTACCACATAAGAGTAGTTAACATTTTTATTTGGAGCTCATAAGTTCCAGGTAGGTTTATTCTTAACTTATTCTTATTCTTATTCTTATTCTCAACTATAATTTTAATGAAGTCTAGTTCACTATTGCATCTGGAGTTGGTGTCTGTCGTGACTACGAGCTTGTCTACATAAAGTATAATAGCTATGTACATATGTATTTAGTTTTGATTTTTTAGAATTAGCCGTGCCAAAAAACTGTTGGTGTACTAACATCAGAACATTTTATTTTTCATGGTTATCGCTCATACCATGCCATCTACACAGTAAAAAAAATCATTGAATTTTACATCTATTGGATGGATAGTAGGCGAAAAGATGAGGCACTTTTGAAGTAAAAGTCAATTTGAATGTAATTTCCAATTTTTGGTCAGTAAATTTCAATTTGCAATCAGTAAATTTCAACTTCGAAAGCAGCATGTTCACTAGATATTTTATTTAATTTACACTACATACCGATCACTACATACCGGTAAATTTTCCTTCGAGTTCTTAATATTTAATTGGAGCATTGTCCGATTTGGAGGTATTACGATAGCTGCGTACATTTAATACAATTCTTATAAAACAAATTAAGAGCCCTTTTTAGTGTTCAAAAGGTACCAGCACAAAATGGGTGTTATTTTAAATTTATTTATAAAATTAAGCAGCTAGCAATTCTTCATCTTTATAATCGGACCGGTCTAATTCAAAAGGTCCCTTGATATTTTGACCATCTGCTCATCGAAACAAATTATTCCAAGCTCGACGTGGTCCGATCAAACAGGTTCTACTGTATTTCATCTTCTATATTATCTTTTTTTAATTTCCATAATTTGCAAGTAATTTTATATTGTTAAATTTTGAGAATAAATCACAAATGAACCAATTTTTATTCATAATTTTACCGTAAAATCCAGTTTCAAAACCATTTCTACAAAAACTAGCAAAATGCATGGAGCTGAGCTAATTCATTGCTTTTTCATATTCACCGCTAATGTTATTGCGGGCATTTGGCAAAGAACAAATAATAAATTAAATTATTTTCCCGAGCGTATATGTAGCTTCCAATAAAATTGCATTTTAGTGCGAACACAAATCAACACTGCAGACGGCTGATTGTGAAGAAATTTACGATGCCTATAAAAGTCAGCAGACTTAAAAATCGCCTGATCAATTTAATCGTAAATTTCGAAAAAAAAAAAATGCTTTTTTCATTTAAAATTCAATCAGAATGTGGTACATGAATTGAAAACATTTTTATGATAAATGATGCGAATTTTAGGGAAACGGACAACAACAAAACGAGGTCGCTTCGGTCAAAAGGATGAAAATTGTGGAAAATCTTTTTTTTTCAAAAACAAGATACGAGATGCAATTTAGCGTAGCCTCGAACATTTAACAGCTCGCATAAAATGCACTCGTAATTGCACTATATTTGAAATTGACTGAATCGGGTTCGGTGGTGTTGGTGTATTTTCGAATAGTCGATGACGTTGTAGTGGTATTTCTGCGCGAGTTCAATCAAAAACATTACGCGAATGAAATGCGAATTTTATTGATTTGTGAACGATGGCAGCCGGTATGGCTGGGAAATGTTGATGTCGTTATATATTTTTTATAGCAACGATATTATAGGCATGCCACAATCCATTCCATTGCCATACCTATACCATCGCCAAATTCTCATTCGTAGGAAAAATCCCAATTTCCTACGTATGTGTTTGGAGGCTGCATACAAAGCTAAATTTTTGCTTTGGTGGAATTTTTATTGCTTGACGAAATTTTTATTACATTTTGTGGTTCACGTTGTGCCGGATAGATGTCAGAGTCTGTACTATTTTTACAAAATATTTGGACAAAAACGCAAGCGATGAATATTGCCGATTATTTATTTTATTTTCTATGAAAGCTGGAAATTAGCAAAATGTTGAATTCGGATTGAAATGACACAAGTAAACTCAGATTGTAATTTTTTGTCAGACGTGTTCAAAGTCGAAATGTAGCACTGCTAGTTGCGAGATAAAAAGAATAATTTGAAAATTAATTTTGTCAATAGAATAGCTCCTTGTAAAATACAACTTTCAAGATACATCAATAGTTCCTCTTAAAATAAAAAGGCCGAGGAGTTATAATCCAATTGGACCTAAAATGTATGGCAAAATTCGTAAAAACGTGTACAACCCCTTGGCTCTCTCTCTCTCTGAATGAATGAACGTCAAAAAATCCTGATCAGTCTTAAGAGATATAGTGGAATTCGTGAAAACGTGTACAACCCCTTTGCTCTCTCTCTCTGAATCAATGAACGACAAAAAATCCTGATCAGTCTTAAGAGATATAGTGGAATTCGTGAAAACGTGTACAACCCCTTTGCTCTCTCTCTCTGAATGAATGAACGTCAAAAAATCCTGATCAGTCTTAAGAGATATAGTGGAATTCGAGAAAACGAATAAAAAGTCTTTGCACTCGTAGAAAAGCCATTTTTAGACGATTGACTAAAAACCGGTTGAAGCGGAAACTAATTCGATATCCTATCAACCCTAACAGACATAAAGAAAGCCATAAACGTATGCAGCCTCAATAAGATTTGTATGTCGGAAAATCCTGAAATAGATTTTTAGTCTTTTATATATTTTATGTAAGTAAAAATCAATCCGATATCTAACGAAACCTGATTCTGGAAGATCAGTGAAAATAAGCAGAACTTACTTTCACCCCTTAGGGATTAAATACCTAGTAAGAAAGTTTGTTGAAAGTAAAACTCATTAGACCTAAGAGATTTCGCAGAATTCGTTAATCAATTTTAGCTCAGAGTTTGTTTTTTAGGTGATTTCCTATGAAGGATTAGGAACTCAAAACAATTTGATATCTAAAATAAAACGAAAGAGATGTAACAGAATTCGTGAAAAAAATTTAACCGCCTTAGATTCGATGCTTTTATCTGAGGAGCTAGTTGAAGTAAAGTTAATTCGATAAAACTATACAACATGATGAAATTTGTAGAAGTATAGATATGGACCATTTTCTCACTGACCATATTTGTTTTACTGCACGTTCGTAAGCCGATGCAATTTTTTTTTTAAGGAATTACTTTTGTAGTACAGTAAAACCTGTCTGAGACGGACTTTGTATAAAACGGAATCCTGTCATAACGGAAAAGAAAACTGGGAACGAGAATCAAGAATTTTACTGAAACAATACTGTATAAAACGTAAACCTGCTTTAACGGAACGAAAAGCTGGGTACCACAGCATTCCGTTTTAGGCAGGTTTTTCTGTATACATAAATATAAACGGTTTCACTTTCTGTTACTACCCGTTTCTAAGGTGTAGTAAAGACGATATCTTGAAGTGTTCTACTAAAAACTATATTATATTCATATTATTTTCAAAATATATCTCTTTTACAGCCCAAATACTAAGTATAAAAATTCAATAGATAAACCTTGTTTTCAGTTTAACTTAATAATCTGCCCAAAGTGTGGGGTCTGAAGAAGTGGCGCATTATTTTGTATTTTGTCCTCCTGCCCCCCCCCCCCCCCCCTTTCGTTCTAAGTAGAAATGTAAAGATTAAATTTTTTTAAAACTTCTTTTCCAGTATAACTAAATTTATCGAAGTCAAAATTTTCAAATTTTTAGCATAAGTCGTTCCTAAGATTGAAAAGGCATCTCCCACAACAATTTTATTGTTTATCGTGCCAGTACTAGAACCCTAAGTTGAATTATTGGAACGCTTCTTTAGTTCCTTCTCAGGAACTGCTTTTGCTAGAAATTTGAAACTTGGTAAATATATGTAGAGGCCCTGGAAAAGAATTGCTAGTAGAATAAGAATAAGAATTAGGTGATGCATAGATTTTGACGAATTCTGTCGTTTCTCTTAGGTCTAATGAGGTACCAAATAAGCTTCAAGCTCCACGACCTTTTTTTTTGTATGCAGGTACTTCTTATTCTTCAATTAAAAAAGAAAACAAAATCAAAGGCATTTTTTGCCCTCTTTGCTATTCGAAATTAATTTATTAGATGAAAATTTCTTTTCTGTATGTATCTAGACATGGTGCTCAACGCATGGTCTATAAAAGCTCGAATAGAATAAAATTCGGCTATTTTCATCGAGAAATTAATTGTCTGTTTAATTCAATTTTTTTTCCTTATTTTATTTTCGTTAAAGAAACGCAAAAAAATATGACATTGTTGATAGACCACTTTTGAACTTTGCCGACAGTTTAATGTCGTTAAATGCGAACACATTGCTCATTGAATAAATCTTTCTTTTTTATAATGCGGGGAAGAAAAATTTATGCGTTTACTGGAAAAAGAAAACTGTTGATAGACTGTGACGTTTATTTGAAACTAAGAGTTTCTTACAATAGGTGTGAAGTTAGTTTTATGCCTCGAGGCTTATATGATATGCAAATTTGTGATCAGATGTGTGTGTGATTTGTTTTAATTTAAAACTATCTTTTTTTTGTTGATTGATGTGATTTATTAGGTCACGCTTTATCGTGTACTCGTTTTTTTCGCTATTTTCATATTTTTATTTAAGGCTTTGTGATTCATCTTTGGATTTTTTCACAAATGAATGTGAATACCTTATATAAATTATATCAGCAAAATACTTACGATTACGTTTTTAATCGGATATTTATTTTCCCAATCTTGGTGTAGATTTTCTTATGATGTTCTGTGTGAACTAGAGAATAAAAATTTCACTCAATACACGCCAATCGAATCTTACTCTATATGAACTACTGAATTGCGATTTAGCCGTAGTTGAGGATTATAACCTAGTGAGGAAAGGGCTTTGTAATATCATATACGTATAGTTTCCTTACGTACTTAACTTACTCACATATATATACGGGCGAAGAACTTAAAAAATATTCTTACAGAAATATTCTTTTCCCAAAATCCCATTCTAAATTCTACTTTCGCCACACCACTGGACAGTAGGCTAATAAATTATTCGCGGAAAAAAAACTTTGTTGCAGAGTTTCGAGTGATAATTAAAAATCGAATAAGATATGAAAAACTTATCCAGAAACCCACGCAAAAATGTTTATTAGAAAATAATTCGATAGTAAATCACTGAAACGAATTAAGCCATATAAGTATGTCTGCAACAGACACATGGAACTTTATTGTGATTAAAATATGTTTCAGCTTGCCTTTACAGAAGCAAATGTATCTAAGGAACTATACACTCACTTTGATGAACGTAAAGCGAATCATTCCTAATTCCTTGAAGATTCGTAAATGAATGTTCAGTGCGATACATTTTTTTCCCTATAATATTCGGTTTGACTTCATCTTCGGTGAACATTCGTCAACAATATGCTACAGTACGTGGAAGGGTGGTATTTTAAAGTATTATGTCCAACGAAAAACACATTGCAACTTTAATACGATCTACATAATTAAACCTGTTACCAAAAGACTTAATTGAAACATCTATAACCAAATTTAATGCTGTTTTAATTTTCATTATGAACTTTTGTAAAACACCTTTTTATTATTGTATTGATTTATTTAAGAAAAATTTTTTTTTTGTTTTATTATATTTTTTAATTTTTTTTATTCATTTATTAGAAATATAACATACGTATTATTGATGACCTACATGCACATACACCTACCTACCTTGTTTTTTTTATGTGTTTACACTACTGTGTTGAAGGACTCACGAAACACAATAAATCTTTCAATTTACACCTGTAGTAACACTTGAAGAAATCTTCAAACAGTTTGGTCTCAACCTTAGTTATATTTGTAGAAGTGCGGAACGTGTTTAATACTGATATGCGTAGCAGGTTACGATGTGACTGACAAACTAAAATGAAATTTTCCAAGTAGTCTTCTGGACATTTCAATATAAGCTTCTAGTATGTCTACGAAAAATATTTGAGTTTCAATTTCGTGACATGATACATTAGGGAAATATGGATTTAAGAATGTCGTCAAAACTTTCGTACGGATTGTTTCTCCACCTCCTTTCCATATCCTTCCAGCAAAGTATTATGTGGCTTGACTATCAAAGCTCTGCTTCTATGTTAAGCGGAACATTATTAAAATCCAATGATTCTTAGTCTAAAAATAAAAAATAGCTTCTTTTATTTTCTATAAGTCTTTCACCGACTCCATTTCTACATCTTCAGTAAATAGGCTTAGAGGCATCCAATTAACAAAAGTGGTAGTCCGTTTGATATTGTAAAATACAGACCAATTTCCATTTTAAATTTATTGTCATTTTTTTTCTTTCAAAAAGTTAATATGACAAAATAGTTTTTATCCCAAACATAATTTAAAATTATCATGGACTCAATCCTCTATTAATGTACATTCTATGGTCGCAAACTTTAACTAAAAATCGTTTGCCCCATTTTGACCGACGTTGTTGACCAAGGGTTTCACGTTGATGTCATTTAACCAGACCATATTTTGTAGTCGTTAAGATTTCTGAGTACTTTGCTTCCGAATGGAACCTTTTGGTGATCCTCAAGGTTCTAATTTTGGTCCCATCCTGTTTCTAGAGTACATTACCGACATATGCAATAGACCTAATTGTTTTTCAATAGTTTGCGTGGATGATTTAAAGATTTATCGAAAGATAGATTATTTTTCGGGTTTCTTAGCGAAAGGAAAAGATTTTGTTGATTTTTTTTATGATTATTAAAATTATTAAGGATAATATTAAATCATAAGGGGCTAACTGAATCAGCTTAGTTTCCTCCGTAAGCATTTATATGTCAGAAAAGTCAAGCCCTCTCATATTTTTCAAAAATGAGCTGACCCCTTATTCCACCAAGGGCTTCAATTGTAAAAAAAAAAATAATTAACTTACCTTGATGACAACAGTCAAGTTGTTTGTTATTAAAACACGCCTGGGAATGCAAGGGTCTCTTTATTCAAATGGATTTGGAATTTCATTTTGTATTTTTTTTTTACTTTTTTCATTGTATTTTTCATCTTATCAATCAATATAATAATTTAAAAGTAGATCATATTTACACGACAAATAAACATCCGATTTAATATAAATAATTATTTATCAGAAATCATTTCTTTTTCTAAACTTTTTTCTGATTTTTATTTTATTTTTTTTTCAAATTCATACTCATTTTATTTAAATAATATTTATAATTTTATTTTCATCAGTATTTTCTTCTTTATATTTATTATTTAAAGTTAATATTTGCTGTTCATTGTAATATTACATACAATATTTTTTGTCATTTTAATTATAATTAACATGAGGCTTTACATACATTGAACAATTTTTTTATTATTATTTTTTTATCGATAGTAATCTATTTTTATTTTATGTTATTATTTTCTTTGTTTATACTTTTCTAAAAATGTATTTTACTGTTGCTCATTACTATTAATATTAAGAAGTAATTATTTCATTAAATTATTTTTGTTTTATATGTTGATGTTATACTTAGTCTAAATTAATCGTAGAATTAAATCTAAAATATTACATTTTTGTTTTACATATTTTTTTCTTTTTAAAGACTTATATTCATTTTGTTTGTATTATTACAGGTCTATTATATTTCTGTTTTTTTTTATCTACTACGCTGATAAATTGAAGCAAATGATAACGATTAAATGAATAAAACTCACTATTTGCGTTTCTATGTGAATTTGATTTGAACTATTGCCGGAAATATTTGAAATAATTTCCACGGTTAAACATTGTGAAATAATATCAGATAAAATTCCAGGTGAATGCAAATAATATTTCCGTTGCGAAGAATGTATGAATTATGCATTATGCAAATAGTTATGACAATGATTTGATTTAAAAATAATAAAAATGATGAAGATATATAAATACTTATTATGAAGACATTATCCATATTTCCGACAAGAGTAATTATTCTGTTTGATGATATATGTATGTAGGTATTTATTTATGCAAATACAATTGCACGCTATTTAGTTTTACATAAATTCGATATTATGAGAGGTCTTTTTTTTATAGTGTGGTTGTCTATTAACATGAATGTTCTTCTATTCTTTATTGCAGTTATTTTTAAAAAACAGTCAACAAAAATTATATCACAAATAGAAATTAGAAACTAACCCAAATTAAAAGTAAGTGGTTTTAATGTTTAATAGCTTTAAAAAATGATGACATATAAACCGGGTGTAGTACAACTTTCGTTCTCGTTCCTGTCTGACCTGACTACTTTCTGAATTTAATTGCACATTTTTCTCTTTATAACTTTCATACGATCACACACAATATCAACATTAAATATTAAAAATGCTACTAATTTTCGTACGTACATAGTTCACAAATGTTTTGAGACAATGGACAATTTTAATTAAACAATAGTGACGAAATTATGAATCACTTTATAGCGAAATTTGTTTACATAATAAAATTTTGGGAAACAAAAATATAAAAATAATTCCATTTTTGTCTTAAAAGTTATAAATGAAAATTTAATATTTTATTTCACTATTTATTTCAAAAATCTGAGCATAGTTTGGAATAAAGGAATACTTTTGTGTAGTCCTGTTTCAAATAAACTTTGTTGAATTATTTACACAAATCTAAAATCAAATGGCAATTTTAAACAGAAATCATTGTGTGTAAATGTTTAAATGTAAATTAAATTAAAAATAAACGAAGTCCTGGATTAGGAAAAAATAAGGAATTTTGATGGAAATTTCTGAATTAAAACATTTTTTCTTGTGTTCAATAAAAGTAAAACGAATCAAAAATAAATAAAATACGAATTCTAAAAATAGTTCATTAAAAAAAATTAAATAGCTTAACAACGAAATTCTCAAGAACCTGCGTGCGCAATTAGACAATCAACAAAAGCTAAATCAACTTTAAAACCTAAATTTTCTACAAACATATACGAAAGTTTTGAAGTGAGTCCCAGCGAACCACATAATAATGTAGTGAATTCGGCAACGCTTCACCAAATGATAGCACTAGTAAGTTTTATACGAAATCACTGAGTTGTCCATTTTAATTCACGTTAGACCCATCTTTGTATATATATTTTCCGCCGCCTTTTCCGTGAGCTCACCAAGTGAATTCGAAATGAAATCGACAAATGTGTTCCAAATAGACTCAATAATAAGACTTATAAGGTGGATTTGAAAGTACCCGGCGAATTCGGAAACGATTCAGCAAGTAAAAGTACTCGTAACTTTTTCACGGTTTCAGTGACTTGTCAGTTTTAATTCACTTTAGGTTCATCTTTGTATAATTATGTTTCTCCACAACGTGACCTCACTCAAGTGAATTCTAAATGAAATCAACAAATAGATTTCAAATGGGTTCAATAATAGACTCACAAGGTTGATATGAAAATAGCCAGTGAACCATAACGCAGCGAATTCGGAAACGATTCATCAAGTGATAATACCCGTAAGTTTTTACGGACCCACTTACTTGTCCATTTTAATTCACTTTGGACTTGTCTTTGCATATATATTTTTCTCCACTTTCTCCGGAAGCTCACTAAGTGAATTCGAAATTTAATCAATAAATCGATTCCAAATAGGTTCAATACATAGACTTACGAAGTGGATTTGAAATGAGTTCGTTTTGTAGATTCTTTCTCTTTTGTAGATTCTTTCCTTGGAGTGCGTTCTTTAAAAAAAGTAAACGAGTTTAACATTACTAAAACCATGCAGCACATTGAAGGATACATGGAAGGAGAGAGGGGGTAACTGATTTTAATTTTCTTAATACACGTAGTTTAACTAATTTTGGGAAACATTTTGCTACATCTTTCTAGCAAATGTTTTTATTTTGTAGTTCTGTAATGCCAAGTTGATAGACCTTGTATGAGAATTGTGAGAGTTTTCTTATATTTTGAGAGTCATAACCTAAAATAATTGAAGAATTTATTTAGGATTTAGGAAAAGCAACCGAAAAAAATTCCGTCAATTTTACTTAATTATTATAAAAAAATATAATTAAGCTTCTGATCATTCTGAAATTTAAAAAAAAATCTCTACCTTAAAATTTAGCATTTTTACGTTTTAAGAGTAGTGTACTCCATAACCACAAAAATATGTCCGTTTGTCCACCGTATACTTCATACACAAACGCTTTTGAAAGCTCGTATCTTATAAAGCCATTGGGATATAAAGTTAAACAATTTTTGGACAGTACCGTAGGGGGCGTACCTTTTGAATGGATTGGAGTCCGGAGATGAAGTCGAGAAGCATTTCTTATAAAACGTTTTGGTGTCTATATCAGAAGAACGGCTTATGGTAGAAACTTGAAACTTGGCAGTTATATAGTATAGACCTATGATAGTGGAAAAATAAACAAAAAAATCCGTATGCTATCGGTATGTGATCGCATGGCTAAGCCGAAGTGAAAATTTGTGCCATAAAAACGCATTTATGAAATGATTGGCTAGATATTTTTAATGTCTGCTCTACAGTGTAAACGCATAAGTATAAGAGGATAGATCAGTCAGCAAATAAGCACCACAACGATAACAAGGAGTTATTGGGATGGTCGTATCGGTAGGAAGGTTTAACCCTGATTTGTATACCGAATAAATCCTGCATCTGCCTTTTATTTTCCCAAAGACTCCAACTGAACTATATTATAATAATGGATTCTATCATCGATGTCTTTAATTTGAAACAAAAATTTTCGTGTCTTTTTTTTTTCTTAGATAATAACTAATTATCGTAACGAGGACTCGCTTCAAGACTAATCCCAAAATATCTCACGCTTTACTATGAAACTCAAATTCAAAACTAATTTTTTAAACTGTAAATTAAAATTGCTTATACCCACGGCAAATTGCATCCGCTTATCTGATCTAATAAAAAATCTAACAGAGGTTCATGCACTAGAAATAGTGCAGTGTATAGTTTTAATTGCCAAAACCAATAAAAATTTTGATTGAAAAAAAAAAAAATTCCCACAGACTTATTCAGAAACATAATTCTCAATATTGCAATTAAGTTGATAAAAACAACTAATCTATAGCGTTATGGAAATCAAATATTCGATTCGTTCATATCGGCAAATATTTAACACTTTAAAGAAAAATCAAAATTTAAACCCTGTAGCAATTATTACCGCTAGAAGGGGAGAACGAACAGATTCGCAGACAGACACCGCCTGCGGAACCTTTTCATGAATTACACTAATAAGTTAAAAAATTAACTGAAATATTCAAATATCAAAGCATAGATATAAAAAAAACGCGTGATAAGCTGTAGATCAATATCTTATTAATATGATAATCAAGCCTTGAGAAAAATAATTCGCGATAGATATTCAAAAGATTTGCAATACTGCCCGAGGTAAATTCTTATCCCGTAATATTTTTTTTTCGCTGTAGAACGTAGGTAGTGTGTGAAGAATTTTTGATTAAATTCCACCTGTTCTGGGTATGATGCTGATTTGTTCGATTAGTTATAATGGGAATATAAATTTAAAAAAAAAATTGTTTTGCCTAAAGGCCCTGACTTAAATGAAGCATGCATGGGCGAGTTTGCAGTGGGATTGGTATGACGAACAACATTACAGGTTTCGATTCGATCCATGTCGAAAAGTTAGTTTGGATCGAGTCGATCTCATTCCAATCCGAACGGCGTCTATATGAGATTTTAATGGATTGAATCTGGGTTCAATCCGGAATGAATCCTCCATGTACATTAGGGTGGCCCTTAATACAAATTTTTTTTCTCTCACCCCTTCAATTGACTCGAAATACTAAAAAATGATTTTTAAAAGTGAAATCCGCTCTTAATTTTAATATTAACCCGTGCCCCCAAGGCCCTTTCTAGGAGTTAAGTTTGAAAATTGGAAAAAAAACCGTTGTTTTTTTTTACATATTTCTATAGTGTATACCTTCAGGAATAACACACCAAAATTTTAAGTGTGTATCTTAAATGGTTTTTGAGCTACAGCCTCCTGAAGGTAGCCGATCATTAAAAATGAAATCAATAATTTTATCTTTAAACGCGTTTTTCTCGTGATCGGCTACTCTTCAGGAGGCTGTAGCTCAAAAACCATTTATGATACACACTTAAAATTTTGGTGTGTTATTCTTGAAGGTATACACTATAGAAATATGTAAAAAAAAAACGTTTTTTTTTCCAATTTTCACTTTTAAAAATCATTTTTTAATATTTCGAGTCAATTGAAGGGGTGAGAGAAAATTTTTTTTTATTATAATGTACATATACGTACTAAAAGTTTCCAGAAAAAAACCTTGCAATTGTAGAGGGCTCTATGTACTTCTCGCATGTTCTAGACACTTATCGCATGTCATTAGTCCGCGTTCTACACAAACAATCGAATATGCTGGAAATTTGTTGACTCAACACATGCAGTATACGTCGTAGAGACGAGGGATAAGAGAGTGACGCGACAGTTTGAGCAAAAGCAGATTTTTAGTATTTGTAAAGCTTTCAGCGATTAAAGCTGTCAAGTAGTGAATGAAATGGAATTATGTTTTACTTGAAAAGCAGGCGAAATTATAATTTTACCTTTAATTTGCACTTAATATGTTTTTCAAATAAGATTTTTACAATGGTGATAAGTACGAATTTATGTATTTACACAATATTTATTATACATTACAATGTTTTTTACGAATTCTGGAACACAGTTCGTCGTCAAAATCTCAATTGTGTGCAACACGTTTAAGTAGCTCTTTAAATTTGCAAAGTTGACCTCATGCGGTTTTTGTGCTATTTTAAAAGCTTCCTCGGCGGGTTCTGCAGTGAACTATCTGGCAGCCCTGACTAATCACACATCTCTATTCGATTTTTTTAAGCCCTTTTCACTGTGATCTGCGTGGAGCTTTATTGTTTTTTCATACGTAGGAGTTTTATAGCGCTGTGGTTCAAGTCCAATTGTTTTTGCCAATTTTGCATTTTTCTGGGGATAAATTTTAGTCTATTACTCTACCCAAAGGGTTCGTGTATCGAGTAATAAATCATAGAACTATGTACTTTAATTTGTATGGAACCAATTGTGAAAATACAGAATTAACACAGTTGCAAAGGGAATCAACATTGAAGAGAATCAGCACAGTTGTGAAGGGAACTAATTATAACGAAAGAAAACAAAATTTCTGATGCATATATACAAAAAAAATTACCGGAAGGATTCTCCAGGCTTTTGTGAAAAACAAGAAAATTATCACATGAGAATTAAAGGTTACCAGCTAATTCGCTCATTCGGCAACAAAAATATAATAATAAAAAAACGTACTTACCAACACCCCGTCAAGAGCAATTCATCAAATTACTATAAGTTCCCTACCACATAGTTAGTAGTCACAACTTAATCTAACCGCCGAAAATATCAAAAGACTTAGCAATTAAGTTTCTACATTTGATATTTTCCAATTAAACTTCACTATGGAAAAAGTATTCAAAATTTGGTTGAACTGCCCAACTTCTAACTGAAATTGGTGACATAAGCAAAAACAATAAAACATAAATAATAAAATACAAAAGAAACTAAAAAAAAAACAAAGTATGAAAGATTTCAAAATTATTTTCATGAAATTTCAGAAAAAAAACGTTTTAATTCAGACAGATCCGTACATGAACGTCTATAATTACAATTAGCGCTTAATATAAAATCACATTTTAATAGAAAGAGTAAAATAATAATTATTATTATAATAAATCATATGAAAACTACAGAATTCGGGAAAAAAAAGAACTAAACTTTCTTCTCAACAAGATAAAATAAAAATAAAAATAATACATTAAAATGTAAAAATATTAAAATTTAACTAAATGTTAAATACATTCTATTATATATATAAAACTATAATAGAGAGAGATAGTACATTAATAATAATAATAATAATAATAGATTTTTTTTTATAAAAATGAAAATCAAAAAAACAAAATAAAAATAAAATAAAAACATTAACAAAAACGGTCGCAGCCTTAAACATCTAAATGCTGAGTAATTTTACACGCACACTTTTCCATTTAGCCCTAAATAAATTACTTACTAAGAATTTCGGGGGATCATATTTTTTTTTTGTTTTATTTTCTCTTTTTCTTTTAAAATAATTTTGCTTTTAATTATTTACTTTAACACTGTATTTAATTGCAATCATCTACAGTAAAAATGTAGACACGATTTTTTATTAATTTACTTTATTATTTTTTTAATAATAAAGTATTTCATTGGGTTGTTATTTTTATTTACTATATTTATTAGATATTTTAGATGTTGATTTTTTTTTAGTTTTCATTGTTTTTTCGTTTACATTTTAATATATACACAGGAACTAAGAGTACATAAGTCTATTGTTATACAATTCTTGCCGCGAAATATTTTTCTTTTTAAAACGAAATTTTTTCTATAATGCTTTTTGTTTTTTGTGTATTTATTTTTCTATTTTTTTATTTATTTTGTAAATGTATTTTAAAAGACGTTTTACTTTTACTTTCAGTGTTTGTTTGTTTGTTTTTATTTTTAAATTAAGAATACAAGGTGATGCAAAATAATTTTTTTTTTAAAAGTATGCAACCTTTTTTTGAATTTTGAACATCTGGATTTGGAGGTGTTTTATTTTATCTTGTAGATAAAGGATGATCTGGACGAAAACAATGTTCTTGGATTAATCGGTCTAACAAATCGGAAAAAGACAAGGTACCGAATATCTCGATGGAAAGCATTACAAGTGAAGGTTCATTACAGCTACATGCATGCTGCTGTGATTAATTGCCGAACCCTTTAAAGTGAGGAAGAGTAAGCACGTACCCCGTAAAACAACTTTTTAATTTGTTAATTGAGCGGCCATAACAATACTTTAACAATTTGAAGTAGTTTGAGAGCTCATAGCTTCGAAGTAGTAGCAGTAGTATTCCCAATTAATCTTAGTGGCTCACAACAAAAAATTATATTTTTCTGTTCTCTTATAAAGCCACAGTCATATTATATTTAAAATGCTTTATTATTAAAAAATAATAAATTGAAATGACGTTGTGTGCTGAACGAGATGTTAATATAATCCTTGAACCCGGAACGTGGAGTTCTACAAGGAGACCAGACGTACACCTTACTTATCTGAAAATCTGAACAGTTGTTAACAAATTGTTTAAAAGAAATTTGTAATAAAAATTTCGACAAATGCTAAAAGCATTTTCCAGGAATAAGCCTATCATTGACTGTTTAATTAATTGAATTTGTTTCGCCGAAAAATTAAAAAAGAATTAAGCACTTAGTAAATTTTGCATCACCCTGTAATTTAAAATAAAAAATAAAAGTTAAATGAAATTATTTTATAAATTAAATAAAAGAAAATTTTAAATAATAAAATTTTTTCAGCAGCACAGGGGATTTGCTTAGAGTTTTGGTATTTATAATTATTTTTTTCTATATATTTTCTTCATATAAAATCTCAGTATTTCTTTTAATAAATAAAACAGTGAGAAATGAAATACTTAAGCATCAAAAAAAAAATTACAATTAAACTAAATTTTTTATGAATTATACAGAAAAAAATGGATCTAATAAAATTTTACTGTACTGAGTTTGACTCGTTAGCGTTGTTCGGCTCTAGAAGCCTGCAAATCCCATTGTACTGCTGTTTTCTAATGGTCACTGATGCATTTTCGGTGCATGATGCGTCATTCCAAGCCCTAAATTGATGTGGTGGGGATTATGATGTGGCTGTGGCGCCTGACCATGATTGTGATTACTACTTGAACTATTATTGTTATTTTGTTGCGCGGCTTGTCGCTGTGAATTCTTCTTGTTTTTCATTCGACGATTTTGAAACCAGATTTTAACCTGAATATAGAAGGATACACATAACGAAAATATTCGAATATCAGAAACAGAGAATTTAACCAATAGTTTTTATTACCAATTATAAAAATAATTCTGCAAAACAAATTACAAAGAAAGAAAACAATTCTAATTACCTGTCTTTCGGTGAGGTTTAAATTTCGCGCAAGCTCCCAACGCTTCTGTTTCGAAACATATGCGTTAAAAAGGAACTCTTTTTCTAATTCCAACGTTTGAAATTTCGAATATGGCTTACGTTTTTTTCGAACTGTTACTTGACCCGTCCATTCGAGGGGGTTTGTTGGCGTACAAGATCCCACCGCTCCGACACCAACCGATAAACTTGAGCCTGTAATGAAAATAAGATGAAAATTTAATCCATGGATTAAAGATTAAGTTTTGATCGAAGAAATTATTCATCTAAACTTTCTCTTCATCTGGTCAACTAATTTTTTAACAAAATTATATTCCCCTAATTTTTCCACACTATTTTAAATTATTTTATTATTTTTATTTTGCTCTAATTATTATTATTTTTCAACATTTTTATTTTTTAATAATAAATTATTCTGATCGAATTGAAGTTTTAAAAATACGAGTATTTAAAAAAAAATCATAGCAATTACAGATTTATAACATTTTGGTTAAATTTAGAACACGGTTTAGGTCAAAACGCCCAAAAAGTTCATACAGACTGGGTGGACTACTTCAAGTGACCCTCTTTTACCCTCTGTGATTTTTAATAGTATGTTACACAAACAATTTTAAATATATTTTTAATGGAATGAACAGTTGGTGAACAGTTCATAGATACTGAAAAATATTTACTTAGTTCAACGATTTTTACATTAATCCAAAGAACAGCGTTTAATGATCAGCATTTATCAATACTATAATATAATATTAAATATTGTATTAAACAATTACAGTAATTTGTCAGAGTAACAAGTGAAAAGAGAGAATATTTTCACGAATTTCGCCATATCTCTTAGGTTTAGTTCACTTCAAAATTAATAGTACTTACAGTTTACTTTTACAGTCGCCTAAGAACCATTGTTTCCCGATTATCATAACCGACTTTATGGTCTGTATAGCATTTCACGAATTCTGCCGTATTTCTTAGTTGTGAGAAGTAAAAAACCCAATGCTACAATTTCTACATCTACGGTCACTTACATAACTAACCGCTTTCTACAGTGTACCGTCTTTTTGTATATAAATTCAAAGGTGTCTCCGTCGTCTTAGACGATGCCATCTTAAAAAACTCGCAATCATAAAAAAAAAAAATTCCAAATAAAATTAACTGGTCCTCCCCGAATCCAAATCAAAATCAAATTGCAATCAAATTCAAAAACTATAATCAACTCAACTCGACATAGTCATCTACTTCACATTAAGCTAGCAATTTACCGAAATGCTAATAAAACGGAAGTTAGCACCTAATTTATGTATACCAAAGCCAAACGCGAGCTAAATAAACCAAGAAATATGTTAATTAAATGCTCAAATAGCAGAGGCATACACCTGGTTGTATAGGTGCGAAATAACCCAAAAACCACTAAGCAAAGATCCGAGTATTAGGAACGAGTGGTCAACCACTAGCTTTGCTATCCTTAAACTGACCAATCAATAAAACAAAACCGAAGGGGAACAAACATTGTAAATCTATAAAAGTAAACTAGCTAATGGCTCTTGCACACCTCTTTTTATTAGGATGGTGTCTGTCCGATTCTTACGGTTGTAATTGCTCCTTATTTTTTATTGCACTTATGGCACTTAATAGAAAAATGAAAAAAATGTTTTAAGAAAAATAAATAAAACCGGGTGTAGTAAAACAATTGAAAATGTTCCGTAAAGTGAATGGATCATCTGTTTTCTTCAAGCACTTGAGATTAATTTTAATGAAGAGTAATAAATCATTTAGTATTGACTTTTCTTTAAATACAGGTGGCCAGGCATTCCTATCACATTTTCCGGATAACCTACATGCCGGTATTCCATACCTGTTCTGAAAAAAAGCGCCGAGACTCCCTTAACTACACCAGCAACAACAATCAGGAATAGAATCAATTTTAGTACAGAGCCTTGTTAGCTTCCATACAACATTATTTTAACCATCAAACGGTGTAAAGTGTCTTCCCTGTCATGTGTGTAACTCTGGTTAGAGAGAGCTATGCGAATTGTTTTATCCAAACTCGGTGTATGTGTAGTAAAATAAACATAATGGGGCTCTATATAGTAAAAATTTTATTGCCATATTATTGCCCAATGAAATACTCGTTAAATTTTCTCTGAGACAGACTGAGAAGTAAGGACCCGACTTATGGGTGATTGGAGCAAATCTTAAGGAGATCATAACGTATATGGGATTGGTGTTGTGTCTAAGATTTTATACATAAAAAAAGGCGAAAAAAACACACACAAATCAAATATTACATATCGTAATATTCAATTAAATCGTATGAACTTTAAGTGAAGCCAACTGATTTCGATGTGATTTATGAATGACATGAAATATGAATGGAAATTGATCGCATGGAAAATTGTATGACAAGAGAATGTTCTTGTAGTACTATTGTCATGCCAATTTGTATAATACACGGTAAACAAAAGTTTGTGAAAATGACTGTCCTTAAAGTAGTAAAATTTTCCGAATTGATGTGGTAGATTTACACATTTTCATTTAATGAAATGATGTTTATTAATTCAATTAAATTTATTTCCACAATATAGTTACTTAAAACTAGACATTGCTGGTAAATTGGTTGATTAGGTGGTCAGTTAGCGAACTTTACATCCATAGTTACATATGTAGCTACAAGCTGTTGTTATAACGATTGAAATAATTAGAACAGTTTATAAGGAAAAGGGAAACAAAAACCTTCTCGAGTAATTTTTAAAAGTTTTTCACTGGCTTGAAAGTAAAATTACAACACCGAATGAAATTTCCCATTTTTAATGTGTAAAATTATTTTATGCGTAGTAAATTGTCATTGTGTGTAAAACTACACATTTTGCATGTAATTTTGATACTTCATGCGTAGTAATTTTTTTTTTTTTGTAACACACATATGTATGTATTAACTTGACCGCTTTGTTGTTTAAATCGCTTGTTTTGTTCTTTTGTGTAACGCGGGATTTGAAATTTAACAAGAAATGATGATTATACCCCACCATAAAAAATTGCATTGAATCTCAAGACGTGTACCTACATACGACCGAAACTTGTTTATTTATTTATCAAACAAGATATATATTGGAGTCACCATGACTTAAAAGTCGATAACCCAAATAGCCAGACGAATCTCTTAATGGCGACGGGGGCTTGAACAAATTTTAGCTACGATACTGAATTCAATGACCGAAAAGTCATTAAAAAAAGTGTAAAATTACACATATTCGATCCTACATAAAATATTGTGTTTTGCAAATATATTATTATAAAACATTAAAAGAAAATATCAATAGACATACAATGAAAATAGAACTAAGCAATTACGTGAAACAATTTAATGCATGAACAAATCAAAAATTGATTCAATGACGCTCTTTCACGCATGACACACCCGAGGTGAAAATTATGGAAAATATTACAAACATTTTTAATGCATACACTGTATCGAATCCGTTTTCAATAAAAGCATGAGAGTTCATATTTAACAAAATACTACCGGGGAAATTGTATGATTTGTTTTCAAATTACATTAGTAATGTAAAATTGATGAAATTTTCAATTTTCCGTGCCAGATGTGTACGAGTACACGGAATCGAATCAGAGATAAGGTCCACAGAATTTATACAAAGTTAGTAATAAAACGGTTGCAAAATTATTTTCATTTGACCATTAAATCGCTAAATATTTGAAGATGAAAGAAAATATTTTGGGTGAGAGAGAAGCCATTGATTCGCAACTTGGCTAATGTTTGTGTCTGTATTTGTTAAAATAAAATAAAAAAAAATATATTATCAATTATTCGCTTATCGGCATATAAGGTCAATCCAAATGTGATGTATAATATTAAAAGTAGTAGCATTGCACCGTTTAAAAAATAGTTAACGAAACAAGAATGGACATTTTTATGACTTTCAACACTCATTCGTGTGTTGGTTTGTTTTTTATTCGAAATATAATTATAAAAGCACACTTCACATACAATAAAATGGACCATTAATTTTATGTGTGCTTAATCACCAAATAAAACTTAACTCTGTCAGTAATTTTTTAAGAAGTCTCAAACGACCTACTAGCGCAGCGCAGAGGGATATTAAATCGTAGTTGAATGGGTTTTACACAATAATTAGTTAAGACCACCCATCGATGAATGGAATAACATAATAAAAACATTTTGTATAGTTTTAGTAATCAATTTCGTTTTTTTATGGGGCTTATATTGTTTCAGGGGTGTGTACTAGTATGTGATTTGATGGGAATTTTTTGATTTCAAGAAGGCCTTATTCGAATTTTTTTTTTGTAAATAATCGCGCACCTTTAGAAGTTTTTTGAAGGTTTTTACTTACCAGGTGTCGAATATGCATCCGTTGTATACGATCGCAATCCAGTTGGAGTATAACCTGAGGTTTCGTAACTCGATTGCGACGCACCTTCAACTGACTGACGCGCTGTATGCCGATCGTCCGTTAAGTACGACGACTGTTCTCGGTAATTCCAGTAAGGAGGCTGTAATATAAAAAAAATCAAAAAATTATTAATAATTAGAATTTTATTTTGTCAGTTTTATAAACAAAAAAAAAAGGTCCACCAAATCTACCCATAAAAAAAAATTCATTTTAATATGTCAAAGAGTTTGTGGTCGACGAGTCTTTATACTATTTTGCAGACATTCATCAAAGTTGAGGAAATGTTAAAAAAAATATGATAATTATCAGGAGCATAATTTTTTCCTCTGGAGTTTTTGGAAATTTTTTTAATTTAGAAATTAATTTCTGAAAGTAAAAAAATTTGCAGATCCGCTCATTTACCACAACATACTTTTTTTCTACACTTCCGGAACGGAACGTACACAAAATAGTGTAATTTTACTAAATTACAACTTGACTATTTTTTGTCGGCGGTGATAATAAAAAAACGTGTAATTTCGTAATTTTACAGTACCACAATTTTTTTTTCCACTCCTGGAATATCAAAAATAATTAGTTTGCTAATTTACAACATCACCAATTTTTTATTGCACTCTCGGAGCATAAAAAAAAATTCTGTAAATTCGGTAATGTACAGAGGCACAATTTTTTTCTACACATTTTTCTTTACATTCCCGGAGTAAAGAAAAATGTGTAATTTCGCTAATTTTAAAAAAATACTGTGGAGTTTATATAGAGGCTTCACCAAAGTTGAAAACAGTCGATTAGCGTAAAAAACAGACTGACACTTTTGAACCGAATATAATAAGAAAATGAGTGTGCGGAGGTCAATAGCTCGGCGGCCTTTGAATTTGTAGATAACACTTGCGTTTAGTAAAAAAAACTGTGGTATATTTTTTATACTCGAAATAAAGTCTCATCTTTATCTGGAAAATCGTATTCACTTGAGATTCAAAATTTATTCTCTAGCTATACAAAATCCACATTCATTTGTAAATCTTTAATATGATTTAAAAGCGATTTGCTTCACGTTCAAGAAGTTAGTACATATGTACAGTATTAAATTGTTACTATTTCAAAAGTAGGCAATCGGATGCCAACTTAAATTATAGATAAATTACAATGCATCGTGTCCGCTACACAATAGTGGGTAAAACGTTACAGATAAATATGTATTATGATAACATGCTTTTCCGTAAATTAACACTCTACAGATGTTCTTAAATAAAGTAAAATTACACAGCATTCTCTAGTGTGTAAATTCTTACAGATAAATATGTATTTCTATATTTTGTTATCTGTAATTTTACACTTCTCCCATGTTAAGTATTACAGTAAATCGTGTAGTTAATTTTAGTTGATCTGTTTGGTATGATACAGCGGTATTACGGCGTATATAATTTCACAACTGAAAATCTGATCGTTGTAAGACTACTATACCACACTAACCAGATATATTTTTATTATACTTTTGTTATAGTACCTACGTGTACAAATAAGAACACCATCAAGTAATTTTACGTAAAACTAGAATTAATTCATAACAATATGTGTGAAAATACACAACGCGTTGTATTGTGCACAACTTTATTTCAATTTATGTATTTTTATCATTTTTTTTACAGTAATTAAAATATTTACACATTTTATAGGAAATAAGCACATTAGGTTCTTAAATTGGGATTTGTAGAATTTATATATTGTTCATAAATCCATTAAGACTTTTGATGATTTTGTTCATCATGCTAATGATTGCGCTATATATTCAGCGCTTTATGCGTCAGACGCAATATGGTAGATAAGAATTCAAATATTATTTAAATTTAAGGAGCGTGTAAAGTCTCGTACATTAAAATAAATTCTCTATTTCCAAACGATTGATGCATCTATGACGAAAGAAATCAGTTAACATAATGAAAGTGGCAACATCACCCCCAATAATGCGTTTCTTAAAATCCCATAAATATTCTTTTCACATACTGAACAATAAAATTTGATATACTTTATTAAAAAGTCGTATTCTTTGACAAACATAAATTAAGAAAATATCGAAAAGAAACTATCTCAAAAGACCGGTTTTTAACAGCAGCAAACCAAGTTGATGAACTCACTCTAATAATCAATTATTCATCGTGGTAAAAACAAAATCTATCTGTTTTTCCATAATAACGAAATTCAAGAATCAAACTAGCCTTGAACGACGACAAAAAAAACTGCCATTAGCATAGGAAATCGATTATTTTCCGAGATTATTCATGAAAACGTTTGAGAACAAATATACTGATCTGATTAAAATCGATCGTGGTTGCAATAATGTTTGATTTAAAATTTCCAAAAAATTCAAGGCTACTTTAGATATTCGCGATATCTAGAAAGATGCAAAAACGCCAACGTCACGCTTCTTATGAGAACTTCACCTACGGCAATATGGGTTGGTCGAAATTTCGATATTTTTCGATAATCGTCAGTTTGACCTCAATCGATCAACGGAGTTCCACCGTTATCTCATATCTATAATAACGTGACAGTTTTTTTTTTCTTAAGGTTTTTTTTTATCATACACCCAATCGTAACTTATATTTTTCCATAAATGTAAAACTGCAAATTAAAAATATCCGTTTAACGCGGACCGTTTGTTTTAGGCAACCGACAACACAAAATCGATTCTAAAAAGTGAAAAGATTTCGTTCGATCTGATTAGATAACTTAATTGATGTCTTTTACATGTGTAACCTTTCGATTAGCCACAGTGCGTGCCTAATATCCACGAATTTGTGGAAAGCTGGTTTTCGAGAAGTTGTTTCTTAGGCCTGTACGATCGAAATTCATTCATAAAAGCAACAACCGAGTCGTTGTAACATCTTGCCGACGATCGTGACAAGAAAACCAAACCTGATAATATGCAAAATTAATGAAAAAAAAGTTTCTGGGTTGAGGATATGCTAAGTATGGAAATTATCACTTGTCGATTTTATATCATGGCGATCTCGAATAAACGAATGTGTTTGACTTCTGTTCTCAGCCATGCTTAAAGATTGGCGATAGCTTGCATTTTACGATTTTATTGAACATGCCTGAGAAATAGTTCAAATTTTTTGACTGCATTTTATAATGATTTTTTGTGGCATGTTTCCAGGTCAAAGATTATCGTACGGTTTAATGTCGGAATCAGACAAAAGTTGTCGCTTAATTATCTCCAATTAGCTATAACCCATATTACATATTACATCATTAATGAACCTAAAGGTTTAATTGGTGGGTTGTTTACCATATGTGATAATTGCAATTTTTTTTTCGGACATGCCAGAAAAAAAAAAATTGTACTCACATTCACTTATCTAAAACTGACTCATATTAATTATTAGATAAAATTAGCTGATATTATAAAATCGTGTCGGCATTCATGAGAAGATAATTTTATTTATTATCCACATTTCACAAAAACCATATTATCCAATTCAGCTAGACTTGAGCATTCTACTCCCATCATACACTTCTCACAAAAATTATACATGCCTGAAATATTTTTCAATATATGAGCACAATTTTTAAATTAAAATTTTGCCCCTTCCCTCCATTGTTCCAGAACCCAAATTTTTTAATCAGTACCTAAATTTTTTTCTATCAAAACACTATTTCAAATTTCAGCTAAGAATCATATCATTAAAATAACACAGAAAACCAAAGCAACGCAAATGAATCAATAACGATTCATCTAGGTGAGAAATTCGTGGTGTTCAAAAACGGCAAAATTGATTCCTGTAGGAAAATTCTATATTTTTTTATAAGTTATGTTTTTAAGATTAGTCCTTGTCAATCTGTCTAATGTGAGTCCTTAAACAAACGCTGCTATATTAAAGAAATTTTTTAACATTTCAGAAATGAAAAAGGGAAAACGTATGAAATCCCAAAAACAAAATTTAAAGTAATTTAGTCTTTAATTTTGTTTTACAAAACACGATATCAACAAGAAAATTTAGTTACGATTCCTAAGCGACTCACTAAGTATTTAATATGATTACACCTAAGTGGACGACGTAGGTGAATCGTACAAGACTCATCTAGGCGACTGGTATGTGAAGCATAGGAGCAGTATATTTTTCATTTTAAAATTCAACTTTTCTTCGCCAACAATTTACAGCAGGATTCATTTCTTATATTGCCAAAACTTTAAAATTCAGTTTCGATTAGTAAGCCATGAAGTTTCACTAGTGGTGAGTGTACATAGAGAAAGAGCAGAAAAGAGAAAAGTCAGTGAATTAACTAACAATCGTAGGTGTGTTCACCTATATGAATCGATAACTAATGATTCATTTTCGATCCTTTTGATGATTTTGTCCCGTCTTACTGCAAGTGAAGTATTATCTAAGGAAGTCATACATTTTAGAGTCGATCTAGTTAAACTAAGGGTTTCTCTTCTCTGTAACTTTTCTTGTCTCGGAAGTTTTCTGCATTTGTGGATAATGCACCTCAAAGTAAGTAGATGCACTTAATATAATCAAGTCTCAACTTTTTAGCCTTAAATTGGAAGGTTCTCCCTATTTCTTTGCCGTAAAAGTTTGAAATGTTATTTTTTTTAAGTTTTTATTTTTAATAAGCTTAACATGTTTTGTGTCACCTACGATATATTTTGAATTCAATATTTTATAGGCGAATTTTAGCTTGCGGCCAAAACAGCTAAAATTTATTAGACATAGAATTTCTACAAGATTCATGTTAAAGAACGGAACTTGTAAATATTGTTCGCATTGTGCAATACGAGTCCATTCACACCTTTACTGATAACTGTCTTACAAACAGAATTGATTTTAATACAGTGCAATCGGGGGCTTTTTTGAACTTCACTAAATTTCTTCTATTTGATTTATCTGAAATTGGTGTCTTCAAAGAGGTGATCACTAAGCATTTAAATAATTTTCCAATACAATATCTTCTGCAAAACTATCAACATAATTATAAATCTATCAAGTCTGTATATTCACAAGATGGTTTTATTTATTATACATTTATTGTATCTATCGCACTAAAATTAAAATATTCGTCTGGCTTTTTTCAAATCTTTTTCGAGAAATTTATGAAATTAGCTCATTTTCTTTATAATATTATTTAAATATTAGTGGAGATAAAGATAAGCGTGCAATAAATGAGTGTTTAATAATGGATTGTAATCAAATAAAATAAATTAGTAAAAATATTCCCCGTTCGATAAATTGGCATCCACCTGCCACTTTAGGCCCATGTAAACAAAGAACCCAAGTCAATGGTAGCTGAATCTTTTAAATATTTATTGCAAATTTTATGTAAATATTATTACTAATTACATGACGAAAAACTTAATTAAGTAATTAAAATTATATTAGATGAATATTGAAATTTGATTTCGTTTCGTGCAAACTATCATGTTCAAATCGAGCTTTAGATTTATTTAAATGGTTTATTAAGTGTGATGTTCAATAGGCACGTGTTAAAATAGATTCTATTGTTAAGAACAAAACCGGTAACGAAGGATATATGCTTAAATTTAAAAGCCTTCAGATTCTATGAATATAAAAACGACAAGTATCTATTTTCTAGTACCTACTTCACCAACGTAAAATTTCACATGAAGGTACTGCTTTAAAATATACCTTCCAATGCAATAATTTCTTCTAAACCTCGACAATAAATTTAATCTAGATCTTTTTAATTTAATCAAAAAATCAGAGCCTTCAACATCAAAATGCACGTATCTAACGGATAATTTAATTGATATCTACAACAATTTTACATAACTTTCCGATATCAGTTACAAGATTTTTTCGAAAATAAGTCGACTGAATTTATAGCTCGACGTGATTTTCTTATCATCAAGATCAACCTGACTTTAAGATAGTGACTTTCTCCAATAAATTTCATTGAAAATCAGTTGAATAAGTTGAGCTAATTTCAATGAATCGACAAGATCTGGACCTGCATATATCAACTGTGGCGTCACTCCAGATTTCTGGTAAAAATTTTCGAGATTTAATCTAGGTAGGAGGTAAGCAAAATTTAAAACAAAATTCTTAAACGTATTTGCTAAATTTTTGTTGTTTTGTGGTCTTTTTGAATAACAAAGTCCAAGATTAAAAATTGATTTATAATAGTTGCGGTAAGTAGCATTCCGTGTCTCGAAACCACTTCCAAGGAATGTTTTGAAATTCTGCACAATTTCAAGTTATAAAGGTTAAAATCGAGTAATGAGTTCTTGTGAGGCAGGTTCTTGATAGATGTGTTTTTGTTAAATGAACTTTTCAAAAACCAGCACCAATTCTTCTTTATAAATTTCCATAAAATTTCAAAAACTATTTTGTCAACAAAGTAAGTGGAAAAAATTCCATTTGAAAAAAAATTCATAATATAAATTATAAATTTTTGGAATAAATTTGCTTTTGATTAGATTAAATATGAATTAGACTTGAGAGAAAAACTTGAGGCAAACTGTTTTATCTTAACTTTGACTACTGTTTGAGCCTACAAATTTTATGGAAACGATAATTTCTGCAAATGGGCTCTTTACAGGTTTTACTTGATTTGATTTTATTTGCATTTAAATTGATTTTAATTAAATTTATGTTACACCTTTTTCTGATGATTTACGTACACTTATTACGAATAAATTTATTTTGGCAGAAAACTCGAACTGTATGCAAATTTTTTACGTATTTGACAATTTTCGCATCATTCATACAAATATTCGCCAAATTTATGTTTATCATATAACTTTGCTATTTTATTTCGAAAAGTAAATTTATTTTAAAAAAATTGTAGAAACATATTTGACTATTTTTAAAAAAAAATCTTAAGAAACTTGATAAAATTGTTACCAATTTCGAAAATGTTTTTTCCAAAATTTTCCAAAAAAAAAAATGTTAACAAATTAGCATAGACTTTTTTCAGTCAAGCAAAATAAGAAGATCTACAGAAAACACATGTCTAAATATCTTCACTATTTTTAAGTTTTGTCAATTATTTTTGCAGTTTCAGATAAAAAAAAAATAAATCTGCAAAGAGTCTGGGCGGGAATTTATTATTTGTTGGGTAGAAGTTCGAAACACGTTCAATTCTTAGATGTGGTGCAGGTTCATTCTATATCTGACAATGGCAATGTCATTATTTCCATACACAATTTGACAGTGTAGACGCATCATACGCATATGGCAATATTGCTCTCAGTATAGTCACGGCAATCAATGCCATGACAATTTTAAGGATAATATTGCCAGAAAATGAATCGTTTGAGGGAAGTTAGCGTCGCTTGTCAACAGGTGATTTAGGTGCGTTTTTTATGGTTTGATCGCAAAATAAGTGAAAATAAGTGGACTAAAGAAAAAATTACTGAATTAATCAATAGTTTTCGAAGTTATGGTTGCTTTGCTTTACAACTTGACAATTCAAATTCACTCGTTCAAATGAAAATTGTCCTGACAATCAAATGCCCACTCATTGCGATTTGAAATTTAACTCAATGGCAATATTGCCATTGTCATTGCCAGATAAATTGTCAGTGTAGACGCAAGGTTAGGTGGACAGTCCTTAATTAGGCTGAACCGCATATTAGCACTTAACGTGCCCCGGAGTTTTACTCTAAAAATTAGATAATGGAGGTGGGCCCAGACACCTGGAAGGAGTTTTCTCTCTTTCTTGTTTTATTATTTGAATTTCAATAAAAACATAGTAGCTTGGGCTGTTGCGCCATTGATTATTATTATTATTTTTTAAAAATCCAGAAAATGTGTTTCAAATTGATGTCCATTAAAGTGAAAGCAATTTCGATATCTGCTAAAATTTGGAAATTTATGATATCTATTTAGACCAAAAAATATGTCGGAATTCGTGAAAACGTACACTACTGATTTACACCCTCTGGGTGGTTAAATATTGAAAAATCATTTTTTTATGACCGTTCATGTGAGTTAATTGTAAGATTTTGATCTTTTCAAAACATGTACAATATTTTTGTATCTACGTGACAATTATTTTATTTTTTAGGCTAAGAAAGTGTAACGGAAAATTCGAATAAGAAAGATTATCTGGAAAATGAATTTTAAACAATTTTGAATGGGTACGACAGATTTAAAAAAAAAATTTGCAATCATGTTACATATTATAATAAATGTTAGCACAAGCTAAGAATTTACATTCTTAATAAAACTTAGTCTAGGTAAACTTAGTCTAGTTAGTAAACTTTGCCTACTTACTTGGTAGACAAAGTACTACAGTAGCATTTAAATCTGGACACTTCCGCTAAATCTAAGCGAATCGCGTACTATGGACTTAAAACAATTATTTCCACAATTGAACACTAGAATAAAATCATGCACATCATGTCATACAAATTGAATAAGTTTATGGTATTCATGTAGCAAAGAAATCGTGAATATTAAAAATAATTTACTATTTGATAATTTTCAAACAAAATGCTATAGACAATGTCATTAAAGGCAGGCTCATGGAAACGTGAACAACAAAAGCGTGAACTGCATGCTACACATTTTCCATTCGCACATTAAATGATAATAAAAATACATTTTTTAGGCTGTAGAATTGTCGCGAAATGAGTTAAACAAATTATCGGAAATTTACTCGAATACAATTTAAATTCAACTACTGTATTTTTCTTTATTTTTACCATAGATAAGCATGCGATTAAATTATTTTAACTAATCTTATTCATTAAAATATCATCGACACAAAACTTGCAAGGCAACGAAAAAACAACTGATTCTTTATTCCCAATTAATTTTATCTCCCACAGACTAGGAATAAACTGAAAAATGTTGTGGTCACTGGACAGTTTTAATTAATTAATTTATCATAGTTTCGAGTGGACCTTGAAATGAAAATAGCAAAGTTAATTTAGGGGACTTTGTAAGGTTGGAGTTCTACAAGACAAAAACTTCATTATGCTATTTTAATGACAGAAAAAATAATCGCGTACTATTGATGGATATGACTATGATTCGCACCCTATTATCTCGGGTCAGTTCACATAATTCTTACAAAATCTTAATCACCTTGTCCTAGTTTTTGAAAGAAAAGACACGTTCTTTGTAAAAAAAAAAACGTCGAATATGAATTAATTTCTGATAAGTAAAACGATAGAATTTTAATAAGGTTAGCGCCACAACTTTGTATTTTTGATAACATGTAATTATGAAAAGCAAACTTTTTGATAGTATCTCGAATTGCATCCTCTTAACCTTCTTAAGCCGGTTTTTTTTTCTACGTAGATTTATTAATATGAATTTCGTGCTAAATATTTTCTGATTTTTTACTATCAAACATTTAGTCGATTTATGCAAGATTGTATCAAGAAATTTATGGAAACGAATTGACTGATGATTTGACTTTTAAATTATACTGTCTATTAAAAAAATTGTTGTTTTTGTTTATGGGAAAAATTAGTATAAGCTTTAAGGTTTCGATACGAAAAAGACAAAACAAAGTAAATGTTTGTGGATTTATTATGGATTTGGAGCCGGTGTGAATGAGATCTTAGCGAATTGATGTTTTTTTCTTAATTAGAAATTTAATTTGATTTTTTTTTTCGACTTCCTTTTCGAAATGGAAATTTTTGGAGGTATCCTCCGATAGTTTTTTGTAAATTTGTGAAGAAAACTTATATGGCTATGGATGTGAAGGGTTCGTTACTGTATCGGTGTCAATCTTTGAAGATTACATCACATTCCGATAGTTTCAAACATTCGGTAAGCTGAGTATGACTTTAAAATAAATTAAGTCGAAATTTTAAACAACGAGTGGTTTAAGGTGCTCTTATAAGAGCTTGAAAAATTCCTTGTGTATACACGAGTTGCGGCAACATTTTGGGAATGTGGCAATGTTTTCACACATTCCTGGTATTTTCCCCAGATATTTGCTGTATTTCCACTAGCTTAGAAAATTCTAAACAATTGACATCGTTTGGTGATTCAGTTGTCAAGTTTTGTTTTGGGTTTTTGAGATATGGCAGAATTCGTTAAAAAGTACACAAACACTTTACACCCCCTAAGGAGTCGAACTTCAAAAAATCTTGAAAACACCCAAATATTCATATGAAGAATCTGTAGAATAAAAATGAGTTCGATATTTGGGAAGACCTAGTAGATATGACGAAAACCGTGAAATTACATTCTATTTTCACTGATCATTTTTATTGCCCCGCTTCCGAGCGCCAATGGATATTGGAATTTTTTTTTAATCAAAATTACTTTTCTAGTTGTTTTACATATAGGTATATACCGAGTTTCAACTATCTAGCTTAAGCGGTTAATGAGATCTAGAAACCAAAAATTTCCGTCTAAAACGATTTCCCACCTACCTCCTGATAGCTCAAAAGGTAGGCATTTGAGGCTCAGTCTAACAAAAAAAAATTCAACTTAATAGCTCAAAGAGTTTGAGAGCTATAAGCTTTCAAATAGTCTGAGTACGGCGTACACACGGACGGAAAACTTTTTTTTGGCTTATACATTTTAGACAATGAATCCAAAAATGTAATTTGGTTAAAAGTTGTTGGAAGCTTTTTATAAGAGTACCACATTCGTGTTGAACATGAATTACTAAATTTTGAACAAAATTGAAATATTTGGGTTGCATGGCTCTCTGATTTGCAGAATTGTTTGGTCAAGAAACTGAAAATAACTTATTAGTTGCCGGGAGCAATAAAAAGAAATAGCTGGTATAAAATACGGTCAATTAGTTAAGAAACAGTGAGCACATTTTTTGATGATTGCAATACTTCACTGCAAAAATAGACTTTCATTAACAAGTAAAAAAAATATCTACAAATTTCAGTAAAGTTGGCTAAATAATATATTTACACATCAACCAAACAAATTATCAATATATAAAATGTTAATGATCATTCGAAAAGATCCAAAAACTTTTACCGAACTTATGCTTATCTCAAAGATCTCCAATTTAATGATTACAAAAGACTTTACCGATGAAGACAAAAAAGGCACATTATTTATTTGTTTTCTATAAATCCACCATAGCTAAATAGGTTTATACGTATCTTATAAATTACGTTCATAATTCCATTAATTCAGTCACCTGCTGACTTATTCTGTCATTTCGCGAACAAACGCCAACAAAATTATTGACTAATGTAAATATAGATTTAAAACTTGTTTCGAAAATTACGTACGATTGTAGGTAAAATCAACATTTGAATATCGCGAAAAAGATCGACTACTGAATTCAGCCAAAAAGTTCCGAACGAAACAGGAAATCAATTAATTAAAAAAAAATGTAATTAATTAATGTGAATGCGATTATCGAATTAGATAAATTTTTCTTTTATTTTTTGGCGCATTCAAATGTGAATATGTACATACACTGCAAACGAGTATAATTGACGTTGTCTAATAGTGAGATAGATTTAGAAATAAATACTTTATTACTAGAATAGTAACGTAGCATTAAACTAAGGAAAATATAATTTTTTCGGCATTTCGGACAAAAGGGAGTTGTAGCTGAAAACTACACAGTCGAAAAAATTGGACAGAAAATTATTCCTGCTGGTTTTTCCTGGTAAAATGGCTTATAAATTTTAAACAATGAATTCAGAAATATGATTTTGTTAAAAGTTGTTGGATGAAGTTTTTGTTAAAATTTGTTAGTTTTGAAGAAAATGAATGAAGGAGTTTTTAAATCAAATTTTAAATCACAAATATTAAAATAAAACATATGAATAAAACTGGAGTGGTCAAATGTGATTAAATGTGTTCAGGACACGAACAAATAAAGAGATAATCGAAATCCATCCAATACTTAAATTGTTTTTCCAGCAAACGTTTAGGTGAAAGTTAGAAGAGGTGAAAAAATCGAATGTTGTGAAAAAAAATCATATAACTATTTGCAAAAAAATAGAAATAATATTTTCACATGGAATTCAAAGAAAGTTACCAATTCGTCTGCCGGTTTTTTAAAGAAAATTTAAGCGAAGTATGAATACTGCTTTATTCGAAATAGATTCTCATGAAATTCATCTAATTCAAACTAATTCATCTAAGACAAAAAAGCATTTCTCTAGCTGTGCGCAATCTGCATGAATTTGCGAATCTTTAAAATGATTTAGAAACGATTCGCTTAAGGTTCACCGAAGTGAGAATCGGCGCCTAATGTATCTTACATGCATTCGCTTTTGAAAAGATTTCGGTGAATCAGTTTTCAATTGTAATAATGAATTATAAGTGATAACTTCCAATCAGTACATTTTTGATTAAAATTTTTAAATACAAAAAAATTCTTTAATTTTGTAAACTTCGGACAAATCCATAATTAATTTTTTTCTTTAAGATATTTTCAAGTTAGGTATTTTAAAAGGAGGAGGAATATCACTGTAATTACAAAATAAAAAAGAAACTCTAAAAACAGCGCCCAATGTGGGGCTAATTAGTGGTATGGGGGTCATTCCATCAAGAATTGCCAAAGCTGTTACATTAACATCACCGATTCTTTTGAAAATGTTTGTACTTGAAGAACTAGTGAAAAAAAGGAAATTAAATTTTTTGTTTCTATTTCTTTCTTCTTCTTTTTTTGTTAGTTATGGTATGTTAAAGATTTTGCAAGCAAGGTGTCCGAGCCCTCTTTGAAAATTCATATCTCTGGATATTTTTATCCCAGAATAATAAATTAAGACTTATATTAAAGAGGGTGGCTGACACAATATAAAAAAAAGAATAGATTTTAAGGATAACCATTTTGTCCTTTATCTTTGAATATCTCAAAATACGTTTTTTTTTTCATTTTTTTATATTTTATAGGTTATACTATTTTACAAAACAAACCAAAAAACAAACCTGGCATCTGAATGGGATCGGGGTAAAAAAAAATCGATGAAAATCAGTGGCTCTCAATTATCTTATAGAAAAAATTTGTATACATACATAAATTTTCAAAAAAATCGGCGATGATAAGGTACAAAATTTCTTCATTTTTTGCGATTTTTGATGGAATGACCCTATGATAAAAAGTGAATTAATTTTTTTAATAATTGGACAATTTCGACACAACGAAGCAATTAAGTAGCTTTTATATAGGAAGAGCGCAGGGCTATTTGAAATTTTAAACACGGAAGCAATACAGTAGCTAACATGGCAAGTATAATAATCGCAATATCTTAAAATATATTTTTTTTTACTGGTTCCCCTGAAGGTCATTACCGATTTTTAAGTTTTGTTTCATAACTAGGTTTTACATGTCCGTTTGTATGTATCTAATGATCTTCTCTTATTGCTTTGATCTTCATAGAGCAAACTATTTCTCAGGTATGAAGACAAATTTTTAAGAAACTTTTATTTAACCATTAGCACTTTTAAGCCGCTCTCGGCGTATGTATTTCTGAACTGTTTAAATATACATCTACAGTGTAGCTTTTATATGAATCAAGCCAATTTCAAGTTGCAATCATAAGCCACTCAAAAAATTTAAAACTAACATTCAAAACATTTTTTTTGTTTTGAGTTCTTGTTTTGAGTTTAAGTCACATTGTTTTAAGCAATAGCCGTTCGAATATACTAGATTCAAAATAAATTATGCCCCCTATTCAGGACCGAGTCACAAGTCACAAAGTAGGTCGAGAGTCTCAATTTTGTGTGAATTTTGAATTAATTGAGTCTTTTTTGATATGAGACTCTGATCCTGAATAGGGGGCTACGTTTGATCTCTCGATGCAACCTTTTTTTTTAACCAAACCCACATGACTCTTCCAGTACATTAACAGAATTTTTTTTCAATATTGTATCAGATTTGCATTGCATCACTTGTTCACCTTGTTACAAGATGTACAAAAAAAGGCTCTTGTATTTTTCACCCATAAAAAAAAAAATAATATATGAGAAGCGGTATAATTTACTAAACAAATATTTTGAAATCAAAATCAATTTCAATTTTTTGCTCACTCATCTGGATCTGTTGGATGTGACTCGACGGACCAAAATATGTTCGATTATTGTCTTAAAAAGGATTATTAGTTTTCCGTCCAGAGTTTAATTGGATCGAGGACGGTTCATCCACAAAAGGTGCTGCAACTACTACTAATTGGCTAGTAAATCAATTTCCAAGTAGAAAGAAAGTTATCAAAATTTTGCAAGATTAGTCCTAATTTTACCAGTACTTATCACATTTTGGGTAAAAATTAAAACTCTCGTGTATGTTTTTGTGACAACAAACTTAGTTTGATTAATGCCTCTAAATTGAGGATGAGTTTTTAATGACCCTCTTTCCCAAACAACTTTTTCCTACATTACTATCAAGGTGAGCCCCATATAGCCTAGTGATGAATCACATACCCGATACCTCTGCTTAAAACTTCCGACCAAACTGCAAATACTTCGAGACCAAAAAAAAAAAAATCGAATACCTGACTACAAAATCAACTCACCTGAGGAAATTGCGTTTCCGGATAGCCATAATAAACCGGCTTACGATCCCGCTCTAAATAATATTGCGAATGAGGATGATATTGCGATTCGAATCCGGTATCGTATCCCCACGGATGCGGATGCCGAATTACAGACGGATCAGTATCGAAACCGGGCCGTTTCGCTGGTATATGTAATGGTCCTGCAATGAGCGACATTTCTTCATATTAATGAAAATGATAGTTGTCATCGGTTCAAAAAATTTAAAAGCTTTTTACGATTCAATTAAAATGGAAAATTTTCAAAATTACCTGCCGGTTGCGAACTAACACTGGCTGGTGATTCGCTCGCCGTCGACGGCGCCACAATCTGTGTTTGAGCGGACGCCACTGTGTTTTGTTGTTGCTGCTGTACGCTATTTGTTGTTTGTACGCCGTTTGTTTGCGATACCACGTGATTATTTGTTGTTTGTTGTATTGCTGGTGGACTATGACCCCCTGGACCGACCTGCTGCTGTTGTTGTTGCTGTTGCTGCTGCTGTTGTTGTTGCTGCTGTTGTTGTTGTTGTTGTTGCTGATGTACAACTGCAGTATCTTCGTACATAACCGATGCGGAATGTGTTGGTGTTGTTTGTTGTGTTGTAAGTTGTGTATGATGTTGCCCCCACCAGGCCCCGGCAGTGGCGTGCGACCCTGCCGAGACATCGTGGGGGTCGTAAAGAGCGCACGCCAGCGGGATGGTTGTTTGGGGGAGGGGTGGTATAGTTACGGTTATTTTGATTGATTTTTATAAACACGCACGAAAAAAATTATTATAAGTTTTTTTTTTATTAAAAAAAAAATGTTTTTTTATTGCACCGATTTGTTATATATTTTATAATAATATTTTATTATTATTCGATATTATTAGGTAATTTATTAATATTTTAGACATTAAAAATTTTTTGTTTCATATATTAAATTTTTTTTTTTTTTTTTGGTAAATTATATTTAGGTTTTTAATTCAAATTCAAACATTAAATGTTTGAAAAGAGTTTCACGCAATCCAAGTGCATTGCATGTACATAGGTCGTAAGGAAATTCATAGAAGGCCGAAATTAGCACAAATCAAGCAGTGTTTTGTGTTTGTATATTTTATGAATATTATTTTTATTATAATTTTGTATTTATTCGGAATATGGTTGTATTTGGCAAAAACGTATAATATGTAAATAATTAAATTGCCGGTTAAATTATAAACACGTATCGCATACACAAACCCGGTACGACAGGCGACAAACAATCCGATACATTAAAACGATGACGAACCGAAGACGCACACATTCATCGGAAATTTTCATAAAAATGAGCCCGAACACGACAAGAACACAAACACACACACAAACACATATGTTGGAAAAGAGCGTAAAGTGTATAGTTAAGCGTATAGCCCCCCGTATAGTTTAATCGAACAATTCACGTATATTCATCGTGTCGTAAAAGTAAGTAAAACGTCGCGTCGCGTACATGTGGGATGACATGACACGAAATCAAAGAGCGCGCGATTTTATACAAACGCGTTCAGATGTAGATGAATTTTTTTATTATTTTTTTTTTTTGGATTTTGATTGATCAAACCCCGTCAGACACGTTTCAGTGATTTTTCATGTGTTGATTTTTAAGGATTTTAATTACATTAATATGCACACAATTATGTATTTGTTTTATACAAATATACAAATATTATTATTATTTTTTATCGATATTAATTTTTTTTTTCAGTACCGATGAAAATGTCACAAAATTGTTTTCAATCCAATTTGTTGTAATTTGATTTGATGATGTGATGAGTCCAGGTGGAAGGATAATGATTAAAGCAAAAAAAAAAACAATCACTTTAGCATATATATAAGAAATTGTAAGATTATAAGATTAACAACTTTGGAACTGTACAAAATATTCGTTGCTTTATTATTGCACTTTATTTTTGGTAATTTATATCGAATTTATTTCATTTACTCCTTGTAATTTTGATGTGAACCGTAACAAGAAAGGTAACTTTATTTGTAAAGTCCGTACACAGAGGTCACTGCTATCCAGCATAGTGTCTAATATCTCGAAAAGTGTTTCAGTTTTTTCCGTTTTACTAAACTTGGAAAATGTAAGACAGCCAGAATTGTTTTAAGTCTCGATAAAACACTGGACTTATAGTGTCTTTGCTAAGAGACACTACTTCTAATAACGTTAAGCTCAATAACAACTAAATTACGAAAAAAATTATTTCACTTATTTCGGAACTATAACTAATAATACGTTCGTATTTTTAAACAAATGCACTGATATTTTTTCCACTTGGATTTTATTGTAATAATTTATTTTTTGATTTAATACATTTTTTTTAATTAACGCGCTCGATTTTTTTTCAACCCGGTTAGTGGTGTTTTCGTCAGGTGAATGTACTAGGGAAAATACAGTACACCTTATAACCGAAAAAAAAAATATGTTCTTTCAAAAAACCGACAAACGTTCCATACGTCCGTATACCAAGGAACTTTGCTTCACACTGAAAATGAAAACAGATTTCTTCCTATTCCTACATGTGTCATTTACACTGGCCGCCTCTAAGACCGAAAATAAAAAGAAATATACTCTTTAACTTCAACTTGCTAGCCCTGTTTGTTTTCTTCTCAACGCCAAGTATAACTTGGAGCAAATATAACCACTAAAACACACTATGCGGAGCCAGGCCGCGCTCAACATTTCAAAATTTGAATCCGAAGAGATTCACTAAAATACTACCACAAGAAGGCCCCAAGAGTTTATATTTTATATTCTGACTTTGTATCTATACAATCGCTCGGCTCAACTGCCATAGTCCGAATACACGACGGAACCCACTATACACGTTGAATCTTATAAACGTCTAAAGTAAAGATACAAACGCTCCCTCACTATATTTCCAACTTATCACACACAGCGTACGGCTACAAGAAACCTGAAGAGAAAACACTCTCTAGTCTCGGCTCGGTTGTGTATTTTTATTTCAAAAAACATATCAAGAGCGGAGTCAACGCTATATCAAATACACACAGTGAGACCCAATTCCCGGGGCATGCGTTCTAGTCCCCGTATCATACTTCATACACAACGACAAAAAACCGCCGCGAGAAATCTCCATCTGGTGATGAGATTTCGTATCGGAATCTCGAGTATCCTTGCTATACAGGGCTACGAATGTCCTTAGAAAAAAAATCGCTCTACAGGACAATCCAGTTTGTGCGCGCCAAGTACAAATAGACAAACAAAAAAGTCATAAAACGATCATCTAAAATTTTTTATTGCACTTCTCGTATAACAACAATTTTCCGCTTAAGTGATAA
The DNA here is from genome assembly GCA_949128065.1 of Beris chalybata. Taxonomy (NCBI): domain Eukaryota; kingdom Metazoa; phylum Arthropoda; class Insecta; order Diptera; family Stratiomyidae; genus Beris; species Beris chalybata. The sequence goes on from OX421894.1 coordinate 141,092,301, forward strand.
TTATCCTCATGCACAAGGATATCGGTATTATATCCCTTGGTCCTTTGTGCGATACGATGTCATACATGTCGGATAAAATTGCTTTTTGCTTGCTGGGGTCCGGGCCTGAGGGGTACCTTGTTTCTTGCATGAATAAATTTCGTACCTGCAAGGAGTATCCTAAGGATCAAAAATCATCCGGGCTAAGGATATTCAGGACCAATTGCAATAAAGACATAATTAAAATTATTCAATCATGTCCGACTTGATATAAACAGGAAGAAATACAAAAATTGTCGATGTCCTTTTCCTTTTCATAGATGTTGGTTCTTTTTTTGATCCAGAAAAAAGGCTGAGCAAGACACAAAAACAAACACGAAAGGGGTTGGTTCCTAAAGGACTTTTCTCGACTTTTCCACTTTTCTCTTCAAGGCGATTTTTTCTTCTATTGTTGATAGAAATACCCTTTCTTGTTGGTGAACGGAATTGTTCTAGATATTCTTGTTCGTTTGGTGGCGGGTTGTTGTTTTTTTTCTATCCGTTTTAAAGGTCCTTGTTCGTCTATTCATTATTGCAACATGGAAAGGGAAAGTAGCTGAACCGAATTTTATGACCGTAATGATTACTCTTGGGTTTTAGATGTCCTCTAATAAAGTCTATGCGAAGTACGAGTATGTAACAGTGGTACTTACATTATATCTTGGAAATGATTCAAGAATAAGTTATTTAAACCCTTTTTTTCGCATTATATTAAAATGATTTTGAATAGAAAATTGTAGAATAAGATACGTTTATTGTAGTTCTGACATGCAAATTAGTGAAATCAAATTATTAGCCATTCATGTGAACTATTTGACTCTAGAAACTACTTCAATAATAGCAATTTCTTATATTCACAACAATGGTGTCGAAGTCCCTACAGCATTTAAGGAATTATAATATCTAATAATTATAAAATAAAATGTCCATAGAAATAAAAACCTATTCAATGACTTATTAGACCTAAGACATACATATGACAAAATTCGTGAAAACATTAGCAGCACCTTACGCCCGTTTTGGTTGTGCATTCTTAAAAATTTCTAAAATTGTAATGGGGTTATTCCATTAAGAATCGCCAAATATAACGAAATTTGTGACCTTACCATTGCCGATTCTTTTTAAAATTTATGTACTTGAATTAGTGAAAAAAATATGGGATCGAGTCAAAACAATCGATGTCAAAACAATCGATGTTCTTCGATTTTTTTGACCCTGATCCTACATTAGTAGGATCAGTGCTTCTCAATTAGTGCTTCTCAATTATGTTATAATTGTAATTTTTCTACCAATATCGGTGCTTTTCAATTATGTTATAATATATATATATATATTATAATTGTAATTTTTCTATAACATAATTGTGAAGCACTGATGTTCTTCGAATGTTTTGACTCGATCCCATATTTTTTTTCGCTAGTTCTTCGAGTATACATAAATTTTATAAAGACTCGGCAATGGTAAGGTCACAAATTTCGTCATTTATGGCGATTCTTGATGGAATAATCATATAACAATTTTTCTGTCTATATCCCAGTAACCGTTTATGCTAGGAAGTTGAAACTTTTTCCCACGTTAATATTTTGGTTTTTGTAAAACAGTATAATCAACAAAATATAAAACAAAAAAAACGTATTTTGAGATGTTCAAAATAAGTGCCGCATATACGACAGCAGAAGGACGATTTTTTTGGAGATTGGTGGATGTTGTTTTATACTTTAAGGATAAATACCACTGCTTTGAATGTATAAAGAGAATTGTTGATTATTAAGGAAATTTAATAAAGACTTGGTATGGGAACGATGAATGAGGCTGGAAAAAAGCAAGGAACATAATCAAAACCAGAAAGTTACAAATATAAGAATCTGGAGCAAACCGGAGCGAAATCTTCGACAATTATATTTTTATATTATATTATATTATATTATATTTTTATAATATCTACTATTTATTAATCAATATCTACACAAATTTTCTTTTATTGCTAATAAAATAAACTGGGAACGCTCGTAAACCAAATCACCGAAATATTATGATATTTTTCCATTTTTCCATAAACTAAGTAAATACTAAACTCATTACAAATTTAACATTACTATTCTACCAAATAATGCATATTTAGATTTTTTTATGATTTAATCGGAAAACCCAAATATTTTCTGATTAAATAATAAAGGATCAAAGTGTGAAATACCACACTAGTTTCCAAACTCAAAAAACACTTATAAACTTTTTCTCTGTGATTTGACAAAAGCCATTTTAAAAATTTTTTTTAAGACTTCTATCAGACCTCATACCGATTCAAGTCCCAAAATCATGTTTCTACGATTTTTCGTATACCAAAGTGTCCTAATACATTTAAACTAAAATTTTGGTTACTATAATTTTCTTCTCATACTAATTACTTCCGGGAATTTTACCACCTATCCCCAGAAAAAAGAATATAGATGAGACCGAAATTCGACTTGAGAAAATTCTGATAATATATTTTTTTTTCTAAAACAAATAATTTTGTAATTCTCTTCAAGAATATTACGTTCACTTGTGAAGCTTTCTTTTGATTAATGTTAAATATGTTTCTTCATCTTCTCTAACTTATTTGATATATCTAATTTTTAAATTTTATCAAAATATGAGGCTTGTTTAGAAATTATTTAATCTTTTTTACTCTAAAAACTTTCGGAATTATAAAAAAATGCTATTGGTGAGGGTTTTGATTGTGTGTTTATTATTAAAAAATTAAATTTTATAGTTTAATGCGTTGTTTTGGCATAAAGCATAATATTCCGGACAAAGTGTTTTTTCCTGTGTTTCATAAACAACCGCAAAATACATTTTTTTTAATAACAAAACATACGTAAGTCGGCAACTCTACATTGAAAATCTGTTTCTCATCAATTAACCACAGATCGTGCCGGAATATATTGAGCAATAATAAAGTGCTTCGAGTATTAAACAGACATTAAGTGTTTTACTTTCGACTATTTCTCATTCGCATTATTCTAGATTGATTGCAAGTTTCAAATTTGTGGTTTAAGCCGTTCCCAAAATAGAAAAAATACAAAATTGGTAAAAATTCATGTGATATGAATAGTATTTCCATTTTTGGACGACCATTTATTAGTAGGGACTTTCAGCAGAGTTTATTTATTTATTTCTAGATATGGTTTAATTATGAAATAAAGAAGCCCATCGAATTTCGACCATGCCAGAGTTTATTTATACAAAAAAACAACAACAATTTTATGAACAAATGACGTATTTTTAAAATAAACTCAAGATTGAAAGAAAAATTGCCGAATAATTCATATTTCAGACAGATATTGAAGTTTATAGCTCTTTGAAGCACAAATTTAACTTAAAATATCACAAAATATTAAAATTAAAAATGATCCCACACTTTTAAAAGGTGAGTGGTGTGACTTTTTCATTAAGTAGATGGACCACAAAATAGCTATCTCGACTCATCGCTAAATTATTTTCGACACTAAATTTTTTTCGAAAATTTATTGGCATAAGCCCAGCAAAGCTTTTAGGACAATTGAAAAACCAAATAAATTACTGTCACCCTAATTCCAAACGTATAATCGAAATTTAGTACCAAAAATCGAAATGGATTTATTTATGTATATAGTCGGTATCGAATGCTACCGATTTTCGATTCTTAAATAAATATTCACATAATCACATCCGTGGTGAACAACTAATAAAAACAAATTTATATTGCGTGTTAAAAACACAATTAAAAAATGTTAATTTGCTGTAAAACAAACCGATTATAAAAATATGAATAAAAACCTAACCGCGCGACATCATAACTTACTTCAATTCATACAATAAACTTATTAATGACCATTATAAAAAATAAAATACACAAACTACTGCTATAAGCAAATTAAACGCTCTTTAAGACCTATCAATTCCGTATAAATAATTATTTTTACAATAAAATTCATTGACCTCTAATCCGCGCCGCGTTGCACTTGAATCATTAGGAGCCGCGATATTATTGTTAACAAACAAGTTCATGACGAACAATTAAACGAAACATTTATTTGCCTCGTTATGGTTTTGGGCCCATTAAATCAAAAAACCCAAGCTATTAACTGATTACAAAATGTCAAAAACTGTAGCAGAAATTTCACTTTATTTACTCTCACTTTCGAATGATCGTCAAACTTTTATATGGCCAATAAATGGTGTCATGAACGCGGAATTCTAAGACTTCTAGTGTGTATAAGTATGTTTTATATGGCGGGAGGTGTGTTAAACTTTTTTTTTTGAACTCCACGCGTTCCTTACCTACATATTTTTTTTTTTATTTTATATTTTCTTGTTTCAGTTCTTTGTATGAAGCCGGTATATTTGCGTTCGAAATTATACACAAAGTGCTCATAAAATTATGCTTTTGCATGTCACGGTTCATTGTAAATTCAAATATTTTGTGCACACCACGAGAGAAATATGTTGTCGGATTTGATTCCCGTATAAAGTGGTACGTTATGTGAATACGCACATGTTGCACGACATTAATATTTCCTTTGAACGAAAGTTTAGCAATGGAATAAAATACATTTTGCGAGTTAATAACGAGGGTCAAAAAAATTTTTCTAGAACAAAAAATTGTTTAAAATAGTACAAAAGGATGCTTTTGGAAATGTTGATCCCACTTCTGATACCAATTATTACTTAACAAACTAGACTTGTAACTAGTAAGTATGCAGCGAGTACGCCGGACACCGAGGATTCTATTAAAGCTCCATCTTCTTAACTCAACCAAAACCGATGATGATTAATTTATTAACGCATTTCCGAACAACAACAAAAACTCAGGTGCTAAAGTAACAGGTAGCTATGCACCGACCGTGATAATCGTAATATTTTTTTCGACCAGACGAAAATCATAAAAAAAAAGAAAAATATTGTGCGTACTAACCAACATACAGGCATACATCATATAAAATGATCAATGGAAGAAGGTCGACACTGTCGGTAGTATCCACTGTGGAAACAAAAATACACGTTACGATGTCGACATTTCGGTATAGAGAAGCGAGAGTGCGACAAATCGGAAGTTTAGGAGGTGATAAAATACCGCAATAAAAACGTTGAATGACATGTTAAATCAATCGCCGAAATAAAATGCCACTTTAGGCTTCTTCTCAGGGAAGAATCTCAAATGAGTACGCTAATAGGGGTGTAGAAACTTCAGGCTATCTTAACACTAAAGTATCTTTTGAAAACTACACAATTCGAGAAAATAGCGATTTGTTTTGATATTTGTATTCTTTCGAATTGTATCATACGGTCAAACATATTGCGTACAATCGAACAAACATTTTTAGAGTTCAAATCAATTCACAATCACAAGTTTGCCACCATTCGCTTCTCTTATTACATATGTGTACCTATAATCTGATGGTAATAATAATGATTCAGTTGTTCATATTATTTGATTATATAGTTATTATTAAAAATTAGAGTTCAGATGATTGTCTTTTCATCTACATGGGAACTGTGACGCCCATGGATTATAAAAAGGTAAAAGTTAGCAGTTTGAAGAACTAAAGGTAAATTAGAATAATAAAAAACCTTATACGAGTAAAATTAAAACTAAATTTACTTCTTCATCTGTATTTTATTGAATACATTTAGAGCTCGAAAACTTATGCAAAACAGTAGTATAAAAAATTGAGCTTCCACCATTTTTGAATAATCGTTACAAAAGAAATAATTATTAAAAAAATAATTAAAATTGTTTTCGACTTACTCTCAAACTCCTCAATTTACATAATGTATCTTTAGATTTTTATTTGATTAAATTTTAATTTATAATATGTACATATTCCAAATTATCTAAATTTATTATATTTTAAGATATATTAAATAATGCTATGCTCAGACCCTGCTGCGTTTTTAATTCGTGATAATTGTTTAGTTGTGACAAGAAGTTAATGAGTCAAATTTTATGCTATACTATATAATTTCCAAGATCTTCCGTAATTGTACTCAGTGCCTTGTATAGCAGAGCCATAACAGGTAGTTGTGATGACCATAATAAAAAAAAAAATTCAGAAATAAATTTTTAGGCAATTGTACTAGTTTATAGTTGAAGTAAGAACAAACTCGCTACCTCATTAGACATAAGAAAAATGGTGAAAATTGTGAAAACTCGTTGGGGGATGAATATTGGAAAATACTGAAGTAAATATTTAGGCGATTACATAAAAAGCCAGAGGAAGTAAAAACGAACTAAGAATCTCATCAGATCTAAGAAATATGGCAGAATTCGAGAAAACGTATGTATCCTCCTTTTTACAGTAAAACCAATTCGAAAACTTAGAGGGCTTAAAACGAATCAGATCTAAGAGATAAGGCAGAATTCGTAAAATCGTATTCAAAAGAATATAAGAAACAACATGAAATCTGTTTATAGGCGCTTATATAACAAGTTCATGGATGTTAAGATAAATTTAATATTTTACCTGGCCTAAAAGATATGACAGAATTCATCTTAGGGGCTGTAAAGCAAAAGAAAAACTGGAAACGGATTTTAAGGGATTATATATAAATTGTGTGGAAGTTAAAACTTGTTCAATATTTCATCAGACCTAAGAGATATGATGGAATTCGTGAAAATGTAAGGGATGAATTTCGAGAAAAAAGAACCTTAAACAGTTTTTAGGAATTTATCTGAGGAAACAGTAGAAGAAAAATTTGTCCAGAAGACCTAAGAAATATGATGAAATTCGTGAAAATATATGCATACCTTTGTTATTGCCTTTTTTTGTGCCCCACCTCAGTTTGGAAGATGATATAATGTATATTGTTAACATTTCTATTTTTTTTAACCTAAATTACTCTTTTAATACAAAAGCTGTTCTAGAGTCGAGATAGGAAAAATAAGTCTAACCTGGATTTTTTTTCTTTGAGTTCATTGGGCCTACTAACCGCCTATTACATACAACCTCTAGAAAGTTTCTACGAAAGGTCTCCACAGTCTACACAGAAAAAAAAATTTGAACTAAGTACCTCAAAGATTTTGGGAGCATTAAGTCCTCAAACGATTTTGCATACGGTGAACGGCGCGGCGTACAGACGGACTGAATTTTTTTAACACGTTGAATGCCATGGGGTCACTGGTGACCGGCACAGAAATTTTGACCCTCTAAATAGCATTGTCAAAATTTTTGAAAAAAAGTGTGGCACGCAAAGTGTTAATAAACTAGACCTTAGAACAATGTTCAGACTACGAGATTGACGCGTTTAAATCGAATTAAATGCGTTGAAAACACTTCCCGGACGCGTTTACGAAAACATGTAGCTAGAACGCGTTTAGTCGAAAACATGTAATGTAAAATATGTTTTATTTTTGAATAAAGTTTCACGTTTGCTAGAAGCAACGTATCAAAATATGAATTCAGCGAATAATTTGTTAACAACAATCCAAAATATAAATATATATGATAATATAGCCAACTTCACGTCCATATCACAGCACTTATCTATCCATTACGTTACGTAACGATTCAGTAGACTATGCAAATTTATTTCATTCAACTAATTTTTTTCTACAAAATTTTGTCGCCAGACCATAACCTTCAAAAATGTTGAACCCACCACCAAAATTAAAACCATTTCCGCACCTCACCAATCTTCTAAACAAAACTAATACAAATCTCCATTATTATTATAGACAAATTGAAATCGAAAATCTTCACCAATGTCTCAATCAAAAATCCTCCTTCCAGAGAGTTTACTGTCTTTCTGATTAAAATATTTTTTCCATAAATTTTCGAATGTCAGCGCTCATTTCATCGGACAAAGGAACGCTAATAAACACAACAAAATGGAAAGAAAAAAAAAAATAAACTAAAAAAAATTAAATCAAAATTCAAGAGTTTCATATTCTTTCGGTCATTGGTACTGCAGGTTGTTCTTTCTTGTGGCCATCTTTCTGAGAATTTATGGAAATAAGCAGAAATGTTTCGTGATATAAAAAAAAAAACTGAATTTAATTCAGATAAAATGAATTTATTTTACCCGTCCAATGGACACAATTTACTAACAAGTCACTAAGGGCATCTGCTTTTCTTTTCGTTCGTTCTACGATTGGATATTATCGTTGATGGGAAGAAAAAAACATTTTTTTCGGGTTTCTTCATTTACCAGCGTCTTGAATGCCTTCTTGTTGTTCTTATATTTTTTTTCTTCAATTTTTTTTTTTTGTATTTTATTCATTTTATCTCTTAAGTGCGTCGTACCTCTGAAATGGTTTCTCAAGAGCCAAAAGAATGCCCAAAAGGAAGGAATGGCCTCGGCCGATATCAAAGACAAAAATCATAATTTATTTCGAGAGATATGTGCGGCTATGTAGACTGACTTATAAGACGCTATCTGGTTTGAAGAACTTGTTCTTGAGACCATTTTTTTGATATCATACACGTTGTTGTTGGGGTTGTGAATTTGAAAATGTAATCAAAAGGATGAGGATCACCGAAACGAATGCAGAGCCTAATATACATGTCAAGTGAGTTAGTTGGTTGGGAATCAGTGGGATTGGATCCTTTTTTTTGGTTCTAACAGCTTTGCCAGATATCTTAATCCCATGATGGGATTGTTTTATAAGTCTTATGAAGATTTTTTGAAAAAAAAAAAAAAAAAAATCAAATTTATGTCTTTATCGGTTTTTTCTAATTATGTAAAATAAGCTTAATTTGAAGCCAGGGAAATATGATCGATTTGGTTAAATTTCATTAATTTAATATGACAATAAAAACGAAAAGTTGTATCGGTGTTATCAGATTTTGAAATGAATGAATGTTTTTAATTTTTTACAAAAATTATAAAAAAGCCAAAAAATTATGAAAAAAAATTATTTTTAAATACCACCAAATTATTGCGATATACCTATCTATCTACTTGGCTCTCTAGCTTTTAAAACTATGCAGTTTTGTGTATTTAAATTTCGAAAAGTCTAGTGATAAATATTCCTCTTCGAATTCAACAAACTGCTAGTTTAGTTTATTTTATTTGAAAATTTACTACCCTTAAAAATGGTTTCTAAATTGGATGCGTAAATCGAAATTATTAAATACAATAATTATTAAAAACATTGGTAAATAGAAAATATAATTCATATTATTTTATAGCTTTTTAATGGCTCCGTGTAACTTACAACTTTCTGCGCTATCTAGGAATTGGGTAGTGTGTCTAATGCCAACCTAAGTTTCTTACAGAGATTTTACTGAATAGTTACCTAGTGAAATTCACTGTATTCAATAAAAGCTGTTGATAAATTTCCAGTAGATAACAGCAAAACCTTTCACTGAATTTTTTCACTACCGTCAACAGGATCCTTTTTGGATCTTTCATTGATTTTTTAACAGTTAAGGCGAAAATTACATTGACATCTATAATACCATCGTGTTAATAAGGTACTTCTAGTAGCCAAACTCGATCATAAGATGCATTTCTACACAATAAAAAAATAGAATATAATATGCCACACATTTTCAAGTAAATTTACATTGAGCTGTAATAATCGAATTGAATGGAATTTCCAATTTCCAGTCTACAAATTTCAATAAGCAATTCATATATTTTCAACTTCGTGTTTTCATATATTACATGTTTGTCGTGGTAAAATTCAAACAGATAAGTAGAATTACACGAAATGAACTGTACTTTTCAACTCACTGCTTTTCTAATTTTGCGAGCCTTTTCATGTACATTGTACTTTATATTTGAAAATTACATGAAGAATTTACGAATACCAATAATTTCGTGCAAAAGTGATTCAAATGTGTATTTTTACTTGAAAAATTATATATTCTGGAAATTTCAAGTAAATATTGGATTGAAAATATTTTTTTTTAAAACAGTGCAGTTTACTTCAATAAATCAGCTGTTTTACAATTAAATTATACGAGATTGCAGTTAAAATACTGTAACCTGAAAGATTATATTTAAGTTCAACTATAAAAAATATTTACACTGTATCTCGAAGATGAAGGAAATATCTTATGGTCTTTGTTAGGTACAATTTCCAGAAAAGGTAGCTACCTACATTGAAATAATTTTTTTAATTGAAATTAAGATAATCATATTCTCCATTGATGAAGATAGAAAAGTCATCTTAAAAACTAGGAGCTGGAGGACGCGCTCCTTGCGACGATAGAAGGCGGCAACTTCAGAAGACCAGGGCCCGATTTAGGCTGTCGCGCCATTGATGATGAATTATATTCCAAGACGCAATCTAACTTCATGTCAAGCAGTAAATTAAAATTCCACTGAAGTTCTGTGTTATTACTTTTATATATTTTATGACTGCAACTTCTAAGACGGCTAAGTCTTTACTATTGAAACTAGCGTGAAAGCCATCACGGACACAAAAGAGTATTATTAATAATATTAACACTTCTGGCTTAAGGCATCACGTTTCTGAGTTGTAGTTCTTTTCCGCCCTTATTGCTACCCACTATTAAACCTGAACGATCCCATAGTTCAGAATAGGCAAGTAGTTCTTCTTCCATAATTCTGTATAAAGTAATTAATTAAAGAGCCAATACGTCCATTACGACGAGGTCACGTAAACCTTTCTTATTTTATCAATAGAAAGGGCAAGGCCGTTCCCATTCGAATCGAAGCCATCATCAATGCGAGTCGTCGGGCGCGCTATTCGCCATATCAGTAAAACGTTATCATTTCAAATTTTCTATTTGATTGAATTACTCCGCGTCACGATATTATACGAGAATCTTGTCATTATTTTATTTTTCTTTGTCTTGTCTTGGCTCTTTTTTTTCTGGTCGGAAAACAATCTGACGCAGATGTGACAATCCCTACATAAGATACATAATAATATTTTTGCTTTCGCTGTACCGCACATGCCAGTAATATCTAAAATAATCACATTTTCATAAATCAATATATGGAAAAAGTTCTTTTCTATAGGATAGACACGTTCTCGGTCTCGGTTCTTCTACTCTCCGTGTAAGGGCCCGGGCCAATGTACTATACTCAAGTTCTTTCTACTATACTATACCATGCCATGCGCCATTTAAGAATGAAAAGTGCGAGGGTGGAAGAACAGTCAGAGGGTTTGGTTTGGCATAGGGCAAAATAAAGCAAAAAAAAAAAAATACACTAAGAAGAAAATAGAAAGAAGTTGAAGGAGGAATCTAACCCTTGGGAACTGACTTGAATACTGTATCAAAGTTTTTTTTCTTCATTCTGTCATGTTTTTCCCTTCATTCTATTTTTATTTATTTAGTTTTTCCTGCTGCTTTCGAATTTTTCTTTTCGGAAGATGTTGTTTTTTTCGCTCGGATGGTTTGAGGTGGGTGGGTAGTGTGGAAGCCCTCTTTTGGAGTAAACTGAATAGAGTAAAAATATACGAATATAAGGGAAATTTGATTCTAGGGAAAATGGAAATATGTATAGCATGTGACTTGAATGGGCTCCTCTTGGCAGAGGGTTTAAGAAAATGAGGGGAGCAAATCTTTTTAGTGGAGCTGTATGAGATTTCATTGTACTACATCTAAATATCTGAGTATATCGACGTTAAATACATTTCAAATCATATCTACTATTATGTTTTTCGTAGAGGACATTTGTATTGCCAGCAATTTTCGACCTCAATAGGAATCTATTTACGTTTCCTTCGTAAATGAAATGCTTTATTACAGAATCTTTTAATTCTATGAATTTCATTGGTCGCATTAACTTTTCTTTAAATTCGTCAACACTACACACTGACTTACGCATTGCTTTTCACTATATACTGTAAAGGACATCAAACGTTGTTTAGAATAAGTGAATAATAGCAACAATTAACTTTCTGCCGAATAAACAGTCCGGATCGACGGACCATATGAACAGCAGTAATGTGGTAATTTTTTTTTAAAAGTATAGTCATCAACCACTATTGCAGACGCTTCGCTCTCGTTAACTCTAAATCCAATTCCACACAATTTCATTAGCTATCCTACTAACAAACTACCTTCTATAAGGCGTGACCGAGGCTATGAGGCAGGGAACCAGCTTCCGTAAGTCCTTATGGAACTTAGAAGGTAACTATAATATGTCCCTATAGTTTCGCATTAATGGTTGACCACGCCAAATTATTTTGACGCTCGCTGAATAACGTCTTCCAGCACTTGCATAGCTGTAATTTTTTTTAAATCAAATGCAAATAATATTACAGTCCGAAAGTAGTTGTTCCATATATTGAATTCTTTTAATGACATTAATATATCTCAAGCTTAAAATTGTCTAGTCCGAAAATACAGTTTTTCAAGTCAAAAGCTTATCAATTTTTGCAGTTCTACTTCGGTACTGAAATACAGAATTGCTTTAGCACTAAGTATTATATCTTATAAAATTGATTTTTTTTTACCATAAACAAGATAAAAATAGAAGTAGGCGCAAATTCAAAATATGGAATTTAATTTTACAAGTAGGTAGGTATACTCAAAAATAGATGAAAAAAATGTTTACCATAATTCAATCAATGGCATTTAACACTTGCCCAAATAAAGCAATTTTTTTAAATCCATTAAGGCAGTTTATGTTCACTCAGGTATTCGATAAGACTGACTTTGAAAACGTTTTTATTGTCCAAAATTAGAACCCGGAAAAAATGCATTTCATCCAAAATAAGATAGTAACCAAAGACGTTTAGCATAAAAATCTGAATAATGTCGACTACCGAATTCTACTGAAATTCGGAATCAAACAAAAAAAATGTGGTTCCCATGTTACGAAGTCTCGTTAAGACCACCAAAGGAGTATATCGCATGACTTCTTAAGCGCACATGTTTAGTGATCCAATAAAAAGATATTCGACCCAAAAAATATAATGTAAGCGACTCAAAGAGACAGTCACAAGCGTTTTTCAACTGACATACGCCAAACCCAACCAAAAAAACGAATGAAGAAAAATCTCGCCTCGTTTTAGCGTCCATAATTGGACGGTCATTTTAGACTTGGCCTTTTGGAAGGCCCCTTGTCTACCATACGGAAAACCCAAAAATACGAAAAAAATTCGGCCATTTTTTCGGTAGTTCTCTCTGTTTCACAAAGGTAATTAATGCCATGAGTATGGTATGGTCGAGGGGAAGGGATAACGAACCACAAATTCTAGCTAACTGATGAATATTCACATTAAATTAAGATTTATATACCTGATTGTACATAATCATAAGCGCTTATGCCGAACCCGGACTATACCTTGCCTTCGGTCAGATAGGAGATTATTAGATAAACGGCTGAAACTTTCAGGTGTATACGCCAATGTATGCTCAGGTGCACACCATTTTGGGCGGAGTAATTTCCAGTTAAATTTTGTGATATTGACGGTCACATACGGTAGGGAATAGTCAGTCGAGGGTTTGGGTATAAAGTGATGGCGACTAATTACGATCTGATTACAGGCTAGTGTATCTGAACTAAGAGAAAAAGATATACCTTACTACTCGTATACATGCACCGGCTTTTAATTAAACATTTTTTTTTCAAGGACGGTTTTGTAAAGGTAATTGGTAGACGCAACCTGTTTTTATCGCAGCCAAAGACGAAAGCAGATATAAGGCTTTTGATAAACGTTTCGGTTTTGTTTCTTTTTCTCGTGAATTACACTCAATTTTTGTTTTTTACAATTATAATTTCAAGCCGACAGTATTTGCATGGCAATACGAGATTAAAATCTACCAGAGCTGGTGAAAAAAGACTTTTGTAATACATTTTGTGTTGAAATTGTCTTCGAAAAAAAGACCCCATACTGGTTTTAGTTTTTGCAAAATTTTAATTTGCTGACCACTTTAGAATTTTTACGTTGAATTAAATTATGAATTTATATAGCTATGGTAATTTTTAGTTGCTTTAATATTTTTAAGAGAATAACCATGTTTCTATATTGATATCAGTATAATAAACTTTTGTTTCAACTAATTGGAATTTTTTTCAATATCAGCGATCGCTACTTTAATGCAACTTCAATTGAGCCGGGATTAAAAAGCAACGAGCTAAGATCAGTGCTGTAGTTTTGTTAAATTTTATAGTAGTGCATTTAAGTGAAAAATAGTAGTATTTTACAATGAGTAGGACATGACTTTTTGGCTTGGAATCGCAAAATAACATCGTAAATTTGGTACATATGTATAGGGCCATTCCATCAAAAATTTCCAAAATTACTAAATTAGGGACCCTACCATGGCACATTCTTTTGAAACTCGAAGAATTATAAACAATTTAATTTTTTTTCTAATTGGATCTTGTTGTTAATTATAGTAGATATATGTTAAAGATTTTGTGAATATTATGATAGAATCCCTTATTGACACATTTTGGTCATCATTGAATAATGAATTAGGCTTATTTAAAAGGCATATTTGCGACAGTTTAAAAAAAAATTATGTTTGGAAATTTCTTTCAAGGATTTCGGTTTTACTATTCGCACATTTTTATAAGCACACATTTTTTTTTGTTAAATTCAGGAACCGCTTATGCTTCGAAGCTCAAACTTGGAACCTATTTGCTCAAAAATTATTGAAAAAATTTTTTTGCTGAATTTAGAGCAGTAATTACTTTCAAATAATTCCAACTAAAAATATTTTAAAATAATTAAAAAAGTGGAAGAGAATGTATGTACGTACGTGCTATCGTTACTTTATCTTCTTTTTCGTTTTTCTCAAAACTCCATTTTTTTTACTTATGTACCTGTTTCTCAGGATTGACAGTAGCTATCGACGTGATTTTTTTTGTGACGAACCAAGACATTATTATACACAACTAGACGAGAGCTTTCAAAAATATCTAAAATACTTTTGAAGCTGTAATTGTAAAAAGTTAAAAAAAATGATACATGAAGTGAGCAAGATTTTACAAAGAAACTAGTACGATTGGAATGACGGCCCCCTTTAAATAAAACACAAAATAATTGAAATAATTTCCAAGCGTTGCTCGTTCATGAACTGCACTATGATAAAAATATAAACTTTGACAAACGCTCTGACATTGACAGACTAGTAAAAAAATTTAAGGGTGCGTTTGTATTAAAATACAAAATTGTTATGTAGTACCTATTGAGTAACCCTTTACTTGCGTTATGTTAAGTCCTCTCCTAATATTTTAATTAATTCCGAAAATTTGGACAATTTTTTGATAGCATTTTGCTATTCTAAGATAATGCGTGTAGTGTCCGTATTATTAACTAATAATATTATTTTTATTTTGCATTTTGCACCATCTCATATTTCCAAAAAAAAAAATTTCCTGTCTAAAAATATGAGCTTCAAATGAGTGAGTGAATGTAATAAGTGGATAGGGGCAATAGGGGCTTTTTTTGAAAATTTTATATCTCCGAAACGACTCATATGAACTTTCGTATTTAAATTGCCATGTTTTAGGGGATCAAAAATATTTGTTTAAGTGAAAGTACGGGAGCTCAAAAACATTTCCAAAGGCAGCAACTAACTCATTCTAAGAATCAGTGATTTGGAATCGCTCATGTATGGACTTATATATTTTGATAAAAGCAAAAAAAAATTTTAAAGGATATTTGGGGCGTGTGTGGATTGGGGGATGAAATGGAATCTTAACGCCTGATCCTGTTATATCAGCCGCATATGATAGGGAATTGGAATATAGTGCATACTACGGACGCAGTTTTGTTTTTTTTTTTTTAAAGAAAAAGGTGGTATTGTCACCCACAGGAGTCAGGGCGGTAAAAATATATCGCTGAAAAGAAGCTTTAAATTTCAAGAAATGAATCCTTTTATAAATCCGCTCAAAATTTATAATTTTTAGGTACATAGTCGTAACTCATACAAGTTTTTGCATAGAGGTTTTGAAGGGTATGGCGAGGGACGGGTTTCTATAAATGTACAGCTTTAATGAACACATGTTCGTTGAATTTCATTAGAAGAAAAACAGATAATTAGGCGAACTCCCGCCAATTACATATTTCAAATCTACAATTATTCTCTGCAAATGCTCTTACGTGTAATGTACTTGCAGAATTTACAGCAATAACTGTCTTAAAACGACTTTAATTGCTTCATAAATTCCGAAGGAAAGAAATTTAAGAAAAATTTTAATGTATTTGATATCCAGCCACTTGTAGGTATTTACACTGTATTTTTGTTAGTTAATTAATTTTGTTTTTCATATAAAAACGAATAACTCTATCTTGACTTGCAAGTAAGTAACGCGTGAGAAATAGTCGAATCATATATCTATCAATTTTCAACTAAACACTTTTTATTGCTGTGTGCTTGATGAAATTTTACCAACGATTTTTCGTTTTTCTTCCTTCTTTTTAATGATCATTAAATGTTTCGTTTTTTCGACCAGGTAAATTTACTTGTTACTTTTTTCTAGTTTTTTTTTTCAATTATCTTGTACAGTCCAAGTTGTAGTAAGGAATTTCAAGGTAAGATATATTTGTAACGTTGAATCGAAACTTACCGTATGCCGCACTGCCAAAATTTCCGTGACCTCGGTTGAAGAGCTGAAATTAGGACAAGAAACGAGGTTTTTAGTAGAGCCAATTTTGTTTTAGCGGTCATTTATATAGTTTATGCATGCAATCAGATCAAAAATAGAAATGTTGAAAAGCTACTGATTGTTGCGATTACGCCAAGAGTATTCATCTCTCGGTTATGTGGAGTATTTTTTAATAATAAATGTTTTTCAATTCAATTTTTACTTGAAAGTACACGAAATTACTGGTTACATGTTACATGAAAATTATGCAACATTTCATGTAAAATGCTAAAAACTATATTTATATATGAATTGAAAATTACATTCTTTTTCGTATTTAACGACGAAAAACATGTAATATATGAAACTACGAAGTTGGACGCTTCGTTAGATTTTGTTTTCTAAATGAATATGAAATGTAATGAAATGAAAATGATAAGCTTTCGGTGGCGCAGTGGTTACGCACGCCGAACCTACGCAGCAAGAACCAGCAATTCTTAAGTAAGTAAGAAATAATATTAGAAGTTGAAATAAGTGCTAATTTTATACTTTTTTTAAAGTGTAAATTCAAGAGAATAGAGTGAATTTGCTGCTTTGGAAATTGAAATTTAATTAAGTATAAATTGAAATTTACTGATCGAAAATTGAAAATAACATTCAAATTTACTATTACATCTCAATGTAAATTTACTAAAAAAGGTGTGGTATATTTGCCTACTATCCAAAAAATGTTCAATTGATTTTTTTACTGCGGGTAAATGTACTGTAAACAGAAGATACCACTTCACTGTACAGAAAACACGTAGGTGCCTACTCCCGGTCAAAATGCATAAAAAATATCCTACATACGAACAGCACTATACTAAAAACAATCCGATTAAGGCGAAGTTCAAAAGGAAAAAAATCGAATAAAAAAATTGATTTTAACATTTTCATCACGAAAAGTTTTAAAAACAAGCTCCTTATTCTTTTTTTTTGTCGGACGGCTAAGGAGCTAATTCCACTTACTTACCAACTAAAAATAATTCTTATTTTTTCTGTCTCAATGTTTTTCAATCTGCCAAAATCCAATTTTAGCTCGTTTTAATGGTATAATTCGTGTATGTTCGCCTACGTTATATTTCCACTCGATATATACGGTGGATGTGACGGGCATACTACACATGTTTTAAGAAAATTACACCAGACTTAAATACAATGCGGCTCCAAGCTCTTATAAACGCAGTAGCAACACATCATTGTCTCGCCTAATACGAGATTGGAATACCGAACTGATTGTTAAAAGTTTATTTTGGATGCGTGCTCCATGTTCGACTTGAAGAAGACCGCTTGTGTTTTTTTAAACGATTGCATTCTAAGGACAGAAGTGCACTTACCCTATTTCGAATAAGTTTATATCGAAAATTACTCACCTTTGGTATTATTATTGTACTTCCGACCTTGTATGCACCGCTAAAGTAATTTTCATTACCTACTTCTGAAAGAAAAGAAAAAAATTGGATAAGATGATTTATTATTTCATTATTGGATTTTCTAGGAAATACTTGATAATCAAACTTTGCCACATAAAAAAAAATCTCGCTCATTTTTTTTTTGCTTTAAATACAAATTTTGCTGCCATACAATTTTCTGTGCGCTATTTACTTTTATGCAATATTTCCTTAATCATGGCAAGAGGAAAATCAATTTTGTTTGTATAACTTTCAAGATAAAATTCCGGTGAACATTGCATTTATGCATTGAAAATATCAGATATTCAGAAAGAGATGTGGTAAGGTTGAACGAGCCGAACTGAGTGATTTATCGATACTTGTAATAAACAATGCTGACAGCAATATGACTTCATCTTGCTGTTCAGATACGAGCAGTGAACAGCGTCATTTATATACGGGTATAAATTGCAATAAATTTACTTTTCAATTTTTATCGGTCATAGACGATGGATGTTTACATTTTGAAAATATTTAAATTGCGGATTCGAGCTAATATTGTCAACCTTAAGAAATGAAAGTTTGGAAATATATATCTACTTATTAACATAGTTGGTGGAAATTATTATTTAAATTCGATTTCAAAACGCGGACATAATAAATAATTGTACTTAATACTTTTTGCAAGAAATAAAGCACAAGACGTGGATAAAAAAAAATCTTAATCAATTCGCTGAAAATATAAATACTTTAATTCCGAATATCTGAATCAAGTAATTTTTCCAAAAAAGTTATATTTTCCCATTTATATCCCAAAAATTTCAAATTTGAAATTTCTTTATTGCCGGGTATGTATGGCTTATTTTAGAGATTAGACAATGTCTGTACAGCTACGTTATATTTTTAGCGCTTGGCTGTAGGATAGTAATTTTAAAAAATTTAGTGTGAGTTTATACAAGGAAAATTGCAAAAAAAAACCTTGACTATTTAAACTTAAACTATTTTCGAACATACTACTAAAACAAACAAATCCACTGAAGTGCTTGTAGCGAATAAATAATATAAAGGAATGTAAGTAAACATGTTGGCTACAATCATTGACTCAGCAGTACGTAATTTCGATCCTATTCTATATTTCTAGTAAATTTACTTTGGGATGTAGTAGTCAATTGAAATGTAATTTTCAATTTTTGGTCAGTAAGTTTCAATTTTCAATCGGTAAATTTCCAGTTCCATAGCAGCAAATTCACTTGATATTCTCATGAATTTATGCTCTAAAAATGTGATAGATACTCTTCACATTGTTAAGAAATATACTTGAAGAGAAAACTTTCATTCTGTAAATAAAAATGTCCTAAGCTTAATAATTTTCCTACTCTACGAAACCGCACAAACGGCAAATAGAGCAAAAACTACACCACATATCACTTTGTTGTTGGCTTGGCAAAAAATCATAAACTGCTGTATACAGATTTTTTCTTATTTTGCACAGCAAAGAAATGGGGGACGAAAAAAAAAATCCCATAAAGACTTGTGATAAGGATGTAGAGAAAAAATATCCCATTTCATGAATATATTTCCGGCAACATCTTTGAATATATCAGACGAGAAGATTAAGAGCAATGTACCATGAAAAACATCATCATCGGGAGTTGCTGTTTTTTCGCGTGTTTTTCTATAGTAGCGAAATTTTCGCTTCGCATTGGTGAAGCGTTGTATTCTTGGTGGAGTATATACACGGATAATGTAACTTATTTTAAAGCAGTTTTTTCGGTTATTCAAGCTCATGAATTATTTATATTTTTTTAGATGAATTTCTTGATAGAAAAAAATTGCAAATTTTTTATGTAGCCGATCGAATCAACTACTGGATAATTTAGGGAAAAAATTTGATGGAAAAAAAAATATTGTAACAAAAAAAAAAGATACAACAAAATGGAATTCTTCGATCTCGTCTCACACCAATTAAAAACCTGCAAACGTGCATTTCATACAAATGTTCTGTGCCTTCATATCTTTTTCAAACATCAAATTACTTCAACTTCAACGCCCAAACCGAATGTAAACACAACACAAACATCAACAAAATACATAATTTATTGAGGACTTATGGCTTGCTTTCATTATTTCCCGAAGAAGAAAAAATAGAAAAGTAATATGTAACTGGAGAAAGGCCATCCTGTTATCGTATAGTCTATACGTCTACATACAGTTCACACTATATCAACGAATGTACCTCATATCAATAAGCTACGATACGAAGAAAACTCCCTGCATTTTCAATAAGAAAAAAAATTAATGGAGTGAACATGTTTTTCTTTCATTCTTGGCGCTTAAGTGTAATTTGACTTTATGTTTAATGTTCACATATCGAATACGAAACCCGCAGTGCTCGGATTTGTACTAAACGGGGGTTCCTATTTCATTTTTCATAATAAAATGGGTGAAATGCATTTGAACATTGAACGTTCGTTGTTTATCGTATATGGTCATATGAGGTGTGGGTACAATATGAAAAGTTGACTTAACAAAATAAACAATTTCATAAATAAGAGTCTTTGCAGGACATGAATAAATGAGTGGTGCGGTTATGACGATAGGATGTTTATTCTAACACATGAATAAAATAAACATAGAGGAATTTGTTTATAAAATGGGGAAGTTTTCAGAATGGCGGCACTACATTCGTTTGGAGAGAAAAAGAAAACATTTTTTTGCTAATAAACATACAAATTTTTTTTTAATTACTTAGTGTAGGTGTATCTCATAGCTTCATACTTTATTCATTCACAACTGACCATAATGAAGTTCTTCTAACTATAATAAAATATTTATGTTTTTAACTTTAACATCCCCGACTAGGCAGAGCACAGGTGTATCGATGAAGCCCTTCTCGAGGAAGGGGGTGTGTTTGGAGATCCTTTTAACATATGCTTTATCAAAAGCAAATTGTGAGAAACTCCTCACTTATCGCAGGTGATACTATTCGCCAAAATTAGACGTTAGTATTGAAGTAGTTGGTTTGAAAATTTTCCTAAATTTCGAGGTTAAGACACGAATTAAGACCTTAGCATTACTTCAAAATAATAATCCAATATTTTTAATCGGTCGAGCCGGATTGTAGCTATCAATCTAAGGAAGCCGAAAGAAATAAAATTGCTAACCTACATTTAAAAAAAAAAATTAAAAATATTCTTATTTTATAAAATAGACATATTTCAAATTGGTAAAATATTCAAGGGCACCCCCGGATAAAATTTAAGGCAGTGGTCTATCTACTAATTTTACACTGTTTCAAAAGAATTAAATTTTTTTTTTGAGTTTAAATGTATCTACTGATTGCATACTGAAAATTTCTGACCTAAAACAACATTCAAATTGACTATTACATCCCAATGTAAATTTACTTGAAAAGGTGTGAAATATTTGGCTAGGTACTATCCAAAACATGTAAAATTCAATGGATTTCTTGTGTAGTTTAACTTAAGAATAAATCGTAGATAGATACTATTACCCGCATAATATATCGAATTTCATAAGAAACACTAGCAAATTCATTTTGTAGCTGAAATGCAGAATACTATCCGAACATTCTAGTGAGGTACAGAAAAATTCATAAAATAATTATTTATTAATCTTTGTAGAATTCAGCTAAAAAACATTACTGATTTTAGTTGCATGTGCTATAAATGATGTTCCATTTATCAGTACCTTAACAGTAATGAAACGGAAAATTGAAATGAAAATAAATTGTTTAGATGGTATGAGAGTTAACTATTCGAATAGTACTGATTGCATACACTCTAAAAACAGAACGTAAGAATACTCAGTACTAAAAGAAAAAATCTGCCAACAGTCTGGGCGCAAGTTAATTATTTTTCCGGCAGAAGTTCGGAACGCGTTCAATTCTTAGATGCGGTGTCGGTTACAATGTGACTGAAAACATAACAAAAGGGTCGGGAAGCGGTTAGAATAACATATGAATTACATAATTGGGTCATATTCCGAGATGTGGTCTAAGAGTTGAACAAGGAAAAAAATTATAAATATGTGATTATTAAACAAGCCTGTGGAAGTGAAAAGATAGATATTCGATATCTGATCAGATTTGAGATATGGCAGAATTCATGAAAAAGTATACAACCACTTTACACCCCCGTAGGGGTGGAATTTAAAAAAATCTTGAAAACACTTTCTAGGTATCCATATATGAAAAATCCGTAAAATAAAACCAAATTCAGTATTTGGGAAGACCTAGTAGATATGACGAAAATCGTGAAAATATATGCATTCTACATATTTTTACTGATAATTTTTGTTTGCCCCCTCCCCTTCAGAACGCTAACGAATTGTCGATTTTTTTTTATCAAAATTACTTTTCTAGTTGATTCACATATACATATATACCGAGTTCCAACTTTCTAGCAAAAGCCGTTCTAAAATAAGGAAAAACACCCCCCACCACCGTACCATACTAAACAAAATTATATTTCTCCTACATGCCACTACTATAGCTCTCTCTAAATACCAAGTCTCAGCTTCATATCGTTATAGGTTTTTAAGATATAAACATCGGAACTTTTTCCTTTTCACCCTCACCCTCTAAGCCCACACCCCCAAAAACTGTTTTTCCCTGGTTCTATTGGACATAATTTTGATAAAAAATTTGAGAATCTATCCTACACTGTTCTTGAGATATGAAACGTGATTTCTTAGAAAAATTCTAATCGCCTCCACTTCTATGCTCCCCTGCTCCCTTAAAAGATTTTACTTTGAACAATATTTATTTGACAAGCTTTACACTCAAACCAAATTTTATTTTAAAAAATTAATGCAAACAAGCATAATGTATCTAAATATACATTTCTTATTACTGAAAATAATAAAGGTGTATTTTTCTCGCGCATTTATCTAGAACAGAGTAGTGATTAAAATTTTGATTGAAAACACCATGAATATTGCTGTTTTTGTTATTTTTTAATCTAGCCTACTATCTATGGAAAAAAGTTATAAGGAATCATAAGAAGGCAATGTTGTTGTTAATTTGTATATAAATGTTCTAACCTAATCTGTTCTGAATAAGTACGCAAAAAACATACCTAATGCTTTTAGTTCTGAAAATCTGAATACAATCTGACGAAAGACATGTGTTGTAAAATAACGAACGCAGCCTTTAGCAGGCACTGGACGCGAAAAGTTAAAGTAGATGAAGAGTTTGAAGCTGATCTTAAACTATATTTTTTTATGGAATCCAAATTTAGTATTATTATCTTTATTTGCCTTGATTCAGTTCTGACTTAAGGGGGCTCATATGAGTAGAAAGTTTTTATATTTTGAAAAAAAAATTTTCTCACATCTTGAAGTTTATAGTCTTAAGAATGTTGTCTGTAAATTTCGTATTGAAATTCCAATAATTGTGGAAGCTATGGGCAATTTACCGGGATGGGTCCTTCGTGCATTCTCTATATAGCACGTTATTTAAAAGTGATTATCTCGAAACATACTTTTCAATGGCGGTTCCCAGAATCATCGGAAAACGGCTCAACCGATTACTTCCAAAATTTCACACATTATTCTTGAATAGGTTCTCCCCTTCGCTACGTAGGATTTTTTTTTTATTTTACTTACTTTTTTTTTATCAAGCAAGAAAGGTCGATAATTGAGGTTAAAAACTGAAAATAAAGTTCAATCGTCCGCCATTTTGTGAAAAAATGTTTTTTCCAAAAACTCTACGTAGCGAAGGGCATCATACTTTTCATTTTCAGAATCATTTTGAAATTTTTATTTTGGATCAACCCGCTGCATGTAATCGTGGGAACCGCAGAGCGTGCGAACGATGGACATTGTTTGTGCCGACCCTGACAGCAGCGCCACTGGTTGATATATATTTATAAAAAAAATTATTAGCGTACCTCAACATATATACTTTCGAATAAAACCAATCTCAATAAGATCGAGCAAATAGTTTTTGAAATAATAATTTCTAAAATTCACCTAATTTTTCAGCTTTCTACTCATATGAGCCCCCTTAACGCTAAAATATTATAATTAAGAGATCAGTCTTTTTCAATTGACTATATACATCTTTTGACAATAATTTCAGTATGAGAAGTTTCAAGTAATAAATCGAAAAGTATGTAAAGGAAAAATGGCGAAAAAAACCTTCTTAAATTTAATAAAGAATATTCAGAAAATAGTGCGTTGTTTAAAACATTCTAACACATGATTCAAATTCTCAATTTTATTAGCAATACTGATTGCTTGGACAGTTCAGTTCAGTTCAATTTATTGCCAAATATAATACATTGTTTTGTATAATCCTGATTCAATCTTATTCTAATTATAATTATACACTTAAATAGTGTATTAATTAGAGGGATTTTTTTTTAATAACTACTGATTGCTTGGACTACCTAAGTATATCTGGTGGGTATCGCAACATCCAATTCTGAATTAGCTCTGATTTTCAGTAAGTAATGTATGTCAGCACTTGTTATTGTTATATGGTAAAGAATAACAAAAATCAGATGTTTAAAAAAAATCAAATCCTATTATAACCCTATTAAGCGATTACCGTGCACTCACCCCAAATTACCCACAACAACAAAGTTATATTAGAGCCGTAAAAACTCGTCGCACTTAACGTCGATCGACATCATTATCATACGCCCCACATGGTTCGGAACACGTGATAACAAATCAACACACTCGTTTTACTTTTATTACTTTATTATTACTTTTCGTCGAGAAAATCACACACTATTCAAATAATCAAGTGCAATCAGGCCCGACTACGCAAAAAAAAAACCGACGCACCATCAACTTGCGCAAACCGACCTTTTTTCGCTTCTTCGATTCATTTATGCCGCCATAATCCCACCGCTTCGAATCATCAAAAAACCGAAACCGGGAGGAAAACTCGCCCCGGATGGCGGCGAATTCAACATGAGGTTCGGCGCGCCACTCCACAAACTAGCGCATCCCACCTTTCTTCGGTATCTCAGGCGCGGGTCGAAATCGGTGCAGTAGTGTGCGTACCCAGTGGGACTTACTCGAACGTAGCGCATACCTCTTTGACGGCATTTGGTACAAAGCAAAACAAGGCCATGTTTGCGAGCAGACCATTGCGATTAAATCGCCGCCCCGAACCACATTTACGCAAGCGAGACAGCGAAACAGCATGGCGCGTGTTATTTTCAAAAGTACGAAACCGGAAAAAAAGTGCAGGCTCAGGTTTGGCCAATGGTCAGTCACACACAGCCCTGATTTTTTTTCACGAATATTTTAGAAAATTGGCGTAGAACTTTTACTTCCATTTTTTTGGATTTGTATAAAAAAAAAATATTGTGTGTGAAACACATAAAAATTATTTTTAGAGGTTTTTGACGCGTTTTTAAACGATTGTAAAAATTTAGTGTTTGCGATATGTCGAACGGCTCCCGTGTAACTCACGCTCCTCGCTCTGTCGAAGCCTGTCCCAGCCCAATACAAATTTATTGACTTTGAACTCTTTAATCATTTTTAATGGCTCTGGACGCATAGTAGTAATAATTCTAAGCTTGGAATTCTCGTTGATTCAACCGCAACCTTGTTTTATATGCACGAAATTTTATTACAGAAACGATTTCTTACAGTTTTTTTTTATATTTTAGTCGAATTGCTTTTTTATATTTAATTTTTTTTATAGTGATATGAATGATGAAAATTTATGACAAGAAAATAGTTTTTTAATGGCCATCGTATTTTCATGGTAGTGTACAAAGTGGGTCTTTCAATTAGGCACTTTATTGGCTTTATGCGAATTTGATAGGAAAATATGATTTTTGTTTAATGCATCTATCTGCGAATTAATGTGGAAAATATTCATAAAATAGATTATATTAAATTGTTTATGTTATTTATTGCACTATTAAAAATGATTTATTGTTACGAGGAGAAGGTGGGAAAGCTTGTAAATTTTAAATTTATATTGTTGTTCTAATCATGTTTTTCAAATGATGTAAAAGTTTGGTATAGTAACGGCAGCTATGTTCTATGATCAGTGCAACTACACAATTTAAACAAATATTTGACACGACCATTGTAGAGGCAGAAACATGTTGAAAAACACTTAACGATTGCCGGTATAATTAAATACAATAATATTAACAGGTGAAAATCATAATTTTCCCCAAAGTGAAAGGTACTGTGAGCGTGATAAGTTGATTTTAATTCGTGTTAACAACGTGTATGTTTTAAAATCCAAGTACCTACTTCTAATTTGCATTTATTAATTAATTTTCTTAGTTTCAGAAAAAAATCATACTGTTTCGAAAAAAAAATTAAAGCCTTGGAAACCATAACTTCGGGATAATTAATAAGATCGATACATAAGAGGAACAATTAGCAATGAAAAAAAGTAATTCAACCGAGTAAAGAAGAAATTTAAAACGAATTCAGTAAATTCAGCAACAAACTAACGTCTATCTTAAGAGTAACTGAACTATGCCAAAAAATTGGTAATAAAACTTGGGTTTTAATAAACGAGATCTAATCAAAGAAAGAATAAGAATTCCCATCTATAGAAATGGAGAAAAATACTATCAAAGGGCAGCAAAAGAAAGTAGTCAAGTTAAACAGATACTTTGATAATGATGGAAATGAGTTAACGGAAAATATTGTACACAAAATGAAAATAATTATAGATATTAATTAGTAACTCTTTTTTCATGGGACCTGTAATTGAGGAAGATATCATTGACTGGATTACTGTGCACCTGGATCAAATGAAATGACATCATGACTTCAGTACTTAAAGCCACAAGTGCTATTATTTGCAAATCACTTCTTGTTACTCTAAAAACATTAATTTAACCCAAATTTCTCTAATAGTCAAAGGCGGAAATAAAATGGTACTTCAGACCTATTGTGCTAATTAGTATACGAAAATATTTGAAGAAGTACTCGTATAGCTTTAAGGCGAAGCAAATTTATTAAATAATATAATATGTATATTAAGTAAACAAAAATATGAATTTCGAAACAGGATGGGAGTACAAAATGGATCATACAATTTTGTTACAGAAACACTGTTTTAAAAAAAATTTATTTACAATCAAATTTTTACTTGAAATTTCTTCATATTTATTTCTTCAAAATATTTCAATCACTTTCATTTCAATATTTCATTTCGTTAGCACATTTCAATCACTTTTAGTAAATTATTCATAAACCGTACAATTTACACGAAAGGCTCTCAAATTTAAGCAACATTTCATGTAAATTTAATTATATTTACATATTGTATATGAATTGAAAATTACATTCATTTTCGTTTACTTATCTATGGGAATTTTACGACGAAAATCATGTAATATACGAGTATGAAACCAAGGGTGTTATTCAGAGTAATTAAGAAAGAAAAAATATTGGATAAGGGTATGTTAAATTGTGCCGATTAAACATTTTTTTAGAGTGTAAATTCAAGAGAATATCCAGTACTGCTTTCTAAGTTGAAATTTACTGATTGCAAATTGAAATTTACTGACCGAAAATCAAAAATTACATTCAGATTGACTATTACATTCCAATGTAAGTTTACTCGAAAAGATGTGGCATATTTGCCTACTATATTAAAGATGTAATATTCAACAAATTTTTTATACTATGCACCTTTAACAATGTAAGTAAAAAATCTGCTAACAGTCTGGGCGCAATTGTATTTTTTTTTGGTTAGAAGTCCTGAACGCGTTTATTGCTGAGATGCAGTGTAGGTTACTATATAACTGACAACGCAAAGAAAAAACAAGAGATTTTTTTGAACATTACAGTACCCTCTGTGTGGTTGAATATCGCAAATTACTGAAGTTAATTTTTAGCACGTAAAAGATTTGACGGAATTCGTAAAAACTTGAACAATATAACAATAATAGGTGCTGCCAATGGACTTTAAATATCTTAAAACTTTTGACAAAGTTTTTTCTTGAATTGGATCTCATGAATCAATGTACTATTAAAATCCGTAAAATGCATACCACTTTATACCGCCCTAGGGGTTCGATCTCGGAAAATTTGGTAAGACCTTTGAGGCGCTTATTTAAAGAGCTTGCAGAAATAGAATTAATGTGATAACGTGACATGCCGAAAAAGACATAATTGGTGAAAATGGAGAAAAACCATTTTCAAGGACAAAGTTTTTACTTCACATTTGTACGTCAATAAAAATCTTATTTTTTACTAAAATTACTGTACTAGTAAATTTACATATATGTAAGTACTAAAGTTCAACTTTCCATCATAAGCTGTTCCATTGATATAAAACCTACCTCCACTTTGGTACCTTGTCACCCCTATCAAAAATTTTATTTTTCTACGATGGTCCTTTGGTGGTTTTACATAGCCGTCATTCTTAAGCTTTCTACCCTTTGCGGTTTAGAAAAAAATTCCTTTCGTCCCCACTATGTCTTCATTAACTTTCAAATTAAATTTAAATATTTTTGCGTACATCATCTCCGCCAGACCAGTCTGTTGGGTCTAACTCCTTCCACATTTTTGAGATATAAAAATTAAATTTTTCGAAAAATAACCCTCCCAAAAAATTTATATTGAGTAGAATCAGGTTATCATTTTAGCAAAATCACATTGGATCTTCATGGTTAAATTGGTTCGGCAGATATTGTAACCTAAATTTTTTTACCCACTTTCAGACAAACCATTTCAGACAATAACTATAAATTTGTTCAACTTTTTACCGACTTAGTTCAATATTACTGATTTTTAGTATGGGATTTAATAACTTACTAAATCCGTTTACTATTTTTTTAATAAATCTTTCACAGCATTGTCACTTACAAAACGAATTGAACTTTTAGGTACACTTTTATATTTTTGTGTAATAAAAAATGTTCACTTTCATGTGAGGCTGCAAGTAATAAACTTAATAGTGACAGCGTAATATCATTTATATTCACCACCTAGGTATTAATAATTGAGCTAAATATCATCGTATTTCACGAATAATTTTCATTAAAACAATCAAATATAAAATAAGTCCTACCTACAATTTTATTCAGGAAAATACTTTCCTAATCTTATTATTAAGCCAATCTTAAGAACTTAACAATAAATAAAAGATAAAATCAATATTTATAAGTAACTCTGAAGAAAAAATATTGTGAATAAATCCCAGGAGGTCCAATCCTGATTCAGAATACAACAGAAAGCTTGAAAACTGGGATAAAATCGATATCCATAATTCCTTCGGGATGATACTTAAAAGAAAAGGTTTGCTTACAAGCATCTAACAAGATATGGAACAGAAAATTCGTTAAACATTTTCTGAAATAGAACCGAAATCAATAGTGTGACACAAAATATATGCCTATGTTACATACGTCGTTATAACACATGTACCAAAAAAAATTACATTTTCTCAAAATAGTTATTGAAAACTCAAAATACAAAAATTTCCTTGGAAAATTCGAATACCCACTGTATGTACGTCCATTTTGAAATGAAACGCATCGATTAATTTGTCGAGCCATCGCATGGGGCTGCATGATAAAGTGATCAATAATTTTAGATTTTGGGTGCATTTTGTGTTATATTATCTGGAAAAAACACAACAACCTGCCTTGTTTTTTTTCTCTCTAAATCGAACAAACGTCGCTGTGTTACAGATCAATTTAGAGTGAAAAAAAAAATCCTTAACTTATTGGCCCTTAAACAGGTAGAATGCCCCTAAAAGTTGGTAATTTATATTCCAGCCTACAGTCCTTTCTAATCGAAAACGGCTGCAAAGCTACGGATACACGATCCAGAAGAAAATCGTTAATTATGTTGTCTTTTCATTTTACATAATTTCTCTTTTAGTGCCAGCCAACCTGCATATTCTGATTAAGGAGATAGTGTCGAGGGAAAGGCGCGTCCAATAATTTAGGGTAGACATTTTTCCCTTTAACAGATGCCGTCCGATCGACTTACCTTTTTTCATAAGTCTATAAAGCAGCCAATCGATTGTTTCCAGTTTTTTTGTAATCAATTTCGAAATTCAATCAACCGTCAAGCTTTAATTGTAAATTGATATTACATACAAACAATATGCGATGGGTGCGATCAAAAATAGCATGGACTGTTGTAAACGTATGTTATTTGAGGTATAAACGACAAAAATAGTTTGTTTTTCGGCTAGTCTATAAAAATCGATGCTACGTGACATTTCGTTTGAACTCGATCCTTTTTTGTACGTCCCGACGAGCATAATGCATGTAAATTACACCGAGAAATGGATATTTTCGTTACAACATCCCCGAGTGCACACGCTTTCTATTTTATGGCATTTAGAGCCCCGAATATCCAGGGCCCTACTTGGCTGCGTGTACATTATTCGGTCTTTTGATATGCGCAAGTAGCAACATTGGGTACCATACAAAAAATACGACTAAATGCGAAGAAGACTATGGTGTGATTTTTATTTATGACATCCAGGAGCAACCCTTTTTCGCTTCTTCCTTTTTTTTTAGCATTACAATGAGCCCCGGGGGCAGTCTAAGTGACCCAGTTTTACATTCTTTTGTCGAAAATTAACATTTTTTTCTCGCCTTGTATACGATATTCCGTATAACTGGTATAAGGACCTTAAAACCGTTTTATCAATTGATTTCCTTTCTCGTCCTTTTTCCGAGATATTTTCCTTTTTTTTTGGTAGGGTAAGTGGCAAGAACTTTTTTTTAGTTCAAAACTTTATCAAATTAAAATGGACCGAGAAAGTTGTTAAACAAAGTTCAGAATGAAGAATATTGTTTGTGGGATTTGTTTTGTTCTACACAAGGAGACTTTAATTAAAAAAATTTGAAAGTTGATCTACGACGAAAAAGAAAGTTTTAATTAAGTTGTTGCGTTGATTGCTGAAAATACTTTTGAATTCATTTCTTCTGAATTTCATGCAGAGTTCACTGAATACTTTGATTTTTACAACTGTTGCGATTTAAGTTCATTATTGTTTTCAAAAGTATTTTCCCTTAACTGGAAATGAGATAAGTTGTCTTACTAACCCTTACTCTCGTACTCGTAATCATTTTTTCCTGTAATTCCAGTGTAAACTGCTAACGAAATAAAAAACTCGAAAATTTTAATCTATCGACCTGCCAAAATTGACTTAGAGGTGGCTTCTATATACTGCCAAAATTTATCTTAACATCTCGAAAGAATTCAAAAGCTATAACGAGACCTAAAAAACGCTTAAGTATGAGATGAAAAAGAAATGTATAAAATTTTGATGGTCTCACTCACAATTAAGTGTTAAAATTTAAAAAAAAAAATTTTTAAATTTTAGATTAGATGATATAAAAAAAACTTTTGATCCTCTGCGAGAGACTTTATTTATTATATTTATATTTATTTTATATCGTAGTTCAAGGTTTTACACCCCCGACTACCACACTTCACCTGCCGCATTTTTCCTGAAAAATCTTGATTGCAATATACGCAACTAGTAGGTATGCCTTGAAATAATCACCAAGTCTTAACCTTCTGACATAAGCCGTTCAAGAAATATGGATTTTGGAATGTGTAATGTCTTTCTATCGTTTCCGACCGCATTGCCCCCTCCCCTTCAACTTCCACACTGGTTCACAAATATTAATTCCAAGGTCCGTCGAGCCGGATAATCATTTTTTGTCTAAAATATATATTTTGGTTTTGGTACGAAAAATATACCCACTCCTAGTTTTATAAAAAAACACTGTGTTACAACTCAAGGAAAATATTAAATTCGATAAATATTTTTTTTAATATAATCGAATTTTACTCTTTGTTATTAAAAATTTTTTTGCATTAGGAAAAAGAATTAAATTGGGAGGTTAGTTTTTCAGGAAAATGGAAGACAGAATTATATCTTAATACAACATAATTTTGTTTTAAAAAATTATAGATTATTTCCATTATTTCATTATTGTTTCAAAATGTCGTCACTTTTCAGCCAATTCGAAGTAGAAACTGGTTTAATAAATTTTAAAAGCCATAAATATTTTACATATTACAAGGGCTGCCAATAATCGTGACCAAGTTAATATTTCTATTAACAATTTCTTTTCATTTTTTGTTCTCGAAAACATTCGTCACGAACATGTTCATGACGATAACAGAACAATACAATCCACTTGCATATACCAACTTCCTTTCTATTTAACGAACTTTGAATATCGTCAAAGATAGTACCTTCGGCGAGAAATATGACTCGTACTACATACCTACATTAAAATGAAATAAATTATTAGACAGTAACACGCCATATTTTCTTTTCGGTAGAGCAATTTTCTTAATAAAAAACAAAATGTTTGCCCTATTTTTTTCTTCCACGGGATATACCAACCCGCCACCATCATCAACATCATCATCATCACCACCATTGGCGTCATCTTCCTTCCCTCTACATTGGAAAATATTTTCAAGGTTTTCTTTTTTTTTTCATCGGTCTCGCATCGAAAATCCCCGACATTTTTCTTCTCGTTTAGTCAGTTTTGTTGGTGTTATTTTAAGGGGAGGATCAAATAATCCGTGAAAGTCACAAACTCCAGTTTCACATATTTTCCCCGACTTCCTATCATTTTAAAATGTAACATCTGCGACATGTGGTTTCGGTGAAAATAATGATTTCGTGTCGCATCATCATCGTGATGGAGATATTTTAGAAAATTAAAGAAAAAAAGAAAAATGAAAATAATCCGGGAAAATGGATAACAGGAAGCACATGCGGGAAAATTGGCTTTGAAGATTCTCGGCTTGTTTTGTTTTCATACTATGCACTGTTTTAAACAAAATTTAATTTTAAATCGCATTTTTACTTGAAATTTCCAGTAGGTACATTTATTTTTTTCAAGTAAAAGTACACATTTTAATCATGTTTACACGAAATTACTGGTACATATAAAAAAAATTATTCATGTATACTTTTCAACTGAACCGTACAATTTACATGAAAACAAAATGACGCAACATTTCATGTAAAACTATCTATATCTTTTCATATATGAATTGAAAATTACATTCATTTCGTGTAATTTAACTTATTCGAATTTCACGAGGAAAAACATGTAATTTACTGATTCCAAATTGAAATTTACTGTACGAATATTGAAAATACTAGATATGTACTACTACTTATGGACTATTACATCCCAATTCCCCAATTTATTTGAAAGGGAGTGGCATTTTTGCCTCCTATTCAAAAGATGTAAATTTAAATGGAGCTTTTTACTGGTTGGAATGTTTCGTAGAAAGCGAATTTCTTTGCTGTTGTTTCCAGTAAAATTTTTCCAGATTCATGGAAGACTAGTAGATGATATTTGATCATCTACTCCAACTACAAGGTATAGTGTTACCTGTGAAGGAAAATTCTGAAAAAAAATTTCTAAACTCTTGTTAATATTTTTCGTTGTTACACAAATTTTTGATTATTATTACGGAAGTGTGTACATTTACACAGAAGTAGTAAATTTATACAAACATTGATTTTTCATTTGCTATTTGCATATGTATCTAGAAACTAATATTACACAAGCTTATAGTAAATTTTAACTAAAATCAATCGTTTTAATTTTATATTACTAAAACAGTGTATTTATACAACCTTGCTAATGGCTTACTCCAATTAACTGTTGTCGTTTGGACTAGTTAAAAAAGTTATTTTACACAGTAGAATACCACAATCATTATTGTAAAATCTGTTGGATTTTAAACATTTTTTTAAGAGTGCAGTTCTTACTGACCATTAGGAATGCTATCTTTTTACTTTATGGTGATTAAAATTTAACAAATTTTTCAGCTCTTAGTCTGGCATGGAGTTATTCAATTACTGAGTACGTTATCTAAAACTGCATGCAAATAGCTCGATGCTGACGTAAGTTTTCTATTTAAATTTTATCTGCAGAAAATTGTCAGCTAAAACTGTTTTTTGCTATTCCAACTATAGCTTAAATTTTCTATAAATTCAAGCCAACATTGTACATACCGAACTAAATCGGGATAAGAAAGCAAAATCCCCATATACTCGTCCTTATAGAGGTATAAGCTTGCATGACGCTGGATATCCTTCAGTGCTTGCTATCGCACTAAAAGGAAGAAATACATTTGATATTCTACGTACATATCCCGGGATAAAGGAACGAAAACGCCGTACGTAACTACTCGCATATGAGGATATGTGGATAAATGAATGTGAGCTCGTTTCGTGTACAATACAGCCATATGCCCCGGGTAGAAATGTAAAGTTTCCTGTATAAGGTATAGTGTAGCGTATAGCTATACTTATCCGGTAGTATAATGATATATAAAATGAAATCAAATAAATATTCCAAACGCGTATACCCTTTCAGGGATTTAGTTCTTAGGAAATATCATGCAGGATGGTTGAAAGCGATTTTCGTTTTATTTTTCTTTTTTTTTCTTTCCATTTTTGTTTAGTTGAAATGCATGTAGTGTAGAGTATTTTCCATACATGGCAATATTATGGCTTATGGGACGTACCTAGTGTATTTTAATTAATTATTTTATACCGGATCGGAACGTTATAAGTTTCGGTTTGTTGGGGTCTAGATACACATTTCTCTTGGAACGGCATAGGAAGTAATTAGAAGATGCCCAAATACACAATTAATGGCTTGGGTTTGGAAGTTCTGATATAAACTGACAAATTTTTACCACGCAAACTATAAAACACTCTTCTATTTAGTTATTATCAAGTAAAGTAGATATTGTTCTTACTTGAATAGTGAAAAGAATTTATACTTCTTCAAAAAATCATAGTTTATTTGAATGCAAAATTTGTAAATATTTTTTTTTTTACTAAACTAATGAAAATATGATTTATTCCTAATATAAAAAATTCTTTATGACCAATTGCAGTGTCATGTGACGAATCTATATCGTCTAGATCAAAATTACCTTATATTCAATTTGGTAATGTATAAATTAATTGTTAATTATTGACGTAAGTATTAATTTTCATATTTGAGAAACACCGTCTCATTAGTAAATTTGTGAACGAAACTAGGGGAGTCAGGTGCATATGGTAGCAGAAAATAGACCGCCTCGTGGTCTGGCGCGAAAAAAAGTTTTGAATTACATATGTTGTTTAAGAAAATATTTCTTTTCCGGGGATGTTTTATTTTGACGTTTGACTCTAAGCTATGAAATTTTTTTAGAAGAAACTTAACTTTTTTTTATACATACCGAATTGGACTTAGGTGGTTAATCTTTAATACGTTTAGGTTTGAAACAAATTTAATTTCAATTTAATACCATTCAAGAGGAAAGGAAAAGTAGGGAAGTTCCCGTAGAGGGTACAAAAAACTCGTGAAGTTAAGTTATTATTATAACTTAACTTGAAAACATTCTAAAATTAAGAAAAAAGAGATTTTAAACTAAACCATTTTCGTTATAATGCTTTAAAAAGTCTAAAACGTAGCTCAAACGATAAGGGTAATTTTTTGACAAAAGAAATTATTAAAAATATTTGAAAAAAAAGGGGAAAATGACAAATTTCAAATTAAATCTTAAGTTTGAATTAAATTTACTATTAACTTCCAACAAATCAGTAAACATAAATTTGCAAATTTTACACGCAATAATTTTAGTTTTGATGATGATTTTTTATCGAATAGTCTGTTCACTATCAAGGATATACTTTCTGGTAAGTATAAGGCCTGTTTTTGCTGCTTTCAATTAAACAGAAGATTTTTCCACACGAAACAAGTTGCAAGGGTATAATTTTCTTTGTTTACATTGCAAAAACGTACAATATAAAAATATTTTAACTACACTTCCAGAACCTCCCAAACATTTAGAGGAACATGTTTAGTAGGGTTTCAAAAATGTCAAAGATCATAATAAATTCTTTTGGTAAGGTTAATACGGCTACCTCTTGCAAATAATGCATGCTATTGGTGTATGGTACATTCTTCTCTGAACCGCAGTGGCTTTTTCATCACACTCACTTAAATAGTTTGTACAAATTGATGGTTTTAAATCTGCGTTACTGAAGCTTTAAGAGTTCCTTAGAGCAGTCAATTGGAGCCAGTATTATGTTCGTTATCAAGTACTCTAAATGGAAACGTGAAGCTATACGTACTGGCTATACCGTATCCAAGGTGAACTCAATCTTGGGAATTGCAAAAAAAAAAGAATTCTAAGAATTTCTTGGATCCGTACACCATAAAATCACTTCCTACTTCAGAACATGGCAGCTTAATTTGGACCCATCGTATGATGTTCATGTAAATTGCATAGAGCGGATACACTTCAGGTACACTAACTAAGATGCCTTTTAATTGGCTTGCAAACGCCTAGTTCGTGTAGAATGATTTGCATAGCATTCGTTAAAAAATATTATTGCGTTTTTTTATGCCCAGAGTGATGTTCACCGCTCCGGTTGATTAGGCAGAATGTTCCATAACATTTTAAGACGCCGTGTTCAAATTAGTTACGTAAACATTATATATATAAAATAGTTATTAAGCTAGTTAGTTAGTTTCTAGTATAAGCTGCCTTTCCTCCACGTATGAATATCTTATAGCTACATGTATGTTCAATTGACCAGTGTGTTTTCAGAATAATTGCCTACCCGATAATTGCATCAGTAGATACATATCTCTACAAACATCCACCATCTTTCACATTTTTTCTTAATTCGTAATTGTAGTTTCTTAACAAGAATGCATTTGTTTATTGTACATCTTGGTATAGTGACCATTACTGATTTTGCGACCGCAGAAAAACAACTCAGAAAATCTATTTTTAGTTATTTAGTTTTCAACATTTTCCTGGACTGAAAGGGCTGTATTTTGCTCTATCGAAACACGAACTCAAAGTTAAGTTCATTGTCTTAAAAAACCTTTTACACAATATTTTTACTATTATCTACATATTTAATTTTCAACTTCCCGGAAGAAGCCATTCGTGGAAAAAAATATTCTATTATAAACAATAAAATGTTCGGTAAGCTAATGGAAATTTTATTGTTTTTCGAGTAGAAGTCCGGGGCAGGTTAAAATGCGCTTAAGAATCCAAAAAAGTACGTTCCAAAACTCTTGAAGTCTGTTTTTATACATATCTTTCCATAAATTCTACCTTTCAACTTCCTAGTGTAGGCAGTTACCAACATTTTTTTCCTCTAAGACCCTTTTAACTTGAACCTACACTTTAGAAACTTTACCCCTAATCGAGTGCCACCATACTAATACTGACGACTGTAAATATTTTAGAACTCTTCTAATTTGCCTTAAAAACTTTACCCCTAATCGTGACTGTATAAACATTTTTCATACCAATAGACGCAGTATCTATACGACGAACTAGCATCCTTTGTTTGGCTAAAAAAGTGCTCTGGCCTGCGCCTGTATTCAATCAATCAAAAAAGTTGTGCTATAAATTGTGCAAAATTAAAACCGCCCAACCAAATTTTTGCTCAACTATTTCGGCTGTACCATTGCACAGAAACTTGTTATTTTAGTACAGATATCAAAAATTTGGAAATCATAGAACATTTTGGATTTTTAAAATTGTTTTGGCTCAAGACATGTCTAATTTTAAAAAGAAACAATAGTATTTTGATTCATGCTCATCTATTCCATAAAATAGCATCAAGGAAAAGTTATTCAATTTTATACAAATTCATTCACTTTATTAACATTAGCAACATTATTGTTTTGGCCTCATAATTATTAATAATATAAGATATCACTGAAATGTTAAGTTTGCGAAAATCTGTTTGTAGATGCTGTGAATAAATTTGATGACACGGCGGATCGAAACAGACTCAAAGCTTATCGATGGTCCGTCGAGCCGGAAAATAACACTACACCACTGAGCTATTTAAATAATTTTTATGTATGTGTATGTATCGGACTAAAATTTTCCTGTGCAGCAAAAATATTCGCAAAACGACATTTTACGAAACCTCAAACCGATATAGCTTGCTCCTCCCTACAAAATGTTTCATGAGCACACTTGGCTCTACTACCCCTAAAACGTGAAAATACAATATTATAGGGAAGATTTTTTTCTTTTATATTTCAGGCACACAACCAAACTAGAGATCAACACGTGGTATCTTACCAAACCTCAGCCTGGCCCCTCTAAGTCATAGTTTTGCAACTCCCTACAAAATTTTCCATCGACGTTTGAACATCTTTCCCTCTAAACGTGAAAACAAATTAAAAAGATATTCAAGTCCTTGGCAGAATATTAGCGAAAAAACTTTTATTTTTACCAAACCAATCACATTAACTTATTATTCTTACAATAAGATACAACCTGGAGTTATTATAAAAGATATTTGGAAGGTAAAATGAATATACCATGTCGACTAAATAATTAAATAATGAAAATAGCTCTTAAACCGGAATTAATAAGGGAAAACATTGCTGTCAAATATTTGACAAGAAATTTCGTCAAATTTGTTTGACTCTGGTCGAATTTGTCAAACAATGTCAAATCAAATGAAGTCTTTGAATTGTCACAATGCCAGGAAATTAATTACTTTACAAAATACCGTGCATCAAGGCAAAAATTGTTTTTAAAATATTTTCTTCGACCGAAAGTAAAAACTTTCAAATTAAAAAATTTTAAAAGAAAGTAATGCTTAATTTAACAAAAAAAAAGAGTACAACCAACATTTTTAAACACTACACCATCGATTGGTTTGAAACAAATCTCGAATATTAAAGTCATATCAAAATTTGCCACAATACGTTCAACACATAAGAAATATCGGGAAAGGACGTAGGATTAAATTGACCTCACAAAGGAAAAACCGAATCAAACAGTCGGATCAGCTAACTGAAAACGTTGCTGTAATAAAACTTTGGAGTCATAAATTCTCTATAACTGCTACTATATATCCTAGATGAAATCAAAACGCTTTTAGGCGATATGCGATCAGAATACATAAATAGAAATGAAAATGTCCTTGGCTAAAAGCATGATAAAAATACTCACATACAACACAAGACCGAAAAATTAATCCCATTCGCTTTTCTGACTGAAATTATAGCGTTCTGGACATGTATTCGGAGTTCTCCATATGAAAATAATGGAAAAATCCGCATGGACTTAGCCAAAAGCTAGTAGGGTACTGCACGAAATTTTCAAATCCTTTTAAAGTTTTGTTCATTTTTTCCGTATCACTTTTATTTTATTAACCATTTTCACCCTAACTCACACTTATATGCGATAAATTACGAGTCTAAAAGGATGTCAAGTGGAATATCCTGTTGGCATTTATTTACTTCACATTTCACTTTAAACGAAAGAAAAAAATCGAGAGCAATGTATAAAAGGAGGGTCCGATCCGGATAGGTACAATACCGACCGATTTCACTTCACACCATTTTCAACCATCGAACAACTCTTTGGATTCGAAACTACACTTAGAAATAGTAAAGTTCATTGAAGCGAATGAATGCCGGTAAGTAAAACGAGCTAAAAAGAAAGAACTGGATTTTCTTATAGGTGGAAGTACTAAGAGAGAGATCTGTACACGCAAGACATTGTGTTAAGTAAGTCGAACATACTTTACAGGAAATCAGAGCCTCTACACGTATAAGCCCGACGAAGCAATGAGTTTCTTATCATTGAAAAAAGTGGCAAAATTTGTATGCATCTGTAGAAATTAAAATAATAAAGATGCTCTTGCACGAGCAATTTTTCAAGCAATTGATTGCCTGACAACTATTTCCAAAACTACATAAATACTTTATTGATCAAAATTTGTTACATGTGTCATTTAAATTCGAAATACATGGCACGAAGATTATTGCCAAAACTAGTGGAGCGATTAATGGAACAATACAGGGCAATATCACGCTAGTTTCGGCAATATTTCGGCAATGTGGCAATGTTTTCACAGATTGCTGGTATGGCTCGCGCTATAGTTGCTGTATTTTTAATAGCTTAGAACATTTCGAGCAATTGTCCTCGTTTAGTGATTCAGTTGTCAAGTTTAGCTTTGAGTTTTGAATTTATTTGTCAAGTGTTATATTATTTATGGCTTGGAATTCAAATATTTCCAAGTTTTATTTTAAGTTTTATATTTGTTGGTCAAGTTTGAGTTAGTGTTGTTTGTGTATGGTCTTATTGCCTCATATCGCTAGTCACTGCTGAGCAACGAATTGACCACCAATTGATCCATATCGCCGATTTCTGATGTTGCTAATTGTTGCTGTATGTTTTCGTGACATAAAAACTGTCTGGAATTGCTGCAAATTGAGCATTGAACAATACTGGGCCAGTATACAACACCAGCACCGGACCCAAGCTATCATTTAGCAGTGATCCAGCAATGGCTATTGCTGGTTGTGGAATAATAACGAAGTTCCAGAAGAACAGAAAATTTTAAGGATTTTATTCCTTCACTGAAAATGAAAACAATATCTAAAATTGCTCAAGTCCTCTAGGGATTCCAAAGATTTCATCTAAAAGTATTTTGATTCTACTAAACACTACAAGCGCAAAATACCTTCGAGTACGTCTTAATTGCAACAAATGATAAAATTTAAATGGGCAAGGCCATTAATTTAAATACCCCTTACGGAGTCAAAAACGAAGTTTTAAACACTTTTCTTGAATAAATGAAATTAAAAAGACCCTTGGAAGCTCTCGCCGACTCTTCGTTCGTCCTTGATGAGGCTGTAAAATGCTTACGCCCAAAATTCTAATTATTCCAGTGCTGAGCAAAATTTAACGTTAAATTAGAATTCTTCATCAGTCCGACCACCCTCCTTCGTGCGATAGCTTAGAGCGCGCCCCACTATGATGTAATGACAAAATGGGAATTTTCACAGTAAAAGAACGAGCAGTTTGTTTTAGATCGAGCTATGGATACCTTTAGATATACTTTTCAGCTTGCTAATGCTTTCGCCTTTCTCGGTGTTTAATTTTTTTATTTTCTTGTATTTTTTGCTCAACCATCCGGGGGCCTTATTCTTTGGCACTAATTAAGAAAACTTTCTTCCAAGTCGGAAAGTAGGGAAATTTTATGAAAACCTGATTAGTCGAATGCAGTGGACACCATCTGTTAAATTACTTTCTACGCTCACTATACCATAAAAGTATAGTCTGGAAATGAAACAGGTTGCCTAGTGCCTTCTGGGAGAACAGTTCGGTGTAATTAATATCGAATTTGAAAACCCCTTTTTCTTCCGCAATGGCGAACATCCCGGTCCCGGTTTTATTGAGCTCCTGATGGTGACTTTGGGAAAGGATCTCTCTTAATTTCCTTCGAATCTATTTCGATGGGATGTGGTCCGAAAAGATACATGGCCATAAATTACAGTTTAATTTTAGAGTCTAAAATCCAAGGGTTGTGTGTAGTATGGGGCGGTAATTACACACAGAGAATTTCATGGAAGCCGAAACCAAAACCGAAGAGTTGTTCAGTTCTATTCTATATGGCATCCATTTGTTCTAATGTTGTTGGTGTCGGTATAGGTTCTATTCACCAACGTATAGAACTGGTATCTCTCGGAATCTCGTTGGGCTTGTGTACCACAATAGAACAAAAAGGGAATGATATTATTGCGGCAAGGGATTTATACCGACTATGCCTCCGGACTTAAGACAATAAAAGGGTATTTATTGTATTATGTAAATGAAAAGTGGATTGGGGGTTCTGCCGATGGCCATGATGAGGCATGCGGCGGCTTTTCGGATTACGAATTCGTTAGATTGAGGTCACATTTTAAATTTTCCGAAACCCTGGGTAAGATCTTTTATTTAAGACTCTTATGTAGGATTTAGACTGATTTTAGTAGCATTATAAAGCTTCCACGTTAGAGAAATTAAAAAATCGATGTTTTCTGATATTTAAAACAAATAAAATAAAATAAAGTTCCCCGAACAAATTGCAATAAATAAAATAGAACGAAGAAATTCGAATATATTCTTAGAATCTGTTAGTCAGCATAGTCTATGTCTAGTAACATCAATTTATGACGTCGTGCATAGAAAATTCAAATTGCAATTCCATGTTGGTCTGTGTCTTGGCTTAGCGTTACTAGTTTTGTGACAGTTGAAAAAGTCAACGAGAGAGTAGACTAATTTTTTTTTTCGATAAAATATGTCAAATTTTAATGTTTTTGCAGTCTATATGTTTTTAGTGTCATGTCAATTAGCAAGAAATTTGCGAAAATCTAAGAAAAACTTGCATTATGCTGTGTCAATTGGATTTTAACGCTTATTGTTACGATCGTCAGTTACGTTCAAACTGGAACCTTAACTGAAATGTTTTCGTACAAAACTTGCAGTTAAAGTAGATCGTAAAGTACCGGTTAAAATTTAACTGACGATCGTAGGAACGGGCCTAAATTTTAAAATAAGAATCTAACTGGTCCATTCAGCTTTTTTAAACTATTTGTTTCATTTTATATTCGAAGGTATTCTTATTTATTTAACAAATAATTAATTGGATTAGATTGAATAAAGAACTCTTCTGTCACTACAAAATATAATATGGTATAAGACTGACTTAATTTGATTATAATGAGAACGCGTTCAAGCGGTGGTTCAAAAACAGAACAAAAAAGTTAGAGCACACTTTATTTTCATCAAAAAATTTAATTTAATTAAAAAAATATATCTACTAAATTCCTTAAAATATTTGATTGAATATTTGTTTATTTTTCTTTGAATTCCTTTGCTTCTTTTGCTACACCAAATTCTCCGAATTTTAAAAATTTAGATCTCACCATTTTTTTAATTTATTATTTTTATAATAAAGTATTTGTTAACATATTTAGCACCTTATTAAGTATAACTTTTTTTTTTAAATTTAAGCACTGTGTTCATTGTTATTTTGATCTTTGGGAAAAAAAACTAGGTTTGAATCACATTTTTTTTAAACGAATATACCTACAGGTATTTTGCACATTAAATTTTAATGGAAAGAACTACATAGAGGGAACTAAAAAGGCACGACTTCAACCATTTTACATGTAAGATTAAACACAAGACTACACTGTGAAAGACTGACCTCATTTCCATTTGGACAAAAACATGACTAACATTTTCTTTTGAAAGTTGAAAAAATCCGCAATACCGTAAATTGAATATTAATTTACTCCATCAGTACTTAATATCTTTTCAATAACAACAAATATTATTGCTCTACAGAAGGTATGAATAGGCATATGTGGCCTACGGTGGAATAAAATGCAGTCATATAAATATAAATTGTTAATTAGCAGTAGCTGGAGATACTTTCCTAATTATGTTCATTTAAGAGGAAGTACATTCAACCATAACGAATTAGAGGACACGCTTGTCGAACATATGTCTCAATTAGTATGTTTGCTGGGTAGGGCAGCGTGTTTCTCTAATATTTAATATACAAGTTTTATCCATAGTCAAATATGAAAGCGTATAGCAAAACGGAAATATTAATTGTATACCTTAGAAAGTATTGTGAAAAGAATCGTTGCTATTGGACGTTTGATCAGGAGGGTTCCCGATATTTAAGCTACAATTAATTGGACATACTTATGTGTCATATGTTATCAATTGGCTTGCCTTAGGGCAAAAGGACCATCTGCATAAGTCCAGTTTTGATTAGGGAATATGAATGGATTGAAGCAGTAGCAACACCCCGAAGACACTAGAACAGTATTTTTTTAGAGAAGGACTTCATTGGGTTGCTTGTTTTTGTTTTTGGGATGTAGATTTGACATTGCCGATATTTTCGAATCCCGCCAGTTTTGCTTCGAAGCAATGGCGTGAAGGATGAGTAGATCTTTTCTGGCTCCACCTAAAAAAGGTCTCGATGGAAGGAAATGAACTACATTTAGCATACATCACTAATCTCACATATATAAACTTCACGATACGAAATACTACTGAGCGTTTAAGTATTAAAAATAGAGTAATAAACACAAAATAAAATTAATGAAATTATTGCAATTCAGTGCTTTTTGTGAGATTCAAAGTCTTAAAGAGTGATGCTCTTAAGACATGGCCATATGAGCAGTAAGCA
Source organism: Beris chalybata (assembly GCA_949128065.1). Classification (NCBI taxonomy): domain Eukaryota; kingdom Metazoa; phylum Arthropoda; class Insecta; order Diptera; family Stratiomyidae; genus Beris; species Beris chalybata. The sequence goes on from OX421894.1 coordinate 141,136,236, forward strand.
ATCATGATATGTACGTTTATCTCCAAGAATATTATTTTGAAAGTAGTTTTCAAAGCAATATATGTATTATGAACATACGCCCATATTTCTAATTGAAATTGATTCAAATTTTTCTGAATCAAAACACAAATCCGATCAAATGATAAAAAAAAACAAAATTAAAAAATAAGCCAAAAAAAGAACGTATAATAATAAACAAAATAAAAATCAAAACATAAAAACAAACATAAAATAGAGAAATAGATTTAATCAACAGAAAGCTATAAAAAATTAAGTAAAACAATAACAAAATAGTAAAGAAATTTAAAAATAAACAAAATACTTTAAAGAAAAAAAAAACATAAATGAAATAACAAAAAAATTCTTAAGATATATAAAAATAATTAAGATAAATAAATTAATCTGAAAAAATTTCTTAAATTAAACTAAAAAAAAAGACGAAATGAAAAAATAGAGAACAGTAAGAACTGATAAAAAACAATAGGAAATTAAAAAAAAAACAAAGAAAATTTATGAAATGAAAATAAAAAACTTTAAAATGAATCCAATTGTTTAATAAATAAAAAAAAAGGTTTAAAATAAAAGAAAAAGTTAATTTCCAATAAAAAACAAAAGCGAGAAATTTAAGAAGAATAGAATTCTGAGATAGTACTGGTGTCAGAATAGTGGAGAAATAGGAAGCAATTCACTATTCTATGCACATAATAAAAAAATCATAAAAACATAGTAATTGTTTCTACAATAATACAAAAAAAAAATTTACTCAGTATCTTTTTTAATCTACTTTCTTTAGACTAATTTGTGGTGAAACGAAGAGCCGGGAGATATGGATAGCTTCTTAAGCTGATTTCGCTATCAGCCAATAGTTGGCGCTGCGTTAATTCCGCCATTTATTATATCACCATTAAGTACGAATAAAATACCTACTGTGTTCTGGCGAAAATAAATCGATGGAAGAGGTACCTCCGAAGTAGAGTGAAATAAATTCTACTGTTCGATATTAGATGTCAGTGATATAAATACACGCGACATTTGAATGTTCGAACATCATAATTTTAAAACTCGCATTCAGTTTGTCAGTTTTGCTTGCTGTTTCTGAATGAGACTGATTTGGAAGTTCCGATAATATTTTTCGTGATTTCAGTTTTTTTATTACATAATTACATACATCTTTATTGCACATATATCTTTATTGCACAATAATAATTTCTACAAATTTATTTGGGACTTAATTATTAAATTAAGTAATATAAAAAAATCTTTGCTCTACAGAAATTGTCTCGGCAAGAAATTTCTAAAATGTATTTTCAATCCTACTCTCATTGTAATAATATTAGGTGTGTTTTTTGAGCATTTATCCAGAAGAGTGTAGGTTAGAAAATTCATATAGGAAATAACAAAACAATTTGCTGTTTTTATGATTCTTTATAACTTTTTTTGCCGTGGATAGGCTAGATTAGAGATTTATCGTGATAAGCACTGGGGGATTCCTGTTAAAACTTATATTTTAGCCTACTACCTGCAGGAAAAAGCAAAAAAAAAACAGCAATATCCATAGTGTTCTCAATGTAAATTTTAATCACTATTCTGATCTGGATAAATGCGTAAAAAACACACCTAATACCAAGTACACTTTATACCTTAAATGAAATTTATCGTATTTTTGTAATAGCTCCTCTAAAAAATTACATCATTTAATAAAACAAAACGCTCTACCATTTCTATAAGATATCTACCTATTCTGTAAGAGTATCTACCTATTCTGTAAGAATTATATCATGAGAGTACTGTACTTATAACCGAAAGGGATATATGATAACTTTCTGACTGGATCTAATAAGAAATAAATTGTTAGAAAGGCAGCATGAGAAAAGTGAGCAATTTCACGGAACTAAACCCTAACCAACAGGGTTAATTTTTTTTTTTGCCCAGAGGGTTTCAGATTGCCATGATACATTACATTTATTCTATTAATAAGATATGTGAAGATGAATATGAATACAAAATTTAAATCTCTGTTTTCCTACTAATTTTATAGCGCAGAATTCGAGATGTAGATAATAGCTTTTTTTGTATGTGTAGGCAGTTAGTAGCCATTATATTCAGAATAAAATAAATTCAAATCTTTACTAGATGTTGGTGGAACTATTGAAACCAAAACAATCGCTTGAGAACAATGGCATTATTCCTTATAATGAGCTGTTTTATTCTATACGTTAAATAAATCTAATATAATTTATAACTTCCTGTCGCAAACTGAAGTAGACCATAGCAAAAACTACAAAATATCACCCACGAAAATAAACAATTTTAAATCAACCTACCCACACTGGATTTAACATTTGAAAATAACACAAATTGCGGCAGATATTTGAAATTTTCGTTTCCATTTTAAAAGATACTTTCCGATAGCCATAATATTCGCTCTCCATTAACTTGAAAACCGATAAGTTTCCAACTAGAACCCAACAGAAAAAAAGCTGTCTTCGCCATCATATACCCCAAAGTCGATTAGAAACCTATTACAGCATCTCGACAGGAACATCATAAAACCATGAAATATTTTCAAAGTAGATTTTTATTCACCCCCGACTCACCCTAAATATATCAATATTAATGATCCTGCACTGATTACATAAACTTTCCCGAGTCGAATTTTCGAACCTCAATCCACTTCTCTTCTCCAGGCACTTTTCTCTCTATAGACAAAAATCAGATATCAAGACGACGAAAGAAAAAAAACTGTTTCTAATTTTAATAAGGCGTGTTAAAACGCCAATCATCAGGAAAATAAATAAATTCACACTTTGCAACGTCATGACATCGGAAAAGATTCTCGAAAGCCGATAAGAAGTCATAAGAAGACTCGCTTTTCCTCGACATTTTCCTTGGCATCACTTCTTCGTTTTTATGATTCAATCAAATTTGAAAATAATCTTTTTCAGTACACAACACTATACCGCCCCCTATATCCGTCCCTGGCACTTCGAATCAAACGCATCATCTTCAAGCATCGTTGTCGTCGTCGACGTCTTGAAATGGGCCCTGGAGTACGAGTGATTGCTATTTTAATTTTGTTTTCGACTTCTTTTTTTTCGTGCCAGCACCCTATACTTGGCGGGGTTGAAATTTGAACCCTCCTTTCATGAAAATTACAAGGTTGTAGTTCAACCATTCTGGCGCAAGGGGATGATGGTGCACATCAGTCACCCATGTTTTCTAAGGCGTTCTGTAGTTTAGATTCCTCGGAAAGGATACGAGCGTTTCATAAGATTGAGATAATGTTTTTTTTTGGCAAATGTTAGTATTCGTGTCTTGCGAACATTTGGTGCCATTTTTTTATAAGATGCCTGATGAAAATAGCATCACAGAGTTTTCTTATATGACAAGAGGTTTTCATCTCAAGTGAAAAAGTGAACTTAAATCGCTTCAAGTCACGTCTAATTGACTTTCCCTCTGGATTTCTTTAAGGAGATACACAACCGTATACCCAGCCCACCCCGGTCTTTTCTCATTTCGTTCGTGTCGGAATGCCGAAAACATGATTTCCCTCATTTCTACACGATCCTCCATCGAAAGTAGAAAAAAAACACATGTACAAAAGTTACGTTGATAAGAGGAATCTCATTATAATCGTATACTTGAACTTTAGTTCTATCTTATCGTTAGGCCGGAGGCATTTATAGCTTCCAACTTGGTATCTCGCTGGCATGGTAAAATCACATTTAGTTAAACCTCTCTGTCTTTATACGTTCTCGTGGATAAACCCTCCGAACCTCCCCCCATTCCAGCTCGTACCCTTCTTAGTCGGATTTTCGACGTTATTTATATATTCAAAGTTGTTGTAAGTCCCCCGCAGCCTTGTTACGCACGCTCGACGGCAAGCGGGTGGAATTGTTTGGGGGAATGGAAAATGAATTTCATCTCAAAAGACGAAAAGTATAGAACTGGAAGACGATTATTCAAGTGGTGTGAGCACTTTCTTTTGATTAGTTCTTCAGTCCTTGAACGGCACAGCGTGTAGTGACGAAACACAAATTTTTCGCGGATAAAAACTTAATAAAATTTTTCAGCCCTAGGGTAGTTTTTTCAAGATTAGCATAGGGAAGTAGGGTAATTACATAGTAAATACCTTCAATGAACATTCAGTAGGTTTGAAATTGTCTTACATCGTTTTCTTTTATGACATCCTTACATAGCGTTACCAGCCACACCTACTACCAAATTTATTTCCCTAGTAGAGGTTTCTTGGACCCACCTATCGTATAAATTCCAAGATCCTATCTTAAATAGTTGTAAAAAAAAATTGTCTTCTTGGTTCCGCTATGCCCTTTTTCAGTCTAGTTAGTTGAGAGATATTGTAATAAAAAAAATGTCAATCCCCATCTCCGACCACCTCTTGACATAACTACAATCACAAAGTTTCAACAGTATAGAATTAACCTTTCAAAAATCTGATTTTTAGAAGATTGTCTTCATCGGATTCATAAGTTTTTCTCCACACCCACACTGTTGCACATATGTTGACCATTTTCACCCAAACGGCTCTATACAAAGTTCAAGTTTCAACTTCCTAGCATTAGTATTATAGTTCCTAAGATATTGGCACCAATATTTTTCATCTAAATCCTTCTTCCACCTCCACACTCACATTCTCACTCTCAGTCACCACTTCAAGGGTCGACCCAACCACCATAAATTAATATCTCAAAGGGTTTGTGAGATTCAAGCCTTTTAAAAGAAGTTTACGTACGATGGACAGTATATTCGTCAAACAGACGAATTTCTTTTTGTTCCGAAAACGAAGAAATTCAAAATATGTGGGTAATAATTTTCACTGAAATTGCAAGTCGATATCAATACTTAACTATTAAAAAATAATAATGTAAAAATTCAGTACAATCATATATGTATTTAGCTAAATCTTAAAGCCACTTTACTCCCTTATTTTTCAGAAAATTTGATTCAAAATTCTTAAGAACGCAAATGGTTTCAAGTCTACTCTATAGTTCTAAAGTCTGTAAAAATATTCCTCAGCGACTAGAATTCTAAAATTGTTGCGCAATTTTTACTCACTAAGAACGTGTATCTCCTTATTTAAAGTGCGATTTGATCACAGGATTTTGAAAATCGAGGACAGTTTTTAGACTGTGTGAGCAGATACTTTCTTATTAGTTATCATGTTAAGTATAAATTAAATTAAATTATTAAAACTATTAAAAATCAATTAAATAAAAATTTTTGGCCGGTAAAATTAAAGTACCTCCTTTAGGTACCTACCGAACGAACATTTGAACATTTGCCGATATTTTCAGAACGCTTCAAACGATAAAATAAAATGTTTCCTTAATAAATATGTAAATGATTGCAGCAAAGAAAAATAGCGCAAGAAAGTCAAGTGTATTCTTCGTGTGGCTTCCATACAAAGTTCCTAAAATATTTGTCAAATCTTTTTTCGGAACCAAACTTTACTTAAGAAAATGTTCATCAAGGAAGACAAAATTTTAACCTTTAACTCCTTTGGGAAGCTCTCATACAAAAATTTAAAATTTAATACACATTGGTTTTCAATTTTTCAATGTAATGTAATAAATATGCAGAAAATCTTATCCTCATATAAAATAGACTGAAAATTTGCGATTCTGCCATCGACTATAAATAAAGAAATCGTTAAGCTAAAAAACAGAAATGTTACACGGATTTTGAAGTTGGTCAAGGAGCAGTCATGTTAGTTTTAGGTCACCAGACATCCCCTAAACAACGCAGATCCCTAAAGAACTTGACTGGCTTATCCTGCCCTATCGACCTCAGGTCCTCCAGATTATCAAAGAAAAAACTACCCACCCACCTCAGTCGCCTCCTTGCAACCATCTGACACTCACACAAATCGTGGGTCATATCCTCCTCGGCATATAGGTCAAACAATCATGTTACTAATTTGAATATAAAATCGATGAAACTAGTAGTAAAAAATGGTAAACACTGCAATTTTTTACATGATCCTACGCTCTACCTTCTATCCAGTTCCCTTACTTTTCAACAATATCCATTCCTGATTCTCCTTTCGTTTCCATTTTCCCCTCCACCCGCTGACATGGGTTGGACTAACAACAAATCCCCGGAAAAAAATGTGCTACAAACCTTCGACATAAGAACACAAATAAATCTAGATAACCAACGTTGTGTCCCATATACGATCGATATTAAGATCTGTCCAGATTAATATATTTCTAATCTAAGTAAGTTTATTAAAATGTTTTTTAATAATAAATTAATTGCTTAAAACTCAAAATGTGGTCTAGATTTTGAAAGGCAATCGAAACAAAAAACAAAATAAGGCTTTCTAATATATTGCACAAAATAAACATGTTTGTGAAAAAAATTAAACTGAATTTAACAAAAAATAATTTATGCTAGGCTATATAAATTGTTTCTATAACTTTTTTTGCTGCTAGTGAAGTGTTGACGGTATCTTTCGTTCATTTATTAAAGTTAATAAGCAACAACATTGATTCAAACCAAATTTTTTTATAATAGGCACTATTTAAACAATTTATTATTAACTAAGTATTTTCTAAGTTCAGTTCAAATAGCAAACTTGTCGGACGCGCAAATATCTTAAGCATTTCAAAATTGTTTTCATTTTCCATTTTTGGCTTTGGTTCTATTTAATATACGTAGATATTTGTAAAATCGAAATTAATTTATTGAATCACCTTCCTTTTTGACCCCTCTATTACCCCCTATTATTTAAATACTCTTGGCTGGTTCTCGACCTGGCAGTAAATATTTTTTTCGGGTTAACACTTCTACTGTGCCTGTGCCATATAAATTTAACGGTCGAACACAGATCGGAGTGCCATCTAATGCCCAGCATACACAACATAAGTTTAAAATCCACTTCACATTCGTCTACTTAACGACAATGTGTGTGCGTCTTGACTACTCTAAAAAAAAATCTGCATATTCAGGTTTTACTGCAGAAACGAATTTTTGTTGAAATTATAGTATGGTATTTGTATTAATTTTAAATAACAATAAATTATATTGAATTTATTTATTTTTAACAATGACAACTAGTAATAAATTGTTTTTATTTTTTTCCGTTCTGGTGTGCGTATTTGGTGATGGTTGTGCCATAAAATAGAGCTTTTCGGGAGTCGAAAGTTTATATAAAACGCACAATTCAACTAACTGACAAATTAATTTAAAAAAATATATTTTTATTGATTTATTGTGTGATGAAGGAGTGAGAATGGAATTTTTTGGTGTGTCGGGCAGGTCTATGTTTTATAAGGGGAGTTGGAGGTTTTAGGAACGGTTAATTGGTGAAAAATATGAAATTTTTATTGAAGAAAGATTCAAACTTTACTTCGAATTCGTTGGTAAGAGAAATGGCCATACTAAAGTCTTTAACAAACGTAGTTACACTTATTTTATTACAAGTCGATCTTAGTCAAAAAATTAGACAATTTAATCGGTAGTGTGGTTAGTGAGAACAAAACAGGTAAAATTAAAGCACTCCTTCGAGGTAAAAAACTTTGGATTACAATATCTTCCGAGCCAATTGTACCATGAAGATGAAATTTGATTTGTGTTTATAGGATTACAAGTGGAGTCTATTGAATATAAAATTTTCGAGGGAGGAGGTGGAGCACGTAAGGGAGGTAGGATATTCAAAAAATTGAATTTTGATATATCAAGAACCATACCAGAAATGATCTTAGAAATTTTGGAAGAGTTAGTAGACCTCGTACACTTCCACCGGGCAAAAACAATTTGGTGGAGGGTATGGAAAGAAAAGAAGTGTGATATATGTTTATCAAAAACCGGAAACCATAGAACGCTAAAACGACTATAGAGCCACTAGAATTTAATGCTGAGATGCGGTGTAGGTTACTGCGCGAATGACAACCTAAAGACTCACCAGGAGGCTATTTGGAACGGTTTTTTCAGGTTGTCAGTCGCAAAGTAATAGCATGTACAGACTATTCGTTTTAAACGCGATTAAGTAGGCAAATTAAACGTGTTAAAAATATAGTGTTCAGACAAGACAACTCGTTTTATGTTGATACATGAAAGCTACGAGTAGATGTGATTTCTTTTGACAACTAGATATTCAGCTGTATCATTAGCAAATTTATGCTTTCTAAATTATTTGAAACCAAGCCTTGTGAATATCAGTAATGCGAAGTGAATTTAGTCGTTGCACAAATATATACAAAATTTAGAGTCTACAGGTACTAATTCCACAATAGTTTCAATTTTTTTTTCCTTGTTCTTCAAGTACAAAAATTTTCAAAAGATAGTAAGGTCACAACTTTGGCTATTCTCGATGGAATGACACATTGTATAAAAATATTTACATTGTTTTGTCATGTTAGAGATATCTTCTATATATCATTACTGTTCAATTATCTATTAATAAATTTCCAAGCAGAATTTTTTTTTAATTTTCAAAGCAGTATTTTGTTGTTTAATATAATTGTATTGGCCGCTATTCACAGTCGTCATAAAGTTGGCTTTGAGTTAAAGCTGACTTTAGTGTCGTATAATTTATATGACACTAAAGTCAGCTCTAACTTAAAGCCAACCTTATGACGACTGCGAATAGCGGCCATTGTGTTTAATTTCATTCTTTAATAGTAGTCGCACTAACTCAATAAGTCACATCCATGTTCACTTTACTATAGTTAACACCAACTGAACTCGATCCACCTTCGCGGTTTTTCATTCAATAAACTGTTTTTTTAGGTAGACTGTTGTTGAGCTTTTATACTTCATGTGGCGTGTCGCAAAATTAATTTATCAATTTTTTCGTTGGTGTAACTCATTTAGCGTTTTTGTTTTCAGATTAAGCATGTACAAATGTAATAATATTAATAGGAAACAACCGAAATTGTCCAATCTATCTGCATAAAAAGATTTTGCATAAGACGATCTCGTGGTGGAGTCAACGCGTATTTGAATTTCAGGCCTTACTTACTACTTTTGAGGTTCTTACGTCACTATGTGAATTTTATTTCGAAACACAAAGTTCCTTTCTATGGAATGAAATATTTTTAATATTCAAAACCTAAAGACCGCACAAAAATTGCTAAATGTATTTTCGAAATTCATTTCATACATGTACGATTAATTTTTCACAATCGAAATATTATCGAGCCAATAAAGTAAAAATCAGTTTAAAGAACCGTTCCATTTAAATCGCATAAGTACTCGTGAAATTTTCGGAGCCATTCGCGGAAACAAAACACTTAAATTCCATTATATGACCGATGTGATGTAATGTGATGTGATGGATATCCACTCATATGCCGTGTGAGGTACAAAACCACTGTGCTGATGGGAATAAGCGCTCTTACGCTAAACGCTAAGATACTCGTATAATAAAGAAATAAAATTCGGTCCTGATGAACGGTGTTTTTTTTTTTAACAATCCTCGACCAATTTCATTGCAACAATAATTTTATACTGCAGGCATAAGCAATTTACTGCTTTACGTTTATCATGTGATGGGTGTAGGACGGGAATATGGACGGGACATATACGTACCATAGATCGACATATCGTTGTACCGTTACGAACGTGTCAACTTGTTAGCTTCTTATTGTTGGTGTTGCTTTGGTTTTTGTACAAGTTTTCACATAATTTGGTTTATTGTTCGCTCATAAGAGGATTTTTCGTTTTACGATCGGACTGACTGTTGTTGTTCGTAAATTCGAAATTTAGGACCTTTTCGCACCTATAAGGTCGATGCCGTACCTGTTTTAAATTCCTAAAGCGATCTTAACTCGTGATCGATTACTGAATTAGATTTTATTACGGTTGGTTTAAAAACAAGTAAGTTTTGTATCCGGCTTTTTAAGTAACAATCGAGGTATACTTATAAAAATTTTGAATAATTCCTTAGCTCACATTTGAAAATAAAAAAAAACTTTCTACAGCAACAGTCTGGGTGCAACTTCATTATTTTTTTGGGTAGAGGTTCGGAACGTGTTTAATGCTGAGGTGCGGTGTTGGTTATACTGTGTTCAGACTACGAGATCAACTCGTTTAAATCGGGTTAAACGCGTTTAAACGCTTCCCGAACGCGTTTACGAAAACACGTAGCTACAACGCATTTAACCGAAAACATGTGATGCAACCTTGGCGGAAATCGAAGTAAACTTTGCAAAAAAATGTTTAAGGGGGCTCATACATATGAGTAGAAAATTTTTGAATTTAAAAAAAAAAAATTTCGCTCATCTTAAAGTTTATAATCTTAAGAATGTTGTCTGTAAATTTCATATTGAAATTCCAATAATTGTGGAAGTTATGGGCAATTAACTGGGATGGGGCCTTCGTGAATTCTCTATGTAGCACGTTATTCAAACGCGATTATCTCGAAACATACATTTCAAAGGCGGTCCCAAAATTTTCGGAAAACGGCTGAACCGATTACTTCCAAAATTTCACACATTATTCTTGTTATTCGCTACGTAGGATTTTCTTTTTTAACTTATTTACTTCTTTTTTTATCAAGCAAGAAAGGTCGATAGTTGAGGTTAAAAACTGAAAATAAAGTTCAATCGGCCGCCATTTTGTGAAAAAATGTTTTTTCCAAAAACCTCTACGTAGCGAAGGGCATCATGCTTTTCGTTTTCAGAACCATTTTGAAATTTTTATTTTGGATCAACCACCTGCATGTAATCGTGGGAACTGCAGAGCGTGCGAGCGACGGACATTGTTTGTGCCGACCCTGACAGCAGCGCCCCTGGTTGATGTACAATTATAAAAAAAAAATTATTAGCGTACCTCAACATATATACTTTCGAATAAAACCAATCTGAATAAAATCGATCAAATAGTTCTTGAGATAATAATTACTAAAATTCACCTAATTTTTCAGCTGTCTACTTATATGAGCTCTCTTAATGCACTTAAATCTGTCTTAATTGATCGAATCAACCAACCCCACTTTTAATTTACACTTTAAACAATTTACTGAATATATACGAGTACGAGTACACTTATTAATTGCTAGTAAGAAATAAAGCCATTAAATGGTTCACTATTTTTAAAATAGTCTTCTTTATGGGTAAAACTAGACATACAAAGGTTGCATAGCTTATAGGTAGGTTACTCCACCTTACCTTGGCCAGAACTTCTATAGCAACACATATCTCCGCGCATACCTACCTCCTAATAGGTCTTGACAGGATTCTTATCGGAAATCAATTCCAATTTCCAACAAAATAAATTTTTAAATGGGATTTAACTTCCAAAAAGCAAACCCACCACAAAGTTTTAAAAAAAAAAAAAATAATAATAATAAAAAATAAATAAAGCCAGTTTATAATGGCGGCAATAAATTTCCGACCTGATATCAAGTTTTCTTCGTCTTTTTTTCTCTCGTCATCTTAATCTAAACAGAATAATCTCATTTCCATTTTACCGGATCAGCGTAGGCTGCGGATTGAACCGAAAAGGCCATAAATTATGTTGAAAAGGAATTTTTTCGTAAGTATAAGAGATAAAGTGCCTGCCATCATCCGCAACACACAACTCACAAGACTGGGGCACACAAAATATATAAAAAACATAAAATCAAATCAGCCGAACGAAAGAGAAAATTTCACGGTATCTTAAGAAAGTCCCCGGTCAAAAGTAAATGGCCGCACTGTTTGTAAGCAGATACCCCTCCATGTTTCCTGCACACGATGTACATAAAACCCCGAAAACCCAAAAAAAACCCATGGCTGGCTTGACTCGATTTTCGTGTTCCTTCCCCGGGGTGGCACTTAAATACACCGCATCTATACAACTGTCACATAAAAGTGGAAGCCCAAGCGTTCCGTTCAGCAACACCTCTATCGATCCAATATGGCCGCCATAAATGGTAGGTCACCATTGGATGATGGTATGCATGGCAACCAGAGAAAAATGCTACGCATGCACAAAGCAGCAACATTGCGATATTATCTGATGCTATGGGCCCGGAACCGAAAAAAATAAAAGAAAGATGGACGGAACGAGTGAACAGATTCGGGCTTCCATTAATCAGACAAGGATATCGCGAATAGCTTTTGACATCACGGGATTATGGCTTCCAGAAGTTTTGATATTGCCGGAATGTTTGCGACATGGCGACCGAACGGATGCCATCGCCATGCCGTTTCCAACCAACCTGTTTCCGCTCATTTGGGTTTCGCAATTTCAGAGTTCAGTCGATTTGAAATTTGTTTTTGCTTGAGTGGAAATTGAGGCGAAGGAAGTTTGTTTTATGTTTGACTTTTCGGATAAACAAGAAGCGGATTTGAAAGGATTAACGGAGTAATAAATCGAGTTTGAGGCAGTTTAGAAAAAAAAAATCAGGACAGAGGTTTGTATAGGTACTTGCAGATATTAGTAAGTTATACTTACAACAATGAAAAGGTTGTGATAATATTAATAAAACCATTTATTCTTTTAGAGTTTTGGATGCTGAATTCCAATTTGAAGTCATAAATCTTCACGTGCCTACATATAGGTTTTTAATAATAATAATCAATGGCGCATAAGCCCGACTTGGGCCTAGGCCTTGAACTAATGCCAGAGTTACTTTATTACTAAACCAACGGAACACTAGGAGGTGAATTGGTCAGCTACATGCTCGTCCGTGATTATTATCCCGATTTTAACTCATTTACCGCTGAGTGAACTGTTAGTCCGGCACCCAATCCCATTCTCGAAAATTACTTGTCGCCGATCAGATTTGAACCTAGTACCAGATGCACCGAAGGCAAGTGCTCTAGCCAATATGCCACCCAGGCTTCTGGAGTGACTAGGTAAAATGCAAATAGAAATGATCGCATCGAATTACAAAAGTTATAGTAAATATAACGATACCGCCTCTAAGAATTAATAAGTCAACGTAGAAATAACGAAACCGTCCAATTGAAACAACAAGACATTTTCTACGAAAGGTGTTTCATAATATTGAAGATACGCTCCTTAGATTTTAATGACATTTTTCGTTAAAAATATTAAAAAATCGTAATATCAACAAAATTTCGTTGAAAAAGGAATTAAGAAGCAATATTGTTAAATTTATTACATCGACTTTTTTGAGTGTATTCATTATAGATAGAATAGATAGATAGATATTTGTTACGTAAATGTACCACCTTTTTTTTCCCCCTTGCTCGGTACACTGAAAGAAAAATCCTTGGTAACATTGACAAAAGGTATTTGTTGAACTTCAACAGTGCACTTTTGTCGTAATGATAAATAATTTGTCAGCATAACAAAAAAAAATTGTTTATTTTGATAAATTTTTATATTCATAAAACTATTTATCAAATCAACAAAAATTTTTGTAAGAAAGATGAACACGCATATTGGAGTGGGAATCGCAGTGCTCAGAGTTCTAGTTTGATTGCATTATTTGTGATTGATTGACTGTTCAAAAGTGATAGTAGCCTTTCGTGAAAGTTCTCTAAATTATATTATATAAAACTTAAGACTTAGCATCGACAAAAATGCAGTTCAATTCGACAAAAATCACTCAGAGAAAAACCTTTGTAGCATTGACAAAAATTCAGGTCAATTCGACAAAAATTTTGCTAATATACGTCCAACAAAATACTTTGTCGTATTGACAAATTTTATACATTCCTCGACAAAAAAACACTGTCAAGACAACAAAAATTTTTTGTTGAATTGTTAAAAAAATTGTCATAACCACAAAAACTAAAAAAAATTTACGGAACAAGACAGTGTGTTTTTATCGAGGAATATTTGAAATTTGTCAATACGACAAAGTATTTTGTTGGACGTATATTGACAAAATTTTTGTCGAATTGACCTGCATTTTTGTGAACGCTACTAAGGTTTTTCTCTGAGTGTACTGCATTTTTCTTGTATTTCCTTTTTACTAGTTTTAGAATATTTCAGTAATCCTTACTAATAACGTTGGTGTTAAGGAACAAAGATTACTCAATTACATATCAAGGTAGTCTAGGACATCAATGCAAAATGAACTGTAAATGGAATGCTATTCTTTCCTTGCTTTTCAATGAATGTCCCCACAATCCAAAATGCATTACATTTCCCATGTAGGAATGAATCCACTGCCCAAACTGTTTTAAATTGATAATTTTCAATAAGTGTAGATAGTAAAACAAATAATCTGAACCTAACCTAATAAAGCATTATTTTCACTAACACAATGAGAAGACGATGCTACAATTCAAACCCTCATAAAATTCTTTATCGTTTTAATCATCACAAACTTATTCAATTTGTTAATTTCACCCCCCGAATCAAACTCATTGACCCGCATTATACAAAAATCATAAACAAAACAAATCAGCACAAACAAAAACACAGAAAATAAAATCCCAACTGAAAATCATTTAACTCGCACCACGATCAGCAATAATTTTTAGCGATACTTAAATACATAAAAATTTCTCTCCTATATCCGAATATAAAACTGGGATTTATGAACTGCCTCGTTTGTCGGAACCCCCATAACTCTAATTAGTGAACAATAAATAAAATCCTTTATGGACTTCTCGATGTCCATCAAATGCAATCGTATCCCCTTGAGAAAAAATCATGATGTTTTTCGTTTACCAAACAAACTGAAAAGTACTTGACAAGAAAGGACCAAAAACCATGATTATGTTAAAAAGAAACTTAAGGATCTATTTGATTGTCCTTTCGTTCTTGTCCTTGCGTTAATGGTTGCCACAAATACCTTATCCGCCGCATACTATTCTCATCACAGAAAAGAGTAGCATCGCGGTCATTAATCTATAAACACTCAATAAACGTTTTTATTATTATGGGCTTCAATAAATTCATTACTCAAATTTTTATACGTATTTTCTATACACGCGTTCATTCATCTTTCGTTAAGATCTTTCCGTCCGAACGAAATAAAATCCAGCGAAATTGTACATAAACCACTTAAAAATTGTTTTATGCAACATTAGTCCCGTGCTACTACAACTGGATGATTATATGACATCAGTCTGATTGGTTGAGCTATCGTTAAAATGGTTCTGGTATTGTTTTGTGTTTCATCGATTTTGATTTCAATTTTTTTTGAGAATTCAAATTAGTAATTCTACAATAATTAGAAAGCCTGAAATCGACAATAAAAGTATGTATGCTGAAAAATATACCGAATCGATTACATGCCAGATGGCATACAAATAGTTTGTAAGCCATACCAACAAACAAGCATTTGTTATAGCTCTTTTTAATGCAGAACAGGTGGAATAATTACCTTTAAAAGTCAATCGGATATAACAAATTTGAATATTGCATTTAAAAAATAAATCCAAATTCAAAGTTACTGTTCCGAATTTTATTCGCAAAGGAAATTATTTTAAAAATTACTTTTTATAGTGTGAAGTCAATTATCACATTCTAATCTTTCGGTATTTAACCGTATATAATAAACGTAATTAATTCGAAATTAATGGTTTCAATAAAATTATGTTAAGTTCTAATTTGCAAATCCAATGATTTCTTATGGAAATTTATTTCTAAATATACGAGTAGGAGTTTCGTTGGAAATTCAAAATTTAAGCGTTACGTAATTTGCATAATATTTGTTTAATTCAAATTGATTTATTTGATGAAATGAATTTTAAATTATTTTGAATTATTTTGGCATTATGAATTCATTTTTGTTGCAGATATATTGGGGATTCTGTGATGCTTTCAGTGGTTTTTAAATGTTCTTATTGCATTTTAGACTTGAAAGAAGACATTATTTATGACTGGCAGATGCAAATCTTTGTATATTATAATTTTAAATTATTGGTTTCCTGAAGCTTGTTTAAACAGTTTAAACAATGTAGTATTTCTAGTATTTCTACAAATTAAATTATTTGTTTCCGATTTTTTTCCTTTTTTTATTATATCCTGAATGTTGCAAACGAAATAAGATATTTGATTTAAAAGTTTATTTTAAATTTTATAACAATTAAATGACGGGAACAATTTTAAGTATGAAAATACAAGTTTTCCGTTTTATTTTGTGTGATTTGGTCCCTTCTAACTACATCGCTTCCTTGTGATCTCTAATTTTTTAAGTTTTCATAGTAGATTTTTAAACTAAAAATACAAGTTTTCCTGGTTTAATACTGCTAATTTTTTTTTTGTAAAATGTACCTACTGTAAAAACATTAACACCAAAAAAATTTAGAAATCTACACAGGCAGCATTATCTCAAGGAAGCGAGGAAGCTAGAAAGAACCAAATCTCACAAAATAAATTAAATCGTAGTAAACCCGGAAAACTTGTATTTTCAGTTTAAAAATGTACAGTGAAAATATTCTCCACATTTTAAAGTAAAATTGTCAAAACTTGTTTACATTTCAAAAACCTAAACCGTTTTTGAAAGAACACTTTGTAAGAATCTTAATGAGAACTTTAACTGCAGAAACCCATTAATCATCACATGAATAAATGAGATATACGATTTTGGAATTAAGTCCAGGAAAGTTTTTGAGTTTATCTGATTTTTCACTACACAATCTTTTCCCTTCTTACTCTCTGAGAAAATTAATTTTAATTTAATTTCTACATTATTCTAACTATGTGAAATTCAATTAAATCAATTATACTATCGAATCAGCTTGCACAGAGAAATTTTGATTAAAAAGAAATTTGAAATTAACACTTTATTGTAAAGTTTACGCTCTTTTTGCACCAATTTAAGTTCCGAATTAAATCCAAACACAAAAATCCAGATTACAGGATTTTAAAATTAGAAAAGAAGAAAGAAAACAGAAATATTTAATCGAAAAAATCTACGGTTTTTTCCGTAAGGCAAATACAAGAATCTGACAAAATTTTGACAATGCGTTTGGCAAAAAATTGGTCAATATTTGACAAATCGGCATAGGCTCAATCTACATTATATCTCTATCCAAAAAATACTTTTTTTTTAAATAATTGTCGTAGTGTTGACGGTTTTGAGTGACCATCTAATAGTAGCATAACTTTATTTTATGATTTTCTTATAATAAAATATTAAAATTTTGAGAATCGCTAAAGATGGAAAGCTGAAAGTTGGCAGGAATGTATAGTGTACGAATTAGGGGGACCAGTTTCCTCTATCAGGGCCGATTTTCTCAATCAGGGTCGGTTTTCTCTATCTCCGGAACAGCTTATGATAAAAAGTAGAAACTTAATATACATAAAATAAATAAATAAATAAATAAATAAAATGTGCCAGAAAAAATAATTTCAATAAGAATAGCGTGATTTCATTGAAGGCCACAACAATTATCATTGAAAAGGAGGTGCATATTTTTCACGAATTTCGTCATATTTGTTAGGTGTGAGGAAAGACTTTAACTTTGTCCTGCTCTCAATACTATCGCCTAAAAATCAATTTCAGTATTGGGCGATATTTAAAATCTAAGGGACTTGAAAGTGGTTGTGAACTTTCTTCGATATATCTTTTAAATCTGATATATATCTTGCATTGTCTTGTTCCATTAAAAACGTGATAATATACAACATCAATTAAAACGTTTTTTTTAAGTGGTATAAGTCCACCAGACGAAAAAAAGTTATATTTCAATTTGTATTTTTTTAATTAAAAAGTTAATTTTAATAAAGTCAATATCAATAAAAATATGGACTTAAACTTCCTTTTGTTTGTATTTCTTATAATATGTTATTTTTTAAGGTCGTATAAGTTTATTTTCTTTAACAATTTTAATAATTATTAGATATTGCTTAATAATATTTAACAGGTTTATAGTGTAAACATATCACCCGAATCATATTACCGTAGATATACCAATATTTTTAAATTACGTAAAACGTTTAAAGACGTAAAACCTTAAGTATTTGAATGTATGTATGTAAAAATAGACTTATACCACTTTTAAATAAATACAACTGCCCAATTGACCATTTCTAAATTAGTTAATTTGTGGAAAAAATTTATTTTACTGTATTTCCGGTAGAAAATTCATAATTTCTTTGGGTTATTTTTGGATAACCAGTTGATCGTTTTGATTTCATTTTTATTTTACGGATTCTTCATACCTAGAAGACGTTTCAAAATTTTTTGAAATTCGACCCCTAAGTAAAGTGGTTGTATACTTTTTCATGAATTCTCTCAGGTCTGATCAGATATCGATTTTTTTTTAAATTAACCCCTTAAAGTATTAGTTGAATGAATGAATAATGAAGTTATTTCATATTTAAATAAGAATATATTTTCTATGCGCAATTATGTAGCAACCGATTTTTTTGAATAAGAATTTTATTTTGTTACCCATTATTAACATACAAAATTAACCGAATTCACTTTATAGAATTTTTGAAAATTATTATTCATAGCAGTACAAGTTCTATATGCTTCCAATTTAAGAAAATAAAACCACCGACCAATAACAAAAACCAAACTTTCACAATCTTTAAAATTTCACTTTCTTTCCAAAATATCCATTAACATCACTTTCACACCGAAACTTTTCCATTAAGCCCATCTCTCGCGATCCCCGCCGAAAGAAACAATGTGCGTATAATCAAAATACCATAAAAATCATAATTATTATTATTATTAGGGTGGATGGAAAAGTTTTAACAACAAAAGTTCTTCTTGTTTAACAACGTAATTAAAATTTAACATCAAAATGATTTTACACATTTTTCTCATATAATATAAAATGCCCGAAAAACTTATCCTACAATTTTCGCTAAGAGGATCCACCAGTCTAGAGTTTACAACCCGCACGCATTTGTCGACAACGTATAACTAATAATAACAAGGTAAAAGGCAACAAGTAAAGTACATTAACCCATTATAGGCACCTGTTCCATAAAACCTACAAATCAGGGAGAAAGGACCTTCAAGATGCAAAACAGCATGACACTAATTTGAATACGATGACATACAAAACATATTCCCATTACAGGATCGGTTCGAATTATTGCGACGACCTTCACCATCAATTATGGGCTATGTTAATATTTTTTTTCCCGCTCGAAATAACAACAACAATATAACTTAAGAGTACCAATAACATTATTTATGTTCGCACATATAAGTAGGTAATTTCGACGGAAGAAAAAGAAAAGTACAAGAACAGACATACCATTACTTTTTATTTCCGATCACAAGTCATTTTGTTGCACTTTGATTGGTACTAATTGTTGCAGAGAGCGAGAGCACACACAGCGTTTTATTAATAACAACTTTGCAACGAGAAATAAAAATAATACTACACAAGAACCGATTTTGTTGTTTTCGGGTTTTTTCTGGGTTTTTTTTCGTTGCTTGGCGGAAATTGTGGAAAAACTAGGAAGAACAACACAACAATCAACCCGCCACACTACAATCAAGTTTATGACCGAATGCCATAAAAAACATAACTCTGCGGGTTTTTTTCTTAAGACTCGAGACTTGGAAAAAAAATTTATATAATCGTATAAAACTGGAGAAAAACGAAAGGGCTTTTCTTACGGTTCGTTTTTCTTTCGCTCACTACAAGGGAGAAAAAATTTTCTTTTACCCATACATCGAAAAAGGACATCGCATATATTACCCGAAAAGGGCAAAGTATTTTCACCCTGGGCCCCTGGTACATAAAATTTTATACGAATGGAAGGGATGATGATATTTCGGTGTAGCTATCACACAAACACAGAATTTTTCCCGTGGTGCCACACGCTAGCAAATGCCAGAAAATAAATGGAGTTTGTGTAGAGCACAAGAGGGGATAGGAAATTAGTGGCCAACGCCAATCGCAATCGAGGGGATGAAAGTGATATGCTTTTGTTCGATACTACAATGAACGTATCATGCGCTTGCCAGGAGCTATTTAGCCGACGATTCCCAAACATTCCAAAGTCAGGGAGTTCAACAATCCCGCATGCAAGCCACTGAAGGATGAACAACTAATCGCACCCCAAAAACTACCACCCTAAATAGTATCTAGGACTCTGTACACTACGTCAGATACATATTAAAAGGAATCGTTATTTTGGGGGGCGTTTATCAAGGGGCATGTGGAAGGACAATGTGGGTGCTACCGAGCCCCTAAAGTAGTTAATTGGATAGTCAATTAAATGCAGAGGGAATGGAAGTAATAGAAACGAACTAGGATATCGATGATAAATGTCGTTTGGAACTTAGGAAGATTAAAACGATTGGCCCAATCTAAAACTACCCGAAGTCGTAATGATAGTTTAGTGATTCCATTAGGGAAATTTATTATTCACGTGGGTAACGAAATGCGAAAAACAAAGTTATATTTAAACAGTAGAAATAAAATTTATGGTTCCATTCGGATAATTTACCAAAAGGTATTGTTTTGCCGAACAGAATGATAAGGACTCCAGTGGCATTTACGAAAAGAGTCCTAATCAATTTCCACTGGTTAAAGACTAAAGGCTGTCTCGGTAAGACGAACTAATCTTTTGTTGCTGAATAATTCACATTTATGTATAGTGGGTCGGGAAAAAATATGCACACTTAATGCCGGATTGTAAGGGAGCTAGGCCTTAACGAGAATTAAGGGCGGTATAAAGTAAAGTAAAGTTTCAAGAAGCCTTTAATTTAAGATAGATATATGGTACATGTACAACATTTCATCAAAATCAGTAGCTCTTAGGTTATAGGTATGCAAACAGACAGACATTTTTCTAAATACGATATTTTTACAATTTTACCTATTTTTTGAAAAAATACGAAAATTACAGAAAAACTTGTTATCATTTATTTATTATAATGTAGACAATAAAATATTGTAAAATTTTTAGATAAAATTTATAAAATAACTTTACTTTTTTGAGGTAGTAAACGACACAAAACAAACAAAAAACATATGCGTCAAAAGACTCGTAACTCACAAATCTATTGAAGTATAAAATTAAATTGTTTAAGTGCTCTGTTTTGGAAAAATTGAATTTTCAATCCAATTTATATTTGGAATTTCAATTATATTCCACTTTACATGTAAAACTACACATTTCAATCATTTTTACACGAATTTACCAGTATTAGTAAATTGTTCATGTGCTTTTCAACTGAACTGTTCGATTTACATGAAAAGGCTCACAAAATTACAGCTTTTCGTGTAAAATTAGCTATATTAAAGATTACGTTTTTTTTCGTGTAACTCTACTTTTCTATTTGAATTTTACGACGAAAAATATGTAATATATGATACCACGAAGCTAAACGCTTTTGTTCGATTTTGTTATTTACCGAAATTAAAATTAAACGTCGGTGGTGCAGGGGCTACATTTTGCTTGAAAGGTTAGTGCCAAACGGTTGATTCTTGGTGCTTAGGTATTAAATCTCCATATTCGTAAAGCTGTCGAATATCCAGATTTATTTCAAGTTCAATAGGTACAAGCTTAGAACATAAATGCAGTTAATAGTCAATCGACCTAATCGTATAAAGAAAGGTTGCTCATTCCAATTATGCACCTACAGGATCTTCATGTGGCTATTACCTGGAATAAACGCATCGCCGCAAATATCAACGAGTATGTGTAAAGACGAGCTCATAAATTGCAGGGTATTTATATTTCAACCACCATTTCATTTCCTCTTCGACACACCATTCATGCAAGAAGTGAAAAAAAAACGGAAAAGCTTAAAAAGTATTAAGAACCAAGTACAAGATAATTCCAAATAGCCCCTTCGATAAGCTGAGCACGATGCAATAGAGAGAAGAAAATAAAAATGATAAAATATAACTGAAGGAATAATTTATGTGTCGTAAAGAAGACGAAGGGAAAAAATAAGTCCATATATCTTGATTCTGGCGATGTATCCGAACATATGTGAGTAGAGTGAGTGGCGGTAAGATCGACAGATACAAGTATTTTCGAAATGGAATTTTCCTCACTTGTGTACACATTCTGGTGCATGTGCCAGGAATATATGGAGCTACTATTTAGATATAATGGGGAAAATATAACAACAAATTCGATTAACACAGCCACGGAAAAATCATCTGTACGTACTGCAGACTTCGTAATGTAATACGAAACGTTCGTGCTCTTGTTTTACATTAAAACAAAAAACACATGTTTTCATCTTGCGGTATGTTGGGGTTCTTGTTTCCTTTAAGATTATTTTGCTTCAAGACCGACAATATATGTACATGCGATGTTCATATAGTATGCATATCGCCACATGTTACCTACAGACTTTGAATACTACCTACTCTTATAGAATTACATTGAACTTAGTACAATATCATGTTAGTTTTATCGTATATGCTAATATCACAAACCCCCTCATATTAAAGAATACCGTTTGATTAAAATAAAAATTATTTTTAAAAACCCTGGCATGTCTTTACTTAATTTTAACATTCTAGCTTACACTGTTCCTGCGTGATAAGAATTCATTCATTCGATGTAATCTAATAATTTGAAGAGGAATCACATCTAAGATTTATTGGGGAATTTGGATTGAAAGACCTTTCCAACGGACATATGGGTAATATTTAAAGTTTTTAATTAATCCGCTTTAACATCAATTAAAAAAGAATACCAGTGTTAATTTTTTTTAATTTCCAACAAATGAAATAAAGCTCATAGCCCTTAAAAAAATGTAGTGTTTTAGAAACAATGGAAGGTATACCTTTTTTAAGAGTTAGATTTAAAATACAATTTTTTTACGTATAGTTAAAGGAGTTTCAAAACGTAAAATTCTAATTCTCTGTGTTCACTGTAAATAAATATCCTATGATTAACTAATCTGGAATTCGCAATCATTGTGAACTAATTCATATGAATTAAACTTTTGTACATTGGTATACCCTGCCTTTTCTGTCATTTAATTTCATTGTAATATTCAAAATTTGGAATTATTGACAATCACGGTTACTTTAATTAGGGTAGAATCGACTGACTGTCAAAAACATTAACCCGAGCTACAAACGGAAGAAATTCTACCGTTGAGCTTAATCCTATCATTAGAACAAACTTGTGTTTTACAACATCTGTGAAACGCATTATTCGTTTGTTCCTAAGTTTAAGGAAAATTTTTGGTTTAAACTTCGACTGTGAAACCGGCTCTAACTGAATAAAAATTAAATACAGATATTGTTTTCAAAGTGTTCTTTTAACCCTTTTGAAAACTTAAAAAGTATTGCATTAAGTAGCGAAGATATGGGAATTTCAGTCTCCTAAAATATCTATTGTATATGAAAATTATTGGATATTTTTCAACATGATCACCTGCAACCAGAATTTTTTTTTAACTTTTTCTGCTATGTACTCTGCCTATCTAATAAAAAAAATTGATTAAGATAACTCAAACTTTTGAAAGAACACTCATAAAGAAAATACTTTTCTCTGCCGAATTACTGAATCCAATATGGTTTCAGATTTTCATATCATTGACAAACCTAATGAATTTTATTTATATATCTATCGCCGGTATTGTTGTCCGTTTAGTAAAGTATTCAATTCATATTATTCTCTCATAAAAAGGTTTTTTTTTTAACAGAAATCAACAATTTATATTTTCATAGAATTTATTATTTATTACAAGTTGTTTATATTTTTAGGTTTGGTTACATTTTTAAATTTTTCCACGCTAGTAATTTATTATAATATGGAAAAATTTTAGAAAATTAGACATCAAAAGAGAATACGCCGTTCAAAAAACGATTAGAAAACAAACAACTTTTAATTTAGGTGATCGTGCGATTACTTAGAATTTTTTTTGTGACATCAATTGCAAAATAAATATTCCATATTTATTGAAGGTTATTTTTTGAGCCCAATTTATCAGTACGAGTGTAGATATGTGATATGTGGATGTGTGATTTATGTTTATTACGTAAGTCCATTTTTTAAAAAAATTGAGGTAATGATAATAATAGATAAAACTTACTATGATCTTTCTATCTGTAAGCACTTCACTTTCAAAATAAACGGATCAATTATAGAAAAGACAATATCGTATGTATTTATGAAGTAGTGACAAATTTTCATCAAACAATTATTTTATCATCAACATTTAAAAACAGTAACGACGGGCTTAAAAGCTTATAAAGCAAGAAATATATATTAAGAAAATAAATAAAATTGCAGTACTACATTATATGCTATTGAATCTCACTCCACGTAAAATCTACGCTACCCCACCTATCAGAAAGTGTTTTCATTTAAAGTTCTAACTTTCAACTTTCTAGCATAAATCGTTTTCAAAATAAAATTTTTAAAGGATTTGTTTCAATCACACCTAGGGTTCTTGTCAAATTTTGTAATGAAATTTGTATCAGAAATATACACTTAGCCCCCTACAAATATTAGTATAGTTCAAAGCACGGTCACATTGATTAAAGAGAAAAAGTGAATTTTATCATTCTACCGCAGCAAGAAAACGGACAATTAAGTTCAATGCGTATGGCCATAGGTTGAAAAAAAAGGGTATTATATTCCCTAATGCCTTGTGAAGGTTGTAAGGTTGTTCAATGCTGAGTAATAGTTTTAAGAAAAAAAATATTTTTAGTATCCTTAACCCCGCAGACAATGATAAATGTAATTCAATGGGCAGTTATAGGATAAAAACGGAGGAGTAATCGCATGGTTACGTACAGAATTAATTTTAAGATTAACTTGTGGATCTTAAGGAATGAAAAAAATATATTTCGCGTCTTAAAAAAAGGTTCTAGTTTGGAACTAGCTTTGAACTTTAGCTCGTTTTTAATCGATCATACAATTTCTTATTCAGTGATATTTTTTTACTATATAAACTAAAAAAAATTTAAATGATCTCCGTTTTCGTTCCAAATTTTTGTTAAAAAGTTTTTGAGTTGAAAATAGTCGAATATCGCGAGTATGTCTCATAACCAAGATTTTATAAATATTAAAAACCAGTTAACTTTAAATTAAAAATAAAATAGAATCACCTTAAATTACAAATGATTTTGTAATTTTCGAATTTTCAGAAAACATTTTGCAAATATACAAAAAAAAAAAAAAAACAACAACGGTTAGTCCGAAGACAATTAGCTCAGCTTTCCAAGGCAAATGCATTCCTGCATGCATTCATAACAGAAATTGCCATAAAAAGCTGTGAAATCCATTCAACGCCAAAAATCTGATTTTTTTATCAAAAATTGCGGTATAAAATTCTAGGACATGTTTTTATAAGGTACAAGTCTGGATACTCACTTATCAATAGTAGAGTAATTTTGACGATATCATCGACTAAATTTAAACCGACTTCTACCGTATAAAAGATGTTTACGTACTAAATTTCAAACTTGTAAATTAGTAGTTTTTGAGATTTAATCGAAAAATATTCCCTTAAGCCCCCACCTCCAACATTTCTCTTCACAACCCTTTCTGGAAAAAATAGCCGCCGAAAAAGGAGTACTCTGAAACCCTTTTTTCTGCCTTTTCGTGGTCTGAAATCCTTTTTTTTTGCCTTTTGGTGGTCTATTAGTCCTAAAAAAATATTCAATTTCGAAGCAGACATTTTTTTTAATTTCAGGTTGATCGCAATAATTAATTATTAAAAAAAATTATAAATTAAATTATTACCCTTTTTAACAAAACCTTAAAAAAAATGGTTCAGTGTGTTGAATAAGGTCCCAACAGAACATTCTCAGGTAAGATCCTTCTTTTTTCCGGTATCTTTACTAACAATTTTATGATAATATATAATAAATTATCGATGGATGATATCAAGTCAGCCAACATCTGGGTTGGAAGAGTAACTATAATGTGGCACTCAATTTTATTTAATTAAAAATCTACAAAAACTGTGTTGAAGTATTCGCTAGTTTGATAACTTTCGAATTTTAATAAGATCTCTAAAACACGAATAAAATGTTAAAACAAACATGTGCAAAAAGTCATATTTCATTATAGTTTACAACTTCATCAATAAAAAAGCAATAAATTTTCTTACAGTCATCCATCGTCTATTTGCAACTAGATTTTGACATTTTAAATAAATTTCTAGAAAAACTTACTTGAATATGCAAACATTATGCAAAGTATCGTCCGCCATACTTGTTCAAAACACTAACAAATATACAAACTATCGAACAGTACATATTTTAAAAATTGCAACAATAGCACTATTATACCACAGCCTCAAATCTCAATTAAGTATTATTAAAGTGACATTAAACTCCCACTCAGCAATAACTTAAAAAATCAAAACATAAATTTTTTTATCTATGCATAATTTGAGTACACCATTTAAAATCAAAATCAGATCAATTTAAATTTATTTAAAAAAAAAAAACAACAATAAACGTTATTATTATAATTAAGGTAGTTTAATTATTTAATTTTATATGAGCGCGGTAATGGGAAATTTTACGTTTCAACAATTAACACATCGTTCGCTAGTTTACCATTGCATTTATCGATTCCATAAATTTTTTTTTATGTTTAATTTTTTTTTATGCGTTTCTAATCACATTTTTTTATTCACGAAAATTGTCGTAGACGCATTTTTTTTTGTGTGTGCAAAAATTGTATTAAAATTATTAATAAAATTCGTCTAGGAATATTATAAACACCAAACGGTTGTAGGAAAAACTCAGCACATTACAACAGTTAGTTGAACTTTTACGGTAATTATACTATAATG
Organism: Beris chalybata; assembly: GCA_949128065.1. Lineage (NCBI taxonomy): Eukaryota > Metazoa > Arthropoda > Insecta > Diptera > Stratiomyidae > Beris > Beris chalybata. The sequence continues at coordinate 141,162,823 of OX421894.1, forward strand.
AATGAAAACAATATTAAAGTATACAAGCTGCTCATGCTCTTCAAACAACTTATACGACCGTACTAAAATTCCATTGTGGAAAAAGAGATTTCGTCAAATAAAACACATATTCCACATACGGAGCTCAACCAGTATAAAATCTACAATACACTGAAAAAAGCATGTGTGACATGGCGCGACTTTTCAGTGTATAGTCCGCGGAGTAATACACGAGATATTCAGACCATACTCCATATGTGTAAAAATTATAAAGTAAAATTGTGTTTAAGAATAAGAAATGGCTTTTCGGTGGATTGGATAAGGCGTATAAATAACTAAGATGCGATTGTGTGTAAGCGGACTCGATAGGTACGTAGGTATTCTATTTTATTTTTAATTTTTTCTTTTTGTAAAGAAACAAGTTTATAAAATTTATAACTTATAGGTAAACGTATCGGTCAACCGGACAACGTACCTTACGGCAGACGCTTTTAAAACAAACGGAGAATAAAAAAAAAAGATTGTTGGGCGAGGCTTGAAACATGTTAAGATGATTCTTACCTGGGTTTCTTTTCCAATTAGCTGGAGTCGTTAGAGGAGAATTTTTATAAATCAAATGGGGCATAGCCCCGCTGTGGCTGGAAATAACAAGATCTTGAATAGCTGTCAATCAAGATTTCGAGGATTAAAAATTATTCGTCTTTGGAGTTGTTAGGAATAAAATTGGATACTGTATACGATTATAGTGTTGTTAGTGCGGCGTATTCTTCTTTTACACAACGAAAAAAAAAACATGTTTTTTCCACAGATGAGTAAATCTACATTTCTCGGATATTTTTTATTGCTGAGGAATTGAATTTCAGTTAAGGCCTTTTTTTTAATTTTTTAATGAAGCATTGTTTCATTGAAGCTCTAGTGGTGGTCCATAGGGAAGAAACACATTGGGTAGAAGTGTGTAAGGAGTATTTGCCACCGGTGGCATGTAAGGCATTGCATGCGTAATTCAGTACCTACAGCTTGCCATAAACAACAAATATTACATGAAGAATGGGCAAGTACGAAATGTAGAAATGATTAAAAGCAATAAATGATTGCATTAAAGCTGGAGTCTATGCCAGAAATTGCGAAAAGGTGTTCTAAATTATGTTTTATTAACAAATTATTATGAAGTGCGTTGTTCCATTTAAGAAATTTTCAATCAACTCAAAACATTAATTACTAGTCTGCCCCCATTTCCGTGCAACGCAGTGCTTTTGCTTTTACCCTATTATTTTTGTATAGTAAGGTGCTGTGTGATTGACCTGAAAATTAGAATCAAAATGCTTCCCATAATTTTAGTATTTTCACGTTCTGGTAGCTGGTAGATCCATGAAAAAAAAAATCCATTTATTCGCAGTATATACCGTCTGCCGTATGCAAACGTGATTGGAGGATAGTTATATGTAGTAGTAACCAAACCATTATTAAATACCGAATTATTAAATTGAAATTTGTTTAAAGCACAGTAAAAAAAAAAAATTCATTGAATTTTACATCATTTCGATAGTAGGGAAGTATTTCACACCTTTTCAAGTAATCTTACATTGGGATGTAATAGTCAATTTGAATGTAATTTTCAATTTTTGGTCAGTAAATTTCAATTTTCAATCAGTAAAAAAATTTCAACTTCGAAGGTAGAAAATTCACTGGATATTCTCTTGAACTTACATTATAAAAAAAAGTGTATTCAAATTCTCATTCTTTAAGGTACACTTATTTCTTCTAATATTATTTCTTACTTACTTACTCTTAATAAAGCCCTTGGCTGTAGATAGGAATCGAACCCGTTATAAATTGTGGTTTTGCTGCGTAGGTTTGGCGCCTCCGAAGGCGTTTCATTTCCATTAAGTAGAAAATAAAATCGTAAGAAGCGTCCAACTTCGTGGTTTCATATTTTACATGTTTTCCGTCGTAAAATTCAAATGTATAAGTAGAATTACACGAAAAAGAGCGTAATTTTCAATTGTTGCGTAATTTTTGTGACTTTTCGTGTAAATTGTATGGTTCAGTTGAAAAGTACATGAAAAATTTACTAATACAAGTAATTTCGTGTAAAATTGATTGAAATGTGTACATTTACTTGAAAAAATAAAATATACTGAAAATCTCAAGTAAAATTTTGATTGAAAATAAATATTTTTTAAAAAAAAAGTTTGGGCGGGACAAATTAAGTGCGATTTAAGCTATAAATTTTGTTTTTATACATCAGCTTAAGGTATGAAATTGAGAGATGGGATTTGTGTTGATCGATGATGCTGGAACCATTTTCAAAATATGTCGATAATTATGCAGGGGTGTAGGAATTACGCTTTGAAAATAAAATTTGATTTGTAAATAAGTGACTCAGTACTGTATAGGTAATAAAAGAAAAAAATTTTGTGTAATGCTACTGATAGACGGTCACTCAAAACCGTCAATGTGGTCACATTCTACGTAATTTTGACGTCAGAGTGTCAATGCATTGACGGTTTTAAGTGACCGTCTATCAGTAGCATTACAGGGGTTAGGTCCAATAGACCTTTTCAGCAGTGGGTAGGGGTGTAAAGTCCTAACACCCCTACCCACTGGAAAAATCGGGAAGCAAACAAATTCAGATTTTTGTTTTTCGAGGACTGTTAAGGGAAGGAAGCTAAGTTTTTAAAATATAGATATCAAGGTACGACTGTGTAGAGTATTTTTTATATCTCAGGAAATATTTATGCTAGAAAGTTGAAACTTCCCAACAAGCAAACAAACTTCGCATTTTGATTTTCCGGAGGCTATAACTTCGATAAGACTTTCGGTAAGACTGTTGAGAGCGGGCTGTGAGCTATTAACTTCGCTAAGGCTTCCGCAATTGTTGTGAGCGGAGGTTGAACTTTCAAAAGCCATAACTCCGGTAATAACCTCTATAAGGCCTTAAGGAACTAAATAAATTATGGAGGTTTGTGGACTTTCAACTTGGATAAAGCTTCCGTAAGACTTTCAAGCGAGGTTTGCTCGACATGTCTAATACCAAGTGATTCGGCTTCAACACTATTTCGACGATGTTCCAGATTGGCCTAGTGTATAGCGTAGCGGAAAAATTTCTCTAAAATTTTCCGTTTACTTCCGAAATCCAATCTACAGTACAATTTGTGGGGGTGCCAGAATTGGATGTTGTAGAGCAAGAGATGGGAGAATTTTGACCAATTTTTTCGAATTTTTTTACTAATTGTGTTGATGTAATGCTACGAAAGTTCTAAAATAATATTAACTTATTTAAGGTTGGTAATTTCAATTAATCCAAAGTCTTTTTCAGCCGCAAAATTGCGAAAAATATTCCAAAGATTTTGCCATAGGTACAAGTGCCTACCTGTATTTTGCTGATTGAAAATTTTCCTGTTCTCACCCTTACGTCCGGAAAACTACTCACGACTCCAAAACCAGTTAACTTTTAAAAAACCACAAAGCCGATAATGTACAAGCCATCAGCTTAGCATTGAAATGCAACAAATTAATTTCTTATTTACGATTAGTCTTCGAAATGTGCGGGTAGGTAGGTGGTGGCGGATTTAATGGGCACCACTAATCCTCGGATATGTGAATTGTGAGCGTACAATAAGCGTATAGTTGGTTAGTACCGCCGATGATGGTGTGCCGGTACATTTATTGGCTTTGGCATGCTCGAGCGCCCCCTTCAAACGTACGTACCTCTACTCTTCAATAGTTTTTCGTGTGTTTGTCTTCTGTATATTTTTTCTTCCCGGTTTTTTTTCGTTCAATGAAAAGCCATATAATATACGTGTTTATTTATGCGCCAATAAATTTTATGGAATCACATTCACACGCAACTTATTAAGGGGTCCCCATTATAAGTCCATTGGGATATTTAAATGGAGTGACTAAGAGGAAGAGTCAGAAAGGCGGTTAAGGGGTGCAACAACTTTATAAATCCGAATAATTATTAAAAAATTAATCGATTCTTCAGTAGATCCCAATCAAAGATGGTGTAACTTGAATCGTTTTCGTTATACACGCTGTTAAATCCTTTTTTATCACGCCCAATATGGTAACATATTGAAACTTATATACAACGGCCATTTTTACGGCTTTAAAATTAAGTAGATTGGAAATTTTGTGTATTTCTTAGCGCTTATGTTCGTACAGCGCGTGATCAGTAACCCCCACGTTACTGACATACCTCGAAATCGAACCACCCAAGCAAATAAAGTGGTTAAGTTATGTGACATTTTAACGAACTTCTCGTCGGGAATCTCCATTTTAAATGCACCGTCTATTTTACTGGTAGTTTATGATGCAGTGTGTCAAATAATTTCCACAGTTTATGTACCAAAGACCGCACATATAAAATCAAAAACCGGCATCTCGTCTAACCAGCGGCCAACCAGTTTTAATCAATTATATTTTGAAGGTTCCGATTATTGCAAAGATAAATCAATCGAATCCCTAATTAAGATATCTGTGTAAAAATAAAGAGGGGGCCTTCTTAAGAGCCATTTTATTATAGGCACGCCAAGGCAATTAAAATTTCTTAGCATTTCTCTAACCGAATGAACACAAATAATCGATTATTGAAACGGGCCTCGTATTCTACTTTATTTGCATTATGCTTTTAAAACTATCGAGATTAGTATCACTATACGAAACTTCTCGGTAATATAATTCTTCCCATTATCTATCACTTTCTGTTTTTGTTTTTTTATTATTATTTCGCGGGATTTTTTTTTTATAGTATTTAAAGATTTTAACTTTCGTGTATGGTAAGTAGCTTTGAAGGTAACACCCAGCACTGTTCTATTTGAAATGACGGTAATTTGTTAACGCCATTATAAAATTTTAATGGTTTTACAAATGTGGCAGTGCAATAATTTTATTCAAGAAAGGTACCACCAGCATTGACCTTTTACGGTATCAACTTACTTGTGAAGTCAAAGATTGTTTTATGGTATTAGATGAAGCTGTCGTCAGTGTTAAACCAGTTGAAATTTATACCTACAACATATTAATGCTCTTTGTTTGATTTAGTATCTACACGTACAGTGATACAATCGTTTTAAGATTAATGTATACATTTCTTAAAGTAATTAAAACTGTTCACATCGTAAGTACAAATAAAGATTGATGACATGAGGTTTCTATTGAGAAAAATAATAATTAGTTCGAAGCTTGCGCCCATACTTACCTAACAAATATAAATGATGCCCCCCCCCCCCATAGGTACTGATCTGGCAGTATTGAAAATTTTCATTCCATATGAACTACGTTTTGAAATGGAGATGGGCAAAGCAGTTCCTTTTAGTGAAGGAGTTCACTCCGAGTCATTTACTTGAAGGAACGAGTTCAGTGAACTAGTTCCAGTGAACTGTTCGCTGGGTCTTTGAAGTCCTTAAAAAAAGGTCGTCGTTCTTCCTCGCGTGTGGAATGGAACTGCAGTTCACCGAAAGGAGTAACATCATCAGTCACATTTCATAGCCTACAAAACAACAAAAAAAAATCTGCCATAAGTCTGGGCGCAATTTTATTATTTTTTCGATAGAAGTTCGAAACGCCGAATTAAAAAAAAATATTAAAAACACTTTTTAGGTATTCATATGAAGAATTCGTAGAATAAAAATGAATTCAATATATGGGAAGACCTGGTAGATATGACGAAAATGGTGAAAATATATGTGCATTCTATTTGCACTGCCAATAGATATTCGAATTTTTTTTCATCAAAATTGCTACGGATACACACCGAGTTTCAACTTTGTAGCATTAGCCGATCTATAGTTAGGTAAACCTTCCATCAAAAAGAGATCACTTCAAGTAGTCCCTGTCTATTCGGGAAAAAAAATTACGTTCAAAATTTTTATGTATCAATTCTTTTGAAACAGTTCACTCCGGAACGACCCATCTCTATTTTGAAAGAAGCCAAAAACTGACTTCGTTCTTTGACGACTCAATATAAATGTTCAGCACTGAATGAAATCAGAAAAAAGCCTGAATTTCCGAGTTAATTTTTTTTTTTTTCACTTTTTTCATGGAGTATTAATTTAACAAACAATAGATAGTAACTTGAAAATTTATATTATCAATTTTGGATTGTAATTTGGTCAGCATTTACCAATCTGCGGTTGGTAGTACCGCAGCAGAACTATATAAAGTCATAAAATTTTTTTGAGGATTCAGTACTGTATCAGGATTGAATGAATTTGTTACAATTTAGAGCTCCTCTTAATTCTTGCATTTCAAATTTTTAATAAAACCGATTGACAGTAATCAAAAGTATAAAAATAAATACATATGTCTAAGAAAATGAAATAAAACTTTATCTCTGGAAATATTCTGGACTCTTTCATTAATTATGGTTTTCGATATTTTTGAATTTCTAATACACTATCCATGCAGAACTGAATTTGTTATACTCAAGCGGTACTTCTGTTCAGTACTGGATGAATTAAGTGTACGAAAATTTTGTTTAAACGCGTTTTTCTCGAAAGAACTTTTTCAAACTGGAAGGACGTATTAGGTACTTGAACATCGATGCATAGATCAATTCAAAATTTTGATAATAGCTTAATAATTAGGTACATTGTCTATCGAAGTAGGTACGTCTCTGTTTTTTGATTCATCGTAAGCTTTTTTTTTATAAACAATTTATTGCTGATTTTTTGGCAAAAACCGATTAATTTTTTCTAAAGTCAACCAAAGTTAGCCAATTTTTCTGCCGTAATACAATATCCATGTAGAGCTGAATTTGCAATACTCAAGCGGTATTTTTGTTCAGTACTGAATGAATTAGGTGTACCCTAATTAAGTTTAAACGCGTTTTTCTCGATTTCTTCAAACTTGGAGGACGTATTACTCAAACACCGCACCATGTACTGATTCGAAATTTTGATAACAGCTTCACATAAAAAATAGTTTCAAAAAATCGATTAACTTTTTCAATCAATTTTTGGGTTTTTTATTCCAGGTCTCATACTTTATGAGAAAACCGTCCTGTCGTGAAGGTGTTTTAAAAAAAGGCGATTTTCAAGATGGCCTCTGTCGCCGCCATTTTGTATAAAAATGATAATAAAAAAATGTTTTTCAAACAACAATATGTGTTAAATAAAACGTTTTATACGAAAGCCTATTCCTTTTTTCATACTCCCAAAATAAATTGTCATAGTTAGGCCTTTTTCTACCGCTACCCAGAGAGAAAAGTGAATTGAAGCAAAAAATGTATCTAATGATTTCCATTACAAATTCAATGAATTTCCCATTTCATAAAGAAATTCTGTAAAGTGTATTACCGGAGTAGTAAAAATAATTATAAAGTTTAGTAAATTTAATTACCAACTTTAGTGAAATTTATCACCATGCATAGTAAAATATAATACTTCGTATGGTAAAATTAATTATTAAAAACAGTAAAACAAGTTCAATATCAAGTACAGCTTACTTTGTTATACACAAACCATGGTATAATTTATTTCCAAGTGTAGTAATATTTTTATTAATTTTACTATAAAACTTATTACCTAAATACGTTGTAAACTACATTTGTATATTTTATTAAATAAAAAAAGTCTATCAATTATTATTATTGAGTTTTCATTCATATCACAAATATAAATAAATTCACAATTTAATTATTTTATAACGAAATGTTTTCTGCCATCACTTCAATTCAAAAATATTATTTAAAACTGAAAAGTCATGTATTATTTTTTATGACAAACGCGTTTAAATTTACATCATAATAAAAATAATTTTTTTCTAATATTATTAAGACCCTGCTTTCTTTTACTATTATATCGTAGATTTTGTAAATAAATATATCATATTCTTTGTGTAAAAATAATCGTATTTTTTAACATCTACGCTTAAATAATAATAAAATAAAAATAAAACCAAATATTAAATAAAAACGATCAATCAATTCAACCCAACAAGTAATTAACTAATGTGCAATTCATTGGCGTCGTTGCAATTCGGCACTTACCATTTCTGCAGTCAAAAACACTAGCGCATTAGTCAAATTTACTACATTCTGTAATTCGAGCATTTTCTTTCATTTTAATTACAATTGTGTATAGTCGGTTTTACTACCTTACCAAGGTTAATACATTTTTAGTAAATTTACAACAGTACTACACTTGTTCAAATTTGACCAAATTTGTAATAACTCTTATTGCAATGACATTTTTTTTGAATTCATTATATCTACTGTTTTGTCTAATTTATTACAGATATTTTTCTCTGTGTATAGTGACGTTACCCCTTATAAAAAATTTCTGAACATTTAGTTATACATATTATAAAAAGAGAAGTACCTATGTTTTTCGAAAAAAGCAGATTTTTCTTGTAATTATTATTAACTAATTTGTTTTGAAATGAAACTGAATTGTTTTTCTGGAAATAGCGGCAAACTTCAAACGACAATTGTACAAAACTGAAACACTTTATGCTCAAATTACTGAAACGAATTGGATTTGCAAAATTCATACTTATACTAAAAATTTCTAAACATCAATCCGACACAATAAATAATAATTTGCGACAATAAAACCACCTAATTATGTTTTATCACATAAAATCATAAGACATAATTCTTCAAGCTGCAAAATATATATATGAAAAAGCGTTTATAATTTCAAATGCCTATGAGCAGCAGCCGCTCAACGCTAAACTTTTTCCATCAGAAACACAAAAGCCACTTATACAACAATTTCCGACAACAAATTAAAATTATACACTACATTGCGTTGTAATTTCAAAGCGCGTCCCAAGGGCTGTAATTATTTCTGCAATTTTCTTATAATTATAAAACGAAAGAAAGCATAATAACGCTAATAACAAATCCGCATATATATAATTAGTATTTTTACCTCTATATCGAGATTGGCTTAGCTTTGCACATATTCACAAATGTATCTTTAGGTGTCTGTTGGGGGAAAAAAACATTAGTTTGTCGACCATCGCAGAAACGTTCGAGACAAAGTCACAAATTTAATGACGATCTGCATCACTGCTAACTAAGCATAATGAAATTAAAGGCAAAGGTACGCGGTAATTAACCAGTAGTATGGTGCGCATAGTTTAGATCTCACTCACTATACATACAATCTTCAAGAAATGTACGAATTCTAATTACGTTTTTAATTTACATTCTCAGTCCTATTTCATTGCAATCATTAAAATAAACAAAACCGCATCAGATAGCCCCGGTTATTTGCTCTAAGATCTGTCCAAGCTCCGCGTAAGGTTTAACGTATTTTATTTACGTCTTTGCGTTTTATTTCCCACCAAACTGACAGTGCCCAGTTAATTTATTCGTTTGTAATTGAAGGATCAAGACCGGTGAGATCTTTAGTGTTAATAAGAAAAAAAATATTTATATTACAATCCACATACATACCTATATAATATGTGGTTATAAAATTAATTTTACTATCGTGAGCTACAGTGACAAGAAATACGTTAATTTTGAGAAGATACCTATTTCTTTGGATTGTGCTCAATTAAAAGAAAAATTCGTACCGCCACTTTTTATAATAATTATTAGTCAAGAAGCAGGAATGTTTGTTTATTTATTAGGTAGAAAATGTCGCCTATCTTTCGGCCTTATAAATTCGTTAAAGAAAAAAAATCGATTTTTATTCGAGCCATGGGAGGATCATAAAAATCTTAAGATATCATCAACTTACCTTGACTCACTTGTACCTGCCTCATGATTATTTCAGTCCTGTCCCACTCGACGGATAGCGTTTCTATTCGAGGTTTCGGGGCTGTCGCTGGGAGAGTTCATTAAACATTAATTGGTCGAGGGCACATCATTGTGATGCCAACGATAAATTTATGTTGGGTTTAGTTGGGGTTAGGAATTCATTTTTTTTTTGTTCGGTTTTGAACACGAAATTTTCATGTTGACCGTAGCGAAGAGCCAACATGGCTGCGTTGCGCGCTATATGAATCAGGTGCCCTTGTTTCAGACGAGTCAAGAAATTTGATTCTTTCGAATTTATACGACCAAACATAAGGCTTAAGTTTCATTGAAACTCCATTTCTTTCCATGTTGATTTTTATAATTAGAAAAATATGTTCGTTATTTTAGAAGACCCGAAATTGGAACGTATTATAAACGCCTTAACATTTTTTAGAATCAAACATAAAGGACATAAACTTGTTTTTAGTATTCAGTCGGGTTGTACAAACATATTATAAATTGCTCTAAACTACACTGTTTTGAACAAAATCTAGTTTTCAATCCAATTTGTACTTGAAATTTCGATCATATTTCATTTTTCAATCAAAAGTACACATTTCAAGCACTTTTAAAAAAAGTCTCGCAAAACTACACAGCATTTCGTGTAAAATTAACTATATTTATATAGGAATTGAAAATTGTGCTCTCTTTTGTATGTAATTCTAGTGCTAAAGTCGGGGTAATAATCATAGACGAGAGTGTGGCTGACCATTTTACCTCCTAGTGTTTCGTTGGTCTAGTAATGAAGTAATTCTATCATTACTTCAAGGCCTAGGCCCAATTTGGGCTGTTGTGCCATTGATTGCTATTTTAATAAATTATTAATTTATTGAATTTATTGCTGCTTTCGAAGTTGAAATTTACTGACCGAAAATTGAAAATTACATTCAAATTGACTATTACATCCCAATGTAAGATTACTTGAAAAGGTGAAGGCATATTTGCCAGCTATCCAAAAGATGTAAAATTCAATGGATTTTTTTTTTACTATCATTCTCCAGTCGTACTCTGGTAACTTATTTTGTTTTGTATTTTTTATTAACAGTTGTAGATTATACAAACCACTCTAAATCTATTTTATTATTTAAAAAAAATTTAAATTTCAGATCGATCATTAATTGATTGATTATTAATTTATTATTTTTACGTCTTAACTTGCAGCTGATTCATTTTTTGGTAGATTCGTTTGATAGATATATTTTATATTTTGTAAGGGACTTTTTATGTATAATATCTGAAACGATCGAATTTTTCGCATTTACCAGTCCCAATCTCTTCCTCCATATTGAATTTAACTCCTAACCAATATCAAATATCATTCAACTTTATCATAAAAATAATGCCCCAGGGTCAAATAGAATAATTTATTGGAAAATGTCAGCAGTCGAACCTAATAGCCATACATATTTTGAGTAACATTTCATAAATAAAACGCCCTATTGTCACGAAAATCAACCAAACATATTTGACGAAAAATTGCTCTTTCCCTTCCGCTAATATTTATCAGCTGCTTAAAAATACACATACCTTGCTATGTGCCGTATAGATATATTTGGAAAAAATCGTAAACGACATGATATATTTTCTTCGAGGTAAATTTAACAAACACGCCGTATAAGAAAATGTCTTCGGGGGTATTATAGTTAATATTGGCACTAGAGGTAATGTGATATTACGTAAGATGTAAGGGAATATATTGCAAATTGCAATAGATAAATCGTTTCGAAAATTGGGGGAGATTTATGGGAAAAGAAAGGTGTGCCAGCTGGTTATTGAATGCACCCTAAAATCAGCAAGGAATAGTATACGCAGCCTATGAGGCATGAGAAATATTATCAGCTAATAAGAAAATGGTGAAAAACGAATTGGTTCTGCGGTAAGATTTATTATTTGAAATAAGTTGAAATGTAAATAGATTGTAAAAATTCAAAAATTGTGCACCAAATAGATGGCATATTTATAAAAGGACAAAGTCCGGGACGTCTATGATTATCACTGACCACCCTAAAAAATTTAAGTACGAGGTTTGGAAACTTATGGGGCATGCCTTGGATTTTGTCCTGAAAAATTCTGAAGTTGCTCCAAGACTGGTGGATATTTCCAAAATACTGGTAGCTCCATCAAAAAATTGTATGAAATTTTTTCCTTCAAATTGATATGAAGTTTATCCCCAATAGGCAACTCCCAACTCCAACTACTGTGAATTAAATTACCCTAATTTTAAGTTAATATCTTTGGAGTATTCTGAGTCAAGAATTGTCAGCTATACGCGAAAAATTAATATTGAATTTGTAAAAACCAAAGACATAAGGACTTGGTGATTATATTGAAAGCCCGTTAAAATAAAAAACCAGTTCGATATCTAATGAACGAATATGTCGGAATTCGTAGAACTGTACTCAATCGTTTCATGCCTCCTTTAGGAGTTGATTATCGCAAGATCTTGAAATTAATTTTTCACCAATAGAGAGCGAATTAAATAATTAAATACATCATTGGATTTTAAGCAATTGTCGGAATTCGTGAAAACTTGAACAGTGACCTTACATCGTCATGGTTTCTAATATTGAAAGAAAAATGTATTTGAAGCAAAAGCAAGAAAGATTTCTCATTCAATCTAAGAAACATGCCAACATTCGTTTAAATACTCACAACCTCATTCTCATATACGAATCTAAAAAGTGTAAAATTAATTCCATTGATAGACCTAAAAGATATGACGGAATTCGTGATAATTTATACAACACGTTTTCCTGGGCAAATTTTTTTGCTCCACCTACGAACGTCAATTCTAATCTGATTCCGTCTTAAACTATTTTGTCTAGTTTATCTAAATATCCGTACAAACTTTCATCATAAAAAAAATTCCGCATTCTCATACCTTGCTACATTTCAGACGATCTCAAAGTTTTCCTCTCATTCCCCAAAGTCATCAATCAGTAAAAAAATTCATTGAATTTTACATCTCTCCGATAGCAGTCAAATTTGCCACACCTTTTCAAGTAAATTTACATTGGAATGTAATAGTCAATTTGAATGTAATTTCAATTTTTGATCAGTAAATTTCAATTTGCAATCAGTAAGCCACTGCACCAATGAATCGTTCAACTTTGTGGTTTCATATATTACATGGTTTTCATCGTAAAATTAAAAGTAGAAGTACACGAAATGGAACGTAATTTTTAATTCTTATATAAGCCGATGTATTTGAAAGCGGTAAAGCGGTAAATTTTAAATGTTTTACGTTGGAAATAATTTAAAAAATATTGGCATACGTTAATATAATTCGGGTGATGTTTAAACATGTTAAATTTTACTATAAAATAATAATTACTAAAATTATTGAAAAAAATAAATGATTTTTTAGCTCCGAATGAACTTACACTACTTTCAAAAATAACATATTATAAGAAATAAAAACAAGAAGAAATTTAATTTTACAAGAATTGTTGAGTAATTTTGTGAGCCTTTTCATATAAATTAAACGGTTCAATTGAAAAGTACATGAATAATTTACTAATACCAGTAATTTCGTGTAAAAGTGATTGAAATGTGTACTTTTACTTGAAAAAATTAAAAATACTCGAAATTTCAAGTAAAATTTAATGGAGAACTAAATTTTTTTAAAACAATTTATGTTTGAAAAAAATTTAAAAGCTATAGGAAAAAAAAATTGCTAAAAAATCTAAAAATTAAAATAAATGACAAATGCTAAAATATTAATTATAAAATTTAAATTTAGTAGACAGTGTAAATAATTAAAAAAAATTATTGGTGGATAACCATTTTCTAACTACCGCATCTTTAGAGTATATATATAAAAAGTAACGATTGTTATGATCCGCTGTTATACAGATCCCTTAAAAAGGAGTCTCACAATCCCCAACTTGAATATACTGAAACCAAAACTCCGAATTGGTGTTCATTTCTTAGAATCACGAATTTGATAAATATAAAAACAAAATTGTGCACCTATACCCCATATAATAATATACATATCGTGTTAAAATATCCCAACATAGAAAACGGAAGAAAGGAAAACACAACACGACATAATATTATTTTTTTACGATCATAATTACCAGGCATTGCCATAAAAATAAACACGTTATTAATTGCTCGAACAAATTACACGCTCTCTGCAATATTAAATTCGCTGATAATGTTGAGTTCTTAGTGGTTATGGCTGCGAATAATTGATAAAGATTACGTACATTCTCGCAGTTTTTCCTTGTTATTAAGTAACGATTTTTTTTTTCGTTTTCGTTAAGAACATGCATTTTGCGTGGCATTGTTCTTTTTTAGGTTAAACAGAAGAGAATCAAGTGCACTTTTATTAGCTATAAAATGCGAATTCTATTATTTATTAGGCACTTTAGTTTTGTATGAATATTCAGAAGAAATAACAAGCAGAACTTGATTTAGTAATAATATGACATCAAACTATGTTCACATATTGCAAATGACTATCCTAAATATGAATGTATTCAAACTGCGGTAATGTCTCAACGGACTTCTTTTAAAGCGATTAAGTCATTTGAATTAGCTTCAAGTTTTATTTAAGCCTAAATGCTCTATGTCTTAATTAAAGAAAAATACATTCCCTACCTATTTTATGTTTTGTATGAGATCTTCATTACAGTCCTTTTTGGCACTCGAGCCAGAGTGATACAAAGTTGCTAAATGGGTTTTTTTTTCGTCTGATATCAGTAAATCTACTTGGGCTCTACCATCAGTAAGCAATGGTTTCAGTTTGTCGTGCGGTTATAACCGACATTAAAAACGAAGTAATTGCTTTGTCAATAAAATGAACGATCTTAATAAAAATGTCTCAATCATAGCAAATATAAGACATAAAATGCTAAATAGATAAACATAACCATCATCTTCTATGTCTCTATTTAGTATGAAGGTACTAACACTATAGATGAAAAAAATAAATTCGTATAGTTGAATATTGTGATAAAACATTAAGAGTATTAGTAAAGTAGTCAAAAACTATAAAAAAAAAGTGGGGAAAGAAGTAATATCGTCGTAAATTTTATATGCTATAATCTAATTGAGCAGTCAGAGATTTAAGGCAGTTCAAAAAATATGTACGTATGCCCGAAGACGACGTTATCATTATAATTTTTATGATTTATGAGAAAAGTTTTTGGGAATATTTTTTTATTTTCGCCACCATACTTAAAAGGGTACATAGTTGATCTGAGAAACGATTAAATTAATGTCTATCTACCAAAACTCCTTTAGTATAAATTTTCTTTTCTCCCGAAACAATTTAAGTGCGCGGGTTTTTTGAACTTCTTAGGTCAGACTTCTCAATTCGATCCGCAAGAGTGTGTTGAATGCAAAGAATTTAAGCATTAATCTTACGGCTGGGCTTAATATCGGTGGCTTGATTAGTCCTGTGTTTTTATTACACCCATCCAAAGGCGTTGCCATGTACAAAAGCAGCAAAGGACCCACTGATATTGTGTACCATGCAACAAAATGAACTCATTGTTGTGGCTCTAATTTTCAAGAGAGAGAGACTCGAAAGTAGACTCTTCTGTTTTTGCATACAAATGCGAATAAAAGACACGGCGTCGTCAAAAACCACCCTTGTCTTTTGCTTCAATACAGTCCGCACTTTACAGTGATAAACCTGCAAGGGTTTTACATATTTGCATGTAAATTACGGCTCTTCTATGCCAGAGATGTGCCAGACAATAAGGATCACAAAATGCCACTATGTATGTAAAAAGGAACAGTAAAATGACAACGCGGAGGAAAACAAGAAAATTGTGGGATGATATCGACCGAAGGGATCTCGACAGGGATGGACCTTATTTTTTTTTTATTAACTTTTAGGGTAAGTGACTTTGTTTCACGTACCCGCAATATACATTTTCAGGAAAGTTTAATTGTCAAAGTTAAATTGTCTATTAAAAAGTTTAATGCCTGACTCACGTTATTTGTCTGATATAATTCTGGGGGTTTTTTTAGAAATGAATGATGATAAGAATTTTTAGTAAAAAATTGGCATTATGAAGAAAAAAAAAGAAGACTTAATTATTGTGCGAAAAATATTTAAATTTTTGCTTTACGGTTCTATTGTACTTAATAAGTGTAACCATGTGACGAGAGTTAAGACAAAGTAATTTAGCTCACATGCCGAAATTCACCTTTTTGTCTTAAGTTCATGTCATTAAAATTCTGCTTCATAGTGCAATGCACACTCGAGTTAAAGTGAGTTTGACTGAAAGCAAGCATCAATTTTTTTGCATGGTAACTAATGGAAGGGGCCATAAGCCTTAATCTTAACGTTTTTATTTTTTATTATTTTTATGAAATAATTTAATTTATCAAAAGTTTTAATAGTTGCCTGAATCGCGGCTCTTGCTCAAATTAGACTTAGCTCCTTCTTGAGAAAATCAATTCATCTAGTGCAGTAAAATATTATTTTACTTAGTTTGTTTCCATTTTATTGATCTAGAGAGCCGTTTTGTAAAATATTAAAAAGCAAAAAACAAAATAGAGGGAGTTGAAAAATATATATCAATCAGTGGCACCACTGATTAATTTTATTGTTGCATTTTAATTAATAAATAAAATACATTAAACTATACAACTCTCTTGTAGCATCCTTCCTATAATCTGTCGTACTCTTGAGTCAACGAATGTATCCAACATGTTTACTTTCATTTCTATCTCCTATCTATTATTTATTTGCTCCAAATACTTCAGTGGAATTATTTGTTTTAGCAGTAAGTTAGATTAAACAATTTTTTTTCCAATTTTCCTTGTATAACTCACTAATTTTTTTTTTAAATTACACTCTGAAAACAGTTTGTAAAAATTTAAATCAAAAATAAGTGGAAAAATACACAATCTTTGTAACTGTATGTATTTTATGACTTATAATCGTGTTTTAGCTCACAAACGGGTAATATTACACAATAAGGTGGAGAATTACATCTATTTTGTTTGTAAATTTAAGCGTCATGATTATATTATACCATTAATTACGTAAATTGAGGCTTAGTGTAATTTTACTTTAAATACTGTGTAATATTACGTCAGAATAAACAAGTTCGAAAACAATAATTTCATTATTTCATTCAACTTCAGGTCGTCAGGTTTATAAAATCACCGAAATGTTTTTGTGTAATATTTGAAAATTATTGTTTCCTGTGTAATAATTACGCCACTGTTTTTTATTGATTTATTGAATATTTCTTAGAGTATACTATCCTACAACCATGCGCTAATAATATAAGTTATAATCGTAGTTCAGATATTTGTCTAATCTCTAAAATAAGTCATAGATGTAATCCATGGAAATTATTCCTGGCAATAAAGAAATTTGAATTTTAGTTTGAATTTAACAGTTCCCTAATAATTGTGCAATTATTTTTTCCACGTAAGTCAAGGTCTTTCGTATCGGTCCCATCCCAACAAGCAAACAAGCTTCACATTTTGATTTTCCGGAGTCTATAACTTCGATAAGACTTCGGTAAGAATGTTGAGCGGAGGCTGTAAATTTTTAACTTCGATAAGACGTAAGACTTGCGAGCGGAGTTTGAACTTTCAGAAGCAATAGCCTGAAATGTAAGTGCTTTTGAGCCATGTAAATTTACAATATCCCTAGAAAATTTTAACACAACTCATCACTACCTACATAACGTAAACAAGTACTGAAAACCGGAACTTGGCCAGAATTTTTTTAAAGGGAGTACTGTATCGGAATTGGGTTCCAGAACAGACCCTATAGCCTCCTGTGAAACAGCAGGTTTTACATATGAAAAAATTCTGGAGTAATGAAGCTACTTTTTCGCGTTACATTTCTTATAAACTAACCATCCTTATTGGCTGCTACTTCCTGGAAAAGTTCTTTCGTAATCTATCTGGTAACAAATTCTAAGTCTCCATTATAAGCCGTTCCTGAAATATGGTCGACTACCAAAAAAAGTGGTTTGCTTTCACTTTCTCGTAGTGTATAGTATCTGTTCATAAATCTTAAAATTTTGGAGAAGTAGGCTTCAGAAAGTGTAACATAAAGCGTTGTACTTTTGGTACTTTTGGGCTGCAAATTTTGTTGAAATGTCAAGTCGATCACAATGCCATATTATTAAAAAATAATCGATTAAAATAAAATAATAACCTAATTTTTATTCAGATTTATCTTGCAGTGTGTTCCGCTTCCTACATACTCAGATACTTTACTTTCAAACGTTTTATTATGCAATAATTCTCACTTTCAATCGGTACGTCGTCGACTATCTGTACGTCCACAAAAATGAATATATTTTTTTGTCGTAAGTGAATAACCTATCGCCCTAAATCTCGTTTAACAAGAAATTTCACACAATCATAAATTTTTATGTTTAAGCATAAAAGCAAGATACTGTCATACAAGACGGAAATTAGTTCAAACTTCGGAACATTCTCGTGTACGACTTTGTGAACGATTTATGAAAAAGTGAAATCGTACATATAAGTGTTTTTGTTATGCCACAGCATATTAACCCTTCGTAAATTTTGTAATGGACTAAAATCTAGTCCAGGGTCACGATGGGTTAATATGTAAATGTCCATAGTGTCACGTCGTTAATTTCCTGGCGGAAAATCATTCTGCCTTGGGCTAAACCGACTTTTCTAAACGGTCTAAACTGAGAGTATCTATAGATCTAATTATTGTTCGACCGAGGCAATGGGTTTACGCAATGTCGATAAACAGAGTAAATGCTCGAGGTTATGGTGGTCATAAATTGTCGGTAAAGGAACGCTTTGAATCGTATCCTTTTCAGGATTATCAGTAAAACGTATGATGTTTTATTTTCTTTGGTATGTAAAATATTTTCTTTTATGAGTTTCCTTCGATCGAAATTTGAAGGTTTCACGCCTGAATGAAAGTGAGGGACGTGAAATTGTGCGAAAGAATTGAAATGGAAATTTTTTAAGTTCACAAAAAATAATCCACTGAATTTTACATCTTTTGGATAATAGTATAGTAGATAGTAGTCACGCCCACCTTTACAAGTAAATTTACATTGGTATGTAATAGTCAATTTGAATGTAATTTTAAATTTTCTGTTAGTAAAATATGTTAGTAAAATTTACAATCAGTAAATTTCAACTTCAAAAGCAGCAAATTCACTAGGTATTCTCTTGAATTTACACTCTAAAAAAGTATGTAATTATCACTCTTTAAGATACACTTATTTCTACTTCAAATATTATTTTTCACCCACTTACTCTTAATAAAACCCTTAGCTAGGTAGGAATCGAACCCGCGTTCAGTTCTGGTTTTGCTACTCCGGTTTGGAAGGCAAAGGTGTTTCACTTTCATTTCAGTAGAAAATAAAATCGAATTAAGTGTTCCAACTTCGTGGTTTCATATATTACATGTTTTTCGTTGTAAAAGTCAAATAGATAAGTGGAATTACATGAAATGGAACGTAATTTTCAATTCATATTTAGATTTTACACGAAATATTGATTAATTTTGTGAGCCTTTTCATGTAAATTTTACGGTTCAGTTGAAAACTACATGAATAATTTACTATTACTAGTAGTTTCGTGTAAAAGTGATTGAAATATGTACTTTTACTAGAAAAAATGGTTTATACTTTAAGTTTCAAGTAAAAATTGGATTGAAAATTATTTTTTTTTAAAACAGTGTTGATTTAAATTTTTACTGAATTAAAAATAAGTCTTCTGAATAAAAATGTCTTATTTATTGGTCTTCAATGTTCAATTGATGGATTTAAAAGAAAATCCTCCATCGTAATTTGAAAAAGAAAATCCCAAAATCTTTTATGAATTTTCTATTTCTACCCGAAAGCATTTGGCTTATGTCTTGAATTTAAGCGATACGACATAAACGCTTGCAATACAAACAGTAAAATGTGGAAATAAAATGAGAACAGCACACGCCTTAAGCTTATCGTGAATTCTTATCGTTTTATCTTACGTCCATATAAAACGATTTATTTTACAGTTTTCCTTAGCATTTAGATATTTCATTTAATGTGTAACCGGATTCGGATTGCATATACCGAAAATAGGATTTCGTGATCCAATATAATTTTCCCGTACAGCAAATACGTATTATGTACGGTATATCCACAGGGAATTTATACAAGCACATGCACAGTAAGTTTATATCCTTGTTTCTTATTTTTCCCTTAAATCTTAGATTCGTACATAGTACCAACGTATACACGTTAAACTTATCTATAGACATGTTACGTGAATCGAAATAGCATTTTCCCTTACTGCGAATTTCACCCTTGGAAAACTTTCATTTCGATGTTTCTATCTCAAGTGGAGATTTATCTTTTGCAATATACGCTCGGGAAAAATAAGACATGAACCCGACATGAAATAGCTTTAGGTGGGTTGCAAAAATAAACCTTTTTATAGTCACCCTTGGATTTTCCTGAATACTGTATACTGTAATAGATTACCCTGTCCCTTCAGTGCATAGTGGGGTAGTTAAATTTCGTTGCTCTCTAATGCTTTTCTTTCTCTTTTTCAGTTCGTAATATGGCAAGGGATTTTGTGAATATTTAACAATAGATACAATTTATTGCGCTTCAGGATCTAATTGAACATTATATTAAAATATATTCGTAGATCCATATAGATTATTGGCTTACATCTTATAGTTCAAATCTTTTCTACACAGTTAAAATTTTTTACAACATTAAATATGGGTAACAAATTGCCAAAATAGGATACTGTACATTTATATGTCTTAAAACCATATACATTTCCACTGTAAGATAGAATTTGGAAAAATAATAAATACATAGATACATGTCGTTGTAAAATCGCATGTCTAAAAGTAAACATAAGTCAGATAACATATCTGTGGTTACAGGTAATAACAAGGTAAGTAAATGAATAGTAAAGTTGGATAAGTATACTGTGGTCATCTCCCAACAGTTATATGCACTGTGAAGAAGTTATCGTTATTATCCTTTTTTGTCACATTGATGCCAACAAAAAGAATTTTTTACAAAAACTGGTTTTACAGAAATAGTTCAATAGTAAAAATAGCAAAAACAGTGCTGCCTTGAATAGTTTCGATTTTAAGCTTACGTAATTATTTCCTATGGCCAGAAATATGTAATTTTACATTGTGGATAGTGGAAATTCTCTTCATTGAAGTAATTTATAATGCTAATCATGTATGTAATTTTACCACTTAAAGGGTAAATTGTACAATTAGACACAGGGAAAACTAAAAATTAAAAATTAATTTGTAAAATACTTAATGTAAGTCGAAAGTTTTAGAAGTTAAATCGAATGCCTTATTTTTACGAAAAATTCTACAAACTAAGCAAACAAATTTAATCTTTAGTGTGACTGCATTAATTAACAACTAATTATAAAAAAGGAATGGCAATATTTACTCAGCAATTTTTGCACAAAAAGTAATAAATCGACATTTTACACAGTATTTCATGTAAAAAACTGAATCACACAATGGTAGTAGCATTTATACATGAAGTTGGTAATTTAACCTATGATATAGAGACAGTTTTATTACATTAAATGTTGTAAAATTATAAATATTTTTTTACTGTGTACACGCACTGGAAAAGACAAATAGTTTGAATTTTATTTCTTACATAAATTGTTTTATTGTTAGCTAAAAAATCTGAACTGCGATTCTAGCAAAATTTCGCAAAATTTCCTTGCGAAATTTTCACGAATTCTGCCATATACTTTAGGACTAATGCGAAATGAACTACATAATTGGATACAAGCAAGGTTTTTATTATAAATTTTTTTCTTAAATTTAAATTAAAATATTAAAAGAAGAACTAATTTTAGTAAAAGGATGTAAGATCTGATCACTGAAATTGTAGGTAATTGTACGAACTATTTTTAATTGTGCTTTCAGTATATTTCGATATTTAAGTCCCGCTCTTACGAATTTCGCCACATACCTCTAACTAATAATATCACACCAATCCATACAATGAAAGCAAAATCATTTTATGTGGGCTCCATATATCTACTTTACAATCGAAAAAAAGGAGTAAAAAACAATAACATGATTTTATGGAAATTTTCTTTTCAGGGCGAAAATTACTGTCACTCACTAAAATTTCAATGAGGCGCCAAATTCAAACCGGCCCAGGTTAATGTAATACTAGAAGCATAAATTCGTCTTAAAAATGAAACATAAAAAAAAAATGTTGCAGTCTTATACTCTCGGGATTATACCCAAGTATCTGTATATGTTGCATATAATATCGAAAACATAAAAAATTTCGGTTCTTGTATTTTTTTAGATTATGTAAATTTTTAATATCGTAAAGTCATGGGGAAGAAAAGAAGAAAATATATGAAAATAATATGGGATCCTATAAAAATGCTGAAGCGCGTGTTTTTGCAGGGTGTGGTACCTTCTATACAAAAAAAAGCTCACGTAGGTATAAGGTTCTTTATGCTAATGCCAACTTAGAGAAACGTCTTTAGAATTTTTATTGGGATGAAAATTTCTCATACATCATATATGACTGACACTCATATGTTATATCTATGTTATGCTATAATGTAGGCTTTGTATGTACTTCTCTTTTTTAAATAATTTATTCCATGTAAATGGAAAAATTGTAAATGGAATTGTAAATAAGTAAGGTAATGTAATAAATTAAGTGCGATGTGGATAGACGTTAAAAGTCAATTGTTTTAATGGGGTATCTAACACTAAGACAAAATAAAATATTCAATAATTTTATGACGTGTTAATTTACAACATTACGATGTCCATTACTCTTATTTTCAGGTTCCGTTCGAGATCTTCTCATACCATTTTTTTAAGTATTCCTTTTTATTTCGAAGAAATTACATTTATGATTTTGTTATAGTTTCGTGATGGTTTAGGACTTGGATCATTGGAGTAAAATATGAAGAGCGACACTGGAACGAATCTACTTTATGCATGCTTCAAATTCTAATTAAATAAAATCACCCGTAGAATTTAATTTCAAACTGACTGTATAACAATTAATTGCTTAAGGAGGTTCCAAAGGAATTAGATTGATTGTTAGACTTTTCATGTGAGTGCGTTCGCCGCTAATTTAATTTTCTAGTTAAATTCTAGAAGTGACGAGATTGCAGTGATAGTAATATTACATAAATTTGCACTTTTAATCCATGTTTTACTTTCATTTTGATCACGGTGATTTTTACTTCCGTAATAATACCACTCTCGCTTTCGAAAATCGATGTGAAATCATTTTCAGAATTCAAAGCCAGCTTTATTGAATTGGAAATCCTCTAGAAAAAATTATGTAATGGTCTTTTCTATGCAATAAAATCTTTTTAAGTCTACTCATCCGTTAGATTCCGCAGCAGTCGTAAAACTCACTTAGTTCAGTCAAATAAATTTCGATTTCCGCAAACATTTGACAAATTTAAAAATATGCTAACAACTGCTTTTTTGAGCGAATCCGACAGTTGTAATATTAATGTATACGTAGATGTAGCTCGTTCTTGAAACCATTACTAAGTCATATTTTAAAATCTATTTTTCAGATCTTGCCATTTCAAAAAACCATGATTTATTTTATGGAAAATTCTCTGTATGAATTCCTAATAAATTCATATAAAAATACTATAAGGAGAGCTACTCGGTACTTTCACATTTGTATACTCTAACATATATGTGAAATCATATTTGTTTAATCCAGGCCGAAAAGTTTGTAAGAAACAGAATGGAGCCTCGAATGTAAAATTTCAAACAACATATTAGGAGTGTCTTTCTACAATCATAACAAAACTAAACCCAAATATACACTAAGAAAAAATATATTCTTAATCGATGTAAATTAACATAAATTTAATGAAAAAATTATCCTGGTTTTGAACCGAAGATCTCGTATCCTACAGGCTTTAAAGAAAGTTTCGTATTTTCAATGAAATGTGTATTTAATAGTTACAATGAAAAATTGGATCAAAACAATGAAAAATTATTTGAACCAACTAAAGTCTATTTTATTGGTCCCATGTAATTTAAATTTGAAATTTCTTTAACTTGATGAAACCAACACTGAAAGAAAAATTATACATCATATTGATGAATAATGTTCTTCAACGGAAAATACAAGTTTTCCGGGTTTAATACAAACACAGTTTGATAAATGACTCGGTCGAGTCTGAAAGTCACGAAAAATAAATTAAACAGTATTAAACCCGGAAAACTTGTATTCTCAGTTTAAAAATGTACTGTGAAAGCATCCACCAAAAAAATTTATGTTCTTCAAATTTATTTTATCAACTTAATGCAAAATACATTATCCGGATGTAACGTACATCATATTTCTGAATTTTTTAATAAAGATATTCGTCAGAATTACGATATATCAATCATCAACCTGCTTGTGAAGGAGTTTATGAAAGAGTTGTTTAGCCATTTTTCTCGTAATTTGAAGAAACGTTAATCAAATGATTAAATGATTCTCATTCCTCCATATTTTAAAGTATGTACATATAGCATAAGCTTATTACCTATAGTAAACTAAGGGAATCACAATAGAGAATTTGAATTTGAATTAATCAAACGATGCGTTGGCTCATCAATTTTCAGTTGAAGATGTTCGTTAGTATAAAGAAAGTTCATCAAATGATGGAAATTCTATCAAGTTTTAGTTGAAGTTGTTCGCTAGTATGTAGAAAAATTCTTGGAAAGTCGTTCAAATTAAGAATGGTAGTTTATCATGATAAACTACCATAAAAGCAAATTTGATTAAATGTTAGTTGTTTTCCGAAGTCATTTATTTCATATCATTTTGGTGAATGTTTTCACACACAGTAAGTACATGTTCAAATGAAAATACTAGGTTTTCGGGTAAAATACTGTTTATTTTAATTTTTGCGTGATTTTTCGGACTCGAATCAGTCTTTTATCAAACTGATCATATATATAAAAATTTTGCAACATCATATTTTATTAATATGAAAAGAAATTGTCAGTAGACGAACATGTTCACAATTTGTTGAATATGACTTCATCAAATAAATCCACGCATTCATTGGACCAAAATTGATGAATGTTTTCATTAGCCCAATTAAAAATTAACTTAATATGATGCTACCAATTTGGTTCAATGAACTTGATTGAAACAATTTATTTGTTTAAATAATTTACATAAATTAAAGTTCATTAATATTAAGTATAAGTAGATAACTTGGCTTTAATTCCAATACACATTTAGGGTACACTCAGAGAGACTTTTTGCTTTAATTTTATAATGCTGGATTTTATTTTTAATCCCATGATCGAATATGTAACTAATAGAAGTTCACTTAAATCCATAATATTTTCCATTATTTCAATTAAAACTTCGTTTTTAGTATGAAATTTTTGGTTGTTCAAAGTTTTTGATGTCTTGCCCCGAGCATGGTGTAAAAACTCCATCCGAGTTCTTGTTCTTACATCTATGAATACCATTATTAATTAATGTTCCAATTTTTCAATTATTACTAATAAAGATTAATATTTGATATTGTTTATTTAATAGATATATGTCTATAATATCTTATGTATGAATTAAAATAGATGGTGCGTTATTCAGGTTAACAAATCCACTATTATATAGGAATCTTTATCTTTGGTTGACTCAAATAGGATTTTATAAATAAAAAAAAAGTAGGTCCCATACGCTACCTTCTGTAGATATATCACCCACTTTGATATTGCATGTTTCAATTTTATTTCACAAGCATTTCCTAAGATATAAAAAATACTGTCGGCATGATTCACCGTGAATAGGACAATTTTGGAATAATATCGGCGTGGTTTCACCAAACAGACTCCATTCAAAAATGGTTAGTTCCATCAAATTTACTTACATACAAGATACTAACGAAATCCATAAGATTAAAGAACGTCAGAATATCAGCCACAGAATGGGCAAAAGGACCATACCGTTTGGTCAGGATAACGAAGGTAGATCCCAACATCGAATATAAAATCCTTAGAAATCTCAGAACCTTAATTATTGCTAATAACGAATAATTAATGTGAGGTACAGATAGCCCACCCAACAGGTATACATTATTAAGTCCTTCCCCATATCTTTTGGCTTAGTTGTGTAACGCACTTAATTTTCCAGACTTTGCCGAACAAATATTCAACAATCCGGTAAGCTACGGATTGTGGTCCTCAGGCAATAAATTTGATTTTACAATTTATTCAGACTCAACATTTGTATGTTAAAACAAATAAAGACACTATCAAAACCACGAAAATAATTTACTATTATATTTAATTCCTTCAATCAAACAAGTTGCCATTTCGAAATAAATTTCCACAAAACACCAACAACATGGCTGTTTAGTACCGATGCAAAATGGATCCCGTCGGCACAGAGAATTTACCGACCGACAAAATCTTAAATGGATGACGGTCTCAAAGAACGCGCGCATACTCTATTTCATTTCGGCGGCCATAATACAGTTCAGCTCCGCCTTTAACCGGCTTTTCGTAGCGACCCAGATGTTCCTCTTCATGGACAACACACACCAGTTCATAGATTGCTGCTTTAGGTTAGCTGTATCAAGGCTCCCAAACTGTGAAAAAATCAAACCAGTTTCGGCAAGACGCCATCTACTTGTCAATTTGAACACTTCACACAGATAGACGTTGCGAGAACTTTGAATTCCAATAAGGAATTTTCGTCCTGCCGATGGGTTGCTGTACTGGATAGACAGGCTTTTTGTACAAGAAATGAAAGCGTTTCAATCCCTTAAAGCTCAGTTGTGGTTGTTTTCTTGGGTAGAAAAGGGACGAATTTCGAAACAACAGTTCCTTTGTTCAGTTCACGCTTCTCGTGACTTTAGTACTACAGTTGAGTGAATCAAATTTTTTTTCTAACTTGTTTCAATTTTCGTGGTCAATCCAAAATGTTAGAATTATTAAACCATTTACCAGGCCCCCATTTTATGCCTAAATATTTCCGGTCTGTAATTTACTTTGTGGTTTTTAAATTTTTTAATATAATAAAATAGCAGCTATGTATATATAAATCCAATCAACTGCAGAAACAAGTGGCTTACTTCCATTCAAATTTCTGAACAACAAAGCCGAAAAATTGTGACGACACAACAATATCCAATTTATATCGTCCGAGCATTGAAAAGAACCACACCCATGAATCCGTCCCCATGGCAATAACACGGCCATCATAAAATGGGCGTGTAGAAAAAAAACAGAAACGCCTCTTGGTCGAAACATGGCGGAAATTGAGTTCCTGTAGCAGTTAACTTCGCAACATTGTCGACATTTTTGCCATTTTTCTTTTGGTTAAAAGTAACCGGGAAACTTAAAAATTAAAGCGAAACCAATTCTCACGCTTTATAGCCCCTTTGCGAAAAGATAGCAAAACAAAAAAAAAAAAGGCAGAAAAACTTAACACGAAGGCGTACGAAATTTAGCGGCCATAAAGCAAATTGCTGAAAGTGGTACTAAGGCTTTAGAGCGTCGGTGTTATGGCGGACCAGGACATAACGCTGGCGTTTGAACGGTAGGAAAAGGATACAGTGGTTTTTGTTATCGGTGGGGGGGGGGGACGTAATATGGTGAAGAGTTTTGGTGTAGCACATATGCGGCATGTAGCAATAAATTTAAGGGTAAACTTTTATATGACGGCGTTATCCAACGTGAAGTTGAGATCCACGCGATTTATATGACGCCGAAAAATTTCATCTTTTTTTTTCCCGTCAAATTTACGAGTTTGTACGCGTGTGCTACGTAAAAACCTCATAAAAAGATATGAGAACTTCAAGTTGGTTGATTTTATTAGGTCCCGTGAGAAATTTTTAGTGAAAATAAGTGAAACGGAAACATTTACCTACAAAGAAAATTTGTAGAGTTTACATGGTTTCTATAGGCTGAAAAAAAAACTGAATTATCTACATATTTCGAGAGGAGAGGAAAATCTGGTAGCCATAAGTCGACAGATGGCGTTGAAATAGATAAACGCGCTCAATGGCAAGACTACGACTCAATAAAATGTGGTCGTTCCAATGAGTCGGAAGATGGCGTTGAAACACATGCGGTCAAGGTAAGACTGCGATTGCACACAAATGCATAATTTTGATTTCTAGATCACAGGAAGCGCTTACGATAGACGGTTCAAACTTGGAACTCGTGTAGAACTATAATAAAGGACCCATTTGCAAAAAAAAATGTTGATAGAGGTTGAGGGGTATGCGAGAGTGCGAAAAACGATGAGTCCGAAACGCCTGAAACCTGAGATTGAAACCTTCTAAAATCCATACCTCCTGATCGATTGATATCAGATGGTTGAAACATTGTGGCTGACTTAAGGGCCTCGTTGCAAGAAATATTAAAAAATAATATAAATTTTTTTAATTTCATATTAATTTTCTACACTCATTTCTGCACACCACACAAAAGACCGCACCTTTGTGGAATAACGTGAAGTGCCTCAAATTTTGCTCTGAAGTCGGGGATGTCGAATAAGTTACTGTGAGATATGTTTTCTTTTTTGGTTCTCCTGAAAAGTAGTGCTTTTTTAACTTTCGGTACACGTTTCTCAGTAAACACACATCGTAGCGTCTTAATTTTTTTTTCATTTTTTCGTGGTAATATTGACTTGCTTCATACGTGAGCAAAAGTAAAATATCTCATCGAAAACTATCATTTTTTCATATATAAATGAAGAAAAACGTTAAAAAAAAATTTTCATTACCTTTTTCTTAAATATCTCCACTTTTGGTGAAATTTTTTTAATTTACTCACATACTAGGCTTTTAAATACACTAAACAATATGTGTAAAAAATTTGACTGTTGTGAGTTAAGTGGAAGCTGAGATTCAGGTACCGAAAGATAACGTGTTTCGCCATACAAAATGTATGGGAGCTCGAAATTTGTAACGAGCCCCTGAAGGGATACTTCTGTGTGTTGATAGCACGTTTGATATTTTATCAACAATTCAAATTTTTAAAGAATAAAAAAAATGGGAAATTCCGAGGAACTCAAATAAAACTCGCAAATGAGCATCGACTTAACTATGTTTGCCATTAAAGAAAATGAATTTGGGACTAAATCATTAGACTTATACAGGAATAAAAATATTTAGCAATTTACTGGAATTCATTAAGAATTGACACGATTTAAGGTTAACATCAAACATTTATTAATAATCAATGACTGAGCGCTCTAGTATCTTTCAATAACTTGTCTAGGAACCACCACAAAAGATTTCAGATTTATCTAACATCTTATCAGTCTACATTAGGGAGTCAAACTGAACTGGTCTAATATATTTTCATAAAAGTGTTGAAATTCTTGTTGGATAATTAAATTATCCAACAAGAATATCAGTAGTTAATTAATTAACTAATAAATGAATTAATTAATTAACATATTAATAATCAGTATAATAACAACTGAAGGTCCAGGACCCGGAAATCATTCGATTTATAGTAGAAATATAGTTGCGGCACTGCGGCGTAACTTTCCGCCGCGCGTGTACTCAAGGGATACATATATATAGATATGCTACTAGATAGAGTATAGTTAACGCAAAAAAAATTTAAATTTTTATTGCTGTTCAGAGGTTGAGTAAAAAAATTGACAGTGAAAAGGGGTTTTTTTCCACATTTTTACGAATTTCGTTAGATCTTTTAGATATGTCTCGCTATCAAATTGATTTTAATTCTGCAGGCTCTTTATATAAGAGCCTATAACCAATTTTCTAAATTTTTCGATATCCAAATCTTACGGGGGTTAGACTGGTTGTGTACATATTCACGAATTCCGACACATTTCTTAGGTCTATTGAGATATAGAATTTACTTTCATTTCTAAAAGCTTTACACATACAGGAGAAAAGTAATTTAAGTATCTTGCATTATTAAACCCCCTAGGGGTGTAAGGAATTGGTCAAGTTTTAATGAATTCCGAAAAAAAAATGTTTAATGTTTAATGAGATCGAATCCGTTTTTACTTCTATCCAAGCTTTTATTGAAAAAAAAATTATTATGTAAATAAAATGAAAAACGTGCGAACAGTCTGCGCGCAACTTTATTATTTTTGGGTAGAAGTCTGGAACGCCTGGGTGACGGAAGAAATTGTTTTTCCCAAAAATTAAGAAGTTGAAGTATTTTAAACTCAACTTTAACTAATCAGTTAAAAAAATTGCTTTCAATAATTTATAAAAAAAATGGTTCAATCAAAAAATTAAAAAAAGCCACACGTCACCGTAAAGAGAAAATAATTATCAAAATAGAAAAAAAAACAATTTGAAAAATATTGAAAATTGACTGAGCTATCATGACGAACACTGTCTAAAAACATAGTTTCGAGAAAAGCGTTTAAAGTTTCTGGTAAGTACATCGTGCAGCTAGTCACCCATTCCAGCTTCGTACTGTACACCTTCTTCCCCTTATATCTTCCTATAAACGTGGTCCTATAAACAACCTTGTTTTCGAAGCAAGCCAGGTTTTGAGAACAAAACGTAGCAATAGAGAGAGGCGCGGTAGTTGGATGGGTCAAATTTATTATTTTTGTAATGTAGTGGAATTTTCTTAATAAATTTTTTTCTAAATCCTAAATTTTGAAGAAATTTTGTTGTTTACCGCCGTCAGTGGAGTTAAACCCCAACACGAAATCCCCGACTATTGCGATTAATCGTGTCCTTGAGGACATGACCATTGGAAAACCGTCACTGGATAGGCCTAAATTTTGTTTTTTAATTTTTAAAAGTAAAACAAATGAGAATCTGTAAGAAAAAAAATAATTTTTTAAAAATTCCAGGGGTTTGTGATCCCTTAAATTTCCAGTATATTTATCCTTTAACCAGGAACCATTTTAAAATTATTGTGCTGAAAATTTCAAACTTGATACGTTCTGAATTTATCGGTCAATATTCATTAAGAACCTTGTAAGGACTTTTTGTATGGGAGCTACTCGAAGAAGGAAAGGAATTTTACTCACTATTAAGCCCCAAGTATATTTTGCTTTAAAACTAATTTGTAGGAAATTTCAAGTTCGTGGCTAAATAATTACTCCAGTTATAGTCAATTCTGTGAATTGAATAAGAAGATTTTTACAGAATTGTTGTATGGTAACATTATATTTCCTCTATTCTCAGTTAATACATCTTCTATTCTCGGATAAAATTTCGGATTCCAATTTTCAATATTCCAGGTGAATGCGTTCATTTGTAAATGTGTGTTTTGAAAAACGGAAGGATCTAGTATTTTTGACAACACGTCCACAAATGAACAAAAATTGTATATAGAAGTAATTTTCGTCCGACACTATACGCTACAACTGAATTTAATACAAAAAAAACTCGACAAATTTCATCTAGAGTACATTACTGCGTTTATTAATGCCATGAATACGGCGATTAATACAATGAATAGATGTTTATATCAGAAATATTTTATTTAGTAGTCGGGCGAAGTAATCTGTTTACCAAAACCATGAATTCGTTCATAAACATGATGAAAAATATATTTATTATACCCGTGAATTAATTATTCAGATACTAAAATCAACCCGTTCATAATTATGCACTATTTCAAAGAACATTTTCAAATATGTTTTATATTTTATTTATATAATTTCGTTCAATATATTATAGTTGAAACAAAGTCAACTCATAATTTAATATTATTCAATTTTATCCACTCCTTCATCGCATACATCTTTTTCATTTAGTGTAAACACCTTTGAAACAATAAAGGATTCTTAAACATAACAAAGTTGGTGATATCACTGCGAAACAATTTAGAATTCCTAATAAAGCTATTAACATTTAAATTCCACTATTTAATCAAAGGAGAAAACAAGTTGTAAATTATGATAAAAGTGGCAGTTATCTCAAATGTTATTGCCCTTTTGTGTGTTAAGTTAAATTAATTGAATTTTCAGAATATATTTAGTGTTTACGAACGTAACGGACTACAACATAGTCCTCGTAGCATAAGAGCATTTTAATAGCTAAATGTATGAATACTAAAAAAAACCAAATTAGTTGGGGAATTAAAAAAAGTATATTTACATAATAACAGTAGCCTGTTATTATGTAAATTCAGAAATTTCGAAAAAGTTTAATTTAATAATAATAAAGAAATGTTAAAATTAATTTCGCTTATTAACAGAAGCAAAAAGTAATGATAACTGAAATTAATGTTTTTTCATCAAAAAACATAAATTTGCAATATAAAACTTTAACTAATCTCTTACCTTGCTTAATTCCAGCTAACTTTTGCATGAATTGGCCGTGAAAATCGGACATATGTACGCCTTTTTTTAAAACAATAATTCTTGCTATAAAGTTAGGAAAATTGTTTATTTAGTAGCTCGAAAACACCACATGTTTGTTTTTAAAATATATTCGCATAAAAACAAAAATTTATTTTTTTTAATTTTCGCAATTTTTTTTTTAAATTTACGCGGCTAAACACATAAATACCGCATCACACCGAACTCATCAAATAAACAAAATTTTCCGAATTTTTAAACACACTTCGTAACATCTATAGAACCGCGATATCTTCCGAATGATAAACAAATCATAAATTTATTTTTGATCTTCTCGTTGAAATTTCGCAGACTATTGCTAATAAAAATTGGCGATGATTTAATTTTTTTTAACACTATCCTTTAATCGGATTGTATGTAGTTCATTTCGTGATGCACATTTTAATTTTATTATCGCACTTTGGAAGATAGGAAAAGGATACAAAAATCAGTTCGGATCCTTTTCAAGTACTAAACACTGTTTTTTTAGAACACTTTCACACCGGAGTGCGACTTTCGAGGAGTATCGGCGAAGACACAAAGTGGAAATGTTGTCGTTCGGCGTCGACATTGACGACGCGCTATGATTCAATGACGGAATTGGTCTTGTTGGTTGTGATGTGGTGTGGCGGATGGTTCCTGCTGGTCCTGGGGTGTCGCGTCGCTCGTGTGTACGCAGTGCGTTTGCACATGGGTAAAGCGGCGCTCTATGGATTTCTTCCCTTTTTTGTCTCACTCCGGATGACCACGCCAGATACTCTATTTATTTATCAAGCGAACACCGAGATCTTATTTACTTTGAATTTTGCCTTTATGTGCTTCCAACCCCACGGAGTAGCTTCTATGAACGGAGGTACCGGCTTCCTCTATCATCTGCACAGGCTCAGTTTTTCGAATTCAACTTAATTTTCTTTAATTAATTATCACCGCTTGACAAACTAAACTGCGAGTAACACCCAGAATCGATCGGATCGACATACTTGGCGCTATTACTACTCTCACTTTACACTAAAACCTCGGAAACTAACCCATTGATGCCCGGCCGAAAGTTTGCTTCATACTTCACTTTCGTACATTATACAGCCTCATAAATCAGTCGGCCATTATTAAGTTCCATATGCACTAAACGCGGTGTGAAAATATTAAGTTAATTGGCTAGTAAGCAATGTTGCAAGCGAATGGCCATTAAAGACGAGACTCTCCAGGTTAATTGATTAGAGACATTTTTATTGAAGTTTTATTACAAGTTCAACACTTTAATTGCACGCATGAAATTATGTATAAATAGGTACTTGAAAAATTTATGTGTTAAGAGATTAGTACAATTAACTTTTGATTTTAATAACATAATTGTTTGTTGATGAAGATGTTAAGATGTGATAATAATAAT
The DNA here is from genome assembly GCA_949128065.1 of Beris chalybata. Lineage (NCBI taxonomy): Eukaryota > Metazoa > Arthropoda > Insecta > Diptera > Stratiomyidae > Beris > Beris chalybata. The sequence continues at coordinate 141,196,238 of OX421894.1, forward strand.
CGAGTATTGTTCCGGATTGTGCGATTTTTTAACGTTTGTGGGTGTTATTGAAATCCCAGTCTTTGTTCAAATTATGTTAGTGCCCGACCACACGTTTATCATCTAATTTGGAGTATGGTCAAAAACACTTTAATTTATTTTCACTGCAACTATCCGCGAAATTAGTAAAAATGTGTTCACCTTGTCTCCCTTGGGAGACTAACAGGCTTATTCAGCGCCAGAGTCACAAGTCACAAAGTAGGTGGAGAGTCACAATTCTGTATTAATTTTGAATTAATTGTGACTTTCCACCTACTTTGTGACTTGTGACTCAGGCGCTGAATAGGCCTGTGAATATAAATAAATTCTGAAATCAATCTTTAAGCAATTATATAGAAAACCCATGTTGAATACCCAAAAATTGTAAAATTCATTATAGTTTTAGGCGTTTATTTAGAAAGCGCGATGAGAAAACCTATTCTGTATCTCGTCAGACGTAAGGAGTACGTTGGAGTTCGTGAAAACGTGTGCAAGCAAAAAAACTGAAATCAATTCGATTAGGCCTAGGAGATATGATGGAATTCGTGAAAAACTGTAGAACTTTTTTACACCCTTGAAGTTGAAAACAAAAAATTCAGAAAATGGTTTTTGGCGATTATATTAAAAATCCGTGGAAATGAAAACTTATTTGACATCTAATCACGCCTAAAGAACATGGCGAAATTCGTGAATATTCAAATTAAAATTACAATTTACTAGATATTATTATCGTTATTTGTGACCGGGCTTGTGCTTCCAGAAATATTGTGTGAATTCTTAAACTAACAATGGCTGCAGTGAAATAAAATTAATTAAAGTAGCTGGAAGAAAATTGGTTAAGAAAACCGTTCGGACAACTCAACAAGGAATTTAGACAAGAATAAAATAATGATTATTTAATACACTCCTTACGGGTTGAATTTATAAAAAAAAAATCTAATATCTAGCAATTATCTGAAAAACCAAGTGGAAGATATATTATTGTAGTACTTCAGAAGATCTAAGAGATATGACGAAATTCGTGAAAAAGTGCCATTTTACTGACCATTTTGTTACCCTACCTTCGTCCACCATTTATCATTATTAATATTCTACAGTCAAAACCGGATATAACGACATTGAAGGGACCCTCTAAACTCGTCGCTATATCCAGTAGTCGTTATAAGCAATATGCAATTTCGATACATTCCTTTGTATAGAGATTCGACCAGGACCATGCCATTGAGTCGTAATAACCGATCCGTCGTTATATCAGGTTTTGACTGTATATAAAATCTGCAGAGAATTTTAATTTAATTCTGAATTCAGTTTGTTAAGCATAATAGGATTTGAAGGAAAAAAAATTATATCTAATATTTTTTGTTCAACTGTGACCAAAACCCACTTGCTGACCGTCTATCCGAAAATACAATAATTCAATCCGGTTGTTTGGTCGAATTTGGGCGGATAATTTTAGTAACGGGCAAAATCATCTTACTCCTTCGAGTTTAGATCTCATGCAAAAGTTCTTAAAATACAAGTTAAAGAATATTAGCTGATTTATTCTTCAATCAATTTACAGAAGTTGTTACTCGAGAATTGTTTAGAGTCGAACTCAAAGTCTTAAACAAATCATTTTTATGTTTAATGAAGTTCGGGCTTATTAAGCAGCAAAATTCCTCCCCTCCTTCGTAGAATTTTCAGGCAAAAAGTCGTTAAAACAAGGGTTCTTTTAACGACTACTAATTCCGCTAATACTAATTCCGCTTGACAACTTCTGAGCACTTTAAGCTGGAAATTTAAAATATTTCCAAATTGCATATTTCTATGGTTGTAGATAGAGAAATTAGTGTAAAATAAATAGAGAAACACCTTCGACTAGCTTCCATACAAGCTTTCTTGAAAAATATGTGCATTTATATTTCGAAACCCCACTATAACTCGATAAGTGCTAGAAAGTTGAAATTTTTTTTAGTAATTTCATTCTCAGAAAGGAGTAATACGAAAAGTATATCGTGGTTCCAGCTCAACTAAAAAATTCATAGATAAAGATAATGTTTTAGACAATTTGTAAATGATGAGCAACGGAATGCATCACATATGAACAGTTAGTTAATTCACCTACGGCCCATCTACATGATTTATTTGTGCTTGTAATAAAATAGTAGTACTTTCAACTCAAAATCTCAAATGAATTCACTAAACTACTCCCAAATGAATCGTTAGTGATTCATTTACGATGCTTTTGTTGCGAACACAACACACAAGAACACAAGAATGATTAAGTTAGTAATCAATATATCGAACACTTTTGCAAATATTAAACAGTTGTGTACGTTTTCCTATTTGAGTGACATTTTCTTTAATAGTTTTCGATAGTTATGTTAAACACAAATTTGATTATAGATTCTCATTAATTTATGTAGTGTTCACACATCGCAAAAATATAGAAATTAATTTGCAAAAATTTCAAATTACTAGCATAACGAGCTATTAAACTATAATGGAATAATTGTGCCAAAATAGTTGGGAAAATTTATTTTTAGGCCAAGCTGATGCTTAATTTTGATTCAATTTTGTTCACGTAAAATTTTGTTAAAGATGTTTTCAAGCTATCACTTCATTAATAAGATTAAGTTATTTAAGAAAAAATTCTGGAAGATACATTGCACTATTATTATTTATCCTATCCCAGACACTTAAACTTAAACTTGAAACTAAAATTATGGTAGGTACAACTTTATTATTCTTAGGAATTTTTTTGCCCGTAACAATGTTTTACTTCATCACTGAGAAGCTCCTACTTTACTGAATAAGGTATACAACTTCTTCTGTTCTTAGTTTTTCTGTTGCTTTTTTATGAGTTTCTTGTCTAGGACGAACAATGTAAAATATTATAATTTTCTCATTAAATATAAGTGTGTTATTAAAAATTTGATATTGCTTTTCCAGAGGAACTTAAAGTGAGACACCCATATGATTATCTTTGTCACCAAGAGTAGTATACCTCTAATTCTAAAACGAAATTCATTATTAAGTTTAAGTTTCTATAATAATTATATTAGCGAAATGCTATAGTTTCACAGAATGAACGTAACTAGTACATTTCTCATAATATCGTCGCCACAAACATCCTTTTCACATAAAATGCCGAAGGTGTACAAAAATCCATAAAGTCGAGTTCCTCCGCGACACTGAAAAGAACCTGCGCGAAAAGTATCCAATGAAAAAAGTTGCTATAGATGGGCCATTATTGATTTTATTGTAGCAACCAATAGCAACTACGGTCGATTATAACAACAATGTATCGCTTTTATGTACAAAGGAGTTTATTATTTACTCCAAAGGATTTTCTTATTTCGTATAGAAAATTCTCGCGCGCATCATATAAAAACGAGGCAATTTGTGTAATGGATAACATCCAAACAATGTTTAATTTTCGTAATGTTCAGATGCTCTTGTTTTTAACGATTTATTTAACTGCCCTACAGAAGCTTCGTCCGAAATGTTCTATTATAAAATTTGAATAATAGAACGTGCGCGGTTCGAGGCATTTTTACGATACAAGAAGTTTGGAATTGCTGAATTACAGCACGATCCTATAGTAAAGTTTGCCTGCTATCCCATGGCATCAGGGTGCTAATAAATTTATAAGTTTTTATACGCCCTGGGAATGGATAATAAATTGGCACTTTAACCGGAGAGAATTAATACCGAAGAGTTGCAAGAATAAATAACGAAAAACTTATTTAGTTAATTCATTTAACAATCGACATTAACATTTTTCATGGGCAACAATATACAAGCGGTCAAAAAAAATAGTAAACAATCTAGGAGAACTTTCAGTCCGCAAAGTTGTAAGAACCCTTACCAGGATACCATTACCGAAAATTCTCTATCATAAAATGGCTGGATAGATGAAATTAGTTTCAACTCTACAGCAATAGCTGCTTAAAAAAAAATAAGACCAAAACATTTTCTTTCTCCCCACTAGTCACATTACCCCCAGAAATCATACGACTGAAAAGGTACACCTTCTTACGAGTATCTCTTTTCATTATTTTTCGAATCAGTTGATATTAAGTAGTAAACGTTTCAAGAACCTTAAAAATTATCAACCATAGTTCAAAAGAAACCGCGGAAATAAAAACCAATTCGATTTTCATCATCATTTTTCATCAGACCTAAAATATATCGCGAAATTCGTGAAAACAAATTCCACTCCTCCATATCGAAGGATCAAATTGATTTTTAGGCGTTTATATTAGCAGTTCGTAACAATAAGAATTAAATTGATCTACTTGTAAATATGACGGCTTTCGTAAAAATATGTTCAACACAAAAAGAAAATGGCTGAAAAAGAGATCTTACACATAAATTTGGGAAATTTCTGACGATAGATACTTTTTTAAAGTTCAGTAAAAGTCGACCTTCTATTATTTTTTATAATTGTTTATTATATGTTGCACGTGTTGAGGCGATTTTGACCAAATATCTTTTGTACGGCTTGGACGTCGTAATAATTGAAAAAAAAAACGAGTAAGACAATTCATTGAAGTCCAGTAAACATGAATGTCGTAGAAATCAATTCTAAAATTTTATCAACCATAGTTGAAAATAATGGAAATAAAAATCAATTCGATTTTTCATCGGACCTAAAATATATGGCGAAATTCGTGAAAAAAATCCACTGCGCCATATCGCCGGAGGACGCCTAAATTAATTTTTAGATATTTATTTGAGCAGTTTGTACAAATAAAAATTAAATTTATATACTCGTAAATATGACGGAATTCGTAAAATACGTGTATGTTCAACACAAAATGAAAATGGCCGAAAGAGTGATCTTAAATTTGGGTCATCATTGACGATAATTTTTAAAATTTTATTTTTAAAGTTCAGTAAAAGTTTACCTTCTATTATTTATTTTATTGATTATTATATTTTGAACATTTTGACGCGATTTCGATCAAAAATCTTAAAAACGAGTACGACAATTCGTTGAAGTGGAGTACTATTAACTATAGAATGCAATGGAGTTCAGTACTGACAATAAGAATTCAACATCGATACCGAGTTTTAAAATTGTTTGGGGAGAGTTCAAATTTTCCCAATTCATCGTTAAAAGTATTATCAACGGAATTATAAATTCTAGACGAGCATCAGCACTGAGCGAATCTCACGTTTTGGAATCAAAAGACAAATTGAAAAATGTCACAATTTCGAAGGTTTTTGTGGAGCATTAGTCGCGATTCAGTTTACTATTGAGCAGCATTTTTGAAATTAATCAAATTAATTCCACATGGGTTCGTGACTCTTATTATCTCCACCGATGATAAATCCCATCGCTTCCAATTCAATAAAACAAAGTGACGCATTCTTGATTTTTATCAAAAGAAATAATGTGCATAAAAAACCCATCTAAAATTCAGCAATTATTGCTTTACGGAGTGTAGGAGCGTGTCTTAGAAAATTTATAGCTCCACTTGAAAGCATAATACCTATAGGAGTAGATATGTCGGTATACGGTATAGTACTTAACATTGATAGAAATATAAGTTCCGTATACGGCCATGTTCCTTTTTTCGAGACAGTGATTCTAATTTGTGCCGAACATTCAAAGTGTCTAAAGCAGATAAGACGGAAATCTAGAAGCCATTTTAGGGATTGAGTTCGAGCACAAAAGCCGAATCTCGTAAAAGTCACCGGGAAATTTATGCGTTCCCTTTGTACTGATACGGATTACAGAACATGGCCATATACGGAATATTTGATAGCATGAAATGTTTTCTATTCACCACGGGACACCCTACGGTCCTCCCATACGTCTGTTAATAAATGCTACAATATAACGATATAAGGGATGAGCTCTGATACATACTCGTATAATATGATCAGGGTGGTATGGTATGGCTGAAAATGCTTTTAGGGATTTCATTTTGATAATAAATTAACTTTTCACTCTCGACTTTGATATAATAAAAGATTGAATCAAAATCCTTTTGAGAATCTTGCAACAAAGTCTATGGATCTAAGGTTCATATTTTTTTTACAGTTCCTTAAAGAACTGATCGACAATCGTAAGATTTTTAACCGTGAGATAGAATAATCGCTAAGAGGGCTATAAAAACAGTTTCGGGGTTCATATATGAAATCATAAAAAAAAATCTTTAAGTGATTTATTAATGTAAGGTGCAACTTTGTGCAACGGGCGGATTCTAACACGAAATTTTACTCTAAGTGAAAAAAAAACTCATAACACTGATGCGTTTTATTAGTGGCGGTAACAAATTAGTTTAAAATGGGGTGTGAAAGACAAGTCCTTATTGGGCGATATTTTTGCTTTTATGCTTCATTTTTATTGCAAGAATATCGAAATTCTTACGAGATATGGTTTTAATGTTTAGAAATGAACTGAACTAGCCGATTTCCTTTGACGTATATTTTTAGATTTATTTTATATCGGTTTTTACACAGAGTCTTGCGTTATCGATAATAAATAGTAAAGATTTTCGAAAACAGAAGCATTTATGGGGCTTTTTAATTATATTAGAGATAATACTTCCTGGGTCTCACACAACTCTAATGGTTTCATTGCAGATGTTTCCGTAAATTACTTTAATTTTTTTTTACTTTACTTTAAATTACTTTTAACGTTTTTAGAATTTTTTCATATATTTTAATAGCCCAAAATCAGGCCCTGGCTTCTTCCATGATATTTCTCAGCTCGGCTTGACCTTAGTCAGATCTGAACTCTTTCTCTCCAAACTCCTCAGATTGTTAAGCTAGTGTTTCAGTGTATGCCACACTGCCAAATATTTGACTATTTTTTCTAACAAATGCCGTTTTTGTTTGTCATATTATTTAATTTACTGAACACAAAGTTGAATGATAATTTAACAGAAACATTTGATAGGATGGCATACAAAGTAATAGTTTCTGTACCCTAACATCCAAACCCGGTAGAAGAAGGAAGCATCAGTATGGATGATAGTTTGAAATGGAATTTATTTTGGGAAAGAATTTTGTTGAAAAGTAAGCAAACCTTAGTAAAGAGAAAGCCCATGACCTGGATTCAAATCCTCAACCTCTGGGCGTAGACTAAGACGGTCGCATTAGGCAATCGAGGCCAATATTTTTAAGGTATCTATTTTATTTGAGCACAATTTATAAAAAGCTTCCATATAAAAAGGCCATGCATAATTTTTGCACTTATTCTACAAAACATATGAGCTTAAGAAGCCATACAGATACGAAATCAAAACTTTAATGAAAATATCAATTGGAATAAATTAAGCTTATGATTGTAAATAAACCAAATTTAATCACTTTTTCAGAAATCAAAAAAGTCTTTAAAACACGTAGTTCAACTTCGATGTTGAAGCGCACAAATGCAGTATGATTAAAAACATTCCGATAGAATCTTTCCAAAGTCTGCAACGAATTTCAAAAAGATTGAATTCCAACATTTGTGCGCTTCACTATCAACACAGCGGCTGTGAAGGTAATGAAATAGCCGACTTAATGGCTAGGCAAGGTTCAGAAGCTAAATTCATGGGTCCATATCTATTCTGTGTGATACCATCAAGCACACCCAGAATGAACATCTGCATATGGCAAAAATCGCAAGACGGACTTGCGACTTATCACCGAGGGCTAGTCCAGCACAATTTTCATACCGGTCTCAAATGTCATCCCTTCTATGGCAACAACCGAAACAGTAATCAATCCCAGTCGCGTTATTTCGTGTAGTGGTTTCACAAAAGACACCCCAAACCCAACCGAGAATTCCTAAAAAATAAAGTGTTAACAAAATTTCCTTAATTTGTACTAAAAACTTCTACACACGGTACGGTATGATTTTACGTTATAAAACAAAAATACACGCTTTGAAAAACTCTTTCACAAAGATTATCGCACGCGTCCACCTTTCCCAAGGTGTTAAACAATCTTACAAATAATGATGAGATCGCACTTTCCTATTTACTTGACCAATAAGTTACAATGGTGTGATTATTTGAACCAAACAAGAATGTGTCTCTGTTTATTTAAATAATCTTTTTAGTTTTGCCGTGGTGTGCCGTGTTTTATATTTACCGACACAAAATAAAACAATTTCACATTTCTCGGAAAGTTAAATGGAACTCTTCGTATTGTTGTCATAACTGTTAGGAAACTGTTACGATATGCAAGTTCGATACAAAAAAATAACTGACATATATCTTAATGACTTTAAGACATGTCGGGATATTTTTTTAATTTATTCGTATCTATAAATTGTCAAAAAAAAACTATAGTGGAATTAAAATACGGAGAAATTAGTAAAAATTTAAAAATAAAATTAAAAGTAGTTATGCCTCACTTTCGTAAGTTCAGCTTACCCAAAGAAGTTAGCTGATTCGCAATAGTTTAGTAAAGAAAAATTAATGCTAATATTTTGTAAATTCTTGATGGCTTGTGCTAATGTTTGTCTCGATTTTTGTCTTAAGTACAACAAATTAGTCGCTGTGATTTATGTCGTTGTAAAACATTCCAGCTTAACTCACCGGTGACATTCACTAAAAATTCACTGAAATATAATTATGCAATGAAAACATACGTTTGGTACCGACATATGTTTATTGAGAATTTAATTACCCTTTGATGCGAAAGCTCTAAAAATAATTTCCATTTCATTCTCGAGTCAACGTCGACTACAACTTTTTAAAAAAGAAAACACAAGTAACTATAAAATCCTTTATGGATGCGATGGTGGCCACAAATCATACAAAGTATGCATTTTCATTGAGCAGTAAATTTAAATACCGCGTAAATATAAACAAATAATAAAAGAATGGGCTTCTAAAATAACCTAAACATGGGTTTACTCAAATAATCATCATAACGAAAACTATGTTAACATATTTTTATGATTAAATAAATGTGTGTGAATATACGATCGTGTTAATTGCTTTACGAGGTGTATAAATTTAAAGGCTCTTATTCCAGTGACGATAGCCGGTGAACTGCATATACAAAACCTACATTAAGTGTCTGATGTGGTGGATACGTACAATCGCATGTGATTTTGGTCATTTAATAAACGATTTGTAAACAAATTAACCGGAACGTTAAACTTCTGTGCGATGTGAATTTTTTTGGTGTTTTTATCTAAATATCCAAAGGTATAAGTATCTTAAGCTGGTGTTATACTGTATGGCACGCGATCAAATACCTATGACCATTTTCCCGTCAAATGCTGTCAGATAGTGTAATAGTTTGACAAAATGTTTCATTTGATCGACTGACACCATTTGACAACCAACCTTACCATATTTGACTGTTTGCGGTTTTTGGAAAAACAATTCTTTCGTATGTGTCAAATAGGAAGTGAATATTTCATTTGTTTGTGGCGATCGCTGAATAAATACGACATCATTTTTACTGTATAACACTTTTTATTTTTTTTTTATTTTTAATACCTGCACCAACAACTACAATTATTAAAACAATAAGTTTTCTTATTACATTCCTATTATTTGTTGAATCTACTTACGTCTCGTTAATTAATCTGAACGGAGTTTTAAATTCGAGAATTCGGTGTTCAAAGTGGCATACAATGTAATATACATATACACCAATATTTACAATAGATATTACCTAATGGCGTGTAACCGTTTGGCACGAGAAGAAAATTTGACGATGGTATCAGATAGTGTAGCACCGCAATCGTGCTGCGTGTCAAATGGATATTTGACATCAAATACTGTCAAATTTTCATGGTCAAATGCTGTAGACAGGATCGGCGATATTTCTAATTACCTAGCTACATTGGATATACATAACTCTATGTCATTGTTGGTCAAATTTGATTGGATCACGGCATAGGAGCGATTAATTTAAGAATTTTTATGAAATCAAAAAAATTAGGGCATAATTAAACAAGCTACTGGCATGTTTTCTCAAGTTTCTCCTAATTCCCTAAAATTTCTGTTTTTTTTTATATGTTACACCATGTTACACCATATTCGTTAGAAAAAATGCGAGACATGCGTTCAAAATAAAAAGTTGTCCAAAGAAAATTTCAAAATGTCGTTGGAATCGTTTTTAAGAATTTATCAAAATTATGAATTAGTACTTAAGTATGATGAATAGTGATGATGAGTTGAAATTGGGGTAATAATCACGGACGAGCGTGTAGCTGACCACTTCAGCTCCTAGTGTTCCGTTGGTCTAGTAATGAAGTAACTATAGCATTACCTCAAGGCCTAGGCCCAATTTAGGCTGTTGTGCCATTAATTATTATTATTATGATGAATAGTGGTACTAAAAGAAGTTACTCAGATGATCAATATACTATGAATTCATACTACGAATTAATTCCTTGTAAAAATGATTTATTTATCATTATTTTGGTGATTGGGCGAGTACACAAAGAAAGCCAAAAATTAATGAACGGGGTAGGAAAAATATTAATGAATACTTACATTACCCTAAATTTAATAATTTACTTTGTAATTTTAATAATAAAGTATTGTTTACCCTGAACAATGAAATTTTGTTTATGCATACAAGTCGACAAGTGAAGTTTGCTAAAAATAGAATAAAGAATAGCTAAAGTCTAAAGAATAGCTTATGCTAGAAAGTTGAAAATTAGTAAAAATATATAAATCTATTAGAAATAATTTAGATATATGGTACAAAAATATGAAATATCGATTATCGTACGAAATAGGGGACAAAAAAATTATGAACGCAAATGAAATGAATATATTTTCACGAAATTTGTCATATCTCTTAGGTCTTCTGATATATTGAAGTAATTTTTATTCCACATATTGTTCATATAAATGCCTAAAAAGTGTCGGTGTTTTTTAACCCTAAAGAGGTGTTAGGGGGTTGTGTAAATTTTTTCTTATTCAGCCTTATATATCAGGCCTGATAAGATATCGAATAACTTTTCCCTTTCACGGTCTTGTTTTTATAAGCGCTAAAAACAGGAGTTTTGCCTTTTTAGCTCCTAAGGTATAAAATTTCGATTTTTCAGGATTTTTGAATATTCATCCCTCAAGTTGATGCAAGGGTACAACGCTATCATACTGTTTCCAGATTTTTTCTTCATTATTATGATGTGCGCTTTCAATGATTGGATAAACGTTTATGGTTTAGTCTGGTCTAGTTGCAGTTTTATGGAAGTTATCAAAGGAATATTGCAATAAAGCAATCATTGTAACTTTAGTGGAGATTGTTTATGCTCACATAAGTAAAACTCTACTAGAAAACCTATCAGCACATCAATAGAGCCTTATAATAGGGCACTTCACTTGAATGAAAAATGTCTACTGACAAATTTTCAAAAGTCTATAGCTTTTCAAAATATCCCAAATTTTCATTATAAAGCACACTAAAAACATTCAAAAATTGCTGAATGCAATCTCTTTTGGTCCCTTTCAAACCAGCTTCAAGTACAAGTACGCTACCTACTCGTACAACAAATTTTATTTATTTTTCTTCAAGCTGTTCGGAACGCAATCATCAGTAAGAGCAAAAATAATCATAAAAAAAACTGTTCATTTTGAGGGGTGAATTTTCAGATTTTACGAGTTTCCCTGAAAATCGTAAAATTCTATAAGAACTCTAAATTTTTGCTTATTTTGCTGATGGGTTTTGTGTAACTAACATGAAGAGAAATCCTATACAACAACGGGGGATGCCCGTACATAATATACTTAATATCTGATGGATTCGTTTTTATTTTATCGTAGGCAGGATTGCTACGAAATATACACAGATATATATGTACTTTTGTACATAAGGTACAGCATTTTCTACTTTAGTTAATATATAAGAGCTGGTATGCTATTTCATCCGGGCTTGGTATCTTTATTACAAATCAGCTACAGACCTAACAGTTCGATATATGCTGGAAAAGAAACGCTTACCAGAAGAAAAAGTCTATAACACTAAAAAATTTATCGGTTTTCGTTCAAGTTTTTCTTTATGTTAAGGACTTATTGCCACTAAAAATGGCTACTCGAAATTGATGAAGATTTTTAAGGACTCCTTTCGTAATAAAGGGAAAATTTATTGCCATTTTCTTTTTAAAAACATTATTTTTTCGAAGGAAAGTCTGCATAAAATTTATTTTTGGCGAACGGTAGCTGATTGGAGATTATTTTAATTAAATCGGAAAGATAATCAAAAGTTCGAAAGAAGTTTTTAATTAAATTTGATGATGTTTTAATGAGAGTTTTTGATTTTATTCTACTCTCGTTACAGGAAGGACAAAAAACACTTCCGGCCGAGAAGAATACTATTAATTTTAAGAACAATACCGCCAATTGGGCCCAATTTGTTCTTAAAAATTAAATCGGTGTTCAAGTAGGAATATGTAACAAATGGGATTGTTTCAACTTTTGAGTTTGACTATTGTCTGTTGAAAAAACGTTCATTAGAAAGACCAATTTTAAAAATGCTTTAGATTCAAGCTGTTTCAATATCGGATTGGATGGACTAATCAAAAGGCGTATTAAAAAAATAACCAAAATACTTTTACTACTGGTTTGCCGAAGTTTTATCCGTATGTATGTTCCCGAGCAGAAATTTATATCCACGAATTATAACAATCCAAAGTATAATAGTATAATAATGGCAACATTATTGTTATTAAGTTACATTGCATTGAAGTTCACTTCATGTTTAAATCAATTTAGTTGTTCACAAGGATGTCTAACACTATGAGTGATGGATCAAATCCCCTTTCCTATTCTGGACAGTTCAATATTTACTTAATAATAACAACAAAGAAATCATTTTATTAAAGTGAAAAAATTTAAGTGAAATAGAAAATAATCCGAAAAGTTACACAACTAAAGCTGGTGTAATTTTAGTTAGAAAGTAATTTTAAGGAATATTGTTGTTAAGATTTTATTATCTGTTCTCAGAAATAAATACTTAGTTCTGTGTTTATATTTACAAAAAGAGCATACAATAAACTTTATTTTTAAATTACACAACTAACAAAAAACCAAAAACTCTTACCCAAAGCGCTTGTTTTTACAATAATCATAATATAAATGAAAAATTAGTTTCAGGTTAATTAGTAAAGTCAATTGCTATTTTGAACTTGAGTTTTTGAATCATTAAGAATTTGAGTGCCAAGTTTTTGACAATACTATTGAAAAAGCTCAAAAAATTCGTTGAATGCGGAACGGATTTATTGTTTTAACCATGCGTTTTCCCATTTAGATAATTAGAAACAATGTAGCTCGGTTGTCAAAAAAATTGCACATTTTGGCCATTTAAAATTTGAACATTTTTGGTTTAAGGCAAGGTATCACTTAAAACTCCCGAAAAATGCCTCAATTTCACGATTTTTTTTTGGATATAAAATAAATATAAATGGAAAAAACAATTAATGTGTTATATAGAGGTATAAGTGAAGAATAATTGTGATTTTTTTTAGAAAAATATATTACAAAATGGCGGCTCCAGCCCCTATGACGTAAGACCGCGATCGGTGTGAGTTGATTCACGCGGTACCTTCTACAACCTCTCCAAGTGATCCGAAACTAAAAATTCAAAAAGTTTATGAAACTAAATTCAATTTGTGGGGCCCAAACGTTTTCCGATTTTCGAAAAACGCCCGGAGACTAAAATGTCAGCTACTTGAAAAAAATCACTTTTTTCACGCTTTTTTTTGCTTAAAAACTCAAATAAAAAAAAAGTGGAATAAAAAAAAAAAAAAAAAAATTGACGTTGGGGCCCCCCAAATTTAGTTTACTTTCTTTTAAGCTATATTTTATTAAAATCGGTTCATTCGTTCGAGCTGTAGAACGTACCGCCCTCCGGAAAAAGTGGTTTCGAGAAAAACGCGTTTAAAGTTTGACGTTATAAAAAAAATCGTATTGAATATCGGGGCAACCGTTCCACAAATTGGTCTGTAGCTCGTGAAATACATTCGATATCGAAATATCCTTTCGCCCCCCGTATTCTCAACATGTTAAGGATGAAAAATAAAATAAAAAAAAAAAATGCATTTTTTTCCCGTCGAAAAGTAATACCTTGCCTTTATAAATTTTTGATTATTATGAATAATCATGCATAGACGTTGAGAAAAACGACCCAAGACAACAAATACAAAATAAAATTAAAAATGGCTCATATTTGAGAGATTATTCGCAATCAAATGCAATCAAGAACTTGGCAATGTGAATGAAAAATATTTTATTTCGATAAGAGAGACATATCTTGAAAACGGTTCAAAAACACATGTTTATATGGGGCTTTGGACTTTTGAAAAATATCAGGCCCTCTCAAATTTATAGGAATACATCGTGTATATGTTCATACTGCACACAGCCCCTAGGTTTGGGGAAAAAATTCAATAACAGCAGTTTAAAAAAAAAATTATATTTTGGATTTCAAAATATTTTTGAAACAAATCTTATAACCCAAAGCTTTGTTTCATATACTATATGTAGCAGATATTGCAAAGCAAAATTCAACATGTGGACATATATTTATTTGGTCAATTTATATATTCCGCAAAACCAATTTCCAGTTCACACTTGAAAAAAAAAATCACACAAGTTCAAATCAACTGATTCAGAAAGAACAACATTCAATCGCCAAACGCGGACAAAAGTGTTTGGTCATAAAACTAAAATAAAAATCAACAAAATTTTTTTTGTGTCCAAAAAGTCAAGATAAAATAAGACCGAAAGTTTTGTTTATGACTCCAATAAAACCCTTCCTTGCGTCTATTGTAACCGATTTTATGCGGTCAATGGCTACAGCATAACACTATGCAAAAAAAAAACGGTTGCTCTACATTTCAAAAGTAAAAGTGAATACCATCAGCTACTTTATCAGACCCAGGCACGTTTAGAAGAAGTAATTTTTGACGAAAAAAATGTATGGCCACACCATTTGTTGCCTTATTGGATTTCACTTTTCAGAAACATTAACAACAAAAAAAGAAGTGTACCAGGACCATCTTGTTTCAGGATATTCGAAGACCAGTAGGACCATTAAAATTATTTTCACGGAATTTTGTCGGCGACTAGTTTTTTTTTTTTGTTTTGTTGATGTTTGTATTTCTGAACCTTTGTGGAATAAATTCGAACTGTTCCTGGATGAAGATCGAAGCAATAAACTTTCATAGATTTCAGAGCTCTTTAAGTATTACAGTACCAAGTAAACGAACTACTACTAAAATTTAATTTTATTTTTTAGTTCCTATATCGTCAACATAAGGATAATTTTTGAAATTAACTAGTTTATCAAATGACTCGTTAATTCGGGGAATATGAATTCATCGAAAGGAGAAATTTTGACAAAGAGAAATTTTGACAAAAAGGAATTTTGACAAAGTAAATATAATAGATATTTTTTTTTTTTTTTATAAAACAGAAGTGAATCCCGCAAACAATTTTTTAATCGAAATCGAGCTCTTCGAAAACGAAATCACCTGTTACTAGATATTGATTGCATAGTTGTACATTCATAGGAACATACTTTATATCTATTTATGAATCTTTATTACGTTTAAAAATGATTTGTTTATCTTATCTTCACAAAAGCGAATGTGTATGTTCATAGAGTTCATGGTGAATGTTAAATGAAGCGATTCTAAATCATGATAAAGATTCGTAAGTTAATGATCATTCAAGAATCAAGTGTGAATCTCAAATAAATTCGTTTTCGTTGAATTATTGCTGAATATACCTACTTTGAACAAAAAATACCACAGTTTCTAAACCCCACAAGCTTTTAAGTCGTAGGCCGACGTATCAGTGACAGTGACTACTTCTAATTCTTGCCTGAAAAAAAGTCAATTGTATATGTTGAGTTTTAAAATAAAATTAAGGAGTAAATTAAAATAAAATTAAGTGTAACAATGGAGATTAAACAATTAAAATAGTTTGTCTAACAATCTTTCAACTTCTCACCGCTAGCATAATAATTATCCTTATTTTATATTAGTGAAATTATTCTCATTTCATATCATTTATCTCTAAAATGCGTATTAGTTACTTTCGCTAAGTGTAATACCTTTTATTTGAAGTTGTTCTATGTATAGAAGAAAATGTTGTACATTATATTGTACTAGTATTTATCATAAATTTCTTAAAAAAAAACGTACTTAGTTTGTATTAAAAAAGTGTAGCTACAAACAAAACTTAATAATGAATACATATACATATGTATGTATATTGTTAAATATATTCGTTCTTAAAATGCTCTTAACACTGCTTTCGGACTATGTACGCACTTAGCTACGACTTACACCAAATCGTGTAACAATTGTTCCGAATGGTTGAAGACACCACTTTTATGTGCCATAGCACTTCTCAAAGTTTATGCTCTGAGCTCTATGAAAAAGGGAAATTTGGATGCTTTATATTGAGGTCGTGAAATTCCCTATGTCACAAGGGTGGTAAGGTTCAAGTCATTGCTTATATGATACATGATGATACAAAATTTACCTTCAATATTTTTACATGCGAATTACTACAGTAAGAATCGATATATGTAACTAACGTAGAAAAATAAATCGAATTTATTTTATGGTTTTTAAGAACAATATGTACTATTGTGTGTGTTACCTCGATATAACAAGGGAAAAGGGAAATAGAAAATTAAATTATATCTTCAGGATTGCACATACTGAAACATTAAATTTTTTTATTTCTTATACTTGGAGAAAATCTACAATAATTTTTTAATGGGAGTGAGTGGATGTGAGGGTGAAGCGAAAAACTAATATTTTTCATTTATCTCAGGAACTACGTAAGATAGAAAATTGGTATTTGTATAAAAGAGGGATACGATGTGTAGAAGAGGAACACGACAGCAGTAAGAGGGGGGAGGGGTTGACAACGTTAGTCAGCATTTCGGACAAAAAACTTTATACTTAAAGAACTCTTTCACTTTCTTGCTCTCAAGTCTTACTATCACAGGTAGTGCAGACAAACAGCTGTGGTACGAGTATAATTTTAATTAAAAAAAAATCATCACATAGTTTGAGTGCAGTTTTTCGAGCCGAAATCCGGAGTGTGGTCAATGTCAAAGCGTAAAATTGGTTATTTCAAGTCTTTCAAACTCCACTGATGCCGGAAAACAACAAAAACTTAAACATCAATAATTTCAAATTTTTTGAATATTCTTTCTTCAAATTCAACCCCAAAGAGAGTGTAATGGAGTTGTAGTATAGCTAGCTGCGATACTAAGCGAATGATTTAATCAACTACCTCATAATTTCGGAATTATTATTTGATTTAGGTTAGATTTTCAAGGCCCCACTAATTTCCCATCAATTAAACAGAGTAGTTACACAGCTAAAGGATCTGTAATTAGTAAAATGTTATTAGGATTGGTCGCTTTAGACTTTGCAAAGGTATTTGATACAGTTTGGAATGAAGTCGACTTATATTTGAATTAATTGAATTTTTTTCCAATTACCTATGCATTTGAGTCTTATTCCCGATAGAAAATCAATACTCCAAAGTTTTATAGAAAATTCTTGAGAAAAGCTAAAACACAGCACAGCATTCATGCACTCTACCCTCTAATAAATCGCAAAAGTAGGACGTCTGGTCACAAAAAATTAGTTTTTAAAATAGTAATCAATGCAATATTATTATACGCTTCCCCTAGCCCCAATATAGAATTAACCGCCAGCCATAACAAAAAATTTAAAATTAGACAAAAAAATTTTTGAAGTGGTTCTCCACAAATTTTATAAAGTTTATAAATTAATGAATTAACTTGAATAGTTACAATTTCTTTCAACAACATATGGAAGAACAATACCAACCTCTCATTAACGCCCTTACTATTATAGTACCTACTCCTCTATGAGGATTTTTATTAGCCTTAGGTCCAATTTAAATAGTTTAATTTATCATAACTATGTTGTAAAAGATGTCAGTTCAAAAAAATTATTTTTATAAATTTTGTTTAAATCACTAAATGAATATTTGAAATTTCTGAATGTCATAAAGTGTACCATAGTTCAAAAGGTAGACCTAAAGACTTAGAAACATATTTCATCAATCACTTACAAATTATTGTATAAATATAAATCATTTTCATGGAAGGAATAAATAAATATAATATTATAGTTTAATTTTTTGAACTCGTGTCTAAAAACTAAAATCACCAATTCCAACATATCTCTTTGGTAATGATATATCGAATAGGTTTTTACTTCCATGTTTTTTTATATAATATTTTACAAACTAAATTTAATAACCACCAAATCAGCGAAATTACACGAAAAAGAACCTAGTTTCAATTCATATATAAATATAATTAATTTTGCGTAATTTTGGAAGCCTTATCATGTAAATTGTACCGTTAAGTTGAAAATTACATGAATAATTTATTAATACCAGTAAGTTTGTGTAAAAGTGATCAAATTGTTTACTTTTACTTGGAAAAATGGAATATAGTGGAAATTTCAAGTAAAAATTGTATTGAAACAGTGTGGTATTTATTTAAACAATTTCCGTAATTCTTGTTTAAAAGGTTTCCGTAATTTTACTGACTATTCGTGTATTTTTTTTTATATTTTTTTTTTGTATTTTGTGTTGTGTTTTTTAAGTTGTTATTTTGCACTAAATATAAATTTAGTGTTAAATCAATTATAAAAGTCTGGGTAGTCTAGGTGGCTTAGTGGCTAAACCACTTGCCTTCGGTGCACCTGGTACCAGGTTCGAATCTGCTTGGCGACAAGTAATTTTCGAAAATGGGATTGGGTGTCGGACTACCAGTTCACTCAGCTGTAAATGAGTACCTGAGTTAGTTATAATCGGGGTAATAATCACGAACGAGCGTGCAGCTGACCACTTCACCTCCTAGTGTTCCGTTGGTCTCGCAATGATGTAACTCTGGCGTTACTTCAAGGCCTAGGCCCGATTTGGGCTGTTGCGCCATTGATTATTATTATTATTATTATCTATTATTGAATTATAAAACAATTTCAAATTTTATTATTTATATTACTATGTTTAAACTATAGGCACTCGTAAAATTGTCTTGTTAAATCAAGACGTTAACCACATAAAATTGCAATAAGATCGTCTATATTTCAAAACGATTATCACACCAATTTAAGGTTTCCACACACTGACACGATTTATTCGCTGACGCTGCGATTATTTGCGATTATTTTGCAGCGATGCGGTCATTCTCATTAGTTACCATGTAAATAAATGAAAGCGAATGTACCGCTGCAAGATAATCGCAGCGTCAGCGAATAAATCGCGTCAGTGTGTGGGAACCTTTAAAGTATGATTTCTAATTAAATCTAAGATATTTATACACACATTGATTCAAAAATAAATTATATTGGAAATGATAAGGATTCTTTTTGATACATAGTACCTATTAGTGGTTGTCGAATAAAAAGCCACTCAACATTTTAATAACATTTCCTTATGGCTTTTTTTTTAGATAAACCATAAAGAAGTCTTATTACCTTTCGTATAATTTATGTGGTAGTTTTGACTTTGTCAACCTAGTAAAAATACACTGTAAAACTAGTACCTAAACATACACTGGTTAAAAATTTGCCAAGTATGGATATTAAATATGTTTCTGCAGGAGAAAAATTTACATCATCTTTCTGAGTGCTAAGAAGTTTAATTTCGACTTCCGTCAAGGGAAAACGATAAAGTGTAATAAGTTGCATGCCGGGGGGGGGGGGGGGGGGGGCTTATAAGAATGGCATGAAAATGTTCCTTAATCATTGTTAAAAATATAAAGAGACAATAAATTAATCAACTTGACTTCGATAAATGTTATTGAATTTTAAAAAAAATCGTTAATAAATACACACTCCTCCATCATGCAATTCTCTCTTAGTAATTGATGTACTCTGCGCCAGCTACACAATATTATGATAAAGAAGCTGTAATAAATCTTTAAAAAAAATTAAACAGAGTTGAGTATTAATATGTTAATGTGTTGTATGAAACGTACTTGCAACAAAATCTCTACAATTCTACTCTACCGCCATCACAAACAGCAATATTTCACATCTTCCATTATACGCACTGCATAAAAGCCCGGCCATTTTATTCTCGAAATCCATTAAGGAACCATTTTCATCCCCTATTTTATTCGCAAACGCCATGCCAATGACTGACTCATGATAGCCGATGATGGCACAAGAAATTTCTCATAAAACCGGAAATTTAATTTCGACTGGCTTAACTTTATATCTGCGTAATGGCGAATGAAATGTTTAGGGTGGCCATTAAAACTGGTCATAATTTTCTCTGTCCTTCGTCCTTTTATTGATGCCGCGCCATCATTATTAAGATTCGCATACGATTTCGTTAGCATACATAATACGAGTATATGCCGGAGTATGAGGACTGTATTACGCGCCCTTTAGCTATGATCATGTCTTTCATTTTAAGTATACTCGTCTTAATATCAAATTCTTTATGTGGGTTGCATTAATGAATTATAAACAAATAGACCTTCCTAGTAATTTTTTGCGGAAAATTAACATATCATTCCGGAAAATGCAGATAGTGGAATTAAATTCCCAGCAGTATAAAAGTGCATTTAAATTTAAATTTAGTAAAAGTAATAACATTCGCTTCCGTCGATATTACTAAAGATGGTTCTCCGATTAATAAATCAAACATAAAAACATGATATAGGCGAAGGTATGTATATTATGTTCTTTTTAACTTTCGTTAAAACTGACTGGTTTTGAGACATTGTGCCGTCGTACATCAATAATACAGCCAAAAGAGAAGTCAGAATCAAGCCGGTCTGTCTGGGGTTTTCCGAAGCTATAAACCAATAAAAATTGTTCATTTTATTAGGGTTGAACTCGAATTTATCCGGTATTTGGAAGCCTGATATAACAAATACAAAAAATACTCATCTTTAAAAAAAACACAATCGTTTTATCGGCCGTAAAATTTCTCACGTTCCGTTACAGTTAATCAGATATTTTGTAAATAAATTTCATAACATGGCCAAGTTAAATTTAGTTTCGGACTTTTTTTTTTTTTTTTTGTGGATAAACGTGATTTTTATTATAGTGTAAAATATGCCACCCATAAGTGTATTATACCTTTTTCTTCGAAAATGCTTTTTGTTCGATTATTGCGAATTTTAGAGACGAAAGGTATGCATTAAAGTTACCTCATTGAGGATGAATTGTTTTCATATGTATGGTCTATTTGGGATTAGTGACTTTGAAACCGCAAATGATTTGGATTTGAATTTTTCCTTTGGTCAGACATTTTCTATTTTTATAAATCTATACCAAAGACTATTACATTCTACTCGCTATTTTCATTGTTCTTCGTTTGGATGTGAAGGGAATTGTTGCTAATAATGTAAAAAAAAAAAAAATTATTTTTCGTTGTCAGAGCCGTGTGAAATCTTTGACTATGCCAAATCCTGGAGTGGAACTGCTTTTTACTTTATCATTTTAATACACATAGAAAAAAATAGCTGTTTTTTAACTATTTGTCGCTGTAATAATTTTGTAATAAAGTTCGTACCTAGTTGTTTAGTATGCAAGATTTTTTCCAATTCTGACTATTATCGTAGATCCTAGAATATTTTGTATGTACATGCTATGGAGGAACAAAATAAATTTATAAGCACGATTAAAGAGGTTGTAGCATTAATATATGCAGAAGTTTATGAAATTGTGAAAAAAAAATGAATTAAGTAAAGATGCAGTGCCTTTAATTGCAGGTCAGTTAATTGATCATAAATTTTCAACTTACTAATGCCTCTTTGTGGCAGATCGAGGAATAACAAAAAAAAATTTATTATTACTAAAAAGTACTCATATCGACATAATTTTTCCTCCGAGTGAACTGGCACCTTTTTCTGTTAAACTTAAACAGAATTTACTTGTTTCTTTGAAAAAATAAATAGTTAGTAAAAGATATCTTATTGAAATTTTGGCTGATAAAAATATATTGGACACACACAGCAGAGAAATGGTCGAATTAACCTCAGCAGAAACAGTTAGTGCGTCTAATACTATAGTTTTACAAACTAAAGAGTCGAAAACTAACATTCGTTCGAACTAGAAATAATATATAAATAAATAAATAATATTGTTTTTTCCCAAAAAGTTAAGGTAAGCCATAGAATCTTATTTAGTAAAAATATATGTAGATATATAAATAGATACTCTTTTCGTTTCAGGAAACATATTTTCTTCCACTACAATAAGGATGGACATCCCAAAGGGATGTTGTACAACGCTTATTACAACTGAAGTATAGAGGTAACCGCCAACGAACTGTTCAGTCATTAAATACCGAAATTATTGAAGAAAAAAGATCACCTGAATTATTTGAGAATTGTATCGATGCTGCCCATTTGTCCGAAATTTAAGCATTTTTAAAAGGTAACGATTGGCCATGGGCAGGGCCACTTTATCCTCAGGGCAAAATGGGCTAAGCCCTAGGGCGCAAGCCTTTCGGGGGCGACAATTTTTATTGATGTTATGTTTTAAAATTTTTAGAAAATACTGGCCACAAGAACGCAGAAATAGAATATTTTATTTTAAGTTATATTCTGATTAAGATATTAATTTGGAAGATTGTAGAGGACTGTCTTATGATAATGCCTCTATATACGGATACAGCGGCCTCCAAGCGCGCCTTAAATCTAAACTATCTTGCCATTTACGTACCCTGTGCAGCACATTCTTTAAATTTAATTGGAGAGTCGGGGCTGCATTTAAGAAACTATATTATTTCTATTTTTACAAGCTTTAGTTGAAGGTATAAAATTGTCAAGTTCTGAAATTGTAATATTTTGTATTTTCCACTTCAACTAGCCATCAAAATTGTCTTTTCTTGTGATGAGGGGCGCAATATTTTTAGTAGCCCATGGGCGCCGAATATCTTAAGACGGCCTTGGGCCAATCCAAATGGCAATTTACATGAAAATATCGAATACAGATAAATAAAAAGACTACAAGCAAGAAATGTATCAGATAATTAACTGAATAGCATCTTTTTAAGCATGCGGAATCAGCCGTTCTGGTAAATTCATTAGTCGAGTATTTTGGATTTATTTTTCTAATTTATCAATAGAAAAATATTGATTTCCAATCTGTTCATGAAAACGTAGAAAACTAATTGTTTTCTAAATATTCCAGTGTTAAAGATAAATTGCTGAAATATTATAAACAGGATAATATAATAAGAAATAGAGAGTGTAAGGAACTGGTAAATATATACGATTCACTTTCTGAATGTAAGTATAAAATTTCATATTTATCGGACAACATTTGTAATTAATTTTGTATCTTATGCCGGTTTTCCACCAAACGGACAAAACAAAAACTCGTGTCGAAAAAAATATCTCATCAATGAAAACGCAAAGGATTGTTTTTTTTCGACACGAGTTTTTGTTTTGTCTGTTTGGTTTAAAACCGGCATTAGGTACTAAAAGTTTTTTTTATAGATACTTTAATGGAACTTTTCTAAAGTTCAATAATTTTATAACTTGTTTGGATACACGTTGTAAACTTTTCTATGTACATATTTGATCTTATATTTCGAAGAGCATGTGAAAAGACATGTGTATTTATCCAAACATTATATTTATGAATGGAATGGAATGAGTCTCTCGCTTTATAAGCAATTAAAATTCTAGTAATACCTCGCATTTGCTCTCCTTTTATTAAATTCGTTCGATTAAAGTATTCGGTCAGGATGTAGGTACATCTGCTTTCTTTGCAAGAGACAGTTTCCGACAGTTAAAAAAATATTTTTTAATTTTAAAATTCGCGTTGGCAGAAGTATACAATGCTCACAAGATAATTGTCCATAAAATTTTAAGTCATTTTCCCGTTTTGTAAAGACATTTGTTCAACATACCTACATAAATTTCAAACAAAAAGCTAAGAAAATTTTTGCTAGCGCTGACTATAGTGTCCAAAAAAATTAAATTGAACTGCCGGAAAATATACTACTTGCTAATTCGAATCTATAAATTATGCGAAACAAAACTACCAGTTAAATACTGGAGTACAAATCTCTAAAGAAGATCTTCGTTCAATTGAAGAAATATTATATAAAGGGTCGTATTATAAAATAAATTTTTACATTGTCATAATTAAGAATAACGAAAAACGCATCTTTAAAATTAAAAATATATTTGCTAGTAGGTAGGTACATATAAGTAAGGAAATTGTCTTTTTAATTTGGATTGTATTTAAAGTGTGTTACTATGATTTCCATTTCTCGTCCTATGTTGTAGATTTGTCTGCAATTTTGAACGACATAATAATTTTATCTATTGCAGAATTTACAAGCCCTTCTCTAAATGTAAATTTGTTACTAAATGGTATTCATTTATTTAGAAATAAGTCCGTTTAATTTTACTTACATACATATGTATACATAGCAAATAAATAAAGTGTAAAATTTAATTAAGAGAGAACTAAATAAGTAATCTTCCTACCACACAAAAATATTTCTTTAAATTATAAATATGTTGGTATATAAATATGAATAGATTTTTTTTCTTCTATAAATAAATTAATTTATTATATATATTATAGTACACTATACAAGGTTTTGTAAAATTTGCAGTTAAAAATGTCAGCACATGTTGTAGGGATGACTATACAATTTGGTCATTATTTTAACAAATTTTATTATGAAATACATATTACAATTCATTAATAGAAATGAAATATTACAATTCATTGATGGCTACCATAGAAGCAAATTTGATTAAAAGCGTCAATGGTTTAAAAAATCGGCAGATTACAGTTCAAAATCGGCTAAAATCGGCTAAATCAAGCCACCGGATTAATAAAGTACGTTATAAAACGCATTGAAGCCAGAGAAGTGAGACAAAACAGGATAGTTATATCAAATTGTTGTTGTTTTAGCGTCGTTATGTCCATTGTTGTTGTTTAAGTGAATGCGACGACGTCTGCACTCAATCACTCAATTTCTGCACTCAATCGCTGCATGCTGGTCCCTGGCTGCATGTCAACTCCAGTATATTATATGTATATCTCTATGGGCTAGATATTATTTGTTGTTCTAATTTCTTGATCGTAACAGAATGTTAATTTTATTAAAATGTATTGCAAACAGGAATAACACACTTACTAAGAAAAAAACCATAACATTTTTTTATTCTAAATAACCAAAATATACTTCAATTCATTATACATAATTTACAAAATAAACTTTTTCCTATTTTTACACAGTTCTTCTACATGTCTTTAATTACATAAATATGTGGTAAGAAGCGATAGCAGCTTAAGTCGAGAAAATAATTAGACAGTTATCAAAATTGATAAATAAAATTATATTAGGAGATCTAATGAAATTTAATAATTTAAACCAACAATGAACATTTAGTTCTTTTATGGAAAAACTAATAATATGGTCGGTCTATAGAATTTTCAGATGATACCTTTTTCATCCCCTATTACACGAATCGGCTAAATTTTCGGCTGTCGGCTAAACTGAAATTTCTACGGCTAGATCTCGATGAAATCGGCTAAATCTAGCAGTTTTTTTAAAGAATTAAGTTCCTTTGAATGAAAGAAATCAGCCATTGTTATTTTATACCGATTATTGCCATGTTGTCTTTTAATAATTCGAATTGGGAATGATACCACGCCCCTATGGGTGGAGCTATTCTATATTCACGAACGGCGTCGACGTGACATGGCGTCGTCTTCATTCCGAATTCCAACTGGAATGGCTGCCCTGTAGGTTGTAGACAGAGG
This sequence comes from Beris chalybata, assembly GCA_949128065.1. Lineage (NCBI taxonomy): Eukaryota > Metazoa > Arthropoda > Insecta > Diptera > Stratiomyidae > Beris > Beris chalybata. The sequence goes on from OX421894.1 coordinate 141,221,979, forward strand.
AGTTCAGTCAACCTACCACATGAATCTGAAACTTCAAAATTTTTTAAAAAAATAACTAATGCAAATGCTCTTTTAATTGTTATTAACAAAATCGCAAACAAAACAAATTGCAAGGAAATAAAACGAAAATAAAATAAAATAAAATTTATTTTTTTTAATCCGCCAGATGTCGTGCACGACAGTCTACAGATTAGCCACTGTCAAATGAAATGTCGTTGGCGGTCAAATCTCCTCGGAAAAAAGGAAAATGTACAGACACAGATCCTGAAAAGCTTGCCAGGAAAAATATCCAAGAACAACAACGCCGTATAAAGCCGGGCGAATGTTTAAAGGTAAGCACTTCTTTCTTTTCGAACGGTTCTGACAATTTCCACTGCAGTACATTCGAACAATACTGGACGCGGAGTGTATATCCGGAGCCCTAGGTGCCGCAATAGTACAAAATTTGGCAGAGCTCAACGTCAAGTATGAAATCCGTTCGCTAAATATCCCGCGCACCGTGTTATGGGAGCGTTGTGAGCAGCAAAAGTTGACCTCGGACAACGATATGGTAAGCCACCCTCCGTATGTGCACCATTCAAGAAACTAACCCTTGCTACTTTTCAGCTTGCTGTATCCGATCAGTACACGATGGAAAAACAAGTAATGGTGATCATATCCGGCGAGGAGCTAGTAGAAGCTTCCAAAAATAAAACCTTACACAATCGAATCGAAGGAATCCAAGCGGCGTATCCAAAATTTGCCGTAACGCTACTGATTTTCGGCCTGAAGAGTTTCTGTCGCGGTAATTCTATCGTAATCACGAGGAGAGATCTCGAAATGACTCTGACCGAAGTTCAGGTCCTTTACGGATGTAGTCATCGATTGTTGGAAACAGCGGCGGATATTGCGGCCACAATTGGACAATATAGCAAGGCGATTGCCGAAATTCCGTTTAAGTAATGCTTTCAATTCTGGCCAATGGAGAATTTTTAATTTGATCTGGCTTTTAGGAAACAACTGTTTGATAAATATTCCGATACGAATGTGTTTCTATCGAATGATAATAAAGACTGTGTTAAAGTCGTTGGAACCGCAGGACTGTCTCGCCTGTGGCAGCAACATTTAACAAGGTTGCCTATGGTAACGTTGGAGACGGCAGAGGCTATAATTAGTAAATACCCACAACCAAAACTTCTGTTTGAGGTGAGTTTTATTTGTAGTTTGAAAGAAAATAAGTAGCTTAATTCTAGCATGCAGAGAGTTTCTCAAATTCACGAGTTATTAGATGTTTCCTTTCGTGGCCAGTGAGATTGGAAATGAGTTATCCACAGCATATAACCCCCGTATGCCCTATGTAAGAACAAGGGCTGGTGGGTGTAAATCCAGATAAAACTGAACTAATGCACTTCGGTGTAAATCCAGATAAAACGGAACTAATGATCTTCCAAACAAAAATATATAGACTATGCATTGGCAAGCGGTGCATCTCTTGCCTATTGACATACACATAAACCAAACTGCTGTGTTACGCCAATAACACAAATACATATCATGGATCGGTCCATACCAAACGCTAAAGAAGTCAGACTAACAATCAATGAACAAAAAAACGAAACTCTGGATACAAATAAGAAAACGCATTCGTCAAAGAATATAAGACGATGGCATATTATAATCCAGAGAACCTCTGCGCTTTTATCAACTAGACCTTTTTATTGCCTAGTTGATAAAAGATTCAGCGACGATTCACGTTATATGGTTGCAAAAACATTAGTAGATGCTATTGGTAGCGTAGAAGCCTGCGTAGAATCTTTGAACAATAAAAAAAAGTATCAGACCGACGAACATGACAATGATCGATTCTCTAGAACAAGTCAAAGTTGAAAATGATCTGACTTCCAGCTTTAGAATTGACAACGAGCTTAAACAAGGTGATGGCCTGGCACTAATGCTTTTAAATTTAACACTCGAATATGCTGTTCAGAAACCTCCCGTTGACACTAAGGTAACACTATGCTTCAAATCCATACAACGACGACAAATATACTTGCAAGATCCCAAAGAAATATTTGTAAACCTTGATGCAGTAGCAAGGGAAGTTGGACTGGGTATTAACGAAAACAAAACCAGAATCATGACACAAACTAGAAAAAACACGCCAATCAGACAAAATATTACAGTAGGAGACTTGAACCTAGAAAACGAAGACAGCTTTGTATATGGGCAAATGTATCAAAGAATGGAAGCGAACCCATCGAAATTAAAAGACGAATAATGATGGCAAATAAGACGTATTATTCATTACTCCCAATAATTAAAAACTAAAATGTGCACAGAAAAACGAGGCCTAAACTATAAAAAACAATAATAAGACCTGTTCTATGCTATGGCAGCGAAACGTAGACATTGATTCAGGCTTTCGAAAAATTAGTTAACGCCTTTGAATGAATATAAGTAGCATTAATACCAAATTCATTGCAAGCAATGGGAGAATTGATGCAGATATCAAATCGCTACAAATTACAATGACGTGGTCTCTGTATCGAATTGACTGGGCGAATCAATCCGGCCTAGCCCCGATTTTTATGAGCTTAACTCAAGACCAATGTACAATATGCTTCTCCAGTTAGTTTTTTGTATTGACTGAAAATTTGTTAATTATTAATCCATTTGTTTAGTTTCTTTGACAAAGTCAGCAGGGCGAAGAAATTTCAGGCGTGATTACAGCCACGATTTTAGTCAAATGTGCTGAATTTTTGTTTAACAAATTAACTCTCTTTATTGGTAAACATTTAAAACTTTCTCCTCTTGGCTTGGCGTATCGATGAAAAAACCTTCCCGACTTGTTGCTTTGGATCCACGCCATCCCACTTTCAAACGAAGTACCTTGCTAGCAGCCAAACTATATTTTTTTCCTTAATATCAAATTTTAATAATTTTGTATGCTGCTAAAAACTCTATAAACTGCAATGCAATAAAACAAAAACTGCCTGGCATCACGTCCGGGACCAAACTACACAAAACAAAAACTATAATGCAGTCACTTTTTCCAGGCATACGATAGCTCCCTTGACGGACCTGAAATGCTAGCCGATCTGAAAATACGACGAGCCGGCGGACCACTAGCAACAGAACGTCGCATCGGAACCGAATTGAGTCGTAAAATGCACACACTTTACACAAGCTTAGATCCCAACGAGAAACTTTAATTTAAACAAAATTTTAATTAAATTATAGACCGTTTTATTCTAAAATTTAAAATTATTTCAATGTTGGGTTTTTTTTCTTATCGCTTTTAAAAAAAATAGATACATTTATTTAATTCTTTTTGTTGGCGTTAGTGCTGAAAGTAAATAGTTTGTTGAATTTTTTGTTGTTAACCTTGTTGTTCTGGCCCTGAAAAAAAGGGGAAAGGAAAATTTAAAAAACCAAATAATTCGAAGGATGTGAAGCCGGTCGTACCTTTTTCGTAGGAAAATTGGATTGAATTTCGGATCCACCTCGGGTTTTCTGTGAGCCTCCTTTGAATTTGTTAAAATTAACATTGGGAAGGTCGACTTTTTGATTCGAACCTTGTCCACTTTTATTCCGATTGAAATTCTTCTTCTTTCGGTTTTTTCTTTGAGGAGGGTTGGCATAATAACGTTTAGGAAGTCGTTGCTTGCGGTTACTCGCCGGATCTTCTTCCGTTACCATCGAATTGTTAGCGACCTCAATACTTTCTGTACTCGGTGGTTCCACATAATTTTCTTGTTTCAATTTTTTCGTGTCCGGTTTCACATCGATGTCGTCCGAATCGCTGTCATCCTCGCTACTAGATTCCCGTTTACGTTTCACGTCTTTAATATCCGGTATTTTATATGAAGTGGAATCAACTTCGGTCTTGCAAATTGATTCGGATTTAATTGGACATAAAAGTTTTGTGTTATTGATTGCAGCTTGTCTCTCCAACTCTTCGAGTCGCTGTTGCTCTGCAAACGGTATGGCTGCCTTGTATCGATCGTACGGACTGACAAAGTTCACTTTTCTTAGACTAGACAATTTTTGTTGAATAATTTCGTCCTGATGGGATTTTTTTTAGTTAATCGTAAAGGCGAAACGATGAAAATAACTGTTCCTTACCTCACCGTTTGGCGGTGTATTAAAAACGGATATTATTGGATTCGTACACATTTCAACTACTGAATCCGATGAACCCATATTCGTGTCGCCCAAAAGAGTAGGAAGATCATCACGAAACTCTGGATTGCGTGATAAATCATGTGGACAGTGCAATTTACTGTTGACGTCCGTCGATTGAGTTGTTACGACTCTGTTAACTATATCTTCGTCAATAATAGGCTAGAAAGAATTGATAATTTTTAATAATAATAATAATCAATGGCGCAACAGCCCAAATCGGGCCTAGGCCTTAAAGTAATGCTACAGTTACTTCATTACGAGACCAACGGAACGCTAGGAGGTAAAGTGGTCAGCTACACGCTCGTCCGTGATTATTACCCCGATTTTAACTCAGGAACTCATTTACAGCTGAGTGAACTGGTAGTCCGGCACCTAATTCCATTCTCGAAAATTACTTGTCGCCAAGCAGATTCGAACCTGGAGCCAGGTGCACCGAAGGCAAGTGCTCTAGCCAGTAAGCCACCCAGACTACTATTTTTGAAGTATAGAGAAAATGGCAATGAAAATCAGGTGTAGGCTTTTGGTTCAATTAGGCCCGTTCCTACGACGTTCAGTTACGTGCTAACTGGAACTTTAACTGACAGGTTTCCATACAAAGCTTCCGGTTAAAGTTCCAGTTATAGTTGAACCGTAGATCGTTATAATGGCCCTTAAAGAAGCTTCGATCATGTTGAGTTCAAAAAGCTTACAACTTATAACGTTCAAATCAACGCTTTAATAAAAACAATAAAATAAAAATGATACCGTACCTTGACTAACGGCTGTTCCCTGGCTTTCAAAACAATCTGATGCAGTATATGCAAATTCTGTCTAACAAGCGGCGGTATCGGATTACAACAAGCCAAAATCCCTTGCATTTCACGCGGTAAACTTTCCGATATCTGCAACATCATATGATTGGGTAGCACATAGCCATAGCTCTCGTCATCCAATCGGGCGATTTTATCGCGCCACGCAAATATCTCTTTCAGCGCAAACAATTGTCGATTATCGAAAATTCGTTTCGATTTCCGATAAATATCCAGATGAGAATCGGGCAATATTCTCGGTTTCTGATAGCGTTTCTTGCATATTTCTGTACTTTGATTATGAACTGCAAGCAGTAAGTTAGTTGCACCGTTAGCATGAGCCAGGAGATCATTACGAAGCATTTCATAAATATAAATCAAATAGTGCGTATCCTGGCGGGCATATGAAATCAGTTGTTCCGGTAACGGTCTATTTAGAATGAAGTAAAAATAAATTCGTCGCGGGTAAAGAGACAATTTCACAGAAAATTACCGTATCCTCCAATCGGCCAGTTGAAACGTCTTATCAGCTTCGATATCGCAATAATGTTTCAGTAAATAAGCCAACGACAGTCGTGCGAAGCCGAGCAATTTAGCAGCCTGCGACGTATCGAACATATTAACAACGTACAACGACAAATCACGTTGCAACCATTCGACGTCGCAATTAGCACCGTGGAAGATTTTCAATTTTTTCGGATGTGTGAATACTTCGTTGAGTACGTGTAGTTTTTCGCGAAGCGCCAGAGTATCAATGATATAGTCTTTATGTCGCGTTGATATTTGCATTAGGCAAGTGATTCCTTGAAATGTCCGGTACGAGTGATGTTCCAAATCGACAGCAAACTCTCGGACATCACGTAAATCGGACAGTAAGTTTTCCAATGTTGTTTCGTCGGTGACATGGACGAGGGGTGTTTTTTGGATTGGTAGCGGTTTCTTCACATCCGTACACTTTGTTAGATCTTGTTTTGTCGGACCGATTTTCGACAATTCGATTTCGTATGGATGCAAATAGCTGGCCAAAACTATTAAATATCATGAACGCAAATTAAATGAAATATCGCGCTTACCTTACGATCATTCCATCGTCATCGTATTCGGGCAAAACGGCCAGAGGTTTTATCGAGTTTGGTTTGTATTTAATTTTAGGGACGAATGGTGTAACGGCGCTGTTATCTACGGGCACTTTAAAATTCACTTGCGGTCGGGCTATATTTTTTGCTGTTAGTAATCTAAAATACAAAAGGAACGATATTTTATTTCTGATTCGCGTATTGAGGACAAAATAGAGGAAACACCGAAACTTTCACTACCTCAAGATTTTTTTATATGAGATGTGCGCAAATAAATTTGCGAACATCATTTTGGTTTCTATTTTAAATTTTTTTTTATAGTATATCTTCAGTACACAAGCCAAATTTTCATTTTAACATTAAAATTTGCAGTTTCGTAATATAGACCTAATTAGCACATTTTTCATAATTAAAGTTTTTTTTGTATAAAATTTCGAATGACAAAAAATTGGAAGCCTACGTGTTGCAAACATTAAAAAATAAAGTTTCCAATCATTCGACACGGTTTTTGAAAAACAAACTGTAAAAAGAAGAGTACCCGTAGACTAGAGATTTGAAATTGCACAATAGTTTAGTGGAATGGATAATGGCTGTGAAGTAGAGGCGGCCAAAGCAGTTCCTTTCAGTGAAGTACTTTGCTCCGAGTCACCACTCACTTGAAGAAATGAGTTCACTGAACCAGTTCCGTCTGTACTGAAGACTTAATAAAAATCTGTACAGTTTTGTGAACTAATCGTTTCTTCCTTCTGCCAACATATTTTTTGTCACGTGTCCTATGGAACTGCAGTTCACCAAAAGGAGTGAATTACTTCACTCTCTCACTTAAATGAAGTGTTCTTTTGGAACAGTTCACTCCTCAACGACACATCTCTATTTTTTAGCTATATGGAAGGGCGCACACTGAACTAAACAGTTTTATAGGCAGACCAGATCCCTTTCGATCGATGTGCAACTAAACTCTTGCATTGGCCGCTATATGCACGGCGGCTTATCTAGATGCGCTCACTGACCAAACTAAAAATCTCGCAAGTTCGGTTTTCTTTTTCCATCTGTCTGATCTGATGCATGTTACAGCATTAACACTCTGGAAGCTGTGGTGATAGGTTGCTATGGGTGCATACCAAAAATGTTGATAGGATAGCAGACCGATTGGTCGTAAGCATAGAGCTATATGTATAATGGAGATAGCGTGCAGCGACTTTTTTGAAGCCGGAGGTTTTCTCGCAAAGGACCGGCGATAGTTACTATGCTACTATCAGCATCTTACTCACATGTATGTTTAACCCCGGTATTGAAAAGAAAAAAAGCCCAACCTTTAAATACTTCGCTACTATTTGCATTTCACTGCCACCGGGCATGAAACGCTCCAAACAAAAATGTTTAATTTTGCATCAAAATGCTTCAAAGTGAAACGGCGCTTTGCGATCTCCGTTAGCTATAGCTCTATGGTCGTAAGTATTCGGTAAATTGTTTAAACCTGCTTGCAGCAATTTCAGTGCGCGTGGTATTTATTAAAAATTTAGGATGTCTATGTTATTTGGGAAAGATAGTTTTAGGGCCGTATTATTCACTTCGGATTATTTATAACTGCTGGGTAAATCCGTTTTTTTCTGAGGAAAACCCGGTTTTTAATCAGAAGTTATAAATAATCCGAGGTGAATAATACGGCGCTTAGTTGAAGTATTGTTGTTAGTCTCTATGCCGGATAACTGTTAGCGTGCCTTATGGTTGAAAGACCTTGGTTGTACCCAATATTGTCTATTGTTCTTCTCCTGTCATCTCCTGATAATAATCATTCTTCTTGAAACCATTTTCAAACTTTTCTTAAACAAAAATACACCCCTAAATTGACGAGGACAACACAAGACAATCTGAGGTACCAATTATGACTGCAACGATCGGTCGGTGGTTGAGTAATATGTGGATGAACAACGACTTAACAGTTTAGTCGAGCAGATAAGAGTGCTCTGTGATTAAACAGTTGCCCGACTGTTTAGTCTCAAGTGCGCGTAAGGCCTAAGAGAAAGATTTCGGTTCACCCAGTGGAAGCGGTTTCATTACCGCAATTAACAGTTTTTCTGATGGAATCACAACCCTTGTCGCACAAAGGAAACGGAAACGGAAACGGAAACGGGACCTTGCCGGCCTTTATTTAAGGAACCCGTTCTTGCTCAATTTATAAAAAAAATTAAAAAAAAAAAAGAAAATAAAATAAAAAAAAATTTTTTTTTGGGAAAAATGAAAAAGAAAATGAAAAAATATTATAAAAAATAAACAAAACAACAAAAAATTAAATAAAAAAAAAAAAAAATAATTTTTTATGAAGAAAAATTAAAAAAAAATTGAAAGAGAAAAAAAAAAGGTAAAAAAAAAAATTTTTTTAAGAAAAATAAGAAAAAACATTTTAAAAATTTTTTTTTTTTTCTAAAAATTTTTTTTTTATTTTTCTAAAATTTTTTTTTTTTCTAAAAATTTTTTTTTTAAAATAAAAATTTTTTTTTTTTTTTTTAAATAAAAAAAACGGCTTGCATATTGATAGAACAGGACCTTTGTTCAGCTCATAGTTCATGAAATTCAAACTCTTGTAGACTGTTTAGCTACTCAATCTTGGGAAGAAAGTGAAGTCAGAACAGGATCAAATTTCAGAGGACATTTTCTTTGCCTTCCAAACTGCAGACAGTACCGTTTCTCACTTCGACGAATCTTGCTGTTCTCTGACAAGTGACACAGCTAGAAGCAACTCTCGCACAGTACCTGATCAACCTGCTATTCGGGAATACCAAAACCAGTTATCACACTTAACCACTCCATACTTAAAAAGAGCAAGAGGAGCTGGCAGCTTGTGAACGACTACCCAAGGCTACAGTTGGTACAGTTCGCGCTTTTTACCACCCGCAAACAAAACCAAACTCACCGTGCAGATTGTAGCGAATATGACACTTCTGGTCGCTGGCTCGTCGTATTCCAGCTTCCTGCGCTCCTGTTCGGAGTAGGCACCACCGCTGAACTCGCCGACAGTCTCGTTTCGACCAAAAACGTTTCAGGATTCTTCTTAATCCCGGCGATTTCGTCGAGATTCGAGTTGATGCGTTCCATCATGACATCGTTGCACTCCAACAGCAATTCAACCTGTTCGTCTTTTTGTCGCCTGCAAGTAAAAACTAAACTGAAAAACCGCTCGGCCAGTCAATCGAGTAAACTCTACCGCTGAATGTTTCCCTTGATATTCTGATGCTTGAGGACGTTCGAAATGATTCCGAGGATTCGGTCCGACTGTGACTCGACGATTCGTCCGAATGTCGGATAAGCGGAGTAAAGATCGCGCGATGCTCCCGAAGGAAACGCATTCACGGCCTTTGTTGCTTCGATAATTTGACCGAGGCCATTCTGAAATGTTTTTGCATTAGTTTTAATTCAAAAAATTTATTTTACATTTTTACCTTGCAAAACTCATCGATTGTTTGGAACTCACCGATTTGACGAACCGGCAAGGTTTTCTGTTTCTTCGGCGTTCCTTTTTTGTCTGACTTCTTTTCTTTCCTCATTTCAATTGTCGCTTTTAATAATGTAAGACATCAAGCAGAAACGCACATGAAAATTAAATGACAGTTCAGTTGATAGTTGAAAAATGCCTTTTTTAGGTTATGGAGCCCAGTTTCAGTGCTCGGGAACTTTTGTAAGTTCCATTTTTTTGTCATAGACGGCAGCATAATCTCATAAAATTTTTGAAAACTGCAGACAATTTGAATCTAATTTCCATATTTTTAACTCAAGGAAAAGAACCTTAATCATTTCCTCTAAGTTTTATTTGGTTTAAGTAATAAAATCCAAAAATTTGTTAAAAAAAAATAAAAAATCCAATAAGAAAATAAGTTGTAGTAACCGCCACGATAGGTGCGGCACGACAGCGCCACAGTCGCAGTATTTTTTTGTAAACATCTCAAAGTGCCACAGGTTTGTTTTGTTTCTCCACGTCCCAAGTCTTTCGAGTTGCGCGCGCTTAACTTTAATTTTTAATCTACCTTAAGAAAAACAAACAAAATGGGACCGGTACTAACTGCAACACTGCTCCTAGTCGTCCTCGCGACCGCTGGTAACTGCAAGGAAATTGAAAGCGTGAGCGACGATGACCTTGTGCACATCATCAAATCTGAAGATAACGTCATCGTGCTTTTTAGTGAGTTAAAACCTTTCCTCTTCCCTGTTTTTTTTGTATCTCTATTTTTTATCACTAGCCAAGAAAAACTGTGACGAATGCGACGATATCGAAACGCACTTGTTGAACTTGGAGCACGACTTTAAGGACCACTTGGATGCGTCCGTGGTGAAGGCAGTCTCCAGTAACATGGTCCGCTTGTACAATCCCGCCAAGGAGCCGGCCTTGACTTACTTCCGTCACGGAATTCCACTGCTGTACAGCGGACCAATCGATGATGATGCGATTCTTCAAAAGTTTATCGACAACAAGGAGCCGGTCGTTAAGGAACTGGCCGACGATAATTTCGAACATTTGACCCAGGCTTCGAGCGGTGCTACGACTGGTGATTGGTTTGTCATGTTGTGAGTATTTTTCGTGATTTTTAGTTACGTGTATTTGGGTTGCTGTCGACTGGCTGCAGGCTTTGCAGGATGTACCTTGTCTTCCTTGCAGGTCAAGTGGATTACGGCCTTGAGCCTAGTAGTGGCTAGCGTGCTACCTTTCGGTTGTGGTGTCGAATCCCACTGCTTATCACCCGTGGTCTATGAACAAATTACTTTAGAAGCAGTAACAGATCAGGAAGGGATGTGAACTCGTAAGGCCGACTGTAGACTAAAAACTCAACTCATTTTGATCCAAAAGCTTTTTTTTACCAAGCGTCTTTCGCTGTTTCAAGAAGCCATTGGCAATCGCGCACTGAATAGCCAGTGTTCAAATTGAGGGCCACCGCAGCCTAGGGACTATTAAGTCTGGCAACTTTTTAGTTCAGAATAATGATGGCAAATAATACGTATTATTCGGTACTCCCAATAATTAAAAACAAAAATGTGCACAGAAAAATAAAGCTTAAACTATACAAAACAATAATAAGACCTCTGCTATGCTATGGCAGCGAAACGTGGACATTGACTCAGGCGTCCGAAAAATTAGTTAACGCCTTTGAAGGAAAAGTCCTCAGACGGAATCCTTGGACCTGTTAGGGAAGACCCGATCTGGAGAATACAATACAAAAAAACAATTCCATCTAAGATAATTCGTACGTATCCTCATAAAATTCAAAAAACTACAATGGGTTGGTCATGCGGAGCGGATGGATGACGGAAGAATCCCCAAACGCACATGAAAGAGAAAAGTTTATGGACAAAGACCAGTGGGAAAACCACAAAAGCGCTGGGAGTACTCTTTTGACGCAGACAGCAAATCACTGCTACAATTCAGAAACTGGGGGACGTGGTCACTGAACCGAAAAGGCTGGATGCGGCACATTCAGGAGGCAGAGATCCGAACTTTTTAATTACGTCGAGCTGCACACCTTATTTCTGGTAGAATAATCAGTCGGTGATCGTGCGGAGAGTTCATATTTAAAAAATCGGCTAACAGTCTGGGCGCAACTATATTATTTTATCGGTAGAAGTCCGAAACGTGTTTAATGCTGAGAAAAAGTGTAGGATACTATGCTACTGACAACGTAGGGAATAACCAGGAGGCCATTTAGAACGTTATTTTTTATAACCCCCCGCTAGAGGTCTACCGGTCCTAACTCCTGTAAAATCTTCAAGATCATATCTGATACAGTTTTTAAGATATACAAATTTGATTGTCCCCCGATTTCCGCGTTTCACGTCACCCCTAAAAATTTTTACATTCAGTAGACTCCACTAGTAATTCTATACAGAAACAGAAACAAAATTTTATCTTCCTGGCGTAATTGAGTCGAAAGATATTGTAATTCAAAGTTTTTCACCCTCACCCCTTTACTTCACCACCCGCCTTAAAATTTCGTTTCTCTTTTTTAATCTCCTAGTATCTGTTAAGACAACCAAAAAGTTTCAGCCGTCTGACATCAATCGTTCAGGAGATGCGGATTTTTGAATGTTGCATCTCAGCTTTGAAACGTTTTGGACGCACTGTTTTCCCACCCACTCGTACACCCCTCAACCCCTATCAATAATTTTTTGCGAATGATTCCACGATTATTATAGTACTACATTCTCAACTTCAACTTCAGCATCCTAGCACATCCAGAGATCTAGAAACCAAAATGTTTCATCTAAATCGCTGCCCCTCACACCCCGACCCTACCAAAATGTACCATTCGTAGGGGTTCACCCATTCTACCTACCATAAAAACAGCTTAATATCCCAAGGAGTTTGAGAGCTACACGCCTTCAAACAGCGGACGGCGGATAGACGGATTTTTTTTTTAGTATTTAAAAACACAAAATGTCAGGGTAGCACATTTTTTTTAAATCTTAAGTCGATCCCAATACTTTATTATTAAAAAATAATAAAATAAAATGAACAGCGAGGAGTTCTCTTAGATCCACGCATAGTCACAAAGGATTTGACGGATAAGGCAGAATGGATTCCTTCTTCAAAACTGAAACAATTAAAGCTAAACAAGTCTTCGAGGCCAACTTTTGAATTTTTTGACTCTTTTTTGCAACGGAAATTATTAAAAAAGAAGGTTAAATTTAATTAAAAATTTATGATTCTATTAGGGGCTGAAACTACACATGTTCTGAACAATAAATAGTTTTTCCGAAATCGTATCAACCAGGTCGAAAAACGTTGTTTCGAGAATAACGCGTTTAAAGTAATAATCGATAATCGACTCCTTATCCTCGGTCGGTAATCGATTTAAAAGTCTTTGTAAACTAATTTTACATAATATATTGAATTTCTCAAAAAAATAGAACTGTACGGGTCCCTTAATGAATTCAACACCGTTTTTCATACTCCAGTCGACATGCAGAACTAGAGGTTACGCTCGTAACCCAACGATTGTTGGTTCACTGTGTATCCAAACTAAACGTGCAATTAAAGGCACTGTCATACTGAACTATAAATTGGATTAAAAATACATTTCAGCTATTCCCAGGACTGTGTCGATTGCCAACGCTTAACAGCCGTTTGGGAAGGTCTCGGCGCCAACATAAAAAATCGTGTTAATGTCGCACGAATGAATCGCCTTGGATCCGGAATTGCAACAGCCAAACGATTCAATGTTCTGAAATCACCGGAATTTATTTTGTAAGTACGATTTGGCGTGTATATATACGAACGAAAGTTTCACCAACAATAATTCATTTCAGCTTTCGCCAGGGAAAATTATATCGATATGAAATTCCAAAACACGATATAAAATCATTGACATCGTTCGCGCAAGATTGGTATCGTAATGCCAGAGCTGAAAAGGTTCCAGTACCTAGCACTCCGTTGTAAGTTTCGATTCATTTTCACCGAATCGTTCGTTTATTTAAACACATGTTTATCCTTGATTTTATAGCGATAGCATAGTTACCCTCTACGCCGGTCATTTGAAGAAGGGAGTTGAATACGGTCAGACTATCTACAGCAGTTATCCGTATGCAGTTTATGTGGCAGTCAGCGGTGTTGGTCTGGTAATTTTACTTGGAATTCTCTCCAAGCTTAGGTCGCCGAAAAAAGTCGCCACTCGAACAACAAAGAAAGCTAAGTAGTAGTTAGTGATAAAGTAACAAAATGAGATTACTTAATTTGTACATGTGTTTTTTGCATTAAGATTAATTATTTTTGATATGAATTTTATTAAAAGAAAAATGCTATACACTGAAAAAAAAAAGCTATTCGTGATTTTGTGAGTAACCATGTTTAGCTTCTGCGCCAAATCCTATTCTCTACAGTTCGCTCTTCATTTAGAGTCGCCGACAAATCGAAGTGTTACCTTATAAAAAATTAAAAGAATTGTAAATTAGGAAAACTCAAAAATATTTTTTTTCCAGCAAGCACAGGGTATCCCGAATTTTTTGTAGTGCTCAGTTGTGGAGTGGTTAGTGGCGCTAGTCTACATACACTGAGGGCGTGATCGAACCCCGACTTGGGCTTATTATAGGGAGATATATATACAGGAGATGACAAACAGCGATTGAGTTGAAGGCGGACGTCGTCGCATTCACTTGCAATTGACATAACGCTCCCGTTTTGTCTCACTCACGCACACGCTAAAACAACAACAATTAGATATAACGACCCTGTTTTGTTTCATTTTTCACCGTGTTTTTGGCTTTAAAGCGCTTTAGACAAAACCTGTGGCTTGTCGTCTCCAGTAGCTCTATGGGGCTTATTAAATGTGGCCAGAAAAATACTATTCCAACCGTACACTCGAGGCGGGTCATAGATAGAAGAAGAAAACTGTTAATACCAGCTGGTGTAACACAGAGCCTCATCTTTTAGTTGATACTCAAGCAATCTTACAGAAACTAAAAAAATAGTAGCAACTACATTTCTTTGGTTTTATTTGTCTTGTGACAAAATCAAGCATTTCTTTAAGAGACAAATAATTTTTTTTCTTCTCATTTACTGTTTTATTTCGGCTTCATACTCTTGTCGAGACTAAGCGCAAATGCAAAAGTGTAATTGGGCGTTCGTCCCACTATATTTCATTCACCGGCTCTAGCCTTTTCTCTGACCTCGTCAGAGTACAGTCTGCGCTATTCAAGGAATGGAACCAATTTTCCATCAGCTATCCTTGATGGTTCCTGGCACTTTTAATCTGTTTAAGGGAGCGGAGTGAAACAGTAACACCATTTAAACTTCAAAAAAACGTTGAAAGCCTTTATTTTATCAACGAAATCAACAAAATTTAGCAATTCTAATTTTCGCCGTGTAGTTTACTAACGGAATTATTCGATTACCTGGACCTTTTTCATAAATCGTACTATCAAAAGTGTAAAATTGATTCGCTTTGTAAAGCAGATTCAAAAACATATCATCAAGAAGCGCACCAAATCGTTTAACTATTATATCTTGCGGTTGAATAGGACACGTAAGTGAAATATTCAATTGTTTTTTGGCAAGTTCTAACAAATAATTAGGCGATCGTTTGTTTTTTTCGACTATGGGCAGATTACAAATATCGAATGTCATATTGAAGACCGTAAAATTGCGTTTATATTTTAAATAATAAATTCCCGTTCGAAGGAATGGGCGATAGATTACTTGTTGAATTCGTCCCGTCATACGAGCCTTCTTGTCGTCGGTTATTGTTATATTTACGAAACCATATTTTGGATTATAAGCCGCGGTTACTTTCTGGGTTTGAATATCGTAGCATTTCTAAATAAGATTGTTGATTAACTCAAATTTCTATTAATGAAGATGAATTGCGAACTTACTCGAGAGTTAATAGACAATGTTTTAAGTGTATAAATCGCAAATATTAGAAAACAAACATTCCACATATTTAAATATTACAGAAACTTTATAACGCAGCCGATTATCTAGAAAACTCGATGCACATTAAAAGTTGAAAATGTTTTTTGAGTTTTAAAAACATTTCACTACTTAAATATGATGAATTGACTTTTTAAAATTTAATGGTAAATAAATTGACCATAATATTATACGTATTAAGTGTGCACATGTTTAAGTGCTCTATATTTAAATTTTTGTTGTACACAATGTTTCGGCTTATTGCTTCCAATATCCAGATGATAGCTGTGATGATAGGTGTGATTCAAATCAACATCCTCTGTGTTTGCCATGATGTCAAATATTTGACTGAAAAAAAATTTGATCAAAAGTTAAGGTAGACCTGTGTATAGCACATATAAAAATACAAGCATTAAATGGTCGGGTTCGATGGAAATCTACACCACTCATACGATTGCGATGAAATTTTGGTAATTTGTTAAGGGTACGCCCGCGATGGTATCTGCTTTAGCAAAATCATTTAACAATTGGCGGTTCTCGAGTTATTTCAACATTTGTATTAGTTACGCGTTCCTATTACTAATTGGTAAAGTTGGACTATGGATGGTGGATAGAGGATAGTGAATGAAGTATGGAGGATGGTGGATAGAGAATGGAGGATGGTGGATGGGGATTGTTGATGGAGGATGTTAGATGATGGAGGATGGGGATTGTTGATGGAGGATGGTGGATGGTAGATAGAGGTTGGTGGAAAGAGGATGGAGGATGGTGAATAGAAAATGGAGGATGTTAGATGATGGAAAGAGGATAGGGGATGAAAGATGGAGGATGGTTGATGATATATAGAGGTTGGTGGAAAGAGGATGGTGGATAGAGAATGGAGGATGGTGGATGTAGGATGGAGAATGGGGGATGGGGATTGTAGATAGAGGATGTTAGATGATGGAAGATGGTGGATGGAGGATAGAGAGTGGAGCAAACAACATGACAAAGAAAAATTTAACGAGTAGACTATCTGACGACATTTGCAAGTGAGAATAGTAAAATACTTAACATAGTACAGTGTAATACAGGCCCTAGTAAAGGGTTCTAGCTAATTGGTTTCTATTAGCTAGCATATTATTCTACTAACACTGAGATCGTGGGTCTGAGTCACCCTTGAGCCATGTTATTGACAGCCATTAAAATGACTCAAAAAATTGCTTATGCTTTATTCAATAGAAGACGTTATTTAGGAACTAACAACTAGTCAACTAAGATCCCGGTTTTTTATTCAATGAATATTAATTTATTGGTCTTGCCTTCGGAAATATTGTTGCTATTTTTGTTTTTCACCAATACCTTTGAAAAGTATGATTTTAATTTACCAAAATCAGACCTAATTTCGGCCTATCAATAAGTCCAAAACGTGCAATAGAATGTTGATCATCTCAAACGATTTATGGCATCTTTCAGTTGTGATGACCGAATGTGTATTCCGCCAACCGAATGTGTATTCCGCCAACCGAATGTATGTTGCGGTAACTTAGTTAATCCATAGTAAGTTAAGCTGCACATAGTGAAATGAAAATGAAAGATCTTCTATGGCGCATTGGTTACGCGCGCCAATCCAAAAACATTCAACAACGGGTTCGATTCCTACATATAACCATGGGTTTTATTAAGTTACATAGTAAGTGAGAAATAATATTTGAAGTAGAAAAAAAGTATCTTAGAAGAGTCCTCTACCTTCTTTTAGGTAACAACCAAAAAATAATTCAGTGTTGGATTTAACACAAATAACTCTATTTTTTTTTAGATACCACTAATATGGTAAGAGTCAGACAAAAAGGTCAGATCTGATATTTAATATTGGTTTGGTTCGCATATCGTGAATAAAATCATGGAATGGTCATGGAACTCATAGTTGCGATGCATGAATGAAAGAAAAAGAGATTGTGGCAGTTAGCGAAGAAAATGGGAAAAGTTCTAGGCATCACTTCATCAAGAGCGTTCATTTTCATATAAATTAATAAATAACAAACGGTTGCTAAGCCGATACATCATCTAGTAGTCATTTAGCGGAGAATGCAACCATAGTCGAATGCTCTTAGTGACGTCACAAAAGGTGCGTGTGTCGCAATCTATTATTCTTTAATTCCTGGTTACGATGGCATTGATTCAGATCTGAATCATGCCTATTTCTCCTGCAGGGCATTGAACAAAATTAGATTGACCGCCTCAATTTGTGCACAGTATTATCTAAATTTTGTGTATAAAGTCTATTCATTAAAAGCACATTAAGATACTCGTATCATTTACTCTATAGTTTTTTGAGTACGAGGAGCAGTCGATGTACTTGTTTATTTTGTTTAAAACATTAATCCAAAATAGGTCACCCAATAAAAATGAAGGTTGCGATTTTTCTAACTATTCTGTTTTGTTACTTAAACATTTTAACAGAGTCTCAAGTAAGTTGCTTAATTGTTCAAAATTTAATTTAATGATTCCAACAGTATTTTTTTATAGAATTGCTATAAAATGCATTACAAGAATCTAAGTTCATACATCGATCCGAAATTTGTAACTGGCAGTATAAAAATGAAAAATGTTACAAGTATCGATGCCGATGTAACACTTCATCGAAAACTCTTCCAAACATCTTTACGTATAGAAATATTTCATGTTGCAAATCGTCGTAATAGGTTGATTTTCAATAACACCTTCAATACCTGCAATGCACAAATGAATAAAATTAGCAAACGTCTAATACAAAACATGTTATTGGTTTCGAAAAACTTTTTCAATTTTACTCCTGCGTGTCCTGTTCAGCCTCAACGATTCACAGCACAAAATATTTACTTGGAAATTAATTTTCTACCGTTTAAAATTATCTATAAGCTGAATTCTTCTTATTCTGCAACGTGTACATTTTACGAAAAACTTTTTAATAACGAATTACATGTAATTGGAGCGTACACGTTACAAGTGGAAATTGCTAAATTATGTTAAGATCTTTCGCTGGAATCCGTAAATTTATTTAAATGTTTAATTCGAGTTGTTAAAAATTGGGTATAAATCGAAAAAAAACAGTATACTTTTATCTTTTTAATTTTAATTCGGAAATTATAGTTAAAACATTTCAAAGTGACTGGTGTATTTATTAATTACAGGAAAAAATTTGAGTTTAAGGTGGTCTTCTTACGATTATTCAACTTATTCAACTTATTTTTAAAAAAAAAGTGAACATTTTTCGATCCGTCGAGCCAGATTTGAAGTAGCAACATGCAACATACAAATTTACTCGTTGAGTGCTAGTTACATTTAGTTTTGCGTATGTAACTACATCATTTCGGGGGGGGGGGGGGGGAGGGGGGTTTGAACCCCCAAAACCACCCCCTGCGTTCGCGCCTGCTTCTTGCGAAAGAAATTGGCTACCTTGGAACAAAATTAGGTTGATCGACCGCTATAATTTGTGCTCAGCATTATCTAACTTTGTGTATGAAATGAGTCTATCCATTAAAAGCACATAAAGTTATTCATATCATTTACTTTTTGGAGTACGAGGAGCAGTCGGTGTAGTTGTTCATTTTGTTTAAAACATTAATCCAAAATAGACCACCTTAAAATTTAATAAAAATGAAGCTTGCGATTTTTCTAACTATTCTGTTTTGTTTTTTAAATATTTTAACAGAGTCTCAAGTAAGTCGCTAAATTGTTCAAAATTTAATTTAATGATTCCAATCGTATTTTTTTTTTAGAACTGCTTTAAACTACATTTTAAGAATCTAAGTTCATACATGGATCCAACATTTGTAACCGGCAGTATAAAAATGAAAAATGTAACAAGTATTGATGTCGATGTCACACTTCATCGAAAACTCTTGCAAACGTCTTCGCATTTAGTAGTTTTTCATTATGAAAATCGTCGTAATAGGTTGATTTTCAATAACACCTTCAATACATGCAATGTACGAAGCAGACAATTTAGCAACCGTATAGTACAATTCGTTTTATTGCATTCGAAGAACCTTTTCAATTTTACTCCTGCGTGTCCTGTTCAGCCTCAACGATTCACAGCAAAAAATCTTTACTTTGAAACTAATTTAATACCGTTTAAAATTCTCTATAAGCCGAATTCATCTTATACTGCAACGAATACATTCTACGAAAAACTTTTTAATAGCGAATTACATGTAATTGGAGCGTACACGTTACAAGTGACAATTGCTAAATTGTGTTGAGATCTTTCACTTGAATTCGTAAATTTATTTAAATTTTTAATTCGAATTGTTAAAAAAATGGGCATAAATCGAAAAAATCAAGAATACTTTTATCTTTTTAATTATAATTCGGAAATAACGAACGAAGTGATCGATGTATTTATTAATTACGGGAAAAAAATCTGATTTTAAACCTTGGATATGAATCGAAATTAGAACTAAAATACAGCTAAATAAAATACTTTATTATTGAAAAATAATAAAGTAAAATCTACCAACAAGTTTATTATTTTTGAAGTAGACGCGATGTAGGTTATTATGCAAATGACAACCTAAATTCATAATACCTTTTCAATAGCCGCCTGTTCATTTGAAAAATATATCGGAATTCGTGAATATCTACACAACCACTTTCAACCCCTTAGGAGTTGAATATCGAAAGATTTGGAAGAACGTTTCTAGTCGCTTCTATAAAGAGCTTTTATAAAGAGCCGCCGGAAGTAAAATTGATTTGATAGCTCGACATATCTAAAAGTTTTAACGATATTCGTAAAAATGTCGATTCACGGAAATTTTTTTACTTAACTTACTTACTTACTTCTGAACGCCAATAACAATCTTACCCTTTTTTTTTGCTTTATTTGCCTTTGTAGTGGATCTATATATGCGAATATGTTTCAACTTTATAGCATAAACCGTTTCAGAGATATAAAAAACCACCGTACCTTGCTACCCCTATCAAACCATTTTCAAGTGCGTCTCTACAATAGCTCTTATATAGTCGTATCTGCCATTTTTAGCATTCTGTTTTTTGAAAAATTGCTATCCATCCACCTTTGTCCCCCCTTAAAAAGTTTACATTCAGTAGACCCAACTTGTGATCCCATATACAGATACCAAATCTTATCTTCCTGGCTTAATTGGTTCGGAAGATATTGGAATCCAGTTTTTTCCCACACCCTCACCCCGTCAAAAGATAACAGTCGTAGAGATTCACCCAATCTACCCACAATAAACATTTTACTTGAATATCTCAACGGATTTTGAAGCTACGCGCCTTCAAACTATGGCACACTATGCATATGGCAGACGGTATTTACGACGGACAGACAGACATTTTAGTCCCAACTCCTAATACGTAAAAGTAAAAAAATTCAGGGTAAATTTTTTTGAAATTTCGATCACAATACTTTATTATTAAAAAATAATTAAGTAAAAATTTGCCAGCGAATTGGAGGTAATTTTATTATTTATTCATTTGGTTGAAACATTATAATTTAATCATTTTATAAGATGTCTATTTTTCGGATTGGGGGTACAGTGTAAGGCGTGGTTTTATTCCAGGACTTTTAAAATCTGATCAAACAACTTAATAGCATTTTAAATGAAGCTTGAATTTTCACGGTCTTGAATTTAAATATACCACTTAGGCTTCCATGGTACAATGTTAGATTGATCGATCGCCATTATTTCACGCTCAGCGTTATCTAAATTCTGTGTTTAAAATGAGTTTATTCATTAAGGATATAGTTGTTATCGGATGATCTTTTATAAATACATACATATATTAAAAACGTGTAAAGGTAATCGCACCATTTACTCCACAATTCTGCGATTACGAGGAGCAGTCGGTATATTTGTTTATTTTCTCTCAAAACATTATTCCAAAATCGACTACTTTTAAATTTTGAAAATGAAGTTGGTTTTTTTTCTAACAATTCTGCTTTGTTTCTCAATTATTTCAACGAAGTCTCGAGTAAGTCGCTAAATTGTTCAAGATTTCATTAAATTATTTTCAAGTATTACTTCTTTTTTTTAGAATTGCTATAAAATACATTACAAGAATCTAAGTACATGTAACGATCCGAAATTTGTAACGGGCAGTATAAAACTGAAAAATGTTACAAGTATTGATTTCGATGTCACACTTCATCGAAAACTCTTGCAGACATCTTTGCGTGTAGAAGTTTTTCATGTTGCAAATCGTCGTAATAGGTTGATTTTCAACAACACCTTCAATACCTGCAATGTATCAATGAATCAAATTAACAAACGTGCTTCATACTATACTTTATTGTTCTCGAAAAACTTTTTCAATTTTACTCCTGAGTGTCCTGTTCAACCTCAACGATTCGCAGCAAAAAATATTTACATGGATACATTTTTTTTACCGCTTAAAATGTTCTATAAACCGAATGATTATTATGCTGCAACAAAAACATTTTACGAAAAACTTTTTACTAACGTATTTCATGTATATGCACAGTATACGTTAGAAGTGGAAATTGCTAAATTGTGCTGAGACCTTTCACTTCAATTCGTGAATTTCTTTAATTGTTTAACTCAAATTCTTAAGAAAATGTTCATAGATTGAAAAAAACATTTCGTAAATATTTTATGAAGAAAAAAAATTAAAAAAAATAAAATAAAAACAAATGTTTGATTCCGATAGATTTAAAAAAAAACGTCAAATGTTGTTCTTTCCGAAAGTTCCATGAGTTGTAACTATCAAGAACACAGCAAAATATACTAGTGTTTATTATTTCTTTATTATAACTAGCCTCGACTACACTTATGTACGTTAGTCGAGTTAAAAAGTTCTTTTACTATATTAAGGAAAACTCGATCGTTTTTCACTAATTTTGATATGAAAATTGAGTGCACGTTTTAGATAAAAAGTGGAAAATCATAATCAAGCAAGCACGCAGTGGACGACAGGCAAAAAAACAAATTACACCAATCCAGTGGCTAGTGGCAATAGGTTTATATTTACAACTATGGATTTCTCAAGATTTTTACAAATAACAATTAAAACATATTTTAAAGGTGACCGGTGTATTTATTAATGACAGGAAAAAAATTTGAGTGTAAATCTTTGATATGAATCGAAATTAGAACTAAACTACAACTAAATAAAATACTTTATTATTTAAAAATAATAAAGTAAAATCTTCCAATGGATTGGAGGCAGTTTTATCATTTTTTCATTTGGTTGAAAAATTATAATTTTATAATTTTTTAAGATGTACCTAGTAGACGCGTACCGCGGTTACGCTCGCTATGGTCACGTTTGTTTGGTGCTATACTATCATTACTCCCGTTGCTTGCGTTGCTCCGTTCTTCTCGTTTCCCCGTTGATCCCATTAATCCCGTTGCTTTCATTTCTCCTGTTACTTTCATTGTTCCCATTTCTCACTTTGCTCCAATTTCTCCCGTTGCATCCATTTCTCCCGTTATTTTCATTTCTTCCGTTACTTTTATTTATCCTGTTGCTTCCGTTGCTCCCACTTCTCCCATTGTTCCCATTTCTCCTATCGCTTCCATTTCTCGCGTTACTTCCATTTATCCCGTTGCTTTCCTTGCTCCCGTTGCTAAATCATATGAAATACACTCAAATTATGAAATAATTCTCGTACCACCAATTATAAAATAATTTTGTTAACGCAGAAACCTTTGCGGTTGTGCTCTCAATATATTAGCGAAGTTTCATCGTAATCGGATCAGTGGTATTGAAAAGCGTACGGGACAAACAAACAAAGAATTAGAACGCCAGGGTACAAAAATCGCGAAAAACTTTGATAAATGTCACAAAAAAAACAATTGTTTTTGATTCGATCGGTACCGAACTTCACAGGAACCATCGGGGAACTATTCTACATGTTCCCTGAAAATTTGTTCAAAATCGGTTGAGCGGTTTAGGAGTTCATAAGGAACATGGCACACACATGCATACATATGTACATTCCATACATCCATTTTTTACCATCCCCTAAACTAAGGGCGCCCTTGTTTGCTACTACCTACCTTCTGATAATAGCGAGGTTCACTCAGGACCTATTATGGTTGTTTTCAGGGATTTTTGAAATGTCTTTAATTTAAGTTAGTTAGTAAGTTAGGTTTAAGGCCCCTACACAAGGTTTTTTGAAAACATTTTTCCTTGAATTTATGTGACTAAAATTGTCATAAATGTTTTGCTTTGCTGTGCTAACTAGGTTTAATTTAGCTGTTAAGATTTTGAGTTATCTGTTCTCTAAACTATAATTTATAAAATGTTAGACATAAGTATATAAACTAATAAATATTGATTGATTGATTGATTGAAATCTGATCAAAAGACTCAACTATTATATACTACCTAATTAAACATTAAACTTTTTTGAATTTTCACGGTTCTTGAATTTAAATATATCTTCTTGCGAAACAAATTGGCATCCATGGAACAAAATTAGATTGATCGATCTCCAGTTTTTGTTTATATCAGTCTAAATTTTGTGTTTAAACGGAGTTAATTATTCATGGAGAATATAAAGTCGTCGGATGATCTTTTATAAATACCTACTTATATTAAAAGGGTTTACAGGTAGGTAATCGTATCATTTAATCCATAATTTTTGGAGTACGAGGAACAGTCGTTTCAAACATTAATTTGCTTTAAAATTTAAAAATGAAGCTTGCGATTTTTCTAACTATTCTGTTTTGTTTCTTAATTATTTTAACGGAGTCCCAAGTAAGTCGCTAAATTGTTCAAAATTTAATTTATCGATTCTAATGCTATTCCATTTTTAGAATTGCTATAAAATACATTACAAGAATGTAAGTTCATCGAGCGATTCGAAATTCATAACGCTCGGTTTAAAAATGAAAAATATCACAAGTCTTGATGTCGATGTAACATTTCATCAAAAAAATTTTCAAACAACTTTGCGTGTAGAAGTTTTTCATGTTGCAAATCGTCGCAATAGTTTAATTTTCAATAGCACCTTTAATACCTGCAATGTATCACTGAATCAATCAAACAAACGTGCAACA
The DNA here is from genome assembly GCA_949128065.1 of Beris chalybata. NCBI lineage: Eukaryota > Metazoa > Arthropoda > Insecta > Diptera > Stratiomyidae > Beris > Beris chalybata. Next base: position 141,246,409 of record OX421894.1, read on the forward strand.
CACTATTTTTTAATGTTCACGAAAAAAACCTTCAATTTTACTCCCGATTGTCCTGTTAAACCTCAACGGGTTAGTGCAACAAATGTTTATATGGATTTGAATTTTCTACCGATTAAAATGGCTTATAGACCGAATGTTTTTTATTCATCAACAAATACATTTTACGAAAAACTTTTTAGTGGTGAATTACATGAAATTGCAGCGTACACGTTAGAATTGCGAATTGCTAAATTGTGTTAAGACCCTTCAATTCAATTGTTAGACTTAAATTGAAAAATGGGCATATCGAGAAAAGATCATTGTTTCCTAATATTGTTAAAAATTCAAATTTGTGTTATGCAAATAAAATAAAAAAAAGGTTTTGGTCCTGAAATATTTAAAAGGTTGTTCTTCCTCCAAAATTTATTGTAAATTCAAAATAAAAACGTCTACTATACTAACAAATTTTCTTTTTTTCTTTTTACACGTATACATAATTAAAAAATATAAATCGTAACATTAAGGCCCCATAAGTCCGACAATTTTTTACCCCATTTTGATTTTTGTTTCTTGAGAGGATTTTAATCTATTGAAATCGTTTTTCGTTTGTGTAATTTGGCGTGGACAATACGTCTGCATCGTTCGCTGTCTTATTGGCGAACTAATTTTGAATTTACAGAATAAATAGTGTTATAGGCTTTCAACTTATTTGAAAGGCATAACTATTAAAAATTAATAATTTGTTCATTGATTTATCTTCGGGATATACCAATTAATTATACTATCTATGATACTTTTCAATGAAATGCGGTCTTCTTATGTAAGTCCTACCATGAAAATCGTGAAAAATTGCTTCAATTTGACTTCATATATTGTTAACAAAAATGAAAATTTTTTAAAATTTGATCTATAGAGGATATTCTTTAAGGTTTTTTCAAGCATTATATTAATGAAAATGACATGGTAATCATTCAAGAAATAGGTAAAATGCGTTTGAAAAACTCGAATTTATGCATTTTAAAAAATGATCAAGGGTTGTTGTTCTAATAGCATTTTTTCCAAATACAGTTATGATTTTTTTCTCTATGGACGACCTAGTTTACATACCAGCTAATAAAGTGGTGTAATTTTATTTTGTTCTTTTGTTGCCATTAACGTGAATAATTGGCATGAAAACAGTCATAAATCAACAAAATTGCATTTAACGTGCACATGGGGCCTCGTGCAATAAACATTAAGTTTATGAAAGAAGAAAAAAATGTCTCGATCAATATCAAGTTTATAAAACAACACACCACGGTCGAAAAAGCAATGTAAATTACAAAAATTCTTCGTATTGGAATTGAACTGAATATACATACTATATATAAATAAATTGCTTTATTTCCAGACAAATAGGTATCAGAATAATTATTGAAGTGCAGATGTTCGCTTGCTATTTTAGTCATTGGAAATACGGGTAGTTGGCTTTAGATAAGAATCGACCAGTACTCCTTTGTGTTGAACAATTATTCGAATCATTATTTAAAAAAAATGCTAAACGAAATTCGTTTTAATGTGTCCCGAGTATTTGAATAAAGTGGTTGCATTATAAGATTTGAATAAAGTGGTTGCATTATAAGCTAACATAATTTAAATATGGTGAATAAATATTTCCTTATATTCGCAGTTTCCACAATAAATACTTTGATTCTCACAGATTCTCGAGTAGGTAGTCTATTATCAAATTAGCATCGCAAATTTTAATCAAATCACATATTTTTTCCTAGCGATGCTACGATGTTCAATATACAAATATAAGCTCCATAACCAATCGAAAGTATGGATTTCTAAATATCACAGTGAGCAAAGACAAATACGCTACGATTATCGGCGAAATTCGACAAAGAATTCATCGTCCAATTCTTAACTTAGACATTTATCATGTTAAAAATACTCGAAGATTTGTGGTATACAACGGAACATTCGATATCTGCAATCTACCCTTATTGAGAAAATTTCAACGGACACCAAATTATTGGATAGCCGTTGCAAAACAGCTATTGAACATTACACTTACGTGTCCCATTCTGCCGCAAAACATATCAATTAAAAGTTTTAGTATCCCAATTGATGATATAGTATTGCGAATGTTTTATAAAGCAAACTATTATTACATTGCTGATAATAAGATTTACGAACATTTTTCAGATAAAGAAAAAATTCCGTTAACAAACTATACAGTGATATCTAAAATTAATAAATTTTGCTGATCGCAATAAATATTATCTGTAGAAAATTTTGTTCAAACTATAAATCTCGTTGATTTCAGATGCAATGTCTGTGGTGAAAGGGAATAACTTGGTAAGTCGAAAAATAGTTAAATGGAATAAGTGTAGTGTGGCCATCTCCCAAGACTTACACGCACTGTGGAGAAGTTATTGCTATATGATATTTGATCACTGAGATGTTAACAAATTTAATTTTTCCACAAAAACTGAATTTACAGGAATATTTCAAAAGTAAAAATAGTAAGAGCTGCCCTAAATACCTTTACCTAGTTATTCCCTGTGACCACAGATATAATTTTTACTCTACAATTTTTTAATAATAAAATATTGTGATTGACCTGAAATTAAAATAAAAAATTCTACCCTATTTAAATAAAAATTGATACACATTTCTTTTCGAAATAGTTTAAAAAAAATGATTAGTCCTACGCAACAATGGAGGGATGGGGGTGAATCACTTTAATTTACGATATATCTTCATAGTAGTGTTGTTTTAAAGGTGTTACTCACTTGATTATCTACCATATAAATTGATGTACCTTTTTCTCGGGAACAGCTCAACCGATTTTAATCAAACTGTGTACACCTATTATGTTAAAAAATTCAATGCTACTGAATAAAGGAATTTCAGAAATATTTAAAACAAATTGATTTATAAGCTTTGAAACCTAAGACTTTTTTAATGTTGTTTTAACTTAAAAAAAATATTTAGGATCAACTTTTTAAAAATTCCTTCATTCAGTCTGAAAACCGTGTTGCTATCTTTAAACAAAAAATAAAATCATCTTGAAAAAATGTTCGTACTGTAGTGGCGTGAGGTATTATCATTGCCACTGTCAATTTCGTTGTCGACTGTGTAGACAAATTTTGATCATAAATCCAAGTTGACTGTAATCTTCTTCTTAATATATAAAATAAAGTCAGTTTTTTTTTTGTAAATCGCGAATAGAATCTACACCTGTTAACCGTTTCCTCCTAAATTTTGAATGGACATGGCTATTTGTAACCCAAAAATTGAATCGAAAAGTCGCATACATTATGATCTTTTGGGCCTTCAAATAAAACTTGGATCAACTCTCCCGGACTCCCTCTATTGCATGAGCTGGTTCCTGTTTTGATTAATAAAACTGAGTTTTATTAAAGTTAAAGTTGTTTGAAATTGCACTACCAAAAACGACATTTCATCTGCAACAGCCTAATAGATACACGAGCCAATTAAAAACAAATATTTGGTTTAATTTTTTTTTTTACATATTTATTGATATATCACAAATACAATGGTAAATGAAAGAAACAAAAGAAAAATTTAGCGTATGCAATAATCAAAAGCACATAATATAAATACGTAAACGTTTCATTTATAGACTTAAAACCTAAAAAAAAAAGAACGATTCAATATAATCGAATAATTTCCGAACATATACTATTCACTTGTTTCTAACATTTTGTTTAATTAAATTCACTCGAAGCTTTTCAATAAATTTTTTTCTTTATATGAATTATTATTCGTACATGCAAAAAACAAAAATGATGATCGAACATCGCAAACTCTATAAATCGGTAGTGCAAGTAGAAAAAGAATAGAACACCTACATAAAAAAAAATTATTATTTTTATTAAACACGTATGGATTTTTTTTATACGGAATATTAAGTTTAAAGAATGATTCCATGTTTTTGTTTGTTTGATAGTTTTTCAAAGAAATAAAAAAGACTAGAACTTTGGTAAGTCAAAATTTTTCTTTTTGGCGGATTATATTCGCTGATATTATTTCAACTAGGTTTTTATCGTTCCAACACATTTTCCATCGGGTTTTTTTTCGCAACATTTTAACTTCGTTCCTGTTCAGTTTACAAACAATTTTTCTTACTTAAAACTACGGTTAAATTGTGTGTTGTTTCGTCACAAACGAAAAACATTGCAATTTTTTTTTCTAAGAATTACACAGAATATTTTTTTTATCTTAAAGCTAAATAAGCAATCAGGTCAAATATTGAATATTATATTTTACTTATGAATTGTGTATTAGTTTTTTTTTTTATCTTAACGCCTACAAAAATGTCTACATATTGGTTGTAATATTACTGAATTGTGTTTAGGAAATAAATTGAAGCGAAATGTATTCTAAATGCGTTTGTACAATTTTTTTAGAACTGACATTGATCGAATTTATTATCCGCCAAAAGTAACTAATTTTCTTTTTTTATAACAATTTTTTTTAATAATTTTATTTCTACGGACACGAATATTTTAATTGTAAAATAAGTGGAATTAAAAGGACAAAAAAATATTCTTAGCCCGCTACTTGGCAGTCGCCTTCGATATTTATGAATGTTCCCAGTCGCGATACACGCTTTGTCGATAGTTCGGTCGGAGTTTCGGCGGAAGTTGCGGTCTCGGCCTTGTTACGACGAACAACTGAGGTTGGTGTTACGAGCAGTGCGCCTTCTTTTTTTCGCGTTGCTATTCCTGGTGTTGGGGCGGATTTCTGTGATTTAGTTTGCGAACTCGGAACATTGTTTGCTGCTTGCTTAGCCGACGGTGAATTATCAAAGGTTGAACTTCGAATAAGTTTCGTCATGACTGCAGCAATCGGTGGCTTACCGGTCGATTTTATTGATGATGTTGTTTTTTTAGGTTCATCGCTTTTTTTCCAGATGCCAGCAATTCGACTGATAACTGGACGCGGAGTTGTCAAGTTTGAATTACTTCGGCTTGGTGGATTTGTGTTCGGAAGAATTGCGACTTTTGGTGTAGTTCGAATCGATGCGTTACTGTTGGAACGCTGTGGGACTATTGGGACACTTGGTGATTTTCGTACGCCGACTAATGCTTTGCGTTTGTTTAGGTCAGAAGCGCTGCTGATTATACGAGGACGTGGTGTGATGGAAACAAGTGCTTTTGGCGACACTTTACTTGCAGAATCGGTGCTGGCGCTTTTCTGAACAGTCTTTATCTTGGAAGCAACTGTTCCAACCTTAGCAGGGGATTTTGGTATGTTCGATATCTTAGGGCTAACAGTCTTTGTTGGAAGCTTCGAAGTTTTACCTGGTGACGGCGGCAGAGATGTAACGATGGGAACTTGCGCAATGGAAGGTTCGTCTTTAACAAATGTTCCCTGTCGTTCGAGAGGAGTAGTCTCTATTTTCGGTTCCTTCACTTCCAGTTTCGCGCCAGTCTTAACTTTTGGCTCGACGCTGAAACGCTTATTAAGCAAATTCTTTTCGGCCACATTTTTCCGCACCGCTCCGTTTATAAATCCAGGTTTGGCTAATCCACTTCTATTGGCATTCGTCTTATTAGTAATTCCTGCCCTGTTTACAAGGACGTGCGTTTTCGAGACAATCATTTGATTTTTAGGAACATTCTTGGCAGCCAGAGTTTTTTTCATTTCCGGACCGGGTCGCGACGATAAATTCGCTCGAACTACAGTGCTACCGATTTGCGATTTCGGTGAAGATGTTCGCGAGCTACTGCCCGAGACGGCACTTTTTCGATACGGCGATACATATGCCGGCTTCTTACGACCCCGAATCGTTTTCGATTCCGTCTCTTGTATGACTGTAGCATTGCTCTCTATTGTATCGCTATCTTCGGCGTAATTAGCCGTCTGCTGTGGTTTTATAATTCGTGCAACATTACAACGTTTTGGTGAAGTTTCGTCATCGGTTCTATTCAGATTCTGATCACAAGATTCAGTTTCGGAATTTTGGTCAAAGTCTATGCTGTTGAAATCGCTTTCGGTGCGATGTGCTTCCTCGTCCAAGAGTTTCATTCGGAAAATGTTGTTCTTTTTATCGGACGGAGCTTCCGGTTCGGTTATAAATTTAAATTGCTTTGTCATAGCACGAATCGATGACATTTCTTCTGTATCGTCAGTGGATAGTTGGTCAATGTTATACGTGACAGGATCCTGATATTACAAATTGAAAAAAATAAATCGTTAGTACGATTGAAGGAGATTCAATGACTTAAAGCGCATGTGGGTGGGTCCAGGCCAGGGTATGAATCGCATTGAAATAGCTGATGCATTAGCATCGGAGGAACGGAGTCAGCCATGGTAGGACCAGAACCAGTTTTCGGGGTACCGGTTGCCTCTGTTAGGGCCATATCTCAACGGAATGCCAGGCAACGTCGGCCAAGTTAGATATCCGTCATACAATGTCGTAACGCCATAGCATCCCGGTGAGATATGGTCCTTAGGGCTGCCATTGCTTAGTGGGTGAGTAAATTACACATTGAGAGATGGAGGCTTCTTCCGTGCAGCAGATCAAAAACCTTCTTGAGACCAATTGGTCGAACCGCTTCTTTTCTCCTCAAATTGAGCAGGAAAGAATTTAGTAGTATGGTTTGTGTCCTCACAGGGCATCATAGCTCGTGTAACCTACAACACATGGTCAGATTGAGAATCATTGACGACACATGTGCACTAATTGCGTCGAGAGCGACGATACGACGGAACATCTCCTTCTCGAGTGTTCAGCTTACTCTTTTGCGAAAGTGCATGTATACGGAGTCGATGGAAGCACTCCGTTCGCGCTCCCTACCTAAGCTCTTAAAATTCGTGAGGACGAAAAAGTTCGGTAGCGACTGGGGGTACTCGAGAGCAATGGGCAATCATTGTCTGAGTGCTCAAGATGCGCTGCCTTGCTGCGTACCTTCCCCCGCTTCTAACAACAAATATAAAAGGCCACAATTTAGAGCCATAAATTGAACTCTGCTCCGTCATTCATCGCATCATATTAAGGAAACTAAAAATAGTAATCAAAAAACGACTTACCACTGAACTTCTGATATCGAAATCGCCGTTGTACACAATTGTTCTGGTCTTATAGCGATCCGGATCAAGACTACGACGCTTCACCGACGTAACGACATTATTATTAATCGTTTCGTCCGCATGCATATTTTGCTCTACGGATTTTCCGTCCTCATTACAGGGCTCATGATTGATTTCGATCTTCAAAATTTCATCATCTTCTTCATCGTCGTCGCTCTCAACATCCGTTTGACTCTGCGATTCGCCGATAAAGCTCTCCTTCAACACAAAATCGGCTGCAATTGTGTACGTTTTGTACCGATCCTTGACAATACGACGCTTCTGTTTCGGCGTCAATGTTCGCTTGACACCACCGTTCATTGTCGAATTATTATTTCCGCGATTTTTTCGCGGTGTCGATTCAGCCGAACTAAAATCGGATGGTATCGGTGTACCGTTCGAATCGTAGTCCATCGGCAACAGGGCATCCATACAACTTTGCAACGTCGTTGTATTTTCGTCAACATCGCTGAAAGCTGTTTCGTAATTGGACTGTGCCGTACCCAAACTATTATCGACAATTTCCGATGTTATACTAGCGACACTTATCATCGAATCGAGCAGTTCGTCCATGAGCGATGGCGGTTTGATATTATCGAGAAGATTGTACGTTGAATTCACACTTTCGACGCTACCGCTTAGAATGGATGGCGGCTGTTGACTGCCGCCGCCGCTCAGAGCTCGTTTTGCCATCAGACCGGGCGGAAGAGATTTCTTCCGGAAACGTGACAATTGCGGGCTGAGCGGCGTACCGTCATAATAGCCGGACAGACTAATGCAATCCATTCCGGATGGCGGACGAATATTGTCTAGATCCAAACTGGTCGTACTTTCGGCCAAGTTTTGCATGAATTGATGCGCCAATTTGTTTGCTTCCATCGCAATGATAGTCGAACTGCTCATCGTCGAACACGACTCGAACGACATCGGACCGGACGAAACGTATTGTGGTATTGTGATACTCAATTGCGGTTGTACTTCTCCGCCAACTTGGAAACGTATACCACTGCCAGTCGAACTATCGTTCTTATTTTCCAGACTGTGTGTGCTGCCGTCGAGTTCGTCATTGACTAGGGTGTCGGTTTCTGTCTCTAATGAATTGGGCTGCGAATTCGGTCCGGGAAAATCAAAGAGATCGTCGCACAAAAAGTTCGAGCTGTTGTAATCTTTGTGATGTGTTGTCATAAATGTTGTGTCCTGGAAAAAAAATGGAATGGTTCACACAAAGCCCCCAAACGTATTTGAAGAGTTCAAACTTACCTCATTAGTCGGTGTGATTTCGGCAAATTGTTGATTGCTGCTGGCATTTATGTCACTCATAGAAGTTTCATCGTCGTTAAGGGATGCAATCATTGGTGCCGTTATGCTAACACTCGGGAATGAAATATCATTGGGGCAGGTGTCTTCATTCCAAGTATTATTCGAGTTACTAGCCGACTTCTTTTCGTAAACGGTATTGTTACTGTCATAGTCATGTGAATCCATTTCGGAATTATTCGACGCGTTTGTTCGCAAATATTCGGCGGTCGAAACTAGTTCGTGCGTTAAACGTTCGACCGATTTAAGCATCAAATCGGGATCTTTATGCTTATCATGAATGGCCTGGGCCGTTGACGACGATACATCACAATCGTCGTCGTCTTTTTCAATCAGAAATTCATTCGATATCTCCATTTCGAACGACGATTCATTAACCGAATCCTCGCCGTAATCGATATTGCTCAGCTTGAGAGCAGGATATTCGTTTGATTGTTCGAGCAAACCGTTACTATCGGACAAATTCAAACTGCCGTACGACATTCGTAATTCAGACCCAATTGTGTTCTGTAAATTTCCGATTTGAAGTTGATCGCGATGTGTTGGACGATTTTTTGGCCCGTTGCTTGTGCCGTCTGGAGACTCTCTCATCCCTACGCCTGGAGCTATGTTGGGGGCACCGTGAGATGTGGTATGATCCAGCTGCTGTTGTTGTTCCAACACAGCCACAGACGTAGTCTCCCCGTTTTTTGGTAGTACACTTTGATTTTGTGTTTGTGTGATTATTGTCGATGTTGCTGGTCCGCCTGTGACTAGACGTTGATTGAAATCGGTTGGTGCTAGGACCGAGCGAACATGACGTATCGGGGGTTTTATTTGCGAATCTAAACGTCCACCTTTCGGTGCCATTCCCGTATTTATGCACTCTTTCAGGAGCTGTTCGTCTTTACGTTCGCGCTCTCTATGACGATCACGATCGATTTGCATTGGAGTCTTATTTGCGAAATTTAAGGTTGGTAGCTGCGATCGTTTCGGCGAAACGACTTGCTTGGGAATTTGCTTTTCGATTTTCTTTTGTTTATTCATACCGGTGCGAATGCACTGTTCAAACAACGATTTTGCTTGATTATCATTTGAATCGCTCGAATCGATAGAACTCAGCGAGTCATTGCCGTCGTTGAAGTTGCCTAAATGCATGTGCTGAAAACCTTGCTCGAGTTTTCGCATTGATCTGTTGTATGGCATATTGGAAGATGATTGAGTATCTTGAGGCTTTGCTTTATTGCAGCCGGCAGCGATAGCCTGCAATTTAAATTTGAAACAAAACTCCAGATTAATGTTAGGCAAGACAATAATTTAATAGTTTTTTGAACTCCTCCATAGCCGGTCCCAAGCTTAGTTCAGAAAGGAGGAGGGGCCTCTCAGGAAGTAGGCAAAGAGTATGCCATAGTTGGACTACCAGCATAGTTGGGAGAACTCCAACATGTCATAGTTTGCTGAAGGCTCACACCCTTTTTCTACCTGGGTGTAATAAATAAGTAGGACTGGTCCTAGTCGGGGGTTGGGCGAGACGCTGACAACGCATTACCGGAAAAAAATCCGAAAAAACAGTTAACACATTCGAAAGAAAAGTTCTCCGAAAAATTTTAGGACCAGGAAAGGAAGGAACGGCCTGGCGAATAAGATACAGCCATGAGCTGTATAAACCCTTCAAGGAGCCAGAAGCTTCAACGTTTATCAAACTACGTAAACTGCAGTGTGCGGGCCATGTAGAGCGGATGGCGTGCTCTTAAAGGCAAACCGAATGGAAACAGGTCAGTAGGGAAACAGGTCAGTAGGCAAACCACGATGGAAATACTCGGTTAATGAGGACAGAAAAGCCATCTTAAAAATTAGCAGCGCGGTCTTTGGATCGAGACGATTGGAGGCAACGACTTCAGAAGACCAGGGACTTGGGCTGTTGCGCCATTGATGATGATGAAAACAACAATTTCGATCAGTTTTGATTCTAAACCTTTTTTAAAACAAGCTAAAAATTACTCACCTGACTCAAAAGATTATTGTCATCCTCAGATTCGATTGAAATTGAGCTCAATGAATCTTCAGCGAATTGCCGTTCCTTTTCACATTGTAGTTGATGTGCCGGTTTATCGACCAACCTAAAAGCATTCACCAATTAATAAATAAAAATAGAAAAATATCAAAACACACGAACCTTTTGATATTGGCCGGACCAACAACGCCGGAACCGACAGTTAAGCCCGACAATCCGGATATAACCGAAAACGTGCACGGACTATCCTCAACAACGAACTTGTTCATTTCATCGCCGACCGGCAAATATGGCGGTAGTCCACCACATCGTAACATTGCAATTGGATCCTTCGCTTCTGGCGAACAGATTCTTTGTTTCGATGACGATTTTTGCATTCCTTCGCGAATGCATTGCTCGAGTAAATCGTTACCGCCATCCGATACCGAACTACTTTCGTCCGAAAGATTAACATTATCGCATTTATTCGTGTTGATCGATATAATGCTCAGATTCGAATTGCTACCGACCTTCGAGAGCAAGGCCGGTGTGTCTTCGGTGAAGTACTGTCGGACGGCATCTTCACTGTTCGTCGTTCCTTTCACGTTGTTCTTTTTCGAAGGCGATGACTGGTTCTCGCTTAAGTTCGATTGAGCGAAATTCGACGACGATGATGCGCCCCGATTCATTCCGATATTGATGCAAGTCGCAAGCAACATATTGTCATTGACTTCTTCTTCGCCGTCGGTTAGAACACAACTTTCGAGCGCAACTGTTCCGCTTTGGATTTCAGTAAGAACTGAACGATCGGATTGCGCGTCCATTAGCTCTTTGGCTAGACTGTCTGTTGTGATTTTCGGTTCGTCGTCTAAGCTTAAATTGCTTAGGCTCGTGGCACATGAGAACTGAGCGGGAGTATTTTCTACACGGAATGTATTCACGTCGTCCTCGAAAACGCTTCGAAGACGTTGTTGTGCGATCGGTCTTTGTGCTGATGGCTGCTGACCTTGCTGCTGAATGCTAGAATACGGCGGGTTTACGTTGCTGTTACGACGCGGCGATTGCGGCATACTTTGAGTAGGAGAGTCGGGTAGTTCCGATGGTGAAATTATGCCACTTGCAAGACGACTGAAAAATTTAAAGTTTTCGATAAATGACTTTTGGTAATTTCTAATAAAAGACTTAACGATATTGGCGATAAAAGTTATCGAGATTAGAAAAAAAAATTGATTGATTAATCACACAACAGTTAACTAACCTGAAGTCACTAACGACCGAACTTTTATCATCCGCTGTATTCGGTTCGACGCTTGCCAACGAATCCATTGAGCTTCGCCGACTAAACATAAGCGGTGTCTCTTGAGCGGAATTAACAGCTGGTGTCATAAGCGACGACGGTACCGCAACAGGTTTCGTAGCAACAATAGAAGCAGCTCCAGGCATAACAGGAACTGTTGATCCGGAAGACGATACCGATGCAATCGGATTCGGTTTGCTTGGTTCGACTTTTGTCGTATCAGTCATTTCATTTGGAATTGGAGAGTTTCCAGATATTCCGTCAGGAATTGTTTCCTCTTCGACAACTTCTGGTTTCGTTTTGGCAACGAGCGTTGTGAAATTTTGAGGCGATTCGTCCAGACTACTTAGCGATTCGTAGCGACTGAAATAGCCGGGAGTGCCCTCTTCGCAATAGTTAATCGGTTTTTCCGGAGTATAAGTGCCAGATCCATAAGCAATTATTGCGACAGGAGCTTCAACTTTTTGCGGTGTTCGGTGCTTTGGTACCGGAGCGGGGGGTTGTTCTTCGAGTTTCGGATTTCGTAAGTCACTAACCGATGCTGCATTGGATATGGCATACGGTGTCCCTTCCGTTTCGTAACATTTAACCGTATCTTCGAGTATCAAAATGATTTCATTGCTGGCCGGATTGTTGCTTTCTTTTCCGTCCGAATCTGACTCCGCCTGATTTTCGGCGTATAGTAAACTGAAATCGGTCGGTTGATCCAAGTCGGTTTCCTGGTAGGTTGTGAAATTTCTCGGTTCGGCTTTACGCTGTGGCTTTAAATGAGCGACAGTTTCGGCAATCGGCTGAGCGTTTCCACTGCCAACTTCGCTGTTATATTTTACACTGTAGTCGATCGGAAGCTCATTTTCTTGGTCACCTTCGAATCCGGCCGGAACAGCGTAATTATTTCGCAAGTTAAACGAATGTGATTTCACATCTTTCGTTAGATCGCCGTGGTCCGGTGGAGCGGAATGTCCACGACGATACTTCTCATAAACTGAATCGGATTTTGCCGAAACGATTGAATCGCGACTTTCGCTTTTCGAAACGATAGCTGAACGAGTGAGACGTGTGGCATTCGAATGCTTACCAAGTTCCGTAGTAGGAAAATCCTTCTTCTCTTTCGGAGGGGTTATTGCATCTAAATTATCACAAGTCTCCGCTAGATTTTGATTTAATTCCTGTTCCAATGTGCGCTGTTTGCGAGCATTTAAAGTCGGAAGTTCTTTTAGACCCATTGACTTAGTGATCGGATCGATCGGGTTTTGATTCAGCAAACCGGGTCTGAAATTCAATAAATTCTTAAGTGCCGCGCTGCTTCCTTCCGAGATCATTCTGTGCTTCGAATGAATCAACGATCTTAGCATCGGAATCGCTCCATTATCCCACAGATATTTCTGATCTTCGGGAAAACGAGCCGACAAGTTCCACAATATCCCGCACGCATTGCTCACAACAGTCAGACTCTCCGACTTCAATTGTTGCAAGAGAATGCCCAAACAATTTCGTTGTCGTAGAACTTTACGATAATCCTCGCGGACGGCTATTCGACTAGAAACATTTCTCAATATACCACCAGCATTTTCGATAATGGTTAAAGTCTTGCTGGGTCCCTCATAGGTTAGCATATCGACCAAAAAGGCCAATGCTCCATCGACCGCACAAAATTCAGCTTTATTCGTGCTACAGTGCGCAGACAGGTTCCATAAAGCCGACAAGATCGATTTCAGAGTATTCTCGTTTTTATTTTTCATTGCGGCTTTAACTAAAGCTGTCACTGTTCCAATTTCATTCAGTACGGCTTTCATGTTGCTATCAGCACGCCACGAAAGATTTCTTAATACGCTTCCGGTAACTTGAAGAAGATCATTCGGGGCTGAGTCTAACTGGGCAACTAACGCTTCCATAAATTCCTTGTTAGCGCACAATAGCGCTTTATTATTACCATCGCCGAACGTCAGGTTGGTTAAAGCCATTAGAGCATATCGTCGCAGTGAATTGCAACATTGATCTTCGGGTTTCGGTCCGTGAGCAGCATGATCGAGGTGAACTAAACTGGCGATTGCCTGCAGTGCACCAAGCTGGCACATAGCATGTCGGTGCTCTTCGTCGAAACTGACTTTCATGAGACTGGAAACAGCTGCCAGTGGATGACGATCGGGATCGTCGGCGATCGCTTCGCCTCCGCTCACAAGTAGGCTCTTCAAGAAGCTACAATAATCCATTATCTGTTCAATTAACCGTAACACTTTGGCTTCTCGTCGGCCCGTCTTGTCGTCTGGCTGACAATGGACAATATTGTGTAGGGCCGAAGCGGCTCGTTTTCGCGCCCCGGCATCACTGTCCGAGTGCATCATTTGCACAAGCAGCGGTATACAGCCGGACTGACGAAGCGTAGCACATGTCTCCGGTGTCCGTGACAATTCTAAAAATTTCTTCGACATTTCGACGGGATCTTGCGAGCCAAGCATTGAAAGCAGCGAGTAGACACATTCAACCTTAGGTCCCAAATTAGACATGCTTTCCGGCGGCAACGACGCGTAGTTGACCGAATTTTCGATAGGTCGATCTACAGGCCATGTACCGTGACAAGTCGGTGACGAATCGTCCTCAATAAATCGATACAACGTGTAGCTGGGCTCCTTAAGTTTTCGCGATCGACCTTCACGATCTAACGAATGCTTTCGTCCGAATCGTAAACTATCATATTCACCTTGTCGATCGAAATTCCTATCGAGACTTCGATATTCCCGTTCCTTTTCCATCATATAGTCGGGCGGAATGGGATTTTCGTCTAAGAAGTGCTTCTTTTTGCGCGCACCGGTGCTCTTCTCATTATTATGCGATAATTTTCTTTGCGGAAAAATATCTTTCTTCGTAATACCGCTAGCCGCAAGCTCATAGTCGCTTATTTCACCGTCACGTTCATATTTCTTGTCGACTTTTACACTTTCGCCCGAACATCCATTCGTCGTAGTATTGCTCGAAAGCATTTTCGATGACGAATCCTCGATTGTTGTTGGCTCTTCGAAGCCGGGCGGCGGAATAGCATCGTAGTCGAGAAAATGCGGTTTTCGTGGCGGTACTGTTATATCGAGATGATCGATACAGATATCGTCGAAATCTTCGCTGGACGTCGAGTCCAACGATGTTTGGGATTTTAGCGAATCCATGTTCGTTTTTCCGAGAACGAATGACTCCTATCGACTGATGGCTTTTTAAATTTTTCTGAAATAAAGAAAATAAATCGTTATATCGTTTGTGATCTTGCATTTTCTTCTCAAATTGTGGTTAAAGGTTTAATAAATTCTGGGACTGTAGAAGGAGCTACTCAGCTGAATACTAAGTAATTGAATATAAAGAATGTAAAACGTTCAATGGTAAGCCACAACACTTCGATTTGGTCCGAAAATAAGCTGTTTCGCACGTTTCATTCAACCGAATCTTATTGAGAATTTCTCTTCTTAAAAACCCATTTTATTGCAAAAAAAAAGAAGAAAAATATAATTCAACATCGTTCAAAGTTTCAAACTTGTTTCTAAAAGTTTTACTTTGAAGTGCTACTCTCCTTCTAGTGTTTCCAAACCGATTAAAAAGGCAAAGAAGTACCCACAGACTTAGAAGAAATGTTCGCACATGCAACAGTTTCTTTTGAGTTGGAAAAAATGTTAAAGTGATTTTAGTATTTCCATTCAATGATAAGTAGTTTACTATTACTTTGCCGGAGAGTAGGGCACTGTTCTATCAGACTTCTTACCCGTGCATTGACATATGCATTTAAACACTCAACTGCAAACAAAGAGGTATTGAACATATCTCGGTGTTAGGCGCTGTACACATTGCATACGACCGAACGAATTTTCCGATACGATTTTTCGTTTTTCGATCTATTGTGAAATCTTTTGTTATAGATAAATTTGTTATAATCGTAGATTATTACATTTTCAAGAATATCATGAAAGAAAATCTCCAGGAGTTTGTTGTTTTACCTGATAATAAAAGGAAAGATGAATCCGTCGTACGACTAAAAATATTCGTACCGAAAAACTTACTTTTTCTTAATACCAATCGAAATATCAATCGAAATCCAAACCCCTGGAAATTTTCTCTTATGATATTTTTAAAAATGTTAGAATTTGCTCTTAGGATAGGATAATGTTTCTTTTTAAGGTTCTCAACCTTTATATGGGACCATGACGCGAATATTCTTTTTTGGAATGTCGTGGCTGAGACAGAGGTGACAGACAGGACACTGCAATACCAGAGCGCCCTGACAAGTCGGGCAATCCATCGCTTCTCGGTATCTCATAATCTACCTATTGGGAAAGATACCCCAAATTTTAATACCTTGAATAAGTCGGCGCGACTAATTTTTGTTGTGCAGGCCTAGGGGGTGCAACGTAATCCCCCCTCTCTCCACAAACACAGTTAGCCCGGACGCCAGCAACCACGTCGTTCCAGCGCGAACTTCAGCAACCAATTCAGAAATAGGTGGAATTAACCCACTGTTTCCCGTACCTTACCTTTCCCTTCGAATTTTTTGACGTGTTTAAGTCAAACCAAATTACAACAACAGCAATTTAGCAATTCCACCAGCTGTCAGGGTGTTTCGGATAGTAGGCATGATACACCCTCTGAAGAATCCATTCCATCCGATGACGAAACAGCTCCTTCTGACCTAGTTTACTTTGCTTTAGAAGCAAATTGCGAGTATGTATTTTTGTTAAAAGTTCAGTTTCAATATGGAGTGTATTTTACTTTTTCATTTCTATAAAGGAAAGAAAGCAAGTGTATGGTGAGATAAAAAAAAAAATTCTAAAATAAATTTTTTTTTTTTAAAAGAAATTTTCTAAAAAAAAAATGTTATATAAAAAAATATTTTAATTAAAAAAAATGTTCTAAAAAAAAAAAAAATTTCTAAAAAAAAAAAAAATTCTTAAAAAAAAAAAAATTCTAAAAAAAAAAAATTTTATAAAAAAAAAATTTTATAAAAAAAAAATTTTATAAAAAAAAAATTTTATAAAAAAAAATTTTTATGAAAAAAAATTTTTATAAAAAAAAAATTTATAAAAATTTTTATAAAATTATAAAAAAATCTATAAAAAAATATTTGAAAAAAAAAAATAAAAAAAAAAATTAAAGAAAAAATAAAAAGAAATAATAAGTTAATAAATAAATAAAACAAAAAAAATAAATAAATAAATAAAACAAAAAAAATAAATAAATAAATAAAACAAAAAAAATAAATAAATAAATAAAACAAAAAAAATAAATAAATAAATAAAACAAAAAAAAAAAATAATTAAATAAAACAAAAAAAATAAATAAATAAATAAAACAAAAAAAATAAATAAATAAATAAAACAAAAAAAATAAATAAATAAATAAAACAAAAAAAATAAATAAATAAATAAAACAAAAAAAATAAATAAATAAATAAAACAAAAAAATAAATAAATAAATAAAACAAAAAAAATAAATAAATAAATAAAACAAAAAAAATAAATAAATAAAACAAAAAAAATAAATAAATAAATAAAACCAAAAAAAAAAAATAAATAAATAAAACAAAAAAAATAAATAAATAAATAAAACAAAAAAACTAAATAAATACAAGAAAAAAAAATAAATAAATAAAACAAAAAAACAAAAAAAAAGAAATAAATAAATAAAAAAAAAAAAAAAAATAAAACAAAAAAAAATAAATATATGAAACAAAAACTAAATAAATAAAACAAAAACTAAATAAATAAAACAAAAACTAAATAAATACATAAAACAAAAACTAAATAAATACATAAAACAAAAAATAAATAAATAAAATAAATAAAGAATAAATAAAATAAAGAATAAATAAAATAAAGAATAAATAAAATAAAGAATAAATAAAATAAAGAATAAATAAAATAAAGAATAAATAAAATAAAGAATAAATAAAACAAAAAATAATTAAAAAACGGCCAGAATTGGTTCATCGAAAATTTTTCACCAGGACAGCCCTAGACCACATTTTTCATCTTACATCCTTGGTCACTCGCCAAAGAGCTTGGAGCTTGGTTTAGGAATTGATGTTGTATCCACCATATAGCCCTGACCTTGCTCCATCAGATTACCATTTATTTCGATCTTTGCAAAACTTCTTGAATCGTAAAACTTTCAACGATGAGGATGCTGTGAAATCGCACGTGGTTCACTTTTTTCCCGGTAAAGATAAGAAGTTCTACAAACGTGGAATTGTGAAGTTCACACAAGGATGGCGAGAGGTCATCGAATAAAATAGGAAAATAAATCACTGATTAAAGTTCAGTCTTTTTATTTCAAAAAAAGTATTTTATTTATATGACAAAATCGGCAATTACTTAGTTACCAGCACAGTACATAAGTTCCAACTTTCAGCTTCCTAGTACAAGCAGTTGCTGAGATCTAGAAACTTCATCTCCCCCTGACGCTCACACCCTTCCAAAAGATACCACTAGTAGGGCTTAACCCATTCTACCCTATCATAAAAATTACACCTTAATATCTTGAGGGGTTTGTGAGTTACGCACCTTCAATGGTTTTGCGTACGGCGGACAGACGGACATTTTTTTCCGTTTTTGGGGCTATTAGTCCTAAACCGTGGAAAATACAAAATTTCAGGGTAGCAAATTTTTTTTGAAATTTCAGGTCGATAACAATAACTTTATTATTTAAAAATAATAAAGTAAAATTAGCAGCTGGAGGACGCGGTCTTTTGATCGAGATGAGGGGAGGCGACGACGTCAGGAGGCCAGGGGGTCAATTCTGGTTCCGTGAAGTGATAAAATGAAAAAAAATTTGTCATTAACGTTTGCATGAAAACATTTGCTGAATCAAATGCTGAATAACAATTTGCATTTGCCAGTGCTAACTTTTTTATGAAATGAAAACAGTTTGACCGTTTTTTCATGCAAACTTTAATGACAATTTTTTTTTCATTTTATCACTTCACGGAACCAGAATTGACCTCCAGGGCCCGATTTGGGCTGTCGCGCATGATGATGACGTTGAACTTGTACTTTGTAAGTAACTTAGGGCCGTTATTACGACCTTCAGTTAAAATTTAACTAGAATTTTGACTGTAAGTTTCGTATGAGTATCTCTCAGTTAAAGTTTCAGTTAAAACGTTACTGACGATCGTAGGAACGGGCCTTAGTGTCCTAAAAGTTAATTTTATGAAGCGATAGTTTAAAATAAATTCGGAGTACAACAAGACTTGCTACATTATGGTTGACGGTGTCAACTATCAGCTTTTCTGCCCGTATCCTAAAAATTTGAACGACAAATAATAAAGTTACGTCTTGAAAATAATTTTTTTTTTTACCGTATGACGACGGATTAAATTAAAGTATGCATGTAATTATAATTAATCATGTGGGCACTGCACTTTCATGTTATGCGCCAATTTATAACGAATAAAATTTTTGATAAAAATACTTTCGCTTTCAATAATCTTGTGTCTTGCATAACAGTTCCCGCCTAAATAGTCAATCAGTCAACTTACTTACTAACAGAAAGTGAAAGAATCTTTCAATAAAATGCCACGTAAATTTGCATAATCAATTCATTGATAAATTTCAATTTTATTCATCGTTATTACTAAATAAAAAACGCTTTCAACAATAATCGATTTTGATTCGAGAGCAAATTTTCTGCAAATTAATTAGTGATGTGTGTATACCTACGAGATCATTGTTTGGAACAAATTCCTACAATCGGAGAAAATCTGTTAAGATGATGAGACCATAAATCAAGATTTTTTGCGTATAACGAATTGAAAATTGTAATAGTATCGAGAAAGAAAAAAAACATATCTAGAGTATAAAAATTCAAACTGTATCGCACACGCGTCAGTAATTTTACAATAGATGTTTTGAATGAAAGTGAAGTCGTAGTATGAATGGTATTGCTAATTAATTATTGCAATAAATAAACAGAGACGATTTCCAAAAGATAAAAGACAGAAGTTGCCGGAATTTTATGGTTCAGTTGGATCAACGAACGACAAACCGACAAGAGAGCTTGTACCAGAAATAAAATTAATTTGTTTGAATTATATCCTTCTGCACTTAGATTTCACGTTCATGTACATTACACGACCCACTAACATACTTTCCGGATCTTTCGCTTGTCTCGCGGATAAGCAAATTTGTCTAAATAAACAATAAATTATGAAATTTATTGTGAATAAGTGCTAACACTCCAAAATCTTTATTTAGACATCAAGAGTACTCTATGTTACATTTAAAAAATAAAAACTTGTTTCTATTTAACACACACGCATTTATTGCATATGGGGAGACATGAATAAGTGATGTCTCTTCGGGCAGTAGGAAAAAAGAACCCCGGGTGACAAGCTTATGTGCGCGATTTCAAAACAAATTTATGTGTATGATGAAAATAGACAAGATTTAGTGAGAGTAAATAAAACTTCTTTTCTATTTTCAGATAAGACAATATCATATTTGAGCCAAATTTATCTACAACATACCAATTTCGATCAGCCCGCCAAAAAAGACCCGAGTCCATTCGCTTAGACAGATTGATGGATATGTGCTAAATAGAAGTGTTTAGTAAATTCAGTGGAACAATCTACAAACGAACCTCGTTACGCAGATTGTTTATTGGGATAATATGGTGCGCCTTGTACATTTGTAGTAACAGATATTCGAAGATAAAATCGGCTTCTAATTGAAGCTTCCATATGGAAGTGCACCTGAAAATTTAAGCATTCATGCTAGAGATGCTGGGCAAAGTAGTTCCTTTCAGTGAAGTACTTCATTCCAAGTCCACTCACTTTAAGGAACTAGTTCAGTGAAGAGTACTTCCATCGTTCTGTAGTCACAAGTAACTTGAATTGAAGTGTGTTCACTAACTTAATGGAACTCTCTTCGCTCCTTGTATATCATACATAATTGCAGCGGAAAAATTAGTTTTATATCTTGCGCATTTCTCTAATTCATTTATAGAAACGAAATAGAAATGTATAAGTAATTAAAATATATTCGAGATACCAGAGATATTGTAAGAGTAGATTTCTATATGTCCTTAAAAAATGGCAGCTAGAATTTCTCCAAAACTGCGATTACTTGAAACACAGATAAGTTCAACTAAAACCATTGAATAGAAACAATAGCAGTGCTAAAAGACTCTTTTCAAAAAACTTCTGTATAAGCTGGCTGGATGAGAACGAGGAGACAGTCTTTCATATCCTGTACCTGTTCAGCCACGCGTACGTTCCTACTCTACCCGTTGATAACACATCCTAAAATGGTACCAAGATCTCACTCGCGAACTAATTCGTTCTTTTAGTTCGGTTTATGGAGTGCGCCCCAATGTTAAATTCTACTGTAGCATGCACACAACATCCACTGTTTTTCAGCCGGAGACTCATGCTATTAAACTATGCATTAGAGAAAATATCAGACGGGGCTACAACAACCAACAAATATATATTCTCTCGGACAGCAATGCTGCATTAATGGCACCTCAGTCCGATCAAATCTACTCCAAACTTGTTTGGAACTGCCTTCAATGCCTGATTGAACTCGGAAATAAGAACAGAGTTGACTTCATTTGGATTCCGGGACACAGTGGCTATGAAGGTAACAAAATTGCCGATTCAATGGCTAGGAAAGGTTCTGAAGCTGACTTCATGGGACCATACCCGTTTTGTGGGATACCATTAAGCACAGCCAGAATAAACATCCGAACGTGACAAAAATCGCAAAGTGCCATTCACTGGGACTTGGCACCGGGCAACAGGCAACGGGCACTCAAAGCATTCGGAAAAAAAACATCTGATTATCTAAAACTAATCAGATATCAGACCCGAACCCTAGTGGGAGCTCTGACTGGGCTTTGTCACATGAGGATGCATCTCAAAAGGATTGGTCTCTCTGAGACTAAAATT
Source organism: Beris chalybata (assembly GCA_949128065.1). Lineage (NCBI taxonomy): Eukaryota > Metazoa > Arthropoda > Insecta > Diptera > Stratiomyidae > Beris > Beris chalybata. Next base: position 141,267,982 of record OX421894.1, read on the forward strand.
TGCAGAATGTGCAATGACGAAGACGAAACACCAGAGCATATCCTCTGTGAATGTGAGGGTTTAGCTCACAAAAGTCTCCGTCACTCCGGTCATGGACCTATCGGAATTCCAGATCATTCCTCTTTGCAAAATACTAAGCTTCATTGAAAGCGCAGGGATTGAAGAGGAATCATAGTCAATCCGGGGAGACGTAACAATAGGCCCAACTGTGGCTTAAGTGACAGAGGTTAACCATACCAACCCCTATTTTCCAATCTAGTTCAATAGTTCGCGTGAGTTTAGTGATTGAAGAGAAGTTTGGAACGACACGGCGTCATTCTGGTAGAATGTAATGAGCAAAAAAAAAGATCTTCTAGTAGGTAGAATGTGATGAGCAAAAAATGAATGAATAGATATGAAGCTAGGAGCGGCACTGACTGCGAACTAGTTCGTTCATTTCTACATTTCACTTCTTCTGAACTAGTTCGTTCGCGAACTACACAAGCCTAATATAGCCACATCTAATTAATGAGTAGTTATCATACAAATGTTATAACTACAGAACGATTTAAACGTCTAAACTCAAAAATTTTTTAATTTAGTTTAGACCCAAACTAAAAGTTCGGTGTATTAGTAAGCAAATCCCTATATTGGTTGGCATTGTTCACCAATAAAACACAAATCTATTTAATTTCAAGCTTTTTTCCTACATTAAATCGAGTACAAATTAGGGGCAATTATTATTGAAAAGCAGAACCCAAGCACGTCAATTTGTACACCTATCTAAAACAGTCGAGAAAATCAATCACAATAAATCACTTCCAACTTAGAATATAATCCCAATGCATCTTAATGCGATATGGAGGAAATCTAAAACATCAGCATGTCAATCGAAGTTTTATTTCAAATCAAATTCATAAAGGAAATGGAAATTATTATTTAAAATACTCGAATCATAAATTGAATTGAAGAATTCAATAATTTAAATTAGTAGTCAGTGTGGCTTCTAATCGCATCGAGTTATTTTAAGAATTCAAAGGAGAAGAAACTGAATTTGTCACACATCTGCCAATGTGTACATAATGATTCACATTCCTCCACTATTTCAGTTAAGCGTATCATGTACATATCAAAAGAAATACAAAAAATTGATTAAGACTTAAATTTTCAAGAATGATGAATACTACATGAATTTCACTCCAGTTTATGACTTAACCGGAAGATAATAAAGATAATATGCGAGATATACGTGAATTAAATTCAGCTGTAGTTCGGGTATGAAAAAAATAGGCTACAATAAAACTGCACAATTGATTGGTCTCATAAAAAAGAGATTTTCAAAGTATGTAGAGCAAAAAGAAGACGGATTTTATTGGATTAGATTCAGTTTGAATAGGGTAAAGTGCCGGTTGAACAAAAAAAACCGGTCAAACTGATTGCTTTTTGATTGACACTATTGCAAAGGCCGTTTGAAAATTAGCCTAGTTTTTAGAGAGAAGATAACGCGATCGGGTATACGATCGTATAGATCAATCAAAACGTGTGAAGGTACAACAATTACAGCATTTATTTGTTGTTAGATCAGTCACGATTTCGATCGCTGTCAATGGAACGACTTTTATCAGCATTATCAAAAGGAACCTACTGATCAACTATTGTGATCGTTATTTGGCTTGTGTAGTTCGTGAACGAACTAGTTCGGAAAATCGTTCCCATAAGTGAAATGAACGAACTAGTTCGCAGTGAATTCCGGTCCTACTTCGTTTGTGGGAAGTAGTTCGTCATGACATTTGCATACCACATATCATTCCGCGAAGTTGGAACTGAAAGAAGGAATTAGTTCCTTCCTGAGTGGGGGGACCCTTTTCAGTGGGAACCTTTTTTTTTTAGGTCTTCACATTCACTCCGAACTTGAAACGAACTAGTTCCTTCCTGATTGGGGCCCTTTTTTTGTACTAGGTCGATCATGAAACGAAGTAGTTCATTCCCGTTTGGGGATCTTTTTTTATGTCCTCACATTCAATCCGAACTTGATGGGAACTAGTTTGTCCGTGAGGGAACTGCGAACTACAAAAACGAACTAGTTCGCACGGGCTGGGGAACTAGTTCGTTCGCGATCACTAAGGTGAACTAGAATGCGCAAGGCTAATCGTTATGCTTTTCCGGATTATCCTCGAGATCAATGTACTATTTACACTATTTAATTAGCATCCAGTGCGATCTTGCCAGTTTTAAAGCTTTCAATATGTTCGCGATCGGAGCAACAAAATTTTCTTACAATTTCAATCGATGTATGTAGTTTTTATTTCTTGGCACGATCGTGGTCCGATGAATCATCGATTGGTTGAATGTACTGAGTCGAGTCGTCGTCGTCATCGACAAACTTTTCAACAATTTCACACTATGTCCGTTGACACGATCGTCCACACGTCCATTAAACCGCGTATGCAGCCGACAATGCGGCACCAATGAGTCTTATTTGCGCCGGCCGTCTTAGTTCGAACTGAAAATTTCCTTCAGAAAGAAATCGTTTATTATTTTATTATAGTATAGACCACATTTTAAGTTTGTTTTCTTTTTTTTACTTGTCTTCAATTCAGATCTCATTGGTACGCAAGTAGCGTAAGTACAGCACGAATAGCGACATTGGATGGTCGAAAACATTCCACTTGACTACAATACACACTTCTCGTGTTCCCGTCTCCACTGGATATATTCTTTTGATTACATGGATTAATTCGAGTTGCGTGTATAACGTGCGCAAGACTTCTTAATTTTTGATCAGCAGAAGAACCAACAAAGAATATAGGGAGTCATCGGCGTAATTCATCGGATATATTTTCATGTTCTTCAAGACGAAAACGATTTTGGATCAGACAAATTGGTGAAATATGAATTAAATTGTTTACACAGCATGTGCAGTGTGTGGTTTTAGTAGTTTTTTTTGAATTATTTTTTTTTTAATATGGTTTTTGAAAACTGATTTCGATGAGAAAAATGGTCCTCAATAAAACTGGCCAAGATATTGTATTAAAATTATAATTAAATGGAAAAAGGAAGGAAGCAAGCAAATCGGTTGAGCAGAGATCAAAGTATTTGTCCCCTGAACCTAAATTGTTATTTTATTTATTTATTTCAAATGCTTTGATCAATAGCGCGACAGCCCAAGTCGGGCCCTGGCCTCCTAAAGTCGCAGCCTCCAATCGTTTCGATCCGAAGACCGCGTCCTCCAGCTGCTAATTTTACTTTATTATTTATAAAACAGTATGTATTGTTATCGATTTAAAAAAAAAAAAATTTGCTGCCCTCAAAAATTTTTTTTTCCACGAAAAAAGCAATACAAACTTTCAGTCCGTCTGTCCGCCGACCGACCCACGCAAAATCGTTTGAAGGCTCGTAGCTCTCAAACCAGTGGAGATATTAAATTGAAATTTTTTCTATGAATAGGCTGGGTAGACCCCTTGAATTGACATTATTTTCAGGGGTGGGGGTGTTAGGGGGAGTTCGGGAGGAGGTGGAGGAAGCGTTTTAGACCGAAAATTTTGGATTCTAGATCTAATTTGGAATTTGTATAGAACTTTGATAATGGACTGATTTGCAAAAAAATTTCCGATATGGGTGAAGGGGTGTGAGAGTTGGGGGGGGGGGAGGGAAGTAATGCGTCCGAATCGCGAAAAGGGCGAAATCGATACATTCTAAAATCCATATCTCCTAAACAGTTAATGCCACAAAATTGAAACTTAGTGAGTATCTGTAGGTATACTAGAAGAATAGATCGGAATCAAATTTTTGAGTGGGGGCAGTGACGTACGAAAGTGGGGGGGGGGGGGGTGATAATGTTTAGCTTATGATATCCCACGAACCAATTGCACTAGAAACATAAAATTTGATTTGTGAGTAAGGGTTGACAAATGGAGTCTGCTGAAAGCAAAACTTTTTAAGTGGGCAGTGAAACATGAAAGTGGAGGGGATAAGAATTTTTTTAAAAATGCACGTCTCATAACTCAAGAGCAGTTTAAGATAAATACTTCAAATTTTTACCAGCAGAAACCAAATTTTTGAGGCTGTGGGTGTAGAGGGTTACAGTAGGGGAGGGTGAAAAGGAAAAGATTCTAATTTTTATATCTCGAGAACTCATAACTACATAAAGCTAAAAATTATTGTATAAAGCTATAGTAAAGGCATGTTGGAAAAATATAATTTTCAATAGGAGTAGTATGGTCGGGGGTGGGGGGTGTTTTTCCTAGCTTTAGAACGGCATATGCTAGAAAGTTGAAACTCGGTGTGTATATGTAAGTCAACTAGAAAAGTAATTTTGTATAAAAAAAATAATTGGAATATCCATTGGCGTTCGGAAGGGGGTCAAAAAATGTTTTCAGTGAAAATAGAATGCATATATTTTCACGATTTTCGTCATATCTACTAGGTCTTCCCAAATATCAAACTCATTTTTATTCTACGGATTCTTCATATGAATATCTAGAATGTGTTTTCAAGTTTTTTTGAAATTCGACGCCTAAGGGGGTGTAAAGTGTTTGTATACTTTTTCAAGAATTTTGCCATATTTCTCAGATCTGATCAGATATCGAATAGTGTTATCACTTCCACGGGCTTGTTTTATAATAACCTATTTGTAAGTGTTTTCCTTCTGCAACCCCTAGACCGCAAATGACCCAATTATGTAATGCATATGTTATTCTAACCGCTTTCCGAACTTTTTGTTAGGTTTTCAGTCACACAGTTACTTACACTGCATCTCAGTGTTGAACGCGTTCCAAACTTCTGCCGGAAAAATAATAAAGTTGCACCCAGATTGTTGGCAGATTTTTTAATAAGCTACGACTTCAGGTGTGTTGATGTTGATGGCAAAAAAAAATGTTTTCTGGCGTCACAGCAAGTCTTGGAGCCCCAGGATGTTTACGGCTTTGAGGTTTACTGTGCTTTGTTGGGATTCGTTCGACTAAAATCTGAAGGGCTCAAAAAGAGCCATGAAAGCCCCAATGAAGGTGCAATCTTAGCATTACAATTCGTATCCAAATTTATTCCATTTTCATTACAAAGTTTTTTGTTCAAGCATTTGTAAGACAATCAACTGGTGTCAGAATGACTTGTGAATATAGCGCTAGATACTCCTTTCTCAGTATATGAACCAAGCATCTTATGGTACACTCTCCTTATAAAACGATGTATTAAAATGAGTATTATTTTGAAAAAATTGCAGGTTTGCTTTCAGCTGCCAATTATACCATTAACCCCCAGTACTTAACACTGCATTTGACTGCTCAAAAGGCAATTCTGTTCACTTATAAATAAGAGTCAATTCGAAACACCATTGTACTCAGTGGTTTGCAATCATCCAAAACTAAAAATCAATATAGCATCAAACAGCATAATCATTGAACTTGAACCATTCCTCCGGACAATGCAATTGGTAACCAATTGGGCAATCATAACAAAAAAATTCCGCAGCAATTACCCTACAGGTCAAATTGGAACTTATCAAATCGCAATAACAATTGCGGATATAAAATTTAGTTTTAATGTATCTTCTGTGCCAAAAATTCGGGATAACTGGGTCGCTTCTCTTCCCATATGTAAACAAATTTACATCATTCAAAGTCCGACAAAAGTAGGAAAATCGGAACTATATAATTGCACCATCGACTTTGAGTAGGTACACGAAAATTTGAAATAATTGCGCCTCTAAGATGGCTCTTATTAGACAAACGTCTTTTCCCCAAACAAGAATCACAATTTATTTTTATTTCATCAAAAGCAAGAACTCATCTCGTCTTGAGGGCCCGGGCCATTGACATTAATTTCGCTTCATATCTAACCCATTGCCTGTAGACTTCCGCAATAATAATATAATGTGGCTAATGTCTACCATCAGGAGCACTTTAAAATTTAACCAAATTAAAAAAAAACGAACACACAAATAGTTCTATAATTAAATCCTAAATTAGGTTTCGTGCCGTATTATGAGTTTTGATTAATCGAAAGAGCCGGATGATAGTTTTTACGGTTTATGTCCGTTCTTTTTTTTTTCTGTAAGTGATAAATTGATGGGCCATCAAAAAATACAAACATTCACTTTCGATGAATTTTTTAAATACATCAGAGGAAATTTTTACGATGTTGTCCTCTAAGAAGAAAAAAAAGAGAAATTACTTCTTTAATCATAAATATTTTCGATTTTTATCAACGAGAACTTTAACCTCTTCGATTCGATTAAAATTTTCTTCCATTACTTGCCCCCGAGTGCGCTTCCAGACTGCTAATCAATTCTGTAAATGCTCAACGTTTTTTTTAATTAGTAATACGAGATTTATTTCGTTCTTTTGAAAATCACTTTCTCCGATTTCTTGCCACCATATGTCTTCATGTGAGGAAGGTCGTTGTATAGTGACTAAAACATGTTCAATTGTAAAAATAGAACTTACACACTTCTGGGTGTCGAAACTTAAAACGGGGGAGGGTCTAAAATCGTTACACAATATCGACACAAGTCTCAGTATTGTATAGTATTTTCAATAAATTCTCCATACAAAATACTCTGCGTCGACTATTTAATTATTATCGAATTTGAATGTCGTAGGCGAATTGTTTTGCTGTGGTGCGTTGAGAAATGTTTGCTTTAATGCCGAAATAAATTAAGGTGATCGGCACGAAGTCGGTCTCGTATTTCATTTCGACTTCAAAATTATTTCCTGTAGATGAATTTGGATTTATTTTGTTTATTGAAGCACTAAAATAGTTAATAGTCGATATTAATAATATCAATTTATGAGTGAAATTCATTCTAGGAATATTTCATGCAACCTACTAGAGATGGGTCATTCATGAGTGAATTGTTCCAAAAGAGCAGTTCATTGAAGTGAGTGAGTGAACTAACTCACTCCTTTTGGTGAAATGTAGTTCATTTCGCCACGTGACACAGCTTAGAAAGGAAGTAGTTCCTTTGCGATGAGTGAAGCTTAAAAGGAATGAGTGCTTTCGTGAGTGAGAACCTTTTTTTTTTGACTCACATTGACTTCGAACTTGAAAAGAAGTAAGAAGTTCCTTCGTGAGTGAGGACCTTTTTTTATGACTCACATTGACTTCGAACTTGAAAAGAACTACTTCCTTCCTTTCCGGAGAAGTGATCTTCAAAAGGAACTCGAACTAGTTCACTGAACTAGATCCTTTTAGTGAGTGAGTGAAGTCCTACTTACTCAATCTTCATTAACTGACTTCATTAACTGTCTTTATTAACTTTCAAATTAAATTGAAAGATTTTGCGCCTTTAAAAGGAACTGCTTTGCCCATCTCTACAACCTACTATAGTTTTCAACAGGATAAATTCAATTTCCCATGAACAGTTCACTTAAAACTGTGATAAGTACATCGTCCAAAATTCGACTTTTACCTAAAAGTCTTTTCGATATTGATTTAATCATAGTTTGAACTCTTCGACTAAAACGACCTTCTCACCTGTGTACAGCAAATTGACTTTCTTTACGTTGAAGTTAACGAATCCCACTTTTTAAGTTCAACGTCTAATCGAGTTTGGGCACTTAGCTTTTAAGAGAAAGATAGAGTTCATGCTGTGTGCTTATAATATTTAATGTTTTAGTCATAAATAGATAGCACACCTTCGACATTGCTTTGATGTTGTATTTATCTGCTAATGGTAAAGCATTTCTAATATTTTTGTCTTTTACAGTCCCTTCCTCTTCTAAGGAACGCCAGGTAAGATAGGGCTTTAATAAGCTTGTACACGAGCAATTTTTCAAGCAATTAATTGCCCGGCAACTATTGCCAAAACTAGTGGAGCAAATAATGGAGCAATACCGTGCAATATCATGCTATACCAGTAATCTGTGAAAACATTGCCAAATTGCCGAAATGTTGCCGCAAATTTCGGCAATTTGGCAATGTTTTCACAGATTGCTGGTATTGCTCGCCCTATGCTGTATTTCTACTGGCTTGGAAAATTCCGAGCAATTTTCCCCGTTCGATGATTCTGTTGTCAAGTTTTGTTTTGGGTTTTTGATTTATTTCTCATGTGTGAACGGCTTGGAATTCAAATATTTCAAGTTTTATTTTAAGTTTTAAATTTATTTTTCAAATTTGCTTTCGTTTTGTTCATACGACTGAATTGTCTGTGTATGATGTCATTGCCAAATTGCGGAGTATTGCTCCATATCGCTTGTCAACAAGTTGACAATCAATTGATCCATATCGTCAATTGCTGATGTTGCTGTATGTTTTCGTGACGTCTAAATTGTCTGGAATTGCTGCAAATTGAGCAATTTTAAACGCTCGTGTAAAAGCACCTTTAGTTTCTTCGATAAACTGCCAGTATTTAAGATCGTTCATATATTCGATTCGAGATTTCTATCAAGGCCCCGCAATACAGTCAATTTTTTCGGGGATAGCTTATTAGCCTATCTCTTAACCGCTGAAGGGTGTTGCTCTGAATTCACGAGGGAAGTCAAGTCACTAACGAGGAACAAATACTCTTGAAGGCGGCCAAATGAATTTTTACATTTTTGTGGGTTAGGACAGTTCACTTGTACGATCCCATATGAGTCCAATAAAGGAGTTCGAACCACACTTTTGCCTAGTGTGAATGCCTAGCTAACTCTATTTATCAGAAGGTCAATTGAAGGCACAATGCAGGCCATTGAAGTAATGGCTATATCTTGGGCTAACACGAGTTGGCGAGGCCTTACTCTGACCGTAAGTAGGATGAAGTTTGTCCTATTCAAGGATAGGAGTACACTCCACGAACCCTCATTAGTGTACTGCCAGATTGGCAGACACCCCAGAAGAATGTGTATAGCAAACGTTTCAGATCTGACTCAACTATATTTTCCACGAGACTTGAGAATACTGGCAGATTGGTTCATCACCTAAATTAGATTACCAGTTCTCTACGTCTCGATTGCGAAGAAATGTATACTTCGATTTGATCGAGGGTTTCTCTGTTCCGGGAATAGATTATTAGCCTATCTTCAAACCATCGAGTTCGGTTGACGTCTCAGGTGGGTGATATGACCTTATTTTCTGCTACTATTTCCCGTTAGATATTGGTCGTCTGATTTCTATTGCACGCTAGATATCGGTCGTCTGACTTCGGCTTTATAAGCAGGACATAGTTGTTAAGTTATGAAAACAAAATAATATTGAATGGAACTCACAAGCTCTGGTACGAGACTAGTCTACTTTCTTGTTACCCAAGGCTCGCCACTCAAAGCTATTTTTATTATTTTTTTACTGCTTTTTACTTCAAAGAAGCACAATTATATGGTCTGGTACGTTGTTGTTAAAGTGGGTCATTCGGTGATGTACACATTCCAAGGTATCTTAACATTTAAACCACATCATATGGCACACCCAACCTTTAAATACTTAACTTATTGTGGTAACGAAAAAAAAACAAACAACGAGAATCGTATCTTCTGTTCTGCACTACCATAAAAACAAAAGTCTGCCCACCTTCAAACATCTTTTTCCAATATCATCCGTAGGTGCATCAGATTTGCTTTTTTTTCATCCATTCCATATAGAATTATAAATGCGAAATACGATCCCGTATTTTAATGCAGAAGCCTACAACTTGCCACTAATCACTTTACTACCAATTGCCACTACAGTCCATTGATTTTAGATTTATTTTATTTGAGTTCGAGTTCTGAACATTGTTTTTAGGGTCATGGTCTGATTCCGAGTGTTTGGAAAACATTTCTTTTAAAAGAAATGAACTTTAACTCGAAATCCAATAAGCGGAAAAAGATCATAAACTAAATTCAGTAATGCGATAAAGAGAAAAGTATTTAAAAACTCCAATGGTTGAATTGAGACAAACTACTGTGCAGTTAATTTATAGTCATTTTTGAATAGTGTCGTGTAGGTGTAATGTGACTCAATTGGTTGGCTTTTATGGTGTTTTTAAAATGCTAAAAACGGAAATTAAATATGTTTTTCTTCACAAATGATAAACATCTGTTTGGATGATTATTCGATTATTTGGACATACGGAAATTGACCGTTTTCGGTTGTTAATAAAATTAATTGCAAATTTGTTAGATTAGATTGGGGCTAATATGTTCCCATCCAACCAACGCACAATTCTGGTTCATTTCGTGTTAATTAAACTCATTTTCAATAGTAGAATAATGTCAATGAAATAAAATACTGTAATTATTGACAATGAGCTGCACTTTATATTGCTAGTCTGGGCGGGACATAAGACAGCAATGATTAGTGTTATAGAGCAATACTCAGCAATTTGGCAATGAGATCATAAACGGACAATTCAGACTATGAACAACTCGAAAGAAAACTTGACAAACAAATCTAAAACTTATTTTCTATCACTTACAACACGAAACTTGACAAATAAATACAAAACTCAAAACAAAACTTGACAACTGAATCACCGAGCGAGGACAATTCGTCGGAATTTTCCAAATTCAGCAACTATATTGCGAGCAATACCAGCAATCTGTGAAAACATTGCCACATTACCGACATATTGCCGCAACTCCGGATAAAAAATAGGTACAATAGCAGAAGGGCAAGTTTTTTTGGAGTGATTTATTCCCCATGGTCTGAAATATGAACAATGGAGGAAATTAGAATTAATTACGTTGACAAAAACAATTCCAGAAATTTCAGTTCATTGTTTTACTCAATCGCTAGCCGAGTAGTGTCTTCTCCAGTCGGGGAATAGATTTCACACATTGTTCTAGTCACCAAAAAAATCATTTCACGGTAGATATTATTCATTCGAATAAAACATTCCAAAACTGAACTTAAAAAATTTGATAATAAAATCAGCTGTGAAATAAAGCATTCTTAATTTCTGTTAAAAGATGATCCAGCGGATATTTTAAGTGTTGCAAATAATCTGTCTTTTTTTTTATTGATAACTCTAATCTTTCTTTTGCCGTTAATACAAATAATAAACTGTGCATTAGCTAAAATTTGATAAATAGAATCTCTGAAAAAATTAAAGTGTAAATAAAAATTAAGTTAAGTTAGCACAACATACTTCTTAGTACGCGATTAGTTAGATAACGATTTTTTTTTGTGTGTGTAGGAATTCATTGCATGGATATTTTTGATAAAATGTTCGATTAAGAATGGAAATGACGATGTAGTGTACACATCCATGTAAACTGTAAGACAGTTTTTTTTTCCCAAGACATTGTACAATGCCTTTGTTCTCCACAGTGTCATTGTAAGTAAGTACTCGTATATTTGAGCGAAGCTGACCTGCCAGAAATCGTAGGTGGCTTTGCAGGCCTTCAATACTTCGAAGATCACAACTATTTGATATATTCTACAGCGATATGACCATAATAGAAATCTTGAGCAATTTCTGATAAATGTGGCGTAAGGACAAATTAAGTAGTCGTGAGTCAAACAAAGTATCGGGTAGACTAAAGGGTAATTGGATCAAAATTTGTTGTAGTGACGGACAATGCATAAAGAGGGAGCCAAAGCCATTATTTGGAGGCGACAAAATAAACTTTTGCCCCTTGACCCATCACTAGGTGATACTGAAGCTGGTTGCTAGTGATACCTACGAAAGTCGTAGGATCTACTTGAAAAATAAAGTTTCTGACTCATTAGTTGAACAGGACCCACACAAGAGCTAGTTTGAACGTAATAATGGAAGTATTTGTATTACTCGCTTTAACTACTAAGGACACGTTTAGCAACTTTAGCAATTTTAGTTTTTGAAGCCTCATCGATTAAATCAATGTATCAACTTCACAGTCTGAGAAGTTTTATTTTGAATACGATTCCATACCCATACTCAAGCCGGACCTGAAACTATTTCAGAGTTTATCTAATATTGTCATGAATTCAGAGTCTCGTTTTTCAACTAGTATTTAAGATTGACCCATAATCCCGTCTCGGTATCCTGGAAAAAATTATATTACATTGCCCGTGAATATACCGTCAACAATGTCCTACAACTCTTTGCAGTTCTTCGCAGAATATCAGAGGATTCGTGAAATTCTACTTCTGAAAAATTTGTCTTTCTAGCCTATTGGTTTTAGTTTTAAGAAGGGTCGAAGAGCTAAGCCACCGCGCACAGTAGGTACCAAAATAGGGCCCATAGCAATCCCTTCTGAGCCTCATAGGTCACTAAACAAGCCAGATCTCTAAAGAACTTGACTAGCTTGACATGCCCTATCCACCTCAGGTTCCCGAACTTGTCAAAGATAACTTAGTCACCTCCTTACAATCGCCTGACACTCACACAAAATGTGGGTGATATCCTCCTCAGCATATATAGGTCATTCCAGCCTATTAAATATTCCTGTATTTTTTGAATTCTATAAAAAGTTAGAATGCAAGAAATACTCTAGAAGAAACTCTATTCTAGATGATATTTAATATTTCCGTATAACAAAACATGTAAGTCCTGCGATCAATAAAAATTAATAGCAAGGTAAGTAAGGCATATCTTTTATGTGACCGATTACACAACCAAAAAGATATGAAAAAAAAACCTGCAACGAGGTATTATTTCAATAAAGTTTATAGAAGAGATCAATTTACCTATAGCACGCACAGCTAATAAGTTACGAAAAATATATATTTTTTTTTTAGAACTGCTTGAGTTCCGTAATGGTATCCAGTGCTTCTTCTTACCGTCGTGTAATGAGTGTACCCAGCAAAAAGAAAATCAAATCACTGAAGCAATTACAACCGGCAGCAGGTATGTACACACTAGCTGTGAAAATTGCAGCAATAAGCGGGGCGGAACAAAGCAATGAAGCAAATAGACACAGCATTTGAAATCAGTATGTAATAAATTATTAAAATTAAAATTTTTATTTGTATGACAAGTCAATACTGCACTGCATTCAAAAGCAGAAAATTATTATTCGCTGGGATCAGTTCGCTGTACCAAAATTCAAATATTTGCCAAGTGTAGTCTGTTTTAAATCTCTTTTTCATGGCGATCAGATACTGTCTTTACAACATTCATCACAAGTAAATAAACTGTTTTGTTTTTCTTTAAATGGTCCATGAGAGTGAGTACTTTTATTTTCTTACTTATTTTATTCCATAGTAAAAATAATAATAGAATACAACAGAATAATGCTGGCTAGATTAAACATAATTTAAAAAAATATAATTTTCTTTTAACTTCCAGAATAATGCTGGTCACAGTTAAGTACGTTTTTGACATATCGAACAAAAATTCAGTAGCTATGCAGCACCGTTTGATGAGCTCAAGGGCGTGCATAGCAGGGCAAGAGGCGTACTTGCCCCCATCTGTATTCCAGACATTCGAAAAATTACCAATTAAATGTAACTCAACTATTTTGCGCTACAGTTTCTCTATAAATGTATTGCTCACTAACAGGTCACTGGTTCCAATCCGGATCGACGGATCAAAAATAGTTCGCTTGTTTTCCAACATAGGAGTTTATTTATTTTGCTCAATCGAATTTTTATACAATTATTATACAGCTGTTATAACAATGGAAAATTTAATTTTATTGCACATACGTATTACTTGCATAGTTATAAAAGCAAATCCTATTACAACATGTAGCAAGAGGCTTTCAATATTAGTACATTTACGAACATTTTCCGAAGAAGTGAAATACATTTTATGCAATTACAGCAGTTACTTTTTTTTTTTGCAAACATTTTTATTATTTCTTTATTTTACAAAACTGTAATTTCTCAGCGTACAAAATTTATGTTATCGTAGTTGGATTTCTCTAGTGCCGTACGATTTTATCGGATAATATTTATAAAATACATAGCCATTGGCGCAAGGGCAGACAGTTGGGTGCGATGATTACTCACGGGAACTACCATATTTATGAGTCTTTAGGTCAATTGAACTCTTTATCTTCGTTGTAGACCTTAGCTACATTTGTTATCGGTTTTGTAAATGATAAGCGAATCAAATGGATTGGAAACTTAAGGAAAAAAAGTTTAAGTTGTTCCAGAATTAATTTGGAAAACAATTTTTTTTCAGCTGACCTATTAGATCACGCAATTCAGTGAACTCTAGGACGTTTTGTATATATTTCCTAATGCTCCATTCAAACTTAGAATTTTTACCGAGATCTTACTCGCAAATTGCATGAGAAATATGGTTAGCAATTGAAATAAAATAAGTCCGATTTTGCCTAAATAATCACCGAAGCTGTTTGCTGTCTTATTTCCAACTGATTTAACAATTTCACTTGCTTGACTCTATCTTTCGTTAATCTTTTACCGCCGCTTGAATCCATGAAAATTAAAGTTATCAGAGCATTACTGAATTTTTTTATATTCTTCACAAAATTCAAAGCCAACAAACAGGTTACCTACCTACAGCTAGCAACAACAAAAATTTGTTTAATAATAAAATTGAGTATTTAATTAATCTAAAACGCAATATGTTGTGCGAATATTCAGAATTGCCTACTTCTTTTTCTTTGCACAGTTGTTTGTTTTTTATGCAATGCTTGAGGAATTTTTCGCTAAAAAAAACATTTCTCCACAAATAAATTATGGAAATGTTATTCAGTTAGGCTTAAGACAACTTTTTTTCTAATCGGTTACCGTAAAACATAAATAACTGATGTAAAAGAAAAACTTTCGCGTTATACCAAATAATAATAAATTGATAATTTCGAATGACAAACAGTATTCGAGATTGATCTGAAAATTATTGTGGATGATGGCAAGAGAAAAAATTCATCTGTTTCAAAATTCGGTCTGGATAAAATGACCGTACGTTAGACGGTTATGATGCTAACCTTTCGCAAAGCATGTTTTTTAGGTAGCAAAGCCTGCATAGAGTTCAAAAAATTGAATTAGATGAAGATAAATTGTACGACGAAATGCATTTTCCTTAAGGCGATCGTTTTTGTTTTCGCGGTCAGTTGTTCCTAGAATTTATATGTAAAAGGATTTCTCCGAATTCGAAATCGTAATAAAGTAATAGTCGTATAATGGAGTTGACCCGATCCACCACCGATCTTTAATTGCGTTTTTCTCCTGAAATTTTATTAACATGTTCTGCGGATCCCCAGTTACATGGCACCAAAAGCTTTCCGATATCATCTATCATAGTTTGCAAATTTAAAAAACAATTTCAAAATTAGACCAATTTTTTAATTTTAAAAATTTTGACTTAATTCTGGTGCCTATAAATGAAGTATTAATTTATTTCTGATCGACCTGAAATTTCAAAAAAATTTGCTACCCTGAAATTTTGTATTTTCACGTTTTAGAGCTAATAAACCCCCAAAAAAAAAACAAAAAAATTTCCGTCTGTCCGCCGTACGCAAAACTGTTTGTACCATAAAATTCTCAACTTAATATCTCAAGGGGTTATTTGATAGAATGGTTGAACCCCTACGAGTGATATACTTTGTTGGGGTCGGGGTTTAAGGGGAGTGGGGAGCGTTTTACATGAAAAGTTTCGGTTTCTAGATCTCAGGAACTGCTTATGCTAGGAGGCTGAAAGGACATTGGAACTTATGTAGTTATGATAGTTAACCCATTTGCAAAAAAAATGTTTTATAGGGCTTGAGGGGTGTGCGAGTGGGGGGGGGACATAACACTCTAAAATTCATATCTCCTGAACGATTAATGTCAGACGGCTGAAACTTTGTAGTTGTCTTAACAGATACGAGGAGATTAGAAACTAATTAAAAAATTTAAGAGGGTGGAGAAGAATGGGGTGGGAGGTGTAAAACTTTGAGTTACAATATCTTACGACTCAATTATCGCAGGAAGATAAAATTTGGTTTCTGTATATGAAGTTTGGGGAAAAATTCAGAAAATTAAATTTTTATATCTCAATAACCGTATCAGATAATACCTTGTACATTTTACAGGAGATAGGACCGGTGGAACTCTAGTGGAGAGTGTGTGGGCAGGGGGTGGAAATGAAAAATTTAATACTATATAGAGCAACTGTAGAGACATCCCAGAAAAATTAAGTTTTGATAGGGGCAGCAAGGTACAGAGTGATTTTTCATATCTCAGAAACGGCTTATGTTAGAAAGTTGAAACTTGGTACCTATATGTAGATATGCTACTAGAGTAATTAAAACTAATAAAAAACTCGGCCAACAGTCTGGGCGCAACTTTATGAAATATTTTTTTTTATTTTTTCAAAAAATCTATCCTTTTTTTTATTGAATTTTCGGAATGTATCACCTTGATCAAAAAGTTCCCGAAATAACCACCGTGTGGCGCTTTTATTGTTATGATTTGAGTTCTGCTTTTTTGTTAAGTTGGTACATCTGTTGTTGACATTCCCTCTAAATCTTAGCGTCATAGCTTGACATTTGCAAAAGTTACGTAGCCAAGAGTACATCATCAAGGTGGTACATGTACTTGCGTATATCCACTGAAAATTTCAAACTAATCCGGTAAATATTTTCGGAGATACATATGCCGACATTTATCATCACGTGGTAAAGTCGTTTATTCGTTCTAAGTTACTGCTCTTCGTTTTGTGTTTCAAATTTAATAAAATTTAATTTAAAATTTATAAAAACTGCCTCGCAGGTACCCTAGAATACGCAGAAGTACTGAAAAAGACGACACCATGTAAGTAAAATTTAAAAAAAAAAAAAAACAATTTTAACTATGAGTAAACTTCTTCAGAAACTTTAAACGCAGTTTTCTCAAAACGATGTTTTCAAAGTCGGTGATTTACGATTTCTAAAAACCGATCGTTCTAAAATTTTAACACAACCTTTTCCGATATATTCCTCAGATATTCATCGAAGGAATAAGATTTTCAAAAATTATTTCGATTTTTTTTAAACAATTTTTCGCGAACATTTCCTTTATGTCGAAAGTTTCAACTTTGTTTTAATATAATCGCCATTTTGTCATTTTGAAATTTTGACTATTTCTTCGACAAATTTCTAGATTTAAATATCCACTGAAAGAATCTATCTCATTTTTTGATTTCATATAATTCCAACCGGTGATATCTGGCCGTATTGCGAATGTCACGTCACGTCACTTCGATATCGATGCATGAAAAAGCGATTGTGTATGTCGATTTGTCATCGACAGTTGTTACTTTGATCGGCATTGTCCCGTCAATGAAATTCCGTGACGCCTGAAAAAAAAATAACGTCGATGCAAAAATGAAAGGATTGTATGAGAAAGCATTCACATGAACTTAAATTCACAATTTACATCAGATACATATGGAAATGCTAATGAGTCGCTTGGATGTGGCTACACAATCGGTTTTTTTTATCGACGTAACACGTTGAATCGGCATCGAAGTGACGCGACGTGACATTCACAATACTGTCAATCATGATCACCGCCAAACACGTTTTTTTGGAGAAACTTCGGGAGATCATCTACAGGAGCTATGCATATCAATATTTTCTTAAGAACTAAGTGCCATTAAAACTTAAAAGTTGACTCTATTTAAATTACTATTATGTACTTGTATTTCTTTAATAAAATGCCTTTATTTAAAAAATTAGTAAAAATACGTCTTTTTTGGCCCTTGCAACTGCCTACAATCCCTTAAGGAAAATTGGGCAATGAAAACTGCTCAATGGTCAAAAGAATGCAAGTGGTCGCTCTAGCTACGAAATAATTTATGTGGAAAATGGGAATTTCGGATTGTGGTCACATTATAAAGGTGGTCGCTATAGCCAAGTGGTCACATTGTGAAGGTGGTCACTTTACAAGGTTTCACTGTATGTAAAATGTATTCATACCCTTCCTATAAATATTTTTCTGATAATCGTCGATACTTTGAATTCAATTCTCAAAGTCCTTTACCTTTCCTCAACATAGTGCTTAGCTTAGGCGCGAAAGGATTGTTGACTAGATCCAATGCGACAACAAAAAAAAAAAATAAAAAAAAATCTCCGGGCTAAGACAGCGGAGTAGGTGGCAAACTCTAGTTACGTCTCATGTTTGTGGACTTTGAGACGACTTATTTATGGCATTTTTTACGTAGCAAAGGAATTCGGAAGTTCGAGGAATGAAAAAGTTCTGGCAAGAGGTAAAGGCTATCAACCAGGATCGTGTCTGGTAGGTCATCATCAATGACGCGACAGTCAAAATCGGGCCCTAGCCTCCTAAATTCGCCGCCTCCAATAGTCTCGATTCAAAGACTGCGTCTTTCAGCTGCTAATTTATAGGTGGCTTTGCAATCTTCATCAACCGAGTCTTCCCATCGTTTACGGGGTTTGCCTACTGGCCTGTTACCACTCGCTTTGTCTTTAAGTGAACGCTTGTGGAGTAGAAAGTTTTTTGAAGCTTGTTTAAAGTGGCCCATATACAGGCGAGCATGTTGGCGCAAACATGGGTTTGCGCAAGCCAATTCGCTCGTGTATGGCATTGTTGGCCGTTTGCACAAACATGCTCGCACAAAAACCAAAATATTTTGATTTTTCAGCGCCAACATGTTGGTGTTGGCGTATGTTCTCACGTGTATGGTGATGTTTGTGCAAACTTCAGTGCTCAGTTGTTCAACGGCAGTCGTTGGAAGACGTCAAATCGGAATAATGTCACGATTTAGAGAATCAGAGTTTTGGGTAGAGTAAGCCTGAAACATGGCGAGTAAAATCAGAGATATATGTACAAGCATTGTGCAATTAAAAAAAATTAAAAACAAGGCATAAGATGTGTGCAAGTAGAACTAAAACCAGACAAGCACAAGTTGTTTCCATGGCGGAATCCAATAAGCAAGTGAGGCTCGCCAACATGCTCGCCGGTGTATGCGCTAAGACTAATGTTGGCGCAAACCTGTGTTTGCGCCAACATGCTCGCCTGTATATGGGCCACTTAACAGTTGTCCATGTGATGGGCATGGGTTTCAGTGACCTTCCCCTTGGGGATGGCTAAGCTATTAGGCGAAAGAATCATCAATCTTATGGTCGCACTGACTGACTAGTATTCTTCGCTTTATCTCACGTCCAAAAGACAAATTAGTTTCGATTTTGGAAATGATTACTTACAGCAAAAAACAGGTTGTAAATGAGTTTCAATAAATAACAAATTTGCACTGCACGATAGAAACAAAAGCCAACGGTACTGTTAACAATTTCCCTGCGTGCCGAGTACAGGCAAAATTGCATTCTTCGTCGCTGTATTCCGTTGAATTGAACAAAAGAGCACGTGCTTCGGATAAATCTCGGAAACCGTTAATTGCAGCTTCACGCTCCAGCTCCACGCTGTACTTGGCAACTTGTGGTGCAGGTTCGTTTCGTAGTCGTCGAGCATGGAACCACGCGAGCGCGCCGGGCATAGCCCAGATGACCTTCAACCGATTTTTTTTTTTCTTCTTACATCTCCCCCTCGGTACAGAGCGAATAAAATTGAAAACAAACCCAACAAAAGAGTTGATGGTCGCCCCATTTAAATTGATACAAATTCAATTCCATAAAAGGAAGAACTCGTAGCCCATATTTCAACTTCCGCGACGACCGCTCATCCCATCCACCTTCACATTTCGATCGACCATAGAAAAATTTTTGTTTACGTCGCGATAAAACCAACCGGTGCTTACAGTTCATTCGTATCGATTTTTTACCACTGCACCAAAGAAAAAAGGGAAGGCGACGGGACTTTTCAATTTTTCACCGTGGACATTATCGGAAAATTCCCCCGGGACCGGAATTGTTCCAAGGTTGGAAAGACGGCGCGATCGGATCGATACGCGCCGGGATGTAAATTTTCCCGCAATGAATATTCGAGCGCCCATTTAATTTCGCTCGCCCCCGATGTCCACGGTCAGCGCAGCGTCAAGTGCGGAACGTATTCCGAGTTTTTCGCACGATTCGACGAGGGTGGAAAATTAAAATGCTTGCCGTACCTACCTGATCATTTTCACCTGTGTAATTAAACTGAAACGTTTCACTAATCCGATTTTTAGTGCAAATTGCAAAACGCACTTTAACAAGACACACGACCGACGATTGTCATTTTTAACTCGACAACAAATCCGGCGAACGATTCAAGAAAAACTGAGTGCCTCGCAAGGTTCGGGTCGCGATTGATGAAAACGAAGTGGACAAAAAACTGCTGGAAATGGTATAAAAGAGTAGTGCCATATGAGAGATCAATATGAATCCGATTGTAACCACATATTTCGGTGCAAAGCTTGGATGGATTGAGTGTGGCGGTTAATATTGTGTGTATGTGATAAATTCAAAAATTTGAAAACGACGGAACCCGAAATCATTAGTTTCGTTTTCGTTATTAAAACTTTAAACCTGGATGACTAACCGGAATTTAATAATATTGAACCTAATGAGATAAAAAAATATCAGCTTTTATTATTTTTCGGGAAAAAAGGTCTTGAAAGCGTTTAAAACCTTGGTGCGCAACCGAATGGGGTTATTAAAAATGGCGTTGTTGGGTCATAGTGCGACACGCGGTCAAAATCGAACTATAGCACTTACAAAATTAATCGGGACGTTATTATTTAAGCCTTATATCAACCGTAAATTTTTGCACAATTTCATTTTGCAAGAGGTCTGGCTAGAGTCGTCCTAAGATATTCGCCCGTGGGGTACTAAAAATAATGCGCCCCTCGTCATAAGAAAATGCAATTTTGATGCTGGGGGAAGCGGCAAATCTCTATATAAAAAAATGAATGCTTGTCTGTTTGTCCCGTATAGGTACATAAGCCACACATCTGATTGCGATGAAATTTTGGTGCTTTGTTGAGGATATGCCAGCGATGATTTCTGCGTCATTTAACAGTTGATGGTTTGCGAGTTATTTCAAGATTTGAGTGTATTTAACATGATTTAGCGGCAGTGCGTTCGTTTTCGGTGTATTAATTAGGCGTTCTTATTACTAAATGATAAAGTTGGACTATGGATGAAGGATGGAAGATGGAGGATAAGGGATGATGGATAGAGGATGAAGAATGGATAGTGAATAGAGAATGGAGGATGGTGGAGAAGGTGGATAGAAGATGGTGGATGGCGGATACAGGATGGAGATTGGAAGATAGTGGACGGGGGATAGTGCATGGAGGATTGTGGATAGAGGATGGAGTAACAGGAGCAACTGGGAGAAATGGAAGCAACGGGAGAAACAGGACCAATGTATAGACGGGAGTAACAGGTGCGATGTAACAACGTGAGCGTAGCCGCCATACGCGGCTAGTACAAAATATAAATAAATAAAAATATAAATAACATAAATTAAGGGGTTCTGCACTCTAGAGTTTTCGGAGAATCGTTTTTTTTTTTTAAATGGTCCCTTAGGACTTTAAAAATGATCTCCAGAAAAGATCATGACCGAAAAAAGTCTCTAAGGACTCTACAACTCAAAACTTCAAACGCGTTTATCTCAAAATTACATTTTTCAAGCTGGCCGGAATCATGTACATAACTCAGACAATTTTAAACCAATTCACTGGAAATTTTGAATATATCTTTAAAACTATATTGTCCATTGTATTGAGTACTCAGGATTTTTTGATTATATTGCGTAGTTCATTTGTTATTAACAATTTGCGACGATTTTTTATGCAAATCTACGTACTTTTGTAGATGCTGTTATATACATGCGGGCCTATTACGAAACTCGAGTAGAGTGAGTAACTCACTCACATTTGAACTCGACTCGAGCAAAAGTTGGTATGATGAAACTCGACAATTGGAAAGTGACTTAATTTCCAGTAGTCGAGTGAATTTGACATTTCTTACAAGTAAATACTCACTCGATCATCTCTCAATCTCAATAAGCAGTTCTCTTTACTCACGCTTTTTTCTCGACAAGTAGGCCGTAGGTGAGTTTCATAGTCGCAGAACGTGCATTTTTTGGTCGAGTGAGTTTCGTAATAGGCCCGATGGTTTTTCAAAAGGTGCGCTCCAACTTTTTTCCAATAGGGACGGCGAACGACGCCATATTTTTTTTCATTCTCTTGACATTTATAAACTTCATTAGTATACACTTCATCATGGACCGATACACACTTGAACAGCGTTTGCAAATCATCCAAATTTTCTATCTAAATAATCGTTGGAGCACTCTTATTGAAAAACCCTTTATAATCGAAAAAAATTGAATTACCATAATTAAAAAATTAAGGCGCTTGGAAAAACGGCGACGTAGTCGCGAAAACGCTGCAAAATAATTACTGTACATAGTCAATAATATGTACTACAAATACCCATTTCTGTGATCTCGATTTATCGTGTAGCTTTTCTGAAGAAAAAAACCCCAAAAAGGCATATTCTTGCAGTGATAAGTAATGCGAAGTAGGCGAATACAAATTAATTTTACAGTATCCGCTCGGTCAAAAACGCTTTTTCGCATTGCTTACGCAGTTATGACACTGGCTATTTTTGCGGCTTTTAGTCTACCTACTGCAACATTATATTTACTACAGGTTCTCGAAATAGTACTAAAAAATCTATCGACGGGTAATGCAACATCTTGTAACCTACAATTTAACACAATTCGTTATTATTTATTAGAGTAATAAAGTAAAACAAAAATAAACTACACACTTTTTTCCCGGAAATAAAAATCTTTGATTTATTTATTTATTTATCCTAACAGTACACATAAAATGTAATCACTAATTTAATTGCAGTTTTACAATCCATTTTCATTTTTTTTTAATATTTATTTATTTATTATAAAAATTATTTGCTTAAAAATACAAAAAAAAATTAGTTAAAACATTTAGATAACAAAATAATGTCAATGATGGCGATTTCATTTTCTTTTACATCATTTAAATAACATAACAAAGGTATGAGAAAAAAAAACAATAGTTGAAATTAAATTTTAAATTTTGGTCACAAATAGTATAACTTAATTTTCAAATCAGTACCAACGATTTTTCTTTTATCTATAAATATATTTAATATTTTAGTTCACTGTAAATGAGGTAATATTTTGCGTTATGTACATTTTTGTTTTTTCATAATGTTTTATTTTATTGGACTGTGTTCCTGATCGAGTTTACAAAACTATTGCATAATTTTATTTTATTATTTTTTAACAATAAAGTATTTGATATGGTGTTTGTTTTTTTTATGCGATAAATTCGACTAGTAGCTGCCGTATCGTATTTTCAATTGCGGTCAATTTTTTTTAATGATAATTGTGCATATGTTTGAAGTAAAAAAATATTTAATTTAAAATATAAGAAAGAGAGGTTTTTAATATTTATGAATGGACGTCTATAATTTGGATACGTTCTTTATAATCTTTTACTACTGCAATTTATCGCGCAATGTAACAGAAACATTTCCAAATCCCTTAACCCTAGAACCGTGCCCACAAAAAAATTGACTTATCGTGTCCTGGGGCACTCAGTGCCCCAGTATGCATTTCATACAAAATGTATAGGTGGTGTGTTGAAAATACGCTTATTTCTTTGGTAATTAGCGTTCTTGATTTTCGCAGGCTTCTATGAGTTTGGAAAAAGAAGAGAAAATAAAAAATTGTCTCTATTTTCGAAAAATTAATTAAGTGTATATAAAAAAATAAAATAATAATGGAAATGAATGAAAAAAAAAATCGAAATTCAAAATATTAAATTGTTCACTAGTCTCAAAAAAGCATCCATTTCCACTCAAAACAAAACAAAATTATCACAAAATAAAATTATCACAAAATACTCAAGTAACTATCACTTGAAATTTCATCGACAACTAAATGTATTCAACTGATTTTTATTCAAAGGATCTATATACGCATATTGACGAAATCGCCTTGTTTTGTTTACATATTTATTTTTGTTTATACATCTATCAAATGCATGTATTCAAATGTTTTGTTTTCAAATGGTCAATGTACGTATGTTCTGGGGCACTGCGTGCCCCAGAACACGAAATTGACCTTTTTTCTGCGTTTACATATTTAGCAAATAAAACACAAAATAACCAGTTCGATTCTTTTGTTTATGCATTTGTGCATAACATATGTTTCAAAATATTGTGCATTCAGATGATGTTATAGAACTAGAAAGTCTCTAATTTACCGTTTGAAATTAGCTAGGGGCACTCTGTGCCCCAAAGACGGTTCTAGGGTTAAGGCAGTATTCTTATCTAGAAATTTGAAAAAATCGAAATTTTTTTTTTCCATATTTCGATAGTTTAGATATTCAAGAATATCTCCCTAAAAGGTTTTTTCAAAATTCGAATCATTTTTAAAGTTATAGTCATTTTAGTGACATAGCACCCATTGTGCGTTTAGTTTGAGTTTTCAGTTCTTCAAATGCTTCAAAAGAAGGAAGAATTGCTCGTCTTGCGGAAAGAAACGTTGAGAATCAGCAATATGAAGTAGAAGAAGGTCCGATGTATGGAGCTGGGATGGCTGATTAAGAAAATGTAAGTTATATGTACGCATCTATCAGTTACACTGCCTGAAACTAACGTAAAACTTTAAACGCGTTTTTCTCGAAACTACTTTTTTCGATGCGGCCGCCATATCTCAAGTTCTAATCGACCGATTTGCTTGAAATTTGGCATGAATATTCTTAATATATGCCTCTATCGTATAAACCAATAAAAACTGGAAATTTCGTTTTCAATATTTTTAAAAAATTCGGGAAAGTTAAAAAATTAATGGGAAAATCGACCTCAATTTTTTAATAAGCCACCAAAAATTTTTTTTTAAATTTTTCTGGTTCATACGATACGGGCATTTATACTGATCCAAAATTATTCATAATTTTATTTTTCAGGTAACCAGGAGGGTAGATATCATGACGACCGGGACACGACTTTTTTTCCCCCTCTACTTCAACGACGCATAACTTACTGAAATTTTAATATTTTTTTTTTTATGTACTCTTGAGATATGAATAAATAAGCCATAAAAAAAAAGGATAGTAAAAATATCAATTGCTTTTTTTATAAATCCTCAAAAAACGCTCGCATTTCGGGCTTCTAGACTAGAATACCGCCTTAAGTCATTTTGTATTGCAGCTACATATTTAAACACAAAAAAAAAAAAATTTAAATTATTAAGCACTTTACTTCTTCCTTTTTTTTCTTCTGCTCCATCAGATAAGCCGATTTTAGATTACGTCACACTAGTGTACATTCTAGCTGGTTTATCATTGTAATTGTATTTTCCAATGCTTCGGCACATAGCGGCTTTTAGATTTGTAAATACAACATAATCTAGAGTCAAGAGAAAAAATAGAAGTCCCGCATGTTTCATGTACCGAGTATTAGTTGCAAATCGAAGCATAAATGATGAGCCTAAAGGGCGGGTTGCATGACGACTGCAAACAATTTTTACTGAGATTATGACGAAGGAAAATCTCTTATGAGAAACTGATCAGGATTGAAACGAACAGATATAATAATCAGCAAAAAATATTGACGATATTTCTGTGAATGTTCTTTTTTTTTTGCAGTGGTTGCTTTCTACTCCATTGAAAATTCGATAAGCTAGCTCCCTCACAATCTCAGTAAAAGTTGTTTGCAGTCGTCATGTAAACCGCCCTTTAGGCCTGGGTGGATAGTTTTCATTGGCTTAATAAGAAAGTTCAAATTTACAATATGCTTTCCCAGTTATACTTTCTTTTCTTCTAGAAAATAACAGAATATTTTTCATACTTCAGCTCGACAGGGCGATATTCTTTTGCCTCTCTAAAGGATTTTAAATACATCAAGCAGAGAACAAAAATTCGAGTACTCAAATCTAGCGACAAATCAGTGAAACGTGACCTTATTGGCTGCCAGAAAATTGCAGGCTTTCGTGAACAAATTTCTTTAATGCATCTTGGCGACGCTTTAGCCAGGTGCTATCTGCGACGAAAATCTTTGAAGGACGACTGGAATGCGCCAAGATAGACATTGAGATTACAAGACGAAAATAGTAACGCATCAAATCATACACATAGAGAAAAAACGGGATAAGAGTCCGGAGGAAAAGCGCGGTTTGTTTTAAAAATACATGAAAATAATCGAGAAGAAAATTCAAAGAGCAAATGTGTTTAGCAAGGATCGAGTCTTGTGAACAATAGAATTTCTATAACTCTAATTTTCGCGGTACCGTCTCAAATATGAGTGAATTATAGAGACTTACACAATAACTATACTTCAAAATCCTTTTTAAGGATAAGTCGAATGCCAAAAAAAATTTCAATTTAAAAGGGATGTACTGAATTTTCATGCCAGTAATTTAAATGAAATGCTTGTATCAGGCAAAAGAACAACACCGTGCAAAATTTCGAATTGAGTCATTCATTTCATCAATGGCCAATCAAATTATACTTTTAGCGATAATGGCGTATTAAAAATATATTCTATTCTATCTATACCTGAAAGTGGCTTCATACCCAACCATAGAAATATACATACTGATACTGGAGACGACAAGATGCCGTTTTTGAAGCCCTTTGAAGCATTTTGAAGCAAAATTGAACGTGTTTGTATGGAGCGTTTCATACCAGGTGGCAATGAAATACAAACGTTTGGCGTTTTTTGTGTTCAAGACTGGAGTATAACATAAATATGAACAAGATGCTGATAGTGGCATAGTGTTTATTGCCGGTCCTTTGCGAGAAATCGCCCGGCTTTAAAGCAGTCATCTCCAGTACATATATCTCAATGTCCTCAACTGATATGATATAAAACTCCTTTAAAAAAATAATTTTTCCTTTAAAATTAATGAAAAAACCCGGTCTACCTTTCGCCTCAACTCCACACTACACAAGAGATCGATCGTCACGAGTATAAAAAATCGGAATGCATTCACAAACTGTAAAACAGACAAAAAACAATCTCATATAAAGTTATGAAGTCCTTAAATACTATACTTTATCGCAAATCTTCGACAATTTGAAATTTAATGACTAAACAATAGTTGGTCTCTTTTTCATGCTTTTATAATTTAGTTGCGAACATTTTTACCACTACTCAGCCGAAGAATTTTCTTAAATCGTTTAACCTAAGGACTAAAATTATATATTTAAAAAAAAAAAAAAAATATAATATAATATTACATTAAAATAAAATTGCTGCTTCAATAGCTGCTAAAGAAATTTTGGTTTTTTTCTAGAGTATATAAATTTTCATCACAAAATGGAAAATCGGTTGTTTTGTACTCTATTTTCAGTTTGAGTTTTTTTTTGTTTATTGCAATAATATTATTAATTTCGAATTAAAATTTTAATTTTCTGTTGTAAAATATTTATAATAGTAATTTCATTAATGTCATTTGGTTAAATTTCTTTTTTAATTAATTATAAAAAACTAAAAAGTTTGATTGGCCTGCCAGCTACTATCATTCGTCGTGTTGCTATTATGCGTACTATTACTGCTAAGATTCGTAGCTGTATTATTATTATTAATCTTATTACGATGATAGTCCTTGCGTAAATGCTGCCGAATCTCGGTATGACAATGTTCGTTATTTGTAACGATTATTTCGCCGGTATCGGTTGTTGTAACGCGTGCCTTACAATTAAACTTACGCGACAGATTACATTGCCAATATTTTTTATCTTTTCGTATGTATTGTATGCCGAATGTGTGACCGTCGTGTACGAGTAGGGGCTTACCGCGCTGACTTAACATGAATTCGAGCTTCCCGTGGAACCATCTTTCGCCGGGCGCCACTGAATATTGTATGTAAAAAAAAATTCGTCATTTATGTGAGTAATAGGTGTAAAAAGTTAGCAAAAAAAAAAATTGTATTCCCAATGAAATGATGATGATAATACCATTGATGATTTTTTTGTATGATGAGATCTACTTTTTCCAATTTTGCAATCTGATCAAAAATTTGAATTTGATCAATTCAAAAAAAAAAAATCCGTTGTGCGAATCGACTGTATTCAAATTGTTTAATTAGCACAGAGCATAGTAACAATATCGTGGACTGAATAGCGATTAATAGATTCAGATAACCTGGAATTTGAATAAAATATTACTTTGGTTTTATTACGTGCAACGTGCAGAATACGTAGTTAACTGAACTATCGAAAGGTCATTAGTGTCATGCAGTGTCCACTAACCCGGCCAACACCTGATCAATTCGAGGTGCATAGAAGGTAAGATGGAGGTAGTAAATCGAATGTGCAATATAAGGACGCGGTCGCTGGATTGTGATGACTGGAGCCGATGCATTCTAGAGGCTTGATTTGTGCTATCGCGACATCGATGATGATGAAAAACTATATGTTCCTCATACTTAAAAAAACATAGTAGAAGACTTCTTTCAGAGAAGAATGTCAGAAATTTCTTTGACTTTCAAGTCCTTAGATTTGATTCCAAAAGCTTTCCACTTTAAACTCTAACCAATTTAAATTTACTTGCTTAACGAAACTTACAGTCTGTGCTGCATAACTAGATTCCACATTCAAAAAAACTTCGTATACTTTAAAATTTAGACAGCCTGGGTTGGTTGGTGGTTGGTTTGGGTGGCAGCTCTGTCCTTCTGACGGAGCTCTATTAGCTCAAAGGCCTTTTTGAAACCACAAACTCGTATTAATCCGAATGCTAGCTGTTGCTGTGACTGGGGACTTTAGAGTATTTGTGCGAGGAAAATTAATCCAGGAAGAGTAATAACTCTCCAATCTTCTTAACCGAAATCTCCCTCAGGTTCCCGTAGAAGGTCTTGCCTAGTGCTCGCTCTCGGGCTTCAGCTAAAACCGAACATTCGTAAACGAAATGAACGAGCGACTCTTGATCATTTGTGTGGTTGCTGCGACAGTGTGGATTAAACGGAAAGCCCAATTTGGCAGCATGATCCCCAATTGACAAGTGACCCGTACTATACTAGATCTTGTATATAAGTTCATCTGACTTCTCTAGGTTGTAAGATGGCCACATCTTCCTAGATATGGCGCAGGTGGTTAGACTTTTCCATCTGGAATTAGCCGGTGATATGTCTCTCTTGAGAACTCCTAAAGGAACGTGGACTAGTTCTGCAGAAGAGCCGGGGAGAACGGACACTCCTTCCTGGCCAGTTTATCAGCCTGGTAATTTCTCTCTATGTCTCTATGCCCCGGGACCCAGAGCACAGAAACTTCGCTCCACTAAACCTACTAGTTCGCTACGGCATTGCTGTACTAGTTTCCACTGGCTTTAATTTCGGATTGTAGCATTTTGGTGATAGTTGTGCTTCAATGTCCGACAGCATGAGACTGTTCGTGAATTTCTTCAGCGGATATAGTAATCAAAAGAATTGTGAAAAAAGAAAGCTTTATCACTACAAGTACGCAGCAATCACAGTAATATTCGGTACACTCGGTTTAGCTTTAGACGATATAAAACAAGGCAAACAAATCATTTTAGTTTTGCTAGGGTAGTTTATTAGATCTCAAGACCTTGTAGTAAGCTACGCTACCCAAACTAACTGGTCCACCTGCCTGCTTCTACAATTCATCACTCCTCGCCGATGCTGTGCTTCATTACGAATGAACAAAATACCTATCCTAATGTACAGGGTGCGACAAAAATAACTACATGATGTAAAAATATTTAATTTGTTTGTTTACGAATATTTCAGCTTATTTTCAATCTCACAGCTTAACCTTGGCAGATACAAAAAAATGGAGTGGTACACAATTGCTCAAAGAACTAAGATTGTTTTTCTCAACAATCAATACTCAAGGACTCAACGTACATACAGAAGGTTTCATGGTGGAAGAAATGATCTAACGACTTCAACCATTCGTTCGCTGGTGGATAATTTTGGTGAATTCGAGACGGTAGGAAATTCTAAACGTACGAACAGATCTTTAACTGGCAAACTGGCCAAAAATATCGATGTAAAATAAAAGATGCCTTTAATGGAGAACTCAGAGAAGTCATGTAAATTTCTTAGAGATACAGAGAGGGATTTTTTCTCTTCGTGTATCTTATTATTTCAAAAGCTTTGCACTACCGACTTGTGATAAATAAACACTACAAAATTTCTTCACTAAGAATTAAAAGACTGTTTACAGTTCGCACTCGCCGAACTTCCAGATTATTAAGTACCATCATGTACGCCTGTTAACAAAATTTCCTTATCACGATCATCATAATAACGAGCTATTTCCAAGATCAAAGATAATTAGATACCGAAATATTTACAATATTTACCTACTTCGACTATCTTAAATTTTATCTAAAACTTAAACTGAATAATTATATAAAATAAAAACTGGGCCTTGCACTCTGTTGGTTTAAACTTTTCTGAGATAATGAAGTTTATATGATGCTCTTGTTGGTTCTTCTCTTTCTTTCATTTTTGTTTTAACAAATACAAAAAAAAAATATGTTGTAATATTTTATAACTAAACAAAAAATTTAAATAGATTACAGAAAACATTACAATGTACTCTTGCTATTTTTAATTACAAAAAGACATCTAAAAAAAACATAGTGAATCTTAGCACATAGTACAAATCAAGTTCTGTTCTTCGATACAAAATAAATAAAACGTAAATTATAAATAGATAATTGCACATAAATGCAAGTTATTTCTTTTTTTTAAATCAAAAATACCTTGCCTAACATATTAATTATACTTTTGTGACTTAGATTTTAATTGTAATTCTAATTTAAATACGTACATCGATTATATTACATAGATTTAAAAAATAATTTCCCTTTCAAAACGTTAACATGATCTACATACTTTCCATTTTAAATGAAGGCTGTGATGGTGATATCGTTATCGACGAAATAATATTCGATTGAGAGGAGTTATTCGAATCTTGCGATACACTAGGACATTCGCCGATCGGTGATGTTGCTACCGAAATGATCGACGACGACGATACGATCGGATTGCTCGAATTGACCATGTTACTGTTGTGATTATTATTATGATGATGATTGCTATTGTTGTTCGGCGACGGTGAATTCATTGATGTTGTATGCAATCCGGGCGAATCGAGATGATGATTACTTTGGCTGTTACTACGACTTGTCGGACTATTGCTATTCATAACGGGCGTTATTTGTAGACTTGACGGCGCCTGAATAGTATTCAATTGTGTTGTATGTTGCGGTATGTGATTAAGCATCGGTGCCATATTCGATAGATGCATTAAATTATTTTGCGATAAAACATTTTGCATCATATTTTGTATGACTGCATTGGCATTGTTGGCTTGTTGCATACTGTTCGTATGATGCATTTGAAGTCCGCTGTTCGGTGCCATTTGTTGCGACGAATGAATGTGCGGATGTTGTGGATTTTGCGGTGGCATTCGCATCGAATTCGGAACATTATTTAGGCAATTCGATGGAGTTGGTCCCATACTGTTGCAAGCCAATCCAACATTCGGAGCGGGACCAAGTTGACCCATCAGATCGTTACTCGAATGGCCTTTCATGTGCGGCTGATGATTATGTACTCCGGTCGCGGATATTACACGTCCTTGATGTGTTATGCAACGTGCCCGGCACATTGTTATTCGATATGATTTGCACAGCCAGTACGTTTTCATGCCTTGTTGCGTTGCGACCGTATTGTTCCGATTGAAAATACAATTTCCGTGTAGCAGTGATGTCGACGACAACATTGTTATAGAGCCACCTGCTGTTTTTAATGTAGAATTTTGAGAGAAAAGACCAAAAATCGAATTTAGATTTTTTTTTTATTTTTTTTTTTGGTTTTATGTACATAATCACGAAAAAAAACAACAATTGTGAAAGAAAAGAAATGTTAAGTGCGCTGTGCATTTATGTGTATACATTTGACAATTAGATAGTATCCTTGCGGGTGTTATAATTTGTTTGTTTTATTATTGTCATTTTGATAACGTTAGATAAGCTAAAGTGACTAAAAGTTTAAGCGGAGAATTGTTTTATTCAGCGAGAAAATAAAATAATAATAATAATAAAAGTTTTAAGATATTTACAAACATAGGTTAGATATAAAGCAAAAATAAAAGCAAACAACTTTATGTTGATTTAAGAAGATAAAAAAACAATTGTTATTAAGGAAAATTAAGTTTTAAAGACTTGAAGCAGTTTATCAGATATCGAGATAAAAAGCATGGCAAGAAACCTTGTCACCTTGTATAAAACTTTTATCAATTGAAATACGGTGAGTTGGGATTACGATTTCGATTTAATTATTTAAATCAAAGCCTTTCTGAAGAATTGCCGGTGTAGAATGCAGGCCACTGCCAATTTAGAGCAGTTTATTTCACAATGGGCTTATCACAACTCGCTTAGAGAATTGACAGACTTTATCCTTGGCTAAAGATCATTTTTACAGTATTGATTTTAATAGGACGATGTGGGTTGCAAAATTATTAGTGAGAGTAAGTTTTTTTTAAACTTTCTACATTTAATATTAATAAAAAGACTCGGTCTTTTCTTATAAGACTTCTGTAGAAGCTGCTAGATGAGGAAGATGAAGAGACCGTGCTTCATCTTTTCTGCACTTGTCCAGATCTGTCCGCTAGAAGGAAGACTCATCTTACTTCTCCAACAGTTTCAGTGACCTTGCCGCAACGGAGGTTCAACGGAATCCATCGCTTCATTGCAAGCTCTAAATGATTTGACGAGTAGAACTAGATTCGATGATCCTGTGGTAACACAACGGACCTTCTTAGGTCTAAGCGTGTTTTCACGGGTAGTCATGCGTACCTACCTAACTACCTACCTACATTTAATAAGTTTTTTTCTATACATTTTCCGGACTGATTTTTATTGTCGCCAATAATTGAGATGAGTTCAAAGTGCTGTAATATTACCAGAAACCACTGAAAGAGTGTTCGAGCGAGCTTAACAAATGCATTTAAAAAATACATTTGGACAAGTTGTACAGTGAAAAGTTGCCCTGAAAGAGTGTTCAAGCGAACTTTACAAATGCATTTACAAAATACATTTTGACAAATTGTACAGTGAAAAGTTATCTTCAAATAATGTTGCTTATTTTGAAGTTATAATTATTTTTGTTTTTAAGACTTTGCGTGCCACACTTTTTGTCAAAAATTTTTACAATGCTATTTAAAGGGTCAACATTTCTGTGCCGGTCACCGGTGACCCCCATGACATTCAACTTGTTAATAAATCGGACTAAAGACTGACAAAATTTTTTAGAAGGGAAAACGAATTGAATATTTGTCTGAGAAAATATGCAAAAATGTAGACACTGCTCTTGAACTTGAAATCGTTGACACCTTGATCAAAAAATTCCCGGAATAACCACCGTGTGGCGATGTTCCGATTTGAGTTCTGTTTTTTTTTGTTAAGTTGGTTCATCTGTTGTTGACATTCCCTCTAAATCTTAGCGTCATAGCTTGACATTTGCAAACTTTTTGATCAAGGTGGTATTTCCAATTCGGTGCTTAATCAAGAAAATTTTACCCAAGGAAATGGCATCCCAAAATTGACAACACACGTAGACGTATACTCTTTAAAACAGTCACACTTCACAAACATATTTGTGGGCATGTGAATCACTTCATTTGAACTAATTTGTTTCATGTACACGAATGAGGGTACTCTTTGTACTGCAGATATTTTTCAACATTTATATTAATTGCAATATCATGGCATCATGTTCGCCGATTCTTTTATCAGATTGATAAGTGGTTGGAGATTATCTTTTCTCGGATGTACGAGTCGAATACTCTTATACTTTTTTTGAAATGATGTTCTATCTAGTCGGTTGGTAGTTTATTACGCGACTCTTCTCTGCAAAACATCACTCGAGCTTCCATGTAGAGATGGATAAAGCAGTTTTTTTCAGTGAAGTACTTCACTCCGAGTCACTCACTTTGAGGAAACGAGTTCAGTGAAGTATTTCCAGAGCTCTTCGTTCCATCGTTACTTCGTTTTCGTTCGAGTTCAGTGAAGTATTTCCAGAGCTCTTCGTTCCATCGTTACTTCGTTTTCGTTCCTTTGTTCGAACTAGTTCGTTCTTTTAGTTCATTTATATTTCAACTTGAAGGGACAAGATTATGAGCAAAAAAAGGTCAGTCGATCTAAAAGATGATGACTAAAAAAAAGGTCGAAAAAGTTTTTTGTATGGGTCCAATGGAACTGCAGTTCACCAAAAGAAGTTAGTTACTTCACTCACTCACTTCAATGATGTGTTCTCTTGGAACAGTTCACTCGTGAACGATACATCTCTACTTCCATGTTGTTGAAACTTGCTCGAGCTTAAGGTAGCCTTTCAAAATCGCCAAAATGAGAAAAGCTAAAAAATTCACAGATTGAGCGCTACAAATAAGTGGACAAATTGATAAGTCAGGAGCTACACTAAAAAAAAAAATCTGTTGTAATTTATCGGGAACTGTGCCAAACTAGACAGAATAATTTATTTAAATTTCATTTAAATATGCTACAGCCATATGAGCACATATTTTTTTGATGGTACTCCAAACTAGAGATGGGCCGTTCAGGAACTGGTCCAAAAGAACACTTCAATGTAGTGAGTGAGTGAAGTAACTCACTCCTTTTGGTGAACTGCAGTTCCATTGGACCCATACAAAGAACTTTATAATACTATTTCAGTTCCTGTTGTCCTCCAATAAGAGCATAAGGCAAGAACAATGCTGCTCCATCTTGTGGAGACAAGATGCGATCCTTTACGACCCACTCGTCATCATCTTCTAGATCGCTGCTTTATTCAATTTATAAAAAAAAAATACTTTACAAAATAATGGCCCATACAAACAAAAGAACCAATGAAATGTCTTGAGGACATTGTGCAGAAAGTATCTCCGCTGCAGAATTACAACTTTTCCACAACATTGGTGATAAATTCATGACCGGGGGTGATGAAATGTGTGACTAATAAATCAGTTTTTTTCATATAAATTATATCATTCGATTCGATCCAATCTTTTGTACTCGTTCAATTAAATTTGCGTGCTAAATAACAGAACACACGCAAAATTAGGCTGAACAAAAAAAAAAAAAAAAACTCAAGATTTATACTTGAAAACTTTACCATATACTGACAAAAAGAAAAACCCAGACCAAAAAGATCAATCTTCTTATTGCAACCGAAGCAAATCATAAGTTTCGTTAGCAACGAAATCAAGTAAAACCTTACCCAGCATCAGTAAGTATCACGACATTTTTTTTCAAATCAACAGTACACAGAATACAGCACAACTTCGAGATAAACGTTCGGATTTCTCAATAATCCGACCATATTGAATTAACTGATACATTAAAACTAGAGATCTATCAGAGTGAGAGAAAATTTCAACCTTTGAATCGAATAACAAAGAATTTATTCATTCTACTACTATAAAGTGCTAGACAGCGAAATGAAGAGATGTTGTGTTAAAATTTTTTTTAAAATAAAATATATTTATGCGTGTGTTGTAAATAGATAATAGCGCATAAAAATATAAGAAAAAATAAGACACGATTAATAATAAAAAGATAATAAGATTGAAGCTTGAAAAAAGTAGTTATTGCTTAAAGGAAAAACGAATGATTATGATAATTTGTTGCTTTTAAATAAATAAAAATAGAAACATCAGCTTTTATTCGTATTAAATATTAGAACTTTGTTAATATTTCAGATAATATACATGAGAAGTTGTGTACGAGTATGCAAAGTAATGGATAGAATGTGAAGCGATTAATTAGCAAATGAGATCTTCTAAATCTTTATTAATAAAATTTAAACTCTTATATAAGATTTTAGTTTATCAAACAAATCGTCCTGAATTTAGAAACACTCACTTAAAAAGAAGTTAGCAAACAAAACTACATAAAAATGAAAAATTAGAAAATAAATCCTACCTGGCGGTATATCCATATGATTGCCGGCACCTTTCGTATAATCATTGCTCATATTCAATTCATTCGGATATTCGATTGATTGTTTCGGATAGTATTCGAAATTGAACGGTGGCGGGATTGAATTTCGTGAATTGCTCGGACTAGCCGGCGGTTCACCCAATTCCCGTTTAACACTATTCAAATCGAATTTCGGTTCGATCATTGATATTTGCGGAATTGGCGGCAAAAATACCTCATCCGAACTCATATGATCCATCGAATCCGTATTCATTGTATCGTTATCGTCATGTTCCGAATTACGTTTATGCTGACGTTTCGAGTAAAAAGAGAGCGGATCGGAACTGTTAAACTGTTCGTTAAGACGTTTTAGTCCACTGGACGATGATGATGCTGCCGTTGCACCGGCCGACGATGACGATTGATTATCGCCCGGTATTTTATTACTATTCGAAAATAACGACGAATGGATACGTGTTTCAATCACATTGCCACCGGTTGATTGATTTTCATTATTGCTATTGTTACTGGAGTGGATGTTGTTGTTGTTGCTGCTATTAGCACCTTTACTTGAGTTTGTGCTGTTTTGTGTTTGACTAGGAGATTTTTGTGATGATGATGTTGCGAGACCTTTGATTTGTAAAGTTTGAGCTATTTTCATGAACGATGATAGTTCGGTGTGTTTTACGTTGACGACGCCTTGATACATGAACTGAAGAAGCTCGGACATTACGCTGTAGCCGACGTCTTTGAGGACAACTAAAACAACAAGAAAAGTAAAACATCAATAACAAAGAAAAACTATTTAATCTAGAAAAAAGGTGAGTAGATGCGTTGGTTTTTGACCTGAAAAAAGTCAACAATAGCTCGCAGTTAATTTCTCATTCTTATCAAATTCTAAACAGTTTCTGAATAAATCAGATTAATGATTACAGAATTACAAGTTTCAGAATAATAGGGGTTTTACTTCAACCAAAGTCAAAAATACTTGTCTGCCAGCGAGTTTCTGTTCAGACAGTAAGTACATAGAACGTTCTGATAATAATCAATGGCACAACAGGCCAATTTGAGCCTGAAGTGAAGTGATGATAGAGTAACTTCATTACGAGACCAACGGACCACTAGGAAATGAAGTGGTCAGCCACACGATCGTCCGTGATTATTACCCCAATTTTAACTCAGGTTCATTTACAACTGCGGGAACTTGTAGTCCAGCCCCCAATCCCATTGTCGGAAATTACTTGGAGCACAGGAGCACCGAAGGCAAGTGCTCAAGCAACTAAGCTACCCAGACTACCAATGTTTTATAAAATTTAAACAATATGCACGAATTGAAAACTTTTACTGAAGTTTTTAAATCCAATTGTGTAACACTTCTTTAGAATATTTTTAATTACAAATTTCAAGTTAGTAGCGATAGTTGATACTGAGATATGAAACTTTAAATTTAAAAAAAAAAAAAAACAATCCCTGACTCACTCCCACCCAAACACAGAACGTGGTCAACTTAAGGCTCCATGTGCACGTTAAATGCGATTTTGATGATTTATGACTGTTTTTTTTTTGCTAATATTTCACGTTAATGGCAACAAAAAAACAACATAAAATTACACCACTTTGTTAGCTGGTATGTAAACTAGGTCGTGTATAAAGAAAAAATTCAAAACTGTATTTGTAAAAAATGCTATTAGAACAACAACCCTTGAACAATTTTTAAAATGCGTAAAGTCGAGTTTTTTAAACGCGTATTGCCTATTTCTTGAATAAATAACATGTCATTTTCATTAATATAATGCTAGAAAAAATCTTAAAGAAGGTCCTGTATAGATCAAATTTTAAAAAATTTTCATTTTTGTTTATAATATATGAAATCAAACTGAAGCAATTTTTCACGATTTCCATTGCAAGAATTACATAAGAAGACCGCATTTCAGTGAAAAGTATCATAGGTAGTATAATTAATTGGTATTTCTAGAAGATAAATCAATGAAAATATTATTGATTTTTAATAGTTATGCGTTTCAAATAATTTGAAAACCTATAACACTATTTTTTTCTGTAAAATTAAAATGAGTTCGCTGTTAGACAGCGAACGATGTAGACGTATTGTTAACGCCAAATTACACGAACGAAAAACGGTTCCAATCGATTAAAATCTTCTCAAGAAAGAAAAATCAAACTGGGATAAAAAATTGTCGTACTGGACTCATGGGGCCTTAAGAGTGTAATCTATCTATCAAAAAGGATTTGGATCGGATTTCGCAACTAAGACGAAGAGTGGGCCATAAAGGATCGCATCTTGTCTTCACAGGATGGAGTAGCATTGTTTCTGCACTCTGCTCTTATCGGAGGACAACAGGATTATTATTCTTCAGATTTATGTTAAGATGCAATTAAAGACAAAATATTGTAGAAATAGTTTCATTATATGAGTGTTAGCTTTATATCCTGTGGCTTCATCTAATCCGTCCTCCAACAAAAAAACTTCAAAAATCGAAGCTTTTAAATCAAATTGTGTTACTGAGATATGAAACTTTTAATTTTCTTTTAAAACCCCATTCCCTGACTCACTCGCACCCAAACACAGAACGTGGTCAACTTAATCTACCTATTGTGATAAAATTTCATCATGATAGCATACGCCGGACATACCGAACCTTTTTTGATTTTCTGTTGCTGTTGACCCATTCTTTGGTAGATAGTAAGAACTCTCTTCTGATCCACACATATTGATTTTTACTTACTGCTTTCCATATAATCACCCAATCAGAAAAACAATTTCACTCACTATAATTTCTGTCATTTTTAGAACCACATATATTCAGCCCCTTTCTTATTACCTAAACGAGAACAAAATGTTGCTTTCTGTAGCCACTTTCTGACATCCTAAAGAACAACCAGAAAACTTCGTTCCATGAACCGTTCAATTGTTCAATTTTTCTATTCCAACAAAATCACCGGACCGTTTTTCTTTTCCGAAATTTTTGGCGTATTCGAATTTAAGCTTGTGAGCTAGTCGTCAAGGGTGGACAAGCGGACATTTTTTTTTTTGCTATGTATTTCGGAGTCTCAAAATTTTTCTGGTGTCCTGTTTCGTTCAACTTTACC
Source organism: Beris chalybata (assembly GCA_949128065.1). Lineage (NCBI taxonomy): Eukaryota > Metazoa > Arthropoda > Insecta > Diptera > Stratiomyidae > Beris > Beris chalybata. The sequence goes on from OX421894.1 coordinate 141,306,732, forward strand.
CATAATTTCCCTTCCCCTTCAAAAAAAACTGAACAAAATGCAAACTGGAACTTCTTTAGAACAGTATGACGATGACTCTATTGAATAATGTTCACACTGCTCCTTTCGCAGCTTTGCCTTCAAGGTACTTTTTCCATAGATCTACTATCAATCATAAGCCAATTTTCACAATATCTTTCATTATTTACGCGTTTAAATATTTTGATTAATCACGATTTGAAGCCATCACCAGCATATTATCTTAATATTCATTCGAATATCGACAGGTATGATCTTAAGATATCTCGGTTGGGAATTCCACTTTTTTGTGTGATATAATTGATCTAACCATCGATTTTGCGGTTTTCCGATTTGTTTTGTTGGTCGCTTCAATATATACATATATAAAATATATTCTTATTTTATCATTTTTTTTTACAACTACGATACAATGTCTTCATTACGTACAAAGCATAATAAATAATTGAACTAGATAAATCCAATCTACTTGAAATTTCAATTGTTTCGTGGGCTTATTACCCAATCCCGTAACGATCTTATCTACTATCTTACTATCTAGAATAATAAATACAAAAACAAAGTGCTGGGGAAAAAATGAAGAAGGAAAAAAAAAGTGATATACATTAGTTTCAGGCAGCAATCAGTAACGACAGAAATGGATAACAATTTCTATGCATTTAAAATCCAATCGGTCAATCGGAGTATGGGTTTTTGTGATAAATCTCATATCTTTGTAGTGGAGAGCGCTTACGGTCGCCATTATATTGATAAAATTAAAATAAGAAAAAAAAAACAAATTAACTTTACTAGATTGGTCAGAAATTTCTCTACTTGTTTTTTTTTTGATAATAATTTCGAATATTAATTTCTACAGAGGTTTTTTTTGATGCCATCCTACTTAAAGCAATTTTTTATCAATTTTTTCTGTACTTAAATAAAAAAAAAAAAAAACAGATCGTGATAACCTTTTGTGTGATAAATAAAAATCATTGAAAAAATCCGAATTATTTCTTTTTTTTATCACAATATAAGAAATTTTTGTGGATGCCTTATAAATAAAATTTTGTATGTAATAACATTTTACTGATATCGCTTGGATTTCGTGGTTGGTGCTAAGGCTCTGTTTTTTTTTCTTGTCGTATCATTTACACCAGCCGTAAGAATATTGTGAAAATTTATGGCATTGGTAACTCGCAAATTTTATGTCCATGTGATAAATTATATTTTATCGAATGCGTTTGATAATTAACTGCTTTATCTTAAGGTTAAAGTTTTTTTTTGTTACGGTGTATATTTTAGATCTTAGCTGAAAGGAACTTCAGTATTTTGATAAATTTATGATTAGCGCCGGTTAGAAAATACAAATAAAGTTTTAAGATATCGCGCTAAGCAATAGCAGAGGATATGCGATTAAATTGGGGGAAAAAATAAAAGTTTGTTATCATTTAATCGAAGCTGAAAAATTTACTTTAAGTCTTTATATCGATTTTTTCAGATTGAAAATCTTTTCGAAGTACAATTGAACTGCAGGTTCTATGTAGATTTTATTTCTACTATGCAATCAGCATTGACATCCAATGGAAACATTAATCTGTTGAACTATCAATACTGCGAATACGGATACGGACATTGATTTGATGCATTGTATCGATACAAAGAAAATTTATTTTAACTTTGAAGCACACAGAATCAACAAAGATGACTCCGTCCGATAATTTAAGAAAAATCAAAAAAACCGATAAAGACGGTAAACTTTGAAACGTTAAGCAACTAAGTATAACAAATGCACTATGTATTGAAATAATATTATTTATTTAAAACGAAAAAAAAAAAGAAATTATCTTCAATCCAGTACACAAATATTCCTAAAGCCGAGATACGATTAGAGATCGCACATTACAGCCCTCGGATCAATGTCGAGCGTGGAATTTATTACAATTATTTTATACAAATCAGTTGCTAGTTATGAGGATCTCGACTACTCCCAGATTTATCTCTTCTTCCCAATACGGCCATGCGTTCGTATAATGTACAGAAATCAAAGCTGATAGATAGAAAAACAACATTTATAGTATACGTGTTCTTGTTGGGGTTTTATTTTTTTTTTTCACCAGTTTTACTAGTCGTTTGTGTATGTAAAGTTTATCAACGATTTAACCTAAAATGTTGAAGCAATAAAGAAATCTTAAGTCGAGTTACTCGGAAGGGGGAAAGAATTTTGTGCTAGTACATAAACAGAAAAATAGAATTTAGTGACTATAGTCCGAGATAAATGATAAACGCAGTATTGAAGCATCGGACTGAGATCGAGGTGATAAGGTCGCCTGTAGAAAAATTTATAATATCAGCATTGCTCGGTTTTGATAACGAATTAATAATGAGACTTGTTTCCGAAACTGTTGATTCTTGGATTCTATAATCACGTTGGTTTTTTTAGGGGAGCTGATCGTTATGGAAAATTCTATTTATAAAAATTGCAAGGTTACATCGAGATGGATATAATATTTGACTAATTTACAGCTGGAATTTGTGTAATATGTAAATTTTTGTTTTGGCAAAATGTGGTATTTTCCCTACACTATTTAACTTGGGAAAAATTTTTGGGTTAAAATTTTGACTGTCTAAGGTGATTTTTTTAGGTTTTAAAATGTGCTTTATTTACGCCAATATCTTTAATCGAACAGTAATATCTATTCTGCTATATGTTCTTAATGGCCTCAAGTAGGCACTCTAAGTTATAAATTGTATTGTGGAATATTTTGTGGGGATCAGAGTATCTTCATTTAAATAAAAAATTAATGTATACTTATTACTAAAATACCCTCGAGATCCGTACGGAGTCCTTCCAACTATGTTTGGTGTCCGCCCGGAAATCGTAAGTATTTGCACTAATTGGAAAAACTCTGGCAATAAAAAACCCAATGTTACATATTTATCCTACTTACTCAACTTACAGCCATACGAAGGTGAGTGATAGATTGAATGTATCCTTATTAATATATTTTTTTTATGATAAGCTACAATAGAAGCAAATTTGAAGAAATGTTTTTGGTTTTTCGGCATCAGCGGAGTGAAACCCCAAAACGAAATTCTTTTTGTTAATGAAAGTTGCCTTAAGTGAATTTAACTTGAAATGTTCTGTGTCCCGAGCATATAGAAAGATTTTAAAACGTTAGAAGCGATTATTTAGTGCCATTCAAGAGTTGTTTCGGTACTGATAGGGAGAAATATTAATTTACTTTTGAATTTTTTTTTTAAATTTTGATAAAGTGGAATTTTAGCAGGAAAATATAGAAAACTCCATTTCAGCTTGATATTCTCTTAAAGTTTAATTCATGGCCTGACATTTAAAAAATCCCATAAACTTGAAACTGTAACAAACAAAAGTAAGAAGACCATTTCAATCTACAAAGGATAAAAATGCAGCATCACTACAGAGGACAACATGAAAACCAGAAAAGATGTTGTAGGTCGGCTGTGCTTACAGTAAAAAGGGAATAGGAAATAAAAAGTATTGTCAAAGGAAAGGAAGTCAAAGGAACCAGAATTGTGATTAAAGTCCTAAATAATTAGTCACCTGAATACAAATACAAAGTCGCCGTTGCGGCACACATGCATACCTCTAGTCTACACTAACGAAACTTCCTTGAATTGAGAAAAATCATCATAGCAGGACGAATGTCTGCAAAAGGTTGATCAACGAGGGATTTATGACGATTTGGTAAAAAGAAACGGAATAAGAGCTAAGGATCCTCTTTTAAATTAAATCAACCATCGAAATTTTATCAAAATCTAACCGATAGAAATTCAGGATAAGAACATCCGATCTGCCAGCAAATAGTAGCCCAACCATGGGCCACTGAATATGAGGCCTCATTTCATGTGGTTTGTTCGGGGTGCAAATGCCTCTCGGGTTGAAGAGAGCGAGGAGAGGGAGAGGGGGGGGGGAATTTGAGGCAGTGAAAAAAGAAGTAAAAAAAATATTTTTTTTTGTGTTTTGACGAATGGAGTATTTTTTTTTTTTTTGGTTTTTCAATTAAAAGCTACGCTGCGCTGTGTAAAGATAGAATCGAAAAAAAATTACCTTCGGTTTTTTTTCGGTTTATCTCGTGTTAGGTTCAGTTTTCGCATTAATTCGTGCAGTTCGTCATAATTTCGAATTCGACAACCAGAAGAGACATGAATCACGAAAATATTAAAAAAAAAATTTAAAAATTATCGCATGAATTTTTTTTTTTAAAAGTTTTCAAAAACTAAAAAAAAATTGAAAAAAAAAAATTTAAGAAAAAAAAATTTTTTTTTAAAAATTTTAAAAAAATATTAAAAATTTTAAAAAAAAAATATTAAAAAATTTAAAAAAAAAATATTAAAAAATTAAAAAAAATAATTAAAAGATTAAAAAAAAATAAATTAAAAAAAAAAAATTTAAAAAAAAAAAATTTAAAAAAAAAAATTTAAAAAAATAATTTAATAATAATTTTTTAAGATTGAAGATGGTGGATGGTGGATAGAGGGTGGAGGATGAACAATGGTGGATGGTTCATAGAGGATGGTGGATAGGGGATGGAGATGGTGGATATAGGATGGTAGAAGATGAATAGAGGATGATGGACGGAGGATGGATGAATGGAGGATGGTGGATGGAGAATGATGGATTTAAGAAAGAGGATGCAGGATGGTGGATGAAGATGAATGTTGGTGGATGGTGGAAGTTGGATAGGAGATGGTAAATGGTGGATGGAGGATGGAAGATGGAGGATGGAGAATGATGAATGGAGGATGGTTGACAGAAAATGGTGGAAAGGGGATGGTAGATATAGGATGGATAGATGATAATAGATGAAGTATGGATGGATGAAGGTTGGAAGATGGTGGATAGAGGATGGTAGATGGTGGATGGGGAATGGATTAAGGATGGTGAATAGAGGATGGAGGATTGAAGATAGAAGATGAAGGATGGTGTATAATGGATGGAGGATGGAAGATGGAGGATGTAGGATAGAAGATGGTGGATGGAGGATGGGGGATGGAGGATGACGGATAGAGGGTGGGGGATGGAAGATTGTGGATAGAGGATGGAGTAACGGAAGCAACGGGAGAAATCGGAGCATCGGGAGAAACAGTAGCATCGGGAGAATCAGGACCAATGGATCAACGAGAGAAACAGGACCAATGGATCAACCGGATCAACGGGAAAGACAGGAGTAACAGGGGCAATAAAACAACGTCAGTATAGCAAGCGTAGCCGCGGTACGCGGCTAGTACACTATAAAGTGCCCTGGCAAGCAAATCATAGCTTCTCGATTTTCCACGACTTACGGTGAAATATATCCCGGAACTCGTAAGTCGGCGCGAGTAATCTTTTTATCCAGACTTAGGGTTGCTGGCGTAAGTAAGTAAGTAACGCAGTACCGTAGGCCAGATGGTTCAAAAAGTAGCTATTTTTGAACAGTTGCTAAAGAAAAAGTAAAGCGAATTTTTTCAAATGCTTCGATCAAATCGCAGTACTAATAGAGCTTTACAAATGAAAAAAATTAGAATGATACGATTAGAGGTTTAAGAGAAAATGGGTCTCAAATATTGACATTTTTGCACGCCCTACAAACTCCCCTTAACTCACGACAGTCAGATTTTGCACGCTAATTTTTTAGTCTATTTAAAAGCTTCAACTTCCCCCACTTCAGAGCAAAATTTGAGGCCTGAGAAAGGTACGATCTTTGTTTGATGTGCAGAAAGGAGTGTAGAATAAAAATATGAAATAAACATTTTTTTTTTGCACCGACCTCTTTAAATACCCAGCAGGTGCACTCATTTCTGCACATCACACAAAAGAACGCACCTTTGTCGGAAAACGGGAAGTGCCTCAAATTTTGAAGAGAGGGAAGTCGAATAAGTCACTGCAAGATATTTTTTTCATTTTTGGCTCTTCTGAAAAGTAGGGCTTTTTCAACTTTCGGTACACGTTTCTCAGTAACCACACACCACGCCTTTCTATCGAAACTGATAACAGTAGCTCAGTTCTGTAACTTATGAATGAGAAATTTCTCACCAAAAAGTCAAAATGAGGACGAATTGATGCAGTTTTCTCTCTGTATTCTCACCAAATGAGAAAGCACCGTAATTGACTACGCATTTGGCAATCTTTCATTTCTCATTTGGTGAGAATACAGAGAGAAAACTGCATCAATTTGTCTTCATTTTGACTTTTTGGTGTGAAATTGCTCATTCATAAGTTACAGAACTGAGCTACTGATCAGATATCGAATATCTTTTAACTTCCACGGACTTGTTTAATAAACACCTATTTACAAGTTTTTCTCCTTTTTCAACCCATAGACTGCATCCCGGAGTATGACGCATCCCGGAATATGACGCATCCCGGAATATGACACATTTTCAAAAATTTTCTAGAGTTATTGTTCTAATAGAATTTTTTACAAATACAGTTTTGAATTTTTTCTCTATGGATGACCTAGTTTACATACCAACTAATAAAGTGGTGTAATTTTATTTTGTTTTTTTGTTGCCATTAACGTGAAATGTTGGTAAGAAAACAGTCATAATTCATCAAAATTGCATTTAACGTGCACATGGAACCTTAAAATGTCTATAAAATAAATAAAACACACATTTTAGTTTTTTAAGTTTCTCTTAACAAATAAGTGTTACTTTACTTTTCATTCAAACTGCATTACATTACAGTCTTTCACCCAAAAATAAACTTACACCCAGACTGTTAGCAGAATTTCATTGGAAGAACTTATAATGATTGAAAATGGTTTCTTATAAGAAACATTCCGCAGAAGATAAATTTAATGGGGTATTACGGTTTGGGTCTGGATTTTTATAGGCAGGTGACCTGCTGCAGCTGCAACCGCTGTGAAAGAACAGCATATCGAACTTTACACAGGTTGGGTCCAAACTCCACTTAGTCAGAATTTTTTTATATTCTAGAAGAATATTCATAAGTTAAACTATTTGAGGGTTCAGCCCGCCTCTTCCGTTACCGACGAGTCACTAGTAGTTCAAATAGCATTACAGTTGGTTCATATTTTCTACCAATATGAACAAATTCTATTTAACCATTTATTGTAAAAATTCAATGGATTTCGGGATTCTGGCAGTGACTCTTCTGATTTGGAAAATCCTCGTAGTTTTTTGTTCTTTTTGTGTTTTTGATTTTTTATATACTCGATACTATTGTAGCTTTTACCGGTAAACTGTAGGAAGCGGTTTGACTGATATTCAACCTGGTGAAGCACAGTTAAGATTTAATTATAAAAAAGCAGTGCTTCTAACATTGACAGAGAATTGCATATCAATATGACCCAGCAGCTTGTCCAGTTCAGCGAATCGAAAGCATTTAAGCCGACTTCACAGTTTACTCCCCAGCTAACAACAAAACATTGATATCAACGTTAATCACGGAAATCTCAGCCGTACCACTTAAACGAACATCAACAGAGTTCGAGCGCGGTAATGAATGACCTTTAGCCGGCATTTAGGTAAAAAAAAAAAAGTTGCAACAAATCAAAACTACTTACTGATCGGATGTTTGCAGGGATTCGTGATGAACATTTCCTGGAAGTACGGACTACAGATGGCCAGGACGATTTTGTGCGCCTGCAACAACTTTCCATCGCAAGCGAGCGTAACGTCGACCAAGTCGCCGCGATCATAGAGATTCTGGAATCCGGCAGCGATATTGTCTTGAAAATTGTTCCAGCACAAGGCAAACTCATCATCCATTGCGGCGCCTTGTGGTAACTTCCTTCCGTCGTCTACTGTTCTGATTTCAAAAGACTTTTCTCCGACTTTTCTCTTACCATCCGCCGCACGTAAAGGCACTTTTCACTTGCATTCAATTTTAGTCGATTGGGTTTTTTTTGCCTGTCCCAAATTCGTTACACTTTTTCGGTTTGATGCATAAGTTTCCGGCAAGCCCACCCCGAAAATAATAAGTAGTAGCGAAAAAGAAAAAAATTAAAACTAAAAGTCCACTGAAATATGACAAATGACACCGCCGTCTGTAAATAACTTTGTCGTATGAATGAAGTTCGCGAACTGGTCGAAGAATTCTCGTAGCTCCGCGGTCTCGTTATCGTCGTCGCTGTTGATTCTGCTGCTGGGCTGCACTGCAACCCGGACCGTGAAAAATTTGATAAGAAAAAAAAACGTTGCTCAGCTCGTAAACGATGCGATGACAGTCGGATTAGTTAATTCGTCTCCAATCATCGCTTATCATTCGAAAGATAGTGCGGGCAACGTGCTTCGATGATGAGTTCTTTTGGTAGGGAAAAAACTGTATCGTATTATTTTTTATGTGACAGCGACAGCTTGAATTCGACCAGTCTGGCGAGTTGTTTGTTTCTTTTCGGAACGCGCCCTTTTATTCTGATTAGGCGAATAGGGCCGAGCCTGAGATGGCAATGCCAGATGCGAACTTTGCATGAAGACGGAACGGAAAATGTCCGCGGCTTGCGCGCCAAAAAGTTGAGTTCTTTTGCCTGTGCGTTTAGTTGTTTATATGTGATTTGGCGAGAACAAAAAACCAAATTGTTTATTTAATATTTTATAGTGATGCGGCGCTTCGTGGTAAGTTTGTATTTGCGTTAATGACTTGGTTTTGAGATTTAAATGTGAAATGATAAAGATAGAAATTTATTCCACTTACGAGTTTATGCGAAAGCGGCCTTAACAATTTTAGGTAGCCTAAAAATAATTTTTACAATTGCAACTGCTGCAAGGTTCCAATTTCAACGATCCCTTTTTATTTCTCAAATACTTTCCTGTTTTGTTTCTGTGACTGAATTATTGGCCACATCTTCGTTACGGGTACAGTATTCTAGGTAAAAGTGCACACTATCCTGAGCGATAGATGTTGCATATCGCCAGGACCTATTTACTCATTGAATTTCTTGACGGTTCTTCGACAACATGTGTTACTTGCACGGCACGCAACACGTCTTATGAATCCCAAACAATAACCTGTCTTAAGATACTCTGTTAGAGTTTCCTCAAGGTATGAGATTGCAATTTTCGTCCCTGAATCTTACGGCGTATCTTGGACTGTCCAGTTGTCTTCCACAAGGACACAGCTCTCGATTTCATTCTGAAATTGCTAACTTTTGATTGTAATGTTTTTAAGCCCCTGGTTTTATAAACAAGAATAATTTTCAAAAGAATTTATTCTTTATTTTGCCTGCTGTTATGGTAAAATAAAGCAAAATCAAGAATTTAAAAAACCGCTACCGTTATGAAGAAGAGTAGAGAGAGCAATGGTTCTAACGGTACCTGAAAAGTAGACACCGGTATAATTAAGTGGGTCGTCTGGTTTAGAGGGTAAACAAAATTTTTTTTTTCCTTTTAATTAATGGTTTAACTGTGCCCAAAGTTTAAAAAAGACTAACTCAAAGTATTTTTGAAGGAACAGGTCCGAGAACAGGTAAGTATCTAGAGCGGGTTGGGCGGCGTATTTACAAACCCTATACCAGTTCAGTCACGAGCAGGACTGTCTTCAATGAGGGTTTGTTTGCTTAAAAAACCTTACAAACCCTATACCATTTGAGTACAAAAAGTGACCGAAGTAGCATAGGCTTTGCGAGCGAAATTGAACGAACTGCCGCGACCTTACAAATCCTATACCATTTGAGTCATAGACGGCATCGAGTGTGGAGTGTGACTATCTTCGATTAGGTTTTGTTGTTACGTAAATGTGTTTACAAACCGTAATCGAATAGTATCAGAAAAAGTTCTGGTTTAATGATGGTCGTTTGAGAACCCTATACCATATAACGTACTGTGTGTAACGTACCCATCCATCCAGACTTCCGCTCTCCTGGGCGCAACTATTTTTTTTAAATCTGTTTGCGGATTTGGATTTAATTTTAATTTAATTGGTCACTTGACAAAATCTTACACCATTCGCACATGGATACGTTGGGAGGGAGGGTTCGTGGGCGGTTCCTACATACCTTATCCCCACCCTATGTCGTTATAGCTGTGCAATCGCATTAAAGGATGACCCCCTAAGTTATAACGACGGCCGTAAAAAAAAAAACCTTCAGCGGTACAAAAACAACGTCCACCGACACTTTAGACGCTTCCCTCCTGTTCCACCGACCTAAATTCCCTACCACACCATTTTATCCTCACCCTATGTCGTGCAATCGCATTAAAGGGTGACCCCCTAAGTAATAACGACGGCCGTAAAAAAAAAAAAAATATTTAAAAACACCCCGATGAACAGCAAATAAATGTTCTACAGGGTTTTACATATCTGAAGAAAAGTCCTTCTGATTTCTGTACCCACATTCACGTAAACTGTTATATCTTCAAAACTAATAATAGCTATTCAATTTGGTCTAGCTTGTTTGTATACCATCGATTTACCTTTCATTTAATCTAAGCGCAGATATTATAGTTGTAATTGATCTTTAGAAATTGACTTCAAAATAGCATTTTTTTTTATTTTAACTCTAAAAAAATGTTGATCAATTTTTCTCCGAAAACCACATTAGTAAAATTTAATTTTAAATTTATTTTCCATTCCATTTGTTAATGATGGGCATCGGCATACAATCGTGTGTGTTCTAATGACTGTAGCGTAGTCTGCTCTCTTTAAATTAAATATTACACGTAAAATATTCGCACAAAGTATGCGGCAAGTATACGAAGGACATTGTTCCCAAAAGCTACACATGTGTTATTGAACCCCCAAACCCCCCGTGCGCACGGGCCTGGATACAGTACCGTCCACTTTAACGAAACCATCTAAAAGATTCCATTCGAACTTTGTAATTTTTGTTCGTTCATAACGAACCGTTTTCGCCGGTCCCTTGTTAGTTGCGATTGAACTCCACTATACGCACCTACTACACCTGCTTCGTTTTCGTTGACCTTGAAATCTACACTATTCAAGTTTATCATAGTTTAATGACGAGTTATTTTTTTTTTTTATTTATTTTATGACTAGAAAAAAATAAACTTGTTCTTGTGCTGACTATTTAAATTCATGAAACTCGAATAGAACTTCTCTCATCACAACTACCAAGCGCAGAACATCGCCGCCAGACATTTTTTCTGTTTACTTATGTTAAATACCGGCACCGTCATTTATCTAGAACAGAAATACTGCGAAGGTTGAAACAATATCGTGTGTTATCAACAACTCAAGCAAATTTACTGCCCGTCAAGCCACGTAATCGAATTACCCGAAACTAGCATACGTGTGTGACTTCGACACCTAATTATGTTCCAATTAGAAAAATCAAAAGGCTTTCGGTTTTCTGTTTCTCTTTCTCTCGCCTCCTACAAAGAATTTTATTTCATTATCTTTTTTTGCTTATACTTTTTTTCCCGGTTTTGTTTTAAGCGTCCTTAACAACAAACACATCACACACAACATACACACCTACTAGGTAAATTTATTAAAATGAAACTAAATAAATTCGCGACGACGTTGTTAGCGAAAACTTTAAAGCTTGCCCGAATAGTGTGATTGATTTGGTTTTCGATCCGTGAAGAAGTTTCGCAAAATCATGACTTGACTGATGGTTATGACAAGGACTGCAGCTGTTTCGAGAATTGCCCACCACATAACTCGCTCGTTGATATCTTCGCCTCGTTTGCGACCTGTGAATTGATTTTCGAAAGATTAATGAATCGGGTTTTTTTTGGGCAGATGGGAGGGGCTTGTTGCCGGACTAAGTTCAGAAGATCAAAGGTTTTTTTTTTTGGGCGGATTGGAGTGACTATCTTACCTTGTGCCTCTCGGAGCCTATGGTGGGTTTGATAATCGAGAATTGAGTTGAGACTCTTGTGTATACTTTGCGCTGATGTTTCGATTTGTGTTAGCACGGTTACGTGTTCCTCGAGACCCGGTAGCGGTCGTTCTTCGCCAACTTGGAAATCCATGTAGATCAACTTGTGCGAGAACGTCGAAAAAGTGTTACTGAAACAAACTGTGTAGACACCGGCAATCTAGAATGGATGAAGCGGTCTTAAAACAGGTTTAGGTATATCGTGGCGAGAATTTACCTCGGCCGTAAATGGATGCGTATCGTACTGGGCTTTATTTTGTTCATAGATCGTGTTCTTCATGGGATCCTGAAGTGTCACGTCAATATCATACTGGCCGCCTGTTATCACCTGAAATCAAAGAAAATCGGAAAATCAAAGAGACCGGCGGCAAAATGCTTTCGTCTACTAACTTGAAACTCTATGACACCCGATTGATTCTTCTTAATTTCTTCGTGAAAACACTCCTTAGCGTTATCCGGCAGCTCGAACGTTAGCTCAACACAATATGCGATTTGTTTCAGGAATATCACAAATAATAACGCCACGCAATTTCGTAACGAAAGCATTTTCTATAAGCATTAATTTACAGCACGGTAAAATACTCGGTGAACTCTGTTGTTGAACAGAAAAGATTTTTTTTCCTTTCGGTCACTTTCCGCCACAGCCACTACGTTCGAACGTCACTCAGAATAAACAGCGAAACGACTTAAAAAATGTTCTGAGCTGTCAAATAATTCGTAGCGCCACCATATTAACGTGGCCGGATACAGTGAAAATGTCAGAATGTCAGGTGTGCCAATTTAACGGAATTTGAAAGGAAGAGTGAAAAACGCGTGAACGGTCGTATGCGAATATTATTGCATTTTTTTGCAAGAATGTCGACGTAGTAGACATAGAAGACCACGCGGAAATATCAACCTACAAAAAAATTGTTCTCTATGCAAAAATGGCGCTTTTTAAATTGCACAAATCGTCGCATCTCACGCCCATTCACAAGAATGATGACAAATGAAACGTTGAGAACTACAGAGCAATGCTGTCAGCCATACCGAAATTATTTGAAAAAATTATCTGCGATAAAATCACTAATATTATCAATGCAGTCTGAATGATTAACAGCTTTAGAAAAGTGCGCTCAACCACGGCTAACCTAATAATTCTTGTATTTGATACACTCTGGGCACTGAAAAATGGGCAACAAATCGACGCAATATACACTGGCCCTAGCAGAGCCAAGTGGATCACAATACTCTACTTTTTAGTTAAAAAACGGTATAACAGGACCTTTACATGACTGGCTAAAATCATCTTAGTAATAGTTCTCAATGTGTTAAGTTCCAAGGCTTCATTTCCAAAGAAATAGCAGTCTCCTCTTGTGTACCCCAAGGAGGTCACGTGGGACTCTTTTATTCAATATCTTTTTTTCAGATCTCTCGAAAATACTGGAAAGTGTTTCACATCTTTTATACACCGATGATCTGAAAATATATCATTCCATTTGCTTCTCCGCAGATGCTGTATTCCTGCAATCCAAGCTCTTGGCACTAGATTGGTGGTGCAGTCAGAACAAATTAAAGCTTAATTTTGGTAAATGTCACGTGATATACGTAAGCTGCTTACTTGAAGAATCCACTAACCACCATAATTATACCCCAAGTGGAGATGCGGTCTAAATCGAATAGAGCAAATTGAAGACCTCGGCGTATTACATGACAATAAACTATTCTTTAAATCTTACTACAACAGAATAACTTCAAAGGCCAACAAATTTTTAGGGCACAAATCGGAGTTCCATTTGATAGTGAACCTGAATGTTCCCTTTGGGTTTTTTGCCATTTTCCCGATAGTTTATTGATAAGTATACATTAAGAATGTAATTAAATAAAAATACTTTGATCCCCTCCAAAAACATCCCCCGATAAAATTTATATCTTAAAGTGCCCATTGAGGCCATTAAGAACGGTAGCAGCTTAGATATAGACTAATTTTAGCTTTAGGATTAAGATCGAAAATCTGTTAGTATTAAGAATTTAAGGCAAATAAAGCACTTTTTAAAACTAAAACTGAATGTTCCCTTTTCATAAGGATATAGAGTAAAAATTTCAGCAAACCTCAACAATTTAAATTTTAATGTTTTTTAATAGGAAAAAATAGAGTATCGTTGTCTAGTTTCAAATTGTTTCCCTCTTCACAATTACTTAGCTTTTCGAATCGGATGAATTGGATGATCCATTCCGCTAAGATCTGGTAGATTTTTATCCAAATAGGCAATTGTCTTCATGCCATCTTCACCAATAGCCCACAGTTCGGGATATTCGACTTTAAACGTTTCGTACCATTTCTTAACAAACGGGTATGGATCTAAACTGAAATTAATAGCTTCCAAGCAAAATGTTGATGTAACCAATGGGAAATCGGCAATTGTTAAATTATCGCCAGCAACATATTTCTTTCCTAATTGCTTCAAGTACATTTCGAATGCGTTCAGCGATATGTTTAGCTTCTTTAGTCCCATCGGTGTACGTGGATAATCGAAGAAAATTGGTACCACCACGTAAGCACAAATGTTACTGTAGTAGAATGTGGTATTGAAACAAAGTCGATGATTTACGATGGCTCGTTCTTTTGGATCCTTCGGATAGAGTGAACTTTCCGGACTGTATTTATCGCAAAGGTACTGAAAGTATTTGATATGATTTATCTGTGCTGCATGCCAACTATGTAAATAAACTTATTATTATACCTGCAAAATTGCAATACTCTCTTGCAAGTAGAAACCATCGTCATCTAGGACAGGAATTTCCTTTTGTGGATTCATCTGAAAAATACAATCGGTTTATCTGATTATCTGAAATCATATTCTGTCTTTGGCCAATGTGATCAAAGTTAAATCCCACCATGCTATGGACTAGTTATCCCCAATGGTCAGTAATGATCGCTGGCACTACCCTACTTCCCAGAAGGTTCCCTTCCTTACCTTTGCATATTCCTCGGTCATATGCTCACTAGCATTGTAGTCAACGTTGACCAATTCGTACGGAATCTTGAGCGCTTTCAAAGCCATCTGAACAGCTAGAGATGGTGGTCCACCGACAACACTGTATAGTTTCATGGTTTCTCTACAAAAAAAAATATTTATAAAAATAATTAAAAATTTTAATAATTGTTATTTCTATTAATTTGAATTCATTCATGCATTAGAGGTGATGACTCTTCTGTTCTGAAGTGGGTTTTCTGTTAAATCGCTAAGATTGTAATTGTTTTTATTTATTACTAGGCGCGTACCGCGGCTACGCTCACGTTGTTCCATCGCCTATGTTACTCCAATGGTCCTGTTTCTCCCGTTGATACATTACTCCCGTTTCGGGTACACTTTCTCAGCTCCAAGGAAATGGAGACATTAATGCCATTTTTCATTTTTCACTTTTAATTTTTCCTTTTTCACTTTTAATTTTTAATTTTAATTTTTCATTTATCTCCATCCCCCCATCCAGCATCCTCCATCCACCATCCTCCATTCTCTATCCACTATCCTCTATCCACCATCCATAGTCCAACTTTACCATTTAGTAATAAGAACGCATAACTAATACACCGAAAACCAACAAACTGCCGCTAAATCTATGAAAAACACTGAAATGTTGAAATAACTCGCGGACCACCAATTTCGGGAATATATAATTATGTTCTCGACCTGTCCGGTAGTCTCGAGAATGTCCATGCAAAATTTGGGAGGGAACGGTTCACAGGCGTAGATTTTAATCGCGCTCGACCAAAAAACTGACTTATTTTTTATATTAGATTATTTATAGAAATAATTGCCTCTGTCCGAAACTTCGAACATTAAATTTTTGTTTCGCTCAAAAAACTATTTTTGCGCAATTAATGCAATCAACTATCTTTAGTGTGCTGAACTAGAGGAGACTCAACATCTGTAAATTAAAAATTATTTTTTCTGGACATTATCTGTTCTAGATTGGGATTATCTGAACTTAATCTCTATGGAGTTTCGATTTTTCGGTTGAATTAAATTTTTGATTGGGTGATTAGATTACAGGGAACAATAACTATTTTATTCTTATTTTTTTCTGGCAAATGATTCAATGCACTTACTATAACTAGTATCGCGATATGGAGCGCGCGACGCGATATTGTCAGCACGCGTATCGCGCGCATCACCTTCACTACAATTTCACTTTAAGGTCAACTATAATACATACGTAAACCAATTAATAAGAGCTTGTATGATAATTTTTTATCACTCCTTCCGAATGCCCGTCGTCTTGTTCGTTGAGTATACAAATTTGTCCTGTGTAAATGTGCATTGAAAAAAGTTAAAACTAAATATTGAGAAAAGTAAAACAAAGTCCGTTAAAGATTAAAATCTAGTGCTTAAAAAGAAAATAGTTACTATTGGTAGTATGCACTCAGGGAAAAGATTATAAAGCAGATAACTTTATTTCTATGGAGTATTTATTTTGCTTTATGTTGTTTTCTATGTGATTAGATTACAGGAAACAATAACTATTTTATTTTTATCAGATTTTTTTTTTAATTACATAGATTTTAATCTTTAATCGAATTTGTGTACTTTCCTTAATATTTTATTTTCATTTTTTCAATAACTCTACAACTGGTTACACTCACAAAGATGCATTCTAGTTAGCCGACTTCGCATCGCTTCCCACCCGCGCGTTGCTTCATTCTAGTTCCACCTTTACATAGTTCATTTATTTCAATAATACTTAAAAATATATAGACACCGTTTGTAATTAATTTATAGAGTAGAGTAATTAATTTAGAGAGAGTAACATTTAGTTTTATTAATTTTTAAAAATTTCGTTCTTGAAATCGAGGAGTTTGAGGAGGTAGTACTTTTCACTGAAATTGAAATTAAATAAATATACGTTAACGTTAAGGCGTTTTATAATCAATGGTTATAACAAGTATGACTATTCTCATTGATATATTTTATAAGCCGGCATATCACTAATGATTCGTTAATGATTCATTTCTGCGACTATCTATATGCATACTTTTTTTTCGATTACTTAATGGATCGTTAATGAGTCGTTTTAAGTTACTTATTAACTATTGATAAAACAAGTCATACTACGATTATTAACAATCAAATTTTGAGCACATAATGATAACTTCGTAAGAATGATTCATTAATGAAATATCTATGAATCTCTCTGTTTGCTTTAGGCAAGTAACAATAAGTTTTTCTCTTGAAATACTGGAAGTTATATTCCACCAAAAACATACAAGATGGTAAACTTTTTTTCAACAATTAAGAGTCCAACTAAAAACGTGTAAAGTAGAGGCAACGCGTGAATCCACCATCAAGTTAGTGTCGCGGCGTCAGTTCGTAGCGAAATTTTGTATGAAAATTGCTTGGAGTACATAGATTTGTCGAGAGTTGATATCGGTGCAGCTTTTTTCGGCAACCGCGTAACACCACTTTCAGAGTACCAGATAAAAAGTAAAAATCTGTTGATGATGTGACACAGCGTTGGGGAACACAAGTACCACTAATCGATTTGATATTTTTAGGCCCGTTCCAGCGAGTTACGTGGTAAGTGGAACTTTAACTGGCAAGTTTCCATACAAATCTTCCGGTTAAGGTTTCAGTTATAGTTCAACTGAAGATCGTAATAATGACCCTTAAAACACTAATTTCCGTTCTTCCGTTTCCACTGGAAATTCAACTGACAAATTTTTATACAAAACTACCAGTTAAAGTTCAAGTTAGAGTTTAACTGAAGGTCGCAGTAATGAACCTTAATTTACCAGTTAAAGTTCCAGCTAGAGTTTAACTGAAGCTTGTCGTAATGAATCTAGTTTTATCAAAATTAAAAATTTTGTCAACAGCACAAAAATCAAGAAGCTCACTTTAAAATGTTAATCACAGGAAAAAAGCCGCACTACAAAAATACTACGAATAAAAATTGAAGCTAACACTACGAGATATCTTAGCAGACTGTACTGAAACTTTATTGTCGACCTTCTGGATGATTTGGCTGAATTGGGTATCTACTCTATGTTTTTAAATTTCTCTCGGACAACAGTGATTTTTTAGTAACGAAATAAGACGATCTTCAATAGTCTTAACCATGTCAATTGTGTTGGTCATACATCGGACGTAACCGTCGTCAAGTACACAAAATAAATATTTTTTTATGCTTCACACAATATTCGACCTCGAACGGAAGGCATTTAACCATAGTAGTTGGTTGTCTCTGGACAATTTTAACGAGGTTACTTGAAATTGGTGGATAGTCAGGCTGCAGCTACTCTTCTTAAGGATGATGTAGTCATACAGGTATCGTAACTCATTGATTCCATTTGTGAGTGATGTAAACTCTGAAGGCGGCTACAGACTTTTCCTACTTTTCTTGTTTTTCACATTTCGTGAGTTTTTCGTCTTGTTTCACGAAACACGTGAAACTCGCGAGAAATTCACGAAAAATAGTCTCGAACATTTTTCGACACTGTCTCGTCAAGTAACCCTTTGATGTCGTCAAAAAATCACGAAACGCGAATAACGAAACGCGAGGAAGACTCGAAAAACTTCTACACACTATTCACGAAAAAGACGCGAACTGGACGAAACGCGATAAGTCTGTGGTCGGCTTCAATTCGTAGTAGACAATAAGTTCGCTGTACCCATTCTTTGACCACGAAGTAGATGATGCCTCGTTGAGTAACAAAGTAAGTTACTTCTACTCGCAGTAGCAGCATTCATCTGACGCACAACCGGCTCTTATTTTTCGTAGTAATATTACAATGTAGCACGAAAAAGTGTTGTGTCTTGTCAAATTTACCAAGCCAGTAATATTTTAACTTTTCTGAAGAATTGCTTATCTTGGAAAGTTGATAATAAGTACAGGAGAGTATTACGGTTGGGAATGTCTAATAGATTATCCCAAGCTACCTCTGATTTGGTGAATGTTCTCTTCTCATAAGGGGGTTGAATAAGATTTAAGCAAAATTCAACAATTTAATTTTAGTATTTTTTTAATTCGAAAAAATAGAGTATCATTGTCTTGTTTCAAATTTCCTTCCCCTTCCACTACTTAGCTTTTCGAATCGGATGAATTGGATGATCCATTCCGCTAAGATCTGGCGGATTTTTTTCAAAATTGGCAATTTCCTTCATGCCACCTTCACCAATAGCCCACAATTCGGGATATTCAGCTTTGAAAGTTTCGTACCATTTCTTAACTAGGGGATATGAACTCAAACTGAAATCAATAGCTTCCAAGCAAAGTGTTGCTGTAACCAATGGGAAATCGGCAATTGTTAAATTATCGCCAGCAACATATTTCTTTCCCAATTGCTTCAAGTACGTTTCGAATGCGTTCAGCGATATGTTTAGCTTCTTTAGTCCCATCGGTGTACGTTGATAATCGAAGAAAATTGGTGCCATCACATAAGCACCGATGCTACTGTAGTAGAATGCGGTGTTGAAACAAAGTCGATGATTTACGATGGCTCTTTCTTTTGGATCCTTCGGATAGAGTGAACTTTCCGGTCCGTATTTATCACAAAGGTACTGAAAGTATTTGAAATGATTCATTTGTGCTACATGCTAACTAGGTACTATAATAAGCTGTTTATTGTAGATTCGTACCTGCAAAATTGCAATACTCTCTGGCAAGTAGAAACCGTCGTCATCTAGGACAGGAATTTCCTTTTGTGGATTCATCTGGAAAATACGGAAAAATAAAAAATTATAATAGGTAGGTATAGTACAAAATACAAACTAGATTTATGTAAATTATTTCAACTGGCTTATCTATTTTCTTTTTTAAGGGAGTTAAGTCAGCTCTAACTAAAGATAAGTTGTGTCGAGTTATCTGCATCCGTGCGTGATAGGCAAGATCTGGTAGTGGATAGCATTGAGAAGTTCAAGCTATTTTGCTGATAAAAAAAATACATGTCCCCAATGCTCAGAAAAAGGACGCTGTTACTACCCAACTCCCTAGAAGGTGTCATAGAAGCAGATGACTGACTTTAGTCACGATAGGTCCTTTCAGCTTAACAATTCAGAAGAAGCACCTGCTTTTGTTCAGTAGTGAATTTAAATCTATCTATCTTGGCAGAAGAATAGAAGAGGATCCTAATTTCACTGGAGGAACTCGATCGTAATTTGTATAAAATTTCGATTTACTTACCTTGGCATATTCCTCGGTCATGTGCTCACTAGCAATGTAGTCAACGTTGACCAATTCGAACGGAATTTTGAGCGCTTTCAAAGCCATCTGAACAGCTAGAGATGGTGGTCCATCGGAAACGCTGTATAACTTCATGATTTCTGCGAAATAAATATTCATAAAAATAATTGATAAGTGGTTGTTTCAATTAATTTGATTTCATTCAAGTAATTGAGGAGAAGTTCAGTGATTGTTTTAATGATCTGCTAAGTCGCCATGAAAGAAATTAATTGCTACTGTTAATTATTCTTGCTTATCCGGAACTTCGAACATTAAGTTCTTGTTCCGTTCAAACATCTTATCATCGACCTTAGCTAATTGATGAGAACAGTCACCGTGGAAATAATGTCTGTAAAGAGGAGCAAGGCAATGTAGGGTAGGTGCACTCGGCGTTAATGAAAATTGCTTGATGTCGCGGTTTAGCTTTTATCTTCGATCGTCTAAACCCACTCTCAGACTACCAGGTAAAATTAGAAAAAGTGTTGGTGATAGAACAGAGCCTTGGGGAACACCAGCATTAATTATATCTTACAATAGACGATGCGCGAGAGGCACACTATCCAATTGGTTCAAGTTTGGCTATAGTTGAGTTACATGCCATACTCTTTCATGCCTTAGAAAATAGAAATATCAGGTGCCACTAAGTTGCTCATAGTTGTACCTACTTGTTACCTTTACTGTACTTTATTATCTATAAAAAGTATTTGTTGATTTTTTTTAAATCATCAGAACTTAAAGTAAATGCTGTGAAAGGCATTCAAACACTATTGCACCTTACAATCAATTAAATATCATTATTAAAAAAAATTGTCTAAAAATTGCAAGTCCGGTTAGTTTTAATGAATTATAAGTTATGTACCTAAAACTGCAAAATATTGCAGTGGTTACAACTTGTATTGTATGGAACCGGTTTTCTATAAATAATTCCTAATAGGCTGACCGGCAAATAAACCGGCAATAAAGAATTTTTGCGGTGCCGGTTTTGTGACGAAAAATCGAATAAGCTAAATCGTCCATCTGTTCCAATAGAGTGGTAAGAAATGTATCACAAAAAAAAAAAAAATTTAAACCAGTTACTTGCTGTACACATTTCTGTAACCGTTTTAAAAAAAAATTATGTCGTCGTACTTTCTAAATAGCACCACTCATGGAGTTCAGTAGTGCAGATGAAAATAGAATGGATCATAAATCGATAAAAAAGTACAATAAAAGCTAAAATACATAACGTGTACAGTGTTGACCACTTTAAAAAATCCATGCCAACCATAATCTTAAAACACTACGTTTATCATAATTCAAAGTTTTATCAAAAACACAAAGGTCAAGAAACTTACTTGAAAATTTTAATCACGGGAAAAAAAAGCCGGCAAGAGAAAAATACTATGAGTAAAAAAAAAATTGATGCTAACACTGTGAGATATCTTAGCAGACTGTACCGAAACTTCGCTGTAGACCAAGTTCAACCTCTAGTCTCGTGGGAACACGAAACAACCTACTAAAAGCTATACCATGCCGAGCAAGCTAGCCGCTAGAAGCTTGCCTGCATCACGCTACATACCACTTTTATCCCATCCCACATAAATTTCATCTATGTATAATAATCTTGGAGTATTTAGACATTCCCAATAGGAACTTCAAGAAGCGCTTACCTTTATATTGATTTTTTTCAGTACTGAAATTGTTGTTCCGGATAGTGCGTAGTATGGTACGGAAGTGGGGTGTTCTTTCCTTCACTGGAACTTAAAATTTGGTTGGTGCATGTAAAGTTACTAGGAAAGTAGTTTAGGTAAAAAATCAGTCAACAGTATTGGCGCTACTTTATTATTTTATGGATAGGAGTCCGAAACGTGTTTAATTCTGAGATGCGGTGTAGGATACTATGCAACTGATGACCTAAATAATAATCAGGAGCCTATTTGGAATGTTATTATGTAGGTTGTCAGTCCTGTTGTATATCTTGTATACCACTACAATTATATTTTACTTATAAACGTATTTTAAGAGCGCAGTTCAATAAATGAGCCGTTGTTTTTGAAAGTGAATTAAGTCCATTTCAAAAAAAATGTTTTTTGTGACATTGTAACGTTGTTTTATACAACACCACGCAACTTTTTGACAATCTATTGATGCAATTGTTTCATTGCATTTTTAACAAATACAAGTAAATTTTTCCTGAAGTTGGCATAAATATTTTCAATCATATTAAAACGCAAACCCTTAAGCATGTCGGTTTAAAAACAAAATGGACTTATTCCACTTTCAAAAACAACGGCTCAAATGTAGTCAACGTGACAAGACCTATTTTACTTATAATATAGAACACAATAAGTCTCATAGTAACCTATACCGCGTCTCAGCATTAAACATGTTTCGGACTCATACCCATAAAATAAGAAAGTTGCGCCAAGACTATTGCCAGTTTTTTTTAGACTTAATTACTCTAGTAGCACATCTATATATAGATACTAAGTTTCAATTTTCTAGCATAAGCAGTTTCTAAGAAAACCGCCCCTACCCCCGTACCTTGCTACCACTATCAAAAACTTATTTTATTTATTTATTCAAATTCATTAAATATTGATTACTTCAAAAATAAAATATACAATAATAAGAAAAAATTGAAAATAAGTAAATACAAAAATAATAAGTACAAAAAATAAGTGCAAAATTACATTAAGTAGGTATATTACTTATAATAAGCCGATTTTAACTGTTGGACAGAGATACTATAGTCAATTTTACTGTAAACATAGTTAAAAATGCGTGAAAGAGATGTGATTGGTTCATGTTGGCCGTAATTTGTCCGATGGTATGGAATAGCCAACAATACATTGTCTCTCAAGGATCGAAATGGAACTTTGAAAGTAATGGCTTCCAGCAATGACGGGGAGTTAATATCACCAGCAATTACCCTGATAGCAAAAACAGCTCTAAGGAATCTCGTCTATCAATCGACGACTCTATCGGCAGGAGCTTAAAGGCTGGTTTAAAAAAAGATACAGCCCAGAAAAATTAGAATTAAGTCGGTTCAGAGAAGTTTCTTGCGATTCGCACTTAAAGGTCTTCCTTGGCAAGATCCACTGCATCTGCCTCCTTATCATAAGCGTCTTAAAGCTGGTTTACATGACGAATGCAAACATTTTTTACTGAGATTGTGAGGGAGCTAGCTTATCGAATTTTCAATGGAGCAGAAAGCAACCACTGCAAAAAACAAAATTGCCAGAAATATTGTTAAGATTTTTTGCTGAACATAATATCTGTTCGTTTCACTCTTGATCAGTTTGTCGTTAGAAATTTTCCTTCTCCCTCACAATCTCGGAAAAAAATGTTTGCATTCGTCATGTAAACCAGCCTTAAGACGCTCACGGTAAGGAGGCAGATGCAGTGGATCTTGCCAAGGAAGACCTTTAAGTGCGAATCGCAAGAATCTTCTCTGAACCGACTTAATTCTATCTTTTCTGGGCTGTATAATAGTAACTCTATACAGTTTTAAATTTATTGCATTCTATTCTTTGCGGATTTCGAGAAATTAAAACCACAATTTTTTCATTTACACCCACCATTACTTCACACCCACACCCTCAAAATTTTTCTCCGCTAGAGGTCTACTGAAATTTCAAGATTATATCTGATACGGTTCTCGAGATATACAAATTTAATTTTTTGAAAAATTGTTGTCTCCCCACCTTTCGCGCTTCACCTCCCCACTCAAAAATTTTAGATAAGATTTTTTTTGGATTCTACACTTACAGCGATGTGAAGGAGTATAATTATTTTATTATTAATTTTCACGAATTCCGTCATATCCCTTAGGTCTTATACAGTGGCGGCTCGCCGCATAAAGCTAGTGAGGCTGAGTTGTAAGCTTGTGTTACACTGTGTGATCGATGAGAGCTTTCTACGATCTCGCCATACATTTCACGAAAATATATGCAAAAAACTGGGAAAAAGCGAACAGTGTAACTCAAGCTTAAAGCTCAGCCTCACTAGCTTTATGCGGCGAGCCGCCACTGGTCTGATAGCATATGGAATAATTTTTTTCATTCAGATTTTTTTTTATATAATAGCCTAAAATCTGTTTTCAGATTTCTTGTGCTAGCCATCCCCTAAGGATGTGTAAAATGGTTTTACCCGTTTTTACGAACTCTGTCATATCTCTTAGGTTTGATAAGATCTCGAATTGGTTTAGTCTTCCTTGGGCTTTTTATATAATCGTCTTAAAATTGATTTCACGAATTTTCTAAACTAAATTTTTTAGGGATTGTAACGGGGTTGCATATATGTAGACATGAATTCCAACATACTTGTTAGATAAACCTATTTAGCGATTTTTCCAAATTCAACCCTCAAGTGGATGTAATGGGATTGTATACGTTTTAACATCATTTCTCTCAAGGTCTGATAGCCAATTGGCTTTTACTCTTGCGGGCTGGGCTTTTTGCTTAATCGACTAAAAACAAGGGAATTTTTCCATTGGCTTTTAAGTTCTCTCAATCGTTGAAACCACCAGCTACTAAAGCTTTCGTTCTAGTAGCAAATTTTTACACAACTTTTCAAAAAATTCTCGCGCCTAAAAGTCGAGAACCGCTATTTTTGGAATGAACTAAAAACTGTTATTAGCTGCACTGACATTTGTTTCTTCCGCTCAGTTGTGCTTGTCCCTTTGGTAAATAATATTCAATTTTGTGTTGCCGCAATCGGTCTTAAAGTGAAAATATGAACGCTACTAGTACATATTTAATGGCTAAACTCCAAAAAATCACAGGTGTAAAGAGGAACCGACAACCGTCCCAACTATTTCCCATAATTAAAAAGGAGAAGAAGGAGAAGCCGAAAAATCTCCGTCGAAAGTTAAAAAACAACGGTAAAAACCACCCGGACATTCCTCTTGTGGCAAAAGGAAATGGAAATATTTTTCCCCAGTTTGAATTTAAAAAACCGGTAAAAACTCGCGAAGAAATCAAAGCTAAAAACGCCAGCTACGTAAATTTGTCGAGTTCGTTTTTTGGCAGTGCCCCATTAATTGGAACACCGTTTCTAATTGGCGACAATCTTTCGATTTTGCAACGAACTTGTAACGAATTCGTGCCGAAGTTTACGTCCACACCGTCCGTAGGGCAACCAGTTGAAAAAAAGTTTCCAGACTTGCAAAAATATCGGGAAAAATTTAGCAATAAAGTTGGCTCGGAAGTTGCCGCATGCTTGTCCATTGCTTTCTGCAGGAAAGAATCGATGGTGTTCAGTGTCACGGAGAGGCTAGGCAAATTTTGTCGGGGAGAAGAAAATAGACGGCCAAATGGTGTGTGGGACAGCTTTGAGCGATCTTCAGTTGAGCAAAGGCATCTGACTCCCATGCCGATTGTCGTGTCACAGGATAATTCGAAAAGTCAACGCTTAGAACAAGCTGCAGTAAGAAAATCGAACGATGTGATGCTAACTTCTACCCAAAAGAAGCGTCTAGCCTGTTTGAACTTTAGCTTGAATCAATCAGCCTTTATTCATTTTCCCCGGAGATTTCCGGATGATCACGAGGAAGACCAAAGCCAGCTAATGAATCGTTGCACAAAGGACTTGAAAGTGCAACAAGAACCTGCCACTCCTATGATATTGGATATCTTGCCGGATATTTCGGTCAACTATTCCACTATTAAGATTAAAATATCGCCAGACTATGACAAAAACAAGCCTCACCTAAAATCAGACCAGCGTTTCGAAGAAATGTTCCTAATGGACTGTGCAAGCCCGCTCGCAACGACAGCAAGTAATTTTGATCAATTAAACAGTGCAGCCTGGTTTGATACTCCCCGGCGAAGCTTATCCGTACAAAAATCATTTTTTAGCACCGCATTGAATAAGCCACAGCTTATGGACTGGACCAACAACTGTTGGAACGACAACGATTCCCAAATACCTTCTAATATGAACAATCTTCACAATAAGATGTTTTCAAAATTAGAGCAATCAACTGATTTGACACTGAATGGTAACGCTTTTTCCTCCATCCCTTTCCGCCAGCGGAAGAGAAAACGGATTGAAAACGAACAAGCGAACGAGACGGATTCCAGCCTATTTTCGGAAACGGTAATTTATTTTTTTTTTCTTTATTTACAACCTGAAATATAAAACTGTTAAATTTTCAGAGACCATCGAAATCGTTGCGATTGATAAGAACGCCTCAATTTAAAAGACAGGACGATTCAAATTGGCGAAGTTCTGAATCGCTAAATCAGCTTTGTCGTAGCGGCTTTAATGATTCCTCGAGTTCAATTAAATGGCAGCCGTACAGCCGATCGAACGCATTCTGCAGCGACGAAACTTTGGATTTAAATCCGCAGGACATGCCCCTACGAACGGACAAGCTCATAAAATGTATAAAAAGGGTCTTTATTAAACCGCCTCATTTTGACTTCAACTCTAGAAAATAGAATGAAAAACCGAAACAGTAAAAGGATTTTTAAGTTTTATGTTAAGAGTTCGAAATAAAAGCTTTATTTTTTCCATTAAATTTAATGTATTTATCAATGTCTGGAGTGATTCAAGCTATTGGTCTTTTATAGTTGTGGGTCGAACTCTAATTGCCGTAGCTTCGTCGATTCTTCAGTTCTTCCGTTCACTCAATGTTTTCAAGGATTGATCAAAACCATTCCAACACCATTTTTGCTCTTGAATCTCAATTCTAATCAAACGTATAATCGAAATTTTAGTTCAGATCTTAACATAATAAAATGTAAAAATTATTTAAAATAATGCAATTGAATTACGTCCGGGCGATTAAAATTTCACAACTTTCGATTAATCCAATCCTGCGGGTTTATGGAAAGTTCCATTCATATTCCATGTTTTCGAACGAGTTACCAATGACAGAATCAACAGATAGCCGTGCGTTGATGTTGTTGTAATTTCCTTTCCGTTCCAAAGGTGTCTGAAAATTGAATAGCAAATGAAATCAAATAATTGTAGTAATACCTTGGATACACAGCTCGTATACAAATTATAATATCGTCAATATCACCATCGAATAATGTGCATATAGCACATCAACGAGCTGATATCTACGTGATATACGTTACAACCTCTTTCCTTGTATATAATTTCGATGATTTTAGCTGATATAGCCTTCTTTTAGCTGCTATCAACGCCACAATCACAGTTGTGGATTTTTATATTCTTCCGTCAGTTGAAATTGTTCTCATTACATTACAGAACAGAGCTACTGGTATTAGTTTCGATAAAAAGGCGGAAAAAAAATTGTTTAAGAGAGCGAAAAAACTAAAATCTTTTAGTTTTTTATTCTTTTTTTAATGGTTTTCTCTCCAAATTGAAATTTTTTTTGTTTATATTGTTAATACAAATCTGTTTTCAAACCTTCTTCAGTTTTTTATCAGATTACGTGCTGTTTTTCATTTGAAATATAATAAAATACCACCTTGATCAAAAAGTTCCCGGAATAACCACCGTGTAGCGCTTTTATTGTTCCGATTTGAGTTCTGTTTTTTTTTTTTTAAGTTGGTACATCTGTTGTTGACATTCCCTCTAAATCTTAGCGTCATAGCTTGACGTTTGCAAAAGTTACGTAGCCATAAGAGTACATCTATCTGTGTGTGTGTTGGCGATTTTTTACAATTTTAGAAATGGATTTAAATTTGCAACAACGAACTTGTATTAAATTTTGCGTAAAAAACGGATTTAATGGTGCCCAAACGTTGAAAATGTTGGAAGTGTTTCGGCAACGATTCTCTAAAGAAACCGGTCGTTTACCAGTAGTCGTGAGTCAAAGAAGGCAATGCTCACGGTTTTCATGGATTACAACGGTGTAGTGCATCATGAATTTTTGCCAGAACGCCAGACAGTAAACAAAGAGTATTATTTGGGCGTTACGAGACGTTTGCGTGAAACAATTCGCCGAAAGAGACCAGAATTGTGGGCAGAAGACTCGTGGATTGATAACGCACCGTCGCACAGTGCCATCATTATTCGTAATTTTTTGACGAAAAAAGCAATAAATAGCATCCAACAGCCACCGAATTCACTTGATTTGGCTCCCTGTGACTTCTTTCTGTTCAATCGAGTTAAAAAACCACTACAGGGAACGCGTTTCAGCAATCGAGAGGAAGTAATGGACAAATCGCAGGGAGCACTGATGGTCATACCGAAAACCGAATATAAAAAATGTTTCGAGGATTGGATCAGGCGCTGGTGTGTTGCAGTCGATGGGGATTACTTTGAAGGGGACAATATAGATTTAGATGAATAAACTTGTATTTTTTAATTATCTCAATAGATTCCGGGAACTTTTTGATCAAGGTTGTATTCATATGAAACCTTGATCAAAAAGTTCCCGGAATTTATTGAGATAATTAAAAAATACAAGTTTATTCATCATAATACCAAAATATTACCGAACTTTCCCACTTTGAGCTAACTTTTTGACCACTTTTACCGATCGGAAAAATCTGCAGTTTGTTTTATTTTGTGTAGAATTGAATGCAGAAAAATAATAAAATATAAAAAAAAATTCGATAATTTTTTCGTATCCAAGTCACTAACCCCTTTAAAACGCATCTGCATACAATTGGACTGATTTCAGACGATATTTGCAGATTGTGTAATAAAGACGAGGAAATTGCAGGGCACGTTCTATGCCATTGCGAAGAACTCGCACACCGGATATTACTTCCATATTAAAATTTGTTGATATAACCGTCCTGAGTGAGTTTTAATCAGGCAGGAAAATCACGATAGGCCGCAGTGAATCGGGATTTTTAGACCGTCCTCCACAAGTTATACAGGCCTATTCAGGATCTCATATCAAAAAATCCCAATTAATTCAAAATTCATACAAAATTGAGACTCTCGACCTACTTTGTGACTTATGACTCGGTCCTGAATAGGCCTGATAATCTAATATAGTAACATGTAAAGACAGTGTATCATGTATCGCATAATATGATTTGAATAAAGTAATTTGTATACAAGCAGTGTATCCATGGCATTTAAGATAAAACGTTAGACATACCGCTCCAGAAAAAACCGTACAAATTCCATCGTCATCTCTTGTCCTGTCGATTAATTTCCTCTTCCTGCATGACACTCCCCTTTGCGAATTCGAAATTGATTCCAGTTGCGAAAATATTCCTACATTTCGATTATCCGAATTGGAAATCGAAAGCGAGGATGATGTCTCCATCGCGGGAATCGTCCAGGAAACTTCGTTGGTCGTCTGAAAGTTTTGTAAGCTCAAATCGGTTTCGTTCTTACAGAATGTTTGCGATCGTATTCTTTTCGTGCGATGAAAAGAAGCTGGTTTTGTCGCACGGAACGATGGTGGTAATTCAATTTCGGGAAAAATCTCTTCTAGAAGACTTTTCGAATTGCCCGAAGAAGTCCAGTTCCCGGGATTTGGAGTGTTGAAATTGGGTCCGGCCAGTGTTGCACAGTCGACTGGTTTGTTCATTTCGGCACCACCATTGTGGAATTTATTGAAATTCCGTGGAGGCGTTTGAAAGAGCAACTCGTTTTCTTTTGGGTCATCTGCTGGATGATTTGTCGAAAAAGCGTAGTGGTTTAAAGAGTGAACCTGTTTTGATGAAGCCGGTGTAATTAGATCATCTTGAAACCAGTTTTCTACATTAATTCTGTCATCAATACGTTCTTGAGAAAAATCCCAGCTCGTTGGGTCTAAATGCCCTTGGCTTGTAGCGAAACTTTTATCCTTACTGTCTGCCACTCTGTCCAAACGTAGCCCGGTTCGTTCCATCCCACTGCAAAAACTGCTCTTCTTATCCAACATTAAGACGTTCGAGTATTGGTCCCTGCGATCTACATTCGCTGAAGTAAATAAGCCTGTATCTGTATAATTTGAATGTCCTTGGCTTGTAGCGAAACTTTCATCCTTGCTGTTCAAACGTAGCCCAGTTCGTTCGATCTCATTGCAAAAACTGCTCTTCTTATCCAAGTTTAATCTGTTCGAGTACTTGTCCCGGCGGTCTATTGTCGCTGAGGTATATAAGCCTGTCTCTGTATAATTTGAATGTCCTTGGCTTGTAACAAAACTTTCATCCCTTCTGTCCTCCACTCTGCCCGAACGAACCAGTCTTCTGGAAAAATTGCTCTTCTTATCCAGGTTGAAGACGTTCGAGTATTGGTCCCTGCGGTCTATTGTATCAAAGGTAGATGAGCCTGTCTCTGTATAATTTAAATGTCCTTGGCTTGTAGCAAACCTTTCATTCTTGTTGTCCAAACGAAGCCCTGTCCGCTCGATTTCACAGCAAAAACTGTTGTTCTCATCCAAGTTTAAGCCGCTCAAGTATAGGTCCCTGCGATCTATATTTGCAGAGGCAGATGAGCCTGTTTCTGTATAATTTGATTGTCTTTGGTTTTTAGCGAAACTTTTATCCTTACTGTCTGCCACTCTGTCCAAACGTAGCCCGGTTCGTTCGATCTCTCTGCAAAAACTGCTCTTTTTATCCAAGTTTAAGACGTTGGAATATTGGTTCCTGTCGTTGGAGTATTGGTCCCTGTCGTTCGAGTATTGGTTTCTGCGGTCTATAGTACTTGAGGCAGTTGACCCTGTTTCTGTATAATTTGACGAGTTCTTTTCAACGGAACTCAGCGTTTGGTCAAGCCATTCCTCTAATCCAGCTATATATAAGTTCCGATTTCCATCGATAGCGGCTTGCGATAAGTCTACCCTCGTTGGAGCGGATGGTCTGTGTTGCGTGGTCGAATCCGTAGTACAACTTTTGTCCTCATTTATTTCCTGCCTGATGCTTAGCTCGACGTCCCAAATTTTCCGAAGCCTTTCCGAAATCGTAACAAGCACCGACTTCTTCGCACAGAACGCAAACGCTAAACGTGCTTCATTGCGGACTTTTTCCGAAAACAGCGACTCATAGTTTTTGAGCGATTTCTTCTTATCATAAGGTCGGACAAACGGCGTAAACAGTGGTGAAAGCCTGCTTTTTTCTACAGTTGCTAGAGGTGTCGTTGGTAAGGTCAAGTAGCGAGCGTTCTTGGCGTTTCGCTGCGCAATGTTTGTGTACGTCGTCGGTACAAATTTAAGTTTGGAAGTTTTTAAACATTCTTGGCCGATGGGTAAGATCTGGACGACTTTCGTACCTTCTTGATCCCTTCGATGTTCTGTGTTGTGGCTGGAATACGGTTGTAATACTTGCTGGTCAGATTTGCTGTCTAGGATCTTCCGGAGTTCTGCGATAAGTTTCTGGTTACGATGGTTCATATTTCACTATAATAAAAAGAAGTTTTGTACATCTGAAGGTTGAGCGGATGGAACAAATGTCAGTAGCACAGTCGTACAGTTAGTAGCAACGAGGACATGGCATGCAAATACTATACCTTTTTTAAGTAACTTTTGTGGTGCTAAATGCAAAGGTGTTTGCCCAATAGTTCATTGTTTAATTCCACTGTAATGTACAAACTAAAATTTCAAATCTCGAGCCGTTTTTATTGACAAAATCCAATTCGCCGCAATGGTGTACGTGATTGAACTTCGCCACACTCTTTACTTTTCCACACTTGACATAACCTCGTTAGATTTGACATTACTGTGTACAACATTACTTTACGGTAGTTTGAAGAAAACTTTCCATTTTCGCTAGTAAATTGTGCAGCTAACATGGCAATTGTCGAAGTAAAATCCAAAGATCAATACGAGCAGCTAATAAAGTAAGAAATCCGTGGAAGAACGAACTCTGTACCGGCCAACGACGGACAAGGTCTAATGAAAGTGAATTGACCTGCAATTTTAATTTTTGTATATCAACAGATCGGATAAGGCTTCCGTGGTGCTCTTCTCGGTTGAATGGTCGGAAGAATGTAAACACATTTTGGACGTTATGAAGGAGCTGTCCAGTCAGTCGGACATGAAAAATCTGCAATTCATCACAATCGGAGCGGAAGATTTTGCCGACATTTCCATGAAGCATGAGGTAATTAGTGAATCAGTTTTTTTTTCTGTGGTAATTAGAAAGTAAACCTTGCTAACAAGTTTATGGGGGCCGCGATTCTAGATCACAGCAGTGCCCACAACGATTTTCTTTCAACAAGGTTCGGCCGTGGAACGAATCGACGGAGTGAATATCGCCGAGTTTACATCGAAATGTAAAAAATTAGCCGGTGCTGGTGGCGGCGGTCATGCCGGCGGCAGTCTCGAGGATCGTCTCAAGGCTTTAATTAATCACGGTAAAGTTATGATTTTCATGAAGGGCGATCGCGACACTCCGCGCTGTGGCTTCTCGAAACAATTGGTTGCCATCCTGAACGAAACGGGGTAAGTAACAAATTGTACGCGCGTTGGTTCCGAGCTGGTAATTAATTCGCCATTCCTGTATATTCCAGCGTAGAGTACAAAACCTTCGATATTCTAACCGATGAGAATGTTCGGCAAGGTCTTAAAACATTTTCGGACTGGCCAACGTATCCACAAGTCTATGTAAACGGCGAGCTAATCGGTGGACTGGACATTATCAAGGAGCTTTTGGCCGGCGGTGAACTACTAACGACTCTAAAGAGTTAGAAACTTAGGAATTTATATTTTGGAGGGATGTTTAATCATAGTCAAATCGTGAAGATGACGACGCAAGGAGTCTACAACTGAATTGAAAAAAAAAAAAATAAAGCGTTATAAAAAAAGATTTCTTCTCTCATTGTTTTATTAATTATTTTCTAGAATCATGTTGTTGTGTAATGCAATGATACGAGCGTGACAATCGACGGTGATAGCTTGCATGGGATTTTTTCATATCCTTAAAATTATGGTTTTGAAAATGAGTTGGAATTTAGTATTCGTTCGGTTTTTATGCTGGTTGTTGTTTCGCCTGTTGTAGGGCGCCTACTTTCAGTTCCATAACGTCATGAACTGCATTTAGGAAACGGGATTTCTGCATTTGTAACATGTCGATCTTTTCGATTTGTTCCTGAACGTAGTCGACTTTCCGCTTGAAATAGTCTTTCGATCCGACTAAGTCCTGAAAAGAGAATGAAAAAAAAATCTGTCAATGGTCGTCTGTCAGGGCGAAAATTTATTATTTTTAGGGTTAAAATTCGGGAGCGGGTCAAAGTCAAAGAATATCATCAGTTGTTTCGAGATTATGACTTTTCTTAGTAAGTTAATTTTCTTCTTAAAATATAAAATAAACAATTGCATATGTCATCCAGAACTAAAGGATGGCAAAAACTGCAAACCCTTGGAAGTTGAATATCGAAAAATGGAAGATTGGGCGATTATATAAAAATCTGTGGAAGTGAAAATTGATCTAATATCTCATCAATCCTAAGAACTACGAGGTGTGGCTATTAAATAACGAGACTAGTCAAAGAAAACACCTTTAAAAATGTTTCGATCCGTAGTTCTAATTACGGATCGAAACATTTTTCCCCTTCTATATACTCCCCTCCACTATTAATACACCACTGCATTCATTTCTTCCACTGTTCAAAGCAATGCTTGAAGTCGTCTACTAAAAGTGCTCGAAGTACCTCTGCCGTTTTTTTTTAACTGCTTCCATCGATTCAAAAATAGTTCCCTTCAACACTGATTTCACCTTTGGGACTAGGAAATAGTCACAGGGGGCCAAATCAGGTGAATACGGTGGGTGGTCGAGCACAGGAATCTGTTTATCTGCTAAAAACTGCTTCACAGACAGAGCATTGTGGGCAGGCGCGTTGTCTTGATGCAAAATCCAAGACTTGTTTCTCCAAAGATCCGGTCTTTTCTTCCGCACCCGTTCTCTCGGTGGGTGTTTTTTTTTTCAGTTTAACAAGAAACTTCAGGTTAATGCGCTGTTCAATATTTGCACTTGACATTTTTTCCGTCAATGCAACACAAACACGTTCTACCTAAATAGCTCTAACTCACTACTGAATCGACGTACAGAAACATGTTCCCGCACGCTTCTAATGGACTCTTGAAGGTCACCGGGCACTGCTCCCTCCCCCTCTCAACTGAACTCCGCCATCGTTGCGCGCGTAGTCTCGTTACACACCACACCTCGTATGTCGAAGCTTTGAAAAACATACAATCCCCTTACACCCCAATATTGCTTATATTAGAAAGCTTAGAAAATACCCTCTTAGTGGCTGAAAGGGGAAAAAAAACTTAAAAACATGCTTTAGCAGTTTATTACGAAAGCCCGTGCAAGTGAAGAGATTTCGACATCTGATCAGGCCTGGTGGATATGGCAGAATTCGTGGAAAAGTATACAGCCC
This sequence comes from Beris chalybata, assembly GCA_949128065.1. Classification (NCBI taxonomy): domain Eukaryota; kingdom Metazoa; phylum Arthropoda; class Insecta; order Diptera; family Stratiomyidae; genus Beris; species Beris chalybata. The sequence continues at coordinate 141,340,979 of OX421894.1, forward strand.
CCTTGAGTCCCCTTAGGGGTAGAATTTCAAAAAATCCTGAAAACACTTTCTAGGTATTTATATAAAAAGGCCGTAGGACAAAAATGAATTAAATATTTTGAAAGACCTAATAGATATGACGAAAATCGTGAAAATCAATTTTTCAGTCCCCACGCCCCACTAAAAAATTTGTTCCCGATCTATTCACCTTTCATACCTACAGATATTAATTATGTTTTAATTTCGTGACATTAACTGTTTAGAAGATATGGATTTTAATAATAATAATAATAATCAATGGCGCAACAGCCCAAATCGGGCCTAGGCCTTGAAGTAATGCTAGAGTTACTTCATTGCGAGACCAACGGAACACTAGGAGGTGAAGTGGTCAGCTACACGCTCGTCCGTGATTATTACCCCGATTTAATTCAGGTACTCATTTACAGCTGAGTGAACAGGTAGTCCGGCACCCAATCCCATTCTCGAAAATTATTTGTCGCCAATCAGATTCGAACCTGGTACCAAATGCACCGAAGGCAAGTGCTCTAACCACTAAGCTCTGCTTGGATTTAGAGTGTCTCAATCGCGTCTTTCGAGCGTTTCGAACGCATTATTTTTCACCCCACTCAAAATTCACTATCACGCACAAGCGAAAAAGTAATGTAAAAGATTTTTCATATATTACATTTACTTTCTAAATTAAACTTTCGTATGTTTTAGGATGAAGTCAATAAAAACTTTTGACGTTTGGAACGTAAAACAATGAATAAAAACGTTTTAAAATTGTTGATTTCATCCAGCCAGTAAAATTCGAGCCGCCATTATGGCTTGTTAGGCTGAAGCGCGCTATACTCCAACTACCTTTCGTGCAGCTCTGCGGGACTAAAACGATTTAAACTCCATTTTCACAAACTGAAACATATCGAAGTTTAGTTTATAAAATGATTTAAGAATAAGAAAAAGAAATCTTTTTTTCGCTTGATTCTTTTTCTCTGGATTCAGTACTTTTACCTCAATTATTAATTAATTAATCGGCATTTTTAGCGACCAAAAAAATAGTGCAACTCGTATAGGTGCAATATACACATTTGTGGATCGAAACTATTGCAAAATTTTTGTTGTACAGCGTAAAAATAATCCGACCAAGCAGACGGAATCCCCCGTCTTGCTTTACTTGAAATTTGAGTATCATGACGCCATAATATTTGAGATGGGTCGTTTACGAGTGAACTGTTCCAAAAGAACACTTCATTGAAGTGAGTAGGTAAAGTAAGTCACTCCTTTTGGTAACCTGCAGTTCCATTGGACAAGTGACTGATTTTTTATTTTGTTTTCATCATCTTTTAGATGCACTGTTCATTTTTGTTTGGTCGTCATCTGATGAAAGGAAGAAACGAAGAGTTCCGGAACTACTTCACTAAACCCGTTCCTTAAAGTGAGTAGCTCGGAGTGAAGTACTTCCCTGAAAGGAACTGCTTTGCCCATCTGTACATAACACCACGAGGCCAGGTCGAGTAAAGAATTTCCCTGGCATGATCGAGTCGATACTTTGTTTATGTCGCAGAAAAATGCCAGTTGAGCCATGACCCAACGACTGGCACGACTTTCAATTAGTACGAGGTACAACAGTTTCGAGAGAAAAGCAAATCCACTATCCATCGGATATAACGAATCGGTCATTCATTCCTGAGAAGTTAAGGTTTTATGCCAAACTCTGTCAAATGCTTTCGCTATTTCAAGAAGAGCTTGTCCTTCTCTGGGTTTATGAATACAAGCGTTCCAACTTTTCGTTAGATAGACCAACAGCTTTGCTGTAATTTGCCTGGGTAAATTTCGTTTTATAGCAGCCGCCTGATAGACGACTGCTTTTCGATTATTTCAGGATCCTGCAATTGAGAGCATTCCGTCAAGTAGGCCAACGACCTGAATCTAACTTGGATCAATATTTTTATTTTGCGGCTCAGATACTTGTGAAAACTTAGTAGACCGTACCAGATAAGTGACGAAACGGAATAGAAAAATCGTCTCCCTCTCAGTTTCTGATTATAGTAATAAATTAGGTAATGAGCGGTATGATAAACTAGGCAGGGTTCCGCTCTGCTAAGCAGTGGCGATTGACATGTATAAAAAGATTTTGAAAAAATTGTTAAAACGCATATTGCGCGGAAATATAAGCTGTGATATGGTAAATCTGTAATACAGCAAACGTGCCTTCTATTCAGCAGCAACTAACTTCCCCAGAACGTCGGAATTTACTCACCTTTTCTACATAATATCCAGTTCCTATATCAATCACAAAATTATCGACCTGCTTGATAACTCCGGGAACGTACATGCTCCCCGTAAGCGGTACTAAAATTTCCTTGTTCTCCCAGTCGGGTTTGATTTGTTCGAGGGCTTCCTTGGACGTTGCATACTTCCCTTTGCACTTAAACAGCGTCTGTAGCGAATCCTGAAACACGTTCATCTCCTGCAAAACATCAAAGCGTGCGTTAAAAAATTTGAAAACCAGCACAAAGTTCGAGATCAATCCCAAATTTGGTCATACGGACGATGGATGGACGGATGATGAATCCGTTCCGGCATATTGTGGGCGCAGCACATCAAAACGTACTCACCGATTCGAATTCCATTTTCAGTTGCTGTAATTGCTGCAAACTGAGCTTGGTCAGGTCGATTTGTTCGGCTTTTTCGGCTCCTTTGTTCGCGGACATGATTTCTTCTGTGAATAATCGCGATAAATGTACGAATTTGATATTTTATCGACCGAGTGTCACACGGGGGAAAATCTTTCGAGCGCGGATCGACAACGAAATGTCAGAGAAAAGCACATTCAAAGTGCAAGGGTTACCAGACTATATTGAGCCAACTTGGGAGAGTTGTTTCTTTTGACATGTCTCCAAACAAATTTTTTTTTGGACTGTCAAGACTGCTGCAAGGGTGCAAGGTTAGGTTACGTTATGGCTGGAGTTCATTTTCGTGCATTTCAATTGATTCCTAAAAGTTTACTCGCTCGAGGATTCAGGATGTCAGCGCAATTGCGGAGTGAAAAAGTCGTGGAAGAAATGAAGAAAAGTAATCCGTATTTTGAGAAGTATTCGGGAAAGATTTCGGCCTTGCAGCAGTCGTCACCGGAGGAGTTCATGCAACGGGTTGACACTCAAGCGGAAAAATCGAAACCGAAAAAGGAACCAACCAGGTGATTACTTGTTAACTGCCTTTAAGAGTACCTGTTCAATCTTCTTTCTTATTTTGGCTTTCTCATGGTGAGGCCGGTCCAGTTTCACAAAGGTTAACTTTGGTTTTCTAAATTTTTCTTGAACCACCAAGTTCAATTATTTCGAGCCTTTTTTCAATTTCAAAAGACAAAAGGCTTGTAGCTTTTGAACGGAATGGGGTTTAAAGCAGGGAGATTGTCTAGCCTCCATTCTATTCAACCTGACATTAGAGTATGCCATCCGAAAAACCCCAGTCCATACCAAAGGGACACTACTATTCAAGTCAACCCAACTAGTAGCAGACGCTGATGATATAAACATCCTCGCGAGATCCTTCCCTAGAGCTAAGGAGGTATTTGTCACCCTTGACTCCGCCGTAAAATAAGTCGGGTTACGCATAAACGAAAGGAAAATAATGACGGAAAAAAAGAAAGAGAACGCCAATCAGACAGAATATAACAATTGCGGAGTATAATTTAAAGAGTGGACAACTTCATATATTTTGGGGCTAATCTAGCAAAGACGGCAACGAAACGAACGAAATCAAACGACGAGTAAGGTACGGACTGGCGAATAATTTAAAACCATGAGCTGTATCAACTCTTCAAGCAGCAAGAAGCTTCGACGTTCATCAAACTGCAGGGGGCTGGCCATGTAGAACAGATGAAAGACGGAAGATTCCCCAAACGTGCTCTTAAAGGAAAAGCGAGTGGTAACAGGCCAGTAGGCAAACAACGCAAGCGTGTACTTCAATATGTTCTCACTATAGTACATAAAAAATTTTTATTGCCGTCGTTAAGGACCTGGGCTTGTTACTCGACTCAGCACGAACAGCTATTCCGCATTTCGAAATATAATATGTTGCTCAGCCCGCAGAATGCTTGGGTTTGTTATTCCTAACAGTCAAGATTTCAGTAATATTTAGGCTTTGAAGGTTCTTCACTGCCACACCTAGAATGTCTGTCAGGTTTTTGGAACCCTCATTTCCAAATTCATTGCTCCAATATTGAAACTGTTCAGCATTAATTTCTACGCTACATTGCCTACAAACTGCATACACTATTAGAAGGCATCGAGTATGATAGTCCACTAACGTATTTGAACCTCATACGCTCTCAAAACGTCTCGAGCATTTTGATTTAAATTCCCTTGTTCAGAATCATCAATAACGAGTTGGATTGTCCCGATTTACTGGAATTCATCAATTTCAGAGTCTCAAGTTATTCGTCCCGGCCAAATAAAAGCTTTTATGAATCCCGGCACAGAACCTGCTATGCCAATAACAGGCCAGTGAATCGATTAAGGAGTTATACGCAGTCACAAGGCTGTAAAAAAGCTGTTTTTCAAGTATTTTTCCTGTGAAGCCATTTCAATTTATTAATATAAAAATTTATATATATAAAGTGGTAACTTTTAACTTTATTTTTGTTGGAAGGATTATGCAAAATATAAATGTTTAACAAAATGGCGGCTTTTAAAACAAAAATTTCGATTTTCGAGGACAATTTCGGCCTTAAATTATTTATAAAATGGAAAATATTTATCAGAGAGACAAAAACCTTTGATAAATCTATAAAAAATACAGTTATAAAGATTGTGTAAAAATTTGAGACTTATCGGTTTTGCCGTTTCCGAGAAATCGAGATCACCGACTTTATACACACAGTTTTGAGAAAAACGCGTTCAAAGTTTCAAAAATTCTTTCAAACGCTCCTTGACGTCTTTATGCTTGAGTCACATACAAAGTAGAATGCGGCAGCACGGCGCAGCTTGACGCCTCCAATAAATCATCAAGTCAGGTAACTATTCACTCTCTGCGTCAAGTTGAGTTTTAAATTAATTTGAAATTCTCACAAAAGTGTTCATATTCGTTTATACGAAGCAGCGAACTCACTAGAAACAATTTTGTAGCTAATTTTAATTTAGTCCGGGGCACATAAAGTACAGATTCGACGTGTTAAACATAACAAAATCACTCATTAATTTTGAGGTTAATTACGGTCTACGGAAAAGTTAAGAGTTGGCAAACTTTTTTTGATGGCTGCGTTAAGCTGCTTCCGTTGTGACTACCACAATAGAAGTACACTGTGCTCAACTTTTTGACACCTAGGCTGCGCCGGCTTGCGTTGCCGTTGTGACTTAAGGGTTACACATGTGAGTGAAACTTCGAGAATATTTTTCGGATTGACATGAAACTTTCTGTGAATATTCTCAAATATATCTAAATTACGAAAATGGAAAAAAAAATTTTTTTTTTTGTTGAAAAGTTGTGACTGAGTATAACCCCTTAATGAGATCGGCAGATAAGCAATCTGCAAACCTGGATATTTTTAACACCAGTGCTCATTATGTTACGCCTTCAAAACCCTCTTTAAACTGGTTCCACTATAATAAATAAAGGTATTGTTATATTTTTCTCTAAATAAAATAAAAATATAAATACATCTCTTTGAATCCGTTTATGAAAAAAAAAATGTGATGAAACTGTAATGCTAATTTTCCAGGAACTACGAGGAACTTCTAAATCCCAAGAAGGACATTAAGAGCACAACAGCAAAGTCAAACGAAAAGAAACTTTCGGACGTAATGAAATTGGAATTGGTCCAAGATAAGACCGCCGATGAAATCAGACTGATTTGGATCGAATATCATAAAACTAAGGACGTACTTGCAGCTTCAATACCAATCGCACACTTCGATAAACTCATAACTAACGGCAAGAAATATCCAATTTTCATCTTGCCACTACCACGCAGTGAAGGCTACGAATTTATTGTGCTACAGTTTTCTGGCAATACCGTGCATTTTACTCCGTTACTCTGCTATCAGGTAATTAATAATAATAATAAAAAACAAATTTTGTTCATAATAAATCTGTGTATGATTTCACAGGTTCACAAAGAAAACGCTCCGGAATGTCTTAACATAGTCCACTATACAGAGCTACGCGACAAAGGAGTTATTTTAATGCGTGGCGAATACGATAATAAAGTTCTAACACCGCAAGAAGCTCAATGTTTAGCGAATCAAGTACAATTGTACTATTGTCGGGAGGAACCATCGAAATTGCAGTTATTGGAGACGTTCAATAAGCGGCCCGATAGTTTTAAGCATGCCGATTTGATCAAAGAAATGGAAAATATTAAAATTGAATGAGCCATTGGCGAGTAGAAAATTTGTACATTTTAAATTTTAATTATGTTAATTAAAAGGATCTTATTTGAATTGAAATTTGTTTTTGTTTATGCGCTTGTGGATGTGGTTCTTGGGATAATTGGTTCTTTCTCATTCCCTTTGTTTCACTGCCTTCTCCTGCTGAACGTGGCATCTTCAACTGAGCCTAATAGTACGAACCAAGTTGCAGTCACTTTCTTTTAAATATAAAGTCGATCAGAATAAAATGATTAAGCAAAAGTCTATTTTATTTATTAATAATTGCTACAACCCTTTCCCAAAGATGTCGTTGGGCGCAACAAGAGGAAATCATGCGATGTTCTTTCTTTTTAGTTTGGATGTTAATGTTTTATTTTTGTACCGAATGAAATACGTGTTTTTGAGCGAATAAAAATAATAAAAGACGAACATTATTGAATTAATGGTTCCATTCAACATGGAAAACAATTTGTAACATAATAACTAGAAAACAATAGTTGCGTATTTGAAAAGATAATCGCAATCTCTAGCATATTCATCTTCACAAAAAATTGTTTTTAATTGAGGTTCGTACAATTATAGAATGCGTCTATAAAATTGAAGAGAACAGGATTAAGATTTATCATCAGGAAATACAAAAAATCAAATACAAAACTAATTTATCAACTATTTGCTTATATACACGTGTAATTTTGAAGATGTTCTTAATCTTTATTTGGGTCTATTTTCAGCTAGCACACTGAAGACAGAGCACGGTATAACGTTTCTCAACTTTGTAAAAATGAATTAAGATGTGTGGTCCGGTCCCCTATAGAAAAAAAACCAAATATGCTATTTTCTCTACTATAAGAAATTACTCAACCAAGTTTCTGTTGAGTAGTCTAGTCTTGTTTATTTTATTTTAAGATTAACATCACTTTCATTCATAAAGTACACAATTTACAAAGCATGTAATTAAGTAACCGCTTTATTGTTATTTTCAAATTCTGTTGAACGTAACAGTCCGAATGTGTCACTTTCCATTTCCTGTAATTTCTTTAATTATTTCGAATCCAGGTTTAGTACACAAATCTTAACATTCTCTGGCAGCATACGTTCTTTGATAATTTTTGTCTTCATCGTATTTATCCATATATCTATTTGCAAATAGAATCTAATCTCTACTCACTGTCACCATTAGGTTGCTATTTCGAAAACAAGATAAATAACGTTTATTTAGAGATGGCCATAATTCAATAAATTAACGTCTTCATCATATCGTCCAGTAAATGAGCTGAGGCTACAGAACTGGTTGTACTACTGAAAGAGTGATTTGTTAAAAGGCATATTAAGGTCCTTTTTCGTATTTAGTGTTTAGCATTAAGTGTTGATAGTTTTTAACAAGAAAAAAAAAATATATATTTAATATAAAATGGCACCTAAAATCCCTGAAGTGTATGTGATCGACGAGCCCAACAATTTTAATGATGTTGTTGATAAAAAATTGGATTATTGCGAAAAGGAATATAAATTCGAGGAGGCTCTTGATATTATAGGTTTGTTGTTTATAAAAACCGCTGAAATAGAAAACTTTAATGCTGCCTTTCTTTTAAATTAATTTAAATTTATATGTACAAATGGTATAAGTCTTAATCATTTTTTTTTTCGTTTTTTTGTTAGAAGAACCTTTTTTTTGAGAACTTATTTTACGTGAATACTTTATCTAGATCTAATCTAATCTTCCGACGAGTATACGAATTTTTAGAGGGCGGCCCATGTTGTTTTGTCGGGATTAAAAGTGCATAAGTAATAAATATAACTCCAATGAATTTTTTAATCTTCAAATAGAAAAAAATTATCCTGATTGGTCTCTTCCTTCGGATGTTATGTGTTCCTAAACATACAAAAACATGATTTTTCAGGAAAGTAGTTTAAACTTTATTTCGGTTACTATTGTAAAATGAAGAAAACCATTTTTAAAATTTTTTTTAACCCACTTAGGCTAAATCAAATTCTATGTTTTATAGCTTAAAACGTGCATAGATAGTTGTATCTATTTTTTAAAAACGTTAATAAAAAAATTGTTTTTTAACTGCTCCTTTTCACTTAATACAAAATTAAGTTTTTCTTTAATTTATTTTCTAACGAATATAATTAAAAAAAAGGAAAATTGTCTACTTCGAAAGTGTTTTTTTAATAATTGAATTTAACTGGATGTAAAGGATTTATCCTGATCACCAAATAATTCTTAATAAGAGCAATCATATTGTTATTATATACTAAGGAATTAAATAATGAATTTGAATTTGAATTAATTGAATTTATAGAAAAAAACTTGAAAAGCTTAAGGTATGCTCGATTCGTGTTTAAACATACCTTAACCATTTAATGAATTTTTTTAAGAATAAAGAAAGTAAAAGTAATTATTTATTATAAATTAAATAAATTAAGAACTGTAAATAACTATTTTCTATAGGTTTCGGTAAAGTACAAATAGCCGCCCTTATTGTCTGCGGTCTGATTTTAATGGCTGTAATATGTGAAACGATGGGGATGATGATTATATTGATTGCGGCACAATGCGATTTAAGTCTAGTAACGTATCAGAAAGGACTATTAAGTGGAGTCTCATTTTTCGGTTCGTTTGTTTATACATAGTTTGTTTTGTTCCAGCCTAACTAAATTAAAGTTTGAATTTTATTTAGGAATTCTTATATCATCGTATTTATGGGGATATTTAGCAGATACTCATGGAAGGAAGAAAATCATTCTTTATTCAAGCCTTGTAGCGGTTTTATTCAGTTTTCTATCAACTTTAACAAATAACTTTTGGGTTTTTCTGACATTGCGATTGTTTTGTGGAATAAGGTGAGTGGAGGTCTTTGTGTTAGTACTTAGTAATTAATTAAGTCTTTAGAATAAAAAAAAAAAAACGTTTCGCAGTTACAATAGTGAGCAATTAATCGTATGGTACCTACTCCACATGAAAGAAATACTGAACTACGATTTATATTTAAGTTGGAAAGAGATAATTTTTGGGGACGAAAAATAGAAAAAAAAACTAATTTAATTTTCTGGATTTATCACAAATATGTGAAAATGTCTATAATCTTAATACAGGCAAAGTCTTACATTTAATGGCGTTCCTAGTCAAAACAGTACCTTTGGGGCCGACTTCATTCGAGTAAAAATTATAAAATTGAAAGGTTAAAACATTTTTTTAAATTCTGTTTTGACTGGTTGATTTAGGTCCGTTCCTACGATCGTCAGTTACGTTCTAACTGGAACTTTAACTGACAGATTTTCATACAAAACTCTCAGTTAAAGTTCCGTTTAGAATTTAACTGACGATCGTAGGAACGGGCCTAAGAGAACAAAATTTGTACAACTCCTATACTGGACCCTATGGCTTGAGAGGTCCCGAAGCGATTGTGGATAATCACCATCCTAAAAATATATTTTTATAGCTAACCTCTGATAGACTTTTACATTTGTTCTTAATTGCAATTCTCTAGCATTTTACCTTGGCCCAAAAATCTTTCAATTTAATTTGAAAGTTAATGAAGACATACTACAGAAATGGGGACAAATTAGTTTAGTTTAGTTTAGTTTATTAAATACATATAGTACTACATATATATATATATATAAAAATGGAAAAATGTTTGTCTGTCTGTTTGTCCCGTATAGCCTCCTAAGCCACTCAAATGAGTCTTTTTCATATGATTTAGTGGCAGTTTGTTCGTTTTCGGTGTATTAGTTACGCGTTCCTATTACTAAATGGTAAAGTTGGACTATGAATGGTGGTTAGAGGATAGTGGATGAAGTATGGAGGATGGTGGATAAAGAATGGAGGATGGTGGATGGAGGATGGTGGATGCGGGATGGAGGTTGTAAATGGAGAATGTTAGATGATGGGGGATGGAAGATGGCGGATGGTAGATAGAGATTGGTGGATAGAGGATGGTGGATAAAGAATGGAGGATGGTGGATGTAGGATGGAGAATAAGGGATGGGGATTGTAGATGGAGGATGTTAGATGATGGATAGAGGATGAAGGATGGAAGATGGAGGATGGTGGATAGAGGCTGGTGGATAGAAGATGGAGGATGGTGAATAGAGGATGATGGATGGTGGACGTAGGATTAAGAATGGAGGATTGTAGATGGAGGATGTTAGATGATGGATAGTGGATGGAAGATGGAAGATGGAGGATGGATGAAGAGAGGATGGTGGATAGAGGATGGAAAATGGAAGATGAAGGATAGGGGATGGTGGATAGAGGATGAAAGGTGGGGGGATAGAGAATGGAGAAACAGGACTAATGGATCAACAGAAGAGACGGGAGTAACAGGGGCGATGGAACACCGAGAACATAGCGAGCGATATATAAATGTACCACTAAAATCATGAATTCAACAAAAATTTAATCGTCCTAAAATATAAAAAACACAAAATTAGAAGGTATCTAGGTAATTTTTTGAAATTTCATGTCGATCAAAATATCTAGCACGTGACTCCATTCTATGCGTTACCAACTTCTGGGGCGGAGTTAATCTTATCTATAGTTTTTTCTAAGCCTTGATTGTACGAAAATAATATTAAACAAATAAACATAAGAAAGCCAAAAGTTCTTAAGTGCGCAACAATTAAATAAGCAATTAAAAACACGTATTTTTTAGCTTATCTTTAATTAAATTGAAATAATCCAGAAAGAACACTAAATCTATCTACTTTATTATTTGTAAATACAAGAAAGTAACAATGAAAATATGTAGAAAAAAAGAATAAAACAAAGTGTATTTGTTTATTCTACTTTAGCTAATCGTGAAAAAATTTATCGTAGTCTTTTTTTCTTTCCGTTCTAAATAATTTTTTTTAATGAGAGTTTTCATTAGGATTTAATATAATTCAGGCAATGAACTAATCTTAATCCTCGACTGTTGATTAATCGCTGTCCTTGAGGACATGACAGTTGGAAGTTTTTCTTGACTTGTTCAAATTTTATTTTAAATCATAATTAGGATCTCAAAATGAACACAATTTTCTTTTTTCTAAAATTTTATTGAATTAGAAAATTTTTGTGGCAAAGATTTTCCTATAGAATTTTAGAAAAAAGAAAATCGTGTTCATTTTGAGATCCTACTTATGATTTAAAATAAAATTTGAACAAGTCAAGAAAAACTTCCAACTGTCATGTCCTCAAGGACAGCCAGTAATCAACAGTCGGGGATTTCGTGTTGGGGTTTCACTCCACTCTGACGCCTGAAAACAACAAACATTAGAAAAAAGAACTATTTTTTCCGATTTATGGAATTTAGACCAAGTATAAAATCTTCAATCAAAAGATTGTTTGTAGCACTCAGTAATATCAGCTCAGATAAGATCCAGACTTAACATAATCAATACAACAGCGTCATCTCTAGGTGACAATGCCAATAAATTACAATACTCATGAACAATTAAACGTGTTGTTATCTTTTTCGGTAAAATATTTATGGTATGTTTCAGTTTATTTGGTCAATATACAAAAAAAATTTTATTTGTTCTTTACATCGAAATACTAACAACTTCCCCAAAGTAAGGCAACAATAAATATATGTAACCTTTTTTTCTTCTCTACAGCATATCGGGACCTTCAGCCACAATCTACGCTTATTTAGGCGAATTTAATAATACGAAAAATCGTCAAACAACAATATCATGGGCTAGCATCTTTGTTGGTCTTGCAACAATATTTATGCCAGGTAAGTTCATAAAATAAGATAGTTAATTTATATTAATCCGTGTAAGCAGTTTGCCATTAATTTCATCATGTTTATATACTAAAAAATATGATTGTTACAAAATTAAGCTAATTTGTATATTATCTAAATTGTACCTACTTATTTGATTTGTAATGACATTGTTTGATAATTACGAAAGAAGTGTGTTGTGTTTGTTACACAAATAAAATTAAATCTTTGTTAAATATGACTACAAATTAGTGGTAATACTGTTTATATGTGGAAAAAGCTTAATATTTCATTATGTTAATAATTAACATATCTTCTTAATATTCGTTTATTGCTGCTATTTGTTTAAATTTTTTTTATCTGTCTAGGAATCGCATGGCTCTTATTACCACAAAGTTGGTCACTACCGATATACGAAGGATTGAATTTTCGTCCATGGCAACTAGTCGTTATGATCTATTCATTGCCTGGATTCTTGGGTGCAATTTTAATTTGGTTTTTGCCGGAAAGTCCAAAATTTCTACTATCACAAAACAGAGAGCGCGAAGCATTTGAAATTATGGAATGGATTTACGTGAAGAATACTGGAAAACCAGCACATACTTTTGTCGTTCAGAAGCTGGATTGCGAAGCGGATAAAGAATATCTAGACAATTTGAATCAAAAGAAAGAATGGTAGAGCTACTAAAATTAATGTGTTGAAATTTTTTAAAATTAACTTTCAATTTCAGTTTGTATATTCTACAATCGATGTGGAATCAAACTGTTCCATTATTTCGAAAACCGCATTTAGGAAACATATTAATATGTTCGATAGCACAATTTGGAATATTTTTCTCGTAAGTATTATTAATACAAAATACAATTGTTCTATTGCAGAAAAGGGAATTAAGGAAAATATTTATGCGTTTATTATCCGTTCTCTAAAGTAAATTTCCGTATTCTCAGAATTAAAAAGTTATTTTTCCTTTAGAAATTTTTTTATGGTTGCTAATTTTGTAATTATTTAAATAAATTAACACCATCAGTTTAATTAAAAAAAAAATAAAGATTATAAGTTAAAAAAAATGTTGGACTATATAAAAAGACAGATTTTTAATGCGGTTTCGTGTAAGAGCCAAAATTCCTGTAAACATTTTTATTTATTCGAATTTTTTTTACAGATTTTAGCAATGGTTTCTTTTTTATTAGCTCTGATGGACTATTCATTTTTTTTAAATGATCAACAAACTGCTAATAATATAATTATCAATTCAAATATTCTAGGTCATCCGGAATGGGTTTATGGTTTCCAGAAATTCAAAATCGAGTCAATTCAATGGACGAAAATGATTCGGTTACTGTATGCGAAGTTATTGAATTTACAGAAAATAAGTTATACAACTCTACAATAGGATCACAGGTAAATAATTTTATTATGTCGCGAAATAAAACAGAAGTTCCCTGTTCAATCAAATAACATGGGTGTTTGTTAGCACCCGTAGTAGTTGAGCCATATTTATGGTGGTTTCGAGAAACACCCATGGTTGTGGTAAGAACACTTATGGGTGTTGGGTGGAATAATGGTAGATGAGGAATTCACATAGGTGCACATCACAGTATTTTAAAAACTACCATTGGTGTACACATTTTCAGCATTCGCATGGGATTTGTTGGATAAGTGTTAATTTGGTTATATTGATGGTGTATCGCACAAATGAATGGTAGAAAAGAACGTACAAAACTTAATTCTAGTGTAGTAAGCGATTTTACGAATACAGTATACAGTATACAGTTTCTATACAGTGAACACCCAAAGGACTGGGTCACTTTATTCGATTGGATAAATTAGAAAAATAATTTAACAAATAAAATCCGTTTCTAATTTACATCGGAATCGTAAAAAAATGGCAACTTTGGACAAGTGGTCAAGATAGGAAGGTTGTCACTTCTTCGGGCTCTATTGTATTTGGTAACGGTCGTGTGATTTTTTTTTAAATTTTCGCATTTACAACATTTGTACGCTTCAACATATAAATTAATTAATCTAAAAAAAAATATAATCTTAGATTTGCGACGACACTGTAAATCCGAAAGTCTACGTAGATTCAATGGCACTGGGCACATCATATATCCTGGGATATACAATTTTGGCAATATTAATAAATCCTATTGGACGACGTATTATACTTCCGGCACTTTTACTATCCTCTGGAACATGCGGTATATTATTGATTTGGATAAACCAACGAACCGCAGTTGTACTACTGTTTTGTGGCTATTTAATGTTTTCTGGACTATGCGTTTCAATAGTCAATGGAGCTATTGTTGATTTGATACCTACTCATTTACGGTAAGTTAATCATAGTTTTTTTTAACAATAAATATTAACAAAAAATATAAAATTAAAAATAGTGGAATGGCTGTTTGCATCCAACTATCGATGGGCAGGCTGGGAAGTATTATTGGAAGTAATGTTGTCGGATGGCTGTTATACAAAAACTGCTATATCACATTTTCATTTTACTCCGGATTTGTAATATGTAAGAAAAATTTATTTTCATTATTTAATTTAATATGAGTTTTAATAATTTTTTTCTTTACATAGTTTGTGCTCTTCTTGTTTTACTCCTGCCGAACCGAACTAAATAGATTTAATCAATTATTTTTAATTTATAATAAATAGTTTTGTGTATATAAGAAATTGTGCGAATTGTTTTTTTTAATTTTCTGGAATATTTCTGCTATAACAAAATATTATTTTAATAATAATAAATAATAATATATAATCAATGGCGCAACAGTCAAAATCGGGCCTAGGCCTTGAAGTAATGTTAGAGTTACTTCATTACGAGACCAACGGAACACTAAGAGGCGAAGTGGTCAGCTACACGCTCGTCCGTGATTATTAGCCCAATTAATATTATTTTGTTTATATAATATTGTCATTTGAAGACCCTCGAAATAATGAAAAATGTACTTCTGTAGTTTTCTCAAATATTGCCCTTTTCTTTACTCTCGTTAATAATACCCGATAAGAACCTACTACACTACCCACTCGATAAATAGATAAATCGTATAGTACTCTGCATATCATAAATACTAGCGGTGAATACTGGAAAATTTACTCACTGTGAAGTAAATCTTTATAAAGCTAAAACAATTAAAATTTGGAGGTTCTTTTTCTTTCGATCCACTACATATTTTAAAATAAAATCATGAAAACTCAATATGAATTTAGTAATCTCAGATTTATAATACCTTTTTATTTTATTTACACAATCAGATATAAATTTTGGTTGTCTTTTTTATATTGAATAATTTAAAAGTGCGTTGGGTTTCTTTTTAATTTGCTTATTTATTTATTCACATTATTAGTGATAGTATAATTTAATATTAATCAAGTCCTGCCATTTGCGATGTTAAATCTCTAAGCTGGATCATTTTAATCGGTTCATCTCTGGGGTTGGAGTTTTCTCTGCCAATCTTCCTATTGAAAATTTGAATTCTTTTTAATAGTAATTGAATGCTTGGTTTTGTTATTGTACCATATCTGCCTCCTGCGCCCAATCTTTTAGATACTGAAGCAATGATGTTCGTTTTCCAAACCTGAAAGTAGTCAAATTTTGTTATTTAGATCAGACGCTGATATACATATGTATATGTAGGTATTTAAAAAAAAATGTTATGGTGTTTTTCAAGTAAACTGGGCGGTAGAAAAAAAGTGTGAAGTACATAATTATTACTTTTATGCAAATTTGCAGGCACATTTTGAAAGAAATAATACCGAATAGTTAAAAATCAAAATTTCAACTTTTGAGCAAATGGAGCTGCTCCCTGCTGAATATTAAAACATACAAGTAATACGAGTATGATTAAATCCTCACCTTGGTCGAGAATGTTTTGAGTAAATCCAATCAATGATTTTTAATCGTAGTACTTGTATGGCGGATGCTAACTCTAAAGCTTCCATCTGCATTAAATCGAGATTGCTTCGTGCCAGCCTAAATGCGTATAAAAAAAATCGTTCAGACAACACTCCTTAAGAAACTCATTTACAGACTATTCGTGTTAAGTATGTAACTACTTTTCTTCTACATTGTGCTTCAATATTTTAATTTATATTTTGTTCTATAAAATGCCTTTAGGCTCGATGGTGTGGATATAATTCAAGCAGCCATTATTTACACATAGTTTTACAAAAATACAAATTAAAATTTATAAAAAATGTGTACTCTTCTATTGGTGTTACTTTTAGTGTTTTTATAGAAGGGAATTTTTTTGCATCATAATCTTCATTTTAACTAAAACATAAATAGTACAACAATAATAAAGATTTTGATTGTTAGTGGATTAAGTAGAAGAACACTTTTTTTCTCCATATTTTCTGAACGGTTCCAGTTAGAAGGTTATAATTCTGTGATTAATTTACTCTTGATCTAATGTAGGAATAAAAAATTGTGGTCGGGAGTGTGTGAACTTGGCAGCAAGGTACGATGGTAGAAGGTGGGTATATTCTTGTACCTCAGGACGGCTTATAATACACAGATAAAACTTGGTATGTGTATTTCTGTGTACTGGAAAATTTAAGAAAACAAAATTTACTCGAGAAAAGGGTTTTTGTACGCTTTCCCGAATTTCGTCATGTTTTTTAAGTCAGTCAAAATATTGAGTTAATTTTAATTCTTCATGTTATTTATGTTACATAAGCAGCTATAAATCATTTTCACAATTTTTTGATATTTAACCTAGCTGTTTACATTTTTTCGAATTTTGACATATATTTCGGCCTACTGAGATGATGAATTGGCCGTTACTTTTTCATTTTGTTGGTTTTTAGTTGTGTAAATTTTCACGAATTTCCTCTAATTTTATAGGTTTAAGGGGAGCTTGTAGGGCAAACATAAAAAAAAATCATTTTTCTGTTTTTGACTGATTGTTAAAATTTATGCTTTTCATGACAACACATTTGGACACCTGGAAATGCCTAAAAATAAATTTTTGAAATGATGAAAATCAATGCCGCCAGAAATATTTGACAAGGTATTAAAAAAAGACTAAGAAACATTTATCAACAAGAGATTCTAAAAGAAATAACGCACCGCTGACTAATTGTTGTAAACAAATTGTTTTCTTGAAAAATAAAATTTTCTTCTTTGTTCTGTTTTTTCGCCAACAACTTATCATTCTTACCATTAAATTTTTTCTGTTTTCTTTAAAACAATTATTTCATCGAAAATTATGAAATTTTAATAACGCAGTACCGACCTGCAGCCATAAAGGATGATTCAAAAAGTACCGATTTTTGAACAGCTGTTATAAAAAAAGTTTTGCAATTTTTTGTTATGCTTCGACCAATTAGTAGTATTACCATATTATAATAATAAATAATAATCAATGGCGTAACAGCCCGAATCGGGCCTAGGCCTTGTAGTAATGCTAGAGTTACTTCATTGCGAGACCAACGGAACACTAGGAGGTGAAGTGGTCAGCTACACGCTCGTCCGTGATTATTACCCCGATTTTAACTCAGGTACTCATTTACAGCTGAGTGAACTGGCACCCAATTCCATTTTCGAAAATTACTTGTCGCCAAGCAGATTCGAACTTGGTACCAGGTGCACCGAAGGCAAGTGCTCTAGCCACTAAGCCACCCAGACTACTTACCATATTATAGCTTTACAAATTAAAAAAATTAGGGTCATACGATCACCGGTTTCAGAGAAAATGGGACTCAAATTTGGGCATTTTTACACTCCAACAAGCTTTTCTTAATCATATATCCAATTCTTTTTTTTATTTAAAGGGTCTTAGTTACAATTGCCTTAATATTGGTTTCATGTATAAATCAATTGTGTACTTTTTACGAATTCCGATATATTTCGTAGGTTGGTCAATAGGCTAACACGCTATCCCTGGAAAAAAAACTAAGTTGTGGAGATTCGAGAGTGGAATCTTAAATCGGGAGTTATGTTTCCAGGAAGTCCCGGCTAGGTCAGGCTGTCGAGAGTCATGGTTTTCGTAAATAAGATTTTCCTTGACCAGGATGATAGGAAAAAAGAAACTTCAGCAAAATAGAAGGATTTGGAGAGTGTGCTGTGCTCTAATTGGGTTTTTCTTTACAATGCTTCCAAATAAAACATACAAACTACTGACTAACATATATTACGAACGAAATATACCTATAAAACAAGCAGTTTTATTTCACCGGTACACATACCTACCTAGTGGTTTAATTATCAAAATATCAAACTAACCTCGGTCTTGCAGCATTCGAATAAAAATCATCCAATTCCTTCAGATATTTGACGGCATCTTCGGCATTGTTAAATTCATTGCGTCTTTGAGGCGGTCTTAACATCGTTGTGGAGGCAATCGAACTGATTAGTAATGCGAAACATAGAATAATCCCAACACGATTAAAGGATTGTGACATTTTTGTATCCTGAAACGAAAATATATGAATCATGATTAGAACTTTTAAAGACCGGGGGAAAAAAAAGTTGAAATAGATTTTTAATTAAAAATATGATCACGGTAATGTGTCAATAGGTTGACCGATTTTATTTCAGTATACCGTTCCCGCTATATACGATTATTATACGCCCTATTTTCAATCATTAATTAAAATTATACGACACGAACGTGACTTATCATATCAGTTAGCGACTTTATTACAAATTCAAAAGCATTCAATCCATAGGATTAATAAAATGTTTATGGAAACGGTTGCAAAAAATTGACTAATATTGCCAGCAAGATTCATTTTTGTCCTGACTCCTTAATTATTCACGTGGGCCTTTTTTTAAGAATACACATATGTGGAACTTTTTGTTGATGAAGCATGTGTCGATTTTTGATATCATATAACAAATTTCAAATTCATATTCTGTAGGCTGAAGAGAGTTACCGCCATTTTTTTTTATAAATCAGTAACATGATACCAATTTAATTTTGTTCATAATTAATAAATCGCACTGAGTTACTTTCAAATTGCTAAATAGTATCAATTTACAGCCTGGAGAAAGTAAAGAACGTGAAGTTAAGCGAAACGAAACTTTTTTTCTGAATAATATAATTTCTTTGCAACAACTTTTCGCAGTATAAGAAGTTGTTAAAAATTAATAGCATCGTAAGTTAAGTAAAATCGTGGGTTGAGAGTAATATTGAAATTTACATCGGTATATTTCTCTTTCGAAAATAAACATTAAGGATTACTACCCCCGATAGAATACAAGAAAGTAACCGTATATCATCTTCGAACTATGAAATAAGTATTCAAATTCTTGCTTTATTATTCTGTTTGAAAAAGCAGTTCGGTTTGGAAATAGATTTCAGGCAAGAATATCTTTTTAGTAAGCATGCACTGAACTTCTGTATGTTATTAAGCTTGTTAATGTTTTGACTGGACGTTCTATGTGGGATCACATACGGTGAGATTTAATCCTTGAAAATTTTTGAGTATAAAATCTGTAAAGGTTGTACAAGTAGAGAACATGAGTAGATATATCAATATCAACATTTGAGTTACATGCAAAAGGACCTAGCCTAAGCTCCTAGTTCAATATTTAGCTTCACCTTACTATCTTGATGCCAAGTGTCATAAAAGCTATATATTTTATTTTTATTTTATACTTATTTTTTTTATTTATTTTTCTTAGCTACAGCCTAAAGATTAGACAGAGCTAGATAGGCGCATTGTAAGCTAAGTACATACGGCGCTGATTTACACAGTTTTTTTTCCACATTATTTCTTAATTTTCGTATTTTTACATATTGTTATTGGAAAAATAAGTCGATTAAATTTGGTTTAAAATATTTAGATGGGAGAGGAAGAGGAGTTGAAAGAGTTAGGAATTTGAGGTTTGTGTTGGGTTTAAAAGGACATCTAAGGGGGGGGGGGGTGTGTGATGGTGAAAGAAAGAAGAGGTTTCTGGGCAATCTTCGAGGATGTGCTTTGTGGTAATCGCCAAAAAACTGATTTAAAAATTGTTTGATATTCAATTCCCAAGGGACTGTAAGGTTTTCAAGTTTTTACGAATTCCGCCAAATATCTTAGGTATAATGCGATATCGAGTTCGCTTTTAATTCTCTCTCTCTCTTTATACAATATATACGTATAATTGTCTAAAAATGAAGTTCTGGATTTGGCGATATTCAACCGGTAAGGAAGTGGAAACTGATTGTGTATGTTGTGACGAATTCCGACAAATCTTTTGGTCTGATGAAATATTTTGTACAATCACCTAAATGCAAGTCCCAAGGATGTAAAGAAGTGGCATTTTTACATAAATTTCGCGATATCTTCTAGGTTTTATATGTTTGAATAAATTCGGTGATATCTCTCAGATCTGATGATATATCGAATTTGTTTCTAATTCCATGCGCTTTTTATTTAAATTTATTATCACATCAGTATATGAATTTTTACGCATTTTTTTATTTTGTGAAAACGTATGGAAATCTTTATTACCGCCTTGGGGTTGAATATCTATTGAGTTTTTAGATTTTTCTGTTTTTAGGATACTATCTAGGTTGGTTGGTTTGTTTACGTGGTGGCTCGTCTGTCGAAAACTGGGCCCAATTCGCACAGGAAGACCCATTTAAATACCACAACTCGTTTAACTTGTTCGTTTAGAGCTGATGAAGTAGATGCATAGTTTTACAGAGCCCTGTGGCTTGAATGTATTATCACATCCAGGACTATATAGAAATTCCGAGGAAGTGAAAACCAATTCAATTTATTGTATTTATATCAAGCATATCAATATTCGTGAAGATGCATGCAACCAATGGGGTTGAATATAAAAAAATCTGAAGTTGTTTTTCAGGCGATTAATAAATAAAAATTCCACAGAAATAAAAACCAATTCGATATCTTATCCGCCCTAAATATGAGGGAATTTGTGAAAACGATTTAAATGCTTTTCTTGCACTGGGGACGTTGAATTTAAATAAATCTTGGAAATAGTTTTAGGCAATGTAAGTAAAAACTTCTTTGATGAATAATTAAACCTATGGAAAATAATTTTTTTAATACCTCGGTTCAAGGTTCTACGTTTCAAGTTTCAACTTCCTATAGTAAACTTTTTCCTAAAATCCAAAATTAAAAATTTTTCTGAAATTTTTTTTTGCAGTTCTAGTCCTAAAAACTAACCAATTTTTTTTAAAGTCCACCACACAACTTTTGAAATATATTAATAAAATAAGATTCAGTATTTCTTGAGTTCTTGAGATGATAACTGACGACTACTAGTATCACTATTCGCAATTTAATACAATATGTTTGCAATTTTGACACAATAATAAGATAATATTCAATTACTAGATATTAAAAAAAAACACTACTTTCTTAGAGATATTTACTTAATCAAGAGAAATTGTTTTTAAGTTTTATTTCCATTATATTTTCAAAGTGTCAGATATTTGCATGGTATAATTTTGTTTAATTTAAACTATTTTTTTTTCAACTGAAAATAGGAACAATTGTATAATACCTCATTTACAAAGACTGAAGTGAAGTATAAACTGGTGTGATAAATTTTGATTTTAAATTGGTTTACTAATTTCTCTCAATTTATTAATTTCTTTAATAATCAGACACTCACTTTTGCTTTGTTAATTTATCACTAAAATACGATGCAATTTTTCACAACTTGTTACACTATAACAATTTTTTTTACAGTAAATGTTTTTCCTTGTATTCCACTGTTTGGTGAACAGGAAACTTGTTGCTGAAATGGTACCCTAACTTGTGATTGCTTCTGCTTTTATAGACATCGATATTCAGTCAGAAACCACCCACAACCCACAAAGAGTCTTTACTGAGCAGTTGCCCTTTTTTTTCGTGTTATTCATTTATAAAAATAGGAGGTAAGTAGCTCATTCATCCTTGTCTCATCGTTCAAAAACATTGGAAAAAAAGCGTATGCAGATAGGCTCTTTGGATTGTCTATTTGACTTTTTTATCATTTCACGCTAATTATTGGTCAAAATAAGTTGATTTTCTTTGAGTATCCGGTCTACCTTATAAGAACTTTGTTTCTCTTTAGTCCGGCAATATTCCGGAATCCTTTGATGTTTGATATAGGTAAAATAGAAGTCTGCAAAGAACAACTGTGCGCCCAGCATCAATTAAATTTTTGTTTGATTTTTCCTGATACGGAGAAATTGAAAGATGACCTCAAACGTTTAACAAGGGTTGAATATAGCTTGGGTGGAAGCGTTAGATTCAAAGGAGGTAGAGCTAAAAAGGATACAGATATTATTGGTAATTTCTGGCAAAACTAAGATTTTTTATTGCGGCGTTGTCTTAAAGATATGTAAAATATCCTACTATGCACGGTATGACGAGATCATCTGGTAGTTATCTGAAAATATTTCATATCATATGCATATGAATGATTTGCAAAGAACAAACATTGTTGCATATATTTAATGCAAGCATATTTGAACAACTAGTGTTTGATTGCTGACTGTGTTCAAGAAATTCATATTAATGTCTGATCCACCCCGAATGTTTCTATTGTGTTTCACGTAGAAGTAAAATTGGTTATTTCAATAGTTCTACACTTTGATCTGATTACAGTTCGAACGCAATCGTCACAATTATCAACCCCTTCAACTACGTTCTTCTACATTCAAAAACAAACACTATCACTATTATCCATATCGAGAAAACAGAAATGAATTTTTTTTGATCGATTATCAACAAAATTTAATTAATTTATGTGATCCGTCGAGCGTGGATAGCATACTGTATGCCTTCTACATAAATAGCTCGTAGCTTCGGTTGTTTTTTCGCCTGTAAATCACAGTTTCGAGCATAACGAAACCAAGGGACGAGTTATCGTCCTCCATCTGATAATGTAGCCCGTGTACTTTGGCCGTATAAACGTAATCGAATTTGATAATCTAATTCCGAATCGGAATTCTCCGAGTGATAATTAGAATGGATTAAAAGGTGTCAGATTTGAGGGCAATTTTAATATTTATGAAATCAGAGGCGTGGAAAATTACTTTCCGATGAGCTATTTTTCTCTAGCCCTCCTTATACATCCATGAATTCACCCGAAAGTCTATTAGCAGTAAAGTAGTTGTATGTAGTACTTATGCATTAAATTCGAATTTGGTCTATAAAAATAACAAAATGTTAAATTGTTGTCTCTTCGGTATAATTGCATGTAGGCAGAATGTTTAACATGGTGTTTACGGTGTGTAATCTAAATCTAATCCATTTAGGTTTCTATAGATGTAGGATTTAGTGGGAAGTACTTATTTCATTGATACAGGAATTTGTGATTTATGGAATATAGTAGATATGCAATTTCTTTTTGATTTGATGAATATGTTATATTTTTATGAATGACTGAAATAATACACCAAGGAGTAGGATAACGTATGATACTGTTTATTTAATTTAATATTTTCGAAGAAATGCGTCCTTTAGTGCCATCGCTTCAGACGTACTGCCTTACACTCTCTTAAGAGTTAAGCATCGAAAAATTTGGAAAACTCAAATAAAGAGTCCACAAAAGTTTTATTAATTCGATTCAATATATCAAAATTTTTGGAAATGGTCTATATAAGTCCTAGCAGATATAAAAACCAAACATTTTGTTTAAAACGCTCCCTGAAGAGGTGGTACTCTTCCCTCCTAAAACAATAGTTGCGATCCAGTAGTTCGAATAAACCTTCATTTCGTTCAAGTAACATTTGATTGAGTTTTGCTCACTAAAATCATGTTTCTCATATTTCGTCTAAAGCGCTAGCAAAAAATCGGCCAACAGTCTGAGCGCAACTTTATTATTTTATTGTATGAAATCCGAAACGTTTTTAATGCTGCTATGCGGTGTAGGTTACTATGCGACTGACAACATAAAAAAGCCTTCTGGTTATTCCTTAGGTTGTAAGTCAAAGAAAAAAAAATGAAGTTGCGCCCCGACAGCTGGGCAAATTTTTTTAGTTTTAATTATTCTAGTAGCATATCTACCTATAAAAGTTTCAACTTTCTAGCATAAGCCGTTTTTCAGATATGAAAAAAACACCCCCACCCCGTACCTTGCTACCGCTATCAAAATTTTATACAATTTTCAATTTTTAGCTTTCTATCCTTTGCGGCTTGCGTGAAATTCAAATTGGAATTTTTTTATTTCCACCCCCCCAACCCACCATCACTCCCTACACCCACACCCTCAAAAATTTTTATTCGCTAGAGGTCTACTGGCTCCAACTCCTGTAAAAATTTCAAGATCATGTCTAATACTGTTCATGAAGATTTACAAGTTTAAATTTTTGGAAAATAGCTGCGCCCTACCATCCACCACCAGACTTGAAATTAAAAAAATTTCAGGGAAGCAAATTTTTTAGAAATTTTAGGTAAATAAAAATCGTTTATTATTAAAATAATAAAGTAAAAGTGAGCCGTGAGTGAACCTTGCAAACGAGTCGAATCCAAAACGAGTCAATAGTGGAACACATAAATAGGTGAATGTTTCACTCGTAATTTTCGAATTTTCTACATATTTTTAATTAGTTTTTCTAATGAAACAAATGTACATTAATCGGCCAATTGAGATGCTATTTAAATGTTTATGAATGAATCACCTTAGGATTTAATTAGTAAATATAACGATTGTATGCTACTCCTTCGCGTAGGGAAATCTAAAAAGAAAAATCGGAAATAAGTAAATGTTTTCAGAGCATGGACTCATTTTCTTGGTTTTTGCGTCACATCGCTATACTGCTTCCGAGAACTTCTCCTTTAAGAAAGGCTCTGCTTTTCGTTCCCTGCTTTCATAAACGTTTTTTTCTGTTTTTTTTTACATCCACCCTCACTCTGCTTCATCCTTGCACCTGCAAAAAGGGTTGCAGCTAATGTTTTCATTCAGAAAACCTAAAGATTATATCTTAATGTGATCTTAAAAAACTTGAGTTATTTTCGAGATATTTTTGTATGTCCACTTTTTACTTAAATGTCCTTAGTATACACCCCTACTAGTTAGTACGAGTAAGTAGCTATGTAGGTACATATTTTTATTCAGTATTCGTTCCTTTCAATAGCCTGATGAAATACAGTCTCTACTTACACTTTTCTTTCTCTATAATCATTTTTATGTCAACATTCCTTATTTACCAGTTTGTAAAACATCATAGTGATGCACTTTCATGTGATTATGAAATTAACTGTATTTGATATTCACAGAAACGTACATAGTTCAGAAAGAAAATTCCACCGATAAATTCCAGGAAGTATAATTTCGTAAAATTTTCCGATTGAATGGTTTCGCTAGTCCGGCATTATGTATGAGTTTAAAATATATTAATATAAGTCTTCAACAAATTTTGGATTTTTTTTATACAAAAAAAAAATGTAGGTATATCAAAAATACTGAGAGTATTAAACAAATAAAGAAGAAATTTAAAAAAAAATTAAAACAGACTAAAATATGATGAAATAAAATTAAATAAAATTATTGGTCTTAATTTAATTTTTGAACAAATTTAAAGTTTTGAAAAAAGTCAAGGCAGTATTTAAAAATAGGAGTCAAAAATGATAAATTTACATTAATGTTTAGAATACGTTATGGAAACTGCAAAAATTTTATTTTTTTTGAAAATTAATTTTTACAAGTGCCCACAAAGTCAATTGCTCCAGAATCGATAATATTGTAGAATTTATACGCATACCATAGAAATATTTTTTGGTTCAAAAATTGTAATTATGTAATTATTTACGGAGTAGTATTTATATTACAATTATATTTTGAACATACACCCGGTATTATTATAAAGTTAAGAACGGGACATTTATTGTTGGAACTTAAAAAGTGGTAAAACATCAAAACAAATATATTTTCGTTATCGTACCACTTTCAAAAAATAATAATAATAATAATCAATGGCGCAACAGCCCAAATCGGGCCTAGGCCTTAAAGTAATGCTAGAGTTACTTCATTGCGAGACCAACGGAACGCTAGGAGGTGAAGTGGTCAACTACACGCTCGTCCGTGATTATTACCCCGATTTTAACTCAGTTACTCATTT
The DNA here is from genome assembly GCA_949128065.1 of Beris chalybata. Classification (NCBI taxonomy): domain Eukaryota; kingdom Metazoa; phylum Arthropoda; class Insecta; order Diptera; family Stratiomyidae; genus Beris; species Beris chalybata. The sequence goes on from OX421894.1 coordinate 141,367,068, forward strand.
ACAGCCGAGTAAACTGGTAGTCCGGCACCCAATCCCATTTTCGAAAATTACTTGTCGCCAAGCAGATTCGAACCTGGTATCAGGTGTAACGAAGGCAAGTGCTCTAGCCACTAAGCCACCCAGGCTACTAAAAAAGATCCTGTTTATTTTGAAGGAATATTCCCATTTGAAGATATAATTTTCCTATTTTAAGGAATAGGAATATACCATTTTTTAAACTTTCATCGCGGTCATTTATCTAAAATACGAGGTGCTTGACTAAACTTTTTTCCATTATTATAAAATTAGTTTCAATACTTCTAAATCGCATGTTATCAACTCTCATTCTAAGGTGAGTCAGATATTTTACGAGAAGTGGTTTTTATTTTTTAGTTGTACTTTATTTTCAAAAAAGTATTGATAAATTGGTGAAATAGTTTTTGTTGAAGAGAGAAAAATGAAGAAGTACTGCTGAATGTAGAACAATAAATTAAAGTGACAAAACAGGTTTTTATAATTCCAGGGAACATACTTATGTCGGCGTTCCCGTTTTCCAGAAAAACGACAGTATACAAAAATTTGTTGTTAATTAATAAAACGGCTACAAATCAACATAAAACAATAATCAGGAATTTTTTTTAAAACCGGCTGTAAAAATTGGTTAACAAGCATTAAGTATTTTAAAAATAATGAAATCCATACCAGAAATCACAAAAAAAAATTATAATTGCATATCTCAAAAATGGTGAAAATATTTTACTCTTATTTATAAATAATACATTTTTATATTAAAAAAAAATGTTGTTCTAATAGTTCTAATAGAAACTTTTATTTTTTTAAAGGACTCTACAACAACTTTATTTATAAGAAAATACAAATATATAATTTATAATAAAAAAATACGGTTAAGCCAGTTTATGACCTAACGAATCATTTGTACTAAAAAAATTTCGGATCGAGATAATTTATTAAAGGATGGGTTACTGCTTCGATTCGGTATGCATTACCTTTCCTACTGGAAGCTGAACTGTACTATCCCGCACAAATACTGTTCGAAAATGGTAAAATTTACAGATTGAAATTGAGAGGAAACTTTGCTAAAAATATACCATAAAAAAGTGGGTACTTACTTAGGTATTGTAAGTGCAATGAGCTTTTTAGAAGTTTGAGAATGGCTGGTTAAAAGTTGTACACATTGGTACGTATTTTTTCTTTCAGAAGCTTATAGAGTTTATTTTCATCATGGTTAGGGAGTTCCCCTAAAATATAGTTCACTTCACAATACAAATTACTACGAATTACGGAAATTAATTACGAAAATTTTAAAGCGTCGTTAACACTTTTCGGTTTTTGTAAGAAAAATCGAAAAGGTCTTGGAAAATCCCAATTATGGAAATACCTCTTCATACTAAGGTGATTTATTGAAAAGACCTCGAAAGTGCAAGTTGGTCACTAAATATCACGGCTACATGTGAATTTATTAAACTCTCGCAATAATGCATTTCGCCCACACTTCGTACATTCGTTTAACTTCTGTTATGTACAGTGCGATGATCTTTACAGCATTCCTAGAATATCTGAGAATTGATTGCCATAGCTATAAAACACTTATTATTTATCTAACTCAATATATTTCTTATCCAGTTGTACAATTAATTAATGTTGTTGGGCTTAAGCCGAAAGTATTTTTTTTCTCTGTTAATTTACGTCGAAGTTGACAAATTAACAAACCGAGAAATCTTAGAGTTTAATTTTTAATCTTAAATATTAAATTCAATGTGTACCTACATATGTACGAAGAGTTTACCTAGTTCGTACGTATTAAATATTTGACTATTTTTTTTATATCACAGGTAGGTATGCCGACATTTCTGGCTAAACGACGACGACTAAAATTTTCTATTTCTTTTACAACAAAAGTTTTCGTGATAAACTTTTAATTATGTATGTTTAAAATTTTAGTTTGGAAGGTCAACAAAAAAGAAGCTGGAAAATGTTTTGTTCAAATTCTGTTCAAGACCAGGAGGACCCAGTAGTTAGAACTTTGAATGATCTTGTAAAGTGCGGTAAATGGCTATCATTTTTCGAGAGGGAAATTTTTTTCATCAACAATTAAAATACGTAGGTACTTCTATGGGGAATGGGGTATTTTGTAGCCGAGAATTTTAAATGCGGCTTTGCAACGACTTAATGTTTGATATGTAACAACATTTATAGTACAGACGTGGCTACACTACAATTGAATACACAAAAGATGTGTATCCAAGTGCTTTCAGCAGAAAAATTCACTGTAACGTTGTCAAAATATCAAAATGTGATCGATTTTTTTTTTTAAAAAAATTATTTAAATTTATCGGATAAAACAGTCTTTGTTTAAGGTAAATAAAAAGTTTTGGCTAACAATAATAAAGTATTGTGATCGATTTGATCGTTCAAAAATTTAACTTATTTTAAAAACTTTTCTTCTCTTGTTTTAGGGGTAGTAAACTTTAAAACAGAAAAACTACCACCCATCGTATTGCCATGTCAAAATCGCGTAAAAAATATAAAATAAAAAACAATAAAAAATGTTAAAACAATAAAAAATTTTACAAATAATAAAATTTAACTAAATGTTAAAATGATTCTATTATATAAAAAGCTTTATAATAGATGATATAATACTTTATTAGAGAGATATAATAGATTATTAATAATAAAAATAAATTTATTTTCATATAAAAGAAAGTTAGGAAAACTAAATAAAAATAAAATAATAACATATATACAAAAAATGGTCGTAGCCTTAAACATCTAAATGTTGAGTACATTTACACGCTGGTTTTTCTATTCAGCCCTAAAAAAATTACTTACTAAAAATTTTAGGTCTCATTTTTTTGTTTTATGTTTTTCTTCTCTTTTTCTTTTAAAACTATTTTTTTTAATTATTTACTTTAACATTGTTTTTTTTTTGCAATCTCTAGTAAAAATGTAGACACGATTTATTATTAATTTTCACTGTGTTGATTTTATTTTTTGCTATATTTATTAGATATTTTAGATGTAAGTAGTTGTTTTTTTTTTAAATTTTTATTATTTTTTTTTAAGTCTATTTTTATTAGATACATAATTCTTGCGCAAAATTTTTTATTTTTTAATTTTATTTTCTTTCTGCTTTTTCTTGTTGTTTATTTACTTTTCCATTTTATATTTATTTTGTGAATGTATTTTGAAAAACTTTTTACTTTTAGTGTTTTTGTGTTTTTTTATGTTTTACTTTTAAATTAATATCAAGAAGCTTAAGTTTAAACAGGCAAGGTTTTTTCTCTGACAAATTATTATATACATATATTTCTATTGTTTTTCCTCATTGCCTAGTGCTAAAATTATTACAACTTAGCTGTTAAGATGAAAAGCTTAATCTCTAAAACATGTTTGCTCTGTTATATGTTATATGTTATGTATGTATGTACATTGAATTATTATAAGTAAATATTGTTTGAGTTTGAAAAAGAATTTTTTTTAAAGTTTCTACCTTTATATGAATTTTTTTACAAATTCCCAGTTTCCAATTGGAAACAAAAAGATGGTCCCCTGATTTCACTTTATAGGAACAAAGCTATTTTCCAAAGCAAGGTTTTCTGACTGAATTTTCTACAATAATAAACTAATAGTATAATTGATGAAAATATATTAGATAGAAATCTATCATTAATTAAATACATTATTAGGATTCATATCTATGCATTCAAAATTGCACCTGGGTGATGAGATACTATCATTCATGGAAAATCTATCGCGAACTTCTCTTTAGTTTTTTTATGGAATCGGTAAAATTGTGATTAATATGAGAACTTCAAAATAAAGATGTATCAACTTAAAGAACATGAAGCTGTGCAATTAAGAGTTAATTTTACTTTAAAGATTTTTAATTGTACTTACCTATGCATATTGATTATTGGTTTAATCTTGCACTTCGAATGAGTAGAACAAAAGCGCATTGTAATGTAGGTCGCAGATATTTAACATTAATGTAAATTGTTTACGTATTTAATATGATTACTAGGTTTTTGTTTAATTATGTCTTTCCTTAAGTGTATGTAATAGGTCAAATAAATAAATTAGTTATTCAAGTTGCGCATACACATCATATACATATATGTAATTAAATTGTATTACAAATGTCACTTAATAGGTAGGTCGAGTAGGATTAAGAATCAAGTATCTGTCTCAGATTATTTACAAATAACAATATACTTATTTAAATTGATAATGGAAATCAGTTTCTTCACAATTTGCAGTATGAACAGATGTGAATATCGCCTAAGTACATATCGGTCAAAAGAATATTTGCAAATTTTTAAAAATTCACCCCTTCAGTATAATTTAACAAGGATGTTGTACAAATTTTTTTTTAATTGAAGAGTTATATTTTCAGAGAATTCCCTGAACTTTTATGACCATTATACCCAATTACGATTTCTTCTGGAATGCATACTGGCGGTTACTATGATTTATGAATAGAAACGTGACAAGCTTGCATTACAATATAAAATTTTATCGAATACCGATATATCAAAACCACCTGCTCATATCTATTGGGTGTCTTGCGAAAAAAAAGTTTCTAAGAAAGATAATAAAATAAAGCTCAGTATCAATTTGAATAGTATAATTAATGTTTTCTATTAATTTAGTTGATAATATATGCAAAGCCTTGCATTCAAAAAAGCAGTAAAATTATTGGAATGGATGAGAATTTATTTGAAAATATTTCGGAAATATTCTTTTTAATAGTTGTGACAAAATTTTCATCTTTAAGTTAACTGTGTGTGTTAAATAAACAAATAATAAAAGCAGCATAGAATCAAGATTTATTTAATGTGGTAATTATTTCTAATTATTTTTAATTAAACGGTTTTTGATTTATGTTATTATTTTGTGATATTCATCACCTAAGGGTGTGTAAAGTGATTGGACCGTTTTTTTTTAAATCTCTTAGGGTTGATAAGATACTGCATTCTGTTTTACTTTAACGAGCTTTCTGTATCATTGCCTTAAAATTGCTTTCGCAATTGTTTGACGATCTTAACCCTTATTGGATTATGTTGATATTCAAACTTATGTTTTATTGAAATTGAAAAGAAAATAATTTTATTTTATCAAGCTGTTTTTTGATATATGTATGAAGCTAGCCTTGCTAGCAAGTTCTTCCTTCCAACCACTCTCAGATACCACTACTTACAAAACAACAACTTATAGATCCAATGCGGTCTAGGAGAGCCAGGTGTAAAATTTTTTGCTAAATGGTATAGTATAATTAAAACACCGAAAAATGCTGTATAAATTTTTGGAATATAAAGAAGAATATACTTTAAAACTGAATCATAAAATTTTTGCCGACTTCCGAACTTTGATTTTAAAAATTGACCGATTCTTTTTTTCACTATTACGTAGAGAGCTGATAGAAGTAAAAGAAAATTTCATTGGACCTAAGAATTATCTCGAAATTCGTGAAAATTTGAACAAGCACCAACTCAAAGTGTAATCATTTGGGTCAACCACCACAAAGTGTAATCATAGGGGTTAAATATCGCAATTTTTAAATCAGTTTATTGGCTTATTAAACTTAAAGCATTTTGAAGTCAAAGCAAATTCGATATCTCATAAGACCTAAGAAATATGCCAAAATTCGTGAAAACGTACTCAACTACTTTACTCCTAGTTAGCGGTTGAATATCAAAAAATTTAGAAAAGTTTCTAGTTGCGTATATGAAGAACCCGCTAAACCAAGCTTTTTTTATACTTCGACAGGCCTAAAATATATAACGAAAATTGTGAAAATGTAGAAACCCCGTTGATACGGACAATTTTTTTGCCACACCTCCGTACACCAATGCAAATCTGACTTTTATACTTAAATTAGCTATGCAGAACATAAGCCATTCCCAGAATACAAAAAATCAAACTCTCAACCCCCGTAGCTTGCTACCCTTATCAAAAATTTTGCTTTAATAATAAATTTTTGTATGATGCCTCTATGGTGACTCCCTTAAGAAAAAAAATCAGAATTTTCTTGCTTTCTATCTCTGACACCGTATACCCAACCCTCAACATTTATTTCCGCTCGATTTCCATCTGGACTTAACTTCAATAATGTGTTTTTATTTAAATTGTGATGTGAATGTAATTCAGCCTAAACAACTCTTACGGATCATTTTTAGCAGGATTGTTGTTATGTTTTGTGGATTTTTATTGCTTACACAATATAATTTTAAAGCAGATGTTCCTATGGCCTGAAGATGACTAAGGAACTGAAATTATTACTCAAGTATGACTGCAAATATATGAAATTAGTGGCATCTATATCCCCATGTACCTTATTTCAGGAACATATCAAAAATTTATCATACACTTCAGCCACATCCCCACATTGTTGCTTTGGGTGCAGTATACTTATCCTCAAAAGTGAAAAAAAAATATTTATCATTTTATTGACAACAAAATTAATTTTACTTTTGTATAACTCACCATTACAAGCCAAAATATTTGACTCGACTTAAATATCAAACTTATTCCGGCTTAACCAAAGTAATTACATTTGAGGGAAAAAAGATTACCATTTTTGACTAAAAACTCTTGACATTTGACTACAAATTTTGATAGCTGTGACGTTTTTCCGCTTTTTTAAAACACTAAAAGAACGAAAAACTCAAAGTACATCTTTTAGGATTTTTTCACCGACATTAAGCTTGTAAGTGATCTTATAACATAGTCATAAATTACACTATTTAATGTTGTGACGGTAGTAAAAAGAAAAGGGGAAAAAAGTGTTAAGTTTGTACACGTGTATATGCTTCCATTAGTGTTGAAGATAAAAAAAAATTAAAATAATTTCAATTGCATTCAATGTATGGTTTGTTGTGGAGTCACCATATTGTGAACATGAAAGTTTAGGTTAGTAGGTAAGTTTAGGAGTACTTTCAAAATAAAAATACAATAATTGATAAGACCTGACTGTGTTTTATTTAAAGAAATCGAATGGTTATTCAAACAAGGACTTCAGCTCCCCAACAGTTCGAGTTCACAACGGCTACGAAGGTGAAATTATTGTTGGCATATATTTTATACTAGAAACTTTTACATATAGCGGAAATTCGATTTTTTTTATTGACGTCAAAGCTCGCCAAACCTTTAAATCACAACACATTCACGTACGTACAGACGTTTTCGACGATCCCACGCAATCATAAATTTCGCCAATGTATAGTCAAAATATTTACACTTGACAAGAAACAAGGAAAACTATTAGTAACGACGAAAAACTTATACACATGAACTGAGTAAGTTTTTACCTGGTAGTTTAGTAAACTTGAAGATAACAAAATTTGACCTTAATTTAAGCACCAAATTTAATGTCACATGTTTGTCTTCGGAAACTTAGTTTGGTAATTTTAATTAAATTAAATGTCTAATTGTTACTAATTAGATTACTAATTAGGTCTAAATGTTACTAATTAGATACAAAAATCTCCGTTCCTTGAATTACGAAGAAGATACAAAAATCCCCGTTCCTTGAATTTCGAAGAAATTTCTAATTTAATTTTCTGGGCTATTAATTAGCATAGTAATTAAGATTCTCCAAAAAAAGTACTTGTTTTTACTACAACTTGTAAGTAGAAAAGAAAAGACACAATTTTGGGTTTTGTCGTACAAGTAGTGAAGTTCTTCTTTGTTAAGAAACAACAAGATATCATTTTGTAACCACGACTCCATAATTTCTAAAGGAATTTATTGTTTGGGTTAAAAACCCTAAGGTTTGTACCGAGATTCTGTAAAATGGGCAATAGATAAACGCAAAATTCATAGCTTAAGGCCCCATGGGTCCGGTACGACCATTTTTTTGTCCCTGTTTGATTTTTCTTTCTTAAGAGGATTTTAATCGATTGATATTGTTTTTCGATCGTGTAATTTAACGTGGACAATGCGCCTGCATCGTTCGCTGTCTATCAGTGAACTAATTTTGATTTTACAGAAAAGAATAGTGTTATATGTTTTCAAATTATTTGAAAGGCATAACTATTAAAAATCAATAATTTTTTCATTGATTTATCTTCTAGAAATACCAATTAATTATACTATCTGTGATACTTTTCAATGAAATGCGGACTTCTTATGTAATTCTTGCCATGAAAATCGTGAAAAATTGCTTCAGTTTCACTTCATATATTAATAACAAAAATGAAATTTTTTTAAGATTTTATTTATAGAAGACCTTCTTTAAGATTTTTTCTAACATTATATTAATAAAAATTACATGTTTATTATTCAAGAAATAGGTAAAATGCGTTTAAAAAACTTGAATTTACGCATTTTAAAAAATGTTCAAGGGTTGTTGTTCTAATAGCATTTTTTACAAATACAGTTTTGAATTTTTTCTCTATGGATGACCTAGTTTACATACCAGCTAATAAAGTGGTGTAATTTTATTTTGTTTTTTTGTTGTAATTAACGTGAAATATTAGCAAGAAAACAGTCATAAATCATCAAAATCGCATTTAACGTGCACATGGAGCCTTAAGATGTTAACTTAGTCTTATTTTTGTAAAATTAAATTATTGCTGCTGATAAAAAAGATATCTACCTACTCCTTTTTATACATACTTTAAAGTGGCCACTTTGCCCCACTACTGGGGTAAAGTGAGCCCTTCCAAGGGGTATACTATGATTTCATCTCAAACTGGAGTAAAAGGATATTGCAATGAAGAATATAGCAATCAATTAAGACAAACAATATAATTTTAATAAATTCAAGAGAAATTTAGTGTGAATAGCCCTGAGAACAGAAAATTATTTACTGTCTTTCTTGAGGGCTATTATTTCAGCAACAGAACCTATTGCATTTATTCTTATCGCAACTTCAGTCCACGATTGTTGCATTGATTTTTTGTTGTATGTTCTAGCCATGCTTGTTTATAGTGCAATGTAGTCAATTTATGAAGCTTTATTGTATCATTTATTTTGCTAAGAGATGGCGCTATTGCAAACTAGAAATTTTAAAGGGGCTCACTTTACCTGGCTACCCGCTTTACCCCACTCTCCCTTATAACTCGTAAATTTCCTATAGGTCGTGCATGTGTGAAAATGCGTAGCTTACAGTCAGGCATGATGTCGGGATTTTCTCATGGTGAGCGAAACACTAATATTTTTTTGGTTATTAGAATCTATTTGTAGGTTTATAGTACGCACTTCTGCGGAAAAAAGAGCTACTAGCTTGAAAATTATAATATTTAAGTAAGTATTGTCTCGGGAGTTTCTTGTTGTTTGTGATTGGATCCATCTCGAAAAACGGGATAAAATACTCCGAATGCAGAAAATACTCCGAATGCAGAAAAAGAACCGAAACACCCAAACCGCACTACGTTATTAACTTCAAAGGTTAACGATATTAACACAAACAACACAGCCGCTAAGATTCTTTTTTTAGCATCCTCTTATTAAAAATGTTGTTGAAATATTTGTCTTAATTTTATGATCGTACAGAACAGATCACGAAGCTCTATAAGGACAACATTTAAGAAACACTGATAAATACATTTTGTGCAAAATGAATAATGTATAGAGTACACATTGTTTTACAATTGACACAGTGTTATTTTCAGAAATTATTTATATAAATCCACTCAGTTGATATCTTTATTTAGCGTTAATTGCAATAAATTATTTTATTGCATTTATTTTAAGCATGGATATCGGAACATAGTCGATCGTTTTAGAACTTAGGAAAAACGAGTTTTTCCAGCATGTAGAAGAACGTTTAACACAATGTAGCTTGTAGTTATGTTTACTTTTGAACTTGGAATGCACTATTTTAACTCAGTACTTCATGGTCATGGACAGAGAATGAATAAACGATTTTTTCCACTATTTATTCACTTTCTTTTAATGAATTTTTACAACTTAATTAGTTCGTATAGTTTAATGGATGTGTAGCGGAAACGTTTTGCTTGGCAATACATTTTAATAATTAGGATAAGCCCGACAACTCTAATTAATAAAATTTATTTCTGTTTTAATATCTACCTACATAAAATACGGATTAATGGCGCTTGGAGAGTTTTATGTTAAGCAATTTCTATTCCAATTTATTCTTAGTGCCTGAAACAAGTTATTTCCTAAACTAATAACAAACAGGGTGCAAAAGACAATTTAAAGGATTTTTTTATTTTCCTTTAAAATTATTACTGATGTTTTGGAAGTGAAGCAATGCCACGTTGTACTTTGGATATACCTACTAAATTTTAAAAGAAAAATTCAACATTAAAATTTTTGTATTAGATAGTAATTAATTCGGTTTTACTACAGTACAAAGTATAAAAGTATACGTAAGAACCAAACATACGATATTTATTTTGAAGAAATGAATAATTCAACAAGTGAGAACATAAAAGCTAATATATTTCAAACAAATTAAAAATTTAAGAATATTTTTTGTATTGCTAGAGTGCTGAAGAGAATTCAGGTGCAATTTTAGCAAAATCGTTAGTTTTAGGAAGGGGCGCCACACTGAGCTGCAGCGCACACTAGGCACCAAAAGAGGGCCCATAGCGATCTAGACAAAATATTCCACGATACAATTTATAACTTAAAGTGCCCACTTGAGGCCATTAAGAACATATAGCAAAATAGATATTAGTTAATTTTAGGTTTAGAAATTAAGAAAAAAGCTGTTAGATTTAAGATTTTGGCGTAAATAAAGCACACTTTAAAACTTAAAAACCATAGCGATCTAGCAAAATCGGTAGATTTTGCGAAATTTCCTGAATCAAAAGAAGATGGCGGTCTTAGGATTTTAATTTTACTTTGTTATTTTTTAAATAATGGTGAACCTGGAATTAAAAAAAAAAATGTTATACTCCTTTTTTGTAGGTACTCTGACGTTTTTTTTCTCTCAGGTGTTCTAAATATAAACTTGGTTATTATTTTACTCCTCAGACCTAAGACATGTCGGAATTCGTAAAAACGAGGAAAATCATTTTACATCATCTTATAGGTTGAGTATCGTAAAATCCCGAAATCATTTTTTACACTATTATGTAGAGTGCTGATAGAAGTAAAAGCGAATTTCATTAGACCTAAGATTTATCTCGAAATTCGTGAAAACTTGAACAACTGCCTTACACTTCCTTGAAGGTTGAATATCGAAAAAAAAATTAAATTAGTTTTTCGGCTTTCATAAGTTTAAGGCCCTTTGAAATCAAATCCAATTCGATATCTAATTAGACCTAAGAAATATGTCGGAATTCGTGAAAACGTTGAAACCACTTTACATTTAGTGAGCGGTTGAATATCAAAAAATATAGAAATGTTTCTAGTAGCTTATATGAAGAGCCCGCAAAAACAATCTTTATTCGATACTCCAAAACTAAAAACTAAAACATAAAACGAAATTCGTGAAAATGTAGAAAACCTGTTGACACGGACAATTTGCTTGCCACACATATGTACACTAATGCAAATCTTACTTTTATACTTATTAGTTTTGTAGTACATCTTCATGTTAGTACTTAAGTTTTAATTTTCCAACATAAGCCATTGTAGGGATACAAAAACTCAAACTCTTAACACTTGTACCTTGCGACCCTTATCAAAAATTTTGATTTAATAATAGATTTTCCAAAGATGTCTCTATGGAGGCTCCTTTAAGCAATAAAAATCAGAATTTTTTCCTTTTTACTTTCACCTCAACATTTATTTCCGCTCGACTTTCACCTGGGCTTAACTTCAATAATGTGTGTGTTTTTTTTAAATTGCTTCCACTCCCCTCTAACAGGGGTTCTTTTCTGTGATTCACCTTTCCTAGTTTAAAGGCTCGACTTTTAAGGGGTTAGGTGGGTTTGAAAATTTCTACAAATGGATTTTTTATTCTTTGTTTTATTAAATACTACAGCATGTCTAGAATATTCTCCCAAAATTTTAAATCGATCCGAGTAAAATTCTAAGAGATGGAGCTTTCGGAAGTTCCGCCCATCGGGCCACGTCAGCCTAAACTTAAAACTTTAATCGCGTTTTTCTTGAAACTCTATTTTTGAAGTTGGTGGACACCAGGGACGTCATTTCAGTTTTTTCTAGGGGGGAGGCAAGATATTATGAATGTATATATTTTATATATGAATATACATTATCTACATAGTGCTTGAACGAAGGATTTTTTTTAATCTTTATTACAACTTATTTTACCAAGAAATGGGATTTTTTGTTCACAGCTCTGCCAAAAATTCAAATTTCAAAATTATTTTTTTTCCTTCGTTCAAGCACGAGCTCTATGCATGTACTAATGGAAAATTATTGATTTCTTAATTTTGGATGAACCAGTCATGAATTATCCTGTCCACGCCGAGAGCCTTTTTTTTTGAGAGGTCAAGGGAAAAGAGGTCCCAACGGGTGATTTTCCAAAATTTTTCAACAAAAATTTTAAGAAATACTTACGAAATATGTATCTTTGATGTATTAAATTTTTTAAATAATATATTTCATTAGGTATATTAAAAAAAAAATTAGTGAAAATAAATAAATAATAAAATTTTTTTAGGCCTTTGAAACCCACCTAACCCCTTAAGAGTCCACATTTAGTTTCAAAATTTCAGGAACAGTTTAGGAAGTTGGAACTTGAAACTTAAGAATAACCGGTATGTTTTTAGTTGCATAGTAACCAAAAATAGAATTGCACTCAGACTTTTAACACATTTTTTTTGCTGCTTTCTGGAATGTTTCTACACTTTACACACTTATCGCTTTCCTCGTAATCTATAAAATAAATATATTACTGGGTTCAGTAATTTCGAATAGATTTTCCGCTTCATTTAAATAAAATGCTATCATACAAATACCTATATCCAGAAAACTGACATCAATTTCGATATGATTCATACCGCAAATGCCGACAAGTGATAATTTCTTAATAACGTAACTAAGTAGGCATTAACCAAATACCGTTCCCTATACTCGTATCAACAAGTATAATTCGAATAAACAAAATTTTGGGTTTTACTTAGTACGTTATTTTTCGGAAAAAAGATTAGATTATCGTCCGAAATAAATGTAATATAATTCTTAAATTTTGATGCTAATTGATTGGTGTCGTCATTTTTTTGGAGGAAAAATCTTCCGCTAGAAAACAAAATTGTTTTTCTTTTGGTCTCTAAGAAATTTTTATGAGAAAGCCATTAACCGAATAAAAATGCTGCCTTGAATTAAGTACATCATTTATAAGGTATGTTGATAATGGCACGTCATCGGTACATTAGCTCAAAATTATATTGTATGTATTAAATTAGTGTTAGGTGAATATGGACATTAATTTCTTACTATAATTATTTTTTTCATAATGAAGTATTTTTTATTATATTGGATAGATTGTGGTCTTATTATTATATTTATCAGTAGTAGACATCAAAAAGCCACATATGCCGTACAGAAGCTGATTTTTCGGTTCTTGATTCCAGAGCTCCAGAATTCCTGGATTCTAAATTATCAACTTTCAAAAATAAAGTAGCCCCAACCATCCTGCTTAATTTAGTGTGGGCGAAGGTTTTTAAACGAGAAACTTTGGTTTCTATAACCCAGGAACAGTTAACACTAAAAAGTTGACACTTCAAATTTAAATACATACATGATCATTTGCAGAAAAAAGGTTGTTATAAGTGGCGGGTATGAGAATGAGGGAAAAACAAAATGTCAGAACAGTTCAAGGGTTGAAAGTAGTGGATTCTGAAAAAATAATATCGCTGAAACTGCTCAGAGGAGAAGGTTTAAATTTTGCCTGTATATGTATAACAACATAGATGTATAAAACTGGATATTGATATTTTTTTTAAACTAACAGAATATATCAACCATCTTGTGTTTGATGTAAAAATTGCAATTACTATATAAGATTGCATAAACGGTTTGTGCTAGAAGTTTGGAACTCGGAACTGTTACTAATGAAGTATTAAAATACAAGCAGTAGTGGAGGTAAAAGATGTGGCAAAAAACATCTGGATATCACTAATCCATCTAGCCCTTGCCAATCTCAGCACTGTGATATCTAATTATTAAACATTTCTGAAATGGTTGGTAAGCTTTTAGCACAAATTATTAAAAAAAAAATTTACTAGGTAAAAATAAAAATTTATTATAAGACAAATTCTACGAAAAACCAATTAATTGAAAATATGTACCTAGCTAATGTTTTTCTATAAGATTAAGTGGTCTTCTCTTTCCAAAGGGTTTCTACGGATCTTAAATATCTAATTTTGTTTGCTCTAACAATGCCCATCATCAGTAAAAGCTTGAATGTAAACAGACACGTTCGAAATTTTCAGCAATTCATTTACCAAAACGCTAGGAAAAATCAAAATACGATTTACTCAACGGTTTCATTTTTTCCATTAAAAGTATTAAAAAAAAAATAATAATGCCAGTTAAGAAGAGCTTGCCATAAATGAACGTAAATTTTGCGTAAACCGAAACGAATATTATCCCATAATAAAACTAATGTACTTATAGTATGACCGCTGATCGTATGTAGATACTAACTACTCTCTTTGAGAAATGACGACATATTAAAGTGTAGATCAACGTCATTGGGGGAGAAGCATTATCATATCGGTGAACAGTTGAGTTAAAAGTGTTTTTTTTTTTCTTCAGATAAATTTCTTGACGGCTTCTTTCGAATCTGATTCTGTGTTTTATGACTTTATATAAGGCCAGACTCGACAGCTTCCAATCGCATTTTGTGGTTAATTTCGAATAGTTAAGGTATATACGAGAACGTCGTACTACTAAGTAAAATAAGTAAAGTTTTGTTTAAGATTTAACTAATACGAAAATAAATAAAAATAATTCGATCGGAAGTGAATTAAGATATAATAAAGTTGTAGTGGGTTAGTGCATTTTCAGGAAATTGTGAAAGTCGAATAGAAGTTCAGTGAATGAAAATAAAAATATCCTTAATTCTGGAATAGTGATAATTTGTGATTATTATATTTTGGATTGATGCCACTGAATATATTTTAAATTGTTTAAATAATAACAAAAGGTTAGTTTATTGAAAAAAAATTCTTTAATCGGACGATACTTAAGGATAATAAATCCTTCAGAATTTTTTAAAGTTTTAATTTTGGTTCTTGTGAAATACGTTCTGAATAGTTATGCTATTAACCATTGAAGTGCTTCATGAATCCTTAAAGTGTTTTTCTTGATATTAATTGTAATTATTAATTTAATTAAATTTGTTATAATTTTGGACTCCCAATTTCGATGTATGGTCCTACTTAATTCTAATTTTAATTCTGGATTTAAATTTAAATAAAATATCTACTAAATTCTGGATACCCAAAAAAATACCTATGTATTCCTTTAAAGTTCTGTTTAGCAAAATTCAACTGATGGTATAATTTATTAAAGAGTAGTTACCAATCATCTATAGTTAAATTTGTAAGGAGTGTATGGTTAATTGAAATTTGGTAGAGAAAATATAAATACTAGAAAAAGGAATAGAAAAAAATGTAGACCGATAGAAATTGTTAATTCAACATTCCGAAAAAATACAGGATTATTAAAAAATAATAAGGCTAAATAGCAACTCCATATTAATATCTCTACAGTTCGAAAAGCACGGCAACCTAATATTAAATAATGTGATTTCATAATAAATAATTTTATACTTTTAGTTTTTTCCGATATTTAACCCTTTCGGTCACGAATTAAATTTGTTTCTGTTGAGTAACTTTACTATTTTGTTGTATCACTTCTGCCCTGTTCATCGAACCACAACGAAATGAACATTTTCGGAAACAAAAGAATGTAACTAAAGAAAATTTAAGGATGTAATACACAAACCGGCTTAGCTCGTGCGATATCTTCCTTATAATTTGATGTCTACAATTGTAGACACGGTGACTGAAAGGGTTAAAACTAGTGGATATTTAAAATTAGATTAAGATTTTAGTGGTCTTTTAGATACTGCAAATAATCAAACTAATATTTATCCTGCTGTTCGTTGTATCTTAACGCCAGATATAATTGTGTTTCATGTTCTAAAATTAGGGGACACATTTAGGAAATTTACACAGATTATAAACCTTTATTGGTAGTACAAAATTTTTCAGTGAAACTTGAAACCTGTGTAGCAACATTAACATGCAGACAGAAGTGGGAAGCAGGAATGCAGAAAGTCAGATTTTCACATGAAAACCATCATATGCTATAAAGTTTAAAATTAGAGAAAGTCTTTAGAGGAGCTATTGAAACTCCGTCAGGCATTGGAGTCAATGAGTCAGTTCCCTTCGAAAGTCAAATTAATTATCAAGAACATTAACCATTATGGCTCAGAAGATTTTTATCTGAGGAATCGTATTAATATTTCAAATATTAGTAATTTCGTACGTTAAAAAATGTTTTATTTTTCGTTTTTTAGGCATGGTCCATAGTAAAATGTTGAAACTTTTAACTGGTATATATCAGCATTTTAGTGCTTACTTAAAATAATTCATGTCGGCAATAACAAGTACAAGTTTGTTATTTTTTTTCCAGAAACATAGAAACAGGAAATCTCGTAAACAATTATAATTGAAAAAAAATTTTTTAGAAAAACAATTTTATTTGATGTGTTATTACCATCCGGAAATAGGGGAAAAACTTGTAAGTGTTCTCTAAATCTCACAATCGTCATTTAGTACAAAGTTGAGACATAGTATTTACATACTTACTTCAGAAATTCAATTTATGAGGGAAAGTTATTCTTCAATCTTTTAAGAATTTATCGATAGAGCATATAGGTCCCATGTCTTTTTACTTATCCTCTACTAAATTAAAAACTTAAATTCAGTATTTGATTTCCCCTAATTAAAATGATATAATACTGAATAAATTTCTTTTGGAGTTTCAAAAATTTAAAAATTATCAAAATAAAATAATAAAATAATATATTTTTATATTCATTGAGCTTAAACAATACTACAATACTAATTTTATCGAAGAAATACAGCTATGTTTTCATAGATAAAATTAGAAAAATCTTAATTGAAGCCCTTGGTGAAATATGGAATCAACTCGTTTTTCCAATAACATGCGAAATTTTGATTTTTCTGAAGCCTAATTGGATTAAAATTATTTTATTGAATTTTTTTTTTTTTATGATTTTATGAAAATTATTAAGGATAATATTAAAGCATAGCAGTTAGCCTTAGCTGAATTTCCTCCGAAAACAGTAAGAGATCAGGAAAGTCAAGTCCTTTAACGTTCTTCAAAAATGAGTTGACCTCTTATTACACCAAGTGCTTCAATGGTTCTTAACATAAATAAATTTAACTCAATTTATAAAAATATTTTGAAAAATTATCTACAATTCCTGTGATTAGATCTTATATCTTTGCATCTGTAGTTATAATTTAGATTTTTATTAAAATTAGTTCCTTGTTTATTATTTTAATTTAAATCCAAGGGAAAATTTTATAATAAAAACCCTGCTTGTTAATCCTACTTAACTTACAAACTAACTTACAATCTAACTTGAAATAAAATGAAAATAATTAAGGAATAGTAATTGCTTACAAAAGATTAAATATATAAATATGTATTATAGGAAAAATGAAATTAGCGGGTTGTCTATTAACTGGGACCGTAACAAAAATGAGGAGAGTTTGGATTCCGCCAGTTAATGAGAATGCTAAATTTCTTCTAAATGAAACATGCTAATATACCTATACAAAATAGTATTGAGTCTTTAATTTAACATTTTAATTCTTACCTCGAATAAACGTAATGACATTGTACCTAATAATTACAAGCCTTCTGCTTAGTCTAATCAGGTAATCCTATTTGATGGATAGTAAAAAAAATACGAATGATTATAAAATCCTTGATTCAGAAAATTATATATATACATATTCTAAATTTGAAGTAACAAAAAAGGTAATTTTGTTATTATTGTTAATTTATGCAGTATTCTATAAACTACATAATAAAGCATAGGTTGTTCTAGAGCAATAAATCGGAAATATGAAAATTAATATTTAAATGATCGGTTCGGATAATTTAAATGGCATTCCTCGTTTCAATGACAGAATGAGTTGGCGTTTAGTGTAGATATAATTTAATTCATAAATCAGTTTTAATTGATCGAATAATTATGAAAGCTAACGTTGTAATATATTTTAGATTAATGCCTTTAGTAACTATTTTTGAGAACGAAGGAAACCTTCTTGATTTGGGTATTTTTTATTTTTATTTATTATTTTTTGATAAAATCAAATAAAAGTTTTTAATTTTTTTAAAAAACAACCCCAAAATGAATTGATTTTTATTTTTATTTTAAAACTTTTCAACAAAAATTTGAACTGAAAGTAGTCTTACTCTTAATGGCATTGGTTCACTAAGACTGAACATTAGCCGTAGAAGCGTTTTGCTGCGATCTTCACATACTACTCAAAAACCGATAAAACGTAAACCTTCAGAAATGAATATTTTTAATGTAGTTTTATTAAAATAGTGAAGTATTTTTTTTATAGATAAAATGCTAGTTATTAACTTTAAACTTTAATTGCAGCTCTGAAATTATTTTAGCCTATCGAACATTGAAGGGGAAATATAACGTAAAAAGTTTTAGCTTGTGTCATTATTTTTAAATGAAAATCGTTATTTAATCAAGAACTGAGCGTTAGGTAATATATCTTTTACATCAAACAATTTTTGTAGAATTGCAGATAAGAAAAAAAATATTTATAAAGTTTATTAGATACTATTATAATTTTACATAAGAATACTGAACAAAAAAAAAATACTGAAACAAAAATATACATCTTGTAAAAGAAAAAAATTAAAACAATTTTCATTACCCATTTTAGTTCTGCATTCTTTTTTTTCCTGGTAAAAATTTTGATTGGTTTTGTTGTAGTTCCCAATAATTATTTTTAAAATAGTTGCACGTTAGCCTGGGCATATGTTAAAGTATAGTTTATAAATTTTGCTTTATTATGTTTTAATAATAAATAATTTATTCAAGCCTAGAATTAAATAGTGTGGTTTCTAAATCTTTCTTGTGATCTAATATGGCCTTAAGAAAATATGTGAATAAAGTTCATATAGTACGTATCAGCACTCCATTAAAAATTATAATTTTGGAATTTTGGATTTTTTTACCCCTTACTTTTTCGATTTAAGGGAAATTTCTTATACTTTTTTTTAGAGTATCTCATTAATGACTACAGGTATAAATATGTTTTTAGAGATGGAATCTAGTCATTTTTCTTTTGAACTGATAGTTTTAGAAATTCTATATAGAATAAAACTAAGATAAATTGCATGCGACTCTCGTATAAAAGAATAGGATGTCACCGCAATGCTTAAGAACATAACAAAATAAATAAATAGCACTAAGTACGTGCTACAAGCTATTATGTCTGCCTTGAACACGACTTTTTACACTTAAATGGATTGGCTTCGAAAGAAATAACATAACAGATAATAAATTACACTCTACCATATGTGGTCTCTAATGTGAACTATGAAAAAAAAATTACCGTCAAAATATAATAATAAATAAAATATTGAAAAATGAAAAAATACAATTGAGTTTTCGAATTTTTTTCAGGTCACACGGATTCAGCTTGTTGACAAAATTTTTAACACCTTCGTAATAGCGAAGTTATAACCATAAGGTCGACTAGTAGACCAATCTAAGACGTCGTTGTTATCTTCGTTATACGCAGGAAGAGTCTTCTGTGTCAACGGAAAAAAAATAATAAATTAGTAACTTATTATAGAAAATTATTAAGATGAAATTACTGAATGGAAAACAACACCGAAAGCGTAAGTTAATAAATTTGCTATTCATTTTGGTATGACGTTGACATGATTTGGATTTATAATATTTTGACGAGTATCGCACATTAATAAATTAGATACTGATACCGATAATTTTAAATGTATGTAATTTACTTTAAAAGTTAATTATTGTGTAGATGTGATATATTTGATTCTATGATACACAAGTCATGGATCATGAATTTAGCAACGTTTTCTTGAAGCGATTTTAACTACTTTGTTCTATGCGAAAGATTATAAGAATAGGATTCAATCTATTAAGTTTTTTAGTTTAATTTTATATCATTTAATTTTAAATTATAGTGAATTTTTTCCCTTATGTAATTTGAACGAATTGAAACTTCTGTTACATTATCTTCGTATAAATTAGCCAGCTGAAGTAATACCATTAATCAAACGCCCACCTAAATGTTTATTAATTTCTAATTAGACTTAAAGCGGTAATTAAACACGGTCCTTCTGCTAATAATAAAAAAGAAGAATGTGTGTCATTTGTTTAAAAAAAAAAACAGTTTAAAAATACATACAAAAGAGATAGGCCTCTTAAGTTGTTGTCATAGTTGGAAAATGTGATCGTTTTGGATAACCGAAGTTTCATTTAATTTAAATTTAATTTTCCCATCAGATTAAAAAAAAATAATAAAAAAAACATAAATTTATGAGCTCTAGTATGTTTTTCGGCATTTATTCCTAATGCCCCAACCAAATTGATCCTTCATCCCTTATAGGAAAATTTTAGATCGTATAATGACCGTTAGAATAATTGGGAATATAAATTAAATAGTATTTTAGGTATATAGTTTCTTATTTTTTAAGATTGACGGAAAGTTATCGACTTAAGAATAAGTTTGAATTTCAAAAAATCCTGCAAGGAGGTAATAGATAAATATAAAGACAGTAAGAGAATGAAGAAACCAATTCAATTTCTTATATATTTTAAAAGAAATGACGGAATTCGTAAAATCGTGTTCAACTCTTTTATATCCTCATAGAGGCTTAAAAAGGAAAAAAAACTTAAAAAAAACTTTTGGCCTATAATAACGCAAGCCCGTGGACGGGAAAAGATATTCGCTATCTCAATAGACTTGGGTGATATAAATGAATTCGTGAAAAGTATCCAATCCTTTTACACCACCCTAGGAGTCGAATTTCAAAAAATCAAGAAAACACTTTCAAGGTATTTATATGAAGAAGCCGTAGAATAAAAATGAATTCAATATTTGGAAAGACCTAATAGATATGACGAAAATCGTGAAAATATATGCATTCCATTTTCACTGATAATTTTCCTTGCCTCCGTTCCAAACGCCAATAGATATTTGAAATTTTTTTTATCTTAATTATTTTTCTAGTTAATTCACATACTATGTATATATGCCAAGTTTCAATTTTGTAGCATAAGCCGTTTTATAGATATGAAAAGCACCTCCTTTCGTGTCTACTAGTCATGAAACGTGGAAAAAAATTAAATGTATGCACAACTTCCAAACACTCTAGCCCAAGAATTTCATTTATAACTAAGCATCAATAAACAGTAAAAATCGCCTCAATTTCATTTAAATACGATAAAAATTATTAATAATTTATTTCAAGACCATTCCATCGCTGTGCAATGAACTTTTACTGCATCTAATTTCTCAGCTGTTCCGCAAATTGATGCGTCTTTACTTAATTCCATTAAAGAATTTTCAACAAAATCTTAAAATATTTCCATAGGCTCTTGATTAAATAGCACTGTGTACTTATTGCAACATTAGCCTATGAGCCAGTGTAAATAAGAACCAACCTTTTATAATGGTACGTCTGGCTTAAAATAAATTCTAAGACTTAAAATCAAACTTAGTAAATACACAATTTCGTTATTTTTGTGAATTTGTTGACTTGTGCTTATTTGTTTTAAACTATTGTCCAAACCAATAATATATTTGCAATTCTATAGAAACAGCTTAATCGTTTAGCCTACATTATCAAAAGGATAATTGCAACAAGTGCTTGTAATTAATTATGTAATTCATTAAGGTTAATATTATTAGCAACGAATATTTTGATGTTTCTTTTATTGTTGCTTAATAGGTTATGACATGGTACTAATTTTAAATTAAGATGGTCTTGTAGAATAAAACAAAATAGCTGAAAATATCTACATATGTAATTGGCAACAAATAACACAAACTAAAAACATTTATATGCAAATATGTTGCCGAGCAAAATAAACACTTCCGAGCGTTCGTTAAATGCGATTAGGTCGCTATGTCAAAGTCAATGTTGAATGAAAATTATTTTGTTTAAACAAGTCAATTAACGTGAGTCTGGGCATCTGTCGCTAGAAAATCCCCGTGTTTGGTCAATAATTAATGAACCTTTGTGACTAGTTCACCTACTCGTACGTACGTTTCACGATCGGGGTATAGTGAGTACAACTACAGGTGAGTAACATCGTTTAAGGCCATTTCCTAAGCTGGTTCGACCTTCTTCCGGCGATTTTCTCCGAACTGAAAGGAGAAGATCATACTTGCGATTTTATTGTACGTACATTATCATAACACGTTGATCGTTGTTTTCGTATGAAAGTCTTCGCAGCATCTTGGATCGCCTACAACATCTTACACACATACGTTTCATATTTCAACTTTTACGCAATGAAAATATCGTTGAGACATGATCGCGTTTTGCGATCAGCAGATCTCGTTTTCTTTCCGTAAAACCGATTATTGTTGCAGGTCTTAATAAAGCGTCTTATTCTCGACATTGACCTAGCCCGACGTCTTTTTACGCTTTTTCCAAGGCTTACGAAATTTTAATTTTTATGGTCAATACGAGAATGTAAATAATGTCCGGAGTATGTAATCTAGACTATAGCACTGAAAGGTCGATGAATCCAAGCACGCACCTCGATGATTAATGAGAGATTAAATATGAATTAAAAGTAAGTATGATATGTAATTTATTGTGTCTAGGGTCAGGCTGTGGTGGAAGCTACATCGGCTTTTTTTGCAATTATCGATTATGAAAGGTTCTGTAATTTATTTATTTTATTGATAAACGGTTTTTTTTCGCACACACCATCTAGGCAATTAAAATTGATTTTAGTTATTATTAGCTTAGTCAATGCTGAAATTAGCGTAATACCTTTCTATTTTCATATACTTACCTATGCATTTTATAATGTGGAAATTGTACCTTTCAGTGTTGGGATCAAGAATAAGTGATCCCAGTTTTAGTTTTCAATGCAGTAATTCAAAGGGTTTACTCAATGCTTCAAAACAAAAATTATAGGCGCAATATATATAATAATTATCAATGGCGCAACAGTCCAAATCAGGCATTCGCCTTGAAGTAATGTCAGCTGCACGCTCGTCCGTGATTATTACCCCGATTTTAACTCAGGTATTCATTTACAGCTGAGTGAACTGTCGCAATATATATACAAATATATTTTAAATAAGCCTGAAAACATAGTTGAAAAAACTAATATCATATTGCGCCATCTTAATGGCCGCTTTGGTTTTGCATGCCATATGACCATTTAGCTTTATTTCTATAGTGACTTAAATCCGTTGGGTTCTTGAGTAATTTCAATTTGCATTAGTCGTTAGGAAATAAATACCGAAAACGGATTACAGCCCTCAACTTTCTTACAATGAATTTGAGGAGAAGGACAAATTTTCATTAAATGAGACGTAAATTTCAATAAACTATTGATTGAATTTCAAATCTATTCCGAACCATAAAACTGTCGAGGTATACATTTATTGTTTCAGTTACGAATCCACTTTGTTCGCTTATCACTTAATAATCCGGCTTGCAAGTAAAACTTTCAAATTACAGACGTTACTTCGCATCATTAGGTACTAGCGGTAGCGTGTGGGAAAATTTCTAGTTGTAAATTTAAGTCTAAGCCGAAATAATTAAATTGGCGATTTAATTGCCATTAAATTGAACAAACCCTAAAATTGATTTATTTAATATTTATTAAGAGCAAATAATTAAAAATTTGAATAAACTTTTGGAGAAATCTGAAAATGAAAGTAAATCCAATCCAATCTATTGATCAGAGTCCGTTTAAGGTTCGTGGTTAATTGGTGTCTGTCTGAAGTGGGATTATATACACAAAATCGGAATCACTTTTATTTTTTAATTTCTCTTAAAAATTTCACTTTTTTTTTCAAAATATCTGTTGTGAATATATATTTAAGGAAGAATGGAATTTTGCATGGTGAGAAGTTACCATAGAAGAAAATTTGTTTAAGTTTTTGTTGTTTTCCGGCGTCAGTGGAGTTCCTGGTATGAAACCCCATCACGAAATCCCCGTTGATTAATCGCTTTTCTTGAGGACATGACAGTTGAACAACCTTCACTGAATAGGTCAGTTTTTTACAGAGCTCGTGGTATTGCTGAGGATTATTCTATATAGCGATATCAAAACATATTTTATAATCTGCGAATTTTTTTGGAGCGAAATTCTAGCCACCGCATCCTTATACTAAAGGTAGGTGGCACTGAAGATCACCCAATATTTCAACCAATTTGGTGGAATTTTTGGTTGTTCACTAGAAAATATAATGTTTAACCATAAGAGTGCCGGATCGGATACCGCCAACAGCAATTTTATTTCGTTCTCTATCAATTTTTATAAAAATTAAATTTTTCATACCATAGAATCAAATTTGTTTTAAGTTTCCGGCGTCAGTGGAGTTTCTGGTGGGATGCTTAAGGAGTTAGATTACATTAAATTTTAGTGCTCGTCTAATTTAATGAGGATAGTGACTGAGAAACGTTTCCAGAAGTGAAAGGAATATGAACTCCTCTAAACTAGGATACTTGTTAATTCCTCTTACACACCGAGAGGTGTTTCATATGAGGAGGTTAAGCCCTTTACACCATTTTTGGGGTTTAATGCTAAAAAGTTCTGAGCCTGATTTCAATGTGATGATATAAAAAAGATATGGAAGAAAAAAATTCAATTATATATCCCTTCACACCCAGAAGATATGTTAGAATTCATGAAATGATATTCAACCCCTTTCAACCATCAGATTCATTTTTTTATATTTCCTACCTTAAGATAGGGAGAAAAGCTATTTTCTTTAGTTTTACAAGTTTGCCAGAAGAACATAACATACAATAAAAATAGTGGAAAATCATCGATGAATTTGCCATTACTTCCATTTCACTGTTGAAGAAAGTTTAGCATGAGTTCCTAAAGAGAAATGAAAATGAATTAATCATAAATTAAACACATTCTAAAATTTAACTGAAACTTAATCTCAAAGAATTTCGCTGTTATAATGTTCTCATTAAACTGCATTTAAATGAAGCACTGGTACTGGTTTTTCTTCGTTCTAATTCAAGTGTTTCATAGTGAATTGAAAAATAATTTCATACAACATTCCGTATGACGGAATAAAATCAACATTTCCTTGATTTTCAATTGAGAAAGTTTTAAATACTAAATTCCGGATGAAGTAGCTCGAATTGAACCAGCTAAACGACGTTATGTCCTTCCTTCTCGTCATAGCTCATGTCGCTAGTCAATCGAAACGACACGATGTGAGTTAAAACACTGAAATTACCATGTCAAACATATACCTTGATTCTTGATTATTACTCGTAAAATAACAAATTAAATTTATAATTTACATTTAAATTAAATGAGCTTAAGGCAAAGCCATTTTATGACCAGAAGTTATCAAAGATAAATCGCAACAGATATGAGTACGTAACGAAGACTTTGTGATTTTAGTTTATTATTTCTTTAATAATAAAATATTGTGAAATGAATTAAAATAGGTATATTATTATTCTATTAATTTTCTAGTTGCGAGAGTAGACATTTTTTTAAGTAATAACTTTTTGTTTATTTAGTGTAAAAGAAGTGAAGTTGTAGTTTAGAATAGTTTCAATTGTTTAAATTAAAGACAGATAAAAAATTATAATATTCGAATTGTATTTATTTTAAATTTTCTTTTTTTTAAAATTAATAAGAGTTATTTATTTATTTATTTTCTGAGCTACAGCCTAAATAATTAGACAGAGCTAGATAAGCACCTTGCAGCCAAGACAACTTTTTTTAAATTTCAAGTCAAAATTTATTGTTAAAAAAATATATTGTACTAAAATTGAAACTCAAAATACATATAAAAAATAATTTTAAATGTAAAAAAAACGTTTAAAAACTCATGAAAAATACATTCTCCTTCAGTATAATTGCTTTCGGTAAATATCCATTTTTTAAGTACTTTGTACGCGAAGAGTATTCGAGAAAAATCAGGTAATTATTATTTGAGTGTTTGAATTAAGGTCACCATTTAAGAGAGCACATAATGAAATTTTGTACTTTAGTATAGAAAAGCTATTTAACGTACGAATATCTTAATCGATATATATTTTGAAAACATTTCACTAAATTTTGACGGAGCAAATCATTTTGTCATCATCACTCTGATACATTTATACGGACATTCATATTAATAACAAATGTATGCAAATTTCAAAATAAACATTTTCCGAGTGCTTGATGTATCAAACAGAATATACACATCCCTCTGGTAGTAAATTATTTGTGTATAATGGCTGTATGCTTTAAACGACCGAAGTATGGGGAATTCTACTCGGGTACAGCCCCACGGGGTAAACTATTCGAATCAATAGAAATAGGATCAGAATATTTTACAACAAATAGCCAGGATAAATTAGATACTCATTTTTCATTTCGATATGGTTGAGATAGACAAGCTTTGTTGACCTTTGGCAGTATTATCTATTTTTTTCGTTAGAAATATAATATTGCAGGTATTACGCGTAAATTCGCTGCCATAAATGCAATTTATTGAAGCTTTGTGATGCATATTATCCGGAAATTGACAATTTTAATGGATCAAAATGACAGAACCGAATTTATTTTGTGGTTTTCAGTTATTTACGCTAAATAAAAGGTGGTACTACATCGACTCGAATATTTTAATTTAACCATTATTCGGAATTGTTGTTTGCAGGGAGAGTTTTTTTCTTTGGCGCATTTCAAGCGGGAAAACCATAATTTTGGCACGATTAAGCGCTTATTGGTATTGCAGTTTTTACAGGTGTATATTTACTGAATTAAGCACGAAGGTGGAAGAATTTAAATCGTTTTGAACAAACAGAAAATTAAATGTTTTATAATGAATGAAATACAAATGAAATGGGATGAAAAACTATGCGACGAATAAATTGAAAAAATATCAAAACGTTTCTAAAGTTATTTTTGCGGTTTTGGTTATAATGCTGTTGACACTTTAAAAAATTTAATATTTATATTGGAAATAGAAGCGAACAGACGGACTTTTTGCTTTTTTGAAAATATGAAAATACAGCATTTAAGGGTAGGATTTTTTCCGTAGTTAATTCATCACCAATTTGGGACCACACACTTTACCCACTGTAAATATTTTAAGCTCACATCCTTGCGTGTTCTGCAACAAGAACATTTCCATACGGTGGACAAACGGATTTTTTTTAATTTTGTTAGTATAATCGCTCCTCTTCACTTAAACCCCGCATACTAAAGGTTTATCATCAATAGTCGAATTATAAGTTTATATCTCTGCATGGGACTGGGCCGTAAATTTCCGTACGGCGTACACGGCGGACAGACGGATTTTTTCTTGTTGTCAAAATATTAATTCTGTTAGTACCCTCACACCCCACATACAAGACATTTACCACCAATAGACGAGTTTTAAGTTCATATCTCTAAATGTTCTGGGCTATACATTTTCGTACGGTGTATACGGCGAACAGACGGATTATTTTTAAGCTTTTACTACAAATAAAACGTAAAAATATCAATTTTGTTCTTTAAAAATAATGCAAATAAAATCAAAATTTTTTTACATATTTTTGCGGACTTATTTTACAATGTCCTTTTAATTTTTATCAAGAAATTTTAAAATAAAATTCGATCATTCTATTTGCAGGTTCCATTAAACTAGCAATTTTTGGATTGACTTTAATCAGTGTGGCTGTGCTTATATTAGTCTTGGATCCTATTCAACTTATTGTCGATGATGTAAGTAAATTAATACTGGAACATTTTGAATCACAATCTAAGTTTTTTTTTTTTAATTTCCAGAAACTGACGGTTCACGAGGGATCATTCCTTTTAAGTCTCTTTCAAAATCCGCCATTAGATGTGTTCATTAGTGCCTATGCTTTCAATATAACAAATTTAGATCGATTTCTTAAAGGTGAAGATAAAAAAATCAAATTGGCTGAAGTCGGACCCTATGTTTATCAGTAAGTTATAATATTTATTTGTTGTTAATAAATACATAAATTTGTTCATTTACATAGGGAGTTCCTGGAAAATCGAAATGTAACATTTCACGAAAATAACACAATGAGTTATCGACCAGTACGACGAGTGAAATTTATTCCGGAAAAATCAGTGGGTGATCCTTTAAAGGATGTTATCACTGTACCGAATGTACCTTATATGGGAGTTACTACGGCAGCCTCAAAAATTTCTATTTTTGCTGCTTTGGCGGTAAAAGCGCTTATGAAAACACTACAATCCGAAGTAGTCCTGAATATTACAGTGCACGATTATTTCTGGGGATATGATGATCCTCTTGTGAGATTGGCATCGACTTTCATTCCAAATGTCGTACATTTTGAACGTTTCGGTTTACTGGATCGGGTAAGGATAATCATAGATAATTGTCGTCGAGCAAACGAATTTTTAACACTAATTTCTATGAAGGTATTTGATGAAGGTGAAAATTTAGTATCGATACATTTGCCGGGCAAGCGGGGTGATGGGGTTGAAGAAAAGCATAAAGAAACTGTTGAAAGCCAAAAAGTGGACGATGTGAAGGACGGTTTGGACTACTATCAAGTTAAAGAAGATGTGGAGGATATTGAGAAGAAGTTTGTGCCTAATATTCGTGATTTTTCAATTGATAATTGGAATGGCAAGAAAGGACTAAGCTATTGGGGATACGATGAAAACACGCCTGAAAAGTGAGTAATAAAACATACTATCTTTTTTTGTCGGTAATTCATGAACGAATCGCGTTTGAAGATATAACTGTTTTTTATTATTTATTTATCGAAGGTATGGAGAGATTACTCCTTTTGAGTAGAAGCCCAATAGTGTAGAAAGGAGATGGATTTGTAGTGTTGTTAATTTTTTTTTAAATAGTTACATGTCCATAAAAAATCCTAAATGTTCATAGTAAGTGAAAAAAAAATGAATGCGATTCATATGCGATTCACATACAAGCCAACTAAATAATTCACTTTTGTTTCAACTACATTAATCCCTTACAAGTAACACAACACAATGCTAAATGAAATAAAGATTGAAATGAGTGGATTAGCATTCATTAGACTTGAGTGAAACGTTAGTGATTCAATTGGCTGTGAAAAAATATTTTTTTACTTAAGTGAATCGTTAGTGATTCATTTACGAAACTTTCGATTTACTAGACTATCTTCAGTTTGATTCTGAATCGTTACGAGGAGGGCTTGAGAATCGCTAAACTGAAAACAGTAACTAGGAAAAATATAGATATTGGAGTATTCAGTGGAATTTTTGTCTAGGTGGCTTTAGCGCTTAAATTATAGGTATTAATAATAAAGCGAAAATTGAACGACTTGCAAGGGATGAGGAGGAATGCTATAATAATTTATCATTGGATTATTCGCCCTATTTAGAGTCGATACTTCTACTTCTTATTTGCGCCAATAACTGAAAACCTCTCGATTTCCGTAAGATGATATAATGCTAATGAGAACGATAGATTATTATTATATCAGAAGGCCAGGGCTCGACTTAGGCTGTCGCGCCATTGATGATGACGATAAATTATAATGAAAATTGCAATTTCAGATGTACCAACCTATCCAATCTTCGTTATTTTATTGTATATATCTACCAATTTCATAAAAAAATATTATCTAGTGGTTTGAATTTAAAAATCCTCTTCATCTGTTTCCATTAACTGCAGATAAAAAAAATCGATTTAGCTTATTCTTCCATTTTCACCTGAAGCCCCAAGTAGTAGTCTTAATGGTTGGATGTAGGCTGGCGGTAAATTTTCAAGGTGTAACAATTTTCAAACAAAAGATACGAACAAACCTTTTGTTTTCTAAGCTATTTTATGAGCATTTAAACTTGTCGGTAGGATATACATTTTTTTTTTTTAAGTCCTTAGAATTTATTCCTTTCAATTTCCTTGGTGTGAAGAGCTCTCGTTATTTTGTAAGGTGGTTTTAGTTGGTCGTTCATATTTTTATGATAAGACTTTAATGAGCGGTCTTGAAGTCTTTTATTTGGAAGTAACATTTTTGTATTTGAGCACTAGTTTGCGTTTACAGTGTGATAAGAGCCTTTTTTTCGATATACTCGTATGTATGTATTAAATCAGAATTTAGTATGTACCATATAGATCAGTTTTATAAAATTTTAGTTTCTTATCCAATAAGAGTAGATTGTTTATATTGAACTAAACGACTTTGTATTCTTTAGTCTCGAGAATGTACATGAAAAATGTGGGAGGGAACGGTTCACAGGTGTTGATTTCCATTCGCCCCAAACATTGACTTTTATATATTAGAAAGCAGTCCTATAAGTAAATAAATGGTTTAAGTAATAAAATTGACACTGTTCACTGTTTTCAATTAAAATTTAAACCAAAACAACATTCTATTTAAAACTGGCTTAGAAGCATTTTTTGAATTTTTTTTTTTCTCAATTAACTGATTAAATCTCTTAGTATAAATTAATTAGTTTAAAGAAGAATTTAATATTTGGCGTCCTTGTGTTGTTCTAATGAAAAATCTGTTCTTTAATAAATTTTCAAAAGTAATTTTTCTCCAATATTTCTGCCGGTAATTTGTAATTTTACATTAAAAATGCTACCTAGGTTTTATTGAAATTCCCATAGATATGTATGTACTTTTACAACCGCACACTGTTTGATCTTCGTTTAATTTTATTTGATATTTATTTCATGTAAAAAAATATAATGAGGAGTTTGATAGTAGAGAATACTGTAGACTTTAATTTATAAGTGACAATAAGAAAATCTCTTATTGTTGGCAGATAGTTGTATACTTTTTAATGAACAAATATTTTTTTTCTTCGTTTTAATTTTTTAATTATCCTTTATGATTTCATTTATATTTTTTCAGAAATACAGAATGCAATACACTTCGTGGAACATACGATGCAACTTTATTTCCCCGAAACATTTCAAAGGGTGAAGTTTTTCGTATCTATAGGAAACCATTTTGCCGAACTTTACCAGTTGTTTTCTCTCATCCTGGTAAGTCAAGTTACTATTATATAAATTCATAAAAACTAAGAAAAATAGTCATATAGCTAATTAAAATTATAAAATTTTACTAAGCAAACTATGATAGCTTAGCTATCAACAATATGAAATTGTTTATTCATTAAAACTTTTATGCAACTCAGGTCCACGCACTATAAATTTTACAGTCTTTTTACTTTTAATTATTCGTTGGCGGTTGAACAATGGTTTTCCAGATGTTAATCACTTCTCATAAGAGTACATTACTTTCGATGAATTTGCATGCTTCTTAATGTAATCTTCTAACGGAAAACTTCACTTAAAATTACATTGGGAGAAAGCTTTCATTGCCTGGCTCGGTCGTTATCGTTTGAAATAAATTCTTCATAAAAAGCGAAAATTAATAAAAATCTGTAATATTAATGGTCAGATTGTTTTGAGATTTTTCAAAACAAATCACAATGTGGTTTGACAGTGCATATTTAGGTTTTTAAGTTTTTATTCGGGTGAATAAAATTAGAGTCTGGTTTTTCTGGAATTTTAAAAAAAAACATTATTTAGAAAATTAGATAAAAATTAATTAATCATATTTCTCTTATCATAGGTAGTTTAAATGGTATAGACGCGTTTTTCTTTAAACTTGCCGAAGATGCCTTTGATAGTAACATGTCTGACCCGAAGTCATCATGTTATTGTACGGACGACGTGTGCCTAAAGAAAGGCCTAGGAAACATAACACCTTGTTATTACAGTAAGTATCTTTTGAATTTTTTATTTAACTTTTTTTTATTTTATTATTTTTCTGTTGAATGTAAATATTAAAGGCGAATATTAATAACGCGAATTACTATCGATTTTCATTGCTAAACAGATGGTTGATTAGTTGTTTTGTTAATTAGAATCTGTAACCAATTAATATAATTTACGAGCGAATTTCATAATCCGTCTGTACGTGCAGAAATCAGAAACACTCACTATACACCAACTTATCACAATACATAGCTTTTGATTTATTGGCCTGAAATTAATCCTCTTGTTTCTGGAAATCATAGTTTATATAGTGGAATTAATTCTTGAATATGCCCAGTTATTTAATTTTTGTTTATATTCAGAAAATCGCTTAATAATCGTTAGGCCCGTTCCTACGATGTTCACTTACAGTGACCACAATATTAGTGTATACTTTTACTATAATAAAGACCGTTTGTTTGTCTGTCTGTCTGTCTGTCTGCCTGTCTGTTTTTCCGTTCCGTTTGTCTATTAGTCTCTCCGTCTGTCTGACTGTCCGTCTGTCTGACTGTCCGTCTGTCTGACTGTCCGTCTGTCTGACTATCCGTCTGTCTGACTGTCCGTCTGTCTGACTGTCCGTCTGTCTGACTGTCCGTCTGTCTGACTGTCCGTCTGTCTGACTGTCCGTCTGTCTGACTGTCCGTCTGTCTGACTGTCCGTCTGTCTGACTGTCCGTCTGTCTAACTTTCCACCTGTCCGTCTGTCTGTTCATATGTCCTTATCTTCGTCTGTCCGTCTGTCTTTCTGTATGTCCCTCTCTTCGTCAGTCCATTCGTAGGTTCGTCTGTCTGTCTCTTCATCTGTCTGTCTCTTCGTCTGTTTGTCTCTCTGTCTCTTCATCTGTCCATTTCTAGGTCTTCTAATCTGTCCATGTGTCCAAAGTCAAAACTTGAACTTGAAGAACGCGTAGATTTGTGACAGTTTCTTTTTGGTTTCTAGTAATTGTTAAAACTGAGCTAACTGCTACTATCTTGTGTGTATTAAACTATTGTATTTTTAATAATATAGGTACATAATAAAAACCTTAATATTATTTGCAGACATTCCCGCTGCAGCGTCATATCCGCACTTCTTCAATGCTGATCCCAGCTTACTAGAAGCAGTCGATGGCTTAAACCCCAGTGAAGAAAAGCATGGAACAGAAATTGTTCTACAACCGGTAAGTGGAATGATTATTAACTAATTAATATTTGTGTGAAACAAACTAACACACCTCTAGTTCTTATTAAAAAAAATGTGTAAAAAATAAAACAATATTATAAATGCACATTTATTAATTTCAAGTTAGCGAACACAAATAGCAAAACGTAAACTCGAGTCGTCGGTTATATAATTCCCAAAAATTGTGTGTATTTTAATTTCACTTTTATTCAATCGAGAGACGAAGAAAAAACCCACGATAAAATCTTCGTACAACTACAAAACAACTATCGCAGGAAAAGACATAATCTCACCAAATCCAAGAAAGATACTTCGAATAAAAGCCAAATTAGTGATCTGTTCTTTAATTGTAGTCTAGCCCTGGGCAGAAAAGAAAGTCTTGCGATTTTTCCTTAATGTCGACAATAATATTTTTTTAAGTATTGTATTAGATGCCGACTATGGTCTTGTAATTGCAAAATAGAGGAGGTATTACCGATAACGTAGTATTATCGAAACCAAAAGAATTTTACCTAAAATAGCAATCTCTCAAAAAAAAAATAGGAAAGACTAAGTAACACGGATGATTGTGATAATTTTAAATAATATAATTATTATCGAAAATGATTTTCCCTGGGTTAAAAAATAGACAAAGATAATAGCAATCGATACACGATGCTAGTATTTTGACTTGGATCACGTTTACAAACATTTTTTAACCTTTGCCAAGGTAAATTTTGTTGAGATTGGTACATGTTAAACGAGGTGTTCAGAAGATTATATGCTCAGTGTTATTTGCAAAAAAAAAATTTCGTGTAACTTAGCATTATTCTGCTCATTAATTTAAAATTAGTTGTTTGTATACTTAACTTTCACTGATTTATTGAGATAAATCGTCAATCATTTGGTCGTTAATTGTAATTAGTGCTACGGTTTAATATCAAAAATATTTTACTAGTGGGTATTTATTATATTTCATATTGAATACTATGATTAGAGGACCAGTTTCATGAGAAACTTATTATTTAGACTGAATTGGATTAATGAATTTTGATATGTGTTGCAAGGTACATATTATGTTTATGATAGAAAGGGCTAGATATGCTAAGTATACCATATTGTCATACGGAGGTGGGCAAAAAAAAAAAATTAATTAATGAATGCCTATTTTCACGAATTTTATCATATCTATTAGGCCTATCGAAAATACCGCTTTAATTTAACTTCTGCGTTTTTTTTCCATTTTTTTTTTTGCAAATATTGCGTGTAGAATAAGTCCTTGTTTCATGATAAACAACCCCTGAGGGATTTGCTCGAATTTTGACTTATGTCTGATTAGATATTAAATTGTTTTTTACTTCCATGAAATTTGTTAATTCAGGAAGTTATATAGGTATTTAACCCTTTTGCGAGTAAAATTCACTAGTTCTAGACATTTAAAAGCTCCTTTCGTCCATTTCATACGTATTTCTGCAATATTGATTTATTCGGTTTGAATCTTCAAACAATTTTAACAATTAATATGATTATACTAACTTATGATTTTCTTGAAACAGATTTTGCTTCATTGATCCAATTATTAAAAAAATATTCCAAAAGTTAGTAACACGTATAAGGCAAATACTATCTTATTAAAAAAAATAAAACAGTAAAATTTGGTAAAATAACAATTGAATGTAATTAGATACATTACTTTCTGCGTTTACCTAATTATCTTGATGTATGATTAGGTGATGTTATAACAATACAATAAGAAGGAAACACTTAATCCAATATTAACATATTCTTATTAAACACTTAATTCAATATTAACATATTCTTATTATATTTGCCCACTAATTAAAAGTTTCTTGAACACATTTTTTAAAACAGACAACATCAAATTGAAGTTAAATATTTGTAATTAGAACACGTTTACGTTTCCAAATTAATTTCGAGTATATCGTAGGCCTTTGAAATTCATATTTTTGTCTAATAATGTCACGGTACACGTAGACAAGTCCGCCTATAATTTGTTCCAATAATTCAAAAGTTGATAGTGAAAGTATGCATTTTTTTTTAAACTGAAACCTAAAATTGTAAGAAAATTATATGCTTGTCGAAACTAATGATATGTTGGCAATTAGTCATCATAATTTACCTATAATACATGTGTGTTGAAATGCTCATTCTCAAAAGGTTTTATTCTCGACTTTAAACTCATACTTTCCCAGTTGCAATGAACAATATATGCGATTTATTTTGAGAGGTATCATATGGAAGGAGCTAACTTCTTGGAATAGTAAAGAAATTGTTTTTCTAAGATTTAGAATCAATTAGCCTTTGTCCAGAAACACAATAAAATATGACTCAGTTCTATGTAAGATACGATCTAAGAAAAAAATTTAGTCAAGAACTATCTGTAGGAAAATGCCAACCAGGGTTCTTTGGGTCTAAGAAATATGAAAATCGGGTGCTTTGAAATATTCTAAGGAACTTTGTTTTAGTTCAGTTAGTTAGTTTTTTTACTTAGCATCACACTTAAATCACTAATTTCAAATCCAGATCATCCCAAAAACTGCATACATAACAGTGGGTCTATAGTGATAAATCGATTATTTATTCTCTAAAAGTCACCGAGGTGTGGAGCGTCTAAGAAAAATATCTGAAATTAAATTGTCAGGTTAGCACATAAGTGGTTCCATATATTTTTTCAAATTCATATTTCTTAGACTTAAAAAATCCTGATAGGAAATTTCCTACAGGTATTTCTTGATTAAATTTTTTGCCTAGTAAAAAGTCTAATTTATTTGTATAAAATAATATAATTAATGTTTAAAATTTCTGTTGTCTTTCAGCAATTGGGTGTTCCAATGCGAGTCCATTCCCGACTTCAAGTGAATTTATTGATGGGCGAAGTTATGGCCAATACCGAAATGCGACCTTTTAAAAATCTCGTCTTGCCAATTATTTGGCTCGAAATCGTAAGTTTACAACAATATACCTATTTTTAAATACAATAACTTACCTTACATTTAAACAAAAATCATATTTCATAAAATTTCTTTAAAATTATTTTTCCAGGCTGTAGAAAACTTAACACCCGGTCTTCAAGTTCTACTACATCTCTTATTCAACATTTGTCCATATATTCAAACCGGTGCAGTTTGTATTTTAATTCTGGCTGGTGTATCCCTAATGGGAGTATCGGCTCTAGTTTTTCTATGCGTGCCGAAAACAACGAACGATTTTAATCCAAAATTAGATAAAAGATATTCAGCAATTTATCTTTTTCCATATATTCGAAGAGAACTTTCGAAAATTGGCGATGAAGAGTGTCTGGCATCACAAACGTAGTCTTTATTAAAATTATAAACAAATTGCGTGTAAAGACTGTTACTTATTATAACAAGAGACTGTTAGGTAGTATTTTAAAAATAAGATGAGATTAATAAATAATAAAATAAGTTCAATTGTAAATAGGGTAGGGGAATATCATTGTTTTTTTTAATGAACTGTGATATATACAAATTTCGTATTCCAATTTTGATAATATTGTTTGAAGTATTTAATGATACAATTTCTGTTGTGAGAATTATAATTATATATTTTTTTAATAAATATTTAAATGTTTTTATATCAATTGGGTAGATTTACTTGACAATTTTGTAATGTATTTATTGTTAGTATGTACATAAACTAAAACTGAAGTCATCGAAAATAGTAAAATAAAAAATTAAATTAAATAACAATTGATTTATTTTAAATTTATTTTTTTGATATTTTTTTTTTTTAAACGGATTATAAAATCCATTTCAGTTATCTTTCAATGGATCAAAGAAGGAAAGTCAATAGTAAGAGGAAAGGACAAAATACATACATCTGTTTCGCTTTATCTCGAAAAGTCATTGTTGTTAATTTATTAACAAACAAAGAGAACTAAAAGAGAATTAAAGAACAATATTTCGCAGTATATACTATATGTTTAGTGCTTTGGGAATTACCTTCTGAGTAAATTTTCCGTAGTGATAAACTGAAGTAGGTATTATTGCTCGGAGTATTTATGAACAGGTCTGCAATTTAAAGTAATTTTTCGACAGGCCAATTTTAGAGATGTATCTGGGTATAAATACTCGTATAACTATAAAATTTTAAAATTAAAATATAATAAAGAGTTACGAGAAATTCGAGTTGCTAAACTACCAATCTTTTGGTAAGCAGATACGGTAAGTATTATATTTCTAGTTAATGTTTTTTGAAACTATTATTTGTTTCTATAAATCTTACGCTATTTTCAACAATTTTCTAAAAATTCCTTTCGGAGTGAAACCGCCAATTTCCCATATGTATTTAATTTATAGTAAAAAAAACAATTTTAAAATAAAACAATGGCCGCTATTCACAGTTGTCATAAAGTTGGCTTTAGGTTAAAGCTGACTTTAGTGTCTTATTAACCTAATCATTAATAAATATTTACGATTTGTAATTTCATTAAAAATAAAATTAATAACTTAACTTAAAGCCAACTTTATGACGACTGTGAATAGCGGCCAATAACTTTATTAAACATTTATTATAATTAACTTTTAGTTTATTCTAATGAAAATAAATATTAAAAGCATAAAAATATATCAAAACAGGTACGAGGCATGAATGTATATAAATAAATGGTGAATGAACAAATAATTTAAACAACAAGAATTTAAAAATAAGTCTTTAAAAATAGGAATATTATTCATTTATAATTATCACTGTTGATGGTGTCTTGTATCCACTTCATGTAGTACGATGTCCTTGTATAAACATCTGGAAATCCTTCCAATGCGCAACCAGATCCAAATGATGTTACTCCTGCTAAAATCCATGGTCCATTTTTAGTTAGACGACATTGTAATGGTCCACCAGAATCCCCCTGTAAGGAAAACAATATTGGAACAACATGAGTTCCTTTGAATAGTAATCAATCAGTCATTAAAATCTGAAGAAAGAATATTTGCATTGTTGGAAATGAGTGCCGAATTGATAGACATGCAAGATATAGATGAAACAAATTAATAAAATGTGGAAATACGAAATAGAAAATGATTTAATGTAAGAAAGTAAAGAAATTACAAAAAGAAAATCAAAATGTTAATAAATCGTTCTGGTTCAGTTGTACTTCACTATAAAATGTATCACCAGAAAAGAAGAAGTGCTCAAATATGAAAATATTATAGAAATAAAAAAAGGTCCAATTTAATAGTCCGTAAAACTTAAAACCTGATTCGATTGATGAATTCAAAAGCAAGATATATTGCGGAATTCGTGAAAACATATGCAAGCACCTTTCATCTCCTTAGGGCTATATTAATACATTATTTAGTTTTCAATTTGAATACTGTTGTTGCAAGTCTTTTCTTATTCAAAACGTCCTAGTTTATTTTTGAACGCGGGTCGTTTTCAAATAATTTTTTTAATATTGAAGAATTGTGAAAATTTTATTTTTACT
This sequence comes from Beris chalybata, assembly GCA_949128065.1. Taxonomy (NCBI): domain Eukaryota; kingdom Metazoa; phylum Arthropoda; class Insecta; order Diptera; family Stratiomyidae; genus Beris; species Beris chalybata. Next base: position 141,405,585 of record OX421894.1, read on the forward strand.
ATTTGTAGACCCTAAAAATTTAAAAAATTAAACCAGTACTTAGTCCACTGGATGGTAAATAAATTGAAAGCTTTTAGTTCCGACCACATTTCAGAAAATAAATTCAATTTTTTTTAGCGTGGTGGACCTCTTTAAGCTGCAATTTTTTGAATGGTGAAAGGAGATCTAAGGAAATTTGGGGGAGGGCCTTAGACGTTAAATTTTGGCTTGTACATTTTTGGAATCGTGCAAAGTAAAATGCTGAAAAATGGAATTTATAGACTGTCCGATGCCCTATCTCAAGAACTGCTTATGCTAAAGTTTGGTGTAACTACTGAAAATTAATTTATCTAAAAAATATATCTATTGAGGTTATGCAAAAATTGCTCGGCTAAATTGTGATGCGCATGTTTCCACGAATCCCGTCATATATAAATAAAGGTACGGTATATTAGGTCATCTGAAAAATTTAATTAATTTCACTTCAGCGGGCTCTGCAGATTAATTTTTAGAAAGGGTTTCCCGGATTTTGTTTTAAATTCAACTTTCAAGAGAGGTTAAAAAGGCTGCATATATTGTCACGAATTCCGTCATATTCCTTAGATCTGATTTAATATATTCGCATAAATCCATTATAGGATTTGATACTTTTCAACGCCTAAGAGTGTGTTTTCACGAATTCTGCCATATTTTCTAGGTGTAATAGAAATTCGAATTGGACATTTAATGGTATATATAGTTTTGTGGTATATATAGTTTTGCGATATTTTAATTTCACGATTTCATGAATCTACTGAGGTAAGAAGGTTAGGCAAAGTAAAAATTTCTCAGCAAAATTGTGATGCACATATTGCCACGAATTTCGTCATGTTTATTAGATCTTCAGAAATATTGAATTAATTTCACTTCGGTGGGCTCTGCAGATAAATGACTAGAAAGTGTTTTCGGGATTTTGTTTTAAAACCAACCTCCAAGGGAGCTTAAGAGGGTTGTATACATTATCACGAATTCCGCCGTATCCCTTGGGTCTGATAAGATGCACATATTGCCACGAATTTCGTCATGTTTATTAGATCTTCTGAAATATTGAATTAATTTCACTTCGGTGGGCTCTGCAGATAAATGACTAGAAAGTGTTTTCGGGATTTTGTTTTAAAACAAACCTCCAATGGAGCTTAAGAGGGCTGTACACATTATCACGAATTCCGCCATATCTCTTGGGTCTGATTAGATGCTGAATAGTGCTTTTAATATGATCGCTTAAATTCATTATAGGATTACATTACATTACATTATAGGATACTTAATATAGAAATAATTTCACTTCGGCGGGCTCTGCAGATAAATGCCTAGAAATGGTAATTTCTTATGAAGAGCCACTGATGAATGTTGAAAGTGTAGTATCTTGCAAGGAGCTCATTCATTTCTCTATTCAAATACCCAGTTAATACCCTTTAACCCCGAACTATAAAATCACAGACTCACTTCAAAACTTTTTATCGCACTCGGTTCATATTAAAAAGTGGAAAAACTATAAAAACGGATACTTAATTTGAAACGGACGTAGAAGACAAAATGATGAATGATATTAATCCTTGAAGTTGAAACAAGTCTAAGCTCTTCAAGCACCACTAATTGAACGAGGAATTCACAGACATGTCTAAGAGAGTTGCTACCAAAAATAGAGTACATACCACACAAGTTCCTCCTTTTCCATTTAGTTTTCCGGCACAGAGATGCCCTTTATGAATCCGTACGAAATTTCCATACGCCTCCTTGCATCTGTGAACGGAATTAAAATTTTCAAATGGCCCATCTAAAACATGTCCAGAGCAAAAAAAGGATTCCATTTCTCAAAATTACCTTGAGCTGCTTTGCAACGGCACGTTCGTTTTTAGCAGAATATCCGTGATATCGCCGCTAATATTGGACTTTCCCCAGCCCGTCGCAACACAGTCGATGTACGGAAGGTCCTTGTTTTCCGGAATGTTTCCATGCTTGGGTTCCGAGTATCGGTCGTACTGGTCATCGCCGAAGCCACCCATGAGTTTATCATTTCGTCGTTTCGGTAGTGAAATAACTCGTTCTCGGGCTCGTTCTCGTCCTTGTCGATTTGTCGAGCTCTTGTAGAATAGCTTCATTATTTTCGTACTTAGAAGCTCTCGCATGCTGGGCATTGTGAAGTTGTTCTTATGTCGGACTCGAACCTTTCGTAGAAAATTGTCGTCCTTCTCCAAGGACTCGAATTCGTCAATTTCGCTGGCCTGGCCATGTTCCAGACTCGATTGCGAACTCTCGTCGAATACAAATGGTAAGCAGATTTTTCGTATGTTCGATGTCCACGACATGTCTGCCGGACTGGATAACTTCATCAGGACCAGGTCGTGCAGAAAATTGTGATAACTCTGATGCAGGACGATTTTCTCAACAGGTATTCGTTGCTCGTAGCCGGATTCCACAACTCGATCATATTCGCCGAGGACTACGGTCCATAGTGGCGGCAACGGTAGGTTGAATAAATCACTGTGAAAATTGAGTTTTCCGAATGAAAATCGTTCGCGCTGGCTAACGAAAGGCATACTTATGAACACAATGGGCTGCTGATAGGATCCAGTATTGGTCGATAAGGACACCGCCGCACCAGTGTCCCAGGAAACCCATCGACGGATGTAGAAGTTCCAACGAAGCTTGCCATGGAAACTGACCTTCCCTGGTCGGACTGCCAGCTATGATTTTCGGAATTCGTTCGTTGTAGTAAAATTGGCTGGCTTTGGATTCTCTCGGTTGGCGTCGAATCGGTCGGACTCCGCAGTCTTGAAATATTCATAAGAAAATGGAAAAGTGTGATTACAAAAACAAAAAAAAACTCATTACCTTATGCTAAGTACCTTCCATCATTGGCATTCACATGTGAATATGGCGCCAATTAACTACTTACTTTAAGATACCTATGTGAAAAAAAATTTCGCCCATTTAATGAGTGGATTTATAAGTCGGAAGCTGTGTGAGCGCAAAGTAGCAACATGTTTCCGGGAAAAAAGAAAATTCCACTAATCTTGTCACTGAGCTTCAATCGCAGATGCTGTTTATTTCCGATTTTCATAAGGCTGACTTTTAGATACAAACTAAGCGCGTATCTGAATGTAAGGTCACACAGTTTGTTATTGTGCCCACAGTTGATGCAAGATAGTGAATTATAGTAAACCTTTTTTGTTGTTGTACCGATGTGGTCTATCTTATCCGAACAAGGTAGATATCAGGTGGTTACAAGTTACCTGTACTCGACCTATGCGTCACGTTTCTTAGTATTGCTAGTGAGTGCCAAAGTGTACAAATCGTGTGTACGTTTCTTTGGGGGTATGCAAATGTTGACCAGGCCAGGGAATTTCCTAGGTTAGTTGTTAGTTTTTCATTTACGTCTCTACGATGAGATGAACTCAATTTGGAGTCAACTTCAACTATTGATAGTTATTGATTTAGTTACTCACCGAATATTTAGAAAAATTTAAACAATTTCTTCGAGGTGTTATTTGTTGTAGTGTTCTGAATTTTATTATAACTCCAGCTACAATAAAAAATCGGTATTTTATGGGTAGAAGTCCGAAACGTGTTTAATGCTGTGATGCGGTGTAGGTTACTATGCGACTGACAACCTCGAAAATAACGTTCCAAATAGCCTCCTAATTACTCCTTAGGTTATCAGTCGCATAGTACTCTACACCGCATCTTAGCACTATTCCGTTTCGGACTCCTACCAATAAAATAATAAAGTTGCGCCCAGACTTTGGTCGATTTTTTTTTAGTTTTAATTACTCTAGGTTCATATCTTCGCATAGGTTTTTCTAGCCTAAGCCGTTTATAAGATATGAAAAACCCCCGTTCCTTGCTACCACCATCAAAAATTTATGTTTCTGTGATGTCCTTATAGTGTTTAGTATCTCTATACAGTTTTATTTTTAGCTTTCTATTCTTTGCGGCTTTCGAGAAATTAAAATCAGAATGTTTTCCATTTCCACCGCCTCACACCATCACTCCCTGCACCCATACCCTCAAAATGTTTTCATCCACTACAGGTCTTCCGGTCCTAACTCCTGTAAAATATTCAAGATCACATACGATACAGTTTTTGAGATATACAAATTTTTTTTTTTTTCAAAAATTGCATTCAGTAGACTTTACTAGTATTTCTATGTACAGAAACCAAATTTTATTTTCCTGGGATAATTGAATCGAAAGATATTGTAATTCAAAGTTTTTCGTCCCCCACCCCTATACTTCAGCACACTCCTTAACATTCTTAACACTTTTTTAGTCTTTTAGTATCTGCTGAGACAACTACAAAGTTTCATCCGTTTGCCATAAATTGTTCAGGAGCTATGGACAGCTTTTGCAAATGAGTTCACTGTTACAGTACTACATAAGTTTCAACTTTCAGCCTTGTAGCATAAGCGATTCCAGAGATATAGAAACCAAAATTTTTCATCTAAAACGCTCACCCTTCCTCCCCCTTGACATCACCACCCCTCCAAAATATACTACTCGTAGGGGTTTACCCATTCTACCTACCATAAAAATTTCAGCTTAATATCTCAAGGCGTTTGAGAGCTACGCGCTTTCAAACAGTTTTACGTACGGCGTACGGTGTCTACGGTGGGCAAACGGACATTTTTTGTTCTTGCTTTTTTGTAAAAATTAAAGGGTTCATTGTAGCAAATTTCAGATCGATCACAATACTTTATTATTAGAAAATAATAAAGTAAAACAAAATCTGTTAACGGGGGGGGGGGGGGGGGGGAGGGTTAACTTCAATATTTTTCGGTTGAAAGTCAGTGACGACGTTAATATCGTTATACGATAGATGTTAAGTTGGCTCCCTTACAACCTTTAATTTAAATAACAACAGAAATGCAAAAGGGTTGTAACATTACTATCAATCTAAAAGAAATAGATACTCCACGCCGTACTCTGGTACCCTCATAAGTAACAATATTTGTAATTTGCCTGTAGAATAAGAGCACTCTTCATGAACTTCTAAACCTGACACGGAGATGGCGCTATGCTATTATTTTTATCAAGTTTGATCATTCAGAACCTCTATCGTACAGTTTCAACCAAGAGCCATCTAAAGTTTTTTTTTGTCGTAAGCAAACAAGGTTTGCTGTTTTTTAAGAAAAGCATTAAATCGAATACTGCACAGCAAAAAAATCTTTTTTTTTTAAATTCAAAGTCAACGGATATATAAACGGAAATATATTTTTAAGAATTCTTCTGGTTGTTTTTCGGAGCCACTAGAGTGCAGATTGGAGAGATCTGTTATTACACCTTCGTGTTGTACCTTCAGAAAAACCAAATAAATCTTATTATGAAATATTTTCAAGCCGGTGAAAAATGAAATATGTACATAAGAAGGCTATCAGCGGAAGGTGTTAATAAATTTAAGCGAAAAACTTTCCGATTCACTTATCTTTAATTGGTAAGTAAAACAAGTCTACTCGGTCAGAATTTTATTGAGCTTTATCCTTGATAGTTCATTAGGATCTACTTTCAAAAGTTACTCATCAGCTTTTCTTCCCAATTCGGCAGATCGAAGGCTCCTTCTGCTGCGTAAAAACAATTTTCAACGAATTTACCCCATGGCCAATTTACCTGATTCGAAAAAAGCCGCAGTAATTTCATTTCGCCAATTTCCACTAGCTTACCTGTGATTAGTCACCTGACTGATTAATTTCTCTTACTTACCCAGTGCTTTTAACATTGCGGGAAAAAAACCAACAACAACATCTTTGCGGGTTGGAAGAAACCGAAATCGATATACCGAGACACTCACTCACCCTGAACCATAAATCAACCGAGTAATCCCTAAATAAATTGACGATGTGTGCATTCCGCACTTGGCAGACTAATTAAATGGGCTAAGGAGTTAGGTTTTAGTTACGTCTCCTCGAAGAAACTAAGTACGTAATTTGCATCCTTAACCGAGTCAAGGAAATAATTTATTGAACGGCTTGCGGTTAACTGGAGAGCATCCAAAGGGATGTTTCTGATGCCCACTTTATTTTCAAATGAATTTCTGTTTCTGATCGACGGGATACTATGAATAGGTGGAGACCGCAAGTGTCGTTCAGGTAATCCAATAAATTTTAGTTCTGGATTTTGTTCGAGAAGTTTCAAGATTCCATTGAAATGTTTGTTGGCATTAATTCAATTAAAAGAAAAATGTTTTAAAATTTTATATTTTGGTATTTTTTAGGAACCGCTTATGGTAACGAGTCGAAACTTCGACCTTGTATAGAGCTACGATTGTGGACCCATTTCCAAAAAATAATTAAAAAAAATATGGAGGTGTGGAAAAAATTTTTCTGGTGTAAATATATTTTCACGAATCTCGTCATATCACTTAGGTATTCTGAGATATCGCATTTATTTCACGATTTCTGATAAATTTCTTTTCTATCTCGAAATGATTTCATTTTCATGTACTTGTTTTTAAAGATACAACCCCTAAGAAAACGATGATAGGGGTTCCATGCGTTTTCACGAATTTTGTCAAATCTCTTAGGCCTTCACTTCATCGAGATCGGTTTCAGGATTTTTCGATATTCAACCCTAGCAGAATGTGAAGGGGTTTTGTACGTGTTCACGATTTCTATGTCGAATTGGATTTTATTTTCATGTACTCTTTGTAAGTATAGGTACAACCTCAGGCCTTCTGAGATTTCGAATTAATTTCACTTCCTCGAAATCGTTTTCAGGATTTTTCGATATTCAACCCTAAAAAGGTGTGAAGGGGTTGTATACGTGTTCACGATTTCTGATATATTTCTTTTCTATCTGGAATTGTATTTTATTTTCATGTACTTTTTTTAACATACGCATGATGAACATGATGAAGGGATTTCATGCGTTTTCACGAATTCCACTATATCTTTTGGGTCGAATGTGATATTGTATTGATTTTTATATAAATTGTACTTTGAATTCATTTGCATGTAGCTAAATATAAACTCTTTAACTTGGCTGTAGAGACGACTGTCTGATCTCCATTATTTTAAGTATGGCATAAGCTTGTTTCATTATACTAAGAATAGCACAATAAAGAAAAAGAAATAATTGATTTTTAGCTGTACGAATTAAAAACCCATTTAAGAATTTTCCGATATTCAACCCCTAAAAGATGTGCGGAGTGTATATGTCTCAGATATCGAATTGGTATGTAATTTCAACTGATCTTTTATATTATCGCCTAAAAATCAATTTCGAGATTTTCCGATATTCAATCAATTAAACAGTGTAACGTATTTTCATGACTTTTTTTCACACCTCTTAGATATCGAACCTTTTTTTTAATAGCCTAAAAATTAAATCAACTTTTTTATACTCAACCCCTGGTTGGTATTAAAGGTTTAAATTGGTTTTCACAAATTTCACCATACCTGTTAAATCTAATGAGTAATAGCACCAGTTTATTATTTCAACGAGCTTGTTAAATAATCGCTTAAAAATCAATTTCACAATTTTTCGTCATTTATTCACCCAAAATACGTTTTCACGAATTTCACTTTATCTTTTAGGTCTTATGTGACATCGAATTGGTTTTTAGGTCTACGAACTAAAAACCTATTTACGAATTTTCTGATATTCAACCACTAAAAGATGTGGTGTACTCGTATATGTCTCCGATATTAAATTGATTTATAATTTCCATGGACCATTTATATTATCGCCTAAAACTTTCTTCACATCTCTTAGATACTGAAGCGGGTTTGGCGAACTTTCCATATAGTCGCCTTGAATTGAAATTTAGTTTTTTTATATTCTACCCCTAGGGTTTATTTTGTATAGGTTTTCACAAATTTCAACATATCTGTTGGAGCTTATGAGCCATAGGTCTAGTTTTTATGTCAATCACCGTGTTTAATAATCAGTTAAGATACAATTTCTCGATTTTTCATTTTTTATCCCCCAAAAAAGTTAGGGAGTTAAATACGTTTTCACGAATTTTGCCATATTTTTGGCTGTGATTAGATATTGAATTTTCACTCTTACTCTTTATTTGAATGAAAAGACGATGATGATGAATAGTAATATGTAGTTGTGTTTTAGAAGAACCTTTTCTATTGACATAATTCTGCATGTCTTCGACTAGGACAAAATATTATAGTTGGTGTTTTAAGGGCGTCAGTAGCGTCGGCACTTCTATCCCACCTCGACTGTTTCTGAACCTTGTGTCGAAAAATAATATAGCTGCGTCCAGATTGTTGGGAATTTTTTTTTTGTTCAATAGTCTGGAGAAATTTATACTTAATATAATTTTAGCACTTTAGCACTTCCCTTAGGCCAGTTCAGTAAGATCCTTAAGACATTTCAATGTAAAACTAATCGGTAATGTAATGAAGAATATAATAAGTAAGAGTTATCAACTATTACGGAATCGATTCTGTAGCCATTACTAAGGATAGTTGATTTTTCTGGAATAGAAGGAGTTTGGATAGTGTAACTTTCAATATAAATTGAAATCACAAAAATAAGCCACTTATATAAAAAAAAGGACTTTGGTTTATAGTTCAATTTTCTTTTAATAAATCGGTCAAGGTAGTTCTACTAAATACAACAGAAGAATTAAAATAATATCGTAATCTCTCTAATTATCAATTAAGTAATCAAAACCATTTATCTCAAAATTTTTTTTCTGCTCAGATAAACATCGTATCGAATGCATCAACATCATCGTCACTTACCTTTCTCAATGTTTTTCATATAAGTCACGCGATTACACGGCAGCCACTTCTCACCTCCTATTACTTAATTGGCGTCATAATCGCCTCAAATTACATTGGCATTAAGTGAATCTTGCCAGGTTGTTGTTTGAGATCAGCGAAAGTGCATCGTATCGTATCATAGGTGAATTGGTTTCGGATTCGAACGTAGGAAGAGGAGGAGGAACAGGTAAGCTAACCTGGCAAGAACTCACCTGAACTTTGATAGGCGGCAGTAGTTGCACCGCGTAGCGTGAAGATAAGCGTGAACGTGAGCAGGTAAGTCATCTTCTTGGCATATTTCTGGTGATTCTTTGGTGGATGGACGACGCAAACGACGATGGCGTTCGACTTGTGTTTTTACATTTTTCACGGCTCTTTGAATTTTCTTTCAACGTTTGTCGCCACTTTAAACACTTTGTCGGAATCTCATTTTCAGATTGTTCACTGTGCGGTTATAATTTTTTTTTCTTTTTCACTGGGTCATGCTTAGTCAATCGTGCACTTGCCTTTTTAGCGAAACATTTCCCGGGTGATTAATCGCGCGAATCTGATTAAAAAAGAATTAAAGCGTGATATAGTGACTTTGTGGTACACAGACTTTACAGTGTGCTACTGTCGCCTGTTGCACTCTACATAGTCGTCGTCGTTCAGATGGTTTTATTCGATTGGAAAGTGAAATTTTCATTGATTAGGTGGATAAGTTTACAACCGCGAATTACAGCTTACTCTACTAAGACGGGAGTCATGATGCAGTATACGTGGAGTAAAACTGATTGCGATTCTTGAGGGCGGGAGCTTTTATATACGACACGAACTAATTAAAAAACTTTTACAGATCTTGTTCAATATTTAGTGAAAGTGAGAGTGACGACAGAAATAGAAACGAAGAATCACTATTAGATAGTTTTACATTTAATAGACAAATTGAACTTTTAGCACCCTTCCATTGAACAAAATATCCTAATAAAAATTAAGCAAAATTCAGCAAAATTCAGCAGAAATTTCGTATGGGATTGTAAAAATACATTCCGAAGTGAATTTCAGTAAAAACTTACAAATATTCAATCTTTATAAGAAATGAAAATGTGCATTATTACACTTAGCTATGTAAAATTTAATTTGAAATAATGTCTAATGTAAATTTGGACACAATTCAAATTCCATAAGAACTATGAAAAGTAACACATTGTACCTATAGTAAATTGATGTTTTTTGTTGACAAAGTTCGAGAGCTTAATAAATCCAGTAATCAATTGATTAGGTTCAATCGTTTAATCCCAACGAAAAATTAAGTGAATATTCGATGCAAACGAATCTTACTACAGTCGAACTGTACGAGTATGCCTCGTTTGACACTATGGCAATGTTTGACCATTTTCGCTAAAAAATAAAGTCCGATAGTGTAATCATCAAATTTTTATTTGTCAAATTATTTTGTTTGTCATACAAAAGCCTATGAACTTTTTTTTTTGATGATAAAAAATATGCAGTGATAGCAAAAATTTATTTATTTGTTAAATTAACATCTATTGTACCTACAGATAATCTTATCCAATAACACAGCAGAAAATACAAGAAAAAAAATAAAAAAAGAAAAAAAAAATGAAGGAGACGTAATGAAAGAGGAAATAAAGAAAAATTATAACAAAAAATTAGTAGTAATATACCTATTAGAATTTAGTTCAAGAAAAATAATAATTTCAGCTTTGAATTGAAAAGAGGATACGATGTGTTCAGGGGACCAATCTTGAGGTTATCATGATTTCTTTGTAAACGAATAATCGATGAAAAGAAATAGGTAACATTCAGGGTTTTATGTTATCCGCATAGAGAGGAGAGGATTTGTACGTTCCAAAGGATGATGGGCAAATATGGAATCCGAACTGCTAGGGCGCATTGGTAGACGCAGCACCAAGTCTAAGCTTAAGGCTGAGTCCCCATCACCGTTGTAAATTTTGAAGAAAACACATTCTTTGTTCAAAGGATGGGATCCATAAAGGGTAAAAAACGTTAAAAAACTGGAAGGACAATAGGGAATCCCATATTTGTAATGGAGAGAACTAGTAAGCTTACGTTGAACAGATTGTTCCAAATAGCGGATCAATATTCCAAGCCACTCTGCACTAGATTCACGAAGAGCTCGATGCAAGTTTAAGTGCCAGAGAACATGTATGATGATATTAGAATTAGGCCTGAAAATGTCGATGCAGTACTTCCCAGATTGTGAAAGTGAAGGTCAATTTTTAGTCTAATGTCAAAGGTAACCACGAGGTTTCGAATGTGGAAGACTTGAAGAAGTTAATATCATAATCAAAAGAGATTATGGTGGACTTAAGTGCGAAGGACATTTAGAAACGTTAAGTGGAAGTGGAACACTACAAAGCAACAGCATTAAGATCAGAACAGATCTCCCTATAAATTTTTACGTCACTCGCATAGAGGATACAAGGAGATTATTAGTAGTTGTAAGTCATTAATAAACATGTATTCTGATGATATATGTACATATATTTATAAATTATCGTTGGACTACAATGAAAAGGCACCAAGTCGGTTTTTCTCGAATTTAATTCAAAAGAATATTCCCATATTTTTCATAAAGGAAGATTCAAGTCAGTACTCAGTGCTTATCACTTGCTTTTTCATTTAATACTTATAACCTAACAACATTACTTCAAATTTTCCAGATACCCTTAAAAAACAAAGCTAAAAATTCAGCTTACTAAAAATTTAATTTCTGCTTGTATGCAGAATAAATAAATTTTAAATGAAGAATTTGTAGAAAATGGTCTTTGAATTTAATCGTGAGCTTTTGAGTCACTTAGTCACTTTGCCGACTCGGTATTTCACTTACGGTTCACCCAAATGATTCACTTACGAGTCACAAAAACGAGAATGTTCAATGATTCACTTATGAATCATATACCAAAGTGAATCGTTTGTTATTCACTGACCGACTTGCTTTCATACATATATCACAAAAGTGAGCGCAGGTAAGATCATAGAAAATAAAGTATTTCTTGTATCGAAACAATCCGTGAGTATTTTGACTTGAACCACGTCCTGGAATATAATCCAAAATTTTAATTGGTGTTTTAAGAGTGTCAGTATCGTCCGGTGATCCCTCTACTTTAGCAGCTTCTGGTATTTTGCTGGAAAAGTAATCAATTTCTGCCCAAACTGCGAATTTTTTTTTTTCATATTTTTTTCAACTATGTACTTGCTGTATCTCTAAGTTCATTCAATTCTGAACAACCACACTGCCGGCGAAACTTTATATTTGTTCTACAGTTTCAAGTACTCTTCATGATTGGAAGTAAGTAAAGATGTTTTTCGGCAAAGTGAACATATGTCGAGCTCGAGGACCTAATGTGGCATATTCTGAAAATCACGTATCTAGAATCACAGAAATTTACAGGAGGTTGTTGAAGGTGAAACATGTTAATGGATACAGCTTATATTGGTTTGCGCTATAGTTTAAATCAGCACTAAGCTTATGATAGTTTTCCTTTTATTACACCGATTTTGTTTTTAGAGATATCACTGATCCTTCGTATGATCTGAGCGTTTCCATTACGACTTTAAAAAACTATTGGTCTTTTCAGGACATCCTGACAAATTTTCATCAAAACATCAAGGAGGTATCGATATGGAAACAATTTAATTCTATGAGAGACAATTTTTTCCTGAGTCATACTCTCGTAAGACTCTGGAAGGGGTCTATGAAAAACAATTTTTTATTTTCAAAATAATTAAATATATATAAAAATACACAAAAATTATTATTATTAGCAACGCTAGTGACTAGGACCTTGGGCTTAGATTTGTTAAAAGTAAAATTTGATGCTCTTAAGTTTCTTTTAAGGTTTAAATTTGTTGTAAGTTGCAAGTGTTTTAATAAATTGTTTGTTTTGATTTCATTAAATAGAATATTGCTAGTACTTTTATTTAAATTTTTTAATATCTGGATAGTGTTAATTTTACTAAGAAATTTGTTACAGTTTAGGATGTGTTTTTTACTGGAAGAGTGCTATGAGAGACAATTTTTTCTAGAGTCATACTCTCGTAAGACTCTGGAACGGTTCTATGAGAGACAATTTTTCCCAGAGACATACTCTCGTAAGACTCAATTTTTTACAGAGTCATACTCTCGTAAGACTTCGGAAGGGTTCTATGAGAGAATTTTTTTCCAGAGTTACACTCTCGCAAGACTCCGGAAGAATTCTATGGGAGACAAATTTTTATTTAACTGAATTTGGTAGCGATCTATTCAATCGAGGGTAAAATAACTTTAGAGCAAATACTTCATACTAGAGTTCCCAAGATACACCGTCTAAAAACCTAATCCAATTTACCACGGTATGTTGAACCCAATGTAATTAGTTGCCCAAAAAATTAGATTACCATTCTTTCCATATTAAAAAGGTATAAAATTCAAATTAGAGGTGAAACGTGAAATTTCTAAAAAGTACACATTTTTCGAAAAAAGTGACATGTAATTTGATTTAAACTACAAAATTCGCACTGGTTAAAGGCATTACGAAGATTTAGATCAACTCATAAATCACTTGGTAATTCGAAAGAGTCGGCAGCCTATTGTAAGTGCCGAAAATTTCATACTTCCGCAAAAAACACGATAAATCTTAGAAAATTACCACCGCACGGTACTAAGAATATTAACGAGATTTTAAAAGATCGATAGGCTCACTTTCGACGAAAAATCACCAAAGAACGCGGGTACTGTCGGATCCGAACAGGGACAAAACTTTACGCACGTTCGAGTATTGTGAAGGCCGCCGTTGCAAACTCTTCTCAATGTTTGCCTAGTTTATTCCGTTTTCAATGCTAGACTGACTGACTGTCTTTAAGATTTGTTTACAAATCTCCATTGAATCTAGCTGCCCCGGCGCCAAACCGCTACTCTTCGGGGGAGCATCAACCATAAAGGTAAGATCGATGTAAGAGGTGCCCATAGGTAGGTTGATTGTCTTATGATGATGTCGATGATGATGGTGTTGATGTTGATGATGGTATCTTACAACCTCTACCGTAATGTCAGTAATCTGCAAGAAACATTATTGTGGGGTTTATGGGCCGACTAGTAGGTACGTCCCCTAACACTTTCCCCTTCGGCGAGGAAACTACTTTCTTACCGCAAAAGTGTTGGTACATTAGGTGGGCTGGTATACGAGTACAACATCTGAGTGCATGTAACTTACCTGCCTTCTTATCTGTCGTATGTTGATGATGGCTTATACATAGTATCAGCTGTTGCAGCTCCTCGACCTTTAGAAATGGAAGTCCACTTACTGCCTTTCCGTTAATTAGAGTTACGCCGACAGCATGAAATCAAAAGTGTTTCGCATGGCATAGTGGCGGATGGAGCATTCCAAGTATCGCAGAAACTTAAGGTTAATAATATCGTTGATTTAAATGGCACTGCGGTCGAAGAACTGCATTTCTTGAGAAAGTAAAAAAGGCTGATGATGCGGTAAACAAGAGGTGGATTTAAACTTAATTATGTTTAAAAATCAGATATGGTAATTTATTTTGATTGTGATATTATGGCTTTGTTTTTGGAAGCTGAAGCTCATAGTCAAAAAGTAAATAAACCGGAGAAATGTAAAATGTCATGATTTGATTACTTTCTTCACCTCCACGAAAAAAATATTGATTGGAACTGATCAGGTCAGTATTTACAGCATCCAATGTTTTAATATCTGCGGTAACATGCAAAGTCGACAGCTATTATGATTGAGATATTATGGAAATTAGGAAATTATTTATCGGAAGTTATGGAATATTAGCTTAAAAGTTGGTTTGACTATTTTTGGAAATGTCTTGATTTAACAAACATAAGAAATAACAGCACGTGCGACCCTAACACATTTTGTAGAGTTTAAACGCAAAAAAGGTGAGATCGATAAATTCTAAAAATTTTATCTCCTTAACTGTTAATCTCACAAACCAATTGCACTAGAAAAATAAAATTCGGATTGAGTATAAAGCTTGACAAATAAAGATTGCTCAAAGTAAAATCTTCTAAGGGGGTAGGGGAGCATTAAAGTGAAGGGGATACTAAATTTTCAAAAAAACCACGTTGCATATCTCAAGAACAGTGTAAGATAGATGCTTCAAATTTTTTACCAGAAGTAGGCTTAACAGAACCCTAGCAGAAAAAAAAATTGGGGGTGTGGGTATAGAGGTGTAGAGTGTTGAGTGATAAGGAAAAAGTTCCGATGTTTATATCTTAAGAATCTATAATGATATAAAGCTGAAACTTGGTATTTAGATAGAGCTGCAGTAGTAGCATGTTGGAAAAATATAATTTTTTTTAGGGGTAGTACGGGACGGGGGTGTGGGTGTTCTTATCTAACTATAGAACGGCTTATGCTAGAAAGTTGAAACTCGGTGTGTATATGTAAATCGACTAGAAAAGTAATTTTGATAAAAATAATTCAAATATCCATTGGCGTTCGGAAGGAAGGACAAAAAAATTCAGTGAAAGTAGAATGCATATACTTTCACGAATTTTGTCATATCTACTAGGTCTTCCCAAATACTGAATTCGTTTTTATTCTACAGATTCTTCATATAAATACCTAAAATGCGTTTTCAAGATTTTTTGAAATTCTACCCTTAAGGGGGTGTACTCTCCGGTCTGATCAGATGTCGAATATGTTTTCACTTCCACGGGCTTGTTTAATAATCATCCAATATTAAGTTTTTTTCCTTTTTCAATCCCTATACCGCATCCCGGAATATGACCCAATTATGTAAAGCATATGTTATTTGTGGCAGCGGCGTAAGTATTCTAGCTTCTAGCTGCCCGAACTTTATGTTAGGTTTTCATTCACATATGTAGTAACCTACACCGCATCTGAAAATTGAATGCGTTTCGAACTTCTACCAGGAAAAATAATAAAGTTGCGCTCAGACTGTTGGCAGATTTTGGATTTTTGCCAAAATAAAAGCAAGAAAAGAAAATTTTTTGTGGGTGGGTGTAAGACAAGTACAAAAAATTTTGTTTGAAACCATTACACCCAACTAGCAAACAAACTTCGCATTTTGATTTTCCGGTGGCTATGTTTTCGATAGGGCTTCGATAAGACTGTTGAGCGTAAGTTGGGAATTTTTAACTTCGATAAGGCTTCGGTAAGACTTACAAAATTTTACCGGAAAATTAAAATAGTGAACATCATGGTCAGTCTTTCCGGAAAAAAATGTTATTGCTGTTGTACATTTGGAACTTATTTTATTTTCCATTCAAAGTATTTACCAATGCTGAATATCGTAATACGTATAGATATTTCCTACCATTCAGTTAGGAAAAAGTCTTGGCATAATTGTCCCTATAGTGATCACACGAAATAATAGGAAACTTTATATTCAAACTTAATTGTCGATGCAATCCATTGCGCGAAAAAAAAATAATTTTCTGAATTTTCTCGTAGAAAAAACGTACCAATTTGCAGCTATTAAGTTTCCTCTCATGAAAGAATTCAGTCAACCGGAAATTCTGCAGTGTTATTATCGCTATTTAGCTGTCCAGGTATCACGGAGGTACAAGCGCAGTAAAGGTATATACATAGGTTCAATGTTGACACTCATCCATGACTTTAAAAACCTTCTTCGGTGCAAATGACCACTTCGTGCCTAGCACCAATTTCATTTGGTAACTAACCACGACTCATTGACCAAGTAATCGACCATCTTCACTTTCCTTCGAAGCAATTTTGTAAGACGATCAAAATGTCTTGTTGTTGAAGAAAGTACCCTGATGGGTAGTGGATGCTTGAAATGAGGCGTTAATCCTGGAAATGGGCCTTGATCCGCAAAATAGATTTTGCCCGGGGAGTTCGATTGATAGGCTCTTTAATCTCATTTCCTGGTCCAGGTATATACCAATGAGCTTAGTACGAAACACAGGCCTAGTGTAGAGTGACCTATCATCCTGCCCTAAATACACCTGTGTACCTTGTTGCTGTAGGCGCTCAAATCCACTGGTGTGTACTACTAGTGGCATCAATTAAGCCGACCAAAAATTTTTGATGACTACGGAATTTTCACGCTATAGAAGTTAGTGAACCTTATGAAAAGATGGAACCTGATATCGTAAGAGGAAAATTTTTTAGCCAGAATTCAAATTTCACTTTCGGATGTAAATGATCCACAGCCCGAAGCAGAAACCAAAAGGCAAAAAGCACCTACCTATGCAATCGAAGCGTTCGTATTGCGAATGGAACAATGGCCTCCTGCGGAGAAAGTTTTCACTTTTCGTTTTTCTTTTTGCAACCGTAACTGCAATCGGATTGCGCTAGTATTTTATTCTGACGATCTAATACTTTAGTTATAGCTTTGCTGAAGGTTGGTGGCCGGTTACGTTCCAACGTTCGTTCCACCGGTCGTTTATCTGTAATCCTCGGATAATTGCGGCTTACACATGGCATGGGGTATCCGAGTCGTATAGTTACCATATGAACTGGTGAAAATTTCCGATTAATAACAGTAGCCGCCGCGGTGAGAAAATCAAATTAGCGATTTGTTGCAGTGTTTAGCAGCAAATTGTTGCAAATTCAACAAATTTAATACCATGGAAAAGTTTTGTGATTTATTTCAGGTTCAGTATTTATTTATGGAAATTATAGGAGTTACAAGATTTATCTTGGCGTCGTCTTTGATAGTTGAGCGATAAATTTATTACCCAGAGAGCATTGCTAAAGATTTCGTAATTATTTAGGAAGCCGCTTAGCATTTTGAACACAGTCTAGGGACTGGAGTATTCTAGTGGCCTGATAGTTTTCCATTTGAATATTGTTGGTTCGATTACGGATGGTATGCGTTATCACAATTTACGAACAGGAAATATTGTCGCAGTCCTGCTGGGTATAGGTCAACTGTATGATACTCTAGATAAAATATTAAACTCCTTACCTTTTGCATTATCGACATGAAAGACTCGGTAGATTTTTACTTTATTCTTTTCTAATAATAATACATTCTGTGATCGAAATGATATTTCAAAAATTTGCTACTCTTAAATTTGGTCGTTTTCACGTTTTAGGACTAGTAAAACCCAAAAAAATCCGTCTCTCCGCCGTACACAAAAGTATTTGAAGGCGCGTAGCTCACAGACCCGTCGAGATATTAAGTTGAAATTTTTGGTGGATACATTGGATGAATCCCTACGAGTAGTATCTTTTAGGGAGTAGCTCTGTGTGGCATGAGATGAGAAAGGTAGAAGATGGACAAAGTCGAAATCTCAGAAACTGCTTATGCGAGGAAGTTGAAACTTGGAACTTATGTAGAACTAGACTAGTACTATGTAACCATTTGCAAAAAAATGGTTGATATTGGTTGAGGGATTTGAGAGTGGGGCAAAAAGGCATCCGAAACGTAGAATCGAAATATTCTAATCAATATCAATATCTCCTGATCGGTTAGTGGCAGAAGGTTAAAACTTTGTTGTTATCTTAAGGGTTCATGTTAGTTTGTACGATCAAAAAAAAGGTTATTTTTAGAAAATTTTTTTTTGGAGTTGCTGGAACAAATATAGTGTGAATTATTTATGGGATTAGTAATTTATTTTATTAGCCTTGATTCAATTTTGACTAAGCGCTAATTTATTATATTTAAGAGATCAATCCTTTGAATTGGCTATACCTACATATGCAGCTTTTGACAATTCTTTCATTGTGAGAAAACTTATAAAATAAAATCCATATCTCCTAAACGGTTAAAGTCATACAATTCAAACTTAACGAAGTATACTAGGAGAATAGATCGGAAAAAATTTTTAAGGGGCTGTAGCGTACGGTTGCGGAGGTTGAAAAACTTTAGATTACGATATCTTACGAACAAATTGCACTAGACAAACGAAATTCGGTTCGTGAATAAAGGTTGACAAATGGAGTTTGCTGAAAGAACTATTTTTTAAGTGGGCGGTATACATACTATGCAAGTGGAGGGGATAAGAACTTTTCTTAAAAAATTACGTCTCATATCTTAAGAACAGTGTAAGATAGATGCTTAAAATTTTTACAAGAAGTAACTAGTAGACCTCTAGAAGAAAATTTTGGGGGTGAGGGTGAAGAGGGTAGGATAGAGTGAAAAACAAACGTTCCAGTTTTTATATCTCGAGAATCTATAATAATATTGAGCTGAAACTTGGTATTTAGGTAGAGCTATAGAAGTAACATGTTGGAAAAATATAATTTGTTATAAGCTTAATTATTGTACGGGGTGGGGGTGTTTTTCCTATCTATAGAACGGCTTGAGCTACAAAGTTGAAGCTCGGTATGTGTATAATTGTATATGTAAAACTACTAGAAACAAATTTTAGATACACTTTTTTTTTAAATATCCATTGGCGTTCAGAGAGAGATGAAACAAATAATCAGTGAAAATGGAATGCATATATCTGTGTTCACAGAGAATAACTAGGTAAGTCCAAAAATAGTAAAATTGGATAAGTGTGCTGTGATCATCTCCCAAGACTTACCACTATGAAGAAGTTATTGTTATATATTATTATAAATTGGATTTACAGGAATAGTTGAATAGTAAAAATACAAAGAAAGTGCTGGCCTGATTCCCAGTGGCCACATTTACGCGGTTTGCGTCATATCTATTAAGGCTTCCCAAAATATTGAACTCATTATTATTTCTCGTGTTCTTCTGACAAATGTTTATACAAAAATTATTTTTAGGTTTTTTTGAAATTCAACGCCTCATGCTATGTTGAGACTACGAGATTGACGTGTTTAAATCGAGTTAAATGCGCTGAAAACACTACTCGAATCCGATTACGAAAACACGTAGCTAGGACGCATTTTACCGAAAACATGTACTGCGACTCTCGCGGAAATCGAAGTAAACTTTGGAAGAAACTTTAAAATGCTGTAGAAACTCAATTTTGTGTTTGTGCAACGAGTGCATTAGCTAATAAATTCTCTTTTCATTACTCCTATACAAACTAATTTGTTTCAAACAATTTAGAAAGCATATTTTTGCTATTAAAACACAGCTGAATATCTACTTGCCAAAACAAATCACATCAAGCTATCTTGTATAAAAATAAAAAGAGGTGCCTAGTCTGAACACTACTTTTTTACATGTTAAATTCACCTTCTTAAATGCGTTTGAAACGCATAGTCTGAACATAGCATAAGGGGGTGGAAGGGGGTTGAATAGTCGAATTCTGCCATGTCGCCTAGGTCTCATCAGATATCGAATATCTTTTCACTTTCATGGAGTTGCGTAATTGTCGCCCAAAACTTGATTTTAAGTTTTTTCTCTTTTCATCCTCTAAGAGGGTATAAAAGGGTTGAACACGTTTTCCCAAATTGCGTCATATCTTTCAGAAGTGATTAGAAATTAAATTGGTTTTTACTTTCTCGTGTTGTCTTCATATTTATCGATTAATTCCTTCCAGAATTTTTGGATTTTTAACCCCAAGTGGGTGTAAGGAGTTTGCATTTCTGAATCTACCCCCAAGTGGGTGTAAGGAGGTTTGCGTAACTAAGGATATATCGAATTTATTTTTACTTCCTAAGGTTTCACAAGTTAATTTCAGTATTTTTAGATATAATATAATCCTATGGCTGACAGGGTTGTATGCTTTTCAAAGCTTCGACATATTTCTTAGGTTTCATGAGAAGTTAGATCGCTTTTCATTTCCACAGAATTTTGATATAATTGCCTACAAATCCATTTCTCTTTTTTTTAGATATTCAACCCCCAAGATCTTACATATATTTTCACAATTCTTGTTATCCCTTATTTCTGATGAGATATAAAATTGGTTATTACGGCATTTGATGTAATAACCTAAACACTAATTTCACGATATTATTTTTTCAAGAACAAATATAACTTTTTAAGAACCCTCATTATTTCGAAACAACTGAACAACAACAGCTCTCAAACTTTGACCCGAAAATAATAAAGTTTCGCCCTGACCATTGGCAGATTTTTATTTTATTATTTTACTATCATATTTATATTTCAAGAAAAACTGAAGATAAATATTGTTGTACCTAGTTATAGCTATTTTAAAGAAAACAAATTTTAAATAAAATGTTTGATGAGGTGGTACCTTCCGTGGGAATGATATTTTCTTCCCTCATATAGGAGACACATCCAAATAGGACAATTCAGCTATGTAAATCAAAAAAAAATCTAGAATGGGAATAAAACTGAAACAAGAGATTTTTTTTCACTATAACTGCACATTAAAAAATTTGCTTAAAAACTTGGCGCCACTTATATTTCATTAAAAAAAATTTAAAAATCTTAAGTATTAATTACACTACACCTAAACAAAAATGTTGTCGTAATGTTTGCTGAGTGTTCCGATCTGAAATTTACTTACCATTATTCCACAAAAATGAAAACATTATAGCAGAAATGATAGGGATCGATCAAATTGCAAGAAAACGTAAACAAAATTAAATCATACAACGTTTATTTTAATCACTGAATTTTTACTCATATTCATTTCTTTTAACATATAATTTTTGATTTTTTAGTATTCAAGAGGTGAAGTAATTGGCAACTTTGAGTTTAGAGCATCTTTAAATTTTTTATTAATTTTTTTTGTTGAATTTTCGGATGGTATTTAGGATATGACGTCTGCTACAATTAACCGACAACTAAGTCGTTTTTAAAACACAATAATAACAACATAAATTTTGGAATTACTATTATTATTTTTTATTTTCGAAAAAATACCTTTCAACACTTACATTTTGAAAGATTTCGTTTAAAAAGTTCTCAAACTGAAAAACTCGGTTCATTAAGTTGCGGACTGAAAGAAAACCACTGTTACAAAGTAGTGAGTATAATAATAATTAAAATGGTTTGGTTTTGAGTAAATATTGAAGAAGATAGAATTTTTTTTTGAAACAGATTTTTTTTTTTGGTTGGTTTTGAAAAACATTTAACACTTACATTACATCGAAGACTTTTCTAAGTTTTTTTTTTTGTTATACAATATATTTCTTTTTATATTTATATATCTTAATTGAAAATTTCCCTAAATTTTAAAATCATTTTTTTTTTCAGATCTTATTTTGTGTATTACAATTTCGCTAAATTGAAAAGTTTAAAATTTGTCCTCTTATAGAAGGATGTTAGGAGTTTTGATACCACTCGGTGACGTTAGGTTCTTTTCCCAACATTTTTTTATTAAAGTTTTTTATATTATTGACTGTTTCAATTTTAGGATAATAAAACGTTTCGAGATGTTTTTAGTTGTTATTGTGGCAGCAAAACTTAAATTTTTTCCGAAATGTTGTTAAAATGAAGTCTTTCCGAAGATGTAGTTACCCGGAGCATTTGGATCTTCGGCGGAAAAATATTCGGTCCACAAGGCTGCAAATTGTTCGCGAGTTACCTCCTTTTCACCCTGTTTTATAAATGGAAAGGGAGTTTCAGAATTTTGAAAATTTAGATACTTCTACAATTTGAATTTACCTTAGACATTTTACCGAAAGCATCTTCGCATTCTTTCTTATCTAGGCCATAGCTGGAGCATACGATTGCAAATTCGGTAGCATCAATGGCTCCATCGTCGGATGCATCTTCGAGATCAAACATGAAATTCATGTATCTGAAAATAAAGTGAATTACAGAAACTTTAGATGGAAAGTAGATACGAAAGTTCCCTTGCTAGAAAACTTCTAAAGTTGACGGGGTAGTATAAAAAATAAACTGGAAAAACAATCGTGGCAGCCAAGTAAAACATTAGAAACCTTTGGGAACAGAATCCAGCCGCGGGGAATTAAAAAAAAAAAAATCTTTTCAACCACCTTTCTTGTTATCCACCGAATTGTGTTGTTATTTGTTTTTTTTTTCATAATTTTTTTTCCAACCCCCTTGGGTGGTTTGGGCAAGCCTCCAGTTCACATTCATGACAGCTCTGGGAATTGAACTAGACGCAGGTTCTTGCCTATGCCCCCCGGGAACCATATAAGTGTAGAAAAAAATCACAAAATGTATCCAAACATCCCTCGTAACGGACGGGTGATAAGACTTTTATACTACCGAGAGTATGTGGCTGGCCAAGAGGATAAATGCCTTCGTTTTAGGATCAAAAACGACCGACCATTGCGATCAATATCGGGGTTAAAAGTAAGGACTAACACTTCTCTGATATGGGGAAAAATTATTGCCTGGTTGTAAAAAAAATGAAAGTCGAAATACCGAAAATGTAGGGTAGGCTGACGATTTGGGGTAGTAATAGAAATTTCCGATACCGCACACTGATTGCGGACTATTTGACAGCAGACGAAGAAAATTTAGTGCGTAGTAGAGAGAATAGCCGGTTGAATTTGTTGTTGATTTGCAGATAGAGTTTGAATTTTGGGGGTGTGGAAATCGCCCCTAAGGATACATTAGAAAATTGAAAATTTTAAATAACAATAATATAAATTTGGAGCAAGATATTCAGCATATTGTGTTGAGTGTAAAAATGTGGATTTTATTATGTCGAATTTATGATAATGTTAATAGTGGGTGTTATCTGATTGAGACGTTTTATTGCAACTGAATAAAAAACTGGGGGGATTTTTTTGTTTGAAATGTGGCTTTAAGAAGGGTTGATTGAGAACCAATCGTTTTTGCTTAAACAAGGGCGATAAAAAATCAACATTATCACTTTAAATGCAAAGTTTTTTTTGATGAAATTTTTGGGATACCTACCCGGAATACCCGGGTGGTAATGCTTAGATCTTATACCACATTTTATGTTAGATGTTTTCCAATTGCGACTGCGTGATAGAATCGACGCGTTCGATGGAACCGAATGGCGGTTTAAAACATTATATGAGTATGAGTAACTTTTCTGGAAAAATTAAAACTTCAAAATGTTCTTCGTAGTCCAATTTTCATACATTTGGAGCGAAAAAATAAAGTGGTAGTTTTCCCTATAATTTTGTCCAAAGTCTCCTTTTTTGCCCAATCGATAGTAATACTAGGTACCTCAATATTTTATCGAGTTCTTTTCGAACTTCTTATGGGACCTACCACATCACTACCACGGCGAGTTAGTGTTCATGAAATTAAAAGTTGAGTTGAAATCGGATAAAAACTACAACTTAACTTAGCTCAAGAAATTAAGATGTAAAAATATATACGCGTCGTGTATTAGGTAAATTTAGTTGCAATTTTTAACTTGCATCATTTGGAGGGGGAGCGTTTGAACCCCCAAAACCCCACCCTGCCTTCGTGTCTGCACCATGTTAAGGGTTAAATATTAAAAAATATTCAAATGGATTTTTAAGTGCTTAAAAAAAAGGCTGAGAAAGTAAAACCAATTCGATAACTCAAGATATGTAAGAATTCTTGAAAATGAATTCAACCTCTTTTAACGTTTTAGAACTAGGTACTAAGCCCCAAAAAAATTTCCGTCTGTTCACCGTAAACGCCGTCCACCAGTTCGACGTATTTGTAAATGTAACATCCGACCTTTTTCTTTTCATAAATAGAATTTATTTTTAGCCTGCCTAAATATTTCCGATTATTTTGATTGTTGATTGAAGGGTTTGCATACGGCGGACAGACGGACAAAAAAATCATTCTTAACACGATTTTTTTTCTGCTGAATAGAATGTTTTTACTTTACGATCAAATTTTTTTTAAATGAAGCGACCATCGAAAACGAATTGTATAAATATTTTGGTTTTAAATTTAATGCTCTTCGATTATCGTTCCTAGTTCATTTGCTATTAGGCCGCCGAATACCCCGGGTAATTGCTATCTATAATTTTTAATATACATTCAACCTGTTTATTGCTTCAAAATAACGAAACATAAATTTTTATTGCCGCCTGTTATGGTTTCGGTTTTATGTTCTATTATAATTTGCATGCATAATTTTTTTGGTATACTTTCCTATAAAAAGTTGAAGTAGAGCAAATTCCCTTGAATTTTACAATTCTTTCTCCCATAGCACCATAGCTACTCTAAATTTACCGATTACACAGATTATGAAATTGTCCATTAAATGTATTTTCTTTGCCATTTCCCCATGAAAACCACATAAACATTAAAGTTTCAATCAATTACGTCTGCAACGACCACGTTTTTATGGACACCGTAAACAAATTTTCTAATGTGCTCAGGTACAAGTATTTCCACATACTTGCGTTCCCAAAAAAAAAATATTTTCCTTTTCACCTTCACAATTAAAAATTACGAGTACGTTAAAGCAATAAAGTTAGTGTTGTATCCGGTAGCAAAGAGATCTATTAAGTACCTTACGAGGTTTACCTGGTCGTCTATCTCGACTTTATTCCAGGTGGACGAGAGCGAGCTATTCGGAGAATTTTACGATTTGCACTTGCAAATGTTCCTAGTGTTCCAATGAAATGTCGTATGTGTCCGGATCCAATAAAAACGTTTTCTCCGTCGTTTTAAATTAGTTCGTCCTTTCTTCATCCGGTCGGAGAAACTCTTAAAATTCTTCTGTTTGGATGTGTAATAAAAAAAAATGTTCCATTTGTGATGGAAACTTTCGAGTAGTTTACACCTGCATTGAGTGTATGTGATCTACTTCACGATTTTTTTATTTCTTTATTTTCAAGGAAAATGTTGATTAAGTTTTATGTTGGAACTTGAGAGAGATAATGGTGAGGTGGACCAAGGTAATCTGTGTTCGTGCAATGGGTTCTGGATTTGGAGTGTCACGTCAGAGAATAAAACAGTACCTCGTTAAAGAATTTTAGGTTTTATATACGACAATCAAACTCTCCAGAGCACACCTCTTATAAATTACGAGAAAACACTCCGAAACTCTCCGATTATGACATTCGTTATCTTGGAAATAAAATTCAAAACATTTTTCATATTGTCTTTATGTTCGTTCCAATCTGATGAGTGATTTTCTGTATAATTCATTTCAATTGATATTGTTTGTCATTTACTTTATGCTATACTCCTACGTACAGAACCACAAATTTAATAAATGAAAATTGGAGTTCAAGAATTACTATCAATGTTTTGTAGAGTAAAATAGTAGTCTTATCTAATATATGTATATTAGATGAAAATTTATATTAGATGGGTAGATATATATATATATATATTGCTATGGCCACAACTTTAAAAAATTTCTGACTTCTTCTTGTTTGTCTAACATAATACCTCTGCCTTCTGAGATTTATTCGAATAAAATAGGGTCATATTACTTCGGTCCTAAATATAAAGAATGAAATTGGAAAGAATTATTAAGCTAACAAAATTATTTTTACACTTAAAATTTAGGAAATACAATTTCTTTTGATTTAATGAAATTTTTTAATGGTAAGCTACCATAGAAGCAAATGTTTTTTTGATTATTGAGACATTGAGAATTTTTTTTGAAAAACAACTTTTAATTTTCTTGTTCAAAAATTATTTTTAAGTAGGTAACATGAGGAGGTATACGGAGAAAGTGATCTGTGTTCGTGAAAATGGGTTCTGGATTTGAAGTGTCATATCAATAGATCAAAAATACAATTAGTTGAAATTAAACCCCCTCTCCCGAATTTAGGTACCCCACTGGTGTAAAATGCGTAAAATTTATAATGTAGAGATTATTTAAATATATTATTTTCAGAATTTAATATGTCAATATACCTTTGCTGCCAATCGAGTACTGTGCTAGGATCCTTTGCGTATGCGTCCCACATATTGCACCATTCTTCGACGGAAACCTGAAAATAAAGCAATATAATAGTTTTTGAAGACTCAACAAATTTATTTTTATTGAATCCAGTACCAAACTGTATGCCACTACGTCAAATATTTGACTATTGTCGCTGGAAAATGAATTCAGATAGTGCAGTGGTCACATTTTTGTTTGCCACATTATTTTATTTAATTTAATTTGAACTTTACGTAATTGAAATTGAATTATAATTGTTAAGAAAATGTGAAAAATGTTGACGCCAACACAGCAAACAAAATTTACAACATTGCCAATCAAAAAAAGTAAAATTAAAACCGAATTCAGTTTTACATTTCAATTACTAATCCACACACACGCACTCAAGCCCTTCGATACATTCCGAATAGTTTTTTCTTAAAATTCAGAGGTATATTTCATACAGTACAAGTAAATTTACAATAACTTAAATGTAATAGTCCATTTTACATAGATTTCCGTCTAAATTTGTCCGTACTAACGTAGTTTAATTTTTAAAAATATAATCAAACACCCAACAACACAATAATTCAATGAAAAAACACAATTCAATTGAATTTCATGCTTTAATGCAATTCATTAAAACTTTAATTAAATTTACCCAAAAGCGTTTTCTATAATCCCTAAAATAATTTAAATAGTAATCAGTTTGACACTGAAAAGTACCTAAACATTTTTCAGAACTCAGACGGAAATCCCATGATTTAAGGATGCTTCGGATCTAAACCCACTAGATTGGCTTACCACTAGCCTATGCTAAGGCCGCATAGCAAAATCCTTCCAAAATAAACAATCTTCGGTGAAAAACTTGGAACAGCATATTCTTATTAAGGGAATCCCCAGAGATAAGTCGAACAGAAATGAGTGGAATACCAATGGATAAATCCATAACTATAAGAATCGGGAAATAGCCTACTCGAAGGATAAAGTTATTTTTCAAGTTTCGAAGAACGGTAGCTTCTGGGACTATCAATAAGTGTGGCATCGTTATAGACTCGTATATCTGCCGGTTTTCGGGTAAAGTATAGGCGGGATTATCCCTTCGACACTGTCAAGAACCATTTGAACGTCTGTCCGCTATTAAATTATCTCATAAAAAAAACTTGGGGAGCTTCTCACCCCACCCTATGTCGGGTGAAAGTTTTCTTCGAAAGGTGTTAATGGGATATAGCAAGAAAACTACTAGTTCCATTTGTGAAGAAATGTTTGCAATTGAAAAGGAAAGTATTTTATAGGAGGAAAGTTGAAAGAAAGCTTATATTTTCGAAATAGTCTCAAACAAGGAAGGAAGGACTTAATGAAAAAAGTTGGAATACTTAATTATGAATTGGGTCAAGAAAGTTACAGTCGAAGACAAGTCGTGACGAAGAGAAAATCAATGACTAGTTAGTAGTACCAGAATTATCAGAACAGTGAAAAATTGTAACTACATCGTGCTCAACTTTTGCAAAAATTTGCTAAACAAAAAGAACAGACTCTGAGTGAGAAAAATTTGGAAAGGCAAAGGAAATTTGTACTGCCTCCATTAAATCAAATCAAAATCAGAAAGGAAATCCGTTTAAAATTGTAGATAAAAAACTCCTGAAAACAAATTTAAAGAAAATACTTCTGAATCCCAAATGGTAAATATAGGAAGAAAATCCGAACAATTTGAGAGAATGTGCACTGCAATCCGAGCAAATATCATGAAAATGGAGTGGAAACGCGACCATTATCCTGACACATTAACATAATAATGAAAAGTAACGAGTTGGCTATTTTATTGCAATATTATTTCATGATTTTCCATGCACAGTAGCACAAGTTTCGAACAATGCTTATATTTTATAATATTGTTAAATCACACATCGGTTGAAGAGGATTACGGAAAGTTGTAGATAGAGCAGAAGGTATCATCATTTGATATGCGTATTTATCCCTTGGCCTACCCAATGAGAATATTGTCTGTATTTAAGTTTTGCTTTAATTTTAAATAAAATCGATATAAAGACTATGTATATCTAAAGATGATCTTACATGAGCAATTTTTCAAGCAATTGATTGCCTGACGAATATTGCCAAAACTAGTGGAGCAATGCAAGGCAATATCGTGCAAGTTTCGGCAATATTTTGGTAATGTAGCAATGTTTTCACACATTGGTGGTAATGCTCGCCCTATAGTTGCTGTATTTCCACTAGCTTGGAAAATTCCGAGCAATCGTCAAGTTTTGTTTTGTGTTTTGGATTTATTTTGTTAAGTTTCGTGTAATAATGGCTTGGAATTCAAATATTTTTAAGTTTTATTTTAAATTTATATTTGTTTGTCACGTTTGCTTTCGTGTTGTTGATAGACTCATTGATAATTAGCTAAGTATTGCTCCATATTGCTAGTCACTGCTGAGCAGTGAGTTGACCACTAATTGATCTACATATATGATATGATATTGCTGAATGTTACTGTATTTTTTCGTGACGTCAAAATTGTCTGAAATTAAGCAGTTTTAATCATTCGTGTAAGAGCACCTTAAGGAAATAGAGCAGAGTATTCTCACATGCTATCCTGGAAGCTCGAATAACTGGAACTGTTTTCAGTAAAAAGGCGTGGAAAATTCTACAAAGTTCAACATTCTTTTCGAACGCTTTTCCTCTTAAAATTTCGAATATTCCACATACGCTACCCAATATACGAGAAAGCTCTCGACTCAACATATGCAGTATAAAATAGTTTCTCAAAGCACGCGTGAAACAGATTTTGCAATGGTGAAGACGATGATCAGTTCTATGACCGCGAAGTGAGGGATGGAAAACTTTCGAGTTGACCACCTACCCTGAATACGTGGGGAGGTCCAAAATTTTAATTCTGAGTAGAAAAAAAAATTGAACAAGACTTTATTTTTCTATATATTCTCCCTTAGGTTGAACGCATTTAGGCCCGTTCCTACGGCCGTAGTCATGAGCATACTGCGGAAGAATCAAATTGGCATGAATTTTGTTTTAATTGAAGTAATGATTAATGCAAGTATGCCAATCTTCGCAGATGCTGTAGATAGTAAATAGTAGCAATGATTGAATGATAACCAATTAACTTAAAGGCATTACACGCAATTAGGCCAAGAGAGGCACAACAAATTTCAATTCCTTCAGGAATATAAGGATGTTATAAATAGAAGTTAAATCAGATGGGCGGAAAAGTTTGAATTAACTGAGAAAATATTGAATTTTGTCTAATTACACTTCCCAAATATGATTCAAAACTCTTATCATTTAACGCTGTAAACATAAATTTCTCGGAACAAAAACAACTTTTTAAAGAGTTAAGTAGCTACTCTACCCGGCTGATATAAACAAGACTCACAGCTTGGGTGAACTTTTTTTTTTCAGCTCTATCAAGATCAGACGTCTGTTAAAGTTTTTAAAAAGTTTCACGAAAGTTTATAATTGTTTCGGGTTGTTATTGAACCGAACTAATCACCCTTTTTTGCGCATATTTTCTTATCAAGTAATTTGGTAATTAAACAGCAGTTTAAGATAATGAAACATTTTCATAATCATTCGACAATAATAGTATAAGATTTTGTTAATTTAGAGTACAGTTTAGAACGTATAAGACATGTTATATTAAGAGTGTAAAGGAGCGAAATAAAATAATTGGCAATTAAGAGATGAATTTTCATAACATTTGGGCCTTCTGGTACCTTCGATTATAATAATAATAAAACAAATGGCGCAACAGATCAAATCGGGCCTAGGCTTTGAATTAATGCTAGAGTTACTTCATTACGAGGCCAACAGAACACTAGCAGGTGAAATGGTCAGCCACACGCTTGTCCGTGATTATTACCCCGATTTTAACTCAGGTACTCATTTACAGCTGAGTGAACAGGTAGTCCGGCACCCAATCCCATTCTCAAAAAATTACTTGTCTCCAAGCAGATTCGAACCTGGTACCAGGTGCACCGAAGGCAAGTGCTCTAGCCACTAAGCCACCCAGACTAACAATTAGGTTGTTTATATTTTCTTGAAAAAGATTTGTATTTAATCTCCCTGAAAAAGCAGAACATATTATCAGCTTAACTCATTGCCCATCAATACACCTGACTTACTCCCAACAATATATTCCTTATTTTTTTTCCAGACTATTATTTTTCTAAAGAAGCCGTCCTTTATTGCAACATATCAATTTATAGAGCAAGCGGTTTTCTTTGTGTGGCAAATGCAATTTCTCTTGGCCTAGAAAGGCCTATAAGAAAGTGAACAGTCGATTTCCCGGAAGTCCATTGCCAACAGTTTTCCTTTTACGCAATAGAATTTAAGCTACAGTTTCACTTGAAGATGGCAGCATCCTTTGAGGAAATGGCGAAACTATTTTTATTGTTCACGCTATTGATTTTAGAACTGGCTTGCCTGTGTACCAGAAGAAATAATAACACTGCTCGTAAGGGTAGTCGGAAACAGGAGGAAGGATTTTTTTTTTCAGTACACATTAATGTTGAGAGTAGTTATTCTGTTAATTGCCAACTTCTTCAAGTAGATAGTGCCTTTGGGTAACGTCTGAACTATACACAGATGAAAAGAACGGGTGAATTTGTCGGGAAATGTTATTAGTTTAGTGAAGAAATGGTATAGTGGGTTTCGAAAATTCTATGCTCGATTAAATTTACGGGAAAGGGTAGATAACAGAAGTCTGAATTTCTTCAAGAAATTGAGTCGTCTTGCGAAAGTACAGATGCCTCGTAGCATTTAACTTTTTGTGAGAAAGGAATTTTAAGTCCGACCCAGTTATGAAAATCATTCAAGAGTATATTATGTTATGATGTCGCGCCCTTTAGCGTCGTTCTTCATATATCCTAGCGAAGAACCAAAAATTCAACCAAATTGGTTGAAATATTAGGTGATCTTCTATGCGACCTACCTTAAGTATTAGAATGCGAAGGCAAGAATGTTACCTAGTATATAATTCGCGATAATGAAATTGGTTTTAGCATCGCCTATATAGAATAATCCTAAGCAGTACCACCAGCTCTAAGGGTTTTTCAGATAGTGGGCATGACACCCTCTGACGAGTCTATGCCATCCGAAGACGAAACTACTCCTTCGAACCTAGTCCAACACAGTCATATAAACTGACCTAACCAGTGAAGGTTTTCCAATTGTCATAAAACTTTGCATCCGTAGTAGCTTCAAGCTGTTATGAATAATAATTGAAATATCACTTTAGAACAAAGTCACCGACATAATAATGATCACACTTGATGGGCTTCATTAAAAAATAACTGGCAAAAAATAAATTAAATAAAATTTGAATTTGCCTCGAACAATTTTCAATACGAGTACCCCGTGGCTATCCATTATGTGAGCACAACGGGCAACATGTGTGCCCACATAGTATAGTACCTTTTACCTTTTATCCAATGTGTGGTTTACTATTTCTTGTTATGCTCTCATGTTTTCGAATTCAATTTACCATTTATTCGAGTGTAATTAAATTAACGCAAATGTTTCAACACCGTTGAAATCTCTCACATGGTAGCCGACGGAAATTCGCTATACAGGAAAATCGAAGCAACACGGTCACACACGTTAATTGGAAAAATTTTGAATTCGCGGAAAAATAAAAGGTAGCTTTTTGGTCCATAGATGAAAACCAATCAAACAATTTGACCCGTGTGAAATTGGTGAAAGGATTCTTGGCAGGAGTTTTAAAATTCATTGCCGGAGTGTGTGGTATCGGTGATTTGTATGCGGTATTTTTCTGTTTTTACTAAAAATTGAAATAAATTTCGAGTGTAAAAATTTCCGAGTGAATTTTTCATAAGACAACAAATAATTATATTTTATTTTGTGACAGATATTTATTTGGTTGGTTAAATTAAACGAAGCGCTGTGATTATTTTCGTGTCATTAAAATTATTCGGATCAATTGTTTCAAATGATTATAAAATGGTATATGGATTGGTAATGGGGCTTCTATGTGTCTATTCATTTTTTCTTTGTCAAACACAATAGTTCTTCCACATACATGTCTAATCGATCGATCCAATTGCTAAAACCTTTGTCCACCCCCATTTCGATGAGGGTTTCCATGGATAGCTTCAGTGTGAACGCTGTTAAAGGCCCCTTATATGTCTAGAAAGGCTGCTAATGTGTATTGCTTGTAATTTATCGTATACTCAATGGTGAGCACTACTTGGGGAAGAGCCGTCTCTGTGGATCTCTCCCTGCAGATACTGAGATTTGGATAGCGGTGGCCTTTCCAGGGTCTGTTTCACATGTATATCTATAATGCGCTCCAGTGTCTTCAGCACGAATGATGTTAGGCTAATGTGTCTGAACTCCTTTGCGAGTTCGTGACCTCTCTTGCCAACCTTCGGAATAAACACTACCCGGACACTTTTCCAGGTATATACCCCATGATTTAGTAGGATGCAACTTTTGAAGATTTCCACTAGCCATGGAACTACCAGATCTTGTAGTTTTTATAGCAAAATAGGAAGTATGCCGTCCATACCAGGGCACTTGTAGGGAGGACAACTGTTGATAGAATAGGAAATTCTTTCCTCATTGATGAATGACCTGATGTCCTCCTCCTCCACACCCCCTAAATGCTTGACATCTCATTCCGCTGTTTTGACACCCAGAAAAGTGAGTCCTCATCAAGAGTTCCAGACTCTCGGCGGAGGAATCAGTCCAGGTCCCATCCGACTTTTTTTCCCAATGGACGGGTTCATGTGTTGCTTGGATAGGGTCTTGCTGAGGCTTGCCGAATGCCGCACACTCTCAATGGATTCACAGTGATCAGTCCAAGCCTGCTTCTTGGCCGTTCTGATTTGTTTCTTGTAGATCTTAAAACATTCCTTGTAAGGATGCCAAGACTTTCTCCTTTAACAGATATTAAAAACCTCTCTAGTAATTTTCTGTAATTCCAACAGGTCTTCACTCCACTATGGGGGAGCGATTACTTACTACACTTCAGAGGAGTTTTTCAACTAAAAGAAATTTACAGTGAACTATTAATATTCGTATAGCGAAGGACAGATATACAACATAAAGCCGAAGGTCCTAGTAACTTGCGCTTTTAATAATTTTAAATGAAATATATTTAATTATTTTTTAAAATACAAAAAAGGATATAACATCTCATGGCTTTGAGTCATGATATTTCTTATCAGAATTTGTAATTACATTTAAATTTTCTCATTTATAGTGCAGCAAGCATCATGCGACAATGTTGAATAAACTTCCACTCCAGTACAGTGAATTATAAAGTCAGAAGTTTCTCTAACAAAAGCCTCATTTCCTCTAATTTCAAGTTAGGACCGTGAACATTTTTCAACGATAATGTAATTATGTTGACCATACTTTCGTTATGGTCACCAATAGAGTTTAGGAAAACCACCAAAAATGAAAAAAGTGAAATTGAAAACGCTACTACCAACATACCTATACTAGCATTAAGAATTTAATTCAGCCTACGTAAATACTCGCAGCAGTACACGCGAAGAACATATAACAGAGACATCACTAGCTGCCTATATTAAAAACGTGTGATATGATTATTGGGGATAGATCGACAGTCGTTATTAGATCCGTGAAACCAGTGCTCCAATCAACTTTGTAGGATTAGCTATCGAAAATCCAATGGTTAGAAATACTTCCATCAAAAAAGAAATAAAACAAAAACAATAATGAGATTCAATCACATTTGATCGATACTAAAAACTACTCGTGTAACATGTAAACTAGAACAGCATAAAATCAAACCATGCTTTTTCACTCTGATGCAATACTGTGACAAATTTATAGCCTAAAGTGTCGCATAGATTGAACTTCCTGGTCATAAAAATGACACCCTTTGCCAAGCAACTCTATGAATCTATTTTCACTAAATTGTCTTCTTGAATTCTCGCGAAAAATCACAATTTCCCGAAAAGTATACATCTATGAGTGCCATAAGTATACATCTATGCAAACCTTAAGGACGCTCAAAGTCTTTCGTTTCATACTGCAAAGTCGCCGTATCGCGATAGTGCAGTTTTGTACATTTCGGTGTTTTACTCGCTTCAAATTGCATTAAGGAATCATAAGAGTCTGAGCGAATCGTAAAAACTTCAGCAAGGAGCAATTTCACGGACGAGCATCTTCACAGAGCGAGCAATGTAAAGATCCGTAATGTATGCAACAAAGTGGATTTGAGCGGTACGATAATAATAATAACAGAAATAAGATTTCCATCACGAAAAGTTCATACAAGTGAATGGATACACTTTCAAAAGATCTACGATACTCTGCAGATGTTCTTCGAGAACGAGAACGATATTTTTCAGGGTTTAATCGGGGAAATCGTATACTACTTAAATTTGTTAGTTTCCACAAAGCTCGCTTTAATAGCTCGTTGTTACACACATTATGGAAATTGCTCGGCATATACTCGTAAACTAGCACAGCTCTTAATAATGTTTTTGTCGCAATCTTGCTCGTAAATTTCAGGCCACGCATAGGTGCTATCGATTTTTTTCCAGTATACGTACGTGGATTTCGTTCTGGTGGTAATCTTGAATCTATTTAGTACCTGATACTTTTTCAACAATTTCTTCTCCATAATTAAGCACAGTATGTGACCAAAATCGGCTGGTCCTTTTCCTGCGAGCAGCATGACTTCAAGATGCATAGTACGAATTTTATCAGTTTATCATGCAGATATTTGATAAATTATGAGTGAAGAAAATGTGACGCATTTGAATTTTTAAGGGCTGAATGAACACATACAATAGGTGCGGTAAGTTCTGGGGGATATGTTTGAAAAGATTTTGATTTATTTTGGATTTTAAAAGCATTTGAATAGAGTTTGACCTCGGAATTGTGTAGACTTCAAAAAGGGAGAGGAATAAAAAATTGTCAAAGAAATAAATTTGACGCCATATGAGTTTCTTGAGATATTTTTAATTGCATAAAATTTCAACAATTTGAATAAGTACTACACTGAAAGAAAAACTATATTTATTCCAAGGTTGCATTGACCATATTAAGGTTCTTCTAACTATTGTAAAACTGACATGTTTCCAGTGATCATGGCTATGATGATACGAGCCATAGCATATAATTCGTAAAAACATAATATGGTTGCATTAAACATATATCCCAACTGAAATTTAATATGGTTGTACCAATCATTCTTGTTACATGATGTAATTGTGTACTATAATCACGACAACAATATTCTATGATCAGTGGAACCATATAATTTGATAAAATAATTCCCACAACCATACCTCTCACAGTCCAAAAAGGGTCGTTCGCGGTGTAAGTTCACTTCTTCCAATTTCATGTGTGCTTTGTTTGAGAGTGTTTAATTGTTGTTCAAGTCATTTATTTATGATCGAAAGTGTTTTCTTTATGAATTATTTCAGCGTCACATGTATCTTATGATTGACCTATCCATCATATTATAAAAGAAGGTTGCGTGAATCATACACCAAAGTTCTGAAATCAGAACTATGATTCAAGCAACCATGTCACATAAATTTTATGATTGACCCAACCATTATATTATTAAAGAAGGTTGCGTGAATCATAGGTTTCCACAATCATAATTTTGTTTGAGCTAAACATGTTACATGTTATAACATAGTTGTGGCAACTATAACCTCAATCAAAGTAAGGTTCTCCCAAAATATGGTTGCCACAATCATATTTTTTCTTTGAGTGTACTCTTCCTGTAAGTTCTTGTGATCAAGGCGAGAAGTTAGCAACGCTTATTCTTATTGTAATCATTTCAAGAAACCATAGATATATCAAAAATACTATACAAATCCAAATTCAAGTAGAAAACAATTTTTAAGATTTCAATTCAAAACTTAAAACAAATAATTTAAGAAACATAAAAAGTTGAACTCAAATAAAAATTATATTTTAATTGACTAATCTTTAAATGAGATACTTACAAAGATTAAAATAAAAATAATTTATAAATAGAAAAAAAATTGTGCGGGTTTTTGATATAATTGTTAATACTTTATTATTAAAATAATAAAGTAAAACGTGAGCAAACCCTTTACAAACCCTTGGTTTTTTAAATTCGAAAGGAACAACCAATTCAATTTCTTATCACTTCTAAAAGATATGACGGAATTCGTGAAAACTTGTTCAACCCTTTTATACCCTCTTAGGAGATGAAAAAGGAAAAAAAACTTAAGAACCAGTTTTAGGCGATTATTAAACAAGCCTTTGGAAGTGAAAAGAAAATCGATATCAAGTTTTAGGCGATTATTAAACAAACCTTTGAAAGTGAAAAGAAAACCGATATCTGATCAGACCTAAAGGATATGGCAGAATTTGTCAAAAAGTATACAGCCCCCTTTCCAACCTCTTAGAGTTTGAATTTAAAAAAAAAAAACATTTTCTAGGTAGTTAAATGAAGAAGCCGTAGAATATAAATGAATGCAATATTTGGGAAAATCTAAAAGATATGATGAAAACCATGAAAATAAAAAATGTCACTTCAAGAGGCCTACCCAGTATAACTATTCACAAAAAAAAATCAATTGAATAGGTCGAAGGGTTTGGGAGCTTCAAACCATCATACGATTTTGCGTACACCGGTAGTCGTACGGTGGACAGACGGACTGAATTTTTTTTTTGCCTTTTTCGTGTCTACTTGACATGAACTGGTCAAACTTTCAGATAAATGTTTTCTTCTGTCATATAAGACCACAGTTTATAAGCTAGGTCCATACGGATTTGTGTTGAAACTGAAAATAAAAACTGCTCAACTTGCTTTGGAGTATCGATGCGAAACGCACGATATTAGTTTTACTAGTTTTTCTTAATTTAACAAAGTTTAAGCACTGGAAATGAAATAAAAAAATTAATATAATAACAACAAAATTTTTACATTTTTTATGTCTAATTATTTTCTTCATTCTTTTTTTACCCTGACGTAAATATAGATTGATGAATATAGTAAGTAAAGTAAAAAGAATTATGAGAATAGAAATAAATTTGTCTAAAAAAATGATTTTTAATAGCTTCCCATTTCTTGATACGCAAAGGTTTTCGATCAGTTAGGACTCTCATGTGTTTTAATGGAATATTTTTATTTGTCTTATTTTTAAAAATAATTAAATATAAATAAATATACATAAATTATTAAAAGCGCTAGTGACTAGGACCTTTGGCTTACAATGGACTAATAATCACAATGGGTGGCAGTATGCACAGTAGAAGATTTGAAGATTATTGCAGTTCAGTTTATTGCAGAAGGACGAACTCATATCACGGTATTTGCACATAAATATTTGTTCCAAGGACTACGAACATGCTCCTTTAATTATATGAAAAATAAAATTAAAAATTGCCTACCAAGTGCTTGTAACCTATAAATGGAACATGGCTTACATCTACCGAAGAAACTCCCAATCGGGTAATTAACTTCACGAACAATTTTGTACCACACGCCATGATTTAAATTTATTTTCACTGAAAAAAAAATACCATCAAATCCATATATGCAAATTGGCACAAAATCAAGATTCGTTTATTTTCATGGCAAGGACATTCATTATTCTCTTTTGCCTATTTCAGAGTATTTCAAATGTCGCTAAATTACATGTATGTCGGTGGTATGATTCCATAATTAGGGCCACCACCCCCGACAAATGGAAGGGCCGTTGTTAACATATGAATTGTACTGAAAATGAGTCACATTCCCAGTAATGGTTTAACAACCGAACTGCAAAATGTCGGACAGGAGCTTTTAATGGATTTGGGAATCTGGCATTTATGTTTGGTCCTTGGATAGTTGCCAGGTGTCCTCTTTTGTTCAGATGCATCTAGTTTCAGCGTTAAAATGTGCACCTGGCCTCTGTAGAATGCGTTTGGCTATTGTTCAATTTTGCCTCAGAAGTTCCTAGCCCGAAGGTTGAGAGTTTTTTTCAGGTTGAAGAAGAACTGGGAGGATATGAAACCTGAACTCTGGGATGAATCTCAGTTTGACCCCGTCAATGTGAATTTAGTTGATCAAAAAGGTAAACTTTTCTTTTCTCTACTTTTTATCTAACAGAGTCCTCCAATCTCTTTAAGTTGATCAAGTAAACAAACTTAACATAAGATTTATAACAAGAAAACAAGAAAATCTGCTCTATCCCCATCTTCTCAGGAACTTAATAGAGACTTGTATAATATCTGCATATTATTAAAAAAAACAAGTACCTTACTCTGTACATTTTCATAGCACGGTCATTTTAATATAAAATTTTCAAGACGACATTGTCGCAAGCCACCCTCTTCTTTCGTTCGAATATCTCGTCAATTAAATTCGATGCTTATATTAAAAAGTTTTCGAAGTCGTTTGCGAATTTTTAAACAGTCGCACAGATGGCTCAACTCAGGACACGAGAAGAGCGAAAAAAAAAGATTGCTACAACGAAACAAAATCAAAAGGATATTTTAATGAAACTGCCGTCATTTTCCTAAAGTAAAATTTTCCGTTCATTTAAATTCATTACATCCGACACGAAATCGCGTCTTAATTTGAAAACAAAAATTGTGACGAAAATTAAGAAAATGATAAAAGTTTTCGTAGAAGTCATTTTTCTTCGGGTGTCGGGCGTAACGAATGAATTGAAGCTAATTTAATAACAAATGGCATGGAAAGTAGGGGAGGTGAATATACAGGGAGAGTGAGTGATTGTAGAGCCTTTCAAGTAAATTAATTGTTCCGGTAATGAACAATTTAACTCCTTTGGATAATTTATGGGTACCTCCAATTTAGAATAATTAAGAACTGATTACTCCATCATTAAAATGTTTCAATATACTTAGGTACTTTAATTCGTGTGTGAAACATCTTTCTTTTGGACCAAGTTTTGTAATTAGGCACTAAGTCTTTCGGAAGATTAGATAGAAATTGTTGCGGAGTATTGCTTCAACGTAAAGCTTCAATGGCAGTTAAATTTTACAAAAATTATCTTAACAATTCCACGAATTTCGTCATATTTCTTAGGTCTTTTGAGATATCAAATTAATTTTCTTAGGTCTGTCGAGATATCAAATTAATTTAACTTCTGTTGACTAAATTTATAAAACTCTTTTAAAAATTTGTAAAATTACCAGGAAATTGGCTGTACATATTTTCACGAATTTCGTCATATTTCTTAGGTCTGCTGAGACAACAAAAAATTTTACTTCCGCTGACTAAATTTATGAAACACTTTTGAAGAATTAGAAAATTACAAGGGAAAAGGGTGTACAAAATTTTCATGAATTTTCTTCATATTAGGTCTGACGAGATTAATTAAATTAATTTAACTTCTTTTAACTAAATTTATGAAACTCTTTTGAATATTTACAAAATTATTAGGAAAAGGGGTGTACACATTTTTACGAATTTCGCCATATTTCTTAGGTGTGTTGAGACATCAAATTAATCTTTCTTATGCTGACTAAATTTATGAAACCCTATTGAATATTTACAAAGTTATTAGGAAATGGGCTGTACACATTTTCATGAATTGGGGCTTTACACAGTTTCACAAATTTCATCATATTTCTTAGGTCTGTTGAAATAATTATACTTCTGCTGACAAAATCTATGAAAACCTTTTAAAGATTTTTTGATATTCAACACGTAACGGTGTGAAGTGGATGTGTACGTTGCGTGGATCATAAATGCTTCAGTATGTTGAGATCTTGAATCCGTCTTTACTTTACATTATAACTGTATAAACGCCTAAAAAAACTTCAGCATTTTTTGATATACCATATGTTTTTAATACACTATTATACAAGGGAAAATTCTCTACACTTATTACTTACTCAATAATAGAGAAGGTGTAGGTAAGGTGTGTTCAGTTTAACGAATTCCGTCAAATCTCTTAGGACTGATTAAATATCGAATTGGTTTTGTATAATCAATTTTAGAATTTTGAGATTTTTAAACTTTGAAGGGATTAATATGTAGTGGTTGTGTACAGCTTTACGAAATCAGACAAAGCTCTTGCAATTAATGATATATATTTCTTTTTCGTCAAAATACTTTTTACAGAAATAAATGTTTCAATATCATTTTGAAGAATTTTCAATATAAAGTCCTAAGGGGCTGTAAAGGTGTTGCATATTCTTAACGAATTCCACCTTATCTCTTAGGTACAATGAGATATCCTCTTAGTCTACGGGTTTTTCATGCAGCTATAGCCTATAAGCGGATTTCAGATTTTAATAAGAAGGTACAGAGAATTCGTTTAAAATTATATTTATTAGTTCTGATGGGATATCGATTAAGTTAGTAATTTTAGGATTTTTTGAAATTCAAATTCAACCCGCAAGAGTTTAAGGGACTTACTCACGAATTTTTTATATTTACGGGGTTTTTATACACTCGTTTAAAAAACATCACACCCTCTTTGCTTTTTAAATTGAAGAGGAAAAAGAGTTGAAACTCTATTAACGGTCTGGGCGACAAGACTTCATTATTTTTTAGTGGTAGTCCAGAAAGCGCTTAGTGCTGAAATGTAGTACATGTTACAGAAGGTTATTAGAACCATTATTTTTTAGGATTTCAGGATTCTACTGAAACATTGACAGGGGTGTTCCCAGGCTCTCAGTTAATTTTTTTTGTATAGTAGTGGTAGAAAAAGCTCGTTTCTCTGTTTAAATCTACGATAACTTAAAAACGTGTTGACCCGTGAAGTTTTATTTTTACAAAATTCGTCCAAAATTCGGGAATCAACTAAAACTGCAGAAATGGTTCAACAAAGATGTATACCATAAATTTATCACTAAAAGCCAAAAGTAGGATCCTGTTCATTAAGGAACGAAATCCTAGTTTTATTCGTACAAAACCCTGAAAAACGCTTAAACAGACTTTACACTTTCAAACTTTGACACTTGTTCTAATAGTTCCAAGAAAATGATTCAAATGGAGAAAGTCCTTTGTGCTGCCTGCATCGAAAGTTCTGGAGAAATTTCACCTAGATGAAACGTTAGTCATGCACTAGCGTCACTTTTGGTTGGATGTAAGTATTGAAGAAATCAAAACATTCTTGTTTTATTATCCCCAGAATACAATGAAAATTAAATTATTTCTCTTACGATTCTTGGGTGATAATTAGTGAGATAGATCGCTAAGATGTATCGTAAGTGAATCATGCAGGTGAATCAAACATGAAACACTATAGTGTCCGTTTGCAAATGCGTTGTATTTTCTGGATTTGAAATTCGATTTTTCTTCTATTTATTATTTTCATATTATCGATTTCGTTTTGAACAATTTTCTATTAATTCGTGAACTATCGCAAATTGCTTCCTGAGACTAAATTATAATAAAATCAGAACTTCAGAATTCAGTTGTACTAATAAGGACATTGTTTCATTTTATCTCCGTGATTCCGGTTATTAATCAGTCACGAATTTTAGTCAGTTTGATTATCATTCATTGTTCTACATTTATTGAGCTTGTGTTGTATTTTCGAATGATAATGAATGGAGAAAACTCCTTTTGTAAATATTGGGGCACGAATTTTAAATTGGAATTGGCGATGGTGCGGACTCCGAGCAATTAAACAATGTTCTTTCAATTCAGAATGCTTGCATAAGGCACATAATGCACATAGTTCCAATTGTTCATCCTTTTTTTTATATTCCCAAAAACACTATAGCCGAATTATAACTCAGTTTTCCACACGATTTTGCATTATTCAATTTTCGACCAAAAATTTCCAATCGTCATCTGAAATTCTGTCCCCGCAAAACACCCAGGACCATATTCCCGGACTATCAAATTATCCCATCAGGCAGTTCGAGATTTGTTCGAAAAACCGTCCATTATCCTGGATCACATCAGACTACAATCCAGCGCTCAACATCGCAGAAAATCATAGATGAAAGGTGCGGTTTCACCATTAAATTGATGTCTCAATATGGGTCCCTGATGCGACCACCGCACATCTATCGAGAACAATGAAAAGGACGAAAAGTCCATCGTCCATAATGAATTTCAGTCTTTATGATCGACCAGATGGATAAAAAGTTTATCACGACTCATAAATATCCTGTTGTATGTTATGCGTCCGCACATTATCGAGGTATACCCCCAATCTGGTCGCTCGATCCAGGACGATGGGTATTCTGAGAAGCAAACGTGTAGGCGGCTAAGTGCAGCAGTTATTCCGCAAGTGAAGATGTGTCCAATGTCATTTAAGAGTTTCAGAGTACGTCGAAGGACGACGCAAATAGTCTAGGTCCGATAAAACGACATCAGGACCAACCGGGGACTACAGTATCCTCCGTTGTTCATTTCCAGTAAATTTTCTTTTTTCAGATCATAAAGATTGAAAGGTCCATTACTTTGAAAGTTCAACCCAGCCATGGTTTTTCCAATAAAAACCAACAAAAAAAGCGAAAAAA
Source organism: Beris chalybata (assembly GCA_949128065.1). Classification (NCBI taxonomy): domain Eukaryota; kingdom Metazoa; phylum Arthropoda; class Insecta; order Diptera; family Stratiomyidae; genus Beris; species Beris chalybata. The sequence goes on from OX421894.1 coordinate 141,448,389, forward strand.
ATACTGAAATATTATTGCTCCTATATGAAGTAGGTTTGAAGTGGTAATAGCATAGATTCGCCTCTACCATGGTGGGAAAGGTCGCTTCATATGTTCAGATACTTCGCAATTGGGGCACACATCCCAGGCGTTTGTTACTGCGACATTTTGAGTAATACTCGGCTATAAAATGCATCAATATGGTTGTTGGTGAGGGACAGGGAAAACAGTAAAGGGTGAGACGGGATTCAGTGAAAAATTACTAAATAATATATCATACAGCACTTAATTGCAGCTATTCCCGGATGAGTTATTTGATTGAAATTTTATGGTTGGTATGTATCGGGACTTTATGAGAACCTGTGGTCGTTTGTCTGTAATGAATAAAACTCGACTGAAACGTTTCAAGTTCACTAGTTCGTAAAAATGAAATACTCATTTGGTTTTTTTCCCGTAGAAAAAAGCCATTCTTTTTGGTTGAAATTCCCAAATAATCATAGACCCAGTCACGTAACTAATGTTAATGAAATAATAATAATCAATGGCGCAACAGCCCAAATCGGGCCTAGGCCTTGAAGTAATGCTATCTCGAGTTACTTCATTACGAGACCAACGGAACACTAGGAGGTGAAGTGGTCAGCTACACACTCGTCCGTGATTGTTACCACGATTTTAACTCAGGTACTCATTTACAGCTGAGTGAACTGGTAGTCCGGCACCCAATTCAATTCTCGAAAATTACTTGTCACCAAGCAGATTTTAACCTGGTAACAGGTGCACCAAAGGCAAGTTTTCTAGCCACTAAGCCACCCAGACTACCAATGGTAATGAAGTTGGAGTTTGGTATCTTGTATTCAAATACTGAAAGTATCAGTAGATACATGTCGAATCTGTGATACCACATCTGAAACGACGGCATACATTCTATGTGATGAAGGCGTGATGGACAGAGGAAGAAGGCAGATTGTGGTCTGATACATTCCTTATTCCCGGTTCCAACTTTAACTAATATTTTCCCAGTTCTTTTTCCAATCATTGCTCTTAAAGTTTTCCATGGGTAAAAGGAATTCTCTGTACCCGGTTACAATCAGTTTATCATCCCTTCGAGACCCATTATCATTTTTTTTCGCCATTTGTGTAAATCCCAACCGAATGATGAAATTGGGAATCGAAGCGGTAACGGTCTGGACGAAGAGCCTATACATATGGCGATGATAATATTCGGGGTTGCTTCATATCGAACTTCATTTCGTTCATCCATAAATGATTCTTAAGCTTTGAATGGGTCATAACGAAACGTTTCGGGTAAGGTTTTTTTTAACCATTCCGGGCAAGTGGGTAGTGCTTTCATTTACATTCAGGGTTTTATGTCTAGTATTAAATTGCTAGAACTTACAGGGGTAGTTTTCATGCAACTTAAGCGACGTCTTTAGTAGAATGGTCGGTCTTTTGTTTGATAAGGAACTAGCATGGATGCTTACTAAACAAGTCTCCAAGAAAAGCGATTGCCAATCGGATTAAGAGTAAGACTAAGAACACCAATTGGTAATATATGAATTCTTAATAATAGCAATTATGGATTAACTCATTTTTCAAACAAAATGAGAAAACTTGACTGTTCTGGCCTCTTATTGCGTTAAATTTATTTTATTGATTTTTTTATGATTTTATAAAAACTATTAAGGACATTACTTATGACGAGTTAATTCAATGAGCTAAATTTCATCCGAATGCAATTAGGAGTCATAAAATGAGGACTGTTGTCTGTCTCATTCGATTCGATTTTGATCATCAGAGAACTTACTCATCAATAATCAATGCAGTTTTCTGGACAGTGGTCTTTTTTCCGGTGATGCGTTGTCGGCGCCTCGCCCAACCCTCCGACTTGGAGAACCAGTCCTACTTATTTATTACACCGCAGTAGAAAAAGGGTGGGAGTTTCCAGCGCACTATGACATGTTGGAGTTCTCCAAACTATGTTGCGAGTCCAACTATGTCATACTCTTTGCATACTTCCTGAGACGCACAGGTGTTACTGGCCATTCAGGTTAACTTCATGTTCTCTCCTCCTTTCTCAAATGGGCTTGGGACCTAATATGGCGGCGTCTTCTTACGCTACAAAAAAATGAGTACACCCTTGTTACGCCAAGGACTTGAAGGAAGTTACCAAGCATTTTAAATTTTATGATACAGTACTAATTTAACTCCACCCCAACCATCATTTGCAGCTATAGCACTAACGTCCAGTTTTTAAGGCCTTATAACTATGAAGTGTTAAGCTTTCCCTGGGAAAGGCATGAAAGGACTTGGAATCTCAAACATCAGTCCTCAATTCATTGCGAAATTTTTAAAAGTAAAATTCACTTCTTTAACTCTACGAAAATACCAAACATTTAGTTTTTAGCTAATTTCTCCCTTTAATGTTATTTTTAGAATTAGGGCCTGGCCTCTGTGCAAAAACTCTACTTCCTCAGGGACTGAATCTAAAAAAATTCCAGAATTTTACTAATTTTAATTTGAGCCAAAAGGACGGTTCCTGGATTTAATGAGCAAAATTCTTCTTTTTGGTATGGCGGCTCGCATGCGGTTACACTCCTTATTGAACGATTTAACGTAAACCAATAAAGATAGGAACAATTATACAATTGATGAGGTTAATTTTTTTCGATATTTTCCCCAAAATATTTTGCTGATTGACTAGTAATCGAAAAGAGTATACCTAACATTTTTAGAAAAAAATTTTGTCTACCGGTATGTTTGCAAACGTATAACACGAGAACAACCAATTAAATTCTAATTGAATTCTGTACACATATTGACCTATTTTTAACTTAATCTATAAACTATTTTATATCGACCTTGATTGGCATCAATCATTGCTTTAATGAAACCGCCCTTAAGTTTGAATTTTTTTTCTCCAGAGATACCATAAACTGGACGCGTGCACACCTGCATACCCATCCGACATGCAAACGAGGAAATGAATAAAGCAGTGATTCTCAAACAGGCTTGTGCATTTAAGTTCACTATAGTAAATGATCACTTGCAGTTCGGGATCCGTTGCGAACTAGTTTATTCTTTTACCTCACTAGCTCGCGGGTGTTCAGTGAAAAATCGTGTAGTAAATGTAAATACCTGTTGTGGTTCCCGTGCCGCCGTGAACTAGTTCGTGGTTTTAGTTCACTAGTTCGCGAGAGTGAAGTGAAAGATGGTGTGGGCAAATGTGATGGCCTAATAAAAAAAAGGTCCTCTGTGTAATACCTTCGCCTGGTGCAATCTGATGACCTAGAAAAATGTCCTCTGTGTAATACCGTCGTTTGGTGCAATCTGATGCGCAAGGTACCTGAAAAAAGGTCTTCCGCAATGAAGGAGCGGCCCTCACTACTTCCATCATTTCACTTTTTAAATGTGATGACCTAAAAAAAGAGCCTCAATGTAGGAAATACGCCAATCCATGAATACAAACGAACTATTTTACTTATAGGAACGCTTTTCCGAACTAGTTCGTTCGCGAGCTGCATAAGCCTATTCTCAAAGCCTTTTCGCCATTACTACTTCAGATATAGAACTATTTCTACTTTAAACTATAAGTAACTTTCTATCGACCTTAATTTCCATCAATCATCAATATAAATGCTCTTAAGTATCCAACCTTTTTCCAGAGTTCCTACACGTAAATGCGGTTCCTCCTTCACGGACGCTTGGATTCTTGTATACCCATCTTACATGCAAATGAGCAATTGAATAAACCAGTGATTCTCAAATGCTTTTCGCTATAGCTAATTTTTTTTTAAATCAGAGAATCTCAAGAAAAACTACCGAATCACTACTATTCCAGGTATGGTACTTCCTAACCAGAGTCAGACTGATTTTTTATTTGATTTCTGGGAACGGTTAAGACAAATATCCATAGCGGGACACATTTCAGTTGAGAATCACTGATATGGAGCATATTCAGTACCAGAAGTCAGGTAGTCCGAGTCTAAACTCCTACTGTTTTTTTGGATATTACTATAGTATGTATAGTGAAATCTAAGTACATCAATCTGGTAACTATATGTTTTTTACCGGGCCTTTTACCAAAAAAAAAACACAGATATCCGTTCGTATAAAGTTCAGAATAAAGTATTCCTTAAGCATTATTATAACATCCAGAAACACAACAGTCTCTAGGGTAGGTACGTACAAACATACTCCCACATTCAGTACAAGAAAACACATTAGAATAAAAAGAAAATAAATATTAGACTATAGAAACATAGAAAATAACTTGGGTATTCACAGAGTGAAATTGCAAAAGCTTTCTCGTACTTAAAAACACTCAAGTAGCTCTGAAAAATAATGCCTATTACCATAATAATGCAATAACATCACGTCTTCCTTATCCTTCCTGGGAAAAAGTCAAACAAGCTGGTTGTTTCAATAAGATTCAGTAAATATGTAGGTTAGCGTATAAAGAAACTCCCAAGTGCTTATCTCAGCCTAATTTATAAAAATTGACCGATATTTTAGTAAACACACCCTGAATCCTTTTCAGGAAAATAAAATCCTTTTAGAGAAAACAAATCCTTTCGTCGAAATCTGTAAAATGTTTTTTTTAATAACAAAAAATCACTAACCTGTCCATCGTTATCCTTGTCAGCTTTCTGTCGGAGGCCTTCCCAAACTTTAAGCATAACATCATGTGTCTCCTTGTTTTTGGGATGATCGACTGGCCAACCTCGTAGCGAACAGATTTTCTGGAAAAAGGAAACAATTTTCACAGAAATTCCCAACAATTAAATCCGTATCCTTACGCTTCAACAAAAAGGACATGAACAAAAAAAACAAACAAAAACAGAATAACCTACCTCAATTGCTAGTTCGAAATCTTTCAGGTCTATCTCACCGCTCGCGTTAACATCTGGAAAAACAAGAGAATTTTCACAGTGACTATATTTACGCAACTTGTGTTCACGCTTAAGCAACCTGTCAAGGCTTTCAGTTAAATTTCAATAGCGCTTTTTCCTTTTGTTTATGTGCGGATATGCCGTAGGAAATGTACAAATATCGAACAATTGCGAAAAGTCGATATGGAATAGGTATCTGTGTACAGAGTCGATAGTGAAAAAGAGTTGAATCGAAAATTCAATCAAATTCGCATTGGTGATACCAATGCAAACCTCATCGGTTGTCGATACCACCTACATCAGTCGTGAATCGACATAGGCTCTGTTTTATCCTTTCAGTTAAAAAAACAAACACAAAACTTCACCGACAAACTCCTTGCCACACACGGGACTAGGTAAGTCAACAGGTAAAGCATTGAAGACATAGTACCTGTACTCGTTAACAACTTGGAAACATTTGACCGAAACCGAAAAACATACTTTCAAGCACGTCCAACAAATAGCTCTACAACATATCCGACATGATTTTCATTTTCAAAAAGAAATGCGCGACAAATCTTATTCAAACTTACCGAAGAAAACATTGAAGACGTAGAGGAGCTTCTTTTTGCGAAAATCTGAAATTGACATCTTGTTGAATTATTTACCTGGAAGAAAGAAAATCAAAAAGGAAAAATGAGAAAAATTCTGTCTGTTTTGTAGTGTACATGAAATTTGGCTTTTAGAGGGAATTTTTAACGAATTCGACAGCTTCTGAATGTGACGCGATTTAGTTTCTGAGTGATGGGTGAAAAGGAGTCTAGTAATTGAAGGTAATTCGAAGAGGTTACGGTAATTAGATTACCTGAGCTTGGCTTTCCCTTAAGGTAAATCAATGTACAAGAGACTATAATAATATTTTAGAACTCTTAGGGCCGTATTCACAGTCGAAGTTTAAATCAAAAATTTGGTTTAAACTTAGGATCTTACGAATAATTTCCTAAGTTTAAACCAAATTTTTGCTTTTAAGCTTCGACTGTGAAACCGGCCCCTTAGTGATGAAATTAAAAAGAAGATTTGGAAATAAGGTTGAAATTAGAACGTTCTTTAAGTAGCAAAGAATCTAGGAGACAATTTAGAGATGGACAAAGCAGCTCCTTTCAGTGAAGTAGTTCACTCCGAGTCACTCACTTTAAGGAACGAGTTCAATGAAGTAGTTTCGTAACTCTCAGTTCCAACGTTCCTTCGTTTTCGTTCCTCCTTTCTTGTTCCTTTGTTCGCTCGCGATCTAGTTCCTTATTTTAGTTCATTCCTAGTTCAGCTTAAGGGAAGATGATAATGAGCAAAATAAAAAGGTCGGTTTTTGTCTAATGGAACTGCAGTTCACCAAAAGGAGTGACTTCCTTCACTCATTCACTTCAATGAAGTGTTCTTTTGGAACAGTTTACTCGTGAACGACCCATCACTAGGAGATATGCTTATTATTCATGCTTCATTTTCAAAAGATTCTGTCTTAATACCTCATTCAGCCCAAAGCCCATCCTTAAATTGCGGGACTTGATATAGTGAAAGTGATAAAATTTTCTTTTTGAAACGAAAATAAGTTTTAACTCGGGAAAGGCCAGGTTAAAACCAATTTGATATCTTATCGGATCTAACAGTGGAAATGTAACTCCTTTGCAGCTTAAATATCAAGAAATCCTTCAAGTTATTTTCAGGAAAATATGTAGAAAGTCCGTGAAAGTAAAAACAAATCCCATATTACTACTGCACCTAAGATATACATATAACGGAATTCATTAAAACGTGTACCAACCTTTTACACCGTCGAAAGGCAAAAAAACGATGAAGACAGTTGTGCAGAGAGCAAGTAGAAGTAGAAACCAATTCGAAATCTAATCAGACCTAAGAGATATGACGGAATTCGTGAAATTTTATACAATCCCTTAAAACCGTCTTAGGGGTTAAGTTTTAAAAAATTTCTTAAAACTGTTCTTTTGCAAATATCTGAGGGACTAGTAGATCTAGAATTAATTCAAGATTTTAAAAAATTCAAGAGATACTGCGAAATTCATGCACCATATTTTTACTGAATATAAAATTGGTGCATTCTATTTTCACTGAACATTTTTTGGCCAATTTCCTGACCGCAATGGATATAAATTTTTTATTGTAGGTGTTCCGATTGTACTCCTTTTTAATTATTTTTTTTCTATATGGGGCTCCGTAATAATTTCCGGTAAAGTTTATTTTTTCAGGTCATAGTGTGGGACGCGATTAAAGTCGGAATGTAAAGAAGCTGGTTGTATCATGCCAGAAACTCTTAAAATAAGAAGGCAATTGGAAGATTAAACTTTGTATGGCCATGGGTTTGAATCTATCCTAGTTACAGGAACTAGCCAAGAAAAAATATATATCAGAAGCTAAAAAAGATCACACATTTCTTAACTCCGTAATCACTTATTATTAATTTAATGAATTTATGTCTAAAAATTTAATCCACTTTTTTCCAATTCCTTTAGAGTACGCCATAAAAATGAAATTATAATTTTCACAATTTTAGGTATAACGTTGGAGATAGTAATTTGGAATGAAAACTTTACAACAGAGAAATTAATGTCTGAGAAAAAGAATTCAGTATTCGATTACTTTACAAAATTAAATAATTATGTTGTTTTATTTAAAAAAAAATCCCATCTCAAGGAAAGAAAAACACATTTCGCCCACTAATACTTAGGAGTCTGGAAAGTCACAAGAAGACGCTGCTAACCCAGAAAGCAATGCAGTGTCAAGGATGTATTCAGCTTCTTGTCGACGATGCTGAATACTTTTGTCTGAACTACTGAAAAGATTCGGATGGTATTATATCATTTGATGAATTAAAAATACACCAAGGAGTAGCTTATGTATATGACGATTATCAAAGGAAACTGCGCTATCCTCAAAACTGTACTAATAGAGACGGTAGGTAGTATTCAAGACACTATCCTAGTTCTTTTTTGCTAAGGACATTTTTCTTTTAAAAAGTGATCTGTTTGATGTAAAAAAAAATAGTTGCCTTGAATCTTTGGACAACTTAATTTTTTTGTTTGGAGTTCGTTGCAGTTGCGGTATTGGGTTACTCTTTTATATCTAGACGTAGTTTCTGCGAACTTGACCGAATATTGGGATTGGGGTGCGATATTCACTTCAACTGACTCAGAGGAATTTGCCTATTCCAAAGTATTTTTGTAGTACACAAATGCTTCTCTGGCATAGAGCAAGACTTTTATAGTACGAGCAATAATTCCATAACTACACTTAGTTACCACTTTTACATTACCAAAAATGCAATTACTCCATGTGTAAATTTTTTCTGTGGGATACCACTAAGCATAGTCAGAATGAACATCCGAATGTGGCAAAAATTGCAAAGTGCTATTTACTGGGACTTGACACCTTAAATTGTTGATAAGAATCCATAACATAGTTCAGAATAGCTTTCCCGAGAAACACACATTCAGTTCAAACGAACGACTATGAAAAGGTTGGAGAACATTAAAGTGCTAACTAAAATCCGCGTAAGATTTCGGGAACTTTGTTAGTTTCGTACGCCGCAAGGGATTTAATTAAGACTAATTGAGTTTATAAGAACAAATTCTGTCTTCATTTTCAGAAGGATGTGAAAAGTCGAGAAATTCTCTGTGAAAAGAACCGTAATATCAACTAATTATCCGTTTAGAGTCGGTAATATGGAGGTTAACGAGGCGAAAGTGTTTGTTATCGACAGAATTAACATATAAGATGTGATTATTGAGTAGGAACTTCTCTTTTGAAGCTTTTGTGTTTAAATTTCAATTGATTTAATTCTACCATTCAATTGCGATTTAACCAATTTGAACTGTAGGAAGCCAATAAAACACTCTGATTAATTAATAAAATTAATACCTAACTGATGGTTAAGTATGGAAATCGGGGGTGAAAAACTTTGAATTATAATACAATATAATAATCAATGGCGCAACAGCCCAAGTCGGGCCTAGGCCTTGCAGTAGTGCTAGAGTTACTTCATTGCGAGACCAACGGAACACTAGGAAGTGAAGTAAGTGGTCAGCTACACGCTCGTCCGTGATTATTACCCCGATTTTAACTCAGGTACATTTACAGCTGAGTGAACTGGTAGTCCGGCACCCAATCCCATTCTCGAAAATTATTTGTCGCCAAGCAGATTCGAACCTAATACCAGGTGCACCAAAGGCAAGTGCTCTAGCCACTAAGCCACCCAGACTACTATTTTACAATATCTTTCGGCTCAATTATCTCATGAAGATAAAATTTGGATTCTGCAGATAGAATTACTAGTGGAGTATACTGAATATAAATTTATTGACGGTTACGTAAAGCGCGGACAATCATTTTTCAAAAAATTAAAGCCTTATATCTTAAGAACCGTATTAGATATGATCTCGAAAACTTTACAGGAGCTAGGACCGGTAGATCTCAAGCAGAGAAAATTGAGAGTATTGGTACAGGGAGTGATGGTGGGAAGGAATAAAAATTAAAAAATTCTGATTTTTACATTTTCTCGAAAGCTTAAAAAATAGAAGGTTTAAAATTTAAAACTGTATAGAGCTACTATGGAAACATCCCATAAAAATAAATGTTTAATAGGGGTAGCAAGTAACGGAGGTGAGGAGGGGCTTTTTATAACACCCGAAACAGCTTATGCTAGAAAATTGAAACTTAGCCTTTAGCCTATATGTAAATATGCTACTATGAAACTAAAAAAAATCGGCTAACAGTCTACTGTGCGACTCAGAACTTAAGGAGTAATTTAGAACGTTATTTTCTAGGCTATCAGTCGCATAGTACAATTTATACTTACACGGCATCTCAGCATTAAACATGTTTTGGACTTCTACCGATAAAATAATAAATTTGCGCCCAGACTGTTGGCCGATTTTTTAAAGTATTATACCTGGAATTTGCTTTAGCGGTTCTAATACAACCGAGGACTCACAACTATCAACGGTCGCTATACTGCATGCAATTCTATCAAAAAATGATATCTATCAAAAAATGATTGTGTATGCTTTCATACTCTTATGTGATTCATCCTGAGATGTCGAGTACAGTTAATGGTGTATGTAGAAATTCAAAACTGTTTTCTACACGTCTTTGTACGTCTCTATGCAACTACAATTTCATCCCGGATCAATTTTCAGAGTTGGCTTGACAAAGCCAATTTTTGTTTTAAACTTAAATCGTTTTAAACAATCGACAAAAATAATTATTTACGTACACTATTATTGATTATGTTTTTGGCCACCATTCCCTAAGTTCTAACCGGATTTTAATTTGGATTTTCGGGTAGCTTTTGCCCTCCCCTTTGGTTTGGGGTATCATTTTCGTATCGGAAAAAATTGATTCTTATGAAAAATGGCCCTTGTCAAATTTGAGGGCATATTTTTCAAAATTCTCCGATTTTGACAAATGGTACGTACCTACCTTAAATTAAACAATTAAAGCTGCTGCCACCCTTTTAACAAATCCTCATACAGATATAAAATATTCTAAAATTTTCAGCTAGAAAAGGAAAAAGAAGAGTCGCAACATTTGAATTTTTACCACGGTGAATTTTGGCCACCATAAATTCTGACTTGATTTTATTATTATTTTTTTAATTTCGGGCAGCTGCTGCACAGCCCTTTTGGTTGAGATGTAACCTTCCAAACCGAAAAATGGCAAGAGGTCCTTTGGCAAATTTTATGGCATATTTTGAAAATTCTTCGTTGTGCTATACCTTAAATTAAGGGTGCTGGTGCCCCCTTTTTAAATCCGTAAATCATAAGAAATCATAAGATTTAAATCATAAGAAATATTTTAAATCATTAGAAATATAAACAATCATTTTTACATAGGTATATGTATATAACTGGAAAGTTCTAGCTTATTCTTAAAGCCTCTCTTAAACAGAGAAACATTGTCAAACGATATTAAACCATATCCGGAAAAAACTACCCCAATTACTTCCAATCCAACCCCAACCTTATGTCGAAAATAAAATAAACGTGTCAACCGAAATTTCTGTTTTAATATGCAAAGGGTAGATTCCTTAACAATGACCTCAAAGGGAAAGATGTGACTTTAATTCAACCAGTACTGGCGCTTGAATTTTAGGCAATGTTACATAATTGCCTTAATAAAAACCGACGTGATTGTCGCCACGTCACGTATATGAATTCCCTTTCAGTTTTAATTAACAACAGTCCCAATCTACGCAAAGTATTTTCACCATCTTTTAACCTAACCGAAGCAATCATTTTCCGGATAGAATTATTCTAATGAATTTCTTTTCTTTTGATGTTTATTGTTTTGGTTGGAAGCTGAGCTCTGAATTCAATCAAGGATATTACAGCAGCTAACTAAATTGAGAAGAACTTTTTCTGAACGACGATTTGATGAAATTCAGCGAATTTTAATTAATTTATTTGCGAAAAGTGAAAGGATGTTTTAAGTGAAATCATTTCTTACAACAATGAGACAATTTGAGACAATTTCCATACTCAGTTTTTCATTGTTTTTATTCTCTAAATCACTTCCTAAAATTTCTTCTGATGTTTAGTCCTGCATTCCAGTCCTTGAGCGATTGTAGTCGACGCATAAAGCGACGCGATTTTTGTATCTCCGTCGATATTATATGGCATCTCAGTCTAAAGTCTTAAGTGCTATAATTTATAATAATATAATTTATTTGTCCCTGACGGAAGGCAATTTAATGTCCTGAGCATTTTCGTCCACAAAAAGTCTTGATCGCACTGTTAATTTAAGTCAAACAATTTTTGGTGTATGCAGAACATTCTAATTGAAAGCCCCACTGCAAAGTTTTACACCTCTTACAAAATTAAACCATTAGAAATCATAATCTGGACCGAAAGTTTATTGTCGCTCTAACGCTGTCCCAAAATTTTAGAAATAAAATTGAAATTGAAGTAATAAAACACCACAATTTTTGCAATTTTAATTTTTTTGAGGACTTTTATTACATAAATTTTTTCATAATTCAACAAACTCAAATACTATTCTCGCCATATCCAGGAAACTTTATGCTGAAATTGTCATAATCCTTCTAATTAAATGGAATAAATCCGCTAAGAAACTTCCATATCTTCTTCCATCGTATTTAATTTAATTCTGTCTCTTTTCCGAGTTGAATTCTGATTTCTTTTTACTACAGCCTCTTTAAGCTCTTTGAACTAAATTTCGGTGCAAATCTAATTTAAAATTTAATCCTTTTTTGTGTTGCCAGAATAGCGCAAAATTTAATAGAAAAATTCAAGAAGAGTTTACAATAGACTCGGTCGCGCAGACAACTGAGTTTAAATCAAAATATCGTTTACACAGGGTAGAAAAGATACCAGACAGAAGGCCTGGTCTATCAAGAAATTCATCCCCGAACAGAGAGAGAGCTATCATATGTGAACTTTCACATGCATCCCGAATTGTGAAACTTACTTAACGACTAGAAAACTCTAAGCAAACATTTCAGTTAAATTATTCAAAATGTATGAAGAGTATGCAACGTACAGGTGTTGTATGTGCATCAAAGGATAGATGAGACGAGTGGGGTGGATTGGTTTAAGTAGGAAACATACCGGAAACCCTAAGTGGATATACCCTGAAGGAGGGTAGGTGGTGTGTTATGTTACGTGGTGTGCACTAATTTCAAGTGTTAAAGGAATACCGAATCTTGACGGTGAAAACAACATTTACTATTCCTTGTGTTTAATATGGAAAGCAAACGATAAAAAGAAAATCCAATGGTAAAGAAGAAAATAAACTCATGTACGTGATATACAGACGACTCTCGGTGTTGTAGGAAAATTTAATTACGAGCAGTTGATTTTTCCATTTTATTTTTGAAAAAACGGATTAAAAACTCACATGCAACCTGGATTTTAATCAAAATGCAAATTTTGAATAGGCCATAATTAGTGTGCATTATGTACGGTAACGATATTCTCGGTGCAAACTTATAGACGTTGATTGCTACTCAGACAACCCCTTTTTATTCCAGGTTAGAACTATTTCAAATTGTTTTCGAAAAAAATGATTTAAAAATTGAAAAATGTAGGTATCCGATTATATCACGTTGCTTCCGTTCCTATTTTATGAACGAGGTTGCAGGAAGTCTTGATTAGTTCGAATTTTCATTCCTGGTAAATTTTCCTGAAATTTACTAGACGTGGCAAATACTTCGTGTGCGCTGAATCAACTTTGGAGGTCTTGTAGGTTGCAAGGCATACCCTGAACACATATTTGAATAAATAACTCATAACCTTGTAGTATGTATACGATCTTCCGTTGTCTAACTTTGTCGAAGAGCTTTCGCGACCTACTTCCAGCTCTAGCCGAACGTATAAATTACATTAAAGGATTGTCCTCGAGGACAAAGTTTTTGATGTGTAAATATCTTTTGTGATATTCTCCAAATATTGCTGGGTACTAAGCTTAATAGAATTGGAATCACTGAGGTAATAATCAATGGCGCAACAGCCCAAAACAGGCCTAGATTTTGAAGTAATGCTAGAGTTACTTCATTACGAGACCAACGGAACACTAAGAGGTGAAGTGGTCAGCAACACGCTCGTCCATGATTATTACCCCGATTATAGCTCAGGTACTCATTTACAGCTGAGTGAACTGGTAGTCCGGCACCCAATCCCATTCTCGAAAATTACTTGTCGGCAAGCAGATTCGAAACTGGTACCAGGTGCACCGAAGGCAAGTGCTCGAGCCACTTAGCCACCCTGACTTCCAGATACCCAGAGATAGTCATTTTGAATTTTTTGGAAGACAAAATTGGATCTGAGTAATCCCTTTCCTGACTATCCGTTTTTTTACTTGTTAGTTTGGCTATAGGATAACAACCTATTACAACTAACGTGAGAAAGCTTCAAAGGCAACCAGTCAGCGAAGTCAGCGCGACGTCGCCAAACCTACCAGTTAAGTCGGCACGACGTCGGTACGTTCCCAGAGGTTTAGTGAAAACACAATATCTGATATCACTTTATAAATTCCAAGCTTTTCATTTTCATAATCGACCAACAAACTGAAATACCGACCATAAAATATGAACATCTCGTTTTGTTCTCAATTAAGTTTCCATGGGGAAATCCTTGTAAATAATTTCCTAGCTATGTCGCTTTCCTTTCTATGCTTCTACACGGACCACTCTAAGAGCTAAGACAGCCAGGATTCATCACATCCTATCCGAAACGATGACGATGCATTCTCAAATTTAATTATAAGTAAATCCTTTTCTGCATGAATAATAGTACAGGATCATTTTGAGTGAAATTTAATGATTATCTCTGTCGTATTTGCTTGAATATCTAGAGAAATTGTTTCGAAGTCGTACCGAAGGTTAGTGATTTCGTAATTACCATGAATTTACAAAATTCTCTTTTCCCTTAGCGAATCGGAATATAAAGTTGTCATCAAATTGACAAAAAAGGGACCGAAGATTTGAATAAACCGATTTTGAAGATTTATGCGTTTAACGTAAAATCTGAAAGGGGTAGTAAATAAAGCCATCTGCACACATATGTTTCTCCAACGTAATATATTCGCATATATGTTTTAGGTAGAGAAATACCTGCACAACACAAAAGTAAGGGTGAAATTTAAAATTCAAAAATATTCCCATACAAAGTGCATACCTCTATTCACTTAGTTCGAATTCACATTCAAAAATATGCACCCTAACGATCATTCTAATTTTCAATTATTGAGTTAAGCCCATCAAATCGACATCGATCACAACTTTTTCGAATAAAATCTCACACGAGTAGAATATCTATCGTAAAAAGTGCGTCTCAAACGAACCCTTACGTTTACATTCGTCTTCAGAAGAGAAATATTCGCCCTTCGCGTAATAGGCAACCTGTCTCCTTATTTGCAATTCGCATCGAACATAAATAAAATAAATTCAACCTTGTCATACGTTCGAACCATTTTTTTTCCCGTATTATATTCCGACGAATTATGCTAATATTCGCACTCGTATACGGGAAAATATTTTATGGAAATAAGTTTTTATTCTGATGGATAAATTCTTCAATGATTTTTGTATAAAAGAAATCGCTCATTTTTTTCGGAAAAAAATTTCAATGTATAGTCAGCTAATATTAGGAAAAGTCTGCGGCTTGTGACAATCAAACAATAAGAGAAAATTATTACAAACAAAATACAAATAACGTCATTACTTTCAAAATTTGATTAGGAGGGGCCATATGCAAAATGTATTCCGTGAAAATAGAAATTTCGGATTCAAAAATATTTTAATTGGCATCAAGTAAAGCATTCATACAGTCAAAATTATTTAAGATAATTTTTGATGCAATTTTAGGGTACAATGAAAACACTTTACCTAATTTTACATAATTTTGTAATTTTTCTACTACACGTTCAAAATACTATAAAAATTTTGCATAGTGAAAGTTTTCAAAAAAATTTGAATTTAAGCAAATTAAAAAATAATAAAATAAAAAATATACTAAAAAAATCTAAAAAAAATTCAAAGTATACCTTTTTAATTTATCATTAAAATTCAATTTATTATAATAATTAAAGTATATACGTTAAAAACTGTGAAGACAATTTTAGCGAAAAAATATAAGAAAAATGTTTTTTGAATTTTTTATATAATTTTTGGCAGGATTTTTTTCCCAATTTTCCATACGATTAAATCCTAACAATTTTTCTAATTTATTAAACAGTAGCGATAATGTTTTTTTTCTATCTATCATATTTCCATTGGCATATGGGAGTCAAGCGAAAACCAGATGGGATAAATACGGCTGCATATCATTTCACGAATTCCGCCATATCTTGTAGGTGTGTAGAGATCGCATTATTTGTTTTTCTACAGACTTTTCAAAGAATCTACTGAAAATGGTGTTCAAGGTTTTTTAATAGTCATTTCGAAATGGGTCCAAATAGGTTGATTATTTATCACGAATTTCGCCATTTCTCTTAGATCTGATGAGATATTGAAATAATTTTTGTTTTCATGGATTCTTCATAAAATTGCGTATTTTAGATATTCAAAGACTAACTGGATCTAATTTAATTGAATGTATTTAGCCATGTCTTTAAGGACTTATATCCAACTTAAATTGTTCTTGAGATTTTTCGATATTTAACCCCCAGGTTGATTGTATTTTGACGAATTCTGCCATAACTTGTAAAACTGCTGAAATATTGAACTGGGATTTCCTTCTACGGACTTTTTGTAAAATAGCCTAAAAATAGTTTTCGAACATTTACTCAACAAGGTTGTCCATAGAAGTCCAAAGGGGTTGAATATGTTTTCATGAATTTTGCTACACCTGTAAGGTCTGATTCGTGATAACACTCTCAACCCCTTTGTGTTTCTTAGGGTTTGAATATTTATGATTGAATAGAGAAAAAAAATCGGGAACTTCTGAACAGCTCTTACATATGGAACCGCATAAAACTTATTTACAATTTTCCGATATTCAAACCCCAAATGGGTTCAAATGGATTGAAATTTTTTTTTCGTGTTTCAGTATATCACTGAAGTCTGCTGAAATATCGAAAGAAATTCAAAAAATTTACAGAAAAAAATTCGTATACAAAATTTTTCAAGTTTAACCCCAAGTGGTCGAAAAGAGGTTAAGTGTGTTTTCACAAACTAGACATGTCTTTGTTCTGAAGTAATGAAATTAGGTTTTTTTTTTTATAAAATCACATAAAAATAATATGTGAGTTTTCGATATTACACAAACAAATATTGAACACATTTCTACGAATTTCGCCATATCTCCAATGTCTGCTGAAATAACGAATTAAACCCTCGAATAAGATAAAATATTTTTTTTTTCTTGGAACAGGAAGACTACATTTTTCTTGGAGTTGGAAGGCGATAATCTTAAAGAAACTCAAAACACAGATAGTAATTTACTTTCCTTGCGAGGCAGCTGCAGAATAAAGTACTAACCAAACGTATGAAGCACGTCGCTTTCTAAAAATTGGAGTACATAGTTTATTTCTCGTACAGCTTCCAGTTTATACTAGGGATTTTACTAACAAATAATAAATGATAGGCAAAATGTGAAATATGAATCGTCCTCTTAAGTCTGAAAAATGCTGGCCTCCATCTGGTCCGATGGCGATTCTTTCGGTGTAAATACAAGGGATCTAAAATTCATCTTTTCTCCCTAAGTTAGGATTTATTTGCGAGCATTTAGAATTAATTTCAAACTTTGAATGGAACCTTCTGTCCTATGGTCGACATGCAATATGATACCTCAGAACTTTAGTCCATTCGAAATAAAAACGCAACTTTTTTCCGTCTGCTTTTCACGCATAAGTTCCTACATAATTTTGCATACCTCCATAACGAAATGAATCTAAAGATGAAACTTATTCAAATTTGGTTTTTTTGTTCGGCAAGTAACCATATACCTGTCTGACTGTCTACGGAAATCCCTCAAGGAAGTTTACAAGTCATTTTCTTCCCCTCACCCCCCACCCACCGTAAGAAAAACTCTACGGCGTTGTTGTGTTCTAAATTAGTAAGGGTTTTGCCATCATCAATCCTGAAAGATGTCTCCACTTTGTCCTTTTCGTACGAAATTTGTTATTTTATTTCTTATCCGAAAGGTAGAAAATGAACAGGTCACTATCCCAAAAGGTTCTCACAAGTTTTCCCTTTTAGCTTTCGGGATGGGTCACATATGTTGAGCCATTTGTAATAACATTAAAGAACCCTTCCTGGCATCAAAGACGGATTGACACACTGTTAACGACCTTTCGGATTGTTTTTATAGCTTCTGAGGTATGAGGGTGTCCTCTGTGAGTGCTAGGTATACAATCGACTTCCTATCTATAAATGGGGCGAACATCCCCATTGGGAAGATTCTTGTGCGACAATATCGTGAACAAAGAATTCAGCGACTGTAAGACACGTCTCTGAACTAATTAAAATTTTGCGCAATAGAGTGCAAGTTTAATTATGAAACACTACAAATTAATTCTGCGAAATGTTCCGGATTAAAATTTACATCCTTAAAAGTGCATTATTCTACTGAAAAATGGCAATGATGATGTGCTAAGATTAGTCTTAATTAAATTAAGTATTATTTCGGAACGCCATCTGAAAAGAAGATGATCCTTGAACGTTATCCAATTCAGTGTTTTCGAAATTAGGGAGTTTGAACAAAATAGTTAATGTTTCTGGTTGGTTTCGTAATGTAATGAGATTGGGTCATAGTGCACCGTGTATATCCTTTGTAAGGAAAGTTTTGTAATCTCCATGGAAATGGACAATGTTAATTAAAAGTAGTCGTCCGATAGAGTGGACTTTGTGCCAGGATACCAAAAACAAGCCACTCTATCCTCTAATAAGGCCAATCATTATAAAGGTCGCACTTCCGGACATAGATTTTATGTTTGGATACGGGCCATGCAATTGCGACAAAACCGGCATAGTGACCGCTACGTGACCAAACGCTGTATTTGTTCGAAAAGGACATACTATCGAGGATTTCGGCGGGGCGGAGGGTGAGGGGTTCGAACAGATATTTTACAGGAAACAAACAAAACGAGATACGGTCCGATACACTTCTCTATCTTGTAAGCCAAAATTAAATTTATGTTTGCACGTAAAGCCATCCTTAAGATAGGACATCTATCTAGGAATTGCCTACTATTAAATTGGATCTCGTCCAAGTGACCATGTTAAATTAATCAAAGTGAATATACACAAAATGGTCATCGTATAATTTAAAATTTCGAAATATTTCAAATACCTACCCTATGAGCTCTGACATGGGGCTATACTATACACAGTCATAAATATTAATGATGACAGGCAAAGTAGTCAGTCGGATGTAAAGTATTCTGTTTTATTTTATTTTTTTCTTTCATTTTGTAAAGGTTTATGTGGTGAAAATTGAAAATGCGGGTTGATGGATTAGTAGGTTTGTGATCTCTGGCCAGATTTATTTCGACCCACGAACCATTAAAAGTTAAGGGATCTAATGAAACCTTTGAACTTAGGCCATTAAATGGGTATTTCTAGATGAATGGAATACAAACAGAGTGGAGAAAATTGTAGGTACGTGATTTTGCAATTTATTTCGACAACTCCTGATTAAAGTTTCACTTGCTGCTGTAATTCGGAAAGGAAAGTATTCAATTCCCATCGCATTACTGAATTAATACATAATAAAATTCACTATTTAAAATTAAAGGATTTTCACGTTACGCTGTCACTTAAAACAGACCAAGCATAGCTCATCGGTACTCGTGCAGAACTCAAGCAGAACTCTTTTGTCCTTCCAATAACGAAATATGCAGAGCTCACTCAGAACCTTTTAGATACTGACTAAAAATAAATTAACAGAAGTATAGAAGTATAGTACGTATAGAAGAAATTTTGCGATACTGAGATTTTTTCAAATAAAAAATCAGAAAATTAATTTTTTTTGTCTAATATCATTTCATGTTACTTATCCCACTTTACTTAATAACTTGAATGAATTGTACTATGGATAAGAGGTTTGTGGTTTCTGAGATTCGAACAACTAACTCCAAGGTTTCCCAAGCATTGTTCTTTTAAAGCATTATTATTTCACACAGTTTCAATCCATACTAGTGCTGGCACAGTACTGACTTGAAGAACTCATAAAAATCTTAAAGTAAACATGCCAATTTTTTTGCTTCAGTTGTTTACAGGAAATACCGAAAGATGCTAAATTTCACACATTTAAATAAAAGGAAAATCGGAGAGGATAAGATATTCTTTAATTTTTGTACAGAAATACGTTTTCTTTTAAATCTAGTACAAATAACGTGTTGTTGCTCGATAATGCTAAATACATTATCAAAGTATCGTCAAAGATTCATTCAGACTTATTCAGGCTAGAGTCACAATCACAAGTCACAAGTCAAGTGTCACAATTTTGTATTAATTTTGAATTAATTGTGACTTTCCACCTACTTTGTGACTCGTAACTCTGGCGCCAGAGTCACAAGGCCTGATTATTTCATTTGATCAATTCTTTAGAAAACACTTGTATCAGCAATATCTCTATTATAAAAGTATCATCTCTCTATCCCTTAGAATACATTTTCATTCTTACATTCTTTAATGTTATTACACATTCGATTCTATCGCTGTATTAAATTCTCAAGAAATACGAATCGATATTTAAGATTCTGCAATGGCTGAGAAAAACAAAATTGCTTCAGAACTAGGATTTAAGTTCTGAATCAGTACCGACAAAAAAAAACGATCTACAGAAAAAGTTGGTAAATTCATTTTTTTTCTGACGCTACACAGTAGAGGTTCATAAGTGAACTGTTCCAAAAAAAAAAACAGTTCATTGAAGTGAGTGAGCGAACTAACTCACTGCTTTTGGTGAACTGTAGTTCCTTTCGCCACGTGACACAGCTTGAAAAGGAATGAGTTCCTTCCCTGGGGAAGCGAGGACCTTTTTTTTAGGTCCTCACATTCACACCGAACTTGAAAAGGAACTAGTTCTTGGCTGGGGAAGTGAGGACCTTTTTTTAGGTCATCACATTCATACTTTGAGTAAGTGAACTAACTCCTTTTGATGAACTGTACACATACACTCTGAGTTTCAAAACGAACTGGAACTAGTTCACTGAACTAGTTCTTTCAAGTGAGTGTGGCGGAGTTAACTCATTCACTAAAAGGAACTGGTTTGACTATCTCTACTCTACACAGCACTGAAAATGAGTACCTATTCAGTGTAGTCCAAATTTAGTTTAACGGTGTTCATAGTAGGAACTCCGCCATAGTCGGTCACAGGCTGAGGTTGAGATTAGGAAGAGCGAGTGAACCATCCTGAATGGCCAGTAATTCCAGTGCGTCTCTGGAATTAGGTCTGAAACCAGTGTAGTTGGACTCGTGGCATAGCTGTTTGAATTCCAGGACTCTTTAACCGGCTGAAAGTTGTTAACATGTCTATGTACTGTAGACCTAGCCCTCCAGGTTGAGGGTTGGACGATGGGAAAACAGCTCATCCCAGGAAAAAAAACTTATTGTTCTAAAAGCAGGACTACAGCCTCGGATAAGATTGAATCAACAGCAACGACTCTGGCAACGCATTAAGGACTAATAGATTGCAGATCGCTTCTTTGATGCACAAATTGGAGAACGAGGGCGCTGAACCAAGATGACTTCAGGCAATGTATCCTGCAGGCCCTGACCCGATTTGGGCTGTCGCACCATTAATGATGATGGTGTTCATGGTGGTGTTTTTTAAAACTTAAAATTCCATAAGTAGCAGAGGGTTGTCTGCAAAAACTTGGTTCGTACGAAGTTTGAAACCTCTATTTTCAATTACTGGATTAAAATTAAACTGCTAGGAAGACTAGCTGACAAGAAATCAAGTCTTCAATTCTGTAGCACGAGACCCAAAACTGTATGACTACATAAGCTTATATTCGTTCTAAGCTGCAAACGATAACCACAACTGATGCACTAAAGACAATACCATTCAATTGTCCACATCGATCGGAACTACTGAAACCAACGTTCAATGTTTACATTGAGTAATCCTATCCAGTAATACTGCTTCTTTTTATGTCCACATCCCAAATTCTATTGATGTAATCTTGACTCAATAAAGCCCTCAGATACACAATCCCAATACACCTAATAATCTCCAAGGATCAATTCCGCCATACAGGCTTTTCCGATTTTTCTTCGCTCCTTCGAGCAGCTTTTGAGCGATTTACCCCAAAAAATTTCAACGACATGTCGGTTTTTCCTTTTTCTTTATTTTCCACCCCATTGTACAACTATCATCTGTACTACTATCAGGCAATGTTTGATATCAAGAACCCACACGGTCGTCCATCTGCGAGTATGTGGATGAGATAAATTGGAAAAGGAAGAAATCACTGCTAAAGGTCGACATTAGTTTACTCGGGATTTGACAAATTGTAAGTGGAACGACGTAGATAAGGTGGCTTATAGTTGGGTCCAATTAAAGTTCTTTTCGACTTTTCAACGAGTCGTACAAGTGAAAAGTTCAGGTATTCTTCAAGGATAACTACATTCGGAAGGATATATTTTGACATAGTTAGTTATTAATTGAGGCTATATAACAAAAGGGATTACATGGCGAAATCACCGAAGTTGAGAATATTTCAGTTTTGTTCTCTTGCCAGAAGAACGCTCAATTCTTTATTTTTCTCTGCCGAATCCTTTGGGCTAAGTTCCCCGAAATATTTGCATAATGCTACACTTAAACTAAAGGACAAAACCGAGTAGTTACCCTGGTAGAAAAAGTTTCGCATTCAGAACTTGGCATCAGGAAATGGAATCGCGTTGGTCCTTATGTGGTTTTCGGGTTACAAGCCAAAAGTTGAGATAAAATTTGCTTTGCATGAACATTTTCGTGAATATATTGTGTGGTGTTTTGGTATATGACTATTAGTAGTCGTTGTTTCTATCCTTAATTAGCCTGGACAATTTAAGACGTTCTACGCGAAATGGACATAAATTTGCATTAAGTCAAGTTAAGAGCAATTTAGCTCATTTAGCGCCAAGACAAAAGGTAAGAAGAAGTATACTGGAGGTTATAAATGAGATTTTAATTGGGTCGCAATACTTTGCGATGATTCTTGTGCCAAATGTCGGAAGACTTGAAATGAGGTGAAGTAATGCGGTATATTTTAATGGCATCACGATAAATTGAGATTTTGATTTCGGTTGTCAGTTGAGCTGTTACTGTGGAAGAATAGGCAGTAATTTATCACCATAAAAGTTATTCTGGCAAAATAGTAGCAAATGGTTGATTCTTTCATATGGTCCTCTGTTACATGGACTGAAAAAATACAACTTAAACATTTCCACAGTGAGCAGAAGGGTCTAATTCTTCTTCGCGTTTTTTCTTTAAATAAGATCGTTACAATTACATGGACAATTCAAAACGATATATGCCCAAGCTCGTTTTAGGAACTGAACTCTTCAATTATAAAATATTAACATAGATTGTACGAGTATCTTCCCGATTTTTTTCCGCTGGATTACTTTATCCCAATGTTTCGAGGAGTAAATAAATGGTACTACTCTATCCAGTTTGACAAGATACAATCCCACCTTCCTGAGGAGGAATTTATTAGATCTTCTCTTCCAAGAAAATAAACGTAAGGCTAAATAGTTTCCACTATTGAACCAAGTCGACTCTTTGGCTAAGTTCTAGTCCTTCGTTTTTTGTGAACTTAATCTTACATTCTTTATCAAGTCTTCTATCATTCGCCAAGTCTGCTCAACTTTTCCTAAATTCATACCTTGACTGGCTTCAAATTTATGAGTTCCTTCCTCCTTAGAATTAAGCCTGAATCCTACAGAGCTCCTTCCTTTTTCCTCTGCTGAGACAGTTTTAAGGAATTTTCTTTCGTCCCGAAGTGGATTCTTCTTATTACGAAATTCAATATTTATGTACTCCTAAATGCTTCTAGGTTCCCTTATTGTTCTCAAGCCTATTCGACTTTTTGAGGAAATACACAGCTTTGTTTGATCCGCTTCTATAAACTGTGGTGTGGTAAGCGTGGTCATTTTGAACGAATCATTTAAATTCCAGGCCAGAAAGATTTATTCATGAAACTCAACACCATGATTTTTGATTTCCTTACTATTGATAAGTTAAGCGCCTAATCGGATCGGGTCCTTTTTGTCAACAAATGCATTCTTGCCTCATTTAGCATTGTTTCCAAATACGAGAACTTATTAGTCCTGTCTTAAATCTTCATTGCACTATTGTATGCAAGAATCTTTGGAACCATGGATTCAGAAACCTTGACACGTTTCCCAAAATTTCTTTAACCTAAAAATATTGGCGTGAGCTCTAATGGTGCTGAGGGATATCAAGTAAAACTAAACACCGATCAAAAAAAATTAATAAAAAGTACGCGTGGAGTATAACCTTTCCAAGTGCTTTAGTCTGGTAGCTGCTCGAAGGAAAAGGACAATCGTTTCCATATTCTACAAGTACGCCCTTAGGAGGTAACAAGAAGAGAAGACACTTGCCACCAACCTGAAAAATGAAGAGTATTAAAATATGGCAAAGGAATAATTCTCCAAACAAATGTGTCTAACTTCTTCCTGCTTCACAAACTATTTATTCAAATCAGATCGACGGACTAAAATATGTTCGATTAATTTGTATTATTAATTCTTTTTTCACATCTTTACATTATGGAAATTTAATTAAGCTGTTATATAGTATCCGTGAAGGAGAGTGTTATTAAGTTAAAATACCTATTTTTTATTTCTTCGAGAAAAAAATAAATAAATCAAAATCAGGAAGAGTTAAATATATGAATTAATTCAAAAGGAAAGTATGTATAATATAAATATAAATAAACAAAAAAATAGACAACCAACAAAAGAGCAAAAACATACTAAACAGAGAAATTATATTGAAAAATATAACTTAAAATAAAAAAAAAATATTATAAGAAAAAATTGGATTAAATTAAATTAAATATTAGAGGCGTGGTGTTTCTGTGACAGAAATAAATTATATTATAAATTTATAGTATTATTTTATTAATTCATATTTCCAAGCATTTTTTTTTGTTTTCTAATTGAATTTCTACTTGTGTTTGGGTCATTCCATTACGGCCCGTTCCTACGATCGTTAGTAACGTTCTAACTGGAATTTTTACTGACAGGTGCTCATACGAAACTTACAGTCAAAGCTCTGGTTAAATGTTAACTAAAGGTCGTAGTAAGGATAATTGTAATACAGTTTTTTGTTTCAATCTCAGGTTTTTTTATTTTCTAAGGAATCGGAGATGGTAAGTTCACGAATTTCGTCATTTTTGATGGAATGACCCACTTTTAAGTATAAATCCCCCGTTAACCGATTTAACTTTTACACAGTTTTTAAAATATGTGATTTAAAAAAAAGAGTCACAAGTCACAAAGTAATTCATACGAAATTGTGACTCTCGACCTACTTTGTGACTTCTGACTCTGTCCTAAATAGGCCTGATAGTTATTTTTTAATTCTATTCTTTTCTAAATTCCATTTATTTCCATTCCATATATATTAATATAGTTTTATTAAAATGTTAAAGGTGGTACCATGCCAAAATAAATTTAAGAATACGCATCAATGAGGTACTATCGAGTGATGAAAGTGACATTACAGCAATCAGGAAGAAAAGTTTAATAGTCCGTGAAAGTGATAATATTAACATTTTTTGGTATATCGTTATTTTTTTGGTTTTTAAGAAATACATACAATACTGGTATTTAATTTTATTATACGTTGAAATAAGTTACTGAATTATGCGCATTTTAGTTTGTTTTCGATTTACACCGTTTTACGTATAAAAATCTACGATTTCTATTTACACGGTTTTCTAAGGAACCTATCTTCAGTGTAAATCAGAGGGGATAGGTGCACTCGTTATTTTAGTAATATTAATATTGAGTCTAACCCGGATATAAACTACTGAGAACAGAAAAACTTCCTACCAAAATAATGATGCTATTAAGCTCGTTCTGTGATAGTCACCTAACATTGTGGTCACTTCACTTTACCTCTATACCGTCCCTCTTAATCACAATTATTTCTAATTCACTAAATTTCAAACAAATAATGCCATCAGCATTGGATGTTGTACCCGAAAGCACACACTAAAATGAAAATTTCGCCATAGCAGCCTATTTCCAAATTAATTCAATAATTCTAACTTGAAATTGAAATTACTGAAGTTAGTTGCGTAATGTTCTAATCACTACAATGGTTTCCTAAATTACTCGGTCCTTGCTTTCCTGTCAACTGAAATATACGTACCTATACGTACCTGTCCTGTTCAATGTCAATTTAGTAAGTTGTGTAACCTATAGTCGTACCTGGTTATTATGTGTTATGATTTCTATGCTCGTCGGCGAATGATAACGATCACTTATATAATTCAATTAAATTGTAATAAGGAGGTCAGTACTCGTATGCATCGAGTAAATTTCCGGCTAAATGCAGCTTTGAGATGCAATTTTATTGAACGTTGCATAGTGTTATCCTGTCTGTCTGCAGCAGCTATAAACTAAATTATAGAGGCGAGCAACTGCATTCCCAATTAATTTAATTTTTTCAACGAATTCTTAAGCTGCGATTTTTTATATTTTAGAGTGGTTCGCAATTGAGTCGAGATATCTATAATATCGGAAAGTGTATTTTCAATTACTTGAAGACAAGGGGCCTCCGGATCGAATTAAATTGCGAGGAAGTAGGTAAACTGTTAAGATAGTGGCGCAGTGTATTCCAATTGAAGAAAGCTTCCGATGTGAAATTGTATTTGTTTAATTTATTTCGACATCCTTCAATACAAAGGAGATGTTCAATTACAATACATTTGATGAAAGAAAATTCGGAGAGAAACTAAAATGAGATGAGATTTTCATCCTTTGGTACTTTGAAAAATATCCTCTGGGTGTTGATGCCAACCTCGGATTTAATAAAGGTTGGAGTACACTTATATGTAGGTACATTTAAAATTGGATTTTTACAAAAGTATAGAAAGTAATAGAACTATTTAAGAAAAAAAAATTGGACGATCTATTATATAATGAACTCGATGGTATCATTTCCTAACCTGCCCAAAAAGCGCGTATTCTGGATAGAGAAATATTAATTTTAAGTATTTTTTTATCTTATTTATCTTATGTTTTGTTTTATGTTTAAAAAAAATGGTTGGGTAGCCAAACCTATACCAATTCGAACAGACCACCAAAACGGTGTCAAATAATTTGGGTACAATATTTTCAGCGACATAATTGCAGATACAAAGCCACAAGTACGTAGTCCCAAAACTAAAATCGCTAAGCCAAATTCTTAAAAAAATTCTCAAAACCCAAATGAACTGATGCCAATATTCCAAAAACTACCCAATATAATAATTAAAAAAAAAAAATACAAGCATTAATTTATTTCTCTGGATTCTTTCCAACTGGCCAACTGGTCATAAATATTGATTGAATATTAATACATGACATTTTCATTTTCCTAAACATTAGTTTTTTTAATTTTAATTATACTAGAGCCTCTATATAGTGATCATGCACCCAAGGGACTGTGCAAAATTAGTCAATTTATCCGATTGGTCAGATTATAAAAATAATTTAGCAAATAAAATCCGTTTCTAATTTACATCGAAACCAAGAAAAAAGTGGCAACTTTAGGCAAGTGGTCAAGAAAGGAAGGTCAGTTCTTCAGGTTCTACTGTATTAAAAAAAATACATTAATTCCAAATTTAAACGATGATAAATAAACTTATATACATTCATATTTTTTACCTCTGTTCATATTTTTCGTTCACCAAATTCTCTTAAATATTATTGTTCATTGTTATTGCTGTTTAAAGTATTGCCAAAGAAAAAAAAAACCTATGTACATTACTCCAGGTGAAGAAAAAATGAATTATGAAACGAACATATTCACCAACGAATCGTCTACATGATTCACTTACGAGACAAAAAAACAAAACGGTTACGACTCACTTAAGAATCGAAGGTGAAAGTGAGAAACAGTTTCACATAGATGAATCATTTGTGATTCTTTATTTGCTTTATGTTACAGGTATAGTTTCAAATTTATATTGGGGAAAGTAGGAAAACCAAATATGAACAATATAAACTCGAAATTACTTCAAATCGCTGTATACATTTTTTGAAACTATTGAAAACGATTTTAGGGTTCGGAGAAGAGGTTGTGATGCTCACTCCTTATACCTAGTTTTTCTGAATTAAATAAATAAATAATTTAACTAAACTTTAATACTTTATTTATCTTGTAAATTGAGGGCTTATGTTTTTTGCTATTTAAAAATCCGTTGATTTTTTTACTTGAATATTTAAGGAAGAACCTTCAGCTAATTTTTTAATACTGACCCTGTCGGGGAGTAACATAAAATAATTTTTCAATTTTCTAGCAAAAACTATTCTCTTCTTTAAAAATTCAAATTTAGTCTGATTTAACTTAGGAATCAAAAAATAAGAAGAGAACTGCAAAAAATAAGAGACGCATTATTTAATCTTGTGATGTGAAGTTAACACGGAAACCAAAAAGATGCGAGTAAATTTTGTACGAAGGAATCGGTAAAATTTATTAAGGCTCACTGTGGGTGAAGAAAAAATTAATTTCCTTTGAAGAATATACAACACGAAAACAATAGCTCTGTTTCGATTTAGACAAATATTATACGCGGTAAGCTACAATGATTCACTTATGAACCACCTAGATGATTCACTTACAGCACACCCACTTGATTCACATGCGAGTAACAAAACATGTTCAATGATTCACTTATACTTCATCTAGACGAACCGTTAATAATCGATGCTTTCGTTTTAAAGATTTACGAACAAAAACGTAAAACATCAATGGCCGAATATCCATAATCGAATATTGTTCTTCAATTTTAGGTAAAATTTGAAAATTTTTGAAATTTCTTCACCTAGTTTAATGCAGGTGAATATCTTGGCTATGTATAAAAAAACGCAATATTAATCAATGGTATTTTTTTAATAGTTATACTATGAATTGAATGTTTCCTACATTCGCAAATTTTAAGTGCTTGCAAGTTACGTTACCAGTCGACCGAATGAACATTCACCGACAAAAGGACATCATTAATCTATAAGTAATTCAATTAAACGAAGAAATGGCAAGTGTATTGGGCATTGTATATATTTAGCATTTAATCGCCTAGGCGAATCATTTACACATCAACATATTGATTTGCCGGTGAGTTTAACTTTGGACCGCCAGATAAATTACTGCGCATATAAAAAGATTCACACAAATATTTTATTAGTGACTCGTTTTCGAACCGAAAGTTGTGATGTTCCATGGCAAACATCTCGATTAAAAACAGACAAATAAGATAGTATATTCATGTGTAATAAGATTTACATGTTTCCCGGACGTTCTATCTAACTATCAGAGGAGTACAGAACAACTTTATGCAATTGTCCTGATATGAAATCCTTAATGGTACTTCAAACTAGAAATGCTTGAGAGAATTCAATCAGGAGTAGTCAGTTTAATTGTAAATGCGCTACAGTACGTACAGCAATGACCTGATTAGGAGAAACTTCAACAATTGGTCTAAAATTACTTCTGTACAAATCCTAAACTAATGTAGGTGAAATCCGAATGTATGATGAAATCTGAAGATTGAATCGTTCGAACTGGATTATGACATATAACTTAGTTTAAAATTGTAAAATGATTAGGATCTCAGGCATCTGTACTGGAAACACCCGTGCACTAATTTCAATGAATTTATTGTATAACAATTGAACACTTGGGAATGATAGAGTTGACTGGGTTTCATCCAATGATCGTTTTCATGTCCAGTATATCTATGTAAATTGCATGGGTTTATGCTATTTTGGATCCTAGACTCTGCCTCTACATGTTTCTTCATTCCGAGCCTTCTACCGATTTTATGCAACATTGTAGGCTTTTCCGGGGACCAGGTTAAGAAGTATGTCTTTAAACCATCTACCTTATAAGTCTCCGCTAGCTTTAGTATATTTTAAAATTTTTGTGACGTTAATATTGGACAGCATTGATTCCATTGTAACTATAACTAACATATAAATAATAAATCGTATGTCTTGAGTGAGACGTTGGTTCTATTTTATTAAATCGCATACTTTTTGAGCATCTGGACGAAATCCTAATACCTAAATCGCTGACAAACAAAAACTTCTTTCGAAAAGTGGTTATACGGTGCATTGAATTCCTTGAGTGCCTCATATATTTATCTATAACAAGGAGCCTTCATACAAGTAGTCTCAAATGTCCTTCTGCTGCTTCAAGCCATAATCATTCTTTTTGATATCAAGGTTCTGGATGATAGTACGAACCGAAGGATCTTTGATCTAATTGAGACAAACTGTGCAACGACGACCTGTATGAACGATGACCCATATATTTTTAAATCACGTTCCATACGAAAAACTGCAGAAATGCTCACATCCTTTTAACGATTACAACAGGAAACCTTTAGATGAAAAGAATTCTTATCGTCCGTTCCAGCCGTCAGACTGCTCCTACCTTCTGTGAATTTTCAGGAAACGAAAATATCGGAAGGAAAATTGATTTCTTTTCAGTTCGAATCGTTCCAGTTACTACATAACATAGTTGGTAACTTTGCTGACTATTCGTTTGCATTGCTCGAATTCGGTACGTGCCAAACTAAAATCTTTGTACTCAACCCTCAAGGGTGTACCGACAACGTTTCGAAAATTGTAAGGAGCTCAACAAATATGCGCAAAGATGCAATGGTGGCAAAAAAAGTGGTCTTAAGACCGAAACTACCCTAACGTGTCGTCTTTGAAATTAATTCACCCCAAGGGTGCGAAAAGTTCAACGTAAGTTTTATGCTAATGGTTCTGGCATCTAACAGTCTTCTATAGGTAGCCCTATTAAAGCCCTAGATTCGGGCGTAGGCTCTAATGAGAGTAAATTGTGAACAAGCCTGGGAAAGTTTAGCGAACTAGGCACGCTTCATTACCTTACTCCGGGAAACTAGCCGGGAGAACACCTGAATTATTTCACAGTGCAAATTTCGAATAGATTTGTATTCGGACTGGACGGGTATCCTTTTCGGCCGGATCAAAACTAATGATCGGAGGAGACAGATGCCGATGGCGACGGTGGATCAGGAGTTTTGGGATGATTAATTAGCCCAAATGGTTTTGGTTCAGATATTCATTACACCCGGGAAGAATTCAAAGAATAGAAACGCACGATATGCCTCCTATTTCGGCAATTATTCATCAAGTGGCAAGCATCCCCTATTTGTCTAGACACGAATATTCACTCAATCATTGTAAATAAATTATGATTGCTTTTTTTTTGTAGGGTGTGTTTCCTTGAGTGAGATCCGGGAAAGTTCATAAAAATTTTATAGCATGTTTTTTTAGGCATACCCTTTTTTCTGTAGCTGACAAGAAGTAGTAAAAGCCTACACACTGAATGGTACATGGAAATTGATTTTTGTTTACCGAAATAGTTTTAGTATATTATCAGAAATTATTTAGTACTTGAAATAGAGTAAATCCAGAAGGGATTTATCATCTTGGCAACCTCAAGCCTAGAGTAGCTCCCACAAAAAGATTTTCTTATACTGGCAACCTCAAGCCTGGAGTAACTCCCATAGAAAATCATCGAACCAGTTTGACTTCTGCAGGCTCCTTACATAAACGCCTAGAACCTGTTTTCCAAATTTTTTTTAAACTCAGCCAATAATGGGGTGAAAAGTGATTGTGTATGTTTTCACGAATTCCGACATATTTATTAGGTTTCATGAGATATTGAATTATCTTGTACTTCTAAGGTAAAGATTTTAACGTTTTTCGATATTTAAAAGGGTCCATAGGTCTAATGAGCCTAGACACATTTTTTGATATTCAACCAAAACTGGAGTGTAAAGTGGTTGTGTATCTATTCACGAATTGCGAACTAGTTGCATTTCTGCAGGCTCTTTACATAAACGCCCAGAAACTGTTTTCTAAATTTTTTGATATTCAACCAATAATAGAGTGTAAAGTAACTGTGTATGTTTTCACGAATTCCGACATATTTCTTAGGTTTAATGAGGTATCGAATTATGTTGTACTTCTAAGGACTTTAATTCTAGTCGTGAAGCAGGTCTAATAACCCTCGACTTAATATTTTCCAATGATATTTAACCAATAAGGGGGTGTAAGGTGATTGCGTATGTTTTTACGAATTCCGACATATTTCGTAGGTTTATGGAGGTATCGAATTATATTGTACTTCTAAGGACTTTAATTCTAGCCGTGAAACAAGTCTAATGACGCTCGACTTAATATTTTTCAATGATACTCAACCAATAATAGAGTGTAATGTAACTGTGTATGTTTTCACGAATTTCGACATATTTCTTAGGTTTAATGAGGTATCGAATTATATTGTACTTCACAGCGCAAAAGGGTCACTAGGTCTAATGAGATCGGATTCACTTTTCCTTCTATTGATTTTATATATGGTATAATTACCTAAAAACTAAGTTCAGCATATTGCGATAGTCAACCCTTTAGAGGGTGCAAAATGATTGCTGATGGAAAGACTTAAAAAAAAATCTCCGAAAGTCAACAATGCCAAACTAAAAACATATCAAAATCAAATTCAAATCTGTATGGATTCAAACAGATCATCAATTTTATTCCACAAAATCTTACACACTTTATAAATATTTGATTCCGCAAAAGAGCCGAGGCTTGCGTATTTAATTTGATCATCCATCAATTTTATTTTCGTCCCGTACTGCGTCAAAAAACAAGTCACAAGGGCTAACACGAAAAGTGATTGGCATATGAAAGTACAGAGAGGGCCAGGCATGAATCTCATATTCGAATTTTTATTGAAAAAGTTTTTCGTATTCTGCATATTTTCGTTAACTTTTTTTTCGCTACAATTACACAAAGTGCTCGAATTAAATGTGTCAGTAGTAGCGTCATATTCAATTTTCGGCTGAAATATGCACATTCACCTACCCTACCTACCCCGAGCATATATACGGGGGTAACTCAGGTGTATACGAGTATATTGTTTGTTATTCTTGTTTTGTTTCGAACATCTCCATCGTTGTGCAAACATTTTTACGTCGAGCAAAATGAATTATGATCTGTATTCATTAATATTTTAATAAAAGAATGTTTCAGGTGAGTTTTTGCTCCATTTCCAGTTTACCTAAAGTACAAGGTCCCCGGAACTGTGAAGACAAAACACTTTTTTATGCTTTTATGCTCGTATATCCTCTTTGCTCCCGAGTCGAGCAGAATGAAGAGTTTATTCAATAAAACGCTTCGTTTTGATCCCTTAAAGTACGGTAGGAATCGCTGCGAAAATATTAAGACGTCGGCAAGGGTGTATGGAAGGATAGGGTGCACGATGAAATGAAATATTCGCAAGCATTAGTCGAACGCAAAAACAGAATATTGCAATCATCTTATGGCGTTATGTTGAGGTTGCTAATAGAATTACAGCGCCAGATTGCTCTACTTAATGTTGGACAATAAAGGACACAGGTAAGTAACTTTTCCTTATTATCTCTCATCCCTTGAGTACGACGTGGATTTTCTCGAGAGCCATCGAAGCAACCTACACTTGAATTTTCTATTCCGGAAAAACCACCCCATCCGCGAATCAGCTAAATGGTCCTTGGCGTTGACTCTAATTAATTATTAATCAGGCAAATTTACTTAATTGATTTTATTGCCGGAGTTGAATCTCCAGAATTAATTCTGTTGCCCGATTCGTTTAAAACTTTTCGAACCCGTGACGGGATGGGGCGGCATTGGTTTAATGGTTGGGCGCCAAATGTGGGCCAACAAAATAAATTTCTGCGGCTTGGGAATACGCTTTTTTGGGGGTCGGTAAATTAGGAGATAATTTTTCAAACCCCCAATACTCAACAATGGGAAACGTGTTGTCATTCTGGATTAATTTTATCGTCAAATGTATCCTGTGTGTGGGAGAGTGTGTCGGATATGAATGGCATTTGTTACCAATTTTGTGTATTTCGGATTTAAAATTTTGGCACTTGCATAGAACCATAATCATTTCAATAAATAACTAGAGTGGAAACAACATTTTTTTCACGCATGTTTGAATAAAATCCAGGAAGTGAAATGTGTGCCGGTGAATTTATGAAGGATGCTTTCGGTTTAATGCTAGGGGATGTTATCTTTGAACGGAATAATTTAAATGTCGGGGAAATATTTATTATTGATAGCAAAAATGGTTGAAAATAATATTTCATTGTTATTCATTACATTTGATTTTTGATTGGTATTTTTTTGTAGATTTTTGGATGGTATCACGTACAAATGGTTTAAATGCCGTAAAAATTCGTGTCGGGCATTGATAAAAAATCGGAGAAAAATAGTATAATTACGTTTCTTTATAATTAGTTTATAATAAGTTTTTTTTATTTAAGTTTTCCATTGATCACAACCAGAATGAACATCCGAATGTGGCAAAAATCGCAGAGTGCCATTTACTGGGACTTGGCACCGCGCAACAGTCACTCAAAGCTTTTTATGTTTCGCTAATTGGTGAGTGACCTGCGGTATTAATTTCATATGCTACATTTTCACTGAACTACAATTCGCAGTGATAAATTTTAGTTCAATAACGCACATATAGAGAAATCTTCAGCAATTCCAGCGCCTGTTATGGTGCTTCGAATAGTAGGTGTGATACACCATCTTATTAGTCAATGTCACCGATGACCAAAGTGACTCTTCGGACCTAGTCCAACACAGTTTGAAAATGGTATCTTCAGTGAAGGTTTTTCAACTGTTATATCCTCCTTGCCAGTAGCCAAAAGAACGATGGATCGCAGTCGAAATTTCCGTGTTGGTGTTTTACACAAGAAACTCCGAACTGACGCCGAAAACCTACTAAAAAAATTCGTTAAATTAGCGTCTGTGGTAGGCTGTGTACGATTTCACGAATTTCGCCATAAGTTTTAGGTCAGATTGAAGTATTAAGTAGGTTGTATTTTACAAGGACTTGGCCTATTGAAAAAAAATTATTTTCCAAAGAACACATTTGCTTCGAGATAACAATTGCAACATTTCGGCTCGACCATGTACCTGACTTTGCCTAATAGTTAATTGAAATCGTTTTTTAACAGAGTCAGTAGAGTAGGCACTTCATTAAGAAAAGTATTAAACACGGAAATTTATTGAAATTATTGGCAAAACGATTGCCGTCGAGCCGGATTGTGATAACCAGCAAGTATATTTGAACACAGAAAAATCCAATAAAAAGGGATAAGCTTGTAATAGAGAACTGATTCAAGACGTGCAGGTGATATCTTCTCTCTGAATGGATTGTTTTTGACAGGGTCTACTTTATTGCTTACAAATTTACTTGTAACTTTAAGAATAAGTCTAAAATTTGGGTTGTAATTGTTCATTTTCTATAGTGTCCATCGGAAGCAAGCAGATATTTCTTTACGCTCGTTTCAATGTTGGACAGAAAACGGTTGCTTTTTGTTTATTATCCATTTACGATACATCCTTAACATTATAATATCTCCCCTCTACAGCATTAATTTACCCAGAAGACCGTCAGTATCGATTTATTAAACAATAAATCGGCCACAATAGGTGCTATTCTGGTCCTTACACGAAAAATAAAGCTAACATTTCCATTGGTACGAAAGATTCAATACAGTTTCTCCTTTGACAATAGTTAAGCACTCTGCAACTGAATGAAAAAAAATTAGCTACCTGACCTTTCGATATAAGATTCTCTTTCACGGCTTATGATGTCAAAGATATTTCAATTAAGTTCTGCTTCTTTCAAATTCGAATCGAAGCTCACCGGACAGAAACAGAGTTCTATACAATAGAACCAGATGATTAGGGGTTACGCAGTAGTTGATACTTACTATCCTCATACACTCGTACGTGTATTTTAACCCTCTTCTTCAGAAATTTCTTGAACATAAAACGCCTCTTATCGTTTGATTTATATCCGAAATCAAGATCATAATGGACTTGACCAATTAATCTCTTTTTTTTTACTAAGTTATATTACTTAGTGTCCAGAAATGCCGACAACATCCATTTCTCAGTTCTCATGCTGGATAATTAAGGGTTTGATTTAGTGTGGTGTCATTGGGTTGGACAATTATTAGCTTGATAAAATTTAGGGGTGAAAAATTGAAGCATTGTGTAGAGAGGCGCCCTAAATATAGAGGAAGACTCTGCGAATTAGCCAGTATCTTTAGAAAAAGGCCTGGTTGGTAATTATGGTGGCCATTATGAGAAATTAGAATAATTTAGTATGCGGCAGGCTACAAGCGCGACCACAGAAACTTTGTTTTTATTGGTAGTTTTTTCTCATAATGAAATTTATGGACACCTCACTTTGATCATCCATTTTTTTTTACGCTAACCGATTAAGCGGTAACTGAAATTTTTGTCGACGTGTACCTACGTACGTGGTTCAAATCAATGTATTTTTAGTCTACAGTTGGACAGCCTTGTTGTATGGCACAAGACTTCAGTTAATATCACTGCAGTAAGATTAAAAACGGAAGCTGATAGCTTAACGCGGCAGACGCTACAACCTTCACAATCTTGATGTATCCATTTACATGAATAATGAATAAAGTAATAGCAACAATAAAAAAATAAAAACAAACAGAGTGAGCAGGGAACTTAAGATATACCAGCATTACATCTTACATGAGATTGTTAGCTTTTTTGTTAGGTAGTTGGTATGTTGTTAGATTGCGAATGAATAAAGGGCCGCCCGTAGAAGTGAAAACTTATTAGATATCTCATCGGACCTATGCTCATTTTTCTTCACTTACAGTGAAAAGTTTTGAATTCAGTCGCTGAGATTGCTTCGTAAAGAACTGAGTTTGATTAATCTGTAATAAATATTATTCAAGTTGTTTACTAGAAGGTTGTGGAGTCGATTAAAGGCTGGTTTAAATGACGAATGAAAACATTTTTTATTCAGATTGTGATGGAGCTAGCTTATCGAATTTTCAATGGAGTAGAAAGCAACCACTGCAAAAAATGCCATTCACACAAATATCATCAATATTTTTTCTTGGATAAACCTAATACTTGTTCGTTTCACTCCTGATCAATTTATCGTTAGAGATTTTCCTTCTCCCTCACAATCTCAGTGAAAATTGTTTGCAGTTACCATGTAACCGGCCTTTAGTTGTGTAATTACGAAAATTTTACTGCATCATGTAATTGCCATAGCAAATCATTTTTATTACAATGTTCAATTCCCATCGATACATTTGATTTCAAATAAATCCATTGCATATACTACAAATACTTGAATAACGTAGACGCTTCTTCTCGAACTTGTTAGAGCCCAGTACATTTAAATAATGCGAAAGCATCAGAAAATAAGCACCGAAATAAACTAAGTTAATTGAGCGTCTTACAATTTGATGGAATCTCATAAATTTAATGTCAGATGAGATTTCCCAAAACACATTTAAATTTAATACGCAACACTCGGATAAATAATGATCTACTTGAGTCAAGAGTATCCTTTGCTCGATTTATTTGTTAAGTACAGCCTTTCCGATTCGTATTGAGAGTTCCCAACGTAAGAACAGTCATTTTCATTAATCATAGACGGTTTTTTTTTTAAATCGATTTTTCTATAAAATCTTGTTTCGTATTCAAAACTGACAAAATTGCAGGAATCCCATTTATTTTCGGACCAGTCCAGCTTCGAGTATCCTAAGCAGGCTCTTACATTAGAAGCAGTCAGTCAAGGCAGAGGGTGTTTAGTGATTGTCACATTACAGGAAGCCGTCAGCCGTCTTTCGAATTTTTGGATGTCTTGTCATGTCAGCAAGAGCAAAAAAGAAAAAATCAAAAATATATTTGCTTCTCGATATCGCGAAGACTTCGGATAAATATTGATCCCTCTAGTTCTCCATTACAAGGATGAGGGTGAAAAAAATTGCGATAAATTTCTATCGAGCAAAAGCAACGAGTTAAAACGTTCTTTTTCGGAGGGTTGTAAAGTTGCTGTGATCCAATGGTATAGCCTTCCCCGACTTAAGGAAAGAATCCTGTGTTTGATTTCGGTGGCGATATTTAAAAATAGCTTACTCGGAGTCAGAATAAAAACGAAATGTTGCCTTTTGATTGAGTGAAATGACAGGGAAAGTCGTATATTAAGAAAATGTTTCAATTTTCGATTAGGTACATTTGAATTGCGAATATCGATTGCCGCATATTGTGCGACTATGCTAGAATAGAAATGGGAACTCGTATACCTTTTATCAGATTTTGTTGAATTTATTATACCAAAGTCACAGTAGTAAATCAATTTTATGAAAAATTATTAGATTGGTTTTTTTTCGGTTAGACGTATAAAATGATTTGGATCGTTAATAACTCAAATGATAAGGTAATTTTGGAATTTTATTGAAGACGAAAAAAAAGTATTATTGCAAACAGTGGTGGACTATTTACTTTAGAAATTTTTTTAGAAAGAACTAACCTTTTTTTTAAGAAGGCCTTGTTTTAATTTGAAGTTGGATTCAAAGGGAAAATATAAAAATCCACAATGTAGTCCTAATATCATTACCTTTCGGATGAAAAAGTCTACAAATTTTTATTAAAAAAATACTGCAAAACTTTGAGTAACGAGGGTAATGGTGAAAGGGTTAAGAAAAAAAGATGCGCTACTGGAGAAAAAGCGAAAAAAAATCTGCACAGTCTGGGTGCAACTTTATGTTTGTTTGGAAAGAAGTCCGGAACGCATTTAATGCTGAGAAGCGATGTTGGTTACTATGCAACTAACAATCTAAACAAAACCTATCCAATAGCCTCCTGGATATTCTTTTAAAGTGTAATGTCATGATTACAGTCAGACAGTTTCTTTTTTTAATTACGAGAGGTTTTCTACAAGAGAAATAAGAGAAATTTGGTAAAAATTATTAATTGGCAATTGATAAAATTTGAATTCATCACTAACATCGGGACACGAAACAACAATCAAAAGTGTCTGCTTCTGTATACTCCCGAAGCTGAAAATTTTCAGATTATGGAGCGAACCCTTTAAACAAAAAAATAATAATTTCCTGACTTTCAAAACACTTTCACTAAAATCTACTTAGAAAGAGAGTTAGTAAACTGTAGCTGTGCTGATAGATGGCATGGCAGCTTTAGAAACAGAAAAACTACACTCCAAATTTCAAGAACAACTTAAGTCAGTACATAGTCTTTCAAATCTTTCCTCCAAATAGCCTGTTTTGAATTCTATTATCACAGAACATTATTATCAGTACTTTAACAACTTTAATTTCAAAACCTGTTTCTAGCATATTATTGTGTTATTGTGTAGTAAAATTTAAACTCTCTATGATAATCCGTTACTATAATTCTGAAATAAAAAAACTTTTAAATGAAATTTAAACAGAATATTAAATAGTAATTTTATATGTCATCAAATTAAATTAATGTTGTCACTATGTTGATAAATCAATTGCAGTTGGTAAAAACTATAATCCGAAATTTCACACTTCGGCATCACACATAAATATACTAAACAAAATTTTAATTAAATTGTTCAATTACGTACAATAAACCGACAAGCTAATGATCCATTATTGCTTTTGATATTTTATCCGATTACCTAAGGTCGAATATCATGTTGTTCATATGTTACAGTTCCAATTTCACATTTTCCGGAGAAAAACTTATTTATTATCGAATGCTCTTCGTAAGAAAGTCATGAGTATCTGGTAAACCGACCTCAGTGTTGAAGATTATATTCAAAAACAAATCCTACTTCTAAATCTTATCTAAATCAAGTACACCATAAGAAGGAAGCTCTTAACAGCTCATATTTAAAAATTTCAAAGGTGTAATAAAATAAAAATTCGGCACACAACCATTATTAAAAAATCCGACCAACAATTTTTGTGCAACGTTGTTATTTTTCGCGACAAATTTAGGGAAGCGGTTATATTCAAAGTGCAACAAAAATGCCGAAACTACTGCTACCCTTAAAAATACCTTAAAATTTTCGATCATAGTCCAGGACGTCGTGAAAGGCAAAATATAGTAAAGGTTGTTTTAAAAATTTTTTTTTAAAAAATTATAAAATACTTATAAGTAAAAATTGAAATTAGTTTTTAAGTAATTGCCTTAAAAAAACAGGTGACAATAAAATTATTTCGAGATCCCATTACACCAAAAGGATATGTCAGCATTCGTCAAAACACAACGGAATCGAACATCAATAAATTCAGAATATATTTAAACATCCATTCGAGGAGCTAGTGACAGAAAAATTACTCAATATCTTAATAAATCTAAGAGATATGAAAAAATTCGTGAAAATATAAGGCCCGTCTTTCACCGATTAACTTACTTACCACGCCACCATATGGTAATGCAAATTCTAATATATTTTTCTCTTTTTTTCTAAACCTACTTTTGGAGTTAATATACTGCACTCAAAATTTCAGCTATGTAGTATAAGTCGTTCCTGAGATATAGAAACCACTTTCCACCCCCGTATCGTGCTGGTTAGATGGTTTAAGTGGCAGCCCTGTCCCCCAAACAGTATCGTGCTACCTTTATCAAAAACTTTATATTACGAACGTGAGAGTACTACATCCGTATACAAGGCTTTAGCTGTTTAGCTTTGGCAATTCTCGATAGATAAAAATTGAGTGAAATTTCGACGTAAGTGATATTCAAGCATTTTTATAAGGCCTTAATGTAATGCATTTTTAAGTTAACCTTTTTTCATTTCCAAGAAAATATGAACTCTACTTTCATTGCCCTTAATTGCGAGTGTATTAAAGCTCGACAAATTAAAAATTAAAAGGATATCTTACCTGACCTTTTGAGATATTTTGGAGTTCGTAAAAATGTAAACAACCCCTTTACAATCCCTTACGGTATGAAATCAAAAAAATATTAATATTTACTTATAGGTGATTTATATTAAGTCCAATAGAAGTAAAAGCTAATTTGATATTTCATTGGACCTAAGAGATTTATCGGAATTCGTGAACAAAATATGCAACTACTTAACACCACCTGAGAGGCAGAACATCCACAAAAGTAGTCTGGGTGGTTTAGTGGCTAGAGCACTTGCCTTCGGTGCACCTGGTACCGGGTTCGAATCTGCTTGGTGACAAGTAATTTTCGAGAATAAGATTAGGTGCCGGACTACCAGTACACTCAGCTGTAAATGAGTACCTGAGTTAAATCGGGGTAATAATCACGGATGAGCTTGTGACTGACCACTACACGTCCTAGTGTTCCGTTGGTCTCGTAATGAAGTAACTCTAGCATTACTTCAAGGCCTAGGCCCGATTTGGGCTATTGCGCCATTTATTATTATTTACTATTATCCACAAAATCCGAAAAGTAAACTCAAGTACTCAAAAGTAAATTAAATCGACATTGTGACTGACCTAAGTGATATAACGAAATTTGTAAAAAAGTGTACTAAATTTTGTTTACCTCTCCTCCATATGCAAATCAAATTTAAATTTTTTTATTTGAGTACACTACTTTTTTAGTAATATACATGTTTATATATATACCAAATTTCAACTTGATAGCATAATCCGTTCTTGATATTTAAAAATGATGAACACGGACATGAATTTGTTAAAGTAATTCAATTAAAAATTTAAAATTGTCGTCTTTATAATAAACGATGCCAAGACTTGAGTGGAAACGAGCTTTCCTGACATTCTTAAATTTCAAAGAGAAAGTTTTGACACTATAGTAATTGCAGGCAGAGTAATGGCTTCTTCATAATGGAGGAAAAATACTTCGTTCCAGTTAATCGATTTTCTGGATATTTTTTCATCCCAGTTCTCGAGTAGTAGAAGCAGGATAGGACAAATTAAAATCAAGACCCTTTAAAAAACGGAACGTATAAATGTCTTTCGCTAGGATGACTGATAACTTAATAACAGCCCAAAAAATTTCTGAAAAAATTTGATGATAAAAACTTTTAAGCATTCCTCATAGATACTCAAAATCATTTTTCATTATTTTCTCGTTTCACAACAAATAAATCGTCATTTAATTCAGGTGCTTAAAAAACCTAAGGAGCTTAAGAACCCCGATGCAAACGTTTCTTGATAGTGTCGCCCTAGTTGTTCCGCCTACTGGAAAATATCTACCCTGTCTATATCTACAAGTATCATGACATTACACTTTAGATATTACTCTTGATTTCCTTTCATCTTTATTCTTTCCTGCCAACGCTGACTATACAAATATGCAAATAAAATTATCGTTTTGAAAAGGTAACGATCCAAAAAAAAAGGAAAACTCACTGCTCGCATCAACAATAGGCTTATTCATCGGAAAAATGGACGATATATTACACTTACTTAAACGTTAGACGCTCCTAATGGCTCTCTATAAATCCTTAAATTTTCCGAAAAAAAAGGAAAATTACTTTAGATGCCTGCTATCTACGTAACGACCACTTTGAAGAGAATAATTCCACCGTTTTTTGTTGTTCTTTCACGTCCTATTAATTTGCCAGTCTGGACATTTCACTTCAAATTTTTCGAAGCAATTCACAAGTTTAGAATTTTCGTCGGTACGGTGAATGATGATGTGAAAAAGGATCCTATAACAAATATTACTCAGTGAAATATTTCACTGGAAAAAAATTGAACAGGGTAATGTTATTAATTTGAATTTTTCTTCTATTGATCGTATGTTGCGTAGAACAAGCTTAAGACATATGGCCCAAAGAAAAGAATCCTTCCTTCCAAAAAAAAGGACATTTTTCATTTCTTGCATTATAATACATTTCTTTGTCGACCCACTTTCTATTTAAATTTATTAAGAAAAAAGTGATTTATGTTTCAGCCAGGATATGTCTCAAAATACGACAGTTTTTCACATTGCTGGCCATATGTGCGCACGGTAATCTTCAGGTGGAATTCAGCAGAAAAGGTATGTCGAAACAGCAAAACTTTTCAACGGAAGTTTTAGGTGTTTCCTAAGGATATTTTATTCGTCATGTCCTTGCGCCGAAAAGCAAACGCTATTTGAAGTTGCAAGCAATAGGAAATTCGTCTTTAGTCTGGAGAAAACTTGTGTTGAAAACTCATCGCGAATCAGATTAAGGAAAACTTTTCGGTAAATTCCTTCGACTTAATGTCGGTAAAACGAATTCCAACTTGATAAAGTGAATACACGCTCGGTATTCCATAGTTTTCGCTAGAATGCTTTGATGCATTTTGCACGGAAGAATGATGTCTTTACTCTCAATTTTGGCGTGCACAGTGATAGTTTCGTACGTGCCATTATAGAACCAACGAAGAGTTTGACAATGTTTATAAAATTTTAAATCTTGAGTTGTTTTTACTTGAGGTAGATTTACTTTAAGATTTTACTATTCAAAATCAACGGCAAAGTTCTGTTTTATTTGATTTAATTTGTAAGTTAGTTCTTGCAGTTTCCTTGATCGTGAAGCTATGTACTATAATGAATTGATAAACTTTATTTTAATTTTGTTAAGGAACAGTTGATTTGAAAATCGTGACCAGAATGGTTTCGAGAATGCATGACATGGAGAATTCTTTGTGAGATTGATGAATTTGCTTCTTACAAGTTTAGATGAAATTGGGAGAAAAACCATTTAATAAAATATAACATGGTCACGATAGACAACAGCTATTTCACAATCCACTATTTTTCTCAGAGATTTTAGGTGCAGATATTCAATCGAAAAAGTCTAAACATTACTCGTAACCCAATGGGTATTCTAACAAGTACACCCATGGTAGTTTTTGGGGACAATCTAATGGGTGTACAATTACAGGTGTACACAATGGGGTTCTCAACTTCGAAAACACCCATGGGTGTAACGCTTATATACATGGGTGTAACAAAACCACCCATAGGTGTAACGTTTAAATTCATGGGTTTAACGATAACACCCAAAAGTGCAACCCAAAGATCCGTGGTTACCCCACCAACACACACGGTGCATCGTTTAAATTCATTGGTATCTCACGTAACACCCAAGGGCTTTTCTCGAAAAACCAATCAATATGGGTGGACTGCTATAGGTGTTTCTGGAAACACCTATAAATTGGAGGTGGAAAATAACATGGATCTTTTGAAACGCCAATGGGATTTGTTCAACCAGGAAACTGAGGAATCGCAAGGCTTAGTGAAACGAACGTCTACTATGGAGTTTGGGCTTGCACACCTTTTTAAGTTGGTTTTTCATTTAAACCCATTGTGTAGTTTAATCTAAGAAATTCAGGATATTTCAAGAACGTGAACCACTACAATTAAATTTTGGTTATCTTCTAGAGGAAATGTTTGAGTTGTAAGTAATAGTTGGTAAGAATCAGCAAATGACTTCTGAAAATTTTGAACATATTGAAATTTTGTGATTATGTCAAAAGTGGATTTTGGCATTGATATTTATTTTAATATCATTTATTTTGAGCCCATTTGAACCCACATCCTCTGGGACACATTGAATTAGTTAATTAATTCAAAAATCTTCCTGTTGGATAATCGAACACACCCATATTTGAACCACATAAAATCCTCCTCTTTAATAAATAAATCCGCATACTAAAAGTAGTTTACCATGACAAATAAATTTCGGTAATCATCTAAAAGAAATTTTTGAGTTGTTAAATTTGAACTATTTGATTTCTGCAAATTTTGAACATTTTGAAATTTTGTGATTAGGGTTCTATCCACTTTTGGAATTTATATCTATTTTAATCCCATTT
The DNA here is from genome assembly GCA_949128065.1 of Beris chalybata. Classification (NCBI taxonomy): domain Eukaryota; kingdom Metazoa; phylum Arthropoda; class Insecta; order Diptera; family Stratiomyidae; genus Beris; species Beris chalybata. Next base: position 141,492,593 of record OX421894.1, read on the forward strand.
ATTTTGATCACATTTGAACCCACAACCCCTAGGATTGATTGAATAGAATTAAAATAAAATAATCTTTCTTTTGAATAATCGAAACACACCCATATTTGAACCATATAAAAGCCTCCTCCTTAATAAATAAATGCTCATACTAAAAGTAGTTTACGACAACAAATAAGTTTCAGTAATCTTCTCGGAAAAATTTTGGAGTTGTTAGAGACAGTAGTTAAATTTGAGCAATTTGATTTCAGCAAAGTTTGAACATTTTGAAATTTTGTGATTAGGTCTCTATATATTTTATTCCCAGTTATTTTGTTCACATTTGAACCAACAACCCCTTGAATTAAATTATTTCAAAAATCTTCCTTTTGGATAATTGAAACAAACCCATATTTGAACCACATAAAATCCTCCTCCATAATTTTCCAGCCGGATTCAATTTATTTTATAAATCTCGTTTCAATTAAAAAAAACCTAACTAAAAAGTAAACCCGTGGGTGGAATAAGTCGTAAAAGCCGGCAAAGTGAAGCTCAATAATCTTATCCGAGATCAAACTTTCTTAGCTCTGTTGATATTATTTAATCCTATGACATAGATATCATATGATATCGTCAGAACGAATTTTCTCTTAATAATTCCCATAATCCTCGACGATATTCAACGCTACGATAGAAATAGAATTGATAAACCCATAACAATAATACAGATATTATCGTAAGAGTGTGTTCGTATCTTAAATCATGCATGGCTTGTATCTATATTTGCTTGAATTTCTGATAGACCCATATATCGTCGATGTCGGTTATATCTTGTTAATATAATCCTTATTCAATTGCGATGATTCGGAAGGAGCTTGTTTGGAGTGTTCTGCGAAGTGGTTGCAATAATATCCGTATGTTTAATAACAACGAGAAGATAATGGGCAGAAGCTTTCACCCACAAGATACGAGGACATTACTTCAGGAATAAACTTTTAAGGTGAATTTTATGTAAATATCTAGCGATGTATGGTGAGAAGTAGTATCTAAGATATTGTTCCTTTTGTGGACTGATTTGTTAAAGTTCATATCTACATATATGGTTAAGATAGTGTGCGGAAAATTTCAGAGAGAAATTCCAGTAATTAGATCAATTAAGAATATTGTATCTCAATTAGTTGAATTGTCTGAGACTAAAATCCATTGTATTCCTAAGTTAGACGAAATTTATTTTGCGATGACTGACCATTAATGCAAATCATCGATCTAAGTAAAAGGAACACTTACAGCCTTCCATTGCATGACTAGCAATTGCTTAAGTCATTCGTAAACGTAATTAGTCAATGGTGATGACTGGTGAGAGCTAGCGTTAAATGGAAAATTAGTATGCATAATGATCTTTGGTAGTCAATTGATTTAATTCAAAGCAACCTATCATGCAAATCAATGTTAAAATTCAATGGATTTTAAAAATAATTATGTAACATTTTGAGCATACTAAAAGAGTACAACACAGACATCTGTATATGGGGTTTTAAATCGCGACAGTTGCTTGACCACAATCGTTTCGAGTGATAGTGAGAAAAATATTGAATTCGAGGTATGATTACATTTTTTCTGGAAGCAAAAAGAGTAAAGGAAATTTATGAGGAACTTCCATCTTAATTATGTGTTTCTTGTTATGTGAACGTATCACTTTTCGTGAAAGTATTCAAGCTGGCAGAACAATCACCGAAGACACATCACGACATGTGATCTCGAAATCTACTGTGGTGCCAAGATGACAAAGTGTGGCAAGATTGACAAAATTTACGACATCATATTGGCTTGACAAGCAAAATTGTTGGTTCCGTATTTCCACTTGGAGGAAGGCCTAGAAGAAAAGTTTCCGATTTTCATGTTTTAAAAATGTCTAACTAAAGCTAGGAAGTGTATTTTTTTAAATTAAGTAAGGCATATTTTTGATACTTCAACTTTATTAAAGATTTCTTATATAACGTCTAACATGATTTTTCCTCCATTCTATACAGCCCAAAGCTCAAAAGAAATAGAATTGTATTTGCAATTTAATTAAAAGGGCACAGTTTAAAAAAATAATAATTTAATCCTCCGAACTAAAGCCGATTTCAAGTCTGAAAGTTATGTAAATTTTTGTTGAATTGGTAGTTAATGCATGTACATGGGTAACAGCCCTTTTGGCTCTATTCCGTCGAACGGGTTAAGCCCGGACTTATTCAACTCGCATCAAACACTATCGGCATCCTATCGTATGAGTTCATGAATATGCCATACTCGCCAATATGTTCCCGAATTGTGATGCACAAAAAGGATCACATGAAGTGGTTATCGCCCTTCGGAGCTGGTTTTAGTCAAATTAAAATGTTTTTATATTCGAAGTTATGGATATACGCGACTCAATGAGGATGAGGTTTAAAATGAAGTTAACCATTTTTTCAGAACTCTTTTTTTACCCAACATGGAATAAAGTGAACTATTTAAAAACTTGTTATGTATGTATGTACAATGTACATATATCACTGTGAAGATTAAACTTAATTTAATTAAAAACTATTTCACGGCATGGGATAATAAAATTTGTATCTAATATTTGGGTGGATGGTTTCACACGAATTGACAGAAATTTTTTATTACAACTAATTGAAATAAAATATAAGTTCGATTAAGCTTTTGAAACCAATTGATTTCAAAAATATAATATTTGAAACGACGTAATGAAAAGCCACTATTGTATCACACGAACTAGACTACTGATTACGTTAGAGTAGTATAAAAATACGATAGGTACTTATAAATTATTATGTAGAAATTATTTTATTTCTCAGCAGTGTTGTGGATGAACTATATAAAAATTTAAAGTGCCAAGAGGACGGTATCGGCCTTTAAAATAAAACATTAATTGTGTACAACAATGCTCAATTTCGGCAAAAAAAAATTTTTTCAATTTCTACAGGAGACTATTTTAAAGGACTATTGTTTGGAATCAAGTTCAAGCAGTAGATGCTACTCAACATTTGCCCAGAACTTAAAAATATAAAATATTTTTTTACTTGCTTCCTGTTTGAATTTGAAAGAAATAGAACCGCTATTACTATGCTTTTTATTTTGTATTGATATTAAGTTTTACTATCTCATAACAACTGACTTTCAGTACTGAGCCAAAAAAAATCGGTAACTGCCAAAAAAAATCGGTAACTGTTATCAAAACCTTCTTTCAATTTTGAAACTCAGTACGGAATGGGGACTTGTTTCAATATTTATTGAATTCATTCAGTTTTAATTCGTAAAATAATTCGCTAAAACTCTGCTTGTTTAAAGGAGAAAAATGGTTTGATTTAATTCCGTTGAAGTTCCTTCTTGTTTCTTTGTTGGGTCTATTCGAAAAAAGTTCTCGATTTTCCTACTATAATATGCAAGTATTATACTATAAAAAAATCTCCAACTGGTTCTTTTGAGATAAATACTGTTAATAAATTAACGAGGAAGTTCTTTGGGAAGATTATTTTGTCTCTAGGATAGTACAAAAGGTACAAATTGCAAAATTCATCAGTAATGCGTCATTTACAAGTTTAGTTTAAAAATGGAACATAAACAACACATAGAAATAAAACCAACTCGATTACTGACTTAACTCAATAAGAACTTTTCCGATATCTAATCGGTACCAAGAGAAATGGCAAAATTCGTAAAAATGTGTGAAACCCTTTAACTCCCCGAGATTGGATATCGAAAAATATACTTAGAAGTTGAAGTAGCAATAATTAGACACACCATCAGACCTAAGAGTTATATCGGAATTCGTGAAAATGAATGCAACCCTGTTACCCTACATTCGGGGTTGAAAATCAAGAAAATCTGAAATTAATTTTTAGACGATTATATAGAAATGACATTGAAGACAAACTAATTCAATTTCTAATCAAATTCTTATCAAACCTAAAAGTTTTTTCGGAATTTATGAAAACATGAACAACCATTTTACAAACATTTAGTGGTTGAGTGTAAAAAAAATCGGAAAAAGGTATTTTAGTGGTTTATAAAAGCACTCAAAGAATGTAAGGTTCATTCGGTAACTCCAACGACTTTAAAGATTTATGACTAAATTTGTAAAACTGTATCAACTTGATTTAGACAAAAAATTTTTTTGCCATACCTTATAGTTTGTTTTGAAACAGTTAAAATTATTTTTAAATTTATTTCTCGCAAATCCAATCCTTTTTGAAGTCGTTCTACTTCTTCATGTCATCTTCAGAAAATGCTTTATTAATTGCTTTGTGCCCCGGTTCTTTTGTGTTCAAAGATTTTTAATAGAATTGGAATCGAACGACTCGGACTTGTAGTCTAATTGATCAAATGGTAAATTCTTCTTTCGATTGCATATAAGCCATTCTCAGATTATTTGATTAATTTTCCTCTGCCGACCGCTCAATTGACCAGTTCCTGTTCTGTAAAATCGATAAGATTTCCTTTTAAGAATGTGCGTCTTCGAAAGTTTTGTGAATGTTGATCCCATGACTAAATAGTATAAAATTATTTGAAATAAATTTCTGTGAACTTTAATCATGAAGTTCAATTTTTTTTCTTGAAGTTTTTCGCTGACCTTTTCTGCCAACATCGATAAAAATTTTCAAATTTCCGGCACATCAGTTTATTAAAAGTGACAAAAATCCAAGTTTACATCAAATATGTATTGTGCACCGACTAGTATTTTCTAAATTAATTTATTCTTTTGAACATTCTTAATCCCTTTGTGGCGTAATCTTTGAGTCAATTAGCCCGCAGCACTTTAAATGTACTTTCCACGTCAAAGAAAAGACTTGGATTAAACACAATTTATGCAATATTGAATAATAGTACACCCTCCTTTGCTTTGTATAACAAATCCATAAAATCGATTCAGCTTCGTCCCTAATTGCGCTTCATAGAGCAACTTTTAATTGTTGTGATATCTTCTGCGTATTCTCCCTGATAAAAAAGGGGTCCAACTCCATAGGTGTTTGAAACCAAGCGCCTCAATTCATTTTAAATATGAAACACAGTGTTTCTTATTTAAAATGAATTGAGGCTCTTGGTTGAATAAAGGGTCAACTCGTTTTTGAAATATATAAAAGGATTTGACTTTTGACCTCTAACTGCTTTCGGAGGAAATTCGGCTGATGAAGTTAGCTCCTTATGATTTAATATTATCCTTAATAATTTTAATAAAATCATAGAAAAAATTTAATAAAATAATTTTAAGCCAATAAGGCTTCAGAAAAATCAAATTTCGAATATTGTTGGAAAAACGAGTTGGCCCCTTATTCCACCAAGGGCTTCAATTATAATATTTTTAGAGGTATTCAAAATTGTTTACTTTTACATAAAAATAAAAATATTCAAAACTGTTCACTTTTACATAAAAATAAAAATAATTTAAGAATAATACAAACGTATATAGGGTTGCTAAACATTTACTCTGTTTGTTTTAGGTTCCGTATTCCTATTTCTTGGAGTAAGTATTTTATTAGGATTAGCCACTACTGAACACTCCCTTGGCCAAAAATGTCAGAGTGACTACTTGTACATAGTCCACCAGTACTTAACTTCTCGCAAAAAAATACTTTCTTCAACTAAATTTTTTCATTAAACTTAACTTTAGTAATGCGCAAAAATTTAAATTTGAAATGAGTCGAAACAACGCAGAAAAATATTTTAAAATCCTCGATGAGTACAATTTTTGGGTAGATGTTCTATGTTTAATTTTTTTACGAGTAACTACTTTTTAATTTTGGTTTTTTGCAATTTTCGAAATTTTTTTGATCTCGAAAACTTTGTCGATAAAATAATTATGTTGTACTTAGGGCTCCCACAATGGTTCACAAAATTGTAACCGAAGTAAATCAACTTAAAACCTTAACTATCAAAATATAACAATGTATAGTTTTGTCTAAAAAAATAAAAAAAAATCGATTTCGAATATATTATCACTCTCACTATCACGACTTACTTCTGCAGGTAAAACATGGGAAAAAACCCACCTTAACATAATACGAAAGTACATGAGTAAAACTACAATAGAATTCGTTGCAGGACGCTTTTAGCTCTAATTGAAAATGGGCCAATGCTTTATGTGGCACACAAAAGCAAACCACAAATTTCGCAAGACGACTGCAATTCAATTAGGACAAACTGTCTTACTATCTGGCAAAGAAATTGGGGATACCTACGTTCACGAAAACGGCGAAGAAAAACTACTTGACTAATAACGTAAGCTTCTTCAGTTCGCAATTAGGAATTCGTAAATAATTCTTCTTCTGATTACCATGCAAAACCTACAAAGTGCTGGCAGTAAACAAAAAGGACACATCCCTTCCTGCTTTGCATTCTGCCACGCTATCACAGGGCTAGTAAGCTATTTTGCATATATTCCATAGGGAGAATCTCTGCATGGTGAATGTAAATATTACATCTGCTTTCACATAGCTGGTATCGCGGGGCAAATGGGGGGTTGGGAAAACTCCGTAAATTTTCCGAAATTTGTTCGTATTGTATTTGAAGTATGCACGTTCCTTTCGTAGCAATTTAACAAAGTAGTTGCCATTAGCTCAGGACTACGATAACTACTGCGATAAATCTCCAGCAGAAGGAAGCGAAACCGAAATCATAGGAGTTTATTAAACTAAGGGTAGCACGCAAAGGTTACATTATATCACGGAGGTAGGAGGGAGCGAAGCAAATATCCAATCCGAATAAATCATTGTTATGAATCCAATCGGTTAGAGAACTAGATTTTTCCAAAAAAAAAGTTACTTCCGCGACTAATAAATTTTTTCCTATTTGCGATATTATCACAAATGCTTACTTTGAACTTCCTTAGTAACGGCTCGGATCCAAAATAAATTTCTCTTTTGTAATTTAAATCACAACGCCACTTATACGAAAAATCACTTCAAGATTCAGTTCAAATGAAATCGCGTTCAACACTATTTTTTAGCCAGAAGTAAAAACCAAATCACGTGAAACACTGAAATCCAAAAAAAAAAAAATTTTGTATTGTATCTAAAGCGAATTTTATGAAAGATATTCCCGATATTCGTACCTACAGTGCGAGGATATGTAAGGTGTGTTTGATTTTACAGGTATATTTATGATTTAAATTTTTTTTTTAGTTTGAAAAAAATAACCATCCGCTACGTACGAAACGTTTAGTAGAAATGCAGAATTTTCATCTGCGGTAACTGCCTTTATATACATTTATCTAAAAGTCGGATTTTTTTATCTTTAACCGTTTCGGATTCGGACCAAAAAAAGCTCTCCGACTCTGGCTGACTGCTGCTACTGCACAGTGAAATTCGTATATAGAAAATACCCTCGGTAACAGTTTTCAGATACATTCTGCACCTATAAAGTCCGTCGGGGGTTGTACAGCATTTCGGTGGTACACTTTTCGAGGGATGTGAATAGAGCATTTTGCGCTTGACTCAAAATCCGGGAAGCTTTTCACCGTGGTATTGTCCCAGCCAGTTATGCGGGACTGTAGTAAGATACAAAACTAATGTGGCTCAAAAGAAGCTTTTCTTATTTTAAAACACCCACCCCCATAGCGATTTCGGTTGGAAATTTCTTGCAACGAAATTTTACCCTTGTTCTGGTACATAGTTGGTCAAAATTGAGTGTTTTTTTTTTTGCTTGCTATTGGTTTCAACAGCTCAATGCTTTCGCTAAGTACTTAAATGTGCCAAAAGTACTTTCAAGTGAACTACTACCGTGTAAATTGAGCACGTAAATTATGTTCTTTGGTCGGGGCTAGGGGTGTTTAGGCAGTGTAGGGGTGCAGGAAAAGAAAACTCCTTATAGGCCTTTTGGAGGACCAGTGAAGTGAACGACGAGTGAATGAATAAAAGGAATGGAATTTTGTCGTGCGAAAATAATTACGAGCACAAAGTTCTCAGTAATTGTCACAAAATAAAAAAGATTCGTTTTTTCTTCTTGTGCATGTTTATTACATTTAAATTCCTAAGTCAACAAACGTCTAGAGAATTTGTTCAAATTAACGCAATCTACTTGAGTAAATTGTAGAAATCTGTCGGTTTTAAAATAAATTCAGATAACTTCCCTTGGGTTAGATATTGCATGATACTCGTATATTCGAATAAGCACAATTTTCACCTGGTCGAATCAATTGAATTGGACTCGGGGCGGGAGTAAATATAATCAAGGTATTGAAAATGAAATGAAAATTCATTAATTTGTATCCAATATTGAAATAGATACCTTTTGAAATCGATTCTGAATTAATTAACATTTTCAATTTTGCTCTTTAGTTTGTAAGAAGTTGTTATTTTATGCTGTGCTGGAACTAAATTTTAGTATTGCAAAAAACTTTGGTAATGATCATGTTCTCGGTGTAAATTCACTGGTAGTTTTATTTTACTGTTTCTTAATATTAAAGTACATATTAGGACCGAACTAAAATTTAAAAAAAAAAATTCGTCCTTGTCTTTCGTATTTTTCCGTTTTAGGAGTTGTAAACCCCTAAAAATGAACCAAAATAAAAATGTCCGTCTGACCGTAGACGCCGTACCCCGTACCGTACCCCGTACGTGAAGGCACGTTGCGCACAATCCGTTGAGATATTAAGAGTGGTAAATTTTGGTAGTGATGGAGTTTTAGGAGGGTAGTGTGAGGAGCGTCTTAGACGGAGCTAGGAGCCTGAAACTTTCACTAAATGAAAAAGCATCGTAATTGACTACGCGTTTGGCAATCTTTCATTTCTCATTTGGTGAGAATACAGAGAGAAAACTGTATCAATTCGTCCTCATTTTGACTTTTTGGTGAGAAATTTCTAATTCATAAGTTACAGAACTGAGCTACAGATAAGAACTAAGAGGAGGCCCTGTAAAATTCTAAAAAAGAAAGAAATTGTAGGGGATTGTAGTTCAGTAAGAGAAGGTGTTAGGAGGTGTGAGGAGGTGGAAACGAAAAATTTTTAATTCTTATAACTCAAAAACGGTCAAGGATCGAAAGCTAAAAATCTACGTCTACACTGAGCCACTATAGAGACATCATGCAGTGGGTGTTTCCTTGTTTTTCAGGAACGATGTATGCTAGAGAGTTTAAACTTATTTGTAGATGTATCATGAGAGTAACTAAAGGCTGGTTAACACGACAACTGCAAACAATTTTTACTGCGATTGTGAGGGAGCTTATCGATTTTTCAATGACTGCATTGAATGAGATTCATATAATATAATATCTGTTCGTTTCACTGTTGATCAGTTAATTATAAGAGATTTTTCTTCTCTCTCACAATCTCAGTAAAAATTGTTTGCCGTTACAATGTAAACCGGCCTTAAAGCACTAAACTAGTCGAGATTTGTATTGGTATACGGTGGTCAGTGGAAAATAATTGTCCGTTAAAATTTTTGTCCACATTTTTATGAATTTTGTTAAATCTTCTATGCATTTTGAGTCATCAAAATAATTTTACTTCTTCGGATTCTTTATATAAGCGACTAGAAATATAAATATATATAAATGTAAAAATATAAAATTTTTAAAATTTATTGATATCCACTCGCTAAGGGAGTGTAAAGTAGTTGTGCACATTTTCACGAATTCCGATATTTTTTTTTTCAACGACTGTGATACTGCCTCTTTGGCCCAGAGTTAGACTGATCATTGTATCTTAAATTTAGTTGAATAACAACTATTTGATCTGTTGGGATTAAAATATATTTATTCAGTTAAGATATCCCGAAACGAATGACTGTTTTGATTTAAGCTGTATACACAATTCCTCACTTTATTTCTGTTTTAAAACGCTGACTGCAATAAAAGGTTTCTAAGAAAAGTGTGAACATTCAAAAGATTATATCATTCCATCCAGGGGAAATTTGATAATAGATAGAATGATATCCGGAAAACGAATTTATCACTGAACAATTTCTTGAAACTGAATTTTAGTATTAATTATCTTGAGAACAAATTTAAATTGGAATTAGATTGTTTATTAGCTTAGTTTGAAGATCCATGGTGTTACATGTTCATTTTGGAATCATGAATTCCATTAATTACATGCTCCACATTTTAAGAACCGCTCAAGCTGTTTCCTTTTAATTTTAATATTGCCAGATTTTGTTGATGAATACTTTTTGGATTTTGGATTCAGTTTTATTTTTAAGCCTCAAAAATAATTGCTAAAACTAGTGGAGCGATAAATGGAGCAATACAGAGCGCAATATGGTGCTAGTTGTGTCAATATTTCGGCAATGTGACAATGTTTTCACAGATTGTTGGTATTGCTCGCCCTATAGTTGCTGTATTTTCACTAGCTTGGAAAATTTCGATTGTTCTCATTTGGTGCGGTTCAGTTGTCAAGTTTTGTTTTGAGTTTTGGATTTATTTGTCAAGTTTCGTGTTATAATGGCTTGGAATTCAAATATTTTATTTGTTTGCCAAGTTTGCAATTTTGCTCATAGACTGAATTGTTCGTGTTTGAACTCATTGTCAAATTGCTTAGTATTGCTCTATATCGCTCAATGAGCTGACCACCAATTGATTCATATCGTCAATTGATGTTGCTGTATGTTTTTGTGACGTCAAAATTATCTGGAATTACTGCAAATTGAGCAATTTTAATCTTTCGTGTAAGAGCACCTTTAAAATGCTCAAACATGGTCAGTTTTTGTGGGCATAATGCAAGAATATTTAAAAGTGGTTTATTATTAAAACAAAATTAAATAAAAATCTGACGCTTTCGCTGCAAATTTATTATTTTTTGGTTCAAGACTGAATAAAAGTTCATATAATTGCCATCCAAATTAGATATAATTTTTATCTTTACTTTTGTTTATTTTCGGAAGAAACGTAAATTTGTACGTAGATGTTCTATTCACAAGGAAACAAGTGTATGGTGCTGAATGATTTTATAAGAACGACAGTGTCAACCAAATATACTCCATTTAAAATGTAGGTACATATGAGCCATTGATTTTGAAAGTGGAATTAGTAACTAAAAATTTTCAAAAAAAATTAGTAGTGACATTCTGAAGATGTTTTATACAACACGAAGCAACTTCCTGAGAACCTCTTGACAATTGTTTCATCACACTTTTAACAAATACATGAAAACTTCCTCGAAAGTTTGCATCAATATTTTTAAACATGTTAAAACGTAAGAACCCTCAAACATCTCGATTTAAAAACAAAGTGACTTATACCACTTTCAAAATAAACGGCTCATATATGTATTTAACTTTCAACTTTATTCCCGAATTTTTCACCTGACAAAATACTCAATTAAAAACTTTTGGCCACGTTCCACATAATTACATGGCACTTGAGACACCTTCACAAAATGCTATACCTACTACATATTCCTTTTCTCGCTAAAATTCATTATAAATTTGGAATGGTAGTTAGATGAAAGTTTTTGTAATGATATTTGACTTTCATTTCAAATCATTTGCTGAAAAGATTTTAGATATGTCTAGATAATACCATATCCGCTTGTCCTCTCAAAATTGCTATACCATTTGCTAGATATAAAGTTTCTATAGAGCCACTGCGTTATATGCACTACACTTTATTGCATGGCAGGACATTCTAGATAAAATTTATTGATGTCGATCTGTCCACTCAAGGAAAAGTTGGCAAGTCTTCACTACTCGTACATGGAGTCCTGGTTGCCTTAATTTTATTTTGCTGTATTATTTTTTTCCGCTATTGTAGGCTAAGAAAATATCCTTGCATCCTTGACAAATTTATCTGTCGTTGAACTTCATAATATGTGTGATAAAAGAGTTAAGTATGCGGCAATTGTCCAAAAGACATGATAAATTGTCGCCAACTAGAACAAGAATAAAACGATAAGAGCCGTAATTGAAAGATTGAAGTTGCTAAAAAATTGGGAGATTATTGCAGATCGTACTTATTTTGTCTAATTTGAGCTAACTATTTGCAGTAAAAGTCGTCTGTGCTCGTTTTATAACGATTTCGAGTCTAGAAATCGATAGACGAATAAATCACCCCCTTTTCTGCAGTACGTATTTTTGAGACGCTTCATACGTACAGCACCTTTAGGAATACAGTAATGAAATTTAACGTAAATTTGGTGATTCCTTTGTGGAGTAAATGGGTGGATAGTGAGTTTCACCTTTACTATTACAACGTTAAAATTTCAAATTTGTGCAGAGCCATACGAGAGTATGGGGTAAAAGAAGATGTTGCTACTGCCACGGCGCTGGAAGCAATAAATTCTGACTTCATATTGCCTATACTAAAATGTTGAAATTTATTGTGCATTACAGCGTTTTATGGAGTACTCAGGAATTGGCACACTATTTCGGGGCATTCAGGTGATCATTTGATATACACAGAGAGCAAAGAAAGGTTTGCCCATTATATAGATTTGTTCTTAATTCGTATTCTAGGACAAGTGGAGCTTCTATGGAAACTTCATCCTTTCTGATGACAGTTATTGGGGTCAGAAGTAAGAAAGTTCTATTTATGACCATACTTTCTTCAATCCTTCTTTCTCTAAAATTTTCTTCTATAATAAAAGCCATAGTAGCGTACATACTTTCTTCTCGGCCCACTCACATAATACTTCCATAGACGTTGCAATAGTTTCGCAGAAACTTTATTCATTTCTCGGTCTTTAATCGAGTTCCGAAATAACCAACTTTATGAATATCAAAGATGCTTTTGACGACATTATCTCAGTCTCTAAATCAGCTTAAATGCAGTTTAACAACTTGTTACTTTTGAGGACAATAAGTTTTACTGTATGTACTGATTACCTTATGTGGTTGTAGGTGGTTTAGTTTGTGATAAAGCTTCAGTAGTGGCTCGATAAAAGGTCGAGAGGTGCTCGAATTGAATCGACGTCTTGGCATATTTTACATGAGATTGGTAATGAGTTGAACTATGTCACTAGTTCGTTTAGCAGTTTCTGAATCAATTTAGAATAAATTAGTACTAACTAAGGTGTAAGGTCAGTTTCCAGTGGATTGTAAAATCGCTATCTAGACATTCGTTTGCCACGTAAAGTGTGCTATATGTTGCGAGTATGAAATAAGTATTTAGTCCGTGATTTATATGAAAGTATCAGCAGTAATATTACCACGACTATTTTGCAAGAAGTTCAGCCCCTAAATTCATTTATTTGATATGCAAGTCATGGTTTTGCTTCACTTAGTAAAAAGCTAACATCTTACAAAAATAAACTTTTCTTGAAATCACATCTTTCATCTTTTTCAATTTCTTAACCAAGCAAAGGGTTTAATTTTCCCTCTGGCATACTGTTGAACTCAAACAGTTCATAACCCCTTTCATTTGATTTAACAGAACTTTGTATAGATATCCTACACCGTATTGGATCTGAGGCGAACCTAAAAAAATTCGCCAACAATCTGGGCGTAACTTCATTATTTTTCGATAGAAGTTCGGAACGCGTTTAATTCTGAGATGCGGTGTAGGTTACTATGTGACTGAAAACCTAACAAAAATTCGGGAAGCGATTAGAATAGGGTCGCGCTAGAATACTTGCCGCTGTCACAAATAACATATGAATGCGGAAAAAGGAAAAAAAAGATTGTTATTAAACAAGCCCATGAAAGTAAAAAGATATTCGATATATGATCAGACCTGAGAGATATGGCAGAATTCATGAAAAAGTATACAACCACCTTACACCCCCTTAGGAGTCGGATTTCTAAAAATCTTGAAAATTCTTTCTAGGTATTTAAATTAAGAATCCGTAAAATAAAAATGAATTCAATATTTGGGAAGATCTAGTAGATAAGACGAAATTCGTGAAAATATATGCATTCTATTTTCTCCAACAATTTTGTTTGCCCCTTTCCGAACGCCAATAGATATTTGAATTTTTTTTAATCAAAATTACTTTTCTAGTTGATTTACATACGTATCGAGTTTTAACTTTCTAGCATAAGCCGTTCTATAGTTAGCAAAAACACCCCACCCCGTACCAAAAATTATATATTTCCAAACATGATACTACATAGCTCTATCTAAATACTAATTTTCAGCTTTATATCATTAAAGGCTCTTGGGATAAAAACATCGGAACTATTTCCTTTTCACCCCCCTCCACCCTCACCCTCTACAACATCATCCCCAAAATTTTTCCCTGTAAGGAGTCTATTAGGCCTTTTTTGGTAAAAAATTTAAGCGTCTATCTTAAACTATTCTTGAGATATGAGAAGTAATTTTTTAGAAAAATCCTTACATCCTCCACTTCCATGCACCATCTACCGTCCCCTTAAAAAATTTTACTCTTAGTAAACTTTATTCAACAATCTTTATACAGAATACGAATTTTATTTTCGAAGTGCAATTGGTTTGTGAGATATTGTAATCAAAAGTATCCCCCTCCAGGTACGCCACTGCCCCCTCTCAAATATTTGTTTTCAGTATATTGTTCTGGTATATCTACAGATGTTCATTAAGTTTTAATTTTGTGACATTAACCGTTTAGGAGATATGAATTTTACAAAGTCTTGATCTTGGATTTCGATCGTTTCGGACGCATCATCCATATCAGCAATTTTTTTTTTTTTTGGAAACGGGTCCACTACTGAAACTTCATATAAATTGTTGTGGCTACTGAGATCAAGGTATAATTTTATATTTTCATCTTCACTTGAATACATTTCGCTTGTAAGCACAGCTATAAATGAACCTAACTCACGAACGATACCTTTCACTGTGGAAGAAATTATGGTTTTCGCCTTTACATGACATTTTTGTGTAATTATTGCGATAACCATAATTTGTTTGTAATATCATTGTGCAAAATGGTACAAACCATAGTATAGTTGTGAGAAATATTCAAGAAGTTTCTATAGTTGTATTGATCAAGGAATATAGTTGCTGTTATCATAAAATACTTTTACAGCAAGTAACAAGCATGGTTTGACCGACCTAATTAATTTAAAATCACCAAATATGTATGTTTATTGCAACCATAGTTTGTTTGTGTGAATTAAATGCTATGCAAGGACAACCTTAAATATTTTAAAATAGTTTATAATAAATAAATTATGGTCACTGCAACTATGGAAGAATTAAATCTTTTCTTTCAGTGTACTTACATAGGTATATATCCGAAAAAAACCTCTATCACAATACTTTGTTATTAAAATAACAAAGTAAAATATTAAGTTTGTGACAAATAATTAATAACAAACGACAATTAACAACAAAATTAACTCTGCAAGATTAGAAAAGACAATAGTCTACTATGGCCTATACTCTAATAGTTAGTTTAATTATTTTTTTTTAAATTCTTATGTTAAATTGAAAAATCATTACTTCAAGAGCTCTTGAGTTATGGCGTGAAATAAGTCTGTGAATGGGAAGGCTGTCTTTTGCACGGTAGTATAAATATTAATTAATTACTAGAAGTGACCAGCTCTTGAAAAATATACAATATCTTCCTAACTAACTAGAGCTAATTTAAAATTTTGTTGTTGCTCGTGACTAGCACGCTTAATTTTATATGGTATAGGATTTACTAATTACATCATAAACTGCATATCATCCATAGATCCGAATCATAGGAAAAAGTTACTACAGAAGTTTTCATTCAAGAGCTTTTATAGTCAGAATCGTTCTATAAAAAGCCACTTAAGGTCCAAGATGCAGTATGCATTTACAATTATTGCACAGACAGTTACACACTGCATACTCTTCTATACTTTCATATTTCCAAGTCACTGGATTACTCTAAGAGTTCCCTCGTGTAGGTATCTGATCTGGCATGGTCCAAACTTCAAGTTACACTCGTATACCATCCTATTCAACAAAATATTTGCATTTATTCATTCGGGGCATATATAGTATAGTAAATTTTGATGGCTCCATACCAAAGTACGTACACAATATATGCAATACGTATAATAGTGTAACAACTAGGCCAGACACAATTGGCCGTAATTCAAATCCAGCACCTACAAGCGGCCTAGTGATAGGCTTGAAGGCCGACCACATCACGTGTAATATATGTCGGTAAATATATGAATCTTCCAGCGTTCTGCAACATTCCCCAAGAACGCCACAATCAACAACACTCACGGCATGGTATTTTCATATCGGCTTAGTACAAGAACAGTCTGGAATAGCGCATTTTAGAATTCAAGTACTGCGGCAATACATGGAAAACTTTTTGATTTTATCGTCCTGCTCGACCCTCTCGAAAAAGATTTTTATCCAACTCTTTATCGTCGGATTTTGCTTTCGTCCTTCGAAAATTTTCTTTCGGGACTTTCCCTATTCATCTATTAAAGCTATCAAATATGGTGAAAAATCGGAAAAGTTGTGTAATAGTTTGTTGGTCTTTTCAAAAAAAAAAAATATATGGAAACGGGGTAGGCACTAGGCAGTAAGGATTTTCTTTTCGACTGGAAGTTGATGGATTTCCTTGCGCCTGAATAAGTTTTCTTGGCTAAGGCAAAGTCAAATCATGTGTATACAACAAATTATAATACCGAAATCAATCTGTCGATTATAGGTTTTGGCAAAATTTTGGAAGTTAAGTAGGACATTTATTATTATTCGTGGCTCTTGAGTTGGTTTTTAGCGGACATTTTATTAAGTAGATCTCAATGAATTTCCGAAGGTGTTTGAATTTTTTTATATTTTCAAGATTTAATACCCTTTTGAAATAGTATAAACGATTGAAGAGATTTTTTCCAGCCATTCATCTTCGAAGCTATTCTCCAAAAAAAGAGTTTGTAGTAATCTCCGTTCATTATATGTTACAAACAAAGTAAAGATGACATGAATGTAACAATCAATAGTTTTTACTAATATTTTCATCTTGCTATAAAAATCGTAACACACCGCATTGTTAACAGAAAATCTGTACATCTTTATAATGACCAACTAGCACGTGTTCTTCGTTCTTCAAATTAATAAATCATATCCTTTTGATTCCTTGAATTAAAAATTTAACAACTTATTTCCTAGATTTTTCAAATTAGTATCCAGGAGCACGCCTGCATACCATCTCCAGAAGAATATGCAAGCGAAAAAAAAATTGAAGTTGCCAATTTTTTCCATTTTCCATTTTTATTTTAATAATAAAGTACTGTTATAGATTTAAAAAAAAATATCCTACCCTGAAAAATTTTTTTACACGTTTTGTGACTAATATACTATACACCAAAAA
This sequence comes from Beris chalybata, assembly GCA_949128065.1. Lineage (NCBI taxonomy): Eukaryota > Metazoa > Arthropoda > Insecta > Diptera > Stratiomyidae > Beris > Beris chalybata. Next base: position 141,509,754 of record OX421894.1, read on the forward strand.
AGAAAAAAAAATCAGTCCGTCTGTACGCCGTACGCAATACGTTTGAAAGCTTATAACTCTCAAGCCCTTTGAGTTATGATTTTTTTTTTCTACGAATTGTGTGGTACCACAACTCTATTGTATGGGTGTACACATATGGAAGCGTGCGTCGAAGAAAATTTGAGAGCTGACGGACTTGTGCGACTGCAAGATCCATCTGATTGGTTAATTTTTTGGCGGGGATAGAGGCTCGTCGCAAACGCTGAGTGTAAATGCACCATAAAGGGGTAAAGGTGTGTGAAAGTGGGGGGATACTAATGTGTCCGAAACGCTCTTAGGCCGAAATCGAGGCATTCTAAAACCAATATCTCCTAAACGGTTACTGTCACGAAATTAAAACTTAACGAAGATGTGTGAGTATACTAGGAGAATAGATTTTTGTGAGTGGGCAATGGCGAACGGTGGTGGAGGGTGAAAAACTTTGGACTACGATATCTCACAAACCAATTGCATTAGAAAAATAAAATTCTGTTTCTGTATAAAGTTTGATGAATAAAGTTTGCTAAAAGGAAAAATTTTTAAGGGTGAGGTAGAAGTGACGGGGATAAGAAATTTTTCTAAAACATCACTGCTCATATCTCAAGAACAATGTAAGATAGATGGTTAAAATTTTTACCAAAAAAGTAGGTCTAATAGACCCATAGCATGATTGGGATGAGGGTGTACAGCGTGAGGGTGGGGGAGGATGAACAGGAAAAAAATTATATTAAGCTGTAAGTTGGTATTCAGATAGAGCTATAGTAGTGGCATGTTGGAAAAATATAATTTTTCTATAGCTTGGAGGGTGGGTGGAGGGTTATTTTCCTTACTATAGAACAGCTTATGCTAGAAAGTTGAAACTCGATATATATATGTAAATCTACTAGAAAAGTAATTTTAGTTTAAAAAAAATTTGAATATCCATTGGCGTTCGGAAGGGGGGGGGGAACTATCAGTGAAAAAAGAATTTATATATTTTAACGATTTTCGTCATATCTACTAGGTCTATCCAAATATTGAATTCACTTTTATTCTACGGATTCTTCATATGAATTCCTAGAAAGTGTTTTCAAGATTTTTTGAAATTCGACTCTTAAGAGGGTGTAAAGTGGTTACATACTTTTTCATGAATTCTGCCATATCTCTCAGATCTGATCAGATATCGACTATCTTTTTACTTCCACGGGTTTGTTTAAAAATTCTATTTTCAAGTTTTTTTCCTTTTTCAACCCCTAGACCGCATCCCGGAATATGACTCAATTAAGTAATTCATATGTTATTTGGGGCAGCGGCGTGAATTTTCTAGTGCGAACCTATTCTTTCCGACCTCGAGGTCGATGAAAATTTTTTAGCAACTGGCCAGCTATTTCTAAACAAATATACCTAGAAGAGATTTAAAGTTTTGATATACTCAATAAGCGAAGTGTTCATTTAGGTTGCATGCACTTTTTTATCAGATCTTCTAAATAGACATTCTCCGCAGACTTGATTCAATTATTTTTTCTTACACTTGATTTGACCTAATAAGGATATATTGACGGCATTATACTGTCGGTATCTATAAAAATAATCTTAGATAAAACAAGATCTGATGCGGTACTAAATAATCGATTGCGTTTGATCAAACCTTTCCTTTCCCTTTGGAATTCTCTCAAGAGCCATGACTTTAATTGAAAATTGAAAATTGAAAAAGCAATTGCCATATGAAGAAGACACACTTCTTGAGATTTCAAAGGAATCACCGCTGCGCCAGAATTATGAAAACTGAAGAAGAAAAAAATCTATAAGATGTTCATCAAAAGGATCTGCGAAAAAATTGACATTGACATTGCTCCATCCATCGTCAGGTTAAGGATGTATTAAATCCCAGAGACAGGGAGCGCTTAACCAGCTAAACGAAGCAGCAACGAAGGATGAGTTTTCTACAATCCGCCCTTGGGGTATACGGAGCATACGAGAACAATAGCAGCTTATTATTTGGCGGTGCAACATAAATGTTTGCCTGTACCTTCGCAAGATAGAGCCAAACATAGGAAATGTATGCAAGCTGCACGGAACAAAAAAATTTTGCACGCGAACATCCTGAAAAGGATAATAGTGAACACGACTTTCATTTTCCCCAAAGTTTTTCTTCTATACCCTTTTATGAGGTTATTTTCTTCTGTTCGAAGGAAATCCTCCTGAGAAATTGTGCAGTGCAGTGCATTGAAGTAAAGGACGACAGCTTAAAAAAAAAACGCCAGGTAAAGGAAAAACCGGGGTGTAGCTCTGCGTTTTGTGAGAAAAGTTATGGGTCGTATCTTGCACATCGAGATGGAAATTGACTAGCTGAAACTTTGTGGAGTTTACCTTTGTCGGGGTTGTCTCTAATTGAATAGGGTGAAAGCGAGCGGGATGCCTGTTAAATTATTAAAATTCTGTTTAATAAAACTTTTGTTAAGAACAACATTGGATTAGGGGATGATCTGACATTTTCGTCCTGAAATTGGAGTTGGGATCAAGTCGCAAATGTTGTCACCGGCGACCAAAATGGTATCGTCACGATTCAGGACTCCGGGTTTGTGTGTAATCTGTACGGTTTGTTTTTAAGGTTTTTGGTTCCTATCTACAAGTTCCTTCCCTTATCTGAGCTATAGCACAGCTGCCACGTTTAGGGCGTAGCTCCATAATAAAATTTGTCGAATTTATTTGGGATGGCAGAAGATGGGGTTGGTTGATTTTCCGAAAGAACGACATTCATCTTGAATTCGATGCAATACTTACTGAATATTGCATGATACTGACTGGGTAGAGTACTTCTTAGTTATTTACTTGCGACACAGTAATGTGTCAATAAAGGGGAATATATTTGAATTTTCCGGAATAATATTTACGTTTCAATAGTTCGAAACATGTTTCAGAACTCTACAGGTTGGATACTATTACAAATATTGATTTTACTAAAGTTATATATACATATACTGTCAGCTCCTGACGGAAGTACGTCAGTACAATATTCATATTTTGTTTAGACAGCGTAATAGAGTTTACATTGTTCGGTGGGAAATGTCCAAAATAGAATTCGATTCTTATAAGATTGTGTTCAGATCTTGTTGTTGGTAAGTATTTTTCATCATATAGCATTTGTAATTGAAACGCTCAAACCACATTTGATTTTTATTCAGTTTGAATAGTTCTGATTAAAAACAAATTAAAAAAAATATAAAAGGTCTTTAATTGTCCACTGAAAATTCTTCATTCGTTCGCTTCTTCGTTTTCAATTTAATTTACATTTAAATACTAAAACCCCATCGAAGTTTACACTAACCTTTTAGTGGAGAGCACTACATGTATTTAAGCTATAACAATCGTAGAATCTTGTACACAGAAGAATCGAGGACACATAGGACGAATATATTTCCGTCGTAAACATATTTCTCTAAGACTAGCCCCGGCTTTTAAACTCATAAATCTAATGGCAACATACTGCTTACACTCCCCTACCAACAATAATTTATAAAATGTTTTTCCTGATTCAAAAGGGGTCTGAAATAATTGTTTTCCTATACTCGTATCATGCGGATTTTTATTCGGAGCCTTTTCTGGAATATTTACAAGTTAATAGAAATGTCTTCCAGAAGAGATAAAAATATTGCGATCTGACCCCAAATAATTTAGCCACATGTTCCTTTCTTCTGGAAACGATGTAAAATATACCAACTCTTTCATGAGGTATTCGAGCGTATTGAATATGATTCAAATAAGTAAGTCACCAAAACGAATGAACTTTTGTTGAGTAGAACTCCTGAACGTTAAATGCTGCGATGTAAAGCAGGTTACAATGCAAAAAAACTGGGAAAAAAATTCTAAGTAATCTCCTAGCTATAGTTATACCTTCTGTTCTTAATCGTATAACGTTTAAAACCCAATATTCAGGTGATTAAACAGAAATTTTGTTAAGCAAAAAGTAATTCGATTCACACCTAAGAGATACGTCGGAGTTCGTGAGAACGTATAGGTACACTTTTCATATGATTGGAAGTTGAATATCAAAAAATCCTGAAATTAATTTTTACGCGATTACGCCCATAGAAGTGAAGTGAATTCGATATCTCATTTGACTTAAAAGATATGTCGGAATTCGTGAAAATTTAGACAAGCTGCTTATACACCCTTGAAGGTTGAAAGTCGAAAAATGGTTAAACAAGTTCTTATGCAATTGTGTACAAAAAGAAATGTGGAATTTCGATCACAGCTGCTTTACTCCCACTGAGAGGTTGAATATCGAAAAACCCTGAAAACTGTTTGCATTTGTTACATGAAGAGTTCGTAATTTGGTATCTCATCAAACCTAAGAAATATGACGAAATTCGTGAAGGTGTACAAGCCCCCATTTTATCAACAAATTATTGTGCCCACTTCCATAGAAGTGAAGCGAATTCGATATCTCATTGTATACAAAAGAAGTGTCGGAATTCGTGAAAACGTAGACAAGCCACTTACACTCCCCTACAAAGAGAAATGCCGGATTTCGAACACAACTGCTTTGCTCCCACTCAGAGGTAGACGCTTATAAGTGAAGTGAAGAGTTCGTAATTTGGAATCTCATCAAACCTAAAAAAATATGACTAAATTCGTAAAGGTGTATAACCTCCCTTTTATAGACAAATTATTCTTCACACGTTAGAACAAATCGGAATTATTATTGGTCAGTTTATTTTTTCAGTGCAACTACATTGATACAAAAACACCCGACGCTCCATTAGTTTGCAGCTTCTGTCAAAAAATTTACTTTCAAGATGTCAACTTTCAGATTTGTACTCTGAACGGTTCTCCACGCCAAAATGTTGTCTATGCTACTAGTAAGAGTCTCAAAATACCTAGCACCTGTATATATTTTAAGATCGCATCTGAAATGCCTTCGATATTACAAGATAGCATCTGAAATGCCTTGGAATTGATTTAAGTATAAAAATTAATATACCCTCCATACAATTGTTAAGTTTAAACTTTGTAGCATGAAGCGTTTTAATACCCTGCATAGACTATGCATTTTAAACGCGTTTAAGTATGCAAAATGAAGGTGCTAAGAAGAGTAGTCTAGTCTTAATGTAGCTCGTTTAATTTTAATATATTATCATAGCTTGATGTGATTTGTTCTGACAATTAAATATCCAGCTGTATTTCGTTACCAAATTTATTCTTTTTATTAAATCATTTGAAACTAAAATATTTGTATGGCAATAATGGATAGTGAATTTATTAGCAACTGCTGACGTTACACAAGCACACAATTTGAGTTTATACACCATTATAGTTTAGTTTACTTCGACTTCCACGAGAGTAGCAGTACGTGTTTTCGCAGACGCGTTCGGGAAGTGTTTTCAACGCGTTTAACTCGATTTAAACGTATTAATCTCGTAGTCTGAACATAGTATAAGATTCTAGAATTCATTTATTAAATAATTTATATCAACTTTTGAACGATTTTAATGTATTGTTTGGAACCGAATTTAATAATAATAATTAAAATACATATAATGTGAATTCATATTCAACAAATTTTTTACTGAACGAACTCGACATTACCAACTTCGTCGGATTACCGAATTAAATTTTAAAATTTAATTTACTTAATTTTAAAATAGAAACCGACAGGACCATGTAAAAAACCCACTTTCTCAAGTTTAAACTGACCTCGTTCGTATTACCCCAAAAAGATACTCGTATATCAGATAATTTTCTTACAGATCTATTAATAGCTAAAATAAAAAATGCAACAACTTACGCTAAATTAAGTAAACTATGATAACACATTATAAAGGCTGTCTTGTTTTTCTGTATAAGACCCAAACTCAAATCCATTAAATTAAATTCAAATCATACGAAAAATTATCTCAAAAAAACTGTGGGTATTATCAAAATTCACTTAAGGTAGCAACAAAATAATTCAAAAATCATATTTAACATACAGGTGCGACGACAAGATACATGTATGCAACTTGTAGGTTACTTAACATTCTAAGTATGTTACGAATGTATTCCCGTGCTCATAACGCATACCGAATATTATTTCACTTATCTTCTGGAAAATACACATACCTACCTAAATCTACGAAAGAAACTGCAACAAAGTTCACTCACTCTTCCATAGATACGAATATGTAAACATTATGACATCATATCAAAGTACAATAAAATCTTAAGAACTAAAATCTCTGCAAAGTGATAAATTTAATAATTGCGGGAAAGATAAAGCCATTGGATTTTCGAAGTATTATTCGGTTTTTTGTTATTTCTTTGTTTGTAGTAGGCGAAACAGGAAAAAGAAAATTTTTATCGTTAGCGATATAATCTCATTAAAAAAAAATTTATTTAAAAAAAAATTTGTTTTTTTGCTATGCAAATTCTTATCTACTCTTATCTTGTAACTGCAACAGTTGAGTTTTATAATAATTCACTCACCTGTTCTTTTTTCCCGCAAACACCTGATTTAGCTTGAAATTTTTTGAGGAGAAAATACAAGTTGGAGGTAAAGCGAAGTGCATATCAAAATTTAGATAAATATGTACCAACTTTTTTTTTGATAATTTTGTTCGTATCTAATTGGCATTGTTCTTTGGCTACGATCACGTTGATTAGTGTCCTAGCTGATCTCACTCAGACGTAAAGATTCCTCCAAAAATTAATATTTAGGCCTTTATATAAATATCATTTAGAAATAAAAGCCAGTTCGATATCTTATCGAACCTAAGAAATGATGAGCGAGTTTAAACCTTTTTCACTCCTTTAGGGGTTGAAAATTATAAATCTCGAAATTAGCTTTTAGGCGTTTGAATAAGAAGCCTGCAGAATTGAAAACGATCTTCCGGTCTATAATATATTGAGGTATTCGTAAAACCACATTTAAATTATTTTCACATCCATTGGGTTGAATATTGTAAAATTCTGAAATTACCTTTTTAGGTGTTTGTATAAGTAAGTTAAAGTTTTGAACACAATTTTTACACCTTTTTAGAAATAAAAGCCAATTCGATATCTCAACGAACCTAAGAAATGATGAACGAGCTTAAACCTTTTTCACTCCTTAGGGGGTTGAAAATTTAAAATCCCAAAATTAGCTTTTAGACGTTTGTATAAGACTGCTGAAGTAAAAACGAACTTCCGGTCTAAGATATATAATTAAAATTATAATTAATTAAAAAATTATTTTACATCCAGATGGTTGAATATTGTAAAATCCTGAAATTACCTTTATAGACGTTTGCATAAGTAAGTAATTTGAACACAATCTTATCACCTGGGAAAGGTAAAATAATATTGTATAAGCGGGTTTCGCAGAAGTGCGACGATGAAAACCTACAAGAGTTCAATTCTTTCTTTCTTTGGTCAAATTCCTTCCAGTATTTCTAGACTGGGTTTGTGACAGTGCCATTCTTCGTCAGGGAGGCCGGGATTTTCGGCCGAAACTTGTCAAAAAAATCAAGTAGTTATAATTTCATTTGTCAGTGGATGTTTTCTATGCGATACAAAATTTTTTGACTGGTGAAAACTTATATAGTACTGGTCAAAGCTTATGTAGGTATAGTACCTACTCCAATTAATTCATGAATTAAGACACAGTCATTATAAATCATAGCTAAAACAATATGCAGGAACTCGGACAAAAAAATTTAACATTCTTGAGGAAGGTCATGTATGATCCTATAATTTTCTTGTACCCAAATATCCGGGTTAAGGCAAAATACTTTCGATCAGACCTAAATTTACTATTTCTCTATCTAAATTAAAAACTAAAAACCAAAATCAATATAAACTCATCAACGTAAAAGCTACAAATCAAAATCTTCACGGTATCCTCATCATCATGCTTGCCCTTGATACTATCTCTACTGTCTCGAGTGATGAAAATCTTTTTTAGAATTTTCACAGCGATTTTTCTCAACAATTTTGTTGGAAAAAATATACACGAACTGTGATTTATTTGTTTGTCCGTTTGTTTGCTTTTATTTCAATCTCATTCAACTAATCGGAAATTAAATTTAATCTGTAAATCGAAATTTTGATATAATAGAGTTTATGCCGTATACCCGGTACCTGGGCATTGCATCTCGAAAAGATAAAAGAAAATCTTCAAGCTTCACGGAAATTCGAGAAAGCTGAGTGCCCATTAATAAATCATTTTTTCCTTCGAGCCTTAATCTTTTCACCGATGAAAAGATAAAACAGGTCTTCCATTTTTTTTTTTCCACAGTAAGGCTAAGGGCATGGAAAGCCTGAAATGGTTGTGTATTCGCCTAACAAACTACTTGGGGGACGACAGTGCATCATGCATAAAAGGATACTGGTATAAGTTATTCGGTTTCATATAAGGGATGCACTAAAAAATTCCTATTCAATGTCAAGTGAAAATGGGGGTGAGTGGAAAATTAAAGCTTTCGAATTCTTGCCGTACATGACCTAATAATATAAAAATGTTCGTGCTGACACAAACGTATTTCAGGTTGAACCTTGAACTCATTTATGAATCAAGTGAAATGCGCTACGGGGTAGTTAAGTGCTGGATATATTGAAAGAAGCTAGGGGTAATACCTGGGCGCAATATACCCCATCACTTAGTACCTATACCGATATAGTTTCATTAGAGAGGCCTTTCATACCTGCGAGACTCATTCATCGCTTTAGAGGATTACAGTGAATTTTTAAGCAGGCAAACAGGATATGGTCGGCTTAAGGATATTTTGCATTAAATCCTTATTGATTCATGCAAAGTATTGTGCAGCATGTTGTAAGCCTATGGTCCCTTAAAAGATGAAGATTAGAAGTATCGAGTGTGTACATGTAAATATATTTTGAGATAGATTTATCTCTTTATGTTATAGCAGCTATCCCAAGGACTTTAGTGAATTCACTTAAAATTTCAGAGAAGCAAATAATTTTCAAATTCACAGGTCAATCAGAAAACTTTATTATTAAAAAATAATGAAGTAAAAGTAATAAAAATTATCAACTTTCAACTTTCAATAATTGACTCAACTGAAAGAAGTATTTTCTGAGAAAATTTTTGAATAAAAAGATTGTTAGCAGCAGTTTTTTCCAAAAGACCACTTCAACTCTGAAAAATAAACCTTATCAAGTCACACAATAAATTCAGGCCAAATCTTCGACGGTTATGAGAGGATAATTTATTATAAATTGAATTATTATATTTTCGAAGTTGAATCGTATTTTCACACATTCAATTACGTGACACCCAAAACTCAATGAACTAAAGGAAGTGGTGAAAATAACGATAAAGAAAGTACTTACTTTCCCACAAAAAAATCCCTAGCTCCGAAAATGAGAGCACGACACTGTAGTTCGATTCAAAAGTCTCAAATTTCTTCATGATTTCCTTTTCTTTAAAGAAAAGTTTGGATAACTTCCTTTCTTATACTGAAAGTATGTCATATAAGAAAGTTACTCTCACAGAATTGCTAATAGCTTCTAGAAATTCAAAAGTTTTGCCTCCAAACTAAGGCCAGGTAAAATTTTACATAATTAAGTTCTTGCCATACCTTGTCATCTAGTCCCATTAGCCTAGACTTGTAGTTCTATACACCGACATATATTCTGACTCCTGTACTCTTGTCTTCAAAATCATTCATTCAAAAAAGACAGCATAATATACCTAGCTACCTGGTACCTACCAACAAAAAGTTTTCTCAACGATATTTTTCTTAATTTTCGCTTATAAGACTTTGCTGTAATTATGAGTTTTGAATAACGTTGCCATTATAACGTAAGTAATTCTTTAGGTGTATATAATCTCGAAGGTCGTCTGACAATTTTCCGAAAAGGGAAATTCCATCATGCCACTGATAAGTTCGTACAGAGACGTAGGTATACATCTGAATGTTTAGTTTAAATCGAAACTTGTACGGGTAGCTAGCTACTCGTACTGTCGGAAAGACTGGGTCACATAAGGGTGACTTTCATCGTCTATAGGGTGAAACTTTTATTCTCGGAGAGTATGTGCACACCAGCATTTTTACAATTTAAAGTTTTTCTGGAAATTTTTCTTTGTTCCAAAACGAAAGCGAAATTTTGTCAGCGACTTCAAAGGACATTCTTCGGGAAAAAAGTCCTTAATAAATAAATTTTTCTTTGTAAGGTATAAAAAGTCTGAAATAAAGGCGGAAAGAATTTTGTAAAGTTTTTCTACGGTGATTTAAATTTCATAGGAATATTTTAGCTACTCGTAGTATAAGGAGATGAATGATTTTCATTAATTTTTTTTTTTTTTTTAATTTTTCCACATACATTTTAAATTTCGAGTTACTGACTGGTTCTTGAGATATAAATATATCTACTTTTCGGAACCCTTCTCCCTTACGAATCTCCTTTTGTCCGAAATTATATTTTTAAAATATTTTCTTGTAGCATGGATATTTACGTACCAAAAATCCAAATTTTTAGCATAAGCCGTTTTTGAAGTACAAAAATCAAACAATTTAAATTCAACCCTTATATTGTCTTTTCTCTTAAAAAGTTCTACTTCAAAAAGTGGGACGCACCCGATGTGTCTACAGTAAAAACTCCAACATGATATTTGAAAGGATTCTGGGGATATGAATCCTCTTTCTGTAATGCATTTCTTCCACCTCATTCAAATATTAAAAAAAAAAAAAAATACATAAATAAAAAATAGGTAGACATAATTACCTCAAGAAACTCAAAAATGTATATACCAAAATTTGACAAACTAACTTTACTACAAATATTCAAAGCAGTGAAATTGAATGGCAGTGCTCATTAATGGTTGCTATCATAATATGAATAAATCGGAAAAATGGCCGATTTATTTTTATCCACTAATTTTTGATTTCTGCTCTTGGGGTTTGAGATTTAAAGACTGTCTCTTGAAAGTAATTAAACAATTAATGTCCGATCAGGCAACTATAAAAGCTATGCCTTAATGCCAATCAACAACGATTAAGTATTCTAAATTTTAATTTTGCTGGACATCATCTACGTATTTATATGCAAAATTTAATCAAGAAATATGAAGCAGTTTTCATAGACACAAACAGAAAACCGTCTCAAAATTTATTTGTCGGTTAACATAAAACATTTCATTGTTATTTTATTGAGCTGTTTGTGTCATCATTATTTGTTTTCATCATTACATTATTTATTTTATTTTTACTTTTTCAATTAGTCTTAATTCGGTTGAGTTAATAAAATAATTTCTTTGTTCATTTTCCACTTTTACTTTAATTAGATTTATTTTACTTTCCCTAATTGCACTTCAGTTTCCTACTTGTGCTTATTTTAAGCTATAAAAGCCAATGATTTTCATCAATTAAACTGTTGAGCAGTTTCTTTTGAACAAATAATTTTAAATTTAAAAAATTCATAATAACATTGAAAAAAAAAAACGTTTTTTTTCGTTCGTACCCCCCACGTACCCCCTACGTACTTATGAGCACATAGGCTGAGATTTTTACAAGGGGGTACGTGGAGGGTACGTTCGTAGCCCCACGTACACATGAGAGGCTGACATTTTTACAAGGGAGTACTGAATTTTTTTTTAGGCTCAAGCTAATGAAAGTGTGTCAAATAAAAAACTTCTAGCTGGAACCTTTTGATGTTTTCAATCAATATTGGGACGCACGTATTTTAAAAAAGACTTTTGGAACCGGTGATTTCAGTCGTTCAAAAATTTGTCGTATATTAAAAATTAAGCATCAAGTGGGTTTGGGTCCTTAGCTGTGCGATTCATTAGCAGCATCTTTTGTCTTCTTTAATTTTTAAATAAAAACCATAAGCATTTTTTTTTTATATATTTTATATTTTTGGCAAAAAAAAAATGCGATAAAGTAATTTTACATCCAACAAAAATAATAAGGACACTGTTTTTTCTATGTAAAACCATCGAATTGCCATATACACGAAATCCCTATCCAATTGCCCGATTATACTGCACTTAGGAATGCGATATACGCTATTAACAGTGCAGGACAACAAAATCCCCATACAGAAACTATAAAAAAAGGGTCTAAGCACCTGGCTAAATTCCAAGCGCAATTTTAAACATGTGCAAAAAGGAAGACCCAAATACCGTGGAAAAAAGGATAAAAACCCGGAATCACAACAGTTTCTAGGCACAACACTGTGAAAAGAATCCATTTCTGCAACTGTCGTGTGTGGAAATTTGTCACATTTGTACTTCCCGTTGGTGGTTCCGGATGTAACCAGCCAAGACCGATATCTTATTTCTTCGACTTCGTGAGGAAGGAACGTCTCGAAAAATTCGGTATAGTTTCCACCTAACCCGAAATCGATAACATCGTCATCGTCCTTCTAATGCCAAGAAAATTTCTTCGCGAAAAAATCCCGACATGTTAAGCATATGAACGTCGTGCATCAGGAACAAAAGCATTTTCGTTTGGCTTATCGTGGATAAAACACCTGTCTCACGGCAAATCCTCCCGTTAAGCCCGAGAAATATTATCCAAAGTCAAAGCCAAGTTTGTCGGTATGAGCATGAAATGAGCTTTGATGATTGTCCAAATTACTCATCGTGCAATTATATCTGTTTCATATGGGGGTGGAGTGTTGATATTATACAGCAATGAGGGGGTTATAATAAACTCATATGTGTCAAACCGAGCTCGAATCGGGGGTGTGCTTTCTTGATTAATTTCGCGAAAAGTTATGATGAAGTATTTTATGTCGGCAAGAAAAATTGATAGGAACATAACGAAGCAGCTTAGGCATTTCTTTGCCGAGCTCTCTGGCAGCTACATATTTAATTTTGTACAAGTTTTTATATTGTCGGTGTTTAAAGCCAATAAATCAATTTTGCGCGTCCATTTGAGAGCTATTTCATTTTTATGGGCAATTAATTTTTCAGATGTATGATGCTTTCCTGAAAATCATATTTTCGCAGCTATTAAAAAAAAATATATATCTAATCTTAAGACAATAAAGTAATGAATTATGCACAAATTTTATTTAAGTTTTTATTAGTTAAAAGGTAGTAAATATAACCAAAAGTATTAAAATAATACACCAGATGCTTTATTTCATGGTGACTGTTTTCAGAGCTTCTACCATGTTTTTGTATTTACTAAAATTGATTTCCATTTCCATTTTACATATATGCACCAAGTTTCAACTTCTTAACATACGCCGTTCCTGAGAAAAATTCCACCCTAATACCCAGTCACTCCTATCAATAGTTTTACATTGCTTTGAACGTACCACTATAACTGCGCTAAACAAATACTAACCCTTAATTCTTTTTAACCCCACTCTCATCCCATCAAATTTTTTATTCTAAATGCAAGGACGCTGGACTGAAAACATACGTGTAAAAAACGATGTATGCACATGGTTCTGGGATTGAATTAGAATCTACAAGGAAGTCATGTGTATGCTTGTCCTAGGAATCCATGGAAACGAATAATCGAGAGGAAAATCCGAAAAAGGAGTAAGTCCTGGCAACATGCAAATGCTAGCCGAAGAGCTAAGTCTTATCAGAGGCCACACAAGTATTAAGTTAAATTTTTAGCTTTATTAAATTTTGGTAAGTTGAATCCTGCTGTTTGTGTGTATCAACAAATCACGAGAAGAAAACTAATTTTTTTGTGCAGTTCGAAAAAAATGGAACAGTGTGGCAATAAATTACAAGGTGTATACCGGATCCTTACTTGACGTCATGGTAGTTTTCAGGTAAAGGACATTCCTCATCCATTCATAGTTCACTACACACGTCTAATGTATCTTTAGCACTACGAAAACGTACACCTGAGTGAGCCTATTGTATTTCTATACGGCGAAGTGACAAAAGCTTTTATTACCCTTACATTTCTTCAGGATTCGCCATTGTATACGCTCTCGGTTTAGAACTGGTACTTTATACACCGAAAGGATCTAATGGGAAGGACTTTGGCTTTAATTATGGCGTTGTGAATGAAATTACTTTGCACACTCGATATATGCTTGCTCGGCTAGAGTCAGAATGTCCATGATTCGGAATCCTACGCTACTCCAACCATGCCACCACCTCGCTCCCTTGCCATCTGAAGTTGTGCTCAAAGGACACCTATTTGCCGTTTTAATTTTCGACTCACTGGAGCGGGCACTTTGGACATACTGCAGCCAGGGACACATTAATCCTTGGACACATATCCTTATTCTGGACAGACTAAATGGTGTGTAGACTGAACCTTTCAGTGTGCCACTTCACACATGATGCCTTCATTTGTCCAAGATGAAAATAGTCTCATATGCCAAATGATTTGAAAACTAGAGTCCTTCGAGTGATCCCAAGGACTACAACAGGATAGAGCACAGCACAGCAGAGCCCACTCAATCAATTTTTATAGCCGTGTCAACTGGGTGAGAACAGGTAGTTAGTTCACAATAAGTTAAAGTATTGGTCAGATTTTCACATCGTAAAATACAGCCACCCGCAGTTGGTATCGACATGGTTTTGAGAGCTTTTCAGATTTATGCAGGGGTCTATCGTGCGATTTCTTTATTTATGTTGTCCTCGTAAAATCAAAATTTATTGGCTGCAATACCGCTTTCATTGTCATTCGATGTTCGACCACAATGCCGGCTTGCCGGCCATTAATAAAACCATGGGTCATACACAAATAAGTAGGTCCATGTCCATATCGAATATTGCATACCTGTCGAATTTTCAAACTTTGGTCTGACTTATCTGAAAAAAGTTATTTCCTGCCATGGTTTGGCTATAGGCTAACAAGCTATCCCCAGAGAAACAGTATTATAGAACTTCGACAGAAAGCATTCAGAAAATTGGCTAACAACTTTAGCAGGCTTGACGCTAGAAGTTTAAATTTTGAAGTATAAATTGTTCATGTATAGACTTGATATAAAGTCCTTGGATAATTTCTACATTTCTTTCCCAAAAACACACATTTGAAATTTTTAATTAATTTAAAGTCATTCCTTGGAGTACCCTCTACAGAAGTCACTAAATCAAGTGGCTATATGATTCACAGGAAATCATAAAGTTAGCAATTTAAAATGTTGCATACTTCATCATTCAAAGCATGGAAAAAATTAAAGCTATAGGCAAGGTACTTCTTCGAATAGATCCGAAGAGTCATTAAAAAATTAGGGGTGGTATTCTTCCAAAATTACGAAACGTCTAAAACACCTATGGGCTTATGGTAACAAAAAAAATTGCTTACCTCTTCTGGAGATAAGGTTCTTCTGAGATACTGTCAAATATAATTTTTTCTACACGTTGGCTAGGTTTGATTCGAACCGAGAACTGCAGTGTTTGTAGACTAGTTCGCTAAGCCACTATATCCCCACAGTACCTGTGTTTAAAGTTGTTTTTACATCTCGAACGGCTGATGCTAGGAAATTGAAACTCGGAAACTAGGCATGAGAATAATCGCTGCTGGTGTACTGGGACTTTTCCTTTTTGTAAAAATATTAGATAATTTTTTAATTATTTAAATTATTATTTTTTTTAGTTGGCGATGTGTCTTGTGGATGAACCAAAATTGTTTCATACTGTAGAGCAGAAGAAAATTGGAGGCAAATGCAGTAATTATATTCTTGTTGAGATACTCTTGATTCTGTTTTCTGAATCATTTTTACTCTTATGATAATCTCAAGACTCAAGACAATGTAGGATTTGAACCCACTACCTCGGAATTAGCAACTTTGATACTTAAGAGACCAAGGCCAGATTTAGGCTGCTAAGCCACTTATACCGTAGATACACAGTCAATATACCTATACAAATTATAGTATTGAAACTAGCTGCATATAATATACTGCACATATGGTATCTGATATAAGCAAGCAACGAAATTTAGTTGCGCTACTCGCCACACTATTAGGGAATGGCACTACTAGCAGTAAAATGCATAGTACACTAGGTAAAACTATCGATTTTGTATACAATGAAACAGGTTCAATACTAGATATATATCACTTCGTTTATCTCGAATATGCTTAGTATTGGATGATATAGTGGTATTGGCGATATTATGATTTCAATAGCAGCAGTGCATCCATGGTATTAGAGAGAAAGCTTCCGACTATATAAAATGCAAAGTGTAAGGACTTTTTTCAGAGCAGTGAATGCTATCCATGAAAGTTATGCAAAGTTCATATATTTATTATACGTAAATTAAACATATGCACTAACAGGGATCCTCCCAATAGACAGACCACCACAATTTCTTTCCTCCACCTTTTTTTCAATTTTTCACTCAAATTTTCTTAGCATTACTGTACTTAAGCTTTTTAGTATCTTAGTACTTTTAGTATCGAACTTAGTGCTGAACAAAACCACCGAGTGCATGCTTACACCGTTTCATATCAAAGATTCTGTAGAAAGCTGTACTTCAATACACTTGTATTCATGTACTAAATTCGAAAGTCATGGGAAACAGTAGAACACAAATTTAAATTTACTAACTGCCCACATTACGGGCGAAATTTTTTATTCACTTCTAAAAACCGAAAAAGTTAAATAAAATTGTTTATGCTATTATCAAAAAAAATTTTTTTTCTTATCCCCTAAATACTCAGTCGACCAAGAATAAAGAAAAGCAAAATACTTAAAGAACATTATTACGTTATATGAACCATATTTCGCCTTTCTAACAGAGTCTATCCCAGGATTAAGTAAAATTAATTTTAAAAAAATTTTCATCATAATTACATACCGGAGAAGCAACCTGTATTAATTACAAAATAATCAATTTCGAGCGTTTCGTCTCATCTCGATGCTCCAATCATCTAAATACTCAATAGGTCTACCTTATGTGCCTAGTGAGTTCAGAGGTAAGAACGTTAAGAGTTAGTTATACAGGTCACCTGTAAAAATATTAAAATTACTTTTACTCCTCCAAAACCTAATTAAATCAAATATAAATTGAAAAAAAAATAATTTTTCAGGTTGGCAATTGGTATGAGGGTCAGAGAGATCAATCTTAGAAAGCAGGCTTATCATCTTAAAACAGCTTTGAAATACCACCTTTATGTTTTTATTGGACCAACCTCTTTCCTTAAGGTAGTTCTGAATTAAGGCTATCTCGAAACTCAGAAATGTTTTCCAACATTTTCGATATCCAACCCCTGTAAGGGTGTTAAATTGTTGTGTACCTTTTCACGAATTTCGACATATTTCTTGGGTCTGATAAGTTCTTCACGAATTTCAAAATATTTCTTAGGTCTAATAAGTAGCTCACGAATTTCGATATATTTCTTAGGTCTAACAAAATATCGAATTCACAACTTTTAACGGCTTTTTACATAATCTGGAAAAAACTTATTTATGCATTTTTCGATGGAATAGGGATAAAAGTGTAAGGTATTTTTTCAAGTGTCGCTTTTACTTCAAGGGTATTTCTATAATGATCTAAAAGTTGATTTCAGGATTTTGCGATATTCATCAACCACCAAGAAACTGTAAAATAATTGTGTGCGTTTTTACGAACTCCGACATACATAACTTTTAGGTCTAATAAGATATCGAATTATTTTTACTTTAACAGGATTTCTATACATATATTCGCTAAAAATCAGAATTTATTTAATATTTAATCTAAAAAGCAAAAGGTATATCGATATTTTAGCTCCTATGTTTGTTTTTTTCGAAAAAATAATTAGAGATATTGTTGAATTTTTTCAATTTTCGACCATTGAATTCAAGTTTATTTTACTCACTTTCAGATTCCGATATGTATTATCATAACCAATGGAAAAGATAATTTCTTACATACCTGAAGATAAAATAAAAATAAACTGATAATTAATAATTAAGTTGTTGTTTTTTTAACAATAAGCGGCAGAACGAAGATGCAGTAGTAACTAGATCCTTGTTGGGACTTGTGTCTGCAATAGAATTTAAAATCTTGGACAAAAGGATATTCATTGATTTGGTTATTTTTATAATATGTACCTGCATATACATAAGTACGTTATTGTTTAAAACTTTTAAATTTTAATCTGTTTCAAGTTTATTTTCAAGTAAGGTAAAATAATGACACTGTCGTACCACAGTCCTCAACATTTCCAACCCACATATCCTTTCATATACAATAAAACTAATGACACAAAAGCATTCAATCCATTTAAAAGATCTATCCTTGACACGACCTTAGAAGTTTTGGATTAAACTCATAATACTATAACTCTCTAAAGATGTCATCTCTAGTATAAAAAGTCATGCGTTTTCCCACACTTCAGCTTCGTTGGTTTCAACGTAGTGTATTACTTCTTTCAGCACCTTAAAGAAAATATCCTTTTGTTTATTATGGTTTCGGGTCATTTCGTAAAAAAGCATCCTACCCTATCCAAAGAGTGTTATTATCATTGACTTTGTTCTCTACATGATTTGTGTAGTCTCTAGTCTGCAGTAGATGTTGCTCATAATGTACTTTCCAGGTACGTAGGTAAAAGTAACATGCAGTAATAAGGAAAAAGGTATATCATTACAAAATACATGCATTATAGCGCAATCTTTAGGAAGGACTTAAAGTTACAAGTATTCTTGTTTAACGACAGAGAAGGTAGCTTCAAGAATATTTCAATTTACGAGATCAAGATCAAGTAAAGTCTTTTAACTTTCAAAATTTAACATTGAAAAAAACAGAAATATGTTATTCATTTGGGAGCTTCAATGACTTTATCCTAATCTGAACTTTTTTTGAGACAAAAGGTGTTTTGCTTATTATCAAAGCGAATATTTAAATCTTTCCCTTATTTTATTTATTACAAAATTTAATTCAAATTTTGTTGTAAAGCTACAATAGCTATTTTTTGTTTTGTTTTCGGCATTAGAGGATTTTCTGACGAAATACCGCAACGAAATCACGACTGGGACTTTTAACTCCAGAGAGTGTATGATGCCTACTATGCGAAACACCCTTACCTGTGTGTATGTATGGATGTAGCTTCTACAAAATTCTCGGCAAACGGGTGCCTATATATTTTACGAATTTTGTCATATATCCTAGGTATTATTAAACCACCGCCAGCAAAGATAATGATAATACATCCATATATGAGCCGTTGGTTTTGAAAGTGGAAAAGGTCCATTTCGTTTTTAAATCGACATGCTTAACGGTTTACCTTTTAACATGTTTAAAAATATTTATGCCATTTTTCAGGAAAATTTACTTGTATTTGTTAAAAGTGTGATGAAATAATTGCATCAAAAGATTCTCAGAAAGTTGCTTCGTGTTGTATAGAATAATGTTACAATGTCACAAAAAATATTTTTTTCAAAATGGACTTATTTCACCTTCAAATACAACGGATCATATGTGTATATAAAATATAATAGAAATCGGTTTCAGGATTTTTTTTCAACCCCTTCGGTAGAGTAAAAAGGTTGAACATGTTTTCACGAATTCCGACACATCTTTTTGGTGTGATGTCAATGTCTCATCACACCAAAAAGATATGTCAGAATTCATGAAAACATGTTCAAACCCTGGTTTGGTTTGGTTTTAAATTAATTTCAGGATTTTTTGATATTCAACTCCGAACTGGGATGTGATCGTTTTGAGACTAGTTATTTTTTTCCTAGCAACTTGAATTTCTCCCTGACTCCCAAAAAAAAGTTATGCCCAAACTTATGCAAGATTTTTATAAAACCTTTAATATGTAGATATGAATTGAAATGTAACATTTTCTCTCATATGTAACTGGTGTGTTTTTTTCCTTTTTATTAAAGTTATATATTTTCAGATATACCTACGAGTATGTACGTTACAGACTATAATGTTAAAGGCTTAGCACAATAATGTTCTATTCAATAGATATGAAATTCTATAGCGCCGATTATGCAAGTCGGTTCTATTGATGGGAGGTAAAATTCGAAATACTATTCAAGTGAAATTTAACATATGATGTTAACACATCATCAAAAGGTATTTATGTTCTTTACACATTTTATAGGATTCAAAAATTTTAAAGTTTGATTTGTTGCATCCACTAATCACAAAGTAAGCGATAAGGGGATGAATTTATTCAGTGAAAATTAAAATGCCATTGGTGTAATTACCTCAAAGGATAGTTGATCTATTCCGACTCAGTCCAGATATTCGAAATCAGGACAACGAAATAAAATATGAATCATATTTCTTGTAGATTACGAAATCTCAGTGACACCTTTCCTATTTGCATGCGTGTATCATGTCGTGTCTATTCAATGTAGAACTTGTTAAGGTTTTTTTTTCCCGAAGTGAATCGCAGACGATAGAAAAATGAATGTTCGATTAGAGAAGATATACAACCATAATTACATGTTTGTGGCTGTTGTAAAAAGTTTTGCTTCGATAAAATCGACAAATTTATGAGGCTTATGATCCCGCGCCTAGGTATGCAATAAAGCGGTTTTGACAAGATACGATTGCTGCGACCCTCAGTCTCGCTGTCTTTTATAAAGACCGATGTGACGTATGGACAGCGATTATTTCAACTTCCAACCCCTATTTCGAACGTAATAGACTATCAGGTACAGATTAATTACCATAATATTACAACAAACTAATATTACTACAGTCATAAATGGTGTCTGCGTAGTTCGATTTAATGATGCAAATTTTCCCAAAAAACTTCGCTAAAATTTAGATAAATGCATAATATTAACATTATTATTACGATATTTTGTTATAATCATATCTGAATTAGTGATACGTAAAAAATACTTCCGATAACGGAAGTATTTCGATCAAACATTTATTGTTTGAATACCTACGAATAAAAAAAAAGTCTAATCGCTGTGCATAATTTGGAACGCATTTTTTTGATGATAATCTAATGCCTACATAACTAGAGAAGATATTATAATTCGGATATTACTAAATAGGATATTTAGCAGTGGATTAATCTTTACATGAATAACTCACATGTTCAGATAAGTCAATTGTAAATATGGAACTGCAAAGAGCGGATATAGAAAAGGTAGAGTATGGCAATTACGTTCAATATTCTCAGTCTACAAGATTTTAAGATTTTCTGAAAATTACTAAAATATACTTATATTATCAGTTTTATTAGTTTCTTAGCTTTTACTAGATTTGTAAAATATTTTTACTTAGCTTTCGGGCTTTTAATATCGAAAAATTCTTTATAAACTGAGATGCAGTGTAGGTTACAATAGATAAGAATGACAACCTAAAAAATACCGTTCCAAATAGCCTCCTGGTTATTCCTTAGGTTGATAGTCTAATTGTCACCTACACCGCATCTCAGCATTAAATACGTTTTAAACTTCTACATATAAAATAATAAAGTTGCGCCCAGCTTGTTGTTCGATTTTTTTAGTTTTAATTACTCTAGTGGCACATCTATATATATAAGTACTAAGCTTCAACTTTCTAGCATAAGCCGTCTCTGAGATATGAAAAACCACCCAACCCCCGTACCTTGCTACCTATATCAAAAATTTATTTTTCTGGGATGTCGCTGTAGTAGTTCTATACAGTTTTATATTTTTTTGGGTCTTACTAGTACTAAAACATGTAAATAAAAAATTTAAGGGAAGCAAATTTTTTTTGAAATTTCAGGTCGATCACAAATACTTTAATGTTAAAAAATAATAAAGTAAAATTAATCCTGCATGAATCGATATTATATTATATGCTCAAAAAGGTCAGTTTTCCGTATTTTTTTTAAAAGACGAAGTCCAAAGAATAGTCATCCATTATAGTTTCACTTAAAAGCTTTATATCCTTGAGACACTTTCGCCGAATATATAACAACTAAAAGTGACACATAAAACACGAAATTTATTCAAACTTATCCGTAGGGGTACGTCTGTGGATCTAATGATGAGTAATGAGCATATGGTGGACACTATCAGGTGTTACTTAGATTCAAAATTTACTTTACAACAACACAATTAACAGTCAATTTTTCATAAACTTTCGAATTGAATCAAAAGAACTAAAAATGCGGTAGTTAAATAAGAACAGCATTTTTTTATGGATTTTTGGCAGAATGTACGTATATCTGGTAAATCACAGTGTTCATCATTTCATAGACCAAAGCGGAGAGAAAAGCGAGGCACAAAAATGTATTATATTATAAGTTGTCTTCTCCACATTGGCACATAATTATCCGGTCTTGAAATGTTATAAGAAAAATTGCATTCCTTGCATGATATGCAAAAAAATAGTCCGAAACCCAAAAAAAAAATCTAGATTTAAAAATTATTGTAAGACTTAAAATTCCATAACCGAACTATTGGAATTATTGAGAAATTTCTAAATTGATTTAATTTATAAATACGTGTGTTTTTTGCGCACTTATTCAGCTCAGAGCAGGTTAGAAAATTTGTACACAAAACAAAAGGCTTTAAGCTAATTAGGGAATTAAGGGTGATTTACATGACTACTGCAAACAATTTTTATTAAGTTTGTGAGGGAGCTAGCTTATCAAATTTTATGAATATAATATATGTTTGTTTCACTCCGGATCAGTTTCTCATAAGAGATTTTCTTTCTCTCTCACAATCTTAGTCAAAATTGTTTGCATTCAACATGTAAACCGGCCTTTAAACGCAAATAGCTGTCACAGGAGTAGTCTCACAGGGGCAGAAATCTATGGAAAAAAGATATAAAAAAGTCATGAAAAGAGCAATGGTTCTTGTTGTGTATATAGGTACATACATTTTCTAAGCTTCTCTGATCAGGATAAGTGAACAAAAAAATACAGCTAATATTAAAGTATTATGATCGATTTATTTCAACACGGTTTTGTCGGAAACAATTCAAAATAAAATAGATACCATTTTTTTTATGCGTTTATTTTTAATTTACTTTTCTGAAAATTTTATTTTAGAATTTTTTTCTGGAATTTCCTTTATAACCGAATTTCTTAGGAATAATAAATCCATCTCGGATTTTATGGGAGAAGTACAAAATCTAAAAAAAAAAATTATTCCAAAACTCCAACGTCTTGTGAAAAAATACTTTAAAAAATAACCTTCCATTTTTGCGCACTATTTTTTAATAATAAAACATTGTAAACGATCTGAAATTTAAAAAAGAAAACGTATCCCCGCAATTTGGTATTTACACGTTCTGGGACAAGTAGACCTCAAAAAGTGATAGAAAAGCGAATCGTTAAAAGATAAAATTTCAGAATTCTATTATATAAACGACTAAACGGCACGCTGAAAATCTAAAACTTTGTAAGTAACAATATGTTAAAGGTGTATCAAAAAAAAATCTACGTGGTAGTTACATACGTACGAAATTGAGTGCTTTAAAAAATATATCAAAAGCATGGCGACTTATACCAAAATCATGAAATTTTTTTAAGCATATTCTCAGATACTTTCGGGGTAAAGGAAAAATAATGTTTTTAAGGGCGGTGAAACTGTGTGAGGTTGGGCGATGAAAACTTTATCCTTTCATATCGCAGAAAACGCGTATGAAAAAGAATTAGAATCTTGTACGTATGTAAAAGAATTCTATATTCAAGTATGCTTTATATCTCAACAGTCCTTTTAAATTTCGGTTGAAGTTTTTACTGCAGGTACATTAGTTTAGATTTTAAAAAAAATTAGCAAGACTTTTGGAAGGAGATGTTGGAAAGAGTAGGATCAGGACTTGAATTAAACGTTTCAGATTTTTATGTCTTAAAACGTTTCACCCTGAAAATTTCCAATTTGGTATTATTCCAATTATTTAATATTCTAAAATTACAGTTTCATGCTGTGTGTTGGGGGCGGGATCTAAAATGGAAAAATGTAAATAGCAGGAACCACTTAAGATATATGTAAAAAAAATTAAAAATTCTGAATATTTTAGTTTTGAGCGTGTATTACTGAAAAAAGTAATAAAATAAAAACTTTACTTTAAAAAATGAATAAACTACAGTCCGCCAAAATCCTGGGCGCAAGATGCAGTCAAAGATAAAATCTAAAAATAGTACATTTAGAGCAGGTATCCTAAGAAACTTAAACCGCAAAGCTATTTGGAAACTTTAAAATAAAATTGGAATTATTCCAAATTATATTCCTATAAATTTTTTTCTTTTTAGAATTTTGGAATTTTTTCATGATTTTTTTTATAACAATTGAATAATTTACACAACCCTTTTATTATAATAAATATAAAAATGTGATTCAGACCGGAAATTATTTGAAAAGCAGATTTTTTTATCATCGCAACAATGGGGTTTATTTCTACTAACTCAGTAACAGCCCAGCCTAGAAAGTTGAACATCATTTCATTTATATATATATATATATATTGATACAAGAAAAGTATTTTCAAAACCGAGTCAAAAACTTTAACCCGAAAAATAATAAAGCTGCGACAATATTGTTGATAATTTCTTTCTGGAATTATTTCGTTACAAAGTGTTTCAAACTGAAATTATATATTTAAAGCATAGAATTCACTACACAAAGTTTAAATATTAAAAAATTCAAGAAAGTCTTATCCCTAAGTGCATTTACATAAATTATGCAATGCACCATTCTGGAAAAACTATCGAGAAAAACTTATTTCTAAGAAACCATAAATCCCAAGACCAATAATACACTATCCAATAAAGAATGTTGTTATTAAGGCAAGAATTTTGCGGAAACTGGTGCACTAACCGAAGAAAATTGAGTTTAGCTTTTAGACTTTCAGCTGGATTGTCTTAAGAAAAACTCTGTAGCATCCTTTTAATAACAGTGGTTCAGTCTCATGAGAGGTACAGACCTCGTATGGGTCAAATCGTATACTTTTTACCTGAATACAAACGTAACGGTTCAGTTTTCCATTTTCCCGATATGATCTAGAAAATCTACAGAAAATACAAAAGAAAAGCTTCGCACCTTGAATTCATATGGTTGGTTCTATGCGTGGGCTCTTTTTTAAGCTGTACCAAGTTTTGTGGGTGGAAGTAAACGTACGAGTCTACAATACTCTTGCAGGATACAACATATCCGATACACCTCTATATAAGGCCAATGGAGTACCATGGATGATGGCCAGTTATCAGTTAAGCGTGCAGTGTGTTGAACGTTTCCGTTTCTACTGTCCGGAAAAACTAAAAGTAATTTTTCCTTCAACGGTTTTCTTTGATATAGTGGTTTAAAAACAGGACAAGTGTGATTTGAAAATTTAGGGAAATTTTTTTTTTGTGATCCTTTGACCGAACGAAGCTGTTAAACGGCTAATGAAAATGTTGTTGAAAACTGGTATAAAACTTTTAGTGTTGTGGTCTTGTCTATTTGGAATAGCTAAAGGTACGTGCAGAATTAGTAACAATTTTTAACAATAAGTTTTGTTTTTAAGTGAACTTTTTTCAACATCTCAGAACAACTCAATTCCTTGATTGGATGGTCAATTTGTTGCTAGTTAGTTTTACTTAGACCAATTTTCTTAACAATGTGTTTATCTAATCTTCAAGTTCGCTTGACCATTATTGGGAAATTGGTCGTAAATGATTGGGAAAAAAGGCGACTAACAGGTGTAATTTTCCTTGCAAGAAATCGAAAGAAGTGGTTGGAGTTTATTGTGGTTTTTAATGTGTAGACACATAGACGCATAGCTAATAAAATTGACGGGCAGTTAAGTGGCTCGAAAGAAGAACTTTCGATCGGTTAAGTTACGTTAATTGTGTACCACTATGGCTTTGTCTTTACGGAAATGTAATAAAATTTAACGATTTGTTGTACAATACTTTAATTCTTTGATGACTGTGGCCATTTCACTTTAAGAATATTTACCCTGCGAATTTTTTTTTTTACCCGAGTGCCCTAGATTTTGCAAGAAAGTTTTAAGTCATACTAAAATATATTCCCAAAATTATAGGTTCTAAAATTGATCAATTACATTCTTTTTATTAGTAAATATTTTAAATGATTTTTACTTTCTTCACATTATAATAAAATCTAAAAAAAAAAGTATTCAGTCTGCCTACCGCGATGTATACGCCTTTCTCTCGGTCCATAAAAATACTTACAAAAATCAGGTTGTTATTTGAAATTTGTATTTTTCGAGGATGGCGTTAACTAGAAATTTGAAACTTTATGGATATATTTTAATATGCCAGGAGAAATTGCTAAAATTAATAAATTTGGTAGTGGGTATTTCCTGGATCCCAACCCCGATACAGTACTGTAATTCTGTACAAAAAATTTAATTGTTGTAATCGATGTTGCTAATTAATTAGTCTAAATAAATTTCTGAAAAGCAAAACTATATTTGGAAAATAAAGGCAATTTTTATTGTACCTATATCTCATATTACGAATGTGGTTTAAAAAACCTTTTCTCCTGCCGTTAATATACCACTGTTTTAAGTGATCTGAGGCTTGCTAAATGTAACAGTGCACAAAATTTAGGAACTTTTTACTGGGAGCTACCCGAAGGAATGGCAAGGACTTCTTATAAATACAAGATTTATTATATGAGTATTTCATCTACTCTTCGTTCGTATCGTTTAATCCATTAAATGTATCCAGAAATTTTTAAAGGACTTTTGTCTATGAAAAAAAACGTTATCCTTTTCGAAATAAACGCTGGATTAAACTGATAATACGATATGATTTCAATCAGAGTTTAATAATAAAACTGATTGGCCTTATATAAAAACGTTTGCAATCTACACAAACGTTCCCTTAGTGAACTTCGAATCCATCGCTTACTCAATAGGTAATAGGAACGATTTAACCATAGTTATGAAAAATATTTGCTATGTTGCTAATCCAAAAAAGATACAACTTACAGTTGAATATTGAAAACGTTTTCATAGTCAGTGATATGAAGAGCTGATAGGTATTGCATTTACCTTTTCACATTGAAACCTAGCTCATTGGTGGAACATTGAGGATTTACTGTGAAATGGTGCAAGCAACAGATATGAATTTTCAACAGACGCCTATAAAGATATCGATTATCTAGGCGATGAAAACATTCATTAAAAAAATTTTCACATTTCTAAAAAACATCGACGTAAAATATTAATTTTCATTGATACTAGTCGGAAGTTCCCTTATAAAACATGACCCTAATGAACATCACATTATCTATATTTTCATTTCAATATGTTTTTCCATAGACAATTGTTCAAAATAGTCAATAACCGCAGTACAGTGGTTCAATTGTTCCGTACAAAGATTAAAACCGTGCAATTATTATTCCTGACTTTGCATTTGTAGTACGTTACAAGCGGGTGTAGTTAAAAACTTATGCACGAACTATTTTCTATTAAAAAAAATTTAACATCCGCAATCGGCGTAGGTAGACCGGATACTATTCTGATTAAATTCTTCTCAAATTTCAATCAGTCTTACTATTTTTTAAGGCCAGATAGATATACGCCAGTGATTGGCAGTGTTAGAATTTGAAAATTTCAAATTGTACATAGTGTCCAATATTGAAACAAAATTCCTTTTCTGTACCGAGTAGCTTCTATTCATTTGCCATTTTAAGATGAGAGCTCGTGAATAGTCGTACTCGCTGACCTTTTTTTTAAGGATACCGAACTGGACTTAGGCGTATAGCCTTTAATACTTTGTAGTGTACACTCTAGTCAGCTTAGAAATGGGCGGTCAGAAATCGGGCCCGGTATGGCAGTGTACTAGTTGGTGTTAATAATATTTAGTGCTCTTTTACTATGAGATGATCTACCGCAGAACAGCAATGTTGCCTATAACAAATCAACTATTTATTGTCTGGTAGCTCTGATGGTGTTTATGAATCTGATAAGAATGTAAACAGAACTCATCTGCTCAGTGTTAAATCCTTTAGTAGCGATCCTAAAACTCTGAACTGTTCACTATATATATTAATATTTCGAAGCCAATAGCAACTGAAAAATCCTTTTAAATAATTTATGCGTTGAGTTGGAATTGAACCCACGACATCGCCGAAGCAATGTTTTCAAGACCTAGTATACTAGGTGTTGGTGTAGGTTTTCACAACTTTCTCCATGCATCTTAGGTCTGGTAAGATATCAAATTGGGTTTTAATTCCACGAGCTTTTTATATAATCGCCTAGAAATCAAATGAAATATTTTTTTTTCACGAATTTCGCCATATGTCTTAGGTCTGATTAGATATCGAATTAGCGCCACTATGACCGAATTTTCCTCGAAAATTAACAAAGTTAGGACCAGACAATCGACAGATTTATTAAGGTGATTGCGTAATGACCTGATCTGTATCCCGAACTTAATCATATCCCTAACTCTTATCGTTGAATTTGCAGATAACATATTTACATTTCCTCTCACACAACTCCATCGAATATAGGTTCATGTGTGGTTCTTAAGGTAAGTGTTTCTTGAATACAAAATCATTCAGAATGATGTGCTATTTACATTTGAAGTTAATTTACTTTTGTTAGAGATACGCAATACCCACAACGAATGCCGAAATGTTTAATTAGTTGGCCAACCAGCCTACACTAAGGCTAGAAGGCAGAAAAATCAAATTGGTACTACAAACAGTCATTATCTTCCAGTTTAGTTTTTCTTTCCGGTTAACCTTTTCTTTGTACACCTATTATCTGTTTTTTTGATGTATATTAAGACTTAACTCTGAAGGTAAGCACACTGCTTCAATTATGTGGTAAACATGATTAATATCTGTTTAAAGGTGTATTACAGACACCTGCCAGTACATTGTCCAACCGAAAGTCCTTTAATACAAACTAGTCACCCGTCATTCTAACGGCTAATACGTAACTCCAACTATAATAGGATGTTATTACAAACTTCACATTAGTTTTGTTTGGATGGCGTTAACATATTCCATCATCCGAGATGTTGTAATTAGGGGGAATTAATTTTGTGAATTCAGGAGCTCGCCAAGTTGGTCCACAGAGTGACCATACAAATTGGAAGTTGAAGGACACTCAAGAAATTAGAAATAATTTGTTGTCGCCGTTTCACTACCGACTTCATTTTGGATATGAATTGTTTGCGATTGGGCAGGCCAATGTCGAACTTGGCATTCTTCGGAGAACCAATACTCTTGATTGAAGAAAATCATCCGTTTTTCAATCAATCTTTAGAAGCTATATAAGTATTTATAGTAAAAGTGAAGAGATCGGATAGAAGACAAGTTTAAGGATTTATTTTGTAGGCTATAGCCGACTGAAGAAACCCCGGTTTGTAGCGTATGAAGTGTCTGATTCATTGGCATTGAGTATAACCATCTGAAAAACTATCATTGAAATTTTAAATGTTGGACATGCTCCAAATGGCAGCTCTTTCATCACAGTGGTTATGGAACTCATCAGGCGTTTATAGTAAAAAAAAGCCCTTTAACAAACCACCAATTCGATATATAATTATATCAAACAGAATTGTCGGAATTCGTGAAATCGTATCCAACTAATTGTGTATTGACACTACCTTGTATCTGAAAGTGACTTTACCTAAAGGCCATGGAAGTTAAAACGAATTCGATACCTCACTTAACCTAAAAGATATGTCGGATATCGTGAATCTACGCACAACTACTTTACTCCACTTAAGAATTTAATATCAAAAAATACTTAAAGATATTTTTAGATTCTTATATAAAAGTCCTCCCGAAGAAGTAAAATTAATTCAGTATCGTGGCAACTATAAAAAATATTACAACTATCGTGTAATGGGTTACACAAAACCATGACTTTTTTCCAGCTGTGTTTACTACTATCTATTTTCTCAGTCTTGCAGCTCACTTTTGTATACTTTGATATTTCGGGAATTATAAACATGAACGCTTAATGCATCCTGCTGTTTTCTGAAAATATATATAAACATGTTTCGAACATAATTTTCAATTAGCCACCCCAGAATCGTACAACTATCATAAGCAAAAACTAAAAGTTTATAGTATGGAACACGTTGAAGCCTCTAATGTTAAAATATTAGCAACTATGCAAGTTCCCTAATACCATGACTAATTAATTCACTTTAAATACGATACTACCAGATTTTCCAATAAATTACCGTCTTGTGGTGAACGGAGACTGAGTAGTCCTTAGGCATAAGTTCAATAATCTTTGAATAGGAGACAAAACAAAATTGCATAAAGCAAAATAATAATGCTTACAATATATTCAAGGAAAATGATTACATTGGGTTCGATTAAAAAACAAAACGACTTTATTTGAAAACGAAACAAGATTGTAGAACACTTGAGAAAATGGAAAAAGTCAGAAGGAGAACAAATCCTTGTAGGACTTCTAGACGAATTACTTTCTCAACAACGTAAACAGGACGTTGAATGTGATGCTTGTGGCAAATTTATATCTTTATTCTGTAAGGTTTAGCCATAGGTGTGACAATACAAATTGAGTGTAGTCTAACTCTACGATGTTGGTAAGATGGACTTCTTTTCATTGGGATCATCCGCTCTTATAACAATGTCTTGATTCGTTTAGAAATTGTTTGTTGATTTGTTTGGTGATGGAAGCTGTGATTAGGAAATGTGTAGGGATTTTTTCGAGTTTAATTCTTTTTTGCTGTTTTGTTTTTTATTTATTTTTTACGTAAAAACATAAATTTAAAAAAAAAAAAATAATTTTTTTGGGTCTTCGTTGAATTTTAATCCAAAATACAATCATTTTCAGGAACTCTTTTCAGCTATCCCTTGTAGTACATTTTCTTATAATAATGACCTTAGAAATTCAATATTTTCTGCCACTCTTGTGAATAACTTAATAGTAATTAAATAACTTAATAAATAATAATAAATAATTACATCTACGGACTCGGTACCATTTACATCTGAGGACAATACTCCACTCTAGGCTATACGACAGCCAGTACTTATTTACATATGACTATTAACAAATTTTTCGAATACTGACACGGTACTGACTTTATGAATTTGGTTGTGAAAATTTAAATACCATCAGTTTATAGGAATAAATGCCAAGATCGCTAAATTTGAAAATCTTTTGATAGTTCTGATAATTTAGAAAATTACAGGAAATTTTTCTGGCTTTTGGAGGTATGTGAAATTTTTCTTAAATTAAGTATAAGCAAACGTCTGATTACTTGGCGATGGTAAATATACCTTTATACTGGAGTTCAAAAGATATTACTTTATAATAGAATTAGAAAAATTGGAATAGAATTATTTTTAAAATATTTGCGATTTCAATAGTTCTAGTGTAAAGTGTTCATCAGCAGAACGTTACTATTATCACGATTATTAAGACTAATTCAGTTCTGTAGCAGTACGTAAGTTTTCAAGTAATTGGTATCGGTCTTTACAGTTGTATTTCAGTACTGAAACACAGAATTGCTTAAGAAGTAACTTATATGAAAGTACTTAATTAATTCCAATACAAATATTGAAAAAAATTATCTAATTAAGAGGTTGGTTTAAAAACCGACTCAACGACAATATGGTCGAAATATATGTTTATAAAAAAGATCCAATCTATCGATTGGTGCAAGAACCACAACAAAAAATATGTTCAAACTCAAATTCATTTATTTCCATTAATTTAAATTTCTCATTAACATTACTTTAAGTGGTCAGGCTGTCGCCTCTTCAACTATTGGTTACATTGGTTTAGCATGTGCTCGTAAATAAAGTTATTGGTATTAATTTTTTGGAAAGAAAAAATATATTACTTTTGATTTTTATGTAATACCTTCGATACGAATTTTTACTTTTCTGCTTTGATAAAATTTTGATCTCAAAAAATTAATAGTTACTTATTTAAAAAAAAAGTTATTTGAATATGCGGTCATTCCATCAAGTATCGCCAAAAATGTCGAAAGTTGTAACCTTACCATCGCCGATTCTTTTAAAAATTTATATCCTCGATTTGTGTATCACCTCCCCCCCCCCCACTTTAAATAAGCACTATAGTATTATTCTAGGATAGAAATTACCATAGATATGAATTTTCAAAGAGGATTCGGAAACCACTTTTGCGAAAACTTTAACATACTATAACTAATAAAAAAAACTAGATAGAAAAAAAAAAAAAATTTTATTATATTTTTTTCACTAGTTCTTCAAGTATCTACAAAAATTTTCAAAAGGAACGGCGATGGGGTCACAACTTCGGCGTTTCTTGATAGAATGACACTATCAGGCCTATTCAGGATCAGAGTCTCATGTCAAAAAAGTCTTAATTAGTTCAAAATTCATAAAAAAATTGAGACTCTCGGCCTTATTTTGTGATTTGTGACTCGGTCCTGAATAGGCCTGTATGATTAAAAAAATTAATTAGTTTTGACTCTGTGCAAATATTTTTTTCTAAACTACTATTAAATTTTTTAAAAATATTTTTTTAAGTTTTTTTAGTTATACACAGATTTTGTAGAATTTTGTTAAGTCGTAGCACATGGTTTTGGAATACTGAAAACTAAATGTTTTACACAAAGCTTAATATTCCATCAAGCCATTCGATTGCTCAACAGAAATAAAAAAAAATTGAAGGTGGGTGTTTTTTCGATGGTATATCCAGTACTGAAAATCAATACCCATTCGCCTAAAGTCCGGATTCTGTTTGACAATATAATATGTTCAGTACCACAAGACCAGTGCCTAAACATTTTACGCGGAGAGCTCTTTATCTCGTATTGACATCAAAATTAAGCCCAAATTGAATCTTGCAAATTATTATTCATTATCTCGAACTTTCTTTAACTCAAAGACTTGGTTGGGATGTCTTAACAATACCAGTTTAATGAGATCGGCTGTACTTTATTATATAGGCTAAATCCTTGTAGCTGGCAAACAAAAATATTTAGGGCAAATAGATAAAGTTTTGCCAATTTATACAAATTAATATAATTGTTGATTTTATTTGGATTTAAGATTAAATAATAAATGAAGCTGAACCGGAATTAATATCGGGCATATAACCAATACGTTAACGGTTGTACAACAAGTTCCAAGGATTTAAAATAATTGTTTGAACATTCTACTGAAAATATGTGCAAAACAAATAAACGGAAAGGTTTGGAAAATTTCTTCGAACTGACCACACAAATTTTGCAAATAAACCAAAATTTCAGAATTCTCTTCGAGCAGCATAAGACTGATCTGTTCGGGTATTAAATCGGACTTAAGTCTCATCCCTAGCAAATTCAATTAATATAAACTTTACGGTATAATAAAGCAACATCTTGACAAAAAGTTTTTCTCTATTTACTATTTGTATACTAAATTATTTAATGATTCCCGAAGAAAATCTAAACTAGAAACCCTGTGAAAGTCTTTCCTCTTAACTCTCGAGTTTAGATACAGGACTTATTTAAAATCTAATCATATGGGCATAAAGGAACTAAAAAAGGACGAAGGATTAAATATGGTCATTTTGCGGAAGAGAGTGTAAATCAAAAGCATTTTGTTCAACTCTAAGCCTATATGAGCAAAAAATAGGCATACATTTTGGTGACAAGCTTACGCAGGATTATAAAAGGTGATTAAGAGGCGACACCAAAAACACCAACATATGAAATAATAATCTAAAACAAAAACCAACAAAAATAGAATACGAGGGATTTTCCAACTTAACACAAGCAAAATTTAATTCAATTTTAGAATAGCGTAAAACACTTTGGCTTACTCCTGCAAATATTATGGTGTATCACATAAATTGAATTACCTACAGCAACCTGTTGCTGTTCGCCAGGTGAGAAGATACTCCCACCTGGATGGGAAGATGTGATAACAAACACGTTTTTCTTTGATATCCGAAACGTTTTGATGCCAATATTTTTTTTTGTATTTTATCACAACTGTAGTAACAAGTAGTTTTCATAACTATGTTACCTATAATGAAACCATTTTTTTATAAGACTGTTAATTAGTTACAATCCAAAAACAACCTATAGTAGAAAAGAAGTGATGACGAAGGTTGGATGGATTTGCAGCATGTAAGGAATATTTTTACTTTTCCTCCTTTCCTGTTTATCATAGGAAGTGCGCATTGTCCTGTGATAATTTAATTATTTAATACAAAAACAGTAAGTTCAAAGGAAATTAAATCCGCCTAGACGTCCTACTGTCGTTTTATGCAAATGAAGATTATGAAGATTATTTAATATAAAATTTCTAACAATGTTATTACCGTGTGTATAAATAAAATGGGAAGATTCGTTTTATTATAATTTATATTCAGAGAAAGGGACCGGGTTTTCATAGCTTTGTTTTTTATGTGTAATTGACATTTATGTAATACCCATACAGAATAGGAATTTTTGTTATTGCTTACATTTGATCTCAAAGACTGATTTAGCTGTATAGAATTGGCGAACATGGGTACTAGCTGCATACAGAAATCATTTTATATTCTGTTCAGATTAAAATTAAATTAAACCATCATTCAAATTTATAGTTTGCTAAAATTTAAAAATTAGTCCATTTATGAACTAGCGAAAACTCACTTTATTTTTGGCTAGTATTTAAAGAACGTCGACATCATGAAGCCTTTGCAATACAAAGCCAGTTGATTAGCTGAGAAACCGGGGCTCCCCCGAAAATAGATGGGTAGTTGACCATTATCAAATGTAACTCATAAGTTGACGTACTCCATTCTTTGAATCAATGAAAAATATTCATAAATTCATGTATTTTATTCTCAGAATCTATGAATATGGTTAATAGCTATTTTATTTTTTTAATTAATAAATTTTAATTTGTACGGGGTTGATTTACGAATTCTGTCTTATCGTTTAGGTCCAAGAATAATTCATCAATATTCCACACCTAAAAGAGGGGAAAAGGGAATGAATATATTTTCACGTTTTCCGTTTGGTTTTTTTATTCAAACCACTGAAGATCGATCTAGGGATACTACCACTACTACTCTTGGACGATCAATTAAAAAACTATGAAACTAGTTAGAACTTTATTTTTTTAGCTTGTCAGCTCCATAGTAACTACGAAAAACCGAACTTTTACCCAAAAAATAATAACGTTGCGTTTTTAAATGGTTTAAAAAAACCATAGGTAGCTACGCCATTCCTCCAAAGCGAGCTACACTAAAACTAGCTTCTAGATACTTTTTAAAGCAAATAGGAGTACCTAGTTATAATGCAACATTAACAATTCTGTCACTAGGTTAAATAAGAATAAATCGAAGCTCATATTCACATCTCGCCACATAATTCGTTGCCTCATTTTATAAAAAATTCACACAGCTAATGGTGTAGGATCCAAACTTATGCAACACCGAGAGAATTATGATAAATTGCACTATTAGGATAATCACATGTTCTGGAACTTTTTCTTTTCTTCCTCTTTTTTTTTAAAAATAATGTTATACAATATTATGATATATTCTCAGAGCGATATACTGTGAGTTTATCACAATCCTTTCTCCAGTTTTCATATGTGCTTTATTACTGTGAAATTGTTACACGGAATTATGTAAAAAAAATATTCAGTAGTCGCGAGGATATCAAACTAGAAGAAATCGTCCGTGTAGAGCCAGGATACACAATACAACTTTTGTCTGCCAGGTGGTATAATATAAGTGTTAACAAGCTTACAACGTAATAAGAAGATTACAGGTGACCGATCATCAGTTTGCATTGTGTTGTTAACTTTTGTTAAGGATTTAAAGTTTATCCATTAAGTTTCTTTTCGAAAAAAAAAATGAATGAGTTCATGGTTCTTGTATTCATAATAGCTTAGGAATTTATGTTATTAATATTTAAACAGATTCATGAATGTTGAAAGTAAGATACTACCAAGGATATTGTATTATGGTCAGGTAGAAAATTCGCGGGATAATTTAATTGAAAGAAGTTTTTAATACCATACTAGATTGCATATTTCCAGAGATTAGTATAGGGTGTTTTGCAAGTGCATTTTTTTGCCTAAATTATCAATTATTGCTCTGCACTGTTTATTAAGTGCACAGCAATAATTAATAATGTTAATACTTGGAAAATACCCAGCCCATTCTGTTCTTAGATGTAAATAACATACACAAACGCTACCATGACCATTCCCTATAACAGGCATACAGAACAAGAAGATTATAAGCTCTGCTATTTGTACCTTGCCAATTAATAATAATAATAATCAATGGCGCAACAGCCTAAATCGGGCCTAGGTATTGAAGTAATGCTACATTTACTTCATTACGAGACGGAACACTAGGAGGTAAAGTGGTCAGCATCACGCTCGTCCGTGATTAATTGATTTCAAAATTTGATGGTAAAATCAGTTTTGTCAAATTATGTCAAAAAATGGATAATATAAAAATTTGGCAAGCAAAAATTTTATTATTAAACCTTTTGACTGTGAAAAATATGATTTTTGAAAAATAGTCAAATATTTGTTTGACCAGATATTGTACAAATAAACTTATTGTTCAAATGATTACTGTACTACGTCCATCTCTTAGTAAAGCTATCATCGAGTTTTAATTTAATAAATTCTGCATTAACGTAATTTTTTTTTACTTTTAGGCTCCTGCATCAGTTATGGCCACTCATGTTGGGGAGGTAATAGCAATTGTTGCTATATTTAAAAATTTTATATATAAAATTAATTCATTTTAAATTCTCAGCACACGGAAAGCGATCAAGTCCTCAAGCCAAGAAAATTGAAGACGAGTGGAACATCTTAAAACTTATACCGGAAAATGTAAGATCGAAATATATACTTTCAAAAACATTAAACTAATCTAAATATTGTTCTTACAGAACGATCAGTACAAATCGGATATGAATGCTCAACTTCTATCTGAGTAAGTGGAAATTTTTCGCATTTATTTAGAATAAGCCAGCATTAATAAAAATCCATCTCTTAGCAATGGAACGCCGTTCTTCGATAATCCCAAAATCATCGATAGTCCCGTGATCTTTGGACCAACTTCCGACGAAAGCCAAAATAACATAAGTCACCGAACGCTTCCGAAAAGGCGATTCCTTTTTAGCATATACGATCGGCAAATGGATACATCAAGTCCCGAAGATTCCGATTCGAACAACGTAAATCCGATTCGTGGCGAAGATTTCAAAATTCGTAACTACCGATTGCTCAAAATACTGAAAAACGATCCACTTGTTTAGGAGGACGAAAACTGGACAACCGATCATTAAAAATGTTAATAGAACATTAAACTGGAAAAAACAAAAATATATTAATAATATTTTTAATTGATTAGGAGAACGAATGCCAACGCAAAAGAATAAAAAAATATATGAAATTAAAATTAATTAAATTATGTTGTTGCATTCGATCTCAATAAACGCAACTTTTAAATATCAATTTGCTGTGCAATTATTTTTTTTTTTTTTGGTTTTTTTTATTGTTTTAAAGAAAGATCAAGAAAAATTATTGAAATGAAAACATCTACATAATGTCGATTTTATAACACGATATACGAATATTGATATAATAGCTGGATATATCAATATTATTTATATTCTGTAAATAAGTGTATAAGAAAATAACAACAATCTAGTTACTGTTATTAACATAAAATATACATTTAATAATGATAGACTTTGTTTGATGTAATTATGGTGTATGACTTAAATAAAATGAAATATACTAGGCGTAGAATGGCTTTCATATCGCATTAACAAAAATTAACCAATAAATCTTAATTAATTATTGACTATTCGTAAAAGAAGAAATTTTTCAAACTCCGAAAAACTTATGTATAGCTATGTTACTAGTTTTTCATGGTCATGCTACCATTGAAGCTATTAAATGTTAAGAGTTTGTTGTTCTTTCCGGTGTCAGTGGAGTGAAGCTCCAATACGAAATCCCCGACTGTTGATTGACCGTAGTACTTGACGAATTTTGGAAAGAACTTTCACTGGAGAGGCCAGTTTATCATAAGATTTTTTTTGTGTTGGACTAGGTCCGAAGGAGCTGTTTCGTCATCGGAATGCAGAAGACTCTTCAGAGGGTGTATTCTAGCCAACTTCCGAAACACCCTGACAGCTGGTGGAATTGCTGAGGCAAATTCTATATAGCCACATCGTAATCCAAATTCATTTCCACGAATAATGTAATCGGGAACTCGCCGGACATCTACCTTATACTAAAGGTAGGACGTATATGGCTATGAAATGGTTGTAACCTTGGATAGCCATATGGCTATGAATCTTGAAAATCTGTTGTTAAGTCCGGGGCCCAGTGGGTCCAACGCAAAACTTATTTTTACCAATACTTTTATGTTACTAGTTTTTCATTATGTATAGCTTTTAGGGACACCGAAATTAGACTTACTATAATTTTAATGTTATAGAGTTATATTGTAGATTTCGTGATTTGTGGTGAGTCTAGGAACAATTTGGAAGAATACATTAGATTAAAAAAAATATATCACAGTCTGAAGGAAACTTTATTAATTTTCGGGTCAAGGTTCGAGAAGACGTTGATCAAGAGGCATCGCATCAGAATTAGGATTAAATATTCCATCAGGAACTGTTTGCAGAAGATATTTTGAACGAAATTTGCATCGAGCAAGATCGTGCCTTTATTAAGAAATCAACATTAAACAGCGCTTTAAATTTGAACATAAACCAAATTAATTTTTTGGCTGTAAATGGTTCGTGAGATATCGCAATGATACCACGTCAATGAAACCACAAACAAAATTTATTTCCGATCTATTTTTCTAGTATACCTATATCTACAAATAATCAACAAGTTTCAACTTTGTGGTAATAACCATTTAGAAAATATCTTTCGATTTAAGTTTTCCACCCTCACAACTCTATCCTCTGAAAATTCACCACTTAAGGCTCCATGTGTACGTTAAATGCGATTTTGATGATTTATGACTGTTTTCTTGCTAATATTTCACGTTAATGGCAACAAAAAAACAAAATAAAATTACACTACTTTATTAGCTTGTATGTATATAAACTAGGTCATCCATAGAGAAAAAATTCAAAACTGTATTTGGAAAAAATGCTATTAGAACAAAAACCCTTAAACATTTTTTAAAATGCGTAGATTCGAGTTTTTTTTTTTTGTTTCTATCTCATTTTTTTTCTCGCAAAAATGGTGTCCAAGTCCTCTTTAAAAATTCATATCACTGGTAATTTTTACCGTACAATAATAAAATGCGGCTTATTTTAAGGAAAAAGGTTGTCGCAATTTAAAAAAAAATACGAATATAAATTATCCTTGAATTTTTCTTCAAGCATAACGATTTTGTCCTTTATCCTTGAATATCTCAAAATACGTTTTTTTTTTTTAAATTTTATAGGTTATCCTGTTTTACAAATAAATTACCTTGAGACTTCAATGGGATTGGGGTCAAAAAAATCAAAGAAATTCAATGCTTCTCAATTATGTTATAGTAATTGTAATTTTACTCTATTATTTCAATAGATACTGTATTATTGCAATAAAAAAGTAAAATTGTAATCGATTTTAAAAAAAAAAAATTGATAGTCTCAACATTCCTTGACTAGTAACTAAACACAAAAAAACCAACAAAAAAAATGTCAGTCCGTCTGTCCGCCATACGTCGACTGGTGTAAGCGAAATTGTTTGAAGGCTTGTAGCACCCAAACCCTTTGATCTAACTATTTAGTTGAAATTTTTTCGTTGGTAGACTGCCTATACCCCTTTAAATGGAATGGAGGAAAATTTTGGTTTCTAGATCTCAGCAACCGCTTATGCTAGGAAGCTGAAATTTGGAATTTATATATAGCTTCAATAGTAGACCCATTTGCAAAAAAATTTCCGATATGGATGAAGGGTTGCGGGAGTGAGGGGAGAAACAATGCGTTCAAAACGCAAAATCTATGTCGCCTAAACGGTTACTGTCACGAAATTAAAACTTTAGTGATATCTGTAGGTATACTTGGAGAATAGATTAGGAAAATCATTTTGCAGTATGGTCAGAGGCGTACGAGGTGGGAGGGGACGGGGTGTGATAAACTTTAGATTACGATATCTCACGAACCAATTACAACAGACAAATAAAATTCAGTTAATGTCTAAGCCTGACAAATCAAGTTTGCTAAGAGAAAAATTGTTTAAGGGTGCGACAGAACATGAAAGTGAAAGAATTTTTTTTAAGAAACCACATATCATGTCTCATGAACAATATAATATAGTTGCTTAAAATCTTTACCAGAAGTTGGCCTAATAGACCTTTAACAGGAAAAATTTTTTGTGGTGAGGGTGTAGAGGGGAAAGTGTGGGAGGTGAATAGGAAAAGATTCTGATGTTTATAACTCAAGAACCCATAATTATATACAGCTGAAAGTTGGTATTTAGATAGAGCTACAGTAGTAGCATGTTGGAAAAATATTATGGCCGCTATTCACAGTCGTCATAAAGTTGGCTTTAAATTAGAGCTGACTTAAGTGTCATATAAATTATACGACACTAAAGTCAGCTTTAACTCAAAGCCAACCTTATGACGACTGTGAATAACGGCCATTTTTTTATAGTGGTAGTATGGTACCAGGGTTCCTAGCTATAGAACGGCTAATGCTACAAAGTTGAAACTAGGTATGTATGTATATGTAAATCAACTAGAAATTTAATTTTGATGAAACAAATTTCTTAAAGCCATTTGTGTTTGGAAGGGAGGCGAAGAAAACTACCAGTGAAAATTGAATGCATATGTTTTCACGATTTTCGTTATATCTATGAGGTCTTCGCAAATATTGATTTCATTTTTGTTTTCCGACTTTTTTATATAACTACCTAGAAAGTGTTTTCAGGATTTTTTGAAATTCTACCCCTAAGAGGGTGCATGCGGGGTTGTATACTTTTTCACGAATTCTGCCATATCACACAGGACTGATAAGATATCGAATATCTCTTGACTTACGTATGTAATTATAGCGTAAAACGTGTTTTTAAGTTATTAATTGATGTTTTCATGGTAAGCTACCATAGAAGCCATTATGATTAAATGTTTGTAGCTTTCCGGAGTCAGTGGAGTGAAACCCCAACACATCATGTTTTTAAGTTCTTTCCTTTTTCAGTACCAAAGAGGGTATAAAAGGGTTGAACACGTTTTTACGAATTCCGTAATTTCTTTTAGAAGTGATAAGAAATGGAATTGGTCTTTACTTTCTCGTGGAGTTTTCATATTTATCTATTAACTCCTTTAAGGATTTTTGGATATTCAACCCTCAAGAAGGTTGCATATGTTTTGATAGATTCCTACATATTGATTAGGTCTAATGACATATCGAATTCATTTTTACTTCCGAAGGTTGCCTATATAAGCGCCGCGAGGGCGGGTCAGTCTAAGGTTTTAAATAGATTACAATACTATGCTATTGAAATAATAAAGAAAATTCGCCAAAAATCTGGACGCAACTTTGTTATTTTTTAAGTAAAAGTCCGGAACGCTTATAATGTTAAGATGCTGGTTACTAAGCGACTGATAACCTAAAGAATGATCTCGAGGCTAGTTGGAAATTTTTTTTTTAAAGCTGCCGTATCTCAGCATTAAACGGTTGCCCGAAAAGTCAACAGAAAGGACATTTTGAAAGGAATGTTAAACGGAAGGAATGGAAATTGTGTTACTAGGTGCCGACTTACGCCGAAAAACGAACAACTAACTAATTAATAATTACAATTGTATTTACTTGAAATCGTTTACATAACAAAATCTCTTCTACGTCCACTTTCGGCTGATGTCGATATATTCGCCGTCCGGACTATCGTAATTCTCAATGGGCGGCGTCGAAACAGGTCCCTTGGCTGTAAATGGAACCAACTGAAGATCGGGTTGTATCGCCTCCTCGTACAATTCTTCGGACTCTTTGCGTAGCTCGGCTAGAGCCTTTTCTTGCGATTGCACAAGCCTATCGACTATCTGATAGTTTTGGGCATTCTCTTTAGTCTTGTAGCGAGCCCATTCCTTTTGTAGAAGCGCCCGTTCTTCGATTACTTCCTCGCTAAACGGTGCAATTGTTCGCATACGTTTCCTGCAACAATTTGAAGCAATAAATTAAAATAGTTGCCGGGGGAAAAGTTTTCGATCAATTTTACTTTTTCTCGTCGATAAGTTCGATCGGCACTTCCAGCTCGTCGACGGGTTTGAGCTGGCGGGAATTCCTTTCGAGTCGACGGATTTGTTTTTCGATTTTCTTTCGACGGCGATCTTCCCGCTGCTTGACAATCTGGGGGTCGAGTTTCTTTTTCTTTTTTAGGGGCTCCGCACAGAGGGCCGGTGTAAGCCGGACTAAAAGTTTCGGCCCGGTGAAAAGTGTCCGAGCAGCAATCGGAAATTCCTTACACGAAAGTCTGTAATTGATTTTGTTATATAGATGGCAAATCATGCAAGTAATATAAAACATACCGAGTAAAAGCTGCTAAGATTGACATTTTAAGTCAGTAATAAAATAAAACCTTCTAAAATTGCGTGCAGTAAAAATTTCCCAGTCCAATTGACATTTCTGCGGACAGCCTTGCCAACTTGTCCTGCTTATCTGTTATACCATCAGCAAATCATGCGGTATAACAATTATAAATGACATTTCAATCTGTCAAACTTTTTTATTTTTATGTCTTGTTGGGTGAAAAGCGGTCTCACAGTTTATTTTCGAGCATTTTTCATCCATCTCG
Source organism: Beris chalybata (assembly GCA_949128065.1). NCBI lineage: Eukaryota > Metazoa > Arthropoda > Insecta > Diptera > Stratiomyidae > Beris > Beris chalybata. The sequence continues at coordinate 141,552,244 of OX421894.1, forward strand.
AGAAATTGCGATTTTTAAACGGAAAAGTATTCGATACTTATCGCGAAATGTTTTAGTAAATGTTGCAAGCGTTCGGTCTCAGCGATTTTTGTACGTTAGCGCGGCAAAATGCTTTCGCGTAAGAGCAAGGACAAATCCTTGAAAGAAGGAGTTGTCGGGAAATACGTGAAGAAGGACACACCGTCTGATATTCCCGGTAAGTTTTTCAGTCTACTGAAATGATTTTCCAAAATTGAATTTTAATCGGAAGTTAATTAGGCGCATTCCATTCCGATTAGTGACTTCGTTTGATTGACTCAATTTCTTTCGCCGCTTGTTCGGTCTTTGTTGTTTTTACGCCTGTAAATTCGTACGATTACTTAATCCCGGGTCAGGCCTCTGCAGCAAATTTAAATTATGGAATTCTCTTTTATATCGATCGGATGTGCCTGGAACCGTCGTTTTGGAGCAACATGTTTTATTACTTTTCACTTCAGCCGATAGTGTGGGCTCTATCCTTTCAAATTGGAAATCTTGCGTGGTCTGTCCTCGTTCATCTTTTTTTATGTCGTTCCAGTTTGTCAATTCATGGCAATTTAGAAAGCAAATCCACTCAAATAAGGGCAGAAACTATTCGTCACATAACGACAAACAACTTTAGATCCATTGGTCTATCGTCCCTTGTGCAGTTGTAGTCTATGTGAAGATAAGGAAGCTGCCAGGTGCATATCATGCCTATCTCAGAGGGAAATCTGTGGGTAGTGAGGTCTACAGAATCTTGTCTGCACCTCTGAACATCGAGAGCCATCGATTGGCAATCTAAAAAAGTAACGTTTCAAACAGCCTCCTGGTTTTTCTTTAGTCTGTCAGTCACATAGTAACCTGCGGAGCATCTCAGCATTTAATGCGTTCCGGACTTCTACGCAAAAATTATAAGCTTGCGCCCAGACAAAACTGTGGACAGTTTATTATTTTTTTCAATTTCGATAAAAATTATTTTTAATTATAGAGGGGAAAATATTGAATAACTCCCTGGAGTTCGAATGGTTCAAACAAATTCATGTTACAGAATTATTGACTTAAATAGTTCATCAATTTCTTTAGATCTCTTCTTAATAAAACTAAAACAATGTTTGCCCTGCTAAAACTATTGTCGACATGATCGACAAAGGTTAAAAAACTACTGAAAAAAAAATCTGCCAATGTTCTGGGCGAAACTTTATTATTTTTCGGGTCAAAGTTCGATAGCGGTCAAAGTCGGAATACCTTTATCTTCAGTTGTTTCGAGATTATGATTTTTCTTGGAAAGTCAATTTTGTTCTTAAAATAAAAATATTTAAAATAGAAATAACGTATTTTATATCTCATCAGAACTAAGGGATGGCAAAAATTGTAAAAACATGCAAACCCTTGGAAGTTAATATTGAGAAATTGGGGAATATTTTTGTAGGCGATTATATAAAAAAAACTGTGGAAGTGAAAAGTGATGAAATATCTCATCAATCCTATAAAATATGTCGAAAGCTTTGAAAAGCATACAACCCTCTTACATCCCTTAGGATTGAATATCCTAAAATAATGAAATTGAATTTTTGGCAATTATATAGGAAGCCTTAAGAAGTAAAAATGATTTCGATATATCAACAGACCTAACCTATTGCTTGTAGGAATCTGTGAAACCATATGCATCCATCTTAAACCCACTTGGGGGTTGAATATCGAAAAATCCTGAAAGGTGTTAATAGATAAATATGAAAACAGCACGAGAAAGTAAAAACCAATTCAATTTTTTATCACTTCTAAAAGAAATTACGGAATACGTGTTCAACCCTCTTATACCCTTTAAGGGAAAATAACTTAAAAACAAGTTTTAGGCGATTATTACGCAAGCCTGTGAAAGTGAAAAGATTTTCGATATCTGGATCAGGTTTTGAGGATATGGCAGAATTCTTGAAATGTATACAACCCACTTAGGGGTGGAATTTAAAAAAATCCTGAAAACACTTTTTCTTTCACTATATGAAAAAGCTGTAGAATAAAAATGAAATCAATATTTGAAAAGACCTAGTAGATATGACGAAATTCGTGAAAATATATGCCTTCCATTTTCACTGATCATTTTTTTCGACCCTCACGCAAACACTAATGGAATTTTGATATGTTTTTATGTAAATTACTTTTCTAGTTGATTTACTTTACCAAGTTTCAACTGTGTAATAGTGTAGTTAGGAAAACACCACCCACCCTCGAACCGTACTACCATGTACTATAAAAATTAAATTTTTTCAACATGCCACTCCTGTAGCTCTATCTAAATATCAATATTTCAGATTTTTTTCATTATAAAAGAGATATAAAAATCAGAACCTTTTCCTTTTCCACCTCCCACACTGTCACCCTTTACAATCTCACCCTAAAAATTCTTTTGCTGCAAGTGATCTATTAGTCTTAGTTCTGATAAAAAATTTAAGCATCTATCTTACACTGTTCCCCTTAAAAAAAATTATTTTCATCAGACTTTATTTGTCAACCTTTATAAACAAATTCGGTCGGTTTTCTAGTGCAATTTGTTCGTGAGATATTGTAATCTAAAGTTTTTTCGGTGCCAGCCCGTACCTCACTGGACATACTGTTTTTGCCATTTTCCCAATAGTTTATTTTAATGATAAGTATACATTAAGAATGTAATTAAATAAAGAGACTCTGATCCCCCCCCCCCAAAAAACATCCCCCCGATAAAATTTATATCTTAGAGTGCCCATTGAGGCCATTAAGAACGGTAGCAGCTTAGATATAGACCAACTTTAGCTTTAGGATTAAGATAGAAAACCTGTTAGCATTAAGAACTTACGGCAAATAAAGCACTTTTTAAAACTTAAAAACTGGACCTAATAAAAAACTTGTTTCCGATCCATTCTCCTAGTATATCTAGAGATGTTTCCCGAGTTTAATTTCGTGATATTAACCGTTTGGGAGATATGAACTTTAGAATGTCTAAAAAGCTTCCCCTGCATCCCCTTCACACCCCATCCCTTAAAAACGTATCCACTTAAAGGAGTATACCCACGAAAAAAAAATCAACCAAACAGCTCAAGGGGTTTGGGTGCTACGAGCCTTCAAACAATTTTGCGTATATTAGTTGACGTACAGCGGACAGACGGACTGAAAATTGTTTAACTTTTTTCCTGTCTACTAGTCATAAAACGTAAAAAACAATTTTGAAGGTAGCCATTTTTTTTAAAGTAGAACACAATACTGTATTATTAAAATAATAAAGCAAAATAGCATTGCTGTGTGTGCAGGCTAAACCAACCCTTAGAAAAGGCTTTTAGCCAAGGCATCAAGCCTTTGTTCTGGGGATTATACCTTTACAATTTACTGAGAGGTGTTTACCGATTGATCATTTTTTTAGGAGTACGACAGGCAAAACCCTCAAAAACGAAATTCCAGGGAAGATATTCCAAAAAGTTTTAAGTCACCAAAATTATAATCCTCAAAACTAAAATTACAAAAAGTCGCCAAATCCTTAACAATTTGCGTTCCACACTTTTTGTCAAAAATTTTGACAATGCTATTTAAAGGGTCAAAATTTCTGTGGTGGTCACAGGTTACCCCCATGGCATTCAACGTGCTAAAGATCAAAATTAAGACAGTTAAAAAGGTCCTGTAATAAAAAACATTAAAAATTTTATGAAATTGATTTTGTTAATTAAAATTGCCACGAATCAATTTTATTTTAATTTTTATAAATTATGGTCATAAAACTATATTTTAAAAAGTCCTAAAACTGAATTTAAAAAATCCGTAAATATCTCATTGGACCTAAGGGTTAAGGAAAATCTTATTCAACCTCTTTCCATCGCCTTTGGAGCTGAATATCGCAAAAACCCAAAATATATTTTTTAGCGTTTTAATATTGATCATAGAAAAAAAAAAATGAATTTCATATCTCATTAAGTCTAAGATATGTAACGCAATTCAGAAAAACAAATTCAACTCCTCTTCACCCTTTTTAATGAAACTGAGGACAGTGTTTGCCCTGATAAAACTATTGTCGACATGATCGGCAAATGTTAAGATACTATTAAAACATACGTCCAGATCTTTGTACCTTGTCAAATTGAACCAACCAGTTTCCATCTAGTTTTTCCTCGAGATGAAATGGTATTCTCTTACGTATTTTCGTTTTTCTGCTTATTGTTAAATCTTCAGTTATTAGAAAATTCGTGAAAATCGTTAATTATTTCATTACATTTTTAAGAATATAATAAAAGAAAATTTGTAGGGATTTGGATTTTGATTGATAATATTAAAAAAAGGTCGTCTGTCGGTACGACTATTTTTAGTCGTACCACAGACTAATTTTTATTTTATTATCAATTAAAACTACAAATTTTTGGAGATTTTCTTTCATGATATTCTTGAAAATGTTACAATTTACGATCAGAACTAATTTTTCAAAACTAATGATTACACAATAGGTCGAAAAACAAAAAACCGTATCGGAAAATTCGTTCGGTCGTATGCAATGTGTACAGCGCCTAAGTGCTGTATAAGATCGCGTCAGCCATTCGTTAGAAAGATTCCTGTGTCGCTACGAATTTTTTGACCCACTAGCTAAACACAAATTGTTCCCGGAATTTTTGATACAGAAAGCGACCAAGACCAAATGCGATTTATTATTTTTTCTTGATAGTTTTAAGTGGCTGAACATCGTTATTTCTTCGCTTGCGTTTTTGCAATTGGTCCTGATTTATACTTTTTTATGCATTTATAAACTAAACCTACCGCATTTAGTTAAATCTATTGCTTTCATAGCGTTGCGAGGTATATGATCTATTCCTTGATTCAAGCGTATTGTTATGGGGACAAAATCATTAAAAAAAGATTAAATGTAAATATAATTTTGTTTTTATTTTCAGTTATAAACGTCTGGTCATTCGATGATAATAAAAACAAGACCAAAGGTCGCCGCAACAGTCAACAACTCAATACCCAAAAGAACGATTCGAATAGCAAGGAAAAATTCGGAAATAGTAAAACTCTAGCGAAAGCAACAAGTTTAGGTCACGTCCGAAAATACACACCTAACTTATCCGTTCAAAATCTAACATCACGCTATGGCAGCACATCATTTACTCCCGATCCCGGACATAATCACAATATGCAAAATATCCCATCAACATCCGAAGCAGATATTTTTCCGCCGCGTCGTCCTTCGTCGCAATCAGCAATGACAATTGCCATGCATTCGAATAACAGCAGTAGCAATAATAATATGAATAGTAGCAGTAATTACGTGAATATCGATCAAATCGATCGGATGCGACATCAACACGAACAATTGTACAGTTCGTATCGGCAGCCAGTCGAAAATTTCAATCGAAATGTTTCGGTTAATCAAAATCATGTACATACTTTTGATACGCGATACGGTAACGATCAGTACGGCATGAAGTATAATAATGTTGCGTTGAAAAATGGACGAAATGCTTCACCGTTATCGTCGGCATCGTCGCAGGGACATTCTCAACTGACGATTGTACGTATTAATCGATTGAAAAAAAAAATTATGTAAATAAAACCATTTTCTTGAAACTATTTCAGCAATCATCGAGTGGTTATAATTCCGATGGATCTCCTATTTATGAAAATCAATCACAAGTTTCGGCACAACTAGCTGCCGGTGGTGCTCGATCCGAATCTCCTATTTATTATAACACAAATTCGAGTCTGTTGTCCGCTTATCAAAACAACGATCGGTTAGTAATTGTGTTTCGATTAGGTCGAGTTTATTTCGTAATTTCCTACTTAGATTTGGAGCACACAGCTCTCATCAATCCGTTTATCCGAGTATGCAGCCGGAAAATACTGCAATTAGCTATCAACATTTAGGGCAAAATGTTGCATTGTTACCTACAAAAATACCAGTCTATCAGCCGATTCGGAATTACGAAGCAGTCGGGATGACCTTTGGCGAACATCTTGTTCATAATGCACGACATCAAGTCATACCGCACGGTATTCACGGCGTGGTTCTATATTGTTTTTTTTTTTATTTAATCCCGACAATTGCAGTGCCCTCACAACAATCGATTGACGAGGAGCTTCCACTACCGCCCGGCTGGGCAGCTTACTATACACTTCGTGGTAGAAAATATTACATCGATCACAACGCTCAAACTACCCATTGGTCGCATCCACTCGAACGAGAAGGTTTACCAATTGGATGGGAGAAAATTGTATCGCCACAGCATGGTATCTACTATTACAAGTAAGTGGCACCGCTGCTAGATTGATGTTGTTTTTATAACGTTCCTTCCATAGTTACATTAATCGTCAGTCGCAAAGAAATCATCCATGTCTGACGTCTTGTTACCTTTATACATCGGCCGAATTACCAAATGCAATTCTACCGGAACCGCAACCACCTCAATACAGTCCACATAGTGCTCTAGTTCCTGCCAATCCATATTTATTGGAGAAAATACCCGACTGGCTTGTTGTCTACTTTCACGGTAAGCGCATTTATCAATCATTCATCATTGAAATTTCCCAATCGTTCCGTCGTATTTCAGCCGATCCGTCAAAAGATCATATCCTGAAGTTTCCAATGTTCAGTCTTCAAGAACTCGAAAGTTTCGATGGAATGTTTCTAAAACTTTACAAACAAGAACTCTTTCGAATTGTCGGTGGCTACGAAATGTATCGGAAGGCGTTAGTCTTAGAACTTAATCGACGAATAGAACAGAATCGGCTGCAACAGCAACAGCAATAACAAAAGAAAAAACAATTCTGACTTATTTTGCTTACATTTTATTTATATTATGATTTTAATTTTTCAATATTGTGATTACGTTAATTTTATAAATAATTTTTTTTTCCTAGTATTTTACAGTTAAAGAGATAATCATTTTCATTATTTGCATCAGTATCAGAAAATATCACACGTAATTTAAATTATAAGGACAAAACGAAAACGAGATTCTCTCAAAGAGTCAAATCAAAAGAACCCTATAAAAAGTAACATTTTAATATTGAAGACATTGTGTGCCTTAATAAGTGTTGCCTGCTAAAGTTTACATTAAAAAAAGGGCTGTGTTAATTGTGTTGATGGTATGTTGTATCAAATAAAAAAAAAAAAAAGTTAGATATAAAATAATTAATTTGTTAATTTATTGTATTATACATTGCATCTATTAAAAGCCGCTCTCTTCTCTAGTTACTGTAATTTTTTTTATGATTTTTTTTAGTATTAATTAATTTGTTCTTTTATCAGGTAAATGTAATCCGAATGGACTTTGTATCTAGTAAACTAGATAGATAATATTTTGAGAGATTTTACATAATAACTTGTATATAAAATGCATAAAATGTAAATTTTAAATAATCAATTAAATTTTAAAATAAGAAAATTCCGTAATTGGGTTGTTTATTTCGGAGAGAATGTACCAAAAAGTTCCCGGGAATTTATTGAGAAAATTAAAAATACAAGTTTATTCATCTAAATCTATATTGTCCCCTTCAAAGTAATCCCCATCGACTGCAATGCAACACACTTATGCCTGCGCCTGATCCAATCCTCGAAACATTTTTTATATTCGGTTTTCGGTATGACTATCAGTGCTCACTGCGATTTTTCCATTACATCCTCTTGGCTGCTGAAACGTGTTTCCCGTAGTGGTTTTTTTTAACTCGATTGAACAGAAAGAAGTCACAGGGAGCCAAATCAGGTGAATTCGGTGGCTGTTGGATGGTATTTGTTGCTTTTTTCGTCAAAAAATTACGAATAATGATGGCACTGTTTAATTAAATCCATTTCTAAAATTGATAAAATCGCCAACACACACAGAGATAGATGTACTCTTGGCTACGTAACTTTTGCAAATGTCAAACTATGACGCTAAGATTTAGAGGGAATGGCAACAACAGATGTACCAACTTAACAAAAAAAAAACAGCTCTAACTTATGAGTGAGAAATTTCTCACCTAAAAGTCAAAATGAGGACGAATTAATGCAGTTTTCTCTCTGTATACTCACCAAATTAGAAATGAAAGATTGCCAAATGCGTAGTCAAGTACGGTGCTTTCTCATTTGGTGAGAATACAGAGAGAAAACTGCATTAATTCGTCCTCATTTTAACTTTTTGGTGAGAAATTTTTCATTCATAAGTTACAGAACTGAGCTGCAGATCAGAGATTGTGCGATCAAGACGTGAACTGTATTGTTTTTTGCGAGGAAGGTGATTAAGGGGGTTTTCAACATCTATCAGAGCAATAAATTCTGACAATATTGGCGTTTTTTATACGTTCTCCAACATTAATTTTCTGTTCAGCTTCGTATCCAAGATCAGACCTAGATATTTTGCTTTTTCCGATAATTGCAGTTCGACCCCATCAAGCCTTGCTAGCCTGAACTCCGAATTCCTGTGCTTCCTAGTGAATAAAACCATTTTCGTGTTAGTGGTTTGTCTTAGCCAACGTTTGAACATTGTCAAAATTGATTGAGTGGTTCCGCACTGTTGCATATTTTGCTATTGCCAATAAATGGACCTGACTCTTCTGTGTACATCGCCGATTTTCACGAACCCTTGTTCTGATAGTACGTTCAGTTTCTCCTATGTAAGCTTCGTTGCACGAGGCAACCAAAAAAAATCTCCTCCATTTTCAACAAGAATTTTTTCCAAATTGATCCTTACGAACCTAATTTGTTGCCGACATTGCGTTGATTTTTATTATTGCCACAAGATAGATATTTATTTATTTATTTATAACAATAACAATTGAACAGAAACTCTTTTCCAATTATACAATTGCCGCGAATTTGCAAAAATTCCAATCCAATTCGGCCAGACAATTGAAAATCTAATATATTCTCTCAAAGAAAATAACCGTCACTTTCCAATCCGTCCACGAGCACTAGATGGCGCTAAATCACCGACAGCGCACTCTACCATCCGAACACCGCAAAAAAACCGAGATGTGTCATTTTGCTTTTGTCATTCACAGGTGTCAAAAAAATTTTCGCAGGTGAAAAAAATTAAATACACACGAAGAACTTGTGCAAATTTCCAAATCGTTTCGTTTCCGATCGTACGCAACTGGATAAATTTGTAGCATTTACGTAGTCGGCAATGTTCTCGCAGTGAAAATCGTCGCGTTTTTCGTCCCAGAACGACGCAAAGTTGGAGAAATATGTTGGTCCCTTGTTTTGCGTAGAGAGAAAAAGGCACAGCTGCTGTCACCGAAAGTTGACGAGAAAAAAAAAATACCCATTAAATGGCCTAAGGCAGGTGTGTAGTGTACGTTCGAGATTCATAAAAAAAACACGTTTAATACAATCGGACATGGTGTTTCGAATATTTTGCAGAACAAGTGCTGATTGAGAATTGCTGTACTACGTGGTGATTTTCCGGCCTTGGGGGTGACTTTTTGCCTTGGAAGCAAGGGAATTTTCCGATTGGCGAGGCCACCTCAATGACGTTGATACCTCCCGTATCAGTCGCATTCGCACCGAGATAATAATCAAATCGCGCACCGACCGCTCGATTCGAGGTTATTCTTTTTTTTCGCGAAATTCACCAGCTTAGTGCTTGAGTCATGTCCAACGCGATACCTCCTCTGCTGTGCAGCACTCCGCCACCGATAGATTTCGGCGATGGGAACGAGCATGACGACGACTTCGGAGCGTTTGAGTCAGCGGACACCGAGTATGGTCAGTTCGACGGTAAGTTGTTGATATTTTAATCGGGCCGGACCGTATTCTGTTTGTTTACAGCCGAACGATAACGTTTCGGAATCATTTGCATCTCGCTGTTAGTATTTATGGGGTTTGTAGATTATTCCTGTCACGGGCTACCGTAAGCTGCCTTAGCGGGAAAGAAGGCAAAGAAGCTGCTCTGTTTATGGCAATTCACGCCAATGTTTATATTACGATAGCAACAATTGCAGACAATAGTAATCGGGTTTTCGATGAATTACTAATCGAGGTGAGTCAGGTAATCTCTTGGTTAATTTGATCGGGTTTCAGTCTGCTTTCTTTTTTATTCAAAAGCGTGTCTTTTGTTTCGTAATGAAAAGAAAAGTGCCTTTTGTTTTGTACTGAACAGTTAAATGCCACTTAGTTTTTTGATTTTACCAAAGAAAGTACCAGAAGACGGGACTACATTATGCCAGAATTAGATTTCAGTAGGGCATTTTCTGTTAAGATCCCACACAGGGACGACTGGAATGTAGAGCAGAGCCTAGACAACAGAACTATAATAGTATTCACCAACGGTTCGAAAATGATTTCTGGTATAGACGAGGAGGTATTATTACAGGAACTCGATATTTACGAGTCCTTCAGGATACCGGACCATGGCAGTGTATTTCATCTTTTCAATACTTCACACATGCAAAATTATTGAAGCAAAAGTTAATGCAACAGTAGACATCACTACCTGCATTGACAGCCAAGCAGTCATACAGAACCTTGGCGCGAACATAACACACGAATAATTCTTAACACTATCGGCACACGGCACAAAATTATCCTCTGCTGCGTGCCAGGATACTATATGTAGAATCCAGGAGAATGAGCAAGCTGACAAACTCGCTCGAGCAGGCTCCAGCCTAAGTGGTGGATCAGCACATTGATTTTCCCGTCAGATCGAAAAATCAGTCTATCGACTCACTATGCTTGCAACGAGCAGGTAATAGATGGTCAAACCTAACTACATGCTCAATATCAAGAACTCTTTGACCTGAATATGATTACGGGAAAAGCAAGTATGGACAAATATACTGAGCCGTCGAAAATGAAACCAAATCTTCCATCTCACTGTGATTTAATTCCTCACCCCCGAATAATTTTTCTGCTGACTCACAACTCTTTGAAGAAGTTCCAATTAAGATAACCGACGGCAGACTACGTCTAACGTTCCGTCCCGAGATTTTTGTCCCATCTCACAAGACTAATAAATACATCCGCAAAATCTTACCCTATAAAGCGGGTCCCGCGGCTGGAACCGTTCATTAGTTTGATTTCGCCTATTTGCCTTCGTTTTTGTGGGAACAGTGTTGAAAGATGACGACGCGGGGAGGGAGAAGGTTTCACGATATTAGTAAGATCCATCTGTAGAACTTACAATTGAAGAATTGTTCACTAAATCGTTCTTTTTTTATTTTAATTCTTAGGGGATGACATTGGTTTTAGATTTCCGTTTAATTAGTGAACGGAGCCGGCGAAGAGTGAACTACTCTGGAACCGATTTTTCAATTAAGTCTTTGAAGAATTTCGGAACGACTGGAGTGAGTCTTGGGCCTTGGAGGATCGATTTTAATTAACACTTTGAGTGCCACACTTTTTGTCAAAAATTTTGACAATGCAATTTAAAGGGTCAAAATTTCTGTGCCGGTCACCGGTGACCCCCATGGCATTCAACGTGCTAAGTGGGGATCACAAAACGCTTGCCGTTTAAAAGAAACGACTGATTTATGTCTCAGTACGGCGGGAGGGGAGGAGGGTTCAATTGCGTTCCCAGGGTGTGCGTTGTACCAAAAAGACGATACTAACCTTCACGCGGCTAAAACTCAATCAAGATAGTACCGACCATGTCCACGCAAGCGGCTCAAAACCGGATCACCTCCCCGGATTCAGCACGAAAAAAAAATCTGCTTTTTTTATTAGGCAAATAAGAGTGGACCCCTTTTTTCAGAGGCGATGGGAGCGCCATTGATTCAAATTCAAATTAACCAACCGTTCGTTGGTAATTTTTTGCTAACGTGAAATTTATTAAACCGTCCGTTCGACGCGCCAAAATCCAGTTGGAGGACAACCTGAAAATGATTTTCCAATTGTCAACCACCTGAAAAAATGATAAGGGGTTGAATTACTTTTCACGAATTCCGCCGCGCTATTTTTCGGGTTGACCGCAAGCTCACTTGAGAGTAAGCTCGTGGTCATGAACTACTTAAACGCATAGAAACTTATTTCTCAATTTTTTTTTCAACCCCACTGAAAGGGTGAAAAGAGGGAAGTCTCACGAATTTCGCCGTTTCCTTGGTCCGACCGATAATCGATTTTGTTTCGTGTTTGACAGTCACGCGAGCTTGTTTTAATGCCATTTTACATTAATAAATATATACAGTTATACTTAAGCACTAGTTACAAAAACCATCAGTTTAAGATTATTCTAATAACTTCGTATTGTAGGACTTTCGGCACAGCCACTAAATTAATTCCTTCCATGAATTTGTACAATATGCCATTGTTCTGTTCTTAAAGCTGATAATTGAATAATGGGCATTACATCAAAATTAAACATCAAAAGCCTTCACGCTACAGGACCCAATATTGTTTAAACGCAGAGTTTCAACTCACCTTCGTTTACGAACTTGTATGGAACTTCTGAGTAGAAATATCCATGTCATCAAAAAGATTGGTATAAACTAAAACATTAATATCTCGTGCTAGAAAATTTACACGGTCTGCAGGATTTTGTTACTTACTTTAATTATCATATAATTTTAGTAAAAAATAATTGTTTTATCTGAAATTTTTTTAAGAAATAATTGAAAATCACTCTCATAGGACCATCCCTGCCAACAACACCTAAATACTCAGTTAGCAAAGACAAGAAACCAGTTGATTTGCCGGTACCCGAATACCCACCATTCCAAACTGAAGCGACAATCGACATTCCTAAAGATGATCCAATTCCTAGTTCAACCGAAAAAATCAAATCACCTACAAGTGAACCGGCAGTAACAGTCGAAGATGTCGTTGAACCTGAAATTCATCGGAATAATATCGACAGTTCCGAACTTGCACCGGACTCTATCGAAAACTTTAAAATCTCATACATAGAAGACCCTATCCAATTTGTAATCAACGAGCCGTCACCAATTGACGTTGGTTACAGTAGCGAATCACAATCGCCGAAAAATTCGCGCGGCGAAAGTCCACAATCTTTAGAATTTAGTCCCGGAAATCTATCGGATGATGATAGCATCGGCGAATTTCAAGTAAACGAAACAAAATACGATGACAATACAAGTTTGCCGTCCTTAAAGTTCGATGCGATTGATATAGCTAAAAGTGACACACCTGTAATAGAAGATAAAACAATAGTAAATAAGAGTCCTGTCGCTGAGCAGTTGACGATCGTAGACGAAAAATCAACAATTAGTGCCTTTGAAACAGAAAAACTAGCGGACGAGGAAAATGTATGGGTTGAGAATGAATTTCAGAGTCATGAAGAAGACCGTCCGGCAATCGCGGATGAAGTGGAAAATATTGCAAATACTATTGAAAAGGACGAAGAAGAAATATCTAAGAACGAAGTTAATTGCGACATCGAGTTGAATTTCAAGCCTGACTTACCCGAAATGAATCCAACTAAAAGTTTATCAGTCGAGAATTTGGCTTGTGAACGCCAAGAAATTTCTGAATCGCTATCGCCTCCCGAATTGCAACCCGATGATAATTTATCCGATGATGATTTCAGCTTTCAAGAGTTCGGTGGCATTTCAGAAAGCGAAACAATCAAAGACGATCCGCCATTTACGATAGAAGATAATGCGTTTGGTACGAATGATCCCGACGAGATTATGTTCGAAGCAGATTTTAGTCAAATTGATGCTTTCGCTACCGAATCGAATCCTGTTTTGGATAATGGGGCGGAAAATTCTGAACTCAAAGAATCCAGCGATCAATTTAAATCGGAAGACAATTTCGAGGAATCCAGCGATCAATTTAAATCGGCAGACAATTTCCAGGAATCCAGCGATCAATTTAAATCGGCAGACAATTTTGAACGCGTAGACGATGATTTTGAAGACTTTCAAGACTTCAGTACAGCTAAACAGGCAGAAATTGAAACCGAAAACAACGAAGCGGTTAATGTAGACGATGATGATGACTTTGGAGATTTTAATGATTTTCAAGATACCACTAGTTTTGATGCAGCTGGCGCAGCATCCAACGAAACACAATCAATCATAAATTTGCCACAAATCAATGACAAATTAAAAACAGTTTTGGAAATGATGTTCCCGGACGAAGAGAATCGAACAAATTCCGAACAATTCGATGATAAAAACTCGCTGAACGAAATCAATAGTAATTTAACATCAAATCTACGCGAACTTGATTCGGCTAAAGCATTAGAGTATCAATGGCCAAATTCCAGCATGAAACATTCCCTGGTTAAAGCTCTTGGAATTGATTCGCGCAATATTGTAAGTATTTGAGTTTATTTCGTATCAAAACAGATCAGAAAAATAAAACCAATTTTTTTTTTCAGTTATACGGCGAAAAATGGAATAGTTCAATGCCTCGATTTGCTGCTAATCTCGGCTTTAATCCGCTCGAACCGCTCAAACCAATGAAACTTCTAACATCATCCGATTTAGCATCATCATCTTCGTCGTCGCAAAGTTCGACAATAACTACAACAAGTAAAATTCCAAGCAATATGACAATACCGACCGATGTTCCAGCTGTTAAATTCGATTGGAATAGTTCGGGTCTGGTTAATCCGTTAGATGGTATGCATTTTTATCTTAACTTTGTTAGACTTTTGAACAGAAGAAAAATTGCTTTTAATTGCTTTTTCCAAATGGATAATAAAATAATGAACTTCTCGGTTAAATTTGATTGCTGCACTTTCGTTATCAGCATTCTTCACTTTGGCTTCTTACGTGTCCATAAAAACCTATTTTTTTTTAATCAAATATTTTTTTTACTGTGCCATTTGAAAAATGCTTATCTTTCTAATCTAATAAGATAATCTTTTCTCTGTCCGTTCCATTTGTTCTTTTTTGGTATTAAAAGAAATCCGTAAACATCAAAATTTCACATAACTACACTCATTTTTATTAAGTTCCTTCTTTTATTATTGTTTCGGTTGAAGGTGTTTGTATTATTTTCTAATTTTGCACATTATATTTCTATTTTTTTCGTACTTTAATATTAATTTATCACACAGCTTATATTTAAGTCTTATTCTTTTCAAATTAATTTCATTGATTTATTTACCACCCTATGAAATTTAAATGGTGTTAAAAATTAATAGCTATGCCAAAGGTTTAAATTTGTGTTCTGTAATCGGCTACTTTTCCAAAAAAAAAAATCCATCTAAAACTGCTTGGTTGCATGCTTACTTTGCGAAATATTTAAACAGCAAATCTTATGCACATCTACTCCAACAAGCTTTGCGGCCTCAATAAAATTTGTTTGGTTTAGTACAAAAAATTTAATTGATCGCCTTTATTCAACAATTTGTATTTCTTTTTATGATTTGTCAATTTCTTATTATTGTTCTTGATTTATTTTAGGTTTTAGTTTTTTTTATATATGTATATTTGTTTTCTTTCTCTCTCATATATATATTTGTGTCCAGCATCACACGCACACACTTTACTATTGGACCTAGACCAACTAGTGGTGGTGGCTAATCTAGATAAAATAAAACTTGATTCCTCCTCTCCATGTTCATCTGCTTCATTGACTACTACTACTACTACTATTCCTCATCGTAATGATGCTACTACTACGCCTACTGCTACTTGTATTTACACAAATAATTTTAATGTAACTGATCGAACGATAATTCGTCAATTGGAAAATCATTACAATATAAATTTCGATGATATTCAATGCTTTGATACAATAAATTCTAATCACGCACATAATAATGGTGGTGGTAATGTCTGGATTACCGGTAACAACTTTACTAATGTGATAATGAAAAATTCATCTACGTACGACACAACTGCTTCTAATAATGTTAATCGTATTAATGCTAATTATCCTACTACTACTATTTCTCCACACATTGGATATGTTAACGAATCACATAATGATATGTTCGACCAATATTTGGATTGTAGTAAGTTTTACAATAACACGTATCTTAATTATAATAATAAATTAATTTTTCTATTATTTGGATCAAAATTTACATTTTTTTGACGATTGTTTTGAAAAATAAGTGAAGAGATAAAAATAAGTTCAGATGCATGCATTATCGCTTCTTAGTAGTTTATTTTATTCAGTAATAATAATTCTGCGTGGTTAACCTTATACAGTACAGTATTAGTTAGTGTAAAGTCTAATAAAGCAACATTCAGGGGTATTTCATCAGACTGCAATCCAATAGAACTCTTACATATTAATCATATTTTCTATTATGCAAACAGATAATGTTAGAAACTCGTAAGATTCAAGTCATTCTATTTTTTTTAGTTTAGTAAAATGTTTAATTATTACGCAAATTAGGTAATTGGGTAGTTAGCTTTTTATAGACTCGCCGATCCTGCAAGCGTTAGGTTTTATCGCTTTACCATTCGATAAATTTCCGTTAACAGGATTTTAGTGCATGCTTTAATGAAAATTTTCTATCTTTATATTTCTTCAAAGAAAATTTTTCTTTTCATTTTATTTTTTCGGTGTATCATTTATACAATTATTTATTGTGGTGAAGAGGGCTTAAACACTGTCAAATCAAGAAGACGACACCGAATATAACTTGAATGGATATCAGTTTATCTAAAAAAAATAGGCTAAAGATTCAATGTTGTAAATTTCCACTCGAGTCTATGCGGTTATGTTAAAGTTAGTCGAGATTAGGGGTTAAGCAAAGCGCTGAAGAATGCGTTTTTATTGAAAAATAATTTCAAACTAGGAACAAAAGAATTGATCCTATGCAAAACCGTAAATCCGTTATAATAATTAGTTGTTCCCGAGACATTGACGAACAGCTTGTATTATACAATAGAATCTCATTTCATTTTTACTGTCTTAACAGCCTTGAGGCACGTTTTGTTTCTTTTATCTGATCGGAATGAAGCTTAGAATATATTATATTGTAATAGAAAATAGAAGATACCGTACAAATAAAAGAGTTTTAGTCGTCGTCGACGAGTGTAACTGTAAGACGAATTTCGTTGCACTAGTCGTCAGAGTTGTGGGTTCCAGGATCAATTTTACTTTATTATTTTAATAGTAAAATATTGTTATCGATTTAAAAAAAAAAAATTGTTACCCTGGAAATTGTTTACAGGTTTTATGACTTAGGCTGGCCGCACACTGAAAGAGTAAAAACAGTATTAGTCAAAAACATTTTTGACTAATCATGAATATGCCGCTGTTTCAATAGCAATTCAATGATCAGAGCACACTGATTAGTCGCGTGCCTCCAAGGAACGAGACGAATCAGTTTTTGACTAAATCAGTTGGCTGGACGCATACTGAAAAAGCAAAAACAGTTTTAGTTAAAAACATTTTTGGTTTTGCTCTTTCAGTGTGCAGTGTCCAGCCAATAGTTTTAGTCTCTCTCTGATCATTGAATTGCTATTGAAACAGCGACATATTCATGATTAGTCAAAAATGTTTTTGACTAAAATTGTTTTTGCTCTTTCAGAGGGCGGTCATCCTAATAAACACCAAAAAAGCAAAGCCAATTTTCAGTCTGTGCGCCGTCCGTCGTACGCAAAACGTTTGAAAGCTTAAAACTCTCAGGCTTTTTTTTATAGCGACCTGCAAAAATAAAGAAAAAACAATTTTTTAAAATTATTTTATTTTTCAACGTAGTCTCCTTTTAGCTCGATACAATTAGTCCTGAATTTTTTAAATTTTTGGATCTCTTCCAATAATGCGATTTCTCCAACCGTTCAAAGTAGGCGTTGGTTTTATTGATGACGTCAATATAACCAGTGAATCTCTTTCCAGCAAGCCATCTTTTCAAGCCTGTAAACAAAAAAATCGTAGGGTGAATAGGAAGCAATTCTTAGCGTAATTCAAACAATTTTGCCATTGCAACCGCGTGCGTATGAGCCGATGCATTGTCACACTTTTTTCTTCGCCAAATGAGGCTATTTTTTCTTGATTTCAGCATGCAATCAAAACAATAACTCAGCATAATATGCTCCATTTATTGTTTTCCCTTTCTGCTATAAGTCGGTGAATAGTATTCCATTAGAATCCAAAAAAAAACTGTCCCCATAACCATCGATGGAACGGTATTTGTCTTCTTCGGTGCGCTTCCATCTATTGTTTTGGCTGTTGTTTGGTTTCAGGAGTGTAGTGGTGAATCCATGTTTCATCAACAGTTACGAATCGACAAAGAAATACATTTGGATTACGTTGAAACAGTTGCAAACCGTGCGGTAAAGTTGTCATACGATTGCGTTTTTGGTCGATTGTGAGCAAACGCGGCGTAGTTAAGTGACTTACTGCATTTTAGCTTAAGACGGCAGTAGTGGCATGTTGAAAAAATATAATTTTTTTTAGGGCTAGGTGTGTTTCCTAACTATAACACGGCTTATGATACACAATTGAAACTCGGTATAAATGTCGGGATTGCTCAGCAACAAGTAAATTAGTCGTCTAGTTCCTCTCTAGTTCAATTTCCTTGAAATACTCGTTCAGTTGAATGCGGCGACGAGTGTAGGGTTGAGCCAACCAATATTTTTTGTGCACTAGAATTTGGACTCGTTTCTCTCTAGTGTTCCTAAATTTGCAACAATCTGTTTTCGATTGTGTTTCGTAGTGTGGCATAAGCTCAAATCTTGATATGATTAATGTTTATGCTCCAAACAGAGGTTTGTTGTGCTGATGAGCAAAATCCAAACATGTACTTGTGGTTCTCAAAATTAGTGCCACCAATTTAGGCTCCAGATCGTTGTACAGTTGATGCCGCTTATTTTAATCGCGGATAATGTTATTAGCCGCATTTTGTTATCAAAACAGTTGGGATCCATTTTCCACAAACAGAATTCATCGGTTCATTTTTTTTCGTTTCGTTGGTCCCAAAGTGATTACAATAAGCGGCATCCACTGTATCTTAATTTCGAGGTACATAACAGCTCGCATGAATTTAAATCTTAAATCAAAAAATTTTGTCGCTTTATATTTTTAATTAGATTCCATCTGAAACATTTTTACTAATTAATTTACATTTTTCCATATTATATGACCTGAACAGAAAGTATCATGTGTATTTGATTGTTTTGTTTTTTTTTTGTTCTGATAGCCATTACAAAATTAATTTTCGCATTTTAATGAATTGCTATCTTGAAAATTAAAAGAACCCACTTGAACTCCCTAACTATTCCAAAAATATAAATAAAAATATTCTTAAGCCTAAATTTTGTTTGTCCAGTTACATTTCATCAACTAATTAACTCGTTTGTGTTGTTTAAATCTTTAATAGTGCAACTTTTTTAGTGAATGTTTTTTTAATCATATCCCGCCTTCTTAGCTATCATTTGTTTTTTGTTTGTTCATTCCGTTTCCTAGTTTCTAGTCATCACTATATCCAATTGTTTCTTTACATTTTAAACATCTAGAAACACTACACCTGCACAATTTCAGTGTTGACCTATTATTCGTTAGTACAGCAACACTCACCAATCACAACGAGAAATTTCTTAGTGGTAATATCACAATATTTATTGTAGTTGTTTATCAGTCTCTAGTCTCGTCGCAGGACGTCATAGATTTAGCTAGTAATTGCTATTTGTTAAGTTTAAATTTGAAAGCGGAGTGAAAAATTCCCACTAAATTTTTTTTATAATGTTTTGGAATGCAGTAAAATAAATATTTGGATGTTAAGAAATTCCAACATTATTCCAGCCTGGTTTGTAATCAGGTTTGCTTATAGAAAACGGTTATGTGCACGTTTTGCAGTTTGAAAATATTCAGTGAAACCCCAATTGAATAAAATGTTGCTATAATTAGAAATTTTTTCGGTTACATGTTACATAATGGAAAGTGTAAGGTTAACACTAAGATTATTGCTAGTTTTCGATTTTAAAAATGTTCTTCTTCAAAAATACCAATTAACATAATGTCATTCACTTTACGTAGGGGTTAAAGAAATCTTACACGAGGGAAAAACTGAAAAGATTCACCAGACAAAGTCTAACGTCACTGATGAATCCAGTGAGCCTGCATCGAAAGACAAAAGTTCAACCGCAATCGTCGAAACGCCCAGGTTCATCACACCTTTACCAGACGTCCACAATGATCTAAAGCAAGTAAATCAAATCGATGTGACTGCCGGTGAAAATACTATCGAAAATTATTCGCATAAAGTTGAGCTCGACTCCAATCACATTCGGCCATCATCGTGCAATACGTTCGTTGTTCCGTTGAAAGAAACGCATATTTATACGCCGAGTAAGTCGGAGAATAGTGTGTCGCGTAGTGTTAAAGCCGGCGAAAAATGTCCAATCGATTTCGATTATGAAATGGCAGCTATTGGTATAGTTATAAATGAACAAGTTGTTAAAAAAGAGTATCGCGATATTGTCTATAATCCTGAAGCACAAATAGATACCGCATCATCACAAGTCTTAGAACCTAGTAGCATTGCACCTGGCAGCGATGATAACGTTGCTGTTGTTGATCCAAACAAACACTTCCGACAAAAATCGACAGATACTCTGGGTGCTTTTTCACTGTCTGCTCAAACACTGAATATTATTGAAAATACGTTAAGTAAGAGAACGGACGAAATTGCTGACGATTTCAACGACTTTCAACAAAATATCACGACTTTCGATCAGTTGCCGACAATCATGCCGATTTCAAATTTACCAATCGCAGATAAATATAGTGCGCTTAAAAATACCGAAATAAATATGAAATGTGATGCGAAACTCATTCCAGAAACACCGCAAAAATCGAACAGTTTCGACGATGAATTTTCTGATTTTCAATCTGTTGCGCCCGCGCCTGTCGTTCCAGTTGTGCAAAAAACAATCAATGACTTGAAGCCGAAGAGTCGTACCGAAACTCCAACATTAAGCGATGCAATGATATTAAGTCCGGCCATTCTTCTACCGCAAGCGATTAAAATCGAAAATACCGAGCCACAAATAAATTGGCCAGGCGATCCCGGCATTAATCCGGATGAATTAGCACGATTGGAACAATTGTTTCCGCAAGTTAAAAATATTGTAAACTCATCGCCAACTATTACGACGAATCCAATCAAATCGAATTCCAATTCGACTGCAAATGAAGACGACGATTGGTCCGACTTTGTTTCGGTTCCGGCCAATATAAATACGACGAATCAAATGTTACAAGCACCAACGCCACCGATAACATTAAGTACAATTTCGAAAACATACGACGATGATGATTGGTCCGATTTTGTTTCGAGTACCCCGGCTCCGATGACGACTACAAAAGCACCGTGGAGTTTAACACAGATGCCACCGCCGCAGTTCAATTCATGGAATCAACCAAATTTATTTACTACATTACCAAATCAGAGCGCATCACACCAAGGACTTTATTCAACATCACATCAACAATTTCAAAAAACTAATTCAACAACAATAGTGCCAACAACAACAAAAACTTTTTATCAAAAAAATAATAATAATCAATTTTTGATAAATGGACACTTAAAGCCGACGGCAGCTAATCACTTGCAGCAACAAAATGATATATCACAAATGAAGGTATTATCGCAACAACAGCAACAGTATCAACAACAGCAACACCACCAACAGCAATCACAGCGTAATCAAACCGTGCTTAGAAGTCAATTAAATATGTCACCAAGCATATCGTTAATTCCCGATTTAGGTTTTGCTGCACCGAAATCTTTCGTCAACGTACCGCGAACAAATTTTAGTAAGAAATGATTGTTAAAGTATGACCAGGCCGATTGTTCGAGTGATATTATTATGTAACGAAAAATTTTATTATTTTAATTATTTATTTATTTTTTTTTATAAATAATTTAAATTCTTTTAAAAGCAAAAAGTCTGGCTGCAAATCGATCGCTTTATATTTATTCCGCCGAAACAAAATGATAAAATTTTTTTGGTTGGCTTTTTATTTTATTTGAAAAATTGAACCAATCTCGTAAATACAATCTTAATAACTATCCGTCCGATGGCATTCTTGTGTATGCCAATTAACTAGTAAAGAAAATGTTATTCGATTGTTGTATCTGTTTTGCGTCGATAAAACGAATACGACTTTTGATTTCTAGTCACATAACGAGATTGTAAGGTTTTTTTTTTTAGTATGTTACTTTATTGTGAAACTAAAAACTATTATTTTAAATTTTAAATTTCGGGTGAATCTGCCGTATAGTATAAAAGGAAGAAGGTTTTGGTATTTTACTTGTTTAATAATCATAAGAAAATTTAAACTGTACTTTACAAGCCAATCAAATTAAATAGGAAAAAAATTATATTTAAAGTTCTGCATTTGACTGAAAAGAAAAATTTGTGCTATTGAGTATATAATGTTAATGGCAAAACTTCGGTTTATTATTTTGTGATCGGCATAGCTCCAATGCATGAGTTTTTCGATGCCGATCGGAATTTCTTCTGTTGTAACACTATAGGTCGACTAGTTCCATTTTAAACATAGCCCCAGGTACGAAGAAAGAATATATTTAGCTTTCGTGAAGAACAATTCCCCGATACTCGGGCTCGTTCCTACGATCGTTAGTAACGTTCTA
The DNA here is from genome assembly GCA_949128065.1 of Beris chalybata. NCBI lineage: Eukaryota > Metazoa > Arthropoda > Insecta > Diptera > Stratiomyidae > Beris > Beris chalybata. The sequence continues at coordinate 141,574,701 of OX421894.1, forward strand.
ACTGGAACTTTAACTGACAGATTTTCAAACAAAACTTGCAGTTAAATTTCAGCTTAAAATTTAACTTACGATCGTAGGAACGGGCCTCGGTCTAAGATTAAAAATTTTTTACGAAATTTCGTCGTTATACCGGAGGCTATTGTAGCTTACCGATTTTTATAAACAAAGGACCAAATTCACCAATGGTTGAGAAGATTGAGCGTCGTAGAACGCCTCTAGAACTGACTCTATATTGTCAGAAAATTGTGGTACCCTAAATGACTTCGTATCGATGTTAAATCCATGTTATTATTTAGAGATGGGCAAAGCAGTTCCTTTCAGTGAAGTAAAGTACTTCACTCCGAGTCACTCACTTTAAGGAAAGAGTTCAGTGAAGTAGTTCCGGAAATTTTCGTTCCTTCGTTTCCGACTTATAGCTCCTTCTATCGCTCGCGAATTAGTTCGTTCTTATAGTTCATTCACAGTTTACGTTGAGGGGACTAGATGATGAGCAAAAAAAAGAAAAGAAAAAGGTCAGTAGATGTAGAAGATGATGAGCAATAAAAAAAAGGGCAGTAGATCTAGAAGATGATGACCAACAAAAAAAGGAAAGTCAGGAGATCTCGATGATGATGACCAAAAAAAGGCAGTCGATGTAGAAGATGATGACCAAAAAAAAACAAAGGTCGGTAAATTTTTTTTCACGTGTCCAAAGGAACTGCAGTTCGACAAAAGTAGAGACTTACTTCACTCGCTCACTTCATTGAAGTTTATCTTTTAGAACATTTCACTCGTGACCGACCCATCTCTACTATTAATCAATTATACCCAAATTCCTAGTTTGATATAAAATTTAAGTTCAGTAAAGTTTAGCTATGCCGAATCTTTGAACTGTCGATCGGCACCTTACTACTTACTCGGAGGAACAGCACGTAAAGTCTTTACGTTCACGAAAAAGTAGCCCTTCTTGCTCCTAAATGCTACCATTACTCTAAATATTTTTGATCAAATAATTAATTACACTTTATGTCTTTTCCATAGAGCTATATGTAGTGAAGATGGCGTGCAGCGACTGTTTTGAAGCCGCACGATTTCCCGCAAAGGACCGGCGATATTCACTATGCTTTTATCAGCATCTTATTCACATGTATGTTATACTCCGGTATTGAAAATGAAAAAAGCCCAACCTTTGAATACTAGGCTACTATTCACTACCACCGGCCATGAAACGCTCCATACAAAAATGTTCAATTTTGCATCAAAATGCATCAAAGTGCTTTATACAGAAACGGCGTCTTGCCATCTCCGTTAGTTATATCTCTATGGTCTTTTCAAACATCATTGTGACCTCTGTGTATTTTTAGTCGCCCGTTCGATTGGGAAAGTGTCCAATCCTTGGTGCGATCGAACTGGGCAAAATAATTTTATTGTTGAAAGAAGACTTAAACAATGGTTCAACTTTTGCTAATTCTGTTTATCATTTGCTTACTTACTTACGATGGCGCTACAGTCAAAATCGGACCTTGGCCTCCTAAATGTGCCGCCTCCAGCCTTCTCGGTTCAGTGACCGCGTCCTCCAGTTTCTACATCTTAGAAGTTTATCATTTGTTGATCTACAATCGCGTCTTCAAATCAAAACTATTTAAATCCGCATTATTATTTACGTCTTGTATCGGATCTTAACTCACCCTTTAAAGTTGAATCAAAAGTTGTTTCCTTGATTTAGTTAAATAAAACAACGGATAAATATAAAATGCAGCTAGACAAGATATTTTTTAAGAAGGACAATACGTTAAAATTTTTGGGGATAGCTTGGTCATACCTAATCAATAAAATAATTATTAATAATTCACATTATTTATAAAACTTAAGTTTAAGCGCTTAATTTTTTTTCTTAATTTATTATCGAAAAGATTTTATTGTTATTTTACATACTGATTGAAAATTGTATTATAAACAAACAAGTAAAAGAAAACTATAATATTTCTTCTTCGTTTTCTTTTAAAATATAAATGCTTACTAGGTTTTTTTGTACAAGTTATTTATATGTTAAAGAAATTTAATTAAATTAGAAAGTGAAAACAAATTTGTTAAAAAAAAAATAATGAAATTATACATCACAAGAACATTTACGAATTTTAAAGTTTAATCCACTGGCACTTCTTCATATGTATATACATACAATTAATTATTTTTAAATTGAACCTTTATCAGGTCATGCATGCCCGAGTGACCTCAGAGCAAACTCTCATTTTACATGGTTTTTCTTTTAAAAATTTAAATTAGTAAAAAGAAAACAATTAAACTTCATTTGTTCATAAATTTATTTATTATTTCTTATTTAATTACGCTGGAGAATTCGTATCGACTTTCGCGGTTCTGCTACACTGAAGTGCTTTGGATAGTAATCTTCCAGCCAACTCTAGCGAAGTGAGCACATCCTTTTCATCCACGAGTGATTAACACCGGTATTAAGGCTTCATTTCCGATTTTTGATAACCAAAAAACCGGGACCAAGAATTGCAATACGCACCTTTTTCAGGTTCAGATCTTATAGGAAAATCTAAGAACTTCATACATCATCAACAAGCCTAAACTAGAGTCACTGTATAAGAACTAACACAAACATCCATTATCTTGAGTACGGACAATGTGTGTTTCATTTGAAACCAGTACATTTGAAATTTTTTTGCAGTTGTCCGATTTTTCATTTTTATCTCCACTAAAGTGGATAAACGCTGTATTTAGTTGACATTTCATGAGACATATGTATCTCGATTCCGTGAAACGTTAATCAAAATCCATCTGCTACACGTATACACACTAAAACTATGCCATTTAAGAAACCTGCGAACTTTGGAGTTCGCAGGGTTCAAGAGTACTAAAAAGGTACCAAAAGCGGTCATTGTCCGTACTCAAGATAGTGGATGTTTGTGTTAGTTCTTATACAGTGACTCTAGCCTAAACTAGCGGATGAAGCGTTATGATGGACTCCACTTCATAAAATGCTGCAAATCTCTCTGAGACGCATCTTCTTTCTTCATAATACAGTAGAACCTAAAGAAATTACCACCTTCCTGTCTTGACCAGAAATCAGAAACTGATTTTATTATTTTTATAATCTGACCAATTCAATAAAGTGACCAGTTTTGCGTAGTCCGTTGGGTGGACACTATATAGAGGTTCTACTGTAGTTGCTCCTCTGACGAAAAATTTTTTTTTAAATTTCTTTACTTGGACTTTTATTTGATTTTTTGTTATTTTTTTCGAGGCAACAAAAATTCTGAAATTTTGAAATACCTCAATCCTTTTAGCTAGTCTTTGTCAACTAACGATCACTCACGTTGCTTTCCTGACACTTTTGTGGTGTGCAAATCCAGTTGTCGTATTGCAGGTGGTTCCAGAATGTTCTGCAAGAATTTCGTTCGATTCCTATAATGCCTTTGTAAGACACGAATTCGAGTTAATGGATTTGTTGCAAAGAGTGCATTGTGCTTTACAAAGGTAGTTACTAGGTCACTGAAATGATTGTCTTCATCTGACCTGAACCAGTAGATTTTATCCTGCTGATGCCTAGGGAATACGCACTCACACCAAACACTCTAAAAAGCGTTCGGTGGGTAAGTCAAATTCGGTCGGTTTTACCGAAACTTTCGAGAAAAAAATTACATTAACTCAAACTATGTATTCATCAAAAAGTGCCAATATAAAACCAAAAGAAATTTTGATTAATTTTCACATATTGATGTTAACTTAAAACTTAAAATATTTCATTATTTAATTCATAAAAATTTAAGATTTGTGTAATATCAGCGATTTATGTTTATGTTTGTTTATTTTCAACCCCTTTTCGACGACTGTTGTTATTCTGTAAATTAAAACAATAATAATTAAGAATAATAAAAAATAAAAATCAAAGTTAAAAATTAAGCTTTGGAATTTGATATTTTAATTAATCTTAGTTTTCAAACGAATTATTGAAAATTAAATAAGTTATTTTTAAAAGGGCACAGTACTCGATCCAACCTAAAATAAAATAACGGAAAAAAAACTTCAAGCACATAATTTTCTTTGCCCACTTTTAGTATTATTATTAATTACTTTAACTTTATGTTATTTATTAAAAAAAAAAAAACAGTAGAGAAAGTATAATAAAATTTAGTATGTGTGCGAAAAAAAAGAAACTACTTAGATAGATTAGGGTACGTTGATTTCGTAAATTAGAAATAATTTAGTAAATTCCAATAATTGTATAAATCCGTTACTTTGAAATTCTTCTTTTAATTAAAATAAGGTATTTATATATTAATGTATATAACAAAATGTACTATACCGATGTATATTTAAAATAAAAAACAATATAAACCGTTGTTTCTAAATGAAATATGTAAAGAAAATAACAAGAATTAAAAAGAACTTAAAAGTTATGTACATTCCAGTTACCCGGCTTTTTTATATTTCGTTTATGGCCCCATGAGTCCGGTACGATAGTTTCTTATCCCTTGTTTGATTTTTCTTTTCGTTCATGTAATTTCGCATGGACAATACGTCAGCATCGTTCGCTGTCTATCAGCGAACTAATTTAGATTTTACAGAAAAAAATAGTGTTGTAGGTTTTCAAATTATTTGAAACGCATAACTATTAAAAATCAATAATTATACTCTAGATGAACATATAGAGTATTATAAGTTTAATCCAGCCCGAAAAGTTTGTAACGCATAGAACCGAGCCTCGGACGAAAAAAAGTTATATATTATTTTGTGTTTATTTTTGGCCAAAACCCCCAAATCCGTTTGCTGTCCGTCCGTCCGTCCGTTAGCACGATAACTCAAGAACGCGTTGACCTAGGAAGTTGAAATTTTGTCACAACTTGTAAAATGGAAAAAGTAAGGCTAAGTTCGTTAATGGGCGATATCCTTCCACTCCTTCGGGTACCTCCCATACAAGAGTCCTTGAAACACGTTTTCCCAGTTATTGCTCGAATGCTTCAAGTTAGGAACTTGAAATTTTGCATACGGATGGTTTAAAATGTTTGAATTGAATGTTCCGAATATGATGCAAATCGAATGAGTCCTTCGTGTAGCAGCCTAGAAAAGTCCTTCAAAAACGTATGCTTTTTACTGAATTCACTATAACTCCAGAACGAGTTAGAGCAGGAATTTAAAATTTTACAGGAATTAGTTTTATACCAAAACCAAGACGGAGTTCAATTATTAGCGCCATCGGTTGACTCCTTCGGGTAGCTGTCATACAAAAGTCCTTAATAAACATATTCACCAATATTACACGATAAGTTTAGAAAGCTTTCATTTACGACTTTGAAATTTTACAAACATTAATTTTATAATAGTCGCAGCTGAAACTATTAATATGAAAAATATCCCATAAGTCCTTCATGTAGTTGCCATACAAAAATTCTGTAAAATGTCCTAACTTACTTTATGGAACTCACTATAAATCAAAAAATCGACCACTACACAAAAGTTACTACCTGTAAGTAAAAGGTCATGTAATAATTGCTTGTGCACTCCTCATTCTTTTGATATATTTCCAACTAAAATATAAATCGGAGTTCAGTATTTCATCTAGAGTATCATACGATTGGCTTGCAGCCGATCGTGACTGCGTTATGTTTTTTTCATTGATTTATCTTCTAGAAGTAACAATTAATTATACTATCTATGATACTTTTCAAAGAAATGTGGTCTTATGTAATTCTTGCCATGAAAATCGTGAAAAATTGCTTCAGTTTGACTTCATATATGAATTTTGAAAGTGGAATAAGTCCATTTCGTTTTTAAATCGACATGCTTAACGGTTTACGTTTTAACATGTTTAAAAATATTTATGCCATCTTTCAGAAAAATTTACTGGTATTTGTTAAAAGTGTGATGAAACAATTGCATCAACAGATTCTCAGGAAGTTGCTCCGTCTTGTATAGAATAATGTTACAATGTCACAGAAAAAATATTTTTTTTCAAAATTGACTTATTCCACTTTCAAATATAATCATATTATTAACATAAATGAACATTTTTTAAAATTTGATTTATAGAAGACCTTCTCTAAGATTTTTTCCAACATTATATTAATAAAAATGACAAGGTAATAATTTCAAGAAATGGGTAATATGCGTTTAAAAAACTCGAATTACCGCATTTTAAAAAATGTTCAAGGGTTGTTGTTCTAATAGCATTTTTTCCAAATACAGTTTTGAATTTTTTTCTCTATGGATGACCTAGTTTACATACCAGCTAATAAAGTGAAATATTGGTAAGAAAACAGTCATAAATCATCAAAATTGCATTTAACGTGCACATGGAGCCTTAATCTCATCATAGTAGAATTTTATCAGATGGCCTCTTGGAAATTTGGCGAATTAAAACAAATTATAGAACACCAAGAAGCACGGATGTTGTGGTGCGACCGTTTCGCTTTGTTGTTACGGTGATATTCAAATCCTCTGCAGAAGTTTTTTTGGACGCGTCCACTACGAGTTGTTTGTGGATTGTACGGTCAGAAGTTCTCTATTTTTTACATTTATAGTCTGTTCTTTTCGATACCTCTCACGCTGTAAAAGTTATTATACTAAATTACCCTTTAACCCTTCGTGGTCACACATTTAGCAAAATATACTGAAAATTGGCGAAGCTTTAGCGAAAAGGAATTTTTTTACGCTTTCCCCTCTTCATGCATGTTTTTTAACATGACGCCATTTTATTTCTTATAAATAAATTTTTTGTGCATTATCTAGAACGATTCCAGCATGTTCCGGGTTTTTTTTTAAGCACTTCGGACGGATAGATTGGGCACAATACCGTTTTGAAAATTAACCTTATTACTGAATACGATACGATCAAAATCAATCGTAAATTCCTAAATTCGGCATACTGAAATTTAGAATTTACGATTGATTTTGATCGTATCGTATTCAGTAATAAGGCCCCCGAGTAGAATCGACCCAGTGTGACCACCGAGATTTAACACAGAGGTGTGACCACGGAGGGTTAAATAGTAAATAAAAAATACCTCGACATCCTTTTATCTTATTTCGTTCAATTTGCGCTGAATCAAAAATTTATGATAACTGGAAACTTTGTATTTTTTTTCATTAACTTTCCATTGCTTCAATCGACTTGTGTCTATTTCTAAATAAATTATTCATATAGAAAAATTCCAAGCTTTACAAACTTGGGCAGCAAGCATGCCAAACTGAAGAACAGCACTAAAAAACGAGGAATTATTTCAGCAGAACAAAAATTTAGTAACAATTTTAACAGGGACACGTAACCATCGCTCTTTAAACTGAAAGATAATCCAGAAGAACACGCTTTCTGAACAACACCCTAAGAAAATTGTTCAACCATAGAATCCAAACTCACCGTAAGTATCCTTCATCTTATTTTTTTCTTGTTCCAAAATTTTCTAGGTTGGGAGAGAACTGCTTATCACGAGAGATCACTGTGAATCCATTGTAGTTAATCAGTTGGGAGTTTTTGGGTCAGCGCAATTATTCAACTATATTGAACAAACTCATCTCCGCCCCCCATACTTCAGAGACAAATCAAACCAAACTTGTATTAATACAGGACAATTTTTAACTTAAAAATAACCGGATTTTTTCAGCTTCATTATGAACAGAATAAATTACAAGAAAAAAAATTGATTACTTCTCTACATACCATCAATCAATGTTAGCACATTTTGTCCATCGTTTTGATAAGATCTCAATCCCGCGGCCGTAAAATGATAGAGACAGCTCTGAGAGTCACTTTCATACGAAATTTTGAGCTGTCTCGTCGTCGAAATGTTGTGCTTCCAACGTCTGTTTCAATGGACCAAAGCGATGGAAGTCGCACAGTTGTTTTGTTTTGCTGTGTGCGCCGTGTGTTGTCGTGAAGGAAATAGGCTGACTACTTCGTCTGTTGCAATAAACGGTCTTTACCTGTTCCAACAGGCTACAATAATATGCAGCATTTGTCGCCCTTCTGTCATAAAGAAAAACTACCAATAACGACGAAATCATTTTCTACATCCGAATTGTTGGAGATGCAAGCAACCCTACCTGAATAATGGACAGTAAAGCTAGCAGGACTATAACTAAAAAAAAGTGGTAAAATATCCATTGAAATACAAAGAAAGTAGATTTAAAAAGCTCTTGGACTTACGAATTGGACATATTTTTTTTCTTTTTTAATACAAGTATACGTCGATAAATTTTACAACAAGATTCGTTGAAGAAATCGTCTTCGAATATAATTGAAAACAAGAAAAAAAAAAATTACTTCGAACAGAAAAAAGTCCAAACAAAAACGTTTCAATCCGCTTTGGTTTGACGGTTACAATAAAGGTTGAATTTTTAGTAAGACAAAAAAAAATTGTAACAGCATTCGTGTGAACAAATATTTGATATTCGTTCATTTTTTCCAATTTATGGAAAACTGACATCAAGAGTTGATACATTCAGTTTATTCAAAGAGCCACTCATAAAATTTGTACATATACAAAGAAAACAAATACTAAAAAAATTTAAGGTATTCACATTTTGTTTGTGTTACTTTTTGTTTTATGGACGATGGCAAAATATTAACCTCTATTTTATGTTTATGCGTATAAACAACGTAACTTTATTAGATATCAACAATAACCAGAAAAAAACGAGATACTAGAAAAATGAAATTAAGAAAACTAAACTGCACAAATAGATAAAACAAGATTCAAGCCAAAATCATAAAAAAAAGAGTCAAAGTAAAAACCAAATTTTGTTATAATAATATAATAGTCTTTTTGTTTATAAACGAAAATCTGGTTTTTGTGTTTTCGTAATAGTAAGAAATAAAAAAGAAAAACGTATATAAATAAATCATGATAGTCTAATGTAATATATAAAATAAATTACAAATATTATTCGTTTTATTTGTTCATCCATGACCCCATGACGCGTCTTTATACCTTAAGTTTAAATACAAAAAAGAAACAAAAGCGCAATTACAATATTGGCTTTCCACATTCATAATATTTTTTTTTTTTTTTTATAACGATCAATTTGAAAATTTCTTTAATTTCTTGGATTTTTTTTTTTTTAACTTTGAGTAGAAAATATATTATTTATTTTAAGTTTTTTTATCTTAATTTTTTTTTTTGTATTGTTTTTTTTTTCTTTTAATTTAAAATTTTTTTCTGTTGGTGTTCTATTCATCTTTTTGTTGTTGAGGTGTAGAGGTGGTGATCGAAGAGCATTGTTGCTGATTTTGATCGGATAGTGGTGGTGGTGTTGATGAAGATGATGTCGTTGTTGGTGGTGGCGGTAGTGGTGGTTGTTGTTGTGGTGGTGGTGATGATGATGACGACGACGATGGTTTCGGTTGATTCGAATTATCATTCGAATCATCTTCCATGTCGTCGTCTTGTATGAGATCTAAAATTACTTCAATATAACTTTCGATTGTTTTCAAGTAGCATTTCTCTTTTTCGCGCTCTTCGGCCAATTTCATTTCGTTTGTTTTCTTCTGCTCGTCCGATTTACTGTCGGCATCGGTCATTACTTCGTCTTCGTTTTCATCGTCGGCATCGTTACTTTCATCGTGCGGTTTCGATTTTTCCAGTGATGAATCGGTAGTTGTTGTTGTTGAAAGCGATGAATTTTTTTGATTTTCATCGGTTGTTGCGGGTGATGTATTTAGTGATTTTTCTTGCTCCGAGTGATCGGGTGGTGTTATTTTGACTTTTTTTTTCGGTGGCATCTCATCTGGTTTTTTTTTTTTAAAGAAAATATTTTTTAGTGTTGGGATTAAAAATTGAGGCTGTAGGTTACACATTCATTAAGTCATTCCCGAACGCCCGAGGGGTATAATTGTGGATATGAATGAATACAAATGACAATAGGGTGTGCGATGTGAATGAATACAAATGACAATAGGGCGTACAACAATACAAAACTCAATGGCGAAACGAAAACTAGAACTAGCTCATTTTAGTTTTTAGGTTTTTAGTTAAGGAAATATGCTATCGACGGTTATATCATAGACAGGACTTAATCATTGCAATGAAATTATGACCGACATACCTGCCAGTAGAGCCAACTCCGTTCTACTTAACAACAGTAAAACCGAACGTGTTCCTCATCGGTGTGCCAACGTAGAATTTTCTAATTACCAGACAATACTGAGTAAACTCAGACTTGTCACGCAGCAGACCAAATTACAAAAAATAATTTTACGACGTGATAGTGTTGTGAACGGACGCCTTGGAGTGGAGGCAGTTCGAAGGGAAAGCTAAGGTACGGGAAACAGTGGTCCGAATCGGTAGCTGAAATTCGAGCTGGATGGAGCAACGCGCTTGCTGGCGTCCGGGCTAGCTGCGGCTGCGGGCGAAGAGGACGGTTCGTTGCTCGAAAAATCAAACCATAAGCCCTTGGCCTGTACAACACAAAATTAGTTGCGCCGACTTACTCTAGGCATTAAAATTTGGGATATCTTTCCCAATAGGTCATGAGAGACCGAGAAGCAATGAATTCGCACTTGTCAGGGCGTTCTGGTGTTGTAGCGCCCTGTCTCCCCATCCTGCCTCGATCGTTGCACCAGAATCAAAACAGAACTGCCGTTTCTTTTCTTTCGCTTCCGGCCTCTACCGAACAGCGACTCTTTCAATCCCGTGCGAAGTTGGCGGTAGTTGTGAGTGCGCTCGATCCTCGAAAGATAATTCGAAAATTCATCGCACTCATAAAATCCAGACGGGATTTGTGTTGCCAGCAGCAAATCAACAAGGTAGACAGTTCGCCGTTGGTAAAAAAAATTGTCACTCCTGACAGGAGTCTCGTGCACACGACTGAGTACCTGACAATTACGTCCTAAACCCTCGAATTACTGCCTAAGATCCTTGGAGTGGTGGGTTCCCATACGCTTGCCTCCTAGATCCTCCAATTCGAATCGTGAGTTGCCCAGCACACGACGAATCCTGCACTTCTTCGCCAACTTGGCGTTATAATTCTGCACGACAATTCTGCACGACAAGAAAAAATTTCTTCGGTAGACCTCTTATTCTACACAACATTGTCTTTTAGCAGCACGCAGATTATAACGCTTGCTACTGTCCTCATGTCTAAAGAAAAACATGAAATTGAGCCCTTACGGCAGGTGTTAACGTAAAACCATCCAACAAATTCTGTCCTCATGTGCGACCCTTATTTTCATTTGCACCAGCTGCCTCACGATAGGAATCCCCCTCTCGAGGTCGAAGCTGTACATTTGACTCTCCCAACGATCGCAAACGCTTTAGCAGCTCGTAGTCCTTTCCGTGCAACATCATATAATTTCCAAACAGAACCTGATAAGGAAAAAACCCAGTGGCTTGGTGGAGTGAGCTCCGAAGAGCACATCCAGTTTTGCTTACGCTATGCTCAGACTATGCAGTTTAAACACATTTAAGTAGGCAAAATTAACGTCTTAAAAAAGTAGTGTTCACAATAGGCAACTCGTTTTATTTTGATACCTGACAGCTTGACGTGATTTTTTCTGACAAGTAGATAGAAGAAGTGTTTTCAGTGCATTTAACTCGATTTAAACGCGTCAATCTTGTAGTCTGAACATACCATTAGGCTCTCAACTCTCATCGTGTTTGGTTATCAGTGATGAAGGCTCGAATTCTGGGCAGAATGGACTGATTGGCACGTTCCGAAGCATTTGCTTGCGGTGAGTAGCTCGCGGTGTACAGGAGTTGAACTCTGTATTTGGTCAGCATGGAATTGAACACATTCGACCTGAATTGAGAGCCGTTATCGGAGAGGATCGTATAGAAAACCTGTCCCTATAAAAAAATTCATGATCTGTTCAGCAGTAATTCGTCCCAAAGGAAGTAAAAGGTCCCAAAGAATGTAAAAGGTCCCAAAGGATGTAAAAGGTCCCAAAGAATGTAAAATTTGGTGAAATGGTCCAAGACGATCAAGATAGCGACCTTACCCCGTTTGGTATATGGATATGGTCCCAGTAGGTCGATGTAGAGATGTTCGAATGGGTTGATCAGTCTGGAACGGTTTTCTCATAGGCGATCGTAGAGGTCTATTCGGGTACTTTGTTCCTTTACAAGTGTCGCACGCAAGGACGTACTTGTGTAGACCTTCCGGGCCAGTACAAAAATCGCCTGACTTGCGAATCGAGTGATCTAATAAATGTTTTTGTGTTAAGGGAGAACACATTACTGTAGTGAAATAAAAAAACAATTGTCGCCCATTTCCAAGATTGCCTAAAGCTCAGCATTACTTTAGCAGCCAATTTCCGTTTATCGTTCAATCAAAAATAATAGAAACGCATTTTCACAACACCAAGAGCATTCCAGACGATGAGAAGACTACTTAGGCGGCCAAAAGCCTCACATCGACCGAGAAGACTACTTAACTTAACAGGCCTATTCAGGACCGAGTCACAAGTCACAAAGTAGGTCGAGAGTCTCAATTTTGAATTAATTGAGACTTTTTAGATATGAGACTCTGATCATGAATAGGCCTGTAAATCTAAAATAAATTTTACCTTTATCTTTAATATCTTCCCGATTTTTTTCAAGTGCAGCCTTTAATGCAGCTCGTAATTGCGCTCGGACGGATGCAGGTACTCCTGTTGCTTGAGCTATAACACGAATTGCATGCAAATCGCCACACAATTCATCTGAGTCTTCTTTCGATTGTAATTTATAACTAATAGAATAAATAAGTCGCGATATAGCTAAACCAGAAGTAATCTGAAACAAAAACGAAAAATATTCCAATGCATTTAAAGTTTTAAATCAAATCAAAACACGCTTACTTTTGGGTAATAAATTTCTACAAAACTCCTTATAACGGGGTCATTTAAAGATATTCGTTCATCCCGCAAAAGGATGTCAACGTATTCAATTAGATTTGGGTTGCTAACAAGTAGGTCTGTGTATCTAAAAAAAATAACAAAAATTATTTAAATAAAATTCAATCAATAAACAAAATTGAAACTAACTTATTTGTGCTTTTGTTATTGTAAATTCCGACCCAGAACTTTGGAAACAAATTAAAATGAAGCGGTGCCGCTTCGATGGCTGCCAAACAACTTAATTTCACTAACGATTCGTTCAATTGATTCGTATTGACCGCCATACGCATCATAATATCTAAAAAGTCATGATACGGCTTATAGAATGCATCCAGATGCATATCGTATTCCTTATCGATGCCCTTTTGAATAATTTGACCTTGTGGTATGCTCATTTGTACCATCGGTCTTGGTGGCCGTGGCGCACTTTTTGATACCGACGGCCACGGTGTTTTAGTTCCACGACGTGGAAAATATGGTCCGAGCGGTCCGATTGTATTCGGTGAATTTTGAGCGGATAAATGGCAGTTAGCGAATAGTGGTGCAAGAATATTTGTTATTTCTAAATTTGGATTTCGGATGATTTCTTTTAGTACGTCGAGCGTTAAATTTCGCATTTCCGGCGGATTGTATGTGTTTAGTAACGTAGCGAGACGTTTTACTGCTTCATTTAGACCTTTAATGTGGCTACCCGTACCCGCTGATGATGTTGCCTGCAGCCGTTTCTTTTGATCGATACGCGAACTTAATCGAAGAGTTCCGACAAGTAGAACAAGTTCTGTTAACAATTCTTGTAGGTCACCGGAAACATGACAAGCTGTTGCTTCGTGATACATGGAATGTAGCGTATGTAATGCATCGAAGCACATTTCAATGCCGCCGTTATATACGACAAACAACCGATCCTCGTCATTATCAACTGAAAATAAAAACAATAACGTTTTTCAAGGCATGTGATTAAGATCGACGGCATTCATCCGATTACCTAATATTCGTAAGGCTGCAATCAATGTACCCCACGAAACTCTAGCATCTAATCCTGTTAAATATGCAGAGAGCGTTGTTCGTCGAAATGTCGATACATCTCGTTGTTCCTGTTCCGTCGCATCGGGATGCCTTGTAGCGAACAATGTCATCAAACGAAATAGTTCATCCACCGCTAAAGAGTACTGTGTCGGATGTGGTGTGATATTCTTAAAAGCCCACTGAAGATTTTGATGTGCAGCTAATTGTCTTGTAAGACTGCGGCTCTGTTGACAACAAAGTCGCAGCAGACCATAGTAAGCGGGTAGCATGGCCCGATTGTAGGCAACAATTTCAGAATCGTCGTGATCCGCTCTGTAATTCATTACAAACGGGTTAGTTTTAGAAATCCAATATTATGTGGAACATCTTACAGAATATAATTAAATGCAATATTTCTCGTTATATCGGGACAATTGGCAATCATTTGTGCATTTTCGGGACAATCGTTTGTCGAGTGATGCCAGAAAGCTAGCAACGCATGTTTGTTGTGATGTGCTGGAACACTTGGCTCTGATAATCGTGGATGGAAAAGTTCCCACAGGACACGCATATACGGACCCAACTGAAACAAAAAGGTTTGCTAGTGAAAATTTTCGGTATTTTGTTTTTTTTCGCAACTACCATTAGTTTTTCCGTTTTCGAGACCATGCAATAAGTAAGCAACGTAAAATACGAAGTCAGTTTCGCAGTACCATGTATAGCGATATCAGTGTACGCTCGAGCCGATCGTAAAAGCCGTAGAAGTAAATTCAAAATAGTGTGAAGAATAATTTGCGCGTCTCCATTCAATTCCCTGAAATTAAATGAGAAAAAACCATTTCAAAACTAATCTCCTAATGCAAAGCGATTGGTTAAGAAACATGACAAACCTGTGAGGGATATTAACTGGCAGCTTATGCAACGAATGAGTTCGGTAGTTAGCCCGAAAAGATTGTGATGGAACCAGCGATACCAGAAGATACGATGCCGCTAAAAATTTAATAAAATTATCAAAAACTGGCCCGGGATTTTTTCAAAAATGCAAAACAACTCACCATTCCGTACTCTTGAATTATTATGACCCATTAAGAATTGCTCCACCCAGCTCTCAGCCGATTGTAAAATCCAAGCATGGGCAATTTTATTTCGCGGCGCTTGAACAGCAAGCCAATCAAGTGCCGACTGTGGACAATACTCTGCCGCATCCCAAACTCGCTGAAGAACCAATTGCGAAAAGCATGGCAATCCGGACGGGCCACCTTGCGGTTCGGTCAAAAGTGTTAACAGTTTAAAGAATGGTCCGCATAGTTCAGTGTGTTTTGTAACCGATGCAAATAACATTGTTATAATTTGATTCGCTAGCCGTTCGTCCCAGCGACATAGAGCATAGATCAAATGTCGGGTCTGATGTGGATTGATGTTGTCTTTGATTTGTTGGTATAAAAATGGAAAACCCTGTAATAGCGAAATGATTTAGAAACTAGTTTCTTTCGACAAAGTTTTCTGCTATAAATACCTTTCCACCGGCGACTGCATTGTAATCTTTCGGAGACAAGTGTAGACGAAAATCTGGTCCACGCGATCTTTCGACTAAAGAAGCAACCAGTGCAATCATTTTGTCGAGTGAAGCTGGACGAGCTTTATCCGCCGATAATGCATCATCCGATGAATTATCTTCGTTATCCGAGCCAGTATCAATCTATCGAACAAATTGCTTAGTTTAGTATATTCCAAAATTGTTTTAAAACATTTTTTTTTACCGAATCCTGATTCTTATTTCCTAAATAAAAGTCAGAAACACTTCGTATCACATTTATACGCAACAAAAACAATGTTTCCTCGTCGCCCATTCTTGAAAACTCGTACAACAGTCCGAAGAATTCGGATAAATGCCGTAAATGAGCTTTAGCACCATGTTCCATTAGTAAAATGAGAGATTTTATAAAACGTGTAACACACGAACAACTTCCGATATCGTCTTTTCCATCTTCGCCCGATTCCGTTTGTAGATAGAGCGTATAGTGCGATTGTCTAAAAAAACATTTGGACATTTTTTTCAAAATAAAACTATTGAGTAAACATTAACAATCATACCTTAGTCTCTGAATTACGTGTATAACAAGCCGCTGAAACATTTGTCGGACCATTTGATTGGGGCACTGAATAAGTACTTGTACGGGCCACCAGGGCTCAGTGGACATGTGTCCCAAAAACCATTCACACGCTGTCTGGCTTGCATTAAACTGCTTTGTTAATAGTTCGACCCAAAGCACCATTGTTGGCTGCAATTCAATTATGTTTATGAAAAGTTCAAAACGGCAAAATTAGTTTAGTTACCTTCTCTTTAGCATGAATAAAAGTTTCGATAAAAAATGAAACAGATAATTCGGCTACCATACACGTTACGTCTGACTGGGTTAGAAGAGTTTGCGGTATATGTCCACAAATCTGCCACATAAAACTGTAAAACAACGAAGAATCAGTTAATATTCTGTTCATAACACAATCAAAACCAAAAAAAAATTACTTGAAATAAGTGTGCTCGAATATGTTCTTATCCTGAAGAAAATGCTGATTATCTTGCCATATCCATTCTTCAAGCTCCTTGCCAAGCAGCGATTTATGTTCATTTTGTGGCGACGAAGACGTCGATGCCGTTGCTTGTATTATTTTTGGTGATGATGTTGCAGTTGGTGAAGTATGAGACATTATTATGGATGTACATGATGGCGTTGATGTCTTTATTGCATTATTACTCTTAACATCTATATCACATATTTTATTAGAATTATTTACCCCAACTAAATTACTATTGACAGTATCAGTCTCATTTTGAATTGTATGCAATTGTTGCAATTTCTTGACGATAAGCATATGATTTGATTCTTCCAAACAACTTGCAACAACACCCCCATTACTACTACAACTACTACTATTGTTGCTACCAACTGCAGCGATCGACATCTCTTCTTGAAGTTTAGCCTCTTTATTTAAAAGTGGATGAAATAATTTATCATTGATTGAATGACTTGAACCACTTGCTGTTATATAATCGCTACTATCGTTACGTTGTACACGGCGCTCGTAGAATAGCATATAGGCCGAATTTGTTTTTTCAAAACTAAAATCCAAATATTTTTCCGTAACTGAGTCGTAAGTTTTGCTCTGCAAACGGAATGTGAAGTAATGCGGAAAAGGTTTATTGAAATTAATAATAGACTTACCGTCATCTCACCACCGAAACATTCGGCTGCAATTTGAGATGGATCGAATGGTTTTACTTCGGCATCGTTAAAAAGAAACCATCGTTCCTGTTGGGAATTCAAATCGTTTCGTTCTTTTATAAAACTGTAGTAATGACCACCGTCTGCTGTTCCAGTGTGTACAGTAACACCAACTAAATCATAACTGAAAATGAACAATAATAAAGGCATAAGATTATACAAACAATCAATCAAGGATTGATTTTAGATGTTTAAAGAAAACTATTTCGTTAATTGTCGAACTAATATTACTTTTGTACTTATAAACAATGTTCGGGTATCAGTCGAAGGAGTCAAAAACCTGCCGGTTAACATTTTGGAAATACGGCGGTTTTGAATTTAATTATTTTCCAATTCATCAAGAGGTGATTACTTACAGTTCATTACAGTTTTTATAACAAATAAAAGCGAGGAGGAAGATGTTGAAAGTTAAGCCACCTCAAAAACCTTTTCTGCACAGATTCAATTCTGCTCTTATGCAACTCATAATATGGAGTCCATACCAGGCGCGCATATTCCAGAATTGATCGAACAAAAGCACAATATAACGCCTTTGTAACGTAAGAATCATTGAAATCCTTACAACATCTTGGCACAAAGCCCCAGAACTTCGATTTATTCACAATATAATTAATATGCTCGTCGAAAGTAGAAGATGAATTGAAGCCCTTGGTGGAATAAGGGGTCAACTCGTTTTTGAAAAAAATTAGAGGGTTGGACTTTGCTGACCTCTAACTGCTTTCGGAGGAAATTCAGCTGATGCAGTTAGCTCCTTCTGATTTAATATTATCCTTCAATTAAAGTAAACGCTCAGATCAAGTACCTTGTCTGATTTATGTAATGAGTTTCCTTCAACGGTGTAATTAAAATTAAATGGGCATTTCTCACTTGAAAAGGAAATAGTTGTACATTTATTAACATTCAAAGGCATATCGTTTAACGTTCACCAATCGGATAAATGCCTAAGGTTTTTCAATAGGTGCGCTCCACCTTTTTTCCAATAGGGACGGCGAACGACGCCATATTTTTTTTTCATTCTCTTGACATTTATAAACTTTATTAGTTTGCAGCGTTTGCAAATTATCCAAATTTTCTATCTAAATAATCGTTAGGAAGAATTTGAAAATGATCCTAAATTTCATCGAAAAATCATCTTCAGCGACGAGGCTCATTTTTGGCTCAATGGCTTTGTCAACAAGCAAAATATGCGTTATTGGGCCGGCAGAAATCCACATATACCCCATGAGTCACCATTGCATCCCCAAAAAATAACTGTTTGGTGCGGACTTCATGCCGGCGGCCTTCACGTTACTGTGAATGGAAATCGCTATCGCGGCATGATAACTGATTATTTTTGGCATCAATTGAAAGGTATGGACTTGGACCGTAAATGGTTTCAACAGGACGGGGCCATAAGCCTGTAATCGCTGATTCGGTAAGTCACTAAAATTTATAGTTTTTTCGTATTGAAACCTTAAACACGATTATCTCGAAACTGCATCTTCAAAAACTGCTTCAATTGTAGCTCAAAAAGTTATGGATCAATTTGGCTGATTTTTTTGGAGCTTTCGGCCTATATATATATACTTGACGCACTATCTACTTCAAAACTAGTACGCCATATAAACAACTAATAATATTGACGATTGCTTGAATCTAGAAATTGCACAAAAATATTTTTATTATTGGGTACTTACTCATAGCATTCACTGAATTCGTCCTCGTCTTCCACAATGGAATTCTCGAACGCAACAGCATCTTTAGTTGCACTATCATCTTTTTCTTTATCCGTTTCAATTTTACTACTACTACTAGGACTTTCTTCAGCACTTTTATTCGAACTTTGGTTTCCTCCATCACAATCACTAGATGCTCTCATACTATTTTTCCGTTCGCGTTTCTGCTTTTCTTCTGTGAATTAAAGAGGAGGCATTTAATATACCGGCACAACTAACTAAATAAAACGACCTACCTAAATATTGATGCGGCATAAGCGTCTTCTCGACATAATCGGACATATCGAGCCGCATCGGGAACGAAAAATGTGTGTTGACTTTCTCTTTCAGCATCGTTACCATATTGAATGTATAACGCATCGTATTGAAACATAAGATTTGCGGCAATTTCTTAAAACAAGCCCGCTTCTCGGCTCGAACCTTTCGGCCGCATTGCGAACATGTGTACATGTTATCGCCTTCGAGAGTATCTTTTACGGTAACTTCGTCTAAAGATTCTTGTAAATTTCGCATATCGGCCACCTGACATCGAACCGTATAAAATTCTTCGGCAGTTCGACTTACATGACCGCAATCCAACGACACAACATTATTACTTAAGGTACCGCAAAACAATTGTTTCACCAGAGTCTTCAAGTCGGGCGTCATTTCTTCCAGTTTTGAAACTAAATCGATAAAAAATTCGGCCATGTCTTTCTGTTCGCCGGTATTCAATGGCTGATGGTCCATTTGATAGACGCGACAAAACGATCGTGGATTGTACGATTTTCGTTCCGATTCCATTAGATAGGCGAACATTCGTTGCAATTCGTGCAATGTTGTGCCGTGTTTCTGAGCTGCTTGATTCGGTACGGTAAGAACAGCTTCGCGAGCCTGTGGCATCATGTACAAATGCTGAATACATGATGCCATATAACAAGTCGCACCTAAATTCGTCAGTCCGACATAGCCGCATTCCGAACGCACATCATCTCGCGGCCAATAGTCCCAAGGGTACGGTGCATGTGGTCCGGGCCTGTGCTGATTCAATAGTTTTCGATGTAGCAGCGCGTAATTACATGCGGAATTTCTACACAATTCTACTAATAAATCGTACGCGGCAGCACGAGATGTTTGCGATTTACATTTCGGGGTTTGCCGATTTTGCGGCGTCGGAAGATCGAACAGACAATCGAAGAGACTATTGATGAATGTCATCGCCTCCACGCTATACTTGAACGGCGGATCGTATTTAACTAAGTTTGCCATAAGATTAATAAGCCCGACAAGACCATCGTCTTGATATCCGTGTCGCGTTTCGTAGTAGTCCCTATCTAAGATACTCTGCGATAGTCGACAGCATAAATTCTCAATATCAATCGAACCGGACTGCGGATCATCGAGACTTTCCTTGACCATTTCCGCCGTCAGCGTGTCGACCAGACGCGAAAGTAACCAAAAATAATCGCGACATGCTGGTCCGTACGGTTCTTTCCCTTCTTCCGGTGCCAAATGCTGTTGATGATTCTGATAGGTCATTTTTTCGGCGACCGACAAGAACGACACCAACTTTTGTAGCAACGGTGACATAAGTTCGTGATAAGTCTTGGCATTACCCAAACATATCCGATATAGTCCAGCGCAAATTTCGCGACGAACTGCTGGCTCGGGATCGTCGAGAATAAATTTCTGAAGCCAGCTCGATATTTCCGGATTCGACCACAATAAACTGCGGGCATCTTTCGACGAGTGAACAAAACTAACTAGAATATTCATAACAAACTGAACGATTTGGGCACGTCCCCAAAAGCCAGTCCGAAATTGCAACTGTACAATACTGTGTTGATGCGCTTCGTCGTTTAAGATTGAAGCAAGACGCTTTAAGGTCGGTTCAACATCCATAATTTCAAGCATAAACGGATGTGGCTTTGGTATAATTAGCAACGTATCGTCCGGTTTCAATTCTTCGAAGCCGAGCAAACACATGATTCGTAGCAAGCTTGCTAGGCAATCGTGACGCCATTCGCTGTAGTTATCGGTCGAGTGATTGCTATTCTGCAGCATTCCCGACATGAAAGTATTGAACAGATGTCGCATACCGCCACAACTTATAAAAATCTCACTCCACTTAATATTGGCAAATTCAATTTCTTTCTTCTCCTCCGCCATTACTTTAACATTTTCCTTTTCTTCGCTGCTTTCCGATTTTCCAATAGCCGAATCATCTTTATCGCTCGTTGCCATCGCATTCGTAGTCGGTTTATTTTCGTCGTTGCTTTTCTCCTCGCCGGACACTTCATCGGACGATTTTTTCGACGAACCCTTCTTCGAATGCAGCGCATTATTCTTCGACGATCCGCCACTTAGCCGCGTTGATTTCGAATGCGACGGCTTGAATGTTAGATCATGACCACAACACCCAGACGGTTTGGCTTTAGTCGACAAACTTTCGACAATATGCAACGAATACATGAACTTTTGTAAATTGTTCGGATCCAAGAGTTCGGCAATGTTCTGTTTGATTTTATCACGTGCGGCTTTCTGTTCCAATTCGTTTTGTATGTCGCACGTAAGCAGACTCTTGCCGAGTGTTTTGAATGAATCCAATAAATTCGGATTGGTCGGCAACATGGCCAATATGTCCCAAACTCGTCGCGACAACAATTGAGCTTTTGTATGCGGTTGTAAATTGCCCGACTTACCAGTCATTTTCATATCGCCGAGTGTCTGCATGAGACAGAAAAGTTCTTCAAAGTAGTTCGGCTGTAAGAGCAGAACTGTCGGCAAGCATTCCTTTGGGGGCGGCGGCTGCAAGGATGGATGATCTTGGGGATCTTTGCGTCGAGCTCCACGACCGCCGAGCGACAAGTAAACAATCTGAAATTTTATTTGTTCGAAGCTTTTGCGTTTGAGCTAAATAAAAACAAATTAACCTGATTGTCTTTGAAGCCTACATCTCCTAAACTCCGTTCGTCGTAGTCCGAAGTTAATTCTTGACCTTGTGTTATTATCCGCAACGGACCTTCGCTTAAGAGTAAGCCTAATACTGGAGCAGCAATTCCCGAAGACTTTGCACCACCCTGAAGATTCTCCCACCTACAATTTGATTTCAATAAAATATTTAGCACTAACTCGAAAATAGAGAAAACCGACCATTTTGCAATCTCCGCTTTCAGATCGGCTATTAAATCACTAGAATGCAAATGCAAGACTGATTTTTCAGACAATCCAGCTGGCTGAAGTATTATCCGAATGGGCGGTCCGGAGGCTTCATTCCGCAGATTGCTATGTGATCCGATTCCTTTGCCTTCCAGAGCCCAGCGACGCAAATGATAAGCATAGCGTCGTCGAAATGTTTCCAAGTGCGTATTTAATAACATTAGCGCTCGCTGAACACACATCAACGCGTTCTCTTGATTGTCCAAGCTGAAAGTAAACAAAACAACGTTAACAAGCTGATAGATAAGTTCAAGGAAAATTGTATTACTTGTTCAAATCTTCGGCTGCTTGAATCAAATGATCCATGCATTGGGCAACAAACTCTTTTTCCAATTTCAATTGCTGACCCATGTAGTAAGAGTTTAGATACTGAATCGCTGCCAAAGAAACTTCTGTATTATGTGCACGCAAAGCTATTTTCCATAAATGATTCATTCCGACAATATTCGACGAGGTATCGGCTTGTTTTTCATAGCGTGCAATCGCCAGACGTGCCAAACTGCACAACTGCTGAAACAGACCTAAAGCAACCATGGAAATTCCTTCCGGCTTCAATTTCGGAAGTTTATTCAAATATAAATGCTGCAACGTTTCCATGACAAGAGCATGCTGGTCGACACCTTTCGCTTGCACTTGTAACCATGCAAATAAACAATCGGCGCATTCCAAATCGTTGGCCAGCCAATCCCACAAGTCGTCGACTTGATGTAAACTTAATCTGTCGAGAAGAAAGAATTTTTTTTAAAACTTAAAACCCCTCTCAATTGAATCGCACGCCAAATTACCTAAAACATTTTGGCGAACCTAATGAGCTAAACACTGACGTTAAGAACTGCAATCTAACTTGTACTTGGGTTATGTGCGAGTACATTAAAGCACCGCTCTGATTGACAATGAGACCCTTGTTCTGATTCTGAACACAGCTAGCGTAATGTTTCAAATTATTGAAGAAGTGATGCATCATTTTATGCTGTCGTTCGGCCCACATTGTAATCTCATGCGTATCGGTCGTACCGAACTGCTGAAACGATGCAAACAATTTCGGAAGCAAACGTAAACTAACTATGACACTTTTGTAAGATGATAGATTTTGTAGACAGCCTTCGATAAATTTCGTTCGAAGTAGACGATCGCTAGTGAAACATAAGAGAGTACTTAATGCCTTTTCGGCTTCGAGTGCAAGCGATTCGCCGAGTTGACCCTGAAAGAATAACCGTTGAAAATGGTTCGGACAAAGTATTCGGTTGTGCGCTTACAATTTTATCGTCCTGAAGTAAATCCCACAGCAGTGTATTGCCCGGCAAACAAACATCGGTAACTTTAAAAACTAAATGCGTTTCGTCCGTCTGCGGCGGCTGATGCGGCATTTGTAGCATTTGTTGCTTGCCAAGAATTTCCATTGCCTTCAGTCGGGCCAAACGATTTATTTCCGCTTCGGTTTGTGAATTATCGCGTACACCGACCGCACGTGATCGTGGTATTGTGAATTGTGCTAAACAATTTGCCCGGCTCGCCAGCTGTGCTAGTTCTTCTTCGCATGGCGATTCATCGTCATCGAAATCGGCCATATTTTTCTCCGATTTATTACTCATTGGCGACGAATAGCTGCCGTCGTTTTCGCCACCGCTTAGCAATTCACTTATATGGCTATCGTTCAGCGAATTGATGAAGGGGCCTTCGCCGTGCAAATGACTTAAGACGGACGTTTGCATTTGCGTGTCGCTACAGTCGCTATCGTTAACGCCGACATCACCTTCGCTGGGCGATTCTACACCCCAAATCGCTTCGACTAATTCGTGCGCTAAACGTGTCAACGGGATGTTGTTATTTTTGCGACGCTTTCGCATCTTTTTGCGACCACCATCCGATTGTATTGGCTCCTCTTCGCTACTCGAACCTGCCTCGATATTCGAAACTCTTCGGTTTTTCATTGATAGCCTGCAACTGTATTGGAACTGTTTAGATTAAAGTTACAAAAATATAAATTGCTTGCCACTTACACTGGTTTCTCCTTAATTTTTATACATTCTACTTCGTCGCTTATATCAATTTTGTTTTTACTTTCGTCTGAAAAAGGCGACAGAATAGAGATTTATAATAAAAAGCAAACAAGTGATTGAAACAAACCTTTCATATCACACGCATCTTTATTTCTCGCCTGCTTACAAGGCGGCGCCCCACAATCCGATCCGTTTTCAATGTCAATCGCACTTTTCTGACTTGCCGAACTATCGTCGTCCTGTTGCTCCTCTTCCGTATTACTTCCATCGATACTAACGCTATTCTCGGAGCTGGTAGTCGTTGTAGTTCGCTGAACTACGTTCTCCATTGGCATTTCGACTTGAGGCCGAGCACCATCACGCGTCCAAATCAATTTGGTCAGTGCCGACGCAATATAAATACTCTACAAATTTTAATTTAAAATAATTTTCACTGACTTTAACTGGTGGCAGTTTTACCTGTTCGGTATGTTCTTTGGGATCCAAATGACAAATCAACGAATACAAATGCATAGCTGGACGTGGCGCTAGATTCTTCACCAACGACGGCAGTATATCATAAATTGGTTTTGAGCAATGTTTCAATTGTGCCGATTGCCAAATTAAATTTATGTGCTCTTCGGTTATTTGATTTTCGACCGCAAGAAAGTTGAGAACAATGTGCGATTGCTTAATGACTTCGACGTGAAGATTCGGGCCGAATAAATGTGATATAATTTGATTTTCGGTTAGCCAATCGGCCAGCTTTTGGCCAACAATTTCAACTTCGCCAACAGTTTCGGTAGTACAAATCTCGTTATATAAATTGATATGAGCGTTTATTTGTGCCATCCCTAGAAAAAAAAGACAATGTTTAACTTCCAATACTATCAACAGTCATTTGAAAGCCTTACCTGCCAGCCTCATTGTTAACGTCGTCGAATTGAAATATTTAAATGCCAACGCCAAACCTTCCACATCGAAATTGATCGAAGAATCCAGCGGATCACGAATAGCCGACCACATAAAATCGGCCATTGAACGCGTCGCCGGCGATCGTAAGTCTTGATCGGACAATTTACACATATACTGAAGTACTCTCACTCTTAACGGTACAAACAATTGAATAATACATCGATAATTTAACCATAGCTTAATATTAGATATAGTCGCTGTTATGGCATGCGCTGTCGTAACGGGCAAATCTCCCTGTTCGAAGCAGGTTGTCATTGCCAAAAAGCCGCCACTATTACAAAACAGCGTTACATTACGCAGAAGAAATGCGGGAATTTCGTTATCATGAAGATCGCATATGGTACTCAAGCTCTGAGCTTCATCAGCCGAAATTTCATCGAGACGCGAATGTACGCCATGCTTGTATGCCAGATACAGCGGAAAGTTAAGGAGAAATACTTTCGAGACGAGAATCAAAAGTTTCTCGATTTCGGACAGTGTCCACTTCTCTTCGAGCTGTTGATTTTCCACATTGTTTTCATTCTCTTCCGATGGCTTTTCTACAGGATCCGCAATATTTTCTTGCTGATTATTATTATTGTTGTTGTTGTTGTTGTTGTTCGAACCGGACGATAGAACCAAATTTTTCGAATCGTCCAATAGTTTTCGTATTTTTTTCAGATTGCATATCGTTAAACAGATCATTGACTGAATAATGAGATTAAAACGTTCGAAATTTTTGGCATCGCGATAGCAACACATACATTGTCTGCAATTTGAGATATGATTAGTTGGAATTTATTTAAAACTTGTACACGGTGATTTTGTTTACCTTTGCGGCCATGATTGTATGTAACCGAAGGCAATTTCAATCTCACTTTTGAGGAGGGCCGAATGATTGTTTGCATCATTGCTGCTTACTTTTGATTCATCTGGAAATTAAGCAAGTTAAGTCAAAAAATATTTTTGGCTAATTTTTGATTATCTACAGAGTGTGTGTGATCTTAATCTTTCGACGCTAAGAAACTTTTAACTAATCAAAAAACAAACAAAATTACATTTGCGCCCTTATGAGTAATGAATGGTCACGCCGAATGTGCCGGTGAGCATTTTGTTACTTCGAGCCTTAGGGACTCAAGTCTTACCACACCGTAACAGGTTAAAAATAGACAATTTTTGTTTAAGGGAGTTAGTGACTTGGATACGAAAAATTTATCGAATTTTTTTTTTTTTTTTTAATTTTTAATTTTTTATTTTTCATTTTTAATTTTTAATTTTTAATTTTTCTCTATCCCCCATCCTCCATTCACTATCCACCATCCTCCATACTTCATCCACTCAAATGTTGAAATAACTCGCGAACCGTTTTGGGAATATAAAAAAGGCGTGTTTTTGTGAATTTTTTTTTGGGAAAATGATTGCAGGTTTCGAACTGTTTTTTTTTCATAGGTGAAGTATATCTTTGACTATTTTATCGGCTACATTTGTGAATTTTTTCCAATAAAAAAATTACGAAACATAGTCAAAGATATACCCTTCACTATGAAAAAAACAGTTCGAAACCTGCGATCATATTCCCAAAAACACGCCCTTTTTTCGGCCGCCAACTAGATGTAACCCCTTAAGCCCGTTGTCAGTTCTATAGCTGGAAGTCAGATCATTTTCCACTCTGACTTGTGACAGAGAATCGGTCATTGTCATTTTTGTAATCCGAATCAGAACTGCAAAATCTATCAATATTTTATACAGTACGCGCCTGTCGATACTGTCGTATGTCTGTTTAAAGTCCACTAATATCTGGTGCACATCAATGTTAAATTCCCTGCACTTTTCAAGCACCTATTTAATTGAAAATATTTGTTCCGTAGTCGATCGCGCAGCTCTAAATCCGCTCTGTTATTCACCAATTACTTTGTCAGCAAAGGGTTTAATTCTCTTTTCTAGAATTTTTGTCAAAATCGTATAAGACGTACACAGCAGGGATATTCTTCGATAGTTTTCACAGCAGAGTTTGATAAAACAGTTCCCGGAATTCATTGAGAAAATTAAAAATACAAATTTATTCATCTAAATCTATATTGTCCCCTTCAAAGTAATCGCCATCGACTGCAACACACTTATGCCAGTGCCTGATCCAATCCTCGAAACATTTTTTATATTCGGTTTTCGGTATGACCATCAGTGCTGTGCTCCCTGCGATTTTTCCATTACTTCCTCTCGGCTGCTGAAACGAGTTCCCCGTAGTGGTTTTTTAACTTGATTGAACAGAAAGAAGTCACAAGGAGCCAAATCAGGTGAATTCGGTGGCTGTTGGATGGTACATAGTTGTTGCTTTTTTCGTCAAAAAATTACGAATTATGATGGTACTGTGCGACGGTGCGTTATCATGGTGCAAAATCCACGAGTTTTCTGACCACAATTCTGGTCTCTTTCGGCGAATTGCTTTACGCAAACGTCTCATAACGCCCAAATAATACTCTTTGTTTACTGTCTGGCCTTCTGGCAAAAATTCATGATGCACTACACCGTTGTAATCCATGAAAACCGTGAGCATTGCCTTCTTTTTTGACTGACCACTTTTGAACCGCTTGTGCCACTGGTAAACGACCGTTTTCTTTAGAAAATCGTTGCCGAAACACTTTTCCATCATTTCCATCGTTAGCGCACCATTAAATCTGTTTTTTACGCAAAATTTAATACAAGTTCGTTGTTGCAAATTTAAATCCATTTCTAAGATTGTAATAAATCGCCAACACACACAGAAATAGATGTACTCTTGGCTACGTAACTTTTGCAAATGTCAAGCTATGACGCTAAGATTTAGAGGTAATGTAAACAACAGATGTACCAACTTAACAAAAAAAAAACAGAACTCAAATCGGAACAATAAATAAAATAACTTTTTGATACTCCTTCGACAATCTTCATGAAAAGCTTCTTGCATCCATAGGCCGGGTGTAGTCCAGTGGTACGTTACTAGGCTTGTAAATATCGTGGGTTCAATTCTCACTCTAAACATAAATTATTTAGGAGAATTTTTCAGTTGCTATTTGCTTTGAAAATATTAATATGAATAGTAAGCTGTGTGGAATGTTTAATAGGATGACTACTAAAGGACTTAACACTGAGCAGTTGAGTTCTGTTTACATTCTTATCAGATTTACTTACACCATCAGAGAAACCAGCCAGTAATTGATTTGTTATAGGCAACATTGCTGTTCTGCTAGATCACATAACAGCCAAACAGCACTAAACAAATTATTAATACCAAAAAAACTAGTACACTGCCATACCCGGACTGATTTCTGACCTCCAATCCCTAAACTGACTGGATTGCACACTACAGTGTATTAAAGGCTAACCATCTAAGTCAAATTCAGTATCCATAAAAAAAGTCCGAGATCAAGCTGTTGTAGGAGATGTGTATGCAGCTGTCGCCGGCTTTCAAAAGTTCTGCTAAACTTTGATCAGTGCCTGGCGCTTTGTAATTTGGGTGGTGCTGTTTTTACTTCTTCGAGTGTGGAAGTACTCGAAGAGGATCCTTCCTCAACTATTACCTCGTTTGTTGTTATATATACTACTGCTGTTCGTGCGGATGATGAGCTCGGGTTGAGAAGGTGTTCAAAATATTGTGCCCATCTTAGTTTTATCTCTTCCGCATTACTTATAATGTTGCATTCTGGATCCTTGTAGAGGCTCGTTTTCGTTCGTTTTAACTAGGGAGTATGCGGCTCTTGTGTTGTGTAATTCAAATTAAATTGTTCGTCCATGTTTTTAATTTCGTCATTATTGCACTTTCGTTTTTTCTTTCTGTAGTTTTTGTTTGCAAATCGTCTAAAGTCATTATATTTGTCCTGTTTGGCTCGTCTCGGCTGTTCTGTTAATTTTTTTGCAAGCTCCATTGTCTCTTTAATGCATCTTGGCATTCGCTGCCGAACCACTCATTTCTTTTGCGCCGGGGTCGTTGTCCAAGCTCTATATACCTTCCAGATTTTAAGGCCTGGATCTTTTCTCTACGTGGATCCACATCGTACCTGGTACAAATGTAATAAACCGATCTCTAGGAGTGTGCTTCACTTCAATTCTATCTCTAACATGATCGACCATACTGACAATAGGCCCCCTATTCAGGAACGAGTCACAAGTCACAAAGTAGGTCTAGAGTCTCAATTTTGTATGAATTTTGAATTAATTGAGACTTTTTTGATATGAGACTCTGATCCTGAATAGGGGGCTAGATCTATCTTTAAGAAGGCATTAATTGATGGCCTAAAACAGTGTGATTAAATGGCATTATTATAAATAAGTATTGTTATTTTTTTTTGAGTCTGTAGATTATATACATATGTTCAGTAGATGATATAAATAAATAAATATGGGACAGAGAAAGGATGCGACTGCTCGTCGGACCACTGACGGGTCACTGCATGCTGAGGAAAGACGCTATGCGGCTAGGGGTAGAAGAGACGGACATGTGCAGGTTCTGCCATAATCTGTACGCTATGGAGGACATCAATTTCACTTTTGAATTCCCAGGGATCGCTTGAAGGCAACTGAGATGGCTGGGTAGTCTTTTCTTCGATACATCGAGGATTTGAGGTCGGTAGGGGCTGACAAACTGGTCAGGTTCTGCTGGGAGTTGGAGTGTTTTGAGAAGATGGAATAGCCCGCGAGAATCTGAAGGGATGGCAGTGGCCCGTATGGCGCCTAGTTTGCACGGTGTTTTCTAGTATTGCGCTCCTTCTTAAATCTAAGCCTAAGATTCAACAATCACTAGATTATAGCAACATATAAAACTGGCCCAATTGAACCGGGAGTTTCCCCAAAATATTGCTTTAAAATTCGCGTCAGTTCCCAAACTCCATCCAAGCAAAACAACACCAAAACCAGCACTGACTTGTCCGCAATATACACAAAACCCGGACCGGGGCAAGGCTTTTGAACCCTTTCACAATCCAAAAAAAAAAAATTCGTTTATCGATCGTCGGTCGTGACCATTGCAAAACGTCCCCTTCTCTCGGTTCGACGACGTTGCGAAAGACAAGCGAAGCGCGCGCGGCCTAAACCGTACCAGGTGCATTCGGTGAATGTAGTGAAAGGCCGTTAACGATGTTTTTTTTTTCTTTGCATTTTCATTTCAATTTGTAGAGGAAAAAATAGACGAAAAAAAAAAGTTCAGCGACCACAAAAACCAACAAAAACGCATAGTGCCAGCGCGTAAAGAGCTCAGCTGATGGAAATGTCAAATAATTTTCGGAACGGACAAAGCACCCCCGTCCCGACCGAAATCTGCGCCTATCTTGCGCGAATGAATGCTGCGATTGTTCTCGCCCCGACAATTATCACAGTTAAACCATCGACGGAAATCTCGCATGGCCATAAAATCGCAAAGAAAACACCCCGCCGAGTCTCTCGGCACTGCCTAAACAAAGGGTCGCTTGTTCGCCTATCGTCTTGGATCACAGCCCGCACTAATCTTCACAACTCCATGCGTTCGCGATCGCTTATTATCGCGATCAAAACACACATTGAATCATTTAAAACGTTTAATTTCTCTTACATGTCACAAGAAGATGCAAAAAATCAGCGCACACGTCGCACATTATTCGAATTTTTCGTGTCTTTTTCGGACATTAAGGCTCCGTTTATGTTTGCATTTATCCGCGGCACTGAATAATCGAACTGTTCCGGACCGATTTAGGTTCGCAAGCATTTAATGCAGAGCGCGATGGTATGGAAATTTTTCGCGTTTTTATTGTCCGCTGTAGCTTTTTACCCGGGCGAAGAAATTCCGATTTTAATTTTTTCTCTGTCACAGAGGTACAAATCAACAATGGCGGGGTCCCATTGAAAAATTACATAGGCGTGAAGTTGGCCGTTGGTATGGTTGGATTTATGTCAGCGCGGAGTTTTTTACGTGACGACAGGGCTGGAATGGTTGGATGAAGTTTGTACGGGAAAAAAATCCGATCGGTCCCTACTTGGATTAATTTCTTTGCAAAGTTTGTATAAAACTTTGTAACCACAAAATTTTAATAAAAAATTTTTTTTTATTGAAGTCAATTGTGATCAGTGGAATTGTTTTCTATTAAAATAAAAGTCATAATTTATTCTGATTTCAACAATTCGAAAATAAGAACGCTCCCCACCGACCAACTGACATTTCTCACTCCCCCGCCATGTCAAATGTTTTCTGTTTGGTTGTCATCGTCGCGAGAACTTTGCTCCGTCGACGACTGTTGAAATTTTACACAAATTTCCCAACGTTCTTTTCTGACCCAAAATTGCATTTCCACGTTGCGGCATCGGTCCGCAAAACACCTGTGTCAATAAAATTCAAATTTCGTAAAGTGTTTTTCGGCTCTACTGTATGATGACGTGTTTTGTTGGTGTTCTTAATCCGAACGCCACGGTCCGGAGCCGGTGTTAGAAGAAAAAAACCCCGAAATTTGTCCAATTGCCGACGCAGCAATTGACAACGATCGAAAAAAAAGAGAAATAAGCGCGAATAAAGAAAATCGTCGCCGTGATTATTGTGAAATTTTTACCGTTGCGGCCTGTCCGCTCGACTAACGCCCGAAGATGATGCGAATCCGGAAAAAGTTTGCCCTGATCCTGTGCTCGGTTTTAGTTTCGGTTTTTCTGTTTTTGTACGTCTTAATTAATTTCTCGATTCCCGCTGATAAGCAGGTAACTATCCTATGATTTGCAAGTGGCTTTTAATTGTCTGCGATTAGTAGATAAGATAGCAAGGCGGAGATATGAGCGGGTTTTTTTTTGATTGGGGGGCTAAAGTACCGACACACAAGATTACACACTTGATTCCAGTCGCGTCTTGGTCTCGATCAGCTTTAACGGGTGCCATAAAGGCTACACCAGCAGTTATTTATCTTGTCCCCATTCCTGCGTTAATAATTTTCGCTTGTTGTGCTGAGGGTGGCAATCCCCGGTGTCCGTATATCAGCGAAGCCATAGTGCGGCGAGTCGTGTGTTTACCCTCCACTTGGCACAGCCAACGGAAGCCAGACAGACTTGAAAAATTGTGAACCACAACTTCCCGGCTATCGCTGCTGCTTGCTGGTCGGGATACCGTCCGCCGACTTTATATTTTGATTTTAGCACGGGGAGTGCGGGCGGGGAATTCATAATTTTGTTGGGTCTATGTCTGTTTGAGCCTTCGGTTTAGGAGATTAAAATGGCCCTCATTCATCGAAGGATATTAAATTTTAATCTGTTTTCATTTTTTTTTTCTTAAGCTCCGAAGCTTCTTCAGTTTCTGTGTGGCCCCATTCGGGTACAAATGGCTGCAACAGGGTTCCTCTTTCACGTGGTCCGATTTTGGCTAAAATCCTTTACTTGTCGTTGGGACTTATACCCTTCTATTTTATGTTCTAAGCTAAACCTTCTAGATTCCAACATTTGTCTGCAACGCATAGCCAAAAACCGTTCGCGTAGGTCTAGACAACAAAATGTACTCGTACACTAGGTTTGTGTAGTTCGTGAACGAACTAGTTCGGAAGAGCGTTCCCATAAGTGAAATGAACGAACTAGTTCGCAGTGAATTCCGCTTCTAGTTCGTTTGTAGGAAGTTGTTCATCATCACATTTTTAGGTATAAAAGAAGGAAGTAGTTCAGGTCGCGAGGGATGGGAAAACCTTTTTTTTTAGGTCATCAGATTCTGTCTTGCGAACTGCGAACTTCAAAAAAGAAACTAGTTCGTTCTCGCGGGAAGTGAGGACTTTTTTTTTCTAGATCATTACATTTCCCTACATCAGTTTCTTTCTCGCGAACTGAGAACTACAAGAACGAACTAGTTCACGAGGCCTCAGGAACTAGTTCGTTCACGATCATTAAGATGAACTACAATGCGCAAGCCTATCATCGTACACGTCGTCTGGGATGTAAAAAATTTGCCAACAATCTGGGCGTAACTTTATTATTTTTCCGGCAGAAGTTCGGAACGCGTTCAATTCTGAGATGCGGTGTAGGTTACTATGTGACTGAAAAACTAGCAAAAAGTTCGGGAAGCGGTTAGAATAACATTCCATTACATAATTGGGTCATTTGCGGTTAAGCCCGTGGAAGTGAAAACACAATTCGATATCTGATCAGATCTGAGAGATCTGGCAAAATTCATGAAAAAGTATACAACCACTTTTCACCCTCTTAGGGGTCGAATTTCAAAAAATCTTGAAAACACATTCTAGATATTCATATGAAGAATCCGTGGAATAAAAATGAGTTCGATATTTGAGAAGACCTAGTAGATATGACGAAAATCGTGAAAATAAATGCATTCTATTTCCACTTAACCCACTTTCTACAAATAAAAAATAAGAAAAAGTGTAATAGCTTTGGTAATTCATAAAATTATTGCTTTAACAATCAACACTCTGTTGCCTGTTCTACAACACTTTGTTGCCTATTCTTCACCTTTAACAACTGCGTTGCATGTTTTTTTAGGATGGCGTCCACTAACTTTTGACTTCAAGACTTTTCCTTTATCTCGCCAAAACACCTTTCTTTCTTTCTCCATAAGTTTCCCAGTGGAATTGAAATCTAGAATGGACATGGAATGTAATGGACACAATGAACCCAAAGCAAATGTTTTTCTCAAGCCACAACTACGATTTCTTGAGCATGAGTTTAAAGTTGTTGTCCTGCTGAAACGATCAAATCAACGACATATTTTGTCCAGCAAACGGCAGCCTCTTATCCCTAAATATTCGTACATAAACATATGCATTAATTTTCGTTCGAAATCAACACCGTAGGATGAATTATGAAAAACTACCCCAGGCTATATTGCAACTACAGTAAAACCTTCGAGAGACGGAACCTTAGGGGACTATATTTTTTCCGGCTCTCGTAAATTTTTCGTCTTACAGATAACGGAATAAAAAATATATTACTGATGTCCCGAAAATCATTCCTTATGATTAGAATAAAAAAAATCTGCCAACAGTCTGGGCGCAACTTTATTATTTTTCCGGCAGAAGTTCGGAACGTGTTTAATTCGGGGATGCATTGTATGTTACTATGTGACTGAAAACCTAACAAAAATTTCGGGAAGCGGTTAGAATATGGTGTAACATATGAATTATATAATTGGGTCGTATTCCGGGATGCGGTCTAGAGGTTGAAAAAGACAAAACTTAAAAATATGTGAACAAAAATATGTAAACAAGCTCGTGGAAGTGAAAGATATTCGATATCTGATCAGACCTGAGAGATATGGTGGAATTTATGAAAAAGTATACAACCACTGTACACCCCCTTAGGCGTCGAATTTCAAAAAATCTTGAAAACACTTTCTAGGTATTCATATGAAGAATCTGAAGAATAAAAATGAATTAAATATTTGGAAAGACCTAGTAAATATGACGAAACCGTGAAAATATAGGCATTTTATTTTTACTGATAATTTTTTTTGCCCCCCCCCCCTCCGAACGCCAATGAATATTCGAATTTTTTTTTATCACAATTACTTTTCTAGTTGATTTCTATATTCGGACCGAGTTTCAATTTTCTAGCATAAGCCGTTCAAAAGTTAGGAAAAACAACCCCAACCCCCGCACCATACTACCCTTAAAAAAAAATTGTTTCCACCATGCTACTACTATAGTTCTATCTAAATACCAAGTTTCAGCTTTCTATCATTATAGGTTCTTAAGATATACACATCGGAACTTTCTCTTTCTCACCCTTCCCCACCCACACCCTCTACACCCCACCTCCAAATTTTTTTTTCCTACAAGGATTCCATTAGGCCTACTTCTGGTAAAAATTTGAACCATCTATCTTACACTGTTATTGAGATATGAAACGTGTTATTTTTGAAAAATTATTATCCCCTCCACTTCCATGCTCCCCCGCCCCTTTCAAAAATTTTACTTTGGTCAATCTTTTTTTATTAAGCTTCTTACCTAAATCAAATTTTGTTTTTCTGGTGCCAGTGGTTTGTGAGATATCGTAATCTAAAGTTTTACACCCCCCACGAGTAGAAATCAGAAAAAATAGGTTCATTTTAGAGATTATTATCTCAAAAACTATTTGCTCGATTTTATTCAGGGTACCTAGTTTTATTCGAAAGTTTATATGTTGAGGTACGCTAAAGATTTTTTTTCAAAAAGATTCTGAAAATGTAAAGTATCATGACCTTCGCTACGTAAGGTTTTCTGAAAAAGAAATTTTCATGAAATGTCGGCCGATTGAACTTAATTTTCAGTTTTTATCCTCAATTGTCGACTTTTCTGGCTTGATAAAAAAAAGTAAAGATAACATATGATACTTTTCAAAGAAATTCAGTCTTCTTTTGTAATTCTTGCCATGAAAATCGTGAAAAATTGCTTCAGTTTGACTTCATATATTATTAACAAAACTGAAAATTTTTTAAAATTTGATTTATAGAAGACCTTCTTTAAGATTTTTTCTAGCATTATATTAATGAAAATGGCATGTTTAATTATTCAAGAAATAGGTAATATGCGTTTAAAAAACTCGAATTTACGCATTTTAAAAAATGTTCAAGGGTTGTTGTTCTTCTAGCATTTTTTCCAAATACAGTTTTGTATATTTTCTCTATGGATGACCTAGTTTACAACCCAGCTAATAAAGTGGTGTAATTTTTTTTTTGTTTTTTTTGTTGCCATTAACGTGAAATTTTGGCAAGAAAACAGTCATAAATCTTTCAAATCGCATTTAACGTGCCCATGGAGCCTTAATGCTTTTCGGTAGATTGCGATCATTTATTTTAGAAAATTCATACTATTGTACATTCAGAGGTGGATTGTGTAGAGGGGTAGTTTTTCCTGTCTCCGATTGGCGAACGGAGATAAAAAAAAGTATTCAGTTGAAATAATGTGCATCGAGTTTCACGAACTACATAGTTTTATTTTTTATAAAAATTTTTTTTTTATTATTTTTTATTTTTTTTTTTATACTTTTTACTTTTACTTTTCACGAATTCCGCCATATTACTTAGGCCTGATTAAATATTAAATACATTTCATCTTCCTGTTTACACTCTACAGGAGCGTAATAGCATTTTATTGCGTTTTCACGAATTCCGTCATATTTTTTAGTTCTGAGGAAATATCGAATTGGTTTTTACTTACTTTCTCGAAAGTAGTATAAAACCGCTACTAACTAATTACAAGATTTATTATATTGATTTCAGCATATCAGTGATAAAAATTTCTGGCTTTCCATATTCTATGCTAATCGTAAGATACGTGCAGTTATGTAATTTCAAAATTTTGTAGAGAGCCGATACAATGTGAAGTAATTTGTCTAAAATTTCTACTTCTTGATTGAACCATTTTTTGAATAATGGAGTTTTGCTCAAAATATTTTCCAGGCTTTTTGAATGAAGGTTATACGAAATACTTGGTTTTTTTCATATTCCAGCTTCGGTCTGTAAACATTCGAAAATGAAGCACTCCAAATTTCAATTTCATAGCTTGAAGCGTCCTGATTCTATGCAACAATATTCTTCAACAAGAATTCTAAGGACTGTTAATTCTGTACAACGGTTTTAAAGTTCTATTGTCAGCGCGTTCTTTCTGTCGTTAGTAAAACTGATGTGAATTAAACTTGTAATGATTAAAAAGCATGCAGATGTTGCTTAGAACTTTAAAATAAAAAATACTCCAGTCTCACGTGTATTACATCGGGAATACCGGAAACTCAATATTTCCTCGCTATTTTTAAAAATAAGACCCCTAGCGTGCACAGTGCTATGTAACTCAATTTCCATCTTCCTTAAAAATTCATTTTGTCTATTTTTATTTATTTTATTTCGTTATGCTTTTGTTTTTTTTGCATAAAATGAAATCAATTTCAATTTAAAGCAGAACATACATAATATTGAGACTAAATTAAAGCTGCTTGAGAACGGATTGTATCAGCATGGAAAAGAAGTGCGAGACATTCGACGACAGATCGACACGCTCAACGAAAAGGGTGCGAACGATGGCAAGGACAGTGAAAGTCAAATTGCCGAGCCTAAGATGAGCTTAGACAAGAAGGACATGTTCAAGGACATGGTTATTAATGCTGATAATTATCGAAAGTGTTCGATTTCGACGGAACTGGCACCAACGCCCGACATTCAGGTAAATTGCAATAATGATTGACAAACTGGTTTGCTTAGAATTTCTCTAATTGATTTTCAGATGTTGGAAATTTACAAGGAACTACAATTTGAAAATTTAGACGGTGGAGTATGGAAGCAGGGATGGAAAATTGAATATGATCCGCTACAGTTTAATAAACATCATAAGTTGAAAGTTTTTCTTGTGCCACATTCGCACAATGATCCAGGTAAGCTGGCCTTGATTTTGTCTCGGTCTTTACTAATTAAATGCGTTCAGGTTGGATAAAAACCTTCGATGACTACTACGAACACGATACAAAAAGTATTTTGTACAATATGTTGCGACATTTAACGGAAAATCCCGATTTGAAATTTATTTGGGCTGAAATTTCGTACTTTTCGCGATGGTACGAAACGTTATCGAAAAATTCGACGGACGCAATCAAAAAGTAAGCGGGCTATTTAGAACGAAGCAACGTATTTTATAATTTTGTTTTTTCAGTTTGCTGAAACGTGGTCAGTTAGAATTTGTCACTGGCGGCTGGGTCATGCCCGACGAAGCAAACTCGCATTGGCTAAGTATCGTGATTCAGTTAACCGAAGGTCAAAACTGGCTTAAAAAACACTTGAATATAACACCGAAAGCATCTTGGGCTATTGATCCGTTCGGGCATAGTCCTACGATGCCGTATATCTTAAAACATTCGGGAATGGAGAACTTACTGATTCAGCGAACACATTATTCGGTAAAGAAACGTTTAGCCGAACAAAAACAATTGGAGTTTCATTGGCGACAAATTTGGGGTAGCTATTTTAATTAGGGGTTCCGAAACAACTGATATTAATTTTTTTTTCTAACCAACAGACGGTTCTGGCGAGACTGACTTCTTCACACATATGATGCCGTTCTATTCGTACGACGTTCCACATACGTGTGGACCAGATCCGAAAATCTGTTGCCAATTTGATTTCAAAAGATTGCCTGGGTTTGGACTAACTTGTCCATGGCGTGTTGCTCCGCAAGAAATAAAGGACGCAAATGTAGCAAAACGGTATATTTTTTTTTTATTGTAGCAATCGATTCAAAACTCATCCCCTAAATTTTTTTTCGCAGCGCTGAACTGATTGTCGATCAGTGGCGAAAGAAATCGATGCTATACAAAACACGTTCGGTTTTAATACCGCTCGGTGATGATTTTCGCTACAGTCAAAGTAGCGAATGGGAATCGCAACGGAAAAACTATGAAAAACTCTTCGAATACATGAATAACGAGCCGAGTTTGTTTGTCGAAGCGAAATTCGCTACACTACAGGATTATTTCGATTCGGTTCGAAGTGATACGAAATTGACGGAATTTCCTTCGTTGAGCGGCGATTTTTTCACGTATGCCGATCGCGATGATCACTACTGGAGCGGTTATTATACTTCACGGCCGTATCATAAGCGAATGGATCGTGTTTTGTTGCACTATTTACGTTCGGCCGAAATGATTTACGCTTGGAATAAGTGGGAATCAAATATAGAATTCGATGAGTTGCTAACGAATGCAACGCGAGCTTTGTCATTGTTTCAACATCATGACGGTATTACGGGAACTGCTAAAAATCATGTTGTTCAAGACTATGCACGAATGATGAACTATGCGATTAGTTCGTGTAAATTTATCATACAACAGGCTGCTTATCGGCTTTTGACCAAACCAGCGGTAAGTTGTTTTAGTTGTACTGTTTGCGGTCATAATTACTCTTTGCTGTTTCCTATCTTCAGATCTACACGCCTGACTACAAATTCACTTACTTCCATTTGGACGAGTCACGCTGGCCGGGGCCAGACGATAGCCGAACAACAATTATTATCGGCGATCAATTGCCTACGAAATATGTCGCTTTTCACAATTCGTTGCCACATTGGCGCGAAGAACTTGTCGAATTTTATATATCGACGCCGTACGTTAAGGTAAGAACTTTCGCTGGGATCTTAATTCGATTTCAGAACAACAATTAATTACGATTGCAGGTAACCGATTTCGAAAATCGAAAAATCATTTCACAAGTATCGCCAGTTTGGTCGTGGCATAAATCATTCCCGAGTTTAACGCATCCGCAAGCATCGACTACAAAATTCACAATTCTGTTCAAAGTAAAAGTTCCACCGCTCGGTCTTGCCACATATATTGTCCACTCGATCTCACCGAATGAGATTCTAAAGTAAGTATTTCATTTGTTCTTATTTAATGCAAGCCTAATTGATTGGCAAAATACTAACATCGGCCCAAAAGGCTAGAGAAAAACTCAGATCAGACGAAAAGAACGATGGTCATGTCCCGTATTTTATCGAATCAATTTCGGCGGTAAAGTCAAGACCGCGATATCATTTCCTTTTAATAGTTTTGTAATGAGTTCTCTGAATTTTATTGTCTCGCAACATTAGAATTCGTTTCTGCATAAGTTAGCCTTTCGTTCGTTCTCACAATGGAATCTTGTTTTACTCCCAACCACAGCAGCGGTACGACGTTTGCGAATATAACAATCCTGACAACATCACCGTTTTCTGTAACGATTGGCGACTATCCGCCACAAGTAGAATTCGGCACGCCACGTGAAGTAAGTCTACGAGTTGGTGACGGTCCCAGTGCTTCTTTCAACCAATTTGGTCTACTAAAATCAATGTCGGCTAATGGAAACTCAGCGTCGATACCGACACATCTGGAATTCTTGAAGTACGGAGCACGAAGACAGCGTGGTTCGAGTGGAGCGTATTTGTTTTTACCGGACGGTCCAGCCGAGCCGCTTATGCTAGGCGGTCCTACAGTGCTTATAAGTCAGGGTCTCCTCGAATCGAGTATATCAACAGGACTGCCGTTTGCTCATCATAAAACAATACTGCGTGGCGAAGCGGTCGAAATTCGAAATAATGTCGACATCGGTAACATGGGGAATACGGAAATAGTTATGCGAATCTCAACGAATATCAACAGTGGCGAATTGTCTTATACAGATCTCAACGGACTGCAGGTGAGATGGCCCATTGAAACTCATGTCGGGGCTAGCTAATCAAATTCTGTTTCCCCGTAGATCATTAAACGAAATCACTTCAAGAAGCTACCGCTACAAGCAAACTACTACCCGATCCCATCGACCATGTACATCGAAGACGACAACCTACGTCTGACTTTGCTGAGCGCGCAACCATTGGGCGGTGCATCATTACAATCGGGCCAGATCGAAATCATGCAAGATCGTCGCTTAGAACAGGACGATGAACGCGGACTCGGCCAAGGAGTCCTGGACAATCAACCGGTTATGCATATTTTCCGATTGGTTTTGGAGAATCGCGAAAGCTGTACGAAACGACCGGCCGATTATCCGGGCGGTTTTCTAACCACACAAGCACATCGTGAACTGCAAACACTGCTCCATCCCGTCGATAAACTGATGTGGAACGATAACGATTGGCCCGGGGTAAAAGGATCGTTTGGCGACGAACACGAACCGCTTGAAGTCGGCTTTGAAATCGGTGCAATGCGAAATTTACCGAACAATTATCAAGGCGGTGCCGAGAAACACGGTAGTATTGGTCTAGTTGTGCACCGAACCAATTTAGAAGAGTGTTCGACTGACGCAAATCGTGAAGGAATGGTAAGGATTTTTTTTTGTCTTCGTTTTTGTCGGTATTTTATCGAAAACTTTTACAGGCAAATATAAAACGTCTTCTAAATTTGAACGATGAAAAGGAAATCTTCTCGGCGCCGTTAACCTTTGTGAAAAAGGATGCTAAAGTAACCGCCGACGATATACACTTTTGTCCAATGGACGTTAAAGCCTTTATTACTCAGAGATGACTAATTTAAAAAAAGAAAATTGCATTTGATTTGTATTAAAACTATTTTTTTTATTTTATTTTTGTGATAAATTTGAATACATTTTTGTATTTCTTTCTTCAGTAAGTAAATGTAATATCAATTTTTTTATTAGGTAGTTTTTAATATGACGACAAAATTCGATCTGTAGTGCTATTATATTTTTTTTTTTGTTTATTTATTACGTGGTAAGTTTAGTTTATTTTGTTTTAAGTGTGAATAAATTAGAATGACAGGTTTACTTAAGTTTATAGATTTTTTTAGCTATTAATAAGGGTGTCAGCATTTTTAACTCGTTCAGACTTGCAACAAAATTGACTTACTTTAATTAAACTTTCAATCTAAAGAGTTATTATAGAACAATATAAGATGTAGTATACCACATAGCCAAAAACGAAGCATAACTATTTTTCTGACTTGAAAAAGTCTTCATTACGTCGCGCAAGGTTTGTCTCTCGAGTATCTGCCGCTTTTTGTTGTTTTCACACGAAAGGACATCAGGCTTAGAGGTTTTAGATCAATGGCTTTGGCCTTTATTTTGTATTAAATGAATCGTACATTTTTTCTTCATTAAGTCGGAGTTAATTATGGAGTAAAAATCTCTCTGAAGAGGTAGAAAGAATTGACACCGAATTCATTTGCTCCGATTCTATCATAAGTGAATAATTTAGAGCGTTATGCCTCCCAATAAAAACCTCTACTAAACCCTTCCTTTCTTTTGCTTAGAGACCTGAAGCGTGTGTGATCTTTCTTCTGTTCTTAAGCTCTTCAATCAAACGCGAGCTGCTTCTTTTATTTTTGGGCTATTTTTGGACAGCAGCTTTCCTAACAATTTCATACCCAGGGCTGGTACTATATCTACACCCGATGGACTCAATTTAACGAAGAAGCATCGTCCACCCTCCTCCGCGTTTCGAAACAAAATAAGTTGCTGGCAAATTCAGTATTTTTCACGCACAATACTTTATATTTCTTGCACGAATTCCATCATAAAAAAGAACCTTAATCTACCTCAAATACGAACCAAGAAAAAAATCCTTGCATACGCTTTTCACGTAATTTAAAATCTATGCTATTCGTATTCCAGTGCTTCTTCTATTTCTTAGCCAAAAACAGACCCCAAATCACCTTCATAAGTCCATTCCTCTGAACACTTAACTTATGTAGTTCAAAGAAATAAGTAGGAATCAGTAAAACTATGCTGTTCTTTTTTCTTCCACTAAAATTGCCTATTAAAAACATGCCATGTGCTACTCTATGTATGATAGTTCTCTGTAAAGCTCAATGGACCGCTCTGCCTCTTCTTTCCCTTCAATCAGCGCTACGCGAACGAAGTGATTGGTTGGATTAGGGGTCGAGAATATGCGCCCGCTCATCCATAATTACTTTAAGGCACACTCTGAGTAGGTGGTTGTTATGATATGTGCCACGGCGGGTATATTTGGTATGGATCAGACGTCATTAGTCGGATTTTTTCCCACTTTCAGCCCGTACTGCGTCAATTTTGACGGAATTTTGATTCTGTTAATTTTGCTGAGTAGGTGGTAGTCTTATCTTTAGTTTAATATGCGACACGTGCAAATATAAAGTCTGAATGGGTTAAATTTCGTAAGTAATTAAGTTTTGAGAGAATGTAAACCTTTAATTTGGCAACTTGATAAAAATTACTTCAAACTTAAGCACGCAATTGGAATTTAAATAAATTAAAATAATTACACTAGTAACTAGTATAAAAAATAGTTAAAACTTTCATGTGGTTTTTTTCATTTCATCATCACGTAGTAGAGATGGGCAAAGCAGTTCGTTTCAGTGAAGTACTTCACTCCGAGTCACTCACTTTA
This sequence comes from Beris chalybata, assembly GCA_949128065.1. Lineage (NCBI taxonomy): Eukaryota > Metazoa > Arthropoda > Insecta > Diptera > Stratiomyidae > Beris > Beris chalybata. The sequence goes on from OX421894.1 coordinate 141,617,451, forward strand.
AGGAACGAGTTCAGTGAAGTATTTCCGGAACTGTTGGTTCCTTCGTTTCGTCAGCAAATGTACAAGATGAAGACTAAAAAGGCAGTTCAGTTCAGAGCGTACCAATGCGTTCACTCTTTAAATTGAAGAGTTGGAATTCAAAAGGGTCTAAAAGTGATAAGAATTTTTTTAGTTTAGGTTTTTTTTTCAAAGTTCTCTATGCGGAAGCCCCAATCATATTTGAAAGGGTTTGTTAGACAACCCATGATGTTGTCGTAGATAGAGCTCCCCCAAAACAGTCTCAGGCACAATGCACATGCTTGTACACATTTTTCTTATTTTCTTAGGAATCATATTTTTATAAAGTTCTTTGTCCTTCATGTTTTCTGAATCCTCTGGTGCGATATTAACGATAATAGGATAGGTTCTAAGAACGGATACAGATTCTTGATTAAACAAAAGCCCAAAACTCTTCGTTGCTTAAGTATTCGTCATCTAACGTTTTCCAAAAATTTCAGCAGCCTCCGTCTAAGCCATAGATAGCCCCTAAAAATTGTTTGACGCGTCTCCTTTATTGCACTTATATGGATAAATTATAACCCCAGAAATTAGTAAAACCAACAGAATTGAATTTTCTCTAATTAAATTCCAGTTAAAAGTAATTCCTAAAAATAAAAGAAACCATTTTCCATTTTTAAATTTGATTTCTTTACAATCCGTTTTCACCAATGTGTCAGCTAGCGACGTAGCGGTGAACACCCAAACCAGTGTGGCGTGGCGTCCACTCATCGTTCAAACACAGGCAAATCCGGTCGACCGTTTCAATTTCGTCGCTTCCGATTAGTTTCAATTTTTATTAATTTTTGTCGAAATGAATTCGAACGTAAAAAGTCCCGAACTGACCAACGGATTGGATCTGGTCCTAAGCAAAGCCAGTAAAGATTATAAAGAACAGGGTAAGAACCTTATAAGCCAGTCCAAGCGTAAATTGGACAAAACCCATGAGGAAAGTACGCAACAGGGTAAGTTTAACCACGAAAATTTGTTTGATCGGATTTAGAGGAATTTATTTTTAGGTATCGATTTGGTTAAAAGATTTTTACGAAGTTCTGCCGGAATTGCCGTTAGTCTTGAGAAAATGAGCCGTACCGCAAAATCGCAAAGAACGGAAGCGATTTCTAGCCTGTCGGCTTTAGCAACGAACAGTAGTTGCAACCTTCTAGAAAATATTACTCATGTTGACGCCATTAAACGTGTGTACGAAGATTTACAGATTATTTCGAATGACTAATAAATTTGTTGTTAATTTAAAATAATAAAATGAAGAATTTTTTTTGGTTTTCTTTACGTATCCTTTCTTGTCTAAAGACAGGTAAGTTGTGTAGTGATTGGAAAATGGTCTGGAAAGAACGGTTGGGCTTTGCGAAAGGATATTTTCTGCCAGTGGCTCGGGAGCGTATCCATAGATAAGGAAGGTGTTAGATCCCTTCGTGGGGCCGCTACGTTTCATCACTGTGAGTTTCAGAAATTATCAATCAAATAAAACTCGGGAGGTTAAAGTTTCTAAATTTATTTGCGTATCAAAAATGCTAAAGCATTGTTGAGCATCGTAAAAAACAAAATGGACTTTGCTTGGGTCTTTTCCAGTAAAATTCTCAATTCAACTGCTAAAAATTTCGTATTAAGGCTGGTTTACATGACGACTGCAAACAAATTTTACTGAGATTGTGATTGTGATTGTGAGGATTGTGTTCAATGTAGTAGAAAGCAACCACTGCAAAAAACAAAATTCACAGAAATATCGTCAATATTTTTTGCTGAGCATAATATCTGTTCGTTTTTACTTCTGATCAGTTTCTTATAAGAGATTTTCCTTCACTCTCACATTCTCAGTAAAAAATGTTTGCATTCGTCATGCACATAAACCAACCTTTACGTGCGATTAACTACTTTAAAAAGTTTGACTTGTCACGGCTGTAATCGTAGTATCTATTCCCGACTGATCGTATACACAATAAAATTCAACAGACAAATATCTTAAATCGATCAAAAATAAATTTATTTCATTGTATTTCACATTACTTTACTACATTGTTTTTTTTTTGTTATGTTTATGGATTTACTTTTAAAAATAATAAAATATTATATTTACACTAAAGTTAAAAAATCTGAGTTAAAGTTTGTTTAAAAAAAAATGAAAGAAAGAAAGAATTACGTTACGTTCATTAAATCAATTATATTTACGTTGGTTCTAGTCCCAAGCAAATACACACAATATCCCTAAATTATATTGACAATCTCACTTTGTATTTTACATTTCATTTTATCATAATTAGCATTAGAAAAAAAAAACATTTATTACATTTATTATCAATGTCATATTTAACTTTAAATTACGATTATAATTAACATAATGAAAAAATTTTATCTACCTGTTGTCCATCCGCGAAATATTGACGCTATACTAGCAGCTGCGCTTGTTACCAAACCGCCCGCTATACTGGCCGCTTGTTGTGGATTCGGTGCTGGTGGTGGTACGGCTGCTGCCGTTGGTAGCGGTGGACTTGTATCGTGGGATTGATAGAAATGAGGTACAGATTCCCATTCTTGACGCAATGAGCTCTCATCTAAACGAGAAATAGCTTTGTAAATTATTTGAAATTGATGCCGAATATTTTACCATCAGATTCTGATTCAGTTCCGGTTTCCAAATCGATTAAGACTTGCGAATCGATCGATCGGACTAGTGGTGCGTGGGCTACTTCGACCGGTCCTACGCGGCCAAGATCGCTTACGTTCACATTTAGAATTTCAAGTAAATTAATCAGAGTCTGATTGGGATTTAACGGGCGTAGTTTTACGTGTTGTGTATAGGCCAGGTACATTATGTTTGTATTTAATCGCGAGACTTTACGATTAAATTGTTGTTCGCTTAACTCCTTTCGGCAGAACTCACTGAAATAAATTTTAACAATGAGCTTCTTCCGTGTAATGCTGGTTTTCCACCAAACAGACAAAACAAAAACTCGTGTCGAAAAAAAAAAGTCTCTCAAAGACTTGTTTTTTTCGACACGAGTTTTTGTTTTGTCTGTTTGGTGCGAAACCGGCATAAGTTAGTAAAACAAAAAACATACCTATAAGCCAATTTGTTCGGCAATCTTACATCGGCATAAAAACATAAAATATTTACCAGCTGTGCCGTATAAGTGAGTGCACCACTGATACGATATGGCGGATGGGTACTTGCTAATGTCTCAGTGGTTGTTGTAGCCGTTGCACCGTCCTTATTATGCGCAATCCAATCCAAATAAGCCGAATAGTCACCGTTGGCTGGCAGTGATGGTCCCACAATAATATGCTGCAATTCGTTATTAATGCTATCCTGGAAGACCCATTTGCCGCGAATGTATGCAGTATTTGTTGCTTCGGCTAGCGCTGCGACAGTATCGCAAACCGAAGCGGTATCAGTCGGTTCATGCTTTGGTATCGATTCAACTATTGGAAATACGAACTTGATCAATTGTTTTACATCGTTTCGAATCTTTTGCTTCAATTGATTGTGTATGTCGTTTAGTTTTTCGCGTAGCACCACATTTTGTTGGACGCGATCCGAAACGTAGTCGCCCAACGTTCGAACTTTATCCTCGTACTTTGGTAGCATGCATGTTTTCTGGCGATTTTCTAGAATTGTTTGTTTCTTGTGTTTTTTTCGTTCTTCGGCAAATATTCGTTTCTCTTGCGATTGACGCTGTAGAATTCCGATACGTTCTTTTTTCTTTTCGATTTCTAATTTGAGGTTTTCTTCGAGTTTTTTACGTTGAAGATGTTGTTCGCATCGTTCTTCAGATTTCTTTAGGCTGGCCTTTATATTTTGGAGTTTATGGCGTTTTTCTTTTAAGCTAAATAAAAACAGGATATTTATTCCTTTTTTTCTTAGATCTTATATTTTTTTTATAGGAAGAAAAAATAAAATCATTTAGGGGTTGGAAGATGGGTTAAACAAATTTTCAATTACGCACATCCGAGTAAAATTTGGAGGACATCAAAAATTGGATACATCCCTGAATCCACTAAACACAACACTATCAGACCTATTCAGGATCAGAGTCACAAGTTACAAAGTAGTTGGAAAGTCACAATTAATTCCAAATGAATACAAAATTGTGACTCTCGACCTACTTTGTAACTTGTGACTCGGTCCTAAATATTTCGCATCTGTAGTTTCTCATGACTTTGGCCTTTGGATAGTACGAATTAAAGGGATTGCGTTGGGGCACGATTACATTCATGAAGCAACGAGACACAATAACATTTTCCGAAAAACTAGAAAATAGTTTCCATCCCTTTCTCTATTCACAACAAAAATTTGTTAACACAAGGGCTGTCTGGAAGAAATCGGTGAATTTTTGAAATGCTCAACATATTGATATATAAACTTTAAAAAACTTTTTTTAGATATGAAAATATGGAATACAACCTTAAAGAGCGCAAAAGCAACGAATTCACAGTGTAAGAATAAAAACGGTCACATTTTTCTTCCACAACGGCTGGTTGTTCCAGAATTTCACGATGTTTTTGAGCGACCAACATCTTGTAGTCTCTTCATCGATGGAGAAAATTATTAAAAATAAAAAGTAGCAAACTAAGCTCAGGAAGTACTTTTGCAGCGAAACAAATAAGTATTCTGCGTTTTACTATTGTTTCTGGTCTAAAACATATAGGAGACCTTACTGCGAATAATGATCATAATTAGGCCTCATATTTTGAGTAAACACAGTTAAGGTTTTGCAAACTTTGCCAAATGAACAAACAGAGGAAATTGGGACCAATGTTATGCCTTACATTATGCAGCTGTGAATTCACTTAAAATTTATTAAAAATAGAAAAGCAAATGTGTAACATTTCGAACAATGAAAATAAATTTACTTTATTTACAGTTCAATGTTGGATATAAAAAGGTGTGTGATGTTAACTAGAATTCGCACAAAGACGTTGAATGATGTATGTTGTGTGTTCTTTTTTAAGGACTCCCATTTGATTGCTACTCAAACCTTTCAAGACAATATTCAGCGTTAAATTTCATATCTTGAACTCGGTGAGTCACCGACAACAATTTTCCTTATTGAAGGACTTTCACATTGAAGGTGCAGGAAGGACTCACTTGATTTCTTACGTATTTATCTTTTTCCTTGGAATCATTTAAAAATTAATGTGTACAAAATTTCAAATTCGTAGCTGGAAGCGTTCAAAAGTTATCGGAAAATATTGTTGAACACGTGTCTTAAGGATTTTTTGTTTGAAAGAAACCACAAGGAGTAAAAGGACTTCTCAGACAAGTAAACTCGAATTTCGTTTTCACACAAGACTAATTTGGTATAAAATTCCGAATTCGTAGCTAAAAGACTACTTGAGTTGTACAGGCCTCTTCAGGACCGAGTCACGAGCCACAAAGTAGGTCGAGAGTCACAATTTTGTATGAATTTTGAATTAATTGTGACTTTCCAACCTATTTTGTGACTTGTGACTCTGATCCTGAATAGGCCTGATAGTGAGTTTCTAAAATTAAGTTAAGAAATTTTGACACAATATTTGTATGGCAGCTACACTAAGGACTAATAGGATTTTCTTCATAATCATACATGAAATTTTCCTAGCTATAGAACGCTAGAAAGTTGAAACTCGGTTTGTTTAAGGGGTTACATCTGGTTGGCGGCCGAAAAAAAGGTGTGTTTTTGTGATTTTTTTTTTGGGAAAATGATTGCAGGTTTCAAACTGTTTTTTTTTTTCATAGTCAAGGGTATATCTTTGACTATGTTAGATAATTTTTTTATTGGAAAAATTTCACAAACTAGATGTAACCCCTTAAGTAAATCAACTAGAAAAGTAATTAAAAGTAAAATTTCAAATATCCATTGACGATCGGACGGGAGGCAGAAAAAAAAATGATCACTGAAAAGTGTATGTATGGCATATATTTTCACGATTTTCGTCATATATATTAGGTCTTTTCAAATATTGAATTCAGTTTTATTTTACGGCTATAAATACCTAGAAAAAGTTTTAAGGATTTTTTTTTTTAAATTCTACTCCTATGGAGGAGTAAAGGGGTTGTATACTTTTTCACGAATTCTACCATATCCCCCATGGATTAAATATCGACTAACTTTTCACTTTCTCGTGCTTGCGTAATAATCGCCTAAAACTAGTTTTTAAGTATTTTTCATTTTCAGCCCAAAAGAGTGTATTCACGAATTCCGTCATTTCTTTAAAAAGTGATAAGAAATTTCACCAAATTCAACCTTCAATAGTGATGTAAGAAAAGTCGCGGCGGCTTACCCGGACACTGCCTTATAGGCCGACATGCTAAAAGGCCTCTTCTCAAACGACTTCTGGATGAGGAGGAAGTGGAGACAGTCCTTCACCTTCTCTGTACCTATCCAGCTTTATCAGCTAGAAGGAAAGCTCATCTTGGATCTTACTTCTTCAACTGTCTTGGTGATTTTGAAGCAATGGAGATCTCGATATTCCAACGCTTTATTACAAGAGGGTAAAGAAGCGGGGTTCTCCTTTGCGAACCTGAACTATTGATGTGAGTCGTCCAGACTACCGGGTTAGTGTAGCGTAGTTCAAGAGAAAATTATGAGCAACATGCAGGACAGCGTACTGCTAAAAATTCGCCCCGATTGGCAGGGAGTAGGTGCTGGTGCCTATGATCTGGAGGAATTCGCCGACAGTTCACGAGAATTGCGACTGGTTTTGCAGGTGTTGTATGAAAATTGTAGGAGTACAGAGGACCTTTACGCAATCTATGTGTCCGGCTGCCTGAGAAAGCGATCATCCACCCTAAGTTCAAAGTTGCTCTGATCCCGCGGAAATAAATTGAAGACAGTGCCGAATATGTTACAGCTTTGTTCTGTTTCGATTAATAGTTAGATTGCAAGTAAAATACGGTTACAATTTGTGCCTGTATTAGGTGGGCGAAATTTTATATTTGGCGAAAATTGATGATTGCAACATATCGCAAAAGAAAGCGTGAAAAGCACAAGCCATGAAGTAACTGAACCAAGAGCAAGGCATATAGTATTTGGAAATCTGATTAAAATAAAGAGACCAACCAACACTGGCTAGCTACTGTCCAGTTTAGCAGAAAAGCGACTAGCTCGAGATCGAGATTTGAGTCGAGCGAAGGTAGATGATGCGATTTAATCTGTAAGCGGACTATTTGTTTAGAAAGATAAAACGCTTAATCACGGCCATAAGCAAATGTTTTCGACTCAAAAGGCAAACATGAGTCAGAAGACTCTGGCGAAAGGTTAAACGTTCGCAGCGTCGGCCGTAAAACGTGCTGGCCAAGGCTATCGTTTTTCTTACGATGACCAAAACCGCCTTTCGTTCCGACAAACCGCAACTTTTCCGAACGATTTAACGCCGTACGAAATAATTTCATGATGTCGTGAAAGGCCCGCTGGAAAGTCGCATGCTTGTCAAACGTGAGTGGCCGGGGGAGATTTTTACCGTCTCTCGCACGGACGCGAAAATGATTTCTTTGTTAACTCCGTTTCGAAAATGATGTAATCCCGATCGAACGAGCGCATAAATTATCCCGTAGTTTTTCGCATCAACTAACGGAATGATCCTAAACCGTTACACGCGAAAAGAAAAGACCACCGCAATATTCGGAACCAACAAAAAAAAAATTCGTCGCACGAAACCCAAACGTTTTTTTTCATACCTGCTACGACGAACTTACCTCTCGGAAAGACGATGCGCGGAATGTACAAAATCGCCACTTTGAACGCAATTTCGGCAATAATAGTTCCGGTTCGATATTGAACACAACGGGCACCGGGGCGTGCTGTCGTTCAGGTTACTATCCGAGTCTCCATTGGACGAGGAAATTTGAAAATTATCGGGAGCGCCACTACTGTCATCCGAACTACAGGCAGCCATAACATTCGAAACGGAAAACTGTCAAAGTCAAAATAGTTCTCCTCTGATTTGTTTTTATTTGGTTTTCATGCTGTAGACGGATTCTCTAGTACGGGGAAATATGAGAATACGGGAACGTTTTTTAGCGTTGCGAACGACATCTGTGGTAGGAAATGTGAACACCACCGCAGATGTCGGTTGGAGCGAACGAATTCAAAAATTTTAAATGTAGACTTTTGCTGGATTTATGGTTTATTCTTTTGTCAAGTGCATTTCACTTTTATTTACACTTTACCTTGGGAGTGTTTAATTTCAAATATATACAGACAGTACCCCGTTTTGTGCAGTCGCTTATCCCGTTTTGTCCACCCAGGCGAATAAAACGAGAATTTCGACGTGGTAGAGAAACTACAATTTTTTCACCTTTAGTGTGATTCATATACAAATCGGAGTACGGGGTAAATAAAAAGAAAGAAGTAAAGAACAAGTTAATAATATTATAAAAAAACATGTTACACCGATTCGAAGATATTTCACCGTAAACACTAAGGACACCGTTTGGAACAATTTTCCCATACAGAAAACACCTCTGATATAGGTTTCTGGACACAGCGATATTGTGGACAATAAATGTGCCTACGGATTGGTTAGCGAAAAAGGAAGCAGGCTTAAAATTCACAGGACCACAGACCTTTTTGTGGAATGTTAACACCTGCGGCGAAAGAAACGCTGTTGGATTGGATTAACATCCATGCTAATGTCCACTATACATGAAATGGTGGAGTGCAGACAATCCAAACAGTTTTGGGAAGGTCACTTTAAGAAACGAACCTCCGATTATATCTTAATCAGGTTTGACCGCGCTAATTACAGCACACTGCAAAATGTATCTGTATATGGTTGGACTGATATTTTAGACGATATTTACAGATTGTATGAAGAAGAAGAGGAAACTGCAGAGCTAGTTCTATGCCACTGCGAGAAGTTCGTTCATAGAGGACTCCGACTTCTTGGACCTTACTTCATAACAGCATTGGAGCTCATATTTCTAATCCGTCCAAGAGTCCTGCGTGTGTTATAACAAGGGAGGACAAACACAGTAGGCAAACTGAGGCCGCAGTGATTTGTGATTTCAGACCATCCTCCATCTGTTACAAATCCACAAGCTACACCCTCTTAGGGGTTGAAAAGCAAACAATCCTTGAAATGAATATCAGGAATACTCGTGGAAGTATTAAGTTGGTCAATACCTAATCAGATCTAAGGAATAAGGCGGAATTCGTGAAAATACATGTAACGACTTGGTTGAATTTGAAAAAAAATTTCGCCAACGCTTTCTGGGCACATACACTCGAAGAACTCTTAGAAATTCAATATAAAGGGTGTCCCAAAATTAACGCAAGATTTGAATTTGCCGTCATTTGTGCAGTAAATTGTTGGTAATCCTCAGTAATGGGGAAAGCATTGCCGTCCGATCTATTCCCTAATAAGTATAACATAACATAACAGTTCAAAAACCACGTTCACCGACATTTCAGATGCTTCCCTCACGTTCCATCGCCTTAAATCCACTACCACACCATTTTATCCCCAACCTATGTCGTTATAGCTGTGCAATCGCATTAAAGGGTGACCCCCTAAGTTATAACGACGGCCGTAAAAAAAATCTGAACAATCAATTTGACCGCTAAGAGTAAATGTAAAGATGGAGCTTTATACGATACGGCAACGTGTTTTCATTATACACAACAATATCTCAAATCTAAAGACTAAAAACTATGTTCTCTATTTAATTAAAATTCGCGTTAATCTTAAGACACACTTCATCATAAGACCTAAGAGAAATGATGAAATTCGTGAAAGTTTATGCACGCCATTTTAATTTACCATCAGTTCTCCTCCCCTTCGCATCCACCGTAAGCCAATAATTATTTGATACCTATTCTTTTTGCCTCAATTAATTTTCTAGTACCACCAAGGTTCTATCATAGCCGTTCCATAGACTGGAAAAACACCCTCAGAAACCGTTGCAGACTACCTCTATTAAAAGTAATATTTTAAGAACGTGTCCACCAACAACTAACATATCTACTTAAATTCCAATTTTTAATTTTATATTTTTAGCGGTTCTCAAGATATAAGAATCGATTTTTTTCCCTTCCGCCCTCCACCACCTCCACCGCAAAGATTATTCTATGTATTAGGGGTTTATCAAGCCGATCTCTCATATAAATTCTAAGATTTTACCTTAAACAGTTCTTGAGATATTTGACGTGATTTCTTAGAACAAATTTTACCACCCTAACTTCTATTCTCCTCAAGTTTATAGTCAGCAAACTCCCTTGTTCATGTTTAAAAAAAATCCATAGATATTTCATTTTACTGGCTTAATCGGTTTGTGAATTATCGCAATCTAAAGTTCCTTCAAAATAAAAACATAATTTTTTTTTATAATTTCAATATTCATTTATTTTCTTAAGAAAATATGATAATGATTTCGAATGTGAAATATGGAAACAATTATTCTGAAGCTGGTTATATTCTTAATGTTGAAAAATTACCTAAAAAAAAACACAACCAAAATCATAAATCAAATTCTAATTCATTTTTACTAATATATTTTCTTTTTATATACTTGTTTATATCATTTTTAAATATATTATTTCGTAAATATTAGCATGGATTTGTAGTCGAAATTTGAATTTGCTGAAATACTGTTCGCTTGGTTTTTTCTATGCCTATTTAAAAACAAAAAAATTATTTAAAACAAATTTTTAACATTACCTACTTAGGTCGCCATTTGTTTTCATCTAATATTACTTGAAAGTTGTTATTTTTTTTAAAGGTATATTTAGTAAGTTGTGTGCTACTGTGATTGATTTACGTACATGTTTCATTTATTTGTTTTGTCTTGTTTGATTGTTAGAATAAAACAATGGACTATAATTGAAGAATGAATAAAGACATTTTTTTGTTTGTTTTTAATTCTATTGAACGAACGATAATATTGAAATTTAATTCGATGGTAGTTTTAAGTTTTTACTTTTGGGACAGTATAGGTACAACAAAAATTACACATACTCGTAATACATGCCACTTGTTTTAAAGACTATACAAATATACACACGAAATTGTTGTTAAATGGAATATTAAAAAAAAAAAAAAAATAAAAATAAAAAGTGCTTTGAAATGTTACGGGTTGATTTTATTTATAATAATAAATTTTCTTATCGAATCGCACAGAAAGATCGTTTGGTTTCGTTTTTGAACTCGAATCGTATAGTTGTTCGAATTGTCGATATTCAAATTTGTTTTTTTTTTTTTGTTAATAAGTTTGAATCGAATTCGGCAAGTTTTATTTAAATATTTTTTTAATTTTATTTTTTTAAATATTTTATGTATTTATCACAGTCAAATCAGAGCTGATTCGTTTTATTTTATTTTTTTTAAATAATTTTCTAATGATGTTTTTAATGGAATTGTTTTGTGAGTTTTTATGAATCATTTTAAATGTTCGTAATTTGAAAATGTTTGATTAGATCACAGTCAGAAAGTATTTTTCACTTTGTTTTTTTTTTTTTGTTATTTTATTTATTTTTTTATTTATATTTTTTATTTATTCAGCCACCATAGAAAATAGAGCAATACAAATTTTTTTCCAATTTCGGGAGAAAAATTTGGTATTGCAATAAATTCGTTTGATTACACAGTACTTGTCTGTGCGAGATGATATTTTATTCTAAGCAAAAGAAGCGATAAATTAATGGATTAAATTTTTTAAAAGTGTATTTTGTGTTTTATACGAATTTTTTTAGATTTTAGAAAATAGTACATTAAGGGAAAATAATTCTGTTTGTGGAACCTTTACGATATCAAAGTTTTCTTCAGAAAATTTAACAAATTATTCAAGGAGTGAATACTTAAACGGATAGAGAGATGGCTTTATTTTTTCGGTGAAAAATAGTAACCAATAAGTGGACGACTCTGAACTAATTTAACAAATTTGAACAAATTTAAAGATTTCGCAGGGAGGACCAGCCCCTAAAAAAAGGAATAGAGTCTTACAGTAAAAATAAATATATCAAAGGAATTAAGCAGAAAATAATCACATCTCGAGAAATCGAGCTACTTGATATAGAGCAGAATTTTCACTCTGGAGTAACCTCTACTCAAGTCTAAGCCATGACTATCAGTGACGTGCCCAAATCTCGGCCAATCGGAATGACTAATTTGAACGTGGTGAAGGACTTACATAGGACAGAAAAAAAACATATATCGACTTTGAAAACTTATTATTGTGGGTGAGCTAATGAGTAGACACAGGAGGCCAGGACCCGATTTGGACTGTCGCGCCATTGACGATGATGAGGGCTTCTCTGAAAATAAGTTCAGATTTCTTCATACATATTTTTTTGTACACTATTCTGTATAGTCGCTACACATTTAAAATTGGTTACACCGAAAACTGAAGTATTATTCACTTTTCATGACTAACTTATTTCTTCATTCAAATTTTTTCCTGGTAAAAATTCTCATTGATGTATTCGGAACTAAAACAACGTAAATCATGGAAAACAAATTGACTTGAGGTAGGCTGCCCGTTTTTTTTTAATCTCAGAAACAATTAGAGCAGTCTTTATGGTAGATTAAGACAAAACTTGATCACAGTTAAGAAGTCCTTTGATTGCGCCATAAGTACAGGCTGCGGGGATATGGCTAGTAAATAAATGATTTGCAAGAAGTATGAAAATTATAAGAACTTTTTATTATTTTGGAAATTCAATGTAATCAATGTTCCTGTAATGTACCAAGTTACAACTTTCTAGGTGATTTCTGTGTGTGATTCCGTACTCTTTAGTTTTTGAACAAACTCTCGTACTCTTTTCCACATTTTTAAATTTTGTTATATTAGCTGCTATGCCTACAAAATAATTATGAATTTTCGAATAGTTTTGATTCGTGCCCTCGATCTGTCTAGATACTTCTTGACTACTCTCACTTGGCCGAACACTCATACCCCTTTTAAACGAGTGTTTAAAAACGTTTCCCTAGTTAATTTTCATATCAGTTCCAGAATATTAAAATATTAAAACATTATAATATTAAAATATTAAAATATTAAAATATTAAAATACTAAAATATTAAAATATTAAAATGTTTAAATATTAAAATATTAAAATTTTAAAATATTAAACTATTAAAATATTAAAATATTAAACTATTAAAATATTAAAATATTAAAGCATTAAAATATTAAAATATTGTTGCGTTTTGCTCACGAAAGCTTCGGAAGGTAAAGTGAAATCTAAAAACGTTTCGTTGTAGACACAAATTTTGAATTTGAAACCATAAAAAAATGGACGGATATAAATATATATTTTACGAAATTAAAATTATATTTCAAAGCACTTTTCGATATTTAACTATATTTTACAGAATTATTTGTCGTATTTATTCTTTGTTTTCTCTTCCATATTATATGATGCCTTAAACACACACATTTTCAAATATTATACCGATAGTGTTGAATTATTAATGATTAATACTAAATTTGTTTTTTTCTTTGAAAATACCTAACAGTAGAATTTTTTTTGTTGTTTTTAATTAGTTTATTAATTTTTCTAAATGACATTAAAATGGTAACAGTGAGTGAATAATGTTTTAATTTTTTTTAATTTTATTTATTATGATCCTATTTATATTATAGTTTTTATGTAATGCAATTTAACAATATTTTTTTTTTGGTTTGAAATTTCTTTTTATCTACTTATATAATTATTTCTGACACTTTCGCTAACTAGTTGTTTAAGTATGTGAAAGTCTTTTTTGTTTTTTTTTTTATTACTTTTTTTGTTATAATTATTATTGCACAGCAATATTTTCTAATAGCAAAAAATGTATTTTTTTTTGGTATTTTTTGCGTTTTATTTCACTCTCTGTTGTATATATAGCATTTTTTTGTATTCGTGTGTTTGTATAATATATATATTTCTCTTAAGGAAAATAACAATCGTTATATGTATATATTTATTTATTTTTAATAATAAATAAGTTTGTTATTAATTTATCTACTTTTTTTATTATACTATTATTTTATTGTATCTATTTTGCATTGAAGTCAGATTTTTTTTGATTTTAAAATTGAATATTTTTGAATATTTCATCTATTGAAGGTAGAATTTTTTTATTTTTTTTAGAAATTTTGGAATGGAGAAATATAAAATATATATTTCGTTTCATTTGTTTCCGTTTTTCTTTTCACTCCGATAAAAAATTGCGTTTGGGCCAATTAAATGGCGGCTTAAATTCAAAATCAACGCTAGAATAATAAATGGTTTTTAGTTGGCTCAAGAGCATAAGAGCATACACGATTAAAATTCAATAAGGCACACTGAGTCCTTAGTTTAACAATACAGTCGTAATAATATCAAGGGCTCAATTTAATAACTTAATTACTTTTTCGAATATAATATCGAATTATTTTTCATCATTTATTAATTGTTTGCCGTAAAGTTGAATATTATTTTCCAAAATTTCTAAGTTCATTTTATGTATTTCTATTTTATTATTTTGTTATAAATAATTTCATCGAGAATTCGGTTTTATTTGAATCCCCTTAGTAAATACAACAAAATTGAATGAGAAAATAATATTTGTCATGCATTTCATAATATTCGTAATATTTCGAATTTTATGAGATATTTACAATTATTCTGTTATAAATTTCATAAATGTATTCAATATTTATGGTCGCCAGAAATGACGAGTCATATCAATGCCTATCTAATTTAGTTGTGAATGTTATTGAGTATTTCATTTTGGTTTCTTCGGAAATCATAAAAAGTATGAACAAAATCAATTTTGATTTTTTGACTACAATCGAATAAAACGAAAAGTAAATTTTTTAGCTTCCAGCCTAATCTCTAAATGTATTTTTCTTGTCAGCTATGTGTATCCATCATAAGAATAAAAAACTATGAACTATGAACTATGACAATTTTTAGCTCATAAAACTGTCTATGAAATTCAAAAAAAGAATAATAATCAAACCCTTATTAGCTCTTCTTTTGCCTACTTCTATTTTTTCTTACTCGATTTTTGAAATTTCAACTCTCTAACTTTAACAATTAACTATCGAGATTTAACCCTATATTTTCTTACCAATATTCAGTCGCAGTGGAGATTTAATTAATTAATAAATTTAATTTACTTTCGATTTCTTCAAAATAATTTCTTTTTCTGGATCATATTCGAATTTTGTCTTTAAAAATAGACGTCCTTATAGGCGAAAAGAAAGGATGGGAAATTGTGCTATTATTATAAGCTTACCGTTTGTATCTTTCCAGTCAGTACTATCATTCGAATTTCACATGATGTTTAATACCTGAGCGTTAGTCACGTAGAAAACGCTTTTACCTTTTGAGAACATTTCAAAAATTTGTCCCTTATAACAATTAAGTTCTTCTGTTGAAAATAGTTTCAAAAACAGTTTTTCCGCCGGACAGCTTCCATATAAAAGTTGCATAAAAAGCGGGAAATCCATTATTATATTGCAATTTCTCACCACTTGAAAATATGGGAAGAAAAAAGAGTATGATCAAGGTTTTCCTTGAGAAAGAGTCTTAAAAAGTCAGGATTGTATTGAGAGTTTATTTTGTCTGGTATTTTCTGGTCAATCCACTATGTGGCTCCACTATTTTGAAATTCAGGTTAAGTATAACTTTATTGATCTCTTCTTCTCGCTTTTATTGGTCGGTGATTAAAAATCGGCTCGACGGATCAAAAAAGTTCGACTCTCAGACTCAAGTGTAGTTTAAATATAAATCGGAGTCGGCTGAACATTTTATTTAACTTAGCTACCTCTTTTAATCCTGTTGTATAAATTACTATCATATAACTTCCACTAAAATGCCTCTCCATACAAAATGATGTATGAGAGTGAGAGCCATTATACAGTGTATGCCACGCTGTAAAATATTTGACTAAACAATTTGAAGATAAAGCATTCGCCCAAAAATCGACCTTGTGTAGAGCAAATAAAGTAATGTTCTTAACAAAATTTGACGATTAGATTATCTTACTGCAGTTACCAGCAAGAATAGTCAAATATTTGGTAGTAGCAATACATGCTTAAGAGATTTTGAGGTTTATTGACGTTGCAGAAATCTATAGGACTTCTGAGGTAGAGGATAAAGCGTTTAAAGCCTGTAATCAAAAATATTCACAATCTAGAAATTGGACAATGTTAAATAAAAGAGCAGTAAATCACAGATCAGTTTGGAAATTGGATTACTAGTGAAATAGTGATTTTTCTGCTAAATTCTGCAGCTTTTGATTTCATCAAATTAGGTGCCATGACCATATACCTATGTATCCTTCACGCTATCTCCAAGTTTCTTTTTTCATCGATTTCATATACTTTCCAATTGACACTGAAATTAATTCATCTAGAATAAAATATCAAAAACAACATCATCGTAAAATTTGTTTTTCAAATCTCTACATTTTTGGAATATTCTATTTTTAATTTTCCTAAATTTTTTTTTTGTCTAATACTAATTATTACTTAGGGCTTCATTTCAATCCCTTCAGCTGTATAAAATGCTTATGGTTTTTGTTTAGGACAAACTACTAGCCACTTCTTAAAGATCACATTTCAGACTGGACTTAACTCCATCTTTTAATCTTTCCGTTTAACTTTTAGTAGCAAAGAGGATCTTTTTCTGTTCTTTTCCGTGGATCTTGTAGTATCAACGAAGATTGTTACCTAAACTAAACAACCAAAGCATTTAAATGAATAAATTCGGCACTTCTTCTAGAGACGATAGTCAAAATAAAACAATATCGCTGTAAGAAATCACTTAAGAATCCTCACCAGCAATACTAACAAGTATTAATTTCAATTCTTACATCGACCAAAAAATGTAATTCTAAATATCAAAATTGAAAATCAAAAGTCTTCACGCGTACTTATAAATAAATTCTCTTGTAATCACACCCAGTACCTACCTTATATTAAATTTGTTTTGTTCAACAATTTGACAAAATTAAAAACGTTGTTTCGGTAAATTTCACTTAATTTAATTCAGCATTTTTCAAGGCGGTTTTAATTTTGCCAAAATCTACAACTGTGTGGAAATAAGGAAAAAAAAAGATTCCTAAAACGAACAAACATTTTCGATTTAAAAATAAAAACAACGAAACCAAAATGAAATTCAACTATAATTTTTTGTTTTTACCACCAATTTGTTTATATCTTTTGTTTCAATTATATTTGAAGTATATCATTTTATTATTTTTGTTTTATTTTAGTTCTTAACCACACACTCACTCTGGACAAGATGACAAAACACAGCCGACAATATTTTTTTTTTTTTGCATATCCAACGAAACAAAAAATAAGATAAAATCATTTTCTCAAAAATAAAAACATTAAACAAGAAAATAAAAACTAATAATTGTATTTTTTTTTTTGTTTACTTGGTAACCATCTGTTTTTAATGTTTCTTTTTCTTTCATTTTTGTTAATATTGTTTAGTTCTAAGGTATTTTATCATTATCATCATTTTAATAATTAACAAGATTATGAATCGACAGAACAATTTTTTTTTATCGTTTGTTTATTTTGTTTTCTACGATTTTTTTAATTTAATATTTTATTTTTATTTTCATTTTAATTTATATTGTAATTGAATTGAATCTTGTTTGTAATTTATACTACAATATAATTTTGTCTTTAATTATATAATAACCTTAATAGATTTTTTTTGTTTTCTTTCAATTTTATTTATTTATGTATAATATATACTCTATAACACTATTAACAAGTTCATTTTTTGTTGTCGTAAGGCAAAAAATAAAATTTTCCTTTCAAATGTATATTTATAATAATATATTTTAATAATCTATACAATTGTTTTCTTTTTAATTACTTTTAATATTATGGTAATAACAGTTTTTCTTCATTAATAGTTTTTTAGTATTACATCAGCTTAATTGTTTTTGTTTTGTATTTTACACAGCTTTTTTTTATTAGATTTTTAAACCTCCCCGTTTTGTTTTTAACAAATAACATTTACATAAACTTAAGCAGTTTTGAAGTTGTAAATAAAAAAAAAAACATATTTAATTTCTCTTAAAAATTATGAAAACAAGAAGGAAAAATTAAATTAGAATTACATAATTGGAAAAAAACTCAAATATAAAAGCAAATTTATTGAAACAAAAAATAAAGTTAATAATAATAAAAAAAATATATATATATTTATTTTTAATAATAACGACTGTTTTTCTCTTTTAGTTTTAAATAATATGTAATTGTAATTTCTTGTCCATACATTTTATTGAAATTAATTTAAACAAAAAAAATATTTTGGTGATTTAAAACTAAACGAACAAAAATAAAATGTTTAAGATAACAATAACTAACCTTGAAAAAATATACAGAATATTGTAAAATATAAAAGAGAGGGGGGCGGGGGGCATTTTGAATTATGAAAAAATTGAAATGGTTTAATGAAATTTGAGAAGGTCCGTTTTTATATCACAGTTATGTTTGTCATAGTTAGAAAAAGTTTTGTTTTATTTTATTTAATTTATATTGCTTAATAAAACGTATGTAATCAATGAAGATATGAATGCTAAATTGTTAATTGCTGGAATGATATTTAAAAATGTAATGTGGAGTGAAAAAATAAATGTTAAATTGATTAGTAAAATTTGCCGATGGTATGAAGTAAATTTTACTAATCTTTAATTGTATCCATGGAGGTAGCGGGATAAAAGATGGTCTAAGGGCAAAAATTAACTCAGACCTGTCTTACAACTACCCTTTTAGGATCTAGAATTTAATATTACATTTTTATCCACGGCCAAAATTATAAAAAACAAAATTCAATTACTGTGGACTTTAAGGTAATCCCAGAATCGGTTAAGGTATGCAATTTTTTCGAATCACATCAACTGTTAAAAAGTTTTAACCTCAAGATATATTGTTTTTTAATTTTTACAATCTACACTATACTTCTAATATGAAAATGTTCCTTTTTTTAGGTCAATCACAATACTTTATGTTCAGAATGTAATAAAGTATAATTATATTGCACAAACGATTCTATATACATACAGGGAAGTTTAGAGAATAGAAATAATGTGAATAATTATTTCGAATTTTGCAATCTATTTGCTATAGATTTTTTTGTATTACACTAATTAAAAACGAAAGGCAAGATTGCGGTAACTATAAAGTTATTTAGTTGTTTATTTGGTAACTATATTTGTTAACTTATAAGGAATTAATTTTTTTTTTTAGTAGGTAATGAAGTAATGAGATGGCTGATAAGGGTCACATTGGACGGAATACAAATTTGTTTTTGATGCAATCGATTGTGATGCGATAAAATGTAAGTTTCAAAATATGTGATGTATTCGTATAATTCTTTAGTTTTTTGCGTTATCTGCGATTTAATCGATTATTAAGAGTAGGACAAATATGATAGTGGCTTGATAAAAATACGCATAAGATATTAGTTGTTCAACGCTTCGATAAATTGATAAGAAGGTTGCATACGGTTCAAACCGATGGAATGAATACAGTGTGGTTAGGTTAGTCGTTCGATTGATTTTGAAATTGAAAATTCGATTAATGAAAACTTGAAATGGAATGGAAAAGAAGATTTTGCGCAAAGGATAATCATATCTATGATATAATACGAAATTGGGCAAGGCTGTGTGATTTGTCTTACTTTGACCGAAGGATTGACTTCAAAATATGAGACTAGTTAGTGCTTTAAATTAACACGAATATTTTTTCCCGGGATAGTCTGAATAGTTTTCTGTTTTGAAGCTGGTATACTATACATTACGACAATTAGAACTTGCGTAACAAATTTCCCTACACACTTGGCGTCCACTGCATAGACCTACCAAGAATTTAATGACAATTAGACGCAATAGAAACAATTTTGGACTTTGTCACATTGTCATTTGACTACACACGATTGTATGCCAATGCTCAATATGGTAACTATACAGCGGTACATCAATGCGAGAGCGAAGTCATTCACTAAAGGTGGAATTATTGCGATCGCGCGATGCGATTGGGCTATCGCGCGCATCCTGCTCATCGATCTCCCTGTAATTCCACCTTAAATCTAATTTCTAATGTCTAATCAGGCCCGTGCGCACAGGGGGGTTTCAAACCCCATCTTCATTGGGAAGTGAGGACCTTTTTTTTTAGGTCATCACATTCATTATGGTGGGAACTTGGTAATTTATTATGAACCCCCCCTTCATACAATCCTGCGCACGAACCTGTGTCTAATAAAAGAGAAAACAGAACACCGACTTCACAGCACTCCCATTGGAACACATACGATTGTATGCTGAAGACCACAGTATAAACTTCAGAGACGAAGTCGCACTCTACCATGGTTCTAATTTTTAATGTGTCGTCGTTGTTGACGGTGACATTTCGCGGTCACAGTCGGAAGGCGTACTGCATGTAATGCAGAACAATTATAGAAAAAGAGAGCTTGAAGATTTCCATCGTTCTACTTACGAGTAGTGTTCTTTTTCTACACTTCTCAAGAATAGGTATTTTTTCCAAAATTTTATAATAAAATGTGATTTAAATAATGACTTAATCTCCTCAATATACACCCCAGCATTAATTGAATTTAGCAAAAAAAGCAAATGTATGAATTAAATAATTACTGAAATTAATGAAATCTTGACATAACTTTATATTTGTAAAGAATTAAAATTTTGTATAAGAAATTAAGACGAATTTAAAAAAAAAAAAATTGTATTCAGTAAATTTAAAAAGAAATCAACGGTGATATTTATCAAGGCTAGTTAAATAGTAATAATAATTACTTATATATTTAAAAATGAAACAATCTTAAATGTAAAAACTCAAATAAAATTACCAAAAAAAGAAACAATTTGTTTTTATAATAAGGTAGGTATAATATAATATATTAAAAAAAAAACATAATGCAGATGATGTGATAGAACGTAAAATCGAATTATATAAAAAATAAAATGATGTGGACGACATGTGAGCGTTTTCAGTGAATTTTAATTATTTATTATTATTTTTTTTTGATTTTGTTATTTATATTTATTTTAATTAAAATAAATATCATTCCTGTTTGATTATTGGTTATTTTATTTTGTATTTATTTAAAATAAAATGCGAAAAACGATTTTTAAATTAAATGATTTCGAAAAAAAAGTTTAAGTTTTATTTTGAAATGGGTAGATTTTCGGATAATACAGAAAGAGATATAATAAATCAAAAGAAAGGAAATTAAATGATGCTTAGTTTATTTTGGTGATGACTGTAGTAGAAAAATGTTCTAAAAAAAACCAAAAGGCAGATGTGTGTGTGTGTAGCATACAAAAAATATCTACAATAAGTGAAAAACAAAACGAATATTATTCTAACGAATATTTACTTATTAAATATACAAAAGTGTATGATTTTTTTTTTTTAATATTGTTTAAACTATTCCTTAGGTACTCGTAATTTTTTTTCTCCGCATTAACAAGAAGTGAGAATAATAATTATGATAAAAATAAACAATTTGCAAAATAACACAAAAATATATTTTCGGTTTTTCCCTTTTTAAAATTATTGATATTTCAAATTTTATTTTTTTGTTGTTGTTGTTTGAGCACTATTATAACAAGGTGCAAGGCATATTCTAGAAATTTGATTGACCAAAAAAATTATAGTAATAATAACAAAAACTATGCAGTAACAACGAGAGAGAGAAAAAAAATTAATAAACAAAAAGCATAACACAAATATAGAATTAATATAATATTGGTAATATGTGAAAAAAAAATAAATTAAAACTCCTGGCATAGAATATACATAATGTTGCTGTTTGGTTGCTCGTATTTTTCATAAATAATTTTATTATTTCGAAAAATAATTTGGTTATATTAAAGCAGAATAATATATATATATAATAAAGTTTATGTGATGTTTTCAATCAATAAAAATTAAGGATAACAAACAAAATGGGCGCGCGCAAAATTACACTAATTAATTTTTTATGTTTTGGCTATAATAATTGTGGTTGGGGGTTTGTTTATAATTTTTTGATTTTTTGAAGACTTTTTAACCTCCTCTCTTTCTTTCTTGTGTTGATGTTTGTTTTTAGATTTAGATTTATAGCTATGAACTTTTAATTAATTTTGTAAGAATTTTTTTTTTGTCGACATGTTTTCTTATACTCGTATATTACAAAAAAAAATGGAGAAAATTTGGGAAAAAAAGTTTTTAATTTCGGTTAATTGTTAAGAAAATATTTTAAAAAAAATAGGGAATTGATTTTTGTGAAGTGTTGTTTTGTGCCCTTATATAGTGCAGAGCAGGTTAGCGACACGGAATAGTAACAACTTAGTAGATAAAGTACTGAGCTTTGAGTAATGGCGCAAACAATCGTCTATTATAAAAATGAATTTTTTTTTTTTTTTGAAGCAGAAGCTAGTGGTAGTAGCTAGTGTGCTGATGTTGCTTTCTAAATATTGCGATCGAATTGGCTTGGAAACAGAAGTACATTTAGAAGAATGGAATTAGTAAGTAGAGGAACAATTGACCGACATTGTTGAATATTACTTTTAATAAAATTTGTCGTAATATTGTAGACTGTTCTGAAAGCTGGAAGAAATTAATTTTTGAAATCTGATTGGATTTATGGACTTCTAACCATTCTTCAGAATATTGCAAATTTTAAATTGAAGCCCTTGGTGTAATAAGGGGTCAACACGTTTTTCAAACAACATGGGAAATTTGATTTTTCTGAAGCCTTTTAGGATTAAAATTATTTTATTTTATTTTTTTATGATTTTATTAAAATTACTGAATATAATATTAAAACATAAGGGGCTAACTGCATCAGCTGAATTTCCTCTGAAAGCAGTTAGAGGTCAGAAAAGTCAAGCCCTTTCATGTTTTTCAAAAATGAGTTGACCCTTTATTCTGCTAAGGGCTTCAATTACTTTAAATTGATGTATTGAGTTGTGCTCTAATTTTGAAGCTAAGATTGCGACAGAATAAAAATATTCAAAATGCTTATTTTTTAAGATACAGAATACAAATTCAAAACTTTTCGGAGTTCCACTCTTAGAACGAAACAAGAAATTCAGTCGAGTTGTTGTAAAATAAATCAAGGGCTCCCACAGTTAAGACTCCACTTGGTCTCCAGTTTTGTATTGAAAGTTGTGGAATCCGTTTGGTATTTTTGATTTTAGTAAGAATTTTTTAGGATTCCCTACCAAGGTTCCCACTACGATCTCGGTTTTCAAGTCACCTTTTTTGGGACAAGGCCACTGAGTACATTCAACAAAAAAAATTTATTCTTGAATAAAATAAAATTTAATGAAATTAACCTAATTTTGTCCATTCTAACTTATAAATCCATATATTGGTAAAAGCATATATGCCAATAAAAACTGAATAATAAACCAAAAAACCAGTGCATTGCATCTAAATGGCTTTCAAATATGACGCCACCATTCAAATCACCGCATCTATTTCATTATTCGCCCGTAAAATAAAGGTCAAATAATAATTAAACTATTTCGAAAATTTCTCTAAACTGAAATAAAATCATAAAAATTGAAATGTTATGAAAAAAAAACCAAAAAAATTGCAGCTGAAGCATCTAAGATCGACAAAAACAAACAAGAAATTAATAAAGAAATTCATTATGGGGTAACAAAATTAGGGGAGGACAAGAAAGAGGAATTATCATCCACTGAAAACGCTCTGGCTTTTATATTCTACATTAAAAAAAACATTACACTTTAATTTTTATTTAATTAGAAGAAAAAAAACGTATGTATACGAAATAAAATTGCAAACATTCCCTAGTCCTCGCGCGATTGTTCTGTTGTTGTTTCTTTTTCTGTGTGTCTTTAGTTTATTTCTTTAAATTTAATATACCTTCGATTTTTTTTTATATATATATTTTTATTTATATATAAATTTAATTTTTTTTGTCTAGTTATACCTATTTTGTTTAATATTTTAGTTTAAACTTTTTGAAATTACCTAGAAAACGTTTTTTTTTATATATTTAATCAACTATTTTGTATTTATTTTAATTCGCACTATTTTTTTCTTTTTTAATCATTAAAAATTAATTCAATAAAATTTACTTGGTAGTGTTGATTTTTCAGTGTGTTTGTTTTGAAATTACTTTCACTGCTATTTTTTTTTTTTTTTTTTTCAAAGTTAAAAAGGTCGTTTTAATTAAATATTTTTTTTATAACTTTTTAATATAAATAGTTTTATTTTTTTTTGATTTTTTTTCTTCATTTTTATTAATTTAAAAATATTAATATTTTTTTTTATTTATTTATTAATTATTATTGGTTTTAACTACTGGATAACATTCGTTAGGGTATTTTGACGCGCCCTCTTTGTCTCCTCCTCGTTGATTTTCTGATCAATTAAATAGTGTGCCATTGCTATGGCATTGGGTTGACCAGTTATAGTAACAATACGATTTCTAGTGCCAGGAGCGAATATGCCTTTTTTTGATATTTGTATATTAGCGCCAGATACATGTTGTATTTCAACTAAACTACGACCACTTGGACCTGGAATTTTATATTTATGGTTTTGTTTTTGTTTGGTTTTTATATAGTTTTTAATAATAATAATAATTGTAATTATATTATTTAATATATATTTTCAATTTTATATATTATAATAATATAGAAAATATATTGTATTTATATTTAAATATTTAACAATTGCATTGGCTTTTAAGATTTTATTTAAGAAAAAATTAATTAATTTTGATTAGTTAATAATATAAAGATAAATTAAAAAAAAAAACTAAACAAATTCATGTGTATTTCATTAATTTTTTTGTTTTTTCTTTTCATTTCTATTTCTATGTATGTATATAATTTTTTTTTTAGAATAAAATTTTGTTTGTGTTTTTCAACGCCGTTTCTTTCCAATATTTTGTAATATATATATTTTTTTGAATAGTTAAGAGGGTTAACAGCAGTTTGGTCTTGTTATACAAACTCTATGCTCAGATTTTGATGTAGAGTTTTATAAGTTGTGTCGTTATTTGCACCGAAAGATTTTTTTTATACTATATTTTATAAAAGGTATACAGAGTAGCATAGCGTTTTTCTCAGTCCTATTTTAAATGGCTTTCTTTTTGTAATTGGTTTAATTTTCTAGATCAACTAAGTAAATTTAATAATTGTTTGCTGTATTATAGAATATTCATTGAATTGTAGTCGAGGTTAATTTTGGAATTAGTCACGATATTTAAGGATAATTAAATTTTTTAGGTTGCACTATAAATATACTGTGGCCATTCATAATAAAATTTAAACGAACATTTTACCATTTTTTATTTGGCCGAATGGAATCAATTTAAAGACCTGAACTATAAATGTAAAATTTTAAGTAATTTCCATTTTGATCTTAGTACTATAATTCCTCTCTTCCATACCAAATAAAACGGTGTTCAGACATCGGAACAGTTTGCCTCTTGTTTCCAGTTGTATTCTGAGCGACCAACCTTACAGGTATTATGCACAAACTTAAAAAATTGTGTTTTTTAAGTGCTGTAAGCCACTTTATTAAAAAAAAATTTAATAGTATTTTCGCTGGAAAATTAAGTTAATTAATGCAATCGACCAAATTGTTGTCTGTCAAATTATTATAATTGTCCCACAATTGCATTTAATTTGTAGTCAAATTGTTTGGAACAAATATTTGACAGCATGGCATATAGTCTCGGTCATGTCATAGAATAACGAAACTATTCTTGTAGAAGGTTGTAGATGGTTTTGTAATATTTATTTGCTACCATGGTGGGCTTCAAAGCCCATACCCCTATATTGTTGGACTAGTTTCACTTATCTTCAGGCTATTGATTCTTTGCTATGCTTTCTATTCTGAAAGAATCATCAGTGCCCTTATAAGCGCATTCCATGAACCTTCTCCAAGCCGAATCAATATTTGGAGTTGTAGAAAATTGAAGTTTTTTTTTTAAAATCAAATTTCGTTGCTACTAAAAAATTCGACATATTATAAAGGTACGATTCCGAGTTATGGAAGTTTCACTATATCTTAGATCGATGCCAAAAAATGAAAACAGCAATGGAGTCAGAGTCATAAAAAAAATAAAAATTTTGAAAAATGTTCTCAACACCTTTTGATGCAGATGATAAAAACCATGTGTAGTCTATGCTTAATTATGTGCATTCTACGTTTCACTACACTATCAGAACTCAGTTACTTTCTTTTATACACGCGTCAAAAATTTTGTAGTTGCTCTCAACTTAACCATACCAATCAAGATTTTACAATAGTTTTTTCTTCTAAATTACAGCGACTAGGAAGTACACATTATTGCCATTTCTCAACTTTTGCGATTTAAAAACATATAAAAAGAAAATTGAATAGAATAGAAAGTTAATTAAAAGTAAAATGAGCCGGATTATGTAGAAATGTGATTTGTAATAGGACTGACTAAAAAAATATGTAATGTCATGTGGTGAATGTAGAGATTTTGTGATGCACATATACAATATTTACAAGAATACTAAAACTATAAACAAAAAATAAACAAATAACCACCTAAGCATTGAGCATCATATTCGGAATAAGAATGCAATAATACATCAGATTTTCAATTTTTCAATCGTCCGTTGCCGATAGTTTTAATAAATTTTTTTTTGCAATTTTAATAATAACAATATTAACTAATTATTTCATTTTTGTAACGTTGTATTTTTCAATAGTTTAATAATTTTTTTGATGTTGTTGTAAAATAAACTAATGGAATGATTAAGAAAAACTATTTGTTATTTTTCAAAACATTTAACTTAGTTTAGTGTTTGTTTTTTTTTGTTGTTGAAATTTATTACCCATACCCTATTCTTAATCGTTGTCTAAATTTATGTACAATAAGAATAACACGAAAGAAAATAACATCTAATAATAACTAAGTAATGTTTTTAACCGAAATATACATATATATTCTTTATTTGCTATTTGAGGCTTGTTGTTGTTGTTTTTCTGTTGTTTTTTTCCACTAAAAATTTGCTTATACGCTAACTGAGCATAAAGTTCATTTGACAAAGAGCAAACAAATAGTTAAATTTCTCTTGTAATTTTTTTTCATCTTAAAATTTAAAAACCATATTCCAATTTACATTTTTTTTCTCGAAAAAAAAAGAAGAAAAACAATAAAAATACCACTTTACTAATCAAAAATAGAAATATTATATTATTATGAAAAAATTAGAGCAAAAAAAAAAATAGAATAATAGAAATAATAATAATAAAAAACAATGACTAACTATAATGCAGAAAACAATGCGATATCGAACAATAATAAAAATATTTTAATAAAAAACAAATTCAACGGAAAAGACTAAAGAAACGTTAAGAGAAAGGACTTGAGAATGAACGAAAACAATAAAAAAAAAATTGAAAGCAAAAATTAAAAATGTAAAAAAAATATATAAATTTGAAACTAATATTGATAATAATAACCTGGTTGCCCACCTAAAATAGCGCCTACGATGACTTCAGGTATTTCAACATTTTTCACATCCTTTGCACCAAGATCGCCCGGTGTTGGACTTTTACTAAGCGCTCCAAGTGTTTGGGCATTTAAGGATTGTGCTGTAGCGCCAGTTGCTGCTGCCAATCCAAAACTATTGTTATTTATTGAAATCGGTGTTGCGGCCTGCGATCCAGCATGACGAAATGGATCGAATTGTGCAGCCGCTGCAGCTGCAGCGGCCTCTAATGTTTGACGTGGTGTTGCCGATTGTTGATTGATATATTGTTCCAAATTCACCTGACCCATACCGAAAACGCCACCGCCCGCTGCCGATACTGATTGTTCGAGGGCGCCCAGGTAACTAACCGGTGCCGAATGTGCACCGTTTGTGTGTTGTAGACCAACACCGAGTCCGAGTACTCCGTATTTGGCTAGGACTCCCAGGGCAGCGCACACTTCACTTGCTACGTTTTCCGTGTAGCCGGATCCTCGCATGGCAACCTTAAAAAAATTAATTGGAAATAAGAAAATTGCATTGGTTAGCTAATAGTTATAAGGTAACGCTCCAAACGGTTAGAAGAGGAAGAGGAAGAGGAAGAGGAAGAGGAAGGGGAAGAGGAAGAGGAAGAGGAAGAGGAAGAGGAAGAGGAAGAGGAAGAGGAAGAGGAAGAGGAAGAGGAAGAGGAAGAGGAAGAGGAAGAGGAAGAGGAAGAGGAAGAGGAAGAGGAAGAGGAAGAGGAAGAGGAAGAGGAAGAGGAAGAGGAAGAGGAAGAGGAAGAGGAAGAGGAAGAGGAAGAGGAAGAGGAAGAGGAAGAGGAAGAGGAAGAGGAAGAGGAAGAGGAAGAGGAAGAGGAAGAGGAAGAGGAAGAGGAAGAGGAAGAGGAAGAGGAAGAGGAAGAGGAAGAGGAAGAGGAAGAGGAAGAGGAAGAGGAAGAGGAAGAGGAAGAGGAAGAGGAAGAGGAAGAGGAAGAGGAAGAGGAAGAGGAAGAGGAAGAGGAAGAGGAAGAGGAAGAGGAAGAGGAAGAGGAAGAGGAAGAGGAAGAGGAAGAGGAAGAGGAAGAGGAAGAGGAAGAGGAAGAGGAAGAGGAAGAGGAAGAGGAAGAGGAAGAGGAAGAGGAAGAGGAAGAGGCAGAGGAAGTCAACAAAAATAAATCAACATTTTTATCCTTACCTTGATATGTTCTAAAAGTTGCGCTGCTATTGGATTTGGCGATGGATTCGGTGCACCCAAATTTAACGATAAATTTATACCTGTACCATTGACTAGGAGACCGGCTCCTCCGACTGACGTACCTAAAGCTGAATTTAACGATGCCGTACTAGAGCTGATTGCATTTTGATTTGTTGCATACGGCGAACCGGTCGGATTGTAATTAGCTACTGGCCCATTAACGTCCGCATACGAAACATTCAAACAAGCACCGGATTGCGGATCTTCGACAATTTTCGATAGAATCATTTTACATGCAACTTTATTGTTATCCTTTTCGCCGATTATCGTTATGCAGCGTTCTTGTAACGTTATGTCTTTTGGTTTCTGTGATATTTGTACGTAGGAACCGCTGTCTTCTTTAATTTGCTTAATATAGGCACCCGCTTTACCGATTATCATACCGGCTGTCGAATTCGGTACTAGAATTTTCACTTGTTTATCACGTTCTTGTGCTTGTTTCGCTTCGATGTCGGTTAATTTTGTCGTTAGATCGGGCTTTTCCCGAATTTTATCCATTATGAAGTCTAGTACCGTCATTATCGCTTCTAATGAGCCGGTAATTAAACAAACACGTTCTGACGTTCCTGAAAAATTAAGAAAATTTATAAGAACAAATTTTGTTTGAAAAGATCCTAGTTCCTAATTTAAAAAAAGATCCTAGATCCTAATTAACAAAAAATTGTATACCAAAAAAAAACTAGTTAAATTGCTATTTTAAAGTTCCTCAAAAACATCGTGAGTTCCTTTTACCAATTTCAAGGAAGGAATCGAAAAATATACGTATAATAAAAATTCTTCGAAATAAACTTCCAACTTTTCTTTGATACAAGCTCTCCTCGGGGATTGGGTGATGGACTAACAATAACACAATCCCTAGAAAAATCAACAGTAGGCGTGGTTTTATGCGACGTTATTCAGGCTAGCGACATGTGGAAATAACAACAAAGTTTATGGATCAGGGCACACCTAGTATGAAATGTTTTCGATAAAAAATGAACTCAATCGAAGGACGAAATGATGGTGTCCCTAAGAGAAGCAATTATAGAAATATTTAAAAAAATATAGAGAAAGTTTCTTGATTTAAATATTGATGTTGTTATTAAAATAGACCATTTGTTGTTCTCTTAAATTTAAGTTGTATTAAGCACTGTAGGGGAGTTAAGGATTTATTCTAGAGCTCCTACCTACACGGAGTGATACAGATGAATCGAGATTGTGTAATGGATTTGTTGCTATTTTAAGAAAACAACATATTTTTATATTTCATGAATTCAATATAAGGGATGTGTGTAGTTTGTAGTATAGTTAAAGTAAGTCTGACGCATTTATATAAGTCAATGTGATAATGCCATACTTCGTAGTAAATTCAACTCCTCTCCTTCCATTCTTGAAGATTGTAGCAACGGCGTAATACTTTCTATCAAAACAGAACTAGATATGGGCAAAGCAGTTCCTTTTAGTGAAGTACTTCACTGTGAGCCACTTACTTGAAAGAACGACTTCAATTGAGCTAGTTGCGAAACTGTTCATTCCCTCTTCATTCCCTCGTTCCGTCAATATATTAACTGAGGTCCTAAAAAAAATGTTATAAGAGTTCCGTGAAGTAGTTCTGCAACTGTTCACTACCTCGTTTCGTTCTAGAACATGAGTAGTTCCGGAACTGATTGCTCCTTCGTTTCGCCAGTACCTTTCTTCTAATGTGTCTATTGTAGCTGCAGCTCACCAAAAGGAGTGAGTTCCTTCACTCATTTATTTCAATGAAGTGAGCTTTCGGAACAGTTCACTCTTGAATGACCGATCTCTAAACAGAACAGCCCAAATTGGGCTTAATCCTTACAGTACCTAATGCTAGAGTTACTTCATTACAACACTTGGAGGTGAAGTGGTCAGCCACACACTCGTCTTTGATTATTACGAGTCAATTACTATTATTGCTTACTAACAAATTGTAACTTTATTTTTTTATATTTCCAATTTCTGTAAAATTTCGATTTTCTTGCTAAAATATAAAATAAATAAAATAAAATATATTGATTTAATGATTTTTTTGAACACTTTCTCCATTTTTCGGTCATATTTCATAAAACAGGTTTTATATGTAGCTATCGTCTGTTTGGGCAGATAGTATGCCCACAGGATTTGATGCTTTCGGGCACTACTGAACTGAACTAAACTGAACTGCTTGTTAGTCACAGATTTAGAGTCAAGATAAACTAATATTTATAGACTTTACGTTGAGTGTAAAAATGTTTTAAATTTCTGGTCTTCATAAAACATATTTAACATAGGTTTGGTTGATGTAACTAATTTTACGACAGCTGATGAAGTTAACGAGAGAATTGATATAAAAATTTGTTATAGTATTAAAAAAGGAAAAAAGTAAATTTGCTTGATTCAATACTCGTATAACGAAACACTTTTCAAGGGGGATATTCGTGAACTTTAGCAAAATTTTAAGACTTTTACAATATTTTTTTTAAACTTTAACATCTCCATCATGAATATGACCTACACGAAGACGACTATTGGAACAAATCCTTCGTTTTGATATTCTAGACTGTATTTTTTTAATAAAAATGTTTGGACTTACCCGGATAAAAATCATGTGATTTTGACATTTTAACTCTAGCCCCTGCATCTCTCTGTAAGGATGCTATAGTTTCACCACCTTTTCCAATAATAGCACCAGCCGCAACAGCAGGCACAAGTATTTTGAGATGATATGTGGCATCACCACCTGAAATAATGAAATAAAAAAAATTGGTTATTAATTTCTATGAAAACATGTAAAAATTTGTTAATTCAATCAAAATAATTATTAAAAAAAATTAAGTATAGTTAATACAAATTGGATACTTCAAACATATTAAAGTTAAATCAGGCAAGCACTTGAACCTTCTTTAAACATAAACGTATTAAAATAATTTCTCTAAATTAAAGGCTAGGACAAAATACCACTGTAGATGCAATTGGCTTTAAATTTAAATGGTTCAAGGATTCAAAGAAGGTTAACATACTTCCATCTTAACTCTGTAACACCAACACAAAAATTAATCAGCCTTGAAGCAACGATTTATTTTTCGGAGTTAAATGAAAGTTTTAGGAAGACTTTTACAAGGTTTACTCAGGCGCTACTTGAGTAGAATTAAAACGGCTACCTATAACCCATTGAGTATAACAAAGGTGAAAAACTTTTACTAGACAAAGGTAAGATGAAAATAAAATGGGTTGAATTTGGTTTAAATGATTGATAATTTTCTACAGCGCGCAATAAGTCTGGTCTGATAATCAATCTTTTATCGAGCTTATACATAAACTGATGAAGTAACTTATCGTCCTTGCTAAAAACATAAGTTCTATAATCCGAAACTATAAGCAGCTTTAAACAAAACTCCTCTCTAATACACTGTCTTGGCTCCATAGCCTGGGAGGGAAACATTTAACCAACATAAGTCCATATTAAAATGACTCGGTAAAAATCTGGTTCGGAAAATATTTGCACGTTCTAGGTAGAGCATATACCTATTGCAGGAGAACGCAACTACCTGTATAGGTACCATATTACAGGGATGGAAAACTCTTGGAAAACCCATGAGCACACTGAAACTAATTAAGCAACGGTCTACTTTGCGTGTATATTCTACTTTTTAAGTGGTATCCTAGAATCGCTTCTTGTGAATATAGTGGATTCATGCAGCTGTGCTTCTACTGGAATCCAACAAGGACGACCACTGAATTCAAAATGAAGTAAAATTAAAAGGAAAACCCTAATTCACCACTTGTCCTTTTTTCTTGAACTGACCCTGTTGGTACTACACTAAAAAGAACGATGTAATAAATAACATTTAGGACATTATTGTGAAAAGCTTAAGGATAATATGAAGTTATAGTGTAGATATGGTCGGTTTTTGTTCCGATTACAAGGAAAGGACGAAAGGTACTGAGCGAAATTCGGTGGGTTTCAAAATTGATTATCCTTTTTCGGACCTCAGCGTAAAAGCTAACAGAATTGAAATTTATATATATAATTCGTTTCAATCTAAGGATAATTTGCTTAAGTTTTTCACACGTGAGAGTGTTAAGTAGGTGTTGAATTGTATATTAGAAATTTGTGTTACAGATCAGCAGTTCCGAACACAAGACGGAGAAAGGGACGTAAATGATGAACTAGGGTGATCCAGTCAAAGAGAGACAATACCACTCCCAACTCATGAAGGAAGTTCAAAGGGTCTGTAATTCTGCATCCTTGCTAATGGTGAAAGCTGAATCTAATCAGGATGGGCCAATTTCTTGAATACATATTGAACCTTGGCTACCAGTACTTATGAAGCCTCCTCCTCACTGACATATCAATCCTCAAAAAATTACTAAAAACCATTTTCCATGATATGTTAGAACTTGTATATGTTCTTTTTTGTGAGCAGTGACCTAGGTGCTGGCCGAAAAGTGTAGCTCCAGAACCAGAAAATTCTGTGAACACTTTCTACAAGAAAGTTGAAACTTTGAAGTTATATATACTTAAAATAGTGGATCCATTTATAAAAAAGCCATGGTATAAAACATTATGTGTTTTAAATGAATTAAAGGGGTCGCCGGGTTTAGAGGTCTAGAGACCACGATTTTTTTGACCCTTTAGACCAGGCGTCCCCTAAAGTTTTCGATTCGCCTGGCCCTCTCTGGACACTTACCTGATCTCGGACTTATATCTTCGAAAAACTTTGGGCACATATTATCGAATGGTGAAACCATCGATTAAAAGGGTAAAACAACACGATTTTTTTCACCCTCTAAGCCAGGAGACTCCTTTAAGTGTGAAAAAAATTCCGATTTTCATAAAAATTAAAATACTTGAAGGTATCTACTAAGAGTTTTTGAAAATTTGTAAGAGTTATGCTCGGGAGAGGGTTGATTTCGAGGGTTGATTAGACTGAAACTGAAAGACCCAGTTCCTGATGCATCTACATCAGGAAGAGACAAGCTGAATGTAAAAAAAAACACCCCAAAAAGAGCTCCATTCGTTCCAATGAAAGGAATGTACAGTATGTAGAATGTTCACCTCAATTTCAATAATTTTCAGGAAATTCCATTGACTAACTATGAAAAGTCCTGCAAAAAGGATTCACCATTTCGAACCGATTCAATTTATTGGAATCGGATTCTTCTCCAGCAGAATAACTCTGAATAGTTTTTTTTTTATTATCCGTTTCGTATCAACTTTCAATTACTCTACGAACTTCCTTCGAATTTCTATTGAATGTCGATGGATACTCCATATACGCATTACTAGTATATTGTAACGTAATACCGATATCAAGTTATATCTGGTCAAGGTGTATCTAGCACCCAGATACGGGCATGTCTAGTAATAAAACAAATCGATATGTAGTTCACCTATCGGTTCCTGTTTTCACTTTTTTCCGCTGTGTTATTGAAAGGGAGTTAGTTATCCGTGTCTCAAACCAAAGGTAAACAAGTCTATAAAAACAGGTTTTAATTTTATTGCTATTTTATTTCTTTAGCTGTAAGCTAGCGTCTTGTGACTATAGTTCACTCATATGTTGCATTAGGTGCTCAATAGTATGTATATGCAATAATCACGGCGATTTATTACTAGTACTGCTTTTCGTTTTCTTCGTATAGTTACATCAGATTCCTGAAAGAACTGGTTTCAGGTGGATACCTATCATGCAACAATATTCTGAGTGAAAAGAGATGAAAAAGATAATAATTGAAGACGAAGTCGTTTTACCGGATTCTTTTCATGTTAATTTCAAGTTTGGTATAGGTTTCGAATAAGTTGTACTATATATAGAAATGCAATTGGCATAAGCGATTTGGATTGAATGTCTAATTGAAATCTTATGTAAGAGTTCAGTTGAAGATCAGTATCTTTATGTCGGCTGTATTAAAATAGGTTGTGATAATTAAAAAAAAACAGTACCTACAAACTACAAAGTAACAAATCCGAAGGTGGATAGTAGCAAACTATCGAAAGTGAGTTCGAAGGAAGTAAGGAAGGAAGTAAGGAAGGCTTTTCAGTGATAGTCTTTTCACTATTTACACTCTTTGCACCATTAGTGACAAATAATTCTATGAATCAAAAGTGGTGAATTTTTTTTATTCACCACAAGCAGCAGATTTATTATATCTACCCAGGTCCGTGCGCAGGAGCAGGATTGTAAGATGGGGGGGGGGGAAGGCGGGGGTTTATAAAGTTCCCACCATACTGAATGTGATGACCTAAAAAAAAAAGGTCCTAACTTTCCTATAAAAATAAGCCAATGGGAGGGGTTTGGACCCCCAGAAAACCACACTTGTGGTGGATACAGGCCCGTGCGCACGGGGGGGCCTGTATCCACCACAAGTGTGGTGAATGTGTGGTGAATTTGTAAAAAAATGGAAGTTGTTTTGGTTGTTTTCAGAAATACGCTGAATAGAAAGAGCATCTTCTTTTGCCAGCGTCAAGACTAATAGCCCAGGTAATCATTGACATGTAGACATGACTATTTTCATTTATATTATTTTCATATTTTATTCCCCAGTTATGTAATGCACTATTTTATCTACTATTTTATCTTCTAATAGTGGTCAATTTTTATAGCCACCACAAGTGGTGACATATTTTCTGCACTACTCCTGGCTTAAATTATATAACCACCACAAGTGGTGACATAGCTCGTGGTTAATATAATATTCACCACTTGTGGTGAATACGTACAAAAATTGCATGTAATTTTTAAATGCATTAAAAATTGCATGCAATTTTTGATCGTTTTCATACCTAGGTACCAGCACGTACAATGGTGAGAACAATTTGCTTGCTTAGATTTAATTGGGCGTTAAAACCCCGGGTAATGTTTGTAACGACCTTGAGTAACCACATAATCGACATTTCTGGAAAAACAAGCCACAAATTTTATATTCAATAATACTAAAAAACAAAACCTCCGTTTTCCTATGAAAATATCTAAGATTCTCTGATTAATTGGCATGTAATAATATTTTACTAACTTACAAAAGTCGGCCATAAGGTCGAGGTCGGTTAATGAGCTTCTTATGTTACTGAATCGGTTTGCATAGTGGCCTCGATTAAATTTCATTACATTGCTTCCTAGGCGGCTTGCTTGGTGGTTGCTCCGCTAAAGTTTCAACTACAGGTAAAATACCTGCACGATACTATAAGCCAAGTTGATATTATTATTTACTGCCAGGTGTCATTTCCGTAATATGAAAAGATCAAGTGCGGATCTCATGTTTTTATGTTAGATCAACGCAACGTGTAATTAATTACCTGGGCGCTAATTAGGATTCCGAGCTGCAGAGTTGCTCAGAATTATGTGGTGTAAAGTGTCTGTAGTTAGGTACATGTGGCTTTGCGGGCGGAAATATTGCTAATGTGTCTATAGTGTTGCTTCGAATTTGAGTTATAACTCAGAGTCGAGGAAAATAATCCGCTTATAGGTAGAGAAATAGGTGATTAATTAGTCATAGCAGTAGGTACTTTATTAAGGGTATCGGTGTACTAAAATTATAGTGTACGTTTCATATAATTTACGTGCTAAAAACTTACTCTAAACTAAATGAATAGAATCTGCCAATATTCTGGGGGTAACATTATTGTTTTTTGGGTGAAACATGGGGAGGCGGGCATAAGCCGTTCCTGTTTATAGTTGCTATATTTCCACTAGGTTTTCCCTCGTTCGGTGATTCAGTTGTCAAGTTTTGTTTTGAGTTTTGGATTTATCAGTCAAGTTTTGTGTTAATATGGCTTGGAATTCAAATATTTCCAAGTATCATTTTAAGTTTTATATTTGTTTATTAAGATTGCTTTCGGATTGCTTTCGTATTGCTCATAGACTGAATTGTTCGTGTATGAACTTATTGCCAAATTGCTAAGTATTGCTCCATATCGCTAGTCACTGCTGATCAACGAGTTAACCGCCAATTGATCCATATCGTCAATTGCTGATGTTGCTGAAAGTTGCTGTATGTTTTCGTGATGCCAATATTATCTGGAATTGCTGCAAATTGAGCAATTTTAATCGTTCGTGTAAGAGCACCTTTAGCGGTTCTTAGGAAATAAAACTCAATTCAATTTTTCCCTACGCATTTTTGGACAGATTTTCCTTCTGCTTTGTTTTCAAACAGACTGGGGGGGGGGGGTCTCATCTTCAATTTCATATGCGATACTTGAAATTCGAGAAACCAATTTTTCGGAAAAAAAAATGATAACAGTGTTTTCTTCCCCTTCACATTTTCCGACACCTTTTCCTCCTTTTCGGTCGGATTTTCCTTCTGTTCAGTTTTTTGTATTGAAGGTCGCACCTTTCATTTGATATGTGACAGGTATGTGAAAATGCGAAAAATCTGTTTTTCGGGAATTTTCCTTCTGAATCCGGTTCTCAAACTCCACATTTTCGTACATCACTGCCTCATTTTCTCACCAGATTTAGATTTTGTTTGGTTTTTCGGATGGGTCGGGATCTTACCTTCGCAATCCGGGAAAACAGTTTTTGGAATTTTTTTTTTGTTGGCGAAAAAGCACAATATACAATTTTTCTAACAGTTTATAGCGAATTTTCTGGTTTTATTGCTCTATGTTTTGCTTCAATTTCGATTTCTTAAACACTACCCCGGAAGAAATGCTATCTTTTCAATGACATATTTTCTTCATCAGTTCCTATCTCTTGTTTTTCACAAGAACATAACTTTCTTACAGCTACAAGTACGTTACATACATCTTGATAATAGTCGTTAAAACATCAACTTCTTCATACAATTTCATTTATTAAAATTGTAGCAATGTACTTTAATCAGCATTTAAAGACGTATAATAATTATATTTTGGAATCGAAGTAACGACACTCTTTTGCTTTACATCATTTGCACCTAAGACGCAAACCGAAAAGGAGCACGGTACTAATAAAAATATTTCAGGCAGGCAGACAGTGTCCTAAAAATGTAAAATAGTAGTCTCAACTCCGTGTACACCAAGCTATAGAGCTATGATTTAAGTTGGATGGACAACAGATAGAGCTTGAAGATATAATATAGAACTTCTGAAGAAGATTCAAGTTGAATGGAAGGAGACAGATTTCAACAGTAGGTAGGAATCTAAAAATCTTTGCATCACTTTGAGATTCAGCTTATGATACGTGAAAGCACTGCAATTTAAAGAATCACTAGTCGGAGCTTTGGTTGATAGGCTAAAAACCGATTCCTGGAGAAATCAACAATTTTAATGGTTAAAAATGAGGGAAGCAACGAATTCAAAGATTTGATTAATATTGATTCGTAACACTCTCACCATTTGACTTTCTTTCGTTGATGATTGGAATTATGTAACCTTGTTTAATAGTGGCAGATTTTTTCGACAGTATTGTCAAACTATTAATACATGTCGACACTAAAACGCTTATTTTTGCTAAGCTCGAAACGAATCTGAACATTTCTAATCCATAGGATTAGCCTTTCTGACTACTTGTCTACTGTGCGTTTGATGCCTTTAATTTAAAACATTAAACGAAAATTTATTAGACTCAACTCACATAATACTACATAGTGTTGTCTGTACTGATGATGTTGATGGCATAGGGAGTGAAATGATAATACAACGGAAACCGAGAAATTTTCTTTATGATTTGATTTATTTAAGCCGCCATAGGGGAATTTGTTTGTTTTTATCACGTTGACAATGTTTTCATTGATAAAACGGCACGTTGAAACATATTACATCATAGATGTGTCACATACGAGCACCTATGCTTGAGGCTACAACTCCCTTATCAAATATTTTTATTGCACTGACAGGTTTCATAATCGTACGTAGGTTTGTATGATCGTTGCGTATTTGGAGTTGCTGTCAACGACTGGATATTTTTTTAAAAGTTTCGTTGGTAAATAAATTTAATCGAAGGACGAAAGGAAGACTTCTCAGCAAGATGTAATTGTGGAGACATGTGCAATCAATAATGTTACGATATAACATTTGTTGGTAATAAGTCGGATTTATATTTTCTGAAATGCATTTTATGTGGTTTTGTGGTGTAATAGATACACGTGACTCGTTCTGGAGTCACGTTTTTGGATACTTAAACAGTACGAACTGTTCAGTAGTAAGATAAGATTCAAACCTACATTCTTTAGGTCGGTGGACTATAGTATGCTTTAAATTGCTTGAGTCCGGGTTCTTAAGACACACACTATTTTGATAGTCCAAAATTTTTCTTAAATAAAAGAAAGTGATTGTGTTGCCATAATGTAGTAAAGGCGAATTACGGAATGTTTGTTTGTTTGCTGTTTTTTCTATACCAACGAAACGTATTTTTCATCAATAGAAAAGAGTAGTAAAAGTCACCTAAAATTTTTAGGTCATATAAATTAAATTGACTTCAGACAAACAGATTTTTTTTTTTTTTTAAAAAAAAGAACCTCTAAAAATTGTTCGCTATTTTAGCATTGTTAATTCCGTCATTCGTTAGATTTAGCTAAAAACCCTCTTCATCGTCCAGCATCTAATAAAGCTTTCGCTTTTTCAAGTATAATGCCGTAGATCTTTAATAACATCAAAACTATGTCATTGCTGAGAGGACTTCCTTTATGTTTTTTCAACAAAATTTTCAAGTACTAACTCTTTTCGATCTTCTACTATGCCACACACGTTTCTTAAGATAAATTTCTTTTGTGGGAGCAGATTTTTTTTTTTTGCGATAAAATCTAAACTGATATGCCGTGTATCTATAGATATATAGGTAGGCTATATCTAACAAAAGACAAATATGAATATTTTTATCTATTCGATATAATACCTTACAAAATGAATACTACACAAAAAACTGGCTGCACATCTTAACTCGAGTGCCATTGATCCGAGAATAAGGTTATGTGCAAAAATGAAAATATTATAAATAAAATAATTTCGTGTCATGGTTGTTGGACGACAACAATTTAAAGAGATTGTTCGTATATTTTTATAGCATGACTGCTAAATGCGAATGTTTTTTCTCTATTTAAAACAGGCTATAATTTTGAAATTGTTTAAAATTATAATAAAAGTGAAATGATGAAACATTTTTATTTGTTAAAAAAAACTTTGTTTATACGTGAAAGATAGAATTTTCCGTAATGTTAACTCCACTGAAATTTGTTTTTTATCGTCTGTTTGATATCAGTTGGAAACTATCACCAGAAACCTTTTCAATAATATTATAATAATGGAATTTATACCTTCATAGACAGCTATTACCTGAATTGAGCTAGGATATTGCAATTTCGCATGCATAGTTTTACATGCCCATTGAAACCCAAAACTTCTTGTAAGGCCTATAGAAATGACTTTGAAAAATGGTAATATCTACCTAACAACATTATATATTTTTGTTTTATAAAATTCAGTAGAGCTGGAAAAAATTTCAAGACCAATATCGAATTCAAATTTTATTTTTAAAATATGTAGAACAATTTTTTGTACAGTTGTGTGAATCATTAACTCAGTTTTACTGTGCTAATAATAAGTCAGAGTATATCAATTATTTGATCTGTTACTTTCGTTAAGACCATAATTAATTACCATTTGACTATGTTGTTTCAGATATTTTAATTCGATTTTTAATCCTTCAATCCATGAACTAGTTTTTGATTTACCCTGCGATTCAAGATATTTATAAACTGGAGCTAAGTAAAACCGGCATTTTTTTTTTTGGTTCCTTGTACCGCTTTTAACTCTTTTCCGACATTTAGACTCCCTGAAATTTTGCTCGCATTCATTTCAATAATCTATTAAAATAAATGTACATGGACTTGATATCCAAACACTAACGAATTAACAAATACTAATTTGACAGGCTGAGTTATTTCTGAAATCAATTCAATTTGTGATCATAGTGTTACATCTTATAAAAAGTTTGTAAAATACTCTGTATTTTAATCAATATTGGGTGGAAAAATACACAATCAATGTAATTGTAAGAATTATTGACGTATAATCGTTTTTTTAGCGCACAAATAGGTAATATTACATAATAATGTGGACAATTACATCTACAATATTGCACTAAAATTTAGGCGTCACGATTACGTTACACCATTAATAAAGTAAATTCAGGCTTAGTGTAATTTTACTTTAAGCACCGTATAATATTACGCGAGAATAAGCAATTTCGTAAAAACTGATGTCATAATTTCATTCTACTTCACGTCGTCAGGTTTGTTAAACCAGACAAAGGGTATTGTGCAATATTTGTATATTAGAATAGTTTTCAAATCAGTATCTGTAATATCATTATCAACTTAATTCAAATTAATACTCTCAATTAAGTACATACATTGCGAAATTACTATCAATGGCAAACAGTTGCCAACTCTAAAAATGGTAAATTTACTATAATATTTCTTAGAGTGTGTGCAATAAAAACAGTTTGTAAAAGTACTCTGTATTTAAAGCAATATTAAGTTGAAAAATACACAATCTATCTAATTGTTCGAATTAACATTTTGTAGGGTACAAATAGGTACAGAATAAGGTGAACAATTAAATCTAGTTTGCTCTATAAAAAGAAGAAATTTAGGCGTCATGATTATATTACTACACCATTAATGAAGAAAATTCAGTCTAAGTGTAATTTTACTTTAAATACTGTGTAATATTACACCAGCATAAGAAAGTTCACGAAAATTGCAGGAGGCCAGGGCCCAACTTGGGCTGTCGCTCCATTGATGATGATCAGCACGTGTGTAACATGTTACCTTTCAGAATCAACAAAAAAAAAATTTAAAAAATTGGAGTTACGAGGTTTTAGCATTAGGGTGACAATATGATGTGTAATTATTACAACTTATTTGCGTAATTTTCCCTGTAATTACACAAGAAAGTAATTTAACTTTTACGGATGGAAAACAGTTGCTAACTATAATATTTCTTAGAGTGTGTATTTGATGGCTACTCATTAAGTTTCAAAAACCATATTGTAGATGCTGCTAATCTTATCTGATGGTGAAATATTTTATCACAAACTTATCTAAACACTGACCGATTTCTTTCGCTTTCAACCTTCTTACCCAGATTTCTGCATGAAAGAAATTAATCACAATTACACAATGCTAGATTTTTCCACAAACTTTTCAATGAGTGATTATTTTTTTTCCCTTATCATTTTTCCGCTTTACATCCAAATCCGTTTCGAGTTAATCAGTCAGGAATAAGAAAAGACTGTCCTATTTAGAAATTCATTACAAGTACCGAAAATCTGTCATATAATCCGGGATAATGACTTAATCCTTATGCCTTAAGCTTTTTTCCAATCATAGAAAATATATCATATGCAGCACTTTTTTCATATGGAAGAAACGATAAATCTAAAACCATTTTAAAGTTTATTTTTAATATTTTAATTTCACCGCCCCAGTTGATGTGTAATCAGTTTGCATTGCAATTACACGATATCCTTAAAAATATCACAGGCTATTTAAATTTCTTTCGAATCGGAATGAAGTCGATTAATTCCGTTTACATAAAATCTGGTATAATCTTCCGCGGATCTATTCCGCGGTCTATTTCTATATAGCGACTTCAAATCCGATTATAGAACTCGCTTGCAGATCTTAACAATTTACCATGGTGTGTCTTGCAAAGATCACATATGCGGCTATCAAGAAGACGTTTTGGTTGTACTCGATGTTTTTTCGTGATAATGAAAGGGGCTAATTACTCTAATGCTAATAGACGTCGCTATGAGCCTGCTTTAACGCACTTGACGGTGTAATAACCTGGCCAAGAATATGTCGCTCGTGACATAAATAGTTTCGTTGTACTGTGTGACTGTAATTGGGTTACTAGTTCGTTTAATTATAAAATGATTAAAAATGTTGTTTGTCCTCGTCGTAAAGTTGGACTGTGCTTTATTATTTATAATTCTTCTTCATGTTTCTCGAGTTTTGATCATACGTTTGAACGTTGACGGTTGGTAGTTTCGCTTATATGTTTATTAAGTGGGTACTATTTGGGTTGAAGTTGTTGGAGTTAATTATTAGTTTTCCGATTTGAAATCGATAATAGTGATACCGATATATTTTCTATAGCTTAGTTTTTCAACTAGCTACTGATACCAAAGTACCTACATAATTAACGTGTGTAGCATAGAAATAGAATCAAAAGTGACATACTATAACATTATATGTAGGTTTACGGTAAACCTTAAGATGAATTAATTGAATTTTATATTCTTGCAAAATTTGCAAGATCTGTACGAATTTAACTACAATGAAGACAATAGGCTTTTTTTTTTTTGCTCCCTATCCAGAACAGAGCAGGTTAGCGAAATACGAAAACAACAACAAAATACAAAGTGAGAAGAGCTACTACACCACCTCAAACAATGGTGTAGCTATTCTGCTCATGAAAAGTTTATAGCTGAAAGAACAAAGCTTCTACTCTGCTCTAGATTAAGTTCAATAAATTCAATTCAATAACTTTATTAATAATTTTCAACTCAAGAAACAATTTCAAAAAACAGAAGAAATTGGGCCGAAAAAATCATTACACCAAATTTTTTTTATTTCGTATACCCACTTTCAGTTTGAACAATTGAAGCCCTTGGTAGAATAAAGGGTGGTCAACTCGTTTTTCCAACATGCGAAAATTGATTTTTCTTATTGGATTGAAATAATTTAATTGAATTTTTTTTATTATTTTCTTAAAATTATTAAGGACAATATTAAATCATGAGTGGCTAGCTGCATCAGCTAAATTTCATCCGTTAGAAAAGTCAGGCCATTTCATATTTTTAAAAAACGAGTTTGACCCCGTATTCCACAAAGGGCTTCAAAGCTAAAATTTTTCAATGACTTTTGTATGGTGGAATTTTTAAAGGAGTCGCTTGATTATCTTGATACTCGTTTTTTATGGACAACTGTTCGAAAATGAAGGTAGATAAAGTTGGGATCAGTTCTGTTCAAGAACATCACGGTGTACATTATTAGTGGATCACATCTTACTGAAAGTAGATACATTAAGGTCATTTACCTTAACAAAATAGAGTGTTATTTATTTCATTGACCATGTCAACATGTACCGTGCTCTGTTACACGAAAGAGTGCACAACTGAACTATAAAGTAATCTGTACGCGCCGTATGCACAAATGCGTTTGAAGGCTTTTAGCTCAGAAACCCTTTGAGCTATTAAGATTAATATTTTTGGTGAATATAGACTGGTTATTTAAGTGGTAGCATTTTGGTGTTGTGGCTTGATCGGCGCAGCGTTTTAGACGTAACACTTTGGTTTCTATATCTCAAGAACAGTTTATGGTAGGAAGTTGAAACTTGGAAATTAGGCAGAGCCATCCATAGTAGTGAGGCCATTTGCAAGGTATAACAGATTTTAACCCAAAATTATCCCTTTCGGTACAACATTAACTTTTAGTCTTGGCCTAAAATCAATTAGAAAATTTAAGAACTTTCTATAAATTATAAACAGATTTTTGCCCCTTTTTGGAGAAGAGTTCCAAATAAAAAAAAAAAATTTCTGTACAATGCATTGTAATTATTGACGAAGAGAGCAAAAATAATTATTAAAAAATCATACCATTTTTATATAATTCATTAGTTTTTGTGTTATGATTAATACCAAACTGACTCAAATAGCAACGTTTTAATCAAACGAAAATAACAGGAATTATTGTGTTATTAGTATAAATTTATTAAATCCAAATAAATTAATAATAGTTGAATACCAAAACAATATACGAGTACTTTATTATTAAAAAATAATAATGAAAACGTAAAATTTGAAAATTAAGAACTCTCTGTATTTTTAGTAGCAGTTCTTTAGTATACGCACATGCTTAAATAAATCAAGCATGTAAATTTGCGAAGGTAGTAGTAGTAAATATACTATTATGCTTACTATTTTGTACGTCGCCTTTAGCACCGGAAAACTCACCTGTAATAGAGAAGAATATTACGATTTAGTATTTCTATCTACATACTGTTGTTCGAGCTGGACATATTTGTGTGATGTAATCATCAAAAAAAGACGCTAGTAAATTTTTAAAAAATGTTTTCATCTTTTAAAGAACAATCAGTAAAAAATAATTTATTTTTACTATTAAATTTGTATTATTAATAATGTAAAATGTATAAATATGTCTTTGTGGTGGTTGTATTTCTTTGTTAAAACGTTTTGATTTAGCAACTTGATCTTAAGTGCATATGATTACTAATGTGTTGATTTAGAAT
The DNA here is from genome assembly GCA_949128065.1 of Beris chalybata. Lineage (NCBI taxonomy): Eukaryota > Metazoa > Arthropoda > Insecta > Diptera > Stratiomyidae > Beris > Beris chalybata. The sequence continues at coordinate 141,662,369 of OX421894.1, forward strand.
TTAAAATATTTTTTTTTATTAAGTTTAGAATTAGCTAGAAATCTTCCAAAAAAAATTTATGAGAAAGCTATGGTTTATAGTGTCTTAAAAAATCCCAACCGTAGTGCTATTCCAAGAAGTCCTTGGGGTCATATTTCAAAAATTGCCTCATATATTAAACCAGACGTAAGTACGTAATAGGTGGTTTGGATGTTGAATAGTTTGTATTTTTGTCGGTTTGTTCTCTTCCATTACATTTGTTTGTTTCTATGAGTCGAAACAACTTCAAAAGTTTGTCAAATAAAATAAATTTCATACGAGTTATAAAGTTCGGTGATAAAATCTTGTGATTAGAGCAAGAGTATAATAAACAAGCTGAAGTTAGGAATTTGAATGATTGTGGGAAGTTTTATGCTGATCAACAATTTGTTCAGCACAAAATTTTGATTTTCTCTCATCAGGGCGAATAATATTTTTTGTATGCTCAGCACACTTGACCCATACCTTCCACACCACTTATCGTAAAGTAACCTTTTAGGGTAAAATTCATTATTTTCAATGGTTCTTTGCGTGTTTGTTTCGAATACACTCTCGAAAATGGTTCTTGAGCTACTGAAACAAATTGATATAAAGAACATGTAATATGAATTTAAAACAAACAAAGTTTTATTATAGGATATCTTGAAGTGAATCTGTGTCTATCGGGCAGAAAGTACTCTTGTCTACGTTTACGATTTCCGAATTTATAGTACATTCTTAGATTAAAACAACATTAGTGTAAAAGGGTGAAATCCTCGCCATATCTTTAGAATAAAAGAGAAAAAATGGAGAGAGTTTTCCTTCGATATTTCTGAGCGAGAGCCTCAAGTAAGATACATCTTATATAACAGAATGCACTAAGAATTCAGGCTGGGCGCAAAATTTTTATTTCGTCATCATTTCTTTATAAGCTTTTAAATAAAAGTGAAGTAAAATTAAACTGCCTATAGAAGACAAAATGTTGTGCTGCTCAAACCTAAGACGGATATGATGGAATTCGTGAGAAGAACAAGCCCCTTATTCTTTCGAAAATGTTTAAATCATTTTTAGGCAAATATATAAAAAGGATGTGAAAAGAAAAAGAACCCAATTTAACATTTAACCGAAACTAAAATATCTGAGTAAATTCGTCAAAAACTATGCAAGTAGTAATGTCAAACCTAAGACATATGACAGAATTCGTGAGAGGATCAACCCCTTTACTCTTCTTAGGAGTTTAATAACGAAAATTTTTAAATCATTTTTAGGCAATTATATAAAAAGGATGTGAGAAGAAAAAGAACCCCAATTTTACATCTAATTGGAAGTAAAAAATCGGAGTAAATTCGTAAAAAAGTATGCAAGGAATAATGTCAAACCTAAGACATAAGACAGAATTCGTGAGAAGAACAACCCCTTCAATCTTTTTATTTGAAGTAAAAAGAAGAAAAAGAACATTAATTTTACATCTAATTTGAACTAGACTATCGGAGTAGATTCGGCAAAAAGTATGCAAGGAGTAATGTCAAAAAATTTGAAGGATGATCTTGTGCGATTGACCCATATGCCGAGGAAGACAGCACCCACATTTTGTGTTAGTGTCAGGCGGTTACAAGGAGGTGACTGAGGTGGCTGAGCAGTCTTTTCTTTGACAATTTGGATGACCTGAGGTCGATAGGGCAGGATAAGCTAGTCAAGTTCATTAGGGATCTGGGTTGTGTAGGGGATGTTTGGTTACGAGGCACTGAAGTGCCTAGTATGCGCGGTGGGGTGGCTCATCGGTTCGCCCCTTCCTAAAACTAAAACTAGGCGATTACATCAAAAGCCCACTGAAGTCAATTCGAAATTTAAGTAAAGTTAAATGGCAGAATTCCCAAAAACTTTAAAGGCATCACTGACTGAGGGAAGAGTCAGTATTTTAGAATTTCACTTCATATGAGAAGAAGTGCTTATAATCATGTTTGTTTCTATTTTTGTATTATCACCGATAGGGGCGTGGATCAACAACAGTAGTGTTTATCCATAAGAGACATGATAAGCCAATGTTCTGTTGGTTTGATTATTTTATTTATTACTATACCATTGTGCTTGTTCACAGTTTGCTTGAGGAGCCCTGTTCAAGTGGAAATTCTCCGCATAGGAAAGTAGCTTTACAAATAATGCAAGTCTTTTGAATCCATACTGGTTCCATCCGGTTCCGAAAATGCTAATTCCCGACCAAAGTTCTTAAATGCAAATATAATAACTAAAATAGTAAAGTTAGTTTCTCGATAAGATTCAGGAATTCAGTGGGGTTCGCTTAAACTTCCCGATAAGACTGCATATAATAATAATTTTATTATAATACTACACAAAGCAAATTCAAACAATAGATTTTCGCGTTTAGAATATAACATGTGCTCATATTCAAATTGCATAGTGCATATACTCAGAACTAGACCGGCATAGCGATAATGTGAACCAGTGCGGCTTGCTCAAGTCCTCCTTAACATCGACAATGTTCTTTTTTTTTTCAAAGTTGTTCTACTTTAGCACGTTCACCGAGAGGATGTAAACTAGACTATGCACAAAGTGTATAGGTACATACGTAAGTATTTTAGATGCATGCAAAACGCAAGTACCACATATGCTCAACCGTTGATACGAGTGAGTATATGATATGGGCGGGGGGGGGGGGGGGGGTTTTAAAGTAGGGTATTGTGTGTGCGAAGCGCCTGGGGTGATTCCCTAGACTACTGCAATAAGCGTATTGATTTTTGGGTGCAGAAAAAAAAACATTAATAAAGTTCTAGGATGCATGTGGACGATGAAATTAAAACATACACCTATCATACAGAACATACTCAAAAGAAACGAGAGGTCTTTGACAATGAGCCAGGTTTGAATCACCGGCTTCTAAATAAACTACACAGAGAATATCTAAAGTTATACCACTATGTCAGATGCATCTCGGTGCATTAGATACAGTACGGCATTCTTCTGTCTTATGGTTGGTTACCTTTTGATTTCAGGCGTTTTCAATTAAGAGTCTTGTCACCTTTTTCCTCTCTATCGCATCTAAGAAAATGCACGAAGCTGCGACTGATGAACGTGAACGAAATGTCTATGCCTATAACGAAGACTGTAGAATAGGTAGGTAGGTATGCTGTATGCACATGGTGTAGAAACTTTTAAAGTTTAGATCATAGCCGTAGGCATTTGCTATTTGTGTCATGGTCAGCTGATATGCACTTGAGCAGCTGCACTATAGGTTGGTACTAGAGTAGTATACGTTTCAGATTATGCAGCAAACCCGGCCATGCAGGTATCTCTCTGTGCCTTTCGAGTGAAAATGCATTGGCCCGGCGCGAACAGCATTCTTATGTAACGGATAGCTCGAGCCAATATTAAGGTCAATCGAATTTCACAAGGATTCTATTCCGAATAGTACGAAGTCTAATGGGTTTTGGTAAGTATCAACAAATGGAATAGTTTTGGTTTTGCAAGAAGTCCTCGAAGGGCTAATGTCTGTCCTAAAATGAACTGAACGGAGCCCCGGACTACCGGACGGCAATTAACCTACATAGTTCGTCAGGTATGGACAAATAATGGTAAATTTCGAGTACACATTTGTATGTTTGTCGCAGTCCTTTGGAAATTCGGATGCTGTTTTTGTCACGCTGTTACGTTACTAAATTATTGTCGATGTTTACGTTGAAAATTGCATAGTAAGAATTAAAATTAATTAACCCTGGACACCCATGATGTTTTTGTTAACTAGGGCATATACGACTGAAATTGCCTTCTCTGGTTTTGGACGGGGAAATTCAAATAAAAACCAATTTAATCTAGTCCAACTACATGATTTATTGTCCCAGTTGAATGTTGATGACTTTGGGCAGTAAAATGTATTGGTAAAACCAATCTCTTGCATTTCTGCAGCTTTGGATAAACCTGGATTTCCATATTATCCCTCAAAGTGCACACGTACTATCACACTGTATGACATGCCATAGTATTGCACTGTATGCTATGCTTTCAAATATCTGACTAAAAAAATTTGATGGAAAGTGCTGTAAAATTTTTGCCTTCAAAATTGACAAACCAAAATTTGACGTTCACACTATCTGGCAGTATTTGCCAGGAAAAACTGTCAAATATTTGAAAACGTTGCATACAGTGTATTACTAGCTTTTGACCGCTAGTGTTAAACCTTTGACCAGGATGGTTTCTTGTTAAGTTCTTGTTTAAGACTGGGTCTTCAAGAATTTTTTTTTTAAATTTGTTTTCACTTTATTTTCTCAGTAATGAAGTTTTGTTTCCGATTTAAAAAAAGGTCCCTTTACTGCTCCGACAGATCACAGGCAGCAGACAAAACTTGTGGTCTTACTCGTATATATTATAGCTAGAGCCCCTGAACAGAAAAGGCTGGTTCTTGCATGGTACTATTATACCTAGTTTTTTGTTCTAAAACAAAACTTCTAATTGAAATAAAATAGTACGGAGGCAGTTTTGTGCTATTTTTTCTTGAAAGGTTTATGCTTCATGGTTGAAACTGGTAGCTTCAGTATTGAAGAATTTCTGGTTAAGTAAAATTTCAGATTTGATCACGAAGGTAGATAAAATAAAGACTTATTGAAAAAATTGATTAAAATGTTTTCACGAATTCCGCCATATCTCTCCTCTATGTGATGAGATATAAAGGTTTTTTTTCTTGTACAAATTGTTTATTAAATGATTATTAATCAATAGTCCAAAAACTGATATTTGGTTTGTTCGACATTCAACCCCTAAGGTGATGAAAAGGGCTTTTGACAAATTCCGTCATATATCGTAGATTTGAGGGGATATAAGATTTAATCCTACTTCCACGGCCAACTTATAGATAAATATTTTAAAACTGATTTAAATTTTTTTGTGTACTAAAAGAAAGAGAAATGACTTGTAAATGTTTTTAACTAAAGCCGCATTATTTCGTGGGTCTGATCGAATATTTAATAGATTTTTTTTTTATGTTTTCTACTTAAATTCTTACATTTCAGAATATAAAATTTAATTCTACTTCCACGGTTTACAGATAAATATCATAAAACTGATTTACATTTTTTTTATATTAAAACCCCAAGAAAGTGAAATTATGCGTGCATGGTTTTTACGAATTCAGCCTTATTTCGTGGATCTGACTGAATATTTTATTTAAAAAAAAAATGTTTTCTACTTAATGTAAAAACATTTCAAAATATAAAATTTTATTCTAATTCCACGACGTAATAGATAATTAACTAAAAACAGATGTCCATTTTTTTATATTCAAGCCCCAATTAAGTGAAATGACTGTGACATATTTTTCACGAATTCTGCATTATTTCGTGGGTCTGATCAAATACTTTATTTTTTAAAAAAAAGAATTTTCTACTTCAATTCTTACATTTCAAAACATCTTTTTGAAACTAGGTTCTTATAAGAAATGAAAATTGTGTTGGCCCCCTCTAGGCTCACTAGAAATATTTGAGTAGAATTCACATGGGAGGGGTTAGGAGGAAAATAGGGGGTGTAAATACCATAACAAATTTTGCTGCATCCCAAATTAAGGTATGTTTTTTTTACTCAAATAAATATGTGTTATTAACAACCTAAGATGTTGAATAAAATTGGTATACTTTAAAAGGTTTAAATACATTTTCACGAATTCCGCCATTTTCCTTAGGTGTGATAAGAAACTGAAACTACTTTTTTTCTACTGTCTCTGTGCTATATAATCGCCTAAAAATCAATTTCAGCTTTAGATGAACATATTACGTATGGATAAACTCATGAAATATGAACTAAGTACTGGTTTCGCTTACGCTAGAAAGTTGAAACATGTCACATTATATAGAATTGCAATGCTTAAGCACATTCGTCAAAAAATTGTTAGATCGCTGCACGCAGGAACGAAAACACATTGACTGGATCCGTTTTAATGTTATGGGGAAGCCTGGGAGTGAGTTTTGAAAGAATCCCTAATTTCAATAATACCTTAAGCTGTAAAGCTGAAACTTGCATCTACTCATCCTTATAAAATATTTTTTTTTTGTAAGATTCTCACTACATCTAAACAATTAAAAGGTGGTGTGTTTATAGCTAGTAAATTAAAAATCAATCAATAGGATAAAAAAAAGCGCACTGTGTCTTTTTATCCGGTAGTGTTTGCGACCTTGTCGAATATGATCTAGCAATATATTTCGCTACAAGTCAAAAACCACTTGAATAATTAAGAATTTATTAATCAATACCCGCGTAGGTACTCGTATAAATGCATAACATCTTTTGCACTTGAACGAAGAGTGTGTTTTCTATTGAGCACTCGCATACCTGCAGAACAAATGAGTTACATAACTAAGAAACCAATTAAAACTCTGAAGAATTGCCAGAAGAAAATAAAATTTACTCGAAGTTATGCATACTGTGATCTGTTAATGTTATTTTTATAGAAATTTTAGTTACATAAACATCAAGTGTTTTTTTTTTCCATCGTCAATAAAATGATTTTGTGGTCTTTAATTTGAACATACTCGCATACAGTTCCTAGGCGTATAGGAACCCGAATGTATGCTTACCATACCTTGGCATATGGCATTGTAATGGCATTGTTTAATTACCTGAACAAGTGGTGTATTTCATAGTTAAATATCCGTCAGGTGCTTGTCAGCCACCGTATTTTCCTAAATGTTTAATAGCTGATGTGTGAATTCTATTTCACTATAATTTGAAAATTCTGTAGCCAGTCGTATACCGAAAACTCTACACCTTGTAATGAGCAAACAGTTTCGACGATGTTTGCAAGCGTTTCGAATGGGAACAACCCTAAGGATGACATGTGAAACACTTACATACCTAATTATTTTTTGAAGACCCACCGGTATAACACCTGAATACCTGTGTGCTCCTCGACACCGATGAAAGTTGTCAGTTTGGCGATGCAGCTAGAGACCAACTTTCGGTTGGTAGCCAGTTTTGTGGATTCGGTACTCTGGGGTCGACAGAATAGCAAACCCAACTGAACAAATGTTTGGATTTTCTTCAAACGTGCCAAGTGAGAATGTGCATTAAGAATGCACGAATATGTGTTTAGGCGGTACGTTCTAATTTCGATTTTATAGCTGGAGTCTAGGGAAGCTTTAATAGTGATGTTTGTAACAGAAATAGGGTCCAAATTTGCTTTAACTTTAAGAATGCGTTTAGTTATTCTAGAGGCTGTCCATCACAAATGAGAGAGTATCATTTCATACTTTGGATTTATTTGAGTCCTTCGTAGTCGCTGGTCCAGAAAGTTCATATAAAATCTAAGAAACAACAGTCTGTTTTCATCTCGAAATAATGCCAGGTGATGATTGATCTGTAATCGAAAAAGGATATTCTAGGAATGAAACCTTCGAGCCATGAAAATCTAAAAATTCATTAGACCATGAAAAACCCAAAAATTAAACAAAATTCTCGAAAAAAATCCAAATGAAGAGAGTCTCGAAAATGTAATGGATTTTTCGAAACTAATTAAGGGTAAAAACTATAATGAGAGAGAGAGAGAGAATATGTAGATAAAATATTGAATTCTAATTTAAAAGAAAAAACATTTAAGACTATGGACCAAAGCAATTGAAATTTTGGAGAAATTAGTGAAGAGATATTTCAAGTTGCTGTAGAACTTAGAAAACTGATTTCATCAAATATTTCAGGAACATTTGTATAGAAGCTACTCTAAAGAGCAAATTGAATTTTAAAAATTCAAGCCCCATTTGTTTTTTAACATTTTGCCTGCCAACATTTTTTGACAAACATTTTGAAAAAGCTATTAAAAGAAATCGAAAGTACGACAGTACTTTGCTTATCTCTAATATTAGAATGAAGAATCAACTAGATTAAGGAGCTGAGATTTATTAACGTCTATTCAACCCTTTAGGGAAAAATACGAACGAATTTTAAAATAATTATTATAAGACAAGGTTTTCGGAATCTAACTTTGGTTCCTTGTCGCTCAAACACCAATCGTTCCAGTTATTGTGGACTGACCGAGCTACTATGGAAAATGACAATTTTCAAATACCTACTCTAGGTGGAAAATGCCAAACTAGCTCTACGTTGGGCGCCACATTAACGCTTTTATATTCAACTAATTTCATCAGTGGACTTTACTACAGTTTCCTATTTCTTGAGCGGTCTTTTCGCAGTTTATACTGTCGCACCAGAAGTAGTTTAATTAACCTTAGGGACCTTTTTAGTTTTTAAATAGAAGTACAATTGCAAGGATACGGAAAGGGTTTCCAGGATCGGACTAAAAAAACCTTGACGAGTATTAACAAATATTGGTTGATACGCTGTACCAAAATAGCAAAGTTCACTATACGCCGATAAATTCAGTGTAAGGTATGTTGGTTAAAATAATTAAGTTTAACATAAAGCTAGTTATTTATTATTTAAAAATAAAATAATGTGTTCAAAGCTTATATTTAAACTTTTAGTATGCATTCGAAATTTTAAATACAGATTTTGGTCACATTAGAATTAAACCTACTCATTTTCATTTTACAGTTTGCAGTCTCGCAATAAACTCACCTGAAAAGAAAAAGAAATTTTCGTTAGATTCATATTTTTAATACAATTTTTTTTTTCTTAAACAATAAAGTTAAAGTTAAAATAACAAAAACAAAAAAGTGCATTTAAAACACTTCGTGTTATGCTCACAAAACTTTTTCGCATCTTTTCCATAGACAACCATAAAAAGGAAGTTAATAAAAGGACATGAAATTGAAAAGATTTCATCTTATGTTAAAATTTCGTTTGACAACATCGTACCTTCGCGAAAAAATAACTCTCGAAAGCTGTCATTAGTGCACTTCACGAATCCTTTTAGCCACATATGAGAGGCAAGAAAAAAAAAGGATATCATACCGCACCGAAACAACATCGCAGACATACTCTCAACAAGACCTTATAAGAATTAGAAGTTTTTATTAGAAGTTGTAAAGGCAATCGTGCGGTAGAGCTGGATGGATTTCTCAGAGGAAACCAGGCCAACTTGATGCACTTATTCCGACGAGGATTTTTCCAGCTTGAAGAACTCCGGCAAGGATCGCATATGCACAGAATATAACAATGGAAAATTCATGAAAAGTGTTGCCTTCTGTGTTCTTATACTGTACTTGTTCCAATTTTTCGAGTAAAAAATTGAAGGCAGACTCAAACATCTTTTCGAGTTGTTAAGTGGACCTAGATTTTTTTTTTTTTTTTTCATTGTTGTAAAATATTATATGTACATATAAAAGTTGAGTTTGAGTTTGTAATATTTTCGCTTCAGAGATGAGATGTTTGAGAGATTAAAAAAAAATTTTAATCATAGCTTCTACCATAGAAAAATAAAAAAATATAATATACAATTTTTAGTAATAGTTTGTACCATAGAAAAATAATTGCGATTATCGGATGAAAAAATTTCAAAACTCACTCAGAAATATCATCTTCGTATGGAACAATAAAAGACCTATTTTATTTACAATCTTTATAAATTTGATTTTTAAAACTAACATCAAAGATTTGCAAACTTTTCGAAGAACTAACTTTTTCGAGTGAGTTTTTTTTAAAATTTTACCAAAGTAATAATACAATTTTATTTTGAAACCTTCGATAAAGAACAGGTCAATCTAAGGCTTCTAGGTATCAAAGTATTTTTTAAAAGTTTTCTTAATTCTTAAAAAACAGCAATTTAAAAAGTAAAAATTTTGTTGTATAAAATTTTTAAGTGCCTTTAAATTTTTTCTATGATATTTGGTTGACTATCTAATCAACGGTTGCAACCTGAACCATGTTTAATTTTTAAATTATTTTTTTTTTTAAATTAGGTAATTTTTCAGTTCTTCGGTAGAACTCACGGGCCCCAAAATGCTAAGCAAGGTCACAGTGCACTATAGTAGTATAAAGTCATTGTGGTGCAGACATATATTTTGTCACACTAACATATCAAGCTAGAAACCAATCCAAAAAAAAGCACTTTAGCATTCGCTTGTATTGCACATGACAAATATACTACGAATGAAAGCATTAGATTATACTCTCTAATGTTAATTATGTGGCGCATTAACCTGCATACGCTTAGGATAATGTCTTTATTATGTCGATTAAGGTAAGTTTTTTTACGCATTTGTAATATATGTACGTACTGTAGTTTTATTAACAGCGCAGTCACTGTCATTCCATTAGTAATTAGTTCTGGATTTTATTTCATTCAAAGTTCTTACATAATATAATTTTTTTAATTTTACAAAGATAAGTTTATGAATGGAAAAATAATAGTGGTTTCCAAATGGAACCCTGGGGAACACTCCTGTAATTGAATCGAATTAGAATGGAACAGGAACTATTAAGAAGGTACTTATTAGTTTTCCATCATGGATATATTCCGAAAGCTTCAGTAAATGAGCTTGGTGAGACTATGAGAACATTTTAAAATTTCAGTGATATTTTGTCTTTATTCGCTCTGAGTAGCATTTGAAAAAATTGTTGCAACTTTTAAGGACTATTGGATAATAGTTACCCGAACGATAAATCCTTTCTGTTGCATAGCTTTAGAGAAATCACCGTATGCAAAATTTCGGATTACTTTCTTATCAAGTTCTGAGACCTTTCGTTTCGTTGTCTTGGTAACTCAATTTTTTGTCTTCACTACCTAGCATAGCGCAACGGCTCTCCACCGGTATTCAAGCGGATCTACATTCTCCACCAGTACTGAACTTTGCAGATATCTAACAGAACATTTATAGTAGCTACTGACTAATTCTGCTGCACTTGATTCATTCAGTACTGAACAAAGATACCGCTTTAGTATTATGAGTTCAGTACTGCATTAATACCGTTTTCATAGTGAAGTTTTATAGTAATTAAAATTAAATTTTATTGAACGTGTTTTTTCGTTCTATCAAATTTCTTGTATATGGCTTTTTTTATTCATCGATGTTGACTAACAATTCTATGACATGTAGTAGTAATTAATTAAACCTAGGATTGCATAAATTTGAAGACAATATTCTAACATCGAGACTATCAACCGCTTTTGTATCTTATTACAATTGCATCTTGTCTGCAAGTATCAGTACAGTACTAGTTTTAAGAATTCAAAAACTGCAAGAAGACATGAAAAATGACAGTGGACAGAAAAATGGCAGGGATTCGTTTTGTACAATTTTCTTTGAGCTTTATTTATTTTTTTTCCTTTTTATTGCTATTAACTGGATGCTATTAAATAAGTAAATGTTATCTATAGCATAGAATTGTACTGAACTCCAAACTCAGATGCGGTACTGATGTTTCAAGAAATTTTTTCAGTTCTGTACCGGTACTGAAAAAAAATAATTGATAGGTACCTACACAAAAACTGATTGATATTAATTTTCGTCTATATGGATCTTAATTGTTGTTCATATGGCTAAATGATATGTAAAATATCTTTGGAAGCACAAGCCATACAAGAAGGGTGGTAAAATAAAATAATAAAAAACTTTAGAGCGATCTTCTTTATCTGAAAATTGTTCAAGATAGAATTATTTGTTTTTCATTATTGGTGGGCATTTAGAAGTGAAATTTGTAGTGTAAGTATTTTAGAAGTAGTATTATGTATTTAGAAAAGAAACTAAGATTCACAGATTCCTGGCAAAAAAATTAGGAGGATGCGGTGTTTGGATCGAGACGATTAGAGGCGACGGCATCAAGAGTCCAGGGCGCGCCATTGAAGATTGATGGTGGCAAAAAAGCATTATAATTGTATGCGTCGATAAATATCTACATACCATTTTTTACTTCATCTCAATTGCCATTTCTTATGAAATCTATTTAGTAAGTCATAATATTAAACGGTGACAAAATGAAAGCGCTTTGAATAAAGTTCATTTTCATCATCGATAACCCCTTAAAATTGTTTGATGAATAAGACATAATCCCAAAAACAACCAAAACTAAGATAGAAAAAATTAGCTCATGCTGTGATTAAATTAAATAACTAATCAACGGTTTCGGATGCGGCCATTCACTCCAACAGTTGCGGTTCGTGTCAAGGTTTAGACGCATTTCAAAATTTTTCCGAAAAATTTTTCATATTCATCAACCTTCATCACAAAAAAGACCACAGGTAACCAAAAAGAAAGAAGCTTATTAGAAACGAAAAGAAAGCCGACGCATATATTAAGCTCTACCTAAATGTTAATAAAATTTTGCCTCCTCTGGCTCACGGCAACGTCCAGAGCATCAAAATTGCATAACACCTCTATAGCCATATAATTAAAACACGGTTTCGATCAAATAAAAATTACTAAATACAAGCAAGAGTATCTTAGTTGTTGGTCATCGAAAGGTAGATAAATTGCTGTAAATTACCTGAGCAAATAAATTGCCTTTGTAGGTATGTAATATGCAAAAGATAGAACGAAACAGCCGGGTAAAAAGAGTGAGAAAATTAAACATGAAAACACAATTTGATAACATTTTAATTCGCGTTTAAATAATTTTTTTTTTCGTTCAATCTGCAACACACCATGATGCAACGGATATGGAAATGTTTAAAAATAATAATTTAAAAAAAGTTGATAAAGGTTTCTACATACATGGACCTAATGTACAACAATCACCTATCAGAACAATCTTTATACAGATTTTTCACGCTTTTCGAATATCTGAGGCAACGATGATTTCGTAATAAAAACCGACAGATGACATTTGAGTTCTAGCGAACGCTTAAAGTCACCATAAACATGATAAGCAAAAATCACTGAAGCGTTTTATATGAAAATATGGTTCGTTGTGTTTTTTTTTTTAGATTTTTATCGGTACAAAATACAACACGAAATTACTTCTAATTAGAAAATTGGGTGGCTTGAATAATTCCATATGGGTTTTTATTGAATTCATTTCAACGTTGAGAACGTAACAATGAAAGAGAGAACTAAGAGCTAGTATTGTAAGTAACGATGAACATTTCGCCAAATTTCTTCGGGTAACAAGTGTTTGAAAACATGGTAAGTCTATTTCAGTATACGGAAAAATCGATGTAGACTACACGAGCACCTACTTAGCAAAAATTACGATTCGAAAATGAATCGTTTTCGAATCATTTCTTGACTACCTTAGTCGCTGATAATAAACTTCAGTTTTATCGTTCGTATAATTGATTGAGTTGAAAAATTGCAGGAGACTAAAATTCTGATCATACCGGCAAATCTTTTTTTTATCGCAGATTCTTTATCGAGTCGCTACGATTAACGGATATTATATGGTTTTTTCAGTGGACCTTTTACTGCCAAACTTTGAAGCGAGCAATATGTTCTCTAGTAATTTTTTTTTTGACTGTATCTATACTTTATAGATTGAAAAATTGCAGCTGCATTCTGAAGCAATGAAGTTATAACCACTATAACTTGTAAATACTTTGTCAAATATTTGACTATTTTATCTGGCAAATGTAGACAGCAAATTATTTTGCCAAAATTTTTTAAGGCGTTTGTAATATTGCTAGACCCTATATTATTGAATGAGTTAAACTATTTTCCATAAAAAATACAAAAAAAGTATTCGATATAAAACTGCGCTTTTCGAAAAATAAAGAAATTTGTAAAATATAATGTCAAATAGGACAACAAAATTTGAAAAATCAAAATTGGGCGTTTACGTACACTATCTACTTTTTCTAACGTAAATATTAAAATATTTAGCAAAATATGGCTGCTGAAAAAACTTACAATCCCAGAAATCAAGGGTTAGTTTGTCTCATTACCCTTACGAATCTTCAATCTAAGAGTAAGACCTATGATAGACCCTCTTTTGATCTCAAAAATAAAGTATGAAAAGTTTTAGATGTTTAAAAAAACAGTAATAAAATTAGGTTATGAAGGCTGTACTAGAACATATTGCACACTGACCAATAATTGGCATCATAAATATTTCCTTATGACAAAAAGTAAACATTAGTAAGTAAACATTTTTTTAGATACAACTAGGCACGTACCGCTCGCTACGCTCACGTTGTGCCATCGCCCCTGTTACTCCCGTCTCCCCAGTTGAGCGGAGGCCCTACCCACGACAGTGATAATCTTAAGGAAAATTAAACTGTTTATAACAAATAAACAAACCAAATTTCGGGAATATAATTATGTTCTTGACCTGTCCGGTAGTCTCGAGAATGTACATTCAAAATCTGGGAGGGAACGGTTCACAGGTGGAGATTTCCATTCAACCCCAGCAAAAAACTGTTGTATTTTTTATATTAGATAGTCGGTGTCAAATGGTGCCAAACAGGAATTTGTACAAATAACAATTTCACCATTAACTGATCTGCCTTATCTTTCTAATGACAGCGAAAATAAGCAAGGCAACAATTTGACAAAGTTGCATACAGTCTAGTACGGTGCCTGAAAAACATGCAATTTATTAATTAAATTAAATTAATTAAGTTGATAGTATGGCAAACTATGTCAAAAGCCTCGGAAATATCTTAGAAAACTGATTGGGTTTCCTTCATGATTTATATGACTCCAATAATCTTGGTCTTTGGCATTGGTTGATGTGCCTATAGATAGCTAAATGTTCGCAAGCCCAAAGGTCTAGTTCTAAAAGAAGAAAGACTATTAAACTTTCAAACGGTCAATCAAATTCGAGGATAACGTATTCGATAATGTTCAAATTGTTGACTTTCTTTAAGAGGGAGCTTCATTTTGTTTACAAAAAGCAACTTGATATCTTGGGAAAACCAGAATATTGAACATTTTCTTCCATACATTCGCCATAATTCAATCCCGCTATTATCAAACAATTCCGGTCAATAATAAAACATGGAAATATAATATCCATGTAAACTGAACGTATCGACATTATATAATAATATCGGGGTGTAAAATATCACTTGTAATTTACGTGGAAGTGAAATGAAATATTTACTCTACGTAATTGTGAAAAACTTATGGAAATTTTCAGATTTTTTTTTTTAAAGTAAGACGAGGGCATGTGGAAAATTACCATTCTAAATGATTTTTCCTCTAGAAATTTTTCCCAACTTAATCCGAAACAATAAACCAATACAAAGCGAGCGGGAACAACACGTATGAGTGAGTACAACAAGAAAGTGAATTTCATGTCACGAGATCATGTTACCATACAAGTTACAATGTTTTGTCGGTAAAATGCGGCATGTTGGCCTTAAAAGTCTAAGTCAAGAGTTGAGCGTGAGTTGCGGTTTCAAACTAGGACAAAATCCTAATGCAAGTCGAGCACCAGGTAAGAACGAGTTTCATTATAATTAGACAATAGCAACATAATGCTGCCCACACTATACAGTCGAAAGTGTAAGTCAGTTCAGGTACAGGTAAATACACGTACTCAGAACGAACATCTAGTAATTTGGATTTTTTTTTTTGATGTCATTGGTAGATTTTGATCAACAAGACCAACAACTCTTGGAACTGTGCTTCAGAAATTCAAAGCAAAAGTCTTGTCATCTTTGCCGAAGAAAAAAAAAAAACATTCACCAAATGGAGTTTTGGTGTGTTCCGTCGAAATCACAAGTATTCTACGGGGTACTCATTTCAAGATAAGTGCTCTAATCAAAAATTTATCACGACTGCAATCTTATCGTTTGGTTTGACAGAGACAATTAACCGAAAGCAAGGAAGTTAAGTCAAGACAAGACTTAGAAAATTTTTAGCTTCGGTCGTTTTGGTTTTTCCGAAACCACATGACTTAGTCGAGTGCGGTGAATTTGTTTCAGATTAATAATAATTAAAATTACTTAAGTAGTTTTTCAGCATGTTAACTACGCAAAAGATTTAAGCACGACGTATCGCTAAATCGCTACTAGTTTTGATAGCGTTCATTTCAGAATAAAATTGTTAATAATTATTCTGTTCAATAGGCGTATTGTCTGCTGATTTGGCAATCTATGATTAATGGTGACCTTTGGAGTCTAAGCTTTATCACCATGTCTAGAGCAAATGAAGGGAAAAATATACATACACCATTTTTGTCTTTGGTCATTTCTTAAATGAAATGATACAATAGACTTTCTATTTTGAGCATTTGTCAAATAGATTTGATGGAGGTGTACAAGTGCCCGAAAAATGCTTCTGAAAATTATCGGAAAATTTAAATGAATAGCAGGTCAGGACGTACTCATATTATCTGCATGCATGGTTATCGTAAGTCCAATAAAAAATAATAAGATGAATGGTAAAGTATTCAAAATGATAAAGTATTCGAAATTATATTTTATTAAAGTACTTCTTATATAGCGTAGAGTTGATTTATGTGAATGTCAGAATCAAGTCTAGTATGACTTCGTAAATCGCGTAAAAATCACTAGCACTTGCGAGGTATTATCAGGGTAATGTATTTTCTGATCCTGTTTTCCTTGAATTTATGTAACTAAAATTGTCATAAATATTTTGCTTTGCTGTGCTAACTAGGTTTAATTTAGTTGTTAAGATATTGAATTATTATTATATTAATTATCTGTTCTCTACATCATAAAGTATAAGGAGTTAAACATAAGTAGAAAAACTAATAAACTATTTTCTGATCCTTTTACGTCATACTTTATTATTTTTTCAAAAGAGACCCAACTTTCAATGCTTCTCAGACTTTGCGCCGCTACATAAAAAAGTTGCGCCCAGGTTGTGCAGATTGAGAATAGATAAACTGTCCGAGGGGAGGAAAAAATGCAATTTGAATTAGGCGACATTCATCAAGTTGGGAGCATGAAAAAAAAAGAAAAAGAAGAAGAAATAAAGAAATAGAAAAGGAAAGAGAAAATTAAAATGAAAAACATAAACAAAAGGACAAAGAAAAACAAATAGGATAAATAGGAAAAGAGGAAAAGAATACGAGAAAGGAAAAGAATACGAGAAAGGAAAAGAAAATCAGAATGAAAGAAAGATCAATAAAAAGAAAAGGGAACAAAAAAAAAAAGATAAAAAAGGGTAAAAAGGAAATGAAATAGAGAACGAAAAAGAAAAAGGAAATTAAAAAGAATAAGAAATAAAAAAAGAA
Organism: Beris chalybata; assembly: GCA_949128065.1. Lineage (NCBI taxonomy): Eukaryota > Metazoa > Arthropoda > Insecta > Diptera > Stratiomyidae > Beris > Beris chalybata. Next base: position 141,679,400 of record OX421894.1, read on the forward strand.
AGAAAAAGAATAAGAAATAAAAACAGAAAGAAAAAGAATAAGAAAAAAAAGAGAAACAGAAAGAAAAATAAGAAGAAATACAAAGAGAAAGAGTAAGAAAAATGAGAAGAAATAAAGAGAGAAAGCGAAAGAGAAAGAGAAAGAGAAAGAAGAAATCAAAAGAGAAAGAAAAAGAGAAAGAAAGAGAAGAAGAAATAGAGAGAAGGAAAAAGAAGAAAGAAAATGAAGGAATAAAAAAGAGAGACAAAGAAAAAGAAGAAGAAATAAAAAGAGAAAGAAAACGAAGAAGAAATAAAAAGGGAAAGAAGAAGAAGAAGAAACAAAAAGAGAAAGAAAAAAAAAATTAAGAGAAAGAAAAGAAATAAAATAAAGAAAAAAAAGAAAATAATAAAAAATTCGAAAAAAATAAAATAAACATCAAAAGAAACAGAAAAAAGGAACAACAATTATTTGAAATAAGAAATACTAAAACAGAATAATTGACTTAAGTAGTAGTAAATTTTTTTTGCAAAACAGACCCTGTGTAGAGGAACCAAAACTTTGTTCCAAAACAAAAAATTTGACAATTTAATGACGGTGACTGCATTTGATACTGAGAATTGTCAAATTTTGTACATATCAACCTACACGAAAAAACCATTTTAAACGCAACAAAATTTAGACACGAAAATAACCATGGTTAGAGTTTGGGTATCGCCACATAAAATAAGAAGGACGTTTGACTTAAATATGTACTATTCAGTTGTGAGGAACACCTTTAGAACAAGGAACTTTTAAAGGAGTAATATAATTTTATCCTTTTCCCAAATTATTTGAAATCTGGTTTGATTCTCCAATTTTCTGAAGATTTGAACAAGTCAAACAAAACTTTGAAAATGGTGTGTGCGCGGAAGCAGAGAGGGTGACTGCAATTATGTACGTCAACAAAGTAAAACTTACTTTTTAAGTGGAGGACAAACAATTTTTTTTAAGAACATTTACTCGTATTTATATGGTGAGTTTTTGGCATGTGCAACTATTGTTAAATCGACGTGAAATCTATTGTTAAATTCGTTGAAGTATTTTATGAAATCTGATTCATTGCTCCAATGATTTTTCCATTAATTTAATGATTTTATTAAACCAATTTTCGCTATTGTCAATATTATACTGAAAACTATCTTATCCAGCATTGTCTTATCTCTCGGTTAGCATTTAACCCTTTACGATTCAAACTTTCTCAAACATGACAATTTTCAATTTACCGAACCCCAAAAATTGAATACACACAATTTTGTAGTGGCTGTGTGTACAAATTGAAGATAAGCGGGTTAAAATCGTTTAGCCCGGCGGATAGCCTCTGATGGTATAACGAAAATCTGAAATCTCATCACAAAATTTGGTATAGTTTGCGCGCCGAAATCGACCGGCCAAAGATATGGGACACAATGTGTGGGTCATAGGGAAAGACGGGAAACCACCCCCCATTATAGGGTGGCTCGGTGACATAACAAAGGGATGGCAACCCAAAAGCTCGTAATAATTTTCAGTTGACTCAGACTGAAATTAGTACTGCACCGGCAGCAGATTTCTGTGCAGTTTGCTCTATTCGGTGTGGCTTCGACTGCGAAAATGGGTCACAGAGGAATCTAGCGCCCCAGACATAGTAAACACCACATGTCCCAGTTAGAGGGTTTGATGATGAAGTTTTGTATGGTAAGGGTGGTTCGGGAGGGTCTGGAGAATAGGCTTGATGGACTCGGATGGTGGGGTGGGGGAGTTTATGTTGAAAGTTCCAATTTTTCAACGTGTTCGGTTTGTTCCAATTTTATTGTTGTTCTGACAGAATAAGGTTGTACAAAGGGGGTTCATACATCGAGGACGATGGACAGGGTGGTTTCTGTTTTTCTAGTTGTTTTTGTTCTTGTGTTGAAAACTCACCAAAACACCAGCATACTTTAAAGGTGGGCGACGATGGGCTTTGCGACTGCATATGCGCCTGATGAAAATGTTGATGGTGATGCTGATGGTGGTCTTCTTGATGGTGCTGTTGTTGGCTGTAACTCCTCGACTGTTGTTGTTGGTGTTGTTGCTGCTGCTGCTGAAGATGGTGCTGTTGTGACGACATGGACGGTATGGATGCCACCGATGATGACGTAGATGAGATCGACCGTTGCATTTGATGGTGCTGTTTCTGCATATTATTCTGATGCATCAATTGTTGGGGTTGACTTGCGCTGTTTATATCACTGCCTCGACCTATAATAAATCGGCTACCTAGGCTAGGGGAATGCTGCGATTGATGAAGTTGGTGCTGATGCGACTGGTGTTGTTGTGACTGGTGATGTTGCTGTTGTTGTGGCTGTTGTTGTTGTTGATGTTGATGATGTCTCATACCATGATGAAATGCACCTGAACGATGAAAGCTATGATGTTGTTCGCGCTGTTGTTGATGGTGATAATGTTCATTGGTCTTATTCGGCGAACCCCGAAGTGAGATTCCCACATTCAAGGTATTCGTCGAAGAATGAGGTGATAGAGACGTTGGCGAAACTGATGCTATTCGGCTCGAACTATTATTTAGAGATGATTGTGATGAGTTGATAGTAGTGCTACCAGTGTTATTGTTATTGTTGTTATTAATTAAATTGACCGCTGCTGCATAAACTGATGATGGTATTGATGATGATGTTGTTGATGATATGCCGAGCTCTTGGAGAGCTGCTTCCAAGTCATTGTATGAAAAAATATCTTTTTCATGATTTTGGTCGGTCATCTGATTGTTCGTTTCTTCGAAATCATTAGGAACAAAAGTTTCGGATGAAGGAATTGTTGCGGCTGTTGTATTTGTGTTGGACACAAAATCGGATAGCAGATATTGATGTTGACGATGTTGACTGTTTAACATTTGAAGATGATTTTTTTTGTTGTTGTTTGATTTGTGAAACTTATTTTCGTTTTATTATTATATAGGACTTATTACTGAGATCACTAGAGTTTAAAATCACAATTTTAAATTCGTTTACGAACTTTGAATTTAATTTTTCTAAATGCCATAAATGGGACTTTTCGCTGCGTTTGTGATATCGGGAATGTCGCTATTTAGCACAAAAAAAAGCAAAGAAAACAATTTTATTATTAATTATTAATTGGAACGGACTTATCGTCCAGTTGAGAAGTAGTTAAGGCAATTATCGAATCAAATCAGTTTTTAGAGATAAGATTTCGTATCATTTACTTTATGTTGGCTTTAAATCAAACTTGATATTAATTCGTTTTCACAGTGGAATCTTATCGAAGTTTGTAATGAAAACTGTGTTAAGACTAGACGAACGGGTGCAATAATTTGAAAATGTTTAAGATAATAATGGATTTTTAAGAAACAATAGAAATGGGTATGAAAATAAATGGAGAGCTTGGAATAAAAAGAGAACAAACACGACAACAGAAAACTAAATTTTGGTGACCTATTTTAGACGATTGTTTTGTTTTTAATCTGAATACTGGGTTGGGTTAGTTGGTTGACGAAAAGCCAACGAAATGGAAAGAAGTAGCACGCACTATTTTGAAGCAGTTGGAACTTACTTCAATGTCTTGGAAAGGGAGCTAAGTTCATCAAGTTGGGGAAGAATTATTGGTCACTGGTTAGGTCTACTCTTTACTGGTAGATGCAAAAGTCCAGGTAAAGATGAAAAGAATATTTGATCTGTTGTTGTGCCTTAATAAAAGAGTTCTTACAGAGCTATGATTTCCATTAGAAGATCAAAAGGTAAACAACTTTACCGTCAAAAATCACAGCGTCAAATTTTTTTGGATTTTTTGGAATCGGTCAAACTTAAACCCCTTCAATTTGAAGAGTCATCTCTTTTAATTTAAGCGAAGCAGGAGAATAAAATCTGTCAAATTATGTCCTGCCCCTTCCAAACTTCAAAGGACTAACCAATACCTACGCGAAGTTTTGAAGGTGGATCCTGAAACGTCCCTTTATGAACTTCTTTAATAAAAGACTTCTAACTTTATTTTCTTTAATAAAAGAGATTCTGATTAGAAGATCAAAGGGTAATAATTTCAACCATTAAAAATCATCGCGTCAAAAATTTTTGGAATTTTTGGAATCGATCAAATTTCAACCCCTTCAATTTGAAATTCCTACAGAGTGATGATTTTGGTTAGAAGATCAAAGGGTAATAGTTTGAACCATTAATAATCATCGCGTCAAAATTTTTGGAATTTTGGAATCGATCAAATTTTAACCCCTTCAATTTGAAGAGTGATCCCCTTCAATTTGAGCGAAGCAGGCGAGATAGGTATAAAATCTGTCAAATCATGTCCCGGAACTTCCCAAGTTCTAAGAACTAACAAATATCTACGCGAAGGTTGGAAGGTGAATCCTGAAACTTACTTTTATGAACAACTTTTGTGGAATCGAACAATCTACTGCTGAGGATGGGGGTGTATTAACTTGGACTCAGTATAAGACACCTTCAATTTTTATGTGTTGGTTGAAGCTGGTTCATACAAACAAAAACGAACAATACTGGAAAAGTTTCAAAAGAAAACTCAGATAAAACAGAGATCAGACGAATCAAGTATCATAGTATAGTATCATTTCTAAGCATGGTCCACTTTAGTACTACTGCTGAATTAAACAATGTAAATCTTGGACAGATATCTACTGTTATAAGGTTCAAAATTAGACCCCAGATTGGGCGCCATAACTTGGCGGAATTGAACAAGTTACTGCTAAGGATGGAGAGCGTATTAGCTTGGACTGGGTATACGGCTCCTTAAAGTTTTTTATGTTGGTCGAGGTTTGTTTCTACAAACAAAAACGAACAATACTGGAATAGCTTCTAGAGAAAATTTAGATCAAACGGAAATCAGACGGAGCAAATCGAGCAGTATCATTTCCAGGCAATGTCCACCTTAGAACTACTGTTGAATTGAGCAACATTAAATATTGGACAGTTGCTGTTATAACTTTCGTCCAAAATGTTTGAAATTGTACCCACATTGGGCGCTTAAATTTCTTCCAATTTTATTACAGTTCTTCATTCGTCAATCGCAAGAAAGTCGTTTAGCATAAATTGGAACAACATCCAATCATATTAATTCACTCCTTATTTCCTTACTGGAAGAGCTTCAAGCGAAAACTTAGATCAATCGGAGATCAAACGAAGCAAATCGAGCACTCATTGTCGACCTCAAAGCTACTGTTGAACAACGTAAATATTGGACGGATGCTTTCATAATTTTCGTTCAAAAAGTTGAAATAGGACCCCACATTGGGCGCCATAATTTATTCAAATTTTATTACAGTTCTTCATTCGCCATTCGAAAGAATGACGTTTAAGATGAATTGGACTAACATTCAATCATATTACTTCAGTCCTTATTTCGACATCAACACTAAAGCGAATAAATTACCCAACGGGGTCACCAAAACCCATTTTGAAAAGGCAAAAGAGTCACTTGCGACACAGCTACGTCGAATGATTTTTATCTAGAAACTGCGGTGAACTCTGGATAAGTACGCTTCGATACTAGATAAGATTAATATTTGGTATTTCAAACAATAATAAAAAAATTAAGAAATTTTTACACATTACATGAAATTAGAGTACAAAGATAATAAACCAGATAAACATTTGAACGACACAAAAATTACTTATTTTTTTTTTGTTAAGGTCGTTCGTTTTCGAAGGAAAGAAATATGTTAGAAGATTGAACCTTGCCGAAAACAAATTAGAAAGGTTGCGCATCAGCATCAACATTTACTATACAACAAGACTTTTTTATTGTACGATTTTTGTATTTTTAATGCAGAAGGTGGAATGCTTGAAGCTTGATTTATTCCAAAAAAAAATTTATCTATTTCGTTGCGCCCAAGTACAAGTAATTGGCCTTCGTCGATTAAGCTTGTATTATGTATATCAATTTTTTTTAAATGTTTTCTTCTCCCCAGTTTTTAAAATTTATTTCGCATATTCAAACAGATGATCAAATAGCATCTCTGTATTTTGCATACTAGAAAAACTACTCGACTGGAAATCACGTTGTATGCCATGATCTCATTTTTGTCAAATAGTTGCTATAAGAAAAATCTTAGTCGTGGCCCTTGAACTGTCCTCTCATGTATTTTCTATGGACTGTTTTTTCTCCACCACATTATTATATCACCTGTAGATAAAATTTATATAAAAAAAATTTGACTAGATGGTTTTCGAAATGTCGCATAATACGCCGTATCGTTGGCAAACTTTCGTCCGAAATTCTTCACGAAATCAAGTTAGTTAGCTGGATTCGAAATGAAGACTATCTAGAATTATAAAGTAGTTTTTTTTTGCTCGGATCTAAGATACTTATATGTAGGTATTTGATAGGAGTGAATTATGACCTTCATTAGCATAGCTTAAGTCCAAGAAAAAGAATCGTAAAATATGTGACTATATACGAAATAAATGCAAAAAAATAGCGCTACTATAAAAAACAATTATTGCAAATTTCCTGGCGACTTTCAAATGGTAGTCTATCGGTTTTTGTTGTGTTTAATTTTTATTTTCGTCACTGATATAAATATCGAAATGAACAAACAATTCACCGAATTACATGTTACGGATTATTTTTTTTTTCTTCATAAAGAAAACCCAGTCAAGGTGATCTCAAGAATAACATCATCCAAATGAGCAGCAGTATAAGATCAGTAATAAAACAGCCAACCAGCAGCATATTTTAGAAGAGGCGTAAATAGCCGCTGGATAGGTACAGGTAAGACGAAGGTAAACAGACTTCGTGGTATGAGAATGCATTATAATAATCAGAATTTATTGCAAATGCAATTAATAAATCGGGTAAAAGTTGTATAGGATAGTAAACATTTCCCGGATATCACAAATCACGAGGGTAGAAATTAAAAAAAAAGGATTGTAGAAGTGTGAAAATGGTGTTAAGAGTGGCGCCCGACTCATTCAGTACGTGTCAAAATTTTAAACACTTTGCACAAAACATTAAATTTCTTATTTCACTTTAAGTTCACTTCACATAATCGGGATAAAATTTCCAAAAATATAAAAATAATCACATTCTAATAATTCACTATTTTTTGCGTATTATTCACCAATTCTATTATTATTATTAAATATAAGATTAAAAACGGATTACACACAGCATTGAGAAGAAGGAAAAAAAAAAAACAACCACACAATAAATAATCGCACCGATAAAAACACAATTTAAGAATAAAATAAATAAAAATACATAAATAAACAGTGGAACAAAATCAATTGAAAACACGTACTAAGAGGAGGAGTACGTAGCTTGTGCAGCCCCGCGAGTTTATATCAATAAATTTAATTTCGGCGCTACAGACCGCTCAAACTGCTTGGAAATTTTCTTGGGTCGATGGGCAGGCTCAGCTCAGCCGATTGGAGCTAGTGGAGCTGGAGGTTGTTTGGAGCTAGAGCGCGGCGTCGTCGTCGTTTCTCCAACAACAAAAACAACACGAAAAATTGACACGTCGAAGATCGCGTCCGATCGCGTAAAATTCAATGTTCCAACGTTTAGTAATAATAAAAAAAAAATTTTTTTTTTTTACAAAAAAATAAAATAATAGCTTTTCCAAAAATTATGAAAAAAAAATGGTTATATGACTGTGTTTTTTTAAGTAGTCGTTTTTTTCGAACCTTCTCTAGTATGTTATAATATTCGAGCAATACTCTAACGAATTTCTTATTTTGTATATATCGTGGGTATTTTATTATTTAGTTAAAGCTAAACTCACGATATTATACCGCGCGCGATTTCTTTGTTTCGATTGTATGCGCCAGTAAAATGTAACTAACACTTTTAACGAATTTTTGCTACTATACGCTATATGTGACCATAACCATATTATCTGACGACTGCTATTATAATAATAACATATGTGGAGAGCGCTGTCGGGAGTTTATTGTTTTTTTATATTTTTTTTTTTTTAAATTTCTAGTGTTTTTGTATTGACTTTTTCCACATATATATTTTATAACAAATACCTACATGAAAAAGTCGTCATAAAAACCGCCCCAACTCCCATATATAGTTAACAGATTATATCAATCGCGATTTGTGTTCGTATACACAATTACACCTCCGCAGTTACTTTTATTTTATGAATACTGTATGAGTATGAATTTTTATAATATCGCGCGACAGTCTATTCGTGTACACTCCATAATATACTTTAACGAAAAATTATAAAATTCATATATGACATTAAAAAGAAAAAAAAAATGCTTTGAAATAATGATACGACTAAGTATAGTGTAATCATTTTAAAATACAGTGGAAAACAAATTTCAGACAACGAACTCATCGATTTTTGGAAGGTAGCATCACCAAATTTGGAATTGTTGGTATAAGAATTTGAATATTTGGGTCATATGGGTCAATGGCTTTTTGATGATACTAAAATTATATTGAAATTAACTGAGAAGTCTGAATTTGGGTGCATTAATGTATGTTTTTTTTCACAAATAAGAACATCACTGAGCAAATATGGTAGTATAGTAAATTTTGGAGAGTTGACACTGGGTCTTGAGTAATTTTCCAGTGGTCTACCAGAATAACAAGATTGTCTGCTAGCAAATCAACTACAAACTAAGACAATAGTCTTGTTGTACTAAAACCTTTAATTGCATATGAATTAAGGGGGTCCTACAATGTGACGATTAATTTTTCTCAACATTTTTACAAAATTTTTTTTGCAGATTATGAAAGAACCAATTTTAAAATTAAATATTTCAAGAAACGTTAGAAATTTTTTTTAAGGAAGAATATTGTTTTTTTTTTGCCTGCAGAGCTCTTGAAAGTGACGATGTAAAAAAAATTTGTCAAATGGCTGCCATGGTAAAGTATAATATATTTCTTTTATTCCTTTTCCTTGTGTTAACTTTATTCTAATACATAATGAAAGTAGACTATTTACACTTCAATATAAATTTATACGAACTCCATCTATGCAAAGGATTTATCCTAATCACCAAATAATTTATAATAAGCGCAACCATACTGCTATTACTAAGGAATTAAATAAAGAATTTGAATTTGAATTTTAATTTCACTTCTTTTAATGATGGCGAACCTGCCTCAGGATGTTAGCTGCCTTTAATGCCCGAATGTGTATAGACCATTCAGTTTTTCGTGAATGGTGAGGAATGAGGTCGGGTATTAGATACTTAGTATTCGTTACTTTAAACGATTGCTAGTATCGAATACTACTTTTCAATAGTATTCGATATTGACCCTATTAATTCATTCCGGTTTCTAAGTGTGATGACCTTTTTTTTGTATCCGACGATCGGTGTATGTACAGAAGTCTAGTACAAAGTAATCAAAAACGTATCGAACACTAATTTGAAGTAGGTACTCAGTTACTATTCGATACTGAAAAGTAATTGCATTGCACATCACTATCGGGTATGGCATTGTACTAGTAGATATAATTTTTAGTTCTGTTTTCTGTGGTTTTTTTAATTTTTTTAATCCAAAAACAGAATCTCCTCGAGGGTTTGTACACATTTTTCTCATTTCCCTAGGAATCATATTTTTGGCACTTGCATCCTTTTGAATTTTAACTCTTAAATTTTATTTCTGAGAACAACATCATACGTAGATATAATTATTGAACGGAATTTGAAAGCACTACTACCACTTAAAAGGAAATAATCAAGGTACGTTATGCAATAGTACCATTAAAAGTCCTTAAAGAAATATGATATTTGATTTTTTTTTGAGTTGTGACGGTAGTGAAGACGGTAGGTAATAAACTGTTTTCAAGCTAAGGTAAATGCCAAGAGTAAGAGCGTTTAGAAGCAGTAAAAAAGGAAGCCCCGACTTTTTTCGTGCATTTAAAAGTTTATTAGGTTAACATTCAAAATTGTTATATTTTCTTTCAATATTTTTGTTAATTTTAAAAAGAAACGGTTTTATTTTTAAATCGGTAAAATTATAATAGGACGTGATAGAAAACGTGAAAGATTCGTTATTACATTTTTGATCACTTCTTGAAATAAGTAAATAACATTTCACTGGATAATTATAATCTTCCAATTTTTCAATACTATTTTTCGTATTGATAGAATACAGGAGGGGATAGTACCACCCCATCCTCTAAGGTCTCTTGGTCATCCCCATTATTTGACAAAATTGTTTTCTCGGTTTTTCATTGTTATGAATCGATATGAGATTAAGATATCTTTTCTAAAACAAGTTAAGGGTCACGGTTCCCTTCAACTCCCCAATGTTGCAGCAACCCTCTTCGCACCGCCAAATAATTTCCCTAGTTTTTATTATTTAATGGAATAAAAACAATATCCAAATCGGAGGATTGTGTGTCTTGTCCTGGGTAAGTTATTTGCTAAACTGCTAATTCCTGCAAAATGCTCCACAGATTGGCATTAAAATTTTACTTTATTTAATAATAAAGTATTGTGATCGACCTGAAATTTCAAAAAAATTAACTACCCTGAAATTGTGTATTTTCACGTTTTAGGACTAGTAAGCCACAAAAAAAAAATGTCCGTTTGTCCGCCGTAGATGCCATCCGCCGTACGCAAGACTGTTTGAAGGCGTGTAGCTCTCAAACCCCAAGAGATATTAAGCTGAAATTTTTATGATAGGTAGAATGGGTGAATCCCTACGAGTGTGTGGATGGCAGGAGAGGAGGGGAAGTGTTTTGGTTTCTAGATCTCAGAACCCGCTCATGCTAGGAAGCTGAAAGTTGGAACTTATCTAGTACTACAATCGTGGACTCATTTGCAAAAAAAATGTTTTAAGGGTATGGGTGTAGGGAGTGATGGTGGGAGGAGATGAATATGAAAAAATTATGACTTTACTTTCTCGAAAGCCGCAAAGAATAGAAAGCTAAAAATTTAAAACTGTATAGAGCTACTATAGAGACATCCCAGAAGAAAAAAAGTTTTGATAGCAAGGTACGGGGTGGGTTTTCATATCTCAGAAACTGCTAATGCTAGAAAGTTGAAACTTAGTACCAACCATATACATACCTATGTAAGTATGCTACTAGAGTAATTAAAACTAAAATAAAATCGCCCAACAGCAACTTTATTATTTTATTATTTATCCCGTGGTTTTCCACAAATATTTTGGGAGCCAGCCAAGATGTTATGGTTGACCAGCACTTGGTTAGGCTGGGTGCTTAAAGGTAAACTATTTGAAATTTCAAAATGGAACAGCTTTTGTTACCTACTGTCGAAAACCACATTTCGTTCACCATTACTACAAATGGCATTAGAGTATTAGCTTCAAAGCGCACAAAAACACGTAATTTAACTGAGTGAGTGCGCACAAACAAAAATACGGAAAAAGCTTTCAGCAATAATCAACCTAAAAAAAAACTCCACCAGATAACACAATTTTCTCACATGTGGCAGTAAGCGGGACACATTAAAAAAAAAATACCGCGTTATACGATATCCTCCTCAACCTCATAGAAAATGTCATGCCATTGCTCAATCGTCATGACATTCGATCAAAAAGCCCCGAGAATAGCAACAAAACACAAAAAAAAACTTAGTTACCATTGACACGGGACAGGTGTGGAGCAGGTATGCATATGTGGACTAGACTTGCATGTAGGTGTAAAGCTTTAAGAGACGTGGATCATGCAGCTTCACCTCCTCAACTTATAGCGTTGATAGCACGCTCTATTCATAGCTCAAGCCGCCTTTCTACCGCGCTCAGGTAGGTGTACAGGTATAAGTTAGAAGGTGCTTCGCTGTCAGTCAATTAAACCACGCGGTTTAACTACACACACGAATGTTTGAACATGGTCAGGTAAATCGGACTAATACCTGTCAATTCGAGGTAGGCGCGCGATCCCTTGGCAAATCGACTACAACAGCAATAGAAGCGCAATGTTAATTTGTACACAGGTGCGCGACACATAAGGATGGTGTCGAGAGTAGCATTAAGTTCCAACATACCGGGGACAGGTAATGTAGGTATCGCATATTCATGCTGCCTAGGCATACATCGTCTAATGTATGCAATGTAAACTTCCGAGATGAAATAAACTACTTATACTGTCCGTACTAATGCTGTTTATGCCATACGATGGAAGCATATAATGAAAATGAAGAAATCACACCTCGAGGCAATTTACCTGGACAAGGTGGCTGGTTGCCTCACTTGAGACATCTTTAACATTTTGGACCCCGCACGATAATGCGAAGATTAGGAAGATTAATAGCAGCTTTCTTTATCGATTTCGATAGATTTTCTGTTTTTTTTTATTGAGATGATGTAAGGATTTTCTAAGACGACAATAAACCGGTAGGAGGCCAATTAATAAAACTGGATTTTACGAATGTTGTAAGCTTTTTATACGATGTGATCAGTGTATATGCGTACAATGTTTGTTGAGTGATGAAGAAATACAAGGTCAAATGGTTTCTTTGAATGCGACTGGTTAAATTGACTTTCTATTCAAATATGCTTCCAATTAATTTTAATCCTTATGAAGACTTCTTTTTGGGACAAATGACGGGATGAAGGAGGTACTTTTCATGGAAAAGTCCTTTTTTCTCGATTGGCTCCATAGCATTCTAAAGCGAATGGAAAGAACTTAGACGTCACATCAGATTGACTATGATTCCTCTTCAATCCATGCGCGTTCAATGAAGCTTAGTATTTTGCGAGGAATGGTTAGGAATTCTGATGGGTCCATGAAACCCTGACCGAAGTGACGGATCTTTTGTAAGCTATGTTCTCACATTCACAGACGATATGCTTTGGTGTTTCGTCGTCTATTCTTCGTCATATTCTTTAAATGAGTGCCTGTTGCCCGGTGACTAGTCCCAGAGAATGGCAGTTTGCGATTTTTGCCATATTCGGATGTTCATTCTGGCTGTGCTTAATGGTATCTCACAGAGTGGGTTAAAATATGTTCCTCATGCATCAGTTCCCTGTGTTTATTCTACTATCGTTACGCCGCGACAGTAGTACCACACGTAGAAATATAAAGAATAGAAGAAAAAAACTTAACAAGCTAGAGTATAATCATACAGAAAAATGCAACATATCCCCATTTACTTCAGAGAGATTCCTGCAGGAATCGAAAATTTGACAAATTGTATTTAATTTGGGCTTGATGAGAAAAAATTTCTTCTCAAATAAATTTAAGCTACTATACCTTTTCGAAGCATAATAAAACTCGACTGCTTTTCAAACTTATGCAATCTACTTGTAAAACCTAAGTAAAAATTTTCAATTTATTTGACCTCAATCTACAATTGAAGTTCAGATTACCAACGAAAGAAAGAACTAAGCGTAGATTTGCTTAAGACATCAAATTAATTAATTAAAATGTTGTACACAAAGTTTTACGATTCTTATGCATTTACTATAGGCAATACCCATGAAGTTTTTTTTTAAAACAAGTGCAGCTCGTTTAAGAGATATGAACGAATGGGAACTCTTGAAAATAGTCGTGAGATTTAAAGTTTTGAGACTCGATTTCTTGGTCACGTTCATAGCGTTTTCAGATAGTTGAAAAATCTACTACTCGTGAATTAGATTGAAGATATCCTTGAGCGAAACTATTATTGAGTTTGATGGATTTAATTTTTCTTCAGTAAGTATCTAAGTTTAAATAGTTTTTTTTCTTTAAGATGGATATCGTGGTACTTGATAGCTTAATTTATATTGGATTTCGACTTACGAGCCGCCATTCAGTCTTAAGAAGGATTTAAAGGCTTCAGTCAACTTATATACCTTAGTAATATTTTTTTTATAAAAATACTAACATATCAAGCCAACTCTGAACTTTTATCTTCCTAACTATTTTGGACCAAGGTATTAAGAGAATGTATTCAAGGTATTAAAAGAATGTATTCTGTTCATCAATGCTATGAATTTCTTCATAGATACTACGAAATTCATTCTTATAATATTTTTTCAACATTTCTGCGTGCAAAGAAAGCTAAAAATTAATGTACGACTTCGACTCAAATTTCATTATGGCTATGATCAATTTCATTGATTTAATGTATCTTTTTCGTTTATCAACGATACAAACATTTCCATGGTGACAGTATATAAGAAATTAGAGTGAACAAAATTCGGATGACCTCTTTGAAATGTGAGGCTGTTCAAGTAGATTACTACTAACAGCGCAATTTTTGAAAGTGGCAAAACATAAAGATGTGTGCCGATTCGTTTCTGAATGGAATTTATTGCACTAAATCAAAAATAAAATGGTGATCTGACTTTTAACAGATTTTTTCGACATACTCAGCTTTGGGTTTATATTAGGCTTGCGCGTTTTAGTTTACTATAGTGACCTACCATTTGCAGTTCGCGAACTAGTTCGTTCTTTTAGTTCACTAGTTCACGAGAGTTGATTAAATGATCGTGTAGAAAAATGCGAAGATCAGTTGCTGCTTCCGATCCAATCGCGACTTGTTCCTTGTTTTAGTTCGTTAGTTCGTGAGAGTGCAGTGAAAGATGATGTAGGCAAATATGGTAACCCAAAAATAAAGTCCTCTGTGTAATACTGTCGTCTGGTATAATCTAATGACTTAAAAAAAGGTTGTCAGTGTGCTGATATACTAACAAACTACAAGTGGGATTCATTTCGAATTACTTCCTTCATTTTACTTGGAACTAGACGCCAAAAATGAACTAGGAGCATAACTCACTGCCAACTAGATCGTTCATTTCACTTATGGAAACGCTCTTCCGAACTAGTTCGTTCGCAAACTACACAAGTTTATTTATAACCACAACTAAACATTAAAAAAATTATAGTTTTTTGTTTGCCGCTTATTTGTGCTGAGGGGTAGCTGGGACTAGTATTCGCCGGTTTTCACTGATTTTATCAGAAAGTAAATTAAGTAAATAGTCGATACATTAGAAAGCTTTAAAAAAAGGGGCTGATAAGGTACGTTATGTATAATATTCTCTCCAAATACAATTATCATTAGAAGGTATATCTATATTCAAATCTAAAGACTACCCTTGGGACACAGCCGTACTACCCCCTAGTCTGACCATAACAAATCGATTAGTTACTTCAATTTATTGAACTTTACCAAATTACGGGTTGGAACTGGAAAGGAATCAACCGTATTAGCATAATAACTAACTTTTAGCTGATAATATAAGTACAGTATTCATTATACCAATAGCCTTATTTATGCAAAGCAAACGTTCGAATTTTCCATGGTAATTTTTCCACATAATAAAATTCTATTTATTATCAAATCGTGTCAAGTAAATTCACATATTAATTTCCCCGAAATTATCATTATTCTCGTATAGTGTCGGAAACAACATTTGCCATACCGCAAACACAACAATTACATGAGTAAATTTTCCATAATAAATAAATAATGTCTGGAAAACATTTACCAACAAATTTATAATGAATTTCATGATAAGGTTATCTCTCTACCATATGAACATTGTCGACACAAATAGTCGCATGTCTTAGATTCGTGAAATATTCGTACGGCCGTAACACGATAATTTTCAAATTTTACCGCGTAAAACGCGTTTTTTACTTTCTTATGAAATTTATTACAACTATGTATATCTTTCCATAAAATTTCTCATTAGGCCATTAACTAATATTGAATTATTGGAGTTGACCATTGTCGCTTAAACTTGATTGGCTTCGATTATGTAAGAAAGAGTAACTTTTCATTTCAGAGAAATATTCATTTATTGGGAAATTATCAGTATTACGTATAGTTTAATTTTTTGAATTATGAAAATGGTTTTTACCTGGGGAAATAGGTAGATTTCTTTATGACGCATCATGAAATTTTATCCTATTTTTTTTTTTATCAACTACACTTCATATTCATATAATGCATGTGCAATTAAAAAAAATTTCTGGATGTCGTGTTGCTTATCTAGAAGTAATTACTGTCATGCAATTAATACCGCATTGAGAATGTAGAGAAATATAATCGCATCATTTGTGTGGTATAATATTTTTCTTTAGCCGTGTAGAAAATTCATGTCAGGGTTAGTTGCATTGAATTGGGTCCAGGCTTTGGAATACAAATTTTATCTAGTGGCTTAATAGAAAAAAAGAGTTAGCCAATACATAGCCAGCAAATCTATCCCACAATAATTTTTTTGTCTACTAGTTTATTAGCAAAGTTTCAACTTTACAGCATAATCCATTACAATTTTCATAAGAAAAAAAAAGTGTATCCCCATTGTAACGAAAAAGTTTCCCGGAATCCGCGACTGTTGGTGTTATCGATGAGCGAATCAACCCAACTCTTGATGAATTCTATCAGCAATTTCATATTGAAATTTATTAGTAATTCTTGATAAATTTCATCAGAAAATTTCTGATAAACTCAGAACACTGTAACCTGGTTTTCACCACCACCTTTGTTATAATTTTCCCTCATAAAAATTACTGATAACATTTATGAAGAAATTTTTGTTGAAAGTTATCAAGAAATTTCATGATTAAATATATCAGTTGATTTCATAACGAATTGCATGATGAATATCATTGTGATTAATTTCATTATGAAATTCGTCAAGAAATTCAAAATCGATGAAGAAATTTATGAAAATATCAACAAACTTGTCGAGATACTTATCGAATAGATGAAAATTAAGTTGCAGTAAATAATGAAGTTCAGGACGGTAGTTCATAAAAATTTCATCAATAAATATTATTCGCTTGAAATACTTTACAGAAGAAGGCTCATAGCTCTACCAAATTTTAACTTTCTAGTATAAGCCATTTCGGACATAGAAGAAAATACACATCGCGCTATTTTCTAGTGTCGGAACTAACTTTTTGTCATTAGAGGCTTACGACTTAGTAGAACCCATTCTTATTTCCTTTAAGAATGATACTATAAGAAAAAGAAAATGTAGTATTTTATACACAATATTTCTATTGACTTTGCATCTATTAAGGATTCACTTTTGAACTGATTGGATCAATCGAGAAAAAAATTCATGAAAATATGTTTTGGCAAAAATCAAATATTTGTTGGTCCGTCGAGTCAGATTATAACCTGCGATTCATTTTATTTTTTTTCCACTACTGCAAAAAAGTAAAAGAAGTAGGTGCTGAGAGTATGACTGCTATCTGGCGCACTCAGGCACGTTTGAAGGCTAGTAGCTCGTCAGCCCTTCAAGCTATTAAGTTCAAAATTTTTTGTGGGTAGGTGGATCCTTTAAGTGTGGCAGGTAAGATGAAGGTAAAATGAAATTTTGGTTTTATAAATAGCTATTAAGGTGGAGTATGTTGATTCAACAATGTTGTAGAATATACAATTTTTAAGGGAAAATTGGAGGATAAAAGTAGGAGCTCACAATTTTTTTTAAGAATATCAAGGCTTATATCGCTAGAACTTTTGAGGTTAGAATAGTTAGTCAAATTGAACCCTACCAAGGATAAACAATTTCGTGACTAAGAAAGATGCAGGATGCAGGATGTTAAAAGCAAAATATTTTGGTGGTACATTTTTTATATAGTACTAAAAAGGTACGGGGGATGTCTCATATAATTTTTTATAAGATGAACAAGATACGGGAAAGATTTCAGGAACGGCATACCCCAGAAAGTTGAAACTTAACATGAGTTTGTAACTTACAAGAAAGGTAATTATATTAAATTTACTTTTACTTGCCACAAACTCTTTAGATAAAACCATATAAATTATTTTGATTTTTTTTACGTTCGTAAGGTTACATACATTGTTACGAATTCTTACATATCTCTTAAGTATGAGGGGATATCATTTTGATTTTTACTTCCACGTAGTTTTGATGTAATTACTGAAAGTAAAATCTAAGGATTTTTTCATTATTAAACCACTTAAATAGTGTAATGGGTTTGTATACGTTTTCACGAATTTTACTATTTTTCTTAGGTCTAATGAGATATTGAATTGTTTTGTTACTTAAATGCACTTTTCCATATTCGTCTCAAAAAGAATTTAAGAAATTTTGATAGATTTTAAAACCATAAGGGAGTGGAAAGGGGGTTGTATACGTTTGTACGAATTCTTACATATCTCATAGGTATGATGGAACATTGCAGTTGTTTTTTTTTCCACGGGTTTTTTAACATAATCCCTTAAAATTCGCCCTTAGGATTTTTTGATATTCGACCACTACGTCGAAAATAAAAAACCACAAATATTTTATTTTTATTTTATGATTTACTTTACGATTCATTTATGATTTATTTTAGGGCTAATAGACGCCAAAAAAGCAAAAAAGATGTCTGTCTGTCTGCCGTGTACGTTTTTCGGTATGTACTACGTTTAAAGGCTACTAGCTCACAGACGATTTGAGATATAATTATAAATATATAATATGTAATTATAAATTTTTTTTCGGTGAGTAGTTTAGCAGTACCCTTTTAAGTGGACTACCGACTCCGTGTACTGCGAAATGTTGAACCTAATCTCTCCATTGTTCCTTCAGCTCAAACATCAAACACGTGTTCGGCGTACACGGAAGACGAACGGACAGCGTTTTGAGTCTAATCGTTTGAAGTGGAAATAGAAAGCAGGGGGCTTTTTAAAATTGCAGGTTAATGACAGTTCTTTTGGAACATCCTTACATCTGGTGGCATTGCTTAGGAATATTCAATAAAGGCGATATTGAAACAAATTTCATTATCGCGAATTATATTAGAGCGAAAATTCTTGCCATTGCATCGTTATACTAAAGGTAGGTGTCACTGAAGATCATCCAATATTTCAACCAATTTGGTGGAATTTTTGGTTGTTCGCTAGGATATATGAATCCCGCACACAGCAATTAATTTTCCATTCATAAAATAAAAATAAAATTATTTACTATTTAAAAAAAAAAATATTAAAGTAAAATAAATTGAAAAATCACTGAAAAAAGCTACCACAATTTTTAAATAATTATACAAATTTTGTCAGGAGGTATTTGTTTGTAATGTTTGGGTCAGCCCATGCTCGTTTTCAGTATCTGTCCCAATTGAAGCTTCGCTCTGTTCAGAGTTGTGTAATGTAATATCATGTTTAGTGACCATTTGTATATTCTCTAATTAGTATATAATTTTCCGATTAGTCTGATTAATACACCGTGGAAATATCTAGGGCATATAACGCGCTTCTGCAAGTATCTATATTTGTTTTGTGTTTTTAAAATAATATATTTTTGATTTTTGAATAATTGTTCGAGATAAACCACCGATTCGTAAAATGTCACTGTTAGAGCGGAAATATGAAATTCGTGCCATCACTGATCATATCACCATAACCAAAAATATATTTGAATTTTTTGAACACTATACATTTTAGTAACAATTACGTTAAGGCAATATTTGAGTACATACTTAGAATTTGTTCATTAAACAATTATCTGATAAAAGCAATTATCTTTTTGAATCTGAATATTATTGACCTCAAAAACAATATTTGTATAATGTTCATTTTGTTCAAGCGCAATTCACATCAATTCTGTGCTCGATTACCGATTAACAGGCAACTTAGTCCGGCTGGCTCATAATTACGTGGCATTTTGTACTTAACCACAAAGCCTTATCTAATCTTGACGGAGCAATAAAAGTATTTAAAATGTGAAGTAGAATGATTACGTTTTGCTTGTACTTTTTAAGATCAACAAAAACGTAAGCAGCAATCGCTGCAATAAATTCTGATTTTGTCAAGACTTTCGTTTTGAAATAAACACTTAAGAAAAACTATGCTTTTAAAACAACAACAAGAAAAAAAATAGTTAGGTTAGGTACTTGTCTAAAGAATCTACAACTACTGTATGAAAATGATGTAAAGTGGTGTATGAATAAAACATGTGTGTAATTTACCAACTGGCGAATTTAATTCGATGCCTCCAACGTCTTGAATGTACATAATTTCAAAATATCTGCTCGTACACTACCCAGACGAAAAAAACAACAACAAATTGTTTAATTACAGCGAAAACTTCCACATTACACAATGTAAATAAACACAAAACCGTTTCTATTAGTTTAAAGAACACTTAATAATTTTTTTTGTTTATACTTAACATATCCAAAACACACCACATATCAGCACTTTTGTCTCTTAGCCACTAAGCAGAAAAATAAACGAAACTGCAAGTATGAAATATTATTTTAAAAATAAAATTTTATAATGTTAATTTTAGGCATTTATTTATATTTATTTTTCGTTTTTGTTGTATTTCGTAATCATGGTCAGGGTTTCAGGCCATAGGAACGACCACGAGTCCTCGACGCCGGAGAAACATGCGGAAAAGCACACAAATTTACGTATGTAAACAGAAATTTTCCGGAAGCTTTTCCATCCGTGCATCCCGAGAGTTAAAGAAAACTCCCTTTTCCATTTCGTCCTTCGGGTTTTATAACCGAATTTGGATGGGTTTTTCGTCGCTTGGTTTTCGGGATAAATTCAAGATTAAAAACGGATAATTTTGCAGCAATGTTTTCGATGAAAACATACGGTAGCTGATGGTGGGTATAGCTCATCTCAGGAAAAACCATAGCCAGGATTTTCATTTTTGTAGGTCTCTTGTTATGCGCATACCGCATTGTCAATGACACACATAGACCGACATACAAAAACACACACACATGCTACATTATTTTTATTGTAATGGAAAAGTCAACCTACTTATACACGAGGAGTCAGTCGGGATTGTATAGGACAGTACGGGTAGATTTTCAAGTGGAAAACCGAATGGAAAGTGCGGATGAAAAAGCTTTTCAGGAGTAGGAAAACGGAAGACGGTTGGCTTGATCTGGCTCAGTCAGAGGAGAAGAAAATCACACGGTGAAAATTAGCTTCCAAAATCGAATATTCGCGGAATTGCTCTCGATGTAAACAAAAAGGCTCTATTAATATATGCGCCTATTAATAGAGTCCTTAGGGACGGGTCGGGAGAGTGAAAATGCGGGCTATTTCCAGGAAAGCTGACTAGACATATATGCATCGGAAAACACATTCGGGGTAGTGTGACCTGGTTTCAAAAGAAGTATGAACTCGAAGTGGAACATGGCAACTGGATTCGGAAATGTGGCTACTATTCGGGGGGCACTTGTCCTTTTTGGTGCACCTCGGTGTAATTCCTGGGTGTTTTTCGGTGAGCGGAAGGATATGCAGTCAATATACTCCAGCAGTTATTTCCTGGTTTGAAAAGGTCAAAGAGATACAGTAAAGTGCGCGGTTACTTGATAAAGTTGTAGGTATTTGCACTTCACTGATATCCACTTCCTTCCTAGTACCGTGCCATTAGAATAGGTGAATAACATTTTTTTTTATTTTACTAGTCAGAAATAAGGGGTTATCATTTAATAACGAGTAGTTTCCTTAATAATAGAGTTGCGCTATTTGATAATGTGAAAACTCTTTCATCCAAAATGATTTGAAACTCTCCGTTTCGTAATTGTTCAAGTCTTTAAATAAAAAATTCCCTGCAAAATTGTACTTCAATTGCTCGATTACTTCATAATTTATGATAGTAGTGCGAAAAGTGACATCAACTTATTTTGCAATAATTTTAGAGACAAGTTAAAAATTAAGAAAAAACCTTGAAGTAGTAGCCACCAATCAAAAGTTCTTAAAAAAAATTGCATTTATTTATCGTAACGCACAATGCAAGAGGAGAAAAATTGTATACGAGTTTCTTTAGGGACAAACGTGCAGTCATATCGCATTTGTCTATTATTTCAAGTAGTTTCCACACAAAAGTTCTTAATAAACAGCGCCCACATATAATTCGTTATATCTTCAGTTACGCTACAAATTTATTATTTAAAATCTTAACGATAAATTAGAAATTTGACACTCATTAGTTTAACAGATAATATGAAGAAAAACTCAGTGCCTCCATACAAAAGTCCTTGATTTTTTTTTATTCGGAGCCCAAGAAAGAGTTCAGTCAGTTTTTTGAAATTAATTAAAGGAAGCTTGTTACTCCTTCGGATAATTCTATGCAAAAGAACTTAAATCACGAAGTTACAGTAGTCACGCTGCTAATAGTTTATAAAAGAAAGTTTGGCATGTTAAGCACTACCATTTTTTACCACTTTTTGGTACATGAAGAAAGGAAATAATGGTACTCTTTCGAGCAACTATATACACTGTTTTTAAAAAATTAATTCAATCCATTTTATTTCCACATCAAATTTTTTCTTGAAATTTCCAGTATCCACATTTAATTTTTTCAAGTAAAAATACACATTTAAAAATTGTTTACACGAAATTACTAGTACTAGTAAATTATTCATGTACTTTTCAACTGAAACGTAAAATTTACATGAAAAGGTTTAAAAACTTACGCAACGTTTCGTGTAAAATTAACTATTATATAATTTTTGATGAATGTTTTCACAGTACATTTCGAATTGAAAATACAAGGTTTTCCGGTGAATACTGTTAAATTTATTTTGTGTGACGTTTCGGACTCGACTGAGTCAGTTTGATAAAGGACTCATTTGATTCCGAAACGTCACACAAAATAAATTTAACAGTATTCACCGGAAAACCTTGTATTCATAACTATTATATATTTACATATGAATTGAAAATTCATTCTTTTTCGTGTAATTCTACTGAATTATTTAAATTTTACGACGAAAAACATGTAATACATGAAACCATGAAGTTGGAAGCTTCTTTCGGTTTTGTTTTCCACTCTAATGAAAATGAAACGCCTTAGGTGGCGCACTGGCTACGCGGGCTAAACCAACGCCAAGCCACCAAACTTGAAACCAGAATTGATTGTGGGTTTGATTTCTACCTACAGCCAAGGATTTAACTAAAAAATTACAAAAGTGTACAGAGTGTACACTTTTGTAAATTCACGGGAATTTCCAGTGAATTTCTGCTTTCGAAGTCAGTAAATTACTGACCAAAAATTTAAAATTACATTAAAATTGATTATTACATCCCAATGTAAATTTTACTTTAATTTAATTTTTTTTATTTTAATTTAGGTAAAAGGTATATTTGCCTACTGCCCAAAGCTGTAAAATTCTATGAACTTTTTTTTACTGTGTACCAAAAAAATATTTCGAAAAAATTGCTTCCTAAATTTACTCGAATTCACAATAACTCATGATGTATTAATATACGAAACTAAAAACTTATGTTATATTCGGAAAAGGGTTTGGTTCTTTGTAGTAATGACTAAAATTGCTATTTTTCTTGTAGTTGATCACATTCAAAAGTTCTTAAAATAAATGTACATACTGATCAATTAGTAGAGATCGCTCAAAAATTAGATTTTAAATTTTTAACACAATTTTTTTTTAAGTCTTTTAAAAACAACGCAATTAAAATTTAAATTAAAAATCATGTAAGTAGCATTTATTAAAAATTTTCTGGCCTTTATATTTTTTTTTTTTTTTCACCCACATTTATTTCCCTTTTTTTGTTCTTACTGTTTACCCCGAAACTGCTTACTGCCTTTAAGTAAGGCTGCTTCAAATGAACTTCACACTTTTTCACAAGGTTCTATGCAATTTATGAACGTGAACTATCTGAACGAGAATAGTTCTTGAAACGTGTATTATGATTATCCTTGCAGGGACGATTATATCTGATGTCTGAGTGAAGCAGAGTATTTATTTCATCCACCCCAGTTTACATAAATTTTTAAAAGATTTTTGCTTGTTCCGTGATAAAACCCGCTCTAATAGCTACAAGGGAAGTGAAGATTAAGGATCATATCAGTTTGATTTGTTTAGATCTCAAAGAATCTTAAAGATTTTTTTTAGAAGTTTCAACAGTACTTCTGTTACATAATTTTCGTTCTTTACAATTGTTAGTAGGCTTCTTAGAGAACTTCTAGTCCAGTGTTTTATCATGTTGAAGTATTCTCGGACGAATATTGGCCTTAAGACCTTCCACCTATTTAGATTATATTTTCGGAACTTTTTAAAATTCACCATGCCCATACATTATATGGACATACTCCTTTTATCTTTACAAGCTTCTCGTATCCTTACTTGGAATAACACCCTAATCTTATCCATCACTCGGACAAAACGTATTATTATTTGTAAATTTCTATGTCAACAGAAATATATTTGTATGGGGATACACAAGGACCTTTTCGTCAAGGAGTTAGTGGCCTCAAGTACTCAAGCTCTGCTCATCGTTTCTTTATTTTGAATTAAATTGTATTGAGAAGTCGTAACAGAAATTTGATACTTTTCTGATTTAAAGCTAAAAGAGATTTCGAAGATTTGATACTGATTTGATACTGGTAAGAATTTTATGAGATTAGTCCAGAAGGTGGACGTGGTTACGCTCATTTAGTAACAGTTTAAGTTAACTACTGATCAAAAATTCTATCAATTCGAAGACCGTGAGTCGATCCAAAACGAAGTGTGCTTCTTGGTGGAACAAGAAAAAAGTAAGGGAATAAATTAGTCTACGAAATTGTCAAAACATATCCAAAGTATGTCTCAAATATTTTATTGACTCGTTTATCTGGGTTGAAATCGTAAATCGACTTAAGTACGATCACAGCATTTAGCATCCCCTATAATAAATACAAAACTACACCAATTAATATGGTAGATTCAATCACAAGTCAAAGTCGCCAAAAAAGACGCAATGTGTCGTTAAGGCGATTACATCAAAGATAATTTCTGTTGCATTATTTGTTCCATAGTATCCCCGAAGTCGACTCTATACAACAGCTTTGCGGTGTTTATAACCCCTAAATCACGCCAGTTTATTGATTCTCTTCACTAAAGCAAAAAAGCATACGGCGCCATAAAGCCTACACTGCCTTGCCCTGAAAAAAAAATACAATTTTTCCTTCATATTTCCACTCTAAACGAAAACGATGCGAAAGAAGCCCAAGAAAGTTATAGGCCTAAAGACAGGACAAGATATTCACAATTTTATTTTACATGGAGTATCGTCTGGCTGGAAGCGTTTGTGTAAGTATGTCACGAAATATGTCTATGTATGTCATCGTCAATATTCTCTTAGTTGGCATATAGTTTTTGTCGGAAAGTTCTTTCCATCTGAGATTCTTGAATATCCGGAGAAAAAAAAAATATGTACTTAAGGATAGAATCGATTTTAGCAATTCTATAGCTCAAATGAAGGAACTAGACTAGTACTTCTTGTAGATAGCATACACGTCCTTTTCAGCTTCCATTCGGCTAAATGTTGAACAAAGTTTTCAAAGTCCACTCTATACGTACGAAAGGATCGTTCGTTTGATGAAAATGTTAAAAAAAAATCCCTTTTTATGATTTTACAGGAGGTTGTTGCTTTTGAAAAAGGTTGGAAACTTTGGTAGGACTTGACAGGAATTTTTTAGTTTTTAGTTCTGTATGTTTTATGAATATAAGGTTTAGCAAAGCAATAAGTCCTGCTTCCAGTCCTATGAAAAGTAATGAAAAAAAAGTATTCCCATATGAGGAATCTAGGAGGTACTATTGAAAAATATAGGTAGGATAATAGACGAAAAACCAGTAAACATCGAATAAATGTGAGAAATTATTGAAATAAAGGGTTTGTAATTTGAAATACATATTTTAAAAATTAGTTCCAACCGCCAAGAAGTAGACCGAAAGACATTGCAACATAGAAAAATTTCAACGATAGCAAGTTTTATTTTTATAGGTACTAATGGCAATCGTGTAGGTAGTCTCATATTTCAAAGTAATTTTTAAGTGCCAGTAACTTTAAACGAATGCAAGACAAACTGATGAAGAAATTTTCTACGATGGATTCAGTAATTGCTGGTAGCAAATAAAAAAGATTAATTTATTTGTGAGTACGTGAAAGCCCCTACGTGAAAGCCCATGATCCAATCAATGCAGTACTGCATTCTTACTGCATTGAAGGGCAGTGAAATTTTTTCCATGATCCAATCAATTCATCGCTGCATGTCACATCAAATTCAAATATTAATCAATCTTACTCTGATCAAAAACTGTATAACTTCAATTTTCTACTCTTCCCTCCAGAAAAATTCGATTAGTTTAGTACGTTTTTTATTTGACTGCATTGATTGGACCATGAACTTTAGTGAGGAACGTACACTTACTAAAAAACCGCAGCAAACTAAAATCATCCCAAGTGCATCACGAATGATTCATATAGATGAAGTTCGGGTGAATCACTCATAGTTTTGTTGCACTTCGTGTGTGAATTGTTAGTGAATCATTTCGAGGAATCTTAGAATGCTTTCACAGTCCCGCTGTATATTAATAATTTCAAAACAAAATTTTTCTTCACCAACCACAAAGATTTAAGAATTTCATTGCTATGATTTTTTTTTAATATGTTTACGAAATTTTTTGCTGTGACTATTTTTATCTTATTTTATTTTGGTTTGGTTTTGGTTTTGAATGTCCACCTGAGTATTTCTCACCCAGCGAACCAAAATCATCAAAGCTGAATCACAAATTATTCACTTACAAATCATAGGTGAGTTATTGAGCGTTCTGACTCGTTACTCAAAAGTGGTGGCTATGGAAATTCTACGTGAAACATCTGACTGGGTCGTATGTGAAATGTTCTTATATATTGAACGTTCTTAATTCAACGTCAAATTTTTCTTCACCAACAGCGACGATTTTTGGTTGTGAGCTCACGTATTTTCCATATTACCAAAATTAACATCAATGTAGGTACCTGGCTATCTATAAGTGAATCACTAAGTTCACCCAATTCCATATGAAACGATTCATTTATGGTTCATTTAAATGATTTACTTGCGGTCACTCTAGGTAACTCTTCGGTATGAATTCCCTAGTTATTTTTGTACTGTGGAGTAGGTAAAGGCTTCATTAAGGATGGCATTTTAAAGTGTGTAAATCTTCAGGTGGAAGATAACTGGAACTCACTTTCAGGACTTAGACAGTCAAAGAAATTACTGACTTTCTCAAGTAGAAGAGCGTCGGAATTCTTTTCCTTGAATATATTTTCCAGGACTTTATTTCCTTAATTATCACCTTAAGAAGGTATCATTAGATACATGTCAATTCTGTGATATCATATCTGAAACCAGGGCACACATTCTGTGTGGTTGTGATGCCAGATCAAAGAAGGCAGATTCTCGGTGGATTACTTACACCTACGAAGACCTGTCGAAGACTCTCCTGAGTAAAATCATCTCCCTTCTCAAGGGAATTGACCCGGCCTAAGGAGTAGATAAGATCCAGGAATAAAAGACCACTTTGTTCGGGGTTCGAGAAGGCTTTTATAAGCTCTACTAAACTAATAATAATATCACTTATTTTTTACTGAAGGGTAAACGAATAATAATTTTATTTTATTTATATACATAAACTTATTTATATGAAGGTGTATTTCGTAATAATGAAGAAATAATTTTTTATGAGTCTGTGCAAGGATTCATTATGGTGAGTAGGTGCAAAAAATTTGAGCTTTATACAAACATTTTATTCCAAGATATCCTAGTTCATTTGCATATTTTAAAAATATTCTGGCTCATTAAGCCGAAGATTACTAGGTATATTAATGTAGTGTATCATGTAAGCTACAGTCACGTTTTTTAACAAATTAAATATACATATAGTATCCCCGTGCCTAAAATGAGTTAATTACTTTGAACAAAATTTGACTTAGTTCGTTTAAATAAATAATTAAATAAAATTATTATTGTAAATTCTTCGAAAAAAAAACGGAAATACAAATAATTGCCATAATAACTTGCTTTCTTTGAATTCCGCACTTTGAATTTGTTCGGCTACTAGGGGAGTACTCTACACGCAAGTCTCATTATTCGAAATCGCCTGATAAAAATAGAATTGCTTTAAATAATTGATAGACTTGCTCACAGCACATATCCAAGTGTATGGCATACACACCTGAATATCAAATTTATTCAATATGCATAAATAAATTCCATGAATGTGTAATTTAAAGAACATTCGGTGTTTGGAACATTAAACGTAAACTACAAGTACCTACTTGTAGACGAACGACAGGCTGGAAAAATCCTGAACCACATTAATACCATAATTAATATAAAAAACTTTTAATTAAACAATTCAAAAATTTCCCATTTCGGCGACTACACGGTAATCAGTTAAATTAAGGCAACAATTTTTAATTAGGGCAGGTAACGAAGGGAATAATCGCTTGAACAATATTATTATAAAAATCAAGTACCAAAAACATGTAGCAAAATCGGGTGTGCGACAGGGCGGTAATTCATGCGGTCAACCCTGTAATTGCTTTTAATTAAACCATCAGCACCTCCCGGTAAAAACTGCACATTTTTCCACTGCATAGCTGCAATGTTCAATCTTCTAACGAAGATAATGGAATTTTGTATTGTGTGTCTTGTGTTGCAAAAATAATGCAGAAATTATTCAAATACGAATAAAACCATTCAACACGTGAAGTGCATTTTAATCCGCGGCTAATTCAAATGTTCAAAGTTTATTGAATCGAATTGACTTAACTGTAAGTTTAGTACTTTTTATTGGTTATTTAGTTGTTGTTATTTTTAATTCATTGGGTTAATAGTCTCTTAACTGAATTGGGAGGGAGGTGATGATGTAGTATAACAATTAGTAATAATAACACGTTCGCAAATATATGAAGGTTTTAATAAGTCTTGATTTAAACGACTTCAAAAAGTTCAGAAGGTGTTCGAAAATATTAAAATTTTTTGAGCGATGGTTTATACTAAAAAGAAGAAAATTTGTCATGGAATAAGTAATATGTGATAGGAGTACATACATTTTAAAAATAGCTTCTTGAAGGGATAATAGCGTTTTGGGGGAGAGTAAATCAATCTATGAATCTCAATGTAAAACATATAGTAGGCGTGTTTTTTTTTGAAACTTTATCTAGAGTAGAGTAGAAACTTTGAGCTTTGAACTTTTCATTAGTCAGAATGGCTGCACCACTGTTTCAGAGTGTGTAGTTGCTCTTCTCACTTTGTGCTTTGTTGTTGTTTTCGTATTTCGCTAACCTGCGCTGTACTGGATAGGGAGCAAAAAACATGTCTAATGTTGGTTCAGTGCAGAGCAGGTTAGTAAAAGCAGGACGTGGTTACATTTTACATTCATAATGAAATTAGTTTTTAGTTTCAATAGTATTTTGTAAAGAATTATGTCATAAGAAAATTTAAAGGTTGAATTAATAACCAACAACCAACCGAATTCTTGTTATAAGTCGGATCTAAGTCAGGGTCGGGGTATAGTTATGCCGACGTCGAAACGATCTTAAATACAAACCAAAATTAGTCGGAATGACGGTACGACGATAACTAATGTTTTTTTCTAGGGGTGTACCAAGTTTTAAGCTTTATTGGAAAATTAAAAAAAAAATATTTCCTTTCATAAAAAATGTTAACTTAAATTTTCAAAAGTATATACCCTACTTGGATCAAACGATAAAATTAAATTCGAATGCCATGACTATCATTGACATTAAATGATAGATCTATAAAACTGATAAAGCTACACTAGTAAATTGAGACAAAAATAAGGGTATATCAAGCCGGGGCATGAAGATGAAGATTAATATACATATATGGCGAGCATTAATGAAAGTAACGGTCCTTCAGAATATCATATCATTTTAATAGCCTTTAATATAACATAGCTATTACGACAGTTCGTATCTACATACTCGTAACATTGTGCACTATCGAAATTATCATAGCGGCTATAGTTTACAGTGTGGTCTTCATATCATTTATTAGGGCGTATGACATTAAACAGCTATTTAATTCGAGCACTTCAATTGATTATGTTTACATGTTCGTCTTACCATTTGTGTGATATGATTGCTATTAATATAACGCATTTTTGTCAAGTCTATTTTAGTTAAGGAATTTTCGAAGCCGTATGATTTTAAAGACAAAATCGATACATGGCGTGCATAATGCTTATTCAAAACCGCATTATGAATGCAGAAGAATTGGTACGTTGGTTGGTTTTCTCACAATTTCGTAATTTTATAACACCAATGTCGGCCATAAAAGTGTAAACCGAAATAGCCTTGATTTGAAAATAGACCAAACTACCAATTTAAATAAATCGTAAGAGTCAGATCAATAAATCGATCGATTTATTGCAAGATAAAACAATGACCCCGAGTGTTGTGGTTGGTCAAAAATTTTCATTTTTAAGATAAAGAAAATTGTTAACCGCCAGAAGTTCATCATGCCGCAAAAAAACAACTTATCGCAATGAATGATGCGTTTGTTTTCGTATTCATATCTACGAAGTTTAATATTGTGATGCATTTAGATAAAAAAAAAAAAACAGAAAATATTAAATTACTCCATTATGGGCATAACTCGATGGGCACTTTAACAAAAATACGACAACCAAAAATTATAAAATCTACGAAAAATTTAAATTGAATTCCCCGAAAAATAGCAGCAGTCCCAAAATAAAACCATTTTAAATGAAATTTAATTAAATTAAATTCATTTGTTTGCATAAATTGTGGGCATATCGTTGCTGTATGAAAACCAGGCAATAATATTATATGAAAATACATTGCGCAGTATTTTATTTATTTTTAGATGCAGGTGGATCAATAAAAATCACCTATAGCAGACGTATGCACACATCTATCAAGAATAAGAATTTATTAAAGATACCTACGGCCACTGTTTTCAAATCTTATGTAAGATTTAAGTGCTGAAATATTGTGAGTTTTTAGGTGACCAATCGATTTGAAAGTTTTAAAACAATTTTTAATGTTTTTTTTATGTAGTTGTTTGTTTGTTTAACCTATTTAAATTTTCTTGCGATTTTCTAAATATAAAAAAATATTAAAAGTTTTTATAAATTATAAAAGTTTTCTACAGGAAATTGTAACATACTCGTAACGTCAATAAACTAATAAGCAATGTCACGCTGGGACACGAATACCTCGACATTTTACAACGCTCTATTAGCCAAGCTTGGCATTTAAATCATGTTTTCCGGGGGTATCATATTTTTCATGTGAAAATATTTATTTCATTATTGCTGACATTTCAAAATAATGTCTAAAGAAAATTTTAAAAATTCGTACCTACATACATATGTACTCGTACGTTGATATGATTTATAAAATCTGGGTTCCGGACGAGTAGCTAGCTAACGTCTAATTAATGGGAAAGAGAATCATGAGAAAATTATAGCCCTTCGATATTAAAAAACTGCACCAGTTCTGATTCCGATAAGAACGATATGAGATCTGTTTTTCGTAATGACTGATTAAAGTTTTCATTGTGGTCAAACATACAGGCTGGTAACCCTTGATACTTCAAAAGCATATAATAGAGTATGACATGATCCACATTTTTTTCATAATTTATTGGATTCAGAATTTTATTTTGTACTTATTCGTGTAGCTTCTGCAATAACTTGAAGTCTCGCAAAGGCACCAATTTATTTTTTCTTATTTCCTGTCCAGTACTCTCAATTCAATCTACATTTTTATCATACGATATTTAAATGCTTGTACCCAGATACTGATTCATTAATGATTCATTGCATTATGTCGAGATAGAGAGAGAATATCGAATTGAAGATGAATTCTCAAACCAAAACTAATTCGCTTTGGCGGTTCACTTTCGAATCATTTAAAAAAAGGAATTTTGCTGGGATTCTGTGGTTTGAAAATTTTGAAGCTATTTAGTGAAATTTTAATTTGGTGAAAAGTACAACGTGCCCGCATCTCGTCAAAAAAATAATTTTATTATAGTTAACCTCTGTATGTGAAGAAAAAGTAAATTTTAGACAAATATAAGTTTGTTTCAGACTAGTTCTAAAATTGGTGCTTCGAGAATGTTCCAGACAATTCTAAAATTGGTGCTTCGAGAATGTTTCAGACAATTCTAAAATTGGTGCTTCGAGAACCAAGGTTAAAAATGATTCATGTACGGTTTCCCAACACTTACAAGTAACAAAGCCGCATGATCAATGATTCACCTAAGAATCGTAAATGAATTATTTGTGAACGTATAGTATATTTCACGAATGGATTGACTTAAAAAGTTTTAACTTTATATTTGTGTTATAGCTAAATCATTAACAAACATGTCTTTCGGAATAGTTCTATTGAGAAAGGATCAGAGTTTAGGCACGCATAAAACATTTAGGCCCGTTCTTACGATCATCAGTTAAATTCTAACCGGAACTTTAACTGGAAGTTTTGTATGCAAATATGTCAGTTAAAGTTCTAGTTAGAACGTACCTGACGATCGTAGGAACGGGTCTAAGTCTTTTGAACAGAGAAAGAATTGTTAAGATTTCTTTTATTTACCTTCCCAATATCTCAGGTAAAAATTATATATTCACGACAACACCTCAGTCAATCTTCGGATTATACCATAATTACTTCGTATCAATTCGGATTCCCTTATTCTTAATATCTGTTCCACCTCCCAATGCCACCTTCTCCACTTCGATGGTTGTTCTTAGTTACACTTACTGGGCACTCGGAATTGTTCACATATTGAATGGTATCGAATAATAAATCATCCAGACCGAGTCATATCACCTATAACTTCCAGAAAGTACTTCCTGAAGAACCCATAGAACACCTGCGTATCGTATTCAACGCACTCATCAACTAAGGATAGAAATAGGATATAGGAAAAAAAAATTAATCCAGAAATAAGAACCAATTACTGACCGACATCACTTGAAAAGTTGGAGTCTTTAAACTAACTGGAGAGTCATCGGGTTGGACCTGAACAATAAATGCCCTTCTGGAACAATAAGGTGGTATCTATAGAACCCAAGGGAGCGATGTACGTAGATAAAATGGATAACTATACCCTGGATTCACTTCTGAAAGGGACCTTTTATAGAAGGTAACTTTAATTGGAACAGTTAGAACTTTGTTAGAACTTTCAGTTCATTATACGAACAAGTGACTGTAAGAATAAGTGCAGGGTCATCATGTTTGAAATGGAAGACCCAAGGGATCTTCTTGTACCCTTTGAAGCGTATAGATTTTTATTTAGGTAGGTGTGAAGGCTGATGGCATTCTAGTACCTTTTAGTAACCAATTTTTTTTTGAACAAACTCGTTAATTTAAAGCGTCTATGGAACTCTTACCTAAATTAGAAATTTATTAAGGTGATCTCTTAAAATCCTCTTGCTATCCCTTGAACGTAGAGATGAGCAAACGCAGTTCCATTCAGTGAACTACTTCACTCCAAGTCACTCACTTCCATTGAACGAGTTCACTGAACTAGTTCCGGAACTGTGCATTCCCTTGTTCTGTCAGTAGATGCACTGAGCACCTAAAAAAAAGGGCCAGCAGAGTTCTGTGAAGTAGTTCCGGAACTGTTCATTCCTTCGTTCCGATCTAGAACATGAGGACCTATAAAAAAAAGTTCTGCACTCGTTTGTGGTTCCGCAGCTTATCCTTACTTCGTTCCGTCAGTACGTTTTTTTGGCACGTGTCCAATGGAACTGCAGTTCTTCATTGAAGTGAGTAACTTCGCTCACTCACTTCAATGAAGTTGTATTTTCAAATGGTGTAGAATGATAGCAAATATCAATTCACAAAAGGTGCAATCGCCGGAACAAGCGTATTGATTTATAAATAAAAAAAAAAATTAATGGCTTCACTGCACCTCTATAAAAACATTCAGTCCCCTCTTGACCCTTTCATTATCCCAAATAAAATTGCAGTTCAGTATTTCATATTAAGTATTACCTAATGCAAATGTATCTTTTAAATTATTTTCGGAAATTTTGTCACAACAATTTATCGTAAAACCGTAGCGACTAGTTTAATGAAGTCGTATAGAGTACACGATTCGGTAAGAAAGTAATTAATTTTGGCTTATTCATTTTGCACAAGATGTAGTTATTGTTGGGACACATTTAAGCTTTGAAGTAAATACAAGGATCTGCTCTAAATACCACAGTTTCCAAGATAAATGTCTTGTACCCCTAGTTACGACATGTTTTTCTGCTCCAGTTCCATAGCTTATAGGTACTTACAATAATTGCTTCCATGATCAAACTGTGTTTGTTTTAATAAAAAATGTATTACATGCGTATTGTTATCTTATAGGGACTGAAATAAAAAAAACTTGAAGGATTTTACTTTAAAAACCATTAGTAGTTCTCCACCACTAGAAAATATTTTTCTAAAGACGAGAGTAAGCTAAGCAAATAAATGCTTATCGAATACAGGAACTTAGAACCAGGAATAGTGTTACTCTTTCATAAAAAAGAGTTGTGAGTTAATATTCGTGCCGTAAAGAATTTCTTAACTAACATTCCAAGATTTCGTCCTTAATGAAAGACGTTAAATTTAGTAAATAAAAATATTCTAATCCATTTAAACTAGAGATGGGCGCAGTTTGTTTCAGTGAAGTATTACACTCTGAGCCACTTACTTGAAAGAACGAGTTCAACTGAACTATGTAGTTTCGGAACTGTTCATTCCCTCGATCCGTCAATATGTTAACTGAGGTCCTAAAAAAATGTTACTCCGAGTCACTCGTTCAGTGAAGTAGTTCCAGAACTCTTCGTTCCTTCTTTTCGTAAGTAGATGTAGATGAGAACAAAACAATAGGTCAGTACATCTAAAAGATGATAGCAACAAAAAGGTCAGTCCAGTTTTTGACATGTGTCCAATGTAACTGCAGTTCACCAAAATGAGAGAGTTACTTCACTTACTCACTTCAATGAAGTGTTCTTTTAGAACGGTTCACCCCTTTTAAAATTTTTGAATTAATAGTTATTAAAAAAAAAGCCTTTCTACATCAACGGAGTAATCTGAAATTCATACAGTATCATCAACTATAAAATATTGCTGGCGCCTTTATCACTCTTCACTATTATCCAATCAATAGTGCCGATTCAGAGCCTTCGAATTCAGAATGATATCTACAGTAGGCTTATGTTGCTAAGTCCTGGCGCAAAGCATATCCTTGGTAGTATTTTCTAGGTTGTGTTAACATAGTTCGAAATGAACTACTTTTGTAAGGGAGCCACACAACAAGTATAACATATATCCCAGTTCTCAGATTTAGTCTTTTAGATACATCGATCATAACAATAAGAGTCCTATTTCAGGCTCTTTCCATCATTGTTAAGTTCGTGGACGTTTCACATGTGCACATGATGGAAGTATTTCACATATCCTTGTTCGAATTCAATGAACGTTGTCGGGTCAAAAGAAATTTTGTTTTTTCCTGTTTTTGCTAAAGGGGATTTGATTAGCCCGAAGCTAATATGGGGCTAGTACAGTTCTGAGAATTTCTGGCATTTTCAATTTGTTTTTCATTCAATATCGAATATCGTATTAAATTTAGTTTGTGATTTCGTCTATATTTTCAAGAAACTGGACCATTCCGAATTCATGGCGTTTTTAACATTAAATTAAACATGCAAAAAAGTTTTATCCTGCTTAAACAGAACAAGTTGAGCGATGAAATTAGACCATTGAATTAAAACCCTAACTCATCCAGTAGTTCTGATTTGCTTCAAACTAGCTTCGAAGATGGATCATGAGAATTCCATTTCGTTTCAAAAGAGAACCAATTTTTCTTCAAAATTGTTCGTTTCCCTAACAATTCTTTAAGTTCGACTTGAAATTTAAAAAAAAATTGCTACCCTCAAATTTGGTCTTTCCACGTTTACCCAAAAGTTCAAAAAAGGTCCTTCTACCCAGCATATATGCCTGATGCAAACGCACTTAAAGGCTCGTATCTTGCAAACCCTTTGAAATACTAATCTCATTTTTCTTAGTTAACAGATTGGGCGAACTCTTTCAACGACCCTCAAATTTTGTACTTTCACGTTTCAGTGCTACATATTAGACTGAAAAGAAATCAAAATAAAAAGATCCGTCTGCTCACCGTCTGCAAAGACTCGTATTTCAAAAAACCCTTTGAGATATTATGTTCAAAATTTTTTGGTGGGTAATTAGATTGGGTGAACGAACCTCTTCAATGAATTGGGTAAGCGGTTTTAACAATTTTTGACTAATATGTTTAAAATACCAAAACCAATCATGAATTCCTATCGTTGAGATCAGCTAAATTTCAACTCCAAAAAAACAAAACTGATAGAGAAATCGTTGCAATGAACATAAAAAAATAAATTTATATTCTTTTCAATGCGTTTTCTGTTCGCAATAATAATCTCTATCCCAAAAAAAAGTCAACCAGCTTTCTCAAAACTCTGTTACTCAGCCAAAAATGTATGGGCCTGGAAATTCCTCCATTCAGACAACATTTTACACAAGTATGAAGTTTACCTGTATCTATATTATGATACAAATTTCCATAGAACTTATTAAAGACGCGTTAAGGCAAAGCACTTTTGACCGACTACAAATAAAATATTTTTAATTTTGGAACCCCGAAATTGGATAACAACCAAATTTTACAGTAACTTATCCAAATTAACATATAATTTTTCCAATATCTGCACAAAACTGCAGATCAAAGATAGTGTCATTTTCTCAAAATCAAAATTACGGTTTGATGATTTCATCTTATGTTGCTGACCAATAGGTCAGATCCGTGACTTTGTATAAAATTTGCATAAACATTTGATCGATTCTTTTATTTTTCATCTTCTAAAATTTCAATATAAAAAAAACTTCAGTTTATGGTGAATCATCAGAATGTATTAACAAGAGCAGGGTGGTAAACAAATTCAAATTTATTTTCATTCTTAAAAAATCATTCAAAGATGCCAAATACCCATTAGATAACGAATACCGCGGTATGAATGGGTACCCATTTTTAACTTCGCTGACAAATGTTTGTCAGTTAGTGAGTCTTGGAAAAATTATGGTTTGAAACTACACTAAAACTTTCACGACTTTAAGGAAGTCTTGGAAAACAAATTTTAAAAAAATCACATAATTAGTTTATGTTCGTATGCCTAAAACATAAAATCACAATTTGCAGAATTCGATCAATTAATACAATTAAATTGAAGCACTTGATGGAACAAGGGGTCAACTCATTTTTGAAAAACATGAAAGGGTTTGACTTTTCTGACCTTTAACTGATGTTGGGAGAAATTCAGCAGAGGCAGTTAGTCTCTTATGATTTAATATTATCCTTAATAATTTTAATAAACTCATAAATAAATTCAATTAAATAATTTTAATCCAATAAGGCTTCAGAAAAATCAAATTTCGCATGTTGTAGGAAAAATGAGTTGACTCCTTATTCCACCAAGGGTTTCAATTACTGGTCCTAACATAATCAAGTACAACATAGATGAAGGAACCTACATACTATTCATTGTTGTACTATTGTTTATAAATTGCAGGGTTCCAACTTTGTATAGAGTTTCATTTTAAACTCTTACTTGGTCAAGCTCAATTTAAAGGGCCGATAAATACTCACATGGCACACTTTTTTCCCAAAAGCCATTCGTAATCGGATTGTTGTATGGTCTCTGAGTAAAAATAAAACACTTCCGCATTTTGATTTAATTTTGATTGTTTGTAGGTTTTATTGATATATTATTGAGTTGTAAGATTGTTTGGTTCTTTCTAAGTAGATTTAATTTTACTTTATTATTTTTGAATAATGCATTTTTTACTTCTCTTCAAGTAAAAAAATAAAAGTAGTAGTAAATCACATGTAAATTTAATTGATTAGTATGTTCGTTGTTGTACTTCATTATTTATTGTTAGATTTTTTTTAAACCCTGTTTTTAAGTAGTTTAATTTAATTCTAATTTGTTTTCAAATTTTATTAAATGTTTTTTTTTTGTTATTTATTAATTTTAGTTTAAATTGTATTAAATTGTTAGTTCATCTGTAAATTTTTAAAAAAATCCGTAAAAAGAGTTTGTATTCTACATTTCACGAATTTCGTTTTTTTAAATAATTCAATATTCAACCTTCAAGGTTATGTAAGGTAGCTGTGTACGTTTTCACGAATTCCGATATATTTCTTAGGTCTAGTGAGATATCGTACTCTATTTTACTTTTATAAATTTATTTTTAAAAATTTATTTTCGGAATTTCGTGATATTCAACCCCTAAAGGAGTTTAAAACAATTGTATAGGTTTTTACGAATTCAGACATATCGCTTAAAACCGATTTCCGCATTTTTTGTATATTTAACCCCGAGGGACAATGTCGATATTGAATCTCCCAAGCTTTTATTGAAACTGAAAAATATAGAAATAGATAAAAAACGAATCTGCCTACACAATTTTGTTATTTTTGGGTAGTAGTTCGGAACGAGTTTAGTACAGAGATGCAGTGGCATATTTCGTAAATGCCATTCACAATAAAAGTCAGTAGTTGAGTTTTTGTTGAAAGACTCAGCACACTTTCCACCCTGTGTTTCTGATCGCGAAACATATGTCCATGTAACCTTTGGCAACACGTTTGTGCACAAATAAATGAGATGTCGCATAAATCTCGACCTATAGTATAGACTGCCAGAGGTCCACATCGAATATGAATATTTATGAAGCAGTTAAACTTGTCCGGTGACATTCGCAAAAATTTCTATTTCGTCAAAGAAAAATTTATTGAAGCAAGTAGGTATTCAACGGTTTTTTTTACGATAACTAAACTGTGTTAAAGACGCCTTATTTTATTATGTCATTTATTGTGTCTACAGAGAGAATATCTGATTTCAAAGCCGATCCAGTAGTTAATTTTACATTTATTTCCCTAAACTTTTGAATTGGTTTCAAATGACAATTTTGACACAGTTCCATTGAAATTATGTAAATATTGTTTTTAATAATAAATTGGTTTATTGCTTAGTTTTGATAATTGTTTGCCGTTAGTGAAAACAACCTGAAATGAGGCTGTACTCAATTTAATTAATATTTGAAAGAACTTTGTGTTCATTTTCTTGGAGGAAGAGTAGTTCAAACATTTTCAAAATAATTTACTACACTCTAGGTATTTACATAAGTGCAAATTTTTATTTCTTGTGTCAACTCGGGATACAACAGAAGTGCTAAAGTCGCAGCTGCCTCATTACTCGATTAAAAATCCAGAATTCAAACTTTATCTTTTATTGCGAGCTATTGCTTTCGAAATGTGAAAAAATAAATTTTTGAAAAACTTTTGAATATGATGGTCAAATCTTTTCTAAAATTTTTCAAAAATGAGCATTTAACGTGAGCAAAATTTTGAATTTTTGCTTTAGAGTAGAGCAGTTTTCCGCAGATGGTTTGATGAATATATTTTTATGATTTTGATGTGATGAAATTTTCGGTTGTTTTCATAAAATTTCTTATTCATTGTTTATCTGGAAAAAGACGTAACCGCCGAATCCTATTCTTCCAGATACCTTCGGAGGTAGAACTATGTACTTAACCTACAAAGCCTATCCACTTGTGTCAATTGACTAGAATATAATTCTAGTCAGTCCATATTTTATATAATTTACAAAAGACAGGTATTAAGATATTATTCATTAATTAACATGCTTCCTGCCAGCCTTCGACTAGTACTAAAAGGGTTAAATTTGTAAAGTAATGACCTAGTTCTGCTGTTTTTGGTGACTTTTTATTCGATCTGAAAATATTTTGATGTAAAAATATTGTAGGATTAGCTAAACTCTTTGAACTGGTAGATCTTAGACTCAACGCCCAAGATTTAAATCATTTGCCATCACCTTGGTTGACGGAAAATTAGTTTTTGCATTGATGAAATTTTATTATAATATATATTTATATAGAATTTGATCGTTTTCTGTCGACTAGTTAAGGATTAACTCAAACGAAATATCTGCCGTAAATAATGCTTATTTTTCCGAGCAAGAAATTCTATTGAATGTAACATACAAATAGCATCCAGTACCTATAAAATATTTTTCACAAGACTCATTCTTAGCAACCACAAAAATTTCTCAATTTTTTTCTTCTCTAAAATTATAAAAATAGCGTCTTAAAAAACATCTCGAAAATGTTATTTCGCATGTTTGTTCACATTTTGTATTGTTTCCATTCCAATGTCAGACTTTTTTGAATTTCTTGCTACCTATTTGATTTTCGTCATTGAAAACGTCTGTTTTTAAAACGTGATAGTAAACCGCCCGACGAAAATTTTCAAGAAAATTGTGAAAATTTCAAAAAGTTTAATAATAAAAATACGGAAGACTGAAAATGACTTGTTCTACCACCTGGCGTGACATGAAAAGGTAATTAGACTGTGTGGTTCAAGTTCATAAAATTAATAAATAAACATGAAATTATGATCAACTGTCTTGGGCTTATCAAAATAAATAGTTATCCGCTAGAACTTCCGGCAGAAATATTATACAGGTGCGAGATTTACCTATAGAAAAATCGATTCTGATCTGCAAATAGAAAGTGGCGTTTTTCGCACATTTTCTTTTTATTACAGCACGATTAGAGGAAAACGTGAAAGTGTCCAATATTTACAAGATAATTTACGAGACTATAATCTAAAAACGCCCACTTTTTTCGTCGTTCTAATTTACTATAATAAAATACGCTTTAGATTAGAACATTTTCAAGCGGTTTTTTTTCTGTAAGTATTCGTTAATCTGGCACTAACATATCGCTCATTTCTTAGAGTAAAAAGTAAGATTGACAGTTTTGTAAAACATTTAATGAATCTTGTTTGAATTTTTGAATGAATCATTTGGAAAAAAATTTGTATTTTTGATTTATGAGAAATTTTGCTTTGTACTGTATGTTACTTGTCAGATAGAAACAGATCATAACTTAAAACTGGTTTGACTTATTTAAAAAAAAATCATTTTTTTTTTTGTACTATGCAAGCTAATCTTATTTGGTTCAAGTAGCACCTGTTAATCCGTTCTAAATTTGATCTATAATCGGCAATATACTTTTAAATCACACATAGGATTTTGATCCGCACTTTCATTGTTTCTATATATCCTTGCATTATTTTTTTAGGCTGTCCACCATAAAACACATTCTGGACTTCTAGCCTAAGAAATAATAAAATTGTGCCCAGACTTTTGATATATTTTTATTACATAATCTGTTTATTTTCAATGGGGGCTTAATCAAAGATACAACCATTTAGGGGTTCAATATCAAAAAATATAAAAAGCACGTTAAAACAACAATAAAATCGATATTAAATCAGAGCGAACAAAAATGTCGAAATTCATGAAAAGGTTACACACTTACTCAACTGACACTCTCTTAAAGTTGAATGTTGCAAAGATTTAAATTATTTTTTAGGTAAAGCCTAACGAAGTAAGATTAAATTCGACATCTCATTAAACCAAAAAGATTGACGGAATTCGTAAAAACTTACACAACCACTTTACACAGCCCTTGGGGCTGGATATAAGAAAAGTTCTTAAATTTACATTTAGAATATTATATTTAAAGCCCTGACAAGTAAAGACCCTATCGAATTCCCTTTTTGCACATAAGTCCCAAGAAATATGTTGAAATTCGTGAAAAAAATTGGTTCATGATTAACCAGGGACGTCATTTCAGTTTTTTCTAGAGGGGGGGGGGAGATGTTATTGTGATAGAACGTCGCGTCACGAATTAAATGTTCTATTTAACTAAGTGTTATTCACTGTATGAATGCCAACTTTACATTTTACGAATTTGAATTAAAGTTGGAATGTTTTATAGAAAAATAAAAAATTTCGGAAATATTTAGTAATCTTTTTAAAAGCTTTGATATGAAAAGGTAATAATAAGATAGTTAATGAAAAATTATTTAAAATATTTATATATTCATTAAAAATTTAATTTACATATTTAACTTTAACCAGTTTTGAATTATAATAATTTTCAAGTGCTTAAATTATTTATTGATATATTATAATGTAAATTACATAACAATTTAAGTGTATCATTTATGGTATTTTCTAATCTCTTGTATTAAAAACAATTAAGTAAGAGATTCCCAACTTATTGGGAGCAACCTCTACATTATGAATGTATATACAGTAGAACCTCTATATAGTGACCACCCAAGGGACTGTGCAAAAGTGGTCACTTTAAACGAGTAGTCAGATTATAAAAATAATTTAGTACCTACATTATAATGTATGTAATTTAAATTAACATTACCAATATAAAAGGTGTATCTTATCCAGAACATAATCTCGATAGTAAGCTTCGTGCTTCATTAATTTCAGCCTCATTTTGCGACATTTGTGTCTTAATTAGTATATGACGTAAATTTTTTCGGTCACATTATAGGATGTACTCCACACGTATGTGATACGTAAATATTGACTAAAAAGTGGTCAATGGTCACAA
Organism: Beris chalybata; assembly: GCA_949128065.1. NCBI lineage: Eukaryota > Metazoa > Arthropoda > Insecta > Diptera > Stratiomyidae > Beris > Beris chalybata. The sequence continues at coordinate 141,721,573 of OX421894.1, forward strand.
TATGGAAACGGTCACAATTCAAAACGAAGAGTGTCTGGAAAATCGGTAATTTACATCGGGACTGTAAAAAAATGGCCACTTTAGGCAAGTGGTCACCATATGAAGGTGGTCACTTCAGCAAGTTCTACTGTATTTATATAGGTATATAACTACACAAATGTTATATTATATGAAAATACAAAATTCAGGGGGCAACCGTTTTCTAGTTCGGATCGGATCGGAGCCATTGTAACTGAGGCCTTAGCCCATCTTCAGTCAATAGAGTGGACGTATGAGTAGTAGCTAAAAATATTATCTGATTAGAAAGGAACTTATAAAAATAGTAAGCTAAGTAAAAGTTTAATTTTGGCATTTAGCTTTATTTATTTCGTATTCTGCCTTCACATTTAAAAGTATTTATGCAGCTATCAAAGGACATAAATAAAATTTGAGGTTATACATTTTTTTTATTTTTTCATGATTTTAGAATCCGGTTCGAATAACACGTCCGCCGCGACTCATTGCAGAAAATCTCAACAACTAACCACTCCTACCTACCTAAATTTTTAAACTTTCGGAAGAATGTTAAAAGACAAAATAGCCATTCTTCTTCAACATCTTACATAAACAAGAGAGAAGCCTTGAACGCATAACATTTAACTAGTCATCTAATATGTCTATAAAACAGAGCTATAACTAATCAATAAAATCTCCTTCAACAATGCAGATCCACTTAACTGTATATACTCCTCAGACCATCAACTAAAAGCCCAGCAACAACAAAACCAACATAACCGAAGAAATTACATTGATCAAACGTGACTGGGAGAAGAAGTATGGTGGAAAAAAAAGAAAAAAGAATTGTTAAATTTGCAAGAGTTAAAAAGAAAAAAAAATGAAAAAAGAGAAAAACATATAAACTATTCCAATTGGCATAGTTGTCAAGGACATTGACGTAAGATGCCAAATACCACAACAGATATTAGAATTCGCCAACTTTTATACACAAACCACGAGCATTTAGTCCGAACTATATTGAGTGAAAACCCATAGAGTGTGAAGTCACTCTTATTGGAGAATTACTACACTTACTAAATACAAGAGTAGTACACTGACACTGAGAGCCACGCCAAAGTTAACCTCACTTTTTTTCCCGATTAAAATTTCTCTTAAGCCACGCGGGTCTCTTTGAAATCAAAGGCATATATTATGTGCATATATCGTAATAAGGCCCCCTTTATAGCTCTTCGGTTCATTCCAGTTGCTTTTCTACATGATCACGCGTGTGCAGTTGTGTATGGCTCTTTTTCTTTTTGTCAAAGGAATCTATTAAACACGTATACAAGATACAATGAAGCTTTTTTTGGTAGGTCACCAAGTTACCGATGACGACATAAAAGAACACGTGGCCGAAAACATAATACATCTACATATATAGGTCTATAATAAAATGCAATTACATTCGTTGGAAACGAGGGCGAAGGGGTCGAATCGGGGTAAAGTTATACTGCAATGATTATGCGGGTCTAATGTGTGTCAACTATTGAATTCTCCATTCGGTTTTTTTTTTCACTCCTTTGCATCGTCTTTCTTTTCATTGGGTTGAAGTGGAAAAAAAATGAAAAAATAAGATAGCTAGTGAAGTTATTGTAATTTGTAATATTGTTACTGTAAGTCATAAAGAGTTAATGAAAAAAAAAATGAGTGGAGTTAACTACCTACATACCTATATGGTAAGTTTGTATATCTACTTTGCTAGTGTGCTAAATTTTTTTCATTTCACGTTACTTTTTTATTGAATAGGCTAATCGATCTGAGCAGTGAGTATAGTACGTTATACAACACTCTGCCAACGGCTAGGTAATAATTAGACTCGTCTCGAAAAGGTTATGAGTATTCAGTGATATTAAGTGGATATGTAAATGCTATGGCATCACAGCTGGAATAGCAGAATTACTAACATCAGGCTAACTGGCCACGAAGTCATGAAGCATTCTTCTAGACTAAGTCTAATAGGTACATCTCGCGCCACACTTTAACAGCATACTTTTACAGCGGTGTGGGATATAGCTGTTTAGAACTACAGACCCAGCGAACGGTCTAAGGGAGCCCATCCATAGTTTCGATGGCTGCTATTATAACCTAACCTAACTACCAGACCAGAATTCAAATTACATCCCACAATCGCAGAATTTGTCTTCCTTTCTAATGGTTTGGAGGTTTCTATTTGCTAATCCTGCGAAGTTTTAAGGCGAACCTAAGTACCTAAATGTAAAACAGGACACTCAACAGACAAAATATGACGATAACAAAACGTGGACGCTTTCATTGGCTCAGGAGCACAGCTAAAAGGGCCGACAACCGTTCTGTGGGATACCATTAAGCACAGCCAGAATTACCATCCGAATGCGTCAAAAATCGCAAAGTGCCATTCACTGAGACTTGACACCGGGCAAACGGCATACAAAGCTTTTTATGCCAAAGCTTTCCGAAAAAAAGAACATCAAATTATCTAAAATTAAGTAGATATCAGACCCGAAGTAGGAGCTCTGACTGGACATTGTCACATGAGGAAGCATTTCAATAGGATTGGTCTCTCTGAGACTAAAATTTGCAGAATATGCAATGATGAAAACGTAAGAAACACCCAGTTTCAATCCGTCGCGGACTTTTATGTTGAGCGAATAAGAGCGGAACTTAAAGCGAACTTGTTCGTTCATTTCACTTATGGGAACGCTCTTTCGAACTAGTTCCTTCGCCAACTACACAAACCTAACTACTACGAACCATACAACGAGGTGAAAGCTTTTATTTTGAACGGAATTTCATTCACAACACAAGCTTTATTGCCTCTGCTGGATCAAAGATTTTTTCAAGAATAACATACAATATTAAGTGAGACAACGAAAAATTAATCAATTTATATAGTGAAGACTTGAGTTGATGGTCTTTTCTTGGTTCGATAATGGTATGACTAAAGCTGTGTATCCAGAAACTCTTATTTCTGTATGATGTAAAACGAGTAATTGCCTAATTTCAGCACCCTGATTACTCGTTCATTATTTTCACCATCTTTTGTTTTCTTCTGACTAAAATCACATCCCAAACATAAACTGCAAACTTTCCGGAATGTCTAAAACTTTTTTGGCTAACAAGATTATCAGTTCGTTTCGTGATATCATCGGAATAAGCAAAGAATTATGAACCAACTCCCACATTAACTGCTTTCATGACTTTGAATAAAACTCCCCCAAATTGGTCATAAATAATTTAATCTCGCTCGAACAAAATTTCATAATCTGCTGCGCGCAATATCGCAGTCATAGCGTGATATTATTTTCCACAAGTATTTTTCATCTTCACATTTAAAATTCAAGATATGCATGATTGACATCTAAAAGTGGGTCCTTATGTTTGCGTAAAAAAAACACGTTTCAAATTTGCTCTAGTCGAAAAAGGGGGCAAAGCAATCATTTTCTAATATTGTCCAGTCGTAATCTTTATAGCCATATCGATTTCTTCTGATATCAAATTATAACAAACTTATAACATTAAGTGTTGTGTACTCATACTTTAAATTTGGCTATGTAGAGAACTCTTATCCATGAGAAAGAGGCTCTGTTACTTCGTCAATGTTTGTATTGGAATTTAGTGAATTAGTATCGCGTTAAGAAATCCGAAAATGTCTTTAAGACCTTCAAAGTTAACCATTTATTTTCAATTTAGTCAGCATTAGATGAGCTTAACATGCAAATTTAGTAGGTACCCTTAATATTTTTTTCTTAGACATTTTATGCATAAATCTTATGTAGGTAGTACCTGACCGTTCTTAAAACTCGAATTCGACTTAGGTATGACAACGAAACTCTTACTTACCCTTGATGTCACTTAAGTGGAATTTCGGAAGCCTAGTGAACTTATGATCATAACCCAAAAGAAGATAGGGTCATCTTGTCCTAGGTAAACAAATTTTACAGTCGGAATTCGACACCTCCAATATTTTACGATCCATTGCCGTTCCGGTCATCCACAATCAATTAATTTAAGAAGTTATAAGATGATTTCATCAATTCATTTCCGCTTGAATCGATCAGTCAAACAGATCGCACAAGAATGCATACACCCAATGTAATACCGAAGTATCTAAAAGTTGAATCTATTTTTATTTGGAGCAATATTCACGCTCGATATCGATAAATTGCCTATTTAGTGATATCGATCGTCAAAAAAAGACCTTGTTATTCTCACAACTTAAATGGTCTTAAACGAGGCATAATTACCACCGAATATTATGATATTAAACTCTGTTTTTTTTTTTCGATCACCGATCATTTTTCGCAACGATCGTGCATACTTTTCTGACTCACGATCACTTTATGTTAAGACATTTCTGAAAATAGATGCGATCATACTATTGCTGCAATACGATTTGCTTTTTCAAATACAAATTGCTTTCGGACTTCATGTGCTCGATTGACCGAAACTCGGAAAACAGGGCGTTTTCATAGGAATTTTGAATAGAAAATCATCGTTATGCTCTGATCTTGCATTGGACGATTTTGATTTATGTCAGTATTTTGATCGATTGTGATGCTGTTTCCATGCATACAAATGTGTAACGAATGATTGCAATCTTTCAATTAATTTCCATTGCTACAATTTTGTATTTTAATTACAGTCAGTTTATTTTTCGTAATGGCTTCTCTCAAGCAATAGTCGAGATGATAATTTCGAACATGTATTATCAGAGATAAGCAACGAATGCTGCTAATGGCGCGATAATAACCTACGAGATGTGGTTGCTAGGCACAAAGTCTGTTTGTGTTTTATAGCGAGAATATAAACTTGTAGGAAATGCTTTTGGAATCAATTTCGAGGCTGAACAGATTGTGGGAATTGAACGTACAATACGCTATAAAGATCGCACTTATGTTATTTGATCATTAAGTTTAGTCCAGCAACCATTGGTCAAACACGCAAGGTTGACATTTAGACGACGACGTACTGACTAATTTGGACAATGATTTTAGGGTTGTCTCGACGTCGGCATAACTATCAAGCGACCCAATTTTGACCACCATCAATCTTTCAGCGGACTTATCCAAAAAGTAAAACTAGTTGGGCTAGTTAGTTACTCAATGAATTTTCCTATAAAAAAATGTATTTCTAACTCCATTTTAAACAATTTCTTGTTGTACATCACGAGTCTTTTATCACCTTCAATTGCTGTTGATTATCTCAGGTTGAAAAATGGGTTAGAGATAATCTCTGAATACTCTGGATGATGCGGTTGGTTTGCCTGCTCTTAGTTGACATTTTACAAAAAGAAAACTAAGATTTTTTTTTATTTTTTATGAACAGGTCAAGAGTTTTCGTTTTGACACTTATTTGAGGGATTGAACGTGATCTTTACTTGTGTATACCAGTGCATTGATCATTCAAAATAAATCATCTGGACGTCGAAATTTTAATGAGGAACAGAGCCATCTGGAAGTCGAAATTTTAATAAGGAATATATTAACTCAAATTTCATGATTAATTTGACTGGTTTGAAGAAAAAAAACACGACTAGTTTATGAATCTGTAACATACGTTACAAGAATAACTACTCAGATATAATTTGTCGACTAAATAAAGTCTTTTTAATTTTTAATGTAGCCACTATGAAAATTATATCAGTACCATAATCCAGACAGCTAGTGCGGGGACGTCACTTCTGGGGGGGCAGGAAGGGCATTGGCCCACCCCCTTAAATTTTGTTTTCTCATATATTATATATAACATATATATAAAAATATATTCATTCTAACATCTTGCCCCCGCCCTAGAAAAAACTGAAATGACGTCCCTGAGCTAGTGCAATCGTAAAATTTATGTTTGCCAAATTGTATTTGTCCCCACACAAAGTCTATTTCGTCTGAACTAGTTTGTTTTATTTCTGAAAATTTTTTACAAGCTTATCTAACAAAACACAAATAAGTCAATTGATTTTCGAAAAAGCTACGACAATATTTGACAATCCCTGAAAAAGTTGTGCAAGTAATAAATTTAAAATAAATACAAATTTATTTATAACGTTTTTGCTTATCATTTATGTAAATATCACTCATTCGCCTAGTTTTAATAAAAGTTGTCTCAACGCTTAATATATTTATGCATAAAAATATCAGTTCAAGTCCACGATCATGGAAATTTTTTTTCTAAATTTCGAATGTAAAAATGTCGCCTTAATAACTTCTTCATATTTAAGTATGACAAAACTGTGCCGAAATACTTTCTTAGTCATGTATTCTACAAGAAAATTACTGAACTCTATAGTCAATCATATTTGAAACCAAAAAGTTTCTAAAATAACTTCCTATTCTCGAAGTCACAAAAAAAAAAAAATTTGTTATATTATAGAATACCATAGATACACTGCTTGAATACAAATCATAATATCGTCAATATCATCAATGCATCACCCAATAATGTGCATATAGTATGTCAACCAGCTCATATCAACGTATTATACGATTTGTTTCCTTGTATATAAATTCGATAATTTTAGCTGATACAGCCTTCTTTTAACTGCCATCAGCGCCATCTGTTACTAAAATTTAAGAGAATGACAGTTGCAGATTTTTATATTCTTCCGTCAGTTAAATTTTTTTTATCGTATTTTACTATTTGTGTGTGAAGTGATGGTCTGCTTTGTACATTTCTTTATTAGCAATGGGGCTTTTCACTGGAACATTATAGGCACGAAGAGCTAGCAGTCGAAGCTACGATTGATAGACACTTCAAATTGTGTCTTTACTAAATGTCAAAGTATAACATGTATGGGCCTTGTATCATGCTATCTTGTGTCGCATATTATGATTTCAATAAAGTAATTTGTATACAAGCAGTGTATCCATAGTATTACGGTGTTTGACAGGAATACCTTCTTATAAACGATCAAACGGTTCAAACTGAGTCACAATATAACGTAGTTACAACTATCTATCTACCGACTTAAAATTTAGAAAACTGGACCTATCGAGCAATAAGTCATATTTTTATGACTGCACGACGTCGGCACAAGTTATGATAACTTGAAAGTTATTTTGTATTAGTTAAGATGGTTCTGATTCTATGCAATTCTATGCATACATTTAATTCGGCCCACTGTGAGGTTTGTTACCCACACATTTTTCGGAATTTCTGTTTGAAAGAATTTTGAAATTTAAATATTTTTTTGGAAACTGGATATTTATTTTTCTCTAAAGTGCATTACAAAATAACATGGAGGTTGTGTTGAAATAATAAAACAGTTTAAAATAGTGTTTTCTATTATAATAGTTAGAAGCAAAATACAACATATTGGTTCAAACTTTTTGAAATGTTTTATCCATTCAGACGATATATCGAAAATTACAGATATCTAGTATAAGCAAATATAAAAAATTGCTCGCAATTTCTATAAATATTTGGTAACGCACTAAACCTAAATTTCGGAATCGTCCTTCGAGAATTTATTTAAGTACAATATTGTCTTGTATCTAAAGATAAATCCTAATTTAATTTAGGACGGAAAGCAGCTTGAATCTATTATTTTCACAAAATTATATCAAGAAATGGTTCGCTCAGTTCCCATGAATAATAAATGAAACATAAAAGCGCGTACTATCAAACTCTTGAAGGTTTCTCGCAGTACCCACTCGTCTATAATTCAGAATGCCAGAATTGGATTGTTCAATTTATAAATAAAAAAATATATATATTTTTTTTGATAAGGTCTGCCCACAAAATACGCACTGATAACATCGAAGGCCAACAAAAATGTTATTTATTTTCTCTACTTTAGGCAGTTCTTTATGATTTACTCTTTTCTTACGAAGCCTGGTTAGATTTGCTAGTTGTTGCTAGTATCAGAAATTAAATGATAAACCAAATTTCTAGTCAACCAATTAAATGAACAGAACACCGTCAATTAACAAAATCGACATGTTAAAAATGTTATCTTGATTTTCTGTCGGGCTATTAAGTATGAAACAACTACTAGGAAAACATACTATCAATTCAGTACGCCCCTGGAATTAACAATACTCAGTTTTTCATGGTGCTGTTGGGAATCTTTGCGTAGAAAATGCTTGCTTTGTTTTATTCAATGTTGATATTGTGCTATAGACCACACAGCCAATAACAAAATTACTATGTGTCTTGGGAACATTTTACGTTAATGTAAACAGTTGCTAATTGCATGGAAGGTGTTCTCGCTTATGCAATATTAGGTGTAATGAAAATATCTCGGTAACGTTCAAAACAATTTTAATTATTATCTAACCATGTACATATCGTCTGTAGTTACTACGCGTACATAAGATGAAAATCTTATAGCTTTCGATTTTATTACAACTGAGAAGAGATTATTCATTCATAGTTGGAGTATGGCATACAATAGCATCGGGGTTTTTCAATATACCTACTTAAAAAAAAAAAAAAAAATTTCATGGAGGTAGCCCGGTACGGGTATGTTTTCCATTTTAGGAATGGCATGTGCTTAGAAATTGAAACTTAGTCTATTACTTTAAAAGTATTATAATTTAAGCAAAAACATTTTTTTTTTAAATTTGCATTTGAGTAGTAATGGTGGGGCAAACAGAAATGGTTTTTGAAATTAGGGTTTCATATTTTTTTCACGGATTTCGTCATATCTCTTAGGTCTTCTGAGATATCGAGTTAATTTTACATCCATAAGCTCCTCCAATAAAGACACACCCATTTCTATATCCACGAATTACGTCAGATCACCTAGGCCTTCTGAGTGGTCGAGCTGATTTTGCTCCTCACATAAAGACGCATCAATTTTTTTTTTGATTTTTTCATATTCAACCCCTATCGAGGTATAAAGAGTTTGCACACATTTTCCACATTTTTTTATGAATTTCGTCATATCTAGCTAATTTTACATCCATAAGCTTCATACATAAAGACAAAACAATTTATTTTTCTTATTTTTTTATATTGAACCCCTAACATGGTTTTAATAGGTTGCACACATTTTCTATATTTTTCACGAGTTCAGTTCAGTTCTTCTGAGATGTCGAGCTGATTTTGCTTCTCACATAAAGACACATCACACACGTGTTTTAAAAACGTTGCATACATTTTCACGAATTCTGTTAAGTCTCTTAGGTTTGATTTGATCTCGTATTGCGTTCTATATTTACAGGATTTTTATAAATTCGCCCCAAACCTAAAAATGTATATATGTACTACATTCTATTTGTCAAGAAATAGATCTCAAAATCGCAACTTCTCCTTATAAGTCATAGTATAATAATTTGTAATGAAAGATGCCAAAAAAAGTACAACCATTTTTTCAAACAACTTATGAATAGAAGACATATAAAATAGTACCAGAATTTTTTTTTTTACAAAACCTACCCTTTAATTCAGCATCCAATTTTTTCAATTTCAACTAGTATCCATAGTTTACTTATTTTTAAATTATCGCGGGTATATCATTGATGCATAACTTTTTGGGCATTGTTGTCGCGATTAATTCTTTACAGGGATTTTATATAGTCTAAGGAGTGTAACGAATTTCGAAGAAGATTGTTTACAGCCCAAAACCAATAGTTTTTTTGATACCTTAAATTTTTTTTGTGGAATAACGCAATTAGGACGAACAAACAGAACCACTACCTCATTTTTGAATCTGAATATTTCGTTTAAATAAAGGAGCTATTTTTTTTTAAATTTGTATATTGGTTTGTCAATTAAAAATTCCACTTGGAAAACACATCGGTTACAATTAAATTTAATAACTACTTTTTTACAGAAATAAATACGAGTATAATCGTCGCTTGGTTTGTAATTTAATATTATCTATTTCTTGGACTAAACTGATACCTTATCGCGCTAGAAGATGCAGTTTTAATGAACTACCATCTAAATATTAATTTCAGTATATATACACCTCATTCAGTAAGATCATTTACAATTTGTGTTCTACTACAACAACAATAAAATACCACTCCAGTAATTTTTATTATTATTAATTTTTAAGATATTTTTTTTTTTGTTGAAAAGTTCGAGTTTGTGAAATGAATTGGTGGTGTTTATGGAGGTGGCGTAGTAATTGATGATTATAGCAAATTAAATGATTTTTGAGTAGAAAAAGAAAACAAAATATTTGCGTTATACGAAGAAAATATAAATTCGAGAAAAAAATAGTAAAAATTGTTAAATATTAGCATAACTAGACGGTTTTCACTATTATTTTATTGTTGACTATTTTTCGGAAGGGAAAAATTATTATTGAATTAAAACTTACCAGGGCTAAAGTGTGACCGTTTTGTTGATTCATTTTCGGTGTCAGTATCGAGCGGTCTCTTGCGAGAATCGCCGATTTCTGGGCTCGGGCATGTATCCATTCCAGCATCAGCAGCCATTATTTTCTGTCTTTTTTTTTTTTGGTTTTAAAATTTATCGATTATCGATTTTTATTATATTTGTTTTTATTGATTTTTTATATGCAATTTATTAATTTTGAATTATTTTTTTTAAATTTGATTTTGTTTTTGGTTTTTATGTCGATAAGAATATGGATGTAGAGTAATAATAATAAAATGTTAAAAATGTGTTAAATTTAAATGTAAAATAAATGTGAATATATTGAAATATATATAATGTACGGTAACAAACACTATATTTATTTTGAATTTATTATGTATAGTTTGTTTATTTATTATTTTTTGATGGTTGATGATGAAACGCGCAAACCCAACATAAATTACACTTTGCAAAATTATATATTATGATGTTTCAGCGATCTCTATTTTAAGATGATGATTTGTTTTGTTGAATCTGGTTGTGCGAAAATTAATAAGAATGATGATGATAATAATGTGATAAGATAAAAGAATTGATTCTTTTTTTTATACATTGATATTATACAAATAAATTATTTTATCATACACACTACATACAGTTGAAATGTACATACGAGTTTTTAGAGATACTGTAGTCGTAAGATGATTTTTTTTTTAAGTGCATAATGTTGTAATTATTGAGTTCGACGAAAATGATATGAGCAAAAAAATGGAACGAAAAATGTATGAGAACATTGTCATTAAGCAGAGACTACGCATTCGAAAGTTTGGGAGCAGTTATTATTGATAAAGCTTACACACACCTTACGAATTTCCTATGATATCAAATCAAGATAAGGACCTACACTCTAGGGTTGCGCATCTTAGTTCATCATAGTGAGCCATCATTTCAAATTCTCGATCACTCGCGAACTAGTTCGTTCTTTTAGTTCATAGTTCTATGCTCCAGGGGAGTTCAGTGAGGAGTAGTCATAGTTCGAAGACAGTAAAACTTAGTAGATCTAGTTGCAAAAAAAGAAAGGTCAGATGATGAGTAAAAAAAGTCAGTAGATCAATGAAAAACGAACTAGAAGCGGAACCTGCCGAAGGAGTCGATAATATCTAATATGTGTAAAATACAATATATCAGAAAAATCCGAAATGTTAACTTAGGTTGAGAAAAATTTATTTTATATGAGGAATTTACAGACATATGTTAGTGCTATGCACTGAGAAGCTTCGTAAACGAGTTACCTTAGGTGATCTACTTACGGTTTACCTACATGGTTCGCTTACGAGTAACAAAACGAATCGCATAGGAATCGTAAGTGAATTCAGGTAATTAGTTAGTGATTCATTTCCGATAATTTTGATTTGGGTAAGTGGATTAGATACAGATTCAACCAAATATATTAAATGGAGTGAGGACGAACTATCATTGGATCAATTTTAGATCAATCTTTTGCTCGGAAAAGAAGATATTGGACTGTACAAAATAAGATTCATTAGAAACAAAACGTCCAAATTTATTTATTTTATCAATTTTTTATAAAATAGCAATCTTCTCGCTGTAAGTTCTAGATTCTTTTACAAAGTAACTGATCTAAGAAAAGGAGGAAATAAGGATTAATTGAAATGCATTTTTGATCCTTTCTGTCTAGAAGAAGGTATTATAATAATCCCTCTATAGATGGCAAGGAAAGGGGCAAATTTGTTGGAACAATATTAATTAAAATAAAATATTCGTAACAGGAATAAGGGGCCTAGTGGTAGATAGAGCTCTTTACGTGGTTATAGTCTATCAATTTAAGATTTTTGGTACCCTAGTTCTGAGAGTGGTCACATAGGGAATGCAGATCAAAATTAAAGTATAATACAAAATACAGTTCAATTAATTAAGTATGCTACAACCTAAACCTTATTTTTCACATTATGATTTTAAGAGGCCCATAATAATATAGAAGAGCGCATGAAATAGACAAAAAAAGGAAAAATAAAAAATAATTATGACAAATATGAAAATACCATTGATTCAATATTAAGTTTAAAAAAAAAAAACTTAAAGCATGTATGATGTGTTAGGAGAAGTAGATATTTATAAAAAAAATAGACACACTACTGATGAAAAGTTTGGTAACCAACTGAAAGTAGGTTTATAAAAAGTCGACGAAAAAAAAATGAATCGATAAATTATTAATAATTATTTTATGGTTTTACAAGACGAAAAATATATTATGCGAATTTTTCTCGATAGACAAAAAAAGAGAAAATTTGTTTACGATTAGTTTCGATCATTTTGTTTAAATATGTTATGTAGGTATATATGAATTTTTTTTTGGATGGCTTTTGCTTTTTCTACTGCTGAATTTTTCTTTAACTAACCCTTTTTTATGCAATCCGCATTGTATAATTCGACTAAAATTTCTGATGTATAATTTGGTGGAATGGTTGCATGGTTGGTTAGAAGATGGTTGTGTGTGTGTGTGTTTTTTTTTATTATTATTAATTGTTTGCATCATGAAAAGCTTAAGTCGAAAACGTCGGTAGGCAGATTTTTTTTTGTTAGGTAATAAGATGATATATCGAAAATTCGGATGAATGCTGGCGAAGACGTTATTGTTTGCAATGAATTTGTAACGAAATCGTAGCTAATTTTCAGATAATTGTAATTACATATTTTGATGCCATAGGTTATATTTAAATGGTAAGTAACGTTGTGTTAACTCCTCCATGATTTTCGAACTGGTAATTTTACAGAAATCAGTTAGAAATTTAACAATTGTAGTTCAACGAACAACAAGAATTTTGGATAGTTTATAAATAGAACTTGATGAATATGGATCGAGATAAGAAAATCAAATTTATTTGTAATTTGTAAATTTGTCTGTTCATTTACTATGCACATACTAAAGCTTTACTTCTGCAATAATTGTAAAAAAATAGTCTTGCGCTTGTGATAGATAAATTCTTCCAAGAAATTGAATAAAAATTTTGTTTGGAAGAAGAGAGAAATGTTTGTTGGTCCGTCGAGCTGGATTTAAATCCGAAATATATAAAAACCAGGAATATATATATATATATATATATATATATATAAGTAAAAATACATATATATAGGTAAAAATACAATTATTTCTAACCCATTTTCATAAATCGAGGGTTTTCAAGAATGAATTAAATATGTAGATATTTTCTAGTGTTAATATAAGTTCCAAATTATATCGACACGATTTTAGAACTAAATAGGTATTTTTATGCTAGGTAGTTGCATATATTATAAAAATATATGTACGTAAAATTACAGAGACGCATTTAAAATTACATCGGCTTGAAGGAATTGGAAATTTCGTTTAGTTTATGACTATAACAAGTTTTGTGAAGCGTAAGTAAAGCACCAAGTACTGAATTTTCAACGTGTGAAATATCTACAAACAGAATTCACTGTATCGTATAGAATCGTTATAGAATTCAAAAATTTTTGAATTTTTTCAGTTTTTTTCTTTTAACAATTGATCAGTTTTACCTAAAAAACAATGGGTTGAGCTGATGACCAGAAGAGGCTCCAAGCCAAATCATCTCAAAAATCTGACCTTATGGTTTTCATAAAATTCATGATGCGATTTTACTATTAGCGACGTGTAATTTCACATAAAATTAGCACCGATTTTTGGTTGAAATTCGCATTATTTAGGTTAAAACCAATTTTCCAATTAACGCTACACATTAATGTGGTCAAAAATCTATTGTCTCTTCTGGAAAATTCTGTATGTATTGGTATCTATTGTATTCCAGCTTTTAGCATAACAAAATCCCATAAATCGACTTTAAATAAGAATATCCTGTCTATTAGCTTTTCAATTTGGGTTCTATTGTCAGCAATATAATTAATGATTTGACCAAATTAATTTTTTCTTACCATTATACTTCGAGAGATAAGCGGCAACCGAATGAAAAATGAACATCCCTACAGTTCCCCATTTAAATGGGGCTAAGCGATTTTTTTATTCACACAAATTGATCCAACCGACTGCAGACCAAAACATCCTTTTAATTAGTTAAACTGCCTAATCTCTCGACTTAATCCCGATTTGGCAGAGGAAATTTTCACCTGAGCCTCTTAATCGATTAGGATATTGGTCGTAGTCCACAAAACTTATGCGTTGCAGATTTGTGCTAATTTAATGTCGTGAAAATACTAGCTTAAGTTTAAGGGTATTTTATGACATCCTGAATCTAAAGTGCAATGTGGTTGCTTGTTCTAGTTTCTCCCATGAGATTATAAACATAAATTTGTATGGCAAAGATAGTACAACCAAGGCATTCGAAGTTAAAAGTGCTTACTTGATGGCACTAAGGATATGAGAATTTACCTGAGGGACATATTCAAGGGACACATCCAAGGGACACTACAGCCAATTAGGCTGTTAATAAATTTACAACTCTATGGATGGAATAAGGTAGTAGCCATTAGGTCACATAAGTCCTAGAATTTGTGTTGTATTGATTGGTCCAGTACTGGGTCAATTATGGAACTGATTAAAAGCATTCTGATACTAGTCAGAAGATAGTAGTGGAATAAATACGCTTCCATAACTAAGAATAGATTTTTTGTAATTTTAGTTTTCTATAAGAATAGTTCCATGGACGGAATGTAAGTTTATTCCTCCTAAATCCTTTCTTGTACTAAATTATCACAAAGAATATCTCCTACATCCGCAATGAAACTCAAATTGTTTCTATCGTCCAGGTGTCACATTCTGTTCCTTCTTCAGATAAAAGAATTTCCTATGATTCAGCTCAAGCCACATAACCTTAGGTCTACAGGTTTACAGCCTCAATTCTAAGTTCTAATTAACGTTTCCTTAGAGATCTGTTAGATACTTTAAGAAGCGCTTACATTTGCATTGATTTTTTTAACGCCTAGTTTACTTAAAATCGTTTTTTTTTTCAGTCTAACCGCAGTCGTTATTGAATATTAAAAATATTTTTGAAGGCATCAAATTAGGTACGGACAGGATGAACTTTCCCAATTCATTAAAAGTAATTACTCAGCGGTCTAGGGCATGCATGTCCATGTAATCGATAATGTAAGCTATTACGGAATCGATTTGGTAAGCATTACAATTTCTACTGTAGGTAACTCTTCACTGATCTCATTATTCTAATACTGTTTTTTTGGCGTCCAGTATTAAAATATTGAGTGAGATGTAAAATAAGAACTTTAGTGAATACAATATTTTAATTAAAACCGATTTCATCCAGTTGTTAACTTTTTTAATGTTTGCTAAAGTTTTTTGGTATTTCGATCCCAGTAATGAAAAATGATAAAATAGATTAAAAATTGTAATATAAATTTTAGTATAGACACATAAAAATGTATTTCTATAATACATAGATATTTTTTGGTATATATTTAATAAAATGACGACTACTCTTAAACGTATTAATTGCTTTAAGCAAAACAATTTTCATCAACACCAAAACAACAATAAATATTATTTCTAACAATGCAAAGCGCGAACCATATATTAACAACTCCGGCAAATAATAAAAAGAGCTAAATAAGATATTATAATAATGGAATTTTATGGAATGGAAAATGTCCGAAAAATGGAGAATTCGTTATTTAAAGCTTTGTTGTTGTTGTTTTTTTTATATGAATGAAAATAATTGTTGTATTCGGAATTATTTGATTTAATCACGATTATAAAAGTTTGAAAGCGGTTAAAAATAATTTGTTTTAGACAAAAATGTGAGAAAGATTACTGGAGTGATTTCATGATGACATACACTAAAAAGAAAATGCTTCGATGGGTGTTTTTTCTCTTTAAATGGATTTGTGTTTTATCTTGTTAATTTTGTGATATTTTATAAAATTTTTTTTTGTTGAAATATGTTTTTTTTTTTTTAATAAAATATGCACAGAAGAGAAATAATATTAATAATGATTATTATTTATTAAAAAAAATTGTACTGAATATCAGGTACTGACTGAGAGTATAATAGAAATGGTAAAAAACACAGAGATTTGTATCGAAAATAATATTTATAATTATATATAATATTATAAGAATGATTAGTGTAGAGTTGATATTTTTTTTTTATATTATTTAATAAAAAAAAAGAAGCTGAAGATGACAGAACAGTGTGCATGTGACGTGAAACACATACCTCGCATTATAATATCCCATAATTTTGGAGGAATGGTCATCTTTGGTTTGTCACTTTTGTTTTGTCATTGTAATCATAATTTTAATTTTATTCGATTCAATTATTATTATCCACAGAAATATTCACTTTTTCTTTTCATTTTATTTCAGTATAATATTTAAACTCATTGTTCTTTATAGTAAGTAACATCTGTGTGTGAAAAGTAAATTTTGAAATTAGATGGTTTTATTCAGTGCATTTTGAAAAAAAAAAAAAAATTATTAAGGTGTGCTATTTATCGATTTGTTAAATTTTTCTTAAAATATAAATACTTTGTATATTTTACATGTACACAAATCTGTGTCAAAATATTGACACCCTAATTCGATGTTATACATATCTATCACATGAAAATTTCTTACTCAACCTACCTAAAAATTTATCGACTAATAGCATGGATACACTGCTGGTATTGATATCATAATATCGTCAATACCAGCAGTGTATCACCCAATACTAAGCTTATACGAGATAAACGAACTGGTATATATCTAGTATTGAACCATGGTATACAAATTTGGTATACAAATTCGATAATTTTACCTAGTATACTATGCATTTTACTGCTAGTTGTGCCATTTCCCAATTGTGTGGCGAGTATCGCAAAATGTCGTTGCTTGCTTATATCAGATACTGTCAAATCATACCATATGTACGTACAGTGTATCATATGCAGCTAGTTTCAATACTACGATTTCATTTCATGGTTTATAAATATATTATAGCTGTGTATCCACGGTATAAGTTTGAAATGTTAAGGCCCGTTGTGATACTATCAACTAAAAAATAAAAATATTAAGAGCATATTGTATCTTTTGAGTCTCAGAGTGTAAATTATTGCACGTGATCCCCGACTTATCCAGAATTAACAAAGCAATTAACTAACCGTTGAGAGTATGACATGTGAAAAAACTACGCCAATTACATTAGATTTTTTTGTGACTGAATTTTTCCTCCTTCACCTTGTCAGTCAAAAAGTTTTGACTGGACTTAATAGTTGTTGACTAAGATTCCCTAAATCAGATCTTACCTGAAAATATCAGGGGACAGTTCCTAAAAAATTAGGGAAAGTGCTGAACGTTTGGGATATATATTTTAGAGTTCATAGAAAGTGAAGAGAGTTTCCCACCACAATTTTATCTTTTGTTTAAAACACTCCAACAGTATCACTCCACCTCACAAAGGGTTGTGCATTTGGCTAATAACTTATCTGCGATAATTTCAAAAATAATACTTTTTCAAAAATTTGACAAAAATTTGAGTTCGATTTGAAGAAATTTGCATTCTTGGCAGCTTGTCTGGAAAACGTATTTCCACATTATTTCAACATTTTGACTATATCGCAATTTTTAATTTTTTTGATACTTTAATTGTTAACATTTTGATTTCAAATACACTGCCTTGGAGGTTATCTATGGTTGATACTAAACCGTAGCTGGGAATCAATTTTTGATTCAAAATATAGAACTGTCAAATTTAAATGTTCAAAATTCGTTATTCCAACAATTTTCCTACTCGCTCAGTGTTATCATTTTAATTTTTCAGGATTTGGTTTTAAAAGTGAAGCAACATATGTATGTATATAAATATTAATTTGTTGGTCATTGCTAGAAAATCAGCTTCAAGCTATCGGCAGATAACACCCATTATTATTTTACAAATCCCAATAGTAAAATATCGCATTATGCCATCAGAATTGAGTTTTCAAAATTTCATTTAACACGACAATTTTTTTTTTTTTATCTTTTTTCTGATAATTGGATTGCAATCAATTAGATTTCTCGACCTTTATAAGTTCCGTATTTCGATATTCAAGTATTAATTGTCAAATTTTGATTTCAATTGAATTAAACTATTTCATGTTCGTTCGAATTAAAATATTTTCAAAATTTAGGTTTTTCGACATTTTGTTTATCTGAAATATTTTTTTAGTCTTTTGATTAAAGAATTGCCAAGCAAGCTGTTGGTGGGAATAGTGATTTTCGGTCCTACATGATACAATAATGTAACAATTCAAGCCCATGGTGGAATAAGCAGTCAACTCGTTTTTCCAACAACATGCGCAATTTGATTTGTCTGAAGCCTTATTGGTTTAAAATTATTTTACTTTTATTTTTTTTTATAATTTTATTAAAATTTTAAGGATTAAAATTATTAAGGATAATATTAAATCATAAGCGGATAACTACATCAGCTTAATTTCCTCCGAAAGCTATTAGAGGTCAGAAAAGTCAAGCCCTTTCATGTTTTTCAATAACGAGTTGACCTCTTATTCCACCAAGGGCTTCTTCAATTGTATAAAATTCGTTTTCCGACCGATGATAATTCGACTGAAAACATTTGAATTATTTTACTTTTGGGTAGACACTTCAAAATGTTGGTTTGTCAACATGGAACTCGAATTAAAATATAATAAAAATTTGTATTTTTTTACTTTTTGACTATTGCAGTTTTGGTTGTTCGATTTATTTTATTTTAAACATTTTAAGTTTAAGCCTTTGGCAGCAGTCAAAATGTTTCTCCCATGGCAGTATCAGCGATTTTCGATCCTACATGATACAATAATGTTACAATTGTACAAAAATTTGTTTCCCGACCGATAATAATCCCACTGAAAACATTTTGATTATTTACTGAACTTTTGAATGATGGACGTTTGAAACCTTTGGTCAACAGAAAAATGGTCAACAGAAAAATTTTGATTTTTTGACATTTTGACTATTGCAATTTTGGTTGTTCGATTTATTTTATATCAAAAATTTTGAGTTTAAGCATTTGGCGGGAGTCAAAATTTTTCTCCCATTTATGGTCCTTAATAATGCAATGCTGTAACATCTAATTTTTCAAAATTATAAAAATTTGTCTGTTCTTCTGATAATCTATGTAAGAATAAATATTCTTTTGTTTGGCTTTTGAAAGTTTATATTTTGAAATTTTGACGTGCCAGCGACGTGGCTCTGCATCAAAAGGAAGAGTTGATCACTTTGAATACTATAGTCAAAATTTTTGGCAAAAGTTTGCCATTGAACGCGTTTATCCCCGCGTCCAAAAGAATTGTTAATTACTTTTAATCATCATCATCAAAAGCGCGACAGCCCAAATCGACCCAGGCGCTGCAGGATACATTGTCTGAAGTCATCTCGGTTCAGCGCCCGCGTCCTCAAATTTGTGCATCTTAGAAGCGATTTGCAATCTTTGAATATCATAGTCAAAATTTTTGACAAAATTTTTTCCCTTGAACGCGTTTATCTCAATGACCTTTTCAAAAACGATTTTCTGATAACAATATAATATTCACGAAGCATGGATAATGCGAACAACCGGTTAGTTTTACATCGGACAACCGAGGCCTATCCTTCGAACTTTTGGAAACCCCCCATTTTTTTTATTAACATTACCAACAATAATCACTCCAGAAATACACCTCACATTTTTCCACCCGCCCAATTTAATATCAAATCTTTTTTTTTTTTTTTTAAATAATAATAATTCAGGGACATAATACCTATAAAATTGAATTGTATAAAACTAAGCCAATAAAGTTATAACTTAGTTTAAAACGATATTCTCAAGAAAAGTTTTACGTAAGACGAAAGCCGGGGAAGGCTCTTTTCTAATTCGTCGAAAGAAAACAACACGAGGAAACCTTAAATAATAAACTCCACATAAATATAATAAAATTGCATATTAAAATATTTTTCTACCGATCGAAACGGCATTCAGATTAATGTAACGTATAAGACTTCGGGTTTTTCTTTTGTTTATCAGTACGGTTGGTTTTTTTCGTTATTGTTGTAGTGGTGTGGTTTTTAGCTTATTTTATTAGCTCGCAACTTCTTATCACACAAACTTTTCACCAGTACTGTATTTACGAATATTTTTACATATGGAGCGGATAAAAATTTATTATTTGAAGTAAATTTAAGAGTATACAGGGGGTACAGTGTGTTTTGTATTGAAATATTTTGCTAGATTTCTTTTCCAGAGATATTATATTGTGAGAAAGTGATAGAAAGAGAGGAGTATTTTTTCGAGAAAAAAGAGTAGATAAGTCTTTTTATATAAATATGTGTTCTATCTTTTTAAAGTTGTATGGTATTGTTTTTTTTCTTTCAACAATCTTTTATAGTAGTCATATTCTTGATAGATAACATTTATTTAATTTGCACTCACTATTCGCATTTGGCTATAGGGCAATATAATAATTAATTGGTTAATTTAGTAGATAACCATTATTTTTTTTTAACTAGAAGCAATTGTTGTTGCATTTTGACGTATCATTTATATTTTGAAGCACGCATACCATCACACATTCGTGAACGCACACATGTTGAATTATACACTATTAGATTAAACAAAAAAAAAAAAAAAATAATAAGAAGAGTTTATATTAAGCACTGTACTGTAGAAAATCGAACTTTGCGTTTTCGATAATTTACAAAAGATGAATTTGTTTTCAAATCTCTACAACATTACGGCAATCTCTCGTAATTTTGATTAATGTTAACAACAATATATAATATCCACCGAAAGTTGTGTTCGCTTTTAGTTGCGCGATTCGAGTATATAAAGCCAGGACGAATGCACAAGTAGAGTTAAGGGGGCCAGCACATACGGAAAGGACTTCGGATGGAACAAGAATTTCTCTTAGGGACGATTTTTGATGACACTATTTGAAATTTTGCGCGCGCACGTTACATACGAGTTGGGGAAAAACACATTTTTCTTTCCTCTTGGCCGATTTTTTTGTGAACGAAACTATTCAGCACTTTTTCGAATTCCAATACGAAAAATCAAATAGATTCAAATTTTTGATTCTTCTACGTTACAATGTTCTAGAACGGCACACAAAATTGATGAATATAGCGAACACAATTTGAAAACTCTTGAATAGATTTGAACTTTGAGGTCAACCTTAATTTAAGCTACTCTAGTCGTGCTGATATTTTGCAGATAGATGTATCTGTTGTTCTTGTTGCTGTTGCTGTACAGTACGATGTTTAACTAATTCGGAATATTGTTGACATCTATTTTCGATGTTTTTTTTCCGCTGGTTTTCGAGCACACAATTTGCATAGCACAAGTATATTAAGCGCAATTATATTTAATTGGAATGTATACAACAACACGAATTTAATAAGCAACGTTTTAATAATATCACAAGTGACGAATCACAGCGCACAGTGTTTAATTTACCCGTATGCAACCGAAAGAAGTTTCAGTGTAAAGCTTCGAGAAGATCATAATTTCGTTTTTCGTGTATCTTATTAAAATTTTTTTTTCTTGGTTGGCCTTTATTATTGTATAACACTTTTTTTCGGTACTTTTGCCTTTCCTTTCGCGTTTCGATTTCTTTCACCAGCACTTATTTTTCGGAACACCGGGGATAGAGAGATTTAACGTCTGTACGATTACCGAACGTTTCTTGCGTAGCGTAACTTTTGGGAATACTTATTAACTTTTTTTTTCGGAAAATTGTTTTCAACAATATTTTGCCGATAATAAACCCGGGTATTTTTTTTTTTGGTTTAAAGAGAAAATCTCACCGTGTACACCGTCGTCGTTGTGTTGTTTCTGTCGTGTCCACCAATAACAAAAATTAAATTCAGAATAATAGAAAATGAAATAACAACAACAATTTTAAAGAACAATTTTAAAAACTTTATTAAATTTTTTTTTATATTGTTGAAATAATTTTTTTTTGTTAGTGGTGTGGTGTATAAAAAAAAGTTTAAAATTTTTTTTATTATTTAAGTGTAGAGTAGAGAGAGTGATGAAGTCGAAACAACCTCGACACTTGCTCGAATGATGAGAATGCTGCCACACGTTGCTATCGGGGTTTTAGTGCTGTCGAGTGTGTGGAGTGTGTTGTGCATGGATGGGAACTTCATCAAGAAAAGCGGAATTGATATAAAACGAAAAAGCAAAAACAACATAGCTCTGTGAATTGTACAAAGTACGAAGAGAGCGAGAGAGGAGAAGGAAGAAAGAGAGCACCGAAGAGAGTCGAATTAAAATTTGCAATCGAGGAGATGTTCTCCCCGATAGCATTTAGTGTTGTGAAGTTGGTGTATGTAGTATAGTGTGGTGTTTAGTGGCTATACAAAAACAAAAAAAAAAAAGAAACAAACGATATATTAAAAAGCTTGTGGGTCAGTGTGTACAAGGCGGCACTTTGCGCGACTGAATACTAAGAAAATAAAAATTTCCGATAGAAAATTATACAAGAATCCAGCAGTTCTGTATACACAGACCTTGCTGAGCAATTTACATTCATATGATAATCACTTTTGTACGTAAAAACGTAACAGTCGTAAATTGAACGCGAAGCTTCTTTGCCTCTTTTGTTGTTTTTGTATGGTTGCTTTTGTTATTCTCGCTTTCATACTACTTAAGGTGGCATTTGACGTTTCGACCTGCGCAGTTCTGATCAATTCATTTTCGGTTTTATTCTATTTGAAATATACACGACAAAGTTCCGTGTGGTGTTTCAGGCGGAAGAAACATTTTTTTGATTGCTTTATTGAAGTGCATACTGACTTAACAAAGCTTTGTAGTTTTGAGACCAACTTACCTTAATTAGCCCTTCCTTTTTCTTTCCTTTCATTAAGATATGTAACTACGTTTACAAATGGAAGTTAATTTCATTGCGCATGGAAGTACTTAGAAGTTTGTTCGTAAACCAGTTTATTTCTGAACAAGATGATCGATACACAGTGGACTGCAGTGCTTTGAAGGCTGTGCCAGCGATGAATCCAAAGTCAACCAACCAATTTTTAAGCCAGGATACACTGAAAGAACTTATAAAACTATATTCTATTACTATCCTGCAGCCAAGCGTTAAAAATACAACGTAGCTGTACAGACATTGTCTAATCTCTAAAATAAACCATACATTTAATACATAAAAAATAGTTCCTGGCAATAAAGAAATTTGAAATTAAAAAAAAAAACTATATCCCCTTCTGGGTATCGATGCAGTTATGCTTTTCATCCAGCTATCTTCGGCAAAGTCTATTATTCAATCACTGTAACATCTTTAACTATTCAGGAGACAGCTCATCGTTGACGTAATTCTTCTGCACGACAACGCTCGTTCTCACAAAGTTGCATTGGCAAAAATTCACTAGACATCATTGGATCATCGTGGAATCAGTCGTGATTTGTCACCGGAAAAATTGAAGAATGATGAAACTTGTACGCAAAGATTAAAGAACGAGAAACCACACTTAAAGAAAGTCAAGAAGAAAAAAGCATAACTCTAGAATTTTAAAAGATCATCATTTAATGGGGTAGCGACTCGTGAAAGAAATTTTTTTTTGAAGATCAAATGCAGAAATTTATAAGTCGAAATTCACAAAAAAGTTAAAGTAAAATAAAGCAAGATGATGGACTAAGTCGCTAGTGCCTATTATTGAATTATAAATAAAAATAAAGCAAAGTTTTTGAAATCCAAAAATTCAATATCTTATAAGGCGAAATTAAGAAGAAGAAAAATATAGAAAGAAAAAGTCAAAAATGATCAATAAATGAGCCGTTGATTTTGAAAGAGGAATAAGTCACTTTTTTTAAAAAAAAATTGTTGCGACATTCTAACGATATTTTATATAACACGAAGCAACTGTCTGAGAATAAAAAATGAAAATTCATCATTCATCAGTAAAAAAAAAAAATTATCAAAAGATCCGAAATCAAAACGGGAGGATAAACATTTCAATATTAATGGTGCAAAATTTAGCGTACAAAGAATTCATGCTATTGTAGGTACTACAGGGTTCCGGTCTCAGTCCGACTTTATTCAATATATTCGCAAGTGATCTTCCAAGACCCCAAACTGCGAACTTTGCCTCTTTGTTGATGATACAGCTCTTCCCTCCAGTGATGAACTACCAGATACAATCATTAGATCTTTAGAAGGAGGATACAAGATCTTTGATGAGTATTTCACGGAATGGAAAATCAAAACCAACTCGTGTAAAATAGAAGCGTCATTATTCACCAGATAACGTAAACCGTCTCTTCGTCTATCACTCTCTCTCTCTCAGCACTAAAATTTTAAATATAAATGAAATAAATAAAACTAGGAAATATAATATCAAAATCGAATAAAAAATCAACAAATATCAGAAAAAATTTAGAAAAGACTAAAATACAATTGGCGAAATCACAACAAAATGCTGAAATATTATAATACAACCTTAAAATCAACAAACTAGAAAAAAATCAAGAAATTCATAAGTAAGGGAGAAGCGTCAAATATTGGATCGGTGCGCATTACTGGATACCATGCTAAAATGGGATCTAAATACCGCCATCTAAATTTTGTGGCGAAAACTGAAATATCAAAAGAAGTTAGTCATTTATGTGATGCTATTCCAATTCCATATTTTCTGTGAGTTCCTGAAAAATCGAGAAGCGTTCTTGCATCAATACAAGAAATAGTGAAATTTGGGTAAAGATATTAGGTTAAAATTTCTATACGAGTATGTCTCAATACTAGATCCTACTGTTCCCAGTTCTGGATATCCAGTATTAGGGTACTATCTAGCAGTAGTAGCTAGCAGACATGTTAGGTTGGTAGACTAGGCAAAACATCGCATATTTACTGAAAATTTGGATATGACAAAGCCGTGGCTGCCGCGTTTACTCACAATGGAACAAAACAGCGTCTTTTACTTTAAAGTGCTCGATAGTTCGCACAATAAAGAGTGTATCGAAGCTATCCAATAGTGTATCATTCGAAAAAGAGACTAAGCTCTCAAATTATTTGTGTCTTCATTGTTAGGTTGGATACTTCTGGGACTACCATAGCAGATACATGCCCTAAATATTGGATATCCAGTATTGTGGTACATAAATCTATATTATAGGTTCAATCATCCATAAACAAGCGTTCTTGGTTGACGTATTTAATTTTCTTCTTATTCATATTTAATAATTGTATTTTTGGACTCCGGGCTTTGCCACCGATCTGCCACTTATCATTTTAATATATATTGAACTACATTTTAAGTTCATTTAATTTCATTCATTATTCTTCCTTTTTTCTTATTATTATTATTATTATTAGTTTCTTAGTTAAGTTAATTTAGTTTAAGTTATTTTATTAATTAAAGTTTAAACATTTTCAAGCTAATTAAGCCCTGTGAGCAGATGGCGATTACATTTATAATTATTGTTTTTAATTGCCACCATTGATTGACTTCGGTCGAATTTTAATGTAATTTACGTTGTTTGACTTTATTAAACTCGCTGTCAACCATTTTCTATATTTCGTTGTATATTTACATCATTAGTTTTTAAAAGTCTCAACAAATTCTATTTGTCATTTAAAAAAAATAATTATGAAGAATTGAAGAAAATCTATCATGTTTTTTGTTTTTTTTTTCAAAGCTTACTAGTTTATTGATGTTTGTTAATGTATTGAATAAAAGATTTTGAATATAATTCCATTGTTTTTTTAAATTTACAAAAAGTATTCGGTATTTAGTCTCCCCTACGGAAAGAGAATACTATAATCATGAATTTGTTAGATCCAAGTAAATTTTATTTAACAACGCCGACTGTATGTCGAAATTTTGAATGAAGAACACATTAACTTCAGCCGATCGCAATATTCTATCCAGTTTATAATTTTCTAACATTTATTCATATGCTATTCCGGCATAAAACGGCATTTCATTCTTGAAGCGAAAGTACATTCATCATTACAATAATTCCTAACTTTAAAAATCTTAAACAAATTAATTAATACAATTTAATAAAAGAAACGAGCTTCAAACGCCCAAAATAAATTAAAAACAATAAGTTAAAATAAATTTTCATGGAGAAAAAGTTCATTTAAATTCGAAACAATAAAGATTGTTACTATGCATAAAAGTAGATTTTGTTTTATTTTCCTACGTTTCTATTTATTTAAACATTTCAATAATAGCTGTGTTTTTTATTCCCGGTTAACCATAAATCTCGACAAAATTGCACGGCAAAACAACAACAGTGCGGTTACGGTAACCGCACTTTTGTTGTTTTGCCGTGCAATTTTGTCGAGCTTTATGGTTAACCGGGAATAAAAAACACAGCTACTGTGGTAGAAAAATTAGAGATTACAGACAAACTCGTTCATTTTCAGTTGGCCGATTCTTGAGCACTTCAACTTAGAAATGCAAACTTTAAATATAACTAAATACAATAAAAATTCACAAGAAATTTCCTGTTTCTTCTCAAACCTTAAACATAAGTTTCAGGGTAGTAAGTTTTTCTTAAATCGATCACATTACTTTATTAAATTAAAATAATAAAATAAAAACCGAAAAATTTAAAAAATTATTGTTGTTAATAATAAAGAAATTAATGCAACTATAAAATTTAGCTGTACAAGGTAGTACATGTTTGCTAGTCCGGCACCATAGGAAATTCATGTGCACGGCGGATTAATGGATGCAACTGATTAAAGTGTATGTGTGTGATAAAAGAGCGACACACGTGTTATACGAATATTTTATGAACAGTAGATGGGTGGATAATGTCATTGTCATAGATGACGGACTATTGGATTCGAAATACAGATGACTGGTGTATTATAGAGATTTGCGCTGTGTCTTGTATTTACCTTAAAAACGGCGGACTATAATGTATGTCGGATTATCGAGCTTGTACTCTGTGTATACAAATATATTAAAGGTTTTATAGAATTGTATAAATTAAGATTTTTTCTTTATATTGGTTAGAGTGCAATAAAGTTATCAACCATTAAGTTAAAGTAGGGACCACGACTAATTTTTCTGTTTTAATTCGAGAGTTGAAATTTCTTGGAGTAATACTTGTTCACTCAATTTTTATCAAATACAATGAAAATCATTTTTAAACATATTGACAATTTTATTTTAAAACATCAGATACTTGGTGCATAAAAATAGATAAATTCTACCACTTGTGGACTAAAAATTTGCATTCTCTCTCTCTCTCTAAAAAAAGAAGAAAAGAAACTCTCGCTCGCTCTTGAAAAGGTTTCCAACATTTCTTCCGACCAATTCATCAGCTGACTGCCAAACCTAGATTCCATCATACAGCACACAATCAAACGGTGGTTTTCACTTGCACACCACACACTTTATTAACCCAGTTTCTATACATTGAAACGATGAAACCCATACTATGATAGGGCCAGAGATTGCGGAATAGCACACTATTCTAGAGTTGTACAAAAATCTACAGTTACACTGACTGTACTTTTCATTCAGGGGGAGCCCCGGGGAAAATAGTGTTGACACGAGCTACTACACGAAAAAGATAAAAGATTTTTCTCCCTACACAACTAAAGAGAGAAATCCGAAAAATTGGACCGAAAAGAGAATCAATTCGAAAAGAGTGTTTGGTTGTATTTTGTTGTATCTTTGAATCTATTTAGCGGGGTATTCTCTTCGGAAAGTATCAGAAAAGATACAGAATACAGTACAAGTACAAAATGCCCCGGAGCTTACTTGGTTCGGTGTTACTTTACAGCAATCAAATAGTCATAAAGTCTAAATGTGTGCGCTATTCATTATCAATTCGACTTCATAACTCACAAAGTCATCTGAAATTCAAGTATCTAATATTGAAAATGGGCACATCGAGTTAAGTAACATTCAGGACGTCTGCAATTAATTGAAAAAAAAGAAAAAAATTAAAAGAAATTTTAATGAGCGGTACTTAGGCGCGTCACACTAACAACATGGCGTGACAAAGGTTACGTTAGGTGCCTACCTCTATCTATAGATACGTCAGATACACATGGCACACGTTTTGTTTTGAGTATAGTTGAATCGCACCACCATATCGAAACTAGGTCAGCCTAGGCACTTCTGAACTGTACTGATATTTGCATTATTAATCGCAATGCGTCGGCACGGCAGACGGGGGTCTGGGCTGGGGTCTGGCCGGTGTCACTCTATTGGGATGGCAGTTGCCATGACAACACAGTATTTTCGGGAAGCCAACTCAGCGGAGAGACTTCCCCAATCTCTGCCCTACTTCCTTCTTTTCGGGATGTTTCTTCCTTCTTTCGTCCTTTGAGAGGAAGCGACTATTAATTCCGAATGAATACAGATGTGTACGGTTGTTGTACTTGCTTTGTTACGTAGCCGTTACGTCACAAAATTGTGATTACGTCATTCAATGCGTCGCTGCAGTAACCATTAAGTTCGTCTTGGGGAGGATTAATGGCATCTGTAATAGAATTTCGTTCTGGAAATCCTCTTCCCTTCGGAACGATTGGAGGTAATTACTTTCGATTTTGTTTTGTTTTGTGTTCAGACAAGGTAAGTAAATTAATTCTGAACTTTTTTTATAACTACATATGTATTTGGTTATTATTTATTAATTAAGGATACCAATAATCTACAACAGGTAAAGTATACTATACAAAAAAGGAACAGTTTATAAAGAATAAGTGAGGAAGGAGAAAAAAAGAAACAAGATAGGTACAATAAAAAATTTAAACACCATATCAAAATGAATACGTTAATTACCTATGTATTTAGTGATTACTGCGACTGCTTTGTCCAGCTATCAGTGGATTATAAATGAAGGCAGCAGAGAGTGCAATCCATATTTGCGACAGAGGGAAAAAAGGGTTGGTGCATCACCGACAAGAGCCATGAATCCTTCAAAATACTCAGATATAAATTGAAGTCATCTCAATGAGTGATAGCTTTTAAGTTGTGCAAGATGGAAGAATATAGGGATTGTTAGCAACCTGACCAACTCAATTATCAATGACAACAAAGTTTTCAGCAAAAAACAACAATCTTCCGATATCGTAGAGAGACCTATATACTGCTCGGATGTTCTAGCCACTTCTAGCATATAATAGATCTTCTTGCGCGCTCGACACCCATGAACAGCTGAATTTTCTTAAACCTCACGAATCAACACATTCATAGTAAAAGCGGAGCAAATTTTGAGCACAGGACCAGTTTTTCCATTTAGAGAGCGAGACCACGGTCAGTTCTTTTCTTTTTGACTAGGTGTACTAAAATTTAAATGAAATTTTTAAATATCTGTAGGGTGGGGAGTAAAAAAAATTTGATTTGAAACTATGGTAAGAAGATGGACTTTGGTTTGGTATTTAAGTGTAAAAAAAGGCAATACGTTCAATATAAAATTATTAAGAGAGTGGTAGAGCACGAAAGTAGGTGAAATTGGATTTTTTATTATAAAATCACAACTCTAAGCTCAATAATTGATAAAGACTATATATTGGAATTTATTCGAGACTTAGGACAGTTTGACTACTGGAAGGTTCAACATCTGATGATATTTTGATAAGGGTGAGGCTCACCGAGTGTAAAATACAGAAATCAGTTTGGTAGATGTGTAGTTAAAACTTGAAATTTAGATAGAGCTTAAGTAGTGGCACGTTCTAAAAATAAAATTTCTAATAGGTGTAATTTGCTTAGTGTGTTGGAGAAGTTCCTCAAATCTCTGGAAGAGCTTATGCCAAAAAATTCAATCTTGGTTGGCACATGAAAAGTAAGTAGGAATGGAAAAAAATGTCAACAAAAAAGTTAGCTTAAATGACGTGCATACATTTTGAAGAATTTCGTCATATCTCTTAGGTGTTTTGAAAAATTTAATTAGTTTTACTTCTAAGTGTACTTCGGATAAATAGCTAGAAACCTTTTTCAACATTCTTAAGAATTTATCCACTAAGAAGGTTGAAAAGAGTCCCATATAAATATTTTCACGAATTCCGTCATATCCTTGTGGTCTGATAAGGCATTGAAGAAGTTTTTACTTTTACGTGTTTCCTTAATAATCTCCTAAACACTCTTTAGTGTTTTTTTTTTTATTCCACTATAATTTTTTTTTTTTTTAATTACCGCAGTTGCAATATGAAGAACCACTAATAAATTATAAAATACCACTTTGACTTTGACCCGTCCCGGACTCTGAACCACAATAGGGTTTTTAGGGTTTCTGTAGCTTCGGCAGTTCTTTTAGACCTCGAGAGTAATTGTTACCCGGACTAGTTCCAAAAAATACTAATGTTATTCCCAGACAATAAGCAGTTTCATCTGTTCAATTAATTTTATTTTAAAGTTTCAATATGATGTGATGTAAAAAAGGTTTTGGCATCATTTCCGTTTTGGATTTCAGGATAAAATCGCTCCTCAAATCCTCACTTGTTTCAGTTTATGCTTTGAACTCACTAAGTTTTCATGTATTCAGATCAAAGTTAGTTTCATATCCAGGCATCTACAAATATTTCGAGATGTCCAAGAACTGACGATATCTGTTCAAAGTCTGTCAATTGGGACTAGAAACCAAGAACTACATACATACATACATAGTTAGAGTAGGTATCTACAAAAATGAAGGACATCTTCTTTCTTTTAATATTTTCATAAGATTTCACCTTCACATCATCAAAAAACATCAAGATTCTCTACTATAACAATAGAATTGTGGGTACTGTAGATACCTTCACCACTAACGGATTCGTTTTTTTTAAAGTTAAATCTCCTTATGACATTTAATAAATTATAGTAGTTGACCTTGAACATACAACATTCCATTCCTATTTTGCTATATGCTTTTGTACTATTAGTCGTTATGATTCACAATTTTATATCCAAAACTAAAGAAAACAGACGAAGGTGTTTTTATTTCAAGTCTTGATCCGCTGTGTAAGCTACTGATTTAGCATCTTTCGTTTTGATTTAAGTGCTGGTTTCTGTTTCTTCAAAGATAGTACATACGTACCGGTTTATCACTAGAGGAGCTACTCAATTATGAAATCGTCACGAAAAAATTTGTTGAATTCGTGTTTAGCATCTATGACATTTTAAAATTTGTTTCGACAATTTTTAACATTTACTTAGCATTCATTTGGATAATAGGAGCACAGCTTGATAAAGTAGTAAACTTGCTTGAAAACCAACAAGTTCAAATGTTATCTTATCAAAAAAACAAGAAAATTATACGTTATCAAAAATTTTAAATGAATTTCGGTGACGAATGTTCAAATATCTGTCCGATTTGATGCAGTTATCTGCAAAGTTTCGCATTTTTTTAAATAGCAAAAAAAAACGTCATAGACGAAATCTGTCAAGAAAAAAAAAATATTTAACACTTACAAAATTTATTTATTTTTAAAAGGGCTGCATCTTTCCCATTCTTCAGTGATAATTTATATTAGGAAATTTCTTAAGACAAATACAGAATCAGTATATCGTTAATTCCGATGAAACTCTAAGGCCTGTTCCTACTATCGTCAGTTACATTCTAACTGGAACTTTAACAGACAGATTTTCATGCAAAACTTGCAGTTAAAGTTCCGGTTAGAATTTAACCGACGATCGTAGGAACGGGCCTTGGTAATATTTCATTCCTTTCTATTCACATACCTCTTTAAACTGAAGTTTATAATTAAAAATATTTTTAAAACAAGCAGCATAACATTTTCTTCCAGTGAACTTAATTTATTGTAAATGAATCGCTAACGATTCACCTAGATAAAATACATGCCTACATGTGATTTTATCTACAACCCTTTGCAGAATCACTAAGTGTTCTGTTTTTTTTTGGTAGAATGTGTGTACGATTGTGAATTATCTAGGTGGATCCGAAGTGAAATGTCTGGGCGTCAATTTTTCTTCACCCACATTGGACATTAATGCACTCTTTTGTATAGCTGTATGTTTTTCATATAGTACCGATTCCTTTGAATAAAATTCAATTTCGGTTCACCTGAATAGAATTTTCTCCAAAGTTTTTGCTAGGCTACAAACCAATCTTACCACTAATGATTCATCTAAATGTATCAGGTGAATTCATTTCCGATTCCAAGTTGAATCGTTAAACGTTCTAATTTATCGCTCGTAAGCAAATCATGTTGATGAACCGTATGTGATTCATCTATGAGAATCGTATGTGAATCATCTATGAGAAGCATTTCGGTGCTTTGCATTTGCAATTCGTTTAAAATAAACTACAGTTTCTTAATGTGCGTTGAATATTCTACTTTAAAAAAATATATAATGTAATATAAGAAATAACATAAAATAATATAAATAATTTATATAGTAATATAAAAAATAATATAAAAATAAATTATAGTAGGTATAAAAAAAATGTTACCAACATGAACGATTTTTTATCTCTGAGTTGTGATCACGACTTATTTGCATATTACCAAATTCAGTTTTGATATCGCTGTGCTGTCTTATAAATTTCGGACGTGTAATAGTTGTGTGTATAAAAATTCCTGATAAATTCGACCTTAGCCCATTAAAAACATATTATACGTTGTACTGGCTCCCAAATTCTATGGCGTCATTTTCTTGTAACTTTAATTTTATTTTTTTATTTGGCACTATCAGTTCCGTTCCCCCTTTCAAAAAATAATCACGAAATGCTTATCAAAAATTTCATAAATTTGGAAACGCTGAGCAAACTTATTTGATTGTATTTTTATCGAACCACATATTCGATATGTCGTTGAATAGGACAATCCCTTCAAAACACTTTCATGTGTAAATGTAACTAAACTGATATCGGAGAATGTTTAATTTATTTGTTAAGTCTGATATCTGTACAATCGATAACCTTTGATAAGTGAACATGATTGTACTACGAATGTGTGCTGTTTCCTCCTAAGTTTTAATGGGTCTCGTTGGAAGACGAAAATGTATTTGTATTTATCCGATACTTTTCAGTTTGTAAGCCTTTAATTGAGTCATAAATTTATAATTGAGTTTATGATATCGAGTTTTGTGTAGAGTACTTGAAGCAATGTTCATAGTATAGGGTAAACTTTTAAATTATCATAACTCATACCAACATCATCCAGTCATGAAAACACACGGTTTATGTCGACAGCTTTCTTAATGTGAAGTCGGCACGACGTCGATACAACGTCTTGGGTAGAAAGTCGCAGCTAAGTTATAGAAAAAACTCAATTACAAACAGTTTGGTCGTTGATAAGAACTTATTTAGATAGTCCTCTTTTGGAACAGAGATTTTTAAGCCCGAACTTCCGATGTTTGTTTGTCACTTGCTATAGGTGGTTTAAAGCTTGAAAATTAGCTATTTAGTTCAATTTCCAATTGTTTTCTTACAATCTCAATTCTGAAAAAATTTCAAATTGAGTGGCAGTCATAAATGGAACTTATCGTACCAGCTAGCCTTTTGATAAGGATAAAATCATCTAATAAAACTACACACACTCTTCATGACGAGACCTATAAATTCCACTTATCGCTTATTGACACGCCCTTTGATCCTACAACTCGACAATCTTTTGAAGCGATACGAGATTAGAATGGACTAAATTTCTGTCCTGCTAGTATGAGCAGAAGGGTATATTTATATGAGTGCATACATAAATTTTCGTCTTATCAATAAAATTTATTTAGCACTAAGTACTGGTGTGCAGTGCTGAAAAATATTATTATTATTATTCTTTTTTGCAATTTCTTATTATGTAGTTTGTTCCAAGATAACACCCAGTTTCGTATATGAAGTTTGCTCCACCACAGAAAATAATGTTCAACATAGTTTTGGTATTTTTAAAATAAAAAAAAATAATGGTTACGATATGATTTCAATGTTTTGCCATTAACGACATTAAGTCCAATTTCGTCTAATTGAATTAAAACGTTGTAGTATTAATAAAATAAAAATAGAAATTTAATTTGATTTGTAACGCCATTTTTGATAAGATTTGTTTATAGTGATTTATTCGACCCATATATCAACCACTATAAAAGCCTTCAAATATTCAGAGCAGTTGTTTCAAATATAATCGGATTTGCGAATAAACAAATTATTTTGATTATTTTTAAGAAAGTATTGTTAAAATTGGCACGTAAATGAGGAGATAAATGTCACAACACAACATAAACACGTTATAGAGTAGTTTGAGCATTATATAGACATTTGTCTTGAGTAGTAAAACTCTCGAATGGTGAGCTTTGTCTTCTTTTGTCCAGAATTACCATCAATTTAAATTTTTATTTATTATCCAGAATCGAGGTGGGTGCAAAATATTCGATCGCGCCACTACCACAGATTTAAAACACATAAATGTAGTTAATTACCAAAAACCAATTAATAAACATAAAAAATCTGATAATGGTCTGGGCGAAACTTAATTATTTTTCGCGTTAAAGTTCGGGAGCGGTGAAAGTCGGAGTATATCATCAGTTGTTTCGAGATTATGACATTTCTTGAAAAGTTAATTTTGTTCTTAAAATAAAAATATTTAAAATAGAAATGACCAGTTTTATATCTCATCAGAACTAAGGGATGGAAAAAATTATAAAAACAAATGCAAGCCCTTGGAAGTTGAATATCGAAAAATTGAGAGATGGGTTTGTTGGCGATTATATAAAAACTCTGTGGAATTGAAAATCGATCTAATATCTTATCAATCCTTAGAAATGAATATCTAAAAATAATGAAGTTAACTTTCTGGCGCTTATATAAGAAACCTGAGGAAGTAAAAATGAATTCGATAAATCAATCTCACCTAAGCAATATGTAGGATTCTGTGAAAACAAATGCAACCTTGTTAAACAATATCCAAAATTCCTGAAAAGAGTTAATAGATTAATTTGAAGCCAGTTTTAAAAGAAATTACGGAATTCGTGAAAACGATATCTGATCAGGCTTGGGGGATATGGCAGAAGCCGTGAAAAAGTATGCAACCCAAATTTTAAAAAAATCCTGAAAATACTTTCTAGGTATTTATATGAAAAAGCCAAAGAATAAAATTTAATTCAATATTTGGGAAAAACCAGTAGATATGACGAAAATCGTGAAAATATATGCATTCCATCTTGCATTTTGCATTTCCATATTTGATATTTTTTTATTTGGATTACTTTTTTAGTTGATTTACTAGGAACATATAGGTATATATAGGTACATATACATAGTGAGTTTCAACTTTGTACCATAAACCGTTCTATAATTAGGAAAAATACCCCTCACCCAAGTACCATACTACCCCCATTAACAAATATAAATTATAATAAATTAATTATTTTTCCAACATGCCACTACTCTATGTCTACCCAAATACCAAGTGTTATTTATTTTTTTAATTATAGGTTCTCGAAATATAAAAATTAGATCCTTTTTAGCCCCCGTCAATAAATTTTTTTTTTTTTTTCTAAAATAATTAATTATTCATATATGTACCTATATACAAAAATTATTATTATTAACAGCGCTAGTGACTAGGATCTTCGGCTTACCTTTTTTTTCTGGTAGGGATCTATTAGGCTTACTTCTGGTAAAAATGTTAAGCATCTATCTAACACTGTTCTTGAGATATGAGACGTGAATTTTCAGAAAAGTTCTTATCCACTCCACTTTTATTCTTTAGCGCCCTCTTAAAAAATGTTTCTTTCAGAAGATTTTATTTATATTTAAGTATATAAAGCCAAATTGTATCTACCTAGTATTTCTCACCCCCCAAATCCGTACGCTACTGCCCTACTTAAAAATTTATTTTCGATCTATTCTTCTAGTATATCTAGATATATTGCTTCGGTTTTAACTTCGTGACACTAACCACTTACGATCTCGGCTTTTTTCCGATTTGGACGCATTATTCTCAGTTGCCCAAATCAAATAATGTGGCTAAAAAATATTTGGCCATGACAGGCTGCATTTGCAAGCGAGAATAGTCAAATATTTGACAGAGTGTCATGTAGAGTAAAGCTAGTAATTGACTAAAAAATTTGACACATTTCAGTCAAATGTTTGTTGTCAAAATAACGCAAAAAAATAATGTGACAAATAAAAATTTGACGATTAAACTCTCAGACTACATTTGATAGCCAGAATTGTCAAATATTTGACATAGTCGCACACAGTGTAACACAAGCTTAACACAGGTTTTTATAATTAGGGCACTATTTGGAACCTTTTCTTGTTTGATATTTTCTTAGTTTGAGTTTGCTGGCAATAATGCCATCACTGACCTGGTGGTAAGTCAACCACTGCGTACAACTAGAATTAAACTTGGAAAATAAAGAATCCAAAATTTGTGAAATTTGTAATTTTTTGAAATAAAACCACTTTTATGTTAGAAAACTAAAATGTCTGGTATTATGTATTTGGATCTGACAGTATATAATTATTTTTTTTTATTATTATTTTAATAATAACATAATACGGAAATAGTTATTTTTTGCACTTCTGTTTAAACTTTTTTTATACGTAAAATTTTTAACATCTTCACTAAAATTCTCATAATTTTTAAAGTAATTGTGGTACAGATGTTTTTTTTTTGACTTACAATAATAAAAGCGAACAACAAGAATTTACTTAAAGAAAATGTTTGTTCGATCGATTGATTAAAATGTAGCGTTCAGTTTATCAAAAAATAAATAAATAAATATGTTCTCTGTTTTTAGCAAAAATTATTGGTCGGAGATTTTAAATATTTGCTCCTTCGAGTTTAAGTTGTTGTTGGTGTCAATTTGTAGAAATATATGTACTGGAGACGATAAGCAGCAAGCCGGACGATTCCTTGAAAAGGACCGGCAATAAATAGTATGCTACTATTGGCATCTTTCTCACATTTATATAATAATCCGATCTTAAACACAAAAAACGCCAAAATTTTTATACTATGATACTATTTGCATTTCACTGCTACCTAGCTCCATACAAAAACGTCCAATTGTGCTTCAAAGTGCTTCATACAAAAACGGCGTGATGTCGTCTCCAGTATTTATATCTCTATGGTGTTAATGTTGTTTTGTGAGACCAGTACAGCATAGGTGAATTTAAGCGAAGCAATTATTTATACTCAAATTAAGAAAAGTATGGTTCATTTGACAGTAGTATGATTTTGGATCTAATTACTTTAATTTAATGTAGAAAAATCACATTTATATACTTTGTTATTATTATCTTAGTATCCACGATTTTGTACTCAGTGTGTAAGGATTTTTTTTTTTATGAATTAATGCAATCTTATAACAGTGTGCCATATGAAACTTATTTATATATTTTTAGCTTAGCTTACCATATAGACTATAGTAATTTATTTCGATTATTTCAAATAATCACATTGTTCGTCGTTTGAGGTTAAGAAAAATGTTATCTGAATGTTAATAAATTTCCCTGGTGTTGTTTTATTCCTTATAATTGTTTTGTCCCGGGACGGGAAGGTGACTAGTTTTACCTGAGAAAGTGCTTCAATTTTTTGGAGTTTTTGACATACATATTGGTAATTTTTTTTGATCACAATGCTAAAACTCTTGATCCACATAATCATTGAATTACATTATAAATAACGCAGTAAGATTAATGAATGGATGATGAGTTACAAGTCACCATGATGATTGAATCAATGATTTACCAGTACAAATTTTTGCGAAGCAAAGCTAATTGGACCATAATATCCATGGCTGCCTATCGCGGTTGCTTTACATAATATTAAAACATTCATAATATTACAACATACTCATTTATAGTTCTAGACATTCAGTAAGACAAAGCGAAAGCTACAATTAATGAATTTTATTTTTTTTTTAAAAAATCACCAACCTTTTTACGATTATCATATTAAATAATTTCAATTTTTTTGGTTTCTTAGAGATTTTTTTTTATTTTTTTTTATAATTTAGTTTAATAAACATAAAAGAAATTATGCAGCAGAAATTTTTTTATAAATTTGGAGCGGATTCAAGAGACAAGCAAAATACGTTACAAATTTTAAAGTTAGGTTTACGTTGGACGTTTTTCTTTTTGAATTAAAATAAAAAAAAGTGGATTAAACTACTTTATTATTGAACAATAATAAAGAAATTTATTCCAGCTGATGATCCTTGTTGTGTTTTTAATTGTTGTGTGTCCTGAAGAACATCGAAATGCTAACTTTTTTGAAAAGAAAAAAATCTGATGGAATTTATTTTGCTGCTTCTGGTGGACAATCTGGTTGATTTGATGGATGAGCTGCACGGAATGCTGGATGACTTTCCAATTCACGATCGATTCGAAGAATGATCGGATATGGACGAAGATCAACATGAAATCTGTAGGAACAAAAACAATTTGTTTAAATAATTAAGTGGTAGCCACTTAAAGGAAAACGTACCTTCGTGCATTGAAGACCTGTGGAACAAGACAACAGTCGGCCATGGAAATTTCGTCGCCTACACAAAATTTTCCGGCCGATGTTGAAAGGACCTTTTCAATTGCCCGAAATCCTCGCGTTATCCAATGCTGGGCCCATTCCTTTTTCTTCTCTTCACCAACGTGAATTAGAACGATTAGATTTTGCAGTGGCTGAATTCCGGATGTGATAATTTCACATAATTCTCGAACTTTTGCCCTTTTATGAACATCTTGGGGAAGAAGCGGTCGTTGTGGGCGAGTTTCTTCTAGGTAGTGCATAATGGCAACTGACTCGATTAGAGTGTGACCATCTGAAAAATGAAAATAGTTTTTAAAACGATAAACGTGCAGCCAAAATTTTTATTGTTGAAATATAAGATATATATATTTTGAAACCAAAAATAGGATGGACTGGATGGAATATGGTTCCAGCAATACATCAACTTTATTTTTCGATAACATTGCACCGTTCAATTATACAAAAGTCAAACGGAGCGAATCAAGTTTGGTAAGGCACAAGCATAATTAATCTAAGACGCAAACCGAACGAGAGCACGGATAGTAATATTTACATCTGTCGATCACTTTTTGAACTTGTTTAGGTGCCAACCGACAGAGTTTCTGCAGCATCCCGTGACTGTTGACAAAACATGAGTACATCACTACACAGCAGATGTAAAATAACAGTCGAAACAATGGATGTAATTTCACAATCCTGAACCAGAGGATTTGAAAACATAGTTCTATCTGCCAGAAAGGTTATATATTATAATCACCCTTTTTGGGATTCGCGGGGCATAATCTTCTCTGACAATTTTGAAAAGGGTAAGATAATCATGGGTCGGTATTATGCTAATTTATTGGTAGGACTCGACGCTGAATTGAAGAGCAATCGGCTCATATCTCAAAAATACCCAGCCACAAGAGATCTGATTTTTCCGAAGTTAATCCATCCACAATAATTGATAAAAAAATCTCAATCCAAAAAATTAAGGTCGCGGATAGATCAAACAGATATAGTTTGGCTAAATGTGCGCCTTGTCATATTCTATCAAAGATTTTTGAAATATCAAGGGCTACCAATTTTGATATTGGTCAAAACCGCTTAAAGATCTCCAGTTAATCAAGACGTCTATGGTCTATCCTAAGGATCGGAATAATGAACTGAAATCCAGATACCATTAAATTCAGAATCAGCTGATTTGCAGAACCTTAAATGCTGCTTCTAGTCTGGGTGGCTTTGTGGCTAGAGCACTTGCCTTTGGTGCACCTGGTACCAGATTCGAATCTGCTTGGCGACAAGTAAGAAATGAATGGGATTGGGTGTCGGACTACCAGTTCACTCAGCTGTAAATGAGATCCTGAGCTAAAATCAGGGTAATAATCACGAACGAGCATGTGGCTGACCATTTAATGAATGAAGTAATTCTAGCATTTTTCAAGGCCTGGCCCGATTCGGGCGGTTGCGCCATTGATTATTATTAGCAACTTTGGGGAAGGCCTGCTGTTATGTCTCTTACAGATGACAATGTCGAGCTTATTTTAACTTGGAAAGACCTATTGGCCAGAAAGGAAACTAAAATGGGGATAAGATAGTTAGGAAATTCATTTTGGATCTGATTATAGACAAAGCCATCGTACCATACTGTGTCAAATGCTGTCTCAACGTCAAAGGCAATGAAACCAACAGAGTTTTGCGTGAGAGTTCATCATTAATATTTTTAGTGACTTTATGAAGTGGATCGTAGGTAGAGAAGCCTTGCCTGAAGCCATACTCAGAAAATGACAAGATATTCTTGCTCTCCAAGTGGTTCACAATTAGTTTGAGGCTAACTGTTTCCAAAATTGTACCTAATGTTAAGAGCAAACTAATTGGACGGTAGCTGGTAGGACAGGAAGGAATTTTCCCCGGTATAGGTACCGGGATCACTGATTCTTCTTTCCATTTTTAAAGAAAATAGCTAATTTTAAAGCATGCGTTAATAATAAAGTTTAAAAATATATTGGAGTTTCTGGGTAGATGCTTAATAACCACGTTTGGGATATTGTCGACACTTAGTTACTAGATATTAGTTACTAGATATTAGTTATTAGATATTATTATTATTTTTTAAACG
The DNA here is from genome assembly GCA_949128065.1 of Beris chalybata. NCBI lineage: Eukaryota > Metazoa > Arthropoda > Insecta > Diptera > Stratiomyidae > Beris > Beris chalybata. Next base: position 141,762,341 of record OX421894.1, read on the forward strand.
ACAAAGTTGATATTTTACCTCAGAGGGTTTGAAAAAGGGTATTTCGGAATGGTCGGTAGCAGACGAGGGAAAATATCTTAAAGTGGATTTGACTAGATTAGTTGTGGTTGCATCACCCAGGTTGGAATGACTAAAAATTGTTTGCCAGCACTTCAACTATTTCCTGGTTTGTATTAAATTTGGAATTATTGGCAGCAAGTTGAGGGATATTTGACCTTTTCTATTACAAGGTTGAGTTACAGTTGCTGCTACAATTTGGGTTAGTTATGAAAGTTTTGAGTTTGCTGCGAAAATTTCGATATAATCGAAAATTTCGATATAATCGAAATTTTCGCGTGGGAATGGCGTGTTATTGGATGAGTTTGTTAAATTATTTTTAATAAACCTACAATTCACCAAACTATCAATTTTTTTAGGACAATCGATGTTTGATAATTGTTTGAAGGTGAACTTAGCCCGCCGGATTTTCTGAAATTTTGTGGGTATTGCTCAGTTGTTTCATTTCGGAGATTTGGTAATGAAATTGTTTTTATCACGCCATAGGTTAGGGTTGGTCTTATTATGACTGTGTACATCCAATGAACTAGCTTTGGCTGAAAATTCTTGTTTTTGGACAACTCCACAAACATACAAACCCTATGAAGGCAACGTTTTCAATTGTATTTCAGACACGATTTTTCTAGCGATTATTAAAATAGTAGTCCCAAGTTTTTGTACAGTGCATTTCTAGATGCATATTACTATTATATGAAGTTTTCGTGAAGAAGACACTTCGAGTTCAGAAGGATTAGCCAGCACTGATCTTGTGTTCTTAGTTTTTTGAGTGACTTGATGAATAAACTGTTAAGGGTTCTCGTGAGATTGGGAATTACAACGTTGTCGATTGATGTACATCTTGTATCTTTTCTTGGAAAATAACTTGTGATGATAGTTCGGTACACAAGTACTTACTATCCACAAATATTATGTATTGTTAAATATAAGTAACTAATTAATAAAAAAAATACTCACCGATTTGTAGCGCCGGAACTTGTTCCATTGGATTAACTTCACGGTATTCATTGCAATGCTGTTCTCCGCCCGATTTGATCAAACTGATTGGCTTTATATCGTACGGGATCTCCTTCAAATTTAATGCTATACGAACTCGCCAGGAGCAGGAACTTCTCCAATAAGAATAAAGGACCGGCTTTTCAGTAGATTGTAGAGAAGAGGACATTTTATTAGACTTTAATTTTTGTGAAATTTTTCAAACTTAAAAACACGCTTAACTACCTCTAGGAGAGACTTTCATCGACTGATTACTTTGAAGAACAAAAATAGTCTACTTGTTATTCTTATAACTTGATATTAATTTTGTTATTGTGCATATTAATGAAGGTCAACTGGATGATATTCGTCTTTAGAGAAAGAAGTTGCTTTGCGGATTTCTTAAGAATATTTTTGCAGATAAGCCGGGTGTTTAACATGAAGCTGTTAGTGTATTATTGGTAGGTGATAAGATTGTTTGAAAAGGTGTGACCGATATATGGGATTAGTACAATAAATAAAGTATGATTAAAATGAGATTGTGTTTTTAATTACTAAAATATTAACTCAGGCCCATGAACCGGTAAGCCAACTACACCCCTTGTTCAAAGAGTTAGCCCTAGTTTAAAAGGAGGTCCTACTCCTTTGGTGGCTTACAAAACAAGTCAAGGATATTAAAATTTTTCAGCTGACCTCTACGAAGAGATTTCAAACATTTTCTAGGTTACAACAAGAAAATTGAAATTGGATTATACCTCAATAAATTTTTTATACCCGCGTCTTCATTCCCAATTGTGGTTGGTCGTGTGAAACAGGACCTGCGCTTCAATCTTGATATTCAACCCTGAGCACTCTTCCTTAGTTCACTGTACCATGTTTTCATTTTTTCAATTTCCTTGTTACTATTTGCACAACTTTAACTAACTTTAACAACTGAACTATTTGAACAAATGACATACTTAAATATATGAAAGAAAAATTGCCAGGACGAATTTTTTTTCTGACAGTAGAAATTACCTTTGCTATCGCTGAAAGCGACATAGCGTTGTGATACTTTGAGTAATTAATTTTGATGCTGTTTTATTAACTTCGGGAGAAAAAAATCTATTAGTTTGCCTCAAATTAGGCGCTATGATGGTTAGTTTGGGCACGTATTTGAAGACCGGCTTCAAATTGATTTTAAAAAAGGCAATATTTCACGGAAATTTGCCGGAAATTCGGGAAGGACGATTCTTTTTTAGGTTAAGTCTGAAGTAGTTCCTTAAAGGATAATACTGTACGGTTGATTGGTATTGGTGAATGTGTGTTAGTCGGCTTTTAGAGTGAAAGGATATCGAGAAGTTTTCTAAGGTTGGTATTATGGTAGAGGTCAACGTCTGGCATGTCCTTTCCAATGTCCTTTACACGTGCCTTGTATAAGTTTTTATTATTTTTGGTCAGTACGATAGAGGATTTAATTCAAATTCGCTTTTTCTCGAATATTTGAATTGCTGGTCTTCCTCGTATAATATTAATTTAGTATAAAACTTCGAATTCTAGCCAACAGATGGAGAACAGTGACACTCGACCAGTTCGTGAAACAAATGACAGTCTGCTATATGGTCGAAAAGATTTCCGTTCCGTTTATTGAGAATGCCCCTTCTTTTTAATAATTCGAAAGAAAATGAGACAAACAAGTTTTCTTCTATATTATTTTATCTGTTTTGTTGCGATTAAATGTCATGTAAGGTCGATTTTGGAATTATTTTCAAAGACGCAAACCAGCTCTGATCTTAGTCATAAGCCTTGTAAACAAATTTCCCTTCGCTGTCAAATAATAGTTTTGTGTTAGCTTTAACTGTAAATATGTTTATAGAATTGCTGTAATAATTGAATAAATAGTATGTTGTTGAGTAAATTAAAGACGTGCGTGTGTTTCAGCAGTTCGAAGGCGAATTTCGTTAAGGAATTTCACTTGTCGCTGCTGCCAGAATTGTGTTTATACCATTGTGAAGTAACGAAAATGGTCGAATTGAGTTGGGCTAAAAATTTGAAATCGCATTCGTTTGTTTAAAATGGCTGCTGGTCGCATTGTCTGCGATCACAGTGTGCTACTGATAAATGAAAGCCATCTGTAAATCCTGTAAGAAATTGTAATCAATAAATATAGTTTACAAATTAAGCAAGTTGTTTCTTTACTTCAATTGCTAAAATCCTAATACTCTCTTCAAAAGTTACAAAGATCACATTCTTGTAAGAACCACATCGTTGTTTAAATAACAGTCATTTCCAGTATAATTGAGATAATAAATTACTATATTAAATGTCTTAAAATTAACATACAGTGGCTGTAAAACATAAGACTCCGATTTATAAACTGTATAACGTTTGTCGTCGAAGCTATGATTTATAGTTATTATTATTAGCGATTTTATTGTAAGCTTTACAACTTTAATCTACAGATTCTACAGTTGCAATTGCCAATAGGATGATGAACAATTCTACAGTAGAGTTCTGACAATAGATAGAGAATACAGTAGAACTTGCAGAAGTGACCACCTTAATATGTTGACTACTTGCCTAAAGTGGCCATTTTTTATAGTCTCGATGTAAAGTACCGATTTTCCATACACTTTTCGTTTTGTATTGTGACCATTTCCATATTTTGACCATTGACCACTTTTTAGCCAATATTTACGTATAACATACGTGTGGAGTACATCCTATAATGTGACCAAAATATTTTATGTCACAAATGTTGCAAAATGCAAAATGATGCAGAAATAAATGAAGCACGAAGCTTACTATCGAGATTGTGTTCTGGATAAATGCGTAAAAAGATACACATTTTATATTGGTAATGTTGATTTAAATTACATACATTATACTGTACTAAATTATGTTTATAATCTGACCACATGTTTAAAGTGACCACTCTTGCACAGTCCCTTGGGTGGTCACTATATACAGGTTTAAAAATGGGTTAAATATATCTAGCTTTTAAGAAATACTTCAGTTTTTTAACCTTTAGCGGCTTTGAAGATATTGAAATAAAAATATTACAAAAATATTTCGAACTCCCACTTTTGCTCTAAGCTCTGAGTTTTAAGGCTATGATGCTTAAAATGAGTTTGCGTATAGTTGACGGCAATCAAACAAAGCTCTAAGTTTTAGAGCTATGATCCTTCAAATCCGTTTGCATATGATGGATGGCAGTCAAATCACACTTCTCCTTTTTTGCTTTTTTGCCTTATCAGTTCCAAACAAAAAATTAGGGCAAAACAAATTTTTTAATTAAAAGTATAACTAAAACAACATAAATGAAAATAATAAATTGGATGCGGTTTTGTTAATAAAAACACAGAGTTAAATTATTTAATAGGCTTTGTTTGTGAGTTTCTTTTGTTTTTGATTTTTTTTACAGTACATACATATATAATTTCATACACATGATGAGATAAAATATACATATTTTTTCTTTTTTGTTTTTATTTAAATTAGACTCTATAGGTATTCATCCCACGTATTATTACTTTTAATATTTTCTTTATTTCTCCATTTTCATTTTTCTATTTTCTTTTGTTTTTTTTATTAAAAATTATTATTATATTTATATATAGATATATATTCTAATTATTTTGAATTACATTAAATTAAAAGTTCTTTTTGTTTAGCCTTAATTTGCTATGAACACTCTCTCTTTCGGAGTTGTATGAATAAAATATAGAGTTACAGTATTTTTGCATTTATTCTCTCACGTTATATTTTTTGTTTTCTATAATTGTAGGTGCTGCTTAAATTCAGATGTTTCAGTTTTGAGCATTATATATTACATATCTTTGGTTTAAGTGGATTTTAGTTTTGGCTTTGTTTCAAATCACAAATCACAGAGAAAGAAATTCACTAAAATTTATTTTAAAAGATTTCTAATAAACAATTTGTGTGTAACAGTTATTGAATGAAAGTAAACGTAATAAATCTTTTTTATTAAAAAAAGTAAATTTATAGTTTGATGATATGAAAATAGTACAACAAAAAAGGGATTATTATTTATTAGGTGTATTTTTTTTGTATTTTTCATTATATTTATTATACATTTTTATTTTAAATTAAATAACATCCAACATTTAAATATGTCATCTTATTCTTCTATTAACCTTTAGGTTTATTTAATTTTTTTTTAAATAGACCGAATCTTAATTCATTCAATTGTTGCAGTGATTTTACCGTAGTGAAGTTTTGCGAAATTTTGTTTTATTTTGAGAAACAGCCTTAATAAGTACACTCTTCATTGTAAAGGTTTTTGGTTATTCCTTTTTATAGCAAGAATATTTTTATTATCCTTATTTATTTTCTTAAATAAAAAAAGTAAAAGTTTATAGAAAACTATTTACATATATATAATTTAATTATATCAATTAATTTTTTTTTTTCATTTCAATTTATTTAGGCCATTTATGTTTCAATTTCTTCAATACTAACTCTGTGGGTCCGATTTAGTTTACGGAAAGAAGATTTATATTACTTTTTCGTTTTTACAAAATTTTGAAGATGTGTGTCAGAAATTGAAATGATTTGAAATCAAATATAAACACTGATTAAACATTATATCTATCTATTTAAATCGAATTTAATGAGTACAAAATTAGATTCTCCGAAAACAACCCGAAAATTATTCATACGAATAAGATTTAAAAGTAAATATTATCTCAGCTGATTTGAGCTGTTTTATGTCCAATCCAATTCAATCAAATTCTCTAAAAATCATTTTTAAACAATCTTAGCTGTGTGTATTGCTTTTGTTACAGTTTTTCTTATTGCAGATGAGATATGCATCCAACTTATGAACAACTATTAAAAACTGATATAAAACATCGAACCAGTACTTAAATTGTTCATATGGATTTTGGTGCAATAATAAGCACTAGGTATTTGAACCGAAATTAGATTGTCAATTACTAGGTAAATTTGGTTTAAATTTATTTACTTGCTATGTTTTGATTGTTTGACAAACAGATTGAATTAAATGAACATTGAAATATTACAAAGATATCCGGAAAGGTACAAATTTATAATATAGATACATATGATTTTTAAAAAATATGGTTTCAATTATGCTTCTTGTAATTCGTGCTCTTATTTTTTTTTTTGATTGATTCAAATTTTTTTTTTCACTTTACAAATATATTTCTTTTTATTTTAATTTTTAATGTGTTTAAAATCTAGAAAACTGATATGTCTACGAGCTATTATCATTCGTTTCATTTTTCTTTGATTTGTTTTATTACATTTTAATTATACTATTTTATATTTTTTGTAAGAGTTATTTAATTTAATTTTACGGATTTATTTTGATTAATTTATTAATTTATAAAATTATCGGAAAATAAGTAAAAGAAGGTGGGAAATTGGGAAGAATACAATCAATAATTGAACTTTAATAATATATTTCGTTTTAATATTTTGACCAGTTGAGTTTTGTTTGCAATCAAAGTAAAAATTTAATTTGTGTTTTAAAATTCATGACATGAATCAGTAGTATTTGTGGCATATTTCGTGAGAAAGCGAAGGAAAAAGGCCTTGTGAAATTGAATTCGAAATTAAAACTCATATCTCGAAAAAATATTTTGTTGTGCTTAATTAAATTAAACACGATCATCTGATTGTACAATTAGAGGCTGTTCAATTTCTTCTCTTAAAATTTCTGAAGGGTGTTTAAGGAGGCCAATTTTTAGCAATAAGCCCTTTGTTAAATATTCCTATTTGAATTATAGCCGCATTTTTATGAATTTGAATTTACAATTTTAGGCCTTTCATATTTCATAGATTTGTATAACAAGTTGATCTTATAGAATGAAAAACAAATTCCTATCTTAGTGAAATTTTATTATGAAAATATCAACACAATTTTTATTTCTTTTTAGCATTATTATAACTATTTTCTTTGAAATAAGTCACAACACAGAGTCGATCAAGTTGATGATTATACTGCCATTTTTGTTTTATGATTAGATGTTTAAATACTAATTTTGATTGGTGTATTGTAAATGACTTTATTTTTTGCATTCCTAAAAACTCTTTAAATTACCATTATTTTATAAATTTTATCAAATTTTGTTTAAACTTTGTCTTCTTTTGCGTTAAATAGCTATTACCTTAGTTTTTTTTTATCAGTTTGTTTTAAAAATGTTCTTTTAATATTTATTTCGTTTAATGTTAAGTATTTTATATTTAAAACCGCGCGTAAAAGCACGCAGGTACCACAGACAAGGAATTACGTAATTTTTATTATTTTGAGAATTTTTCTTTCATTTTATATTTTTGTTTTTAAGTTTTTTGTTTATTTATTTTAATGGTAAAGAATGAGTTGTTTGATTGATGGTTATGGCAAGCAATATTTCGGTTTTTTTTAATATAAATTGTTTATGTATTTGAGTGAATTGAACTGAAATTTTATGATAAAGGCAGATTGCATTAAAAATGAAAAAATTATATATATTTGCATTTTAGATAAACCTTAATTTATCTGAATATTTATAAAGAATAAAAGGAATAGTTGGAAAAATTAATTTTTTGTTGTTGTAATGCGGAAAAAAATAGTTTTCTATTGAAGTGCATTTTGATTTTGTAGGCAGAACTGCGTTCTTTTCAAAAATGTTAGTTAGTGTTGTATAGTTGTTCAAATAACTGAAATTTTAGTAGTTTCAAATCACGATTTCCTGAATATGTAAAAGTTTTTCTAGCAATTAATTGCCCGACGATTATTGCCAAAACTACTAGAGCGATTAATGGAGCAATACAGGGCAATATCATGCTAGTTGCGGCAATATCTAGTTAATGTGGAAATGTTTTTACAGATTAGTATACTAGTATAGTATATACTAGTATAGTTCGCAGTATAGTTGCTGTATTTCCACTGATTTGGAAAATTCCGAGTAATTGACCTTGTTTAGTGAACCAATTGTTCAGTTTTGTTTTGAATTTTGCATTTACTTGTCAAGTTTCGTGTTATAATGGCTTGGAATTCAAATATTTCCAGGTTTTATTTTAAGTTTTAGATTTTTTGTCATGTTTGCTTTCATGTTGTTCATAGAATGAATTGCTTTTGTAAGTACTTATTGGTGAATTGCTAGATATTGGTCAATATCGCCTATCACAATTCAGGCATGAGTTGATGGATAGTTTATCCACATCGCCTGATGCTCTTGTTGTTGTGTATTGCTTTATATTTTCGTGACGCCAAAATTGACGAATAATGCTGTAAGTTGAGCAATTTTAATCGCTCGTGTGAGATCACCTTATTACAACTTTGAAATTAGTAATATGAAAAATATTTAAAATTCTTCTCAGGGGACACCATGGCGAAATGTTACTATTGGTAATTTCATTCGATAGCTATGCATTACTGTCAATAAATTTACATAAAGGAATTTTTGTAAATTTTAATAGCTTTACATAAATGAACATCCTGACACTAAGATTAAACACTTGAGCTGAAAATCTCCAGAGTTTTCGAAGTTCCTAAAAATAATTTTTGTTCGGAGATGAGTTGTTACTCTATTATGGACAAGATGCATTACGTCAACAAAAAATGTTATCATCAACTTTTCTCATATGTCACGATTGCCAAAACTTATGGATCAAACCAATCTGCTCGGTTCAAATAAGACCATGTTCAAAATGGTAAAAAGGCATCAACGAAAACATTGTTCCTCGTTGCCAGCCAGGTTTTTACTATTTATTATAATTTTTAGTAAAAAATTATTTAGTGCACACGTACCTACATAAATCTAATAAATTCCGCCGCTTTTGCGATGCATCTTATAATGCAAGCAATGTCTTAATGAAAACAAACATAAGACCACTGACTACTGACCACTGGTTTTCTTCATTAATTCCGAAAATATATTTACGAAAATCTTAAATCTTAAGCGCCAGTTTCACAGTCGAAGTTTAAACTTAGGAATTTGTTCGTAAGATCCTAATATTAAACTTCGACTATGAATTGGGCCGTAAGACATGGAAATATTTATTTTCCTATTTCAAATACTGAAAATAATTCTGTAACTCTTTATTATATTTAAAGTGAATTAATCGATGCAAAATTTGTTGTGAATTTCGTTGGAAAGTTTGTATGTATAAAACAAAAGAACAAATGAAGGTTTCTAACATGCAATAAACAATTTAAACCACTTTCATTACTATTATAAAAATAAAGATACTATGAAATGAATTCAAAAATACTATTATTTAATTATATTTATAAAAATAAAGAAACTTAACTTCAGTTCAACGTAGAAAAAAGTGTACTTATCTAGTAATTTATCAGAGTTAATAATAATAATATTCAATGAAATTTATAATTAAACCAATTCGTACTATTATTACAATTTATATTAATAAATACAATATATTTCATTTAACATTAATAATAACAAATATTTTTACCCATTTAAATATTGAATTAATTTATATCTCAACTAGAAATAAATTAAAATTATCAAATTCTAATTCTTTTGCATAGGTCTTTTTTTCTCCGTCAATTATTTTATGATTGAAATCAAATTTTTACTCATCATCGGATATACATTAAAGAAAATTTGATTTTTTATTTCGCACGGATTTTTAAGTTGTAATAAAAAACCTATGTATATATCTTACATATACTGTAAGTCGGTATAATAGAGTGAAATTTATAATAATAATAGAGTTTTAATAATAACTATGTATTATTTATTGAAGGGACATCGATCAACACTTAAAAACTAGGTACAACCATATTTCTCATTATTATTAAAATAGTTACATGGAAAATAAACTGACAATTATTTTCCATAAATACTGTCAATGATTTCAAATAATATCATATTAAAAATTCTTTGATTTATTTTCAATTGTTTTTTGTTTTTCTTTAATAGTTTTTTCATTTATAATTATAACACTTACATATTTACAGAAGACTTCTTCTCGATTATCAATATGAAATTCACAACTTATGATCTCTGAGCTTTATTTTTTTATTTTACATTATACAATAGAATTTAAATACACACAAACGTAAAATTAAAAAAAAAAAATGAATACAAAAACAATATGAAAAAAAAAATTCGATTTTAAATTTAAGTTCCTTTACTGTAATTGGTTTGTTTTTATTTCGGAGGAATAGAGTGCATTATACATATAAATACTTTTGTTAATAATAAATTAAATATTCATTTAGTTTTTAATTTTTTATACAAACACTTATAAATATAAATATATTTAGATTTTTACACGAATAAACTAATTATTAATTAACGTTTATGTATATAATATAAATTTCTTTTATTTTTTTTTACTTTATTTATTTAATATATTGACTTACATTCAGTTTTATTTCTCACTCATAGATTTTTTTCTAACATATATTATTTCTGAGTTTTAAATAATATTTTTAAGTTATTTTTACTGAAGATTTCGAAAGATTTTTCTCCGTAAAATTAGAAAGAAAAAACAGTTTGTAGTACAAACTTTAAAATAGAATTTCAGTTGTTTTTGAATACATAGTTTGATTTAATATTAGATTTTATACAAAATTATTTTTTTTTCTTTTCTCTGCCTTTTTTACTTCTTTATTCATAAAAAATATTTACTTAAGCATTTTTATTTATTTTTGGCTCAAGTTTTTATTAATAATAATTTTGAATATATTAATATCCGATTGTCATCTAAATACAATAGTTATCAGTTTTTATATCTCATACTTTTAAATAAGTTATTTTTTTTTACTACTGTGTAATGTTTAAAACATGTTTTTTTTTTGTCTTTTTACAAATTGTGTACGTTTCTCGGGCAAGTTATACACAGGTGTATACAAAGAGTTTCGGTTAATGGATGGACATCTGGACAACAAGTGGTTTAATTAATGCTCAAATTTTGATTCGGCTAGTTTTGCTGTGATCGGATTTATATCACTTTCCTGAGGTCGATGGGATTTCATGTGAGCACTTCGACTTTTTACTTTGCTAAATGTCCTGTAAGGTGTTAAGGGGAAATTTTGTTAGTGGATATTATTAACGGATCTAGATTTGTGGAAAGATGGACGTTCGACAATTTTACGGAGAGTACAATAATACAATATTAAGGTAGCTTCACTGACTCATATGCTAAAAAGAAAACTTAAATAATAGATAATTACGAAATAAAATAAAATTGGACAGAAATAAGTTTTATAAAAATAGTTTCTTAGTCCAATTCAGGCCAATAGGCTACCAGAAATTTAAAAAATAAATATATAATATTATTATATTGGTATGATATTGTTCAAAAAGGCAATATTTCATAGTACTTCAAAGTTTTGAAAGTGATTAATTAAATGCGAGGTTAATCAAAAGTGACGAAACAATTGTGTATGAAACAATTGTGATGATGGTCGACTAACGTCTTCCTCCAGTCGGAGTTAACGTGGCAGCATTGACAAAATATAATTTTAAAAAAGTTTAGCTTCGATAGTTGCTCACTGTTAAATATCTTTCCAACAATTTTTTCGTGCCACCACCAAGAATGGTTTTAATTAGTGTAAACAATAGTTTCAGTTTAATCTTGAGCAGGCCGGAGTAAGCTGTACATCAAAAAACAAAAAAATTCCAGCAATCTGAGAACAACTTTATTGTTTTGTGGATCAAAGTCCAAAACGCGTTTAATGCTGAGATGCAGTGCAGGTTACTATGCGAATGATAACCTAAAAAAATTCTAAATGGACCACATTTAATTTTTCTTCCGTAACTAGTTCGTAAGATATCGTATCGTTTCGTTCGATTTAAATATTGTTCCTGGGACAATTAAATTGCCTTGATTCCAGTTTTTCGTGTGAATTTGTGAAAACATATGAAACCTCCTTAAACCCCACATAGGGGCTGAATATCCAAAAATCTTGAAAGGAGTTAATAAATAAATCTGAAGACAGCTCGAAAAATTAAAAACTAATTCAATTTCTTATCGCTTCTAGAAGAAATGACGGAATTCGTGAAAACATGTTCAACTCTTTTAACTACCCTCAAAGGGGCTGGAAAAGAAAAGAACCTTAAAATAAGTTTAAGGGTATTACTACGTAAGCTCGTGAAAGTGAAAAGATATTCGATATCTGATCAGACCTGGGGTATATGGCAGAATTCGTGAAAAGGTATTTAACCCCTTGACACCACCTAGGGGTCGAATTTCAAACAATCCTGAAAACACTTTCTAGGTATTTATATGAAAAAGCCTTAGAATAAAAATAAACTCAATATTGGGGAAGACCTAATAGATATGACGAAAATCCTGAAAATGTGTGCATTCCATTTTCACTGATTATTTTTTCGCCCTCCCTTCCAAACGTCAATGGATTTTTGAAATTTTTTGTTATCGAAATTTGGTTTTGTAGTTAATTTACATACATTATACATACCGAAATTCAACTTTGTAACATTAGCCGTTCTATAGAAAGGAAAAACGCCCCACCCTCGTATATATTTTTCCTTAGCATTATGGCATTAGCATAATAGGTGCTCCAGAGATAAAAATCAGAACATATTTTTTTTCACCCACTCTCACCCCTCTACACACTAACCCAAAATTTTTTTCTGGTAGGGATCTATTAGTTCTTGAGATATGATACGTGATCCCCTCCACTTTCAAGAATGTTGAAATATAAAAATTTCAGTTTACTAGCTCAAATGGTTTGGGAGCTACAAGACTTCAAACGAATTTGCGTAAAGCGGACGACGTACTGCGGCGGACAAACGGACATGCTTTTTTGTGCCTACTAGTCATGAATGAGGCGTGAAAAGAAATAGATCACAATACTGTATTATTGAAATAATAAAGTACATAAAAGGATTGTTCAAACGATTAAGAGTTGTTTTTTTTTTGTAAAGCGAATAACTTCTAAGGAAAATAGGCTAGAGCGATAAACATTGCTTAAGAGTACATAAAGATGATCCCTGCAACAAGCTTAGTTTTTAGCAAATTGTTTTTTTTGAGCATATCTTAATGTCGGTAAATAATACGAACTGGTCAAAAATATTGGTTCTCAGTAGACATGGGTCACAAGTCATTTGTTGGTATTTGTAAAAATATATTCAACCACTTTGCTTAACCTTCGTTTCGGGTCAAATGTTGAAAGCTACTGAACATTTGTTTACAGTCTATAAAAGTGAAAAACAATTATTACCATACCCAGTCATGCAAATCTCAACCCGTTTCTCATAGATAGACAAATGATAACATTTACTTTCAAATAAATAATTATATTATTTCAATAGTAACAATTAACATAAAACAAAGGAATTAAAAAGAAAACATTTTTAGAAACTAAGCAAAAACAATTTGAATACGAAAGACTAGGACTAAACAAATAACATAATACAAATTATTATTAATAATAATAAAAAGAAAACTTCCTTAAATTAAATTCATCTTAAACGTAAAAAAACACTTATTCAGCTAAAACGAAAAAATATGAAACCGAATCGTCCAATATACAAAACAAAAAACATTACGCGAAATCACGAACACAAAGAGTACAAGGACATTTTGGGGTGATCTTACTTGCCGCACACCTTGCAGGGATAGTCGTCCTTTGGCGGTTGACCTTGCTGTTGCTGACCGACCGCTGACAACCCGGACGAACCACTCGATCCTGCAATGGATCCATGTAGTCCACTGCTTCCGACTCCTCCAGATCCCGAGGCTCCCGAGCCACTTGTTGATGGACTGTTCATTGTTGCTACTGCTCCTGACGATGTTGATGACGAGGACGCGCTCCTACCGATACAGTGGATTCTTGTATGGCCATGGAGTGCAGCCTTCGAGGTGAAACTCTGTAATTGACTTGAAATTAATTAAGTTTGTTGTTTTAAACGTCTACCTGAAGCAGATTATTGGGAAGTTTTCAAAGGGATTTTTTTTACTGGCTGATAGATCTTTTTCTTGCGCCTTTTTTGGGGTGGGGGTGGGTTTAATTAAAAAGCTGTAGTTTGGTTTTAGGGCGTAAAACTCACAGCTGAACAGTCTGGCATTTCGCAGACATGTGGACGAATTTCTGGTAGGGACTGCGGTTGGATATGTTGAGAAGTGGATGCTTCCTCGATGTCCGGTATTTCTTGCTTCAGGTAAGTGGTTTTGTAGTCGGGACACAGCTTCTTCCAGATGTAGTAGAGCTGGATGCAATCACTTGACGACTTGCAATCGATCTAAAGGACCAGATAGATTTAGTGTGTTTGGAACCGGAAGTACAGAGATTGAATTTGGATTACCTCTTGTGCGATACGATAAAAGTTTTTACCATAGATCTCGAGGCCTTTCAGAAACAGCTCGATTTCCCTCGGTGTCCAGCTCAGATGGACGCGATTCGACGGGGTCTGGAGAAGGGTCAGTGTTGCTATGTGCGTCTGACCCTGGGCATCTAGTAGGGCTTTTAAGGCGACTTCTTCAGAGTGGAAGCCAGACGGCACGGCATTCGACTTACTCAGTTCGATGAAGCGCGTCAGTAGGAGCTCGTCGTATCGATAGCAGGAGTCCCACATCAAGTCGTCGTACTCGTTGGGGTAGTTCATCTCCACTTCCAGATTTGGTATCATGGCTTGGTACGCCGTTCCAATATTTACCTTGGAGTCGTCGAGAAATGCCACCAAAATTGGATTACTCTCGAACTCATCGTCCAGCTTGATGGCGGCTTCTTGAATCTGCGTTTTCGGTAAGGTTCCGTACAGGCCGGCACCCTTGCGGTCCGGATTGAGCATTGGTGCCGGCGTGTAATGGGTACTTGACGGACGTCGCAACTTCGAACGGAACACTTCCATTTTCTTGGGCACTGTAGGTGGTCTCAGACGCTTCTTAAGTATCGAACTCGAGTAGTTTGTTTGGTAGGAGAAGTTGTGTTGTTGTGGTTGTGGTGGTTGTTGCTGGATCTGTTGTACTGCGGTGGGTGCTGTTGGCTTAAGATTATTTATAAAACTGTTAAAAAACTGTTCACTGTCTTTTGCGGTTAGAGTACTGCCGTTAGTCTGAACTGCCACCGAGATTTCGTCAATGACAGCTGTTGCACGCGATCGCTTCGGAAGCGGTCCGTTGTACGATGAGATCTGCGCAAATTTATTGGTCTGCACGATCGGCATTTGGATGGCACGTTGAACGAAATCTTTCGGAGACGACGAGAGCAGAGGGTCATCGGAATTCGGCATCATTTGCGATTGGAGCGTCAGACCGGGCAGATAGTACAAGTCAATGTCGTTCTCGCATGGGTTGTCATCGCCACCAGTCATTGCGTTATTTGGAAGAACATCGTTCAGGACTTGCTTCACGTCTTCAGGGCTGGTCACTTCGCTGGAGAAAAACGATGCTGACAAAGGAGATGTAGTGTTGCGTGCATCGTCTAGGAATCCTTGAGTTTCGTCCAGGAACGAGAGATTCTGGTGACTAAAGTCCTTCAGGTCACAGTGCTCGTTGTTGTTCTCGTTGAGGAGATCCTCAACCTTGACATCGGCACTGAAAACGTCCGACGAATTGTCTTCTGCCTTGAAGAATCGTCCGTTTTCCAGGACGCTTTTGCTTTCGTTGAACAACTCGTTTTTCAGCTTGAGGATCTTCTCGTCTTCGGTCAGGTCCGGTTCACTCTTGAAGAATTGACTTTGATTTTCGTCCATGAAATCCGTGCTGGACTTTTCGTCGAAAAACGAATTCGCATCCGAAAAATGATGCGAATCGTCCAGAAATGGTGACGCTTGCGCAACAGCCTCATGGCTAGCTGGCGGCGTTGGATACGCTAGTGGTGAAGGCAATGGTGAGGCTGAAGAATGCGTGGCTGGCGACGCATTGCTCGTACAATTGTACAGTATATAGTCTTTGGAATGGAGTGCACTAAACTCGGCTAGACTGTCCGGAAGCGGTGAATTGAGCACGGCTTGGAGTTGTTTGCTGGTCGGTTTGTATTCGCGCAGGTTTCCTGCGTCCGATATTGGGGTCGTATTACCGCCCAGCGAATATTCGCTCAAGGACGCTATCTCGTCTAGCTGATCGGCCGTTGTGGAATCGTTGAGTAATTGAATTGAGTCGACCGCCTGAAGCAGCATAGCAGTGTCCGATACGCTGTAGACATCGTTATCGCCGAAGAACGTGGTCGAGGAATCGGTGGAGTAGGTCAGTGTGAAAACATCGCCGGAAGCATTTTGCGTCTGGGATATGGTGAGTGCTAGTGGCGTAGATTCACCACCTGGCAACGATATCGATAGTGGTGGTGTCGCATTCGGAGTATTCGGTGACGATAAGGATGGATCGGATGGCAAGACTACAGTCGATGTAGTCGCCGAATTACTTGTAAATAGCTGACCGGGATCAGAACAGGTACGTTTTACGGCAACCTTTGTGCCGCGCTTGAGGAGCTCAATAAGGGTTGCGTCCTTCGAATCAGTTCCGGTGCTTTGGTGGTGCATGCCAATAGTCGCTCCGTTCAAGTTGGTCACCTTGTGAACAACTTGTTTCTGCACTTGCATCGATGTTGCAATTGTTGTTGTCGCTTGCGAAATATTAGTGGTTATTGTTCCGGACGGTTGACACGATGTTGTTGTTAGTAACGTTGGTGTTTTCGGTGTTAGGAAACCTTCAGCTTCGGTTAAACGCCGTATGGTTGAGGTCAAAGGAGCGGCCGGAATTGCGAAGGCACCCTGGAATAAGAAAATATATTAAGTTCTGGTAGTGCTCACAGTCTAATCCTACAACGAAAAACACAGCCAAAGTTGAATTGTAAAATATCGGTAGAGAATTTTGCTACGTTGCGAAATTTTGAAACCACTTTTAAGTCTGCCAAAGGATGAATTAAGGAGAGCCTCCCAGGCACTCTGTAATACGACTAGTATTTATGACTTGAAGGAGTTAATATGCTTATAACCCATTTGTTCTTTTCAGCACAAAAATCAAATGGGTTATAGCCACATAACCTCCTTCAAGTCATAAATACAGGCACTAAGAGGACTTAACACATTCGATAGATAGGTCCTCCGATAAATTATGAACCCGTGAAGGAAGGAACGGACTGGCGACTAAGATACAACTATGAGCTGTATCAACTCTTCAAGGAGCCAGAAGCTTCAACGCTCATCAAACTACGTAAACTGCAGTGGGTTGTCCATGTAGAGCGAAAGAATCTCCAAGCGTACTCTCAAAGGCAAAGCGAGTCATACCAGACCAGTAGGAAAACCACGGAAGCGATGGGAAGACTCGGTTAATGAAGACAGCAAACCCATCTTAAAAATAAGCCCCTGGAGGATGCGGTCATTGGATCAAGACGATTGGAGGCGACGACTTCAGGAGGACAGGTCCCGTCTTGGGCTGTCGAGCCATTGATGATGAGCACAAAGATCTATGAGTTCCGCACATATCGCAACGGTATTCCAGCGACACTACTTTTCTCTCCTAGTACTGAAACATGCTCATCTTCGCGGAAGATTTCCAGTACTGACTAAATTCAGTTAAATTCAATTTATTCAGTACTGCACATAAGTACTGCAGCAGTACTACAAATTGAGAACTTTATAGTACCTACGCTATTCCCTACGCACTGGCCAGTATATTGTAATGAAAGTGGTTGAACATCAAGGCACTTAAGTGTCTTTTGACTCGTCTGTTCCTACGTCTATAATTTTGCTTACTGTAGTTAGAAAGCTTAATAAAGTTGAATCTCCTAATTCGGTACTGCCACCCTTAATAAAAATCTACAGGGTGAGATACTGCTGCGGAAAATATGATCATGAAAAGTTATCGGCTATTTTTCATCACGAACCTCTTATTTTTTCCCATAATAAAATCGTTTTGCGTTCTGCACTAAACAATTAAATTAGCAATAAGTGTACATACCTTTAAATCTTTACTCCTTTTACTAATAATTTTCTCCTCAATAAGCGCTCGTACACCAATGCTAGCCGTTTGCAGTGGCGGGCCGGGCGTCTCTTTCTTCTCGTTCTTTTTCGTTTCGGTGTCCTTCTTGAAGTAGCCACCGTGCAATCGCATGTGTCCATTTAAGGCGGGAATATTTTTGAATTTCCTATGACATAAATTACATTCGACGGGTTTCTGTTCAATTTTAACAATGTTAAGGGTATGACTCGGTGGTTGCTGTTGTTGATGTTGTTGATGCTGTTTTTGATTATCGATTTGTTGGACAATTTGATGTTGTTGTTGTTGATTAAGTTGTAATTGATTTTGTAGCAGCTGTTGTGATTGATGATGGTGATGCTGCTGTTGTTGGCTATGATGCAGCTGTTGTTGTTGTTGTTGCTGATGCTGTTTTAGGCCACCGGTTGTTGTTCCAATTGTTGTCGTACCCATCGAATTTGCATTCTCGACAGAATTCGGTGATAATTTCGATTGATTTTGTTGGAGCTGAGTCTGCAATGAAGCGAAAAGGAAGAAGACGGAAATTTGATGAAAATGTCGTTGAGCATAAAAATCTATAGGAAGAAGAGCGTGTTAACTTAAGCAGAGGACGACATTGATAACGACCACAACAACCCACAATTTTATCCTACAAGGGATTAAATGAATTTCTCATAAATATGATAATCTTGGTGGGCGCATGGTGACTGGAATTGTAATTTTGGCATTTTTATTCCTCTGGTGATCTGGTCGGGATATAATTTTTTTTTTTTTTGGTTCAAAATCATTATTCCTCTTGGTTAGTTACCGTATCGAAAATACATTGGGCACACACACGCATCGAGTCGGACGTCCTACGTAGTGCGATTCGGCCAGAATATGTTTTGGCAGTGGAGTGTTTCCCTCTTCATCTTTCTGGGGACTACGGAGGACGAACTAGGACACAACGCGGTAATGTTGTTGTGCCACTTTGAATTAATTTCAGAGCTTTGGATATGGTGAACTAGATATGTCCGATTGATATACTCCGATTAAAGGAGACGATAGAAACGGCATCACAAACGAAACTCGTATGATTTGTTTTTATTGAATAGTCAGCGTATTTTTGGAAGCTAAGGACGAGTGTATGGTAGACTCTGGTGAGTAGCACAGAAAATTAATTAGTTGAGCTTATTTATGCGTAGTAGAAGGAAATTGTACTGTCTTTTGGCTGTTGAGATGGGAAGCCAATGTAAAATGTATGGATTTAGTTTGGGTAAAAATAACATTTTGTAATTAAAGGATTTAGGTCGGACGGATTAATTTGAAATTCTTTCTTGTGCGTTGAATCTATGTTGTTCTATGTTCTGTATTCTTTTATTTGTTATGTCTAACATTTTTCGTTCAATTAATTTCTCCTTAATTTGTTTAAAAACACCAGTAGCACCAGGTTTGTCAACTTATACTGACTAATACACACATTTTGTAAATCTTCAGACGTCCTCGGTATACCATATAGCTAGTAATAGAAACTACGGAATAACTATAGACGTGACTATACAATAGCCGACCGCATTTCAAGTTGCTGAGACGTTACAGCAACCTATTTAATGACTTTATAGTCATAACAACTTAGTTTAAAATGTCAATCGTATGTCTGACTCAAAGCATTATAATAGAAAGATAATGAATCATTCTATCAAGAATCGCCAAAAATGACGAAATTTGTGACCTGACCATTTCCAATTCTTTTGAAAATTTTTGTACTTGAAGAACTAGTGGTGAAATAATTGAAATGCAATTTTTTTTTCTCAGTTATAGTATGTGAAAGTATGTTAAAGTTTTCTCAACAATGGTGTCCAGGTCTCCTTTGAAAGTTCATATCTTTGTTAATTTTTATCCTAGAATAATGAAATATGACTTATTTTAAAGGGGAAGGTTGTCGCAATATTAAAATATACGAATAAAAACAATCCTTGGAATTTTTGAAATGAAACTTCTTTAGCGGCGAGTGAAATTTCAAGGTCGCGTCACGTTTAAGCACATTTCGTTACACGATAGAGAAGAAAGATATTATGTAGAGACAAAACGCATATTTTTGACTGCACAAATGCCAAATCACATCACCAATTCTGGGCTTAATCGTCCTACACTCTTTTACTACGATATTAATACCACACCGTTTTCATTCAACCCCCATAACACCTAATCCGATTTTAAAATTTTTTCTTCAGTTTCTCGCATTTGTTCCACCCTCAAACCTATCACAAAAATTGTATGCCAAATTGGGAACGACCTACTGCATGGCACTTTGAAAATTTAAAGCAAAGAATTCCTGAGACCTGAGCATTAAACACGTGTTTAAATAGTATATACGGTGTGTCGCCAGATTTTTTTTAAACGGCAAAATTTAAATTAAGACAATGCAATTTTTTCGGAAATTTGAAATCGACCAAAACACGCAATTTTACGAAATAAAAACAAGTAGTAAAGAAAAAAAAGACTTTGAAGAAATCGAATGAAATCGAATGAAAGTCGAGATTTTTGACTGAAGTAATCTCAACTCAGTCGCAAAATTATCTCGACATTAATTTTTCTCGAAAGAAGATTGTCCATTCTTCAGCAAAACAAACCACTTTCCTTTCAGACTATTTTTATAGCCATACTATGGTCAAGAGCATACTTAAGATCTAACTCGGCTTTATACGAGATCGATAAGATTTCAAGTGCCTTGATAAGTCTAAGAGTCTCGTTCACAAAGTCAATATTAGTCAATAAAACGAAAAGTATCAAACTCTTAATATAAAACGAGAAGTATCAAACTCTTAAAGATTATCTCGTCGCTGTGCTTGCAACCAACCAACCACCAACCCTTGTTCTATTCTTTTCAACTCTAATTACCGCCAATTCATATGAGTAAAAAGCAATAACCGTATAGTACACTAGGAGAATTATACGAGAATAAAGCCACTGACGACAGCTGAATGGCTTTCCGCCATACAATCGAATGTATAAAAATTGGCTCCCAGGTCTAATCAATTTCATCCCATCATGCCACCGAAGTGTGGGTGTAGTAGCACTAATGCTCCAGAATCTCGAAATATAAAATCAATACGAATCGCAATAACGAACCAACAAATGACATACTTTGTACAAAATACAGCGCCATATTCCGGCCAGCGCACACACACTCCCCCGCTCACATGTCCTTTAGAAATAGGCAGAAATTATATTGAACGTATCAAAAAGAATACACGCTACGTAAATTTTCCAAGGACTATACGAGATGTACACGGGGTTGCCTAAGGGTGGGCATGATAAATGGAGCCGTCATCCGATTTGCATGTATAATTGGAAATCGAAGTTTACAAAGTTACTTTCAACTTTTGATCCTTTTATATTCTTTTTTTCTGTACGCACCCTCCTTTCACCCACGCCGACGGGGACGTTTTTAATAAATTCAAATTTATGGAGATCATAATTTTTAATATTCTATGGAAAGTAAATTGAGTTTGTCGGCGAAAATCGCAGAGTTCTCGGCACATTTTAAATAGTGGCGAAAATACTTAAGGTATTAAATATATTTGTTGTTTTTTTAAGTGGAAAATGTATCGGAAAAATGGCAGGACGAACAATATGGAGCCGATTTTCAGACCTAATTGAAATCCTTAAGTCGATAAGGAAATAGGTGGCCAGGATGTACAGTGTCTCCTACCAATTTGGTTTTGGTTTTACGGATCTGTAATGGTTTGGATCTGAGCTCGACATACCCCGGAATAGTCGCCAAGAATTAATATCAGTTCACATCAATATTTATGCGGACAATTTAACCACCACTCCGTAGTCCTTCACCCCTACATCATCTTACTTACATATTTCCTTATTTTCATTATTTTCTCGTTCTATTGATTATTTGCCCGATTTCTGTATAACAATGCAGCAACCTTCTGGATTATATCGAACCTCTTCCAGTTTATTGGTATTATGGGGCTTGATGATTTGTATCGAGGGTTGGGCGACCGGATTAAGCACCATCCCCCCCAATGTAACCGCCGATACCACAACACACCATCTTTTCCAATAAATTTTCAAAAGGAGGCAAAATTTCTTGACGTCCTTCATACCGAACAAATTTGTCAGAAATCGAGTAAAGTCAAAAGAATTGCTGAGGTTAAACCGGATCAGAAGTGAAATTCGTGGAATGAGGCCACAGGAAAAATATAAAGGAGAAAAAAAAAGGAAAATAATAATAAAACACGAAAAGAAAGAAAAGCTCATTGGTAAGAAGAAAATTTTCGGAACAAGAAAAACCCTGAGCTTGTTTTCTTCTATTTCTTGTCCATGTTTGAATAAAGGTTTATTGTCTGTAAGCGGATTTGAGCTTCCAATTAGGTTAGAAACTCACATGGCTGTTGTACCGTACGAAACACACAAACATCCCCCATATATATATATATATATATATATATATAAAATACCAGATACAACTTAAGGGCTTAAGAAGTTTGTTTCTTGTATAGTTTTTCTTTTTATTTTCTCTTGAACTCCCCCCACCCGAAAGTAGTCATTCGGGGTGATGAAAAGAAATTTCTTCGAAAATTCTCTCAAAATATCATAACAATAAATCTCTGACTACTTGTCTAAATCTGAATGCTTATAGCAATTTGACTATACGACAGCAAAAGATTCAAACCGAAACGTACAAGTCTTTTATTTCGAATGTCCGAAATAAAATTACTTTCACCCTAAAGGCTTTAGGTTTTCTTGACCCAACAATTTGATAGGTAGAAAGGTAACAACTATATGGAGTTATCTGAAATGTATAATCAACTCGACCTCTTTGATGATCTTGAAAGACTTGAACGAAATAAGCAAATATAAATCGTAGAGTGTTATCCTTTTGAATCCTTGTTACCATTAAATTTATATACTCGTACGTACTCGACATAGTCGTCTCAAAGAAAAGGGATGATTTTATTCGATTTCCTTACTATGATTTATGTACTAAATTCTACTTAAGTTAATGTTAGACATATACTCGTAATTTGCCTTAAGCGAGTTCTATAAAAGTACTCTGCCAAAACAAGGAACGAAAATCGATAGTCTGTCTTCAGCGTAAATAAAAACTAACTTAGTGGAAAAAAATTTCGAACAATATTTGGAGCATAGATCTGACCAATTAAATGTGTTTTCGTTTTTGCTTGGAGCCGACCCTTACAAGGCTGACCTTATTCTTGGGACTACAAGGGTCCCCTTTTTTTGGAAACGACGAAACTATTCAAACGGAAATTAATGTTTTTTCGAGATAATGTGATCGATTGATTAATCGCCTTCTAATCGCTGTCCTTTAATTATCTGTCTGTTAACAGTGGGCCAAGGGATTAGCAATACAGAAATGGTCGATGTCATTTAGAAACTGGGAGTTTACGGAAATGGAAACTGCCTAGTGCCTTTATTTTTAATTTCTTGTGACTATTTTGGGATTATCCTTTGAGGTACATCAGTTTCATGATGAGAGAGATTTCGGTAGGTTCTAAGCTCAGGAAGATTGAATAAGTAGACTATTGTATTGGCCACTATGTTATCGATCCACGTTTCGGAGTATGACCCAAAAAGGGTTGATTTTGAATAGTTGGCAGTGTCGCAAGCCCTTCTGTCGCTCCTCGCTGCTTACCAGCCCTCTCCCGGAAAACAATAAGGTTGCGCTCAGATAGTTAGCAGATTTTTCATTCGCCCATCTTTTCAATTCCAATAAAAAACTTAACATCAAAAATTTTTAAACCCAATTATACCTATTTAAAGTTCGTTAAAATTTCGTTACTGTGAAACCAAACTCGATATCTCGCCAGACTTACGAGATATGGCGGAAATCGTAAGAGTATGCAATATGAATTTACATCGCCTGAGGGTGTAGAATATCGTAAAATCCTGAAATTGATTTTCAGACGAATATATAAAAAAAACATGGAAACAAAAGCAAATTCGATATCTCATTAGACCTAAAAGATATGTCGGAATTCGTAAAAACTTGCACAACTACCTTACATTCTCGAGAGTGGATCAAGGTGTCCGAACTATCAAATCTATCAAAAATGCATCAATTTTTGTTGGCGCTTTTATTTAAAGTTTTTATAAGTACCTACCATAAGTAAAAGCGAAGTCGATAGCTCATTTGATTTAAGAAATATGTCGGAATTCGTAAAACCGGAATTGGTTAAATTCTCGTTTCAGGGGTAATTTTTGAAGAAAAATTAAATTCAACGAAAATGTCGACTGTATTGTCACTAAAGTACGATAGGTTTTCTAAAAATATGGTGTAAAGTTTTTAATGGCCCCTAGTTCGTTACGTCCTTGAGTACGCGAGCCTAGTTTGGGCTCCAGTCAATAATTTCGACTTTCTAAAATAAGAGGTATCTCAGATATTAGACTCAGGGGCGAACGCAGGAGGACGTTTTGGGGGTTCAAGCCCCTCTGAAATTTGCCATACGAAAATTCTGTAAAAATGTCTTCACCCAAAATATGAAACTAACTATCTCTCAAGAAATCGTTCAGCTACAAATTCAGTTGTATTAAAAAATATTAAAAACCATTTTTCACCGGTGGCACCCCTTATTAAGACAACAAGTTAATAAAAAATATCAAAAGCCCTTCAATTGCCTCCTTTTTGAGTGGTGCAGGTGTAAGGGCAAGTGCTTTAGAGGAACAATTTTGATTTCTAGACCACAGAAATCGATTACGCCAGGAGGCTGAAATTTGGAATTTACAGTGCTTTAATAGTGCTACCAATTGTTGATATGGGCGAAGGAAGAGGAAACTAGGTCTTCTAACCTCCCTGAAGAGTACTCTAGGATTAATCACTGAACATTTACTAGTTGGGCGATGAGTCCCATGAGAGACATAGTTTTAAGATCCCCTAGAAGTACTCTATTTTTTGAATGATTTGTGAAGAGGTTCTTAAGAGGATCAGACTTGAGAGGACATACTCTTGTAAAAAGGAGATCAAATAGAAATTAATGTTTATAATAAGTATCTATTTTATAAACGATACCATTTTTCCTTAACCCTCCGGAATAATTTTCTGCGTTCGCGTCTGCATAAACTATACATTTAAAAAACTAATTTAGTTCAACTAGTGATCACAGGATAGCGGAATGGCGCTGTAAGTAGTAAAATGAATGCTGGACTAGGGAAAATTATCGAATGTATGCCATGATACGTAGGCTTGCACATTTTAGTTTAGTTTAGTTCACTATGGGCACGATTATTTGCAGATTGCGATCCGTCGCGAACTTGTTCGTTCTTTTAGTTTACTAGTTCGTGGGAGTTCAGTGAAAGATACTGTAGGCAAATGCGACGACCTAAAAAAGATGGCACTTTGTGTAATTCTGCTACAATGTAATAACCTGAAAAAAAGGTCTTCGATGCATGAAGGAGCGTTTGTCGACTACTTCCTTCATTTCAGTTTCAATGTGATGACTTAAAAAAAACTACAACAGAAAATAAGTTCTCAGTGTGCAGGTATACGGCAATGCAGGAAATTCGAGCTCTATGAACTACTTCCTTCATTTATTTTGGAAATATATGCCAATGAACGCCATTGCACGAACTAGGAGCGGAACTCACTGCGAACTAGTTCGTTCATTTCACTTATGGGAACGCTCTTCCTAACTCCTTCGCTCGCGAACTACACAAGTCTACTTGATAGACGTTCATACTAGGTAGAATATAACTTAATAAAAATTATTTAATTTATTGTCTTTAAGTGTCCGGTTTGTATGTTAACACGCAATCATCGCAAAATTCATTGAGGAAAATATAATAACAAACTTAATTCCCTGCTGATCTACTCATGGTGTTTTCTTTAGCACACACCGAACCATACTCATTCAGCAAAAATAAGAATGGAACGATTTCCCCCTTTGTTCGAATCGGATTTGTATTAAAATCAATAATCAAATACGCTGAGAGAAATTCCACTAGGAAAATTTTTTATTTATCTTGAGAACATATGATAAAAAAAACAAATCCTCAAAATATCCTTCTTGAAACTTGATATTCATAGCTTCGTTCGAGTTCATGTCCAAGTATAGAATTTTCTGTGAATTCTGATACAGTGACAATGTTGTTTCCTATTTTGTTGTTCTTAATTTTTTGTCCCCCAAAATTTTCACGTACTCGACAATCCGATGCCACGTACTCTGGCATCCTTGGAAGGAATTAGAGAAGTCTTTAACCTATCCTTGAGGAGAAACCAGCTTAAAATTTTCTTTTTATTTCTTATTGATTTTCTGTCTGCAAAAGAATACCATACTATATATCCTCAATTTCGAAAATATTTTCAACATCGACCTAAATAAATACGTTAGATGGCAGAAAGGAAAATCATTGACCCTAATAAAATATTTGAAATTTTGTGCAAGAATAAGTACGTTTTTATGTTCACATCGTAAACTTTGTCCGTTCCGTTTACTACGAATTTCACATTTGTATGGCGCTACCTTCGCGCACAAGGACGAAGCCAGTGCAGAAAAAGGACACCGTGTACGGGGTGGTGCACTATTCGTTCGAACCAAGCAAATATATAACTAAACTAAACCAACATTTTTGCTGGGTAGTCCACTCTTCTGCTCGACTGACTGCTCAAAACTACCCTTTCGGCTCCGCTTCCTGCTCCGTACTTTTGCTCCGTTTCGTCGAAGCAATCAATTAAAGTTTTAAATCTTTGGGGCTTTCGCCATAATGCTCAACTAATTCCGCCTCGATTCCTTAAAAATCCATAAAGTCAAGGGGATGAAATAATATTTTTTTTGTTTTATTTTCATATCGGGTCCTGCATCCATTCCAACGAGGGAGCAATAGTAGGAAGGACGAATATTCGCGCGATAGGTTCCTCCATCGTCTGCACACTCGCACCCATTTTTCGGCATTAGTTTTATTGCATGGAATTCGTGGAACATTGAATCGAATCGTTATGGAACGCTTGTACTCCACCAAATGGCGCACTTCCAGCTGGATGAAGCGAAAAAGGATATCTCTGCTGACTCCTATTTCCTATAGTACGCTATTGTTCCCGAGTGTTGGCAACATTCGCGCAATGTACGCGCCACTATAACACTATGCGAATTTGCTCCTGCTGGGTATTGCGGGTGGATGAACAGAAGGACATGGTTTTCGAATGTCGACTCTTGAAACTGTTTAAAATTTCACCCTTGTCATGGGATTGTGTTTCCTTACAAATTGAGATATTTTTCATTCCCAATATAATTGCGGTAATTTTGCGGTAGTTTAAAGTGACTTTGAAGCATTTTGGAATTTGCTTAAGCTTTTTATTGCGCATTTTCAACATTTTTGATGCAACGCTTATGTTTTGAGAAATGAATTTAAATTTGACTCTGAATGTTGTCGGGACTGAAAGTGTTGGGGTTAAAGAGGAATTATGGACAATGCCGGGTTACATCACAATGGTCCCAATTCAAGCTTCAGTAGGGACGACCCGACCCCATTGCGAAATGTAAGTACTAGTTGCAATAGTGATACTAATGTTTATAGAACTGTGGATTCAAATATCTTTACGGTTGAAACAGGCCGAGATTTTCTCAATCACTTCCACCTTCTCCTCTAAGTGGTTCCTGATATATCACTTCCGATTTTGGCATCACATTTTATTACACGTGGATATGAATGTACCAGCTTTACCATATTTAAACATATTAGCTTGGGCCTTTATTAAGATCAAAAAAACTACCAACAGTCTGTTACGGGTTTGTGGCTCAGTGACATAATTTGAAAGATGGGACAAGGACATATATCATTTTACTAAATTTGAAATATTGACATCCAACGGCCAATTGTGGACGGCTTCAAAAATCACCTCTCTGTACACTGTGAAATATTTTATCCCTGGGTTTATTTCATCCGAAATTTCGATATAAACTTTGCCACGATTTTTATTTTGTGTAGTGCACAAATGAAGATTGATGAGCATCACTACGGATAAACCATTTTATGAAGGCTCCTATTTGGGTTCAGATGATATGAAGAGGTACCCACCGTCGTAATATAAGATCACCAATGATCACTGTATATCATAGAGATAATTTCATCCCCATACATACATATGTTCAATTCACTCAAAAGTATTAAAATTTGAGAGAAAATGGGTGTGAAGGTCCCGCCAATTTTTATTCAGGGTGGAGGTTGTTGTCATACATCAAAGAAAGCAAAACACTATATTCATACTAAGTGGGCGCATTTTTTATAATAGTTAAATAGGTCAATATTAGGAAAGTGTACGAATAGTTCGGTTTCGTACATCTTCATCTACGTCTAATTATTACAGGCTATAAAGTCACGCATATGAAATCCTTGTCCCAATCAAATTTTGGTTTGAGTCTTGGATTGGCTTGACTAGTTCTAAAACTGATAAGGTCTAGGAGAGAGTAAAATTAATATTTTAAAAATAAATAATAAAAATATAAAAAATAAAATAAAAATGAATTTTGAAATTATGAACACTGCCAAAATTCAGCTAAAGTTTTCATTCTTACAGTTCACTTTGTCTTTGACGTCTGAATCATGAAGAAGCTTGGTATATGCGGAGAGCTAAGCGGAGCGGGGTGGGGTGGCTTAGTTCTTTACAAATTAGTAAAAAAGTAGTGTTATCAATAGACGTATATATACATAAAGAAACTAGTTGAATACATCCCAAAGGTGCTTGTACTCCAGCAATTTTCAAGCAATTAATTGCCCAAAGACTATTGCCAAGACTAGGGGAGTGATTAATGGAGCAATACAGGGCAATATCATGCTAGTTGCGGCAATATTTCGGCAATGCGGCAATGTTTAAACAGATTGGTTTAGACTATAGTTGTTGTATTTGCACTTACAGATTGGTTCGCAATATAATTGCGGTACTTGCACTGACTTGACTTGATTCAACTGTCAGGTTTTGTTTTGAATTTTGCATTTAGACTGAATTGCTCTTGTAAGAATTGCTAGATATTAGACAATATCATCATCGAATATTGCTGCAAATCGAGCAAGTTTAATCGCTCGTGTAAGAGCACCTTAAGAAACGTCTTTTGGTAGCTGCCATAGAAATGTACTTAGCATCTTATGCTTGTATTCATCCGGACTCGAAAGCGTTTTGACGAACAAAAATATGAACGAGTGCTTTATTAATGAGTTAAAGTTTCGATTCCTTAAAAAAGGAATGAAAGAACACAAGAGTCCTTAAAATATTTGGTCTTTTTACACGTTTCACCAAAAATCTGCAACTCTTAAGCCGGCTACAGACTTATTGCGCTTCGCCTACTTAGAGTCATTCGCGTCTTTCTCGTGAAAAGTATGTAGAAGTTTTTCGTACACTGAAAGAAAAACTATGTTTATTCCATGGTTGCATTGACTATATTAAGGTTCTTCTAACTATTGTAAAACTGACATGTTTTTAGTGATCATGGCTATGATGGTACGAGCCATAGCATATAATTCGTAAAAACATAGTATGGTTGCATTAAACATATATCCCTACTGAAATTTAATATGGTTGTTCCAATCATTCTCGTTACATGATGTAATTGTGTATTATAATCACGACAACAATATTCTATGATCAGTGGAACCATAAAATTTGATAAAATAATTCTCTCACAGAACGAAAAGTGTCGTTCGCGGTGTAAGTTCGCTTCTTCCAATTTCATGTGTGCTTTGTTCGAGAGTGTTTAATTGTTGTTCAAGTCATTTATTTATGATCGAAAGCGTTTTCTTTGTGACTTACTTTTCAGCGTCACATGTATCTTATGATTGACCTAACCATCATATTATAAAAGAAGGTTTAGTTAATCACACACTAAGGTTCTGAAAACAGAACTATGATTCAAGCAACCATGTCACATAAATTTTATGATTGACCCAACCATTATATTATTAAAAAAGGTTGCGTTAATCATACACCGAGGTTTCCACAATCATAATTATGTTTGAGCCAAGCCTGTTACATGTTGTTACATAGTTGTGGCAACTATAACCTCAATCATAGTAAGGTTCTCTTAAAATATGGTTGCCTCAATCATATTTTTTCTTTGAGTGTAGGTTTCTCGCGTTTCGTTATTCGCGTTTCGCGATTCGTGAGTTTTATCTACTGGAGGCGGTTTTTTTTTCGACATCAAAAGGTTTTGCTTGACGAGACAGTGACAGTGAAAAATGTGCGAAACGATTTTTTCGTGACTTTCTCGCAAGTTTCATGTGATTCGTGAAACAAGACGAAAAACTCACGATATGTGAAAAAAAACAAAAGCAGGAGAAGTCTCTATCTGACTTAAGAATTTAAAATTTTGAAAGCGAAACGAGGTGTAACGAAGTAGTATCATATACCATACACAAGACCATGAAAAGAAATAATTCACACAAACTTGAGACTGAAGTATTTTGTTCTAATAAATTTAACGGTTTTTTGTGATGAAAATTTGTCTCGGTGAAGATAGACTTTGACAGCAAATTTCGTTGCACAGTAATTAAAACAGATCCGATTGTATTCCGATATCCATACTAGCTATGCGTAAAAGCGTCTAATTTATATCGCATCGTCATCGTGAACCCGATACACATACATTTAGGCCCGTTCCTACGATCGTCAGTTTAACTCAAACCAGAACAGAAAGTTTTGTATGAAAATCTGTAAGTTAAAGTTCCAGTTAGAACGTAACTGACGGTCGTAGGAACGGGCTTTAATCGTTGAGGAACTGCGACTTCACCAACTGATAACATGACGTTTAGGGCGTTATTACGATCTTCAGTTTAAATTTAACCAGAACTTTGACTGTAAGTTTCGTAAAAATGTCAGTTAAAGTTTCAGTTAGAACGTTACTGACGATCGAAGGAACGGGCCTTAGTAAGTGAATTTGTAGTTTCCATTCTATTTCACTATAGCGGCACAGTTGAACTTTGCCATACAGCATGATGGTTGTAATTGAATATAGAGCGTTTTAGGGGACTTGTTTTCTTAACTTCTAAGTTGAACTTTACTTAAGAAATTTTTTTTAAATTATTTAGAAAAAAAGTATATAGCTTTGAGAGTGTTTCATCTGGAAAAATGGATTTCCACTCATGTGAAAGGTAAGAAAATTAGTTTATATAATAAATATTTAGAACAAAATTTTGATCAATAACATGTTTTTGAACGAGTTGAATTTTTAATATTTAATTTATATATCATTTACGCTTGGGAAGTTATTTCTGTTATTAGAAAAACCGAAAAAACTTGAAAATGTACCGAGAACGGAAAAACAATTGGGAGTTCAAAAATTGTGGAGTAAAATTTTCACGATATTGTATACCATTTTACTAGTAAGCTACGAAAAACCTTACAATTATATAAATTTTACACTGTCCTAATTGAAAACATTCTCTGATCATCATCATCCAAATAGTTTGGAACGTTTGTACGGGAGCTTGCACAATAATGAAGGACTTCTGCATATCATCTCTTCATTCGAGTATGTTTGCAAATGGCAACCGGAAGGGCTGCATTTTTAACGAACATACTACGAGAAAAAAAACAACAAATTGTATATCCTGCTGGTAGGACTTTAGTCTAGCAATCCAGAGGTTGTAGGTTCCGATTCAACTCGTGTGTTTAAAAAATATGTATGTGTTATATTTGCTCCTGGCAACCGCATCACTAGCTCATCTCCTGCCGAGCTGACCTATGCCCCGGGAGGTCACACAGGAACTGAAGATAGCATAAAATTAAACTACCCGGATATAGCGCTTCAAGCTGAATTTAATTAATTTCACTAGCAAAGAAATCCCATGAGGCGGAACATTATCGTTTTGTTGTAGTTCCTCAACAGAGAACTAGCAGTTTTCTTTTAAACGCGCTGCAGTTGGCTTAAACATTTCAAACTTGAACAAAATGAAATATTAATTGGAATTTATTTCGACTTTAAGAAAACGAAACAAAAAGTAGCTCAAGCTCTTTTTTCAGAGATTCGCTGTGATAGACATGGAACACAGAAAATACTGTGCGGCGACTATAATTAAAATCTCGTTAAGAATACTTAATGCAACGTGGACTTATGTTCTTTTTCAGCCCCTTAAGGGATTAAATACAGACAGATTGTCTTCTACTTGGGCGAACTAAGAAGAAAGCCAAGAAAGGAGTCCTTTTTTCGATGTAGGCGATGTTTCCA
Source organism: Beris chalybata (assembly GCA_949128065.1). Lineage (NCBI taxonomy): Eukaryota > Metazoa > Arthropoda > Insecta > Diptera > Stratiomyidae > Beris > Beris chalybata. The sequence continues at coordinate 141,794,404 of OX421894.1, forward strand.
AAGTATCTGGTAGATACGAGTGCTAAATTCTCAGATTTGTCTGAAAACTGGAACTTAGGTCTTTTAAAAAATAATCAGCGTCACCCAATCATCATCAGTAGCATTTGCCAAACACACTGTTGAGATTAAGAACAACAATCATGCTATTCGTTATCACGGTAAGCAGATTAAAAACGAATTCCTAAACATAAAAACGACAGTACCAAGAATTTCGAAGGAGGAATGTCCTTAATGCGTATACAGTGGTTATCAGAAACATCTGCTCCACCAGAAAAGATTATGACGAAAATTTTAATACAGTGTTGAGGGAGGAAAAATTTATTATTAAAAGATTTTCTCGGTTTCCATTGTATCCCACTTCTGACACTAAAATAAACATCTGGTACATGTACGTATTTCGTTCAGGACATTACACCAAAATACCCTCTGTAAGTTTGAATTTCGTTACTGGATTACACGGTCGAGCTGAATGTGAGAGAACTTTCAAAATGAGTAGCCCCGAGGTCGTTTATTCATTATGGGTACGGACAAAGAACAAACAACACTACATGAAATCCAACTGGAAACTTCTGTAATACAATACATCAGAAGTAACCACTACTAGTCACCAATAACAACCACTCAAATCCCTCGATAGTTAAAAAATTTATCGACATATCTATTTATTGCTGTTTTTTTTTTCCAATATCCAATAAACCAACTCTGTTGCCATTGTTTTCGATTAAAAATAAGCACTGACTGGTACCTTTGAGAGATCAGGTCCTTTTTGCATTGTGTACTGTTTTATTAATTTGACCATTCCGATAGCAACATATCGAATCGATGCATGCAGTTATTACCATAAGCCAACTGACATGAAATGTCCCTTTTCTATTTGTATGGATAGTTCAAATAATAATATCAATAAAATTATTAGCCGACGTTGTGTCATCGGATATTATCTGATGCGGTAATTGTGTTAAAATTTAACGTTGTTTGTGGAATATAGTAGAATTTTAAAATTTTATTTCATTTCTGGACATGAAAATAATACAATATTTGCATATCATTTGTTAACATAAAATTACGATTAAGTCAGAATGAAGCACGTTATTGTATTCAATTATAAAAATTTGCAATTATTGTACGCACATTGTTTTAAAAAATGAAAGTTTCATTCCACTTTTTACTTGAAATTTCCAGTATGTTGAATTTTTTCAAGTAAAAGTACACTTTTACACGAAATAACTGGTAATAGTACATTATTCATGTACTTTTCAACTGAAACGTATATTTAAGGTACATGAAGTCTTACAAAATTACACAACATTTCGTGTAAAATTAAGTACATTTGCAAATAAATTGAAAATTACGATCTTTAAAAAAAAAATGCTTAGTTCGTGGAATTTTTCGTTCCGATAGATCTTAGTATTAGATTATAATTCTAAAACTATCGATTTAAATTAAGTATTATGTAAATTGACTTACAAATTGTAATTTAGTTTTAAATGTGGCTCCTTGTACAGTATACTCTTTAAGTGGTAGAGATATATATTTTAAACTAAGTCAATGAAGGTAATTTCAACCACCAAAATCAGGCATGTGACTTTTCAAAGCCATGTATGTATTTATTACATTTTACAAATTTTAATTTTACAGTGTAGGGATTTAAATTCACAATATCCCTTGTTGGCAAAAAGTTGCCAACGTTTAATGTTCTAAAGAATTTAAACTATACGCGGCAAGCCCAGAATTAGTCGCTGGTTAGATTCTTACCTAAAGACAAGGGCCGCTATTCACAGTCGTCATAAAGTTGGCTTTAAGTTAGAGCTGACTTTAGTGTCATATAAATTATACGACACTAAAGTCAGCTTTAGCTCAAAGCCAACTTTATGACGACTGTGAATAGCGGCCAAGGGTTTTATTAAGAGTAAGAAAATTAAGTCTATCTTAAAGCGTGCTAATTGCACATTTTGTTAGAGTGCTAGTTCAAGAAAATATCAGTATAGTAAATTTACTGCTTTCGAAGTTGAAATTTACTGATTGCAAATTGAAATTTACTGGCCGAAAATTGAAAATTGCATTTAATTTGACTATTACATAGTCAATTGTAAACTCACTTGAAAAAGTGTGGCATATTTGCCTATAGAAATTTCAGGTTGCTTTAAAATTGCGAAATGATGGGTAGTAAGTAAGTATGTGATTACACAACCGTACGGCGAGCAGACGGACTTAAAATTACTTGCAGTAATGAGATCGACTAGTCATGAAACATAAAAATGCAAAATATCAGAGTAGAACATTTTTAATTTTAAATTTAAATTTCTCAAGACTGTATTTCAATTGTTGCAATAATAGTGAAAAACTTGAGTTTTTTGTGTAAGGTTTAGGTACTACTCTTACGATCTACACATATCTCTGTAATTTTTTTTTAAGATAGTATTTTATTAATTTAAAGATAGTAATCAGGATATACCATGAAGAGTGAGTCTGTTGATCAGTGAAGATTTCGTCTTAAATCCAGCCAACAACAAAGAAGTGAATTAATTTTTTCCCTTGCTTGGATGTAATTTTGATACTAAATATTAAAATTATGAATTGAGTTTATTTTTCTTAATTCAAAATTTTGGAAAATCTTTTAAAATTTGGGAAAGTTTTTGTAGATTTGTAAAAATTTTTGATATTTGAAAAAAAAAATTTTGAGATTTTGAAAAATCTTTTAAGATTAGGAAAAATCTTTTGAAATTTGGAAAACTCTTTTGAAATTTGGAAAAATCTTTTGAGGTTTGGAAAAAAAATTTTGAGTTTTGGAAAAATATTTTAAGACTTGGAAAATTTGGTTGAGATTTGTAAAACTTTTTTAAGACTAGGAAAAATCTTTTGAGTTTTGAAAAAATCTTTTGAGATTTAGAAAAATCTTTTGAGATTTGGAAAAATATTTTGAAATTTTGGAAAAATCTTTTGAGGTTTGGAAAAAATCTTTTGAGGTTTGGAAAAATCTTTTGAGTTTTGGAAAAATCTTTTGAGTTTTTGAAAAATCTTTTAAGATTTCTTATTCCGGTATTTTGGAAGGAATTGAATGGTTTTTTTTTTAATAATGGGATTTTGGCTTACAAGATCGGATATTAAGTCATCTTTTTCTTTGTAAATAACATGCCCTTAAGACAGTTACAAATAAACACTTTAAATTAATAAACAGAATTATATTTGTACGAGAATTCGAATTAGATTTTCGCAGAATCGACACAGTAAGCCAGATCAAAACAGGTATTAAATACCTATTACAATTTTCAAAGCATTCTGGAATCTCTGTGAAAAACAGCAAAATTCGTACCAAAGCTTCCAGGCTATTTACGCAAAACAATGAAAATTTTCATAATTTGAAATCTGTTAGTGACACGATTTGTTTCCTTCCACTCGAAATCAATTAAGCTCTACGATTAACTACAAAATTGCGTATTCCACCTACAGGTTGACACAGAGCGCCATAACTGAATAAAATCCTCCAGTGACGCTTCAACCCTAAAGTGTACCACCCACTGTCTAGAAAATGCTTCTAAGTGCGAAGATTTTAAAGAAGCACGAATCGAAATTTTAAAGTTGCTAAAATTTCGTACCAGCAAGTAAAGTGCCGTGAAATTTAATTTGTAATCTATCTCCCGTAATAAAGTCGAAAAGCATCCCCCACGTTTCATCCCCGAACGCAAGATCCACTCTCGTCGAGCCTTGAATTTGAGTTTAATATCTTCTACAGTGTTTACGTAGACAATAAGGCAAATGAGAGTATCAGGTCGATGGATGGAAATCGGATACTTTCATTTTGTTTAACAAACTTCCTGTTCTACCGGAGTTCTCGTTCGGTAGGTATAGTGTAAAGGTCCTCGAGAAGTTTCCATCTTGTTTGGAAGCAGTCCGAAAACAGTTCTTGTTTCAATTACTTTAAGAACATCGATAAACATCATTCGACTTGTCTTATTTACATTTAATCTTCGTTCAAATATTGATTTCAAAGTGAATACGGCCGAGGTGGATACTTCTTCGACGGATTTTACCCTATGTAAACGAACGTTGAGTGCTAGTCTTTGGGGGCGTTTCACCAACTTAACTCTATCTCTCCTAAGCAACATTTCTGACTTTTTAGCTTTGGAAAAGATATCCGGAAAAGAAATACATCGCCGTAAGTTAGAAAGAAGTTCGATACTAATCCGGAATGGGGAGCCAACCCAAATACAACCGGCAGATGTACATTATCGGATAAATAGGATCATCCGTATACTATCTGCCATTAGACATAAAGTAAACTGAAATGTCGGGATGTTTTTAAGGATATTAATTTTTAACGGAAACCGGGCGAAAAAAATATCCCCACGAAATATACTCGTCCTCGAGATAGATATCGAGACATTACCATCGGCTTCGTTTTTTTTTCTTCAGATCTACTCCTTCTGCCGCGCAACGCCATCTAAGATTTTTTTTCGGTATTTATATCGAAGAAGTCTTTATATATTATATTGATGCTTCCCGATCCCATTAGCTAGTGATTTATTTCGGAATACGCGCGGCGAAAAAAATCTTTAAGAACCTTGTGCGGGATGAGGGTGGAATGATAAAATGTGAATAGAGATACGAAAAATTTTAATGGAATGGGGAATCATTCCCGGACATATCGAAATTTATCACAAACTCGAGAGGAAAATGCCAGCGAAAAAAATAAAAGTTATAATTCTTTTCGATGTTTTCGTGTCGGTGATAAAGTTTTTCTGGCTCGTGGAAAATATATACACTTTTGGCGAAATATCCGTCTGGGGACTGAGAGACATATCATAATTTCTAATCATTTTGGATGGGTAGAACCGTGGCACTTTGAAGCAAAGATCTACTTTTGAAGAACCATGTTCTTTAAATTGATGAATATTTTAAAAGTTTTATTTCAATATTGATCGGATAATTTGAATAGTTCGTCTTATAAAAAAGTACACTTAAACATTGCATGCTACAACCCTTCAGAATGAAGTTTTCGACAGGCTGATGGATGTGTCGGTGGGATGCTGGGGAAAGAATTTAAAAAATTAAAAAGCTGCCACCTTACTGGGAAGTCTAACCATACTAGACTATCATCCCATAGCTGTGGTTACGAACTCTTCCCATGACTTGGTCTCACGCTACTCCACAATTCACATACCAAGATTTTCCCATTCTATTCAACAATAACCATTTCCGGAAAATCCCTATTCTTTCATCCATCCACCCCAGGAGGTTAGCCAGTAAGTTAATAAGTTGTCCCTGAGAAAAAAATTATGTTGCGAAACTTCGAAGAAAAAACTAAGTTCGGACGATGAGACGACCGTAATATCCCAAATTTGATCAAAGAAATATTATTATAATATTATGAGACCCAGACCCGATTTGGGTTATCACGAAATAAAAGAGAAAATTCAAAGGTAATGACCTCATGGATTTGGGGAATGAATATGCGGATTTGATGATTGGCGATTGACGTTAACAACTTGAGCAGTACGACCATTAACAATATCCATGATTATACTTGGTACTTTTAAAACCTACCAGCAATATTAAAATAATTTGGTATGGTCTATTCATGAGATCATTTCTCATGAATAGACCATTTCAGCATTCAAGCTCTCTACAAGCTTCCGGTCAACGCAGTTCTTGTCACAAATTTTTGAAAACTGCTTGTCCCTTATAAATTCCAAGTTTCAACTTTTTGCCATAAGCAAATGCAATTTTTCGTCTGTAATTCCCCCCCCCAATTTTCCAATTTTCCTCAGAGATAATAACGTTTTCTTTGCAACAGATGCCACAGAATAGTCTTCGAAAAATGGTATACTAATATTGAATATTATTGAATATGATTGGGTACCTTTTTACGAGCTCTGACAATTTTCTTAGGTCTGATAAGATAACGAATTGTTTTTGAACATTTAAAGGCTTTAAATACAATTGCTTAAAAATTAATTTAAGAAGCTACATATTTGTTTTTACGAATTCCGAGATATCTCTTAGCTCTGATGAGAAATCAAATTATTTTACTTTAACGGACTATCTATATACAATTCCCTAAAACCGATTTCGGAATTTTTAAATATTGAACTCCAAGGGGTTGTAATTTTATTTAACTCTCTTTATTTTTATTGAAAGTAAAAAGAAAAATTAATAACCAAACAGATAATATAGGACTTGTACCTAAAAATAATAGAGTTCAGACTGTTTCCAGGTATTTTTTAAAATCTGGCGAATCTATTTACCCCAAAAGTTTCTGGAGTATGAGTTTCAAATATTTTGTAATCGATTAAAGTGTTTGCGGTTTTCTGAAAACAGAATCAAAGAAAATCGTAACTGGATTTGGGTAGATTCTGTTTGTTCAGTACTAAGTAATAGTTTTCACGAATTCTGACATATCTTTTAGTTGGAATAAGCTACCGAATTAGTTTTTACTTCCATGTGCTGACTATGTAATCACCTAAAAACTGATTTAAGATCTTTTTTTTGAAAATCAACCCCTAAGTAGATGTAATGGGGTACATACACATGTTGTGTATATTTTTTCACGAATTCCGTTATATCTCTTTGGTTCAAGAAGATACCGAATTGGTTTGTACTTCCACGGGCTTTTAATATATTCGCTTAAACAATGATTTCAGGATTTTTCGATATTCATCTCCTAACGGCGTACAAAGGGTTTGCTAACAATACTTACGTATCAGATCGGTAAAAGGAAGTGTTGGTGTTTTTCTTAAGGATACCGAACTGGATTTTGTAGCCAGTCCTTAATACAGTGGTGTACTGTTTGTTTTAGAGGTGAAAAGGAAGACATATTGGACAAAATGTGTTAATTCTTAGGATGGACAGGAAAGAAAGTCACTACGCAAACCGATCGATTCAATGTTATCTTTAGGGTACATTCTGTTTCTATTATTTTTATGGGACTACTCAACGAACTATACGAAAATGGCTACGACTTTTGCGCATTATTTGAACATTTTTATATTATAGTATTTGTTTAAAACGTATAAATTACACCTGAGGTATTGAACAACTCACCTGCATATTCCACGTTCGGGGTCGCGGTTGATGATGGCTTTTCATACCGCTAGACGAAATCGTTACTTGAGCACTCGCCTGTTTAGTTTGTTGCATAATTTGACTAATGAGATCCAATTGTTGTCGAGTGAGACCCTCATTACCGGCCCCAGCAGGTGAACTAGGTGATGATGGCTTTGAATTTATTATGTCACCATTGTTGCTATTGCTGCCGGCACTGATGCTGTACTGTATACAAGTGGCTCCATGCGGTGAGCTGGCGTCACCTTTGAGATACAATTTCTCATATAAACGCTGTTAATTGAGATTAATTTTGGATAAAAAGAAAATGATAAAAGCAGATCGGTTGGAAAAAGTAGGAGGTAGGTTTTTTGGGGGTGGAGGTTCGGAAGAGGGATGTATTATGGCCCCACAAAAGTAAGGTTGATGTGAAAAAAGAGTATGTTATGATCTGCATATTTAACTAAGGGATGATTCTGAGCTACCAACTAATACAACTAAAAACCGACTGTGCGAAAAAGAAAAACGAAAAACTACCTAGAAACGGAAAAAGTAATTTTCTTACCGCTTGCGGTTGCGGGTGATAAGCTCAACCCTGTCGGTGGTCCGGTCGACGGTGACAGTGATTGATTGGGTGTTGTAGGTGTCATTGCCGATGAGCTATGGTGGTTTTCGGTATGTCTCCTTAATGATCTTGCATCACAGTATGATTTTCCGCAACCCTCTGCCTTACATTCGTACGGTTTCTTATTACGATGTGTCAGCATGTGACCATTTCTGTGGTATAATCCAAGGAAAAAGAGATGACGAAAATAAAAGTTAGGCGTGATGAAAAGTACGTAGAGGGTGGGAAAATTTTCGCATACTTACAGGTGGTCCTGTCTTTTAAATGCTTTCGAGCACATTGCACAAACGTATTTTCTTTCGTCGCTGTGCGTTAATTTATGCTTGGCCAGTGCGGAAGCGTTGCCGAAAATTTTACTACAAACCTGAAATGAAAATTTTAAAAACAACAAAAAATTAAATTTTTATTTACACAAACAATGGGGATTTGGTTTTTAGTCCGGGGTGATTCATTTGTGTTTATACTTAGATTTTTGGTGATTCACTTGCTAAGCAACTACACAATTAGTTGGCGTGTACCGGGAAAGAATACCTGAAACTGCCAGCAGGAATAAAACGCTCCCTGTTCTAGACAAAACACGTCATACCAACTGTGCGCCTTAGTCACCCACAAAGAAAATTTTCATTTTCTTTTTCAATTCATAAGAAAAAAAATGATCAAGGTGTTCTACCGATACTTACAGTTGACGGATTTATTCCAATATTTTTAATGTTCGTATTTCTTATCCCCACTCTTTGTCGCATTCTTCACTTACAAAAGCGCGAAAAGGAGCAAGAAATTTAATATTTTCCTAATACGATTTCTTTTTTCTTGTGATATTTCCATTAGGAAAAATCTCCTTGTTTTATTCGTTCGTATCTCGACTTGATATATATTTCGACAATGCTTAAATTTAAGACGCTTTCAAACAGCTTAGCCCTTCGAGATCCGTACCATTATCCAATTCGGAATTATTGTTCTGCCGCCCCTATTACATTCAGCCCTCGAGTTACTTGAATTTGTCGAGCGCGGAAAGGCCGCCTTTATTGTTTTTTATTTTAATGAAAGGAAAATTGAGGGAGGAAAATTAATGAAATGAAAACAAGAAAAGATTATTAAATTTCATTGTGAAACTGCGAATTTTCTTAGAATTTTTTTCCAGTTTGTTCTTGAAGAGGACGAGGCTAAGGAGTGTAAGGAAACGGAGTGCTACGACGGATTCAAATGTATCCATGTTGAAATTGTTACTTTGCTACTTTTTACTTTTCTTGGCGAATAAAAACAATACAGACGATGTACTTGGCAATGGGTTGTACACGACAGTATTTTTAAGATTTCAATAGAAAAACATTTTTGTATAATTTTTTTTCTGGTGAACTTAAGGCAAAATAATAAGTAAGAAAGTCGGCTCTTCTTTGATTAAAATATCGGAGAAAAGTTCATTTCGTCGGAAATATCTAGTGCTTCAGTGAACTGAAAACAACTGATAACTTGGTTTTCATTTTAAGAAAAACAATGTGAGTTAAGGGTTAGCGAGCTAGTGTTTATTCTAATACACAACTAGAGAAGACGCTGATGTTAAAAGGAAGCTAAGCGAGTTTGGAGAAAAAAAATTCTAAATTCCATATCGTTAGAAGAATTTATGCCACAAGGATCCGACTTAGTAGTTATAAGAAGGTATTTTACATGGCCACATGCGGGGGTGGAGGATACAAAATTTAAATTACAATTTCACCCATATCAGCAATTATGTTGCAAATAGGACCACTATCGAAGCTCTATAGAAATTCCAAGAATCAGCCTCCTAATATAAGCGGTTGCTGAGATCTAGAAACCAATATTTTTTGTCTAAACCGCTCCCCTCTCCTCCCTCTCATACCCTCACCCCTCAGTCGTAGAGGTTAACTAAATCTACCCACCATAAGAATTTCATGATAATACCTCAACGGGTTTGTGAGCTATGAGCCTTCAAACGATTTTGCGTACAGACGGACATGTTTTTTTTACTTTTTTGGGTTTTACTAGTTCTAGAACTTGAAAATACGAAATGCAAGTATAGCAAGTAAGTAGATTCTTCAAAACTACGCACTATCAGCATTTTTTTATATTCAGCCCCTAGTCGAGTGTAAGGGTTAAAGTATGTTAAAGTTTTCCCCAAAATGGTGTCCAAGTCCTCTTTAAATTCATATCTCTGGTAATTTCTATCCTGGAATAATAAAATAGGGCTTAATTTCAAGGGGCGGTATAAACAAAAATAAGAATAAAAATTGTCCTTGAAATATTTTTTAAGGATAACGATTTTGTCCTTTATCCTTGAATATCTCTTTTTACTTTGATTTTTTTTCTTCTATTTTGTAGGTTATACTATTATCCAAAACACATCAAAATTAACTTGGGATCGGGTTCAAAAAAATCGAAGAACATCAGTGGTTGCCAATTATTTTGTAGAAAAGAGGTCATTCCATCATCAAAATTAATAAAAATAAAACAAAAGCATAAAAATACCAACATTCTTTATTAAAATAAACTCCAACCATGTGGTAAGGGATTTTTTTCGAAACAAACTTTGTACACCGTTTTGATAAATGTGTATATCAGCGCCCAACGTGGGGCTTAACTGATTTTTTATTTTACTTCAATATTTTCAAAATAAAACACATATTATGATCCATTGCTGATTGCAAATATTTCGTTTTCACGTTTTAGGATAATTGTCTGTCTGTCTGCCGTACTGAAACTCGTAGCACTTTAGTTAAACTGCCCACCAAAGTGATTACAATATTGTAATCTAAAAAAATTTACAGCCATCTCCACGCACTTGAAGAGGTTTATCCATGAAAAAAGAATCAAGTTTATAACACAAAGGGTTTGAGAAATGCAAGACTTGAAACGACTTTGCGTTCGGCGAACAGTGTACAGCGGTCGGCGTACAGTGGAATTGATTTTCTTTACTTTCTTAGTCTCATGAAACGTTTTAGCCCTATTTTATTGTTCCAGGATAGAAATTGCAGAGATATGAATTTTCAAAGAGGTCTCGGACACCATTTTCGAGAAAATTTAAACATACTATTTTTAACAAAAAAAAGAGATAGAAACAAAAAATTTTACTAAATAATTTTTTTTAACTAGTTCTTCAAGTACACAAATTTTCAAAAGAATCAGAGATGGTAGATGGTCACAACTTTGATGATTTTTGATTCTTGACACTTTTTTATAAAATTTTACGAATTTTGCCATATTTCTTAGGTTTGATTAAGAATTAAAATGAGCTTTACCTTTCAGAAGTTTTAAGTAATCGATAAAAAAATCAATTTAAGGATATTCTTTATTCAAGCCTAAAGTGTATGTCAGCTGTAAAGCTTTGGTATACGTTCGCACGACTGTTTCTATGTCTCTCATGACGAATGAAATATCGAATTCTTATCCGTATGTATTTTATATAATGGACTAAAATTATATAATTTTTTTTTGCTATTTAGGAGGTATGGCACCACTCTTATGAGAAAAATTAAGTATCTGATTTTTTAATGGCTATATCAAAAGCCAGTGAAAAGAGACATCAATTCGGTATTCAATAAGACCTAAAAAATATGAAGGAATTCGTGAAAAATTATTTATTTATTTTTGGGTGATACTCGAAGGAAAAATACAAACATAAATACATACATAAATGTAAAAAAGAGTAAAAATAAAATAAAATTAAGGACATAAATGTGTAAAAGAGAAAAAAAAAGAAAAATGGGACTAAAAGTAAATGGAAATAGCTTTAAATAAAATAAAACTAAATAAGAAAGGAGAACATGAGATCATAATTTTGTTGCCTTTAGGTTTCTAATATTTCTACAAAATTTGTTATGTGGCACTTTAGAGACGACATCTAAAAACACCGAAAATTTATTAAATTAAGAGCTTGCAAAATTAAAGATATTTAAATAAAACAGGCCTAAGAAATATATCGGAACTCGTAAAAACGTACACAACTATTTTATTATATATCCGGATAGGAGTTGAATATAGGAAAATACGGAGGGTTGTTAGTGTTAGGTTGTTAGTTTATAAAAATAAATTTTTCGTTAAAGGATACAGAGGTGGCAGAATTATGTGTGTATCAGGTACTTTATAAAAATACCAACCATCTGGTTTTCACTATTACCCGTTCTTGAGAAATAAGAATTAAAACAGATTTTCGGCATGTCGTAGTTGCACTACTTATAAAAAAACTTTTTTGTTTGACATATGTAGGTGTATGAATTCGGGAATCGCATCTTAAATATTGGTTGAGATACGAGACACAACTTTCTAAAAAAAAACATAAAACTAGTATAAAGCGATGGTGTTTTAAAATTTCGAGTCGATCAAAATTTATTTCAATATCGGTTTTCTAAAAACGGGGTTAAACTTACCCATCTTCTTCGGTGATTAGATTTTATTGATTACATAGAGGTCTTCAAATTTCGCCAACTCGTTATAAACGATTTTTTTGTGGTACCCCATGAATTAGCCCATAAATTACATTGCATGTAGAGATCTCGACAAAAGTTCTCATCAGTTTTATTAAAAGGCAATCTTCTCAAACTTTTTAGTTTGATTGATGTCGAATTATTTGGTGTGCGCTCTTCCGTCCAACTGCATACTTATTTGTTGGCCGACTTAAATTCGATAGTCTGATGGGGCTTTTAACTTATACCATGGATACATTGCTGGTATACGTACCATGGTATCGTGAATACCATGTATCGCACAATATCACGCTTTTACTAGATAAATAACCTAGTTTAATCGTGGTTTTGACGTCACATCGTAGTATACAGATGCGATAATTTTATCTGGTATACCACGTAAGCAGCGCCACTTTCCTGCCTGTGGATGTTCTGCTAAATAAAACTTCCAACAAATGAAATGACATTTGATGAACATAACCACCAGAATGACAGATAAACAGCTGATGTCAATGCATACTACCTACTGTTGATGTATTACCATATCTAATTTTCTATATTATGATCATACCACACTGGAAAGTATACCACCAGTGTATCAATGGTATTAGATAACAATGCTTGAAAACTAGCAACAGTAATAGGATCAGCCGAACAGTAGACTATTATGGTGGCGGATTGAACTCTACGATATGATATTATCTTCATATCGCCCAAATAATGAATAGTATTATATTCCTTCTCACATATGACCATGTACGGTCAGCAGCCTTGGCTCCATAATTTAGTAGCAATTAGTGATTCTGCAGGTTTAATTCCATAAAATTCTCATTATTATCAATTGGAATTTCAATTATTTCCACAACAAGAGAAGATAATTAACACAAAAAAAAAATATCAAAATAGTATTTCGTATATAATTCATTGTTGAATTTCACGTTCGAATGCTCGCATAAATCCCATTAATAGCACTCATTTTACAACGTTTTTCACGATATTTTCAATAAATTTGATATTCGAAAAGAGTCATATATCAATCGACACCCTCGAAACATAATTCGATCGAATTATTCAAAAAGAAAAAATATGTCTGATGAATATTTGATGTTGAAAAGTTCTTAACGAAAATTGTTACGATCATTTTACAAAGAACTTTCGTAAACAATTTAATTAGCAAGCAATGTAATTAGGAAAGGTAAAAATCAGAATTATTTGAACAATATTTTTCTCTGTACAAATAAAGTTTTGAACTAAATTTTCCTGTTTACGGAAATTCGTAGGTGGGTTGATTGTTACTCGTATGTGTATTTTCGGTGAACAAGTTTCAAATGAATGCAGTATGCAAGGGCGATGAGAGTTGTTTTTTCATGTAAATAACGTGAAATTATTCCTGAATTTTGAGATAATTTTAATATGGGGTGGCATGTTGACTATTGAAACCGAAACTTTTAATTTCTTCCGTACTCCAGGGTAGGTTCTCGTCGAATGAAAGTACTTCAATGTTGTGCATACATAATATATGAAACCCTCTACACACAAAAACAAAATATGCTTTTAGCGAAGAGATTGATGCTTTTTTTGATTTGAATTTGATAGAAATGTGATTGCACCATCGATGGGAAATCGCAAGTGTGACGATTTAAATATTTTTTTTTTATTCAAATGTTTTCAAATTTCCATTCATTGTGAATCGATTTTTGCACAAATTCGCAATACTTGAAAAACGATGGTGTGCGAGTACTGTGCTAATATTTAGTCGGTATTTTGTGGAAAACGATGTAAAAATAATCGAATCTGTTGGGAATTGTACAAGAACAAAAGGCCGCTCGCGGAACGAACGAATTCATTAATTTAAAGCTTCGAATTCAGCCATGCAAGGGGTGGTTGTAACGCATGAAATTGCCCCGGGGGTGAATATCATCCTCGGAGTTCCATTACGCAGCGGCCGCCAACCCTTTAGTCCGCCATGTGGTAAGGGAATTTTTTTTTTCGCCGCTCAACGACCGTAGCGGTTGGTATATGTGGATGATGGCGAACGCGGAAAGCAATCTATTTGATAAATTTTCTGTCTTTGCAGCGCGAAAATCATGGAAATGGAAACTCATTGGTACTCGAGCGAATTCGACTGCTTATTGGTACCGAGTGGTGGTGAATTTAAATTTTAGTTAACGAACCGTGGAGTACGATTCGTGTAGTCACTATGTGATGGAGATGGAGAGAGGTTGGATGAATGGAAAATAGATTTTAGTAAATTTGTTGTTCGGAATGATTATGCGGAAATTCCATGTTCGTAGAAGGTATTTCGTGCGGAGGAAACTTTGTGAGGTCGACAACAGTAATTGGTGTAATTTGCGAAAATTTAGTGAAACAAATTTTGAGCACTAACGTTTTGATCAATATGTATTTTGGGGCTTAATAAATTTTCTATTTTACTTCAATATTTTCAAAATAAAACATATATTATGATCCATAGCTCATTGCCATAATTTCGTTTTCACGTTTTAGGATAGTTGTCTGTCTGTCCGCCGTACTGAAACTCGTAGCTCTTAAATTTTTTCAGTGGAGGAGGAGAGGCTCCAGGGCAGTTCTGGTGGACCTTTACAATTGGTGACATATCGTAATCTAAAATTTTTACAGCCATCCCCACATACTTGAAGGGGTTTTTCCATGAAAAAAGATTTAAATTTACAGCGCAGAGTGTTTGAGAAATACAAGCTTTCAAACGAATTTATGTGTGGCGGACAGTGTACGGCGGTCGGTGTACAGAGGAACTGATTTTCTTTCCTTTCTTAAGCCTAGTACTGTGCTCCGAGCGAAACGAAACGAACTGTCAAAGTTCATATAAAAAAAATGGAATTTTCGTTGACATTTCACCGACGAAATATTTCGTTCGTTTTGCAGTACTGTGTTCGGGGACGGAATGGACATTTGCCGTAGTCACTAATAGATGGCGCTCGTGGCGATTTCGTTTCGTTTTTAATGGTACCGGAGGATTTTTGACAAGCGAAATAATTGACAACTCAAAATTTTCAATAGTTCGCTGTCAATTCAGTGAGTTGGTGCTCGGGAAATTTTGTGTGAGCCATATTTTGTTGTGTTATGTGCCGGAATAGTAATTACTTGACATTTTTTTAATATTTTCAAATTTCGCGCGTGTTTTTATCAATGACATCTAGTAGCGAACGGTGTAGAATATTTCACTCCGCTTCGAAGGTGACTTTTTCGTTAGTGTTCGTTTCGCTGAACACAGTACTAGGCTTTAGTCTCAGGAAAAAATTGAGGATTCTAAATTTTTACTTTTTAGGTTAAATGAAAAAAAAAATTTGTCCGTCTGACTGCCGTACTGAAACTCATAGCTCTCAAACTTTTGAACTGATTAAGTTTTATTTTTTTTGTGGGCAGTTTAGGTAGATCTTTTCAATTGCACACTTTTGGGAGATTGGGTTAGAAAATGAAAAAAAAAAAAAAAAAAATAAATAGCATTTTGTCCGTCTGACCGCTGTCCACTGTACTAAAACTCGTAACTGTCAAACTTTTGAATTTATTAAATTTTTTTTTTTTTGTGGCTTAGCTGAACCTTTTTAATCGCAAACTTTTGGGAGGTTAGGTTAAAACAGGAAAAAAAATTGAATTTTGACCGTTTGACTGCCGCGCTGTCCGCTGTACTGAAACTCGTAACTCTCAAACGTTTGAATTTATTAAGTTTTATCCTTTTCAATTACTCACTTCTTGGAGGTTAGGTTAAAAAAGGGGGAAACAAATATAATACTATTTTGACCGTTTGACTGACGGCGCGTCTGACCGAAACTCGTAGATCTTAAATTTTTTTTTGTGGTCAGTTTACGTGAAGTTAGTTTCTTTTGGTTACTTTTTAGGTTAAAAAGGGGGAAAGAAAAATTTATCCGTCTGACCACCATCCGCGAACTGAAATTCATAGCTCTCAAACTGTTGAACGGATTACAATTAATTAATTAATTTTATAGGCAGTTTAGGTGAACTTTTTGCAATTCCTCACTTTTGGGAGGTTGGGCTAAAAAGTTGTATATTTTGTCCGTCTAACCGCCGTTTGCTGTACTGAAACTCGTAGCTTCCAAGCCTTTTGAGCTATGAAATTATTTATTTATGAAATTATATTTTTTTTAGTCAGCAGCTTAGTGGACTTTTTCAATTGGTCAGCTTTAAGGAATTCCATTTAAGAAAACAAAAAAAAATTGTCCTGCTCTCCTCCGTACAAAACTGTTTCAAGGTTCAATATTCCAAGCTTGAAGCGAATTCAGATGTACATGGTTTAAATATATTTTTATTTTCAGCAGCATGTTGTTTTCTATTTGAATTTTTTAAGGGACCTTCCAGTAATAATCTCTTAAGTCAATATGTTACTCACTTCGAGCTTAGTTGATGTAAATACAAAGTCTTTAATTAAGTTTTTGACACGTCGCTGTAACCTGCAGCTACTAAGCAGTTTCCTCTATTCGTTATTTGACGCGCAAGTCAGAAGATGCATACACTTCGCGTATTAGTTGCCTTCTGGATATATTACTATTTACATTAAAATTTTGGAGTGACTACACTACAATGCCTTAATTCATAAACATGAGCACGTCCACGGTTTCTATGATGTTCCTAATTATCCAAAGGTAGCCAGCGAACTGGGCTGTGTCAGCCAACAATTTGTTGTGTTTTTCGAGGATATTGTCTGTTTGCAAATAGGACGCTAAAAATGAATCCTTAAAATCTAATTATCTCACCTGACACTGCTGTGGACCATGTCGCGTCGGCGACGATGCTTTAGGTCGCGCCTTCTTTACAACAATCGGTGGATTCGAAGATGCAGGAACTGAACTCTCTGTACTACTACAACTGCTGCTATTACTGCTAATACTACTGCAGCTACTGCTGCTATTACTGCTAAGAAGAAGACTGTTTCCGGTGGTGCTCGAAATACTGGTGCATAAACTGCCCCCAATTGTACTGGTGCCAGTTGTGCAACTTCCGACCGAATTTGTTGTAGGACTTTTACTATTACTTGTAAGGCTTGTGCAGCTACCAGTGCTGGTAACCGCTGAGATATTATTATGGCTGCTGCTATTGATAATACTGCTAGTTGTGTTGTTATTGTTGTTCAGCGCTGCAAAAACAGAAAAAATACGAAAATGAATGGAGAAAAAAGTTGTTTTCAAACAATTTTGAAATTGTTTAGCAATAGTTCTGTGGCTACAACTACCATACATATGTGGATGTGTGCAAGTCAAACGAACTACTTGCATTTTAGTTTTTTGGATACTACAAAATTGTTCCTTTTTATATGCTCGAGTTGTTCTTATCGTGTGTATTTCGCTCCTGTTTTCCACCCTTCTGCTTTTACCTTGGAAGAAAGTTGTGAAAAATTGTTTGCCCTCATTTAAACTTTTACCGTCGTAGTGCTGTAAGTGTATAAATACGTACCGTATAGATACTTCCCTGAAAACATTACCATCTTTTATAAAGCGTATGTGTTACATTTTATACGTTTGGCGAAATATCGGGGTCTAAGAGCGTTTGGTTTATGGGGTTACGTTTAACATCTAAACCAGAACAAAATACAAAAAAAAGTTTGTTCGTTTGTTTTTCCGTCGTTCTTTTTTTACTTTCAGAAACTCGTAAGACAAACGTGAAGTAAAATTGGAAGAACGAAGGACTCGTGGGTTGGTTTCTTCGAAGATTGTATGACGAAGGACGAGGGAGAATTCGTTTCGAAACCTTTTTCAGTTTTTCTTTCATTGCTACTGTTTTTGGTAATGTTTGTGTGTTTCAAGTTTTCAACACGACGACACACTTCTTTGGGGTCGGGAAAATTCCGTTTTAATAAGTAATGCGGGTTTGCTAATTACGTTGTAATAAAGGTGAATGTACTCTACTGGCAGATTCTTAGAAAATTTAATTTTCTCTTGAAGTTATGTAAAAGTGTGTTTATTCCGTAAATTAGGCGAAAATGGAGTCTGTGAATTGTTTTCATTTACAAGTTCTTAATTTACTTAGAAAGTCGTACAACTAACATAAAGCTGCATGCTACGGTGTCAAACATTTAAATAAACAAATTTGATCAAAAATATAGTCGGAGGTCTGCTTAACATGTTCGCAGCCTCCAACGACTTCTTTATAAAGCCTTGTCAAAATTTTTGGCAAAAAGTTTAGTCCTTAAAGTGTTTATATGCCTAGTGAAAAGCTGACTGCAGTCGTCAGATATAGCGTTTTGTCAAATTTTTCTGATCAAAGTTAAAGTCAATCACTGACATGTTTTCACAAAGTGTTGATAAAATGTTCAGCAAAATGTTTGATCCTTAAAGTATTTATATGTCGACTCAAAAGCTTACTGTAGTCGTCAAATATTACGTTTTTGTCAAATATTTCAGATCAAAATTCAAATCAATTATGAGATGTTTTGCAAAGCGTTTTCAAAATTTTTGGCAAAAAGCTTGGCAAGTTTGCCACTTTAAGTTTTTATATGCCAACTGAGAAGCTGACTGCAGTTGTCAGATATCGCGTTTTGTAAAATGTTTCTGTTCAAATTTGAAGTCAACATGTTTGAACGTTTCACCCTTAAATTTTTCATTTCCACGTTTCAGCTAACAGACCCCGAAAAAAGGCTTGAAATAATTTTTTTTTTCATATTTCCTTAAAAAAAATCGTTGGTATTTGGTTTCTTGCTACATATCTTCGACAGTATGTGTATATATATATTTATTATAAGAACTCATTTAAAAGATCACGTTCTATCTGACTGACTGATTCTCTCGGATAGCATTAAGTACATCCAGAATGAGCATCCGAATGTGGCAAAAATCGCAAAGTGTCATTCACTGGGACTTGGCACTAGGCAACAGGCACTCAAAGCTTTTTATGCCAAAGCATTTCGACAAAAAAAGAACATCTGATTATCTAAAACTAAGCAGATATCAGACTCGAACCCTAGTGAGAGCTCAGACTGGGCATTGTCACATCAGGAATCATCTCAATAGAATAATAATGATGGCAACCGTCGTGGTGGTTTCCGAGGAGGTCGGGGCGGACGAGGCGGCCGTGGAGGTGGAGGTCGTGGTTGATACATCGGGCCGAACAGTGGCTTCAGTGACAGAGGTTAATCATATCAACCCCTTTTGAAAATTTATCTATCTATCTGATTGACTATGGTTTAGATACATTCTGTCTATGCCGTTTTGTTTCGAAAGAAGCAGTTCAATTTTAATTCCATCTCTTGTTGATAAATATTTCAAAAAACGCTTACCTGCAGCTTGTAATGTTCCTAGTACATCAGCCAATATTTCCGGATCAGGATATCCAATTGTTAAAGCCGTATCTAAAGAACTTCCCGGTTCGGGTGCCTGTACAGCTTCACGTAATTGAAGTGTTACAGATCCTTCAGCACCCATTGAGGCACTACACATTAAGACTCTGGGCGTTGCTAATCCTGTTAACGGCAAGTGAAGGGCACTTTGTACCTAGAAAGAAAAGAAATTCAATTATCATCACATACCATCATATTTTCACTTATATTCTCTAAACAATGGAAAAATCTATCCAACAGGAAGGATTCTAGAGGATATTATTGTCAATAGTACGTTTGCTGTAAAGTATTCGAAGAAAAATCGTGAAATCTCAAGAAATAGATTAAAGAAAAGATTTTTCCAACTATTCGAACTAATTTCTTTTATACGAATGTTGAGATTTTATGCTGTCAAACGCAGACCTTTCGCTTCTATCTGCGATAAATGAAAGGCGGTTGTAAGAACTAGCGATTAATGGAATCTAGCGATCGTACGAAAAAGGATATAGGGAGAAAATCTTCGTATGATTGCTTCTAGCTGCATGTGAAGGATTGATTTTCTATTTAATTATTTTCTAAAAGTCATGAAAAGATCTTATTCAATTTAAAAAGAAAAAATTTAATGTTTCAAGTTCTCCTTTCATTCATTGTATTACCACAAATTTTCACAACTCTTTTCTGAACGAATTACATAAACTAAAAGTTCTTTAGAGTCATACGAAGCAGTGACGAATGTGGCACCCAAAAGCAAGTGTTTTAAAGTCATTATTACCTAAAAGTAACCTTTCAACGAACAGAAGAATGGATTCCATTCAGATTCAAATATATCATGAACAAAAGACCGACATATAAACGAAGGACCGAGGTACGTCTCTATGTACGTCTAACGCAAGGACGAAAAGATGATATTAATGGGGCAAGAGCAGATCTTAACAATGTTACGAGATGGGTGTATGGGTGAGTGGTAAGCGTAGAGATATCTTGAATGCAGGTCCCTCCATGATGAATGGGAATGATATATCGTTTCCTTATATTATGGCGCCCAAAGGATATCACCACTATGTAAGGAATTCTGCTCTACAAGGCCTGATGTATGGCTCATCGGATAATGAAATTTCTTTTTTGTTCCTATGAATGTGTCCATAAATTTACTAGCATCACCCAAAAAGGATACATATAATTCTTTTTCGTCGCTCCAGCTCTCGTGTGGGCACTATTACAAAGGATCATAAGACGATGACTGCAATTAATTTCACTTTTTGTTTATAGGGTTTAAGCATCGACATTACTCGGTTTCTGAGGTGATTTGTATGTGTGCGAGTGGAGATTGGCAGGGGTTGGGGTGGTTTGTTTCTCCATACTTACGAAGTATGAAAGATAGACGAGTGTTCTTTTGGCCAGATGTTATTTGCTAATTTAATAAAAATTGTTTATTTAATAACGTTAAGAGTACTAGAGATACAGCCAAAAAAAACATTGACTTAAGAGAAAAATGGAAGCAGGGTTTTGCAAGAGATATATAGTGTTGGGACTGGAAGATTTACTTGAAAAGTTAATGGAAAGGTTCCATGGTTTCTGGTTCTTAATCTCCTGACATAAAATAAAACATGAGGATGATGATAAAGAAAAAGTAGTTTTTTTCATTGGTCAGACTATTGATTCATTGATTGTAATCGGGATTAAATAACGTTATCTTCAGAATTAATCGGTTTGAATCGGAGCACCCACATCAACTGTGCCGTTCACAATTAACTGAGATTAGCACAATCAATTTTCTTTCCAACCGGAGATAATTAGAAACACAAGGTGGTAAAAACAAGCACATGTAATATTAATAGTGTTAATTTTAGTTTTAGGTAGGTGCGAAACTCTAAGCCACCGCTATACGCGCACTCAAGGCACCAAAATAGGACCTAAGGCTCCCTTCAGAGCCTCGTAGGTCACCAAACGTCCCCTAAATAACCCAGACCCCTAAAGAACTTAGTATTACTCTTATATCCTAAGCTGATAGTTGTTCCAATCCTTTTACTTGATTATTTTCTAACATGTGATCGAAAATTTAAAAAAAACTTGCTACTATGAAATTTTTTTTCCCCAGGTTTCATGACTACAGAAACAGCAAAAAAAATTCAGTCCGTCTGTCCACCTATTCGGACGTAGGCGGAATTGGCCCTTCTTTCCTGAACCTTCATTTTCCTTCGAATATTTTGACTTTTTCAAGTCGAAATATTCACTACAAGGCCTGAACCACAACAAAATGGAGGAAAAAAATTTTGGGGGTGAGGTCGAATAGGAAAAGGTTCCGATCTCAAAAACCAATGATGATATAAAGCTAAAACATAGTATTTAGATAGAGCTATAGTAGTAGCATGTTGGAGTAGTAGCATGTCGGAAAAATATAATTTCTTATAGGGGTAGTATGATACGGGAGTGGGGGGATGTTTTGCCTATCTATATAACGGCTTATGCTACAAAGTTGAAACTCAGTATAAATATGTAAATGCAGAAAAGTAATTTAAATAAAAATATATTTCAAATAATCATTGGCGTTCGGAAGTTGGTAGGGGTGAAAAAATTATAAGTGAAAATGCAATGCATATATTTTCACGATTTTCGTCATATCCATTAGGTCTTCACAAATATTTAAGAAATTTTTTTTCTACGGCCTCTTCATATAAATACCTCGAAAGTGTTTTCAGGATTTTTTTAAATTTAAGAATGTGGTTGTATACTTTTTCACGAAGTCTGCCATATCCCTCAGTTCTGATCAAATATTGAATATCTTTTAAGTTTCACAGGCTTGCGTAATAATCGCATAAAACTCGTTTTTAAGTTTTTTCCTTTTTCAGCCTCTTAGAGCGTATAAAAGGGTAGAACACGTTTTCACGTTTTCACGAATTCCGTAATTTCTTTTAGAAGTGATAAGTAATTGAATTGGTTTTTAGTTTCCCGTCTTCATAATTCTCTATTTACTTCCTTCCAGATTTTTAGATAATCAACCCCAAGTGGGTGTAAGGAGGTTGCATATATTGTCACAGATTCCTTCATATTGATTAGGTATGATTATTTATCGAATTCATTTTAACTTCCTAAGTTTTTCCATCTAAGCGCCAAAAAGTCAATTTCTATATTTTTAGATATTCAATCCTTAGAGGTGTAAGGGGTTTGTATGATTTTCAAATCTTCGACATATTTCTTAGGATTAATGAGATATTAAAATGCTTTTCACTTCGACAGACTTTTTATGTAATTGCCTACAAACACATTTCTCAATTTTTGGATATTCAACCCGCAAGGGCTTGCATATACGTTTTCACAAATTTTGCCATCCCTTAGTTCTGGCGAGGTATAGAATTGGTTATTATAGTACACCTAAAAACCAATTTCACGATTTTCCAAATTTCAAAAAACCAAAAGGTGTGAAATGTTTTCTTATGTTTTCACAAATTTTTCAAAATCCATTGTATCTCATGAGTTGTTTATTATGAAATTGTCTAAGAATCTATTTCAAAATTTTTTCGAAATTCAAACCCTAAGTGGAAGTAATGGGTTTGTATACGTTTTAACAATTCGTCATATCTCTTAAGTGCAATAATTTAACAAATTAGTGTTTACTTTCATTGGCTTTTAGTGGACATAATATACCGAAATTCCAATAGTCCACACGGGCTTTTTCAATGTTTAATCTCTATTTTAAAGAAACCTCATAATCTTAAAACATCTAGTAACCTCCGACTTTGGCCGCTCCCGAACTATGACCCAAAAAATACTACAGCTTCGCCCAGACCATTGCCAGACTTTTATCCACCGTTTTTTATCACCAAAGATATATACAGACAATTTGAAACAAGTGGTTGAATGTGTATCAAATTTCAACTTTCCAGGCTTACGATTTTCCGAATTCTATACGAGGGTAGAAGGATAGGTGAAATCAATTAGAAAAGTGAAAAATTAGGTAAGTAAAGATTTCCTGTCGTCCAAGACTGTTTTTAATTCTCTACAATCTTTTGAGACTGGATTAAATTCAAACGACATACTCTAAAGACTTCAATGTGTTCAAAACTCAATGGTATTGTGAAAATGACGCCGTTTTAGTGCAGTATTAAGGTGGCCGGGAAACCACCCATCTCTTTTGATTGCATAAACCTTATCTGACATCCAAGTATATCTCTAATCTAAACATCTGTACCGAATTACTGATGGACCCATCTGATCCAGCGTCTTCAAATCTTTCATGTAAACATATTGACGGTGTGCACTTAGCTACAAAGCAAACAAACCGTCACTAACGAGAGCAATGTGTCTGTCATAATTGGACCGCAAACGTACCAAAGTACATCAAATATTGCCCATGAAACGATACCGTTTTCTTTTTTGAATTCAATAATATTTTATTTTTATTTTTATTATTTTTTAACTGGGGAAAAGTTGTATAAGATGCCGCCAAAGAAAATTTTCAAGTGGTTTCCGCCATCCAGATATCCCTGATGCCATATAAAAGTCTACAAGTTGGGAAAATGCTTTTTCGACCTCAAGTAACGCGACGAGTGGCCTAAGACATCACAAGAGCGCTACAAATACACAACGTATTCAAAGGCGTAAAATTTCAAAGGAGTTCTTGTAATCTAATCGAATGTTGCTACAAATGTTTTGAGGAATGGGGTACATGATGTTGTCCTAAATTATCGACGGCATATGCAATATTTTCCGTCTAAGAAAAGCCAAAGAGTAACATCATCTTAACGAAAAATTGCTTCGTATTTTTGGAAACATTACGCCTATATGGTCCAGCTTGAAGTCGAACCGCAAAACGTTAACGTTGACGCTGAACTTTGCGATATCCGTACTTAGGTATGCAATTTATATCCAGCGCCATATTTGAAAAGTTGTTATGCGGTACGTACTTATGACTACCGAAAGAGCTTCTGTCGTTCCCATTTTCATTTCGGTTTTTCTTTTTTGCGAAATGTTGTGTATAAGAGCTGACTACGTACTATTATGACGTTGTAAAAACACCGAAATTTTCTGAGTAATATTCGGGCTCTGGATGTTTGCCAGGAAAGTTTTATAACATTGTCAATAGCCTGGATGACTGTCGAGGGAGGAAATAACTTGCAAGCATATTTTCCTGACGTCACCGTTTTCTTGTCTTCGAGACGAAAATTTATATATATTTTTTTCTTCCTCCCCGAAAGAAAATACAACGAAATATCGAACGTTGGCGACTTTAGTTGTTATTATGATTGAATTGAATTTCGTATATAGAAGACGGCAAGGTTCTTTTTTGTAACGAGAAAATACTTTGCAATTTTCAGTTTTAGCGATTTCATTCGATTTCGACGTTTTTTCTTTCGATAGAGTGAACGATTTGTAGTCTCAAGTGGATTTAACAATAAAATTCAACTGGAGAAAATTATGGAAATTTTTAATATTATTTGAATAAATTGAAGGCCGCATTTATCATAAAGGAACTATTGGCGTCGGCTTTCACGTTCACGCACAAGCGATTTTTTCTCCGAATTTTTATGATTATTTGGAGCCGATTTGCAATTTTAAGATCATCGATGCATTATGTATTATTCGTGAACGTACATTTGGAAATTATTAGATACAATTTCGATTTTATTGTCGGTTTCTTATTACCTACATATCTTACGGGTCTATGGATTCTGTACTTTAGAAAAATCTTAAAAATTAGTGAAAGTTATAGTACCTATACGTCATGGTTCTGCTTAAGATATTACGGAACCAAACTCAATTTTACTCTTCTCTCAGTGTTTACCTTATTGCGCCACATTACCTACATAGTTCTGCGGTGCAGACGAAAAAAATTACACCTAACTCTACTCTCCATTTTCTTTATTCATCCAATTTCATCCTCAATGTCGCGTCAGCCCAAATTGGGCCAGGCCCTCTTCTTCGAATTTTCATACAGAAATTTTCTACACACTCGATGTTAATGCCAGAAGCGTTGAGTATCATTTCAGTAAGTTTAAGCGATCGACGTTCTGTTAGCGTCACCGAAAAAGGATGCATCAAGTTCAACTCTACACATCTTCTCATCATGTTCGTATTGGATTTTTCTCCACATTCCATCGAACTCAACTCTCCATATCACTACTCCGCGATAGTGTCTACGTACTCAGTTAAATTCCAATGGCATTACAACTTATCGTGGTTAGTTTATTCGGGCTTCGATTAACTCTCCACACTGCTCCTGGATCTCCACACTACTCCTAACTATCCACACTACTCGTAATTCTCCACACTGCTCGTAACTCACTCTCCACACTGCTCCTAATTTTCACAGTAAATTATTTTCTGTGCACTCGCACTGACCAGCAGATGTTTTCAAGCACCAGTGAGCATTGACGAAAAACCTTACGCCTGCTCAACTCTCCATATATAAAGTTCTTTTGAGCACGAAAGATGCACTGCGCTCAACTCCACACTGCGCTAAACTCAACTCTCCATGTCACTGCTTGTTTTTTTTTCTCTTCGTCTTCTTCACATTCAGTAGTCTCCAAACTACCAAAAGCAGTTCATTTATTACACCAACTGAACTCTCCACGTTCTAAGTCCTTTCAAACCCGAAAGATGCACCGAGCTTAACTCCGCACTGCGTTAAAATTAACTCTACATATCACTACTGTTCCATATTTTTGGAAAGATATTCTCTACACACTGAGTATCGCTGTCAAAAGCATTGAACATTATCGTGGTTGGTTTTTTAAATCAACGCTTTTCTACGCTAAAAAAATACACTCCGACCTAAACTCTCCATATTACCACTTATCCTAATTTTCATAGAGAATTTTTCTCTACATTCGGGGAAGCAGAAATTTTGACGAAAAACTTGAGCTCAAACTCAAACTGTCTATATCACTGCTTCTTCCTCTTTTCATAGTAGCGTTCTCTCCATACTCAGTAGTCTCGAAACTACAAAAACAGTTCATTTATTCTATCCACGCATTCTCTACAAACTCGTTTCGGAAATAAGAAGTCTTGAGCATCAGCGAAAATGCTCAACTCTTCACATCCTAAGTTCTTTTAATTCAAAAAAAGGATGTACCTAGCTCAACTCTCCAAATCGCTTTTTCTAATCGTCTCCATGAATTTCTCTCCACGCTCAGACAGCTGAGGAATCGACGAATTTTTGTATTCAAGAAAAATCTTACACCAAGCTCAACTCTCCACATCCCTAGTTCTTCCGATTTTCATTGTGAATTTTTTTTCCACAATAGGGTGATACATTTTTGTAAGTACTGGGAGCGGCGAAAAGTAGATGAATTCAATTTTTACGAAAGTATCAACTTCTGGGCAGAATTCACTTATTTTTGAGTTGTTTGTCCAAAAAAGAATGATTTTTCCGAGAGAAAAGAATAGGAACTATCAATGTCGTTTATCCCTTGAAGACAAATTATTTTAAAACACTTCTTTCCAGTTGACTGCTTTTTATTATTAGATATTTATTTATAGCTTTACCTTTTTAATATAATATTGGCCAAGCAGAGTACATTTGAAACTCCAAAGAATTGTAAAAAAAAAACGGATGACATTTTATTTTCAAATGAAGAAGTTCTCCTTAAATCCTCTTACAGGGAATGGACCCATGATATATAAGCTTCTTATTGTTAAAATGCTTTTCCTTTTTCAATGGACAAAAAACGGAGTAAATGCATCGAGGATCTTAAAAATGCTTCCATACCACGCAATAGAGCGTTACCTCTTGTCGTTTTATAAATAAGGATTTCGAGCTATTTGTTCGACCGAAAATTGGATTAAATGCGAAATTCACTTGCTGAAACTATCGTCGAAATTTTCTGCCCGAAACTTTAATATTTATTATTACTTCCGTCATTCGAGCCATTCGTTGCTTAAGCCAATAATTCATTTTGATCCATGCAGAAGTTTGGTCCAACAAAAAAAACTTTTTCCTCTTCCTGCGGAATTGCCGACGCCAAACACCACCAAACTACCATACAAAAGTGCCCGTGTCCTTAAAGGAATTAATCAAATTACGAAGGATTTATTTTGTTTTCGTTCAGCTTGACGCTGAACACAGTATGGCGGTGCCATTGCGAGCCCGAAAGCGCCTTCGTTCAGGCGTTAAAATTTTGTTTATTTTGAAAATTTTCATGGAAATTTCTCTGCGGTATGTGTGTGGACTTTCCGAGGCAGTGAAGTTTGTAAATTTTGGCATCTAAAATGCGAATAACTAAAGCTGATTAAATGGAATTAATGATAGCGACGATGTGCACAGTTATCTGCGTGGCCAATGTTAACGATGCCTTCATCTTCATGTCGAAATCGTTCGTTTTGCCTGTAATTAATGTAATAATCGGTTTGGTTGGTGGGCATCTCTAGCGCCTAGACAAAACAAGACTACGGCAGCGGAATATATTTGAAGTTTTCAATGTGTTTTCATTCCTTCGACTTTGACTACTGCCTGCAGCCCCTGATCGTAATATGCAAAAACTCCCATTTATACGTGAGTTATGAAAATATTTGTCTAAAGCTCGTAGCGTATGGATTAATTTAGTATGTGGTTTCATCGGTTTGTCTATAGTTCGAACTATTTGTATGATACGGTTGCGATTTGTTTATTTTTCAATTGAACATTTATTTTTGTACTATATTCGGATATTAAGTTGTTATGACTTTCAGCGGTTGATTTTGATGTCGTATTTCGAGTTCATTCTTAATAAAACAGAATCACAACAAATTTAATAGAAAATAATTAGCCAACAGTCTGGGAACAATTTTGTTATATTTTGGGTCCGGGCTATGATTAAATTTAAAGTTCGAAAGAAAATCTGCTATGCGGTAGAGAAACTAAGTAAAAAATTACATTTCAAATAAACTTTAAATTTTGCATTTTATTCATAAAATTTCTTCCAATTTTTTCGGAGTTTATGTCTAAAGCCCAAGAAAGTAAAAATCATTTCAATGTCCTACTAGGTCAATGGAGTTTCCGGAATACATGAAAACATACATGTGTACACCTCTTGTCACTCCGAGTTGAGTATCAAAAAATTCTGAAACCGATTTTTAGGTGATTGAATAGAAAGCTGGTTAAACTAAAAAACAATTCTCTATTCAGCAGAAAGGGGTTGCAAAGATTTTGTATGAATTCTATGTCTTTTTGGTCTAATTGTTCGAGACCCAGTTAGAATGTTTGAATTCGTGATTTACAATATTGTATAGGCGCAACTTTATTTTTTCGGGACTTAAGGGGGTATTTGCCTCTAGCTGACCTAAAAATAGGGTAATTTACATGATTTTTTTTTTCATAGAAGATATAAATAGAATGCTGGGATTTTTTCGCAAGATATTTAATAAGTACATATTTAGCTACAACAAAAAAAAATTTTTTATTCAAAATGATATGGTGGCTAGTTATATGGCGAGCGCCGTCATCACTTTCAAAAAAAAAAATGACCACTAAGCGTAACCTGTACAAGTCGTAAATTTTATGCGAATTTAAAAATTTAAAATTTTTTCAGAAATATATTAATGTAGTTGAAGCTTATACCTGTAAAAACAATAAAAACTCAAACAAACATAAAACGGCGGGCGTACGAAGTGTAAGTATAGATTTTTCAGATTTTTTTTTTTATCTTCAAGGTGTTAAAGAAATAGAAACAATTTTTTTTTCACTATTTTGCTGGTATAAGCTCCTATGACTTTAGTTTACTTTAAACCAAAAAAAAAATTAAGTCGATAGCTTATTGGGTTCAAGCTCTAGAACTTGCGCCAGTTTGCAAAACTTAGTTTCGAGAAAAACGCGTTTAAAGTTTTCCTTGAGTACTTTTTCATATGGGAAATCTATAAAGTAGATATCTAAATGATACGATAGCTCACGTATGTAGTTGATTTCGAAAAATCCGTTTGGGTACCATATTCTACACATATTTATCTACGAAAATATTAAAAAAAAATTTTAGATTTTTGGATTGACCTAAAGGCAAATACCTTGTTAATCCAGAAAGCGTTCTTGCCGGAATGCGACAGAAGTTCTTATGCCAAAAATAAATAATTACTTTTGATAATATACTTAGTTTTCAAATCCGATTTTGAGCATGTTCCCAACTATGACGCAAATGCGTATTTTGTGTCTTACCACACTGTCGGAATTTATATTTAAGACAGTCACAGTAATTTGTATAATAAAATTATAATAACCACAGATTTAATATCCGTCATCTATTTTCATTATTAGCTTATCACGAATTTCGTCATATTTCTTAGGCTTTTTGAGATATCGCGTTATTGTCTCTCGCATGGATTTCTCAGAAAGGAACCATTTATTTGTGATCCTTTATACAAAAATTTCTATAAATTAAAAACTAAAAACCATGTCAATATCTATCTAATCAGATCTAAAAGCTATAGATGAACTCACGAAAAGGTAAATAACTTCCCTACTGCATTTTAGGGGAAAAATTTGAATATATCACAATCTCGTCGAAGTAAAACCCAGTTCGATATCTCCTATTCAAACTGCAGATGGGCAAAGCAGTTCCGTTTAGTGAAGGAGTTCACTCCGAATCACTCACTGGCAGGAACGAGTTCAGTGAACTAGTTCCAGTGAACTGCTTATTCCGGGATTCTAAAAATAAGTGGGCATTATTTCTCAATTGTCGAATGGAACTGCAGTTCACCGATAGTAGTTACGTGCATCAATCACATTTCATGACCTAAAAACAAAAAAAGGGTCCTCCCGCACTCGTTCTTCATGTTTTTGTCCGAATCACTCGTTCACTTGAAGGAAACTCCTGAACGGCCCATCTCTATTCTGTAGTCAATAGAGTCACTCCTATCGCAGTATTCAAAAAAAGTAACTCCAGTTCACTAAAAGTAGTAAAGTACTTCACTCACTCACTTCAATGAAGTGTTCTTTTGAAACAGTTTACTTCAGAACGACCCATCTCGAATTCAAGCCTAAGAAAAATGACGGAGTTCGTAAATTCGTAGAAAAATTCTTTACACGCTTTTAGGGTTTGAATATCGGAAATCCTCTGATTACTTTTAAGTAATTACCTATGAATAAAGTGAATAGATAAAGCGAATCTGACAAATATATAAAATTAAATAAAATAAAATAATATATCAACTAGAAAAGAGCAGAGATGGAAAAAAATGGGAAAAAAATTTGACCCAGTTACTATACAAACAAACTACGATACGGGTAAGCTCGGAAAAACCCTTTTCAATTTCTAGAAAATACCCCATAGCTTTTACTGTTTTACCACCATAAACTTAAACCGAATGTTATAAAGGGAGAAAGACGAACGGCGAATATTCATCTAGATCTAGTTCCCAAACTTAGTTTTTATGATAATTTCATCCCGTTTTGTATCTCGAAGGCAAAAATTTTTGGATTAAATTTCATATCCTTCATCTAAGTTTTTGCTTGGATCCTTTTTACTACGTATAACTCAACATAGCGTCCGAATTTATTTCATACCAGCCATTCACAGAAATTATACCGAATCCATAATAAAAAAAAGAAAATACATACACTTATATCTATCTAAAGGATAAAAGCGAAAGGAGGTTATTATGGGACAATAAAATGTTAACACAAGTAGCTCTAGGGGGTGGTAGATTTGAATAGTTGATATAAAAATAGCCAAGTGTTGTTAGGTGGCATCATCACAGACAATCTACTCAATTAACTTTTGGGACAAATTATTTCAATTTTTTTTTTGTCTGTATTGCGCTATAAGAATTTTGTTTTATGTTTTCATAGCACAACATAAAAAATATGACATAATTTCAGAGCGGCAATTTCTATTGAAATAGACCTAGAAAAAAAATAAAGTAAAATTGAAGAGACGCCGAAATGTGGGCCACTTTCAAACGAACTATAGAAGAAAATTCTTAGGTGAATGATTCATGGCCGTTTCGATATTCAAATTTCCAACAGAAATAAATAGCAAACGACTTCACGTGTACTTAAAGACATCTGCGTAAATATTGCTTAAAGTTGAAATATGTCTTTCGGCTGAGTAATTGCGGTCGCTACTAGGTCGAGCGTCATATGAATATGGTCCAGTCTCATTTTACCAAACACACGTGTACCCCCCGAAACACGTCAATCATCGTCGAAAGGCTTCTTTTCTTCAGAAATGACAAAGAATACACGTTTCGACTGTCAACTAAGACATTGGCTTTTACGTTTACTCCAGAAAGTCAACCCTATTCTCGGTGTCATGAATTCGACAAGTCCTCTTCAAGACGTTCTGACTTACTTAAGCACGACTGCAACAATTAAATATTTCTGGCAATGCATTAAACATGTCTTCAATAAATTGAGCTTCCGGTAAAAATAAAAAAACAATAAAATGAAATATTTTACACAATTCTAAATAGAACCCATTATATTCAAACAACTTCGTTAATAATAGAACATTATTTAAAAAGATCTATCGGACACCGATTGTCTTCATACAGTTCGCCTCCCACATTCCTAAGTCGTTATAAACAACGCATCGATTAAAATAATTCTCGCATCTTGTTTTGAATATTTTCCCGCTAGAAATAGGAAAAACTTTTAATAATAAAATTTTCTCCCGACTAAAGAGTTTCATTTAGACTCGGAGCAGACGATCTGAACAATCTTATATATGTATGACAGCCAGGAATTTAGTGTTTCTGGATTAAAGTCGCTTCAAGGCCAATAACAATAAAAACACAATTTTAAGATTTATAAAATAATGTTCGGAATTTGGAAAATGAGCAAAGTTGACTAATATACCTATAGAAAGTGGGTGGAATATTTATTAAGCTTTTGTCTAATTCTGCGTCTTTTTGAGTCGATTGCAAATCGATTTACTTTTCAAACAATTCAACTACTCGAAGAATTGAAAGAAAATCATCTAAACCTATCGTTGCGTTGTCGCGATAGTATTTAATCGCATAATGAAGTAATGACTTCATTTTTTGATTCTAGATGATGAAAAAAAATATATGCACTATGTGATTGACAAACTAAAAAAAAAATCAGTTGCATGAGAGAGTTGCAGAGCCGACATGCAATTATCCGCGTTTCGGACTTCTACCCAAAAATATAAACTAAATTAAAATAAATCTGAAACCGTTTTTAGGCGATTATATTCAAATCGTATTAAAGAAAAAAAAAATCGTAAGCACATTGGATCTAAAATATTTTTCGGAATTCGTGAGCACAACTACTTCATACTTGGTTAGGGGTTGAATATCATGAAATGCTTCAAATGGTTTTTATGTTTAAAGCTCCTAAGAAATTTGTCGGAATTCGTAAAAACATACACAGTCACTAAAAGCTCTTTTCATTAGAGCTAAAATAATTGTCGGAATTCATGAACACTAATACCTCACACTCGGTTAGGGGATGAATATCGTCAAATGCTGCAATTAATTGTTGTATTTAAGTCTCCTAAGAAATTTGTCGGAATTCGTAGAAACATGCACAGTCATTAGAGCTAAAATATTTTTCAGAATTCGTGCATACAACTACCTCACAGTCGGTTAAGGATGAATATCGTAAAATGCTGCAACTAGTTTTTATGTTTAAAGCTCGTAAAAAAATTTTTGGAATTCATAAAAACATAAACAGTCATTATAACCTCCTTTCTTTGGATTTGAAATGATTGTCGGAATTCGTAAAACGTTCAAAACAACCATACACCCCTTTTTAGGTTCAATATCAAAATATGCTTTAATTTATTTTTAGGCGTTTATATTTCAATGCGCTAGTAGTGATAGCAAATTTTACATTTCAGTACACCTAAGAAATATGCCGGGATTGGTGAAAAAAAAAATTTCTATGAATTGTTGCATTCATTTTAACGAATTTTGTCATATCTCTTAGATGTGCCGAGATATCAAGTCAATTTTTTTTCTGCGGATTCTTAAAATAGTCGACACCTTTCCGGTTAATTACCGAAAAATCTTTAAAACAGTTACTAGGCGGTTACTTCAAAAATTCGCAGACAAAAAATTCACTCGATATATCGGCAAACCTTAGAGATATGTCGAAATTCGTATACAAAGTCTTGAAAACAATTTTTTACAACACAATAAAATTCTTGGAAAGTAATAGTTTTCCACACCTCCTAGCGTAAATTCAAATTTTCTTTTTTTCTAAAATTACTTTTCGAGTACATAAAATAAGTTTTTTCTGAGATACAAACAACCCTTCCCACCCCGTACTTTTCCATCCCTAAAAAACCCATCATTTTTTGTCCGCGCTTATTGTGGCCCCATACAGACGTCACCTCATAGCTTAAATTCTAATGTGTGATCATTAATATGCTAACGAAGGATTGAAGGATAAACGGCAGACAGATAAACAACCACATTGGGCTTCATTTAGCAACAAATTAAAAAATATGTGAAATTAATAAAGTGGATTATAAAACTGCTGAAAAATTAAAACGTCGTTCGAAAATTGGTAAGGACTTCGAGACACGAAGCTAATGTGATTATCATGATGAGCAAAAGTTCTTGAAAATTTTGGAATGTATTTTTCTTTGAAACAGAATAATTTCATTGATTGGGACTGACGAATTTTCGTTCAATTAGGAATTCTCTCATTAAATGTAAGAAGTATATTTTCTGTTTATGCAAATTAAATTTCCATGTTTTAAAATATAACATCATTAATTTTGTGCAATTTTTGCTCAATTAAGTAAAAAGGATTTTTAAGTACCAAATGATATTAGTGGCCAAAAAATTGTCTGATTAAAAAGGACATTGTACTATATGCATCGCTTACTTTCTTTTTAAATTTGATTACTGATTACAAAAAGTTATTTTGGGAGTATGTGTAAAGAATTTCTTTTATTTGCGTGATAACGATATACGGCAGTTTAAAAAGAACGTTGTATCGATGTCGCTGTTATACTGTAGTGATGCGTTAATCCATCAGAGACGTACTGAGAAAAAAAATGCAGAATTCATATTCATAGAATGCGCTGCTATTAATTTCTCTATAAAACCGTTCTTTCTATTTTCACCTGACTACGACGTCTTGGAAAAAACATACCATATTCCTTGACTACTACCACAACTTTTAGTTTAAAATAATAGTCAAGAGTATCTTTCCCACGACATTGTCTTCATATGACATATAAACGCCCCGAATCTCGAAGACTAATAAGTGACTGGCGGAATCAGAAATATGTTGAGCTTCATTAATAAGACCGGTTAGGAACTGATTGGGACTAAATTCGAAGGAAATGTTTTATTATCAGTTCTCATTAGCTCTTCGTAATTTTTTTTTTACAGATATCAAGAATACCTTCTATTGGTATTGACGAGGATGCCTGCCATCATAGGTGCGTTCCTCAATCGGAATTAATTTCCACAAATTACAATAAGCCAAAGTTTGCCAAAGGTGTATTGCTGTTAAGCTACAGAAACTGAAGTTCACTAGGATGTTAATTCTAATTGGCAAAAACTTTTTGAATGTTGTAGGGTAGATCGAATCAAACCAACATCAATTTTTTTTTCCTTTATATCTTTAACGAAACAATTTCAAGATATAGCCTTACACTATATACAGTAAAATATTTCTATATGGTGGAATTCGTTTTAAATAAAATTTGCGCTATAATACACAAATTTTAATTCGTTTATTCCAAAAAATATAAATAAACTTTTTGGCTACTTTTAACCATGGGATGAAATGCGTAGAATAAGGTCCCATCTTGAGTCCTGTAATCTTATGGTGACAAACAATGTGAGACCGTATAAAGAAGGCAGCTCTAATTTCTTAAAACTTTTTTCCCATTTGTCTATTTTCCAGTCTAATCCGGAACAACAAGTTTTTAATAGAAATCGAACTGTCGTATCAATAATCTAAATTTTTATTTCAAATATTGTACTTACTGAAGTGCTATCGTACGAGAGAGGAAGAGTCTTCCTGAACACATTGTTTAATGTGTAATTACCCACAAGATTCCAAGGTAAAAGAAGTCGTTCTGATTTATATTCACTTTCTATACATAAATTTCTACTATCTCGAGTAGAAGTTTTCGTGGAAGTATAATTTCCTGAGATACCGTCAAGTTGCAAAGAATTTATCAGAAGAAAATTGTTCTCAAATGTGATAAGATTTATTTTTGAAAGAATTTTTGAAAGATGAAAGAGACCATTATACTTGTTAATATTAAAGCTAATCAGAACTTTTAAATTTTTGTTCACTGTTTTATTTACGATTATTTGATTAATTCATTGAAAGGACGGTGAGCTTGAATTTTAACGAACTTAATCATATGCAAGCATCAAGGCTTTAATGTTGTTTGTATGGCAGCTGGTGTTTTATATGGTTATTCAAATGTTAATACCAATAATTTTGGAATGGGAACAGCTATTTTGTATTTAAAATGTAATGTAAAGCGTACAGCTTGCAGTCTTCTTCAGCGATTTCAGTGAATTTTACTTGACTATTTTTGATAATAAAGTATTTTAGTACTGATTTTTTCAGTACAGAGAATTTGTAGTAAATCTGGTTTTAGTTCTGAAATTGAATAGACCAAATGCCGTACAACTGAATTCAGGTTTTCGACAAATAATAACAATAAGTGTGTTTTTTTTAACTGGATCAGATCACGATTGAAAAAAACGATGTGGATCATCCCAAAAGCTAATTTAGCAGAGTTAACAATCCCGTTGGTAAATGCCTCAGATAAATTGTCAGCAGGAATAGTTTCATATACTATTCGACGAAACGGAAATGTATTAAGGTCCTATAACACCCATGTATAGTTTTTGGCTACGAGATATGAAAAACTACCCCACCCCTGTACCAATGGTGACTCGCCGCTTAAAGCTAGGTGTGCTGTGCTTTAAGCTTGTGTTACACTGTATGATCAATGAGAGCTTTCTACAAGCTCGCCATACATTTTACGAAAATATATGCAAGAAACTGAGAAAAAGCGAACAGTGTAACACAAGCTTAAAGCACAGCACACCTAGCTTTTTCGTGGCGAGTCGCCACTGCCTTGTACCTTGCTACCCCATCGAACGAATCTATTCTACCTGTTGGGTGCAAATATCAGCTACAAATGGTGCTGAGTTGCAGGGCGTTATCTCTGACAATACTGAAATTGTGACAATTTAAATAAGCTTTGGAGGGAAAATCTGATCCAACATTTGATCCCATTTTGATTTTGGACCATCTCTTTATTGTTGTTTTCAATGTAAACTGGAATCTTGATCTTGTTCCAGTTGAAATAAACACACCTTATATAAAATACTTAAGCGGATCGAATCATTTTGAGGTTCGAGTCTCTGAATCTGTTTTTATTTAATTTGCTAAACTTCTCGAAAATAATTCTATTCTTCAGTTCGGAATGATTAACGAGAATACGAATTCCGGAATTCGAGTAATAATCAGTACTGCGAATTTAGAACAGCTAGTACTGACAAAAGGAGTTGCAATTTTTCGGTTTTTGAAAAACTGACGATAAATGCGGTTTAAAATTTAAACTTATTCCTTACGTCGGTTCCTACGGTATATGTACAGCTAAATTTCACAAAAAATTTCGAGTACGACCTTTTGCCTTTCAAGCATTGATACACAATATTTGACAGCCATTACATACGACTAAAGAGTTTTGTCTTTAGACTACTACGGTCCGGAGTAAAAATCCGGATTGTTGTAATCATGAATGTTGAGAACACTTTAAGAAGGCAATTTTTTTTTTAATTTATCTATCCAATTTTACCGGTACTGAACAGGTATCGTTTATAGTCATTGTCTACAGTCTCTCAATGAACTTCACGAAATTAATACATACTTACCTACTGTATGTACGTATACAGTACTCAATTTGCAATACTAAACTAGTACCCATGTTCAGTACTGAATGAATTAAATTAATATGAATTTTATCAGTACTAGGAAGAGAAAATAGTTCTGAAAGAATACCTGTTGAGTACTGATACTCTATACGGGTCGTGCAATAAGTGTACCCACGGAATTTAAAGTTTTATGAGGGAGATATTCGAAAATATGCGAGACATTAGTTGAAAAATTATTCGTCAAGTTTAAGAAAATGATGGCACAAATTTTTCAATTACTTTTATATGATTGCTGCCCTCTGTATTCTTTCGAATTTTTCAGAGAAAAAGTCCTTATAGTCCTTAGTTAAAATGGGGGCATAAATTCCTATGGTTTAGTTCGGTGTAAATTATAAGTGGCTGCATACGTCGCTTACTACCGATTTCGCTTCCGACTAATTTTTTTCTCAAGAATATTTCACCCAGTTTAGTGCAGAAATGATCTTAGTACAAGTATCTGAACAGCTAGATGTTGAAAAGATCGCGTCTAAACTAAGAATATCTGTGCCAAATATTGCCCTATCCTTACAAAACTTGGCAGGTTCGTATACGCGATCAGAACACAACGTCGCGTTACCATGGTCTGCTTCAATAAATTACCGTAAAGTACATTATTAAGCGCATTGTATGTACCTACAGAAATTTTGCATAAATGCTGTAGAGAAGTTCATATCTATCCCCTAAATTCAGTCTGTCTGTCAGCGTGCCGTTGTCATGAATCATTTACGAGACAAAACCCCAAACAAATTTCGTGCGAATCTTTTGAAAGGCAGACGAAATAGTTTCGGAGATTAGTCTAGAAAATTTTGCATCTGTCGCCTTTAGTTCGACTGTATTTCTATGCCGAAATAATGCCGCGTGCATTTGGGCATTAAGCATATGTGTCCTATGTGCAAATTTGTACGTCTATTTATGTCGTCGCATTGTAATTAAATTCAGTACAAATATTTCGGGTTCTGGTGCTTAATGATGCTTTGTGCCAAGGCGAAATTTTACTAATTTCAAATGATGACGATTGTGATTGCTTGAAGGAAGCATTGCCACAATCCGACGTGAAGCCTGCAATTATTTTCAGAAACGGAAATGTGCATTTTCGACGTTGACAAAAGTTTGAGGTAATTGCCGTAAGTTTTGCGGCAAAACCGTTTAGAAGTTTATTTTCGCTAGAATATTAAATTAATAGTTTTTCTCTAGTTTATTTGCAGCATGGTTTTGGACGCAATCCGTTGTCTTGCTACGATACAGGTAGCAGTTGTAAATCATTTTGCAATAATTCGCAATAATGATCAGATTGTGATTCACTACACTCAAGCAATTTGGGTATCATACCTAGGAAAGCTTTTATTCGAAAACGATTCGAAAGTAAATCACTAAAACGAATTGGGTCTTTGAAATCGAATTCATCTACGGCTCGAAATCGGCTCTTCAGTGATATACGTAAAGTGTATCCTGATTATAATACGCTTAAAAAAGTAGATACCTACTCATTACATCTTTACAAAATCCAATGTATAAAAGACGATTTACACTCACTTTGGAGGACAGTGAATCGTTTTTAAATCATGTTAAAGGTTCGTATATATACAACTATGGAATCGATTTTATAGGTGAATTCGATTTCGAAGAATTAGATGAATTATTAATGTCTCGCTTTGCTTTCACTTGGCAATAATAGATACCGACCGAGTTATAGCAATTCTACTTTATGATTTTAATAATAAAGTATTGTTATCGATTTAAAAAAAAAAAATTGATACCCTTAAAAAAGTTTTTTACACGTTTTATGACTAACCAAAAAATGAAAAAAAAATTCGGTCCGTCTGTGCGCCATCCGCCGTACGCAAAACGTTTGAAAGCTTATAGCTCTCAAACTTTTTGAGTTATTAAGGGGGTCATCCCGTGTGCAGGCTCTTTTTTTACGCTATTTTTGGGGATTTGTTTTGGCGAACTTAATAATGATACAACTGTGAAATTGTTACCACATATTTATGAACATGTTAAGCACACTTTAGAATTTTTTCAGCCCCAAACTGTCGGTCATTGTTGAGGTATACGCCAACTTAGCCACCCATTTTCAAAAAAACCTTGTTTTCGGTAGACACGATTGCGGGCGTTCCGCTTATCTCAAATAAAAAAATCAAACCGCATTTTAATCTGTGAAGTTCGAACAGACCCCTTCGTGGGACTACCTCTTCGGGGGGGGGGGGGGGGTTCCTAACCATGGAATGGCTTATGCTAGAAAGTTGAAACTCGATTAGGATATGTAGACCAACTAGAAAACAAAGTCTGATTAAAAAAAAAAAATTGAGTATCCATTAGCGTTCGGAAGGGGGCAAAAAAAAAATGATCAGTGAAAACAGAGTGCATATATTTTCACGATTTTCGTCATATCTACTAGGTCTTCCCAAATATTGAATTCGTTTTTATTCTACTGATTCTTCATATAAATAGTTAGAAAGTGTTTTTAAGATTTTTTTAAATTCCACCTCTAAGGGGGTGTAAAGTGATTGTATACATTCTCATGAACTCTGCCATATATCTCAGGTCTGATCAGATATCGAATATCTTTTCACTTCCACGGGCTTGTTTAATAATCACCTATTTTCAAGTTTTTTCCTTTTTCAGCCCCTAGACCACATCCCGGAGTATGACCTTATCATAGTATTCATATTTTACGCCCTATTCTAGCCGTTTCTGAACTTTTAGGTTTTCAGTCACATAGTGACCTACACCGCAACTCAGAATTGAACGCGTTCCGAACTTCTACCGAAAAAATAATAAAGTTGCGCCCAGACTGTTTGCTGATATTTTTAAATATCTATCGTTTCCTTTCCTTCTTTTTGTATAATTTTTTTTAGTGAACCTGCACTGAGAAGCCTTCTGCGCATTTTTCAAACATCCGATCTTTAAAATCCTTTAGTGAATGTTTACCGGTTATATCAAAGATTTGGCAGCATGTTGCAAGGAAGGTATTCATATTTCGACTTCCATACGTTTCTCATCAGGTGCTCGCGATGTAACATTTTCATATACAAAGAACTGTCCGAAATGAATTACATTGCTGGCGATAAAAACGCTTGTCGAAGTGATATGAAGGCGATTCATCTACGAATCGACAGTTGATCACGTCGGTGCTTAAATGTTTGTCATAATTTATATATGATTGAATTTCGGGTCCGATTTTGGTTAAAAACGACTAAAAGTGTCGACTCAATAAGTGGCAATTCATCGAGTGATGAAATGGTTTCAGTTAGTCTAATTAGTATATAAGATTAAGGAAATACAGCAAAGTGAAAAACCTATTGTATACAACTCAAGACTATACTTAAAACTAGAACTAACCTAAGACTTAAATATGAACTACCAACTGATATAACATAATAAATAATCAATGGCACAACAGCCCAAATTGGGCCTAGGCTTTAAAGTAATACTGGAGTTTCTTCACCACTTCACACAATGGTCAGCCACACGCTCGTCCGTGATTATTACTCCGATTTAAACTCAGGTACTCACTTACAGCTGAGTGAACTGGTAGTCCGGCACCCAATCCCATTCTCGAAAATTACTTGTCGCCAAGCAGATTCGAACCTGGTACCAGGTGCACCGAAGGCAAGTGCTCAAGCCACTTAGCCACCCAGACTACTATGTAGACATAAAAGGTAAACTAAAGGGATCCTCATACATCTGCTTAGAGAAATGAAAATTAAAATTTTATTGATGCCTCATTTTACGTCGTAACAACTTTCTAAAGAGAGACCCAAATATCTTCTAAAGGAATAATACAGGAAGGTTCAAGAGGTTCTTGTATGCAGAAAGAATCATAATTTGATGAATTCATGCCATGTATGCTGTATGAGAATAAGCCTTAAGTTCGAAGACTGAATATGCTGATTTCATTTTTAAAAAAATTGTTTCTGCTTTTGAAACCCAATGTTTAACATGCACTGATGAATTGCGAGGGAGAACTTTTATTTATTGGATTGCAAAATCATAAATCTACGAAAAACAAGCATTCAATTTGGAGCAAAATGAACGAAGCATAAGGGAAAAAATAAAGAAATTCTGAAGTAGCTACTCGTATATCAAAACGCCGTATAAAATACTCAACGGAAGATCGAAATTCCGCAAGAGTAAACACATTTGTCATATATGTGTATCAATTTCTGAGCCTCAAAATACCCCTGCCCGCAAATACAATCGAAATGAAAGGAAAATAAATAATATTTTTCGTTTTTTGCGGAAATCTTAAAGTCTCCCACGCATAAACACACCATACAGGAAGGACCCAGAGCCAATAACATATTCATTTCAACATTATTTCCTTGTTTTCCGGCTTTTACCGTACCTACCCTGAAGACTTTTCTCTTCCAGACTTCCTGGATTTTTTTTTTTGTGTTCGCTATCGACGCATAGCTAGAGGAACTACGCCCTAGTGTAAATATCTCGTGAAAAGATAGCAGATACTTCTCCTGTATTATTTACAGCGGAAGATGACTTCTTTTCTTCCGCCCCCCTTGCAGGGAGATATTAGATTATTACACGATCTTAAGAAAAGATTTTGTAATAAAAACCAATGAGAATTTAAAATGGTGATATTACAGAAAGCAGTGATAAGCGCTTTTAGCGATTTAAAAAAGGAACCCATGGGAAGCAGACTATGCATATTATAGTGGCGTTGTGTAACTCGACGTATAATCCTACCCAACAATGAGTCTACTATAGTTCGGTTTCTTTGAGTTGGTTTTTCCGTCTTTTCCACGTTTTCATCCTCGGTCAAAAGGTAGATTATACCAACTCTATTTCTAGCCAGAGAACATTTTCTGGAGTACCCCTACGTAGACGTTCCTATTAAAATGTAAAACACTTTCACCTTTTACCTGTTTTGCAATAGTACAGCAGCCATTGTATGCCTTCGGCGTTCGGATACGGCTGAATGCCCTGACACATAACCCGGTAAAGCGTCTTTGTGAAGTGCGAATTTATAAAGTTCCTGTCCTTATGTGACAGGCAGAGGGATGTTACGTTTCTCGAAAAATGAACACCACCACCCTACTAGCATATCGAGCTCTTCCATTCCGGTGTAATCTGAAATTTTGGGCTTTATCTCTACATATTCTTCTTGGTTGTACATGAAACTTCCATTTCTGAAATGTTCAGCCATCTATAAAACCTTTAAATCTTTTGTAGGGGTTAAAAAAAAGAATAGGTCCCTCACAATGAGTGAACGAATCAACATTTCAACTTTCAAAATTTACATTTCATTTCACACCGAGGGAATTCTTTCTTGCTGTGTAGCAAAAACGGTTGAGAACTTCGTATATGGTAGTCTCTCGGGTGGAAGGGTTTAAATATGTATGTTACTATCTGTTTGTATCTACATTAATTTCATTCATTAAATGGCAAAAGCCAGGGCCAAGATCGATCCGTATCATATGGTGGTCTTCAAGAACTCCTCACACGGCGAAATACAGCCAAACCAAAACCAAAACTTTTGGTCTTAACAGGAAAAATTCAATTTTCGTTCGTAAAACTCACAACAGTTTTCTACACATCTCTATATATAAGAATGAATGGTTGTTTGTTTGTTTGTCCCGTATAGGCTCCTAAACCACTCATCCGATTGTGATGAAACTTTGATGATTTGTTGAGGGTACGCCCGCGATAGTTTCTGCGTTAGCAAAATCATTTAGCAATTGGTGGTTCGCGAGTTATCTTTAGCGGCACTTTGTTCGTTTTCGGTGTATTAGTTATTATATAATACGTTCCTATTACTAAATGGTAACGTTGGACGATGGATGGTGAATAGAGGAGGATAGTAGATGGAGGACGGTAGATGATGATTGATGGAGGATGGATGGACGATGGATGAAGGATGGATGGAGGATGGTTGGAGGATGGATAGAGGATGGATGGAGGATGGATTGAGGATGGATGGAGGATGGATGGAGGATGGATGGAGGATGGATGGAGGATGGATGGAGGATGGATGGAGGATGGATGGAGGATGGATGGAGGATGGATGGAGGATGGATGGACGATGGGGGATGGGGGATGCAGGATGGTGGATAGAGTATGGAGGATGGGGGATGCAGGATGGTGGATAGAGTATGGAGGATGGAAGATGGCGGATGGCGGATAGTGGATGTTCGATAGAGGATGGTGGTAAGAGGATGTAGAATGGTGAATTGCGGATGGTGGATGATTATTATTATTATTATTTAATAACCAGGAAAGCAATTTCGTCATATCTCTTAGGCGTGATAAGGTAGAAAGTTGGTTTTTACTTCTTGGTTTTTATGTAACCATCTGCATCTTACAAGTGACTATGTTGGTGACAAAATCAAGTCTCTATATAATTGCCCTGTCTTGAAACAACCGATGTTACATTTAGACCTTATAAGTGTCCTGAATAATATGTTCGCTCCCCAAATTTGGCACTTCTTGGACTTTGACGTGAAAAATAATATTTTTAGCAGATTATTTTCACTAAAAACCCTTTCTAACATAGATGATTTTTTTTTTACAATCCACATTTTTTTTACAATTTCTATGTAACACATTTCGTGACTCTTTTTACTATAATCGAAAATAAATTTCCAGAATAGTCGCTAAAAATACCTAAAAAACATTTGCAAGATGAAGAAAGAAAAAAAAATTATTGGTGACGTAAAATACGGGAAACTCTCGACAAGAATGTAACAAATGTAAAAATAATCTGTTCGGCCAAGAAGCATTTAAGCCATTAGTAAGTTTGCCCCACCCACCCCGATTTTTTTTTTTTTTGTTTTTTTCTCATTTTCGGCACAATAATATCTTTGTATAATAAGAAAGTGAAAAGTGTAAAAAGAAAAACAACTGATGGGTGTTAATGAAAATGAGGCGGAAAAAAGATAAATTAGTAGTGGGTGCGGTGGTTGTACAGCGCGGAATGCCCTTGAGCCGAAGATAATTTTCGGTGGCAACAATACGCCACAGATAACAAGTTGTGCGTCATTTGTAGAAATCTTTCTTTGAATATTTCCGCAAGGATTCGTTGAGATTACTCCCGTTTTTCTGGCAAATGCCGGCGATAACGAGCAAAAGGTGTAGTGTACGACAGCCAGCGGTGTGTATCTTTTGATGGATTAGGCCAATTTTTGGTATGTTTAGTGGTGAATAGGGCGCCAAGGTAGATGGGAAAATGGTGCGCATATTTTTCATTTGCTTTAAGTAAGAAGCTTAGTCCTTGACCGTATTAATCACGTTATTATCGTCTACGACAGATCCGACTAGAACTGATAACCTTCTGGAATACTTTCGTATCCCCAATTTTCTTCAGGCCCTATTAAGGAATTCTTCTTATTTTTCCCAGACATTTTGCTGGGGGGACGCACGAATCGTGCCTGGATATTCGCGTCGATGGAGAGATCCATTAAAAATCAATAGGTGCCATAATTTTTCTTAAATGATTGCCATTCATGTGCAGAATCCTTGCAAGCCTTATCCATGGCACCCCGTTCCGTTGTCGAGTTACACCGCGTCGTCAAAGTAAAATAACTAGAAAGGATCACGTGTCCCGAAAGTTTTCATAAGACGTGACAAAGTTTTATTCGTACGTTCGCTGAAACTTAAACAGA
Source organism: Beris chalybata (assembly GCA_949128065.1). Taxonomy (NCBI): domain Eukaryota; kingdom Metazoa; phylum Arthropoda; class Insecta; order Diptera; family Stratiomyidae; genus Beris; species Beris chalybata. Next base: position 141,839,245 of record OX421894.1, read on the forward strand.
CATTACTTTGTCGTCTCCTAGCGTAGATTGTGTTGTGTCGTTTCGTACGAATATTTTCTTTTCGTTCAGGATATAGGACGGGGGGGGGGGGGGGGGGGTGGGGTGTATTGTGAAGAAGGGGTGTCTGTCCTGCCATCTTGCCATGGGGGTGCTCTGTGTACAGGTTTGAGCGAGCTTCGACGCTGCTATATCTTACCTTTCCGGGATTGGAATATTAAACAGAAGACAAAGATTTTCGGAGACAGGTGTTTATGCCGTCATTTAGTTGCGTAATTTAGGTAAATTTAATTTGTTGGTAACTGTCATAGTGCCAGAACTTTGGTTCCGACATACTCCTATCATTCCGTAGCTATGTGATGCAGAAGACAAAACATGTCTTTGGAGAATTCACAGAACTTTAATGCAATCAATTTTGAGCGTTCTAAGTTGTCGCTTCTAATAAATTTCTTGGATTTGTTGATTAAGAGAGGCATTTACAGATTAAAGAAGATTAGTCTTTGGGGTTAAACGTTAATTAACGATTATTTCTGGTGTGGATCGGAGAAGGGTGGTAAGAGGTAGTTGTGTCAGGGTTTCGCCGGCAGATATATCGTTTTCTTGCGGAGTCTTCAAGTGGATGGATAACAGGACGAAAATAGGCTTCAAGTCAACGAACAAGCAATGACATTAACAGATGCCACTTTTGAGCTAGGATCTATCACGTTCAGAAAAAAGGCTTATTTGATTGAACGGTAAGCAGATAAAGCAATAGTTTGACAATTTAACTTGGTACTTGTGACTAGTTTTAAATGAGTTTTTGAGACAGACAAATTAAACAGAAACTGACTATGGTTCAGCTAAAAAGAACCTTTCAAATTAAATCTTAGGTTTGTGGCAACACACACATTATCTACCAGTTCGATGACGATCAAAGGATGCCGACTATAAATACATCGATTTTCCTTCAATAGATTCTCTTTTGCTTTCAATTCCATTTAGTTCACTTCATGTGTGTTGTAATTTTACATAAATAAATGTACTTAGGGCTATGTAGTTAACCGTAGTACAATAGTGAAAAGAAAATGCCAAATCACAATTAATCGAATAACAAACAACCTGAGAACCTGTCCACATCACGGCTAACTCCACCTGATCATATGGAAACGGAAACTAGTCTCTTTCTGGACCTCAGCACAGCCTGGCTGGACGGACATAAAAAACTACACCGTAAAAATTATTTGTAATTTTACAACATTTAATATAATAAAATTATCCCCATATCATAGGTAAAATTACCTTATTCATGTATAAACGCTTTTACCATTATGTTACCAAGTTTTTTTTACATGAAAACTATGTAAAATTACATAAAAATAAAAATTGCAATAACTCGAACGGAAAACTACATTTTCAAAAATGGATAAATAACATTATTCCATGTAAAACATAAAATTAATGTCCGATATTGCAGTCAGTACCTACTTCGATGGGATTTTACATCTTGATATGATTTAAGTAAAGGGAGATGATACAACCGTGCATCGATTTATCAGTTCTTGTACGGATATTGCTAAGTAAACATCGCGACTAGTTTTTCTTGTAAAAAGTAGGTAATTTTTATGTAGGTCATCACATTTCCCTACACCATTCATCAATTCTTTCTTGCGAACTACAATAAGGAACTAGTTCGCGACGGCTTAGGAATGTGATGACCTAAAAAAAGGGCCTGACTTCCCACGCAAACTGAACTAGTTCCGTCTTTCAGTTCCCAGTTCGCAAGAGTGGGATGATACATGCTGTGCGCAAATATGATAACGAACTACTTCCTACAAACGAACTAGGACCGGAATTCACTACGAACTAGTTCGCTCATTTCATTTATGGGAAAGTTCTTTCGAACTAGTTCATTCACAAGCTACACAAGCTTTGTGTTCATGCATGGCACGTATGACATGTCTTCTGGAATTGTACATCTGAAAATTCGCCCAAAAAGTAGAATTAGAGTTATTTTATATTTTTCTTGAATTAAAAAATGACTTTGTAGTAAAACTGTTCGTTGCACAAAAGAACATACAAATACAAAATTGTAAAAAAATTATCCCTTATCCCAGTTAGTCCCAGTTAGTTAAGAAAAAAGGATGCCGAAAAACACATTTCATAATTCTTAAAAGAAATAAAAAAGCTAAACCTTCCTTTTCTACGAATGACTGTATATATGATACTTAGCTACCAACTACCATACAAAAAGAGAATTTAAAGCAATTAGTTCAAAACTTCGGCATTTTTGGCATGAAGGAACTGCAAATGGAAATGCAACTTGAACATTTTTTCCGCAACTAATGCATGCATTAAAAAATTAAGGTCAAGTTACATCTCTGCTAAAATACTTTTCATCAACTTAGCAGTCCATTCGAATCACGCTCGTTAGAAATTATTTTTTTGCTCCGACTAAAAGAGAAGATTATCAACTCCCCAATCTGAAAAAGGTAGTTATATAATCCCAATTTTGATTTTCATGACTCACGTATTTCGGAAAAGTTTCCAATCCATTTAAGACGAAAATCCTTTCAGTTTTGTAATTTGTGAACTGAATTCCATTTCAAATCAGATTCCAACATTATTGAAGTTAATTCAACGTCACCTACACCCCCCGTCATCCCCGTCATCCCCGTCATTGACGCTCTTCAGGTACATGTACCTACGTTGCTATCCAGTCTATTCACACTAGTAATTGCGAAAGTCTCCATTCATCTCGGGGTACATATTCGCCAGTACCTGTCTGAATGATAATTAGAAAATCGATATCGTAATTAGAACGCACAGTAAAACCCCTCAAGTGAAATAGAAAAGAAAGTATGAGAAACCGACTGGTAAGGAAGGGACTTTGGAGAGGATGAGTTGGGTTTTGGGGGAGGTTCAGTAAAAGAAAAGTAGAACATGAAATGAATAGAAAGGAACTTGCTCCTGTTCGTAGCACTTTACCAACTCATTAAGCACGGCTAGCACCTACCGAGCCAACACACCCTCGATTACGAAAAAAAAGAAGATACAACTCAGGCATCAGTTAGATACAGGACTCTACACAGGCTGTCCTTAATGCTGTATAGCTAGCGGGTTGAGTCGAAAACACTCAGCTGCATTAGATTTTCGTATGATTGGTACTACGGCCCAGAAGCATCGAAAAGAAGGCTGTTCACTCCATCTACAGGCCCAAAACCCGAACCCAAACTCCATCCCCGAACCCATTAATTTATCTGAATGTTTCCATCTCTTTAACAGAAGTATCCACCTTAGACCATTCCCCCCCCAGCATCATTTCAAAGGTACAACTTTGGCAGACCCTTTAGGTGTGGCATGTTGCTGTTGTTGTTACTGTGTACTGGATGCCTCTGTTGTTGATGATAATGATGGTGATGGTGATGATGTATAGCAAGTCTTCTGAATGCTTTTGTGAACGATTCAAATATATTCCCAGGTGAATTCGACAGGTAACCAGACGAAAAGCAGCAGCATCAGCAACATCCACAACAGTAGTAAACTCCTCTGCAATAATAACAAGAAAAGTAACGTCGTCGTCTTTCTGCAACACACAATAAAAAACAAGATACGCGAGAAAAATACGAAAAAAATCTGCTTTTTAATGTCAGAGCTGCCTCTCAGAAACATTCACAAAAAAAAAGAAAAATCCTTATATAAGGGATGAAGGCTGTATCCTTCCTTCAAATCTTCGAAGGAAAAACTTCTACTTTAAAGTTTTCCCCGGTGATCTTCTCTTTTCTTAGCCCTGCTCCCTAGGGATGCGGCCGATAAAGCCCAGCATCCCTTGTTCGGTTCGTCTCTATACAGAGCTAAGAAAACTTTTTAACCCTCAATAGACCCCTGCTTCTATTTTCTCGAGTCTTGGGCTCTATTTGCACTTGGGCCTTCCGTCTTGGACGCCCGCTATGTGTGTTGGTACTTTTTGTTAAGTTGTCTTCGATTATTTTTTGTTGGGAACTATAGCTTCAGTTGCTTCCTGGTTTCGTCCTTTTACGGTAATGGCCCATTGAAATTTGTAAACCTCAACTGGCGAATTCGAACCCTGAAAAAAAACGGCTATTTTCTGTTATGTTGTCCTGTCGAGTAACTGGAGGGCAATCTTCGTCGCAACAACAGACGAGGCTTTGCTTTTCTTTTTGGGGTGGTGTAAAGGAACAATCGACCAGTTCCATCGTAGATTCAAAGAACTTAAGAGGTCATGCAAAGTATAAATAGATAGGACAAAATTTCGGCCGGTAGGGGAGCTATTGACAAATTTTGATACATTACTTCGGAAGATATGATTTAAGACGTACGAAGAGAGAAGATGTGCGAAGGGATGTACGGCTGCCTCTCCATTAAAAATTTCATAACAGGTTAATAATACATGGAAAAATTGGTGGGTGTTTTTTTGACGGCATGTGTGTCCTGAATACTGAGGGTGTGTAAATGGATCCGGGGTTGCTGTTTTTCACTCCACGTTTAGCCGCAACATATCGCCGAACCTGACACGCCAGGGATTGGGCCCAAAAATGCTCCATCATGACCGTCAATAATTCTCGTCCGATATTAAAAATTCATCAGTTGTACAAAGACGTAAAAGCTTCGTTTTTCAGAGGGATCTGGAAAAACATGTTATACGTATTTTTCGTATTTTTTTCCGCCCTCGTCGTCGTCGTCCATAAATACATAAAATTGTTGCCCAGTCATGAGGATTTGCATAAATCAGGAGAAATGTGAAGGTGTGATGGAAAGGTTTTAGGATTGTGGAGAGCCGGAGAGAAGGAGTAGGGGTAGCATTTAAATTTTTAATTTACTATAATTCGGATTTGTCCGGGGACCATCCGTACACAATTCGAGGGTCATCATATTTTTACGTCTCTAAAGTATTTCGTTTATTTCGCATTTAATCGTTACAAAGGTATTCATCCAATTTATTTTATGTCGACCTTTCGAGTGTATTTGCAGCATTTTTAAGTGCGATATAAAAATTGAAATGTACATTTGGATTGCAAAAATATTCGCACATTTATTGCTGTATTGCGACCATTGGGGATGGTGATAGTCACTTTATTATGGTCGTATAATGGTCGTAATGACCAAATTGAGTTTCTGTCGCACATATAACTAATTTTTTTTATGCATTTTGTACTTAATAATCGGAAGTAAGACGGAAATAAACGAAGATAAATTTACAATTAGCTTTTGGGAGGTAGGGGGTAATGGAAAACTGGCATAATGCGTTAATGGTATAGAAGTATTACTTTTTCAATTATAGTTCATGTTTGTTTTGCATTTATAACTTAGCCTATAAGTTTCATTTTTATTCTCACTAATTTCCCTTGTATTACCATTATGTTACTTGTATGACCAGTCAGTCATATGGAAGCTTTAAAAAAAAATATGGAAAAAATTTAAGGAAATTTTTGCTATTTTCCGGCGTCAGTGGGGTGAAATCCCCGACTGTTCATTAATCGCTGTCCTTGAGAACATGACTTGCGTTGGACTAGATCTGAAAGAGCTGTTTCGTCTTTACATGGCATAGACTCGTCAGAGAGTTTATCATGCCTACTATCCGGAACACCCTGTGAGGACTGAAATTTCCGTGATAAATTTCCACACACAAGCATTGAATTAAAACACTTAACAGGGAATTGAATTTTAAAACAAAGAAACAAACAACATTAAACACCAAAGCCATAAGGGAACAAAGAAAAGGAAAAAACACTAGCACGGAAGACATAAATGGGCTAAACTAGCGTTCACTTTAGCAAAATGCCTGAAAAATTGCTGGGACAACAACAATGCCTCAGGTGACACTGCACGGTTGGATAAACCCACCGACAAAATTACATCTAAGAACTGAAGGCACATATATAGTGCTTGGGTTAAAGAGAACGTCGTACTGATAGGACGACCGTCTCTAATCGGTTCCCAAGCTGAACTGACTAGTTCATGTCCCGGTAAAGCCAAGCAGAGCAGAGCAGAGCAGAGCAGAGCAGAGCTCAGCCAAGCAGAGCAGATCCAAGCAGAGCAAAGCGACGACTAGCCCAGCAGTGCTTAGCCCAGTAGAGCGAGCCAAGATACGCAGAGTATAGTAACAATGACGCGCAGAGAAAAGCAGCGACGACCGCAGTGAGCCATGACGCGCAGAGCAAAGTAGCAACGAAGTGCAGAGTAACGCAGATGAACAGAGCAAAGCGATCGTCTCCAGAGCAGATCAGCGAACAGAGACAAGATGACAGGGTCAAGTCGAGATAAATCCAGCTACGTCAAGCCACGGCAAACAACGCCAAATCAAGCAGCCACAGCAGAGCTAAGAAAAATAACACAGAGGCTACACAGAGAGACGAAGACAGGGAATGATGCGCAGACAGGGAAAGACAAAAACAGGGATAGCAAACGCCACACAGAGAGACGAAGACAGGGAGAGAGCGGAGAATGTCAGTGCAAGGCGAGTTAAGTCGTACCCACAGAAAACACGAATCCAGTCAGGTTTAGCAGAGGTGACAAATAAGACGGCAAGGAGAAAACCAGAAGCTAGTCAAATACTAGTGATAATTTTAATGTAGGCCAAATTTTAATGTATGTATGTCAAATCTAAAAAAGTGAAGTCATTAAAAGTAATAAATATTTTGTAACGGATCCCGACACCCGTTGAGCCTACCCTGGAAATTCGAGTCGTTACAGCCCTTACAGCTGGTGGTATTGCTTAGTATTATTCTATTATATATAGGCGATATTGAAATCACTTTCATTATCGCGAATTATATACTAAGGCCCGTTCCTACGATCGTCAGTAACGTTCTAACTGAAACCTTAACTGATAGATGCTCATACGAAACTTACAGTCAAAGTTCTGGTTAAATTTTAACTGAAGGTCGTTATAACGGCCCTAAGTAACATTCTTGCCATCGCATCGTTATACTTAAGGTAGATAGCACTGAAGAACACCTAATATTTCAACCAATTTGGTGGAATTTTTGGTTGTTGGCTAGGATATAAAATGCTCAACGCTAAGAGCACGACATCGAATCCCGCCAACAGCAATTTTTTTATAAATGGGGTTAGGGTTTCACTCACTGACGCCGGAAAACAACCAAAATTTCTTCAAATATGCTTCTATGGTAGCTTACCATGATAAAACAGAAAGATTTATTAGCCTTTATCAGCATGGCGTAATGCTTATCAAGAATAGCAAAAGGAGCATAGCGAAAAGACTACCAAGCTGATGGTCTTTGTAACTAGTGCTTAAGTATAACTGTGTATATTTATATACCTTTTATTAAAATATAATATAATAATAATGTCTATAGGATCGTAGTGTTCATGAATATAGTACAAAAAATAACGACAAAGAATTTCATTCGAGTTCAGAAAAAATCATCTCCTGAGTTTGAGCAACTTTTGGGTGGTAATGGCAAGCAATTTTTTTCTCATGAAAAAATATGCAAAAGAACTTATTTTTCAAGTGGTATAAATTTTATGCTTAGCTTGATATTTCAAGTAATCAAAACATACGCCACTGGTCTTTCCAAGTTATTATTTCTCATATTTATCAAGTCAGTTCTCAGTTCTAGAAATTTTGAAGAATAACTTTAATTTTTGTTTCATTAATTCTTCGAGTGTAGAAAGTTTTAAAAGAATCGGCAATGGTAAAATCAGGACTTTCACCATTTTTGGAGCTTCTTCACGGAATGATCATTTCTCGGAAATTTGTAATTTTGTCTCTATGGCCTCGGAAAAAAAATTTGGAAGAATTTTCTTTTCAGCACTCTGTTGTTGTTGACTTCTTTTCGCTATGTTCCAGCTTTTTATGATTTTGTAAAAAAAATAACTTTATTGAAAACGTTAAAAAACTTTTGATAGAATCACAAAACAAAATCCGACTCACCCGATTTCGTCTCTGACTAATTTTTCCGTAAGGAAACTCTTAAATTTTCCGTAATTACGAGCATCGCTTAACAGCCGCTGAAATTGCTGGCGCAGATTAATGGACGCCATTTACCGCGCTTAATTAATATTTGCCAATAAATTTTGAGCACAAAGTCATAATTTGACGTATGTAAACACCGAAATAGTATTCGGAGGAAAATTCAGCATCGATGAAAAAAAAAATGTTTCTTCATCACGGAGTACTTGAACATAATTATACAGTGCGAGTAGGACGGGAAAATGTTAGTAGGTACATTTTCTTTTTTAGTTGTTGTTGTGGAAATATGTTTGGAGCGACGTAAACTAATCTGAACATCTAGATACTGGCCATCTAAATAAAGTACTTGTCCGTCGTGCTACACATGAACGGTGCACACTAATTTTCCACCTGCTCTCCATATTAATTAGTTGTACATCGTGGGCATCTTAGAACATTTTCGAGGACCTAATAACCGTTTTGCCGTGCCATAGGTGTACGTTGCCATTTTAATTATACTCTAAGAAAATACGAAATTCCACTATAAGAATTAGGTTATTGGATCGGATCGTTAAAGTAGTTTTCAAGTACAAAGTTTACGAGTTCTTTTTTATTGATAGGAGGGTTTTCCGGAGGCAATCTGTTCGTATCGTAAATATTACACTCAACCATGCCGAAATACGAATAAGTCAAAATTTCGCAATAACTAATAAATCTCATGTTATATTGCAGTATTTCAAATAGGTTCAATTCAGAAAATTATAATGCTATTTAGCAATCTGATGAATTGCTTTATACAGCAGATTCTCGATATGGGGAAGTCTCGATTCAGTTGCTGTATTTGCAATAGCTTGGAAAATGCCATTCGGTGATTCAGTTGTCAAGTTTAGTTTTGATTTTTGGATTTATTTGTCAAATTTCGTGTTATGGAATTCAAATATTTCCAAGTTTTATTTTAAGTGTTATACTAGTCTGTCAAGTTTGATTTTGTGTTGTTCATAGACTGAATTGTTCGTGTATGATCTCATTGCCAAATTGCTAAGTAATGCTCCATATCGCTAGTCACTGCTGAGCAACGAGTTGCTCACCAATTGATCCACATCGTCAATTACTGATGTTGCTGAAGGTTGCTGTCTGTTTTGGTGACGTCAAAATTGTCTGGAATTACTTAAACAATGAGCAATTTTAATCGTCCTTTATGCTAGAAAGCCTGTACTTCGATATATATATTCGTATAATTATGTAGATCTACTAGACAATTAATTTCAGCAAAAAGAAAAATTTATTGGCGTTCGAAAATGAGGCAAAAATGTTTGTTTTAAAAAACTGGTTGTATGCATTGTCACGAATTCCGTGATATCTTACAGAGGTATCGGCATATCGAATTAATTTTGCTTTTTTTCCGGATCTTTTAATATTCAAACCACAAAAGGTTCGATATTTAGCTCATAAGTAGGTTTTTCAGTATGGTATGGTGTGTGTGGTAGTGATGTTGTGTTTGAGTAAAATTTTACGAATTCCGAATATATTCTTGTTTACGAATTCCGACATATCTCTTAGGCATGATGACGTTTAGACATATAATGTTTTTTAATTCAAATGTGTTTTGTAATATACGAGTAGCTGCACCCAGATATTATTGTATTTACCGAGTGAGCAGGCCCGTGCGCACGAGAGGGGGGGAGGGTTTCGGGGGATTAACCTGTTTTAGTACAGAATAGATTTGAAAAAGGGTTGTGTAGTTCACGAGGGAAGTGAGGACATTCAGTATGGTGGGAACTGAACGCATGGAACTAGTTCCTTCATGAGGGAAGTGAGGACCTTTTTTTTGGGTCATCACATTCAGTCTGGCGGGGACTTAACGCAACCCTGATAATTTATTATGAAACCCCCCTCTTCAGTGAGTTAGTGATTTCGGTATTGAAAGTATTTTAAAATTTAAAAAAAACGAGTGGTTCATAATTTTAGAAGGTAAGTATATCAAGACCCTACTGCACTTCAAATAATAATGAAGTAACTTTTATCATTATTATAATTGGCAACTATTTATCATCCATAATATTCAATACAATTGTAAAACTACCTCAAATTAAATCTAATTCTTGTATAACTTTACTTGTGAAATATCGTAAAGTGTAAAATTACTCTGTGGTTATACGAAAATCGATGTAATTTTCAACGAATGATGAAATATTCCCAACCAAGGGAAAATCAATACTAGGCATCCTTGAGATGCGTATCAACATCTTTTTTGCTTTTAATATTTTAATAGACAATATGCATTTTTGATTGCAGAAAAAATCTTCAAACATTTTTTTTTTGTTAAATTCTCTTTTGTACTTACGGAATTTACAGCAGCCATATCAGCCTATGAAGACACCTCCAATAGTTGCCTGTAAATAAAATATAAAACAGAACGTTAGTGCCTAATGTCCTCTTATTGATTCCTTTCGCTAGGAAGTTAGCATCTTAGGGATGGACGGTTTTAATATTAATTGAGTTTGGAAGAAAAGCAAGCATCCTTCAAAGTTTCTCGATAGGAATAAGTAATTCATGGCGTTAATAGATACCTTTAGAGATATACTAATAAATTCTGACCGAGGTGGTTGGGCCTTCTCTTTCAGAAGAATTTTTGATCAAGCATCTTAGTATCTCACCGACAGAATAACAAGTAAAACTCGAAAGTCATATACCGTCGTCCTGAATGTTTCAATCACCCTGTGTCACCACACCCTCCAATAAGACGGGACACAGTATCGATTCAGTCGGGACTGAACTGCTCCGAGAAAGGAGATTAGTAATCAATAAGTTCCCATGAGGTGATCGGTAACAAGAAATGGTAAAGGGAATTACTGCTGAGATCTTAATTCGCCAGAGGGAAAAAATATATTATTTTCGAAAATAATCCTTCGCGTCTGATAGGATACCCAATCAGTTATACTCGGCTCGTATATGGTTTATTTTTGTATTTTGGCAATGCCAAGTATAATCTGTCTGAGGGGGTGTGTAAGTCAGTTCCGTAAAGGATTAGATACGAAATCTGTTTAATCATCCGTTTAACATTGCAACCCGAGTTTTATTTTGCGAAACGAAAAGCCTGTTAGACAGCAGGAATACGGCATACTAAACATTCGTACAACAAGGAAAATTCGTCGGAAATAATTCGGATTTTGCTAATTAATCGGATTTAAGCGTGATGTTTGAACCGGAAAAAAATCTACGATTGAGCCAAAAACATCTTGAAATTTACCTCTTCACGAACTTCACGATTACTTCGTATGATTAGGCTAAAATTACGGTTCGGTTTATTTGCGGTTTGTAATAATTAATTTAATATTATAAGGGAACTGATTAAAAGCGAAATTGAGAGAAGGTAAGTGAAGATTTCATTAATTAATTACGTGTAGCATAATGAAGGGAGGCTGAAACATGTTTGTAATTGCGAGCGAACATGTAAAATTCGTTGAATAGATTGACTCGTGGAGTATACGTTGTGCTATTTATGTCGGTGTAGATACCTATCGTATTAATTTAAGTGGTTCGGTGGGTGCTCTTAAGTATATCATCTATTCACGTCCATTCAATATGGTACTAGTACTAGTACATGAGTCTTTGCATCCTTTATTTAGTGCTTTCAGTCATATCAATTATGTGACAGTTTCTGCTCGTATTGATCCTGTAATTCTATTCATCAATATCCTTCAGAAATGTCTTCTGTGCTTTGTAGTAGACAGATAACACGATGGACTACCTATGTATGTCCTTTCTCCACTATAGGGAAAGTCATGAAATGTTAGGAAGTTATATTCGTAGATCTCGATCGAGTAAAAAATATTTAAACATTTAGGTCGTTTCCCAATACCTTACTTCGTCGACGTCTACTTCTAGTTATAACAGTTTATGACGTCAGACCTAGCAAAGTAGTGTCTTGATTCTTTGTTGGTTTGTGCATTGACTACTTCGCATTCGAATAGTTTGCTGTATAATCATAGCAAGCTTTACTTAAAACGTAAAAAAATTCAAATTTTTCTATAGAATTTAATTTAGTTTTTTATTTATGAAGTGTCAAATAAGCATCAGCCGAGCAATTTTGACGGTTTAGCCAAACTTTTTTTAAACTGTTATAATAGCAATGCTATGCTGTGACGTCAACATAGTCGTAGACGTAGACAAAGTATTGGGAAACGACCTAAATGCTTAAATGTTTTTTACTCGATCAAGATCTACGAATATAACTTTCTAACAATTCATGACTTTCTCTATAGTCTAGAAAGAACATAGGTAGACCATCGTGGTATGGTCGGGCGCGATTAAAATCTGCACATGTGAACCGTTCCCTCCCAAATTTTGAATGGACATTCTCAAGACTACCGGACATGTCGAGAACATAATTATATATTCCCGAAATTGGTGGTTCGCGAGTTATTTCAATATTTGAGTTTTTTAGTAAGTTGAATCAGATGAACTTGACTTAGAATTAAAAATTTGCAACAGGCAGTCGTAGCGGAGCGGGTAAGGCGTCTGACTAGAAATCAGATGATTCACTCTGGGAGTGTACGTTTGAATCCTGCCGACCGCGAACATGTGTATTTTTTTTTTTTTTTTAATTTATTTGTTTCGATTTTACTATCGGCTGCGAACACGTTACGTGAGTAACAGGGGCGATGAAAAATAAATATGTATACCCGAAATTGGTGGTTCGCGAGTTATTTCAAAATTTGAATGGATGAAGTATGGAGGATGGTGGATGATGGATAGAGAATGGAGGATGAATGGAGGTTGGTGGATAGAGGATGGTAGATGGGGGATGGAGAAAAATGAAAAATGAAAAATGGCATTAATGTCTCCAGTTCCTTGAACTGAGAAAGTGTACCCGAAACGGGTATCAACGAAAGAAACAGGACCAATGGAGAAACGGGAGTAACAGGGGCGATGAAACAACGTGAGCGTAGCCGGGGTACGCGTCTAGTAATTTATAAATTAAACCGCCCCCACATGCATATGTCTTACTATCAAGTGGCATTAAAAAACCGCCTCCAATGTATCAGTTCGCATTGGGCGCCAGACTTCGGTGATCATTATACAAGCAGTATATGGCATTCTTGCCAATGTCTTTCGTCACTTCTGTCCCATACGTCAGATTAGGCCTCCCAAGCGCTAGCACATTTGTACATATGTTACTGATTTGTTTTGGCAAATTTACGCTGTTCGAAATGTCTCTAAATTTTTGTTAAATTCGCTAGCCCCCTTGAGCCTTGATTTTTGTCTTCTATCATTTTTTGAGCTTCAACGCTAGAGCCATGATATCATATCTAAACTGGGCGTAAAGTATATTACTTTGCTGCGTATACGGCGTGCCGCCGGACTTGTTTCTATAAATTAGGAGCGTTAACAATAGTGCGTCAGAAAAGATATGCTACTATCTACACAATCTTCTTGAAAGTTGGCTTGACATTTTCTGATATTGTTAAGTTTTTGACGCAATTTTTAAACTGTACTAAAATCTAGACTAGAAACATTTTGGAAACATGATCTTTTGAGGAAAAAAATTTATCTTTTATTTTTTTAATTTATTTTCTAAATTTCAAAGCTTGTAATTATTCGCTTGGCGACTTGAACCCCACAATTGTTCGTATAGACACGCTGAGATCCGCATCAATTCAATCGTGAAGACGCCACCAGATTTTTCCTCAGTTTTTTCTTTATTCCTGAAATTGCAGCCAAAATTACAATAATACGAGTACAAGGCTCGCAAAGAATTTTCCGACTTTTCACTTTTATTTCGGTTTTTCTTTCGCCTTTAGTGTTCTGCAAGTGTTGACTTGAGTAGAGCATTGTTATGAGCCATCGTTTGCATTTGGCATAAAGTCAAGAAAAGACATTCCAACTAGAAGAGGAAAAATAATTTCGTTTCACTTTGGATTTGAATATTTTTGCACGTTTTTCACTCGATGAGAATTTTCTGTTGCTTTCCATTTTCACTTCGGTTCATTTGCAGAGCTAGGGATTTTTTTTTTCCATTTTCTTTTTTGCAGGATTGTCACCGTTTGTCGGAATTCATCATCCTGGCAAAGTGTCAGCTAAAATATTCCGTAAAAAAAAATTTCTGTAGTTTTTGTTTGGCTTGCATAGGTGCATGACTTGGAGGTAGTTTCGGTATAGTATCTTCTGTGAAAAATCGTCGACGAATGATTCGAATTAAAACCAGGAAATTACACGATCCAAGTCACTTTGAATAATTGCCGGATGATAGCAAGCTATTTGTCTTCCAAGAAATTGCAAGATGGGAAAAAATGCAACGTGACAGTAAGTAATTTAAGGGATGTAAAAATTTAGCGGCTTGACGAAAGAGTTCATTCTTGTTGTAGCTGACTGCTGAGTGATGGAAGCGCTTGAAATTTCGAATTTTTTCGTGGACAGATCAACTGGTGACAAATGTTGCTTGACACTGGCTGCAACCCAATTTTTGAGGACAATGATTAAAGTCAGTGCTATAATAAATTTCATTTTTAAATTGAAACCAGTTATGCTATTGGCAATTGTTCAAGTGGGTAATATTTGCTGCGAATGTTTATATTCTTTTTAATAGTTACGAAATTTTTGAGTCGACAGGGTGCTAAAGGATGGATGGAATAAGTGGCAATTCGCGAAGTGATAACTTCAAAAATAATAATTACTTTGTTGCAATTTATGTACTTAATTTGTATTTCTACAAAAATTGTCTGAAAAACGACTTTTCCATTGAATTTTCGTGGCCACCCCCATTTTAAGATCTGACAAATGGTTCTTATACGAGAATTAATATTTAATTGTTAAATTACTTCCCTTAAGAGGCTCTTACACGAGCGATTAAAATTGCTTCATTTGCAGCAATATTCGGGAAATTTTGACGTCAACACACAGCAACAATAGCAACAGGCAATGTGGATAACTCGTTCCTGAATTGTAATAAGCGATATTGACCGCCTATGGACAACACGAAAGCAAACTTGACAAACAAATCAAAAACTTGTAATAAAACATGTGAATATTTGAATTCCAAGCCATTCACGAAACTTGACAAATAAATGCAAAATTCGAAACAAAACTTGACAATTAATTCACGAACGGGGACAATTGCTCGGAATTTTCCAAGTCAGTTGAAATACAGCAACTTTAGTATGAACAATGCCAGGAATCTGTGAAAACATTGCACATTGCCGAAATATTGCCGCAACTAGCATGACATTGCCCTGTATTGTTCCATCAATCACTCCACTAAAATTCTCTTGTCCACTTTTGACTATTTTTTTACAAAGTTCTTACAACAAACTAAAAAAAATTTAACTGTAGAATACCGGCTTTCAAAACGAAAAATTCGGAAAATTTATTCAATTGGAATATTAAAAAAATTAATAGTTTTACTAATTGGAAAGTAGGGAGTAGGAAGTCCGCCGCAATTTTTGAAGGTGGAACGTGAGTGTTCAGGAAAGGGTTTTAGACGTAATATTTTGGTTTCTTACATTAAATAAATAATCACTCAAAGTAAGAAGTTGAAACTTAGAATTTACATATATCACAAGTATAAGCATAAAAGTTCGTGATAAGAAAAAATTCAAAAAATTTGTCTTGGAATTACCGAAGGTGTTAAAGGAGTATATCCCTTTAACAAACAAAAATTGAAGGTGTCAAGGGTGACAAGGGGTGTAAGGAGAAAAAGCCGGAGAGAGGGAATGATTTTTCAACACAATGAGAAAATGAAAAAAAATTCAAATTTTATGCCTCGAGAACTACGAGAGTGAATACCAAAAAATATCAGTGATAAGTTGTGCACAAATTTTCACGAATTACGTCATATCTCTTAGGTTTTCTGAAGCATTAAATTATTATTATAATTTCATTTTTTCCAACTCTTCAAAATATGTTTTTCCAATTTCTTTAAAATTCAATCCCAATACTACTTCGACATTACTTGGACCACCATACCCCTTAGGTAGGAATGATAAGATATTAAATAAGTTTAAAATTCTTTTTCTTTTTCAAATAGTCGCCTAAAAACCGTTTTTTGATTTTTGTTTTTCTACCATTTAAAGGCTTTAGGCACTTTCACGAATCCCGTCAAATCTTTAAGATTTCATGAGATGCCTTCCAGATCTGATGAGATATTAAATTAATTTTTAGTTCTTCAGGCTTAACTATTGGGACTTAAAACTGATTTCAGATTTTGTAGGTATGCAATTGTATGCGAGCTCACTACTTTTGCCAAATCTCTTAGGTTTGATGTGAATGACATATTCAGTTGAGCTGCATTTCCTCGGGTTTTCCATAAAATCACATAAAAAAGAACTGCAGGATTTTTGAATATTCAATCCTCAACTTTTTATGCTTTATGTATTTTT
The DNA here is from genome assembly GCA_949128065.1 of Beris chalybata. Classification (NCBI taxonomy): domain Eukaryota; kingdom Metazoa; phylum Arthropoda; class Insecta; order Diptera; family Stratiomyidae; genus Beris; species Beris chalybata. Next base: position 141,855,532 of record OX421894.1, read on the forward strand.
TCCTAAACGGCAGCGAAGTTACGATTTTAATATTTTGTTCTATCGTAATCTCAGCTATCTATCCGAGTTGGTAATTGATATATGTAAATATTAATTTCCACTTTCTGGAAAACCGATTTTAAAATTTTTCAAAATATTCTTGACGACAAAACCAATTTTTAAGTAATTATTTCTCTCGATAAATTTCCCAAAAGTTCAAATCGCCCACCTAAATACATTTCTTTCAACTAAAACTGACTTGTAAATTGAAATTTAAGACAGACAGAAACAGATTGATGTGCATTACTGGCGGCTAAAGTGCACGCCATACAACATAGCTAACACTACATAAGTTTTCGATGTCGAAATCATTCCAACATACTTTGTAACAAGTTCTACGTGCAGTTCAAATTATTTCGCAGAGTTTGCTCATTAGAATTATTTTGTCCACCCCGAAAACAGACAGAAACAATAGGAAAAAGAACAGAACGAATTCCGTCAAGACGACGACACGGGCTTCTTATGTGAAAGCTTAGTAATAAAATAGTGAAGATAATATCTGCATAAGCGAATGTATCTAAATCTGTACAGATTCGAAGCACTGTAGAGTGAAGTCTACAGTGTTCGTTAGCGAAAAGTTGTATGGTGTATAGGATACAAACTAGATATAAAACTAAAAATAGTGTTAAGCAGAGAAAATGACGACGATCAACAAACTGGCGAAAAACGAACACCTGTCTCTGTCACTTAAGTATAGTCTTCACTTTTCATATTGTAGTTTTGTGAATACAAAAAAAATTTGGCTATTTTGAAATTCAAAATTTGTTCACTCATTTCAAAAACAAAATTTTTAATTTGTTTTAAATGGAGATTGACTACCTACATAGAATGCACATTAAGCCAATCCCATTGGTGGAAATTAAAACAAAATCGAATTTAAAAATTTATTTTTAACAAAATTTTGAAGATTTTACACATCTAAAATCAAGTAATAAAAGAGGCACCAACCGCAAAAACATATCATTAATATTTATACAGCTATAATTAAATTTCCGAAAACAATTTTCACGGTCAAAATCGACATTCGTATTTCAAGACAGTTTTGACCGTTTTGACGAATGAACGATTATCTATTAGATGAAGACTGTCACTTGTTGCATTCTTTTATATTTCATAGAAAATATCGAATCTCAAAATTGCTTTGCAATTGCTTAGAAAATAGTGAAAATTCTAACACCCATCAGTTGCAAGTTCGGTACGAAATTTTTGTTCGATTTGAAAAGAATTCTGAAATAAGTTTGAAATGAAAACAGACAACAGTTTAACTCAGCTCTTACATTTTGTGATACTATTTCAAAATTGAGTAATAAAATATAGAACAGATGTTAGCATCGTTTTAAAATTTTATGAGGGCGTTAAATGACCTGATGAAAAAGACTCAATTCATATATGAGCGGCCCTACGTTCAAATTAGTGCGTGATATTGATATATTGCTAGTGTGAAAATTCAAATGACGACAGCGAACATTTTCCTCGAAACAGGTGTTTTCAATTCCGAGGCATTTCACGAAAAAAATTAAGTGGCTTTCTTAATAACCTTTTGATGAGAGAAAGCATATATTTCTATATTTTTGTTGCAAGTATGATTTCCAATTTCTTTTTTAAGCATACATTTTATATAAAAAAGAGTAATTAATTGCTAGTCTTTCAATTTTATAAAAACTTTTTTTTTTCATTAATTACCGGAATATTTTAAAAACTGACTCGAAAAAATCTGATATCCCAAAAGATAGCATTTCCAAATCGTGTTTGAGTCCCAAAATCTGGTATTCTAGAATCCAGTAAAACCTACAAAATTTTGACTGCAGAGTTCAGGAAAAATCAAAATTTCAAAATTTGAAAACCCGTATCCAAACGTTCCGAAATTCCGCATTCAAAAATTCTGTCGAAAAGTCTGAGTTTCAATGTAGCATGGTGCCTGGTCTTATGTTGGATTAAAATCGACTCGTTTTTAATATACCAGAGTGGATCGATAAAATTTGAATTTGAAAAATCTTTAAACTTTAAGTTGAGTATCAAAAAAAGCATCAAATTTGACTTTTGGTCGATTATTAAGAACCCTACATAACCATGGAATTCGTTATCCAATAAGATCTGAGATCTTCTTCACGAAATCCAAAACTAACTAAACTACTATCTTAAAACTCGATGGCTCTTTGATATCAAAAAAATCTTAAATTAGGCTATTGGCAGAACAGACAGAAAATTCGCAGTAGTAAAACCAATTGGATATTTTTTTTCATCAGACCTAAGTGATATGACGGAATTCGTGAAAACCCAACCAAACGGTTTTACACATTCTTAAGGGTCCGTAGCAATTCTTCAGATATTAAACTCGATTTTTCTTTGTCATTCTCCACTACCCTCACTCCTTATCACTTTTGTGATAAGGAATTTGACTGACAAGACATTCAAGACCACTTAAATAATATCCCCTTCGTACTGTAGTTCATAGTTCATGTGACTGAAAACCTAAGAAAAAGTTCGGGAAGCCGTTAGAATAGGGTCGGGCTAGAATACTTACATATGAATTACATAATAGGGTTATATTCCAGGATGCGCTCTAGGGGTTGAAAATGAAAACTTGAAAATAGGTGATTTTTAAACAAGTCCGTGGAAGTGAAAAGATATTCGATATCTGATCAGATCTGAGAGATATGGCAGAATTCATGAAAAAGTATACAACCACTTTACACCCCCTTATGGGTCGAATTTCAAAAAATCTTCAAATCACTTTCTAGGTATTTATATGATGAATCCGTAGAATAAAAATCAATTCAATATTTGGAAAGACCTAGTAGATATGTGAAAATCGTGAAAATATATGCAATCCTTTGCACTGCATTTTTTTTTTGTATTCATTGAGTTTCATTTTCATGACGCTAACCGAAAAAAATTCAATTTAATAGCTCAAAGGGTTTGGGCGCAACGAACCTTCAAACGATTTTATGTATAGCGGTCGACGTACGGCGGACAGACGGACTGAACATTTTTATTGCATTATTCGTGACTACTAGTTATGAAACGTAAAAAAAAATGTGTGGTTATCAAATTTTTTTTTTATAAAAATCTATCAGTATAGTGTATTATTATTATAGTATTATTAAAATAATAAAGTAAAAGTACTATAATAAAAAGAAAAAGAAAGAAGAAAAGAAAAAAAATATAGTAATAATAACAATACAAATAAACGACTAACAGAAACTATGTGAGGCATGCAACTAGTGAGTTTGAAATATATTGGCATTTGCTGATAAATCTACATTTCGCTCTTGTGACCATACATTAATGAAACTTCCGCAATTTGGTGTATACGTACTATAGAGTAATAGCAGGGCATGTTCAGGATTAGTTTCAAACATTTATTTTCCATCCCATCGTACTCTTTACGATCAAAATGAACCCAGAACATTTAACAATTTCATCGTACATCTCACACCTCCAATAGGTAAGCCGACATACAAAGTGAAACTACGTTCGATCTTATCAACTCTCCCACATCCCGTTTAACCAACCTTTTACTAGTGCCTATAATTTTATACTAGTTAAAGTAAATTAAGTTAAATTGTATTAAATTAGATTAATCTGAATTAATGTTGAATTTGCAAATATCTTGTTTGGTAAATATAAATTAATAAAATAGTTTTTGAGATATTATAAGAAACGTGATAAATTTTTTTTTATAAAAATCGCTGCTCATATTTCGGGACCAAAGGAATCTGGCATAAATAAAAATAATAACAGTTACGCTAGTCATCACTGGCTGGCTGAATGGCGCTGCCAACAGCAAAATGCATGATGTACCTACTCAACAAAATTATTTGAATGAGGTTCATACCAAGTATAGGTAGATACTAGTGCTGTTCATTTTATAAGTAGATAGTATTAGATGGTATGTTAACGATACTGTAAAATGAATTCCAGCAGTGCATCAGAGGCATAAGCTACACAAGCTATGCAATTTTATTAAATAAGATTTAATTTCATTCCGAAATTTCCTTCCCTTAATTATTGCAAGTTGTTTCTTAACCTTTACGTAAAGTCTGATATTAGGCATGTTTGTAAGCGTTGTCCTAACCATCTGAGTTGAATTTATTAGCACTTTGCACGCAATATATGCACAACACATACTTCCAATAAATTCCATCTATCGAACCCTTTATCAAATTAAATATTAAAAGGAGAAAATCGAGTATCTTTTTTTGGACAGTATCCAAGATAGTCATGGTAAATTGGGTTAATGGCACATAGATACTGAAAGCTACATTCTATCTTAAACCATCCGAATTTTTTTCGAGTAGCTAAGCAATCGATTAAAATTACCTAAATGTCCGAATAATGGAGAAAATATACTTTTTCATAAGACCCCAATAAATCAAATGTTAATAAAGCGTATCGTAAAATTTTTTTTTTATTATTGTAACGTATCATTTTAATCCCAACCGTATAAAGGGTATCGCAATGAAAATTCAACGATATTTTTTTAACTCGTCTTGTTTTTTTATAGATGGCATTTTGTTGTTCTTTTTTTACTACTTTGCCTGTCTGATATATGGATTTTATTTACGTCTGATTATTCAGTCCTCAAAAAAAAAAAGTTATTATTATTTAAGCTATAAACCGTCGGCTGGATTATGGCACAATATTTCCGTACAAAATGTTTTAATCCTATCCCGAATTTTACGACAATATTTCTTAATAAAAAAAACTAAAATCTCCTATTAATAGATGAGAATTTAAAGTAAATAAAAATTAATGGAAACTACCCTCATAGAATTTTAAGAGCCATTAAGAGCAGTTTCGACCCACTACTTCTCGAATGACTCCTTTTGTTGCCATTATTTTTCATTATTTTCCAGTCCAAAACCTTTTAAAGCTCTCCGGACAATTTATGGTACCACTTCTAGTTTGCGGGGGGAGGGGGATGGGGAAACTATTTAATTTAAACAATCCTATACCTTGCGCCAGATGTAGGCCATTTTCAGGCTTTTCATTTAAATTGGCTTCGAAATTCGCACTTTGACGATCTCATTTATCTTAGATTGCTTTAATTGTTGTACAACAATAGCCCCGAAATACTTTTAAGAAACTTCTTGTTCCCTGTTCACTTGGAATCTTTGCTGTCGTTTAGCTCTGATATATTCACTAGTATTTGTTAGTTTCAAGAAGAAAATGGTATCCATTGAACGAACCTACATTTGATTAATGTGCTCCGGAGTCTTTGAAAATTTCCCTTGACTTCGGAAAAGCCAAGTAACCGCAGTATCGACGGACCAACCCAAAGGAATAATCAATCACTTTAGAAACGCATATATATACATCCGACAGAGAGAGAAAATTTATCTAATTTTCGAAATTCAGTCGGGTCCTTTTTGTTAATTCGTACACAAAAAGGTTTTCGATTTTCGTTTCCATTGAGTCCTGAATCAAGTGAAGGATACGTCCAAGTAGCCGAGCCAAGGAGGCGAGTCCTCGATTCCACCACTAATCAGAATTCGATTGTAATCGAAAATCTTCTGATTCCTTGGGCTTTGGCCATTTTTCACACTACTAACACTCTTCAGAATCGACCCACCCCGAAAGCCAGCCCCGTTCTTCACACAAGTAGTTTTTCTTCGCCGAGTTTTGTCCTTGCAAATGACAGATTTATTTTCCGAACCAGAAAACCCAATCTTAAAATTGTCAAATAAATTGACATTCGGAGTGTCCGACTGGTAGATGAAATGAAAATGAAGAAAATTCGGTTCGGAGGTAAGGACCGGATTTGTGAGTTTTGTAAGAAAAAAAAAATTGTTTGAAGAATTTTTCGCATAAATCTGGAAAGAAGTGATCAGTCATTTTGCTTTCAGTTCAGAATCGAGTGGAAAAGCGAGCGGAATTTCCATTCAGGAAATGAAATGTGCTAATTTGTATTGAGTGGCAAAGAAAAAGAAAACCTGGCTTTTATTCGTAGTACCTACATGCTCGTGTCGGGAGGAAAATATTTTCCAAACGAGCAAAATGCTCTTAAAGAAAATAAAAATACAAACGTGACGGAACGATGTGTGGCGGTATTTTTGAAATTATCTTTTTTCCGGCCGAGAAATTTAGTCGTAGTCGTAGGCATTAGATAATAATCGATTATGCCATCGAGTATGCCATCAAATATTATCATTACGAAATTGGGTTAGTGAGGTACATCAAATTCTGGCAAATTTTGGAAAATATTTCTCGCATGAGTTTAGGAATCCTGCCTAATCCTGCCTAATATGTGACAAAAAAAACTTTTCATACATTTTTTACTTTATTATTTTTAATATTAAAGTATTGTAATCGATCTAAAATTTCAAAAAAAATTAGCTACCCTGAAATTAAGTATTTTCACGTTTTAGGACTAGTAGACCCCAAAAAGCACAAAAAAAATGACCGTCTGTCCGCCGTAGACGACGTACGCCGTACGCAAAACCGGTTGAAGGTGCGTAGCTCACAAGCCCCTTGAGATATTACGTCCAAATTTTTGTGATAGGTTGAATGGGTGAGCCCCTACAAGTGGAATCTTTTGGAGGGGTGGTGCTCTACGGGGGAGCGTTTAAGATGAACAATTTTGGTGTCTAGATCTCAGTAACAGCTTATGCTAGGAGGCTGAAAGTTGAAACTTATGTAGTGCTATGATAGTGTAGGTACTCATATGCAAAAATATTGTCGATAGGGGTTGTGCGAGTCAGATGGAAAACAATGAGGCCAAAGCGCTTGACAGCTGCGATTGAAACATTCTAAGATCCATATTTCCTGAACGATTGATGCCATATGGCTGAAACGACTGTAGTTTTTTTTAAGGAATACTGGGAAATTCGATAAGAGTTAAAAAAATTTAAGAGGGGTGGTGCGGCGGTATGAGGATTGGGGTGAAAATCTTTGAATTACAATATTTTCCGACTCAACTGTCCCAGGAAGATAATAAATTTGATTTCTGTATATAATTACCGGCGATATCTACTGAATGTAAAATGTTTAAGGGGGTGGTGAAGCGCGGAAGGTAGGGCGCAGCTATTTTTCAAAAAATTAAATTTGTATATCTCATGAACCGAATCAGACATGATCTTGTAATTTTTACAGGAGTTAGGACCAGTAGATACACCTTAATTGGGTAAAAAAGTTTTGAGGGCGTGGATGTAGGGAGTGATGGTGGGTAGGGGTGGAAATGAAAAAAATGATGATTGATTTTAATTTCTCGCAGGCCGCAAACGATAGAAAGCTAAGATTTGATAACTGTATAGAGCTACTATAGAGACAGCCCAGATTTTTGATGGTGGTAGCAAGGTATGGGGGTCATATCTCAGAAACGGATTATGCTAAAATGTTGAAACTTAGTATCTATATGTAGATGTGCTACTACAGTTATTAACACTAAAAAACGGCCAAAAGTCTATTCCGGGTGCATCTTTGATATTTTATGATTTTAAAAAAGCTTCTCGCTTACACTATTTGCATTTAGCATTCGCCAAAGAAATTGTCAAATACTTGACAGCGTGGCATACAGCATAAAATTAACATAAGCCAGAGGAAGCTTTCTGTGTCAACGCTGAATCGTTTTACAAGTTTTTTTTTTAATAATTTATTTAATTATTAAATTCATAAATAGTAACAAGCTCGCTCCCAGACAGCTGAAAGCTGGTATAAGGGAAGGATAGAAAATTAAGTAAAATGTAATTCAAAATAATTTAAAAAAAAAAAAATGTGAAAATACATATAGAAAAAACATAGTAGAAAAAAAAAGAAACTATAGTTTAAAGCAATATTAAAAAGAAAGGAAAGAGAATAGTAAAAAAAAATGATATAGAAGAATATAATTTAAAAAAAAAGAAGAGTAAAAATAAGAATGTAATTCAAAAAAAAGTAAAAATAAGACTATAATCTTAAAGACCGGAGAGAGAGAGAGAGAGATTGACAGTCCTTAATCATATCATATTCGTGGCGCGCGTGCTGATGGATGTCCATGCGTCTGAATATCGAGGGGGAAGTAGTTGCTGTTGAATTTGGGGAAGAATTTAAGGAGCTCGTTCAAGTTCACACAGCTATGCTGCGTGTCGAACGGAATCCGCTGTAATTCTCTACCAGATTATTAGAAATTAAGAGCATCCACTTACTAAAGTTCAAGTGTTAAGATAAACAAATTAATTTTTCAAGTACTTTTGTATGTAGACTAGACAAGGAAATTTCTTCCTTTGCATTACTTTCATCTATACTAAAATTAAAATTGTCATGAGGTATATTTTTATTTATAAATTTTTTAAAACATATTTCTGTTAATATAAATGACAAGTGAATATTGAACAAATTTTTTATTGGTCGCTCTTTTTAGAACGCAGTGTAGAATTTGGTCAAGACTCGCAACAATCACATCTGAATTTTATACGAAAAAATCTATGATTTAAGAAAAATAACGTGTCATTGTTGGTGAAAGAAAATTGAATCTCAAATATGAAACAAGGAATATGCTTGTAAAAGCGTTACCCGAATTGTAAGTGCAGTGCTCTGATGTGATTCATTTTGGATCCACATACATGGTTCGATTATGAGTTCATATTTTATTTATCTAAGTGAATCGCAAGTGAGTCTTTTCAACAATTTAGAAAAAAAATAATAATAGTAATAATAGTAATCGAATCGATGAAATTGGTTAGTGTAAATATCAATTTCCTTGAACGTGAATAGTCGAGTTCGTAATTATAAATTAATTAATAATTATAAAATAATTATAAAATAATTAAATCGCAATTCATTTTTTTACATTAGTGAAAAAAAAATTCCAATTTTGTTTATAAAACTATTTTCAATTTCCAATTGATTTTCAGCAATTTAACAAATCAACTTTCTGCACTAGATAATTGAATCATCAATCAGTCAAAAAACATATTCACGTACGACTTACTAAGCTGAACGCGAACTAGACGAATTTAACTCTTCCAGCTTAGTGGCAATAAACATCTTAAGTAATAAGTTGTATACAGACATACGATAATCTAAAAATAATGCAATCAGAACATCAATTCGTGCCAACTAATTACATACCGCGACAACCTGGTCATTAGCTGAAATTGAACATGGTTCGGGCCGAAGCATAAATTTCAAGACAAGAAAAATATTTGGTCAAGACAACATTTTGCCCACACATTTCACTCAGTTCGATGTTTTTTTTTTTTTTTTGTCATTAAGAAAAAGAAAATAAAGAAAATTCATTTGGTATATCTTGAAGAAAATTTTATAAAAAAAAGCTCGGAATTAGACAGGAAATGGTCGCGGAAAAAAATGATCGTGGAATGGGTCGATTGGCGTCAATAGTGGCGCAAATGTCAGCCTTTTAAATAATTACCTGCAGCTTATGCTCGGATTCTTGTAAACATTAACGGAAGGATAATGTGAAAATTTTTTTGAGACTAGACAGCTTGGAATAATGGGGTATGAACGTGAAAGCCTTTTAACAAAAATGATATTTTACAATCTGTTACCATGCTAAAGATTGAACACATGGCTCTTGCAAGACATTTCTAAGCTTCGTCATAGTTATTATTATTGTTCTTACCTTGGGGTTTGTTCTTGTCGAAGCAGCTTGGCTTTTACCGCATTTCAGGTTTGAATCCTTCTTTTTGTAAATAATTCACAGGGAGTAGCATAAAGACGTTTTACCCGGATTCAACTTTCAAGCTTAAACCCTTCTTAACATAAAAACTAAACGCTCATCTTTACGATTTATTAGGTCATCACTTTCACTCTCGCAAATTGCGAATTTAAAAAATGGAACTAGTTCGTTCGCGAGGGAAGTGAGGATCTTTTTTTTTAAGTCATAACTTTCAATTTCACGAACTGCGAATCTAAAAAAGGAACTAGTTCGTTAGCGAGAGAACTGAGAATCTTTTTTTTAGGTCATATCCTATTCAGTCTCGCGAATTGCAAACTTTAAAAGAAACAAACTTCGTTTGCGAGGGAAGTGAGGACCTTTTCTTTATTTAGGTCATCACACTTCACTACACCATTTATCATTTCTTTCTCGCGAACTGCGAACTACTAGAACGAAATAGTTCCCGAAGTCTCGGGAACTAGTTCTTTCGCGATCACTAAAGTGAACCAGAATGCGCAAGGCTACTTCCATTGCTCTGAACCTGAGAGGTACTACATTGACTCAGCATAAAAACGATTCACTATAGCAAACTTTGGCTTGTTACAATTCGATTTCGAAAAAAAAACGCATTCCTGACTATACTTTCATCTTCCCTGAAGGGGTTAGGCTATAAGCTAACAACCTATCCCTGGAAAAAAAAGTTAAATGTTGAGAAGCTGTGAAGTAGGAGCGGTGATCGAACAAAGCGTCGAAATGTCGCAAATTCGATCAGAGAAATATTATCGATAAGGCTAAGTTCAATTCATTCAAAGAAATTTTGCATTCAACATAACAAAAAATAATGTAAAATTTAACAACAAAAAAAAAATCGCTTACCTTCAAGAAAACTCCAAATATTTCGACAGTATAAGATTTCAAATTTATGATCCATTCACAGCAACAAATTTATTTACATTTCGTCTCTAAATATTCGTGTTATTCTTTTCAATTAATTATTTTTTCCGTCTTTATATTTTTCCTGAAGAATTTTTACGCGAAAACTATGTTTTTGATTATTTCTCGTTCGGAATTTTTTTCGCGGTACGTTCTTGATACACGCACATTTATCTCAATTAAAATCAAACGTTTTTTTAGTAACATAAACTTTGTTGAATGAATGGGGTGTAATCGGATTTTTTAACGATAGATTACTGACCATAAGTACACACTATCAAGATAAATATTTATTCACTTTTATGCAATCTTACTATCGAGTAAATTTTCAATTTTATTTACAACTTGACGTTGTGTTTATTTTTGTTATTTCACTGACTTGTCTGTTTTAAATTTTTTTCTAAATGGATTTTATTTTTTTGATTTTATCCTATTTAAGTTACAATTTTGTCTAATTGATTTAATTTAGGGGTTTTTTTTTTCCTTAAATATTATTATAAAGAGGACGGTTTTCTTGTAATATTCATTCCGTTTAATTAAAACATTTATTTAGCTATTATTTATTTTTATTTTTTAGGTTTTTGTGTTTTATTCAAGTTAATTAAATACATTTTAATTAATTATTTATGTCACAACCACTCGAGAGATTCAGAAATGATTTATACAATTTTTTTTTTTTTTTTACTATTTAATTTCAAAAATATATTTAATATTTTCTTGGCTGTCTTATTTATTAATTTTTTTTATGTTTACTTTTATTCGTAAGGTGGTGATTGTTTTGTGAAGAGATGTGGAAAAATACTTAAGTTGTTTACTTTCACATGAAAATGAGCACGAATAAAAGTTACACAACCATTTGATAATGATTTTATGTTGGAAATTTTCAGTGAGTTCGGTTCAGAACATCTTTTGATTTATTTACAAAACGGAGTAGAAAAACAACGACATAATTTTACTTTTGATTTGAGCACAGAATTATGGATTTGAACAGTAACTGAAGACGTTTGATTAATATTATATTACTACTAAGTTGATATTTCTGGTTACACAACATTTGATTCACATTTAATTATTGCCCGGAAGAATAAATTTCTTTTTTATTATTTTGATTATTTTTACAGTAATTTATTATTTGCATTAATAATAAAATGAATTACGATGAATGCTATTTACATTACATTTTTATAACGTTTTTTTTGTTTAGTTGTTTTAGTTTTTATGGATCACTCTGGGTTTTTTTTTTATTTGTTTTTACATTTGTTTATTATATTGATGGCTTCATGAAGTCCTGAAATTTGAGAAGAAATACTTTTGTTTATAAATTGCATTCATTATTGACAAGTTTTTGAGGAATAGAATTATTTAAGCACATTTCATCTTATTTGAAATTTTTGTATAATTGGCAGGTATCTATCTTATTATTTTTTTACAATCTAACAAGCTAAAATTTTTTTTAATATAGGTACTCATTAAGAATTCAAAAATAGTTCCGATTTTCATTTTTAAAAATTTCTTAAAGCCGTAATAGTTTTATTTTAAAAACCTTAGTTTTCAGAAAAAATGTAGTGTCCTTTAATATTTTTTAATAAATAATAAAGTATTTTGTTCAGCGCAAAATTAGAAATATTTCGCTTGTTTCAGTTTTAAAAGATCTGAACAACCACCCGCCGTATGCGAAAACGTAAGATACGTCATAGCTTCCAAACCCATTTTACTATTCATTAACTTAAAAATTGTTATCTTGGTAGATTGGGTTGACCCATAGAGACAAATACTAGAGACGACAAGACGCCGTTTCTTAATGAAGCACTTTAAAAGCAAAATTAAGCGTTTTAGCATAGAGCGTTTGATGCCAGTTGGCAGTGAAATGCAAATAGGAGCAGAGTATTCAAATGTTTGGCACTTTTCGTGTCCAAGAACGGAGTATGACATAAATGTGAGTAAGATACTAATAGTAGCATGTAGTATTTATTGCCGGATCTTTGCAAGGAATATCCCGGCTTCAAAACAGTCGTTGCTCGTCATCTGTAGTACATACGGGTGGACCCTTTTAAGTAATGAATTTTTAGTGATTGAGGGTGTGTTGGCGAAGGTAAGGAAAGAATTTAGATGAAACTTTTTCGATTTTATATCTCAGGAACCGCTTGCGACAGGACTGTAACATGTAACATAGAATTTATATTGATCAATCACATCGAAATCATTTAAAAAAAATAGGGTGGTCGCAATCGCACGAAGTGTGGGATCGATACATTCCAAAACTCAAATTTTCTGAACGGTTTTCGTAACTTAGGAATTTTTTTGCTAGAAAACTTAAATTTGGTATGTAAAGCCACAAAAAAGAAAAAAATCAGATTTAGATTTTCAAGTAACAAAAAGGTTTGAGTTGAAATTTTTCAAAATTGCTTCAGAACCCTCAACTCTACTGAGATATCGGTTGAATCTTTCTTTAGCAAACTCGTCACATAAGCGCCTAGAATTCATTTTCCGGATTCTTTGATATTCAACCCTTCAGGGGAGTCAACTGAAGGCTCTTTTTTACCCTTTTCTGGAAATTGTTTTTGAAAAACCATATGAAGATACAACTGTGAAATTTTTACCACATATTAATGCACATTTTGAGTACCTACACTTCATATTTTTTGTTCAGTCCGAAATTGTTGCTCATTGCGAGCGTAACTTAGCCACTAATTTTAAAAAAAAACTTTTTTTCGGTTACCACGGTTACAGGCGTTCTACTAATCTCAAATAAAAAAATCAAACAGCATTTTAATGTGTGAAGTCTGAACAAGTTTTGGAATTAAGATTATCAAAAAATATGGGCTAATTTTTTGAAACCTTTGGTGTTTTGACGATAATTTTTGGTGTTTTTTAAGATATTTTTTGGTGTACCATATGTAACGACTTCTTCAGCTCAACAAAAAAAAAAACAGCCCAATGAATCACAATTATTCTAGTTTGCAAAGTGTCTGCATGAGTAATGAATAAGTTCACTAAATTTCAAAGAAATTCGTTCAATAGAATTTGAGATATCGTGTCTACCGATTTGGAAAATACTGATTTTAAAAATACCGTTTTGAGTAAATCGCGACCAAACTGACCACTATATTCGAAATAGCAAAGGACTTTAGAGAATATAACAGGCTACAGCTTCCGAACGGCTTCGAACTTCGGAAAATTAATTCGTTGACACTATATTTGGATTAGAGATTGATTACTCCTGAGTGAACTGTTTCACTTCAATTGGAGGGGCTTCGATTGTGGTCACAAAATCAATCCGTGTCTGAAGAGGACCGTGGAGTTAAGCCTTTAAGGCAAGTGTTCACGTAAAACCAACGACACTATTGTTTCACTTCATTGAAATGAGTGAGTGAAGTAACTCACTCCTTTTGGTGAACTGCAGTTCCATTCGAAACGTAACTCCTGATTCTTTTTTTTGCTCATCATCTTCTCCCTTCAAGCTTAACTATGGATGAACTAAAAGAACGATGGAGCGAAAAGTTCCGGAACTACGTCACTAAACTCGTTCCTTAAAGTGAGTGACTGAAAGTAACTGCTTTGTCCATCTCTAATTTGGATGCAATTTATGCAAAAAATCGATCTTTTAATCAGTTAAACGTGATAACCGTCTTAGGTGAATGAAAAAAAGGTGTGTATATTTTTACGAATTTCGCTATATCTCTCGGGTCAGTTAAGGTAGTAGATTAATTTTATCAAGGCGCGCGGGAACTTGTTTTCAGTGTTTCCAATCAGTATTTAATTCATTAGTGAATATAAAGAAGCTGTGAACATTTTCACGAATTTTATCATTTCTCTTAGGTTTACTACGACATTGAATTAACCTTTTCTTCCATAGACTTTATCTATAATTAGTTAAAAACTTATTTAAGCAATTTTCGATATTCAAACACCAAGGTGGTTATGGGTTATTGTCTATGTGTTTTCACATATTCTTAGGTGTAATGATTCGCTTGTCCTTTTATGGGCTTCATTGGCGTGCCGTGGTCTGAAATCTAGCAGGAGCCACGGGCAGAATAGCTCAAAACATACGACTTCTTCCGAAAGGTACACATGCTTTTCATACAAGTTCAACTTTTTGTGTTTACAGATTGGATATTCGTATAAAAAATGCATGATTAGTCATAGCCTACGACTTTGAAAAACATTTCATTTACGTTGTTTTTCCAATAGGTGCACTTGAGGAAAGAATTTGAAAAAGTTCATATGAGTCCTAATTCGAGTAACTGCCATTTAAAAATCATGTAAAAATGTTTTCACTCAATTTAGGGAACTGACTGTCTTTTAGTTTCTAGTAGCCAAAAAAAAGAGAGTCCTTAAAATTGTATTCGACGTTCATGATTGAGAGATTCGAGAATTTTTATTGAGTACTAACACTAAGCCAGTGCATATTTGGTTCGTTAATTTTAAAAGATTCTTCTACATTGTTTGTATTGTTAAGAGCCATTTGACAAAAAACAATAGGATTGGAAGAAATTATTTTTCTGGAAGGGGATCCCGGCTCCTCCTGGCCCCCCTCACGCCGCCCCTATGATGTGAACTTAGTTTCTAGCTATTGCTTTTGTTTCACTCTTTTCTTTAATCTGTACCTGAAATAAATATAGTCAATCGGTATTTCTAGTGGTCTAACAAATGGAACAAAAAAATAATTATCGTGTAACTTTCTATGCCACATCACAAAAATGTTTAAAAATCCCTTTTCTCTTTATATATTACTCCCCATTGTTTTATTCTGTCCTACCAAAGCTTTAAAATATGTCATCATAAGGACAACCACTACAAGCCAGTTGTCTGTCTCTGCGGTTTGTTTTAATTCAATACATTCAATGAGTTTCCTTCAATAATCAACAACAGCAAAATAATAAAAAAAAAAACAATCAACTGATTGAATTGAAAATATACAAAGGACATACTAACTCTTCGAGCGTTGTTAGTGCTGTCATGCATGTGACAGGTAACAATAAAAGTCGTTAACAAGATCAAAGGACAAAAAAAAAGTGAGCAGAGAATTTATTCGCGTTTGTAATAGCTGCAAGGACACGAACCCTTTGATCCAACTGTTATAGTACCGACCTTTATTATTTTCACTTGATCTACTGATGAAAACAAACGATACGACAGAATTTTTCGCTTTGTTTATCGCAAGCGAGCAAACTTTCAAAAGCCATTGTTCCAATTCCTTTGAGCTTCCAGTTAGGTTCCATTATACATTCACCAGATGCTCCTATTCGTTTCTGTACAGTTTTTTTTTATCACTTGCAATAAAGCGAAAAAGAGCTCCTTTTCCCCCGTAAGAAGATAGACACAACAGAGTAGATACCCTTGGATATTGTAGATAACCGCATAGTCACATTATCCTTGTATAGGATTGCGGATCCAAGGAACAAAAATTGTTAAAATGATACAAACAGGAAATTTCGTTCCTGATTGCAAACGTCGTAGAAAAAGTAAGGAATAAACGAAAGTCATACTTTTTTGATCCTTTTTGTACTTTGTTTTTCTTTTCAGCTTGTAGAGTTCTGTTTCTATAAAAAATACCTATATATATTTAACTAGGATGTGAAAAATACTGGGACATATCAACACAAAATAAAATGCGAGAGAAATGCGACTTCTCTAAAGTGGCAAACCTTGTACTTGGGTCCTTTCAGCAGGATGTAGCTTTCCGGGATAAAAGGTATGAAGTACTTGATGCTCTTTAGGTTCTCCCAAGATACGTATCAAAATATCAAAATCGTGAATCTTTACATCCGATTTTGATAAATTTACTTTAGTATTTAGGGCGGTATTGAATGGGCAGGAGAAGGACGCAATAAGTCCAACAGTTTAAGATTTAATATGATACAACAATTTGTTTGAATTTGCTTCAAAAATGCTTTCAAACTTCTTCAATTAATTTTTCTGTATTTTTATTATTTATAACAATTAGAGATAGATGTCGGATGTTGAGTGACTTCTAAATAGTACGTACGCTGAAATTTTGAAATACATAAGAAAATCGAACTTACACCTTCGATTCTCATTTTTCACAAAAATCCAGGCTCTATTTTCTTTTCATACTCCTACTGTGGTTTGAAAACCGGCTAACATTCCATCCCCAAAAAAATTAACTGGGTTAAGAAGCTCCGAACTAAAGAGCGACCGTAATGTCTCGAATCTGATCGAAGAAATATTATCGAAAAGGCCAGGATTTAATTTAGGTTGTCGCGCCACAGAATAATAATTAATGGCGTAACAGCCTAAATCGAGCCTAGGCCTTGAAGTAATGCTAGAGTTAGTTCATTGCGGGACCAACGGAACACCAGGAGGTGGACACGCTCGTCCGTGATTATTACCCCGATTTCAACTCAGGTACTCATTTACAGCTGAGTGAACTGGTAGTCCGGCACCCAATCCCATTCTCGAAAACAACTTGTCGCCAAGCAGATTCGAACCTGGTACCAGGTGCACCGAAGGCAAGTGCTCTAGCCACTAAGCCACCCAGACTCGCGCCACAAAAAGCAATACAAAATTTTTCGAAAAATGTTTCCATTGAACAATGATACTCCAAAAATTGGAATGCAATCTTTCAGTCGCTGTATTCAAATACTGTTAATATAAGGTATATCTTCATACAGCTTCAAACAATTTAGAAACTGACCTTTCCATCGAAACTTTTTCAAATGACGAATTAGAGATGGGCAAACCAGTTCCTTTCAGTGAAGTACTTCACTCCGAGTCACTCATTTGAACGAACGAGTTCTCTGAACTAGTTCCGGAACTGTTCAATCCCTCGTTCCCTCAGTAGATGTTCTGAGGAAATAAAAATAGGTTAGCAGAGTTCCGTCAAGTAGTTCCGGAACTGTTCTTTTCCTCATTCCGATCTGGAATATGAGAACCTAAAAATAAGGTCTGCATAGTGCCAATGGAACTGCAGTTCTCGAAAAGGAGTGAGTCACTCACTCACTTCAATGAAGTGTTCTGTATAACAAACCCTTATCGATAGTAAAAGTTCGAGTAGCATCCTATTCCAATCAGAAATAAAGTGTAGTATTTTTGACAGATTTTACTGATATTAAAAAGCAAGATAATACCTAAAATCAATTAGGTATGAAGTAAGCATTGATCGAAACATCATCAGAATGTTAAATTGTGGCACAGTTCGGATCAGATAGGGCTATAAACATTTTCTGGTTTGAGACTCCAGTAAGTGGGTCTTGACTACTTAAAAGCCATCTATTGTAAGTTTATTTATTTTTTTAATGAAAATAATAACGACGCGACCAAATCACTCCACTCAACGCAAAACTAAGAGTCAACGGCTCCCATTTAACTGTTCATAGCTTGGTTTAAACTCACCTTAGAAATAAAACAATTACCCAGCGCTTACATTAAACCGAACACCACGGCTAAATAGAATAACACACCATTACCATTATCCCAGCCTTTCACCGTGGAATTTTAATGTGACACCTTAACCTTTCCACCCGTTTTAAATTGCAGCCATTCATTCGAATGAACGTTTCTCGAAGCCTACTCCTGCCAAAAATTCTTGGATTATACATTCCATAAATAAGTAAATAGTAGCTTTCTTAGACTATTTCCTTTCCAACACACCTACAGACAACTTCCCACACATACCATGCAGTCATACCTAGTCGCCGTAATGAAGGTATGAAGGGTAATTAATACACGAGACCTTATCCTTTCTTGATAGATTAATTCTGAAAATTTGCATATTTTAAGAAGGAACATTTTCCGAAGGAGTTTCATAATGTTTCGGTACTTTTCTTCGACGTAGTCCCGTACCGCCCGGGAAAAAAGAACCCTTCAAGTTTAATGAACTTCTCGGGATAAACAGGGTTGGCAAAATTAGGTTCGGAAAATTTTTGCCAACATAGTTTTTACGGTAGGTACGTATGGTAGTTAGGCGGGCAGATAGAACGGGTCTTATTAGATTTTTATCTACGCCTAAAATGGAAATGTAAAATGGGACACGAATGGAAGTAATATATTTCTTCATAATCAGATTATTAGACGAGGGATTTAAAGGGTTAAGAAATTGCCTGTAAGTTTAAGATAACATGGAATATTGTTAAGACAGATAAAATACAATATAGTAGTAAAGGTGGGTAGAAATCGGCTTTATAAATCAAACGAAAGTTATTAAATTATTTATGAAATGAAGTAAAAAATAATTAATTATTTCTTTTAATGTGTAGGAGTTCTACACACAGCTTGCTTTAGTGGTTCAGCTAGTCATCTAAAAAAAGAAAGTCCTACTTAAAACTAGAAAAGCAAGGCCTACCTAAAAATGATGCCTTGGATGGACACATGTCTAAAGACGACAACAGACTTCTTCTGCTTTTGTTGTTTTTCACATTTCGCGAGTTTTTCGTATTGTTTCACAAAACAAAAGAAACTCGCGAGAAAGTAACGAAAAAATCGTTTCGCACATTTTTCGTCGCTGTCTTGTCAAGCAAAACCCTTTGATATCGCCAATAAATCTCCTCCAGTAGAGTAAACTCGCGAATCGCGAAACGCGAAAAACGAAACGCGAGGAACTCACGAAAAACCTCTACACACTATTCACAAGGAAAACGCGAATGACGCAAAATTTGAAATTGAAGTCTGTAGCCGGCTTACAGGTGGAGTTATAGTGAAAGCGATATGCGGGAGACGCGCGCTGCTACAAACGCGCTCCATATCGCGACACTGGCTATAGTAAGCGCGTTGAATCGCTTGTCACAACTGTCAACTAATTTTCACAGATATCAAAATATTTTGTTCGCAGGCTGTGAACGTAGTGCCTCCGGTTTTTTCTTCACTACTATCGACGACGGACAATGAGTGACTTATGAATCAGTAAATAACCGAGGACGATTTTAAATAATTTGGCAATTTTCACATGTAAATAGGAAATTTGGTGCCTCACATTAACTAGGGATTCATATTGATATATTATAATTAGGTGTTTAAATAAAATACAGAATAATTGAGATGATTTTCAAACGTTGCTCGTCCTTTAACTTCACCATGATAAAAATGAAAACCCTGACTGACGTTTTAACATTAACAGAGCAGCAAAAAAGTTTAAGTGAGTGTTTGTATCAAAGAACAAAATTGTTGTGGACCTATTGAATAACCCTTTAAATAAACAAATTATCTAAGGGCTGTTATTATGATCTTCAGTTAAAATTTAACCAGAACTTTGACTGCAAGTTTCGTATGAACATCTGTCAGTTAACGTTTCAGTAAGAATGTTACTGACGATCGTAGCAACGGGCCTAAGACTTCTCCTTAGGACCTGGAGATAAGGGATTCGATAACGTAGAGTAATTTTTCATATTTTATAGCTCCTTAAATTATTCCCTAACAATTTGAATTCTCCCAGATGAAAACCCAAGAATGAGGAAAAACTTGTTAATGAAGCCACTCAGAACAAAATCGATGAAAAATTTGAAGATCTAAGAGAACACCGGAAGTATATCACCATTTTACAAAAATCAACGTTAATAGGTAGAAAAGAAGAACGCATGATGGATCAAAAGTGTGATGCTATTAAAACCACAGCTTTGTTTAGTACGATTCAGTCAGATCCATGCGGAAAACGATAGGAAAAGTCATGGAAATTGGAAAACATGTGGCTTCTGATTGAGTACTGGCGCATTACAAAATTAGATACTAATGCATCATTGCAATTTGTGCGTAGAAATTCGTTTTAATTCAAAATCAGTAAAAAAAGATTGATTAGTGTAGTGTGGAGACTATCTAATGATCGGTGTCAAGTGAATTCTTCGCGAACAAAAACTACGACTATTGAATGTTATCTTATCGGAAAAAAATAGTCCTGAATAAAACGAAACTACAGAAATCTGTTATTGAGGACCCTTACCATAGAAGATAAAAAAAAATCTCACCAATTAATTAAATATCCGGTGAGGAAATCCAAAACTTTAAAATAGGATCAGCCATAGCGTGTGTTAGCACCTGCAGCAGAAAAAGTTTTTCGCCATTTTCCTAGAAACTATAAGTTTTTCCAGAGCTCTGTTAACTAGTTCATCGGTATTGCATTCATGACATACAATTCGAGCGGAACTATTTTTCAATTCTAATGCAGAATCATGCAGCGCTCCAGCGGAACTTGTTGGATGCTGACTGAATTCTATTGTCAGAAGTGGGATTTAAAACAGAATTTCGGTACACCACCTGTACTGAAATACACCCATACAGTAGGTTGAAATTTGAAATTTCTTTTGTAATAATAATTGGACATACAGCATTTTTGTTTTGTTTGAAGTTTATGAATAGATTGCACAAAAATTGAACATGGAGGTAATACGTATACGAACTTGGAATCAAATATTCAAACAATACTATTTGTTTCCTGTTTTACAGCAGTTATATTTTTAACACATCCGGGGTAAAATAATGTGTTTGGAGAATAAGTAGGTATAGTTGATACTAGATACCATTATTTGTTGATAATTTACATAATGAAAACGATTTAATTCAGTCAACTATTTGCAGATAGTATCCAAAAACATTGTGCAAAAATTTAGTTCAGTACCCCTGATAAACAAAATTTTCATGTTTTAAATTTGTTTACCTTTTCCTTCAATAATTCTGTCCATTTTAATACCACTGCACACCTTTTATGAAATCGGTGCAATTTACAAAATGTGTCTCTAACAAGTGTGGTGGTAGTGTGGTGGGAGTGTTACTTTTTGTTATTGATACTAGCCCAAATAAATAATAAATACTTTTTTTGAATTGTACCTTTGTCAAAAAACTTAAACTGTTTTTATTGTGCGATGAAATACTGAATTCGTTTTCACTTCAACTAACCTGGTACTAATTTTTATTGCATCTCGGTTTGCACCCAAACAGTTCGCAGATTTTGGTTCTCTATATGAAATCTATACAGTATGACTAGTTTAATTTATACTACATGTTTGTAACGCATAAAACGGTGCCTAGGACGAAAAAGATCATATATTATTTTATGTGCGCTTGTAACTAAAACCCAATCTAAATCCGGTTGCTGTCTATCGGAACGTACAATAACTGCAGAACACTTTGACCTAGGATATTAAAATCTTAAATCCAAAGTTTTGTAAGGCTAAGTTCGTGAACGGGCAAAATTATAATACTCCTTCGGAAAACTTCCATGGAAAAGTCCTTAATACATGTTTTTACGAATATTAGTCGATTGTAAATTCAAATATAATTCTTAGGCATAGGAGTTTAAAATTTTTTTCGAATTTATTATTTCAGTGGTTACAGATAGGAGACTTTGTCTGAAGAATTTAGGGAGACGGTTTCGTGCATCTGCTTTACAGAATTCTTTAAAAAAAAATTTGCATTCATCTTACGGAAGCTACTATAGCTGCAGAAATTGTTGAGCCTGCAAGTCAACATCTTATTGAGTTAAATTTTGAATTAAAAGTAAGATTGAGTTGGCTATTTTGCGAAAACCAAGCTCGTTGGTGTAGTTCTCATACAATAGTTCTGAAAACAAGCGTCCACGAATATTGGACAATAACTCGATAATGCTTCAAGCTAGCTATTTGGAAATTTGTACACATTAAATTCTCAATTGTGTCAGTCATCATAATTTTTTTTAAGGATACCTAACTAGAAAAACCATAGTTTAATTCAAGAAACTCATCAACCAAAAACTTTAGGGCACTTGGAAGCGAACTTTCGTCGTGGAATTGCCGAAATACAGCCCGATGCTTAGAGTGTGTAAAAATTGGACTTCGAGGTTACGCTATTTACGTGCCAGCCGCGGCGGCCACATGACCGAAACCATATTCAAAAAATTATGCCTTAAAATAAATAAAGCCAACAAAAAGTATTTTTAATGTGCATTAAAAACATTTTTCTGTATTTTATTTCAATTTAAAGTTCTCCGAATTTAAAAAAAAACACCCAATAAAATGAGTTAATAACTTTTTTAATGCTATTTGGCTGTGATATGATCTACCAGAACAGCAACTTGTCGAAAATGAAGTTATTCCATTCTACAGGACTCTTGTAAAAATCATTATAAAAAAGTTCAAAATAGGGAAGTAAAAACGAGAAATATTGTTCTTCTCCTGTGAGTGCAATTAAACAAAAGTCTTTAAAAACGATTTATTTAAAGGAAGAATTTCTTCTTTGTTCTCAATAGCATATCATTCGCAGATCAGTATTTCAAGCAAAATTTCGTACAAATGGTTCTTTGTTTTAACATAATAAAACGAAAAATATGATTGTAGTGAATTTTGTTGTATACTGAAATAAAGCCTTTAATAAATTATTAATTTGTTCTGCATTTTCTTTTTTTATTAAATTAGATACTTCAAAAATGAGAATACTGCGTAATTAATCCGTGTTTCTTGCGTATTTATCCAACTTGGAATAAAGGAGAAAACATGTACAAGGCTACTGCTTTTGTTTTTAATGGCAATCTCATCGAACTGAAAAAACTATATTTGAGCCTGTTGTCTGCGAAAAACAGTAATAAAATAACACAGAATGAGAAATGCTGAAAATGAGCAATTTTGGCAATTTTGACAATTTTTTTCATGTGATCAACTTTTTTTTTAATTCATTTTATTTTTGAATCCATGCGACGGTTTTTGAAAGAATTAGATTGAATATTTCAATTTCAAATTTTGTAAAAATGTCGCATGGATGCAAAAATCAAATTAATTAAAAAAAAAGTTGATCACCTGAAAAAAATTTGTGTTAATTGCCAAAATTGCTCATTTTCAGCATTTCTCGCTCTGTGATATTTTATTACTGTTTTTCGCAGAAAAAAAAAAAAATAATTAAAAAAAATGTTGATTAACATAACCAAAAATTGTAAAAATTTTTAATTTTCAGTATTTCTCGTTCGTTTTATTCGTAGGTTATAGTAGGAAATAGTTCAAAAGAATTTAAACTTTTCCTAGTAATAAAACTGCTGAAGTATTTCAAAATAAAACTGGTTTGCATGCGGATGTTTGTTGCATTTATTTTGTAAAATAAATTGTTTACACCGTTTAAAGGTCATGACAAACATATTCAAAAAAAATTAATCTGATGTTGATACGAAGGGATGGATCCTACTTGGCACCGATGAGGAACTCACTATATTTTTTCCTTATTAAGTTCTGCTCCTCAAACTATCATAAAACTACTAAGCTTCATATGTTAAATTCCAAGTTTTAATTTTATAATGGCATTTGCATTGTAGCCTAACTACAAATCGAAGGACTAGTGCGATTTTGCACAAATTATGTAGTATATCTGTGGTTACAGGGAATAACTATGAGTCTATAAACGAAACTATTCAGGGCAGCACTTTCTTGCTATTTTAACTATTGAACTATTCCTGTAAGTCCAGTTTTAGTGGAGCAATTAAATTTGTTAACATCTCAGTCATCATATAACATATAACAATAACTTGAGATGGCCACAATACACTTATCCCATTTTACTATTTTTCGACTTACCTAGTTATTCTCTGTGACCACAGATAACTAGCGTCCTAAATCAACGCGTTCTTAAGTAATAGTGTGCTCAGACAGGTGAACGTATAGCAAGCAGACTTGCTGATTTTGGCCAGAACTGAAGAAGAAATAGGTCCTACATCGTTTTTATTTTTCAAGGGCTCAGTCCTAGACGTTTGAAATTATTTGAGTTTGATTGAGTTCAAATTTCTCTATGAAAAGTGAAACCTTAAAATATATTCTTGTCTGAAATCAGTGAATCATAACCAAAAGCAAGAGAGACATTCTCCACTTATCTGGCAATACATGTGCCTATTTTTTGTAGGACTTTGGTAAGGTAACAAATAATCGAAAGAATGTAGAGATTTGGAAATTGACTGCGTTCGAAGTTTCAACTCAATTTGTAAACCATTGGTTTGCCGAACGGAAAGGGATTCTGTTCATCAGTAAACAGAAATTGATGTTTCGTTACAAATTTGTATCAAGCTTAGTAATTTAAATAGTTCTGGTAAAATTAAAGTCTAATAAAACTGGGGAATGGAAACAAAATTGTTTGCAATTTTATTCCAATCCGAGAGCTAAAAAGACATAAAAATTTCTTACTGGTAAAAAGGATGCGAGTGTCGATTATTTCAGTTCACGCTCCAGCATGAATAATTGTCGTCTGAATACCATCTGCAGGACCTTCAATGCTCGCTAACAATATGAAACATAAATCCATCCGTCCATAGTACGAGCACATAACGAGCGTATACAGGTGAAAATTTTGTCGGGTGTTGAGTACATGAAGAGGTCACAGGGGAGACATAATAAATAGAGTGTCCCATTAACACGTTCCATTCTTGGCACGTTTACTACCCTTCTGTTGTGCTCGTCTCCAATGCAAGCTCATGTTTAGAGGGAAAATCAATATACCGCCCACCCAACGAAATGGCGAAAATTCTCCTTAAACACCCCCGTCAATGTCTTATGCATCCGTTGTACATAGTGTTGACATGCTCGCCCCCAAAATGCATGCAAAAGTGCACTCTGCATACAAATGGAATAGAATTGAAATTAAAGGGTAGTCTTGTACGTTAGGCATTCTCTGGAACAGGTTTGGCTTTAAGTGGAACATGGACAGGTGCTACTCACATTTATTTCAACATGATGGATTCTCCCTCCGTGTTCATTTGCTGTTTTAAAGCACACACAACAAATTGCATAAGGAACACCATTTCTCGCGAAATTCGTGCGATAAAAGCGATTCAAGCGAACTGAAGATCACGAAAAGAAACAAGAACTCGGCATATACAAATTAATTAAAACTCCGGTAATCCTTGAGTCGTTGACAATGCAGGTGCGAACGTAAAACACTTAACGATGCTGCAATTAACCTTGGCACAAATTTCTTTTTCGCTATCAATAAACTGCACTTTTACACATATCCTTCGATTGTAGAGCGCGATGTGTTTAACTTTTCACACGATTTTTTCTCGTTTTTCCCGATTATCCGACGGCTTTCGAAGAACTTCGCACCAACTTACCGCACTGTTTCACAAGACATTTTTCAAAATTAAATTCGCAACTTTTTTCTTTAAAGTGAAAGAAGGACTTGCAAGAAACAGGAACCGAAATTAAGGATAGGAATTTTTTGCCTAGTCGAAACTAGAAAGCTCCCGTGAATTTCCCGCAGGAATCGCACATAACGAAATTGTTCCAAAAAAATCGAAAATTTTTATCCAGAGTAAAATTGAACGACCGAAATTAACAGCACATTGTTAAGAATTATTATTTTCAATTTATATAATTTTTTTGTTTATTTATTTAGATTTATTTATTTATTTTTTTCTGTTAAAAGTAAAACGCGCTGTGCAAAAATTTTGTGTGTTGTGTGTGCATGCGAGCCAACTATGATCAAACACTACATGACATCGACGAGAGATGATGAAAATCTTTGGTAACTTTCTCCAATACAATTGCAGTTTCCACTAAATTCACATACCGAAGCAGCAAAGATGTAAATATGCCAGTGGAAAATCGAAAGCTTATCTCATTCTGTGGATGCTGAGTGGACCGAAAATTACGGATTTCAAAGTTTACGTGCAGAAAAGCTTCGAACGTCATCGCGCAGCCAGAAATTTGATGAAAATACTCGAAAATTTTTATAAATTCGATGGAAAAATGAAAGAACCACCAGTGGGTCTCATACAGATGTCCTTAAAAAATTTGTTCCCAAACATACGCTGATAATATTCAGAACGCATGAAGCCAGAAGTATGCATTTTTCTTGCATGCACAAACAATTTAAATTAGGTATAAGCTACTTATAAGACACAATTGTGTTAAAGTTAATAAATAATAATTAAGTAAAAGAAAAAAAAATTTATTAAAAATATGGCAATAAGTTGATCTAATCTAATCTATGTTGAAAATTTTCTGAATTTTTTGTATAACCTCCATGCAAAACTCCTCAGATATCAGCATTATTTTTTTTTTTCTTTCGAAAAGCACTACACTTCAATGAAACGTTGAGCCAGCAAATTAAAATTTTACTCAATTTAGTATCGAATATGAACTAAGGCAGAATTTGTTAGAGTGCGAGATTCCTCCTTGTTGTCAAACACCGTACCAGTACTGAAAACACGCGTTCTTGAATATTATTTCTGAAATATTTCTGATAGGCGCTTTGAAATTTGGCAGACAAGGCAAGGCAATTTTGAATATATTTGTTACCTTTCAGTGCAATTTTTTATTTAATAACAGACTGCTGTGTGAAATGAAATGCACATTTCTTGGTCCGTCGAGCCAGATGTGAACTAGTGACGTATAAAATCCATTAAGATGCAGCTAATGTTTTAAATCGGAATCGCAAAATACTTGACCCACCCTTATTTGGAAATTTATCACACAATGTATTGATTTGATGAAAGACAGAGCGGAACAAGAGCCCTGTCTTACTGTCTTGTTGCTCTAAATCATGAAAATATTTAAAATTTTATTGTCACAACTATAGTTATGTTTTGAGAAATGTATTATGATTGTATCAAACAATTTGTTGTATAGTTAACGCAAACATAGTCTTTATTTTCCTAACTTAACTAATCTTCCATTGCACATTCAGTATCTTATGACTTGAGTTATGATAAATATATTCTAATTACGTCAATTACAGAACATGGTTATGAGAACTATAATTACGATCATAAGAAACATTAATATGTTTGATTCACACAGTGCTAAGGTTGAGACAAACAATTATGTATGATTGTTACAACCAATAACCATAATGCTCTGAACACTGAGATACTTACATATTTTAAAAAATGGCACTTTAAACTCACTCTCTCAGTTTAAAACTTATTTTCTTATTTCTTGTCTCTTTATGGTAGACAAGTCTCGTCAAATACTTACTTACGATACAGTCCAAATCGGACCTTGCTCTCCTGTCCCGTCAAATGCCGAATAAATTGTCTTCCCAGATCGCTGAAAATATTTGAAGTCTATATCTCTGTACAGCTAGAGGACTTTGTAATAATAAATTATAGTAGTTCCTATAATTGGAAAAACTGCCTATTTTCTTATGAATATTTTTATTTTACAAATTTTCAAGAGTAAATTGTACTGAAAAATTGGAAAAATACAAAAAATACAATATTTTAAGTATATAAAATAAGAAACTTCAATTCATCAATACATATTTCTTAATTATTAATACTTTATTTGTAAAATTTCAACTTCACTGAATGCGATTCGCTTGTAAGCACAGCTATAACTCACAAAAGACACCTTTCACTGTGGAAGCAATTGTGGTTTTCATCTTCTATGGTACAGATATTTGTTTAATATTTGCGGTAACCATAATATGGTTGTAATATCATCGTGCAAAATGGTATATTCCATAGTATAGTTGTGAGAAGTATTCAATAAATTTCTATAGTTGTATTGATCAAGGAATATAGTTGCTGTTATCATAAAATACTTTTACAGCAAGTAACAAGCATGGTTAGAACGACCTATTAAAATCACCAAATAGGTATGTATATTGCAACCATAGTATGATTATGTGAATTACAATGTTATGGTGTGGATAACCATAATTATTTTCGTATAGTTATAATAACTAAATTAAGGTCACTGCAACTATGGAAGAATCACATTTTTTCTTTCAGTGTGGCTACAAACGTCTATTCCAATCGTCAGATTTCCAGAAAACGGCACATCTACAGAAGCATAAAAAAGCCACTCACGTGAAATTTGAAATTTTATTAGGTGGTCAGTTGGATCAAATTTCATTCGCTGCTCCGTTTACACCTTCAATTTACTCAATAGCTGTTCATGTTTGTAAAGACGCTAATACAATTGTTTTCTATCATTGCCAATTTTAAAAATAAATCGATAAAAATAACACCGCACGCGATTCCTTAGGGCAACGGCAATCACATTGGACGACATTATGTGTTTGTTTCCTATCGCAATTTCATCGTAGTACAACCAACTGTCTCAAATTCCTGTCAGAGCAACCTCAAAGTTCAAAATCCTCCTACACCTTGAATACCAGGTCACACGCGTTCACCACTTCTTCCTCACTATCTACGCCAATGCTTCCTGATTGCGAGAGAATCTGCGTTTTATTTTCATCTCAGCCGAGCGGACCAAGCGGAGTCGCTTTTCTCGAATTTCCCACGTGAGAGTAAGAAAATTCGTACCGTTGCCTTATTTTTTTTTTTTATTCTTTTTTCTTCCCGCAAAAGTTGTAAGTTGTAATGCTTGGGAAAACTCTTATTCTAGCCGTGTAGTTGCCAACGCCACGTGCACATGTACGAATATATCCTCTCTCCTAGAAGTTCAAAATGGCTGCAAAAATGCACACATTGAACGGTTTGTTTTTACCGTTTTGTATCTATGAAAAGTCGTGCTCTCGGAAGAAAAAAGAAAAGCATGTGTGGACCGAAATCTTAGGACGCATGTCCAATGGAAGCTTCACACTTACACACAACTTCGGGTACCACGAGGAAAAACTTCAAGTTTTCCAACACGTTGTGGTCGCTCCGTCGCGTTGTTGTTGCGCTCAATGTTATGATCGTTTTCTTTGCGTGCGAGTTTTCCTTTTGCATATCATAGTCCGTCATCTTCATCTGCACGGTGAACTGTCTGTTGCACTTTCCTCCTTTTAATGATTAAGGCAACAAAACCAATTAAAAAAATCTGCCAACAGTCTGGGCGCAACTTTATTATTTTTCCGGCAGAAGTTCAGAACGCGTTCAATTCGGGGATGCGGTGAATGTTACTATGTGACTGAAAACCTAACAAAAAGTTCGGGAAGCGGTTAGAAAAGGGTGTAACATATGAATTAAATAATTGGGTCATATTCCGGGATGCGGTCTAGAGGTTGAAAAAACAAAAATTAAAAATAGGTGATTATTAAACAAGCCTGGGGAAGTGAAAAGATATTCGATATCTGATCAGACCTGAGAAACATGGTGGAATTCATGAAAAAGTATACAACCAGTTTACACCCTCTTAAAGGTCGAATTTAAAAAAATCTTGAAAACACATTCTAGGTATTCATATGAAGAATCCGTAGAATAAAAATGAATTTAATATTTCGAAAGACCTAGTAGATATGACGAAAATCGTGAAAATGTATGCATTATATTTTGACTGAAAATTTTTTTTGCTCCCCTACCAAACGCCAATGGATATTCGAATCTTTTTTTTATCAAAATTACTTTTCTAGTTGATTTACATATACACACCGTGTTTCAATTTTCTGGCATAAGCCGTTACATAGTAAAGAAAAACACCCCAAACCCCGTACCATACTATCCCATGCCACTACTATTAGCTCTATCTAAATACCAGGTTTCAGCTTTTTATCATTATAGGTTCATAAGATATAAACATCGGAACCTTTTCCTTTTCACCCTCCCCAAACTCACCCTCTACACCAACACCCCCCATTTTTTCTCTGCCAGGGTTCTATTGGACCTACATCTGGTAAAAAATTTGAGCATCTATCTTATACTGTTCTTGAGATATGAAACGTTATTTTTTTTGAAAATTTCTTATCCCCTAGTTCGATGGTCCACCACCCCCTTGAAAAATTTTACTTTGAGCAATCTTTATTTGTCGACCTTTCTACTAAAACCGAATTTCATTTATCTAGAGCAATTGGTTCGTGAGATATCGTAATCTAAAGTTTCTCACCTTCACCCCCCGTACTCCACTACCCCGCTCAAAAATTTATTTTCAATCCTTTCTCCTAGTATAGGTACAGATATTTGATAAGTTTGAATTTCGTGCCATTAATGGTTTAGGAGATATGGATTTTAAATTGTGTCGATCTCGGCATTTTCGAATTTCGGTCGAATTATTCCCCCCCCATTCTCACACCCCTTCACCTATATCAAGAATTTGGAAATCAGTCCACTATAGAAGTTCTATAGAAATTCTAAGTTTCAGCCTCCTGGCTGTAAGCGGTTGCTGAGATCTAGAAACTAAAATTTTTCGTCCAAAACCCTCCCCTCTCCTCCCCCTCATACCCACACCCCTCTTAAATATACCAGTCGTAGAGGTTCACCCAACCTACCCACCATAAAAATTTCATGATAATACCTCAACGGGTTTGGGAACTACGCGCCTTGAAACTATTTTGCGTACGGCGTACAGACGGACTTTTTTTTGCTTTTTTAAGGTTTAGGTACTAGTCCTAAAACGTGAAAACACAAAATTTCAGGGCAACAGATTTTTTTTAAATTTCAGGTCGATCACAATACTTTATTATTAAAAAATAATAAAGTAAAATTAGATAGAAACAAAAAATTGAATTTTAATTATTTTTTTCACTACTTCTTCAAGTACAAAGTATGTACAAAAGAATTGGAGATGGTAAGGTCACAAATTTCATCATTTTTGGCGATTCTTGATAGTATGACCCGCGTACAGAAGTCCTTTTAGGCTTCATCAAACTTATAAGTAAATAGTTCTTAGAACTTCTATAATACATCATTCAATTTTCTACGAAAACTATCACATTATACACCGTTATTTAATTGCTTTTAATGGCCATTAAAAAATTATTCAAATTTAATACGATTTTTTTAAAAGTTGTCGAAATTTTCATAATCAAAAGATGCTCCTAATCATTAAAATGTCAACATCTCTAAAGTATGACAATAAAAACGTGCCGTAAATCATTCATCATTTTTATGAATGATATAAAAAAATATGCATATAAAAATAAAACAATTTTAACGTCCACTTTGCTACTTAATAATCACAAATACACCGAAATCTATTAATAAAAATACATAACGAACTCTCAGAAACGGTTTTACGATCAGTTCAAATCTTGCGTTGATTATTAAAAAAAAGAAGAAAAAAAATAAGAAAATTACCGAAGCTAAAGAAAGCTCATCATCTGTCTAAACAACAAGCAAGCAAAGCATCCCTAAATAATTTTCCCAATTTGTTGAGCTACATGACGGCGGCGGCACATTTGCGCTAGAATTGCGCAACATCTGAGACAAATCGCTGCAACCTCACATTAGT
Organism: Beris chalybata; assembly: GCA_949128065.1. Taxonomy (NCBI): domain Eukaryota; kingdom Metazoa; phylum Arthropoda; class Insecta; order Diptera; family Stratiomyidae; genus Beris; species Beris chalybata. The sequence continues at coordinate 141,887,113 of OX421894.1, forward strand.
CTTGGAAATCGTGTTCCACCGAATTGTGAGAGATATTTACACATATCGTGGCCATATATCGCACGTTTCACAGTCACACGGCGGCATTTCGGCATTTTAAATTATAACCGTCTGGTTTGGTCCGAAATAGCGAAATTAATAGCGAAAAGAAATAAGTACACTCGTTGTCCTGGCACCCGAACAGTTGAAAACGGCACACCACATTTTTATTTCTCACCTATGATTTATAATGTGAACCTCGTTCCGAAACAAAGTCGAGCGCCCCAAGACGAGTTATGTAGCCAGTTTAAATCCATCAATTTTCTATTTATGGCTTGAATCAATCAGCGCTAATTATTGCCGACAACGATACCAAAATTGATGTACATTTCGGATATTTGGCACCGGTGCACGGTCCCCGTCGAATGTCGTGCGTTTTTCTCCTCACAGAAATCATATACGCAACTTGTCACGCTGTACAAACGTCCATAATTACAAATTTATGAAATTCGTCGGTGTCTTGCACCTTCTTCTTCGCAATTCGGCAGTCACTAGAACATTTCAATTTGATTAATTATCGCAGATATCATCGCGACGCGATCGTTTAAATTATTTCCTGACGTCGTGCCAAGTAATCCTTCATTCAGCCGTGACCTCTAAAATGCGTTTCGGTATCATACGTTCACCTACGCTATGCGTGACTACAAAACATCTTAAGAATGATATTAAGTTCGTTAAAAGAAAATCTTTTCGTAAGTTTTTCTTTTTTTCGTCAAAACTGAAAAGACGAGGTGAAACCAATGGTAACTGAATACTCCTCCGGCTTAGGCGTCAAAAGCGATTGCGGAAAAACGCTTCATGATCGAAATTTATGAACTCGATTCACGCCTACGATATTTTCGCGATTTTAATTCGACGGCAATTTGTTTTTTCCATCGTCAGTTATTTTTGAACATAATTTTAAATAGACGGAATTGGGTGGGTGATCCCGCTAAAGATTAGGGAGGAAAGTGCATTTGGCGACAAATCGTCAAAATGCTTTCGATAAATTGCAATATTTTACAGAGAGTGCATATAGCCTATGAGTTATTTAAGAAATATTTTGTATAATTTTCGGTCCAGACGATTTTTCTGCTCTCACACAGACCATCAAATCAGACCCCAACTTTAAACAAAAGGGTGACAGATCTATGTATTTACTTCTATCTGGAAATTTGTATTTTGTGAATTGATACCTATTATCAGTACTGAATACCGATGGAGAGAAATTCATTTATGCAAATTGTTTTTTTTTATCACTTTCTTGTGCGAAGTTTTGTTTATCACTACTGCATTGTATCGCTTAGTAATGAACCAATTCTATATTTCAGCACCGAAGAAGACCTGGATAAAGTCGCTGGTTACTTGGAAATTCAGTACTGTGACAGCACTGTATGAGTAATGGAACTCTAAATGCTAGAGATACTATCAAAATTATCTTGAAAAAGCAATACATGAAATATTTAATGACTGAATATGAATAGGTGAAATGTTTTAAAACAAATGTTCTTTTTTCAAACTGTTAGTAGACTTGATCTACGTTGATTATAACGGTTGATGTCTCCGACAGTAACAGTCACAATTAAATTTAATTTCAAGCCTTAGCTTAGCTTGACTTGTTTTAAAACAACACAGTTAAAAAAATTTACAACATTAAATGTTGGCAGCTAATTGCCAACAAGAGATATTGTATATTTACATATCTCAAAACTATTTACATTTCCCCTGTAAAATTAAAATTCGTAAATGTAATAAATAGATACATGGCTTTGTAAAATTACATGCTTGTGACTATTCCACTGAATTGGAATATTGTCCCATTTAAAACTACATTCCAATTTGAATTCAATTTCATAATAATTAATTTAAATCGATAGTTTAAGAACTATAGGTACACTAATACTAAGATTTTTGGGAATGAAAACTTCCACGATCACTATGTTGTTTAATATGGTTTTTACAAACACTTAATCAGGAAAATGATAACACACTTATTTGTAATAAATAAAAAAGGTAATTTTTTGCAAATAAAAAAGAACGAAATTTTATATCCAAATAATTTTTTTATTTATAAAACTTTGATACAATTTTGAATCCAGACTATAAAGTCCGAACAAAGATGAAGAAAAGTGGAAGGAAATGAAAATTAAAGATAGCATGAAGTGCACCAACCAACAGTAAAATTATAAAAATAAACATTTTCGTTATAAATAAGATGATGTATAATAGCATTTAACCAAATTAGGCAGTTATCACTTACTTATTGTAAGAAAAACTAATCGCAATGTTTACTTTGCAATATCCGTACAATAAGTGATAAATCGACGCACGATTGCATCATCTCCCTTTGCTTACAGAATCTCTAGGTGTAAAATTCCATTGAAGTAGGTACTGACTGCATCTTCGGACATTAATTTCATGTTTTACATGGAAAATTGTTATTTATCCAGGTTTGGAAATGTAGTTTTCCATACCAGTTATTGTAATTTGTATTTTTATGTAATTTTACAGAGTATTTCGTGTGAAGAACATAAATTCAAAATGGTAATAGCGCTTATACATGAATAAGGTAATTTTACCTATGATATGGGAATCATTTTACTATATTAAATGTTGTAAAATTACAAATAATTTTTACTGTGAAGGAGTACCAAACCTTCTTTATTTAATAAAAAATTTTACACATTTTGAATTTTTAGGAGAACTTATTGCAAACTTGTGTCAGGTTTTCAAAAAACTAGAAAAGATTTCCACTATTGCATTTCTTCTTTGAGTTCGACGTCTGAATGATTAAGTAGGTAGTATCTGAATAATTTAAATTGAAAAACTATTATTAAAACAGTAATGACTTATTCATGAATAAGACATATTTTATAAAATAATAATAATAAATAATAAAATATTAAAAATAACTAAAATAAATGATAAAGAATAATTAAATAATATTAAAAAAAAAATTCCGAAAACAAGGAATAATTTTGAAATTTAAGTTCAAGTGGAGTACCTAAATTCAACGCTAAGTCCCTAAACATTCTGTGTTCTATTCGGAATTTTTTTACATTTTTTTCATATATTTTGGTTAATTATAAACAATCTTTTATAATTTTATTAAAGTCTTAGGAGTTCCACCATGCCAAAAAAAATGTTTTTTTTGTCAAATATTTGGCAGCTTACTGTATATCCTACCTTACTGTATGTCCTACCTTAAAAAAAAGAGTTAAGAGTGGCTCAGTTCTTCTATTTCCCTTTAAAACTATGTTTTTCATTAGCCACTATGTTTTACCGTGAGTCAAATATTGTTTTTTGAAAGGGTTGGTGAAAATAACATTAAAAAAAATTTGACAGAAATTTATTTAATTTTCGATCCAGCCTTGATTCAATTTCAATACCATTGCCATTAAGAAAAAGTAATGTATGTAAGACGGTTGACACTTGGAAAAATATTCTCAATCAAAATAATGTTACATGGAAAACCTTGAATTTAAGGGAGCATCTTCCGAAAGGAATGCGAAAAACATTCATCTTTGCAATTCAAATAACATACAAACTATATGTACATACCTACATCTTAGAATAATATACATACGTTATATAACTGGTACATTTTGCTATAGGTTTCTCGTATATTCCGTTTTTGATTTCAACGAAAAACCGTGGCGTAAATTTTCTCGTAACCATATTCCACGGTTAAACTTATTCGTAGAATTGTCAAAAAATAACAGAAAGCGAGAACGAAGCCAGTGGAAAATTGAATTGCAAATGAAGCAAGTTGTTAACGAGTTAAACCAATGTCTGAGGGGAAAATGTCTGCTCTTGTCTTTAATTCTTCAGGAAAATTCGTACCATTGACGACGACGACTGAAAGGCGGAATACAAGAAAAATTCCGTAGAACAAAAATAAAATGGTAGTGACGAGCGCGCAGAAGTCTATTGTACGATGAAAATTCAGGATTTTTTTGTGAAAAATGAAAATGGGAAAAAAATGATGGGAAAGGTAGGAACTATTCATATTATTTGATGAATTTTAATTTAAGTTTTTATGATGCAGGACGAGTTTGGAAATTAGCTGACGATTGTTATTGTAAGCTTGAAACTGATATGCAGATGTGAAATAAATTATGTAGGTATAAAGTAGAAAAATTTGCCAATAGTCTGGGCGAAGCGTTATTACTTTTTGGGCATAATTCGAGAAACGGTTAACGTGGTCCTTGATGTTGAATATCCGAAAATTATGAAATTGTCTTTTAGTCGATGATATAGGAAGCCGATGGAAGAAAGTTCACTTCGATAAATCAGAAGTATGTTAAGATTCGTGAAATTGTGTAGGCAACCTCTTTTCGCCCAGAATATCAGAAACTTTTTAGGCGTTATTTGGTAACTAAAATTAATTTCATATCGCATGAAACCTAAGAGGTAACCCAAAAATGATGAAAACACAGGCAACCTACTTAAGGGTTAAATATCCAAAAATCCTGAAATCAATTTCTATGTGATTACAAAGAAAGACCATGGAAGTGAAAACTTATTCTACTTCTATGGTTTACTTCCAGGCCCGTGCGCAGGAAAGTATGATGGGGGGGGGGGGGGGGGTTTATCAACTTCCCCCATACTAAATGTGATGACCTAAAAAAAAAAAAAAAAAGTCCTCACTTCCCTATGAAAATAGGCCAATGGGGGGGGGGGGGGTTTGAACCCCCAAACCCCCCTCCCCCCGTGCCTGTTTACTTCTATGGCTTATTCTACTTGTAAGAGATATCAAGGAATTCATGAAAACGTGTACAACCCTTTTGTACCCTCTAAGGGTTTGAAAAGAAAAAAATCCTTAAAATGACTTTTAGAAGAACATGTAAAAAGCCCGTCGAAGTAAAAAGTTATTCAATATCTAGTCAGATCTGAGTTATTGTTGTGTTTTCGTTGTTGACTCATAGAGATTAGTATGTGCTGCAGATGAGGAGCAAAAACTTATATTATACCTCGTTCTTATACACGAAAGACATGTTTCGCGGCTTCTATACTCACAAAAGTCCATCTGACCACCTTTTACTCTTTTACTTTACTCCCAAACCTTTGCGCTATTATCTAAAATTCTTTTTTTTTTGGTAAGTAGATTGGGTAGACTCCACTAATTATCCTCTTTTTTTTTGGCTGCGGTATGGTCGTGGAGTTAGTGGCTGATGAAGGAGCGTTTTAGACCAACAATTTTGGTTTCTATATCACAGAACTGGAAAGTTAAAACTTTAAATTTATGTAGTGCTACGTACTACAGTGAAAATATTTATAAAGAAATCGGTGATGTGGTTGAAGAGTACGGGAAAAGTGCATCCAGAATGATTGAAAATTAGGAAAAAGGCTTCCAGTCCATTTTACCTGAAGGGAGGTAGGAAATTGGTGGATGTTTGTTGGTGTGCCAGAGGGGTATATTAAAACTACAACTTTTAGGAGTGCAGTAGTACCTTGCGGGGTTAAGAATCAAAGAAATTTGAGGAAATTACGAAAGCAAGATAAAGGAAAAGAAGAATGAAAACTGGTCTAAATGGATATTACTTGTGCATGAAAATGCATCAGCTTGCAAGGCCTGTACTGCAATAGCTGCTGTACGTACATACATGTCTACTAACATCTTCAATTCATCAAAAATCTTAAAAAATAAAGGTTTGATGTGAAAAAGAAAATTGCGAACGATAAGTAGGACCAGTCTGCGATTTCTACCCCCTTTGAAACGAAGACCCAAAATATTCACGTGTTAGAAATAACATCATGTTTCCCTTATTCTCACTTTCAAGATCTTTTTCAACTAACTTCGCACCTTTACAGAAAAATAGACGAACACAATTCAGTCTTTAAATTTCCAAATACTGATACAGTACCATCAACCCTTTTAGTGAACGATTAGTAAAGTCCTGCTTCTATACTCAGCTCCATTTATTGCCTATGTTCCGAATTAATCTCCTACTTTACTAATAGCTTCTTAATTTAAGTATTGGCTACTTAACAGATGGCTTAAGCTTTGCAATATATCTTCTCGGATTACACGAATATCTAAAGTAATTCCATTAGCATTTCTATTTAGGAAATTTCTCTTAGAAAATCTTTGCTGTTGTTTCCTTATTTACAACAATTTTAATTTTCTTCTATACATTTTTTTCTGTCCTGTTCTTCAAGTGCTCCACCAGCCATTAAATACCTACACATAAGCCCCATAATTTTAGTTTCGTCGCAATCTGCCAGTTCTACTGGAAATGAAAATCTCTTTTTTTTTCCAAGGGGAAAGTCCCACACTTTCTTCGAATTATCCACGAGAAGGAAACGGAGTTAAAGCGATTTTCGCAACAATGTTGCAATCAAGGATGGAACGATGACGACTCATCTTATTTTACATTTTTTTCTTCAACTTTTTTTACAATTTTCTTTTTTTTTTTGTTGTTATCTTGAGTTTCATTAGCCCGTTCTGCCGACATCTTTTGATGATGCTAAACAACAGCACAGAGCTACGTTACTTGTCCCTTTCTTTGAGAAAAAAATTTGTGAAGAAGATACCAATATAAAAATTGTGAAAATGCTCAAAGGGAAAATGTACTCGTCCTTTTTGCGATGTTTTTCACAATTTTCGTAACTCTTCAGGATATTCTGAACGTAATGACCATAGAGCACAATCTCATTATGCTCTCTAGCAGTTTTCCAAGAAGATGTTGATTGCTGTAATAAATGCCCGAGCCTAAGAAAGTGTGTAGATTGCTTTTTAATTGTTACATTCCTGGAGAGATGACTGCGTGTCCTGTGAGAAAAGTAATAAAAAAGGACTCTAGTTTTATCTCTTAACTACTCCAGTAAAATACTTAATTCAATTAGTTATTTGTTATGAAATAACTTCGTCAAAGAACAAGGGTCTCAGAGTTCGAGGAAAACCAGAAGGTGAATTAGTAGCTATGCTGTTAGACGTTGGAAATATATTTCCCGGAACAGTGACAAAAACACCATTAAAATGGAGTGATCCGAGAAAAATACCTTTTTCTTAAAATTTGTCTTGAAAGACTTACTAATAACAAAACTTTGAGAGGTACTTTTCCTATATTCTTAAAACTAAGTAATTCGATGCCCTTCGCTAGTAAAGCTTATACCATGGATACACTGCTTGTATACAAATTATTTTCTCGAAATCATGATATGCGATACAAGATAGCATGATACACAGCCAATACATGTTATACTTTGATATTTAGCAAAGACAAAATTTCAAGTGTCTATCAATTGTAGCTTCGACTGCTAGCTCTTCATGCCTATGATATCCCGGTGAGATGTACTTTCATTGCTAATAAAGAAATCTACAAAGTGAACCATCACATCACACAGAAATAGTAAAACACGTTCAAAAAGTTTTATCTGACGGAATAGAATATAAAAATTTCAGTTTATTTAAGCAACAGATGGCGCTGGTGGCAGTTAAAAGAATGATAAAATTAGCGAATTTATATACCAGGAAACAAGTTGGATAATACGTTTCTATATCAGCTCGTTGACGTTCTATATGCACATTATTGGGTGATACACTAGTGGTATTGACGATATTATGATTTGTATAGAAGCAATGTATCCATGGTATTATAAACGAAAAGATTTTCAACGTAATTAAGAAGATCCAAATTTAAAACAATTAATACAATTAAAGTGGAACAACTCAAGTAGATCAACTTGATGAAACTTTCTGAAAATTTCAAAACTTCTTATTGCCGTTGAATGTACACGTATACAACATTCTCATTAGATGAAATATTCGCGTTTACACTGTGCAACAATATGAAAATGTTTCAAAATCCCAATTCTATTGTGTTCTCGGTGTGATAAAAAAAAACCCTCCGAAATGTTCATCAACAATTTGAATCATCTCGCTTAGGGAATTTCGCAGCCAACCTAAGACGATCTAAGAATATACCTAAATAACTTGAAAAGTTGAATCATGACAGCATATGGCGACATTTGTTGTCTGAAAATTCCACTCAAACACGCAACTTTAAGTGACATCATCAACATTAATACAATAAATTGCTTTTGCTTTATTTAATGTTTTCACTCGACTAATTCGAATTGTTTGTATTAACGTATGCCGATGGTCGTGCGTGAAAATTATACACACAGTGTCCGTTCAATTGGTGAAAATTCAATAGAAATCTTGCCAAAAAAAATGAAGAGAAGTCAGCGGTGTTAAGGTGGTGTCAAGTCGAATATTTGGCAAACGAAGTTCTATTGTATTGTGCTTAAAGAACAACTCGCTTTTTCGCTTTACCTTGGATCATCTTATATTTGGGATAAATGAGATAGTGCCTAAAATCGAAATGAATATTTTTCATTGAAACTTTAGCGATTTAGTTTCGAGCCAAAAATTTTGGCCATTCTCAGTTTGTTGAACCTGTTTGAATTCAACCCCCGAAATACTGTGGCGAAATTTCGACAATGTGAACTGTAGGTGAATCGCAATTTTTTCGCCGAGGTGATGAAAATTCGTACAATATCAGCACATCGAATGCAGTTCATCATATCGATGAATTACAAATATTTGCAGAAAATAATAGAAATTTTTTTTTTCCTTTTTCTCTTGGATGGAAATGTGTTAGAAGTGATATCACGTGAATAATAAAGCTAAATAACAACATGTGCTAAGAGCAGTTCATTATAAAATTTTTTGTACAAAAGGCATAGCCAATAAGCGTGAAATCGTCTTAAGTCCATTACTACGATTCATTTACGATGTACACTGGCGAAATATTTGTGGAATCTAATGATCAAACGTTTGTCATGTAGATACATCAGCGAATCATTTATGGCATGGAGCAAATTTCTGAGTGAAATACCCTTTTCAGGCAATTCGTTTTTATATTATGAAAAAGTTATTCGAGATGGCTGTTCGCAGTCGATGTGCTGACGAATCATTCAGCATGATGCAAATGAAAAATTTAAAAAAAAAACTGATTACTAAGTTTTGAAATACTGTAACTTACTTATTTTTGAAAAAAAAAAAAAAATCTCTCCGTAAGACTATAACTACTACATTATTTGACAAGTTTCTTTTTTATTTTTGCTAATTTAATTATTTTTGGTGAAGTTATGATGCCGACCAGAAGGTGCCATGGTTTTCATAATTGGGACGCTAATAATTCAATTTGATATTTTTGACTCCAATCCCCTTGAGATCCCAAATTTAATTTTTTGATGTGCTTCGAAAAATAGTGGGTAGGACCTAATACACAAAATATCAAAAAAAAAAATAAGCTTTTAGCGATCTTGATGAAATTACCCTTTTTCTATAAAATAATTGAAAACCATTGATGTAAAGCAAGCAAGGTAATTTTTTGGTATTTTTTAAAAAGCAGTAGGTATAACCTACGAAATATAAAAAAAATAAAATTATAGATATGCATTTTGAGATATGCAAGGGTAAAGGACAAGATCGTTATCCATTAAAAAAAAATCTCAAGGATAATTTCATTGGTTTTATATTGCGACAACATTCATCTTTAAAATAAGCCTTATTTAATTATTCTAGGATACAAATTACCAGAGATATGAATTTTTAAAGAAGATTAGGACATCATTTTTAAACAAATTTTAAATTACCTTCACATACTACACCAAACTGTTCGCACCTCCCAACTCCGTATGTAAATTCGATTTTTCATCAATAGAAGCGAAAAAACGTTAATTCGTACCTATATACATACATATGTATGTACAATGTACCAAATTGCTTTAATACTTTTTAGAATAAGTCGTTCACATGAAGTAAAATTTAATCGCGTTGGGTGTACGAGTATCTTACTTTTAAGTTCACGTGAAAAACGTTAGACTTAAGAATTGTGGCACAAACAAGGTTTTTTGTGGAACTTAATAACAAATTTAGTAGAAATTCTCAGATTGTACTTTAATATTCTTATTCTTACGCATTTTAAATATTTTTTGTTTTTTTTTCCTAGGAAAAGTCGATTAGCTTACTCTATACAAGGCCTACCTATTTAGTCTGAAAAAATTTAATTGGGAGTAATATTTTTGACTTTTATTTGGCTGATGATGAAAATCAAGGCATCGATCCAAAGATGTTGAAATCGGATAATACACTAAAACCACGAAACTCTTCTGGCTCTCAGAATACATCTAAGACTTTGCCCCGTCCTTTGCCAACACCTTTCTATTGTTTTCGACGATGTTATACATTTCCTGAAATAATTCCGAGTCTGGCCCAATGCTATTTTCATTCGCATAACGAAAATGTCCGGGTCATTCCTACGTAATTAATTGCAATTTTAATTAATCTAAACATCGAGCAAATACAAGCATCTAATTAACATTTGCGCGGCCGTTCCATTCTTTAAGCGTTCCCATAAACTGCACTAGAAGTGAAAAAGGAAGGAGCGAGCAGCTTTGAGAGTGTTTCTTGACGGCATCATTTGAAATTTTCGATTTTGTCGCAACGTTACATACCGGCCTTTGTTAGTAGTTGGGGAAAAATCAAGTTGTTTAGTGATGGAGTGCGACCACTGGTCAAACTATTAATAAAATTTCGTACAGGTTTTCCACAAGACAAGAGACAAGACACCGCAAGAAAGGGACATTTTCGAACAGTTGCTGATGCATTCTTTTCGAATAACTTCTTGACGCATGCTGCTAATTTCGTTTCATACACTGATTTATGTTTCGTAGTCTGACACTATTTTACACGTATCAAGTGACGAATTTCGAAGTAGATTCTCTAGTTTTGCTTCGTTTGTATCGAAGGGAACACATAGAATTGTGCAGTTTAAGCTCACATCTATGTAGGACCACAGAAGACACAGAGACGTTCTAAAAAAATTATATTTAATAGTAGTACCACGGTACAGAAGAATGGTAGAATGTTTTTTCTCTGTCTCATGAACGACTTATGCTAGCAAGTTGAAACTTAGTGTGTGCAGATTTAAAGTACTTTTATCAAAAATATCAGATTTGCATTGATGTACGAACTTCTTGAATAAACTGGTCGATTAAAGGAGGTGTATAGAGTTTTACATAATCGATAATGGCTTTTAGGTTTTCAAAGATATCGCATTAATTTTTCTTCACAAACTTTTTCCATAAAGATTTAAAAATCCTTTTTAATATATCTTGATACTCAACCTCTAAGAGAATGTAGGTTTTCACGAATTCTGACATATCTCTTAGGTCTTATGCTCCTACCGATTGAACACCACTATCTATGCCAGACCACTTCACTTACTATGTCGTCCGTTGGTCTAGGAATGAAGTAACTCCAGCATTACTTCAGTTTTTACCCAGTTTGGGCTGTTGCGCCATTAATTATTATTATTTATTTGAAGTACAGAAAATTACCACAAAAAGTCATGCATATATTATAAAAAAAATTGCTATCGCGGGGATTTGTTGAGATTCGGGGCGCATTTGTCGTGTAGAGTTTCGCGGACTAGTCAAAATTTCTCCAAGGTATCGGCGATATTCTCGAAGGTTAAACAAACTGGATTACCATCAAACTATGTTAGGCCATCTCGATTTACATTGGGAATGTACTGAATCTAACTGCTACTATATCACCTGATGACGATAACAGTGCGTACACTACATACGTAAGTCCTGTCACAAAATCACCATAGTGTACCATATGAGGAGCAAACATATCGAATGAACCGAAAACAACCACGGGAATCGTCAATGGAAAATTATTGATCGGGCAGATACTGTCAACAGGATAAGATGTCACATGTAGAGCCTGCTGGATATTTGCGTGCGATGTCCTATTGCGATTGCCTTTGCATACGGCAGCGTTTGCTTTTGATATCTCTGATTCAGCGTCTATCTGTCAGCACGCCATGAAGCCCCCATTGTATGTTTCGATTGGAACGCTATGTTTCTGCACATCCCTTTTTGTCGATTTTGCAAATTTTAATGAAATTGCTCCACGTCGAGTTTTCATATTTCCCCGTAATCCTCTACCCCCCGCCGGGCTTTTGCATTTAGAAGTACTCTTCAGGTCCTTTGTATTAAAAGTTACGACTATTTGTGTTCAGGTACAGAGTATTGTAGCAAGGTTACAGAGTTCTGATAGGGTTGTAATTCAATTATATTGTCCGGATATCGTTTAGTATTTTTGAATTTGAGTTATACGAGTGTTCCTCGTCTGCTTTCAGTTGAGTTTGGCGTAGTGTTTGCAATTTGGATACGGATTTAAAGTACCGCTTTCTCATATTAACTAGCGACATCAAGAACCGTATTGACCTTAGGAAATGTTGAATATTACTGATTAAAAACTTCCTTCTAATAGAGGTCTATTGGATCTACTTTCTAACTACTTTATAAAGGTCTATCGGAACTACTACTTTCTGTGCAACGTTAAATATCAGACATGATTTTTGAGACAAACCGAACTTCTGCAACGTACTGGCTCCACCAAAATTTTCACATTCAGCATACGACTTCCTTAATAATGAATTATGAATTTCTAACTTAGTGCAAATTTGAGTTGAAAGAAAAAAATTATAGAATGCCTCAATTGAGGCTTAAAAAAAATTATTGAGCCTATCCTTCGCACAGACTCCGCTATTCATGTTTTCTTGCATTTTCTATTCTTTATTTTAAGTCCATTGAAATTTTAAGTTTCAACTTCCAAGCATAAGCTGAGATATGAAAGTCTAATACCGTCTTACGTTCTTCAGGCCATAAAAAACCAATTAAAAGAGGTTCATCTGCACAAAATTTAACTTGATTCCTTAAAAATCAGCTACGACCCCTTTAAGACGTTAACCAACAGAAGCCTTGATATAAGAAATGTCAAAGGTGTTTAGTGACACCTAAGCGAGTACACCCATATTTAGGAATATTTTAAGAAACTGCAATGGTTATAACTCGTGGGTGGACCACCTCTTGGTGTAAAGGTGAACGTTTGCACTGTACCCATCGCTGCTTCTAATTAATTACAGTATTTTATTTAAAGTTAACAATTTACTTATATGTATTTTTTTTCCAAAGAATACCCATGATAGTTCCGGAACACTCATTGGTGTACAATACACTGTACAGTAAAATACTATACATAATCCACTGTACAGTACACCCATGGTATTCTTCTATAAGCTGTCATGGGTGCACGTTTGGTGCATGATATTTGGGAAACACCCATGGGTGTACAATACATTGTACAGTGCACCTATGTGGTTCTTCCATAAGCTACCATGGGTGCATTTTCAGCACAGCCATGCGATTTGACGAACCAGTGCGACCGTGGGTAGTTATGAATGAGTTGTGTTACTTTGTCTAGTGAGCATGTAGTTCATAGTTGCTATATTGGCATTTTTCGTCTTAATAATAATAATAAAAATAATAGTAATAATAATAATAAGTAGTGTTAAATTTTCCCAAATTAAAAACCGTGTGCCATAGTAAACTAAGTAGGTTTTCGGTTAAATATCGCGACATCAAAGAAAGAACACATTTATGAATATGTGAGCTATATATAATACAGCCTTTCTAAAATAGAAATTGACGGGGAAAAAAAGTGAAAAGGAATAAGAAAAAATTGAAAAATTATAAAACACCCTGAAGCCTTTTAATCAAGTGTTCGCATCCATCGACCTCCGACCCAAGAAAGAAAAATTTCTTTTTGCATATTATCTCTGCCGAGTGTTTGAAATGATCTTATAGGCATCATTTGCCACGCTCCGCACTTCAATGGATACAGGATAGGTTTTTAATGTCCTTTAGATAACATCAGACTTTTAATCCTTTTTCGCCTTTGAAGAAGCGCGATAAGAACGGATAGAATTACATTACCCCAGCAAATGGTGAAAAGCATCCACTTTCTTGGAATGGGGGACTTATAGTCATCGCGCAACCTTCATTCGAGCCTGATAGAATTCTGTACAAGATCCTTAAGCTACACAAAATGAATGAAAAGAGGAACGGAAAAAAACGGATCAAAGTGGAGTAGCATTTCCATACACACTCTTTAGATTAAGATAACACGGAATTTAGTTTTATTTTTATGTTCCTTTCTCGAAGGGTTCGTCCTTTTGAAGTTTTTCATTTATCAAGTCGGTGGGGAATCCGTCAGAATTACAATATCCTTGAGAAGTTATTCTTGGTTCCGTCTATGACGATGTGTCGCGATTTCAAGATGATATCCTTGTATACATTAACCCCCCCCCCTCCCCCCCCCACCCGTAGTTGTGGCTGGTTGAGCATAAATCCAACTTAATGCAAGGATCCCGGATGTGTGCAACTGGAACTAGACCAGCTCCCACTTTAGAATAAGCTGAAGTGAATGCTGCCAGGATTCTGGCTATTGTCGGTTTTGCTTTTAGTGCGGGAAATGCTATATGTGTACGTAATGTGCAATACAAATCATAAATGCGGAACACAAACTGCACCTGCACTTCCTTATCGGTATTTACTTTTGTACTATTTGCACATGAAGATAAATGGTCGGTTTCCCTCATGAGCTTTGCCGTTTGAATACTTGACCTCATTTGTAAACATCAGGCAAACTCCATGTGCTCGTATTTACATTTTGTGCATTATTTAGCTAAGAAAACAGAGTGGAACTAGTAGACGTTGAAAGGATTCGTCGGGCACTTGCTTTGCTACTAGTTAGTTCTCAAGTTGGAAATCTCTCATAGACTTCAGAGGAAACCGTTGAACCACTAATTTTCCTGATGTGGTCACATATTCTTTATTTGAGGCTATCCAAGTATCGAACCCAAAAAGGACAACAAAAAAAATTGGCCAAAAGTACTGGATTTAATTTTCGAATAAAATCTGTCAGTAGTAGAAAACATTGCTACGGGGTTTAAACCTCTCCTCTTTCCAAAAGCAAAGACATAATAAGGAGATATGGCGAAATTCGTGACAAACATTGGGCGTGAATTTTGCTCCTTTATCCAGTACAGAGCAGGTTAGCGAAATAGGAAAATAACAACAAAGAACAAAGAGACAAGAGCAAAAATATCACCTCTAACAGTCGTGCAGCTATTCTAGTTCATGAAAAGTTCAAAGCTCAAAAATTGCTCTAGATAAAGTCGAAGAAAAAACCTCCTATTCTAAATTTTTTTGACAACATGGGGTTGACTATTAAAAAATCAGCAATTTAGAGTTTGGCTCGTTGTACCAAAAATAATGGAAGTAAACACCAATTTGGTATCTCAACAGAAAACAACTTACGGAATTCGTAAAAATAACTACAACCTTTTTAACCCCTAGAGTCAAAAAATGTTGGGACTTTTGAGTGGTCTTATAAAAAGCATGAAGAATAGCAAATCTCAACGATTTCAGACTTAACAGGCACAACAAAATTCGTTGAAAAAATATTGAGACCTTTTCAACCCCCGAAGGGGTCGAAAATCGAAAATTGCTGAAATCTTTTTTGGTGTTTGTATTAAAAGAGTGAAACCTTTGTATGGAATTCAACTATCAGGTCTGGTTCCTGAGATTGCTGATAGTAGTTTCGATTACGTGCAATACGGTTCTAATGCAGAGTTTTTGTTACGTGGATCCTTAATTTAAATGAGAGAAGGCTTAAGGCTGGTTTACATGACGCATCCAAACATTTTTTATTGAGATTGCGAGAGAGCTAGCTTATCGAATTTTCAATGGAGTAGAAAGCCACCACTGCAATAAACAAAATTCGCAGAAATATCTTCAATATTTTTTTCTGAATATTATATCTGTTCGTTTCACTCCTGATCAGTTTCTCATAAGAGATTTACCTTCTCCCTCACAACCTCAGTAAAAAATGTTTGCATTCGTCACGTAAACCAGCCTTTAGGCTTAAAACTTTTCCTCGGAAAAATCAACATTGTTACAGAGCTTCATTGGATCGCCAGCAATGTCCACAGAACGATCAGAATTGTTATAGAGTTTTAATGGATCGCTAGTAATGTTCCCAATTTGATTAGAGAATTTAAACCGATGATCCCTGTGAGAATTTTTCTTGCAATATCCGAAAGTGTCGTCCCAAGTAAATTTATCAATCCCATCTTCATGTTGGGGAACAGTATTCAATTTTCCTGCAAAAAGTTCGACTCTGTCTTGAGTCTATCCCATGGTCTCCTTGCTAGACATTATGTACGACCTTAAACCAAACAATTTACACACATACGACGACACCAGAAAGATTACAATAATCAAAGCGCAGATTAAAGCAATTCTGGACGATATTCTCACCCTCAAGGACTCCGGAGCAATAGGACGAGACACCCTCTCGTTCATTAAGTCCGTAAACTTCTTTCGAAGGATATTTGCTAAAGTTCTTATCGCACAGTTACGACGGGTGGCAGTCTTCCTTCTATTTTTCTTACTGCGCGTGAAATGACTTCTCCATCAGGATCTAAATGTCCTACTTTTCGCAAACTAGGGAATTCTTGCTAAAAAAAAACAGGAAAGCCAGCGAAGAAGATAAAAAGCGTCCATAACCAGCTAAAGCACTCGACATTAATACCGTCTTATAGCTGTTTACATAATAGGGGCCATGCCGCAATAGCATCTAAGTTGAGCGCCGAGCCTGATGCTCTTTTCTAAAAAGAAAATGTGGTAACTGGGTAACAACACACAAGACCAACAATCGCTTATCTTTTCGCTATATCTTCGGAATTCTCAGGTGGATAAAGAGATTCAACGACCAATTTCTGCGCGAAATGAAACAACGACGAGTGTCCCCCCATTAGTGTAAAAAACAGGAATCGCTACGCAGCGTAGTCTCTCAATATTTCCTTTTACGCCCTTAACAAGTACGGGAGTGTGGAGCACTTAATGGGGTGGTTGTGTGATGATAACAGTGATTTTCAGTGAAGTATCCATTTACGTAAACTAAATTTTATATCATTTCGGGAGAGAGAGAAGGACGGATAGGAGGACGGATGGTGAAAAAGTGTAAAGTTTTTACACATGTATTTGCACCTGGAATCATTCGATTATCTTTGTGTTTCTTCCTTAAAAAAGTGAAGTAGAAGAGATTTTAAGGCAATCTTCCAGAACGCACTAAAGAAAAGAAAACCATTTACCTAGTAAGCCATAGCTTTACTAAATTAGTTTCCAGTCAAAAGTATCGAAGATAAAGAGTGCCATTACTTGGACTATTAGCCATACAACTATTACCCATTTTGCTAGAACCAGGTAACCCGTTAAGCAAGGAAGCACAGGAGTACAGGTACAAAAAGCGAACAATGGTGAATTTCCTTTCACTCGACAGGATACAAATGGCTCTGAAAACATTTTGTTATATTTATGAAGAGGCACTCTACTGCTTCGGGTAGCTGCTAAAGAAATTTTCTTAAAGTAATAGCAGCGTACTCATCAATCACCTCATCACAACAACGAGGTAATAGGATAAAAGATGGTAAAATATTCATAATTGTATAGCTACCATATAATTCTCCTAAAAAAGGGGGGCTTTTACCAGAACACCCGGAAAACTGAGAACGCGTCCATCCATGACCTCCTTTGGCTTTTTTATATCAACCTACAATTTAAATCGTAGGTAAGATTCTTAGTGGGAGGAGAATGTTATATTGAGGTAGCGGTGCTGGGTGAAATACTTTGGGTTCCGATATCTCAAAAGCAAATTGGATAGAAAATATATAATTTCGTTTGTGTATCAGACGCAGTAAAAAGATTTGAGGGGTTTAAGGGGCAGTGGTGTTCGTTACATTTTTTGTAGAACATCAAGTTCCATATCACAAGGACCATTTAAGAAAGGATTTTCAAATTCATTCAAGGGTAAGCCAACAAAATTCAGTCAAAAGAGAGTTTACTTATTTTCACGAATTTCGTCATATCTTATAGGTTTTAGAAATTAATTTTACTTTTACAAGCTTTCCGGAAAAAAGCATTGAAATCCATTTTGGATTTTTTTGGAATTCGATCACTGAGGAGGAGTAATCAGGTTGCAAATGTTTTCACGAATTCTGAGATGTCTCTTACAAGTGGTATGGTAAGGAATTAATTTCTACTGCTTCAATGAAATTCACGAACAATTTATTTAAGGCTTTTTAATGTCCAACCCCTCAGGAGATATCAGGAAATTCTACACATTTTATTTTATTATTTTAATAGTAATATAGGTATACTAGGAGAATATGTATGTCGGAAACAAATTTTTGAGAGGGGCAGTGACGTACGGTGGTGGAGGTGATAAACTTTAGATTACGATATCTCACAAACAAATTAGACTAGATAAATAAAATCCGGTTTCTTTATAAAGGATGATGAATAAACTTTGGTAAAAGTTAAATTTTGTAAGGTGACGGTGAAGGGGATAAGAATTTTTCTAAAAAGTCACTTCCCATATCTCAAGAACAGTGTAACAACATAAATGCTAAGAACTTTTACCAAAAATAGGCCTAATAAACCCCTAGCAGGGAAAAAATGTTGTGGATGAGAGTGAGGATGGGGGAGGGCGAAAAGGAAAAAATCCGATGTTCATATCTCAAGAACCTGTAATGTAAAATATAAAGCTGAAACTTGGTATTTGAATAGAACTCTACCAGTGGAAAGTTGAAAAAATCCATTTTTTAAGGGTAGCACGGTACAGGTGTTTTTCCTAACTTTAGAACGGCTTATGCTAGAAAGTTGAAACTCGGTACGTATATGTAAATCAACTAGAAATGTAATTCTGAAAAAAAAAATTTGAATATCCATTGGCGTTAGGAAGGAGAGGCAAACAAAATGATCAGTGAAAATAAAATGCTTATATTTTCACGATTTTCGTCATATTTACTAGATCTATCCAAATATTCAATTCATTTTTGTTCTACGGATTCTTCATATGAATACCTAGAAAATGTTTTCAAGATTTTTTGGAGTTCGACCCCTAAGGGGGTAGTGTACTTTTTCATGAATTCCGCAATATCTCTTAGTTCTGATCAGATATCGAATACCTTTTCACTTCCACGGGCTTTTTTAACAATCACCTATTTTCAAAGTTTTTTTCTTTTTCAACCTCTGGACCGCATCCCTGAATATGACCCAATTATATAATTCATATGTTACACCCTATTCTAACCGCTTCCCGAATTTTTTATTGGGTTTTCAGTTAATGTTACTCACCGCATCTTAGAATAATTGAAAACTTTCCGAATTTCTGCCGGAAAAATAATAAAGTTGCGCCAAGACTGTTTTCAGATTTTTTGACTTACAATCTCTTTTTATAAGTCGCTTAAAAATTTATTTCAATATTTTTCGACAATCAACACTGAAGCCAGAGTTTGGTTTGGTTTGCATACATTTGGACAAACTCTGTAATATCATTCGGGTCTGATTTTATAAGAGACTAATTTTGTATAACCTGCTAAGCATTGAATTAGTTTTTTATGTTACTTCAAAAATTTGCGAACATTGTTACAAGTTCCTCCATGAGGATTATCTCGATCTTTTTCAAATTCTTGTTAAATAATCGTCTAAAAACCAATTTTAAGACTTGCTATTTATATTCTAAAAAGATGTAATGGAGCTGTATACTTTTTACTAATATCGTCACTTTTTGTCATTTATGATTAGGTCGAAAAACTCAAAATAAATACAGACGCTACTCCCAACTCCTTTGTGTTAAGTAACCTGCAACTAGTCACATATTGTGCGAAATTTTAGCTTACTCCACTTTTTTTATAAACACCAACTAGAAATAGCTCGGAGTTAACAATTATGTAGTATCTATAAACCGTTTCACTTACATAAATTTTGAGTCTGATTTTAACTTGTCCACGTTTTCCCAGACTCGAAAAGGTTAATGGAATGTTTTTGAGACTGATTATGGCATTGTTTTTTAGAGCCCGCCAATTTTTCAGAGAATCATTTCTGTAGTATGTCTCCATTAACTTTTGAATTAAATCGAAAAATGTTGTGCCTGAAATAAATATATATCCGAAGTTTCAACTTTGTAGTATAAGGCATACCGTTCAATACTGGTGAGACAACTGATGAATGCAAAACCATTATCTGTACTAGAGCGTATAAATATAAAAGTGGGAAACCAAGTAAATAAATTGACACATGTAGCATGAAGGGTGTGCGAACTCTGTTGCATCCATTGAAAATAACATAACCATTATTCCCTTCTTCTATAAGATGAAGCAACTAGTGACCAAAGCTTTTATCCTAGTGAACAAAAAGCTGGGGATGTATTACAAGTACATATGTACTTCTAACGCATGAATCTCAACATCAACATACTTACCCTTAAATTTCTTAAAGTATTTCTCTCTGATGTCAAAAGAAGTAACCACTGTAAGCCTCTGTTCACATTTTAATGATGACTGTGTGATATGTCACTTTGAAGGACGCGGATTCGTTCCTTCAGGCACAATTCAACCACAGCCTTTTTTCGAAATCTGTTTGTTGAAGATTAAAAGCGTCAAATAACCTTTGCAGCTATGTTCTACACACATCCACCCTCCAGCAGGGAAACAAAAGTTCTGGGTGGCGAAAAAAAGAACCCAGGCGGAATTAACATCGGAGATCACGTAGTGCTTTAGGTGTACCATTAAGGAACGTAAAAGGAACGTGCGATGATTACTAACTCCAACTTAATTAGACGAGTGCAACCAGACAGGCATTTGCGTACATACCGAATACGTTCCTGACAGGGGTTACGTTTAATTCCTTTTTTTTTCTCTTGCTTGAGTTTTAGGTGTTCTGTTTTACTTCTTTACGTTTTTTTTTGTGCCTTTGTTTTGCATCAGGTTATTGAAGACGTAGAAACTTCATAGCCGTACATAAAGAAAGGCATGGACCGTTTATTTTCGCCCTCATAAAACATTACAAAGGTGTCATACTGTAGTCCTCTTCATTTTCGTACTCTTTCTTCTGTTTCGGTAACTCATTTCCATTTTGTTTTATTTTTTTTCAGTTACTTCCCCATCTCCAAACGAGCCCTGATCCAGGACCTTAGAAAAGGTGTGTCTTTTATCTCTAAACAAATTTTTTTTCTTGTTCGGTTTCATTCTTCTAGTCGCCGAGGTTTATAAATAAAGTAACGAAAAAAAAAAATGCTCCACTTCTATCGCTTGACATCTTTAATGATTTTCACGTGGATATGAAAAATTACTCGCCTTTCACTTCTAATCTGGAAAATTTTTCACTAGTCTATGCGAAATATCCACCCTCTTGAGTTGATCGAATTTTAGAAAGGAACGAGCTGGCAACACGAGAAATAAAAAATTTCAGGCTTAAGGGTAGGTTGGTAGGTAATGTACCACCGACGTACTAACAGTAGAAGTTCTTAAAGTGATGGGATACAATGACTGTGATTAATTGATGTGGCGAAATTTGTTATTTCAGTTGATGATGATTTTAAGTAGGTGAGCTTTAATCCAAATTTCCAGGAGGTATTTTCTTTGCTGGTTGGCTAATGAATGCGTGTGGTTTTATCGAATGAAAATGGATATATATCGGGTATTTACCGAATAGCACTTACCCAAAAGGTAAGTAGTAATTGATTTTTATTACATTTTGTTAATTATTATTCTTTGGTAGCAGTTCGATTCAGAACATGGTGGTAAAGCGCGCTAAGCTTAAAATCTTTTCCAAAAAGACTGCCTTTAAAGTTTAATTGCAGGGTTTGAAAATAAATGTTCTAAGTTGACAATTGTACAAGTCTTTCTATTTTGTAAAGTAAGACACAGATTTAATTCAGAAGAAACCTAGTTAGTAGATTTTCGAAATCTGGACGCTTCACTGGACAGCGTTAAGTGGCGCCCAACGTGGGGTCATATATTTTTGTAGTCAAAAATTTTATAATGATAAAAACAACATCAAATTATTATGAAATTTTAGTTTATTTAGTGACATTATGTTATGAGAACCACTTCATTTCATACGATTTAATATCAAGTGTTCGTAAAAGTGGCGCCCAGCGTGGGGTGACGTTCATAAGAAATTTAAAAACAATTCGATTCACTTACTAAAAATACACACCGCTTTATTAAAATTGATAAAAAATTCAATTCTTGCACTTGGTAGCTCAAAATCAAACAACCTTTGGCAATGCTCTGCGTTTCTTTACTATTCGTTTTAATACACGGCCACTAATCGAAATTAGCTTTAAAAAAAAAATACTTTATTATTAAAAAAAAATTTAATTTTTTAATTTCTAAATTCTCAGCAACAATCTTGTTTGCCTTTTTTTTAAATTAAATATGGTATAGTACGACGCAATTGTTCCTAGTGAAGTAGTCATACTGTACGCGCTCAATATAAAATTCTATGAGGTTATTAGTTGTACTATTTGGCACAATACTTTGCCCATTTTTTAAACAGATAAAACTATATGTTATGTGATAAAAATTGTGTATGTCTCCTCCATTTCGGTTAATTCATGTAATGCATTATAATATTTTTTTTACAATCGCAACATTGTTTTGTCCGTCGATCCAGATCTTAAGAAGTAACGTTAGAAATTAGAACTATTATTTGAAAATGAAAATTGAATAATTTTTCGTGATTAGTGAAATACAGGTGGACGAAAGTATGCTATGCTGTTCGTCTCTAAGGGCAGGCTCGTTAATAGGAGATTTAAGCAGACATAACGATAGACTCTCCACTAGTGAAAAGTGGAACGAGCTGTTATGATTTATTTTATGATTTTTAAAATTGTTAATGTAATTTTCTTTGAAATGGGTTTTTTCTACAGAACAGAATATTGACGAGTCAATCAAGTATCAACAAATATATGAACAACAAACAGTCCAACATATTTTCAATTATTTTTTTTATTAAAAAATGCATACACCAAATATTTGGGTCATCCAAAAATTCGCAAATATGGTGTAACTATAGGTGACAGTTTGTTCAAGCGAAAGAGAGAAATTCGTGCTATTATATCCACACAAAAAGGATATATACTATATAGCTCAATAAGCCTTCCACGAATAATAAATATTTATTTCGAAAAATTGAATTTATCTACCATATAGTACAAAAGGATAGTCCGTAAGTAGCCAACAGAGATAGCTGGATGATAAGTTGATTTATCCCAAGCGATGACCCAAAACACATTTACCGACGTAATTTACAGGGATATCCAGGCGACCCGAGAGCACATAAAATAGTAATTATGTCGAATATTTCAATTAAATTGATAGAGTAGGCAGAAGGCAGTATAGCACCTACATCAATTTCCTTCAGAATGTCATGGGATTATTTCCAAGAAGAATTTAATATCATCCCCCGAAATACACGAAACCGAGTCAAAGAGTCGAAAGCACGAAATATCTAAAATTAATTCCATATCCTTATTCCAGAGAAAGGACTAAATAATTGTAAGAAGAGCAATCGAGCTTCTATAGTTGGACTAGTTTTCTTGTAAAGAAGTTCGTAGTTTTGTTGGACTGAGGAGAAATTTTCTCCGAAAGTTATAGCCGGAAAACAGAGCAACTCATCCGATTCGAGTACGTATAATATAACTATATTTATGTGTAAAGAATGTTTCATTAGAACTTGTACTTCACAAAGAGATTTCATGAATGTCGGTCTGTATGTGATGCCGATGGAGTTCGGGAAATGCATTCTAGTAAATTTACCTACATAGGTAAAACAAAAGATTCCCTTGTTTGTGTATTGTTGAAATTAAAGTGGCATCACTTGATCAAATTAGTTGGTACGGAGTGGAATTTTCGGAAATTGTGTTTCGGTTTTTCAGATTAATGAAAATTTTATGTAATTGGATTAGACAATTTTCCAGAATAAATATGAACAGGTAAATAAACAACGAACAAAATGTTTAAGTAGTGTGGTTTTTTAAATTTCTTGACAAATTATGTTATTAATTAAAGTGATACTTCATTTCGTTCATCGTGATTAGAGACTTTTATTTTTCATTCTACTATCGTAAAATTATATTTAAGAACTGTTTATACCTTTTAAAATAAAAGTAAAAACGTATATCTAAATACGTATTCCGTTTTTTGTCTAGGCTAGTAGATAGACAAGTTTGTATTCCAGATGAAATTTGTAGATTTTGAACAAAGTCTCGGATGATAAAAAACTTTTACTATTTTATGTTTTGATGTGATCAAAAACCCCGAATCCGTTTGCAGTCTGTCTGCCTATCTGGCCGTCCAAATTATAACCCAAGATCCTTTATGACTTAAGAAGTTAAAAGTTCCTTTCCATTTTTTAAATAGATTTTACCAAAACTCACAATAAAAGCCTCTTTTCGCTACACAATTTAAATTTTAGCACGAGCGATAAGTTTGCTCATGTGACTATCGTTTACGTTTCGAAGAAAAGCCACTTATATTTTTAAATTAATGATATCGCATAAAACTGCCGGTAGGTTTATACTAAAACGATTACTCATTTAATCTAATAATAAATTTGCGTGATTCAGGATGCGACTCAAACAAATAACAAATCAAATCAGACCCAGTAGGACTCTATTTTCAAAAATTTATTTAATTCTTTTCTTTTTCATATGTAGGTAGGTAGGAACATAAATTTTGTTTTGAAATAACCTAAAGTCGATGGCACGTGTCACAAAGTGACGACCCAAATATCTATTTGTATAATTTCGCGCAAACTTAAAGTACAAGTACTTGTTATTGTGTGAGCAATACGATTGGAACTTTTGTCATGGAGGTTCACACATCTCAAATGGACGAATGATTGCGCCGACTTTATGATGTCCGATGGTGTGTAACGCTCTGATGTACATCCACTATGCAAAATATTCAGCAATCCGTGAAATTTTAATAGTTTCGTGGCAGATAGAATATTCACGCCAGTCAGAAGAAATTTTCGCAAAATTTTATGAGTTTTTCGACTGGGGTGTTTGTGTAAAATACGATGTGTGCCAAAATGCTTAGAACCGTGACCTCCAAGGAGTCTAAATTAAATTTATAGCGAAAATTTTATTGATGTGGTTTTGTAAGGAAGTTACATTTAGTGCATTGCTTGATATGCAACTTGTTTTTAAGATGATCAAATTGAATAGCGGAAAAAATCTGAGAAAATCATTTTGATCACACAAAAGATCAAAAATTGGAATTGAAATTTTTAAAATATTAGCTCAATGGTTCGATCATACCTCGAGGAAGCCAGAGCACTGTATTTACAAAACAGCTCTGTTTTAGAATCTATCTCAAGGAAAATGTGTGACGAGTCGCCCAAGAAACATATTAACACGAACAATCCGAAGAATATTCGGTCCTGGCGACTGATCTCCGAGATTTTACTTACATTTAAATCAAATAAATAATACATAAGTTAAAAATATTTTTCAGAATGATAAAAAAAAGGGAAATAAGTATAAAATTTAAAAGAAAATATATAAGGAAAGATATTAATATAAAAACAATAAAAATTAAAACAAAAACAATAATGGAAAAAATAAAAGATAAAAGAAAATAAAAAAATAAAAAAAAATACAAAACAAAAACAAACCCAAAATTTCAAGAAAAATAAGAATGAAAATTTAAATAGAAATAAAAATAAAAACTAAAATGAAAATAAAAATTAAGATAAAAATATATAAATGAAAAAATTAAAACTAGAAATAAAAATATAAATAGAAAAAATAAGTGAAAATAAGAATTAAACGAGAAATAAAAAGAATAAAAAACAAAAATGGAAATAAAACCAAAAATAAAACTAAAAATCAGCAAAAAAAAATTTAAAGAATATAAAAAAAAAATTAAGATAAGAATAAAAATTTAAAGTAAAAAATCAAAGTTAAGTTAAAAGTAAAGTTAGAAATAGAAATCAAATTAAAAAATAAGGACAAAAATAAAAATAGAATAAGAAATAGAAATAAAATTTAAAATAAAAACAAAAATAGATATAAAAATTAAAATTGAAATAAAATAAAAAAGTAAAAATTAAAATATAAATAAGAATAGAGATTAAAATCAAAAGCAAATGAAAATAAAAAATCTGCCAACAATCTGGGCGTAACTTTAATATTTTTCCGGCAGAAGTTTGGAATGTATAATGTTACTGAAAACCTAACAAAAAGGTCGGGAAGCGGTTAGAATAACGTATGCATTGCATAATTGGGTCATTTGCGGTCTAGAGGCTGCAGAAGGATAGCACTTACAAGTAGGTATTTAACAAGCCAGTAGAAGTGAAAATCTGATCAGTAGCTCAGTTCTGTAACTTATGAATGAGAAATTTCTCACCAAGAAGTCAAAATGAGGATGAATTGATGCAGTTTTCTCTCTGTATTCGCACCAAATGAGGAAGCACCGTACTTGACTACGCATTTGGCAATCTTTCATTTCTCATTTGGTGAGAATACAGAGAGAAGACTGCATTAATTCGTCCTGATTTTGACTTTTTGGTGAGAAATTTCTCATTCATAAGTTACAGAACTGAGCTACAGATCTGAGAGATATGGCAAAATTCATGAAAAAATATACAACCATTTTACATCCCCTTAGGGGTCGAATTTCAAAAAATTTTAAAAAGGCCTTCTAGATATTTATATGAAGAATCCGTAGAACAAAAATGAGTTTGATATTTGGGAAGACCTAGTAGATATGACGAAAAACGTGAAAATATGTGCATTTTATTTCCATTGATAATTTTTTTTTGTCCCCCTTCCGAACGCCAATGGATATTCGAATTTTTTTTTAATCAAAATTACTTTAATACTAATATTCACTTTCCATTTTCCTAAAAAATTAATACCAAGAACTTTTTTACGAGCACATGCTAAACCAATGTAACCAATAGTTGAAGAGGCGACAGCCTGACCACTTAAAGAAATGTTAACGTTTAAGAGAAATTTAAATTATTGGAAATAAATATGAATTTGAATTTGAATTCGAATTTACTTTTCTATTTTAATTACATATACACATCGAGTTTCAACTTAAGCATAAGCCGTTCTATAGCTAGGAAAAAAAGCCCCCACCCCCGTACCATGCTACCCCTAAAAAATATTATATTTTTCCAACATGCCACTACTATAGCTGTATCTTAATACCAAGTTTCAGCTTTATATCATTATAGGTTCTTAAGATATAAGCATCGGAATCCTTTATTCCTTTCTTGGATCTGGATCCTTTTTTGGATCCGGATCCTTTTTTGGATCTGGATCCTTTTTTGGATCCGGATCCTTTTTTGGATCCAGATCCTTTTTTGGATCCGGATCCTTTTTTGGTTCTTGAGATATCGTCATGTTAAGTTAAAACTAAAACAAAAATTAAATAAATTGGATAAATAATAATTAATTACTAACTTTTGTTGAATCGTTTAAGTTTTTTTATTGATAGAGCTCTATAAAATGTGGATATATTTCGAAATTTTAAGGCTAGTCTAATCAATTGATTCTTGGAATATAAATTTATAATATTTAGCTCACCTTGTAGATATGTTAATGTTTTGATTCGGGAGCTTGTAATAAACACATTTTCGAGAAGAATACAATTTTCTTTCGTTAACTTTACTTTTGTTGTCTAGAATTTCAATTTCGGCAGTGATTGAATTTTTTTTCACGATTAAATTAGAGTCTTCAGAAGTTTGGCTGTTTCTTTACCAAACATGACCTTGTTCGCATTTTGAACTTTTTTGGTACATCGACAATATACATTTTATATAACGCAGGAAGACTGTAGTCAGGCTTCACGATCTTAGTTATTTTAGCATTCATTGTGTCCTTCATTTGTATACTACCCTCTATGATATTCCCTTCCCACAATCCGCTTGTTTTGATATTAGCCTGAACAATAAAAATAATTCTTCGACCCCCCCCTGTGTGATGTGCACCATTATCTTCTCGTTCATATTCATTAGAGGATAATTAAATTGCAGACATTAATTAGCTACCCCAACTCGATGCCATCCCCGAACCCCCCGTCCCAGGACATCACTGGACTACCCACCATACAGACTTCTGTCGTAGAAACCGTCAACGCAAACAAATTATCTCCGCAAAGTTGAAATTTTCCGGCACACACAATGGGCTCCATTTAGTCTAATGCCAATTTAGCGTCTATAATTAGCGTGGAAAACATTCGTAAGCAAATTTTCGACGAGACGAAGGAACATTTTCATTTTATTTTCCAAAGTGACAGTATGATCAAAGGAAAAACCTTACGTACACACACAGAAAGCAGTGCTCACATGAAGGGAAACATTAGCATTGACTTTTAATGGAATATACGAGCATAATGGATAAGGGATTGGGAGCGATTGGTGTGGGGCTGTTGGATAGGGGGTGGAGGTCGTAAGACTTTCAGCTTCTAATGGAGTTTCGTTGAAAGTCGTTGTAAGAAGTTGAAGAAGAAAATCCCGACGGAACGATACTCACTGAAATTTGTGAAGCTGTCCCTGGCTCACGGTTTCCGCCAATTTACTTTTCGGTTATAAGCGGGAAGAGCTACTTTCTTGCTTTATTTCGCCCCCAATGGTATCATCCTTCAATCCGGACCACATTTCCTCCCTTTTATCCATATGAATTTTTATTTTAATCCCAACCTTTTGCCTCCTTCATGTTTTTGAAACGTTGATCTTTTTTGTGGTTGGCAGCGTCTCGAAATTCCATCGAAAAATAATAAAGTTGCATCCAGACTGCTGGGAGATAGGTTTCTAGAGATACTTCGATATTTGTTTATCTCCTTCATAACCCCATAGACCTCCGTACTGCAATTAAAAAATATGTTTTAAGATTAGTAATATACTAGTAATTCGTGAAATTTTAAAAAGTTCCACCATTTTAATATGAGCCATTGGTTCGATATTACAATATAAAATTTTCGGTTGAAATTCGAACCACCTGCACTTAAGTTGTTCACCTGAAAAGTGCTGGAAGCAGAATACCAACTGTACTACAACTAAAACTACTTTATGTAACCGAAGGGTTAACAGATTCCAATAAAATATCTCTTCAAACCTAAGAGATATGACGGAATTCGTGAGAACCTGTTGAACTCTTAGGGCCGTTATTACGAACTTCAGTTAAAATTTAACCAGAACTTTGACTGTAAGTTTCGTATGAGCATCTCTCAGTTAAAGTTACAGTTAGAACGTTACTGACGATCGTAGGAACTGGCCTTAGTGTTTAAAAAGCAAAAAACCTGAAAACAGATTTTAGGCGATAATATAAACTCCCCTTGCGGGCTTGAATATCCAAGAAATTAATTAATTTTTTCAAAATCAATTTAATATATAGAAAACCGAAGAGATATGACGAAATTCGTGAAAATGTATGCACTCAATTTTCATGGACCCTTTGTTTAACCCATCTTCGTGCGTCAATCGATATTTAATTTTTTTTATCTACATTACCTTTCCAGCATAAAGGCCAGAGGTTGGAAACATATATCAATACTTATGATTAAATTCTAAGTTTCAGCTGTCCAGAAAAACATTTTTTAAATCTACAACAATACTTTTATATTAAAATAATAAATAAGTGAAAGGGAATCTGCGAAATTTCAATTTTACTCACAGTTTACCGGAAAATAAAGCTGCAATTTAAATTCAGATCATGCTATAGCGGAACTGACACTTTACTTAAATAATAAATTTTACACAATTTCATCCACAAACTGTTAAAGTAAGTGCTATGTTTTTCGTATGCAGATGTACGGTTCGTTATTTTTTCCTTTTTTTAAAGAAAAATGAAAAGTGTATATGGTCGAATTCCCATAGAAAATTGCATCAAAAATTGCACTCGTAGCTAGTTCGGTATGCCGGTTGGTTGGCTGTTGGCCAACAATAGCGAAAAGAGCACTTGGGGCTTTTCATAAAGCCAAAGGAAACGCACACTCGAAGGACCAATCGTCCACGTTGCAATGGTTGCAGTAGTAGCATTCTCGACGCAATTTATTTCACATATTCCATATAACGTCCAATGCTAAAGTCCCAGAGTCTTCAAGACCTCGAGGGTGGTTCTTTACTGATTCGTTCCAAAGGTACGAACAAAGATAGGGAGCTCTACACAATCAAGGAACAGAAAATTTACGACATATAGCTACATATGTTCGTTGTAGAGATGGCTGCAAAAGAAAACTCTTCCGAAATGATCTTACGTCCTGCAACTGCAACTTTGGCATGTAGTTTCCGAGAGCCAACAAGGCTTTTCTATCCTGAAAATGGCAAGCAGAATTACTAGCAAGATGTCAAATGCAGTGTAATAAGAAAACGGTTCGAATGGGTTTAAAGGCACCGGGTGGAGCGCTGCCATAAAGTTCACTTTAAACTATGACTGGAACAAAAATTTTCTGTGTCAAGGGGTTTTGTCGTACGAGCGTGGAGATTTGTAAGGGATGATTTCATTTTTCACGTTAAACCCCTTTTTGTTCAAACTAAACTTTTCCCCGGTTCTAATTCAAATCCAAATTGTACCCAGTGTCTGAATGTGTCCGGAACATAAAATCAACAAATTCGATTGTATTTTCGGCCAATTAACACCAGAAAATATCTTTTAGCACGCTATAGATGAAAGCATGTGGTTGCCATAAATTCCAGCAGCGATTCGATGAGACTGAGCTGAGATTCGCATCAGTAGTGTCGTTAGAAGCTAGTCGAAGCAACTACAGGGAAGCTGGGAGCTGATGGGAACGAATGCCGTAAAATGTAAGTCTTAAACGTCTTAATGTCAGCAGCACTAAAAACACTATACAGAAGAAAATGCCTCGACACTCCTTGGCGGCAATAATTTTATGGCCCAATAGAAGAGATGTCGGAACGATAAAATCAGCTACGGAAATTTCATTGCCACTGCCGTCACACCGAGCAATGATTATATGTCGCGGCATGAGAAGCGTTTTCCTTTTCCTCAATTTTCCTAATTAATTGGCAATAATGGATAATCAGGTTAATAGCAGCACGGATAGAAATCAAGTTTACATCGATGAGTAATTGTATATTGCGTTCGATATGAAAATGGAATGGGTTGTATGGACCACATTTGTGGCAAGGGTGCAATTTAATTTGTTGCGGTAAAGAGCTTCATCCCTTTTCTATATTTACTTTACTGACAATGCTTTTTGATCGACCAGATATTTAAAAAAAAAAATTCTACCCTCAGATTTTCCATTTGCCCGTTTTAGGACTATTGCCAATTTTTTTTGGAGAGACTGTAGAGAGAGACTGTAGAGATAGACTGTAGAGAGAGACTGTAGAGAGAGACTGTAGAGAAAGACTGTAGAGAGAGACTGTAGAGAGAGACTGTAGAGAGAGACTGTAGAGAGAGACTGTAGAGAGAGAGAGCGTAGAGAGAGACTGTAGAGAGAGACTGTAGAGAGAAACTGTAGAGAGAGACTGTAGAGGATGAGCGAGAGGAAAGCAACAAGATTTTACTCCCCATGAACCGCTAATGATCTAAAGCTATAATTTGATTGCTATATAAGGCCAGCATAGGGGTATTCTACAAAAATACAATTGTTGATAGTGAAGACACAGTACGGGGGTGGGTGTGATTTTTTTTTAACTCGGGATAGGGTTGTAGTAGAGAGCTGAAACTTAGTATGAACATATATGTATACCATACTATAGAAATAATTCAAGTATAAAAGTTTAGATTGCCATTGAAAAATTTGTCTGTGAAATGTGTTTTATTTATATTTTCACGAATTTCGTCATATCTCTTAGGTCTGTCGAGTATTGTATTATTTTTTCTTCTACGGGTTTTATATAAGTATAAGAGCTTAGACCGCCTTCAAACTTTTATGATATTCAACCAAAAAGGCCGTCTACGTCTACGGAAAAAGGCCGTCTACGTCTTCACGAATTTCGACCTATTTCTTAGGACTTATAAGACATTGAATTCGCTTTTACTTCTAAGATCATCAAAAATAATCGTTGTTAAGTTAATTATGCGGTTTTTTTAATTTATGCGGTTTTCAATATGGTAGTTGTAGAATTTTTCACGAATTTTGCCATATTTCTTAGGTTTAATAAGATATCGAATTCGCTTTTCTTTCAATAGTTTTTTTTTTAAATAAAAGTCCAATTTTGCATTCTTTTTAAGTTTTTGGCCACCATTTTTGATCCAATTCACTTGCAAAAATTGAGAAAATTTTATTTTCATATTTTTATCTGGCAAATTTTAGGCCAATTTTTCCAAATTCTCTCACAAATCTCCAATTAGATTAGCGATTAGATCATCTTCCAGCTCTTACGTTTCTCGACTCCTTAGGAAGTGTACACTGGCTCTCTACGTTTTCACGAATTCCGACCTATTTCTTAGGACTTATTAGATATTGAATTCGCTTTTGCTTCTAACGGCTTCGAAAATAATCGATGGAAAGTAATTTATGCATTTTCGATATTCAACTCTAAAGTATGTGTAAGGTGGTTGTTGAAACTTTCACGAATTCCGCCATATTTCCTAAGTTTAATGTGATATCGAATTAGATTTTTATTTTCTATAGGTATTTTTTTTAGATAATAGTCAAATTTTACATTTTTCCCGAAGTTTTTGGCCACCCCCTTCACCCCATTTTTGATCCGATTCACTTTTGAAAATCGAAAAAAATTATTGAATTTTTTAAAAAAATGGAGCTCTCTGTTCAAATCCGTAAACAGATTTTAAAAATTTTCAGCCAGGAGAGGCAAAAGAAAAGTCGCAAATTTTGAATGTTTTTTTCGAGGTTTTTGGCCATTATTTTCACCTTTTTGATCTGATTTTAATTTTGTTTTAATTTTTGAGCAGCATTCATTTGTGGTGCTACCTGCGAAAATTAACCAATTTTTTCGATTGGATAAAATCAGGAAAACAGTTAAAGTTCGATAAAGCAGAATCTCCAAATGGTAAGTTTTTAGGGGTGCCTGTATCGACATTGCTTGTGCAAAAAATGCGATGAGCTGAAAGATAACAAACATTTTGCGCTCAAATATCTGTTCCAGCAAATTCAAATTCTGAAACCTAATCCGAAACAGTTGTGCAAATCTTATACATATTTTAATTTACAGCTCAGTCTCAGACATTAGCGCCTATTATTTTATGTCTTGCAGTTAATCAATCTGCGTGACCGTAGTTCATCAATAAAACTGTCTAGAAAATTGTTTACGTATTCAGATCAACATCAAAGATATTTTTAGCCTAGACAAATCTAAATTTTTTTTCTTCTTAATGTAGTCAGAAGGCACCTAATGCTACAGCAATTAAACAGATGGGTGGGTGGTCACTTGTATAATCGCGATTTGGAAAATTTCATCGACGAATATAAACAAGTGACTGGGGGCATTTCGAGTCATTCATGATTTACAACGTACCCACCACAGTGGAGAAGTCTTTGATGATTCGATAAAACTCACAAAAATTTCTTTTTTTTTCCGAATCGTTAAAATTGTGGGAAATTGTGATAAATTTCAGTAAATATTTTCACCTGAAATGTTGCAGAACTTTTCAGTAATAAACTGCGAACAAAGTCTTTAGTATTTGCGAACGGAACCATGGAAATTTGAGACTCGGTTGGAACTATGAAGTATCTAATTTTCATTGTTTAAATATTGTGGCTGTTAGCAGCCAGTAGTGTTCAAATACACCAACCAAAAAGACACCATCCAGGATCAAAATTTGTACAGCAGCAATCAATCTCTGGAGTAGCTTTTCGCTTGAATGCAAAGGATTCTTGTGAAAAGCGTCCATCACAACCAGACCAAACCACTAAAGCGATATTGGTCTGCATTCAAGGAACAACCCACAACGTTGGTATCATCCCTATCTATAATATTATAGATATGTGCCATTTCAGCCTACGATATCATATTTCAAGTTAATTGTAGGAAACAATAAAAGAGCACTCAAGTATTGAACGAAAAGGTACCACCAGGCGAGCAGAAGCTCGAGTCGAGTTTTGAATATAAATTGGCAGATTTTGTGCTTCAATTCGTACAAGAGGTCCTTCGCCTGGAATAGTAGGATGAAATGTTTGGCTCCGTTTTTTAACGATAGACGAACAGGTAAAAAATGTCTTTTTTTTTGCTCTACTCTACTTTTCGAATACATTTTTAAGATGCGGAACATTTGATCAATTCGCAGTTTAGAAATAGATTGGATCTCTTTTATATCTTTCCCTTATCCACCTAACTTTTTGGTATTCATAAGGAAGTCCAGCGGAATTCATCTGCAGCTGGGTTCCGAAAACATATAGAATCCTGTCGGAAAACTTTAGCTACCGACTCCGGGTGTCAAGTAATCAGTTTTCTTGAATTTGCCCAATTGAAACTCTTCTAATCTCCAAATTAGATTACAATTGGTGGAGGACGGTCTAAAAAATCCCAATTCAATGCGGCCTCAGTGTGCCTATTGTGAATATCCTCCCTGACTATAACTCACTCAGGACGGTTTTATAAATAAATTTTAATATACTCTTGAGTGAGTTACACCATTGAACCTGTTTCATGGTATACAAACTCGATAATTTTACCTAGTGTACTATGCCTTTTACTGCTAGTTGTGCCATTCCCCAATTGTGTGGTGAGTATCGCAACTAAATGTCCTTGTTTGCTTATACCAGCTACTGTCAAATCATACCATATGTGTAGAGTATCATGTGTAGCTAGTTTCATTACTATGAATTCAATACCATGGTTTGTATACATACTAGCTGTACATCCATGGTATTGGACATTAGTTAAAATGGTGTTAGGAAGTAATGTCCTAGAAGTCTGAGTCATCTGTGCGCGAGTTCTTCGCAATGTCATAGAATGTGCTCTGCAGTTTTCTCGTCTTCTTCATATCTACAAATATATTAGTCTGAAATCAGTCCAATCGTATGCTGGCAGGATGAACCTGTGATGGGTCGGTCGCGAACGATTCGATCGAAATGACTTAGTTACTACTGTGACCGAGTTTAGTCAAGTCATGTGAAATGAAACAAGTTAGTCAATAGGTCAGTAGAAAAAATGTTGTACGCGTCGTATCGCATCCCATGAATCCCATTACAGTGCCAGTACCTTTTTTTTAGGTCATCAGATTTCACCAGACACTAGAGATGGGTCGTTCAGGAGTGAACTGTTACAAAAGAACACTTCATTGAAGTGATTGAGTGAATTAACTCACTCCTTTTGGTGAACTGCAGCTCCATTGGACACGTGAAAAAAAACTTGACCAACCTTTTTGTTTGCATCATCTTTTAGTGATGTACTGACCTTTTTTTTTTGGTCGTCACCTTTTAGATCTACTGAAGGATCACTCCTAAAAAATGGAAACGTTTGCAGACCGAACTGGCGGATGGTTTCCTCAAACTTTTGAAGGACTGTCCTGGTCCTGTTCCCCTCTGCCGTGACAGTGGATGGCATCAGGGCTATGTCAAGCTGGTGATCTGCTCCGATCAGAGATCGGCGGATTTCTCTAAGAAAGAAATTGCTGGTCTTGGCGAGGTTTGACCTGGAGCAAGGTTAGAGGGTGTTGCAAAGGAGGACATCCCAAGCCAACCCCGAACAAGAGCCAGGATACCAAGCAAGCCTTATGACGAGGCGGCTGTACTGGATATTTTTAAGATCTTCAATCCAGATCTTCCAAAACATAACTGGAAGATCGTCAAGATGGAGGAGCCAAAAGGGGACAAGAGAGTCGCGATTGTCGTGATCAACAAAGAGTCTCTGGCCGCCCTAGCCTGAAGGGTGTGGTGAGTTTCGGCCTTGGCCAAACCACACTCAGGGTCTACAAGGCAGTCGCTGAAAATCCCCTACCGAGTGCGTCGGACATCGAAGCCTCGGAAATGGAAACAGTTTCTACCTCCCACGTCGTCCATAACTCGCCGAGTCTGAACTGGCGATGGAACGGGACCCGATTCAAACTGACTCCAATCCAGCACCAGCCTATCGGGATCACTCCTCCTTAACAGACGAAAGAGATCTCGGCTCGGATGCTGGACTGGATAAAGGATCGACTGGTCCTCCAGATGGCAGTGAGGAAGATCTGCTGGCATCTCACCCGGAAGACCCGGCAGATGTGAACCTGACCGTGATCAAGGTTAATGTTGCGAATACTGCAGATTAACCTCCATCACTTAAAAACGGCATCAGCCTCCCTACTTCTCCATCTAGCCAGGGATGGAGAAGACCTTGTCTTGATCCAGGAACCATGGATTGTGGTAACTGATCTCAAGACTAACCATTTTTTTGGTCTCATCTTCTAGATCTAGTTACAAAAGGAAGGAACGATGGAAAGAAGAGTTTCAGAACTATTTTTTTCACTGAACTCGTTCTATAAAGTGAGTGACTCGGAGTGAAGTTTTTCACTGAAATGAACTGCTTTGCCCATCTCCACTATAAAACAGATAATATCCGAAACTGGAGGTATCTTTCATTGCAATTTTCGCAATTTTTCTGGTATTGTTGGTTAAATAAAAAAAATTGTATACTCAGAAGAAATCCATAGTCTCATTTACTCAAAAATTCCATTCCCTTAAATTTTTGTTCATCATTCTAATTAGCCTCTGTGTACGATATAAAGTGCTTTCTAAATTGGTAAAAATTATAGAAGCGATAAAAAAGGTCATTTACCTTCATTTGGGGGATAATTATATCAACCCGAGATTTCCTAATTTTCTTGGACAAAATACGGGAATAGGATGCGATCCTGGCATAAGTCTACGCTTCATTTACTTGGCCGGCTAATGGTGAAAATAAATCAGGACTGTAAGAAGATTCACCTTATCTTCAGTATTTCTTCGTTTTTTTTTTCGCCGTTCATTCTTTTTGTTTCTCATTTAACTTAAACAGACTAACAATATCGCGAAATTAACGCCATGTCCAGTAGCGGAGAGGGGGGTGAAAGTGGGTTAAAAAAAATCGTCCAAGAAAAAAGAAAATTTTTTTTTTCTCGTAAATTTACATACTTTTGCTTGGGTAAGGAGAAGAAGAATGGTGCCTCCTAAGTCGCCCTGACTGGAGCTTAGCTCCAGGTAGCATTCCACCAGTCGTAAAGTTTACAAATTTCCATTAAAGGTAATTGCTTCTACTGCTTTCTTTCTTTCTTTTACTTTATTTCAGTTCTTTTCTTCGTCTCCTTTCCTGACTCCTTGAGATGTTGTTTTGTGTTACGTTCTCATTTTTCTTTCCAGTTTTTTTTTTTGCGAATGAAAAGAAACTTTAACAACACCCTTGAAAGCACTTGACAAAAGTTTTCACCCTCAACTACTTGGCTGAGCATCGGAACTGGGTCTGGTGCATAAAATCTGGCATCACTTGGGGATGTCCACCCAACAAAAGCCACGCACCACCCAACAACACCCACAATTCACTTCAAAATTAAAATAGGCTTTAATGATAAAGTGCCTTAAAAGTTTTGCTCTTTCGTTCTAAGCCTGCCAACTTTTTTAATTCTCCTCCTTTTTTATGATGCAAACTTTTAAGCTAAAGTAGTCTTAAAATTTTTGGGGATGGTGAACGGAGGGTGGCTGGATCGGCTGGTCGGATTGAAATGGGATGACATTGAGACTGCGAGAAGGGAAGGCAAAGACAGACAGTAGTATTGGTGATCCGAAGAAAGACATAAGAAAAAAACAAGAAGAAAGAAGACACTTACACATCATATAGTGGTGCTGACATGACACAACCGAGAGCTGTTAGTTCCTTGGCCCGAAGACCCACCTCTGCGAGATAGAATTGAGCATTGGGACTAACTGTCAAGGATGAAGTACACGGGTATATCCTTAACGGTGGTGCTGACGTCAATGTTGTACTTTGTTTAGTAAGTGGATGGTATGCTATTGTTGTTCGGTGTTTTTGTTTGGAATAACTTTAATCCACCTGGGGATTAAGCGGGAGGAGGTGTAAAGTTGGATAAATTGATGGCTTAAGATGTATCTGCAAGATAGTCGAACATGGCATTATGTTCTTCGCATGAGTTTGGCTCTCATCGTTTTATTTTTTTTCGCCGTCCTGTTTGTTGCTTTATTTTCACCCTGTATCCTTGGCAGATAACTTTTTGTAATTCTTCGCTGAACATCGAAATTTCATTTTCCATCTTTCCGAGCTCGTCCTGTAATGCGAAAGAAGCTACCCTGTTTTGTGCTTGAGAAGCGTTTTGAAGTACTTATTAAGGGTAGCGTCTGGCATTGTAGAAAGAAGGTTTATGATATTTAGCTAAATCCGCAGTTCTTTTGAACTGTATTAGACCGGTTGGATTTTCTTATATCAGCAGAGTTTTTCAGGGATGTTCTAAAGTGCAGATTGAATGCAAAAGTCAAGTGAGTGTTGTAAAAGATTTCGTCCTGCGAAGGAGGACACGTGGAACATTCAGACGTATAATGGTGACATGGAGATTTACAGGTCACAGATATCTAATTTCAATCAAAACATTTCCATCCCTTAGCATTCGACAAGTACTCCAAATTATTGTAAGATATTTCCAATGATCATCGGATTTAATCGAAATTCAACGTCCTTGAGAAGGGCTTTCCAATACTGCACAACAACTGCAACGTACTCATTCAGAATTCCGCTGCAGATACAACCTAAGTACCTTAGTATCTACTTTCGTATGGTAGGTAGTAGATATCGAATGGAGCTGGCTGGGGAATTGTCGTCAGGTCCTTTCAGCAGGATATAGCCAAGCGCGTAAGACCCGGTGCCATGCAAATCGATAGCTCCTGGTATATCCGACAGGTCCGTATAGTCGAGCTAGATAAAGCGATGTAATAAAAGCAGCTGCTGCTAGAAGCATAATCTGGACATTAAAGGTCCTTGGTGAATACTTTGCATATATGCAACAATGCAATACTAGTTTTCAGTACTTGCGCTTGACTTAACGATAGTGTGGCTGTGATTTTGCTTGCTGGGTGCAAATGTTCGTGGCAGTTAAGGTTTTAATATATGTAACTCGATGGGAAGCTACAGCATGCAGTTTATTTTCGCTTGTCAGAGAGCTCCTATTCGATATACGAAATAAAAGTGGAATTAATGGAAAGTGCAGGATCTGCAGATGCATCAAGTGCAGAGCAATTACTTAAACGTTCTCCTGTTTTTGTTACGGCCTCGCGATATATGCGACGTGCAGAATATCATCTTTCGATATATGAGTCAAGTTGCGGGGGATGATTAACGGACTATTTTTTTTTATTGCTCATCGATTCAATGTTCTTCCGCTTGTATAGTGTAGCGGGGTCCTCTTGTATTTCGCTCGAAATTAATGCTCGGGGAGTTGTTGTGTATAGCTTAGGATACAGGACAGCATTTTCTTCGTGTACTACAACAAAATGAAGTGAGCTAAAACAAACTCTTATCGGAAGAACTTGAGGCTATAAATAAAGTTAATCAACACATAAACAGGGCTGACATTGCAGCTAATAGTCCTCGGGGGAGCTATTAGATAATACAGCCATTTGCATACTGATGGGCATTTTTAACGGCCAACAAAGTGTCTCTTGACGCTATTTACTATGTGCGATGAACGGGGGAATAAACTGATTTATTGGAAGAGTTGATAACTTTTTTTGTCAAAATGTCGACGGTGGGTCTTGTAGGACTTTGATTTTACAAGTTAGATTTTTAAAATCGCTTAATTTAGGTAATTTTGGTTGTTTATTTTAGATTAATCTTATCTAGTCCATTTAGTAATTTTTATGGTGTTACAATTTAGTCCAGAAACGAGACTCCAGGCAGTAAGAGCCTTTCCGGGACCTTTCCAGTATTACAACAATTTAAGACCAGCTGGTAAATACAAGTAAAGTCTACAATGATCAAAACAAGCAACTCACCAGTTCAATCTCGGGTAGTTCTATTGAATCATTCACGACAAATCTTTTAGTTAAAGCATATACCCACTTTAAACCTTCAAAAAGGTTGATTATCGAAAAATGCGTAAATAGATTTTTTTCTCGATTATATTCAAAGCATTTTGAAGTTAAAGTGAATTCGATATCTCATTAGACCTAACAAATATATCGGAATTCGTGAAAATGAACGAAACAATATACACACTCTTTGGGGCTTGATATCAAAATATTTAGGGAAACCTATCTTCGGGCGCTTGTAAAAAGAGCACGCACCAAAATTAATTTAATATTTCGACATACCTAATATATACCTATATACCAAAATTCGCTAAATTTGGTATTTGCATTTCTTGGGGCATTTCATCAGAAATCGCCAAAGATATAACCTTACCATCGCAGATACTTTGGAAAATTTTTGAACTTGAAGAACTAGTGGAAAAAAGCATAGTTTTAATTTTTTGTTTCTATCTCATTTTTTAGTTAGTTATATAAGAGTATTATAGTTATGTCAAAGTCTGCGCCAAAATAATATTCGAGTCCTCCTTAAAATAGTAATTCTTATCCTAGAATAATAAAAAAGGGCTTATTTTAAAGTGGGAAGTTGTCGAAATATAAAAAAGAAATGAATCAAAAATTAATCTTGAACTTTTTTTCAAGGATAACGATTTTGTTCTTTATCCTTGAATATCTCAATTTTTTTTTATTTTTAATATTTTGCAGGTTATTTATTCAACAAAACATACCAAACAATGAACTTGGGATCTCAATTTGATCAGAGTCAAAAAAATCGAAGAACAACAGTGCTTCTCAATGTTGTTATAATTGTAATTTCTCATCAGTACTTCTCAAATATTTTATAATTGTAATTTTTCATCAGTGCTTCTAAATTATGTTATAATTGTAATTTTTCTATAATATAATTGAAAAGCACTGATTTTTTTAAATTTTTTTGACCCCCATTCCATTGAGATACAAGTTCATTTTTCGGTATGTTTTGTAAAGCAGTATACACTACGTAACACAAATAAAAACGACACTGTTTTTTGCGAAATTTTTAACATACTATAACTAACAAAAAAATGAAACAGAAACGAAAAATTTAAATTATATTTTTTTTCATCAATTCTTCGAGTAAATCAAACGATTCTGCGATAGGAAGGTCACAAAGTTAGCGTTTTGGCGATTCTTGATGAAATGGACCTGTTCTACTCCAATTGCACCTACTTCTACTTTAATTTCTCCCCGTATGAATGTATAATGTTACCTTCAACATTTTTCGCCATCTGAAAATATGGGATTAGAAATAAATAAAATGGAGCAACTTCTAATCGTTACCGCACAAATGTCCTTAAAAAATTTGTTCTTACATTCGAAAAACTTGCGATATCGAGAGAACGAATTAAGCAATAGTATAGTTTAAATTTTATCTTCTAAAGTACAAAGCTTACTGAGCGAAATGATTGTATTGCTTGTCAGGTGCATCCATATAAAAGTCCTTAAGAAAGTATAATCACTTGCTAAGCGATTATTAAAGAAAAGTAAAGATTCACCATTTGAAAGACTGGGACAAAACAAGCAAAACTTGAGGTATTCTTAATAAACATTATTAAACTTATTTAGTTGTAACTGGGTTGGAATGGATGGTGAAGTGTTGTATTAGTCTGGAAGCAGTAGACAAAACAAATTAAATTGTATCCAACCATCTAAAATTTCATTTCAAACCCAATTACACAGAGTAACTATACCGAAATGTTAAAACTTTCAGCAATGAAGTCTGAATTGTTTTTGGAAATTCCGGCGGGCAATTTTAAACAATAAATTTTCACGAGAAATTACTTTGAATTTTCAAATCGATTCAATTTCTGTCGTTCTGCATAAAAGTTGTTATTTATAGCAGCAAAGCGGATAGTATTTCAACAGAAAGGGTCAACATAAAACGGGTCATTTAATGGAAAACGACAATATCACACTCGAATCCTAAAAACAATTTCGTCGGACATTTATTAAAAGTGAAACATAGCGTACAGATCTACACACATTCGCTACTAAGTGCCGTATTATATTACATATCCCGGGAAACATTATTTATATGTTACGGGAACGATCCAAAGTGCTTGCAATTACTCAGCTGAAAGGTGTCACCTGAACAAAATGACAATATCAATTTGTCCATTCTGGTGTTTCTGGCGTATGTAATATCTAAGCAATTCGTGTAGTTGTTTTCACGTAGTAGTTAATAGTCTTACGCGTTGTTAAATATTAGGGCGAAACTATACAATAGTGGCTGATTTATTGCTAAAAATTAATTTGCTCATAACACACAAAAAGGCATTTGTCTCAACCGCGTTGGTAATAAATTTTAGCCCTTATCGAGTCGAAAAAAAAACTTAAGCCGTTCCTTTTGTCAAAATCAAAACATCCCTTTATAAAAAAAATAGTTTTATTATAAAAATTTTTAATAACAAAGTAAAAACAATTGGTTGTTCCAAAATTTTCATCTCTTAGAACAGATTCGAAAAATACAAAACAAGTCCGTCTGTCCGCCGTATACGCCGTACGCGTTTGAACCGACGAAGCTCACGAATCCGTTGAGATTTTCAGTTGAAATTTTGATGGTGGGTAGATTTAATGAACCCCTTGAAGTGGAGACTTTTTAGGGGGTGCGGTCAGAACTAGAACTCCGTACAAATCCGTTGAGATATTAAGTTAAAATATTGATGGTGGGTAGATTGGATGAACCCCTTGAAGTGAGAACTTTAGAGGGTGGTGGTGTCCGGAATAGGAACGTTTTAGACGACAGGAAGTAATGCATTGTCTAACTAAAAAATCAAAAAAAAACCAAAAAAAAAATTGTCTCCAAAAAATCAATGGTCTTGAACTTTTTACAGAAGTTATGCCCAGTTGTAGAGAAATAAATGGTGATCAATGGTGCGACAGCCCAAGTTGGGCCCCTGCCTTTACCAGAAGTAATTTAATCAAAAAAAAGAAATCAATTTTGAATTGACGTTCGCAATTGAGGCAACAAATTTGTCCTAGAGATTTTAAACGTTTTAATGAATTTCGTCGTATCTCTTAGGCTTATCAAGGTATCGAATTAATTTCACTGCTTCGTGTTCTTTATATAAGCGCCTATAAAAGGTTTTCCCAATTTTTTCCAAATTAAATTTTAAAGAATTCCAACACATTTTTTAGGTCAAATGAAATATCGACATCGCTTTTACTCTTAAGTACTTTTTATTTAATCGCCTAAAAACTGATATAAGAATTTTTCGATATTCAACACTAAAGGCAGTGTGTTGTTTAAGTATTTAATTTGTTAGTATTTAGCTTAAGAAATCCGACAAATCTCTTAGGTCTAATGAGATATCGAATTCACCTTTATTCAATGGACTTTATTTGTAATTGGCAATTTAATTTAAGGGAAATCTTGAGTTTTAAATTAGACTGCGACTTTTCGGACCAAGTTCTTTGAATGACAAAAACAGTATGCACAGTTTTTAATTCCTAAAAATATTCAGTCATCTAGGCTGGCGGCAGATATAAAGGAGAATTCGAATTTGTGTCCTAAAAACATCCAGAAACAGAAATAAAGTAAAAAGTATTTATCCATGCGCTTCGAACATACTTCTTTTGATCTATTTTTGCCAGGACATTTCCTCAAGGAGCAAGTCGGTAGGTAGTCTCTACTCAAATTAAGGGTCATTGGTCCAAAATCAGTAAAAACAGGAGTAAATGCAATTTTGCATTATAAGGATTACCGCTAAGAACCTTATCACTGTATGACTAAATTTCACTCTGAATGAAAAAGAAAATATAATAAAAGTATAGTCTTCACGGGCAGACACTGAGTCCTTGTATATGGCGCATATCATTCATGGGCTTCATCCTCAATAAAAATACATTGGAACTATACGATGGCAGTAAAGCAGGAGTTGAGCACAGCAAATGGTAAATAAAAAAAAGGCTCTACTAGCTATACTCTACGTACTCCACCTTGCCGGCTGGTTTGAAGCCGTTTTTACATTTTTCTCTAATAAATCTCCAAGTATAGAGCGTGCATGCAGAGGATCAACATTTGCATACAAATGGAGTCTATGATAAAATGTGTTCGTTTTTATAGCCTTCACGGTTGTTAGATGCAAATTTAAATGACATACGAGGAAAATGGATACAAGGCGATGGTATAGAGTTACAGCACGAAGATTCGATTAAAACGAATGAAGTCAAGGAGAGTTTTGTTGAATACCTTGAAGGTTTTTTGTAAGGTCCAAGATAATGGAACCCTATGGCAAATCGATGGCAGGAATCAGTATGAAACGCTATTGTAATTACGATGTGGAACACCAAGTCCTGTTCTTGGTTTTCATCGCCGTGTTGGCTACTATTCAGTGCATCACGGGTTAGATTCAACCCTACAGTATATGAGGGATCAATCAAAATGATTGATCCCTGTTGCATGTTTATCACAATTGACCAAACAAACGGTCAAAGTGAGTCGATCCATAGTTTGGATGGATACCACTATAACCTAGATGTAACCCTGGCAACTGCGCAAATCGATCGTTTCGCATAATTGAAACAGCAACAACAGAATACCTAGCTGCAGAGTAACCGAATCAGAAAACTAGTTCAAGTATATAAGAGGGCGGAACAACATGATTGTACCTCTCTTCTAATCGAATGTTCTCGCATGTACCAGAACAGCGTGGAAGATCAAATCGATTGCTCTCAGCCGTTTGAGAACATTTCACACACACCACCGAATGAAGATTCAAGAACAGTCCAGCCAACTAGTATAAAGGTAGGTGAAGCTTTCAGTGAGGGACATAGTAATTTTTATTACGTTGACTCTGACAGTCAACAACGCGAGGTATTGGAGGGAAGCGATCGATAGCCTGTGATCGAGTCAAGCGATATATAGAAACGGGTGGTATTGTGCAAATAATTTTGCGAATTGAATTAATAGGGAAAAATAAATTAATAGTTATTTCGAATTGACGCAGAAACGTAATTTAAGATTTGAACAAATTTAGTTTTATTTTTGGTCATTTTTACACATTACACACGCCATTTTTACCGGTGTCCAATATAATTTTTACGTTTT
This sequence comes from Beris chalybata, assembly GCA_949128065.1. Classification (NCBI taxonomy): domain Eukaryota; kingdom Metazoa; phylum Arthropoda; class Insecta; order Diptera; family Stratiomyidae; genus Beris; species Beris chalybata. Next base: position 141,931,876 of record OX421894.1, read on the forward strand.
AATTAAATTCTCTCGATGTTTATGGCGGGCATTAATCATTTCCGTAATTACAAATTTTTCTCTTATATTATTACCATCCAGCGATAAACCAAAGTTGTGGCAATTGCTGGAAATTACATGGCTTTTCTGCGCAATTTCATGTTCAAAATGGTCGATAATTAGCGCGTCCCCGATGTCCTCGAATCCCTGCGATAATACAAATACAGCGTTTACTTCTGACTCGGGTTCAGGTCAATCAAATAGTAACCCCTCCAATTAACCGATTACAGTAAATATTGAAAGCCCTTGGCGTATAGCTGATACAGCTTGACATTATTTTTGCAGGTTCCGGACAGAAGGAGCCATCGCTTGCAGCACCCATTCAGCCCATCTACTTGAATCTGTTCTGTCTCGGCGTGCAGGTACACACATAATAAGAGGGTGGGGGTGGGAAAACATAAAAAAGGCAGCAAGGAGCTAGCGATGGAGCCCCACCTTCCCGCTAAATCCTGGGCCATGCAGAATCTCATGCGAGCGTTAAGCGGGGGTGGCAGCGAACCAATCAATAGATTGCAACAAAATTATTAGCAATTAGACGGTGGAACGAGCAAATAGCCTCGAATCGGTGTGCCCTGTACCTAACGAGGCAGATGTAATTTATGGAAAATGTTTAATGGCTGACGTTTGTAGCTGCCGCCAATTAACGTCCTTGGGCACGAGCGTGTGGGAATCGATCTATGCTCCCCCGGTAAGGATGTCGTATCCACTGGAGTTTAGTGGTGGCATTACCGCAGCTCTTTTGTATAAATGGGCGAGTTTTATTTTCGAAATGTTATGGCTTTGCAGTTATATTTCTGTTGTTATTTCTGCAATTATGGGATAGCAGCAGAAGCTAGGACTCCAATTATTAGACCGGCACTGGAATGAGACACACTTAAATGTTTCTTCCTGGGCTTAATAATTGGATATTACGTGGTTCGAAATGAAAAACGATCGGGGAAGTGAAACGAAACTCGTTACACGGAGCAGGGAATGTAATAAAGTTCAGATAGCAGCAATTTCAGAACTAATTATTGACAATCAATAGCGAAATGTCGGGAAATTTAGTAAAAAATAATAATTAGGGGGTGGCGTTAGGGAACGAGAATCATTTGCTAGAACGGAGCGTCATTTTCGGGGGTGGGAGTCATTTGAACGACAAAATTTTCCTAGAAAGATTATCTTCGTGAATTATAAAAAAAACTTCTGGCGCAACATAAAAGTTTGCGGGTGTAGGGTATGAGAGAGAAGGGACTGTGAGGGTCAAAAGTATGAACTTCAGAAGTACAAATTATAAACAAAATTCAGATTTTGATTAGCGAACGGAATTTATTTATTAGTTATTTATTTATTTATTCTAAAGATGTGACCCAATCAAACAATGGGAGGCCCCATCGCATTTCGGACAAACCCTGAGGGTACACGTTAAATCGAATACATTCTTTTAAATATTGAAAAATAGATGATAAAGTTAATCAAAGAAATACAGTAGAACTTGTAGAAGTGACCACCTTCATATCTTGACCACTTGCCTAAAGTGGCCATTTTTTTTACAGTCCCGATGTAAATTCCCGATTTTCCGTACACTTTTCGTTCTGTATTGTGACCATTTCCATATTGTGACCATTGACCACTTTTTAGCCAATATTTACGTATCACATACGTCCTATAATGAGACTTTAAAAATTTTACGTCATATACTAATTAAGATACAAATGTTGCAAAATGCAAAATGAGGTTGAAATAAATGAAGCACGAAGCTTACTATCTAGATTGTGTTCTGGATAAATGCGTAAAAAGATACACCTTTTATATTGGATATGTTGATTTAAATTACATACATTATACTGTACTAAATTATTTTTATAATCTGACCACTCGTTTAAAGTGACCACTTTTGCACAGTCCCTTGGGTGGTCACTATATAGAGGTTCTATTGTATAAGCAAGGTGTGAAGAAAAAGAATTAGAAACATAAAACAAGAGTAAAGTTACTAACTACAAACTTAAATCTAAGGCTATATACAAAATGAATTGATAGTAGTAGATTGATGAATAAAGTCAAGAAAAATCAAAAATCAAGCAATTCATAAGTTAGAATTAAATAAGGTGGCTAATATGGTGTTGGTTCAGGTGTTGGAAGAGTAGGGCAGGATCGGAGATGGGTATATGGGTGCTATGGGGTGGAACTGCATTGGCGAAGAAGCGAAAGGTGCTACTACAGTTGACCAGGAGGAACTTCATGGTAAGCGGCATCTGGCATACCAGGCAGCCCGGTTAAGGCATCTTCGTTATTCTGTATTCTTGGGTGAGCCTTGTGGGACCCAGTTGCACCTTGGTTAGGGCGATGGATTCTCTTCTCAGCTGTTCTGGATTGTAGGTTGACAGATCTGGCCTTTCCAGTGGCGCTCGCCAAGAAGGTGGAGTGAGTTGTCCAATGGCTAGCTACTTGTTGAGCCAAGTGTGTAGTTTTTCAGCAGTCCAAGTAATATAAGGTACAACCAGCTATCTCCTTTATATGACTGAGATGCAGGTGTTGGTACGAACTTTATATGTCAAGAATCGAATTCATTTCACTGCTGCGAGTTAATTATGTAAGCGTCTAGAAATGGTTTTCAAAACTTTTCAATATTCGAGTCCTAAAGAGTGTAAAGCGATTGTGTAATTTTTCACTAATTCCGACATATTTCTTAAGTCTAACGAGATATTTAATACCCTAAGAGCTTTAAATACGTTCGGCATTAATCGAATTTATGCATTTTTTGATATTCAACCCCCGGGAGGGTGTACTGTGAGTGTTCAAGTTTTCACGAATTCCAACAAATCTTTTAGGTCTACTTCGAAATTGCTTTTACTTCAATCGGCTTTGTTTATAATCGTCTAAAAATTAATTGCAGTATTTTTTAACCCTCTAAGATAGTGAAAAGTATTTGTATACGTTTTCACATCATCAAAAGTATTTGTATACGTTTTCACAAGTTCTAACAGTTTTTCGTTTTCTGTTTTGAGTCTGATCTTTCAAAATTTGACAGTAGTGTAATTTCTTTTAAATTTCAAGTCGATTACAACACCTAATTTTTCAAAAATAAAAAAAAATATTTAAAATTAGCTTTATTATTTTTTATAACGAAATTTGAAAAGCAATCAAAGTCAAAAAAGTAACATCCTTGGTTTCGAGGTAATTGTTCTTAAAAATTAATCGCTCGATTTGGAAAGTTAATTTTTAAGGGTTCCTGCGTCGAAACGAACACTGCTTCATTTTGACTTTGACCACGTCCTGAAATTTAACTGATAAAATTTAAAACAATCAGATTTCTAACTTCCGTAGCTCTGGAGGCAGAAAATACATTTTTTTTTTCGTTTTTCCATTTTTTTGCACTACCTACAGGAAAAATTTCATCCTCAAAATGAACAACGCACTCCAATCCCTGTAACAGTCTTAACCTAAGATCTTTTGGGGCGCTTGAATTATGATGCGTCAAAAAAGAAAAATCAAAATTTCATGATTAATGTGTTTTACAAAAGACAAATTTGACAAGCAATTCATTTAAGTGCCAACATTTTCATTTGACGATGAAAGCCCAAAACATTCAAAAAATTTTGATACTTCGAGTGAGGCTAAAGATGTTTGCATTCCTTTTTAGCATCCAAAGAAGAAATGAGTCCACTATCATAGTATGTACTACATTAGTTCCAACTTTCAGCCTTCTAGCATAAGCGGTTGCTGAGATCTAGAAACCAAAACGCTCCTCCCCCGTACACCCTACCCCTCCGAAGGTACCACTCGTAGGGGTTCATCCATTTTACCTATCAGAAAAATTGCAGTTTAATATCTCAAAGGATTTATGAGCAACTCACCTTCACCCGGTTTTGAGTACGGCGGACAGACGGACATTTTTGTTTTGCCTTTTTGGGGTCTACTAGTCCTAAGACGAAAAAATACAAAATTTCAGAGTACCAAATTTTTTTTTTAAATTTTAGGTCGATAACAATAATTGATTATTTAAAATAATAAAATAAAAACACAACAATGGCCTCAAAAGCCGAACTCGTAAAGGTCAAGTCTCGGAAATTTGTCTACGCAAAGGCTTCTAATACTAGGCGTCAATGAGGGTTACTCCTTATTACAACTTAAAGACGAAATACTGTCAGTCTCACTATTTAATTCACTATTATATATTGAGCCAAACCTTTAATGGAAACTATGGTAATTAACCAGAGTACCTGTAATTCGTTCCGACACATTAAATTTAAAACAAGCTCCAACGTCGACACAAAAACTACAAATTAAATTAAAAAATCGTTTGATGTTACCTGAGTTGTATTCAAATTTAATTTTCAACCAAAATAATTAAAATTGAAACTGAGTTTTCCTGGTTTTTTGTGTATCATTTGTACAGTCATAAAACAAAATGTTAACAGAATATGTGCGCAAATTTGCTAAAATTTTCAGTTCATGTTATTGTATAAGCCCCCAGGGAGATGGTTAAACTTAATGCATTTTATTGTAGGTACTACGTGTAGGTGTATATACGCTCTAAACATGGAAGGATATTTTATAAAATAAATCCACTGCATGTGAAAAAAAATGCCGGAAAAGTTGAGTTTATTTGGTAATTAAATTCGCATTCCCACCTGATAAACATCCGTTTTTGCTTATTGCAGTACAGGCAAAGTAGCGCAGAATGATAAATACATGGACTTACTATTGGCTTAAGCCGGCTAAAACTGAAATCCATTATTCACTTTATTATTCAGTGGAACTTTTGGAAATTGTGTGTTATTTCGTACCTATCTGGGTTTTTATTCGCAAGGCAACTTGGAACAACTTCGAAAAGTGTTCCTTTATCACTAGAATGCCAAGGATAGTTAACCAACATTACAATTATCCCGTAAGTCCGTACGTACGTTATAAAACTGCAGCAGTGGTTTATAATATCCTTTAACTATCCGCATATAAGTTTGCCAAGTTCTATGGCCTTTCCATTCGAGTTTCCGGTTGGGAAATGAATGGCTCAAATAAGATAAATTATATTCTGAGAGTTTCATTACTTGGCCGCAGTTTGATATACAACTCTGTCCCGTATAGGTCGGATTTTTGGCCAATAACGAACTTTAATTTGCAGTAAAACTCCCCTGTAAACAAACCTATCGTTTTTGCACGAATTTCTGACAGTTTTTGATCTAAAAAGTTTTCAGAAACTTTTCATCATAATTTTCTCATGAAGAGAAAATTATTTATTAATTTAAATCTTCAAGTTTCATTCAAATTACTGCAGGAGTTTCGTGAAAATGAAAAACTTTCATTGCATTACTGGAAACGCAGGGAAAACCGTGTTCATGTACAGCATATCAAATTTTCGTACAGTAAAATACTTTACAAATTTTAAATGTTTCCCTTTTATGTAACTAACGTAATAACATTACTCCAGTGGCCGCAATTTCACGGGTATTTATTTCGAAAAAAGACCTGGTAGCGGGTAAATACCCTGTAGTGGGTGAATTTAATGGAAATGCTAATGTAAATTAAAACCACCTGCATAGAGATGAGGGAGGAGTTGTGTTCATGCAATTAGGGGATCGGATGTTGTAAACTTTTTTCTGAAAATTCATACTAATCCTCTTTCTAGAGCTATGTTTTTAAATGCTGGGGTTGAGAGATTAATGGGAGAGATTTAAGAAAAAATTACTCCTTCTTGCAGGTCAGCAGCAACTTTTTAGTATAGCATTTATAAATAATAATAAAATTAGTGTACCGGCTGCGCCAATTAGTGTTGAGTTCAAGTATATTCTGATCAATGATTAACTTTTCATGGAGATTTGGGTCTTTGAAGATCAATTTTGTGAATAAAGATGTAACAAGTACAGTAAGTAGCAAATGGTCCACGAAGTAATGCTAAAAAAACATTTTAAGTCGCACTGTCAATCGCATCTTAGCCTTAAATGCGTTCCAAACTTCTACCCAAAAAATTATGAAGTGGCACTCAGACTGTTGGCAGGTTCTGTACATATATATATTTTTTATTTGATCAAAAACATAAAATATCAACATAATTGATTTATAGGCGTTTGTAAAAAAGCTAGAAGTGTATAGAATTTTTAAGTGAAACATTACGCCCCTTTGAGGGTTGAATTTCGAGGAAAAAGCTGCCAAATCGATACCCCATCGAATCTAAGAGGTATAAACTTAAACTATTCCCTTCCACCCACTTACAGGTTTAATATGTAAAAAACTCCGAAAGGGGTTTTAAAGTATATTTTATCAAGAGCTCGTATATGGCAAACATATTTGGATAGCTCACCGTGCCTGAGACATGGTGTCATGCGTAAGAACGTATACATTTCTTTACATCGCCTTGGGGGTTAAATAACAAAAAAAAATTGAACACGATTTTAAGCGATTTCATTGAAAGCCTTTAACGTAAAAAAAAACAATTTGGTATCTCATCTGACCGGCCATATATCTCACGCCGCCATACACGCATCCTCCAACATGTTTCACCATTTAAACTGGTTCACCCAATCTACTCACCAAAAAATATTCGATATTTAATAACGTCAACGGGTTTATAAGCAAGGAACTTTAAAGGCGTTGGCGTACGGAAACACTGTGGTAAGACGGACTTTTTTGTTATTGTTTGGTGGGGGTTAAATACACACAGCGAATCAGCGCATCTTGAGTATTCAGTCCAACAGTGCCCATTACACTCCAATCTTTCAGTCTCTACTCGAACGTTTTCGTCCTTCTCACGTATTTCAATGGCTCAGGCATAGAGCGAGAACGGAGTTCTTCCATCCTCATAACATTAACGCCGTGTACGTTGCATCTCGCAAAAGAGTAAGCTGTCGCTGTCGTCGCAAGCAGTGCACATGGGGTCGCCAATGATTCTCAATCTGACCAGGTACAAGAGACGGACTTTACTTTTTTGGGATCTACTCACCTTGGAGCGTCAAAATGCAATACATTTAGGGGTAGTTTATCTTTTTTAAAGGTCAGGTCGATCACAATACTTTATACATACTTTAATATTTAAAATGAAGTAAAATTAGGAGCATCCTGAAATTTAAATCGCTAGTTATTTTGATTCCTAAAGGATTAAAGGTAGACAAAAGGTAGTTTTATGGCCCAATTGACAGCATCTAATAATGAAAAGAGTCAGCAGATGTGTTGTCGAGATCCATTTTACTCTGAATGAAATTAGATTAATTTTTTTTAACAAGTGTTGGCTCTGTTCGACTTAGAACGATAGAAACTCCTGTAATTTATAAAAAATGACAGCAACGAGTAGCATCAGTCCTTGGCAAAGCACTACAAGAACTTCAAGGATATATGATAGAAAAGGTGGACATCAGAAAAGGCAACTTCAACTACTGTCACACCTCTTCCATTAAATTAGAAAAAGAGGACGACTTCGTACATTCGTAAAGGATGATAATTAATTAATTTTATAGTTCGGACTTTTTTTCTTCTTTTTACTCCCATTAACTTTAGTGCAGCAGGAAGCATTTGTCTCCTGGACGTGTTTCCTGTATGTGAGCCAGGTTGTTTCTTCCTCGTGACATCTTGCTCATTTTTCTATAGAAAAAATGTGAAGCAAAAAGGAAAACCTATTTTAATCTACGAACGTAATTAAATGCTCTTTACTTGGTAGCAGCAATAATGATTATGGCAAGGGATTCTCCGTTTTGTTATTGACGTCTATTTTACTTTTAACTTTTCATTGTTGTTACGATGGGATGAACGCAAAGGATAATAGTTTGAATCTTTTCTTAAGACTATAGCAGTTATTTATCTACGGTATTTGAAAGGTGTAAGAAAAGAGATTTGCTGTATTATCTTCAACCGGATGGATAACTCATTCGAATCAGGATCGAGAAATAATTTTTAATGTTCTTTAGAAGTAGATGTTTCTCATTTTTTATATTTTTTTATTTATTTACATATATTGAAACAGAGGTTTACCGTTTTGCATTGTATTGCAAGAGTTGAAGCCACCAAGGCGCAACAATATAAGTGGAAAATACACATGCATATTATTGACGTATAATCGTGTTTTAGCGCATAAATATGTAATATTACACAATAAAGTGGACAATTGCATTTATTTTGTTTGTAAACTTAGGCGTCATGATTATATTACACCATTAGTACGGTAAATTTAGGCTTAGTGCAATTTTACTTAAAATACAGTGTAATATTACGCCAGAGTAAGGAAGTTTGCGAAAATTCATTTCATTACTTCATTCAACTTCTCTTCGTCTGGTTTGTTAAATCACCGAAATAATTTTGTGTAATATTTGTAAATTCGGTTTGAAAACAGTAACCGTAATATTTTTTTTTAATTTTCAACTCATCTTTATATAGTACTTATATTGTAGTGGCAACTCGCCGCAAAAGGCTAGTGTGGCTGTGCTTTAAGCTTGTGTTACTCTGTTCGCTTTTTTCCCAGTTTTTTGCCTATATTTTCGTGAAATGTATGGCGAGCTTGTAGAAAGCTCTCATTGATCATACAGTGTAATACAAGCTTAAAGCACAGCCCCACTAGCTTTTTGCGGCGAGTCGCTACTGCTATATTGTGAAATTGAGTTTTTATTTTAAGATTTTACCTAGAATTAAATGTAGGATTCTCCACACAGTAAAAAATGCTACAATCTTTACAATAATTATCACTTTAAAATCTGTTACGTGCATGTAAATTGAAATAAGAGTGTAAATTTAGACGTAAATATATGTTAAATGGACTATTACATTTAAGTTATTGTAGCAGGAACGTCATTTCAGTTTTTTCCAGGGGGCGGGGCAAGGTGTTATGAATGTTTATATTTTTATATATATTTTATATATAATATATGAGGAAACAAAATTCAGGGGGGCCAATGCACCCCCGGCCCCCTACAAATGACGTCCCTGTATTGTAGATTTACTTCGATTGTATGAAATATACCTCTAAATTGCAACTGAAATCTGAAATCTGAAATCTGAAAAATATATTGCAATTAGTACTTTTACAGTTTTTAATTGCGATATAAGAAAACTCCTTAGGAAAAACTACTCGAAATATATCGCAGGGCTTGAGTGCGTGTTTGTGGATTAGCAATTGAAATATAAAGTGAAATTCGGTTTTAATTTTACCCTTTTTTGATTTTCAACAAATCGCCAACGATAAATATTGTAAAAATTATTTACTGTGCCTTATAATAAAATGGATCTCTCTCTGTAATAATTACGCCACCGCTGTTTATTGATTACGCAGCAATTGTGCAATGATTAAATCACTGATGTGTATTGATTACGGATGTATTGTATAATTATTACAACTCATTTGTGTAATTTTCCCTCAAATTACACCAGCATGTAATTTTACCATTACTATTAATGGAAAACAGTTGCCAACTACAATATTGGTAAATTTACTCCAATATGCCTTAGGGTATGGAAATGTTCGGAAGGAGATCTGCATGTTTCAGTACTAATTGTAATAGTTCCGCTAGAATACTGATTGAGTACTGATAGGCTAACTGGTGAATCATTTTCAATATTACTTATTTTTTAGTTAAAAAACTTAAATGACATCAAAGACGCAAGACGTGTTTTCGCTACTTGATCCTAAACAAAAATTTTAAAACCGATGAAAAAATGTAGGTACGTTTATATATTTTGTTATCGTCTGGTGCGTATGTACAGTAGGGTGTACTTCACTTTACACTTTTATAATGCAATGCACTATTCCGATGTAATAAAAACCGCTAAACTTACACCTCTTTAATATCGTAGGCGATGCGACTATATGTATCCATCTGCTGTTCCATTTTATACAGCTCCTGCCTGTTTTTTCGCTTTCAAAGAACACCCAACGTGAAGGACTGCAAAGTTATTAAAAAATGTATTAACTAGCACGTGAAAGTCAAAGGGACTTTTTAATTAAATGTGAGTGAAAATTTATTTTAAACTAGGATTGCGACTGCCATGCTGAAACTGAAGAGCTTCTTCTACTTCTAAAACCAACTTTTAATTAAAAAATGTACATACATATTCTTTCATTTAGTAATTTAATAATAATTTTAATATGACAACTTTAGTGTAAAATCGGATCAAAGTTAATGGAAAATATTACATTTTCGATTGCTACAAAATCATGCAGGCATTAAATTAATTTTCAGCCGGCGTATTTTCGTTTTTCGATTATAACTGTATGGATGAAATGCGTCAAAAATCGGTTTAATCCGATACGCGATAAGACAAGGATCTAAGCCATAAAATTTTATAAACCGGGCCTTTCGCAAAATTACGGATTTCGGCAATGACCAGAAACCGAAACATACCAAATAACGTACCCTTCTAATGAATTTTTATGTCTATAAAGGATAATAAAGAGCGGTAGATATAGCACGAAATAGAAAAGGATTTTCCGATTGGCTTAATCCACACTAACAAATTTCGATGAACAGGACTTACAGTACGGTAGTCATCCAGTATGTCCCAAATGGGCATCGAATCGTTGCCATTGTTAGAATCAGTGAAGCGTTTAGTTTTCTGGCAAAAATATCGGTCACGTTTTCGGATAAATCAGGAGGCCTTTTCAAAACGAAATACGTGACATCTATCAAATGAGCTACTGTTTAGATAATCAGGATCAAAGCGTTGCCAACAGATAGGACATCTTTTATAGTCAAAACTCTATTTCGTTTACAATTTTCCGATTGTGCTGGTATTCTTGGTGAATTGCGGAATTTTTTTACACGTGCAAGTTAATTTATTTATTCCATTTATTTATTCATTAACAAGACTGCAGAATATTTGAAAAAGTGGAAGCCGTGTAAATAATGAACAAACCATTTTTGATCAAATTTCCACATTTCCAACCATACGGTGTGTTCTGTTGCACATTTATCCAGTGCAGAGTATGTTACCGACACCACTTACTTATGCAGTGTGGTTTCTCTGCATGATTTAGTGCCACATCATAAATTCAAAATTTTAGTGCTCGAATCGGAACTATGTGCTAAGCGAAGGACGTAAAATGAACCCTTATTGCACGGTATTCAGTCCTGCTTTCAGGTGAAATTATTTTTTTTTTCAAGTTTGAGATATATTTAGGTTTTTGTTTATGGTGAAAATTCAACAAGAATGATATTTTTGTGTTGAAAGTTCTGAACTAACAATTTTTGACGACTGTTCAAATACAATTTTTTTATATTAAAGTTGAAGATTTGGAAATTATTTCTTACTGTCAAATCCATCATGTCATTTAGAGAAATAATGAAAGTAAAATTAAAAAATTCTGAAAATAATAATTTTTATGAGGCTATTTGAAATAATATTTTGTTGAACTGTCCGGTATCTCAAATTTGTACTCCTTCAAAAAAATCAACCATCTTTTTTCCAATACTCAAAGAAAAAATATGATTATGGCCACCATATTTTGGGTAAATCTTACTATGATTGAGGTTATAGTTCCCACAACATGTAACATAGCTATGCTAACTGAATGCATGTTTGAAATAACTATAGGTCTTAGTTACTAGAACTATCGTTAAACAAAATTATGGTTGTGGAAACATAGGTTTGTGATTTATGCATTTTAATAGAAGGGTTACGCCAATCATAAAAACCATGTAACATTGTTACTTGAAATTGAGTTTTTTCTTTAGAAAAGATGCTATGTTTCGCTTATGGATGTGGAAACCTAAGTGTTTTATTCACGCAACCATGTTTTTTTCAGAACGGTTACGCCAATCATAAGAATTCTGTAATGTAGTTACTCGAAACATAGTTACGTTTTTAGGAAAAATGTTATGTTTGGCTCAATCATAATTATGGTTGTGGAAACCTAGGTGTGTGATTGGCGCAACCTTTTTATTTAGTAGAGAACGGTTACGCCAATCATAAACATCATGTGACATGTATCCTATATAATGAAAGCATAAAAATTATTAGAGATATGACTTTTCAAAGAGGACACCATTTTTAAGCTTGAACATACTTTCACATACGATAACTAACAAAAAAAATTCAATTTTTTGTTAAATAGAAACAAAAAAATTTAATTTCAATAATTTGTTTCACTAGTTCTTCAAGTACAAAAATATTCAAAAGAATCGGTAATGTTAACTTTGCCAGTTCTTCAATGACCCAAATATGAACTTACATGATTGTACTCACCATATCTTAACAAATTCTAATGTCGCACTGATCATATTCCCGCTATCACAATCACAGTATGGACACGGCAATAATAGTAATGTGAACTAATATGATTGTACGGACTATTTCTAATCAAATACTATAGGTGCACTGATCATTCAATGCTATGTCAATTATAGTATGGTTGCGACAATCATATCTAATATCTTACCTTACACGATTGCACACACCACATCTGGTATGGTTGTGGTAAATATTTTATCAAATTTCATTGTTCCACTGATCATAGAGCATTGTTGTCGTAATTATAATATGCTTTTACATCATGTAACGATTGAATGATCGGTACAACTATTAAATTTCAGCACGAAAATATATTTATTGCAGCCATACTGTATTTTTTCGAATTATATGCTATGGCTAGGAGGATCATATCCATGATCATTGAAAACATATCTGTTTTACAATAGTTAGAAGAGCTTTAATATAGTCAATGCAACCTTGGAATAGACAAAGCTTTTCTTTCAGTGCATAAATTAAACTACATTAATAATTTCTGTTTGAATACAGCTCCATTATTATGCCATTATTTAGAAATTGTTTTATAGTGAAGGAGTAGTAGAAAACTCCTTGTAAAAATTCGAAACGACTCAAAAAGATATTTTCTACCAATAAAATCACTTTCGATAAAACGAAGACAATTTGGATGAATTCCATGATGGTGAACATTGCAAATTCCGCCTTTATAAAGAACACAAAAAATAAAAGCAACGAAAAAGACACGAGCCCAATGAAAATGGACTTTTCTTGTCTCTGGAAAATTATTGCGCGTTCATCCGAAAAAGGAAGAAAGGATTCGTTTCACGGTCGAAGGATTTCTTTAATGTCCTCTCTATCCGACGTATCGATGGGTGGTGAAAGGGTCGAAGTCTCCTAATGGTCGGTCATAGTACAGAATACCGTCCAGGTAGGTTTATACAAAGACGACCATCAGGCAAAAGACTCTTTATAAGTCCTGCCTTCATCGACATCATCGTCATCATTATCATGAAATATTTATCTTCCGAGTCGAAGGACTTTTTTCTTTCGTTCTCGGATCGTAAATGCTTACGAAAGTGATTTTCAGAGTTGGATAGTGCAGAAGCTATTCATATATTGATCCTGGGGGGTGTTGTCAATGGACCCGGTTCCTTTTTTTTTCGGTAGTGATAATTTTTATCGGACTCCATTGAATAGTTCAGGACGGTAGATCAGGAAGTGCTATTTTATACATTGTGCTATTTATTTACCTGCCGTCTGTTTAAAAAGTAATGCCCGTACTATTTTAGGATTACATACCAAAGCCAAAGTAAAGTAGCAGAAATGGAATCGAAAGGGTTTACCACATACATACATAGCCTTTCTGGGATTTCAGTCGAGTATCCTTTTCAGTGTCCTTTCCATTTCTATAGTCGGACCTATACAATAACGATACTATGGATATTACAGTGCATCGGGCGACATAGGACGCTATATTCGAAATAACAACAAAATGTAAATTTGCTCTATTTCTATGCAAATCTTCTTCACCGGAGGCAGCACAATGGAACGGAAAAGTGTATCTGCTGGCACAAGGATGGCAGGATCTGAGATTTTCCTATTTCTCGTTTTCCTGCTTCGACTATACAAGAAAGGAGCAATTGTAGTAAATTAACGTTTGCTTTTGTTAGTTAGGTTTCCACAGGCAACCGTATCTACTCTGGACGTAAGCGCGGTCAAGTTCTCTCTCATTTTAAAAATAATCTTGCTGGAAATGCCAATTAGAATAATTGCTCTTTTTTGCAATACGATAAATGTATTAAAATTTGTCCCTTTTGACGAGAAGCGATGAGGTTTGATGTTATGTTGCACTATAACGGAATTATATGAAACGTTAGAAAATGCACTTAGATTTATTTTCGAAGAGAGGAAGAAAGTATGCATTAATATAAACTTTGTCAATATTGGTTCAGTACTTAAAATCATTTTTACTTTGTTATTTTTTTAATAACAAAGTATTGTGATTGACTAAGGCCCGTTCCTACGATCGTCAGTTAAATTCTAACCGGAGCTTTAACTGCAAGTTTTGTATGAAAATCTGTCAGTTAAATTTTGAGTTAGAAGTTACGTTCGTAGAAACGGGCCTTAAAGCTTACCAAAAAAGTTACCCTGAAATATTTATTTTCACCTTTTGTGAATATTAAAAAAAATCCGGCTGTCCACCGTAGACGCCATACGCAAAAGTGTAAAAAGGTTTAGACTACAATATCTTTCGAGCCAACTATACCAAAAATGTAAAATTTAGTTTGTGGATTAATTAGTACTCCACTATAGATTACAAGTGCAGTTCATCAAATTTAAAATTATTGGGGATGAAGGTGGACCACAAAAGTGGAGGATAGCACTTCTAAAAAAAATATTTTTTATCCAAAAACCGTACCAGAAGCTAAGCATAGTAGACCTCTAGTGGAAATATTTTTTTAGTGGGGGTTGCAATGTAGAAAGCTAGTACAGAAAGATAAAAATGGATAACTACATAGAACCAAGAAAAATAAAGTGATTGATAGTGGTAGCAAAGTGCGGCTTTGGGGGTGGTTTTTGGTATCTCATATACGGCTTATTCTAGAAAGTTGAACGTAGACGTAGACGTAAACGTAGTATAACAAGAGTAATTAAAACCGTAGGACAGAAAGCTAAAAATTGCCAACTGCATGTAATCACCACAGAAGCATCCTAGATTGATGAAGGTATTGATAAGAGGAGGTTGGGATGGTTTCTTGTATCTCGTATACGACTTATGCTAGAAAGTTGAACATAGACGTAGACGCAGACGCATACGTAGACGTAGTACTTACTAAAAAGAGTAATTAAAATCGTATGACAGTAAGCTAAAAATTAACCACTCCATAGAATCACTACAGAAGATCCTAGAAAAATTAAGTTATTGATAGTTGTACCAAAGTGCAGGGGTTGAGTTGAATTTTTGTATCTCATATACGACTTCTGCTCAAATGTTGATGTCGTTCAAGAGTACAAGCAGCAACGTTCCAATTTTCAATGACGTATGGAAGTTGAGAAAAAAAGATTTCAATTAAAGTGGATTTTTATTCATTTTCACGAATTTTGTTACATCTTTTAGGCATTTCGTGTTAACATATGATTTTTACATCTGCGTTTTGTTAATAGAACCATCAGAAAACCATTTTCAAATTATTCGGTATTCAACCCCTAAGAAAGTGTAAAATGGATGTGCTCCTTTTCCCGAATTCCGTCATATTGTTTACGTCTAATGAAATACAGAATTTGCTTTTACTTTAAAAAGCTTTAAATGTAACTGTTTAAACCAGATTTACATTTTTTTCGTTAGCAACCCTCTTCTAGATGGTATGGTTTATGTTTTTTCAAATTCCGACAAATCTTTTAGGTTTAATCACATTGAATTCGCTGTTATTGTATGGGCTTTAATAAAAATTAATTTCAGGATTTTTCTACATATATTCAACGACAAAGAGGATGTTCATGAATTTATTTATATAATTTAGGCATGTCAAGTTATTAAATTTATTTTACTTCTACGTGCTGTTTATGGAACCACCAAAAAACTGTTTTCAAATTATTCGATATTGAATCCCTAAGAGGGTGCAAAATGGTTGTGCACCTTTTCACGAATTCCGTAATTTCTTTAGGTCTAATGAAATATCGAATTTGCTTTCAGTTTTAAAGGTTTTACATATAATCGTTAAAACCTGATTTAAACATTTTTCTCTATTAACTCTCTTCTAGTGGGTGTAAGGTTTGGTTTAAGCTTTCTCGAATTCCGACAAATCTTTTAGGTTTAATAAGAACGAATTCGCTAACGGGCTGTATTAAAAATTAATTTCAGTATTTTTAATATTTAAGCTTGTAAGAGGGTGTAAAATGAATGTGTACGTTTATACGAATTCCGATATACCTCTTAGGTCTTATAAGATATCGAATTGGTTTTTAATTTAAAACACTTTCTACATAATCGATGACAAATCGGTTTCTGAATTTTTCATATTCAATGGTTATGAGTTGTCGATATTTTCTACACTGTCTTCTTTAAATTGGAATAGAAATAAAATACAACAACAGAATGGGCGCAACGTTATAATTTTTGTTGGATGATAACCTAAAGATTAACCACGTCATTTGAGACGTTCTTTTCTAGTTTTTCAAACGCATAGTAACCTACACCGTATCCCGGCATTAAACGGGTTCCGGACTTCTACCAGAAAAATAATGAAGTACCGCTCAGACTGTTGCAGCTTTTCCTATTAAGTTACAATTACAGAGAGAGTGATGCCAAGTAACCCAATCAGAAAACTAATTGATGTTTATAAGGGGGCGTAGCACCTCGATTGTACCTCCCTTGTGATCGAATGTTCTCACATGTACCAGAACAGCGTAGAAGAACCAAAATTCTCGAAAGCTCTTTAGCCCCCAAGGCCATGATCGAGCATTCAAGAACAGTCTTGACTACAGCCAAGTAGTATAAAAGCAGGCGAAGCTTTCAGCGAGGGACATAGTAATTTTTATTACATGGACTGTGACAGCCTTGAGCATACTTCCACCTTCAGTGTTGGTAGAAATTAAAATACAAAGCATGTTTTTTTCCTAGAATTTAAATTTAAACTCACAAATCCCATTGTAACTTATCATGGTAGACGATATTCAGGAATATTCCGAACTAAATCTATACTGTGATGGCTTAAAGGCATTACCATAATGCCTTCCAGATACGACAACCTAATAGCAAGGCAATGTCAACCAATCAATCTCCCAAAGGTCATCAGTTTGCCTGTTCGGTTCGGTATAAATAGCAGAGTTGTAGAGAGGATGTGACAAAATTGTACAACAAAACAACGACGAGAAATGTCTTCGGGCAATCGTAATATCCTCGTGGAAGTTAGTTAGCAGGACTGACATTACGAAACGTTATCGCAGCTGTCATATAACTTGCACATCAAAGTCACCCCTGCGGGGATCACGTCATACTCGAATTGTATTATATATATATAGTATTTATTCTTTATATTACGATATATTATAACGTTCTGGCAGGAATTTTTTTTAATGTTGCTCTCTTCCTGAAAATTAATGAGCTCGGATGTTGTTCTAGTGATGCTTCATGCCGTTCTCTTGTCTAGTTTTCGGTAGGGTCGTGTTTCTTGTAATAAGGGAGTGAAATATAACAGTTTTGATGGTTGGTAATATTTTCTACAAGAAAAAACTAAGTATCTATGGTATTAAATAATAGGGTAAATACCAAAATGTGGTGCAAAATCCAGAAGAAGATAATGCAGCCCTTCTTAAAACGGCCGGCGACTATGTTCCATCCTTGGACGAAGCGAAATTTTATCACATAAGATATTACTAATTCATTTTTAAAAAGAATCGATTAAATTGAAATAACAACCAGCAAATGATATGTGTCTACATATCAGCATCAATTTGTTATCACTGCGAATGTGAAATTTAGCAATTTTATCATAGTTTTATTTTTCGCTACAATAGAAAAACTGTTTTTTTTTTCTCAGTCGCGAAACAAACATTGGCAACGGACCAAATAGAAAGATGCCAACTGAAAAATTTATTGAAATATTTTCACATCGTTTTCACTGAATTTCTTTCATATTGTTTTCATACTGTACTCAGACACGAGATTGAACTGGTTTCGCCGAAAGCATGGCCACTTTAAAGAATATTTTTAGGTGGCAATGGATAAGTAGTTCGTATTGAAGTTCAAAAAAATTTAAACAATGGCAATTTTTGTGTTTTATTGACGACGAAAAACTATCGATCACAGCCGAGACAGATACTTGAAAGACATAGTCAATTTGAATTCGAAATTTGGCGGAGACACTTGTGACGTTGTTCCACTTGTTAGTTCCTGATTTTAGCCAAGCTTTTCAAATTGCCTCTTCATCCATTTTCACTGAATTAATATACATATCATAGTAACGAACTAAACTCTACCTACAATTACGTAGGAGTGAAATAAATTTTTTTTATTTTGGAAGAGTTTTTAATATTGAATATTGAACTTGACAATTGAATCATCGAACGAGGACAATTGCTCTGAATTTGCCAAGTCAATAGAGCAACTATAGGGCGAACAATACCAACATTCTGTTAAAACATTATCACATTGCCGAAATAATGCCACACCTAGCATGATATTGCCCTGTATTGCTCCATTAATCGCTCCACTATTTTCGGCAATAATCATCGTGGAATTAATTGCTTGAGAAATTACTCGTGTACCTTTAGGGAAGACCAAAAGTTTTCATCTTAAATAGCTCCAGTTAAAATGGTCTATCTAGTCTAGTCACTAAAAACATTCAAACTTAATTAACACCCGGCTCTTTAGCTCTATACCTAATGCAATCCCACTTATGAATCTTTATTAAGATTTAAAAATGATTCATGATTCAATCAATCAATCAATATTTATTAGTTTATCCACTTATGTTTAACATCTTATAATTTATGGTTTAGAGAACATATAATTCAAAATACTAACAGCTAAATTAAACCTAGTTAGCACAGCACAGCAAAACATTTATGGCAATTTTAGTTACATAAATTCAAGGAAAAATGTTCATGATTCAAATCTTCAGAAAATCGAATGTACACAATGTGTTCACCATAACGAATTTTATTCGAATCGTTTCTAAATCATTGTGAAGAACTACGTTAGTGAATCTCTTTCGAATAAAGCAACAGCTGCAGTTTTTAAACTTGACTAGTACTTGCCATCAATACTGTTGTGCTCATCTTGCGAATCGTTTCTAAATCAATTCGAAGAACTGGCTTACTGAATTATATTACTGAATCTCTTTCGAATAGGACATCAACTCCAATTTTTAAACTTAGCTAGTGCCTGCCACCTACACTGTTGTTTGCATCAAATGAAGTTACAGGCCGATTAAATATCGATTCATTCCAATTCCTCCTGCACTCTGAATTCCACGAATTAATATCAGTCGTTTATTTGAATCGTTGGTGAATCCGCAATAAAATTCTCTTAGCATTTATCTACATAACATTTGAGTTTTTTTTTTTCACCTTCGCTTAACATTCATCAAAATGACTACGACTATAAATCAGATGTAAAGTAGTTCAGAAATGTCTGAATAGATCGTTCTTAATCTTTCTAATTATTCCCATAAATAGCCTTCTTTTCCGCTGAATTTCCCACGACACAGTGTTCTCTTCTTAATAATTTTCCCACGTTTATGTTCTCGTTATTTGAAATTTTCCTCGGCTCTCCGACAGTACAACATTTTAGCATTAAGTGCCTTCCATTAGAAATTCATTACAAAAATTTAATGTCCGTTCTGCAAAGACGATATGGAGCGCGTATAGAGTTGGGGATATTTAAATCACAGGAAACATTTTAGCTTTTCACAAAAAGGCATAATCCTCTCCGAGGATTTAGTCAGTTGCCATTTTCATGAAATATTAAAAACATCATGAAAGGAAACCGGATGGAAATGTGTCATGGCGCTGGCTATAAAGGGTCTTATGCACACAAAATAATTTTCCGAATTTAACACAAATGGTGCGCTGAACAGCACCGACTTTGTCGTTTGCCATAACGAAAGATGTGGTCTCATCTGGTACCGAAAGCAAATCCTTAAATTTTTAATGAGGTATTTAGTTTGTGACCGTCTATTATCGGGTTCAAAACGTACTAAGAAGATTAGGAAGTTAATTTTTTGAACGGAATTTATGCAGTTCAAATTTAGTTCTTGGACACATTAAGTTGTCTGCCGCTGAGGGCGGTTTGATTAAGTGTCAGGTGGGAAGATGTATACATGTAAATCCCTCAACAAAAATTTATTACACAAATTTATATCGTTGTTGGTCCTTTGAGAAAACTTGAAATTCATCGAAGTCATTTGTCGTCTCTACTATTGAAAATTGAGGAAGTTGAATTGAGTTTTATTTTTTCCTTCTCGAGGATAAAGCAAAAAGTTTGTTTGTTTGATTCGAAACTCTTCGTCCCTAAGGAGAATCATCGACTAGGACGAACAATGAGATTCCTTTCTGCTGGTCAAATGTTAAAGTATCTAACAATATATTCTGTCTGACGGTAGGAAAATATTTTATCTTTGCAGAGAATGGAAAATGTGTACAAAAGCGAAAATCCTGTTGAATTCGCAGATAGGAAAAAAAAGGAAGAAATATAAAGGAAATAATTCGCTGGGAAAGTATACGAATCAGATTGCAGTATTGTGTACCTTCTGGCCCGGATCGAGCACCATCAGATCACAAAGTGAAATACTTGAAATGAAAACTCGTCTAGCAGCAAGTTGCTTTCGATTTTCGCTCGCTAGTCGTAGAATATCCTTGTACAGATCCTTAGTTGCAGCCAATTGAAACACAATCAAGTTAACTTTCAATCAATTTTACTCTGTGCTCTGTTGTTCTTTCATTTTTTAGCTTTTAGATGATTACCAAACGAGTACTTGAATTTGTTGAGTGGTACGATTTGTGAGTTGTATGATTTGAGACTCAGCAATCTGTCGGTGATTTTGTGAAAATTGTACAAAATTACAGCCAGACTCTCTTCTGACCATTTGATTAGTGTTGTTGCAATCACAAATATTAGTTTTTTAAATATTGAAAACTGTATAACAGCGTAATTTTCTTATTTTCCGGAAAAGGCTTTAAATGTGATTAAAGTCGTATATCTGGTATTATAGAACCAGACCAGAAACAGCACCTTCACACTGAAGCAGACTCATATAAAATATGTCTTGCAATTGTAGCTCATTCCTATTCCATATCTCATCAGACCTAAAAGATATGACGGAATTCGTGAAAACATATGTAGCCTATCTTAAGCACCTTAAGAGTTCAAAATTTAAAAATACTCACATCAACTTTGAGGTTAAAGTTTTAAAAAAAATCCGTAGAAACCAAATCGTTATATTATCAGATCTAGGAGATATGGCGGAATTCGTGAAAGAATACTCTACACCTATTCCTGTTTTCAATGGATGATTTGGTGCAGTGATTCGTTTTTCTCTCGTGAAAGTAAAATTTGGATCACGAAAACTGATTCCGTGTATTAGCCGCGCTGCGCTTACTTACTGTTGAAAAATTTCCAGCATATTTGAATGTATGTATGTGAAGAATATGCGGGAACTGGGAGGAGCTTTCTTTGCTGTTTTAATTGATTATTTGAAGGTGTTAGTTTATTTCATTTACTTATTTATATTTCAATAAAAGGTATATAATTATACTCAATTATTCCTTAAGAACTAGTGACTTAGACCATCATCTTTAATTACGTAATTATGTAAGCTATTGTGTAACATCTGTTCCTTATAATTCGAAGCTATTTAAACATTTACTGGGCTTACACTAGTGAATAAATTCTTTAAATTTATTTTTTTTGAGCAGGTAATTCAAGTTATTGTTAAAGTTATTATTATGAGTTGGGCAGTCTAATAAGGGGCGATAGTCGAGTGTGACTCTGGAAGTAGAGCATGACGGCGGCGTCTCTTTGTTGAGAAGATGTTTATGCATCAAACTAGTATGTCCTAGTCTCATCCGTGTGATGACTATAGCTTCTCTGCTCTATAGAAAAAGCAAGGCGGTTTCATGATGTATATTACACATAGATTTAAATTTCCGTAAAAAATACATTGATTTCCCAGACTATTGGGTGCAAATACTTGCTACAAATCGAAAGGCGCCATCTGTGAAGATGGAAGCTTGGTGTTGTCATAATGCCATTTCAACTGTACTCAGTTTAATTTAGTCTAGTTCTAATCCACATGCGGAACTGGACTAACTTAATACCACACGTTTACACCGCTTCTTAATACTGCATTACTCTTAACACGGACTAAGTTAATATCGGTGTATACGAGGCCATTGTGATAAGTGTGACGGACAGTAGTTTACCTTAGACCAAATCTGCTTATTGTATTGTATTTTAAATCCTTTACTCTAAGAATTGCAGCTAAAGGCTGGTTTACATGACGACTGCAAACAATTTTTACTGATATTGCAAGGGAGCTAGCTTATCGAGTTTACAATGGAGTAGAAATCAACCACTGCGAAAAGTGACATTCACACAAATATCGTCAATATTTTTAGCTGGATACAATATCTGTTCGTTTCACTCCTGATCAGTTTCTCATTAGAGATTTTCCTGCTCCCTCACAATCTCAGTGAAAATGTCTTGTAGTCACCATGTAAACCGACCTCAACGCTCCCGTCGTGTGCGTTTTACATTCATTAAAAGTTTCTCAACTTTTGATCAAGTCCGTAGCCTCCGCCATCTTCAAAAAATTGATGAACAAATTTTAAATTTCATATGAATCAGTTTCGAGTTAAAAGAAGGATTCGTTAGTTATTTCTTTAAATTTTTCACTCCTTCAGCTCCATTTAAAAGTTCTAGGAACTTGATTTGACAAATACTAGTGGCAGCTAGGAATTTGTATTGCAAAATTATCCGCTTAAATAATTAGTGTGCAATAAATCAAGCAACTGCTTTCTGTAGATCCCATTGTACTATCAGATCTAGGAGATATGGAACAATTGTAGGTACTTTAATATTCTAAAATTCCCTTTAGTTCAAGAAACCGTAGAGCTAGTCACTCTAAATACGAAATTCAAATAAAAACGTTGTTAAATCTTTAGATTTCTTCCTGGTTTTAAGCTACATTTCCACCTGAGGCACTCCTTTATTCCCGTCTCCTGAACGTATAAAAAGTGTGGCGGCAATAATTTCGTACAACCTGAAATACAATTTCCACCAGTTCCGTTTCGAGCACAATAAATTGTTATTGGGTGTTGTGAAATGTTATTAACATAGGATCCGGAGGAAAAAACAAGGAAAGCCCAAATTCATCTTACGTTCGCTCCCCTAGCACCTAGATGCGGGACATAAAACAGGACTACGCGAATGAATGCGCGAAATTGCCTCTTCACAATCAACTTAGAGTCCATTACCATTTCGTAGGTCATTCGAACTTTGAGCATTAGCACACCTGAACAAGACGATAAGACGTCCAAAGAAGCGCGCGAACGCGACGCCGTACGAAGACGAAGAAAAATTTCCAATTTGTATTCAGGGCATTCAATTTGGGATTCGGAGCATTTCCAGAGTATAGCAGTTTCGTTTTCTCGTTTATGGCTCCCCAACAGCCAGACTTGGAAATATGACGCCATAAATAACCAATTTCGGATACACTTCATCTTGGGCGAAGGTATGCGGAAGATTTAGCCCATACCAACCACCCCCAATCATCCACCACCTTACAACGCTACATTATTCGTATCGTTTACCTCATGGCGATGCCGTAGGACGCATTCCCCGTTTTCGACATCGTTCCTCCACAAGGTCCTTTTGTTGACGTTACAGTACCTGTTTCTATGGCTTATGTTTCTGTAAATTGAACCCGAAAGCACTTTGTAGATGGTTTATGTGAATGTGCTGCGAACTTGAGGGAGGTCTGAATGCCACCTAATCTCTTTCTGAAGCTGTTATCTGTGATATTGTGAACGTATATCGAATGTGAAGGATGCATGGTAAGGTAAGACCGAGAAGGTCGACTTGTTCGAAGGAACGAAGAAACCTTTCATACCCCGCTTGCGATACACAGAGAGAACATACTCATCGGGTACAACAATATATCGAAGGAAGAATTTGTTCCGGATGGAAGAAACGAATTGATTTTGACGGCGAATGATGAAACAAAGGTACCAAATTGGAGGATCCTTTTGATTTCTTAGGAATTACATAGCCTGAAGAATCCAAGCGAAATCGACATATGGAAAGAAAATAAGATGTTTCACATGCATTTTGAATTATTGCTTTCGTGCTGAATTTGAGCGTTTTCTGTTCTCATCGTAGTGCACAATAGATCTACGCGGCACTTTACATTGTTGGAACTTGTATTTTAATGGAGCTTCCAATATCCTTGAGCATTTTCGCATTGTTTTCTAACAAAAAGCAAAGGTTCAAGTACAAATTTACCTTGGGTACAAATACGATCCGACACATGTGTATTTTTCCACCTACCGGAATATGACTGTTGTACGGTATGCAACCTGACGCAATTCCTAGCGTTCGTTACCTGCATTAGGATTAAAGTTAGTCATTTATAATATTCTTATTCACAAGTTTGTTTCGACTTTACTTGCGACTTGGATCAAATCATATCTGTCTTATCGTATACAATTTGACGGAACTCTTTCACAGAACTATTCATTTGCAATACTTTGAAATACTGCAAAATAATCAGCTTGGGCCACTTTTTTTTATTTGAACTATCGTATCTGACATGCTCGTTTCAATGAACATGTTTTGAACATGTTTTTCGGAGCTTGTTTTTTTTATTTGCGTAACCTGGCAACCCAACTAACATACCAATGACATATTACTTCTCCAACAAAACTATACCCTTCCAATATACAATTTTCTAATTGTAGCGTAGAAAATTCTACTCACTTCTCGCATGTTCTACTCACTTCTCGCATGTTCTACTCACTTCTAACATGTTCTACTCACTTCTCGCATGTTCTACTCACTTCTCGCATGTTCTACTCACTTCTTGCATGCTCTACTCACTTCTCGCATGTTCTACTCCCTTCTCGCTTGTTCTACTCACTTCTCGCATGCTCTATTCACTTCTCACATGTTTCGTCCCTTTACTGCATGTTCTACAAACTAGGCTTGCGCACTTTAGTTTACTACAATGACTGATCATTCGCGTCAGTTCAGTGTAAAATTACCTACAAAAAGAAAGATTCTAAGTCTGCACCTATAAGGTACAGTTCATTTCACTTATGGGACCGCTCTTCCGAACTAGTTCGTTCGCAAACTACACAAGCCTATGATACAGACAACAGAATTTACTGGAAATCTCTGGACTCAGCACATACAGTATTAAAGCGCAGCTGGTTTTGTACACGAGATCAATTTTTCTACTACGAGGGCGAGACGACAGTCAGTTTTACCGGGTAAAGTTATTTTCGTTGATAACAGCGATCGTGTAGAAAATGAAATCCGGAGGAGTTGCGTTTGAATAAAGCAATTTGTATTCGTGTTTGGGTTTTTCAAAAAAAATTCGTTTGAATTGCATTATCTTTTTACTAACAATTCTAGCGATTTTGAAATTAAAATAATATAAGCAGAAGATAGACCGTTATTTTCAGTATAAACTATGAATTTGAAGAAAGTCTCATTAGTTTTTGGAGTA
Source organism: Beris chalybata (assembly GCA_949128065.1). Taxonomy (NCBI): domain Eukaryota; kingdom Metazoa; phylum Arthropoda; class Insecta; order Diptera; family Stratiomyidae; genus Beris; species Beris chalybata. Next base: position 141,957,306 of record OX421894.1, read on the forward strand.
GCTTCCATACAAAAATCCACTGTAACTCAGGAAATCGTTGAGCTACGAAGTCGAAATTTAGTTCAAATAAGTTTTGAATAAAATTAAGACCGAATTTTTTAACACAGAAGAAATCAACCAATGCCGAGAATGTCACCGGGACAAAGTCAGCTCACTCCTCTTATCAGTAAAATTTCTTCAGTTGATCGTATGCCTTCTAAAGTTACAAGTTTGAATCGTAGCACTTAATATAAAAATCGAATCCTTCGTGGAGCTATCAAAAAAAGTTCTTTAAAAAATCAGTGCATTCTCCTGTCGGAACCCACTTTAACTTAATATATTTTCGATCCACAAAGTCTTATTTTTAGTAAGGTCCTATGGGTTGGTTTTCTGCAAAAGTCCTTAAAACAATTGCTGAGTCCTTGTTGCGAGCTTCATGTAAAAGTTGTTGAAAAAAGCAATTTTTTCAGAAGGGTGTTTACTTAATGTTCCAGATATGCTAATTCAAGCGGAAGATAGTGTCCTCCTCTTTCGAGTAACAGCCAAACGGTAGTCCCTTAAAAAGGACAATCCAAATGCAAAATAAATTAGACTTTAGTATTGCCTAGTTGTCTTTCATATTAGTGTTAAGCTATTTAGTGTACATGATGATTTTAAAAATGCTGTAAGGAATTCTTCGAAGAGTCCTTAAATTAAAGAAAATTCAACCAAAAAATTCTTTTCATATTTTCGAACAATATTCGATTTTTTAACATTAAACCTTGAATGTAACTAGCAAGTCCTGTTCCCTTCAATTTGTACTTCAATTTTTTTTCAGTCACATTCAATAAATTGCCAAAGAAACTCAATAAAAAAGGGATACACGCGACACTGAACTCGTCGTCTGTATCCTTTTTCGTATTATTTTCAGTACTTTTTCTTTTCAAAAAAAAATTTGCATTTATTTAAGATATAATCGCCGTCGGCTACATTCTATAGATTTTTAGATTGAAACGAGGCAAACGACTAAATCCATAGCATTGCAATTTACATTTAAATGAAATCGAAAAAAGGGAAAAAGTTGGCTTTTGCGTTTTATAAGTGAGTGTGCGTAGAACGCGGAGTGATTTAGGATCCGTTCAATAGGCCTTAATAATGAAAAATAAAATATCATCAGATATTTTCTGTAGCATCGCACGATTTCAATCTAAAAATTTTCGGAAAAATCCAGGAATACACCAATTTCAGAAAATTTTCATTATCAAGGAAAAAACAAGTTGATTATATCGCAGCGGCAGTGAAAAGAAATTTGGTGGTTTCTTTTACGACACTTTTAGCCTTAAACTTTCTGCCACTCATTATCTTTCCAGTGGCATCATCCAGGCGTCCATTTTTGAGCTGTTCACCGTAAAGACAACAAACTTCCTGTGAAAACAGAGTAAAGACCCTTGTCTCGTCATTTGCGAGAGGGTTAAACAAAAACACAGCGTCCTTTTTTCCATAAGCCTATTTAAAGTTTAATGTATTTCGTACGGATTCCGGACACCCTCTTTTTGGTCTATTCATAGATGCTTATCAAGTTCGCTATGAAAATCGTAGATAGCCATTAGGCAGGAAAAACACAACCGAAAAACAACCCAATAGCCGACACATGCAAAAAAAAGGACTCACAATGACCATTAGTAGCCGAGCTTTATGACCCATTTTAAAAGAGTCGGACAGTTGGACAATGTTATTTATTCCTCCGGGGGGTGCTCAGCAATCGTATGGAGAATTCAGTGCGATATTGAACTTGATATGTACGAGTATTAGACATAAACAGGACCCTGTGGAATTGGATCGAATCGAACAAAGCTTAAGTAGCCTTGTTCAATTCCAGAGAAATGGAAAATGTCGCCTTAGTTTTTTTTATCGTCACCGAACTTCACTTTATAATTCTGATTCTGGTTATCGATAACTCAAGAATCAGCCAATTGTATTGTCGCAATTTTTTTGAAACCTCACCTAAGCGTTCTTTTGAAATTTCGCATATTTGGGTTTAAAATTACCGAACTCAGTGGTTAATAAATAAAATAAATAATAGTGGTCCAAACTTAAAGCCGAAGTATTGAAAATATTCGAGGAAAGTGACCCATGAAAAAGTACCTTTTGTTTTAGCGAATTTGGACATATCTCTTAGATGTGATGAGATATCGAATTGTTTTTTTTACTTCAGAGGGCTTAGTATATAATCGCCTAAAAATTGGGTTTATATATTTTTTTTTAAATTCATCCCCTAAAATATCTACTAATGGTTCACAACCCATTTTCACGGTTTCTGTGTTTCGCATCTAAATCACTTTTTTAGTACGTCTATAGATGCGCATATATACATATATTAAGTCTCAACTTTCTAGCATAAACCTGATATGGAAAAAAATGTCACGCTGCTTAGTATAGGTCTCTCCATATAGCAGTCAACTTCTAGCTTTTATTACTAAGCATTTCTTAAGGGAAAAAAATTAAAAATTTATTCTTTTTATCCTCTCTTACCCTCACGACTATTACGACCCCCTCCCCTTTGAATCTGTTTAGTCTACTAAAGGTATACTGTTAGTCCCTGAAAGCCTGGTGGTATTTGTTGAAATTATTTTTTTTTTAAACTTTGGAAAATCATTTTTCGAATTATAGGGAAATATTAAGTTGTCTTAACATTAGAGGCACACATCAAAAACAAATTTTTTTTACTGAAATTTAATAGCAATTTTGTTTTATGGAAAAGAATCGAATGTTTTTTGGTCCGTCGAGACGGATTTGAACTGGGTCACTAGTAAACTTAAGGGGTTACATCTAGTCAGAATTGTTGGAAATTCGATTTTTCGTTTTCGACGAATTTTTAAAGTATAACGTTTCAAAAATATTCTCTGAAAATTTCAAGCCGATCTGTTCAAAATTGAGCGAGTAACGGCCGTTAAGGAGGTGAGGAGGTTACAGTGGTCACCGCAGAAGGCTTTTTTGAACAGCGGTCCGGGAAAGATATTATATCTGCTACATTTGTAAATTTTTTCCCTTTTTACCCTGTTCTGTTCGCGTTACACTCACATCCATGTCAGATTAAGAACACCCATGGGTGCACTATACACCATCTACGACGGTATTAGTTGGGCCGAGTATAAGCGCTTCAAAACAGCTATAAATAAGGTACATTCTTTACTAAACATTTATATTGCACCAAGTACATTTACTTATATATATAATTTTGCTGTCCGGTACAAAGTTGTGTTGATAAATTGCTCCTAAATAAAAAAGTTCTGTAAAATTTCAATATTATGTCTGAAACAGTTTTTGGTTGATGGGTTCTTATCGGGCTAATCCTAATTTTATATTCTCAGGGTTTAAGAGGATCGACCTTTCTAACGTGTTTAAATAGGGGGTACATGTCGTATAAGCTAATTTTTTTCCTTTCTTTTTGTCTTCTGGCCGGGAAACGTGTAAGAACGAAATTTGAGGGTAGCAAATTTATGGTAAACCTGGATTGATCACAATTCCATATTTTACCAATAAAATTTTTTTTCGACAAGTAGTACTTACTTCGGTAAAGGTGAAGTCCTTAGTGCGTAAATTTATATTCTTCTAAATGTGTAAAGGTTAATCTGCACCACCTTGTGTTACTTCCCAGAACAAGAAAGCGAAAAGTCCGGAACATTTTTTTTTTAAGTCCATAAACAAAAACAAGTTTTACCCTATTTCGCTATTTAACAGGTCTTAAAACCAACATCCAAGCGGCTTAGTTTCTATACCACGTCCTACGGACGTCCTTAACTTTAGCCACAACATACCAACAACTCAGATGTAAAACGCCTGGGAAATTAATTTCATCTAACAAAATCGGTGGTAGAGGGTGCGGGTGAGCTGGGTCCTTGATGGGTTTGCTTTAATTCGAACCCTGCCGATTCCGTCATGTAGAAAAACTGTATCTTAGATTGGGACGTGATGTGAATACGGAAAATCCTTCACAGCATTTCGTCGAGGGTGAATTTACTGAAACGGAAGCTGCACCCTAATTAGCAATAATCAGAGCTAATTGACCCCGATTTAACCAGAGGCCTCGTAACGTTTTATTAAATTTAATTAAAAACTTTGATTCTCGGGGTTCAGTTGGGTGCTTCTTAGAGAGGACATGCCAGTCCCCGGAAGCCGAAGAGCTTTTCCTGCAGTTTCATTTCGGAAAAACAGTGAAATTAGTTCACAAGTTCGTTTCTAATTAATTTCCATGAATGAAGTTCTCGTTTCAATTCAGTCCGATCATTCCACGAACTCTACTACTCGTGTAACCCCTGGGGGTTGTTTTGGTTGTCCGGATTTCATTCAGTTTGGTCTGTATGACGGCTGGCTTTTTGGGGGTGGAAAATTAAAAGTAAAAAGGTCAAAAAGTTCAAGGTATTTCAGTTTTAATATTTAAAATTTGTACCGAAAGCTTCCGTAACTGTCAGCAAGTTTGCACAGTGTTTGTTTGTTTGTTGGACAGATTTCAAGAAGGGTTCGTCGATGATTTATACTTGCGGTCGGACACGTTTCATATCTGACTTCTGACTGTATTGGGGATATTTTGTGAATTAATGGAAAAACTTTTCTCCGTTTGAATAACGATAAGAACTGCTCTATTATGAAGTTTCGAACGATTACTTTCAAATAACTCAGTCCCAAAAGGTGTCCTTTCGGGGATGGATTGATGGTGTTTTCGAAGTAGAGCTCGAGATTTCGGAAGTTTAATTTATGCTTTTTCCTAGTTTGTCTAATTGGAGAAACTTTGTAAAATTTTCGAACAGGTACGTCATGTGAAAAGGTAAAAATGTTTGGGGACAAACTTAATGTTACTTGTTGGAATCCATGAAAAGGAATGTATATCCCCACACCACCTTAAGAGTTGAGTGCCAGAAAATCCTGGAATTGATGATTAGGCGATAAGGCGAAAAATATATCGATATCTCATTACCCCTAGCAGATATGGCTGAATTCGTGAAAATATGTACAGCCTGTTTACACCCTCTTAGGAGTTGAATATCTGAAGAATTCTGAAATCTATTACAGAGCGTTTATCTGCGAGAGAATTTCGTAAGTTTTGGGCAAATTTTTTTGGGTAGAAGTTCATTGCTGAGAACCTAAAAAATTCCAAGTGGTTTATTTGGATCCGACTTTTTGGGACTTAGGAGGAATTAAAATTTATCAAGTATTAAAACATAGGTATATAGCCATTGATATCAGATCCATCTTGTTTCGGTAAACGACCCAAATATCTTTTCGGCGTCTATTAACCAAGTCCAGCAATCCAAAATAAGAATTACAGTGATTCAGCACAGAATTGGTACATGACGTATAAAAATAAACAGGACGACTATTCAACAGCGATAAACAAGGCTAAGTGCCCATTAGTGTTTTCATTACGAGTACGTAAAGGAGATGCTCTCGTATAGCGTCAACATTAGCTTTCAGAAAGGCTCCTTATGGGATTAGTTGAAGACTACTTGCATAAAATATGAAGCCACTCAAAGAAAAAAAAAACACATACACATTCACACAGGCAAGGAATAAAAGAGCTCTTTTAAGAATGAAAAGCGTTTTCAAGAGTTTATACTGTACCGTAATACTTGCTTCCTTTCGGCGCCCCGTACTATGATTATCCCCTCGGATTTGTACTAGTGGTCGTAGAAGTCAGGAAGGATCCTTACGGGTGGCAACATCTGGGCTTAGAGGGAAAATTATGGCAGGATGCAAACACCACAAGATTCATTTCGTGCGGTAGTTAAGAACTTTTAATAAATTTATATGCTTGCGCTTAAGACAGCCATTATGCAAACAGTACTGTGCCGTCATGTTCGCTATGGCTTTCCGACCCAAAACCACCCTTCCGTTTCCAACCCCCACCCAAACATCTATGGATGTGGTCTCCTCTATATAAGGACTTCGAAACGGGGGGGCTCTTATCTTAGCATACATGATTCCATCCATTTCGCAAGATGTTGCCTTTTGTTGAGCAACGCTCCATTCTTGAAAGACGTATTTGAGCAACACTTTAGGTTTTATGGTTTTCGGCTTAAGTACAATTGTACGATGGTGCGGATAAGTTGTCTTTTAACAGCATTTCATCGCTCTTATCGTAGCCTTCTATAAACGTGGCTATGGCGACACACAGGAATAAAGTCCTTCTTTATAGAATACATGAAATGCAATGATGTACACTTGTTAGATTGACAATATTTCGAATTTTCGGGAAATCCCGTGACGATCTTATGCCTACTTCGTGGTATTTTCTAACGTCTTATATTTTATTCGATTCGGAGCCGGTATAATAGGTGGTATTTGTGTCGTCGGTATGTATTAAAATTAAAGGCGCAATGAAACGATATTTGCATTTCGCAGGCGAAATGTTCACATTGTATTACAAATTGTCTGCAATTAAAAATTATATTTCGCATCAAATGTTTGCAATTAGAACGTTTTTATGATGAATTGAATGGTTACTTTTCTAATGTGGTAATTGCAGCTGAATTGTTTGCTAGAATGTCTGCTATCAAACGTAAGAAATATTGCAATCATCACGGTAGAGTATCTAATTAAAGATTGTAGAAATTATCCATATTTTATTTGTTTATTCATAAAGTTGTCGTAAACATTTTACAGGTCATCACCGGAATTCACTACAGATTATGAAATAATTCAGAAAATTTTAAGCAAATTAGTTTCAAGCTAAAAAAGCAGATGAGTTCGTTAATGAGCAAATTTCCATTCAAAATCTTATAAAATATGATATCATAAAAATTGGACAAACAACCCCAAAAAAGAAGAAGAATTTTTTTTGCATGTTTTAACTGGTACAGGTAAAATAGTGAATTCTTTTTAAATATTTTAATATTAAGGAATTGTGATCGATTTAAAAAAAAATGTATCACTACAAATTTCTGACCGCATTCCGCGGTTTTCAACCTATTTTGAAGGCTTGTAGCTCCTAGTTAGTTAAATTTAATCCCTTTAAAGCCCGTTCCTACGATCGTCAGTAACGTTCTAACTGAAACTTTAACTGGCAGATGCTCATACGAAACTTACAGTCAAAGTTCTTGTTAAATTTTAACTGAAGGTCGTAATAACGGTCCTAAGAGTAAAAATTCATAATATTTGTGACTTCCGGAGATGGCGCCAACCACTTAGTTCAGTACTGAATATCACAAGAATGGAGCTACAGTACTGAATTGTAATTGCATCAGCATTTGTCAGCTTGTTCTGAATCAATACTGTTTTTCAATATGGTAACAGAACTGTAAAAAGTGATAACAATTTCTTAAAAACTCTGTACTGTAAGAGTACTAAATAAATCTTAGAATTTTTGAAAAGTGGATACATACCTATGTACCTGTCAAACCCATTTCAGTACAACGAGTTTCTTCGGTAAAGGTAGGTAAAATATAAGGTAAAATATAAGGTTTTTTTTTAAATTCGTATCGCTAAGTAGATGTAAAGGATTTGCACTCGTTTTAAAGTTTTCGTTTTGACAAATTCTGCCATGTATCTTATGTTTTTTTAGATACCGGAAATCTTCTTATAGCCCCGAGTTTTGAATGTAATATTTTTAAAATTTATTGAAGTATTTTTGATTTACATTCAACCCCTAAAAGGGTGCAGGATTGTAGTATATATATACATAAAACTTATCATATCTCTCAGGTCTCAGGTCTGATGGGATATCGACTTGATTTTTCCGTCTACTACCTAAAAACTATTAACAGGTTTTTTTAATATATCACTCCGTAGAATGTGTTATACGACTAAAATTCAGTATGCCTTTCGGATACCTATCAAATTGAATTCTTCTTCAACTGACTTTTTAGAAGACCCCCGAAAACTTATTTGAATATTTTCCTACATTAACCCATAAGCGATGTAACCGACAAAATACTTTTTTTTTAATTTTTTGACTTTGTAAAAAAAAAGTTGTAAGAATTTGTTGTCAAATTTTTTAAAATATTCCCGAAATGTCTTAAAAATAATTTTATTATGTATTGACTTCAATTCTTCTCAGTTTTTTGTGTTTGAAATCACGAACTCAATTTTACTCAATAAAATTGAAAAGTTACTAAATTAAACAACTACTAATTGCACTGGTTGTTTTTTTTGCTAGATTAGTTTAATTTAATTAGTTTTAAAAAGAAAATATAAACGAAATAAAAAAAAAAACTGCCAACAGCCTGGGTGCAACTTTATTATTTTTCCGGCAGAAGTTCGGAACGCGATCAATTCTAAGATGCGGTGTAGGTTACTATATGACTGGAAACCTAGCAAAAAGTTCGGGAAGCAGAGATATGAATTCTGTAATTGGGTCATATTCTGGGATGTGGTCTAGGGGTTGAAAAAGGAAAAAAACTTCAAAATAGGTGAGTATTAAACAAACCCGTAGAAGTCAAAAGATATTCGATATCTGATCAGATCTGGGAAATATTGCAGAATTCATGAAAAAATATACAACCACTTTACACCCCACCCCACTAGGGGTCAAATATCAAAAAATATTGAAAATATTTTTTAGGTACTCAATGAAGAAAACATAGAATAAAAACGAATTCAGTATTTGAGAAGACCTAGTTGATATGATGAAAATCGTGAAAATGTATGAATTCTATATTTACTGATATTTTTTTTTGCCCCCCCCCCTCCGAACGCCGATTGACTTTCGAATTTTTTCCAGTTTATTTACATATACACATTAAGTTTCAACTTTCTAGCATTAGCTGTTCTATAGTTATAGTAGTTCTATCAAGTTTGTTAGTGTGTAAATTAGGTGACCATATATTGGCGGTGTGAGCGGGAGATGAGGGAAATATTTTTTTCAAAAATTCTCGACTTGGCTGATGATAAGATAGTAAAACTTGGAATTTTTATACAGCACTATCAAGGAGCTAGTTAAAAAACGATTTCCGAATGGGGCTGCAGTGAGTGAAGAGTGAGACATTGTGGAAAGAAAAATATTTTGATTCTTTCCGTTCGAGAATCGCTTAGATTAGAAAAATAATAGTTTTCGTTCGGGTTAAAAAATTTATTTGTTTTAAATTTATTTATTTTATTTTGGGTGGTACGTTGAATAATAGCCTCATCTGGATATATCATCAAGCCCGTTTTGGACAACCCAAACTTGTGAACTATTTTGAAACTTTTGTTCTAATGTATTAATGGCCAATGTAGAGAAATGCAGTGTCGACTGGAAATGTTATAAATTTTGCGATACTATCGGCTCGTATCGAAAAACGACGTTATCGTTAAATTTTATACGACATCATAACCACAGTAAAAATTATCTGCTTGTCTCAGAAATATCTGACTCAAACTCCTATAAAAACAAATTATATTGAGCAATTTTCATTTTATCAGTTATTAAAAGAAATCAGCCATTTTACGATAGAAAAATACTGCACCGTTTTTCTTATACAAGAAAAGAGTTCGGCGTGGTCCCACAGCCCCTAATTCTTTCAATAAATTTATGTTAGCCTTCGAAAAATGTGAATCCTTCTTTTATGGACTAAAGCGAGTTATCCCTGGCTCAACGAACTGGATTCGACGTATCCACGTCCAGTGTCAGCGAGGGAATATGGGCGACTATTAAAGGATTTTACGACTTTATCAAAGGGTTTGAAAATTCAAATTCACCAGTCGAAATACAGTTAAAAGGCAATGAAACAGCTTGATATAGGGTTCTCGTTATGTTCGTCAAACAATTCCGGCTGGATTTACTTCGAATCCCTACCGAAATAATGTACATACCGGATAAGGAGCTATCGAAAGATGACTTACCGTTTTCCAAATAGACGTATAATTTATCTGTCAATATCCGCCATCGTATGATATCGAGTTCTAGGAGAAGATATCGCGCTCGGGCAAATATTTGATTTTCAGCTCAATTCCGACAAATCGTAAGGACATCTGTTTACTCAAAGCCGCCATGTAGCTCTGTGTCGTTGTATAAAATGTCTATGGAATGATATGGGCGAAGGATTTAATCGAACGGGCTGAGCAAAACCCGAAAATCGTTTAATCAAAACCAAGTTATGAGATGGGGAAAAAGGCGAGTTCATATATAATTGAAAATAGCTTCAAGTCCTTTGAAGTCCGTCAGTTATGGATATTGGCGTGAGGTACAAATAAACTAATCCAATCACTACCGATCCGATTATCGGATATGTGACGTACAGATACAGACGTTCGATTCGAAAAGTGAGTTTGGTCAGTATGTGGGAGCTTATCGGATATCTGGCGCAAATTTATATGATAAGCTTCTGTTTTGCAGGCCACGTTTCAATGCACTAATAAGTGAGAGTCTATGCAAATTGATTGCTAGTTTCATTGCTGCTGAGAATTGATTAAGATTAAGTGGGATGTAAATCTTGTATGCCTACTAGGTATTAACTGCACGAATGTGAAAAATTGATTAAATCGTTTAAGCTTATCTAAATTTAATTTAAAGCTATGTATTGAATTCTTAAATTATCCTTTTACTTTATTGTTTTAATAATACAGTATTTTTTTATTGTCTCTTACATGGAGCACTTACTCAACTTTCAGCACCTATACCTAAACCTTTTAAAAATTAATCTATAGAAAATTTACATGTTTAAAAAAAAATGATCTATCAATTCAATTTTTACTTGAAATTTCCAGTATATATAATTTTTTTAATGTAAAAGTACACATTTCAATCACTTTTACAGCACAGAAAGTTACTCAACATTTCATGTAAAATTAACTATTTTTATGTATGAATTGGAAATTACTTTACTTTTCATGTAATTCTACTTATCTATTTGAATTTTACGACGAAAAACATGTAAAGTATGAAACCACGAAGTTAGATGGTTCGTTCGATTTTGTTTTCTACGGAAATGAAAATGAACGGCTTCAGTAGCGCAGTGGCCAAATCTACGCAGCAAAACCAGAATTGATAGCTAGTTCGATTCCTACCTACAGCCAAGAGTTTTTATTAAGAGTAAGTACTCGTAAGTAAGAAATATTATTAGAAGTAAAAATAAGTGTAAAAATTTACTGATTGCAAATTGAAATTTACTGACCGAAAATTGAAAATTTCAATCAAACTGGCTATTACATCGCAATGTAAATTTACTTAAAACGTGTGACCTATTTGCGTACTATCTAATTTTTTAGAAGAAACTTTGTGTAGCAGATATTCGAAGAACTCAATCGATTATTGTCAGACCTATTGCTCTCTCAACAACAATTTTTTTTAAATAAAAACGACAAATGGAGTGTAAGATAGCTGTGTGTTGTCACGAATTCCGTTATATTTCTTGGGTCACGTTGTCACGAATTCCGTTATATTTCTTAGGTCTAATGAGATATCGAAATCGACTTCTAAACGACTTTTGTACGATTATGTGAGTTTTTAAAAATTCGGAAAATATGTAGGTACATTTCATGAGATATACAATTAAATTTTATTTCTATTTGCTAATGTATAAATGCCTAAAAATCAGATCCATGAGTGGATGGAAAATGTTTATGTACGTTTTAATGGATTCCGTTTTATCTTTTTTTTTCTTAATATAACCTAAATTTATTTCAATTTTTGAAAATAGTTCGTACAATTATATACAATTTCAGTGATCAGATTTTACATCTTTGCATTTGTAGTTACAATTAAGATTTTAACTAAAATGAATTCTTTGTTTATTATTTTAATTCAATCCAAGGAAAATTGTGTAATAAAAACCGTCTTACCATTTGGATCAGATGATATATCCAATAATTTTTTTTTCTCTATATGGATTATAAATTTTTGTGTTCGTATTAACGAATTCCGTCTTATCTCTTGGATCAGAAAAGCAATCCAACAATTTTTTTTTCTTTTCATTGGCTAATAAATTCATCCATAAGTGGATGAAAAATATTTGTGCACAATGTAACTAATTTCCTCTTATCTCTTGGATCAGATGAGGTATCCAACAATTTTCAATTCTTTCCTGAAATGCCTAAAAAGTTCATCCATAAGTAGATGAAAAATGTTTGTGTATGTTTTAAGAAATTCTGTCTTATCCCTTGGATCAAATGAGGTATCCAGTAATTTTTTTTTTCTATAAATGCCTAAAAAATTCATCCATGAGTGGATGAAACATGTTTGTGTACGTTTTAACGAATTCCGTTTTATCCCTCATGCCTAAAAAATTCATCCATAAGTGGATGAAAAATGTTTGTGCACATGGTAACGAATTAGATCAGATGAGATTTCCAAAAAAATTTTATTCTTTCCTGAAATGCCTAAAAAGTTCATCCATAAGTAGATGAAAAATGTTTCCCTTGGATCAGATGATATATCCAATATTTTTTTTTTCTTTTCTATAATTGTCTAAAAAATGCATCCATGAGTGGATGAAAATGTTTTTGTACATTTTAACGAATTCCGTCATATCCCTTGGATCAGATGAGATAACGAATAATTTGTTTCTTTAGCACGATTTCTATATTATTGCCTAAGAATCAGTTTAGAATTTTTTGATATTTATCAGAACAATTTTTTGGGTTTAGGGTGCAGGACACTGCAACTGACTGCAACCGAAGGAATGACCAGAAGACTGATACTTTAATTATTGGGTGGTTTACCGCTAAGGAGCCAGTATTTCTTATCGGCCTTAAACGAATTCCGACCTTTCTACGCAAAAAGTAATCACTAGCAAAAGCTAGTGGCTGCACTCTCATGTGGCAATATAAATTTCAAGTTTAAACTTCATAGTCTAAGAGTCGATGAAAATTCATGTCCACCAACAAAGTTGATGAGAATTTTCTAAATAGGGGTAGCGTGGTACGGAGGTGGAATTACAAAGAGTTAATTTTGCTTGTCCAGTCTATTTGAGTGTTGAATTTTTATTCGGGTTTTTCAATATTTAACGCATCATAATGGGTTGTAAGGAAAAATGTATATGCTGTCACGAATTCCGGTATATTTCTTAGGTCCAATAAGATATCGAATTAGCTCTCACTTCTAAGGCTTCCAGTATAATTTTCTAATATCTTATTTAAAAACTTGTTGATATTCAACCTCAAAATTAAACGAGTTTTCTTCACGCATACATGAGTAGTGGTTTTCATTTATAAAACGCTCTGATACCGAAAAACATGGAAAACAGAACTGTTCAAATTTGCTGTATATTAGCCTGGATATTTCCAATTTTAGTGGAACCCATTTAATTATTATTGTATACTAAGCTGCTCGGATTAATTAAATTTATCAAAATAATTACCATGCAAATATCGCGGCCATACTGGAGCAAATACAATGCGCACATAAATTCGGGTAAATTTCAACATAAATTATTATTAGGGAAAATATTGCGGATTATTAATTTCAGTGTGTAATTTTTTTCAGATAGCTAATCGATGTTAATTTTACACTGAAATTGAATGCGCTAAATAAATTTTCATAAATTTAAACAAAACTACGTTCCTTTCGAACTAGTAAAATTACACAAACACCAATCAAAATTTTGACATTAATTATATTTTCCATTTGAAAATTTCAAACTGTCGCCGTCGTGTTATCGGTCGGATTGACTAAATAAACCGAAATCTCTCCGGTGAATTCTGTCGACTTGAGGAGCTTAATTTAATGGAAATTCATATATAAAGGATTTTCGAACGTATAGTACAACCGAATTTGTTAGTTCATTCCGTAGACAAATCGAGAAATGTACGTGTGGTTGTCGGATAATTTCTAATTAGAGACAGAGGTTTTGGGGCCATCCCAAAGTACCCAAAACCCCGGGGCCGTATAGGGTTTCAACCACCCAACGTACCGCACCGCACCGCATCGCACACACTCATCCAAACCAAGTGAAAACTATTTCGGCATTTGATACTGGCGGTACATTCCGATGGGGTTAATTCAGGGATAGTTCCTCGAGTCCTGACTACTATTCACGCTCGGTTTAATAATTTCTTTGAAAAATTTCTGTGGTCTTTCATCTACAAAAGCGCTTCTGATTAATTACAAACACCTTGCGGAATACTGAGGTAAAAGGAATTCAATGGAACAAAACGTTCTTTTTGTTTATTACAGATATAATTCGGTACGTCGTTAGATTCATGGTTCGGGTACCAACTAAGTAATTTATCGATTTTGAAAAGATTACCGCTCCGGCGAAAAGCGATGCCTTGCGTAAATTATTAAAATTAAGTCGACATTTTTATGCTTACCTTACAGGTATTTAAATAAGCGTAACTGCCTTGTAACCGATTTATTAAATTCGTTCCTGTGTGTCCTAACTACTGCGAATCTTGTGTAGCGCTTCTCGAGTGAAATGCTCCCGGAAAATGCAAAGAAAAATTCGGTAAAAAAACGAAATCGAAAAATAAATTTTCATCTTTGAAAAATTTCATGTTTTGCGGAACATTTACGACTTTATTTAATGCGATTTTGGGGGATGTTTTACGCGGCTTCTTGTACACTAGGCCGATTTTCTTTAACGTTGGTGGAGCGTTTTTCTTCCGGCATTTACGGTGGTCTGTCCTTGCGTTGCTACTTTTTGCGGAGCTTTACACCTTATCGGTCGTAAAATTTTTATTATGGCGGTCGGTTTTTTTTCTTCACCCACGCCGATTCATAATTAATTTACAAGGTTTTCGGTGGCTACGATTGAGGTTAGGTGGTTTTTGGTTTAAAATTTACCGAATTAAATATTTCCCGAACGGAACGAAATATGGATACAGAGGGAGTTCGTCCTTGGGTATTAACAACTTTTCGGGGAGATTTTTCCACATTTTTACTGCGAATAAAAACGAACGAATGAACGAAAAGTTTCGTCCGGGGTAAAATTGGCCCGGCTACGTTCTCTTCTTTTATAATTACCAGGACCATCATCATAATGATCGTTATAGTCGTGTCCTTGCTTCAGTTCGAAAACGGAGCCAAGTCGACGGAGGAAAGTGCTTTTTCGACGCTAATTACCTCTGGATGCATTTTCAAATAGCTTTCCGTTTTGTGCCGTCCGAAGGGTGGAAAGCCGGTTTGTGCTTATTTAATAAACCATTAGGAGCACGCCAGATGAAAGGCACCACTGCAGATAAAATCTAATAATTGCGTCATTTAGTCCTGGCATTTTGCTAGCTACAATAGCAGTACAGCTTCAGTACCTGAAGCTGGTTCGCTTTTGTGATAGTTTTTTTTTGTTATAATCCATTTAAATATAGCGCGATGCGATCAGTGCAAGTTAAAGGTTTTTTCCTTCGAATTAAACTTTTCTTTCTCTTTAGTGTAAGAGATGGGAATTGTTTTTAAATTAAACTACCGGTGGCATTGCTAATCGGAATAAAATCGTATAGCGAGGATTTTGTTTTAAATAAGCTGATTTTTGATAACTTTTCTTGAAAGATTTTCTCATTGCTGTGCTAAGCTCATTTAAGAACTATATCCACAAAATTGTATCAGGATAACTTTCTTATTTTCATACTAAATCAAAAAGAAACTGTTTAAGTATTCCCCTTAAAGACATCTACATATTGTGCATAATAGTTTTTTCGTACTAACTTTTCAGTAGAAAGGGTGAGTAAATCTTGATTCAGTTCTGAAAATAGACAGAATGAATGCTGTTAAACTGAACTCAAGCTTTTGTCAAATAATAACAATACTAAATACTGAAGCGATTCATGACCTAAAATACTGAGCTAAATTTTTATTACACGTTAGTGTTTCATAAATACGCAAATACAAATACAGAAACTGCATCAGTACCTACTGATAAAACTTTAAAAAAAAAAAAAATTTAATTTTTCAGTTCGAAACGATTTTATAATTTCGATATTTATTCAGTACTGAAAATTTAGAACTACCAGTACTGACAATAATTCTGGTTTCTTGTACCTCAGCAGAGCTGTTGATAATTTTTACGGAAAAGAGATATTTATTTATTGAAACAGAGGTTTACAGCTTTTAAAGAACCAAATAAAACCTGTTACAGAAAATGTATTTAAATTTTATAAATAAGAAAAAGATAAGAAATAAAAAGAAATAATAATAAAAGTAAATAAAAAGAAATCTTGTTTACGTAAGAAAAAAGTGAATAAAAAGGAAAACAAAAAAAAAGCCGATATTGTGTCAGCACTGAATATCTTTGGTTGGGAAACGTTCTTTTGAATAATAGGGTTATGTGAATAAATTTGATGAGGTCAGTCGTATAAAGTATTCGGCGCCCGTAGGCTACTAAAAATAATGCGCCCCTCGTCATAAGAAAATATTGTCAGTGGCATATACAATATATAAAAGTGCAGAACGTCATTAGTTTAGGGATGACAGGGTGAATTATTTTAATGATAACCAAATTAAATTAAATTATGGTATAAATTATGGTATATTAATAATTAAATTGTAAGTTGATTTGTCATGCCTATTTCATTTAGAACAAGTTAATTGGTAATTTTTGTCATGAATAAAAATAACTAATAACAACTAAAAATACTTATTAAAATAATAAAGTATAGTAAGAAATTTATCAGTTTTATAAAGGACTCAGTCGAGTCCGAAACATCACGTAAAATAAATTAGAACAGTATTTAACCCGGTAAACCTTTATTTCCAGTTAAAATGTACTGTGAAAACATTAACCAAAAAATTAAAAGTATAATAATATAATCAATCAGAATTGCTGCCCAAAAGGCTTACGCCCAGCGGGTGTCTCCTTTTCAAATCCGATTTAAAAAAAAATGTGTGCCTTGGATAGCGGAAGTCTGGATGGGTACCTTAGCGAGTACGTGGAGGGTACGAACGTACCCCCTACTTTCACCCAAACGTACCATGAGCAAATACGGTGAGACTCTTACAAGTGACTGCTTAAATTAAAGGTGCCGGTGTCTTCTTTTCAAATTCGCAAACTGATTTAAAAAAATAATAGTTTGCACCCTGGAGAGCAGAAGTCTGGATGGGTACCTTAGGGAGTACGTGGTGGGGGGGGGGGGGTACGTTCGTACCCCTTACGTACCCCCTACTTTCCCTCAAACGTACCATGAGCAAGTAGGGTGAAATTTTTTCAAGTGACCGCTAAAATTAAAGGTGCGGGTGTCTCCTTTTTAAACTCGCAAACAGATTCAAAAAATAATAATGATATGTGCCCTGGCGAGCGGAAGACTCCGCTCCCCCAAACGCAAATAGGGTGAGATTTTTACAAATAGCCGCTTAAATTGAAGGTGCGGGTGTCTCCTTTTCAAATTCGCAAACAGATTTAAAAAAAAGCAGTGGCGTGGCGTACATGAAAGCAGTGAAAGATTGTTTTCTCTTAAATTTTGCTGAAAAATATCTAAAATGTGTTTTTTCTAAATCGCGCAGAAAAACCGTGAGAAAAGATCATGTTTCAAGCAATTTCTTTGGCACCGTCTAAATAAATGTTCGAGTAAAACTCCTCGCTAATATCCCACACAACCGAATAGGTAATACCACACAAGCGGCAAGCGAAACGAAATCGAGAAGAAGACACATGGAAGCAATTTGAAAGTTGCATCTATGACCGCTCATTTCATACCGTAGTAAGCCCTGTGTGGCGTCATGACAACAAATTTTCGAACACGGTAGGTTGGAAGCAATAAAGAATTTGCTTCCACGGGTTTTAGAGAAAAAAGTATTGGTTGCAGTAGAGAACTGTTCAGCAAAAGGAAACGAGACCAGAGTTGGATAACAATTCTGAACAAAGTTTGAAATTGAATTGATATGCCATGGGTATGTATCGTAAATAAATAGTTCATTATCTTTATTTAAAAAAAAATGGAGGAAAAGCAATGCCTACGAAGAGCTTTTTAAAACTGGGGCATAAACATTCTAAAATAAGGCGTGACCCAGCTATATGTGTGTTTTTAAATAACCATTTCTTTTTGCACCTAGTAACACTAATGTCATTCTTACTTTGACATAAATTCAGTATCATATCTCAGCTGAACGAAATGAGTCAATTTACGCTTGAACAACGTTGGGAAGTATTGAAAATTTATTTCCAAAACGAAGACAATTGGACCGAAATTGCAAGAAAATGTCGTACGAAATTCGGTCGAGAAAGTGCACCTTCAGTCAATTGGCCGCCAAGGAGCTGCGATTTGACACCTCTGGATTTTTATTTCTGGGGAGCCGTGAAGGACAAGTGTTATGCGGACAATCCACAAACAATTAACCTTTTGAAGGGCAATATTGAAGCAGCCATTGCCGATAGAGCCGCAAACAATCCAAAATGTGCTTCGAAATTGGACCGACAGAATGGCCTACTGTAAGGCCATCCGCGGCAGCCATTTGAATGAAACAATTTTCCATAATTATCCGGAAGGATTTTACTTTCAAATAAAAAAAAATTTGGAAAAATATTAAAAGGTTTTTTTTTTTATTTAATTTTTAAATCGACACTTTTAGTTGGGCCACGCTTTATATATCTCCTGAACACTTGGTATCAGAAGATGGAAACTCTGTAGTTGTCTTAAGTGATAACAGGAGATTAGAGAAAGGATAAAATTTTTGAATCGGGCGGTGGGAGTAAAGACATTTAGATTAGAATATCTTCCGAACCAATTATACGAACGAAATTCGTAAAGATGTACAAGATACCTTTATAGCATTTTAGGGGATATCTCATTAAGCTTAAAAGACTTCTCAAACATTCGCCAAATGTTCAGTTTAGAGATCCTTTGGGTTAAAAATTGAAAAGTGATGAGAAAAATTTCAATATGCTTATAAATACATACATATTAAGGACCCATTGAAGTAAAAGGAATTCGACAACTCGAAAGACCTAAGAGATACAACGAAATTCGTCCTTCTGCATCCACGGTTCGGTCAATTTCCAGCGATGTACTGACATGATATGGAATCAGTCCCGTGCGCACGGGGAGTTTGGGGGTTCAAACCACCTTCCCATTGATCCATTTTTATAGGGAAGTTAGGACTTCTTTTTTTTTAGGTCATCACATTCAGTTTGGTGGGAACTTGATAAACCCCCCCCCCCCCCCCATCATACAATCCTGCGTACGGGCCTGCATGGAATGGAATCTTAACGTATTTCCATTTGATATGATTGATCCACACTAAGCAGCACTAATCTGCTGTATAACCTGTGTTACATTGTCAGGATATAGCAGCCACTGTAAAGAGACCTTTCACTCTGGTTCTAAGCCCGCCAATTATAAGGTGGTTGTAAACAGTTATTAACATAATAAGACGTATATGCATGTCCTACTCGCTACTAAATCTGTTGATATAGAAGAGTTCAATTAAATTAATTCCGGGATGAAAATCAGCACAAGTTCTGTGGATTGGTGTGGGAAAAATTAATCGAAATTTCCTTTTGTTTCCCCATCGAGTTGGTTGACATATTGCTCTGAAACCTCCCATTGAATTTCTCTAATTAAAAATTGTTCTTGCCCACATTTCACGCCTTTTTCTGGTTTTGTTCATTTTTCTACATTTTTTTTTTTTGGTATTTTTCAGATGTTCGTGTCGTCTATAAATTAAAGTTCGCCATCATCAAAGCGCTTATCCCGACCATTTGCCAAAAACTTTAAGAGGCGGGTGCAAAAAAAAACCCCGGACAAATTTAAAAAACAATCGAAATAAATTTCAAGCTGATTCAACTTAATTCAGTCCATTTTGGTCGAGGACGATAATCCTGAAAATTGCAGCGAAAACTAAAACCGGAAGAGATTCGCAATTTCAGGAGCCAAGAACAAAAATATAGCTGCACAAAAGTTAAGGCTTTTGCGGGGGTGAAAAATACGATGCAATGAAAATCCTGTTCCCGGAGTGAAAATCTCTCGAAAACTTTTCCGAGGTCCTGGCTTTTAACTAGAGTTGAAAATATATATATATATAAAAAAAAAATTGCTCAACGTGATTAACATTTTCTTTCATTTTCCGAGGACAACCACCAACGTTCGACCACTTCTCGTCTCTCGAAGTTTGAGTTTTCGAATACCAACCGGGGCGTTAATTGAAGTTTCGAAACATTTTTGGCTTGTGTTGTTCTTTTGCTAATTCACAAGAGAGTGGTGTTTGTCCTTTGAGCAGTTCTTTGCATGCTAATGAAATAATAACAAAATTCTACGAGAGCTTAGCAGTAGCTACTCTAAAAGTACTAAATAAAGTTAAGACTTAGGTCGGAAAATTCGAGAACACAAATCAACGGCGATGTTGTTTTTGTGAAGGAGTTTTGACGAATATCAGACCTGCTTAAGTAAAATATTTAATGAGATTTAATTAAAGCCAATTGTTTTATACAGTTTTTGTTTATAGTCGAGACTTTAGCAGCTATGAATAAAGAGTAGCAAAAATAAACTCCTAAAAAATCTTTCAGAATTTTAAAGCTTGAATATGTTTGGAAAACCCAATAACAATTCACCCAGATGAAATAAATTTTTTCCACATGTGAATTTTAGGCTTTAAAATAGTTGAGATACTAGGTTAACTACCTCTCTTTGTAATATACGTTTTTACAATAGAAAAAAAAAAATTATTTAGTTCCAATGCCTTCATTCCGAGCAAGTAAATCAATCTATAGTTTTTTTTAGATTGCGATAAAGACTTTTCTCGAAATTTTGTAAAATCCCTTTTGAAATTTTGCAATGGAAATCAGCTATAAGTTACCTTGCTGGACCGTAAATTATTCAGGCTGATCGCCAGTTCAACATTTCAGTGAATCTTAAGTGAATCATAAAAATGCATCATATGGGAAACATCTGTGTATACCGAACTTAGGCTTCATTTAAGTACGTTGAATGTACCAATAAGAATTATGGTTGATTACATCCCAGTAACTGCCAATGGTCTGAACGAAACTTTGTTATTTTTTCGAGTCAAAGTTCGAGAGCGGTCAAACTCGGAGTATATCATCAGTTATTGCTTAAAGTTCTTAAAATAAAAATATTTAAAATAGAAATAAACAATTTTATGTCTCATCAGGACTAAGGGATGGAAAAAGTTGTGAAAACATATGAAAACTCTTGGGGGTTGAATACCGAAAAATCATGAAATATGTTTGTAGTCGATTAAATAAAAAGTCTGTAGAAGAGAAAAGCGATCTAATATCTTATCAATCCTATGAAATAAGTCGAATCTTTAAAATGCATGCTTATGATTGAATATCTAAAAATAATAAAAATGACTTTTTTGCTAACAGATATCACGGAATTCTTGAAAACGTCTTCAAGACTTTTATAACCTCTTAGGGGCTGAGCAAGAAAAAAAATTAAGATTGTATACGATTATTACATAAGCTCTTGAAAGTGGAATGATGTTCGATATCTGATAAGACGTGGGTATATGGCAATCCTCATCAACCCCCTTAGAGGTTGAATTTCAAAAAATCCTCAAAACACTTTGTAGATATTTATCTGATGAAGCAGTACAATAAAATTTAATTCAATATTTAGGATGATCTAACAGATATGACCAAAACCGTAAAAATTAATGAATTACATTTTCAAATTTTCGCCGCTCTCGCCAGTAGATATTTGAAATTTTCTTTAATCTAAATGACTCTCCTACATAGTTGATTTACATGTACGTATTGAGTTTCAACTCTTTAGCATAAGCCGTTCTATAGTTAGAAAAAAAACACCCCCACCCCCACCCCAACTTCATACCATACCACCCCTGTAAAAAAATTATATTTTTCAAATATGCTACTACTACATCTCTATCTAAATACCGAGTTTGAACTTTATACTACAGGTTCTCGTGATATAAAAACCGGAACTGCAAACTACAAGAACGAACTAGTTCGCGAGGGCTCGGGAACTAGTTCTTTTGCGATCACTAAGATGAACTAGAATACGCAAACCAACTATAGATATTCATCGGGCTTAAATTTTGTGGCATTAACTGTTTAGAAGATATAGATTTTAGAATGTCTCGATCTCGGCTTTTTTTCGTTTCGCACGTATTTTTCTAGACTCCCATACCCAAATTAGCAATTTGTTTGCAAATGGATCCACTATCGAAGCTCTATATGAATTCCAAATTTAAGCTTCCTGGCATAAACTGTTGCTGAGATCTAGAAACCAACATTTTCCATCTAAAACGCAGCCCCCCCCCCCTCCTTCTCCCTCCTCCACTCTCCTCACAACAAATTATAGGAAAATACATGTACATTCAAAACTGATTACTTTTCGATTTATTTCATTCATGTACGTTGCTTATTCATGCAACCGTATTGACAAATTAAAAGGCTATATTTTCTACATTTAAAAAATAGCTGCTTTCGATAAAATTTGATTTGTTGTCAGGCTTAATTTTTAATTAAAACATAACATTCAACAAATCTAATTATGATAAATTATATGGTTACTTTTTACTCAGAAAACAAAAAAAAAACCTAGTTAATTTATAATTAATTTCAAAACTGATCGAACTATACTAATGACTTTGCCAGTGCGATGCATCCCCTTGAAGGCGAGTTCACCCCAAAAAAAAAAACACCTCATTAGTTTGAAGCATTGATGAAAATATCGATAATAACATGTCCGTATACGAGCTACTCATTCAGCCCACGTATACCCGTTGGGCTTCAAAAAGCCATTCACCGAATCATCAATTTTCCCAGACCTCATCTACCTATCATCGGTCGATATAACGCTTACATATGAATAAACATAGTCCAGTCGTGTGTGGGCGGACTGAATGGGTAAATGTGCTCATTAAGCTGGAGTGACCACAGCATTTTTCCATACGACTGGATTTTCACAAACGACTGATTTTCACGAAAATGGGTCATAAGCTTTAGATGGTTTTTTAGTGTTATGAGTGGAAACAATTTTTTTCACCTTGATTTATTATTAGTTCACGTTCAACAAATTTCGAATGTTCATATTTTTTTCTGGGACGAATGTCCGTTTTTTAAGGTTTCAGAACCAATTGGTATATCCTTGAACCTTTGTTTAGGTAAGAAATTATAAATTATTCGGAAATGAATTCACTACTGATATATCAAATTCTTCGAATCCATCTGCGACTACTCGTCGAAATCGATTTTCCGGCTTTGGTTTTAACATGATTTAGAAATGATTCGCCTAATTTTCGTCCCTTATGTGATTCAGGGTCCCTTATGTGAAATGAGGGAGAATCATGTTTGGTTTTACAAAGATTCATAAGAATATGTGTCTTATGTGCAGCTTGGGCATTAAAATTAAGACTTAGCTGAGTTTGAATATTTAGTTTGCTTTTGTGATTTACTTTCGAATCATTTTCGAATAGAAATGTTTAATGGATAGAAACGAACTATACGTGAAAGGAAATTTATTAACAAAATGTAGTAAAATTTTTAAAATCAACCTTAAAATTGAAAATATGTAGGTATCAGTCTGAACAGAAGCCATAAGGTGGAACACAAATTGAACGAAAATAAATTAAAGTTCGAAAGCCACGATATCAGTAGCAAAAGTTTCCAGCTATTATAAAATTCGTCGGAAAAGTTTTTTTTTTCCGGACCATCAAATTGTTATGAAAATTTCGAAGAAAAAACCTTATAAATCTTCTGTCGTTGCAATTTAACTAAAAAAGCGAATGCTTTTCCCGATAACCACTTAAATTTTCTTGTGTTTGATATGGAAATCTTTCGTAGTGAAATACTCGAGTTTCGATACGAAAAAGAAAACCTTTTCATACGATTCATGAAGTCCGGTATACCTTACGATTTTCTCGTAATTTCTCTTGGGATAGACAACAATAACTTTGCAGGAACGACTTGTGCAGACTTTTAAATTATTCAAGTCTCTAAAAAGCATTCTTACGGGTTAGTCTTAGGTTCAAGGTCTAGGTCGTATAATTTACTGCATGGAAAGGACTGCTGAGATAATAAAATTGAATAGCCCACACACAACCTTCAGTGTTTCATTATTTGAACTTTTCCTTTGTCGCTAGACTAGCCAAGAAGCTACTCGAATAAGGTTAATGATATTTGGAAAAAAAGTGAAAATTGATATTTGGCCCGGCTTCCAGAGTGTTATACAGTGTAAAAAAAACAGCTTTTGAGTATTGGATGTTTTTTAAGAGGCGGAAAACTTTAAATTGGCTTTATTTGAAATATAATTTTATGGCATTAATGTTTGAATATGATTTCGGCCATGTAGCCAAGCCGCCAATTTTCCGTGTGGTCCAATTTGCACGCACTCTTCGCAGTAAATCAGGCTGTATTTCGGCAATACCGAGTCGAATGTTGGCTTCCAAGTGCTCAATAGTTTCCACACATATTATCGTTTAGAGCAAGCGTATTACAAAAACGACCCATACTTTCTCGAATTAATCGCTCTGATGCACGATTATGTGCACCACAAAATACACAAAATGCATGAAATGCCCGATGAGTTTCTCGAATTGAACTATGGTTTTCAAACAAATTTGAACCATTTTTCAAACGTTCTATTCACCATGAATTGCCAAAAGAAACTAACTGCAAAACCACCGGGCACTGTTAAATCGACTGTCACAGAAAACAGTGCTACCAATTCCATAATTAAGTGTCGATTAAACATTGGTATTTTTTGTGTAGACTTCCATAACAGGTTTAATGCTGAGATGCGGTAGTTTTTAGTTAGATATCTTGATATCAAGAATGGCTATACTTCGAGGTGGTCACGAATCATGCAATCGGTCGATAGTTTCAACGAATTATGGCCAAATACTTTGAAGAAAAAGCTATGCATGACGACGTCAAGTGCTACGGGTTCTGAAAGTAGAGATGGATCCTTCAGAAGTGAACTGTTCCAAAAGAACACTTCATTGATGTGATTGAGTGAAGTTACTCACTCTTTTTGGTTAACTGAATTTCTATTAGACACGTGAAAAAAAACGTACTGCCAAAACGAAGAAACGATCAGTTCCGGAACTACTTCACGGAACTATGCATAGCTTTTTTAAGGTCATCATGTTGTAGATCGAAACGTATAGGAGTGAACAGTTTCGGAACTACTTCACGGAATTCTGCTGCTCTTTTTTTTAGGCCCTCTGTGCATCTATTGACTGAACGGGGTAATGAACAGTTCCGCAACTAATTCAGTGAGCTGGTTCTTTGAAATTAGTGACTCTAAGTACCCTCACTAAGGAATTGCTTTGCCCATCTCTATCTGGAAATGCTGAGCAGTGCTCAACTGAGTAATGCGGTGGTTACGTATTGGAGTCCTGGGTCTACCAATGCGAAGGACGGAAACGGTTTTATTGAGCTCTGAAAAATTGCGTGAGTTCTTCATCATGTGAGCATGTCATCTCAGATCCCAGCTAAATCAACTGAACCTTGGGATCTAACTAATGCCGGATGTCCTTCGAATACCATCTTCTGGCGATCGGTAGGCCTTAAAAAAGCGAAGAAAAAAAATTGTCCGTCTGCCCGCCGTGAACATCGTACACCGTATGGAAAACTTTTTGAGGGTGGATAGATCAGAAACCTCTAGAGATATTACGTTGAAATTTTTATGGTGTGTAGAGTTGGTTAAACTTTACGAGTGGTATCTGTTGGGCGCGAGGGGTCAAAAAGGGGCAGAAGGGGTAGTGTTTTAAACAAAAAAATTTTATTTCTGGATCTCAGGAACCGCGTATGCTATGAGGCTAAAAGTTAGAACTAGACAAGACCGTACTCGATATGGTGTGGAAAATTTTACATGAGTTGGGGTCAGTAGATCTCTAGTAGAGAAAGTAAGGACTGTAGGTGTTGGGGGTGATGTTGGCAGGAGTAGAACGTAAAAAATTCTGATTTTTATTTCTCCAAAACGGTAATGAATAGAAAATTAAAAATTTAGGTTTATATAGAATCTCTTATAGACACAGCCTGACAAAATAAAATTTTTGAGATGGGTAGTTTTTTATATCTCAGAAACGGTTATATGCTAGAAAGTTGAACATTAGTACATATATGTAAATTCGCTACTAGGGTAATTAAAATAAAAAAAATTAAATTTTTATTGGCGGTCCGATTTTGAGTAAGAAAAATGTCCGTAAAACCCATATTTTCACAAATTCGTTAAAACGTTTCCTAAAACGTGAAAAAGGAAAATTTCAGGGTAGCAAATTTTTGGAAATTTCAGTTCGATAACAATATGTACTTTATTTTTAAAAAATTACCCAAAAAATAATAAAGTAAAATAAAAGTACAACCATTAAATAAAATATTCCATGATTCGTTAAACTGAATTTATAAAGATATTAAAAGGTATCTACCGCGAAAAGAGTTTTCTTTGGAATGAGATTTTATAATTAACTATATCTAAAAAAAGGAAAATAAATTAGATGCCCTGATTACTTCTCTTGATGAGCAAAAAATCGTTTTTTTCCGAGTATCTAATTCATTTTTGTTCGATCAAATGCATTCTGTACCGGATTTACGCTTGAGTTTAAATTAAAATTCCTGAAACAGTTTCTTTGCTGGGAAAAAATTTTACGGCTTACCACCATGTTTCCACCCTCTACAATTTTTTTTTTCATCCACATCGAATTTTATCGAACAAAATCAAACGCTTTTAATCAAATTCATTTTGATTGAACTCATTTTCTTCTCTGATCCGAAAATTCCCGAATTGGCCACATTTCGAATTTTCTGAGTCGTCTCTTGTTAGATCCGGAGGAAAGGAAAAACATAAATAAGAAACCTGAAGGGGAAAAAACGGAGGAACCTGTTACCACATAGCGTAGTATTTTCATTACAGAATTTTTCGAATAATTCGAAAGCTGAAGGCAAACCCAGTAAGCGAGTATTTTTTAATTAAATTGTGTTCAAAGCCGGGATCAAAATTATATCCTTCGTGCTGGCTACGCGGTTGATGCCTCCGTTCCCTTAGTCGAATCTCAGTCGTCCGTCATAGACACCGCATGAACTTGTCAAAAGGAGTTTTCGAACAGGCATAAGTGCTTTTCGTCCAGGATTACAAGAAAATTTAATGAACCAGCAAATCAGAAAGCCCTCATTTCCCCCCCCCCCCCTCCCTGAACCAATCTTGTCTGCAGTTATCCGTTCGGCTCCTTATTTTACAGCCTTATGACGAGATAGAGAGGATTCGGGTTCGGGACTAGATATAGAGTTTTCCATGTACTTTAGGATCAACCCGCAATTTCTACGACAAGCAGCTTCCTACGAACCCAACTGTTTGTAATCCGCTTCACACTGGCTTGGCTTTTAAGTGATAGCAATCTTCGCTGTAAATTTCAGAGTTTGTCTTCCATCGTCCTTAAGATGAGATGTATCTACGCTATGGAAATTGGGAAATCTAATATTTCCGAATGGGAGAAGTTGTTGTGGAAAGAAGTCATTACGGTATGCATACGACCTATAGTCTGGCATCGTTGCGATTTTCAAACGATAAGCCCAGAAAGTAGGTAGTCAGGTCCGGATGTTATAGTTTTAGTAATAAAACAGAAAGTTAATTTAATATTGCTAAAAAAAAAGCGAGATGTTCTAGTTAAATATTGAGTTTTTGAGACTGGACTATGTAAATAAAATCTTTTACTTTAGTATTCTACTCACTTTGGACGCGATTATCTCGAAACATACTTTTCAAAGACGGTCCCCAAAATCTTCGGAAAACAGTTTGACCGATTGCTTTTAAAATTTCACAGAATATTTTTGGATAGATACATTTTCTACTTCGATAAATCGGATTTTTTTTTTTATTTATTTACCTTTTTTTACCACCACATAAACTACACGAATAGAGTTGACCTATATTCTTATTACTGTCATTTAACACATTCACCGCCACCGACGCTGTTCCGCGTCCAACAAAAATGTTGAATGTTGTTAGCGTTGAGCTTCATATATCTAAGCGAACAACCAAAAACTCCATCAAATTGGTTGAAATATTGGGTGATCTTCAGTGCCACCTACCTTTAGTACAAGGTAGGTGTAAGATAGAAGGATGCTATGGCAAGCATTTTTTCTTTAATATAATTCGCGATAATGAAATTTGTTTCAACATCGGATAGTAGGCATGATACACCCTCTGATGAGTCTATGCCACCCGATGACGAAACATCTTCTTCGAACCTAGTCCAACACAGTCTTATAAACTGGCCTATCCAGTGTCATGCCCTCAAGGATAGCAAATAATCAACAGTCGGGGATTCTGTGATGGGGTTTCATTCCACTGACGCCGGAAAACAACAAACATTTAATCACTTAAAATAACATTGTAAAAAATTTTTAAAAAAATTTGGCAATGAAAGTTTTAAGTGAATGCCAATTGAAACCCCATAACTGGAGATACCACCTTTTAAAAAAAATTTGTTGGACTATATTTTAGAATAAAGGTCGATAATTTAGGTTAAAAACTGAAAATAAAGCTCATTCGACAGCCATTTCCAGGAATTTTTTTTCAAAAATCCCTGCGTTTTTCAAAATTTTTCCTTTGGATCAACCGACTACAGTGTAATCTTGGGAACCACAGACCTTTTGAACGACGGACATTCTTTACGCCAACCATGACAGGAGCGCCCCCGGTCGATATCTATTTATAACAAAAAATTATGATCGTACCTTAACATATTTACTTTCGAATAAAACCAACCTGGAGCAAATAGCTTTTGAGATAACATTTCTAAAATTCACCTATCTTTTCTGATTTCTACTCGGATTTTCCCTCTAAAATTGCCAAATTTTCGTGAAAGTGAACCATTCACGCGGTTTCAATAATTTAAAATTATGTAAATCACAGTACACTTTCCCGCAGGCCGTTTCTAGAATAGAGGCCTATATATTTTGACTTTATTACACATTAAATATTTTAATTGCTTTCTTTATCTCAGCAGCTTTGATAGTAAATCCACTATCAAATGGTTAACGTCGGAAACTTTAAAGGTATTCAACCCAATTACGATAGAAATTTTAAACTTTGTTTACGAGTGAGTGAAGTGACTATAGAGTTTCTTAAAAGTAGGGCAATAACAATTAATATCGAAAATCACGTTCTTAAGAGCTAGAATTCTTGAACTATTACAGTAGATTGGCCCAATAAGAACAGGAATGATTTTATTGTAGAGATATATATTCGAGATGAGGTTACTTGAGGCTGGGGAGGATGCTAAGCAATATAATTGCCTTCTTAATAAGAAATTTATTTGATTGAACTGCAATTTAAAAATAAATACTATCTTCAAATTTTGTACTCCTTCGTTTTAGGACTATTGGGACTATTAGACCTCAAAAACCTAAAAAAATCCATCTGTCCGCCGTATACGTACCCAATCGCGTTTGAAGACTCCTAGCTTCCAAATCAGTTGTGATATTGAATTCAATTTTTTTTTTGTGGAAGGCAAGTATTTTACACGAAAGATTCCTTGCCCTCAGGAACACTTAAGACGGGGAATAAGACGTTGAAACTAGCATTTTATATAGAACTATGAGAATGGAGCAATTTTCGGAAAAAATCTTCTTCAATTTTTTTGACACCGACTCCTTTGAGATCCCAAGCTATTTTTTTAATGTTTTTTGAAAAGCAGCATAACCTACAAAATATACAAAATGAAAAAACAATGATTTTGAGATTCAAAGGATAAAGGACAAAATCAAGGATAAAGGACAAAATCAAGGATAAAGGACAAAATCAAGGATAAAGGACAAAATCGTTATCCTTGAAAAAAAAAATCTAAAATAATTGTTATTCAAATTTTTAAACAACAAACTTTAAAATAAGTCCTACTTTATTATTTTAGGATAAAATTACCAGAGATATGAATTTGCAAATGGGACTTGGACACCTTTTTCGCGAAATCTGAAACATACTATAGCTAACAAAAAATTTAGATAGGAGCAAAATATTTAATTTCAATTATTTTTTCACTAGTTCCTCAATTTTCAAAAGAATCGGAGAGTCACAAATTTCGTCATTTTTGGTTTTTCTTGAATGAATGACCCAAAACCAATTGATGCAGTTTCGATATTTAATTAATTTCGGTTTTACTTCAATGGGATTTATATCAATTCCCCTAACAACTAATTTCAGAACTTTGGGACATTCATCCACTGATTGGGTGTAAAATGACTGTTTCCGCTTTTACGAATTCCGACATATTTAGTGGAGAGTCACACAAAGAGAGAGGGAGAGAGAAAGAGAGTCAAATCATTATCCACAGAATGGTATTATGTATTAGATAAATTCAATATTATTTTGAGTATCTCATCGTAGCGATATCAGCTAGGAAGGAGTAAGACCCTGTTTTTTGTTACGAGTATTATTACCACTAGTCTCAAGTGAAGCTCAATGTTTCACCAACTGCAAACTAAACCTCATCCACCTTTTGATATGTTTTTCAATTACCTACTCCATTCTATTGATATACCCTTGCCAACGTTTGTCGTCTATAGTGAAACTTTTGATCGAAAAGCCTGCAGGGTAAGAACACGCACGGCATACTCAACAATAGGATGCGAATTCAATCCACACTGATTACATCCGTTCTCTCTACTCATCTCTATAAATGCTAAATACTTTAACATAATTGAATACCGAATTCAAACCAGTTACCGGTTTTGTTAACAGTAACACGTACGTCACATTTAATTGACGAACCTCAACCACATTTTCCCCGAAAGTTATATGAGAAATCAATCAGTACCTCTTCAGGGAGTTTATTATGTAGCTAAGGGTGGTGTAAAATTCCTGTACATTAACGATTCTACACGCTACCCCCTTTCTCGTTTTCGGTCCAGAGCACTCTCATAAATTATGTATGGGCCTCGGTAATTGATTTTCCAAGTTGAAGATGTTTCATATGAGACGCTGCACAAAGATCCATCTTACATCCTTTGGCTTATAGTTTGCTTCTGACTTTACTACAGTAAAAACAAAAATATACATATAAATACGGTACGTAAACTATAGGTAAAATAAACAACAGACTACATGGTACATATATGCATCAAATATTCCACATATCGTACAGATAGAAATGTTCAACCTCGGGATATTTATTATAAAAGCGTTAAAGTGTTAAAGCCAGTGATCCGTGAAAGGCTTTATTCGTGGCACTGATGTTTCCGTATAGTATGTTGCTATTGTCATTAAGCTTTTATGCATATTACACTCTTGCCTCTATGGTTTATTGTGTTCGGTGAACTCGATACCAGCCCTAGCGTTTCGTATACAAAATATCCGTAATACGTACAGCACAAGTCAAGGACTATGATGTTTTGCTGGGTAAGGCCAAACCACTTACGTAATTGAGCGTGTATAATGTTATTGTAAGAGGGGCTTCCTGAAACTGAACAGAAAGTCGGTGAATGATGGCAAGTAAGATACAAAGTTTCAAGTCTAATACAAGAGTGAAGTCATCAATGAAGAACAACAAGAAAAAACTAAAACAGGAATTAATGTTTATGCAATCTGTCGTAATCTTCCCTGGATTTAACAGTCTTATTCCAATTTTTACAAAAAAAAAACTTTCAAATACTGTAACTCTACTATTTGTCCTTTAATCTTTACAATCCGGCCGCAACGGCATGTATCATGCCTTGTAATTTTCATAGCTTAAAATAATATACTTGAATACGTAAATATAATTAAACAGTTTCATCTTTTAAGCATAAGCCATTATTCAAATTTATGTTCACAGGACTCTGAGGGTGCTATACTTTTAAAATATAATTTTTTATAAAAAAATTTACTAGGAAGTTTGTATCAATCTTCTATGAATGTTTGTATCAATTTACTATGAAGTAGTTTAGAATGTGCATTAGAGTACGAATGTGGAAAAATGGTCGGTGAAATCGGTGAAATGGATGGTTTAACGAATTTTGTTATATTTCTTAGGCGTTCTGAGATATTTAATTAACTTTACTTCCATGAACTCCTTAGATAATGGCGCAAAATTTTTTTTCAGATTTTTTATGTTGGGAAGAATCGCCGAAGTGGTGACCTTACCATCGCCAATTCTTTTGAAAAATTTTGTGCTTTAAGAATTAGTGAAAAAAAAAAAATAATATACATTTTTTCGTACTATCTAATTTTTTGTTAGTTATAGTATGTTAGAGATTCCGCAAAAATGATATCCGAATCTTCTTTGAAAACTCATATCTCTCGTAATTCAAGTGAAACAATTTTCAAAAGAATCGGTGATGGTAAGATTACGAATTTCGACATTTTAGGCGATTCTTGATGGAATGACACATGGGTCAGGAAGGTGTTACATATGTTTGCACTATTTCTGAATTATTTGTGACGTTTGAAGAGACATCGATTTCAATTGTACCTCTTTAATTGTATAAAATCGTACTTGAGAATTTTTTTGATAGTCAACTTCTAGGGGGTGTAAGGAGGATGTACCATATATGTTTTCATGAATTCAGCCATTTTTCTTTGATGGGATTGATTCTTACGAGGAAGAGTGGAGAACTCAGAAACCGCTTTAGTTGGGAGTCTGAAACTTATCTTGTGTAGAAGTTTGATAGGCGACCCATTAAAGAATAAAACCAGAAGGTTTAAAGTTATTTGAAGGTTATCAGTCGCATAGTACCATGCACCGCATCACAGCATTAAAAGCGTTTCGGACGCGATTGGCTAACGATTTGCTAAAATTGTCATGTGTGCAATATAAACACAGCCCAATCGGGAATTCACCAAGGATTCGTAAGTGCAGTTTACTAGCGAAACATTTGAAATAAATTGTGAAAATACCGGATGACTAAATTTGTTGAAAAGCGTCTTACTCCAACATTATCATTTCTATTCGCTTCAATTTAAGAAGCTAAATTTTCTTGTAATTTAAAGTATTTCTCGTCGTCAACGATCTTTAAGTAAGCACACTTAATCCCGGAACAATTCGAAAAATGTCATTTGCTTAGGTTAAATGAATTCATTTTCATCCAATAGAGATAAATTACATTCCGGAACAATAAATAAATCCGGAAACAATGCACTCTACTGTCTCTAGCTTAGCTACATTGACAACAACAACTATTTACCACTACTATGTTAGAAGTGGATTTCATCTCTATGGTTTTGCCGAGCTAATCCAATTTTCTGCATGAATTTACTTTACTTTACTCGGCATTCCATGAGTAATTGTCGAGGTTTTCTATTTTGAAATCCCATACCCCATCCCCTCACCCCACACTCGAAAGGTAAAGCGTTTTATTTAACTATTGAGTTTGCAATTTATGCAGGTACGTACTTTTATAATAGTACTGCAGGTTTCGAATGTACGTAGGGTACTTTATGTCAGTTGATTTGTTTATTTGTTAGTCTGGATAGCAAGGAGTGGAAGGAAGAAGTGATATTAAAAATTACACTAAGTATACCGAAAGGATAAGCAACAAAACTTTCCCAGCAAAAATTTTATGCGAAAATAAATCCCTAAATTTGGCAATGACTCAAAATTAACTGCACGAAATTCAAACCCACTTATGAATCTTTATTTCGACTAAAAACTGATTGGATTTTTCAAGGATGTTTGTTTGCTACACCAGTGACTCTCTCGATGTTCTTCATAATGATTCCTCTGTAATAATAATTTGAGCAAAATTTCAAATTTCTAATTTGATGTGTTCTGGAGTTATCAGACAATATTCTTAAGCACATGTTAGGGGACTTTTTGTATGGGAATCATCTGAAAGAACAAAATTTGTATTTTGTGGCAAAACTGCTTCTGTAAGTTGATCAATGAAGTTCTTACGAGATATTTGTATGGCAGCTACACATTGTCTATATTAATTACCTTTTGAAATTCATTATCGAAAAATCCTGAAATAGGTATTTAGATGATTATGTAGAAAACTTAACGAAGTTTAAACCAATTCGGTGTATTAACGGATCTAAGAGATATGACGGAATTCGTGAAAATTAATATATCCGCTCTACTCCTGTTTAGGGCTTGAATAAAAGCAATTTCTGAAAACATATTCTAGGCATTTATCTGAAGAGCTTGTAGAAATAAAATAGTTCAACTATTTCAAAAAAATTAAGGGGAGGTATCAGTTCTCGACGAAAAAAAATGCATTATTATTTTTTATTTTATTTTTCGTCCTTAACATGTTGAGAATACGTGGACAAAGGGATAATGCGATATTGAATGTATTTCATGAGCTACACACCGATTTGGAGAACGGTCGGCCGATATTATATACGATTTTCTTGTAACGTCAAACTTTAAACGCGTTTTTCTCGAAACCACTTTTTGCGGAGCGCGGTACGCTCTACAGCTTCAACAAATGAACGAATTTTAATGAATAAAAGCTTAAAAGAAAGTAAACTTAATTTGGGGGACGCCAAAGTCGAGTTTTTTTTTATTCCACTTTTTTATTGCGTACCTCTATATAATTCATTAATAGTTTTTTCCCATATATGTTTATTTTATATCCGGGACTTTTAACTGATACCCTTAAGAGATATGACGAAATTCGTAAAAATAGGAAGTCTTTACTTTCATTCACTATTTTCTTTGCTGCACCTCAGCATGCCAATAAAAATATTAATTTTTTTTATCTCGATTACTTTCCTCGAGCAATGTAACATACCCACCAAGTTTCAAATTTCTAGCATAAGCTTTTCTGTCTAGTCTTTCCACTAAGAAATTTGAACTTAATACCAAAAAAGGCTTGGGAGCTACGAGCCTTTAAGGGATTTTGAATATCGGACGGATGACGATCGGAAATTTTCAGGATAGTAAATTTATTTTTTTATAAATAATTATTATAATAAACTAATAAACGGAAAACAACAGATCTTAAAGTTGTTGCGTAAAACGTTTTCAAATATTAAAGTTAATTTAGGTTATAAGAATTATTTGAGATCTTTTGTGTGGCTGCTATACCCGAAGAAGTGGAACGATTTTTTTCCTTAAGCAATATTAGTCTTCTCAATCAATTTCAGCTTTTTAGTACAAAACGTTCTCAATATTTCGTGCGTTCCGGCAGACGGACAGACACAGGTAGACAGACGTATAGACATACAGACAGTCAGTCAGTACGTCTAGACATATAGACGTCCAGACAATCAGTCAAATGGACAGCGATTGGGGAGTTTGAGGTTTTTGTTTGCTTGTTTGTTTTTTGTCCGAGGTACAGTTCAATACGTTATAAACTGGATGATACTTATAACACACTCAGGTTTCATTAAGAGTACAACACTATATAAAACATAATATGAATCCACAT
Source organism: Beris chalybata (assembly GCA_949128065.1). Lineage (NCBI taxonomy): Eukaryota > Metazoa > Arthropoda > Insecta > Diptera > Stratiomyidae > Beris > Beris chalybata. Next base: position 141,992,378 of record OX421894.1, read on the forward strand.
TTATTAAATTGCTATGAGTTTTTTGATCACTACATTGATGAACTGAAGCAAGTAAATATTATGCAGTAAGTGAACCAAATTTCCCTTCAAAGTCCGGAAAAATGTTCCCAATGTTTTTATTTAACTACTCGACTGACTGTGTAAAATTCTGCACTTTATCTTCATTTTTCATAGTTCCTGTATTTTTACATAAATTTTTTCTGGGTTTTACCACTTTTTTCCCAGAATATCTGATTTTAGTTATTTTTCTCGCAGGAAATTCGTTTATTTCTGCAGAACGATATAAATCGGCTTAAATGTAATGCCTTCGTGTACACTTTCCGTAAGACTACCGTACCCACCGTATTTTGTATAAAAATGCCAATGACTACAAGTACCTTATTTATACTTGTCCGGTTCTCCAAAGTCCGAATAAAATGGTCGAAACTTCAGTACAAACTAAGTACTTCCAACTAAAAATCCGGAAAAGCATTGCTTGAATTATGAGACAAGTCTGTTCCGGCTATGCTGTTACAAAAGTTTCGCCGTATTTTTCATACCGTTGTGAAAACCACCCTCACTATGAAAAAAAAACCCAACGAAATACTCAGATGCAAGGAAAAAAGTACCAGGACACTCCATATTTAAACTTTGAACGGTTGCGTTATGGTGAATCTGAGTATGGAAAATAAATATGATGCCATGATAAATAAATACGTTCCATAAATTGTATTTTTATTTCTTTTTCGAATGCGAATAGCTGGGAAACAGGAAAATAAATCTGCCAGCATGGAAAAAATTAATAAAAATAAATGAAAAAAAAAATACTCGACGTCATAAGAGTTATACCCTTCAGTCCGACAGTGCCATTCGTACTCACCCCTAAAACGAAAATCCTTACTATTACGTGGCGCATTACAGATTCCACCTCCCGGTGTTATCTTTCAATTTTGAGATTGAAAATATTGCAAAAGGTAATAAAACGGAATCACTTATCCCGCCCACCGATAGAGTCATGAGTACTAGGAGCAAAGGTATACATCACTTCACAGTAGATAGAATCCTGCCGATCCGTCGAATCGTGAAGGGTTTTCTTCGTATGGGGAGCGTGTGTGTGTTATTTCAAGACCATCCGGCAATCCGGCAAGAGAGCGGAATCGAATAAATTACCTTCGTTACGCCATCACAGTCATCGGAGTTAATTTAATCGGCAAATGACTTCCAAATGATGCCCAATTGTCTGTAAGGATGAGCCTAGCTACGAGTACGTATCGCCTTGCAGGATATACGAAAAGTCAAGAGGCTGTATCTCCATCGGATCATATACACCACCCACAACCATTTCGAACGAAACCGAAATGAATACGTCGGCTTTAGGACAGGAAAAAAATCGAAAAGAGGACGATCCTTTAGCCTTAGAAAGCAGGTGGGAGTTTTGGAAGGATGTGAGCGAGCGTCTGTTATACGAAATCAATTTGTGAATCTTTCAATGAGCCTAAGCACTTTCGAGTTGCTCCTATTTAAAAAGATGATTATGTACGATGCTATCACGATCCCCGAGCGTAAGGGATGCTGGGAAAATATCGTTTTCAGTTTCCTCCACGCTCGAATTGGAAAAGGTGCTCATTTCGGATTATGGCCTTCCTGAAGTAGCGGGAGCGATGAATGGTTGCGATTCAGAACATTTATGGATTACGGAAATTATAGTCATCAGAATCGTTTCTTTTTTTTAACTGATTGTAAGACATTGCGATAGAGGAAATTATGGCTCCGTTGAGTTTGAAGAACTCGATAGTTGGTTTGTGTTGTGAAATTTGGAAATTTTTATAGGAAAGGATGTTGGAAGAGACACCAATTGTTGAAGAGCTTACCCTTTTATCCATTCTTCAGTGGGGTAAGTTTTGTTTGGGAAGAAAGGTACGCCGGTCTATTTCTTTAATATTGACTTAATGCAAAAATAGCTTATTCTTGCAGCTCAAAAATGACTTGTGTTCGAAAGTTGTTGTGGACTCATGAAGCTACACTCTACGTTTTGAGATTGTAGGACTGTGAACAGCAACAATGAACTGAACTAGATTTAAGTACACTATCGATGAAAGCTAAAATTAAATCAAAATCCGTCTTAAACCTAAACAAAGATAAGCGAAGTCCTTTTCGAGATACCGCCAATTGGCAATTTTATATTTTTGTGTCGCATAAAATGATTTTGGCAAGTTTCGTTTCAAAAATATGTCAAATACAGTATGTCATATAAAGTATGTCAAATAAAGTATGTCAAATAAAGTATGTCAAATAAAGTATGTCAAATAAATTAGGTCAAATAAAGTAGGTCAAATAAAGTATGTTAAATAACTCGGACCAAAAAAGTCATATTCCGGTTTTTGTTTAGTCGAAACCAAAACCTTGAAATTTGGTTGCTTTCTGTTTGGCTGAACGCACAGCAACTCAAAATCGCTTTGCCCTAGGACTCTTAAATTTGACCCATTCTTCAAATAGGACTTCTGAGACTAAATCCCTTAAGAGTCGAACTTCTACTCTTTCTTGTAGCGTCATGAAAATTGTCATTTGAAATTTGAAACTAATTAGTTTCATTCGAAAATTATGCAAAACTCTTCAAATCCTCACCACCTCTGGACGCCACTAGTCCCATCAAAAATTTGTTTCTCTATGTATCAATAAACTTCCAGATTCATAACCTCAATGATTCGGGGGAAGATGGGGGGAGCGTTTTAAAATAAAATGTTGGTTTCTAGATCAGATTAATGGATCTAGATCACGCTGGCTAGGAGGCTGGAAGTTGGAAATTATGTATGTAGTAAGATAGTGGACCCATTTGCATAAAAAGGTCGATAGGGTTTGAGGAGTGTGTCAAGGGGGGGGGAGTAAACAATGCGTCCGAAACGATTAAAAGCTGGGATTGAAACATTCTAAAATCCAATTAACGAATTCCGACATATCTCTTTTTTATTTTATTCAATTTTAGATTTCTTTTTAGAACCTTTTGATTTTTAACCTCTAATTAGGTTAGGTTGGTGTGAATCGAGTACAAGACATCCCAGAAGTACGGGATGTGGGTGGTTTTTCATATCTCAGAAACGGTTCATGCTAAAAAGTTAAAACATAGTATATATATATGCAGATATACTACTAGAGTAATTAAAACAAACAAAAATCGGCGAATAGTTATTAATATCAATTGATTAATACTCAATATGAATGGCCTGCAAGAGTGCAACAGTTAGAATCTTAAACAATATTTTAAAGGACTTATCACACAATTGTCGCCACATTAAAGTGATTATTTAAAAGCGCCGATTAGACACAATCCTCTCAAGTATTTCTCAATTTCCTTCATCTTGTTTCGAACAGTACGTCAGGACCAGATACGACATTTAACATGAAAGATTTTAAATTTCGAAATCGTTCAAGGATATTGCAGACGTTGTTACATTAAATTGCCAAGATTAAGGTAATATCACGTTTCGATAATTTACCGAGAATCGTTAAGCTCAACAAGAACAACTTTTCCCTTTTTTGAAAATAAATCGTAAATAGCTCGAAACTGATGAATTCAAAACTTCGTCTACACGGTCCTAACCGAAAACGAATATTTCTCCGAAAAACCGTAATCTAAGAAATATACGAACAACAAAAAACATAACATTTCGGTAAGAATGAAAATGATTTTCAGTAAAAGTTCCCCAGGTTATGAATATGATATCGACAGGTGGATCAATAATGTTGCATATGCACGCATGCGTTGCATTAACCGAAAAATGAGAAAAACCTGTACAGAACAAAATATCGAAGATATTTTAAGAGTATGATAAAGCCAGGACCAGGATGGAAAGAGGAGCAGTGAAGTCCTAACTTCTCTACTGTGAAGCCATTTTTTTTAAATAAGTCTTTCACGTGAAGCTGTACAGGTAGATAAAGTATTTACCATAGACGCATCATGTACTAGACCGACAAATCCTTATGGAATTTTCGAACGTTTTGTGAAGCGGTACACATTTACCGAACAGGATATTTCAAATATTATCGAAATATTTCCCTTTAACTGCAAAAGGATTATTGAGAAAGCCCGAATTTAAATTTCTTGCTTATTTCCTTTTAAGGATTATATTACATATTAATTGATATGAAGAAGATTATTTTGCATTCAGATGTAAAATGAGAGAAGATGTTTATATTAAATTCATTGTGGATTAAATTGAAAGATAATATTGAAGCCGTTTCTAAGTTATCTGAAAACAGTCTTGGTAAGACTTTATTGGACTGAGTTGAAATACTGGTTTAAGTGGAAAAGGGTTGTTAATACCTCTCTAATTTTACGTTATTATTTTTCTTAAGTACTTTTTTATGGTCTGAGCTATAAATAAAATTTTTATTTTTTAATCCGTTTTTTTCAATTTTTAAAAATGAATGTTGCTTATCCTAAAGGAAATAATAACGATTACAGTACGGCTAACCACTTCCACTTTGCTTATCCTTAAGGAAATAACCACAACTACAGTACGGCTAACAACTTCCTCTTTGCCATTTTCACTGAAAATGATACGTTCACTAACTCCAGAAAATTATCTTGGCCAGGTGAAAATAAGACACACTTTTTTTGGAAGCTCTATTTCCCAACATTCATCAGGTACCTTCTCATCTGCTCGACAAATCAACGTCAGTAAAATTCCACTAAAACGAGGAGTACGCCTTTGAGTAACTTTAGATTGGTTCTCCTCTAATTCATTTCATAAAGTACCTACCTTTACCTTTGAATATTTGTGTTTGATTTCAAAATTTTCCACCCCCTACCACCGCTACCATATTATAAACGTAGGTATAGCTAACTTGTATCAAAAAGGCTTGTGCGAATATTCTAGAATCGTTTCTAATAATGAAAATAAATGGAAATTTTCATATTATTCGTTTTTCATCGTGTGTTGAAAAGTTCGGCACGCAGGTAAATTATTCCATTATAAATATGCATTGAAATGAATAGCAAGGTTAAAACGAAAGTAAACTACTATTGGGTAAACTAGCTCGAAAGTATCAAGGAACATGTGTAGCTGCTGGCTATTTTTCAACGTTTTTAGTATCTACATAGATAGTTGCTTGTAAATGCCAATATAAACCGAACTCATTTAAACGAGCGTGAAGATAGCTAGCGGAATAATCCTTTAATGCGGTTGTATAATAAGTTGAATAAAGTTTTTGGGATGGCGTTTAAGTGGATAAGACTGAAGATTATACAAAGCTCACCACTACTTGCTACTCCTGAAACCTTGAGACTCTGTAAGTAATTCTGTTCCGTATCCCAATTCCGATACTGTACGCGATTCGGTAAAATTTCAATTCCTTTAATCAATACTGCATATGAAAATAGTATTGTAGTATCAGCAGTCGCGTTACTACTACTATTACACTATACTATATACAGTCGCGGGTTCTTCAGCTGTGTTTGATTTAAAGTTGGAGAACCATTCATAGTGGTACCAATGCTTCTCCATCAGTATCTGATTTACATCTGGAGAACCATTTAACAATGGATCTCCTGCTGTATTTGACTTACAGCAGTATAACCATTTATAGGGGTATCAATGGTTCTCCAGCTGTATTTGATTTACAGCTGGAGAACTATTTATAGGGGTACCAATGCTTCTCGATCTGTATTTGACTTACAGCAGGAGAACCATTTATAGTGGTATCAGTGGTTCTCCAGCTGCATTTGATTTACAGCTAGATATCCATTTATAGCAGTACCAATTTGATTTAAAGGTATACAAATGCCTCTCCAGCTCTATTTGATTTACAGCTGGAGAGCCATTAATAGTAGTGTAAATGGTTCTCAAATGGTTTTTAGAATGGAAGGGCGTCGGACCTCAAGTTCCGTATGTCCTCCTCGAAAATAAAAATTTTTTATTACACTTTTTCCACTTTTATAATAAAATCTGAGTACATTGGTGGAAAAAAGATGACGGAAAGGACTGCTATTTCTCCGTGTAAGGGCGCCTTTGTTCATTACTCAAAATTTTAATTCAGATTTCTACAAGATAGAAACATTTCCTTCGAGAGAAGTCCTTTTCGAATGAATTTCGCTCATCTTTCTCATATGCAAATTTCTCTTCACGTTCATTTAATGTCATTTCATTTCAAATCCGTCGGTTTCCCATGAAATATCCTTAACACATCAGTTTGAAAGAGTTTCCCCTAAAAGAAAATTTTCACCCGAAAATTTCTGAAGGTTTTTCAATTTTCTTGACGGAATTTTTTTTTTGTTATCGAAGCCGTTTAAAACGAAAATCTTTCGGTAAGGAAAAAATCAATCATTTGCAGCCGCAAACATTCAATTCGAGAAGTGAATGAATGTATGAGGAGGATGAATTGTTGGCTTGTTAAATATAGAGCACGCGAGGCGACTTGGACGAAGTGCGGTATTTCTTATCATTCCGAACACGCATCACTACATCACCAGCGTCATCATGCTATCATCTTTTCAAACATTCTACTTCCAATTCAAGGAGCAATAGAAGAATCTTCTTGGTCGCCTCGAAAACGACTTGCGAATATCTGACTGGCGTTGATTGAATTTTCGGTTATTCCAAAGGACATCCAGAATACATATGAGTATAGCAGCAGAGGAAAAAATTTACTTCGTTATGGATTTTATGCTGACAGGGGAGCTATTGGGAATGTTCTACATGACGAAAGCCTGGTGCTGAATCGCAAATACGTCTAATATCTCATTGTGGGGAACAAGAGTATTTTCCGATAAATCCGGAAAATTGAAGATAATTTAGGTTCTCGGACGGTTCGGTCTTAGTATCCAATAACATTTAAAACGGCTTAGAAAACTATTTCCGAAAATCAGTCAGTCGGTGGAATTAAATGAAATTAACCATTAAGCACTTCAATTGTAAAAACAAAACCTTGTTATGGTAACGATACAAGGACCTAATCGCAAAATGAGGATGTAAAAGCCATACCGTGTATGATGACGATCAAAACACTTTAAAACTTCTCATATTGTACGTGTTTGGGGGGTGGGGATTCGGAGAACGGCACTATAAAGTTTTGTAGGTTGAAATTGCAATGAGCATCGTACGTGACCCATAAAAGTCATATGCATATGCACGTTAAAGCAATTGTTACTATGTCCATGGAGTATCCATGCTCTGCCGCCCCTTTAAGTGCGATTACTAGTTTTATGAATGCACCTCATGTACCAGAAACCATTCTCGCAAATTGCATTGAACGTGTTCAGTTTCGATGCAATTATGGCTATGCGCCCATCTGCTTCGTCAAACACAACATACAGTTGCACTTTTTTACCCATTTATTTAAATGAATGGTGTGGTTGAATAAATGATTGTAGTTAATAAAAAGGAACAATTTGTGGCTCAAATGTGTTCTATTCAACTTTATCTCTTCGGTCTTGACAAAAATTAGTTAAAACGATGTGGTAGTAACCATATCTCAGGAATTGCGGAAAAAGTTACTGAAATCTAGTTATGCTTTTGAACTTGAGAGAATTTTATAAAAAGCTCCGAGTTTTTGGTCTGTCTGAATACAGGAAATAAACAACTGTCTCTCAACTTGAATCTCATTTCACGAGTCAGCTTCAATGCAAATTGCTGCACTGAGTGAAAATGTTGGATCCAACAGGACACGTAAAGCTTTTGATGTGAATGAAATGGAAATGAAGCTATGGAAAAGAGTTAAACTACTTTGACCAATTAGCCTGGGTGGTTTAGGTCCATAATATTAATGTAGAGTTAACTTGTAAGTTGTCAGTTAATCAAAACCACTCGATTTAACTTTATATTGAAATTCCGGGCCTACAAGTTAACTCTAAATTAAAATACCGGGCCTTAGTGGCTAGAGCACATGCCTTCGGTGCACCTGGTACCAAGTTCGAATCTGCTTGGCGACAAGTAATTTCCGAGAATGGGATTGGGTGTCAGACTACCAGTTCCCTCAGCTATAAATGAGTACCTCAATTAAAATCGGGGTAATAATCACGGACGAGCGTGTGGCAAACCAGTGCACCTCCTAGTGTTCCGTTGGTCAAGTAATGAAGTAACTCTAGAATTACTTCAAGTCTTAGGCCCGATTTGGGCTGTTGCGCGATTGATTGTTATTATTATTAAAAAGGTATGTCCTTAATATTATCCACTTGTCCAACCGAATCCTTTTCTCACCACCAATATTCAATTTAACAATACTTCTCAATGTTTGTTCGAATTGAAAACGATTCCTTCGCTATTCGCAATGCATTTAAATGTGTTCCAATATCTTTCGGAAGTCATTTCAAATGGAACCCATCTAATGGAATACTCGATCCAATACCAAGGGATACGGTTCCTTCTATTTCTCAAATAAATCCTCCAGCACTTTTATTAATATTAGAACCCACTAGAACCGGGTGTCTTCCATAAATTGATCTATCAAACCACCCGACAGGCTCCGTTGAAAGGTTTCAACCTTCGAATAGTCTACCTAAATGTCTTCCTGTCGAAAGTAATCAATTTTTTCACGCGTCCTCCTACCCTTCGAAATCATATACGAAAGGATTCGTCTTTATCTTGTCAGTTGTGCCTCTTGATATCCTTATTTCGTACGAAAGTATAGTGTGGTTGGCTTGTGAGGAAACTTAACACCTATAAATATATCTTTGGGTTATTTTAACTTTTACAATTCTTTCGGCATCAGATTGTAAGAAGTCTGTCTCGTTTCTCGAACTTCCTGACGGTTGTTGCCTTTCGACCATTTTTATAAATGACAATGATTCATCCTCTTTGGTGTTTAAAAAGGGGCCCAAAAAAAAAAGTTTCCCGAAAAATCGAGAAAGACCACCCCCGTCCCCCGGAATACGAAACATTCGGCGTATATACTGCTTTGTGTGCTCATTTTTCAAATCTTTTCCCAGTTAATAAATTATTCCAAGAGATTTCCTTGGAACATCGGGGGCTCATAAGCGAAATTGAAAAATTGTTGAAACGGATTTGAAAGGTTTCGGGTGGAGCATCAGAATGTTATGTCAGGTAGGATAAATTCGGAGTGAAAAAAAAAATGAAATTCATAGCAAGAAAGTGAGAAAGAAAAATTGAACATAATAAGGAAAAATAAAAGAATTTTTTATGATATTAATAATAGAGGATAAGAACGGACAAACAGAAAAAGGAATAAAATAAAAGGATCTTATGATGTACGTTTGTACACAAATCAAAAGATGCTTTGATGAGATTTTGCGCCTACTCGTACTGTGCTAAGACGGATAACGAAAGATATGAAAGAGTTTATGTTGGAAACGCGCAATGATTAACATGGTTTGCTTTATTGACTTTCTTGAATATGGGAAAGAGAACATTTTTTGATAACAAAAATGTAAGTAGAGCTAATTGAAACTGCTGTATGTTCGACTTAAGGACTGTACTTACGTTTTTCGCAGTCCAGATCATAAAATTTGGTAGATTACCAATCAGGATACTGAGGATAAAGTGGCCTGTTCCCATCCAAGTGAGCGTCTGTATCTCTATTAGTCTGTCTATTGATCCGTCTGTCTATCCGTCATTTATTTGGTTATTATTTGTTTATTCGAATTATGTTTGTCCGTTACTCCTATATCCGTCTGTCTGTCTGTCCGTCTGTCCGTCTGTCCGTCTGTCCGTCTGTCCGTCTGTCCGTCTGTCCGTCTGTCCGTCTGTCCGTCTGTCCGTCTGTCCGTCTGTCCGTCTGTCCGTCTGTCCGTCTGTCCGTCTGTCCGTCTGTCCGTCTGTCCGTCTGTCCGTCTGTCCGTCTGTCCGTCTGTCCGTCTGTCCGTCTGTCCGTCTGTCCGTCTGTCCGTCTGTCCGTCTGTCCGTCTGTCCGTCTGTCCGTCTGTCCGTCTGTCCGTCTGTCCGTCTGTCCGTCTGTCCGTCTGTCCGTCTGTCCGTCTGTCCGTCTGTCCGTCTGTCCGTCTGGTTTGTACGGCGGACAGCACATTTTGTATTATGATTTGTCTGTCTGGCTACCCATCTGTCCGTCGATTAGTATATCGAACTGTTGCGCCTTATAGACATTTACATTTACATTTATTATTTTTTATTATTATTTCCATTGACTTTATTGTATTTTTTTATTATTGCATAATGATATCTTATTATTAGAAAAAAAAGAAAGATTTAATTCAGATAAAATACAGGGCAAAATCCCAAGAAATTTTCAATAGTTTAATCACCAAACAATCAAAACTCAAATGGCATTTGTCTTACTTTCGTAAATAAGTATCGAAGAACTTCTTGCACTTTACTCTGATATTACATTATCCTTATCATTATGGAATGTACAGATGTATCTACGTAACATGATTAGAATTTCTACAAGACCTTTGTACTCTTGTCATCGGTTTAATTAATGTCCGATTATAAATCAAAGACAAATCACTTTAATGGGAGCATGTACGTCTCATTTTAAGTGTCCGAAGAGGAATTTGAGTTGTTAGTTTTCCGGTGTTTACAAAGTCGAGTTTGTACTTATATGATAGATTTGCAGTTGGATTATAGGTTAAATGGTTTATTTACTAATTTAAGGAGCGTAGATACTACGTACCATTAGTTATTGACCCAATTATTATTTTAATGGTACAATGTGTATTGTTGTTTTTGTTAAAGAATAGTTGATCTACAATTTCAATACACTTTAGAATAATCGGTGACATGAAAATTAAATTCGCGCTACAATCAGAGGTACGCATCACAAAACTACAGTATGGCCATCAGCAAAATAATACCAACAGTCAAAACTGAGAGGAAATGGGACAAGGATTCCTAAAATAATGGCCATTTGTCACAAAATATTGCAAACAATTTTGAAAGTTTCTTAAATGTAAAATTAAGTTTTATTGCTACGTTTACAATCCAAATTTCACATTTTTATAGTAGGTAATTCTCACGATTGACACATGACGACTTTTCGCTCCTATGTCACCATCAAAAATTATATTTAAAATGAAAATTGTATATAATACTGTTATTTACGTACACTGTATTAAATTTTTACCACTTTATCGAATCCTAACTTAAAATATAGTAAAATTACACTGCATTGTGTACGCTACACAATAGTGTGTAGATCGTTGCAAATCAATATGTATTGTGATTACATGCTTTTTTTTAAATTTACACTTTACCGATTTACGTAAATCATGTAAAAATTATACTGTATTCTGTACGCTACACACTAGTGTGTAAATTATTAGAGATAAATATGCATTTCTTATTACAAGCTTCATTTGTAATTTTACACTTGTCATATGTTAAGTATTATAGTAAATCATGTAGATAATAGATCTTTCTGGTAGGATACAGTGGTCTTTCAGCGTGCATTATTCAAAATTCGCAGCGATAGTGATATCTTATTTAATTTTTACAGAAATTACAACATTTACACGTACTATAGTACATTATTTAAATTTACGTTCTAATTGTAAAATTATATTAGCCTACAGTAAAAATCACTGTGGGGCTGTAAGTGAACAATGTGATGCGAATAGCGAATTTGAAGTTTCGTATTCAGCTCTGTGTTGTTTGACCGTTGATGTTTGACGTTCTTTTTTTAGTTCTATTGCTTCGGTATCTATGTTACGTCACAGTAACAAAATTTAATTGTTAATATCAGCCGGTTTTGGGACACAAGAATCAGAAACTTTTATTTGAGTCCTTCGAAGCTACCTCCAGAAGAAATAGCCAAACCAAAAAGAGCTCAACTGCTTAGCCTATAGTAAAAATTCGAAAGGGTCCTTGAGAGGCAATGCCTCTTCCACGCGATACATTCCTTTAATCCACATTCCTACCAACCTCCTCATATCGTAGTTTTATATTCGTATAAAGTTGTAGTTCTCTATCGCTTGCTTTTCCCGAGATATGGAAAAATAAAGTTTTATTCGATTTTAAGGCGATTAAGCAAAAAGTGCATTAAAGTAAAAACAGTTTTAAATCTCATTAGACCAAGCAGAAAAGTTGGAATTTGTACTAATTTTATATATAAAACCTGCTTCCTAAGTCCTAAAACGTAAAAGTACGAAATTTCACGGAAAAACATTTTCTCTTAAATTTCAAATCGATCGTAATCCTTTTTATACTCTAGATGAACATATAGAGTATTATAAGTTTAATCCAGCCCGAAAAGTTTGTAACGCATAGAACCGAGCCTCGGACGAAAAAAAGTTATATATTATTTTGTGTTTATTTTTGGCCAAAACCCCCAAATCCGTTTGCTGTCCGTCCGTCCGTCCGTCCGTCCGTCCGTCCGTCCGTCCATCCGTCCGTCCGTCCGTCCGTCCGTCCGTCCGTCCGTCCGTTAGCACGATAACTCAAGAACGCGTTGACCTAGGAAGTTTAAATTTTGTCACAACTTGTAAAATGGAAAAAGTAAGGCTAAGTTCGTTAATGGGCGATATCCTTCCACTCCTTCGGGTACCTCCCATACAAGAGTCCTTGAAACACGTTTTCCCAGTTATTGCTCGAATGCTTCAAGTTAGGAACTTGAAATTTTGCATACGGATGGTTTAAAATGTTTGAATTGAATGTTCCGAATATGATGCAAATCGAATGAGTCCTTCGTGTAGCAGCCTAGAAAAGTCCTTCAAAAACGTATGCTTTTTACTGAATTCACTATAACTCCAGAACGAGTTAGAGCAGGAATTTAAAATTTTACAGGAATTAGTTTTATACCAAAACCAAGACGGAGTTCAATTATTAGCGCCATCGGTTGACTCCTTCGGGTAGCTGTCATACAAAAGTCCTTAATAAACATATTCACCAATATTGCACGATAAGTTTAGAAAGCTTTCATTTACGACTTTGAAATTTTACAAACATTAATTTTATAATAGTCGCAGCTGAAACTATTAATATGAAAAATATCCCATAAGTCCTTCATGTAGTTGCCATACAAAAATTCTGTAAAATGTCCTAACTTACTTTATGGAACTCACTATAAATCAAAAAATCGACCACTACACAAAAGTTACTACCTGTAAGTAAAAGGTCATGTAATAATTGCTTGTGCACTCCTCATTCTTTTGATATATTTCCAACTAAAAAATATAAATCGGAGTTCAGTATTTCATCTAGAGTATCATACGATTGGCTTGCAGCCGATCGTGACTGCGTTATGTTTAATTATAGTATTTAAGGTTAAAGAGCAAAAACTCCTCATTTTCATTGAACAACTTTTCAAAACTCCTCGTACTGCAGAAGCTATAACGAACACTCTAGCAAATTTACAAACGAGTCCTCGAGAGCAGCACTTAGCTGCAATATTTGAAAAGTTTATCAAAACATCTCAAGCCGTTCGGAGCTCTCTAATGCATACCACTTCCGATATGCACTTTAATTAACGGATCCACTTGCACCATACGCTCGCACTCTCACCACGCTTTCGAGTACAACAAAATTCAATCCTTTCAATTTCCATGAAAATACTCCCCTTGGTTTCGCTTTTTTTTTCACCTACTTCGCTGCTATTTGAACGGCCGAGAAATTTGTTGACTGTGCCGTTTACTAACATTAATTAAAACCGATTCAGCCTTATTGGTAATAGATTGGCCCGACGGTTCTTGGTCAAGGATGTACCATCAGAGAGTCTAGTAGATCCTTGTAACCGATGGTGAACATTTTGCACTAGAATTGCATTTCGACATGGGAGAAAAAAACCGCGTAGTCTCTTACAAAAGGACTATTATCACTATTGTATGGTATCCCCGTCTATAGTGAGAGTAGCACGGATTTTATCCCGGGCGAAAGGAAACCAACGCTGAGGCTTACAATTATTTATGGCAAGCACTTCCGCCGGCTTATGGATAAAAGGAGTTGCCATGGCAAAATGGAAATCACTCGTACTGGCACGGTGGATTTGTTGTTTGATCCTGGGTCTGTAACAGACAGACAGCATTCTATGTGGAAGCTGGCAGTATGTAATTTTTGTGCAGTACATTCGAAATATGTATACAGTTCTAATGCTGACGAATCAAATTGTATTCGAGAGTATTTCCGAGTGAGCTATTTTAAGAGATTCCCTTTTGAATTGCATACCAGCATTCACAATATCCGCATCAGCTCAGTCAGTGTTATATTAGTCCGAGCTACCGAGAATTCAAGGGTTGGAAGTATTCTATCATATGTTTGAAGTTCGCAGGAAAATTTTGCAATATGCTTTCTGAGTTTGGGAAAGTTCATTCAAAATTTATTCGTAGAAATTCTGCGAAATGCCTTTAGTTAGGCTTCTTTCACGTCAGAAGTTTGTCTGTAGCTGCAGTTTCTATGGAAACGTGTGAGCTACCTTACGAACGTACCTGCATTAAGTTTAAACATAGATGAGATGGTCGATATCCAGTAGGACCAGTAATACTTATATGTAGGTGTCAATTATTCTGTATAATCACCATTAGTAGGCCGATTTTGAAATTGTAATAACCAAGAACTGCCTTCGATCCATTTTGCATTACTCGGAAGAAGTTATGGAATTGATATTTCGGAATTGTTGAAGTAATCGATGTCCTGATGGCATTGCAGATCATCTTGAAGGAAACGTGTATATGAAAGAACATTTTTGTGAAATATGGAGTTATTTTGCATATACATTTGATATGAAAAAATTGTTGTTACACGTATAGCCTAAAGCTTGTATTACTCTCAATGCCTTGCTTTCAAATATTCGACTAAAGAAATTTGATGGAAAGTTTGTCAAATTCATACCGTCAAAAAAGACCTTGTTAAGAAACGGCAAATAAAATTTGGCGTTTACACTCTCTGACAGAATTTGGCTGGGGAAGTAGGAAATGGACTGCAGGGTCAAAGTAGTTTCAGAGACAGACAATGCCGCTAAGTCCTACCTTCCTATGCTGGCGTCATGCAAGGGGGGATACTAAGAAACTGAGTGGCATGTTGGATTCTGAAACTTCATTGCATCCCCAAAACGTAGTACTACTATATTATTTATGTAAGTAGAGCCTATAGAAGCCTTACTGCCTCTCGAACCACGACCTTAGTGGTCTTTTGTTCCTGACTCTTAACAACTCGCTATGCCATATCTACTCCCTTGAGAAAGGAGATGATTATACTCAGGGGAGTCTTCGACAGGTCTTCATAGGTGAGGGTAAATCCACCGAGAATCTGCCTTCTTGATCTGGCCACTGCATTGCAATATCACTGAATCGACATGTGGTACCTTACCGATGATCTTAAGGTGTTAATTAAGGAAATAAAGTCCAGAAAAATATCCCATTATAACCCGAGCGTTATACCTACTTAAAGAAAGGAATTCCGAAGCTCTCCTACTCCAGAAGGTCAATAATTTCTTTGTCTGTCTAAGTCCAGAAAGGGAGTTCCAATAATCTTCCACCTGAAGATTTTCCCACTTTAAGATGCTATCCTTAATGAAGCCTTTACATTCTCCACAGAATGGTTCCGGGCCTATCATTGGTGGATTGGCTCCTACAACTCTTTTCTCTGTTAGCCAACTTGCAATTCAGACATTGGAATAGGATACCTTTTCCTGTAAACAGTTCCGAGACGTAATAGCAAGCTTAGCGGGTCAGACTCAAGCTATCCAGCATTAGGTTTATGCCCAAGGAAACGAGAGGGTTGATGAACTGGATACACTGCTTGTAGATAAATTCCTTTATTGAAATCATGATATGCGATATACATAAGATAGCATGATACACGGCCCGTACTTGTTATACTTTGACATTTAGAAAAGACTAAATTTCAAGTACCTATCAAACGCAGCTTCGACTGCTTGCTAATCGTGCCTATGTTGTTTCAGCCCAAAGCACTTTCATTGCTTATAAAGAAATGTGCAAAGTGGACCATCACATCACACACAAAAAATAAAACACGCTAAAAAAAAATTATAAAAATCCGAAGCTGTCATTCTTTCAAATTGCTGTTGATTTTAGTAACAGATGGCGCTGATGGCAGTTAAAAGAAGGCTATATCAGGTAAAATTATCGAATTTATATACAAGGAAACAAGTCAGATATTACGTTGACATCATCTCGTTGACGTACTATATGCACATTATTGGGTGATACACTGGGGATATTGACGATATTATATTTGTATTACGTTTTGGAGGTATCCATCGAGATGTAATTTCTGTATACCAATCAGTCATGTAGAACTTTTTTCTACGAATTATTATTAAGTGAAATGTTTGCCTATTTTACACCCCTTGGGGGCAGAAATCAAATGCCTGAATGATGAATCAAAACTAAACACTTTAAACTACTTGCTGCTACGGCCATGTTTATCATAAATCCAGTTCACATTGCTAATCCGTCGAGAACGGCTTCCTGACGTTAACGATAATTGTGGGCTAATTTACCCAGTTTAAGCTTGATTAAGGCCCTTTTCGAAACACATGCTCTGTACACATAAATTCCACCTTAAATTTGAATTTAATCTGGAGACCGGCACGGATACTGGTTGCCTCCTAATTCAGCGCTACACCGAACGCGTCCTCGTCATTGTGGTAGACTCTCTCTAATTGGTAACCAACAGAATTTATCGATTCGTTTGGGATCCATCGTTAGATCCTGTCCCAGAGCTACACTTTTGGCACCCCCCCCCCCCCCCGCGCTACACCATCCCCTTTTATTCTCGTTAACATTAAAGCGAACGCTTGTAACTCGTATAGACAATGTTCGCATCCATTCTCCGAACAAATTAACACACGAACATTTTAATTAGATCCACTTTTGTCTGTATTCGATGGGTTTGCGATACAGACGCCAATGGGGTGGCTACAGCCTCCATTCAGCTCTACCATGGCAACAGGCTTGGGGATTTGCATTGGAATTTTATTTATTCAGCGGCAATTTCATGTCGTCCTGAAATATTCATCAACCACATCGCGCAATAGAGTCACCCATGCTTTAATTTTTTTTTTAGTAAAATTTTCCGCGAAATGCCTCTCCGTAATGGAGGTGGTAGCACTGATGGGACGCCAATTCACTATTAATGGGCTACACGGATTATTTGGAATACAGCCTGACTGTTCAGGGTGTGCAGAATCTACCTACCCTTAAATTTATAACAATAGCCTTCAATCTATTTCCATTCAAGGATGATCAGATTTTATTTGAAGGGAGCTCGAATGGTGGTTTGTTCTGCAAATTTAAATATTTTATCAATTTTAATTGATCAAAATATTTGTGATTGTAATGTCCTTATAATATAAAAAATAATGAGCACTCCTGAACACCAATCCAGTATACAGACCATGGTATTCAAATCATAGTATTGAAACTAGCTGCAGATGATACTCTGTACATATGATATGATTTGTCAGTATCTGGTATAAGCAAGCAACGAAATTTAGTTGCGATACTCGTCACACAATTGGGAAATGGCGCAAGTAGCAGTAAAATGAATAATAAACTAGGTAAAATTATCGAATTTGTATACCATGAAACAGGTTTAATACTAGATATACATATATAAACGTACCAGTTCGTTTATCTCGTATATGCTTAGTATTGGGTGATACACTGCTCGTTTTAACGATATTATGATATCAATACCAGCAGTGACTCCATGGTATAAGCTTGGCACCTGAATCACTTTCGGTGGTTGACTGTGCGAAACGTTAGACTGATTCGACTGGCTTGACCCTTTCTTGAATTCTTAGATGAGCTTGTACTCTTGCATCATCGAGGGTAAACTTTTGCAATCAATGTCATAAATTGTTCAAATTCTACCATAAATTTTTTGCGTATTACGTATAAAATGTACATAATTGAGCGAAATCTCTGAAAAATAATACCAAAATAGTTTTTTTAAAGCAACCCTTTTCCTCGCATTGATCGGAAAACCCAAAAGTCAATTGCTTTAATGTGTTTCGGACTATTTCAACCATAAATACAAACTTCTAACCAGATTCTCTTTATATTTTCCAATTTATGTATACAAAAACCCCAAGAAAGGACACTGCCATTCATTTTCTCTTGAACCCAAAAATTTTCCGACTATTCGACCTCTACCATATAAATAATGAAAAAAACTGGTAGAAGGGAAAACGTTGAGAAAATTCTTCGTTGGATTTCATTCGATGTCGGGGAAACTTTATCAAACAACCCATCAACAACCGCACAAAGTTAATTACTTCAGCCCCATTTAACCAAAAATGATGGACGAACGATAGTAGCTCTAAATCCCACCTGACATCTATCATGGCCCATCAGATTCCCATAAAACTCACATCAACGTTTGGTGTCATCTGTTTGAAAAGGCCATTTACCAAAACTCCCTTAAAATTTTGTTCGGCTTTTCAACCGCAAACGATCTCATTCTTCAAGTTTTGTGGGTGCATAAGTAACAAGCGAGTTTGTTTTTTTTTTTTCATCCTTAAACTTTCCGCAGCTAATAGTGACCCGTGTCCATTTCGAAACTCAGATGTCGTCGACAGAATGAAAAAAAAACTTTATTTCCTAATCATCGGAAAACTTTAATTTTAAAACCCTGAAAATATATACGTATGTACCTATAAGTACAACCCTGACTGTTGGTCGTACCTCGGTGGATCCAATTTACCAAGGGTCACCAACCTCCTATGTTTGTTCAAGATGGCGCTGGAAGCGTTGTTGGGGCAGGCGATGCGGGCAAGTTCTTGAATCACTAGTATACGTATGGTCTGGTGTCTCTAATGTGATGGCACATTAAAAGGCTTCAAGTCCTCCGCTCTTTAATGGTTATTATTATGAGAATGCCATTAGGGTCTATTTAATGGATAATTACTGGAAATCAAATTAATTAGAGGAAAAGCTGTTTTTCCGCCCGAAATAATAGCTCGAAATTTAACATCGTGAAAATTCCACTAATAATGGCCATGATTAAATCAAAAATTGTTATAGAATACTTTGCGCACAACTCATTATCGATATTGATGAAAGTAATTTCGGTTATTATCGAAGACGAATTAATTCAATTAAATCGAGAACGAAAATTAGGTGTAAGTGCGCTAATAACTACTACTTTGTTGGAGAACTAGCTGGTTTCGAATTGATCGGTATTATTTTGATTCAATTCTTCTGCATTTTTCAAAATGTATGACAGCTTAATGAAATCCGTAACCAAGAGTTACACATAAAGCTTGCATTATATTGTATGTCATACTGCAAAAATATTTGACAAACAAAATTGACAAAAGTTCTGTCAAATTATCCGTCAAAATAGGTTTTGTATCGAGCAAATAAGATAATACGGAAAAGATAAATTTGACGAATATATTACCTGACTAGTTTTGCCAGGGAAAATAGTCAAGTATTTGACAGCGTGGCATACAGTGCAATACTGGTTTTTGTCTAGTTTACTACAGTGCATTTTTGTTTCTCTTTAAGTTTTAGTGACACGACAAGTTTCAACTAATTTTTAAAACCAATTTGGCTATTGATAAGGATTAGGAGTTTCTTTTATCCAAGGCTAGACTCCACTAAAAAGTTAAATCTTTTTACTTTAACACTATGAGTCAAATATAAATCCAGAGAAGAGCAAATTTAATTTAATATTTTTTAGTACTGGTGTTATTATAGAAATTACATTAAGAATTTAAGAAAATTATACAAAAAATGAAGTAAATTTTTTCAGGCAGCCTTGTCATGGGCAAATAAAATTTGGCAAAAAAATTAACAAAACCTGCCTTTAATTTATTAAAAAAATCAAATTTTAGCTAAAAAAATGTTAAATCTTAGGGCGATACCAACGACTTCTTGAAAATGTTAAGCGTGTTTTTTGCTCCTTTATCCAGTACAGAATAGGTTAGCGAAATGCTAAAATATCAACAACAAAACGCAAAGCGGAAAGAGCAACTACACCACATCAAACTGGTGCAGCTATTCAGGCGCATGAAAAGTTCAAAGTTCAAAGCTCAAAGCTCCAAGGTCAAAGCTCGAAGCTCAAAGCTCCAAGGTGAAAGCTCAAAGCTTCTACTCTGCTCTAGATAAAGTCCCAAAAACCACATCTACTTTAAAATGGAATCAAATTCAATGCATCGAAAACACAAAGCTGTCCTTTAATTCTCAAAAAGCCTTACTCATCCTTCCCTTCGCATTTGTGGGAGTAGCTTGGACTGTTCATCTTCTTTTAATATTTTTTCATTTTATTATCCAGAGTTTGATAATTTAAATCTTGCTGTTGTAACTCAAGGATGTGAAACATTTGAGTGCGTAGTGATTTATTCTTAATTCTTTATACAGCTTAACGCAACTCTCCCCCAAATCTGCAATTCTATTTAAAAGGAAGAACTGCGTTCGAGTACATCACATTAGTATCAACCGAAACACTAACTTAAAAAAAAATTGATGTCCCTTTCTAAGTACACCTCAAACACGAATAAAAGGGAAAATTATGCATAATAAACGCTAAGCAAAACAAATCCCAACACCCTGTTTTATCAAACCGGGGATAAAATCTGGAAAAGGGACCCTTCCATTGACGTCATATTCATTCTTTCTACATAAATCCTTTTCATATGTAAATGTTCACGTTCTTTCAGCTCCAGAATATCAACTCCGTGGAAAGGTTGACATTTTCAAAATATGCCACCTTTAAAATTTTACATATAGCTCCAAATACCATAAGGGCACCGAGAGATAGGGAAGATGACTACGATGGAATTGTACAAACTGTTTCAAAATGTAGGACCACAATTCTGCAAATTGCTCACATATGTAAATCTTTTTTGGGGGCTACCATAAATATTGGCTTCAACAACAATAGCAACAAATAAAAGAGAAATTGTCATCGACGTTCTCGCTGTACTCCCAGTATCGTTGTAAAGTTTTGTCAAGTTCTGAAAGTATTTCTTTCATTTTACGATTCTATAAACGTGGTGCATGTTGTAGTTTTTTTTTTTTTAGAAAAAGGGAGAAAACTTTTGAATTGAAACTTTTTGAATAAAATGAGAGTGGATTTGAGAACATGGCCAAAAATAAATTTGAAAAATATTCAACTTTTTAAACCTCATTTTGTAATTTAACTGAAAATGTTTATTGTTTTTTTAAAGAATAAAGCAAACAGCTCATATGTACATTTGCTACTCTACCATATCCATTCTGTGGGATACCATTAAGAGCAGCCAGAATGAACATCAGTATGTGGCAAAAATCGCAAAGTGCCATTCACTGGGACTTCACTGGGTAACAGGCACTCAAATCTTTTTATGCCAAAGCATTCGGAAAAAATGAACATCTGATTATCTGAAATTCAGCAGATATCGAAACCTGAACCCTAGTTGGAACTCTGACTGAACACAATCACGTGACAAAGCATCTAAATAGGATTGTTCTCTCTGAGAGAGAAATTAAAAAAAAAATTTTAATTTTCATGTTACTGAGTCGGTGGAATCCTTACCTCCAGATTTATTAGTAAATGAAGGTAGGGATTCCATTATTTTACAGACCCAACTGGGATCGATCGCATCCAAACCTTTTGATAATTCAGGGCTTTCTCAACTGTTGTGTCCTTTTGAATTCATCTCGAGTGTAAATTTTTTCTTCCTAATGTTAAACTCGAAATAAATGTGTTTTTTTCCCGAAAACAATGTACTTACCCTGGAAAGGTCCTGCTTTTCATGTAAACTATGACAACGCTATTAGGACAGACGAGCAGTTCTATTAATTTGATTTCTATTAGATTTTCTTTTTCTATTCTTATACCCAAACAAAACCACTCGACCCGTCTTAAAATCAACAGAATTGAATACAATTCTTCAATCCTTTATCCTTTATCTAGTTAAAGGAATCTGAAATTGTCGTCTATTTCAGACGAAATTAACTAGAGTACACAAAGTCTGTTAGAATTTTGTTCACATGCCCCGAACTAAAGAAATCTGTCATCTATTAAGGGAAAATGCGATTCTTTTGGAGAAATCATGAAGAAATCCGCTTCCTTTACTATGCCGAGGCCGGCCCCTTACTATACATCAAAGTAACGACTTATTCTTATTTTCGATAAGATCGAGTAGACCTCATTAGGTAAATGGCAAACATCTTTCCTCCAAACGGATTGTAATTAATTTAACGGTGGCTCTAATTAAGTTATTAGATATGTGCTACAGAATCTCTGAAATTCAACTCAAGGGATTTTCGCTAGAAATGTAGAGAAAACGGTAGCTATGAAGACAGGCTTTAGTCTGCCGAGGGCCGTAAAATTAATAATTTGATAATGAACGTTGGATTTTTCGATTTGAATCAAGTGCCTTGAATTGATATTGTGTTAATATTATGATTAAGTTAAGTAATTTTAGTAGATAAATTTTGTTTATTGTTTGATTTAATCAAAATTCTTTTAATGTTTGATTATTCTAACGATTTAGGCTATCAGTTTTAATAATTTATTGGAAATGTCATTCCCTCATCACTTGAAAATTTTCGGGATAGCTTTCAAGTTATCTGAAGGATAAGGATTGATGTATATTGAATATTATATTTAGTAGACCTATTAGTTGATTGGCACCGTTCACTACGAGAACATAATGGCCGCTATTCACAGTCGTCATAAAGTTGGCTTTGAGTTAAAGCTGACTTTAGTGTCGTATTATTTATATAACACTAAAGTCAGCTCTAACTTAAAGCCAACTTTAAGACGACTGTGAATAGAGGCCATTGTTTTTTATTTTATAAAAAAATTTAGATAAAGAAAGCGAAATGTAATTTCATTGATTATGTCCGAATTAAAGATGGACAAAGCAGTTCCCTTCAGTAAAGTACTTCACTCCGAGTCACTCACTTTAAGGAACGAGTTCTGTGAGGCACTTCCATGGAACTGTTCGCTCTATCGTTCTTTCGTTATCCTTCCATTGTTTCCGTTACATCGTTCGCTCTCGAACTCGTTCGTTCGTTTGTTCGTTCGTTCTTTTAGTTCACAGGTCACTACTAAGGGGAGTTCAGTGCTGAGCAGTCGAAAGACAGAGCAGTAAAAAAATGTCAGTAGGTATGTATGTTACATCTAGAAGAGGATGAGCAAAAAAAAAAGTTAAAACATCTAGATGAGAAAAAAAAGGTCAGATCATCTAGAAAATGATGAGAAAAAAAAATCCTGTTATGCTGGTAAATTAAATTCACTCTTTTACTTTAAATTTTTTTTAAAATCCATGGAAACATACCTTACATCAAGGAACTTCGTCTCATTGGTAAAGTCTTACGAGTACCTCCAAGAGGAGTCTATGTTAATCACACGATTGTTCAATCTCTCCATCGATGCATCTGACATCTGTGTGTCAATCTGTCTGCTTGGTCCTCTTGCCGTGCGTCTGCATGTTCATCTGAATATCGATCAGTCTGTCCGCTTGGCCACCTTTCAGTATGATGTCTCTTGATTTTGTCCGGCTATCTACTAATCTGTCCACCTAGTCAGCTTGTCGTTCTATTCAACTACTTTCGAGAGATTGTCCAACCTCTCCAACGATGGATCTGACATCTGTGTGTCAATCTGCATCGATGCATCTGACATCTGTGTGTCAATCTGTCTGCATGGTCGTCACACCGTGCGTCTGTAAGTCTGTCTAAATATCGATCAGTCTGCCCGCTTGACCCCTTTCAGTCTGATGTATGCTGATTCTGATAGGCTACCTCCTAATCTATCGGGCTACCTACTAATCTATCCGCCTAGTAAGCTTATCGGATTATCCAACATCCTTGGACAGATTCCATCGATGCATCTGAAATCTGTGTGTCTATCTGCATCGATGCATCTGGCATCTATATATGTGTCAATATGTCTGCATGTCCATCTGAATATCGATCAGTCTGTCCGCTTGTCCACCGTTCAGTTTGATGTCTGCTGATTCTGTCCGCCTATCTACCAATCTGTTCGCCTAGTAAGCTTGTCAGACTATCCAACTACTTGTACTAAAGTCAATTCGCTGAATCCATATTGGTTCTTGATTAAATCAAACAGTTTTCTTAGAGCTCTCCCATATGCCACACTTGTCAGATCCCAGTAACGCAGTAGACTCCTTTCTGATCGAACTTAATCAATGTCGCCCACCGATTACGAAACGAAAGATATCCATTAATCCACAACATTGAAACTTGCCAAACTTCCTATAGATCCTTGGCGGACGACAGCAAAACCGTATCCTTGAATTTTCCTACGCTACGAGTAAAGTTTCGATAGAAAGGCCAATATAACAACGGCAGGACATAAAAAGAGACTTGGAATAAATTGATTTCGTTATTTTATAGCCTTTAAAGGTAATTTCATCGGCAAATGATCCCCCGGTATTGTTAAATCGTCTGTGCAGATAAACATTTAAGGTATGCGACCTCCCCGTCCTTCCCTGTACAAATACCTATACCTACTTATGTACCTATATAATATATTTTTTCAAGCCATTCCTTTTGCTTCCATCGCTCGGAAAAACACTGCCAGGACACACTTCGAATTCAGGACCCCAGCTAAGTTTCGTGCATGTGTCTGTAGATATGCAAGGTTGACGGGAACGGTGCAAAAAAATAAAAAAAACCCGGTAACTTTTTTCGGGATTTCCATTCAAATACACGTACAGTTGTTTGTGGGGCTATACCAGAAGAATACTAAATTGAGTTAAAGCCTCGCTTCTTCAAATTTATTTTATTTTTTGTAGCCCCCCCCCCCCCCCATTCGGGGAGGAATACCGAGGATGAGGACCATGGGGAGCCCGGTTCGTTTATTGTTACCGTGCCTGTCGTTACATTTCATATGAGCTGGCTTTCCCTTTCACGGGTACCAGCCGACAAAAGGGCTTTAAAGCCGTTATCGTAAAATAGCTGCTTCATCATGCTATCTGGGAATTGGGGATAGTGGGCATGAAATAAACCATCGTCCTGAATCTATCCTTTAAATGAGATGAGAAGATTGCGGGTGAGCAACTAACTTCCTATCGTCTTGGCATTGTGCTTTATACTTCGTACGTTCATCACACACAACACGAAGTCTCATCCTGTTATTAAGGTGAATCGTATTTTGGGGTTTTTTTTCCTGGGAGCCAGCTATAGCGTTTGTGGTAAAAGGATACTTCTGGCTGCGTCTTAGGCCATATACACTTTTCGAGTATTACAACTTTGTGGAGAGCACTGAATGGATTTTCAGGTTTATGTGCGTTACATTTTCTTTGAATTTATGTCAGGCTTTTCGTTAGTCTGGAAGGAGATATTATAGTGGTCCTTTAGATCATACATTTAGATTAACTACTTATGTTACTTCTATCGAAATAAGGACGTTCTGATTTCGTAGGATTGACAAAAAAATATCAATTGCTGGAATTCCGAAAAAAATACTATTGAAAATGGGCGTTTGTAAACTACTCTTCCAAAAGCAGGAAAAGAAATTCGTCTGTCTGTACCTTAATTCTCAGAATAGGTCCTTCTTTCCATTCAAGACTTGAAATCGTATAGAAACAATAATTTATGTATCCGAGAAATAATAAACCACCGCATTTCAGCGTTAAAAGCGGTCCAGACTACCCAACAAATAATAAAGTCATGTAGTGGATAAAATATCAGCCCTTTAGTGGTTCAATATTAAAAAATTCGTAAACCATATTTAGGCGATTTATCATCAGACCCAAGTGATATGTCGGCATTCGTAAAAACGTACACTATTATTGTACACCCTATTTGAATATCGCAAAATATTATCGGGTCATTGTATTTAAAACCCATAGAAGTAAAAGCGAATTCGATCTTGTTAAACCTAAGAAAATTTCGGGATTCGTCACCCATAGAAATAAAAGTGAATCCGATCTTGTTAAAGGTAAGAAAAATTCGAAATTCGTGAAAAAAAAACTTCACAATATTTTACACCCCGAATATAGAAAAAAAAATTTAAATTGATTTTTTCTCGATTATATTTCTGGGGTCACAGGGAATAACTAGATAAGTCTAAAAACGAAACTATTCATGTCAGCACTTTTTTTCTATTTTTAATATTGAATTATTCCTGTAAATCCAGTTTTTGTGAAAAAAAAAACTAAATTTGTTGACATCTCAGTGATCAAATAACATATAACAATAACTTCTCCACAGTGCGTGTAAGTCTCGGGAGATGACCACAGTACACTTATCTCATTTTATTATTTTTCAACATACGAAGTTATTCCCTGTAACCACAGATTTAAAGCCTATAGAAGTAAGAGTGAATTTAATTTCTTGTTAGACCTAAGAAATATGTCGGAATTCGTGAAAATGTACACAACTACCTTATACTGCATGATGAGTATCAAAAAATGGACAATGGATATCAACAAATTTGTAAATATGTTTCCAGGCACCGAAATTTTTTTTTGGATCATTGTGTATAAAGCCCATAGAAGTAAAAGTGAGTTCGATCTCATTAAACCAAAAAGATTGTTCGGAATTCGTGAAACTACCCGAATATCAAAAAAAAACTACCCGAATATCAAAAAAAAAACTACCCGAATATGGAAAAAAAATAAAAAAAAATGTTCACGATTATATTTAAAGCCATTAGTAGCTAACGCGAATTGGATATCTTGTTAGACGTAAGAAATATATCGGAATTCGTTTTTTGTTTGTTTTTTTCTATTTCCATAAAACCCAGTCGGTAAAATATCATCCGAGCACTTAAGGGGTTGAATAATAAAAAAATACGCAAAACTGATTTTAGGCGATATATCATCAGACCTAAGTGACATGTCTAAATTAGCAAAAACATACAAATTTGTTTTACACCCTCTTAGTGTTGAATATTGCAAAATTCTTAAAATAATTTTTAGATCGTTATGTAATATATAAAGCCCATTGAAGTAAACACGCTTTCGATATCATTCAACTAAAAAGATTGTTTATAATTCGTGAAAACTGAAACAATACATCAGTTACCTCCCGAATATTGAAAACATTTTAAATGGTTTTCTTCTTGATTATATTTAAAGCCTTTAAAAGGTAATGCGAATTTAATTTTTTATTAGACCTAAAAAATGTATCGGAATTCGTGAAAATGTACACAATCGCTTTACTCTCCATGAGGAGAATATAAACTGGACATTGGACATCAAAAAATTTCGAAAAACTGTGCCAGACGAAGTAAAATAATTTCTGAAAACCAAACATGCCTAAAAGATACAACGCGATTCGTAAAAATTTGGAAAAAAATACGATTTTCATGAAAAAATTTTCTATTCCAAATCCGTTTGCTAATAAAAATCCGATTTTACTTTATAATTTCAACATTTATTTTTTTTTTTGTTGCTTTAGTTATTCCCATAGTACATTTCGATTTACGTACCAAGTTTCAGTTTTCTAGCATAAGCCGTTTTATAGAGCGTGAAACACGTCTCAGCAGTATTAAAAGAAAATTCTGCATACTGAATTTTTTTTTACAAAAACAAGTAAAATGAATAATCTTGGTGGAGTAACTACAACACAAATGTCTTTAAAAAAATGGCACTTACATTACCTGACCTGCCTTAACTTAATATTTATAATAATATTAATTCGAATAACTCTTATAAAAAAGTAGAACCAATTCTAACTCTCTTTCTGTAAGATTTTTCTATTATAATTATATTTTAATTGTTTTTTGAATTTCTTATATTACATTTATCATAGCTGGTGCTGCAAACGTGTTCGCGGAAATTCTCCTCTTCTTCTTCTTAATTGTCGTTTAAAGTTTTAAGAGCCTGGTATCACTCAAAAAAAGTATAAAATTGTAATATATGCGTATTTAAAAAAAAATTCACTACGATAATTTTTTATACAGGGTGGGCCAAAAGTAACCATCGGGATTAAAAATTTAATAACTTTTACTTTAATATAATTATTTTATTTATTTTTTTTTTTCAGATTATATGAAAAATACCTGGAGAATAATGGAGAACAAAGAACCAGAATAATAGAATTTTATTATTTCAATTAGCGATCAATTATTTAAACCCCGTGGTGAATTTTAAACCCCACGGTGACTTTTAGCCCACCCCGTATTAAAAGGTTCGTACAAGTCGTTAAAAATCAACACACACTCCTCTAGTCGCGGGTGGATACAGTATCTACTAGTTTTCTCCAAAAAAAATTTAATGGAGCAGAATATAAGCTTAGAAAATTTTCTTAGTCACCTAAAAAAATCTTTATTAATTCATAAAAACGGTCGTTGCATTAATCGCCGAATTAATAAATCGATTTTCTTATGACAATGTGATGTCACTGATAAGCCAGATGTTGAGCGCCAAATTATTTATGTAATAAACTGGTTTCATTAACCTTTTTTTTACCTAGCTGAGTAAAAACTAAGTATCTAGTGAAATAACGCTAAATAAATTATAAACTTAAAATTTATAACAGTTTCGGTTTCGGCCAGAGACAAGTTAAGGCTAAATTATTGGTGCGAATTTATGCATATTTATATATGCATGTATGCTAATAAAAATTTTTTAATTTTTTGCAAATCATCAGCCTTGATATTAATCAAAATATGACACATTACCTATGAATATAAAAACCAAATTTATTACAATTAAATTCAGCAAAAATCAAGTAAACTGTTTAGTGAGAAATTCCGTTCATGAAGATAGTTTTAGAGTGGAACATAATGATAAGTATAATAGCTTGCCTTTAAATCGATTTCTATAAAAATACGGAAATGGGATCATTATCATAAATATGAAATCATTTTGTAAAAATTGGTGAGGTATTGGTTTATGAAGGATTTTCATAAGTCACTGACTTTGAAATTAAATAAATTTATTTCAAAGATTTATATTTTGACATAGTTTCCGTTCGGGGCGATTGTTCGCTCGAACAAATGGATTTTTAGTTTGTTTAGGGTTCACAATATGCTTGAGTAGTTCGTGAACGAACCAGTTCGGAAGGCCGTTGTTATAAGTGAAATGAACGAACCAGTTCGCAGGGAATTCCGGTTGTAGTTCGTTCGTAGGAAGTAGTTCGTCATCACATTTGCGTACACCATGTATCATTCCACTCTCGCGAACTGGGAACTGAAAAAAGGAACTACTTCGTTCGCGAGGGAAGTGAGAATCTTTTTTCTTTAGGTCATCCATCACATTAACTCTCGCGAAGTTCGAACTTAGCGAAGGTACTAGTTACAACTTAAAAAAAGAACTAGTTCGCGAGGGAAGTGAGGTCTTTTTTTAGGATCATATTCACTCCCGCGAACTCGGAACCTTAACAAAGGAAGTGAGGACCTTTTTCAACAGGTTATTTTTCTTAGCTTTACTTTATTAAAAAAAAGGATTGCTAAATTTTTGAAATAGTTTAAAATAAAGATATATATATTCCAAAGTGTTTGACGTAGATCACTAAATGCACCCCTGTTTGAAAAGTGACAAAATAGACTCATATCACATAAACCCTTCTAGGGTTAATATAACAATTTTTAAAATAAATGCATGAGGTGGAACCTTATCCGCACGATTGATTTGTCTGTTAAACTGAACTTGTCATATGTGGGGCCTTTCACAATACATAATTATTAATTTTGCAAAAATAGTCATTACCTCTTCGACTGCAACCCTCTCTTCAGCATTTTGAGTTGATTGTCTGTTTAAGGGAATGTCTTATGGTATCACGATAAAGAGAAGAGCGAGATGCAAATTAATTATTAAGAGCGAGATGCAAATTAACAATAAACGAATCTGAATCTTTCTAGTTTTCAACTAAAAATAGTTGGGCGTAGGCGGGACACGATTTAAATGCATAATTTCATAAGTAACTTTTTTACTATCCACTAAACGAAAAGTAGGACATTTTTTGAATAAATGTTATAATAATCTAAAAATTAAATATTTCATTTTTTTTATTTATAATATCTTTAGATATGAATATTCATGCGATTGTAAATTAACTTGCTTACCATGTTGTCATAATAAAATCATTTTTTTTAGATACACTGATTTGATTTATATTTAACTGAACACCTGAACTGATAGACATCAATAAAATTCACAGCAGCTAGATATGTGAACCGACAGAAAAAAAATTACATAAGTCCTTTGCATTATTTCAATATTTTACTCGTTTAAATATTTGATTTAGTAGAAAAATGTTAATCTTGGTTAATTTGAACGTTTATATTCGAAATTACTTTATCAATGAGTTTTATTTGGATGTGTGGATTTGTAAATTAATCAAACAATATTTCCGCAACTTTAAAAAGTTTCACATTATTTTCTTGTCATGTACTAAATACAATATTGTAGTTGCATATTGTAGTTACAAAGTTTCTAATTTTTAAATTAATTACAAACTGTGTTTATGTACAAATATTTAAGTATCATTGAAATAAATGAACTATGAACTAATAGCTAAAGATTTTTTTATTTAGGCTTAGCCAATTAGTGAATCGTTCGCGATTCACTTACGATGCTTTTCGTTTGAAGCAAACAGTGCGTACATTCACTCCAGGTTAATCTAACTGAATTTTGTTCGAAATAGTGGGCTAGAAAATATTCATAAGTGTTCACTTTGGTTTTCCACCAATTAATTTAATTAAGTTAGAACGTGATTTATTTATAGAATTATTTCAATTATATCAATTTTTTCACTAATTTTTTGAGTACCTACTCAAAGTTTAAAAAGAATCGTCGATGATGAGGTCAAACCTGTAGGTTGTTCATGATGCATTACCAGTATCAAAACTAAACGGTAAGTAATTCACCTAGTAATCGTTGGTGAAATCATCTGTAATATTTACTTCACATAAATGATTCACTTATGATTCAACTGCAATGCTTTTGCTTTGCTAGATTATTTGTTTATTTATTGTTTTAAAATTTTTTAACTGTATTGTTAATATTAAGTAGTAGTACCTACACGTTTAATTAAATCAAAATAAACTAAAATCTTGCTAAAATTAAGAAAATAAAATAAAGTATTATAAAAACGTTTTATTTTAAACTAATATTGGATACTTTATCTAAAATACATTGTTAAGCAAAAATATGACCGCATGTGCTCTGTTCTAGACTAGAATTACTTAAATTGTTTTTATTTGCGGTATTATATTATTTCCCTATCTGTTGGTGGTTTATAATGTTTTCCATTCAACTCGATAGAAGTTACATCACAAATATCTGACACATGCAACCTATACACTAATTAAAGATATTTATTTTTTATTTGTTCGATAACTAGATCATTAAACCTATTAATAGCATAATTAATTAAGAAAACGTGAATAAAATCGATTATCAACAACGAACTGATAAGTAATATTCCACTGAAATACATTTGCGTACAGCGTACGCCATTATCATAATTTTTAAAATGTACTAAGTGCTGACCGTTGGAATGAGATTGCCGCCCCGGAGGGCTTTAGTAAAAATCAAATTCCATTAAGTTATAATAAATCATGTCGAATTGCGAAGTGCATATACGACTTGTAATTCTGCAATACTCTGTTCAAAGTTGTCAAGAACACGACTGCGTGACATTTCAAAACTCGCTTATTTTGTAAATAATTAGCTAAAAATGCGAGTATTTGAAAAATCATCGTTTGATAGAGATAAAAATTCAAATGTCTAAATATGTTCTGTTTTCATCTAGGGTACTAAAAGGTCAAACAACCAGCTTCTAAGTATGTAGTTTAAAATTGTTGGATGATGTTTTGATGGTCTTATCTATCACGCCTCTTTCTGTTCGATTAAATAAACCGCACGTGAATTCTACTGAGCATCTCGTGATAACTTGCCTTCAGACGTTTCAATCTTAAGATTAAAGGCTCGTTTACAATTTCTTCAAACTCAATTATTTTACTTGTACTCCAAAGTCTGTTTATTGTTACTTAATATTTTTATTTCACCGATCAAAATACGGAAATAATATTTATTTTTAAATTTGTTAATTTTGGACAATTTTAAACAAAGAAAAAAAAAAGAAAAGTTTATTTTTGATTGTATTGATACATGCTCTAATATTTTGACTGCCAAATTTTTTGTCAAAAATTTTGACAATTTAATGAGGTCAAAATTTAATAGGTCTTATGCTAGAAAACTAAAACTTTTTACGTTTACCATATAATCATGTAGGTACTAGAATAAAAGTTTTATGAAAAACAATTTTGCTGTATTAAGGGATAATGCTTGTTTTCACGAATTTCTTAATATCTCTTGGTCGACGAATGAAAACACGCTGTGTATGCTATTTCCGAATTATAATCATGTAACTACTAGAAAAAAAGTTGTATTAAAAGCAATTTTACTGTCTCAAGGGACTATGCTTTTTTTCATGAATTGCTTCATATCTCTTGGTCTACGAATGTACGCACTTTGTGTATGTTATTTCCGAATTATGATATGATAAAATATCAAATTGGATTTAACTTCTATAATGATATAAAAAATTATGTTAAATTATTACTCCTAGGAGGATGTTAGGAGATTAAATTCACTTTCAAAAATTCCTCCATATATCTTAGGTGTAATGAGCTAGCAAATTGGTTCTCTACAATCAGACCACATACAAATTATTCTGAATTTCGGGATTGAATGATATGGTATCCGTTCGTTGAATATAATTTTTGTGGATAATTTCGTTAACTGGAGAATAATTATCTTCGGATAGCTTTCTATCAAAAGTCCTTAACAGTCAGCACATGGTCACGAATATTGTCCGATTACTTCAAATATCACTTAAATTATATTCTTGAAATTTTCAGGTGAAGTAATGAATATGTATTAAAAAAAAGTTTTAGAGTACTTCCTGCTAGAGATAGGCAAAGTAGTTCCTTTAATGAAGTATGTACTTCACTCCGAGTCACTCACTTAAAGAAACGAGTTCAGTGAAGTAGTTCTGGCTCTCTTCGGTCCATCGGTCTCTCGGTCCATCGGTCGCTCGGTCCGTCGTTCCATCGTTGCTTCTCGTACTAGTTCATGCATAGTTTAAGTTGAGGAGGGAAGATAACGAGCAAAAAAAAGGCCAGTAGATCTAGAAGATGATAACCAAAAACAAGGTCGGTAACGTTTTTTCTCACGTGTCCAATGGAACTGCAGTTCACCAAAAAGAGTGAGGTACTTCACTCACGTAAATGAACTGTTCTTTTGGAACAGTTCACTCGTGAACGACCCATCTCTACTTCCTGCAGCCACCAGATAAAAATCCTGGACAATTTATAAAAATCTTGAATTTAAAGCGTATACTATTGAGGAATCACTGTAGTTTCTATATGAAAGTCCTCAAGTATTAATAGCACAACAGTTCCAGAGCATAAAGTGCCAGGAATGCATTATAAAGATTTGAGATATTTCACTTTTAGTGACTACCAAATGATTGTCCTTTAAATGGGATACACTAGATACATACTCCAAGTCAACTATTTTTTTTATAGTATCATACAAATGGTTGCAACAAATTTGGTTTTTTGACCTTTTTGTGCAATTGTTCTCCTTGATATTTACCATTTTATAAGGATATAAAATTGATTATCTTTTATAATGTTAAAAAGCAATTTCCATTGAATGCTAATTGAGCAAAGGTGAACTCCTAACCGTAGTAAAACCGGCTGATTATATTTTAACTAGTTCTCACTGAAGTGAATTATGGGATGACTTTTTTCCGCAGGGTGTCAAGAAAATGGCATTCTAGATTCACAATTGATGACAATTTAATAATGCATTTTGGAGACATTCAAGAATAAATTGGTTTCTCACAAGAAGACGCCACAAAAACTCTTCAATTGGATTGTATTGAAGGCGGATGCTCCGATTGGTTAGTGACATATCGAACTGCATCTACTAAGCGTTTTCTTAAAATTATAATCGATTTAGAGCCGCACTATCCCTAGACTAAGTCGTCGAGTAAAGAAAAAAACCAGACGTTTTAAGTAAATGTGAAGGGAGAAGTCTGGCGACAAACTCGAGATGAAAGATTGTCGGGTGCAGTGAGCAAAAAATAAATACAGACGATCAACGTCTTATTATTATTAAATGGAATTTGTATATAAGCGATTACGGGAGTCGTTTCGATTATCACTTAAAAATTTTGCAGCATCTTGTTCGGATCTTAGTGTAGTTTGCGGCTAGTGATTTGAAGCTTCGCGCCACATCGATAATCGATATGAAAGTAGTCAGTGGTTTTGTGGTCGCGACAGTGATCTTAGCCGTAGTTAAGTGTGCTCTGTGTCATTCCATCGATATCGGAAGTGAAGATGGTATAGTTAACTTGTTCAGGGGGCTTAAAGTGCTTTAAGTTAACGCTCTACGTACATTTCAGAGTACGACTTTATGCATCCGCAGTTGCATGTGATGCGCTTAACGAACAGCCGAAGAATAAAGCGTGCCGAAATGCCGCCCGTTTCCTTCCAAACGCCCGCCGAAGAACAGGACCTGGGCTATTGGAGTAATGTTGGTCAGGATATTCTAAGGACGCAGCTCAACAAGAATCAGCTGAACACGAACATTGCGAAAAATTTGATCCTGTTTCTGGGCGACGGGATGTCCATACCGACTATTACCGCGGCCAGAGTTAAGCTGGGAGGCGAAGAGCAGAAATTGTCGTTTGAGAAATATCCGTATGTGGGATTGTCGAAGGTAAATATCAAAAATTTTCAAGATTCAAAATATTTTGTGCAATTTTCGTCTAAGTGATCGAGTTTTGAATTTTTTTCATTCGTACAAAAAAATGTGTTAATAATCAACTGCAATTTTTAAAATTTCCAAAATGACAAAACTCCTCTCTTATTAAAATAGTCAAACTTGAAAGCATGCATTTGAAATTGCAGTCGATTTCGAAGCCTTGAACAAAATCATTTTCAAAAAGCGTTTTGATAAAGTTTTAACGTATAATTTTGGAAGCATAGCAATTGTCGGTTAATTTTTGATGAATGTTTTCACAGTACATTTTGAATTGAAAATACAAGGTTTTCCGGTAAATACTGTTAAATTTATTTTGTGTGACGTTTCGGACTCGACTGAGTTTGATAAAGGACTCAGTCGAGTCCGAAACGTCACACAAAATAAATTTAACAGTATTTACCGGAAAACCTTGTATTTTCAATTGTCGGTTGTCAAAAATTTGACAAATAAAATTCAACGAATAAAATTTGACAAATAAAGTTTGACAAATAAGTATTTGGCAAATAAAATTTGACGAAAAATTCAGTTAATTATTTTCAGTCTAAATTTGACCCAGTTGACAGTAAAAAATTTAAAATAACTTAACAAAGGGGCTTTTAATCTAGTGATAGCGAAAACTGAAAAGTTGAAACTTAGAGCTCGTAAACTTTTAAAAATATCAAGTTAATATTTTTAATTTTTTTAAATTGAGTAGACCCTTTCAGTGGTTAGAATTTTGAGAAGGCGTGGAATGAGTTTTTGAGGAAAAAAAATGATCAACCTTGAGTTGACTCTTTCAGTGGTTAGAATTTTGAGAAGGCGTGGAAAGAATTTTTGAGGAATAAAAATGTTCAACCTTCAGAATGTTTGGTGCAATTTTCGTCTGTTCATGATCGTGATCGAGCTTAGATTTTTTTTTTATTCATAGAAAAAAGGTGTTAATAATCAACTGCAACTTTTAAAAATTCAAAAATTCCTCTTGCATTAGATCAGTCAAACTTGAAAGCCTGGATTTAAAATTACAGTCGATTTTGGAGCCTGAAAAAATATAAATTTTAAACAGCGTTTTGATAAAGTTTTCACGTTGAGTTTTGGAGCCATAGCATTCGTCTGTTGTCAAAAATTTGACGAAATATTCAGTTAATTTTTTCAGTTAAAATAGAGAAAAAATTAATTGATTACACTATGTGAGTGCATTTTTAAACTAGGGGCTTGTGGTTTAGGGAAAGCTAAAAAGTTGAAAATCTAAATTTAATCAAAAATTTTACATTTTCATGTTTTTGACTAACTTAAGCCATCGCTTTTGGCAACTTATAGCTCAGCTCGCAAATCCTTCGAAATATTAAGTTAAAATTTTTTGCATTTTGACATTGAGTAGATCCTTTCAGTGGCTAATATTTTAAGGAGGCGTGGAATGGTTTTTTTATGCCAAACAATTTTTAATAGTAAATGTTGTAATTCACTAGAATAACCCAAGAAAAATTAAAAAAAATTTTTTAAATTCCTGGCTCTGGGATTTTTTTGTTAATTGTACAATAACTTAAGGTACTCATAGTACACGAGCAATTTTTCTTTCAATTTATTGCCCGATGACTATTGCCAACACTACTGGAGCGATTAATGGAGCAATACAGTGCAATATCTTGCTAGTTGCGGCAATATTTCGGCAATGTGGCATTGTTTTCATATATTGCTGGTGTTCTTCGCCCTAGAGTTGCTGTATTTTCACTGACTTGGAAAATTCCGAGCAATTGTTCTCGTTTGGTGAATAAGTTGTCAAGTTTTGTTTTGAATTTTTCATTTATTTGTCAAGTTTAGTGTTGTAATGCCTTGGAATTCAAACATTTCCATGTTTTGTTTTAAATTTTAGATTTGTTTGTCAAGTTTGCTTCCGTATTGTTCATAGACTGAAATGCTCGTATCTTATTGCTGAATTGCTAGATATTGGTCAATATCGCCCATCACGAGGAACGAACTCCTGAAAAGTTGATCCACATCGCCTGTTGCTATTGTTGCTGGGTGTTGCTTCATATTGTTGTGTTTGTTGTGTTGCTTCATATTTCGTGATGTCAAAATTGACGAATATTGCTGCAAATTGAGCAACTTTAGTCGCAATTCGGCAATTGGACATTTTCGCATGTTAAATTCGACTTTTCAAAACTTTTACACAATTTTTTTTCAAATTGTTAATTCCCAATTATCGAAAAATTAATTATAAGAACTGTTC
Organism: Beris chalybata; assembly: GCA_949128065.1. Lineage (NCBI taxonomy): Eukaryota > Metazoa > Arthropoda > Insecta > Diptera > Stratiomyidae > Beris > Beris chalybata. The sequence goes on from OX421894.1 coordinate 142,029,126, forward strand.
AATGGGAGCTACCTGAAGGGGGAAAATGTCCTTAATTTTCCATTGAAAATCCAAACAGAATCCACATTCAAATTAGAAACTTATCATTAAAATAATTTCGGATAACTTTAATCGAATTAATGTTCTGACTGAAAAGGTGCTGAACATCAATAAAATTACCGAAGCAATCAATTTCCAAATTCAATTTTCCAGACATACTGTGCAAACACTCAGGTGGCCGATTCAGCTTGTACGGCAACTGCATATCTCGGAGGTGTTAAAGGAAACTATGCAACGATTGGAGTATCAGCAAATGTTCAGCTTAACGATTGTAAGGCTGAAAACGACACTACCAACCACGTTCATTCGATAGCACGTTGGGCGCAAACATTGGGAATGGCGACAGGTTGGTATTTTACTTCGAACTATACAGCTCCGTCCTTTATATGTCCTGTAATCGAAATTCACTAACGACTATAATGTGGTCCATAGGCTTAATAACAACGACACAGGTAACTCATGCATCACCGGCAGGTGTCTATGCACACACTGCGAATCGTAACTGGGAAAGTAACGCTCGGCTCGTATCGGATGGTGGAGATCCTGAGTACTGCACGGACATTGCAAAACAATTGATCCAGAATCCTGTCGGGCATAATTTAAAGGTGGTAATGGGCGGCGGACGACGTGAGTTCCTGCCAACTTCGTTTACTGATAGTTCGGGACACAAAGGAAAACGAACGGACAATGTAAATTTGATTGATCAATGGAAGCAAAACCATGGTGACTATTCGGCAGCATATGTTGAAACAAGAGATCAATTGTTGGATGTAAGTTACCCACCTTGAGAAACGTTCGTCAAATAATTCTACTTCCTCCCATCTAGCTACCCTCCGAGACAGACTACGTGCTAGGGCTGTTCCATCACGACCACATGCCATACCATCTTGATGCAGATAATATAACAAAGCCTACTCTAGCTGATATGGTCGGCAAGGCACTGGATGTCCTGGAGAGAAACAACCAAAGATATTTCCTATTTGTCGAAGGTGGTCGTATCGATCACGGCCATCATTCCACGCAAGCTGTAAAAGCAATCGATGAAACCGTCGAATTTCACAAGGCCATCGAATTAGCGAGGTCGCGAACCAGCGAAGACAACACCCTGATCGTTGTAACCTCTGACCATTCGCACACTATGTCCATGGCGGGCTATTCCAGCCGGAAAAACGATATTTTCGGAATCAATAACAGTCAGTTCGGGAGCGATAAGCTACCCTATGCAACCCTTAGCTACGCCAATGGACCCGGTTTCGAGCGTAACATGAAAACCGAACAGGGTAAACGTCTCAACTTACTCGACGTTAACATGAATGACAAAGTAAGTCTTCTTCTTTTATTCTGCAAAGTTTTATTATTAAATATTTTTTTTTGTTATAAACAGGACTACAAATTTCCCACGACAGTTCCACTCGAATCCGAGACACATGGTGGCGATGATGTCGCTGTTTTTGCCAGTGGACCTTGGTCACATTTATTCACCGGAGTCTATGAGCAAAACTTCATCCCCCATGCTATGGGCTATGCGGCTTGCATAGGGGATGGATTAACAGCGTGTTTGACAAAATAATAACAAAAATTGTTATAGAATTTTACTTTATTTTAAGCTGTTTGTATTTTAAATTTTTTACGGATTTTTCACCTGGATTTTTTTTTATTTATTAATTTTGTTACACTTGTTCATAATAGCAAAATGAACTTTCGGTTTTAAGTTAATTTATTTGTGATCTTTGTGTTTTAATAAAGAGCATTTTGAAGAATGAGTTTTGACGAGTTTTGGGGTGAGTGCCTAACTACTGTGTTTAAAAAAAATGGAATGTTTAATTAGTACACTGCCATACCCGGCCAGATTTCTAACCTTTCATCTCTAGGCTGACTGGACTGTACACTACAATGTATTAAAGGCTAGCCACCTAAGTCCAGTTCAGTACCCCTAAAAACAAAATCTAATTTTTACTTAGAATTTCCAGACTATTTAATTGTTTCAAGTAAAAGCACACATTTCAATCACTTTTACACATAATTACTGGTATTAGTAAAATTTTTCATATACTTTTAAACTGAACCGTACAATTTTCATGGAAAGAGTTGCAAAATTACACAACATTTCATGTAAAATTAACTATAATTATGTATGAATTGAAAATTACGTTCTTTTTCGTGTAATTATACTTATCTATATGAATTTTACGACCAAAAACATGTAATACATGAAACTACGCATCGTTCGATATTGTTTTCTACTGAAATGAAAATGAAATGTCTTCGGTGGTGCAGTGGCTACGCGAACCAAATTTACGCAGCAAAACCAAAATTGAGGATTCACTCGAAAATTTTGAATATTTATCTGGAACCACTAAAAAATTACTATGTACAAAATTTCAAGTTCCTTGCTTGAAGCGTTATCGGCTAAAAAAGGGCCTTAAGGATTTTTCGTATAAAACACAAAACTAATTTGATAAAAATTTCGAGGTTAACTGTTGGAAAACCAACGCATGGTTCATTTTATCAAGAATCGCTAAAAATTACGAAATTTGTGAGTAATAATCACGGACAAGCGTGTAGGTGATCACTTCACCTCCTAGTGTTCCGTTGGTCTAGTAAAAAAGTAAGTCTAGCATTGTTTCAAGGCCTAGGCCCAATTTGGGCTGTTGCGCCATTGATTATTTATATTATTATTATTAAAAAAAAGTTTAGCTTCTTTACTAAAAGGGTCTGTTAGCAAGGATCCTTCAAACGGCCGGCACAGCTAGTGGTAAGCCGCGGAAAAAAATTTCGAAAAGCAATTTATTGATTTATTTAATAAAATAAAATTTATTTCGCCTAATTTCGTCGGGATTTCTTGTTTCAATCTAACAGTTTTTTAGTTTTGAGAATATTAATTTTACTTTTATTCTGGTTAAATTTGTCCTGCGCCGTTCTTAACATTCATGTGACGCGTCATTATTGCAGCTGGTATGTAAAATTCAAGTGGTGCAGTCGATTTTCGGAAGTAACTCTAGTTAGTAGTTGGTATCGTAATTCAGCAACACGATAAAGTGTTGAAGCAATATAAGTGTTGGCAGTTAATATAAAGTGTGGACGAGGTCCTAGGAATTAGTGGGAAAGAAAAGTATTCCTTTATAATCCTGATTTTCTAAGAAAAGGTGGAACTGAAGAAATTATTTTTATTAAAATATGTTTCCTTTCCAACAACATAGAATACTGTATCTGTATCTGTATCTTTCTCGGAGTTGTTTGCCTTGCAGGTTTATAATGCAGGTTTAGAATTTCTATTCGTGGCTGTTACTTTAAAACAACACTTCCTGGAAATACCATGTTTTATCCTTTCCAAAATTCGCTGTAATCCTTGGAGAACCTAATAATATTATTATGTTTATTTACAGACTAGTATATCCTGTAGTACTTCACTTCCTTCCCACATAATTCAACTATCCTTCAACGGAAATACGCTCATCTAGGTCTACTTAATTTAACTAGATCGTCCCATAGAATTAGCTAATAGAAAGATGCTTCAAAGCGCGTATCATAAATTTATGCATGTTGTCCCTCGTGTATTATGATGGTCGTCTTTTAAACGAGTAAAATGTATAGTAGCCCACATACATGTAGGCTCCCAACATAACATGTTGTGCAAACAACGCCGGAAACAAACATGTAGTAAACAAATTTACCCATTTTCGGTAGAAGATGTAATTACTTGTCCGATGTCTTTATTTATTTTATGATGTAAGAGAGAACACGACACAGGATAACAGCAATGTCATCCATAAACACGTTCTGACCCTTCGATGTATTCCAACAGGGTGTCGCAAAATAATTGAATTAGTTCGGGGTTTTCTGCCTTTTCAAGCGAAATATTTTCGTTAAAGCTTAATTCTCCTCATATTCCCATTCTTGGTAGTAGCACCTGCATCCTAATATTCCAGAGTCTTATCACGACCACTATCCTTTAACTTCATGGTATCCTCGTAGGAAAACTAATTGAGCGGGATAGTACAAGACCGATATATATATTCGTATAAATTTCAACTTTACAGCATTAACCGTTCTATTAAATTCCGTGTACTAATAGTGGAACTGAGAAGAACATGTGCAGAAATGTGGAGATGCTGTTCTAGCTTCAGAGGATCAAGCGTTCGCAAAGTATTCTACCCTTATTTTGCCTTGGACTATTTAACAAGGCTCAACTCGTCGGTAACTTGGGCTAGAAGTTCCTCATACAATATATTTAATGAAAGAGCCAACTACATTACAGTAGAATCTCTATACAGTGACTACCCAAGGAACTGGTCACTTTATTCGATTGGTCAGATTATAAAAATAATTTAACAAATAAAATCCGATTCTGATTTCAATCGGGAAATTAAAAAAATGGCAATTTAAAGCATGTGGTCAAGATAGGACGGTGGTCGCTTCTTCCAGTTCTACTGACTATTTAAAATTTAAATTTTTGTTCAGACTAAGTCAGTCATTGAGAAGTTAGCTTAAAGTTAAAAAAAAAGGAATAGAAAATAGTTTGAATGAGAAGTTAAGTAGCTACTTAAGTTTTTTGCATCCTTACAACTCCATTTTTCTCGTCGATTCATAAAGTTAAATTTAAAACTTGCCTCATCATAAAAGGCCTTCTCCAAGCAAATAATAAAACTAAAATGAACTGAAAAGTTATGATCTTAAACTGGTCAGCTTCTTTAACGCCACCCTGTAGATGTTTGCCTGTTTGTTTTTACGTAGAGATAGCAGAATGTTTGGCTGTGTATTATAAAACGGAATAACGCCACTATAACTATACGGCGTGTATACGGATGAATCAAGGATTCTATGGTTTTGTAGATTATACATGGTCCCATCGGGATACTTTCCAAGATGGGATAAGCATGGCCGTTTGTCTCTACCCAATATAAGGATGTGGAATACAGGATAGTTGTTAGAGAGAGGCTCGCTGTTCTGTTCTTATATCGTAATAGCGACTATAGTCGGGCAAGGATATAGGAAGCAGAGGCCGATATCATCCCTTGTTTGCAATTCTGGCACACTTCCAAAAAAATGTCCGTTTGTTTTTTCATTTTCTTCTACTTGTGCGGACTGCTTTACTATAGTACGAAAGCCTCTGTCTCCAAAGAAACGTGTTGAGACGGTTATTTACTGCTTTTGTTGTTTATTTGAGTGCAAAGCACTGTGAAAAATGGCTCAATTTTTAAATCTATCTACGGCAGAAGAATTGTTTGCAGTCGGAGATAAATTAAATTTTATTGAAATTAAGATTGAAAAAGAAAAACCAATCATTTAGGTTCAAGTGGAATAGGATCCTTGAAATGTAGTGAGAGAGACGAATATTTATTTTCTGGGATAAGTAGGTCTGTGGTACGGACGACAAATTTATGTACTTTCGGAAATTGTTCGGTTTCGATATTTTATAAATCAATACAAATATTTGTTTAACTCTTTGAAATTGAAATCGTTTATTAGTCGAAATTAAATTGACTCTGCTGAAAGGTGTATTTTGTTTTTTTTTTATTTTGTTAACAATAAAGTATTGAGATCGACCTGAAATTGCAAAATAAATTCTACCCTGACATTTTGTAATTTCATGTTTGTTTGTTTATAACCCAAAACCCGCCCCCCCCCCGCCCCGCCACCAAAACAAAATGTCCGTCTGTCCGCCGTAGACGCCGTACAAAAAAACATTTGAAGGTGCGTATCTCAAAAATCCGTTTAGATATCAAGTTCAAAATTTTTTGGTGGATGGATTGGATGAACCCCTACGAGTGGTATCTTTTGAGTGATTGGGGTATGATCGTTTTTGGCGAAAAATATTAATTCTTAGCTCTCAGTAACCGCTTATCCTAGGAAACTAAAACTTGGAACATATACATTCTATCTGATACTGAAGTCATTTGCAAAGAAATAGCTTACATGGCTGAAAGTGTTTGGGAGTGCGGAGGAAAACCAATGTACGCAATCGAAAAATTCTTAAATCTATATCTCTCATGCGGTTATTGTCATAAAGTTGAAACTTGGTGGTTGTCTGAAGATATCCTAGTAGAATATATTGGAAGTAAAACTTTGAAGGTGATCATTTGTGTGGAAGAATGGTTTCAAAAACGAAAAATGAAAATGAGCTAAAATGCACAATCCTACTCCCAAAGTTCAAACGTGATTATCTTGAAACATACATTTTAAATGTGGTCCCGAAAATATTTGGTAAACGGCTCAACCGATTGCTTCCAAAATTTGACAAAATATTTTCGGACAGGTTTTCAACTTAGTAACGTAGCATTTTTTTTTTTACTAAATTACTTTTTTTCTCAAGACAGAAAGGTTGGAAGTTAAAGTTTTAAAATGCACATAAAGTTCAATAGCTGCCATTTCGCAAAAAAAAAAAAATTATTAAAAAAATAATCCTACAATTGCAAATTTTGAAATTTTTGTTTTAGACCAACTGGCTGCATGTTATCTTGGGAACGGTAGACCGTGCGAGCGAGGGACACTTTTTACACAGACCATAACAGCAGCGCCCCCAGTCGATTTATATATTTATAAAAAAAATTGTCCAAACTTATGAAAATTGGAACAAAGTATCATTTTTACTTTATTTTTTTTTAATAATAAAGTATTTTATAGAGTTACACAAATTATTTATTGCCAAATTATTTTTTTAAATTTTCAACTGTCTTTGCTCCTAATGTTCTTAACTTAATCGTCTTTTCATGTAAATGGGAATCCCAATAAATTATGACAACGATACGATTTAATATTCAACGTTCGGTTTCGTTTTAACGTTGGTCAAAAGAAGGACGCACCTGATGCAAAGACGAAAAAAGTTTTTTAATATTCTCAACTTCTGATAGCAAACTTATGTACTAGGTACGATACCCGAAATCTTGTAGAAAAACTTTTAATGAATGGTGCGCATGTGGCTTTTATATACTTTCGCTCATATTATCTTTCCTTTTAACCATAAAGTTGCAAGATATTCATATAAGTGAATTTATGGTGTCTTTCCTTTTTTTTTCATAAATACTCGTATAAGTGATTGGTACTAACGTCAACTTTGGTGAGATTCAAAAAAGGGTAGATAAATCTAATAGATAGATACTCATTGTTTCGTGAATTTAAAATTGATGATCAAGGGTGGTTAATTTTACTTTATTATTTTTTTTTAAATTTTATATAAGTGGCACTACGAAAGTACGCCAAGAATATATGGTACTGCTACTTACTTCTCTTGGTATTTAATTGCGATAATCAGTCAAAAACTATGCCCGAATGAAACCACAACATATAAATGGATTTGATGGTATCATGTTATGCCTTCAGATGATTAGAACAGCGTTACCATTATCACGAAACACCTAATTTTCAAATATCATTAAACTGTCGTTCCCAGCTACATTCATCACTAGTTGTACTCAATTGCTTAGTTTTGCTTTAAATCTAATCGAATTGCATCTTATCAAGTTGGAGAATACGTGGCCTTTACAACCTGCGAATATTATATTTCTTTATTCTATTAAAGAAAATTATAAACAGTACAGAGAGTTACTCATAGACGTGATTACTTTATTTGTTATTATTCCAGGCGCCGTCCATTAAAATGTCTCGCCATGATAGCTTTAACGTAATTTTTTTTAATATATTGTTGTTATATCAAATATTTTGATAAGCACAACAAATTAGGGATTTTGTGTGTGTACTTTTAACTTCAAAAATTTTGTGTCGTCAACCTGATAATTAATAAAATAATAATAGTGCCGATTCATACATAATTGAAATTATTATTGTAGGTAGGTATGTTATGATAATTGTCGAAACGCAAATATTTAATTTTTTTCAATTAATAAAATTTGGTCTGTCGATATCATCCTTCAAAACTACGGTGAAAATTGTATAAATCAGAAGTTTATTTTCTGCATGTTTCATGATTCGATGTCGTACGTATTAACCAAACGATATCTAAAAATAATTTTCATTTAAAAATCTTCTAAAATTAAAATAAATCAAGACTCAGTTGTTCAACTTAAATTTTTTTTTATTAACTCTAAATGCAAACCTATATAATGTACCTATTAAATTTCACCATTCAATCATAACTCCGAATATAGTATATCTTTTTAGTCATTTAATATAGTTTTAGAAAAGCCAAGCTTAATACCATGGATACACTGCTGGTATTGATATCATAATATCGTCAATATCAGCAGTGTATCACCCAATACTAAGCATATACCTACGAGACAAATTAGCTGGTATTATATCTAGTATTGAACCTGTTTCATGGTATACAAATTCGATAATTTTACCTAGAATAATATGCATTTTACTGCTACTAGTGCCATTTCCCAATTATATGGCGAGTATCACAACGAAATATCGTTGCTTGCTCATATCAAATACTGTCAAATCATACCAAATGTTCTGTGTATCATATCCAGCTAGTTTCAATACCATGGTTTGTATATTAGCTGTGTATCAATGGTATAAGATGACGTTGATACCACGTATTGGCTATAAAATCGTAACTGAGTTTCTTTATATAATAACCTTAACCTTTTACCTTGTTACTCAAAAAAATTACTGCTATTTGTTTTAAGATATTTTTGAAAACATATCGCAATTTTCTTATTTTTTTAATCGATTAGTTCCACTGAATAATTGAAATAATAAAGTAATATAGAATTGCTAAAAGCAATAATTTCAATTTATAGATAACGATACACAAATGATAATTAAGAGTTGATAATAGAGATCACAAATTGCCTTGATCTCTATTTTAAGTAGTTGTTCTTAAAAAGTTCAGCATTCTCTTCTTCGGATAATTCTGAAATCTAAATTTAATAATTAGAAATTGTTTTCTCTTATAATATAGAAAAGAACTTACTTCTACCTCTTTCGCAATTGAATGTGTTAAGTGCACAGTCGTTACTAAATGTTCTAAATCTACCACGTTCCTGAGCACAGACCGGGCTATAGATTAGTGTACAAAACATTGGGCATTCTCGCTGTGCGGCAACAACCGACAATAATACTACTCGTAAGTAAGAACAATTTATTAATTAATATATTATTAAAAAAAAAAATTTAGAACATTTACCTGATAAACAAAGATAAACTGCTAAGCCCATAATGTATTTTGCTCTAAATATGCAGTCAGCTAAGATCTTGCTGTGTCCAGTTATGAACTAATTTGAAATTGTGTTACTCTTTTCGATTTTATATAATACTGATATCACTAAAAAGCAAAGGTCGACACTTAATTATAAAAAAAATCTTGTTTCGTAGTTACTTCTGGTCTTTTTCAGAGAAAAAAACATCAATTTCACTTAAAACTCATTGAATAGACTTATGCAAATTAAGTTTTTTACTGCATTACCTTTCTTGTTATGGCCATAGTACAAGGTGCATGGTACTTGCATTATTTTTACCTTTCGTGATAGAGCGATTTTCTTGTGTAGCCCAAGTTCAAGTTAGCTGTCGAAGTTAACCGGAAATTTGGTGTTATTTGTTTGGTTTTAATTTAAACGATATCTTTCAATTAGTTTTTGGTTTTAGTTCTAAGTTTAGTTTTTAGTCTTTTAAAGGATTTTCAAAAAAATTTTCACTAGAAACTATTGTATTATGTATTCTTAAAACTGTAATTTGAATCTGCTCAGTGGTTACTGTTTAAACTACAGCAAAGTTGTCATAACTCAAACTAATTAACTCAAATATCGAACTGTATCTAAGTTTAAAAGATACATATATGTATCCCTCTATCAAATCTTTTAATTATTGATATAGAATATTGAGCCAACAAATAAAAGTGAAGTATAATTTTTTAACCTTTTAAATCCATTTAAATAATAATAATTCACAGGATAAATGGCATTAGCACATTTTAAGGAATCTAATATATAAATACTGTATTATTGAAATAATAAAGTGAAAATCGGTCAATAGTCTGGGCGCAACTTTAGTATTTTATGGGTAGAAGTCGGAAACGTGTTTAATGCTGAGATGCAATGTAGAGTATATCAATAATTATAATAATTACATACACAGTAAAAAAAATCCATTGACTTTTACATCTTTTGGATAGTAGGCAAATATGCCTAACTTTTTTAAGTAAAATTACATTGGAAAGTAATAGTCAATTTTTTGGGTAGTAAATTTCAATTTGCAATCAAAAAATTTTAATTTGTAATCAGCAAATTACAATTTTGAAAGCAGCAAATTCACTATATATATTCTCTGAAAAATAGTATAATTAGCAATCTATATTCTCTAAAAAACAAAAAACAAATATTTATTAGCAACTCTTTAAATTAAGATACTTCTAATATTATTTTTTACTTACTTACTTCCTACTCTGAAATAAAACACTTTGATGTAGACAGGAATCGAACCCAGACCCGCGATCAATTTGGGTATTGGAGCGAAGCTTTGACGCGCGTAGCCACTGCACCACCGAACGCATAGCATTTTCATCTCAGTAGACAACCAAATCTTTCAAAGCGACCAAATCGTGGTTTATTTGAAAAAGAATGTAATTTTGCTTGACTTTTCAAGTAAATTGTATGGGTCAGTTGAAAAGTACATGAATAATTTACTAATACACGTAATTTCAAGTAAGTGCTCTTACTTGTAATTTCGTGTAAAAGTGCTTGAAATAAGTACTTTTACTTGACAAAATGAAATATACGGGAAATTTCAAGTAAAAATTGGACTGAAAAGTCAATTTTTTTAAAACAGTGTAGATTATATCAATAATTTACATAGTAATCGTATTAACGTGAATTTACCATAAACATTACACTGAGCCTAAGTGAATCGTTGGTGATTCACTTACTGTGAATCGTTGGCGATTCACTTACGATGCGTTTTACTTGCTGGGAATCAATTCCAACAAGATAAGCCCATATGTTGTGATAAGACTTATTTATATATTAAGACAAAAGGCTTGGTTTCCATCCAAGTGAATGATTTGCTAAATTATTGTCTATGCCTCTTGAATGGGTTCACTTGATCTGACTCAAGTGTTTCTGAAGATTTCGGTGGAAATACGAAAAACAACATAACACGAGAATATCGGCTGACTGACTCGACGAGATGTCGTCTAATATTATATGCCCGATTAGGAACCAAGATAAGACGTTAATCTCGTGCTAATGTTCCCGCTTCCGCTCATAAACAAGTTGAGGTCGTTATCAATTTGCTGTGATTGGTTTCGCTAGCCAATTTCGATGTGTCTTAATGAAAATGATAATCGATATGATTCATTCGAAAATACATGACAAAAGCGAGGAACGCCCATAAGACGTCGGCCTCCTCCCCCGTCCCACTTCTATCCAATTTCCAGCCGTGTATTATTGCCTGGAGCGATTTCATAAATCAATTCCAATTTATGGGCAAATTTATGTAATTAATTTCCTGCTCATAAAGTATGGTCTCGTATTATTCCCATTATTATTACTTTTTTGGGGTCACCGTGTGTTTTTTTTTTTCTTTTTTTCCTTCTTCATCTAGGATACGGCCATAGGTACGGCAGGTATTTTATTATGTTCGTTCTGACGTAAATTCATTTTCATTGTTAATGAATTTTTGGACGGACGATGGAAAATTCGGGCTTGGTGTGACATTTTTATTAAAAAAATTTTTAGGGAAACAAGAGTTCAATGGAAAGTTTTCGCTTGTCTTGAAAATTTAATACGAAATCGTATGAAGGTATTTAATTAAAGAATTTTGGGGATAGCAAAAACAATTTTTTTTAATTAAACACAAATTGTGTGTTTTTAAACCAATTGAAATTTAAGAAGAAAATGCTACTTTGAAATTTGTATATTTATAATTTGAGTGTTTTGGGTCCTGAAAAAAATACAAAAAAACGGTCGCTGATCCACCGCGTACAGTATTTCTATACTCTTAAATAGTTGTGTACGTTTTCACGAATTCCGACATATATCTTAGGTCTAATGAGATATCGAAAATGATTAAACTTCTAATTCAGTCCCATGGCCAAGAAAGCGTGTATCAAACTCGCTTTGACTTCTCTTCATCGCCGAAACCCCAATTTTTTGTTGTTTTACATATTCAACTACTAAGGGTGTGTGAAGGAATTATATACGATGCCCACGTATCACTTAGGATTGATGACCTTTCAATCGTTTGAAAATAATTTAAGATTTTTTCTACTCCTTAGAAGGTGTAAAGTGTGTACGTTTTAACGAATTCCGACATATCTCTTAGGTCTGATTTTTTTTCTTTAACAAACTGTCTGTATAATCGCCCAAGAATCGGTTTTAGAATTTTTTGAAATTAAACTGTGGCAGAGTTTGTCCGGAACGCGTTTAATGCTGAGATGTGGTAATGTGTCCAGTACGACTGACAACAACAAAAATAGGCTTTGATATAGATTTATACCTATACATATACAAAGACGTAGATGAAGACGTAGATGAAGACGTAGTCATAGACGTGAAAATTGACGTAGGCTAAAATGTAGACACAGTCGCAGACGCAGTCGTAAACGCAGTCGTAGACGTAGCCGTAGGCATTGACTTAGTCAGAGACGTATACGTAGGCATAGCCGTTGACGTAGGCATAGACGTAGACATAAACATGGACGCAGACGTAGACGTATATATATGCGTAAAAAAGACGTGGTATCAGTAGACGTAGATGAAGCAAACTATTCGTATACGCTAATTTATTTTAAATAAATCTTATTAGTATTAATTCATTATATTTTCACTAAGTTTTAATAACGCTTTAAACTTTCTGTCCCCTTCCTTATAGTCTCAATCCTCTATATTGCTATTTCTAATTACTCCCAGGTACGGATGTAATCATAATTACTCATGTATATAAATATCCCTCTACTGAAATTTATGTTGCCTTTGTTCGTTTTGACAAAATATTTCTGGAGATAAATTTCAGAACAAAATAAAAAACATTTTTTTTTTTTGATAGCAGATAATAAACAGAAAGTTTGTGTTTTACTTGGCACAAGTACTACCGACTTCTGTCTGCCATTGAATAGCTCAGAACGCTACCGGGCAACGTAATGGTCGAAACGACGATAATTGCGAAAAAATTGTAAGTAGCCACCCCCACATACACAGGTAAGAGGAGCTCGATTCGTTTCATAATGTAACATAAAAAAATGGAAATAATTTTTTTTTTTTGAGGAAAATCTTTAATGGGTTTATTCGGGCACTTGGTAAAATTTTGGATACGAACGTAGGAGCTCTTTTCTTTTATATCTCACTGTCACTAATTGCCCCCTGGAAAAAATATGATGAGACAGTAGAAGATGAAAGGTAGAGATACCTTCATGTCATCCCTTATATCCTGTTGGGGTGGTAGAAAAAACGTATATACGCGGTGGTAGCGGATTATGTTGTGTGTGGTATGTGCGGCATGACTCGAAAAATACATCAGTCGACATGGAAAATCTGAAATCTCATTCACCTATTTTTTCGGAGTGAAGTTGAGCTGAGTTTGCAGTTGTACATGAGTTGGGGGTTGTAGCCAAATCAACCCATCGGGACCCATTTGCGGAAGTGAAAGGGGTTAACTATTTCATTCTGCCGGGGAGCTATGGATGAGCCTTGTATGCGCCCCATACACATAACATGATTTATGTTGGCTTTTTATGTCACTTCTGTTTTTCGAATAAATCTTATGAGTACATTTGAATTTATTTTTTTGCCGGGAATAATTTATCGCCGTTGATTATTTTTTCATCCCCGTTTTCTCCCTTGACAATAAACGTATGGTGCCACCTATGGCTTTGAGCTTTGCTTATTTTTATTTTTAGAATTTTCTTATCATCCTTTAGATGTTCACCGAATCCAGACAACCCAGGGGCACACAAAACATATGCCGTTGTCGCATCTGGAACTGATATGACGGTGTGACGAGAATATTATTCGCTTCAGCGTTATTGGATTGGGAAATCTCAGTCTTTTGCTCAATGCGCCTAAAGTAATTTTTAATGTATTTTTCTACGCCAACGAGGAGCAGATTTACTCGAAAGGAAACATCTTCTTCATTGGCGTATGTAGGAGTATTTCAAAAAAGTAAACAAAAGGAAAAACGAACAAAATAGAGGGATGAAAAAAAGACTTGTTAACGTATGAAAAACCACGTTTGTATCTGAAAATTCTTAGAAGTGAAAACAACTCTCATCACATCAGGGAAACGAAAAGATTTGAAAATTAACAGCTTAAAATTTATTTCAAATAAATTTGAAGAATTTCGAATCCCCGCCTACGTTTTTGGTAATTACCTTGTCAAAAAAATGTAACAATCGAAAGATGGTGATTAATCATTGGTAAAACTATTTAAAAAATCTGCCAATGGTCTGGGCGCAACTTTATTATTTTTCCGGCAGAAGTTCGGAACGCGTTCAATTCTAAGATGCGGTGCAGGTTACGATGTGACTGAAAAACTAACAAAAAGTTTGGAAGCGGTTAGAGTAGGGCGTAATATATGAATACCATGATTGGGTCATACTCCAGGATGCGATCTAGGGGTTGAAAAAGGAAAAAAACTAAAAAATAGGTGATTATAAAACAAGCCCATGGAAGTGAAATGATATTCGATATCTGATCAGACCTGAGAAACATGGAAGAATTTATGAAAAAATATACAATAACTTTACACCCCCTTAGGGGTTGGTTTTCGAAAAATCTTGAAAACACTTTCTAGGTATTCATATGAAGAGTTCGCACGGAAAAAAAACAATTCAGTATTTACAAAGACCTGGTAGATATGACGAAAATCGTGATAATATATACATTCTGTTTTGACTGAACATTTGTTTTGCCCCTTCTTCCTAACGCCACTGGATATTCGAATTTTTTTATCAAAATTACTTTTCTAGTGGATTTACACACACCGAGTTTCAACTTTCTAGCATAAGCCGATCTATAGCTAGGAACCACCCCCGTACCATACTACCACTAAAAACAATTGGATTTTTTCACCATGCAACTACTAAATATAACTCAATCTAAATACCAAGTTTCAGCCTTTTATCATTATAGGTTCTTAAGATATAAACAACCTGCAGGCCCTGGCCCGATTTGGGCTGTCGCGCCATTGATGATGATGAAGATATAAACATCAATTTTTTTCCTTTTCACCCTCCCCTACCCTCACCCTCTACACCCACATCCTCCAATTTCACTTTATTATTATTATTTTTCATTTTTATTATTATTATTTTAATAATAAAATATGTTTTCTCTGCTAGGGTTCTATTGGGACTACATCTGGTAAAAAATTTGAGCATCTATTTGATACTGTTCTTGAGATATGAAACGTGATTTTTTTGAAAATTTCTTATCCCCCCACGTCCATGTTCCACCGCCCCTTAAAAAATTTTACTTTGAGCAATTTTTGTTTGTCGACCTATATGGTATATTCAAACTGAATTTCATTTTTCACCCCCCACCCTCGTACTCCACTACCCCTACTCAAAAATTTATTTTCAATCTTTTCTCCTAGTATAGGAACAGATACTTGTTAAGTTTGAATTTCGTGCCATCAACGGTTTAGGTGATATGGATTTTAGAATGTGTCGATCTCGGACGTACGGCGTACGGCGCAGCGTACAGACGGATAATTTTTAGCTTTTTTGGGGCTTACTAGTCCTAAAACGTGAAAATGCAAAATTTCAGGGTAGCAAATTTTTTTGAAATTTCAAGTCGATCACAGTACTTTATTATTAAAAAATAATAAAGTAAAAATTAATAATTATTGTTTAAAGTTTTCGTCTATAAACTAGTTTTCCTTACTTTCATCAATTATGTATGCAAAAAGTGTAAATATTTTCTCAAGAATGTTCACTCTTGAAGGAATCTAGTTAATATTCGCTAGCCACCCCCTATACTCGCCCTTCACGACAAATGAAATAAAAAAAAACCGAATATCTGACTTGACGTCCACCGCTCGTCCCAAAACGGCAACGCTACCAAAAATTACAATTTCCATAAATTTAGACATCTTGACAAAATTCCCTGATTTCCATTCCCAATTATGCCATTGAAATCGGTCTAGTGCCATGTCCTTCGCTGCCCTTCCGATTCCCCCCTGGAAACCCCCGGGGTTCATTGTCAGAATGGGCTATATTCAACGCTATCCTATCAGGAATCGTAGGCAATAATTTGATTTTCGTTCTGTTAGCCATATCCTGTGGCCCAAGACTCCTACTTCCTCCAGATCCTTCCCGATGGGGGGGGGGAGGACTAAAGCTTAGAAACGATTTCTCGTAAATTGCGAACTGGTGATAAGAATTGACTTTTCTTCCCGAAAAGTTTCGATGTCCTTACGGACTTGTACTGGTACAAAGTCCAGGACTTATTCGGAAGTTAATAGAAGTAGGACGAAGCAATAGCTAGCAATATGGGCATCATATGTCCTGGGACCGAAACTTAGAAATGGAAACGGCAAAGTCACTCAATGACTGTGGTCCTCTCACGAATGGCGAATGATGTTGCTTTCTGTCTGCCATAACCGAATAATTTGAAATTTGCATGGCAAATTTAATTTCAAGTCATGGAATAGAATAATTGTCAGGATCTATGTGAATTTACCGAAGAGGACGAACCAAAAAAAAAAAATACTGGAGGAATTTCAATTTAATTCAATTTAGTGGTAGGTTGGCGTATTTTGAATATTGTTCTACGTAATGTCGCATACGAAATCAGTCAATTGAAGCGCGTAATAAAAACGGAAATTTTTTTGATTTTGGAATTAACAAGCCACCGGATAGAAAACAGAGCCCGGTTTTAAGATAACTTAAAATCGGGCTCTGTTTTCTATCGAATATTAAAAAAAATATGCAAGCAGTCTGGATGAAATTTGAGTAAATATATTGGAATTCGTGAAAACTTACACAACCTTGGACGCTTCCTTGGAGACTCAATATCGAAAAATACTTGAACTGTTTTCAATAGCAATTATACCTATATTGAAACTTCTTAGAAGTCGAAGCGAATTCGATTTATCTTTAGACCTACGAAATATGACGGAATTCGTGAAAACGTTCGGAACTACCTTACACCATACCTAGGGGTTAAATATCAAAATAATTTAAGAAGTGAGTTCCAGACGCTTATATACGATGAGATTATATGAGACGTTTATATAAGACTAGGCAGAAGTAAAATTAATTAGGTATCGAATTACGAAGACCTAAAAAATATAACGAAATTCGTGAAAATCCCGTTTTCACGGAAATTTTTTCTTAGCCAACTAACTCTATACACCAATATAAGTCTGATCTTTTTTGGTTCCTTGATAGCTTATATGTATCTATATCAAATTTCAACTTTCTAGCGTAAGCCCTTCGTGAGATAAAAAAAACACCCCACTCCCATATCTCATTTTTCCTGCCAAAATTTTTGTTTTTTTGTTGGCAATCTATATCGCCATGAAAACTTAGCTTTCCATCCTTAGCAGTTTTCAAGAGAGAAGAATTAGCAGTTCTTGCTTTTCACCTCCTATCTCCATCCCCCTACTCTACCCACCCTCAAGTCGTTATCTGACCAGACCCACGATATATTACGGAATTCGTGAAAACGTATACAAAACCTCCATCGAATATATATTATTTTTAGAATGAGCTAAAAGGCTTTTTGAGGCATGAGCCGTCAAACGGATACGTCGGACACAGAAATGGACATATTTTGTTTTTTTAACGTTTTTATTATGTTATTTCTAAAGCGTTAAAAATTGTTATAGAAATATTTATCTTTAGTTTTTTTAACACCGAAATACTTTATTCTTAAAATAAGTGAAAGAAAGAACTACTAAAATAAAATAAAGTTTCAACTTTCTATCGTAATCAGTTTTTCTCGCATAATTATGATACTGTGTTGAAAAATGTTTGCTTCAGTACGCTCCACTCTATGCTGCCTTTTGATAAATTAAAAGTTTCAACTTCCTAGTGTAAGCTATTCCTAAGATATCCTAAATAAATTCACAAAAATCACATAATTGCCACAATCATTTTAGTATCCAAAAATATTTCTTATTTGTTAATTTACTTTATTATTTTTTATTAGTAAAGTATTGTGATCGACCTGAAATTTCAAAAAAGTTTGCTACGCTGAAACTATGTACTTACACGTTTTAGGACTAGTAAACACCAAAATGGGAAAACAAAATGTCCTTCTGTCCGCCGTAGACGCCGTACGCAAAACCGTTTGAAGGCGCATAGCTCACAAATCCGTTGAGATATTAAGTTGAAATATTTATGGTGGGTAGATTGGATGAACTCCTACGTTGGTATCTTTTTAGATGGTGGGGTGTAAAGGGGTGGAGGGGTGAAAAATTTTGGATTCTAGATCTCAGGAACTGCTTATGGTAGGAGGCTGAATCTTGGAACTTGTGGTTTTTCATATCTCAGAAACGGCATATGCTAGAAAGTTGAAACTTTGTATATATATGTAGAAGTACTACAGGAGTAATTAAAGCTAAAAAAAAAGTTTAAAGTTTTGTTGATGTACCTACAGAGTTGCAGTAATGCGGTGTAGGTTGCTATACGACTGAGAACACAAAGCATAACCAAGAATAACGTTCCAAAAAGTATCCTTTGGAACGGTATTTTTTAGGTTATCAGTCGCATAGTGAACTACAACGCATCTCAGTATTTAACACGTTTCGGTCTTCTACCCAATAAAAAAATAATAAAGTTGCTCCCTGACTGTTTGCAGATTTTTTAATTGAAATAATGAAACTCGTTCCTACCTAAAAACGCAGTAATGTAATTTACACATTACGCTGTGACTGTAGTGTTCGTGTATACAAAATATTTTATACCGACATTTTTCACATTCTCCTCTGCAAAAAGTAAAAACAAATTTCCGCAAAAATCATTGTAACATTCTGAAATTAGATTATGTGAAAGGATCTTATTCCTCACCCTTCGGAAAAAAAATTCATATTCATCTGAAAAGAAAATTTCGCAGAAGGATTTTTCCTACTGAAGGATTTTTCGTATTGATTTCTTCTGAGTATGGGTAGGTATGTTAGCATTTTTATTTATTTTAATTTCTTGAAGAGTCTTTGCGATATAAATATTGTCCTTGCTACTATCCTTAAAAAAGTCCTTTAAAAAAAATACTGTTCTTCGTATCACGTATACGGGTGACATTCTTATCGAAAATATCTTAACGCAAAAGGGACTTTTCATATATGGACATTAGATGTGTGGGTGGATACGTACATACCTTTACGACCATCTAAACCGAATGGAATTTGTCGAAAATAAAATCCATAAAAAATGCTACATCCGATGGACAGTAGTGAGTGCAGAGGAAACCCTTTTAAAATTTTATTTACTTTGATTCGAAATTTAACGAGGGGATTTGCAACCCTTTCATTTTTTTTCCCTTATATCCATGCTTTATACCTGAGTATGTGTGCTTGGGATTTAAGCCTTTTTTTTATTTTTCGCAACACAATTTGATGATTTCTGGACATGATTGGGTTGTTTTCGATAAACTCTCAAGTTTACGGTAATTTTTAAAATTTGTATTGTTATGAATTAGGGATGTTGGTTTAATGAAGGGATGATTGTTTAAATTTTGCGTTTAAACTAGTTATTTTGGAGGTAACCTCTTTAGGGGTTGTTATTCAGTTTTATAGCAAGCTTTGATGAACACTTCGTGTATTCTCAGACTGAAGAAGACTCTGATGTAGTAGGTACTTTCAAAATGATATGAAAAGTTGACAATATCACGTAAATGACTTTCTAAAATCCCAAATAATAATAATAATTTAATTTTCGACGGTTGTCTAATAGAAATTTTATTAATATAATAATGAAGCAATACCATTAGTTTAGAAAACTTAGAATTGCACAAAAATTAGTTTTTAGTTTAAGTTTTTAGTTTTTGTTCCTACGTGGGCGATAAGAAGGCTCTGGAAGAAAAAACCAATTCGATATCCAATCAAACCTAATAGAAATGACAAAATTCGTGAAAATGTATAAAACCCCTTTACGCTCTATTTAATGAAGTATTAAAAAATTTGAAATTGATTTCTATGCCTACATATGTGAAGTTTGGAGAAGTCAAATGCATTCAATATCTCAGAATCCCCAACATATATGACGAAATTCGTGAAAACCTACACAATTGTCTTCCTTGACATCCGTACAGACTATGATGAATCTGAAATTCTTATCTTACCTTAATTACTTTTCTAGTAAATTTACAACTACTAAATTTCAACTTACTAGCATAAATCCTGCCTAGGCCCGATTTGGGCTGTTGCGCCATTGATTATTATTAGCATAAACCCTGCACTCCCGTACCGTATAACTAGGGTAGGGCATTTTATTTTAGTACACCAAAAGGAGTGATCATTTCTAGTTTCCTTACCCTCGCGAACTAGTTCATTCTTTTAGTTAATTCAGTTCGTAGGAGTTTAGCCGCGAAGTAGTGAACTAAAGGAACGAACTAGTTTGCGACCTTTTTGAACTACAAGAACAAATTTCAAGTAAATGATGAGAAAGAGAGTGAAGTTTGGAACGACTCGTAGTCGTCATTGTGGTACAATGTGATGAGCGAAAAAATTAAAGGGTCCTTAGGTACAGTATGAAGAGCTAAACAAAAGGTCCTGAGGTTCAATGTGATGAGCTAAAAAAAAAAATCCGCGGCTACAATGTGATAACCCTTAAAAAAAAGTCGTCAGCTACAATGTGATGACCTAAAAAAAAAATTTATCCGCTTACCACTATATTGTACCACTGACTTACAAACGGCAATGAATGAGTGCAAACGAACTAGGAGCGGGACTGACTGCGAACTAGTTCGTTCATTTCTCTACTGAACAAGTTCGTTCGCGAACTACACAAGCCTACGTGCAACCTATATCAAAAACCATATACCTAGGTATTTTTAGAACGTTTCATTTTCTATCTTTAGCGGTTCTCGATATTTCAAAATCATAGCATTTTGCCACTCTCCCGCTCCTGCCATACCCAAACTTTATTCCACCTCGTGGAATCTTCAAAAGTTCTTGAGATGTGAGATTAAATTGTTTTAAACAAAATTTTATTCTATCCCCCCTCATCCCCTTCCTAACTCTAACGCTCTCTTCATCTCATCTCATTAGACCCAAAATATTTGTCGGAATTCGTGAAAACTTTTTCAACCACCTCGTGGGGCTTAATATAACGAAATGCTTAAAATTGTTTTTTGGTGATCAGATTGTAAGCCCTTTGAAGTAAAAGCGAGTTCGTATCTCACTGGATCTAAGAAAAATGTCGGAATACTTAAAAATGTATAAGACTAATTAAACTGAAATGGTTTTCAGTCGCTTACATAAAAAGCCCGCTGAAATAAAACTACTATCGACTGACCTAAGACATATGACGAAATTCGTGACACTATAGACAACCCCCTTTTCACGAAATAGGCCTTGCCCCTCTTCCAAACGTCTATGCAATCTTTGATAATTTATGCGCGAACAACGAATAGTTTCACAGTCGCAGCAAGCACGAAGGGAATAAAGTTACCACCCTTGTAAGACTAAGTCTTAAGTCGCTAACCACCCCTCCATTTACAATAAATCCCTAAGATGCTTTAAATTTGTTGGATATTTAATACAAAGCGAATAAAGCGATTTTCCCCAAAATCCGAAAAATGTAGTCAAAATCACCGAACAAAACGTCTGAAGGAGTGAATCCTTAAAATACGCAAATATCAAGGAGTATCATCCCCTAAAAGAAAATGTCTGACCTGGAGAAATTTCAAAACTTCTCCAACACTCCAATTAAGTAAGAATCCGACCGATTCAAGCGGAAAATCAAAAGAAAAAAACAGCCAAAAACGATTTACCACGGTCGACTGGTCTGCAAGAGATCTATGGGTTTCAAGTGGTGAAACTCCAAAGTCTAAACGATGGTACTATACCCAATAAAAAATAATAAATGGTCCTTAGACGAAAACAAGACTTTCACTGATGCCGAATAACCCGAAACCTTTGTCCTCCGGACTACCAGGAAAAAAAAATATTATTCCGTCTTACGATTGGCCGACAATTTGAGCAACGCTGCCGTCTACCTTTTCAGGAGCATAACGATATCGTTATTCCTACACAAAGTGACATTATTGCCTTTTATGAGTGTTTCAAGATTTATAACGATGTAAATTTTGTTAACGATTCTACCCGAAAATTTACACTAAAGCCCGCGCTTCTCGACGTTCGCTGAACGTAGTAAGGACATCGCAATCGACGAACGTGGTAAGATGGTGCGTTCCAGAGCCACACTAAGAACAAACTCTTCAGGTAATTCACTTTGAAAGAGGAGGAATAACTGCCTAACGTCCGATGAGATATGGTATAACTTTTCCGTACCTTAGGGTAGTATATCATCGGTATTTTGTTCCCGGTAGATATATCGGGGGTAGGGAAAAAAACTGCTGCACCGGCTGCGCCAATGTAAGTCGTAACTCTTGAGTTTTACAAGACTGTTAAGGCTATTTCCAGCACCTGCTATACTCGTACGACGCAAGTCCGGAATTATTATATATATATATAGTAGTCTCACTTCCGACGCAATTAACTTCTATTTCATCCCTCCACCCTACCGTACCCCAAACGTTTTCATTTCGATTTCATAAATTACAAGTCTGGAGTAATGTTTGGCCTGGTGTCCTAGTTCCAAAGAAGAATAATATCATTCTTTTTGGGGGTGTTAGGATGTGGTTTCGGGGCTGGTGTTAGGGTAGGATGTGTATACATTCAAGCTTGCGGTGTACGACTACCGATAGCAATCAAAAAACGAATTTATGACGACATCACTGAACCATAATTACCGGAATCTGCCTATTATGAGGTTGCAGTTCACCATCTCCGGGCCAAGGATGATGGACTGTAATTGTACCGGGACCGGGACATCGGGTAAACTACCCACCACCCACCAAACCCTCCGACCCTGAATACCCAATATATCCCGAATAGAACTAAGCCATGTTATGGTTCCATGACTCTACAGAAACCTCATGTTAGTCTATTACCCTGTTCCATGGCGTCCCATTACATCGTGGCCTAAACTTTAGGGATGAATGCGACCCTGCCACTCACACTCACCCTATGGACGATAATTAATGCCCATTTAATGTTTCGTCAAAATGTTTGTGGTCCCGGTACAATATACTTAATAAGGAACGTATGGACTCGTAAAATTCGTCTATGTTATTGGTGCGTTGCGTTCAAACTACATATGATACTATTGGTGGCGATAGTATGTGTAGCGGGGGTGGTTTCTTGAAATAGGAAGAACTAGGCCAAAATAGTTGCTCTCATAGATCGGGGGTTGAAGTAGAAACCTGAGCTTCTTATCAGCACTGGCAATTTGTTACCGTAACGCTACTCAGTCTCAGAAGAAAACGATAACTCGAGAGTTTCGACGTTAATTGGAATAGTTTTGATATTGTTGTTAATTCCGAAACATTTAATGAAGATTTTGATGCCCGCTTTAATGTGACTAGCGAAAAGTTTCTGCACAGAGAGCACTTAGTTGGTGGGTGAATGGAAATTCCGAATTCGATTGAGAGTTCGGGAAGCATTCAAATGAAGTCAATGTTCATATCTCGAAATTTCTAATAATTTCTACGAAGTGGTCTGAGAATTCTGAACGTGTTGCTTGCACATTTCAAAATTGTAAGGATTTTAAACAGGAATCTTTAAGTATTAACCAAAGGAAACTTGGTGAAATGGAAATGAACAAACCCTACATGGAAATATTACGACTGTTTAAAGTTATAGAAAGTAGAACTTCGAAGTAAGACGTTTTTCGACTTAGTATTAATTTAGTGCATCACTAGGAAGTCCACTTAAAAACTATTAAGACTTGCTCTGAAAGAAAATGCATTCATAAACTTGGTGGGAAGATGAATATGCACTAGAAAAGTAATTTAGGTTAAGACAAATTTAATTTTAATTCGAGCACATAGCAATGCAAATGGTCCCTGAAAATGTGTTGCAGATATTTTCACGAATTTCGTGATATCTCTTAGGTCTTCGAAAATATTGAATTATATCTTACTTTCTGACAATATTCTGATAAATTCCTAAAAAATCTTTATTTGAATTTTTTCAATTAAACCCCTGAGAGGGTGTAAAAGTTTTGCACTCATTTTAACGAATTTCATGATATCTTAGGTTTTCGAAAGTACTCAATTATTTTTACTTCTTCACATTATTCTGATAAATGACCAAAAAAATCGTTTTATGATTTTTTTTCAACTAAACCCCTGAGAGGGTGTAAAAGTTTTGCACTCATTTTCACGAATTTCGGGATATTTCTTAAGTCTTCCAAAATTTTAAATTATTTTTGCTTCTTTGCATTATTCTGATAAAGGCCTAAAAATTTACTTTCTAATTATTTTTAATTAAATCCCCGAGAAGGTGTAAACGTTTTGCACTCATTTTCTTCGAAAATATTGAATTATTTTTTCTTCTTCGCATTATTTTGATAAATGCCTCAAAAATCGTTTTCTGTTTTTTTTTTTTAATTAAACCCCTGAGCGTACAAGTTATGCACTCATTTTCACGAATTACGTGATATCTTTTAGGTCTTCGGAAATATTGAATTATTTTTACTTCTTGGTAGGGTAAGATACCCAGTTGCAAGCCCTGCGCTTATTCCGAACCACAGTCTTTAATGCCACAAGTAGCTAAGAATTCATGACAGTTTTTTATTCACTACAAATTTTAGCCATTTCTATATCACAACAGCAATGTTGCAACTTACCCCATGTTCTGATAAACGCCGAAAGAAATTTTTCTAATTTTTTGCAATTAAACTTCTGAGAGGGTGTAAAAGTATTTCCCTCATAGTCACGAACTTCTCGTGATATCTCTTAGGTGTTCGAAAATATTGAATTATTTTTACTTCTTCGCATTATTCTGTTTAATGCCTAAAAAAAACGTTTTCTGATTTTTGTTCAATTAAACCCATGAGAGGGTGTAAAAGTTGTGCACTCATTCTCACGAATTTCGTGATATCGCTTAGGTCTTCTTCGCATTCTTCAGAAAAAAGCCTAGAAACTGTTTTCTGAATTTTTTTCCAATTAAACCCTTAAAGGAGACGTAAAAGTTTTGCACTCATTTTCCTGAATTCTACCACATCGCTTAGGCTCAATTAGATATTGAATAAGTTTTTACTTCCACGGCCTTTGTTTCTAGACTTTTTGTTGTTCAACCGCGAAAATGGTGTAAAAGAGAGACATATATTTTCACGCGTTCGCCATATCGCTTAACTCTGATTAGGTTTTACTTCCATTGATTTTTTATATACATAGGTATAATCCCTCAAAAATTTGTTCCAAGATTTTTTTTGATAGTCAACACGCTAAAGAGTATGAAAGGGCCTTAAACGTTTTCACAAATTCCGACATATCCTTTAGATGTAATGAGATGTCGAATTGACTTTGACCTCTTCAGGTTTTTTCTCTAATTGCCATAAAATTGATTTCAGGATTTTTCGATACTCAGCCACCAAGGGGTGTAAAGAGCTTGCATACGTTTTCAAAAATTTAGCAGTATCTGATTAGATAGCACTTTGGTTTTTAGTTCTACGAACTTTTAATGTATTCGTCCAAAAGGTGACTTGAGCATCTTTTAATATTCAACTCCTGAAGGACTATAAATGAATTGCACTTTCACGAATTCCGAAATATCTCTTAGACGATGAGACACCGAATTGATTTTAAAAAGATAGGCATATACGTCTATCAAAATTGATAATTAAACTAATAAAAAATGTGTTAGTAGATCTTATTTTATTTTATTTAATAACACAAAACAATAATAATATATTATATGACATAAAAATCTATAAAAGAACGGTTACTATTTTTAAAATGCAATTGAAAACTTAAAAAATGATTTTTCCTTATTTGCTTTTATGGTTTTTTACCACAGAACTGTTTTTTTTTATATAATCGCATAAAAACTAACGAAGAAAGTGAAGAGAGACCCTTTTTCACGAAATCCGACTTATCTCTTGGATCTTATCAACTATAGAATTGGTTTTTACATTCAAGTGCTTTTTATTTAAAATTATTTCTGACATGAATACCGAATTGATTTTTATTTCCACGGTATTTTTATGTAATCGAAGAACGAAGAAAATGAAGGGAGACTGTACACGTTTTCACGAATTCCGTCACATCTCTTGGTTCTGATCTGCTATCGAGTTGGTTTTTACTGCCAGTATACTTTTTATTAAAAATTTATTCTTACTCTAATTTTTACGCTTAAAGTTAATGACTATTTTTAAAGAGAAGCAACTAACGAATGTTGAAAGGACTGTGTAGGGGTCCACTTTCACGAATTCCGAAATATTTCTTAGATGATGACAGAGATACCGACTTGATTTTGACTTTCACGGTATTTTTATATAAGCGCATAAAAACTAACGAAGAAAGTGAAAAGTGGCTGCATACGTTTTCACGAATTCCGTTATATCTCTTGATTATGATCGGGATATCGAATTGGTTTTTACTTTCAACGCTTTTTATTTAAAATTATTTTTTACATGAATTTTTACGCTTAAGGGTTACTACTATTTATAAAGGAAAAGCAACTAATGAATGTTGAAAGTTGTGTCTTGTACGGAACTATCTTAAAGTATGGTCGGAGCTTCTCTGGCGTCTAGTTTTTTTTTTCCAAATTAAGTTCTGTACTGGCTAAAGTGATGGGGGATGGTATTACGGAGGCGATTTAAATTTTGCGACCTCCTTTCTGCCGTTTGGATTGGGAACCTACTATACTTAAAACCAGTCATTTCAAATTATATTTATTCTCTGTACTTCTCAATCGTTAGTATACACTACAGGGAAGTAATAAATTAAGAAATGCCATTGAAGTTGGAAATCAGATAGGTATCCATTCACCATACATGGAGATATCCTCCTCCTATCCTACTATAGGAGTATCTACTCTTCCATATCAATTTACGTCGAGTATTGTTATCTTAATATCCAAGGATCTCTATCGGATACCGTACCTACGCTGAATTGAACGGTATCCATCTGTCTCCCGACCTCGTTACCATTATTCAAAAGAACAATAGTGTAATGCATGTCTTCCACATAGTTTCGAACAATATGTGTGCAGAATGCACGTCTATCCTTGCCGCCCGTTGCTTAAGTTATATGAATATTCTTCCATTATTTTCGCGTCATAAAATTTCTCAAAAAGCCCGGTGAGCTCTGCGACAATATGAAAAGTAATGTTCCATAATGGATGCAAAAAGAATAACGTACAACTCTTAAAAAAACGAACAAATAAAAAATTTGAAAGCATCACGTTATTTAATACTCTTCACTGATTTCATAGGGATTTAAAACAGAGATCCCGATGCAAAATGCGAAAAGTTAAAAAATCAAAAAATTCCAATATTCAAAAAAAAAAACATTGTATAATGTTTCAGCTCCAATTAAACAAAGTTCATCCTTGCGAACACTCGGCGTTGCTACGCTCTACGCAACGCATAAAACGTTGATTATCCCGGCCTAAATCCGTTCATTTGCGAACAGGAAACAGCAAGCGAACTACACCCTAATGTGGGAATATGTTCGACAAAATAAATAAATAAAATCGATTGCACTCGGCAAATGTTGCACCAAAGCCGTTCAATACAATTTTTTCCTCTTGTTATCCTTGCACAATACCAGGCACTATCGAAACGGCCTTGTTATAGCATTTATATGGGGGGTACGTATACTGGGACCTGATGGGGTTGGGCTGGGCTGGGTACTTGTGTTGTTTCCATCTATAGCCACCCCACTCCGGCTGCTGCTCTACCAGCCTAATTAGCTTTTTCCACTGGCAAATCCTAACGATTCATTCAGATTAAAGCGATTGCATTACCGTCTATCGCTCCTATAAATTCTCATTTAATTGCATAACAGCATAATCATAGATTATCCCTTGCCTCGTCTGGCTTCCGGTTTGTCTATATTGTCCTGGGAGAGAGTGTGGTGCGTTCCGGTCGATTGGGAAGTTATAATTAAGTTGTGTAGCCACCCCTGGACTGGTTGACATTAAAACTGGACGATTTATAGTATTGGTCAACTATCAAACTAGGATTTTGCATATTTTAAAATTTGCATAGTTCAACAATGGGGACAGAATGGTCAGCAATTGTGTTTCTGTGTGATGTCGCCGTGACGTACAGAAACTGGAAACATGATCCTGGAGTCTATTTGACGCCAATAGGACTTCTTTTCCTTACACTCTATGTTTTCCAGGATTTTAAACGTCTCTTCGTCTTCACCTTCCAAAATTGTTCTTGCGGCTTCTGGTTTAGATATGTATACATACATGGCGGTGCGAAAAGGAACATTTTGAAAATTGTGCAACCCCAATATACCCATTTGTTGGTTGAATATCCGAGAATCCTAAAAGGATTTATTAGATATACAAAAAGAAAGCCCTATAGGAAGTAAAACCGAATTCCATGTTTTATCACTTCTAAGAGATATGACGGAATTCGTGAAAACGTGTTCAACCCTTTTATACTATCTTATGGGTTGAAAGGGGAACAAATCTTTAAAACAGGTTTTAGGCGATTATAAAACAAACTCGTGGAAGAGAAAAGTTGTTCGAGATCTAATCACACCTGAGAGATATGGCAGAATTCGTAAGGAGTCGTCCCACTTAACACTCTTTGGGGTCGAATTTCAATAAGTACTGAAAACTCTTTCTAGTTATTTATTTGAAGAATTCGTAGAATAAAAAGTAATATTTCAGAATACCTAGGAGATGTGACAAAATTCGGGAAAAAATTAATGCATCCTATTTATTTAAACTAAATATTCCCTCCCCCCTCACTCTATAAGACAGTGTCTAGGAAGGACACAGACTGTGGTGGTAATATTTAGCCTTTTGAGCAAAGTCAGCTTGTTTTGGATCCACATTCAGCCAGATCTGTCTTCTAGGGTGACATATAGTACCGTCTTTCGATCTCGAGTTGGTTTTCTCAACTGAGTCCAATCCCAGTAGCAGTTTACATGTAGATAAAGGCATACCCAGATTCTGGTAGTCTGGCATCCTTTGCCAAGCGCCAAACTTTTGTCAGCTTGCTTAGATACGTGGACTTTCTAGTCGCCGTCACCACACTATCGCGCCATAGCTTAAGATTGGTATTATAATAATAAAGGACGTGAGACTTATCAGTCTAAAGTCTTTCACAGTCGTGTGACCACCTTAGGTATATACCATAGACTACTCGTACCCTGTTCCATTGCGATGGACCATGGTTGAGTCGAATACAGTTTGTGAAGATCACCAGTAGCAGTGGAATTACCAGATCTGTCACGTGTTGCAGCATTGCAGGCATAATTCCATTGGGTGCTGGCGATTTATACGAAGAAAAATATCCGATCGCCCAGCTTATTTTGTCAATACCAATTAATAGTCCTGGTTTCCTTCTTCTTGACTATGGTCGTAAATGACAGGTCAGTGTTGCAACGCTGGCGAAGAATCAGGAAAGCGAGTAGTCTGGAGCTCTAAAGGTTCCTTGGAAGTGTTGTACAACTAATTTTGAGTCATGATTGCACAATTCTTACGGTGCAATGTGCTCAAAACAAACAGCAATCCGACCGTTCCCAGTACATTAGACCGTAGCACATTGTACGACATGATACTATAAAGTACAGCGGACGGAATCCCCGTCTTGCTTTACTAGCAATTTGAGTATCATGACGTCAAAATTACCACGGGCCAGGTAGAGTATAGGATTTTCTGGTACGATCGGCTCACTACTTTGTTTATGTCGCGGAAAAATGCCAATTGAGTCATGACCGAACGACTGGCATGACTTAAAATTAGTTGTAAGGTGCAACAGAAGGTTCTGTCTGTCCCTCCGCTATCCTGGATGATGGTATTCATCGTTGGAGCTTTAGAGAGAGCCTTTGTTGTCATTTGTTGAATCTCTTGACTCGAGAATTTTCTGCGCGCAGAAGATAGTCCAGGGTAACTTCTTTGCTTGCCTACTATCTAGACTATAGACTATCTTCTTAAGGCATTTAAGACCTTGCTTGTAGAGCTGTCAGTCTTCTGCAGAATCGCTAAACTTAGCCCTGTTGAAGAATTTTCTAGTTTTCTGCACGTCGGATCTTAACCTCGACATTCCACCAGACAGTAATTCTTTTCGTAGATGGTCTGCTGATTGGACAGCTTTTCTGGAATGCGTCACGTAGCACGGAGGTCAGTTCTTATACCGCAATTTTTGTTGTTTACTAGTCACGAAGCTGAAAAAATTCTTTTCAGGCAGTTTTGTTCTTCGAACGTCGATAGCAATACTTTTTTTTATTAAATGAATTTTTTGGTCCGTCTTTAGTGGTCACCACTGTGAACTAACGTACGTCACAAGATAACGGTTTCCCGTCATCTACGAGCAGTTTGACAGCCCCAATTCCACCTCACGGAACCCATGACACAAACCGATTTCTTACCCCAAAATTCCTAAGCACCAAACCAAAGCTCTTGCAATGGTCGCAAAACGTCAAACTTTCATTCCAATTGGAAAAATTCTAAATTCCCTTGTCGTTGAAGCGAAAATTTCCAAGATGGCCGACGCAAAGCGACGTAAACAAGTTGAAGGTGAGCAATTTAAATTTGTTTAAGTCGGGCAATTCGATGCCGAAAAAGTTTGTCAGTTGCATGAAAGTCAGCGCGAACGTTTTGTCACGCGGAAAATCATCGAGTTCTTCCTGACGAGACGGTGTCAAAGGCGAAATCTGATTGCGAAAAAATCGCATTGTTTCTTTACGCTACGTGAGCCGAACTCAAACAAGTTTGCGCGAGTGTGTGTTGTTTTCTGTATATGGAATTGTGCGTGAGTGTGGAACTCGCGCGAAATACCAACTGACGTTTGGCTCGTTGACGTTGCGTTTTTTTCCTTCGGGTTTGCGGTCGTTGCGCTGCGTCGTGTCGCGTTTCCGAGTGGACTGCGTGTGTGGAACTTGTTGCAGCTGACCGAACCGCGAGAACAAAAACACTCGCGGTTGTCGTCGTGTAGTTACAAAAATTTCTTTTGGTGTTCACTTCTTTTCGCGGATCTTGTCCGTATTTTTTTCGTGTTTTATTTATTTGGCGACAGTCGAACATCTTCTGATTCGTTTTCAATCAATCTCCTGACAGTTTTTCACCCGTTATGTGAGTAAAATTTTGGTTTATTTTGTTTGTTTTTCCGTTCCGTTTTGGGGACAGCCCCCGGGCGAGAAATTGCAATGTCCGCGATTTGAGGTTAGACGACGAGATTCCATCGGTCGATTTCGTTCGTAAATTTCGAATTAATTCCCGTCCGAGAGCGACAATGATTTAGTGAATTTTCGTTAATTAAAGCACCGTGACTCGGTTGGCCGCTTCGAGTCAAACAACAAAGCAAAGTTCTGTGCAAATTTCTTGAGTTTTTCAGCCCCCGGTTTCTCGGTCAGTTTTTTTTTCTTCGAACATTGTGTCATATTTTTAGTTCTCATCGGTTTTTTTTTGTTTATTTGCGTGTGTTACCTCGGGGGCAGAGTATGTGATCTTTGCCCAGGTGAGCAATAGTCGAGAGTTGCCCCGCTGCGTTGATTGTTGCGGGCGGACATCTCAAAATCAGTGGACCTGCAACGTGTCATCCAAGTCCAGGGCTCCGCTTCCACGTTGGCCACCACCACTCGTTTCGAGATAACGACGACACGGCGATGATTGTCTGCTTGAGAAAATGTTGAGGCTGTTCACCTGTGAAACCGATCGCATTGATGTCATGCCTCGCGCAACATTCTGCAGCCTCCACATCTTTCAGTCGGATCGGCTGAAACCTGTTCGCCGTGCGACTGTCGACAGAACCGAAGGCAAAGACGTTCGGCTTTTTTTTTCTTTAATCTTCTTAGACCTGTGCGCCAAGAGAAAGGCAGCAGATGATTGGCGCTTACTGCGTATTCGTTGAACCGTTCTGAATCCGAAAACAATCGGTTCTGTGGCCTACAAAGTGGAGCGCGGTTGCGGTCGAAACGCTCGGATAAATTCGAGTGACAAGTCATAATTTTTCTTAGATCGAAATCCGGTCGGGAAATTAATCAAAATCGAGACTAGCTGTTGGGCCGTGATAGCGTAATCGATGGACAATCGAGCTAATCGCTTGGATCTAATTAGGCTACTGAAAACGAGCGCTCTACTGTCCACTTAGTAAACATTAAACAGACTTGCTCCAAACTAAAAACTACTCGCTCACGGCACGTTTTGTTTCAGCAGCTCCGAGCGGCCCGAACACATGGCGTAATTAAGTCGAAAATTTGATAAGCTCTGGCCTCACTTCTGCTCTATCTTTGCCCGCACACCAGTGACGTTAAAAATTCGGTTTTTATGCGCCAACAAGGCACTAAGTTGTCCTTTTCTTTCCACTTCATTAAATTCCCATTGCAAGGAAGTGTAAAAGGTAGGCTCTGATAAATGCACACACTACCTGTGGGCGTATCACCCGTTTCCTACCAAAAATAAATTGTAACTGAAGCAGGAACAATATTTAATATGGTGATCATTCGCGCAGCTCAATAAAGTTTACAGAAGCGAGGACTGCTGATAGAACCATTCACACTTTTCGCTAAACGTTTGATTCTCTTAGCCTCTCATCGATCAGTTCACTGAAATTGTTGATGGGAGTATATCAGAAAAACGAAGCTTAAACTATACAAAACAATAATAAGACCTGTGCTATGCTATGGCAGCGAAACGTGGACATTGACTCAGGCGTCCAAAAAATTAGTTAACGTCTTTAAAAGAAAATTTCTCAGAAAAATCCTCGGATCTGTGAGGGAAGACTCGATCTGGAGAATACGATACAATAGAGAATTGTATGCCATTTTCGATAATCCAGAAGTATCGATCCTCACAAAATTTAAAAAGCTACAATGGGCTGGTCATGTGGAGCGGATGGATGACGGAAGAATCCCCAAACGCACACTAAATGGAAAGTTTATGGACAATGACTATTGATTCCAAATATTGCTCTTCCTTATGAAGAGAGTAGTTCTCCATAAAGGAATCATCGAAAGTTCTGATAGATCGGTCAAGTATAATTTCCCCAAGTACCGATATCTGTTACGCGCCAAACTTTCAGACATTCACACACCAGATGCTCCAGTGTCGGTTCAACATTTCGATCACCACAGCGACAGAGATCAGCCATGGGTATTCGCAGTCATTTAAGGCCGCCTCGACAGATTTTCCCTTCATATAGGCGTGCTGAGAAGCCCCCCGCGTCCAAAACAGATCTGAGATAATAGTCCATTAGCCTCTCCATTTTTTTCAGCAAAAACGATGATAGACTTCTTAATGGTTCTAAAGTGCTTGGCCAGGGTGTAGCTTGGCTTGCTGGCCTTAGGAATGAAAGTTACCCTAACGTTACCACATCTTCGGGACATACCCTAGAGTTAGACAACTTCTAAAGATCCTCACCAAGGAAGGACCATAAATAGAATCAGTATGTACCTAGAAATGTTATGCGGGCTAGGATAAATATTTATTCCAGGCTAATCTTCAAAGTTCACAAATTTTCCGAATTATTCTAGGCAAAAAAATTTCATGACTTTGGCAGGTTTTGTAACAATCTTGGACCAATTCCAATCGACCTTTCCACAAAGTCAATGGCTTAGATCAACTTTAACAAGCTCTAGGTCTAATACGTTCTTTCAAATAAAACTAGTAGTAGTCGAGATACTTATTCAAAATTGTCCTTCTTAACTGCTTAGCCGATGATATGATGGAGACGGATTAAACCCCACAGACTGTTCTGAATAAAAAAAAGCCAAAACCTAAGAATGTTACAATCAAACATACGGAACCCGATTAAAAGCAGCTACGACGATGTGTGCATAATTTAAAAATTGAATACCCGCTTTTTGCTAACTTCACTCTTGGCAAACTACGAGCTATTCCGCCTCACTTAAACTGTGCATACTCACACTCATCACAACGAAAGAAAATTGCCGCTTCAAGACGATTGTTTAAAAAAAATCAAATTATTTTCTATTAAGTAGCGAGTAATTTTCAGCATTTCCGTTTGAAAGCATTGCAAGAATTTTTTCAACTTTTTTTTGTATATAGAAACAGAAAATTCAACCACAAAAGAATGAAGTCATATTGAAATGATTCGATGAAATCATCGAATGACCTTGCCTCTAAGCTGAATGAAGGTGGACAAAATTAACAAATTTAACGATGTAGTTTTATTTTTTTGAAGCGCCAATCAAAATTTTCACACGGGCTTATTTATTAAATTAATTTTCGCCTTCGGCTCAGAATTGGACCAAACAGAATTTTTTTTGAGCTACGAAAATAAAATTCGATTAAAGTAATCTGGAATTCTGAAATACATATTTTGAAGTTGCGCCGATGAGAGCACATAGTCCGCATCAGCACTGGATTGTTGAAGGCATAACTACAAGAGCTGAAAAACTGTAGAAGGGTTGCTTCACTTCTTATCACAACAACTGACCTTAAACCTCAACATTTATTACCACTGAAATTTTAAAACAAGCGGTTGGCCTAATTCTGGAATAGTCTCAAGATTTATTTATAGAACTTCATACTTTCTTATTGGACCCGATAATGATATCAATTTCGAATCAGTAAAAGATAATGGAATCAGACTTCGATAAACCCACGTAAAAACTCCTTTCTTCTAATGACGGAAAAAATTCGGTCTTGCAACGACTTCTATTTAAAAATTGGCCATTCATTTGTGACGACGACAATTTGCAACAATTATGGCTACGAATTGTATTTATCGAATTAGATCTAACTGAAATCACGCAGAATTTTGGCAAAAGATCAAAAAATATTTTGACAGTATGACGAAAAATTAATGATGGTCAAATAAATCTTTTGGGAGCGACAAGATAATTTCGTCACCAATTTTTTTCGTGTTATTTGAGGGGTCCCAATTTAAATGTGAGTAGGAATAGGAATATGCAATATTAGAGTTGTTGAGGTATTTGAAATATAGTTTTTTAAACCACCCATAGTACAATAGCTGTAGTCTGGGTGGCTTAATGGCTAGAGCACTTGCCTTCGTTGCACCTGGTATTAGGTTCGAATCTGCTTGGCGACAAGCAATTTTCGAGAATGGGATTGGGTGCCAGACTACCAGTTCACTCAGCTGTAAATGAGTGCCTGAATTAAAATCAGGGTAATAATCACGAACAAGCGTGTGGCTGACCACTTCACCCCCTAGTGTTCCGTTGGTCTCGTAATGAAGTAACTGTAGCATTATTTCAAGGCCTAGACACGATTTGGGCTGCTGCGCCATTGATTATTATAGTACAATAGCTGGAAGTAGAGATGGATCGTTCCGGAGATCTGTTCACTGAACTAGTTCCTTTTAGTGAGTGCGTTAACTCCGACTCACTCACTAAAAGGAACTGCTTTGCCCATCTCTAGCTGGAAGTCTCGGTAGTAGGCTTGTGTAGTTCGTGAACGAACTAGTTGGGAAGATCGTTCCCATAAGTGAAATGAACGAACTAGTTCGCAGTGAATTCCGCTCCTAGTTCGTTTGTAGGAAGTAGTTCGTCATCACATTTGCATACCAGTAGTTCAGTTCGCGAGGGAAGTGAGGACCTCATTTTTTTTAGGTCATCAGTGTCTTCTGTCGTGAGTGGGACCATTTTTAATTTTTTTGTTTAGGTCCTCACATGCACTACGAACTTCAAAGAAACTAGTTCCTTCGTGAGTGGGGACTTTTTTTTTTTTTGTCCTCACATTCACTCCCAACTTAAAAGGAACTAGTTCACATTCACTTCGAACTTGAAAGGAACTAGTTCTTGCGTCAGTGAACTACGAACTACAAGAACAAACTAGTTTGCAAGGGCTGAGGAACTAGTTCGTTCGCGATCACAAAGGTGAACTAGAATGCGCAAGCCTACTCGGTAGCCCTGTGATAAATATGGACCGGTGTCTTGGGCTCGAGTCCCACTCAGGTGAAGAAAATTATTCTAGATAGGTAGTGCGGAAAGACACTTTAGAAACGAGCTTGCAATAACAGTGGCAACAATGTCAACATTTACTGAAATCATGGCCTTTGTTAAATAGTGTAAATATTTATCTTTTTTTTTAATTGATGAGATAAAGGCTGTGAATGTCGAAACCCAATATATTTTGTAATTATCCGACACAATCGCGATGCATAATGAAAATCATCATTCTTAACAACTTCTGCTGCTTTTCGCATTAATAAAATTCAACTAAACAATCGGCTAATTGATTTTACAGAATGGAAATTTTAGAAGAAACAACAGAAATCCGGACGGTATTTTGTTCAATTTTTTTGTATTAATTAAAAATTAATACGCAATACATCTGTTCCGAATGAAATCACCACCGAACAGCATGTGGTAATCGTGTAATACTTTGGGAGCTTTGCACAGCGTGCTAATTGTTTACCTGTGTCTCTTAAATTCCATAGAGTCAACCTGGAGCGCGGAATTTCAATTGTGTAGAATAATTTGAAAAACATTAAATCGTTTTACATTTTGTTATTTTTAATTTTCTGTGATATTCCTCTTCGACTCTGTTATCAATTGACGTCATTCAGACTTAAATATGTGGAGCGAATACTCCATAATGCCGAGATCTTGAAAGGCCAGTAAAAAAAACAAGCCAGAACAAAAGTCGCTTCAATGAACTAGACCCGATTCGTTAATATGATTGTTCATTGCCTCGCCACCACCGACAAACTTGGCTTATTAACCTTGAAGACAACATCGCTTTAGGATCGAAACACATATGAGAATATTTTCGTGATATTGCGTTGTCCGCCGAGAGTTATTTTGTTTTATTAGCTTGTTAGCATAATATGCCTTCGGTGTTGTTTTACGCTTCGATTGATTCCGTACAAGATTTTGTTTTATCTTGTAGTTCATTTGTAAAAGGTATCAATTAGAAAACAATAGGAGTATGACCAAGTAAATCATATTTAAGACATGTTTGTAAGGTAAAAGAAAAGTACACCTTGTTTGGGCGGTGGATTGAAATGGACTTGACGTGAAACAATTTACGTATTGAGCTCTGTTGAGGCTATCATTTGAAACGAACGACTGAACAAACCGGTCGTTATCACACACAAAGAAGCCTCCAATGTATCGAAACGGTAAGGTCCAATTGTTCAGGTATGGTAGAGCTTTTACAGCGTTGTACTACGTTTTCAGTTTAAAGACTACCTGAACGATTCGAGACTGGTTCCTTTATTTTAGATATTACAATTTTACACTCTTTAGGCGGCGAATTGGGTTCTATATTTTGCCGTATTTGATGTATGGTGAACAAATGGGGTTGAAGGTTGAAAATGTGCTTTATTGATGCCTGTAACTTAAATCTAAAAAAAAATTTTCTTAACTTCTAAAGCTAAAATTAATTAATATCTAAGCTGCTAATGGTTCTTAATGGACTCAAGTGGGCGGGCACTCTAAGATATATGTAAATGGTGAACAAATGTGGACTCCTATTGAATGGACTTCTTAAAAATGTTTACGCTTAGGAAGCGAAGACATCGTGGATG
The DNA here is from genome assembly GCA_949128065.1 of Beris chalybata. Taxonomy (NCBI): domain Eukaryota; kingdom Metazoa; phylum Arthropoda; class Insecta; order Diptera; family Stratiomyidae; genus Beris; species Beris chalybata. Next base: position 142,066,720 of record OX421894.1, read on the forward strand.
TCTGAATCTACTGAAGATATGAATTTCGAGAAAAAGTCGTGCCAGCTTAGGAAACTGAAGCAGCTTCCTGGAATTTGGGCTTGCTTAGGAGCTTATCAATATTATTGCCGTATACCCTCAGCGGGGGTTACAAAAGAACTGAAGATAGGCGCCCCATAAAACTGGACGCACTCTAGGTGTCAATTTCGTCAGTAAAGACAACCCGACTGCTGCACACTAAGGCCTGTTCCTACGATCGTCATTTAAATTTTAACCAGAACTTTAACTGCAAGTTTTTTATGAAAATCTGTCAGTTAAAGTTCCAGTTAGAACGTTACTGTAGGAACGATTGTAGGAACGGGCCTAAAATTATCAAGAAATTCCTGTAATAGTATCTTGAAACGTAATAAATTTGCATACGACCAACATCTTCTGCGGAAGATCGTCGACAACCCTAAAACCGGCTACAGACTTATCGCGTTTCGCCTATTTCGCGTATTTCTCGTGATTAGTGTGTAGAGGTTTCTCGTGAGTTTCTCGCGTTTCGTTGTTCGCGATTCGTCCGTTATCTCTGCTGGAGGCGGTTTTTTCGAGACATCAAAGGGTTTTATTTGACGAAAAATACGCGAGACGATTTTTCATGATTTTCTCGTAAGTTTTTCCTTTTTCGTGATTAATGTTTGGGCTTGCAGGAGTTCGGAAATTGAAAATAAGTGGAACTACACGAAATGTAGAACGCGAAACTTGCGAATTGTGTGTACAATACTTTCTAGTTTTCTCGCAAGTTTCGTGAAGTAAGACGAGAAACTCACGAAATGCGAAAAACAAGAAGAGCAGAAAAAGTCTGTTGCCGGCTTAAGAACTCGAGATCTTTTTGGTCATTTGTTAAATAACAATTTTGGAAAGACGTCTACACTACCACTTCTCGATGGGGACCGAACCATTGTAGATCCTGTGGAAAAAGTGAACCTTTTGGCGGCAAACTTCACTAGACTCAGAGTCCCCCAACCCCTTCCCCCATATCTGATTCCTTACTGATACCCCTTCGTTTTATAACTAGGGTTATTTCCAAAATTTTGCAAGGGCTCAATGTCTACAAGTCTGCTAAACCGGAGGGATTGGGGGACACCATCCTCCATAGTTCGCAAGAAATGCTTTTCCTTTCTGGCTAAACCGCTTCGCAATCTCTTATATCTTTCCTAATCTTAAGGGTGCTTTCCTCTGATGTGAAAAGTTGCAAATGTTCAACCGATTCCCAAGAAAGGAAACAAAGCGGATCCCGCTAATTATCGCCCAATAGCCATTACATCCGTGCTCGCTAAAGTAATGGAAACTTCTGTCAATCGTAAAATAATCAAATAACTAATGGACAAAGATCTGATCCACGATCGCCAATATGGGTTCCGGTTCGGTCGTTCTACATGCGAGCTCTTAGTTTGCCTAACGGAACGCTGGAACTTGCGTATTCACAAATTTGGTGAATGTCAATGAAAAGCGTTCGACAGAGTTTGGTACCAATATCCTTTAGTAAATCTTAAAGCCCAAGGTCTTAGTTCAACCTTTCATAAATGGATTGAGAGTTTTCTCTGCAAACGTTCAATACGGGTTGTATTAGACGGAATAACTTCATCCTCCTTTCCTATTGATTCCGGTGTACCCAGGGCTCAGTTCTATCTCCCACCCTATTCCTCATCTTTATTATTTAGAAAAAAGAAATTTTTTAAACGTACATTTTCCTTGTTGATCAACGAGTTCTTCTTTTGTGTACGCTATACGAAGCGAAGAACTCCTTGATCAGACAGACGGAGTAGGCCTGGATGAATCTCTTGGGATGCCGGCAAGCAAGAATCTGCTGGCCGAAACTTGATAGGAAAACCTCTAGATTCATTTTGTCTCTGGGCAGGGACATTTGCAGACAACTTATAGGGGTACTAACGCAACAATGTCCTTTTGGGAGACATCGAGAAAGACTGGGAATACTCATGGCTGATTTGTCTCGCTGTGGTGATGAGAACCGACACTGGAGCATTTAGGGTGTGAATGTGAAAGTCTGGCGCGTACCAGCTATCGGCATTTGGGGAAATTCTTCTTGACCGATCTATCAAAATTAGAGATGGGCAAAGCAGTTCCTTTTAGTGAGTGACTTAACTCCGACTCACTACCTTAAAGGAACTAGTTGAAGTTCGAGTTCCTTTTGAAGCTCACTTCCCCAGCGAAGAGTTCCGAAGTTCAGAGTGAATGTCAGGACCTAAAAAAAAAGGTCCTCACTTACCCGGCGAAGAGGAAGGTGGGAGTGATGACCTAAAAAAAAAAGGTCCTCACTTCCCCAGGAAAGGGACTCATACCTTTTCAATCTTCGCATCACAAAGGAACTACTTCCTTCTCAAGCTGTATCACGTGGCGAAACGAACTACAGTTCACTAAGTTCAATGAACTGTTCTTTTGGAACAGTTCACACATGAACGACCCATCTCTAAACAGATAATGTGCGATGGTTTCTTTCAGAAGAACTTCTCTCTTCATAAGGAAGATCAATATTTGGAATCAATATCCTAGAGCCCGGTTAATACGAGGAGACCACAATGGATCCGCAGTGATCTCCCGTGACAGACTGTAACACAGTGCTTCAGTCCACCTTTCTCAACCTAACCTAACCTACATACTGGTCTTGCAGTTGCAGCTATGAATTGAGTTCTGGAACTTGCGAATCTATTTTCAATTTTGAAAGCTGTCAAAAAAACAAACCAATGTGTTTTTTTTTTTTAATTTTTGATTTCTTGATCAAAATCTCAAAATTTTAAATTGGAAATGCATTCTGCTAAACACTTTTCGACGCTGACTCCTCCTAACTTTTTTTTAGAGCTTCGAAAGATCATCTATTAAAATGCTTGTGAATTTCTGGTATTTTTAATCAATGCCAAAGACTGGTGATTTCTTAAAGAAAAAATCTCAGCATCCAAAATCAAGGCTTTCTAAAAAAAATTTTTTTAGTTCCTTCTAAAAGTAAAGACGATTATTAATTAATAAAAAAACAACATTCAAATTGAATTTGAATGTTCTGCTATTGCAGATACCAACCAGCCCACAATATTCGCGGCTACAGAATTAAGAACGGACCATTATCTCATCCAAACCCAACTCGGCATCGTTATTTCTTCGAACACGTCTACGTCCCGTAGACAAGAAGCATCCGAGCAAAAACCTCAAACTTATTTTTGGGTTCACAACAAAAAAAAGAAAATAAATCATATGGCAAATATCATTACAAGTTTTCTAATTTTCTTCACGTCGAATAAGTAGTACGCTTTCCCCACTCTCTTATTGCACTTGAACCGTTTTTAGTTTGTATCATGATGTTGATGTTAAGATGATGACGCTCAAGTCCCGAACATGAATTTAATTTCAAACTTAACCCAAAATGTGAAACTATTCGCTCGTAACCCAGACCGTAGGGTCTAGTCAAGTCTTTTTGATAGTGCGCTCTTCTAGCAAAGGAAAATCATTTTTCCTGCTTTCCTAAGATTTTTTTTTTGGCGAATCTTGTGAATACCTTGGTATAGTTAGTTTAAAATTTTATTGGTGGTTATTGTAGGAGGTGTGGTTTTGGGGTCACAGTTCAAAAAGCAAGACACGTACTCACTTTTACGTAATACTCGGATTTTGAACAGAATTCAGACCAGATTTCACTGACTATATATTCTTGCCAAACATCTTTCTAATTTGATCATTGTTCTCGGGTTAAGGTCATAATTAAAATTTGTGTAGGAGGTGGTTTCTTCTGGTCAGCGTAAGTGAACAATGAGACTTGTGAAAATTTCTGAACAAAAATTATTGTTGATTTGATGGAGCTAAAGCTAATTTTTGTTAATTTCTTTTAGTTAAATCAACACAAGACACAATGCAAGCCGAAGCGCTGCAAATTGTCGAATCTGCTGCAGATCACACGTTTGTCCTCGACGAAGACAAACTCACAGAAGTTCTCCTGCAAGATGACATAAAGGATCGATTCGTTTGCATAATTTCAGTTGCCGGTGCATTTCGAAAAGGAAAAAGTTTTCTACTTGACTTCTTCTTAAGATATATGTACACAAAAGTAAGTCCAATTCAATTTTGGTCGACTTGATCTGAATGAAATTGTTTTTTTAATTTTCAGTATGTAAAAAATCAAAGTGGTGACTGGCTCGGTGATGAGAAGGAACCGCTGTCCGGGTTTTCGTGGCGCGGTGGTTCCGAACGCGACACGACCGGCATCCTGATGTGGTCCGAAATTTTTTTACACGATGCTCCATCCGGAGAGAAATTTGCTATTATCTTGCTCGATACACAGGGAGCGTTCGATAGTCAATCGACCGTTCGAGATTGTGCTACGGTTTTTGCACTTAGCACAATGCTATCATCCGTACAAATTTATAATTTATCACAAAACATTCAAGAAGACGATCTTCAACATTTGCAATTGTTTACAGAATATGGTAGACTAGCGCTGGCCGATTCCGGTAAAAAACCATTTCAGCGATTGCAATTTTTAGTACGCGACTGGAGTTTTCCATATGAGGCCGAATACGGAGCGGTTGGTGGTCAGAAAATTTTAAAGCGACGACTCGAATTGAATGATAAACAGCATCCCGAACTACAGTCCCTCCGAAAACATATAACGTCGTGTTTTGGCGAAATTGCATGCTTTCTGATGCCACATCCCGGCTTAACAGTCGCAACAAATCCCAATTTCGATGGTCGGTTAGCCGATATTACGCCCGAATTTAAACAAAGCTTACGCGAATTGGTACCGATGGTTTTGGCACCGGAAAATCTTATTTTGAAACAAATCAATGGACAAAAGGTTAAGGCTCGCGATCTAATACAATACTTCAAATCGTACATGGCTATTTATAAGGGCAATGAACTACCCGAACCCAAGAGTATGCTGGTGGTAAGTTGCTGCAAGTGGGTTTTCTATGGTGGAATTCAATTGAAAATGATTTTTTTTTTGTTTGTGTTTCGTGCAGGCGACGGCAGAGGCAAACAATTTAACAGCGGTAGCAGCAGCTAAAGAATTGTACACACAATTGATGGAAGATGTGTGCGGCGGTACTAAACCATATTTAAATACAGGGCATTTGGACGCGGAACATTTGCGAGTAAAAGACAAAGCTCTATTTCAGGTATGTTTAGTTTAATTTTGCGTTTTACAAAATACAGTATAACCTGAAGAAGTGACCACCTTCCTATGCTATGCTTTTACATACGATATCTCTAACGTACGTCGGTTTATCAGTGCAATAACTTAAAAAGGAGATCCCCTAAATTATTACGACAACAAAACTTCTTTATTTAATTATATTAACTGAAATAAAATTTCCGTCTTGTAGTTTTCATCAAAAAGAAAAATGGGCGGCGATGAATTTTCGGAAAAATATCGCGAACGTCTCGAATCGGATCTGGAAGAAACGTTTCAAAATTTCAAATCGCACAACGAAAGCAAAAATATATTCAAAGCTGCTCGAACACCTGCCGTTTACTTTGCAATTGCCATTATTATGTACATATTAAGTGGAATATTCGGTCTTGTTGGACTCTACACGTTTGCCAACTTTTGCAATTTAATAATGGGCATAGCTTTACTGACACTTGCTTTATGGGCATATATTAGGTAAGCTAGAAGTGACGGGAAAAAAATCGGATCTAATCGGGAGATTGTTTTGTGTCTTACAGATATAGTGGAGAATTAAGTGATTTTGGCACAAAATTAGATGATTTAGCAACTTTAATATGGGAAAATGTAAGTGTAAGCTCAAACAAAACGCTTTATTAGTCAACTTTATTGTTTTTCACTTCCCTCCGTAGTTCATGCGACCAATCTATCAAGGATGCATGGAAAAGGGCATCCAACATGTTGCAACGCATGCAGCCGAAGCAGCTGTGGGCGGTTCATCGCGATCAAGCGCATTAAATGGCAAAGTGAAAAGTTCATGAGAATACGCCACCACTGGACAAAAGCAGAAGCAGCCGCTGCAACAAATTTATCATCAGCCACAACCACCTCATATCTACAATCAATCAAATGTTGTTAGTCCATCACAAACATCCGTCGTAACAGCAAGAAATGCATCCGCAAATTCAGCATCAACAACAACAACAACAGCAGCAGCAGTAGCAATCACAAATAAGACATCATCGACATCTGCGTCTTCGTCATCGTTCAGTAAAAAAAAGAAAAAACCGAAAAAAAGTGTGCCTAAATCGAAAACTTAATACAATCTTTGTTGGAAAGATAGAAAAAAAAACAAAGCTTATGTAGGAAAACAGAACAGAAAGTTTAATTATTGAATAATTGAAAAAACAAAAATTTAGCTAATGAAATATAAATTTTAAATTTAATCGAATTTGTGTAATGTGGCATGAAAACACACTCGAAGTGAGATATAATGAAGAAAAAACTGTTGTTTTTAGTTATGTGTACATTTCCTATAGTTTTTTTTTTTAAATGCGTAAACTAAGCGAGAAATAATTTCAACTAATTTGATTTAAATTTAAAAACAACCCAACAACAAAAAGCCTTTGAGTACCAAAGAGAGCAATCGCGCTCCTCAACACAGCGCTTATCTTGCTTCTTGGCCTCTCAAAGGGTTAAACGATAAATCGAATTTCTTCCAATATTTGTTCGGATTTAATAGAGAATATATTTTTGTTAAAAGCACTTTTTTCACATTGCAAATGAAAACTATTTAGCGTTTCGAGAGACTAAATTAAAATATGATTAGGTTGTTTGTGTTGCTCGTTGTTGTCTTTTTTTATATATTATTGCCTGGTTTTTAATAAAAACGAAAAGAAAATACTAAAAAACATTAAAGCTGTGTTATTGTGAATAGGCTTGAGATTACAGCGAAATAAAATCAATTGGTTTTGGGGTCCAAGATTCTCTTCTTAAACACGACGACTGTGACTACACGTCCAAGTATTATTAATCGACTCTTCCTTTTTTTTTGAACGGTGAATGCAATTTCAATTTATTAATTCTTTATTATAATTATTATTCTATGATGTGTTTTTTTTCTCTCTCCTTGTTTTGTCAACAGTTTATAAATAAATGTTAATTGTGTACTCAGAGCTACATAAGAAAATCCCTTAAAGAAAACTAGAAAAATAAAAAACCTACAAAACAATTTGCTCAAGTAATAAATAGTTAATAAAACAATTTCTTATTTTATAAAAAAAAAAAAAACAAAGACATTTTATTTTATTTTTATCGTATGTTACATAGTTGCTTCTGCTTGTTTTTAACTTAGACTGGTTTTTGTTGTTGATTATCTGTTTGCATATTTTTTTTATACTATCAAAGAACCATGACAACATTAAATGCTTTTTTATATTGATTACGTGTCAAATGCAATCTCAACTTTTTTTTAAAAAAGAAAAAATGTTATGGAACATTTTAAAAAACAACAAAAAAGACATTTTATTGATCTGTTAACCGTTTATAATTTTTTATTTGTTAGTTCGTCGCTAACGCATTTCGTTATATTTAAACAAATATATTTGCATTATAAGTACCTACTGGAATAAAGTTTCAAATTCTTTTATAGTTTCTATTCTTTTTATACGAATTTATGTATTAGGTCGATGCAGATGAAATGTCGTTTTTCTCTATGAAGTGGCTCAAACCATGGAGTGGTGAAGTGGAGATATATGTAGTGAAGATGACGAGCAGCGACTGTTTTGAAGCCGGACGATTTCGCACAAAGGACCGGCAATAAACACTATGGTACTATCAGCATCTTACTGACATGTACGTTATACATAGATTAACCGATGTAATCGGGAGTAACACTGAAATTCTATACAAGGCGATAAAATTCTGCGGAACACAAGAAAATCTACAAAAATTTTCTGAAACATAGGAAAATCGGATAAAGAAATATTATGCGAGGTAATAAGCTCGATTAACCAAAACACCGGAACCCTAGACTACCTCGGTTAATCGAAACATCGGACATCGGTTTATCGGGATTCTACTGTACTCCGGTCTTGAAAATAAAAAAAGTTAAACCTTTGAATACTACGCTACTAGGTATTTGTATTTCATTGCCACCAGGCACGCTCCATACAAAAACGTTCAATTTACCTTAAAAATGCTTCAAAGTGCTTAATACAAACACGGTGTCTTTTCGTCTTCAATTATATATCTCTATGGCTCAAACAGCGGCCAAGTGGTATTGGGTATTGAAGTATAAATACCCCTACATTTACGCATGGAAGCACTTCATTGAGCTCGGACAGAAAATGTTGTAAATGGATTCGAGGCAAAAATGGATAATTTTCCTTTGTGAATTTAAACTTGGCCACAGCGCAACGGAGCCGACCGATACTATGAACAGAGCATTTGGAACTGACACGGTAAACAAATGAACCACGCAGCGATGGTTCGAAAAATTCCAATCTGGAGATATGGCCTTTGAAAATGAGCCACGTGGTACCCAGGGCCTTCTTCGATCGCCAAGGACGAGCTGAATTTATCAGTGGAATCTGACTCACGCAAAACTCTAAGGGACATTGCAAGAAATTGGGCGAATACCATTCGACAGTTTGCCGGCACTTGCAACAGCTTGCCAAAAATCCAAAAGCTGTGGATCATCATACAACAACTCGACCTCTGAGTAGTCAAATTACTGGAGACGCCACGCTCCCAGCCAAAAGTGGGTTCCGCATAAGCTCACTGAGCAAAACATGACGCGTCGACTGGGAATCTGCAGTTCCCTGCTCTCATGGAAGAGAAACGATCCGATTTTGAACAGAATAGTGACATGTAATGAGAAGTGGATATTATACGACAATCGTCGCTGATCGGCATAATGGTTGGATGCTGATGAGACACCAAAACAAATGCCGAAACCAGGGGCCTTATTACTGAATACGATACGATCAAAATCAACCGTGAATTCCTAAATTCGGCATCCTGAAATTTAGAATTAACGATTGATTTTGATCGTATCGTATTCAGTAATAAGGCCTTAGGCCAAGAGAATGGTGACTGCTTGGTGGTCTGCTGCTGGAGTTATTCACCAATCCTTTTTGAAGCGTGGTGCAGAGAAGTATTCGACTCTTATAAAATTTCGTAAGCTACAAATGGGCAGGTCATGTGGAGTGAATGGACGACGGAAGCTTTCCCAAACGCACACTGAAAGGAAGAGCTGCTTGGCAAACGACCGGTGGGAAAACCGCTCAACAGATACGTGGACTCAGTATACGCAACCTGCAATTCGCTTCATAGATGCACAAATTTGAGGACGCGGGCGCAGAACTGAGATGAACTCAGACAATGTATCCTGCAGGCTTTGGCCCGATTTGGGTTGTCGCACCATTGATTATGATGATGCAGAAAAGTATTGTGCCCAACTCGATGAAAGACATCAGGAATTGTGTGTTTAAATGGGCTAGATTGGTCGGCAGAGATGGAGTATATTGCTTCATGACAACGCACGCCCTCATGTTTCAAGAAGAACGGTCCAAAGACCAAACGAGTTGCAGTATGAGACTCTTCCTCATCCACCATACTAACCAGACCTATCATCAACCAACTACCATTTTTTCAAACATTTGGGTCATTTTTTTGGCGAACAAACAATTCGATAATGACGCAGCCTTCGAGGACTGTCTTCGCCCTAGAAAGTCGAACTTCTACGAAACTGGCATAAATGCACTTGTATCTCGTTGGAAGAGTGTATTTCATGTCCTGGTGCCTATTTTGATTAATAAAACTAAGTTTTATAAGAGTTAAGCTAGTATCAAGGCTGATTTACATGACAAAAGCAAACATTTTTTATTGAAACTGAGAGAGCTAGCATATCGAATTTTCAATGGAGTAGAAAGAAACCACTGGGAAAAACAAAATTCACAGAAATATTGCCAATATTTTTTGCTAAACAAGATATCTGTTCGTTTCACTCCTGATCAGTTTTTCGTAAGAGATTTTCCTTCTCCCTCACAATATCAGTAAAAAAAATTTGCATTCGTCATATAAATCAGCCTTAATACTATGTAGCTTCACAGTTGTTTGAAATTGCGCTACCAAAAACGACATTTCATCTGCAGCAACCTAATATTTTTGATTTCAGTTTTTGAATATCCGTTCGATCAGAACCACATTTTTTTGTTTAAATTATTCTCTTGACTTTAAAGGCTGTTCTATAGACAATAAGTTGCAATTTATTTACCGGTCTTAATGCATGAAAAAAAATCTGAACAAATATTGGCAAAATTTTAAATTTAAATAAAATTGTTTCAAATTTTTATTTCTCAACCGAATTGATGCAATTGGTCGCGTTTACGGGCAGACCAGACCAGTCTGAATAGACCAGTCTGGTCGCACGCATAAACGCAAACCAAACCAGTCTATTTGGACTGATTTTGGTCTTGATTTTGGTACAAACCAAATGAAACCTAACCAGTCTCTGTACTGTGAAAATGCGCACATAAATGTTGGACTGAAAAATACCAAACCGGTCTATGTGGACTGGTCTGGTCTGCACGTAAACGCGACCATTGAAAACTATCAGAACCGATGATTCGACGGATCTTACGTTTTCCATCATAAGTTAATAACTTTTTTATTATTTCATAAAAATTAAATAAATTTGAATAACCACCGAAGCCCAATTCTCAATCCGAGCCTGAACTAGTCACACTGGATAACAACTTCGACTTCTAGCTGCAACACCGAAGTTTCACCGTGTGGCTCTAGCAAAACAGAATGGCAACTTTAAATAGAGAGTAGAGATGGGTCGTTCAGGAATGAACTGTTTCAATAGAACGCTTCATTGAAGTGAGTGTGTGAACTAACTCACTCCTTTTGGTGAACTGCGGTTCCACATTACATGTGACAAAAAACCTTACCGACCTTATTATTGTTCATCATATTCTAGATTAACTGATTTTTTGGTCATCATCTTTGATCAGATCTTTTGACCTTTTTCTTTTGCTCATCATCTCCTCTCTCAAGTTTAACTATAATTGAACTAAAAGAACGAAAACGAATAAACGATGGAACTCATTCTTTGAATTCAGTGAATCGAAGTAGAGATGAGCAAAGCAGTTCCTTTTAGTGCGTGAGTGAACTCGGACTCACTATCTGAAAGGAACAAGTTCAGTGAACTAGTTCCAGTTCCTTTTTTTGAAGATGACTTACTCGGCGAAGGAACTAGTTCTTTTCAAGTTAAGAGTGTGAATGTAAGGACCTAAAAAAAAGGTCCTCACTAGTTCTTTTCAAGTTCGGTTTGAATATGACGACCTAAAAAAACAACAAAAAAAAAGTTCCTCACTCACGAAGGGACTAGTTGTTTTGAAGTTCCGATTGAATATGAGGACCTAAAAAAAAATAAGATTCTCACTCACGAAGGAACTAGTTTTGTTCAAGTTCCGATTGAATGTGAGACCTGATATAAAAAAGGTCCTCACTCACGAAGGAACTAGTTCAAGCTGTGGCACGTGGCGACACGAACACCAGTTCACCAAAAGGAGTGAGTTAGTTCACTCACTCACTTCAATGACCTGCTCTTTTGGAACAGTTTCACTCATGAACGACCCATCTCTAAATCGAAGTGAAGCACTTAACTGAAAGGAACCGCTTCGCCCATCTCAAGGTGAGAATACTCACTACTTAATTCTTAATTCCATTCGCATCCTAGAAGACTGACGCTTTCAGCGTATTTCGCCTTTTCTTAAAACCGCATATCGCACTTTTTATTTTAAATTCTTGCATATGAAATTCATCATGCAAAATGGGCGCGTAACCAAGAGATTGTCCAACTCCAATCACTCCAAATCCCATCATACGTATCCTTTCAACTCTACTTACTCGGGGCTGGATCAAGGTGTCATACGACCCGTGCCAATGATCGACCAGGCTGGGAGCCCCAATACAAATAGCTCAGTCGCAAACGGAGTATCCGGATATCAGGCGTCCTCCGGATTAACTAGCCTTATCTGTATAATGCGGATCTCTGTGCAGATGGACCCCATTTTTCTCCGCTACTCGTGGGAACACTATGAATTCATCAAAAAAACAAAAACCTTCTTCTTCAAAAAACTTCATTGAAAAGGGAACAGAAACCGGATTTCTGAAAAAGCCGGACAGAGAAAGCATGGATGGATGCGCATCCTTCTCCTCGACCTCAAACTCCGTTGGGGAGTTATTTGCAACGGCTGTAGCCATCAATCCTGGTCAAAGTAACGCATCTGCAACCAAACCTGGTCCAAGCCCAACTCCTGCGAAGACTGTGGACAACGAACCCGGTCCAACCACCAAAACCGCAAGGACTTCACAACCAAAACCCGGTCCAAGCGACCATCTTAAGTCTGAATCTTCAATCAATCCTGCGGGGAGTGACTTACCGGAACCCTCCCAGACCAACATTGAGCAACCAGCTGGTACCTCAGATACAAAACCCGGTCCAAGTGTAGCCGCCAATCCTTTAGACACCAATTCGGGTCTCGATTCTTTTGAGAAAAAGCGTGACTCTAACACCACCTTACCGGGTACTAGTACTGAAACGGGAGCTGCTAAGCCCGCAAAAAGTACTGGTAACATCGGGCTTATGGGAGCGGGTAGCAAGCGGACACCACGCCATATTGCTCCGTCTAAGCGGCTCTACAGAAGGCGACGAGCGGCCTTGAATGTTTTAAACCGCTTGAGCAGTATACCAGAGTGTCAACGGACGGACAAACAAAAAGCATCATTGGACTGGGCAATGAAACTGGGTACCGAAGGATGGGAACCATCAGTTGAGGATCTCTTGCCCAAGCGACAAAGATTTCTGGATGAACCCAACGAATCCACAAAAAGGGTCAAGAAAGACAATTCTAACTCTGCGGTCCACTTAAAAACCTTCAACGAAGTTCTAAAGGACTATCGCGTGATAGCTGTCGTCGATAGAAGCGAAGTTGACGGCAGAATCACTCCCGGCAAATGGAAAATTGTTCAGAGTCAGTTGGCTAATAATTTTCTCGATCTTATGAGGAAACATCCTGGTCCGCCCCCTTGTTGCCGCGACGGTGGGTGGTATCAGGGCCTTGTTAAACTGGTTATTTGCACCGACCAAAGATCTGCAGATCTCTTTAAGGAAGGAATCGCCGATCTGGGTGAGGTTTGGACTGGAGCTCGACTAGAGGTTGTAGCAAGGAATAAGATCCCATGCACAAGAGCCACGATACCGAGCATGCCTACCAATGCGGCAGATGTCCTTCAGATCTTACAGATCTGCAACCCCGATCTTCCAACCCATAGTTGGAAGATCTCAAAGATGGGGAAGCCAAAAGATTACGAGAGAGTCGTGACAATCGCCATCAATGAGGAATCCTTGGCTCCTCTTGCTAACTTGAACGGTGTTGTAAATTATGCCCTGGGTCAAACAACACTCGAGGTTTACAGGGAAGATACGGAATATCTTATACCGTACGCGACGGAAATGGAAACAGATCGTGTTCGCCAAGTTGTCCATAGTGGCGACCTCAAAGCTGCATCGGCGATGGAACTGAATTTGGCGAAATCCGATTTCGATTCAGACTCAGATCTAGTTCTTGAGGATCACTGCTCCTTAACGGATGAGAGTAATCGAATCTCGAACGACGGAATCGATGAGATATTCTCGACTCCTTTAAATGGTAGTGAAGAAGAGCAGCTGGCATCTGGCCCAAACAATACGAAAAGGACTGTGGCCGAGGCTGATGTTGTAAACTAACCTCCTGGTTTTAGGTTCCAGGAGTTTTTCAAACTCAAAAGGGGAGCACAATGGACGATGAATAACGTCTAAGTGAAGGAGGATGGATAGCATCACCACCCCTTATACCAGACCATACCATACCATACCAACCTTAATCACTCCTAAATGGCATCAGCCTCTTTACGCAACGCGATTTAGTAATATAAAATACATTGCTGAATGTGATCGCGTCACTCTAGTCCAACCTTCGCTAAGTTGCGTACAACCCCTATCTTCTCGTCGACCTTAGTGCTCCCTTTAACCCACAAAAAACTTTGTAACTTTAGTCAAGATCTCATGGAACCGGAATAATTTCTAGCAATTCTTTGTGAGATCTTGGACGGAATATACACAAGGGTTTAAGGGGGTAGCCCACTAAACCCTTTGCTTGAGGGACAAACCAACCGAACAACGATAGCATAGACGAGTAATAGGGTGTAATTTACCTCGTAATCAAACGAATGAAACCAATTTTTTATTTACACAATTTATTGTAGATTTTTTTTATTTAAACGAATTTTAAATTTTAAAAAAATTCTAAAAAATAACTCGAAAATTTACTATTAAAAAATATTTTTTAATTTTCATCACTTCCAATAATGAAGATTTCATCAAACGATTTTTTCATTATGTATTAAATTTTTTAAGCAATAACTGTTAATTATTATTATTAAATCTCTTCTTTAATGGCGCTACAGTTCAAACCGGGCCTTGGTCTCTTCGACAATACTTACTTGCCCGATCGGATTTGGGGGATGAAATTACAGTGAGAGCAATGAGTGCGATGCGCAATGACCCTATTGCATCGCGCGCGCAACGACAGAATCGCATCGCGCACGCCATATCTCCAAATTAGTTATAATAACTGAATTCCTTATCGCGACTGCCAAATACGCATTTATTTTCAATATTTATTAGCCGTTCACTCTATTGTTTAAACAAATTCTAAACACTACAGATACATGTCTCGAAATCGCGATACATGCGCGACAAAATTAGAAAATAGACTATCGAACCAATGCGATAAAAGCGATACGATAAAAGCGACGCGATACCACTGTAACTGGTTGCACTCACTAACATGCATTAAAATCAGCTATCAGCGCGTCGCATCGCTTAACGCGCGCGCGTCGCGTTCATTATACCTTAGTCCATTCCGTGTTTACTCTCCAAACTTCTCAGCGTTGTTGTTTTTTCGAAGATAGGTTGTTGCCTATTATTATTAACTAATAAGTGGAAAATAAAAATTTATGCGAATAAATTACTTTTATTATCAGATAAAGGTTTGTTTTTGTTTGGAACATCTAATAAAAAAAAGCAATTTAAAAAAAATTAAACGGCGAATTATAGTCGTGTCAAATATGTGTATATGTATTCTATGTACATAAATATTTTGTATTTTAATGTATCTACTAATTGTTAACTATGTGAAATTATTCTCTCGCATTTGTTTTTAACCAAGTAATAAAATAAAATTATTCAAATAAATGTTTCCAGGTGTCGATGATATTGTTAAGTATTTTTGTAGAAAAAGTAATAAGTTAAATGTAAAATGTAAAATTTGAAAATTCTCTATTTAAAATTACACGATTCTGTTCTAATGTACATATACACGTACTGTTCTCGTAAAGAATTAAATATTTAAATAAACTATTTGGCCGCATACACAAATAAGCTAATATTTAGGGGATGTGTTGATTCACGTCTAAATTTAATTTATTACACTCAACGGAAAAGCTGTTATACCTTCCGAGGTGTCTTAATTATTACATTTCGCTACTAGATTAGTTTAATTTATTTTTTAACATAATTTCAAAAGTCTAAAATATCGAAATAAGAAAGGAGCTTTCCTTCATTTTTACATTATATAAATTGAATTTAAAACTTGAATCGCCACACACCCCTTAAGAGTAGAAATTGAATTTAAAGCGCTAAAATTGTTAAAGAAACAAACGCATATTTTATAAATAAATTATTATAAATTTCATTTAGACGTTCGATTTTAAATGTATTATTGAATGGATTTAATAACTGTAAAAAGATTTACAGGAAAAAAAAAACTTTTTTAATGTGATTTATTTCTTGTATAATAATTTTTTTTATTAGACGTGAAAAGATTAAATATGTATTAACATGAAATTAATATATGAAGATTTTATATAAAATAATAAAAAAAAATCAATGTGTTTTTTTCTACTCTGGACTGATAAAATCGTGGATATTATTTTGTCTTTAAACTAAAGGAAAATATTTATCAAGACGATATGAAACATTGCCATAGACGTCCATGTGAAATAATTCCCAAAAAATCTATTGAATTTTACATCTTTTAGGCAAATATGCCACACCTTTACAAGTAAATCTACATTGCGATGTAATAGTCAATTTGAATGTAATTTTAAATTTTCGGTCAGTAAAGTTCCATTTGCCATCAGTAAATTTCAACTTCGAAAGCAGAAAATTTACTGGATATTCTCTTGAAATTACATTCCAAAAAAGCACTCTTTAAGATACACTTATATCTAATTCTAATATTATTTCTTACTTACTTGCTCTTAATGAAAGCCTTAGCTGTAGGCAGGAATCGAACCTGCGATCAATTTCGCTTTTGCTGCGTAGGTTTGTCGCCAGGCCCGTGCGTACGGACATTGGTCCATTTTCATTGGGAAGTGAAAACCTTCTTTTTTATCATCACATTCAGTATGGTGGGAACTTGATAAATTATTATGAGACCCCAACCTCCCTTCCCTCTATACAGTCCTGCGCACGGGCCTGTTTGTCGCTATTGAAGCCACTTCATAAATTTCAGTAGAAAACAAACTCGAACGAAGCGTGAAACTTTGTGGTTGTTTTTCGGTGTAAAATTCAAATAGATTAGTAGAATTACACGAAAAAGAACGCAATTTTCAAAATATAGCTATAGTTAATTTTACACGAAATGTTGCGTAATTTTATGAGCCCTTTCATGTAAATTCTACGGTACACTTGAAAATTACATAAATAATTTTCTAACACCGGTAATTTCGTGTAAAATGAATGAACTGTGTACTTTTACTTGAAAAAATTAAATAATAAATTGAATTTCAAGTAAAAATTGGATAAAAAATTAAATTTTTTAAAATAGGTAGTGTATTATAGTAAGTAGCAATGCTCATCTAGTTAACGTCCATATACGAATAGTCAAGGGTACCAACTCCCAAGTCAATTATAGCCTGTTGGGATCCTCCATAATCGTGAAACGTAGTGCCACATCAATATCCAGGAAACAGCTTTATTAAATTATGTATATTTAATTAATTTCAATTGCGTTCTCTAAATCATATACGCACTGCTTAATTACCAATAGCCTAATTAGATAAATGGGTATGCAAACTCTGAGCGATATATTCAATTATACTCTCGTAAACATCGTACATGTCTGAAAGATCAATTAAGTTCCCGCATACATCAACAACAAATTGACCTCCATAATCAAAATTTTAATATTCTTTAGGAAATATCAATAAAAGTTCAAAATAATTGATGCGACCTTTTGCAAATTTTTTTATTTAACACAAAAAATACACAACATATGGACTGGTATATGCACTCGTATATGCACTAGTATCTTAATCAGTTAGTGAGATAATGGGAAGAAATCAACAAGAGAGTCCAAGCACTAATCAATTAAAAAGTATCTTATCTTTGTGTTTTTTGGGATGATCTCTAGAAGTGCGTAGAATAAAATTTAATTCGAAAAGATTCGATTTATTTCTAATTTGTCGCAAATAATCGAAACCTCTTGATTGGATAATCCACCTGATAAATCATACAGGCGCTGTGCCAGTAAGTAGAGTACAGGGTGAAATTTAGATTGAGAACTGGCGCAAACAGATAAATGTATCTTTCATGTCGGTATTAAATAAAGCCTATTAAATTTCGTCTTCTGATGAGTTGTGTCTCGTGTGGAAGCAATAACTTCGACGATTCGAAAATTGCGCACATCACCCAAGTCACAGGGTGACTTGTTCTAAACGAAGAGTATAAAATCGTCAAGGTGCTAGTCCAGCTTATTCAGAACTTAGAACAATCTTAAGTCGAGTGCTTCGCGATAACTCAAAGAAAAATTTAATCAAAATGCCGTGCGGAGGTTGTGGAAACGGTGAGAAAATTTCAAATTTCAAATATCAAATTTTAAGTGACTAGTGTCTAGTGTGTAATTTCTTCACGAATCCTTGGAACCCACCTTGTGATGAATTTAATAAAAATTGTTTTTTCGCTTTCTTTTTCACTAGATTGCAAATGCAGCAAGGAAAAGTGCGGTGATAATTGCAAGTGTGATAGTAGCTGCAAGTGCAGTACCAAAACCGAAACTAAGGAGGAATGCTGCAAAGAAAAATCTTAAGGAGTCACTACATAGTACATACTATGGATGTTCGAATGTGAAGTTCTTTGTAATGTTTATTTCTTTAAGAAAATTTCCCATAATTTAATCTATAGACTGAAATCTGTACTATGCTCTACAGAGTTTAATTATATGACAAAAATATAAAAAAAATATTTAAAAAAAAAATAAGTTGATTACGAGTTTTATTACTCTGGTACCTGTAAGACGTTTAAAGTCCAGTGAAACTGAGAATTGTAAGAACTAAGAATATTAAAATTTATTTGCACAGATTTGTAATGGTCTTATCAATAGGTTCTTCAAGATGAGCAATACTTGAATATGTGCACATATCTACTGAAGTCATAATAAGATGAAGGTAGAATCAATTTATAAAGAATTTATTCTTGCTCTTGCTAGAATTATATTCCGCAGGTACGCTCACGTTGTTCCATCGCCCCTGTTACTCCCGTTTGTCCATTGGTCCTGTTTCTCCCGTTGATAAATTACTCTCTTTTCGGGTACACTTTCTCAGCTCAAGGAACTGGAGACATAAATGCCATTTTTCATTTTTCTCCATATCCATCCACCATCCTCCATTCTCTATCCACCATCCTCCAATTTTCTCCATATCCATCCACCATCCTCCATCCATCACCCTATACCTTAAATACAGTAATACAAAATTTGCATTTTCTGAGTTTTTCAATGTGTTGTAGGAGGAGGTAGCGGGTAGAGAGCAGGGTGGGGGGGATAGAGAAAGTAGATGAGGGGGAACAATATGTAGGGTGAGGGGTAGAATGATAAGTGTACACAGAGGGGGTATACAGTGGGAGGGTGAAGGGTTGAAGTTAGGAGAAAAGGGTGTAGAAGAAAAGTAAGGGGTGAGAGAGGGGTGAGGGAAATCAGTTGTTTAAAAAGGGATAGGTGAAGAGGGGGAAGAGATAGGAGTAGTATTTCAAATTCTATGAGTGGAGTCAGAAGGGAATACCACTCTCTCGCAGTGTCGTTTCTTGGTCTCATCGTTTCATCGAGTTTCTCTTCATCGCTTTGTCTCTACATAATATCTTTCTTCTCTATCGGGTAACGAAATGTGCTTAAACGTGACGCGTCCTTGAAATTTCACTCGCAAAGAAGTTTCACTTCAAAAATACATTTTGTTTTTTATTTTTAATTTTGGTTTTCAGTACTATTACAGCACTGAGATTGAGTAATTTTAAAATTTTACCTAAGTAGAGTACTGTACCGAAATTGAGAGCCAGAGTATATTCACTGTGAGTCAGGAATGAATTACTATGTGAGGAACTTATGAGTAGATAATCAAATTGTTCAGATCGAATTCTGTATGTTTCCGAAACTTAGTCGATGATGAATTCAGCTGGACCTTCGTACGAGTACCGATCTGTACATATGGGAGAAGGGCGTATAAAATCTTGTTTGTGGCATCAGTTGATCTATCCCCGACCCTGGATGTATCCTAATCCCGAATAGCTTTAGTTCGGACATTTTATACAAGGATCTTTGATTCTGTTCCTGTATAAAAAGATTTCGTCAAGTTCAGAACGACCCGACTCCACTTTAATATCCAAAGACTAATATCTTAGGCTGCCCAATTATATAATTAATTAATTATCCATATCTGTGGAATTTTTCTAACTTCACCTAAAAGTGCGTCGAAAATCGGGCGTAGTGATACGAGTATTTATTTTTTTTTTTTTCGGAAACCACCTTGTTGCTCTTGATAAGAGAATCACCGAACCGATAGATACCTGTTGATTAAAGAAGCCACCTGAAGAGAGGCGATTCGAAATTGAATCAACTGAGACCGAGGCCAAATAAATGGTACAGGGTGCTATTTAGAACTTGCTGGGTATGGTATCATGCGAACTATTTCATACCACTATACCATTTCGTCTTAAAGAGTAATTACGACGTTATTGAAGTTCCCCAATGTCGTGTGGAAGCAATTGCCTCGGCAGGGGACGCCGGCTCGAAAATTGCGCACATCACCCAAGTCACTGGGTGAGTACATTTTGTTCTACACGAAGAGTATAAAACGGTCATTGCGCTAGTCTAGCTTCATCAGAACATCGACCAATCTTAAGTGAAGTGTTTCGAGATAACCCAAAGAAAAAAAATTTAATCAAAATGCCGTGCGGAGGTTGTGGAAACGGTAAGAACAATAATCGATTTTTTAAGTGATTTTTCTTAGTGACTATAGTGTGAACTTCTCTGCCCGGTCGTTGCATAATTTCAGATGCAATGCCGAAGTGGAGTATCGATTAGTTCAAATGGACCAGATCTTACGAAACGAAAACTAAAAAAACAATTTTTTTTCTCTTCTTGAACAGATTGCAAATGTACCCCGGAAAAGTGCGGAGATAATTGCAAATGTGATAAAAATTGCAAGTGCGCTACCAAGACCGAAACCAAGGAGAAATGTTGCACGGGAAAAACATAAGGAGGCCAACACCCCAAACGTACGCAGCATGGATTTTCATCCCCCATCTCTCGAATGTATTCAGCTATACTACTATTAAACGGATAATTTTATTAAGAACATCTCTAGCATAGATATTTCGACTGGAACTTAGTATTATGTCCTACTGAATTTAATATTATAACCAAAATATATAAATATTAAATAAAATGTGAAAAAAAAGAATGGCGGTTCATCAGTTTTTGTTTGATAGAATGGCTGGAAGGTTCGTGGAAATATTAAGTGCAAAATAACAAGGTGGTCTGTACAGATCAATAACAAGACGCTACCAACAACTGGTTCTTCAGGTTGAAAGTGAGCTTGTATCGATCAGAAGTCAATCAACTTTCAGTACAGGTACAGTGCTGTAAAACGATCTTACTTTCATGGATAGGGTTTCTTAGGTATCGTTCCGTTCATTGGACCAATTGAAAGCTGATTCAGACTGAAGTTAAGCTTATTTCTTGTCCACCTGTAATCTATAGGATGTCGCTATGCCGGTCTTATTGAAGAAATTAGTACAATCTGGTTGTTTCGATGATACAAGATTATAAATCCATATCCCATCTAGCCATTTATAGCTATACCAAATACACAATTAGTGCTTCAATTAAACCCGGCACTCCATCTGTTGCAAATTAAGTTCAGAAAAATTTAGTCCAATCTGTTGATTTTCTAGGAAACGTCTGGCTTAGATTAAGTTCACGAAACTCAATCATATTTTAATTTAGCTTCATCAAAGCCAGTAATTGCCTTGTTATCAGCAAAATTTGCCAATTTGGATATCAAAAAAAATCACTGATGCATATTGTTTTTTTTTTAGGAAGTTGTGGATATGGCGGCATACAAAGCAGTGGAGTTACACTTCCTAGGATTGAGACCAAAGTCTAAATAAACTTCATACTGGTTATTTCGAGACTATGAGGTTTTTTGAAAAATTGTACATAATATTGCTCCTAAGATACAGCTACGTATATGAAGAATAATTTTTTTAAGAGACTTACATACAAATTTGCACGAAATTGTAAGTAATAATTTTTGAAGAATTTTAGAATTTCAAAAAACTTGAAGAAATCAGACTTTCCTGTAGCAATTAAAACGAAAAATATTCTTAATCTTTAAAGGAAAAAAAAACCTCAACATTAAAAGTCATGACGAAGTTAAGATACTGCGTTTTTGATAATTTTTTGCGAAGACAGTCTTTTACGACAACATTGTTATCAATTTGATTAATTATTTAATTCATATTTATTTAATTTTATTATACTTTTTCGAAAATTACTAAAAGCAAATATTTTCACGTCTTGGCCCGAGAAAATATTCCGAGAATTTTTTTTTGTTTTGCTTTGATTAAATCTGCAATATTTGTTACAATAAAAAATTATGTAATCATAAACAAGTGTGTAACGTTATTTAACTAATTCGGGGAGGGAAGTCTCAACGATTGAGTGGAATTTTGGTGTTATGAAATGAAAATATTATTCACCATTAATTAATACCATACTTTTTGCAAGTGGTCGTGAAATGATCGATTAAAAACCCAGCTGGAATTTGAGTAATGCATTACTAAAAGAAGGTCTTAAAGAAACCTTACCAGTAACGTATTGATAATGTATTGTAACGTACAACTACTACCATATACGATTTTGAAATATGAGTTCAAGCTAGAGACGGGTCGTTCAGGAGTGAACTGTTCCAAAAGAACACTTCATTGAAGTGAGTGAGTGTTTCAGAACTACTTCACGGAACTTTGCTTACCTTTTTTCTAGGTCCTCAAAACATCTATGGACGGAACGTGGGAATGAACAGGTCCGGAACTAGTTCAGTGAACTCGTTCCTTCAAGCGAGTCACTGCGAGTGAAGTACTTCACTAAAAAGGAACTCTTTTGCCCATCTCTGTTACCCAATGAAAATCTTGAAGAAACATTACCAGTAACGTATTGGTAATGTATTTTAAGGTACAGCTAGCTAACATATAAGATCTTAAAGTCTGAGTTCAGCTACCATATAAGATTTTGAAGTCTGAGTTCAAGCTAGAGATGGGGCGACCTGAAGCAAACTGTTCCAAAAGAACATTCCATTGAAGTAACTCACTGCATTTGTTGAACTGGGCCTAAAAAAACATGACAGACAGGCGCGATCGCCGAAAATTATTTGGGTGGGGGGGGTGGTTGGGGTGTTCAGACAAAAAAATTATTTCGGGGGGGGGGGGGCGTTCAGACAAACTTACGCGTCGAATATAAGTAACATTTAGTTATGCGTTTGTAATTACATCATTTCGGGGGGGGGGGGGGTGTTTGAACCCCGAAACCCTCCCTCGCCCTGCGTTCGCGCCTGATGACCGACCTTTTCGTGTTCACCATCTTCTAGATCTATTGACCCTTTTTTTTGTTCCTCTATTGCTAGTTCATTTTTTTTTTTTGCTCATCATCTTCAAGATCTACTGACCCTTTTTTTGCTCATCGTCTACTCTGCTCAAGTGGAACTATGAATGAACTAGTTCACGAGCGAACGAAAACGAAGGAACTCTGGAACGAAGAGAACTACTTCACTGAACTGTACTGATCTTTTTGTCCTCATCTTGTACATCTACAATCAATCAAGTTTCGGACCTACTTCACTGAACTCATTCCTTACAGTGAGTGACTCGGAGTGAAGTACTTCACTAAAACGAACTGCTTTCTCTAGTTCAAGCATAAGCAAAATTCATTCCTAGAGTGAACTAAAAAAAGCTGAGTTTAATGAATAAATTTCATGAAAAATTTTATTCACCTGCAAGTCGAACGCATAAGAGCTGTACACAGTTTTGTAACTAGAGCGGCTTGAATGAACACTAAGAACGCCTTCCATTGGATGTTTCCGCATTGCATTAATTCTGCAATACATTTCACACTGGGAAGCTTCACCAATTTGTTTATATTTTTACCTTATCAAAGAAACGAAAAATAAATGTTGTTCCATTACATAGGTAAAATGATTTGTTGACTGAGTTCGGACATCAATTAATTTTGGGATTGATCACAGGCTGGTTATGACGAAGCTCTGATTTTAGACCTCTATCTAATTTCAAAACATGTGCTAGTTTAATTTTTGCTTTTGCAATTAGCAGCAATTGCTCTCTTAAACAAATCAGGAATAAATGAGTTTTAGAGGCATTAAGTTTAAATCTACATTGAATTTTTTCTTAAGGATACCGAACTGAACTTAGGTGATTAGCTTTTAATACACTGTACTGTACAGTCCAGTCAGCTAAGGGATGGGAGGTCAGAAATCGAACCGAGTAGGGCAGTGTACTAGTTGGTGTTAATAATTTTTTTAGTACTATTTTGTGGTTGTGATATGATCTACCAAAAAAACTACTGTCAACTACTCAATTACAGTCTGCTATCTCTGATGGTTTTCGTGAATCTGAGAAGAATGCAAACGGAACTCATCTGCTTAGTGTTGAATCCTTTAGTAGTAATCCTATTAAACATTCCGCACTGTTCACTATTTGTATTAATATTTTCAAAGCCAATAACAACTGAAAAACTCTTGTAAATAATTTATGCGTTGAGTGGGAATTGAACCCAGGACATCACCCAAGCAATGTTTACAAGACATAGTACACTATCACTGGACTATACCCGGGTATGACCCAGGATCTAGGATGGATGTTTGTATTTTTTTAATTATTGTTATGCTAAAAGAATCACTTTGAATCCAATAGGCAGACTTAGGTTTTTGAGTTGATGTACAGATTCAGTAGATTTCCATCATTTCAAGTTTAAGCCAGTAAATAGAAAGGTCATAAATGTGAAACGATAAGTGATACTTTGTAATACAATCCGTCAACTAATAAACCACAATAATAATTTTTTTCCCAGATATTTTCTACATATACCTATTTCAACCTTCTCTGATCTTCTAATGGTCTTAATGAGCTATTATTAAATTTTTTTAGTCATTTCAAGTTCAAAATATTATCTCATAGATAAAATTAATCGCTGAAATCGCTAATTTGATAAATTAATAGAATTATCAGTGTCCTGCGTATGTGTGCCAGCGGTAATCAAGCGTTTTGGTTGCACTCGAAAAAAAAATTCTCGCAATCTGTTTAGTGCCTAGTCTAGAAAATGTTTAGCAACAATAGTCACCCAGTACCACTACACGCCTGTTGATAACAGATAAGCACTAATAAAAAGTATTGTATCTCACCGGCCGCAAAATTGCACACTACACTTAATAGCGAAAAGTGTGGGGGCCCGATCTTGTTTTATTCCGCAGTATAAATATTACCTCTTGGGGCCGTATTAAGTGCAGTACGCATTCAAACTAGCAGAGAAACTAGTGATTCGCCTTAACATTTTATTATTAAATTTAAAAGAAAATAATATCAAAGATGACTTGTGGACAATGTACAAATGGTAAATACTGTGCACTGATATTTTTACTAAACTCAAATATAAACAAAAATATTTTTATTATTAATCAAAATAAATTTCTATTTTTGTTAGGTTGCAAATGCACTTCCGATAAGTGCGGAAACAATTGCAAATGTGACAAGGAATGCAAGTGCCCATGCAAAGCTAGCGCAACCAAGGACCAGTGCTGCAAATGAGAGACGTCGAGAGATAAGACTTGATTTTTTGAATTCTCGTCAAAATTTTACTATTTTTATAATGCCAAAAATAATAAAGAATTTCAATTAGATTAAACTTTAACTATGTATTTGATTTTTGAAATCTTCATTAACTCCTACAACTGGACTACGGTTTTTACTCGGAACAATTCTTGCTTGAAAATACGGTAGAACCTCTGTATAGTGACCACCCAAGGGTCTTCTGTGCACAAGTGGTCACTTTAAACGAGTGGTCAGATTATAAAAATAATTTAGTACAGGATAATGTATGTTGTAATGTAATGTAATTTAAATCAACGTTACCAATATAAAAGGTGTATCTTTTTACGCATTTATCCAGGACACAATCTCGATAGTAAGCTTCAGTTTTTTCAGCCTGATTTTGACGTAACCTTTTTTGTACTTGGATGTGTTACGTAAATATTGGCTAAAAAGTGGTCAATGGTCACAATATGAAAATGGTCACAATAGAAAACGAAAATTGGTAATGGAAAATCGGTAATATACATCGGGACTGCAAGAAAATTACCACTTTAGGCAAGTGGTCAACATATGAAAGTGGTCACTTCTGCAAGTTCTACTGTATTAGAATTTGTAGTGAATGTAAGTGTATTTTGAACAATATAGCTCTACCGATTCTCGATTACTGAAAACTGTGCTAATCTACGAATCTAAATAAAAATATTGATTGATAAATGAAGAACGCCCAAATCTAAAATGTTGCCTACATTAATTCTAAACTAAAAGACTTTTATAGTCCACATACATGTCGTTAAAAAATATGAGCTAGTTCATTTACTTGATCGATCAACAACAAGAACATTCAGCAAAAATCAGTTTGAAATTAAAAGGCAGTTTTAATTTTGAATTAGCACCCATTCCACAACCAACAGTTCGAGCTATGGGGGTAGAGGCGGTAATGGTGGATGGGTGTAGAAAAATTTCTGATTTTTTGGAAGAGTAGGAAGCTAAAAATTGACGGCTATATAGAGTAGAAACAAAAAACTTTTGACAGAGGTAGCATGGTATGGAATTGGTGGTTGATTTTTTGTATCTGTTTATCCTAGATATTTGAAACTTAGTATATATTTGTGGATATAAAGGAGAACAATAATATTAAATTTTTCTTTGGCGTACAAAGAGGTAGTAAAAAAAAAGGTTTTCCATATTTTCAAGAATTTTGTTTTACCTTTTACGTATGTCGAGCTATAAAATTCTGTGGGCTCTTTAACAAAGCGCTTAGAAAAATGTATCTAAACTTTTTGTTTTAAAATCCCTAATCCTGACATATTTCGTAGGTCTAATGAATTCCGATAATCCTTTTAGGTGTAATGAGATCGAACTCGCTTTCGTTTCCATGGGCTCCATATCTAAAAAATATTTCCAGGATTTTACGTTTCCTTGTTTGCTACCTCATCAGACCTAAGATATGCGTAATGGCTTGAATTTCGAAACAACTTGAAATTGGTTTTTAGGCGATAACTTGAAATGCCTGTAGAAGCAAAAACTAATTTTATATATCACCAAAGATGGCGAATAGTATGAAGACGTTTGCTACCCCCTCCTTGGGACTGAATATCCGAAATTGTACAAATAAATTTTTAGGCGATTATCTAGAAACCCCGACGAAAGAAAACCAATTCAATATCTTATCAATCCAAAGGTATGACCCGAAATCCATGAAAATGTATTCAACCCCTTTATAGTACCGTAGGGGTTGAATTTAAAAAAAATCCTGAAAACACTTTCTAAGCATTTATCTGAAGAGCCAGTAGAAGTGAAATCAATTCAATATTTTAGTAGACCTAAGAAATATGACGAAATTCGTGAAAATATATGCACCCAATTTTCATTCAACATTAGCAGATAATTATTACGAGGGGCGATTGATAATTCCGCGGCCTGAGGTATACATACTTATCGATGGCTCATTATTTCACTTACATACGTAAGTACTAATTATGACACCCCCAGGTAGTATAAATATAGCCCAATTTCGGTAATAAGGTCAATATAATATATAAAATTATAAAACATGATCATGTCAGCCGATTCGTCGCATTTCACTAATTTTGAACACCGCGCCTTGATAAAGTACTTCATAAAAAAAGAAAAGAAATTCTTGAAGATATGTCATCAGCTCTTAAGGAATCTGTACCTTAGTATACCATGATCATGGCGATAAGTATGAAGAAGTATGCAACTCCCCCTTGGGAGTTCTCAAATAAATTTTTAGGCGTTTATATAGAAACCCTGACACAGAGAAACCAATTAGATATCTTATCATTTTATAGGTATAACAAGAAATTCATGAAAATGTATTCAACCCACCGTAAAAATCCTGAAAACACTTCCTAAGAATTTATCTGAAGAACCAGTAGAAGTGAAATCAATTCAATATTTCAGTAGACCTAAGAAAAATGAGGAAATTCGTGAAAATATACGAGTATCCACTCCATTTTCATTAAACATTTAGCAGTTAGTTACTACATTAAATATTATGCTGGCAAAAATTTCTTAAGCGAAAGAAATTGTAGGAATGAGAAAGTTCGAGACATATACAAAGTATTCTAGTAACCAAACACAGTGTGGTACATTTACGCAATTTCTAAACAATAATTAACTGAATCCATATCGTCTATACTGTTTGATAGTAACAAACAACCCACAAGAGGCGCCCAAAATCAACATTCTCTTATCTTTCGAATTTAAATAAAACAATTTAAAATTACGTTTCCAAAATTTCCTACTATAAAACTAGTAAAGTAAATTTCCAATTTGATAACGATTGAACGAGCATTTACCTTTTTACAATGCTCTCTTATCAGCTAATATTAAATTCCACTTGAGAATAAATTTTCTTGGTTCCGAATTTCATTGAATTGAATTTGTATGAATAACTCCGTAGGCTTGAGCGGTCTGCAAATCTGCACACAGCACTCTTAAAAAAAATAATCATTTTCCGCTAGTAAACAAAATTATTGAAAGTTTATTTTTGCAGACGGCGCTGAGTCACGACAAATATTTATTATGATTTTTTGTTCTGTTTTCTTATTTGTTATTGCTTAAGAAACAATTTTATAAACTAAATGGGTACATGTTCGGGAATTGCAGATGTATTTCGCGGAAGCGTATAATGCCTTTATGAGAAATAATAAAAAAAAAATGTTGGATTACAGAAGGTAGTTTTTCAGTGGGGCAACAACTTCACAGAATGGTCCCTATTTCGACTGAAGGATAAAGTATTTCAATGTGCCGGAGCTTCATCTGAAAGAAATCTTTTCTGTGGCACTAGCAGAAAAGGTCTACTCACTAGAAGGCATACTGTCACAGCATACCTTGGTAGACTGCGCTTCAATTTTATTTTTTTTATGTAGGACGAAATCTTATTGTTTGGTGATCGAATCTTGATTTTTATAGAGGAGTGTTTGCCATGACTTCCTCTCAATTGAAAGTATTACTTAAAAAAAACTTGTCCCAGAAAATGGTAGAAGTTTTTGTATTGTACAGCTCTTAACTGTAATCATCGCTACTTAAAAATCTGAAAAGTGCAAGATCACGAATGAACGCCCAGCCCAATGTCCAATGCCCAAGGCAATCGTGGAGCTTAGACCACACATGCATTTCAAGATTTATTAAGAGCTATTAGATTTTTTTGGTACATGTTAGCATTATTACATCCTATCAATTAGTTAATCTCAATCACCCACATCTTGTGGGAATGCCCAGGATCGTTAGAAGGCCACTGAGATGGCTGAGTAGTCTTTTCTTCGATTACATCTAGGTTTTGAGGTCGGGGTTGACAAACTCATCAGGTTCTGCATGGAGTTGCAATGTTTTTGAGGGGATGGAACAGCCCACGAGAATCTGAAGGGATCGCAATGAGCCCGTATAGCGCCCAAAGAACGCGGTTCTTTCTAGCACTGCGCCCCTTCTTAAACCTAAATCTAATCAATCAATTTTTAGAAAGAATTTATTCTCACGGCGATAATTCGTTTCATTAAATCAATGTGAACACTATCAACTATTACTCATATCAAAAACACACTTGATAATTAATTAAACAAATGTAAGAACACAAAACGTTTACATGTTCCACGTGTGCATAAATTCCCCAAGTGCACACCGTTTCGAACAACGGTCAAGAACAAAAACCAATGTAGTTTCTCGTCTGCAAAACCATTGCACACCTCACTATTAATCCGAACGTGTGAAGATTTACAATCTCGTATAAATATGAAAGCCAAAACCAAACAGAATCAAATCAAATCGAAAGATCGTGTCAAAGAGTTTCTTCACCTAACAATTTTTAAAATTCCCAAAACTAACAACAAAATGACTTGCCCAAATTGTAAACAAGGTAAGAGACAGTGTAATATTATATTTTCTTAAATAGTGCAATAATTTAATGGGATCTTATTTTTTCTAACAGAATGCAAATGTACTTCGCAAAAATGCGGACAAGGTTGCAAGTGCGATCAGTGTTGCTGTTGTCCGTGCAAAACTTCTCCACAAAGTTGTTGCAAGTAGAACGAGTTCGCCTCTCTGAATTTTACAATATTCATCATTATCGACGTGAAATTTCAAGCAAACTGTTAATTAAACAATAAAATTATGGAATAATAATAATTCGAATTTGTTTATTAATTTAAATGTGTTTATGTCGTCAACCATCCACTGCAGTAGTTTGTTTCTTTCCAATCTCTGTTCGTTTTCCATAGGTGGTGCTACAATAACGACCGAGCGGATTCTTCGAATCAATGGTCAAACAATAAACAATCTGTTTTCGGTGCATTGATTCGAACAAGTATAAATATAAAGATTATTTTGTTCGCTTCTTCAGTGCTTAACTGGATCAAGTCAAGAATTGTTTAAATCCGAATATAGAAAGCGGACGAAAATATGCCGTGTCCAGGATGTGTACCAGGTTTGAATTTTTACAACACCTAGAACCGTTCTTACGATCTTCAGTTACACTCTAATTTTAATTGAAAGTCACTTGTTATTGCAATCTTCAGTTAAACTCTAACCGGAACTTTAACTGGAAGTTTTGTGTGAAAATCTGTCAGTTAAAGTTCCAGTTAGAACGGAAAACATCGTAGGAACAGGCCTTAGAGTTTAAGGCCCGTTCCTACGATCCTTAGAGCTTTAAGGGGGAGTCTCCATTGTCGTCGCAATTCTGCGTCTGCGTCACACGTCGAACATCCTTCAGCTTTTTTCTGTGCCGCAAAATTAAATTGCTATGACTTTTCTGTCAGACGCAAAAATGCGACGACAATGGAAATCCCCCTTAAGGCTCCAGTTGAATTCTAACCGGAACTAGTAAGTTTTGTATGAAAATATATCAGTTAAAGTTCCAGTTAGAACCTAAAACATCGTACGAACGGGCCTTAGAGTTAAAGGCTCGTTCCTACGATCCTTAGAGCTTAAGGCCTGTTCCTACGATCATCAGTTCAATTCTAATCGGAACTTAAACTACAAGTTTTGAATGAAAATATATCAGTTAAAGTTCCAGTTAGAACGTAACTGACGATCGTAGGAACGGGCCTAACTAAAGGTGAGAATAACGACAACTAGGACTACACTAAAAACCCCCATTTGTTCTCTAACTTCCAGATTGTAAATGCACGGCAGAAAAGTGCGGAAGGAATTGTAAATGTGATCAGGATTGTAAATGTGCGTGTAGGACACTTCTACAAGAGGATTAATTGTTAAGGAATTTAGTTCTTTTATTTAAATAACAATTTTTGTTTACTTTTCTGAATATATTTATTAAAAGATAGTTTTTTTTTGTGTGTGTGTCTGTTTCGTTTGTATGTTTCACTTAAGAAGAAAAAAAGAAAATATTTTACATTCACGTTCAGTATAAATATACAATTTTTTTCCAACAACATTAAACCGAAAAAAAAAAGAATAAATTAAACTGAAAATTTAGAATAAGAGGATTTACAAAAAAAAATATAAAGAAAAAATACTGGGCAACAGCCACCGCGAGAAAATACAAAAGTTAAGTAATGGTATAGAACTTAAAAAAGTTTTATTAATCTAAAAAGAAAAAAACATTTTCTATCCCTGTTAAAGAAATAACAGGAAAATTCTACGATTACAATTTTTTTTTCTAGTAAACCGTTTTTTATTTGTCTGTACATAATTTATCGTTGAATATCACTTTTTTTTCCTCGATTTACATCTTGCCGTGACACTCGAATTTAAAAATTTGAATTTTTTTGTTTTCTTGTTCATACAAAATCTTCTATACCATTACAAACGTAAGAATATTTATCATAATAATTACAGGGAAACTTATCCGATTTAAAATAGAAACAAAAATCATCACATCACTTTTTTTTTTTTTGTTTTCTGTTCAAAAATTTTCTTTAATTAATTTTATTTGGATCAATTACCGTAAGAAATGGGCGATGTATGACTACTGCCGGCTGATGATCGATTGTTTGATGTTGGAGGCGAACTATCTGATATATGTATGCTAGATTGTTGCATTTCCTGGAAGAGAGGAGAGAAGAAGAAATGTTTAAAGTTTTCATTATTATTATTATATTTTAATAAAAGGTATATACATAAAGACACACAGTTATTCTTAAGCACTAGTTAGAAAGACCATCGATAATGCAGTATTGTGATCGATTTTTAAAAAAAAAAAACTGCCCTGAATTTTTTTTTTGTTTTATCGCTAGTAGACAGAAGCAAAAAAAAATTGTCAGCCCATCGGTCCACCGTACGTCGACAGCTGTAGGCAAAATCTTTAACTATTTGCTACGTTCCTACTATTATTTGAATACTCGTAGCTCCCAAGCCCCTTGAGTGGCTACATACACCTCGGACGGCTAAGACTACGGCTATCTTTAAGGAGGAACAGCCGAGTAGAACATTTTTTTATCAAACAATTTTTTTTCCTCATTTTAAAATTTGTAGTCCTAAGGTACGGTCACACACAGCTACTCTTGCTGCAAGGCAGCATAAAAACTGCGCAGTTTTAACCACGTGTGAACAGTATCGCAACCTACAAAGTAGCTGCTGTAGCATGGCTGCTTGCAACATTTTCAATGCTGCGCGCAGTACAAAGTAGCTTAGTGTGAGTGCCATATTCTATTCTATTCTATACATTAGTAGCGGTCGAAGCAAAAATAAATTCAATTGATTGAAATTTTTACAGCGCAGCTCTTACAGTTTTCTGTTGTCAACGTGCCAATTATCATAATAGATAATGCGAAACATTAAAAAAAATTATCCCTTAGTTCTAGTGAGATTTAAAATTGGGTATTATGGCATTTGATGTGATGACCTAAAAATCAATTTTACGATTTTTGGAATTTTAAAAACCAAGAAAGTGTAAAGGGTTTGGTTTTGTTCTCACAAATTTTTCAAAATCCTATCCTATTTCGTCAAAAACCGATTTCACAATTTTTTTCCGAAATTCAAACCCCAAGTGGAAGTAATAGGTTTGGATACGTTTTAGCAATTCGTCTTATTTCTTAAGCCCGATAAGGTAACAGATTCGTACTTACTTCGATGTGCTTTTAAGCCGGCTACAGACTTCTACTGCTTTTCCTGTTTTTCGCATTTCGCGAGGTTCTCTTTTTATTTCAAGAAACACATGCACCTTGCGAGAACACGAGAAAGAATTGTACACACAATTGGTTTCTCTACATTTCGTGAAGTTCACTTATTTTCAATTTCTGAACTCCGAACTTTTGACATTAACCACGAAAAACCAAAAACTCACGAAAAATCGTCTCGCGTATTTTTCGTTACTTTCTCGGGAAGCAAAACCCTTTGATGTCGTGAAAAACCTGCCTCCAGCAGAGAAAACAGGAATCGCTAACAACGAAACGCGAGAAACTCACGAGAAACCTCTACACATGATTCATGAGAAAGGCGCGAAACGCGATAAGTCCGTAGTCGGCTTTAGTGTACATAATATACCGAAATTCGAATAGTCCTCGCGGGCTTTTTCAATATTTAATCGGTTAAAAATTTCTATTTTAAATATTTTTATTTTAAGAACCAAATTAGCTTTCCAAGAAACGTCATAATCTCGAAACAACTGATGAGATACTCCGACTTTGACCCGAAAAATAATAAAGTTTTGCCCAGACTATTGTCAGATTTTTTACTGATTGTTCTTTTTGTCTAAATTATTTGATTTCTAAGCTTCCGTTCCGAGCAAGTGACTTGAAAATGTTTTTTTAAAATAGGTGTTCATTGAATATTGTGGTAAAATGAATCACATCAAAACTAAAAACTAAAAGTAATCAAAATATTTTCTATTTACCTCCAACTCTTTGAGTGCTCGCATTATCTGATTCACATCCAATTCGTTATCTTTAACTTCGCCGCCCGACGACATAATAACATGCTCCGCAACATTTCGTCGACCATCGTGATCATGATGATGATGATGTCGACTATTTACCGTCGTACCTACTTTACTCTTACTTAACTTATTTAAATTCTGTACAGTAAAATTATTCGTGCTGGGCGATGCACTTCGACTACCACTATTACTAGCTTTTTTATGTTTATGTTTACTTAAATGAACATTCGATGACGTTGTTGCAGGCAACGTCGGTAATTTCTTCTTATTGATAACGGGAAAGACGCCAACTATTTCAACGCCATCACTATCGCTACTACTTCCGTGAACTTTTTCGGCAATCGAACGAAGAATATCGCCGCCGCCTCCGCTTGCTGTTGTTGTTGCTGCGGGCAACTCTTTTTTACGATCCTTTTCCTTTTCCATTTCTAGGCTACTATTAACACTTGCTACAGTTCGTATTCGTATCGCACCACTATTTCCGGTTGCGGAAGACGATCCGCCAGTACCGCTTCCGATTGTTGTTGGTACAGTCGTTGCAGTTGGATTGATACTGCTGCTGCTGTTGTTGTTATTGTTGTTGATTAACTTATTCGAAGTGCTTATAATGTCTGAGGTATTTTTTAGATTATCGACAGTTATAACATGCGTTATGGCAGTATCGGAGCTACTACTACTTGTTGTACCGGTGGAACTTTTCGCTGGCAAGGTTTGTGGCTGTTGAGTAGCCACTGTGTTGGTTGTAGCGGTGGAACTGTTACTGTTGGAATGATGTGTTGGTGAAGGCGTTGTTCTGGTCGACATTATGCTTTGGATACTGTGATCTGTAGCTCGTTTTGTCGGCGACATTATGTCCGTCGTCGAATGTTGTGATTTCTTCGAGTTATGATTGCTACTACTATTTTTATTGTAATTAGAACTTTTATGATCGCTGCTGTGTTTACTGCTCTTATGATTATTACTGTGGTTGCCGCTTGAATGCGAGGTTTGTCCGGATTTCGGATTGACATGGTGGTTGTGATTTGAAAGCGACAGAGGACTCGAACTTCTGTTGCTTGACGACGACGATGAGGACGAGGACGACGATGAGGATGACGACGATGATTTGGACTTATGAGACGACTTGTGATGCGTTGTGTCCGACTAGAATTGAAAAATACAAAAAATTTGTTGTTTTTTTTTTGGTTTTGTTTTGTTTTTTTTTGCTTGTGCGAATTTCAAATTAAAGCCTCACTTTGTTTGCATTGCTGGTTTTATTCGTGCCGCCACCACCGCCGCCGCTACTGGCATCGACAGGAATTTGCGTCACAGTGAGTGAGCTACTACTCGAATTAGGCACTTCTAACTTCTTATCGCTCTTTGTTGACAGCGTTACAACCAGATCTTTTGTGGATACAATCGATACGGAATTGCTATTGGATAGAATCGATTTGGTCATATCGGAACTGACTGACGACGATTTCGATACTGTTCCACGCTCAATGTTCACGTCTTTATCGATTTTCTTTGTCGACGAGATCTCGTCCGGTTTCTTATTCTCTTTTGGCTTTTTGCGCTTCTCCAATTCCTTAGTGAGGTCTTCGAATTTCATCCAACCGTTCGGCCATATGGGCACGACCTTCTCCTTTAAGTAGCTGTTTATAAAGTCATTTAACGTTTCCTTTCGAGTAAGAAGAACAACAGAAGATGTCCATCGGACTTGGTACAATTCGAAAAATAAATTTCTGTAAATTAAAAACAGAAAACAACCAGTCAGTAAAACTAATGCCGAAAAAAAAATTCATCCAGGCTATCCTACCGCACTGTTTCGTTCCAAACAAATCGCTTTTTTGGATATTTCGGCAACTCGATATTCTCTGCATTTGTTTGTGCAGCGATTGCTCTGCAACGACAATTTTCAAAAATTACAAATTAGAAATATCAAAACTCTTCGTAATTTCATCCACACACCATAATCAAACCTACCTCAATTCATCGACTTTGCGACAATTGGTGTCGTAATTTAATAAAATGGACGGCATAGTCTCGGCTACAGATTTTCTCAATTTCAAATATGCTCGCTTGGTTTTACTTCGTTCTTGTTTGATTCGTAGGGTCCTAGCCTTTCGCAAGAAGTAGTATTTTGTGAGCGACAACTGAAATTCAAGATGAGCAAAAACCAAGTTGCGAACTGACTTCTCAAGACAGGCGCACGTATCATCGATTCTGAAAACAAACCAGGCATTAGAAACACTGAACATTTTGTCGACTGAAAATCCCCGCTTACCTTAGAAATATCTCAATCATGTTATCGTCAAAGTGTAGAGTTTTCCCCGTTTGATTTGACGCCTTAACGACAGTCTTCAGCTCTTTTATGTCTTTTAAAAGACTCTCCGATAAATCGTCCGGCAATTTAACGTCGGATGTACGCATTTCTGAAACAAAACAATTTTTTTTAAGAACGCCGCAGATTAAAAACGCCCAAAACATACTTTCGCCATCTTCATTTTCGGCTGATCGCTTGTACTTCTTCTCTTTGGGTTCGTTTTCGACTTCGCTTTCGGTCGACGTATCGGACGAATCATCCGAATCGGAAATCTTTTCGCCGTTCACATGATGACCCGACTTAATATCGACCTCTTGCATTTTACGAAAATTGTCCCGCTTCGCTTTCAGCATGTCCTTAATTGTAGTACTTATCGTCTTTTTTTTGTCTTTTTCCTTCTCTTTACCCGAATCCGAGAAAACTGCCCCGTCATCATCTTTTGTTTTAACCTTTTCCAGTGTTTTTTCTTTGTGATGCTGTTTGGGAATTTTCACCGACGACTCCTTGTCGTTGCCGTCGACAACAACTTTGTTTTTCTTTTCTAAATGACCATTTTTGAATTTACCGCTGGACACACTATCTTTCGGTGACGAATTTCCCTCAGTCTCTTCTTCGGCAGCTTCTTTGTTAGCATCGCTAGCATCACCATCATTATCGCTACTCGACGAAGACGACAGAGCTCGTTTCTTCGATTTCGGCATTTTTATTATGTCGTCGGTTCGTTCGTAATTGGAGAGATGTGTGAACTCTAGGGCGCCTGAATTAATGTAGAATCCGCCACCCACCGTTTCAACTTCTTCGGGGATCATTTCGTCGTACTAGAAAAATTACGGTGTTGTTATCGAAGAAATTGACATTATAAAAAACTGAATAAAATATTACCGCTTCTGTGTTATCTATGAAGGAGTCTGATTCATCGTATCCAGCTCCCTTATCGTAGTAGTCGTCCTTTTTGTTTCGGCGCGCTTTGCTAGCACCGGCACCGGTACCTGCACCAGCGTACGATCCGCTATACTTCTTTTCAAACTCCTTGGCTATCCGTGCAACATCGTCGTCATTTTCTTCTTCAAACAGATCGAAGGAGCCGTTTAGCTTCGACTGCTTCTTAATTTTTTTCTGTAAATAAATAGAAGAGAAGCAATAAGTTCCCTGGTGCAATTCTATACTGCAATCAAAAATTTTATTTAAGATAATTAGCGAGTTTGGGAATTAGCCCAACGACAAAGTCGCTAGAATTTTGAAGCAGAGTACGGAGGCTCCGGCGAAAAAGGATTAGGATTACTCTGGAAAACCGAAAAATTGATGTGCATAGTTTAATGATGCCAACTCACTCCTTCTGGTGAACTACAGTTACATTGGATACGTGATAAAAAAAAAATTAACGACCTTTTTTTTTGCTCATCATCTTCTCCTGCGAGCGAGCGAACGAAGGAACGAAAACGAAGGAGCGAAGAGTACCGGAGCTACTTCACTTAACTCGTTCCTTAAAGTGAGTGACTCGGAGTGAAAGACGAGTACTTTACTTCTAGAGATGAGCAAAGCAGTTCGCTCATCTCTAGAAGTGGTTGCAGACAGTTGCTTCCATTCTACCAAACACCAGATTAGATTAGATTGGTAAAATGGGTTCCTCTGGTGTGACTTCCCCCCGATTAACAATGATTCCTCTTCAATTCCTGAGCTTTCAAATGAAGCCTAGCATTTTACAAACAGGAATCCTCAGGAATTCTGATGGTTCCATGAAACACATTCACGAAAGATGTGCTATGGTGTTTCGTCTTCGTCATCTCAAAATCTGCAAGCTGAGACTATCAGAGAGACCAATCCTATGGAGATGCTATGTTACATGTGACAATGTCCAGTCAGAGCTCCCACTACGGCCTGATCCCGAACTTAATTTCAGATACTCAGACGTTCTTTTCTCCAAATGTTTTGGCATAAAAAGCTTTGAGTGTCCATCGCCCGGTGTCGAATCTAAGTGAATGGCACTTTGCAATTTTTGTCATATTCGGATGTTAAACGCTTTGAATTCTATGATAGCTTCAAAAATGGGACCAATTCTTATTCGAGCTGTTCTAGGACAATATTGCTGTCTAATCGAATTTGCGCTTCGTGTACAGATGTTCAGTTTCTTATAGGTTAGGTAAAGGTCCTCCGATAGCGTCAACTTAGGTAGATTATATATTGCTTTAATGACTTTTGTTCATTATCCTATAAATTTTATCCAGATTATTTTTCGATATTTGGCTCCAAATTTTTAGACCGTAAGTTATATTAGGTAAGATAAATGAGTTGTAGAGGGTCTCCTTTATTTGGGTATGTAGATAATTACTTGTTCCGATAACTCCAATGATCGTAGCATTTTTTTTTCTTATGCTGTTAATGTGCGATGTCCTGCTTAATTTATCATCAATAGTTAATCCTAAATAGTTAGTGAAATGGACTCATGTTAGAGGAATTCCATCGATTTGCGGTTTGAGGCTGTTTGAACAGCATATAATTTGTCTTTTGAATATTTAAGGTTAGTTGTTAAGCAGGTATAAAGTCGGACCTAATACTGAACCTTGAGGCATACATATATGTACATATATTGATTGATCTTTCATTGCTGAGTTTATCCATATTTTTCGTAATATATTGCCGATCAAGAAGATTAGTATAATTGAGTTTGTTTTTCCGCGGATGCCTACTTTTGCTAATACTTGAAGTAAGATGTTGTGGTCCACTATATCAAAGGTCTTTTTCATGTCAATGAATACAGATACAACATATGTTCCTTTATCTAGTCCTTCATTTATGTATTGCATAGCATCAATCAGTGCTGCCACCTAGCAAGCAGAAAAAAACATTTTGAGTCGGAGAACTTGCCGAGGATTCGAAATTTCGCATTATAGGCGATATCTAGACGAATATTGTTCGCCATGTTGTATGTTATTCGCATTGCCTATCGGAAATCCTCTTAAAATAAAAATGTGGGCCAACATTCTCTGATTTTTCGCCATGTCGAATTTTTGTTGTATTCGCGTTGTTTTACGGAGAAATGGTAAAACAACGTTTTTGTCAAATCGCGATTAGTAGTACACACCTAACAAAGAAAGTTTTGAAAGCACAGTCACGTTTATCCATACGTACATTATAGTTCACGGATTTCTATGCAACGTCGAAGACCGTGTTGTGTTTAGATCCACAACCCTCCCGATTACATCCTTCCTTCATTTCGTCGCATTAACGGCGATGTCACCTATTCATCGATGGGGAGATTCCCTGATGTTGCGTACAGAAGATTCGAATTCGTCCAACGCTACCCGCCGGATAATCATTGGCGATTTTGTCGGCGAAGCAACTAAATTATTAACAAATATAGAAAGAGCTGTAATCTTTTTGCCGATCCGAATATTCCTTTCCGTAACGTACTCAAAAGTATCTGTCTGTTATATATGAGTTATAGCAGTGGAGTTTTTAAAAGAAAGTCCGCAACTATGTTAAAATTTGTTTATTAATTTCACGAAATCACTACGAGGAATTTTCGTACGACGATGTTTGATGGCCAAAACTGTGCCTTAATGTTCTTTTATTATTTCGTAAGAAACCTCGGTTTTACCGGTTTTACAATAAGGCTATCTTAGGGATGCGTTTAGTGCTAGATGGGCTTATAAGCGGATGCGGTATTTTATGCATTTAATTTCTAATGGCAGATGGGCTTATCAGTGGATGCTGTATGCATCTCCTTTCTAATGCCAGATGGACTTATCAGCGAATGCTATTGTATCAGTTATGCCAGATGGGCTTATCGTGGAGGCTGCCGTAACTTATGATTTGAGAATTTCAAAGTATTGTCTAGGTAAGTCTCTGTGTATACTGTAGTCCTTTATGCCACACTTTGTCAAAAGCCTGCGCAACATCCAAGAAATTGCCGACCATATATTTTTCTCCTCTAGTACCTTCTCAACTATTTCCGTAATTCGAAGTAATGATCTATCGTAGAATGTTTGTGTCTAAATTCGACTTGATGGTTTGGAATTAGTCTTCGATTATCTATAATACAATTGAGTCTTTTTAAAAGCATGTTTTCAAAAATTGTCGACATCACAAGCAAGAGAGATATTGGCCGATATGATGTTACTACTGTGTTCTTCCAAAGCAAGGCAGTTTGCCTTACAATGACTTCATATATCTCCCAATGCCGAGGAACATGCTTCAGCTTAAAGCAAGCATTTATTAAGTGTTGGAATTTCAGCAAAGCTACTATATGTCTGGTAGTTCTTTAATAATTTGTCCAGTAATGAGGTCATAATCTCATTCCTTTTTGGTGCTGAAGCTGTTTTTACATATACTTTTAGTTCCCTTAAAGTGATAGATGGGATTTCAACTTCGTTCACTTTATCAATGAAGGTTACATTTTCTAGATCTGTGTTCTGCGGAAACGTCTTAAAGACATTCGATAGTTGTGCCGCGAAAAGATCGGCTTTCTGTTTCGGATTTCCAATCCATTTACCGTCAACAGTTTTTAGTGGCGAATCATGTACTTAGGGTCGTTTTATTTATTTTTTTTTTTTGTTGCTTCCAAAGTGAGTAGTTTGTGTTTTTGTCCGCTGTGAGGTTGTCATGAAATTTACTGAAGGATTCGTTTTTAATTTCTGTGATACGCTAAGTTCGAAGGTTGATGAATTTTTGAAAATCTTGCGTCGGTCGGTCCGTAGAATTTTTGATCCTTGTTTGAACCAGCTTTAAAAATTGGCTTGAACGAAGTCTTTAAGACAGAAAATAAGCAGTCAGTCTCAGAAAGGTCGTCGATAAGCTGATTTAACAATTTTCCAGTCAGTCGTTATTCCATTAATAGTTGGAGCTTTTGAGACAAAACCGTATTGTTCAAATCTGCGAATTTCCCGCTATACAGTTTCCTCCATCCTTTGCAGCCTTCGAAAACAACAAGACAAAAACAGTACCGCCGCCAAATTACAGCTTCTTCAAGCCACCGAAAAGTGAAAGTGACTACTCAAAAAGCATCGCGATGACGACAGCCGGAGTTCCAGTGGGCGTCTAGAGACACCTGGCGCATTTCACCCAATCAGCTGATGCCAACAACCGACGATTAGCCGAACTGAAAAAGTTGCGGTACTCCGCAACGCGATCGCTGAAAAAAGACGGTAAAACTACGGCAACTGGCAGGCCAAACTTGGCGGTGCATCCGGCACACAACTGTCAAACGTCCGAGCGAAATTCGAACGGCGGAACGATGACGTACGCATGCGTACAAATTTTGGCAATGTCGGGGCAACAAAAACAAACACACGACTCGATTTCGAAGATGGTGCCTTGGGTAGGGACCGGGACGAGCGGGAACGGGAGGCAACACAAGAATCGGGCACGCACGTAGCCGGGCGGGAATCCCTGCTCCTTGGCGAGTTTCTGCACCACCTGCTGGGCCCGACCCGACCGAAAGACAGACCGGTCCAGAGCATCTTAAAGAAGAAAAAAAAAACAACAACACCACCGCCGACTTCCTTTCCACTCACCTTCTCGCTATGCGCCAATTTCGTGTAATTGAACTCGGGAAACGACTCGGCGTTGGGATCGAACAGCTCCAGCACGAAACGAAAGGTTTTCGCGACCTGGCCCTGTGACGTCACTGCCGACGATGCCAACGACGACGAAGGAGCCGCGGCGACTCCCGTGACTGCGGGCGGAAGCATCGCGGCCGCGTCATTCTGAGCCTGGAGCAGGGCGGCTGTCGTCAAGCTGCCGAACGACGACGAAGACGCGCACGATGGAATCGAGCCCGCGGCAGACGAGGACTTCTTGACGGCGGATAAGTCGGTGACGGCGGCATTGCCACCGGAACCGCTCACGAACGTCGTGAACGCAACACGTTTCAACTCGGACATGGTGGCCGCGGTCTACGACGGCATCCAATTGGCATGGCGTGGAGGAGCCTCACTTTGGCCGCGCGCGGCAGGGCTTTTTTCGCTGCACCACAAATCGACAGGCGGGCGGCCCGGGCGTGTTTCAACTAATCGGCGGGCACTCGCGGTCACAACACGAAACCACCGAAAAATAAATAAATAAATCGGAGCGGTTCTCGTATAACCAAACTTCGTCTTGTTCGGGCGCTTCGCCACACTTCACACAACGACACAGACGACGGCCGCTGGAAATGGCATCGCGTTTCTTTCAATTCTGGTGACGACGGTGAAAATGTCCAAAAAAAAAGCGACCGGGTGGTTTCCCTGGCTGGGCGACGCGGTCTCGCTTCACACTCACTGCGACCCGCACTTTTTCTCACGCTGCGGACGACCCGGAAATTACCTCCTTGCGGATTTTCAGCAATCAGGCCGAGATGACGGGGAAAAAATTTTCTTTCGCACGCGACGCGAATTTTTTCTTCACTTTTTTTTTTAAATCGAAATTTTTTTTTCCCGACCAATTATCCGCGCACACGTTTTTTTTTTTATTGTTTGCGCGACACTCCGAAACTCGTTGAGTTTTGACGAAACTTTTCGGCCGATGTTTTTGCTTTTGGGCGCAACGCGAATTGCAAATTTTCGGCAAAAAAAGTCAACTTGGGAATTTTCGCGTCTTCTCGGCGATTGCTTTGCACTTCGGTTTCGGTAAAAGTAGCGGACACGGGGCACGGACACCGCGGTTACTGTACTGTTGTTTTTGACGTACGATTGCGCTTGCTCGACATACTCGCCGCTCGCGTGCATTCATTCGCCGCGCAAATACAAACGTGAGAAGTTTTTTTTTATGGGAGCAATTGAGTTCGCCCGGTATTTTATAGTAGCGCATGAGCAGTGTGTGGAAGGTGGAATTTGCATGAATGAATGTTGGAGTGTGTGTACGGTGTGAAGTTGGTGGCTGGTGCGGCGAGAAGGTAAATGCGGCGAGGAATTAAACAGTTGGGTTAAGGAGATATAATGGCGGATTGAAACTATCAAGAAAATAGAACTACTATAAAACTGAGATTCATGGTGTTTTCAGATGATTCCTTACAGGGTTGTTTTGCCCAGCCAAATGGCTGCTTCCGACGTCTTGCATTTCCTCTCGATATTATTAATTTAAGTCTGACTAGTCGTTCTTCTCCTGACGCGTCCTAATTACTTAACATTAACAACAACTTAGCAACTCAACCG
Source organism: Beris chalybata (assembly GCA_949128065.1). Taxonomy (NCBI): domain Eukaryota; kingdom Metazoa; phylum Arthropoda; class Insecta; order Diptera; family Stratiomyidae; genus Beris; species Beris chalybata. Next base: position 142,109,686 of record OX421894.1, read on the forward strand.
TAAACAGATCAAATTTCAATAATTACAAAAATGTCGCGACCTACAAACGAAATTGCACCATTTGTGTGTCACCAAAAACTGCAGATTCTCTTAAACTTTTGGTGAGAAATTATAATCGTAATTTTTACTCTTTCAGCAAAATCGCTCAAAGGTAATTTGCGTCTCTGCTAGAAACGCTTATACCTTCTTTTTCGGTTCCAACTGCGGGTTTCTTCTGAAACAAAATTTTCAGGAACTTTTTAAATAATCTCGGACTGTAATATCCTGGTGGCATTACAGTTTCAACAAGGGCAACAATCAGAAGGAATTAAAATGGTCAGTCTGTCCGGATCTTCCTCTCTTTATAAAGTGGTGACTTATTAAAATAATAAAAATAAAGCCTACATCATTCTTCGCCGATGTGCTTATTTTGTGTGTTGTGTGGACCATTTTTTTGTGAAAGAAATTAATGCAGATCTATGACGAACCACCGTGGATAGGCTTCCGAAGCTTAACCTTTCAACTTGGAGCCACGAAGTAATGTGTTTTAGGCAGGGATGGCATGTAAGGCCTGACAAGTCGCAAAAACAACGCTTCTCGATCTTTCATGACCTATTAGAACTTATATCCTGAATTAAGCCGACGCGAATGTTTTTGTGCTTTTACAGGCTAGGGTATGTGTCCCTATCTTCGAGTAACGTACCCTCAACAACTGCAGGTATCCTAGTGTGCAGTTTTTGCTCGAAATTCAGCCATTAGTATGTATTCAGCGAAAAGTATGGCACGTATGACCTGTGCTCTGTTATGGCAGCGAAATGTGGACAGTAATGTCGTGGTCTGGTTTGGCCCAACTCTCCCTACGCGTACTTCGAATCGGTGATTGGGTTCAATATTCGAATTATGTCACAATTTCCTATACGAGGTGATAAACTTAAATCAGATCGGATACCTTTGCTCGACGGTCAGGAAATATGCAACATCGACTATTGATCAACTCTGTCCAACTCGGGTCAACCGCCGAGAATTGATCGATGGTCGATGTAGATCTGCAATTATCGGGCTGATGTAAAATAATTGACTAAGCGATAATTGCTGATAAATTTTTCCAAGTCTGGGAAACGGGCAGTCTTGCGACGTCCCTCAAGAATCAAGTAGCTTCAACTGTCGAACTGGTAGTGAATAAGAAAGTGTACTGATTTTCTTAAAATCAAGTCAATAGTAAAGTGTAATGATTGCCTTAGAATCAAGTAAATAGTAGAGTGTAATGATTGTCTTAAGATCAAGTGAAAAAGAAAGTGTAATGATTGTCCTAAAATCAAGAATATAAGAAAGTGTAATGATTGTAAAAAAAACCAAGAAAATAATAAAGATAGTTAAAAAGTTCGTGGTCTTATTTGTTATTTGTGAAGCGGGTTAGAAGCGGAAGACACCACCAGGAACCATAGAGTCACGAGAGTAACGCGAATTTTCAAAAAAGTAGCTAATGTATTCGAAAGAAAGGTCCTCTGAACTGGACTGGACTGGACTGACGAATAAAATATAACCATGAATTGTATCAACTCTCCAAGGAGCCAGAAGTTTCAACGTTCATTAAACTGCGTAAACTGTAGTGTGCTGGACATGTAGAGCGAATGGAAGATAGAAGAATCCCCAAATGAGCTCTTAGGCTCATCCCTACGATCATCAATTAAATTCTAACGGGAACTTTAACTGCAAGTTCTGAAGGAAAATTTGTCAGTTAAAGTTCCACTTAGAACGTAACTGACGATCGTAGAAACCGGCCTTAAAGGCAAAGCGACTAGTAATAGGCCAGTAGGCAAACCATACAAGCAATAGGAAGACTCGGTTGATGACGATAGCAAGGTCATCTTAAAAATTAGCAGCTGAAGGATGTGGTCTTTGGATCGAGACCATTGAAGGTGACGATTTTGACGACTTCAGAAGGCCAGGGCCCGATTTGGGTTGTTGCGCCGTTGTTTATGAGAAGTGACACATTGAATCCAACTCCGCGAAATGGTAAATTACAGTCGGTGCCACAACTATCAGGTTCCCAGAAAAGTTTTTGCCGATTCCTTTAGGGTAATTCAAAAATCAAAAATTTTCTTGAGTAACTCTTTATTCTTCGAATTGGTATGGTATGGTATATGGGTGGTGATTCTGTCGTCCTCATTCACTTAGACGTTATTGTTCGTCCAGTGTGCTCCCCGTTTGAGTGTGAAGAACTCCTGGAAGCTAAAACCATTTAGTGGATTTTATAAAGCTAGCTATGTTACATAGCTTTTCCTTATCGATATCACCGAGGTCATCGAGGAAATAAGCGCCGAGGTTCCATCTTCCCGTTTTCGATAGGGCCGGATACTCACATAGGACGTGAAAGATTGATTCCTCCACTTCTGGGTCACCGCAGCTACAACAGAGATCATTTCCGTCGGTTCCCAGTCGTCTAGCATGTCTACCGATCAGGCAGTGCCCTGTGAGCACTCCGATTAGTGTGCTAGCGTCTTTCCTGCTCAGGCTTAGGATATACTTGCTTTTCCCATGATCATATTCAGGCCAATAGAGTTCTTGATATATTGAGCATGTAATTAGGTTTGACCATCTATTGCCTGCCCGTTGCAAGCACAGTGAGTTGATAGGCTGATTTATGGATCCGATGTGAATAGCAATGTGCTGGTCCATCACTAGTGAGCTTAGGCTGGAGCCTGCTCGAGCGAGTTCATCAACTTGTTCATTTCCCTAAATTCCACAGTGGCCTGGCACTTCTTCGAATTAGTTTCCATCATATTCTGCAGTCTTTCTCCAACATTGGTAACTTATAAATGCCATTTTTGTAAAAATCTTTGGATTTGCCAGAGAAAAAGGTTGCCACTTCCACGTTGAGGTCCTCTCCATTCCTGAACTGTTGTCTACCGCGCATACAATGGTCCAAACTTGAAAAAAGATGGTAATCGGAAGGTGAAAGATCAGGAGAATACGGCGGATGTGCCACAGACTCCCATTCTAGCTCCTGGATTTTTTCACGAGTTATTCTTTGCCGTATGTTGTCGTGCGTTGTCCTGGAGGAAGAGAACTTTTTTTCTGTTAATCAAGTCAAACTGTTTTTTTTTTTGCAGTTCTTCCTGAACTCTAGATAGCTGTTGTGTTGATAGTAGATATCCGCTGTAACCGTTTGACCAGATAACTTGAATTTAAAATTAAATTATTCCTTACACTGTCCACCAAACCCACAATTGAATTTTCTTCGGCATCAAGCTTCCATTTGGAGTGTGTGGCAATGAATCATTTGCAGACAACCAATGATGAGATCTCGTGTAGTTACAGTAAATAATCCATTTCTCATCACAAGTAACTTTCCGCTCAAGAAACAATTCATTTTTATGTCGAGTCAGATGAGATGTGCAAATGGTCAACCGCTGTAACTTATTCTCTACCGAAAGATTATGTCGAACCCATTTGCTCAGCATCCACTTTTTCCCTAAGATATGCAGATGGGATCTTATGATTTCTTCGCTGACCACGAACGTAGTAGAAAGGTCTCTGCAAGTCAATTCTGAGTTTGTTTCAATTGCTGTCCTAAAAATCCTCAAAATCTCACCTCATCAAAATCGAACGAAAATCGGCAAAAACTTTTCTGGGTGCCTAATATTCGTGCATAGCCTTTTTTTACGTAAAAGCTAAAAGGATCATAAGCCCACGACCTGTACAACAAAAGATTTCGTGCCGGCTTATTCCAGGTTATTTTAAATATGGGACAATTTTCCCAATAGGTCGTAAAAGGCCAAGAAGCAGTTGGAGTTGCGCGACTACGCTTTTTGCTAGGGCGCTCAGGTATTATAGCGCCCTGTCTGATCACTCTACCTCAGCCACGATATAAAGAAGCAAATTGGAACTCAAATCCGCAAGGAACCAGTTCTAACGGTTAGTCCACTTCCGAATGCCACCGGTTCTTATCTCGACTAACGCAATGTCCATCCTTTGCTCATCATTCGTATTCGCCGCAAAATTTCATTACTTTCAGAAGTCTAAGAACACGTCCATCAAAACGAAGAAGACAACAAGCAGAGGGAAAATGAAAACATAACCTTCAACTCCTTCAAATTCGAGAAACCGCTTGCTTGTTGTTGTCGTCGGTTTTAAAAAAATTGCGCGATTTTTACGCTCAATCATGGAGCGATCGTTACAAAGTCAAATCAGTGTTGGATCGGCAAGAAGTCCTTACACGCCGCGAACACGGCAGAGTTCAGCCAGCTCCGTTGTTTCCGGAAGAAAATCGTTGCACAGTGCAGCCGGTGGGTTTAAGAAAGGTTCCGCTTCGGGGTGAGTATTTTATGGGGAGTGTGTCGGCGGTTGTGAATAACGGGTTGCCTCTATTTCCAGGCGATTTAGTTTCTCGGGACGATCCAATCAATCGGTGCAGGTGATTGCTCGGTCCGAGTACAACATAGTCGAATGCTACGGTCAGCCACTACCGGTGCTTGTTAACGAGGCCCTCACATTCTCCGACCGAAATGCCGCGGTCTCGATCAATTGCAACGACAACGGCTGGGCCTGGGTAAGTACGAGATCACTAGCATCTCCAGACGTTGCTCTGAAATTCTTATTTGGACATTGCAGGCTGTGTATGGACGTCGTCTTCTCGTTTGGCAGTACCGCGACTCCAAGCTGGACGCTTCCAAATCCTTCGATACAATTCGAACGCCACAGCGTCGCGGCGCTACAGCACAGTGCCGTGAGCTAACCTTACCGCATTGCGATATCGGTCACAAGGCCTCGCTTATAACCGTATTCATGCCGTACGGACAACAGATGGCATCCTGTTTGGCCGTTTCGCCGACCGGTGATGTTCGCTATTGGCCCTCAATAGCCCACGATGGCTCGTCTATTGATTCCACCGGAATCCTAGAGGGTCAAGAATTCGATTATCTTCTGAACATTCCGCCCGAGGGCTACGTCCTTGTCACGACCACTTGTAGCCTGGTTTTACTGCAGCTGCAGCTACAGAACGGTCGGCATTCGATTCAGCACCGGACAATCAAACCGCCGTCGGGATTTTTCGGCGGAATCGGCAAGAAATTCGCATCAATAATTATCGGGATGAATAACACGCAGGATAAGGAGAATGTAAGTCTGCCCCGTTGCGTAGAGTGCAGTAATAATTCGGTCTGTTTTGCTTTTCAGAGATTTGTTAAAGTAACGGGCGTTGAAACAGCAGACGGGGACTGGAGCGTGACCATTTTGGCTGACCGCTGGGTGCAACGCTGGCTGTTTTTAGAGGGCGGCGGCGAACAGTTTGTTTTTGAAGATCACGACATCGTGCGAAGTATTCGCGAGGAGTTTCAGCAGAAATTTTGGAGCGGAAGAGGTTTGAATTAATTTTGATTTTGACTTACTTAAAGTATTCTGGCCTCCGTAGCCAAGTGTAAGCTGTTAGAATCTGCGAGCTCATTCCCTTTTGTTTGTACCCGTTTGCCTTATTGCTTAGCAGAATCCATTCCCAAAAACGTACGTCGTCCCGTGGATATGGCACCTAAGACCCCGGGGACGAAATTTTATTTCCAGCCGGAAAAATCATATTGAAAGGACAAGTGGAATGTCCTGAATTCGAGTCAAATCGTGCCATAGAAGTAGTTCGAGGTGTTCATGTGTGGATGACCAGGTGTTAGCCAAGTTTTAATTGCTTAAACCTGCATTAATCAGTTATGAATCTTGGCTAAGCAGGTAAGTTGATACGAAGCGATGGGTCAATTGCTTCTATGTCCGAATCAGTCGCTGAAAATTAAGAGGGAGCGACTCCAGAAGTGTTACGACAAAAAATATAAAGCACGTCTACAAGCTAAAAACCCGTATTTGCAAAGATAATGAAATCAACAAAGCAACCTCGACAACATCAAAAGAAGAGGAGCGCAAAACTTTGAACACTAGATCCACGAAGCACCAAAACGCAAAATCTTCATTTTTACCGACAGCCAAGCCGCAATCAAAGTACTGGATTCGGTTACTACCTCCTTTAAACTTGTTCAGCAATGCCGTGACGAACTAGCTAAAGCGGCGTATTATTATTAGCAAAAAATGTCATCGGAAAAGGTTGAAGTTTGTATGACTGCTGAAGAAAGTTGGATCATATGTGAAAAATCTTGAATTAAGAAAATTTCTTCATTCTCTTCAACCTAGCGCTGGAATATGTCGTAACAAATTGCGTAGGCACAACGGGAACACAGCTATTAAAACACATTCAAATTGTAAAACACGCCAAAGACATGGATCTTATAGGTCGGTCGAAAGGTGAAAGCAAAGGAAGTACTATAATGACAAGATAGAAAAAATGGATGATAATATGATACAAAATAAAGAAAACAGTCAAAGACGTAGAGGGCAACATCATCAGCGACACACAAAAAATTAAAAGGAGATAGGAAGAACCATCATCGACACAACCCACTCAAGACGAAATCGAAGCAGCCCTAAACAAAAACTAAACAAACAGCCGGGAATTGACCAAATTAAAAATGATATTTAAAATTTGGACAGAGGAAAATATACCTGACGATTGGCGAAAAAGGATTATATATCCAATTTATAAGAAAGGCGACAAACTCTGCTGTGAGAACTACAGAGGAAAATTATTGTTGTGTACGTCCTAGAAAATACTGACAAAAATAATTGAACGTTGTCTTAAGCCCTAATTGACTAAACATTGGCGAATACCAAGATATATTCAGGACCGGGCGATCTACAACAGACTAGATATTCTCGGTGAAATAGTTGGTTAAAAAATAATGTTGAGAATATAACACAGATGTTCACCAAATCTTCGTAAAATTTAAACAAGCATGTGACAAGAAGGTACTGTACCAAATTGTGCTTGAGTTTGGAATTCCTCCAAAATTATTTCGACTAACGAGACTCACAATGACGAACACTGAATCCCAAGTAAGAATACAAACTGGCCACGAAACAAACGAAATCAAACGACGGATCATGCTAGCAAATAAAACGTATTATTCGGTACTTCCAATAATGAAATCTAAGAAAGTGCACAGGAACAATAAGCTGTGAATATATAAAACTATAATACGACCTGTGCTCTGTTATGGCAGACGTGGACATTAATGTGAACTTTCGAAAACCACTTAACGCATTCGAAAGAAAGGTCCTTCGAAATTTTTTTGGACCCTGTAAAGAATGGAACGAAATGGCATATAAGATACAACCATGAGTTGTATCAACTCTACGTTGGTTCACAAGCTTCAACGTTCATCACACTACGTAAACTGCATGTATAGCGAATGGAAGATAGAAGAATCCCCACACGTACTCTTAAAGGTTAAGCGACTGGGAACATGCTAGTACGCAACCGATGGGAAGACTTGGTTGATGAAGATAGCAAAGCCATCTTAAAATTTTGATCTTTAAACCAAGACGAATGGAGACGATGACTTCAAGAGGCCAAGACCTAATTTGGGCTGTCGCGCCATTGATGATGAACTCAATGCTTGGAAGCTACGATTTCGCGCAAGGTGGACAGACGGATTTTTTTTCCGTCTTTGGTGTTTACTTCTGTAGAAGCTGCCAGGACGAGGAGGAGGAGGAGACAGTCCTTCACCTTCTCTGTAGTTGTCCAGCTCTGTCCGTCAGAAGGAAAGCTCATCTCGAAGCGTACTTCTTCAACTGTCTTGGTGAACTTGCCACAATGGAGGTCGCGAGAATCCAACGCTTTATTATAAGCTCTAAATGGTTCGACGAGTAGGACCGGAGTCGAAGATCCTGTGGTATCACAACGGACCTTTTAGGTCTAAGTGTGTCCGTGTTCTCACGGACAGCCACGTGTACCTACCTACCTACCTTGTTGTTTACTTGTAATATTTTTTTAAATTGATCACTACACATACACATACTTTATTATATTAAAATAATAAAGAAAAGGATTCATAAGCTTCTGATTAGAACCTACTTGTATCGTTCAAATTCTCCAACGTACCTTTGTTTCGCATTGAATCATTATTATTGTTCGTTGAGTAGTTTATTTTTTTTTTATCGATCACCGGTCCATAATTAATGGTAATCGGTCGCAATTATCTTTTCTTTTGAAGTCATATTCACAAAATTTGTGAATATTTTACACTTACGCTCGCTTTGGATTTTATAACTTACCAAATGATTTTTTTTTCGATGAATGATTTCACGGTACTTTTTAATGGAAAATACAGGTTTTTCAGTTTGACAAAGGACTCCGTCGGTTCCAACGCGACATAAATTAGGACAGTATTTACCGGAAAACCTGTATTTTCTTACCAAATGATGAGACTGGAGACCAACACTAATCAAGCAGCATGAAAAGGCCTTCTCAGACTTTTGTTCAACGCTCCTACCTTCTAGGTTTTTCGTGCTGATGAATAGACGCGTTAAGATGAATTGGAAATTAACTTCCGACAGTGAAAAATAAAAAAGGATTTTCAGACTATCTCTTCGATTGCCTAACTGGGTCTAACTCCTGTAAAATCTACGATAGTTTTATGGAAACTATTCGGTATTTGCATAGCCTTCTAATGCTTTTATATTACTTTGTCTCAAATAAAGAAAACGTCCTATTACCACTGACGCTTTCATTTGCTGAGGATTATAGCTAAGACCCGTTCGTACGATCCTCAGTTAAATTCTAACCGGAGCTTTAACTGCAAGTTTTGTATGAAAATCTGTCAGTTAAAGTTCCAGTTAGAACGTTGCTGATGATTGTAGGAACGGACCTAAGTAAGGACGCCAAATTCAGCGCAAACCAGATTTACTATGCGATTCTCCCGAAATTTAAATCAATGAATCAATTTAATTAGACCTGTCCTCATGGTGGGATCAGAAACGTGAACAGCGACTCAAGCGATTGAGAAATCACTCCGACGAATGATATTGTAGGTTTTATGTCGGTCGAACGATCTTAAAATATTGTTTTGTACTATCTGCCGTAAATCTTAACTGGATATCTCGTTGAAATTGGGCTTTCAAGCTTGAGACTTTCATGCCTTCGATTTGAAGAAATTGTTTTTTAGCGTCAGAAGCTCCGATTTTTTTTTATTATTTTTCGTTGGGTCTTTTAAAAATTTTGTTGATCCCGAACACTACGTTATTGTTTCCTTCTTTATTTTCTAGAGAACAACGAAATCGAAATTCTACTCCTCGATATGCAAGCCATCGATTCGAAAGTATTCATTTTAGCTGGGGCCATAAACAACAATCACACACCTCAAATGCACTACTCAATTGGTATGTAACGCCGCATCCGACTCCTTTCCGAATAAACTTAAACAATTCAAAATTAATTGCAGTTACAATGCAATCCGAAAATGATTCGCTACGAATAACCGCCTTTAGTCCGCTACGACTGAGTCTTTTCTTTAGCGCCGAAACCGAAAGCGAATGCCTGAAAATAAAATTCATAATGAATCGCGGTATAGCCTATCTGTACAACGAGCGTGCAATTTTCCCCATCAATCTATCGAATTTGGCTACGGGTGAATTCGATGTGGAAAAAATTGAATTTCAATCACAAGGCGATAAGATCATGAATGCTGCCGTTTGCTCGCAAATTCCTCTGTTCTTCAGTCGTATCCACGGTTTGGTTTGTGTTTCGCCATCCGATTTTGATCCCGGCGATTTTATGAATTCATCGTTTTCGGATGTTTTTACACCGCCGCTTATGGACTCGTTAAATCAGACAGTATTTTCGGCTAATACGACTGCAACGCCGGGCAACTTGATTATGTACGATTTGGATCCGGACGAGATTTATAATGCGAACAAGGATGCAATCAGTCAAGTTAAGGCGGCTTTTATTTACAATTTAAAGCGAAACAATGCCATGTGTAATTCGATATTGAAAGATTTGTTTCCTGCGGATGAGATAAGCCAAGAGGTCGATTCGCTGTTGGATAAGTAAGTTTGAGTATGAACTTTAGAAAGTAGAGTAACATTTGTTTTTCAGAACTATTATTTCGATTGCTCAAGACTTGGCCGAAGATATTCCGGCAGCTGATCCTCGATGGGAACAAGACGAACAGCATTTAAAACATTCGTTGGGTAGTTCGTCGTCGTTGCAAATAGCGCAACAGTTGAAAGAGAAAAACTTAGCTATGAATCATTTTGTTGAATTTTTACATACAACCGGACTTTGGAATAAGGTAAGATCCATTTTCGTTGATAAGCTTTCCGCTTGATTCAACCGCCTATGTTTCAGTTGGGTGCCGTAACGTTTGGTGGAATCTTGAAGTCAACGTGCCACATGCTCTCGGATATTAATGAGAAAATTATTGCAGCGATTTCATTGAAAGGAGCCCAGAATAAGTACAGAGTGATTTTTGATTTGTGTCGAACTTTTTTCTCATTATCCGTTTCCCCAGCTACCCGAAGCTTGTCGACGAAGCAATTCAAAGTGTATTAAGCCTGCGAAATGAATATCCAGCGGGAAATCTAGTCCACCAAGATGTTTTCTATGTTAAAGTAACGCGCATCCAAGAGATATTCGGAGCGCTGACCGATATCAGTGACAAATACATCGAAAGTCAGTATCCAACGTCTAAGACTTCTACACTGATTTGCGATGTCAACGTTATTGTTTTGGTATGAACTGTTTCGATTATTCTCGACCATATGTTCCAACTTTTGTAATTAATTCAGGCCATGTTGAACGACATTACAAATTTCCGCGAGAAGAAGTCCGACTTGTATTGTCTGCCGCGTGAAAAATTCGACTTATTCGAGTGCATGCCGTGGACAACGACATCGGGAAAAAGTGGCCTGCGCGACACTCTGTTGCATCTAATTGAAATTACTTTGAAGCATGGCGCACGAGCCACCGGCGAACCGGAAATAAGACAGAAATTGTATCATCAAATGATGGAGTTGGTCGATTTTGTGCTGGACGGTCGCAAGCGGTATTTGGAAAGTATTAAGGGAAATTCGAAATATGATGTGTGCAAGCAGCAGTACGAGTCACAACGGGGAGATTTAATTTATCCGTTCGGTAAGTTTATAAGGGAGCTTTGAATTTTTTTTTTTGAGGCGGAAAGAATTGGCCCTGCCTTCCCTAAACCGTGTCCCTGACCTCAGGATAAACTTCTGGTTTTTTTTCCAGTCGAAGACAGTCAGCTCGAATTAGCAGCAAAACTTGCTGAAAAATACTTAGACTTCCATACGTTGGTGCTGATCTGTGATCAAACGGCAAATCAAGATCGACTGGACAGCTACATCGAACGTTTCAAGGAGTTTGATTTCGCAGCGTTTGCAATCAATTGGCATATGCGACACGATCACAAAGGTGATCTGTTTGAACGATTTAAGGGCAGTCAAGTTGCGCTATCGCGATTTTTAGGCGATCATCCTTCGTTGGCTTGGCTTCAGCTCGTTTTCAACGGCGAATTGGATCGTGCTGCTAAAGTTCTCCTAAAGCTTGGCCTCGCGGAAATCGAGCTAATCGCCCGAAAGAAAGTACTTAATTTTTTCCAGCTAATTTCGCAACAGTTTATTAACCAATTTTATCCAAAATAGACAATCCTATCGCTTGCCAAATTGTCTGCTTTAGCCGCTGATTCTGATCTATCCAGTCAAATATCCGAAATAAATATGGAATTGTTGCTAATCGAATATCAAGAACAGATACCGGAAACTCTACTTGTTTCGTTCGGTTACGATACAGATCATCCAAAAGTACTGAAACCTGATGAAATTATCAATGTAAGTTGATTGAAATCAATTTCCCCCCAAGTTATTTATTCATAATTGAAATTCATTCGTTTAGCTCTTCATATCCGACGAAAATGAATCGGCAAATGAATTCGATTTTCGTAAAGCACTTGAATTATTGAATTTTGTCGATGATCCGGATGATGCGCGTCATAAAATCTGGTGTGCGGCAATATTGCGAGATTCGTGGACATCGTATGATATGAATTCACCGTTGGATTGTATGCAAAACATGCTGTTCTTTAAACTGATTGATGTTTGCTATTTGATGGGTGCGACTTTAATGAGATTTGTTGATTTTTTTTTAACTAATCATTTTGTTTTTAGATGGCGAACTCGAGAAGTTTTTACCGCCAATGGAAGAGTTTCTTTCAACGTCCGAACTGAGTGACTTGTGTCGGAATAAATCATTCCTGTATTTATTGAAGTTGGGCTATGAACATATTGGAGAGTCGTATCAGAAAAAGGATTTGTAATTAATTGAATAAAAGGTGTGTTTTTATTATTGAGATATTGTTTATCAATTTTAAAAGTTGAGTTAAGTTAACAGCGCTAGTTTGCAACAATCTTATCCTTTCTGTTTCAATTTCCAAGAAAACTCTGTTTACTACAAGAACCCAAAGAAGTCCGTGAGACTTGCCTAATGCCCTTTTTCTGCCCCACTTCTGTACACATGATTCTAGTCTTCAACAAGGTTATCAACTAGTTTTCGGGATAGAGACGACATGCGACTCCCACTAATCGTATTTATTTATTTATTTTAAAAGCCAATGGAGACAAAATATTACATTTCACTAATACAGTAGGTTAGAAAGTTTTGAATTGACAAAAGAAAGACTAGTTAGTAAAGAGCGCGTTCTTCAGTTTAATGATAAAGGATCTATAAGAAATGGATAGATCCCAGTTGAAGAGTGTCATGCGTTCTCTACAGTCTTACCAGTGGCAGACAGCACCGGAAAATAGTGCCCAAAGGGTCACAGATTGCATCAGCGGTTCTATGCAGCATGATTAGTCTAATGTTGTCTGATCCTGGAGATTTGAACGACAAAAGTGCCTATAGCCCAATTCATTCTATCCTCAGCAATTCCATTATATCTATCGGTCCACCCCTTTGATTTCCAATCGATTTGGAGAAAGCTTTTCACGAGGCCCTTTTAAACATGCCTCCTAACTTCGTACTTTAACAATATGGCTCTGGCTTTGTACCTATCCTAGTCTGCCTCGTTTCTGTGGCATTTTGCACACAACAAAATCAAAAGACTGTTTGAGACTTTATTTTTTTTCGACACAAAGTTTGAGGGGCGTAAATGCGACCTACGTGGGATTTGCTTTAATCCATTTTCGACCTTGATGCCCTAATGATGTGCTTATAATTCCCAGAAGCAGCCTATCCAGAGTTAACTTTGCTGTACAGCTTACTTATACTCTTAAGAGCTTACTAAACTTATTTCGAAATCATTACCTGTAATGCGAGCCGGGCTGTTCAATTTCTGATCAAATCGAAACATACCTACTACCTTCGGAGTCAACGACACTCGGTGATAGTAACTATTGATATTGATTTCCTTTATATTTTACACACCTTGTACAGACGCTTTCTTGTAGCAGAAATATCTTACATGTAGTCTGAACAATCTTTCCAAAGTGCACATTCTAAATAGATGTGTACCTCCACCTCGTATTGCTTCGGTTCCCTAGATTTCATTTTCATATGCGAACGTCTGGATCTGGGAATGAAAACATGGACTGAAACCTGATATCCTGGCCAATGCTCGAGGAAAATGGAAGCCATATGAATCGAGAATGGGCCTGGGCCCTGGGCTGTAGAAAACTGCCCGACGATAAATTCAATTATACAGAGGCTCTATCAGATTGTCTAATTTACTTTTTTAAATTAATTAATTTCGTTGATTATCTAAGTTCTTTATAAGTAAGCCAATGAATAAGTGATTCAAATTCACTCCCGGTGGAGCTATTGGGAGAAAAAAAATTATGTGATAAGATAGGTACGAAAAAATATGGTAGTGAAATTGATACAGTTTTGTTGTTTTATTTTTTACCACATAAGCGGCAACAAAATAAGTTCTTGTATCGTATATCGGATATTGTGTGCGGTAAGGTGACTGTCTTTTAATTATTATTAGTTGGAATTGCTTCGAGCTATCGTCGACATCTCGGTTGTTTGTCGTTCTAGTGTTAAGGATAATTTCAATTTTTTTTTTTCATTTTTAAAAGTGTAATTTAATTGTAAACAGTGTTGAAAAAAAATGTTTTTGGAAATGTAATTGCGGCGGTTGGAAGCACGTAAAAAGGATATCAAAATTAAAGGTGCATAAAATAATTTTAAAAATTTAAACAATATTTTTTCAGGAATAGGAAAAGAAAAAAAATTGTTAATAATAAATAAATCAGTTCCGAAGTTTCTTTAATATTTTAATAACAATTGCGGTATTGTTGGAAAAATGTTTTCCGTAAAATTTTTTGTATTTTTGCTGTTAGTAGAACTTAAGGAAGAAAATCATGCCGAAAACATCATGTGAGCTGTGTATTTTAATAGGGGGCGTAATAATTTAATAATTAATCAAATACTATTTTAGCAAGGGATAATTTTCTTTTAATTTATCGCAAGTTTTAGTGAATGCAAGCACAATTTTTTTCAGAACATTTGTATGGTATCTATTGAAAAAAAGTCTTAAGGGGGATCATTTGAGTAGAAAGCAGAAAAAATAGGTGAAGTTTAAAAATTATTGTCTCAAAAGCTGTTTCCTCGATTTTATCCAGATTGGTTTTATTCGAAAGTATATATGTTGAGGTACGATAATCATTTTTTTTATAAATACAGTAGAACCTCTGTATAGTGACCACCCAAGGGACTGTGCAAAATTGGTCACTTTAAGCGAGTTTTCACATAATCTTGATACTAAGCAAAGTGCTTTATTTATTTCAGCCTCATTTTGCATTTTGCAATATTTGTGTCTAAAATTAGTATATGACGTAGTATTTTATGGTCACATTATAGGATGTACTCCACACGTATGTGATACGTAAATTTTGGCTAAAAAGTGGTCAATGGTCACAATACGGAAATGGTCACAATACAAAACGAAAAGTGTGTGGAAAATCGGTCATTTACGTCGGGACTGTAAAAAAATGGCTACTTTAGGCAAGTGGTCAACATATGAAGGTGGTCACTTCTGCAAGTTCTACTGTACCTATATATCAACCAGGGGCGCTGCTGTCCGGGTCGGCATAAAGAATGTACGTCGCTCGCACGCTTTGCGGTTCCCACGATTACATGCAGGTGGTTGATCCAAAATAAAAATTTCAAAATGATTCTGAAAATGAAAAGTATAATGCCCTGCGCTACGTAGGGGTTTTTAGAAAAAAAAATTTTCACGAAATGGCGGCCGATTGAACATCAATTATCGACCTTTCCGGCTTGATATAAAAAAAGTAAATGAGTTAAAAAAAAAAAATTCTACGTAGCGAAGGAGAAAACCTATCCAAAAATAATGTGTGAAATTTTGGAAGAAATCGGTTCAACCGTTTTTCGAAGATTTTGGGAACCGTCAATGAAAAGTATGTTTCGAGATAATCGCGTTTGAAGGGCGCTCTATATAGAGAATTCACGACGGGCCCATTCCGGTTAATTGCAAATTACTTTCACAATTATTGAAATTTTAATATGAAATTTACAGACAACACTCTCAAGATTGCAAACTTCAAAAACAGCGAAAAAAAAATTTTGAGAAAAAAAATTTTTCAACTCACATGTTCCCCCTTAAACGGTGTTTTACTATATTGTTTCAATAACACAATACTTTGAACGATTTTTTTAAAAAAAAAAATTGCTACCATCAAAATTTTTTTTTAAAAATTTGCTATCTCAAAAATTTTTTTTTCAAAAATTTGCTTCTCTCTCAAAAATTTTTTTTTTATGTTTCATGACTACATAGAAGACACGAAAAAAGCAAAAAAAAATCAGTCCGTCTGTCCGCCATACGCCGTACGTCTATGCAAAATTGTTTGAAGGCTCGCAGCACCCACGCCCTTTGAGCTATTTAGTTGAATTTTTTTCGTGGGTAGACTGGGTATATCCCTTTAAGTGGATGGTGTGGGTGTAGAGGGTGAGAGTGGGAGAGATGGAAAAGGTTCTGATTTTTATATCACGAGAACCTATAATAATAAAAGGCTTAAATTTTGATATTTAGATAGAGCCACAGTAGGGGTATGTTGAAAAAATATAATTTTTTATAGTGGTAGCATGGTACGAGGGTGGGATCCTTTTTCCTAACTATAGAACGATTTAAGCTACAAAGTTGAAACTTGGTATGCAAATATATGTAAATCAACTAGAAAAGTAACTTAAATAAAAACAATTTCAAATATCTATTAATGTTTGGAATGGTGTCGAAAAAAATTATCCGTGAAAATGGAATGCATATGTTTTCACGATTTTTGTCATATCTATTAGGTCTTCTCAAATGTTGAATTCATTTTTATTCTATGGCCTCTTCATATAAATACCTAGAAAATGTTTTCAAAATTTTTGAAATTCTACCTCTAAGGGGGTGCAAGGGGTTGTATACTTTTTCACGAATTCTGCCATATCCCCAGGCCTGATCAGATATCGAATACCTTTTCACTTTCACCGGCTTGCGTAATGATCCCTAAAACTTGTTTTTAAGTTTTTCTTCTTTCAGCTCCTAAGAGGATATAAAAGGGTTGAACACGTTTTCACGAATTACGTAATTTCTTTTAGAAGTGATACGAAATTTTATTGGTTTTTACATTCTCGTTCTGTCTTCATATTTATCTATTAACTTTATTCAGGTTTTTTTGGATATTCAACCCACAGGTGGGGCTAAGAAGATTGTAAATGTTTTCACATATTCCTGCATATTCATTAGGTCTGATGATTTATCGAATTCATTTTTACTTCCTAAGGTTTCTTATATAATCCCCAAAAAGTCAATTTCAGTATTTTTAGATATTCTATCCTAAGGAGTGTAAGGTGGTTGTATGCATTTCAAAGCCTCGACATATTTCTAAGGATTGATGAGATATTAGATCGCTTTTCACTTCCGCGGACTTTTTATATGATCGCCTACAAACCCCTTTCTCAACTTTCCGATTTTCAACTTCTAAGGGTTTGCATATGTTTTCAGAATTTTTGCCATCCCTTAGTTCTGATGAAATATAAAATTGGTTATTTCTATTTTAAATATTTTTATTCATTACTTCAGGCAGGTTCAGTGATGAGTTTTCGTAGTTAGAAGATCTAGATCTAGTAGAATGAGAATGATGATGAGCGAAAAAAGGTCAGTAGATCTAGTATAGTATATTGACTCACAGAATTCCAATTGGCAATGAAAAATTAACTAGGAGAGGGACAGACTGCGAACTAGTTCGTTCATTTCTGTTATGGGAACGCTCTTCTGAACTAGTTCGTTCGCGAACTACACAAGCTCACTATTTAATAAATCTATCCGGAGTTTTTTTCAGGAGCTACCTATCGCTACGAGTAGGGAGTTTTCTTAATTATGCACTGAATTCTTCATTTTGGCTTCAATTTATGTATGTAAAGATGACCTAAAAAAAGAGGTCCACACTTCCCTGGCGAACTGAACTACTGGTATGCAAATGTGATGAAGAACTTCTTCCTACAAACGAACTAGGAGCGGAATTCACTGCGAACTAGTTCGTTAATTTCACTTATGGGAACGATCTTCCGAACTAGTTCGTTCACGAACTACACAAGCCTACGTGGCATCCCTTTAAATGGCAATTATTTAAGAAGTTTGTATGGTGGGGCTTACAGACTCCTCTGACTCTGAAAAGAGTCTAAGAAACTGGGGAAGGAAATTCTTGTGAATCAAATAATGGTATTGTTTGTATCCTAATCCTTAATGAATTTTTCATTTCAGCCTTAGAATGGCATCCAACGAACGCACACCGCTGACACATATACCGCCCGGGCCGCTTTACGTATTTCCCGGCGTCTCACCGCGTACACGACGACGACAAGCCCGACAGTTCCAATGCTGCTTGTGCTTCTTATTTTCGTTAGTATTGTTAGTCTCGCGTATTCTGGTAACCTGGTCAATAAATTCTATCTACTTACTCCTCTAGACTGATTGTGTTCCTAGCTATGATTATAGCAATCTCATACTCGCTAAATGAAGATGCAGATTTAAATTTACCCGCCAACGAAACAATCATCTTACCAGTGCACCTGAATGATTCCGAATTGCACGAACTCCTCCTGGTTTTGCAGTATCCATTGATTGATGAATCGGTTGCAGCATGGGGATTACCGAATCCATTGATGCCAGTACTAATCGAATCGGAACGTTATGGGAGGAAGTCTTTGGGCGATCGAGAACTTATGGAAGAGAACTTAAGACCACTTCCGATTAATACACCGTCGTATCGGCATCAGCGAGCTGTTGGGACTTCGGCTCAAGCAAGGAAATTTGCGAAACGAGGCTATGTCGAGACACAGGCTACACATTTTTTGGCCAAAAAATTCGGCTATAAGAAAACGAATGATCGGTCGAATATTGGACATGGTCCTGCCATTAGCTTACTAGATGATAGCCACGAAGTAAATTGTAATATGTTCACTAAATACAGGTCGGCGAATGGCACTTGTAATAATTGGAATAATGCTATGACGTGGGGAACTGCAATGCAGCCATTCAGGAGGTGGGTTTCAAACGGGGTTGGTTCCTATGGATTAACTATTATTACCTCATTTCAGGATTCTTCAGCCTGACTATGGCGATGGGATATCCTCACCACGAGAGTCACACTCCAAAGGAATCTTTCCATCGGCTCGGCAAGTATCGCTTCAAGTTCATCGTCCATCCTACAGTACTGATCCCAATTTCAATGTGATGTTGGCAGTCTGGGGTCAGTTTATGGACCACGATATAACAGCTACAGCCTTGACCCAAGGAGCTGATGGTGAACCTATTGACTGCTGTACCGAGAAGCTACATGCCCATCCTGAATGCTACCCAGTACCGCTTGGACCTGGTGATCCACTCTACGATAACGATAATAAGACCTGCATGAACTTCATCCGATCGGCGCCATCTCCAACCGGTCGCTATGGTCCGCGAGAACAGCTAAATCAAGTGACCAGCTTCATTGATGGTTCGGTTGTCTATGGGATTACGGAAGCTCGTCAGCGATCGTTACGATCGAATGAAAAGGGTCGGCTTCGAATGTTTATAGCACAGCACAATCGTACGCTTCTTCCAATTTCCACTGATCCTAACGATGGCTGTAATGAAGCTGAAATGAATATACAGGGCAAGTATTGTTTCGAAGCTGGTGATTCTAGAGCCAATGAGAACCTACACTTGACCTCAATGCATTTGTTGATGGCAAGGCATCATAACTATTTGGCGACCAGCTTGCACGATCTGAATCCTCATTGGTCCGATGAGAAAACCTTCCAGGAGGCCAGAAAGATTCTGGGCGCTCAAATGCAACATATCACTTATAATGAATTTCTGCCGATACTCTTTGGCGAAGAGTTCACAAAGAGACGAGGATTGTTGCCCAATACAACATACAATAACGACATCTATCGGAAGGATGTTGATGCATCGATAGGCAACGGGTTTGCAGCATCTGCTTTCCGATTTGCACATACCTTATTGCCGGTAAGTTGGGTCAGCTTTTTCGCTGCATGGGGCTAAATCTTAATAAAGGCCAGTTCCTCCTTCGTCAGTTACGTTCTAGCTGGAACTTAAACTGACAAATTTTCATACAAAACTTGCCGTTAAAGTTCTGATTAGAATTTAACTGACGATCGTAGGAACGGGCCTAAGACTATAGCAAATCTATTTTCTTGCAGGGTCTGATACGAGCAACTACTAATGATACCTCCGAAGACTATGTCCTTCTTCACAAAATGCTATTCAATCCGTACTCTTTGTGGAACGAGAAGGGCATGGACAATGCCCTGGAGAGTGCGGCCAATACTCCATTGTCAAGATCCGATCAATTTTTCACCACCGAATTAACACAAAAATTATTCGAAGGAAAAGTCGGTGAAAAGGCGGATCTGAAGGACACATATCGCGGATTGGACTTAGTTTCGTTGAATATTCAGCGTGGACGCGATCATGGCCTCCCGGCATATTATGAGTGGAGACGCCATTGTGATTTGCCCGAGGCTGATACCTGGGAGAAAATGGCTTATGCTGTAAATAATATTTCATTGCAGAATATGAAAGCAGTTTATAAGTAAGTAGTTCTGCTTTGATGGTGCTATGGGTTCTGCTTCTCTATACATTTTGATAGCATTTTTTTGACTGTTTGTCTGTCTGTCGGTCTGTTCGTATCCCTTTGATTTATCTGCTTCTCTGTCTGCTTGCTCATCTGTCTGTTTTTCCGTCTGTCCATCTGTCTGTTCGTTTAACCTTGTTTGTTTCTATACGTCTGTTCCTTTGTCTGTCTGCCCATATAGCCGTCTATTCATTTGCTCCTCTATCCTTGGGGTTCTTCTTCTCTATACATTTTGATAGGAAAATTTTTGACGGTTTGTCTATCTGTCGGCCTGTCCGTAGCCCGTTTGTTTATCTGCTCCTCTGTCTGCTAATCAATGTCAGTCTGTCTGTCTGTCCATTTGTCTGTCTGTTCGTCTAACCGTGTGTGGGTCTATCAGTCTCTCCGTTTGTCTGTCTGCCCATATGGCCGTCTGTTCGTTTGCTCCTCTGTCCTATGGGTCTGTTTGTCCGTCTGTCCATCTGTCTGTTCGTTTAATCTTGTTTGTCTCTATAAGTCTGTTCCTTTGTCTGTCTGCCCTTATTCTTTTCGTTTTGTCCCTCTTCTACTTCTCTATAAATTTTAATAGCAAATTTTGACTGTTTATCTGTCTGTCGGGCTGTCCGTAACCCGTTTGTTTATCTGCTCATCTGTCTGTTTGTCCGTCTGTCCATCTGTCTGTCTGTTCGTCTAACCGTGTATGCGTTTATCAGTCTGTCCGCTTATCTGTCTGCCCATATGGCCGTCTGTTCGTTTGCCCCTCTGTCCTATGGGTTCTTCTTCTCTATAAATTTTGATAGAGAATTTTTGACTGTTTGTCTATCTGTCGGTCTGTCCGCAACCCGTTTGTTTATCTGCTCCTCTGTCTACTAATCACTGTCAGTCTGTCTGTCTGTCAATTTGTCTGTCTGTTCGACTAACCGTATGTGCGTCTATCAGTCTCTCCGTTTGTCTGTCTGCCCATAACACCGTCTGTTCGTTTGCTCCTATGTCCTATGGGTTCTTCTTCTCTATAAATTTTGATAGCGAATTTTTAACTGTTTGTCTGTCTGTCCGTTTGACCGTTTGTTGACCTGCGCCTCTGTCTGCCTGCTCATCTGTCAGTCTGTCAGCCTGTCCGCCTGCCCGCCTGTCCATCTGTCTGTCTGTTCGTCTAACCGCCCATTTGTCTGACATATGAACGTCTGTTCGTTTTCCCCTCTGTCCGTCTGTCTGTTTATTTAAATTTTCATTTGTCGGTCTGTTCGTTTATCCATCTTTTGAATATTCTGTCCGTCTCTTAATATATACATAAGTTTCTCTATTTGTTAGTCTCTCTGTACATCTATTCGTCTCACTGGCTGTGAATCCCAGAACATGAGAGTGCGCTAATCAATTAATTTTCTGTTATTTACTCGATAAATAAAAGATGTAAAACTTCATTCTTTAAACATGTGTCCTGTAATTTTAGACGATTACTTGTAAACTTTGCAGTGAGGAAGAAATTTTACACGAATTGTAATGTAGTTTCACACAGAAAACAAATTTAATAATTGTTATACTTATTACTTCTTCAATCTAGTGATTCGAAAGATGTTGATTTTTATTGCGGTGCTTTGAGTGAACCACCCATACAAGATGGTATCCTTGGGCCGCTTTTAACCTGTTTAATATCTGAACAATTTTGGCGAATAAAACATGGTGATTCGCATTGGTACGAACGGACAAATGGGCATCAACGATTCACCAAAGGTATCTACTACATACAAAAGTTCATTAAATTAATTTAAATTAATTAATTTGAATTAATTTGAATTAATTTAATAAACTTAATTAATTTTAATTTTAATTTCTTTCCATTGTAGCTCAACTCGACGAAATCTACAAAAGCAGTTTGGCTCAAATAATGTGCACAAATTCCGATCATATCGAAGAAGTGCAGAAATTTGTTATGAAAAAATCGGATAATTCGACAAATCCAATAGTTCAGTGTACGGAAATTGATGAATTTGACTTTACACCGTGGTCAAGTGGTGAAAATTTGGTTAAAATTAAAACAAATAGTTTGGAATCGACAGTCGCTGTGGTCGTGAAAAATCCGACAAAAGAAGTGGAAAATGTTACAATGAAAGTTTTGGTTTAGTTGTGGGAAATTTGCCAAAACCAATTGCCAATCATTATGCAATTTCTGTTTGGTTTTAACAATTAAAATAAACTATAATATTTTCTTTATAATGCAGTAAATTAAGTTTACAGATTCATCGGTTAATATAACACTTTTTTTATTTATTTTTGATGCACATTTTATTCACGTAATTCACTACTACTACTATATTTGATCATCCACAAAAGGAAACTTTCTTCCAACAGTAAAAAATTCTCATCCAATCAAAAAGTTCCAGAAGTCCCCATAAAGGGGTTGTTCCCTTTCGACAATATTCATTGTAATTCATTGAGATTAGTTTGAATTAGATATGGGTCGTTCATGAGTGAAGAACAGTTCATTGAAGTGAGTGAGTAAACTAAGTCACTCCTTTTGGTGAACTGTAGCTCCTTTCGCCACGTGATGCAGCTTAAAAAGGAACTAGTTCTTGGCTGGAGAAGTGATGACCCTTTTTTTTAGGTCATTACATTCACTTTGAACTTCGGAACTTCCTCTTCGCCGGGGAAGTGAGGACCTTTTCTTTTCCTTCTTTTTAGGTCATCACATTCACACTTTGACTAAGTGTACTAACTCCTTTCGTTGAACTGTACTTCCTCTCGCCACGTGTCACTGCTTCAAAAGGAACTAGTTCTTTTGCGATATTAAGCTCTTGAAAAGTAGTTCCTACGTGAGTGAGGACCTTTTTTTAGGTCATCACATTCACTCAGACCTAACTACTTCCACTTCGCCGGGGAAGTCAGGTCATCACATTCACTCTGAGCTTCAAGAAGTTAAAAGGAGTTCACTGAACTAGTCCCTTCAAGTGAGTGAGTCGGAGTTAACTCACGTCGCGAACTAGTTCGTTCTTTTAGTTCACTAGTTCTCGGAAGTTCAGTGAAAGATTGTGTGGGAAAAGTGAAGACCAGTTGCGGCTTCTGATTCGTCGCAAACTAGTTTGTCGTTTTAGTTCATTAAGTTCTCGAGAGTGGTGTGAAAGATAGTTTAGGTAAATGTGATGACCTGATTAAAAAAAAAAAATCACTGTGTAATACCGTCATCTGGTACAGTGGAATGACCCCATTAAAAGAAAGACCTACGGATCCTCAGTATGCGGCAATGAATGGATACTAATGAACTACTGCGAACTACTTCCTTCATTTCCTATGGACCTATACGCTAAGTACAAACGAACAAGGAGCATAACTCACTGCGAACTAGTTCGTTCATTTCACTTAAGGGAATGCTCTTCCGAACTGGTTCGTTCGCGAACTACACAAGCCTAGTTCAAAGATCTTCATTAATCACTGAAAAAAATACAAAATTCATTATATTGTTTTTGAAGAAGCTTTTCAAACTTACCTAATGAAATCTACAAATCTTCCAATGACTGGATAAAAATGCGGGAGTCACATTAAACGTCGTTATTAGAAGGGGATATATTACTATACTAGTCTGGGTGGCCTAGTGGCTACACTTACCTTGGGTGCGCCTCTGGAACCAGGTTCAAATCTGCTTGGCGAAAAGTAATTTTCGAGATTGGGATTAGGTGCTGGACTACCAGCTCACTCAGCTGTAAATGGGTGCCTGAGTTAAAATCGGGGTAATAATCACGGATGAGCGTGTGGCTGACCACTTCACCTCCAAGTGTTCCGTTGGTCTCCTAATGAAGTAACTCTTACATTACTTCAAGGCCTAGGCCCTATTTGGCCTGTTGCGTTTGATTATTTATTATTATGTTACTATACTATCAGCCACTAGAAGGGACGAATCATACCTAGTAAATGTTGGCGAATCAAACCCGGTAAATCTTATAGAGGAGTCATCGATCTGTAATCAACCTGCAAAACTTACTACTACTTCTTATCTGAAGAGAAATAATTCTTTTATTATCTATATAAATAGAAATAACATTTATTGGTTTATTGGTATCTATAAATACTAGTTGTAATTACGAGTATAAACAATTTTACTACTTAAGAATCTAGGACTTTATGTGAGAAAGAAGAAAAAACAAACAAACAAACATTTATAAACAAACAGACGTACGTGTGACTCTACGTTCAAGATAAACAGAATAATAATTTTTGTTCCGATTTGTTCTTATCGCCAAGCTTGAAACAGTGGCATCAATAAAATCTCACGAAATATGTTGTCGATGTTTCATCAGAGTACAAGATCGAGGTTGTCAGTCCAATTTGTTTGCATATGTACATAATTTCGTAGTAAACTTTAGTCAACAATTGAAAATAGCTAATAGCCTAATTGATAGTATAGGCTGCATAAAACACCGGCGATAAGATTACGAATGGTGCCGGTATTGTCTAGACGATAAGACTTCTTTTTCTCGAATTTCTTCCATAAAACTATTAGCTCCGTCTGTAGGTACTTCAATCCACCCACCCCAATCACCTTGGACGCATTGGACACCTTGGAAGTCAGAGGGTGCTGCTTGGCATTTTTGGTACTTGGTGTCGGGTAGCTTCCATCGTACCATAGTCCTTATCAACTATAAATAAATCCTCTAAGCTGTTTGCTATAGTGCCAGGAATCTACTCCCTTCAGTTCTACTTATAGCATCCCCAATAGTTGAATTATTTGCTGCAAGGGCTGCAATTGCCTGGTCAATCTGTTCCTGATGATTTAAACCAGATTTGGCTGGACATGATCCATGCTGTAATACTGAGATGACGCAAGCGCCTGCAAACATTGCTATTAGCACTAGCCAGAATGATAACAGGAACGTTCGACGCATCTTTTGCCACCATGGATCATTTTCGAAGGGCATCAGTTCTTCAAGGCTTAACCCTTTCATCAAACTATAGAAAAAAAGAAATAAGAAAAAAATTAATAAATCCGTCTGGAATTCTTATCTGTGTATGGTTAATTAATTAATTAGAGTAATTAATTTCGAATGGGTGGAAGAGGATGGACTTGTGGATTGGTCTAGGTCAGTGGCTATTCCGCTGTAATTATGGCATTGTACGTTGTTTTGCCGAACACGATAAGATAGTAACTGGCATGATTTTTATTAAAAATTATAATTTGACCGTTTTTTTTTAAAAAAGTGAGCTGTTTTGAGATTGTAAAATTAATGAATTATTTTTTTTTGTTTCGTGAGTTTTAAAGATTGTGCTAAGAATGAGATTTTTTCCCATGAAATTCACAATTATAAACAAAATTATGTAACGAAATTCTACGAGATAATTAATTAGTGGTAGCACGTTTTAGTATCACATGTAATGGTTTTTTTCATAAATTTTCAAAATTGCATTTGTTTTGGAAATTTATTGGATTGTTTTCGATTTGATTACTTGTTGATGCATTATTTTTGTTGAGACTGAAACCCCGTTTGTATTTTTTACGTTTTATCACTGGTAAAACCCAAAAAAAACAACGAAAAATGTTCGTCTGTCCGCCGTAGACGCCGTACGTAAAAGCCTTGATGGGTAGGTTGGAAGAACCCCTACGAGTGGTATCTTTTGTAAGAGATGAGGTATGAGGGGTAGGATGGTAGCGGTTTAGACGGAAAATTATGGTTTCTAGATCTCAGAAACCACTCACGCTAGAAAGCTGAAACTTTGAATTTAGGTAAAATTAAATAGTGAACCCATTTGCCCCATGGTTGAGGGGTGAGCGATAGGAGGGGAAAGAACAATGCGTCCAAAACGCTTGAAAGCTGGGATTGAAACATTCTGAGGTTTATAGTATATCTCCTGAATGGTTCATGCCAGAAGACTCAAACTTTATATTTATTTTATTGTATAGCAGAAACCTAAGTATAGAAGAACTAAAATTTGTAAGGGGGTGTGAGGTGGGTGGTCTTTCAAATCAATAGGACCTGGAAGATAATATTCGGTTTGTGTATATAGGATTACAAGTGGAGTCCCCTTAAGGTAACATTTTTCAGCTGAAAGGGTGAGGGAGGGGGTCGGCTGGTGTTGGAAGGAGCACCAAAGAGAGGAGAAAAATTTACAATTGCGGGTGCGGGTGTCGGGGGTAAGGTGGGAGGGGTGGGAAGAAAAAACATTTTTAATTTTCTCTGGAAAATCGCAGAAGATAGGAAGCTAAAAATTTACGACTATAGTATAGAGCTATTATAGAGACTTACTGGGGAGGATAACAAGATGGGGATGGTTTTTCTGTATCCCAGATCCGGCTTATTCTATAAAGTTGAAACTTAGTACATGTATAAAGTTGTTTTACTAGAGTAATTACAGCAAAACAAAAGTTTAAGAGTATAATATAACGCCCATTATATAAGAGTAAAAGTAATAAATGTCTGTGAAATTTTTTTTTCCCATTTTACGAATTATCACGTACATTTTCATGAATTTCGATATATCTCTTAGGCATATCGAGTTATCAAATAAATTTTACTTCTGCGGAATTTTTAAATAAGAGCCTAGAAACTTTTCTCCAAATTTATCGATATTAAACAAAACCTAGGGGGGTGTGAGGTGGTTGTTTAGATTTTCACGAACTCCGATATATTCCTTAAGTCTTAACGAGATATCGAATTCAATTTCATCTCTA
This sequence comes from Beris chalybata, assembly GCA_949128065.1. Taxonomy (NCBI): domain Eukaryota; kingdom Metazoa; phylum Arthropoda; class Insecta; order Diptera; family Stratiomyidae; genus Beris; species Beris chalybata. The sequence goes on from OX421894.1 coordinate 142,136,333, forward strand.
ATGGATTTAAATATGATCGGGGAAAAACTGATAAAAGTATTTTTGGATATTAAACCCAGAAGAATGTGTAAGGTATGGTTAAATTTTTCACGAATTCCGACAATCTTTCAGGTTTAAGAGGTTTATGTGACGGCCAGGTTTTCCGCTTTTTTCGATATTTTTTGCAGAACCAATTTTGAAATTTTTACCACTTAGGTATTTGTTCATATTTCAACAAACGTTAAACATTTTTTTTGTGAAGAAATATTTTTTTTTTGTATGCAGAGCTCTTAAAAATGCCTGCTGTAAAAAAAAATTGTCAAATGGCTGCCATGATTCCGGCTGTTGATTGATACTTCTGGTTACTGGTACCAGAATCAAGTCAAAATTTTGAAATTTAGGAAATGAGCCTAAATTTGAAAAAAAAATGTTTTTTTAATGAATTTAGCATCAGAAAAAAACTATGACAGATATGGCTAAGATTTTGGAACGCTAAGCATGTTTTTAAAATTTCATGAATATGTTTTTAAAATTTCAGCGCAATACGTGCAGTAGTTTTTTCTGAATCGTGGCAGCCAATTTGAAAAATGCAGTTTTGAGAAAAACGCAGTTAAACATTGTTAGTGGCTCCATTATACGACTATAACTGTATAACGACTTCGAATTTGGGGAAATCCTTTTATATACATATTCCTGGGATGATTTGGAAGTATAATTCAGTAAAAAAAAAATCTAACCCGGCACATAGGAAAATTTGAGAATCACTGCTTTATTTTTCGCTTGCATACCATATGGTTGTGAAGATGTGCATCGTTTTGACAGGCGAATTCGCATTTAAATACAATGAATCTGGTTTTGTTTATATTTTTTAATTAACCAGGAAGAAACCCAACCTCCAATTTGAGAATTTTTCACTGCTTTGCTATTTTTTAAACCCTAAATATATTTATAATAAAAAATTGACAATAGTTTGGGTAGAAGTCCGCAACGTCTTTAACGCGGAGATGCCTGTGTAGGGTACTATGCGACTGATAACCTGAGGCTATCTGCGACGTTATTTTTAAGGATTTGAGAATCACTGATTTTTTTTTTGATTGCTCGCTTGCATACCATATGGTTGTGACGGCATGCATCGTTTCGACAGGCGAAGTCGCATTTAAGTACTACGGACCTGGTTTTATTAATATTTTTTAATTAACTAGGAAAACAATTCCACCTCAAATTTGTGAATTTTATACTGCTTTACTATTTTTTAAACCGTTTTTATCCCAATTTGAAACTGTACTATTTGGCGATTTTACAGATTTCTAACGACGTCATCACAAGTATCTTGGCATAGTCTTCGGACAAAACAATATATTGCCTGATTACATGCTCGAATTTATTTTCATGCGTTTTTATAATAATAAGCGCAGAGGTCATACAGAGATTGTAGAAAAGAAATTAAATGAAGGTCTAGTTTACTAAAAATGTGTGTTGTTGGGTGATATGAGTGGCTCAAACTTTAAGTCGTGGTACTTACTTGCAACTAAATAAGCCCTCTTTATTATTCGGCATGTTAATAACACATCCATTCAGCAGTTTGGTAGTTTCAGTGGCCATTCTGATAAGCTGTATGCTATCTTATTTAGCCCAATACTAAATTTAAGTATGCTCTGGATACTATTGAACTTTATTTTGCTCTTGATATCAAGCTACGAACAACTTTAGTGGGTACAATAGTTCTGAGCAAGGTTATTCTTTTTGATTCGATACGAGAATATCTTTGTGCGATTTTGTTCATTATTACCAAACTTTTTTTTAAGCAAGATTTTCACTTCACAGAAAATTTTTTTAAATTTAAATTCGACAGTAGGATACTTGTTTAAAAATATTTTAGGTAAAAAAAAACCGAACTACAGATTCCACTGCTAACACGTATTTTTGTGTCTTAAGCCTGGTCTGATCGCGACTAACTCTATCGTGAAACTGATACTTTTCAGATGCAGAACTGTTTTAATATCATTGTTGCTGCCTCGTTATCGCTATCAGTTTTTTTTCCCCCGAAGACAGTGCAATTTTGCTTCACTGAAAAATGTCAACAAATCGGAAATGTATTTTCCACAACGGTCATGATAATTAATAAAACTCGATTATTTTTCAGTAATACTTTACTGTGATGGGATTTCAATGTTGATTGTTGGCATTGATGTCAGCGCGAAACGAGCAATACGGAAATTTATGAGGGAAATTAGATCGTTTGGACTATACGTGATAATGGACTATATGGTAAAAACAATGAAAATAAAAATTCGCTCACATTATTAGTGTTTTATTTTTTTCGATGAGTACATTTTTTTTAGGTTAAAAATATTTTACTTACAACGAGCACTGTACACTTGCTTGAGATTTTGTCATGAAATAATTTTCTTCGAAAATGATTCGAAAGTAAATCACTTACGGCGAACTCACCAAAAATTTAAAACTGACTTTGTAGCTGTATACATGCTGCACATCCCACTTATGAATCTTTATTACGAATTGAAAATGATTTACCTCAACTTCCCAAAAATGAATGTACATAAGATTCTGTATGATCACTTTGGTGAATGTTAAGCGAATCATTTGAATTGATGCAGACTAGAGGTAGTCATTTAAGAGTCGTACAGACGTGAACATAACTTTACACCGATGTTGTATGGCTACTATTTAACCAGCTGGGTTTGCAAAAAATTATATGTTATAATTATTTATAATTTGTTATTAATAAGACCAAATAGTTATTCATTCATCGTTTCTTTACAAATATTAGTTGTAAAAATATTCTGTCTTATTCTACAACCTATGATATTGTACAAAGCAAATGTTCTGGTCGTTAATTAATTTAAATAATAAAAAAAACTGGTTTCTGTTCCACTATTACTCCGCCTAAGTAACTTTCTCATATGTGAATATGACTAAACAGTCATATACATAAGTATATATATCATAGCAAAATATCTGCAATAACTTTTGAGTCATATTCATAACTACGACGTCATAAAAATTACTTTTCAATGATAAATGAAACCAAAAAGTTGCTCAAAGGACATCTTTCTAGGCAGGAAGTAAACAAAATAACTTTTGAGACACATTTACAACCAAAAATGTGTGCCAATGTTCATATCAAACTTTGATGTTTATTTATAACAAAAAAGTGGCTGTCACGTTTTTATTGCTGCGTGCTGGTCGCGTCTCGTACCTAAAGATTCTTTATAATTTTGTATAATAACTGGAAGAATTGATGTATTGCAATCAATAATTTTTATCACTAGGTCATCAGACATTTGCTTGTATTGATAACAATTTATATCTTTCACAATGTTTCGGAGTGATAAATTATCATTTTTAGAGAGTTGCCTCGATTATAAAAAATTACATAAGTCGGTACGACTAGAAAGAACTGAAAAGTTACAGAAATAACTTAAATAAAGTTAATTTGTAGTCATTAAATTATCATAAGTTGTTAGTAGTTAGTTGGAGGTCTTATAAATGACTAAAAAGTTACGACTTTCTAGCTATGACGTCTTATCGACGTCGTGCCGACTTGAAACTGAAATTGTCAACCAAAAGGTTTTATTTCTATGACCGCATGAAGTCGCGCCGACGTTGGCATGACTTACAATGACTAGAAACTTATTCTGTGTTAGTTGTGTCAGAAGAAAATAAAATATACAGGCCTATTCAGTGCCAGTGTCACAAGTAACAAAGTAGGTGGAAAGTCACAATTAATTCAAAATTTATACAAAATTGTGACTCTCCACCAACTTCGTGACTTGTGACTTTGGCGCAGAATAGGCCTGATAGTATAATAAATATTTACTTTGCCTAATATTTATTTGAAAAAAAAAAATTCTTTTACCTTTTAAAATACCTCAAGAAAGATTAATATGCAACTATTAATCATTCTTTCGGTTACAAAAAATTTGATGATCCAGCAGTAGGGTGCCAAGAACTATAATACATTTCATGCTCCCGAAATGAGGTAGATAAGAATTCGTTGAAATGCATATTTGAACGTTGTAAGCTAAAACATTAGTTAGAAGGTATCCGATTACCAATTCACATAAAGTATAATACCTATTGAATTAATCAAAATTTTTGTATGCAAGATTGTTGCATCGGAATGTAGCAAACGAAAGTGGTTCTTATAAATATTTTAATTGAGAAGCCATCAAAATATTATTAAATCTGAATTTCCAGAGGATATTGTCTTGAACTCGCTACTTTTCGTATCATTCGAGTACATTATTGCGAGCTTAAAAGAACTATCACTATATATCATTTAATAATTTTTTTTACTATCTATCGCTCCATTAATTGCACTTGAATATATTTAATTTTCAACCTTTTAGGGTTAACCGTACTGAAAACAGCTGTTTTGCATTGACCCAACATTCTATCTACAAAGTTTGCAAGGAAAACCATACGTGGAATGGTTATTTAAATATTAGGTGAAATTTCTGAGAGACCTGCTTTCACTTATCTAAGTCATACTCGAATACAATGCTTGGTCTACGTATATGTTGACGTCACAGCATAGCATTGCTATTATAACAGTTTAGATACTACTTGACACTTAATAAATCAACAATTAAATTAAATTCCATAGAAAAATTTTAATTTTTTACGTTTGCTAAGATTGACTAGCTCATTGATTGATAGCTCAGCTGTTGTAAACAGAGTCAAGACACGTACCGAAAAGGAATTGAGACACAGCTTTGCTATATCTGACGTCATTAACTGTTATAACTAGACGTAGACGTAGACGTAGACGTAGACGTAGACGTAGACGTAGATGTAGACGTAGACATAGACGTAGACATAGACGTAGACATAGACGTAGACGTAGACGTAGACGTAGACGTAGACGTAGACGTAGACGTAGACGTAGACGTAGACGTAGACGTAGACGTAGACGTAGACGTAGACGTAGACGTAGACGTAGACGTAGACGTAGACGTAGACGTAGACGTAGACGTAGACGTAGACGTAAACGAATACGACTCTGGTATCTATTTCGATCAACCATAGATATTTAATAGTAGTACATACCTTCTGAACTGGTCACATTACAGAGTTGAAACTTACAAATACTAAAATTATGAATTAGCTCAACAAGTTTGATAGGGTTGTATTCGCGTTCTGATAGAAAAAATCAATAGAATTTTCTTATATTCGTTTCGTCTTGAAACAAACTTATTTAAAACTTCTTCACATTCAATCTAAGAATTTCAACTTATTATTAATAATAACATCTGGACTCTATAACCGTATTTTCATATTAACAGATTGTGCAATCTCTAATTAATCATTAGTTGCACAATTCGCATTGATTTACAAAACTTTATTAAATAAAAAAAAAGGTTTTCGATAGCTGGCTTTAGGTCACTACTTCGTAAGCAAAAATCTGGAAGTTGATTGATCAGAGGCAGATTATCAGTACTAATCGACAGATGTGATTAATGCGCTTTGTTGTCAGGAAATTGATTATGATTATAAAAGAACTATAATTTTTATCATAAAAAATTTAATAAGTATTATTCGCTATATTGTGAACAATCTACCAAAATGTGTTGCATAGGTACATAATACAAAAATTTATTCTAATATTATTTAGAACAATATTTTTAGTTCGGTTTGTAAATTAGTGTTTATCCCTTATTGAATAAGTTTGTCAATGTTGTCAAAAGTCTAACAAAGTTAGTATGTTACGAATTACGAATTTTATTTAACAAAAAGATATTTTTTTGTTCTGAGTTCTTAGAGTATTTCGGTTATTTTATTTTGAATTTAAAAAAAAAAAAACATTTAATATGCTAGAGAAACACAAAGTAAAAGCATTGTTGTTAAAAACAGATTTAAAGAAATCGATGCTGCTTCCTTTGCGGATGATGGTGGTGGACTTGGACCTGAAACGAATTTTTTCAATGTTATATTAAATTTAAAAAAAAAAACGTTCAAAAATTTAAAAGTAATAATATTATTAAATTTTTATTGTAAGGGTTAGTAGCATACCATTTGCTGTAGTTAGAACTTGCGAGGCTACTGTACTACCTAACGGTTTAGGCGCTACATATGAATAAGAATTATTGTTAAAAAATGTTTAATTTAAAATTTCAGAAGAATTATTTTTAGGACAGTATAAAAACAAATATTGTGTAAAAAGATGTGTATGATCTCTGGTTTTTATTTAGATCTAATTAACTAGTTTCTAGCTGGTGAAAACACAATTGAAGACAATAAATTAGTTGTTAAAAAATTTATTGGAGGTAGGCAAACAATTTATTTTTCTATTTCTAAATAATTGCAATATTAGAGAGAACACAAAAAACTGGTCTGTCTGTCTAGCGCCCGCCTTAGCCAAACTCAATTCAAGGGTCCTTACAATTAAATTAGCATTTTTTTGATCATTTTTGAATCCAGATTCAGATTTGCATCCCAATTTACGTACGCAGTTTGAGCATACCAATTAGACAATGAAAAATGAGTAAAATTCTATTTTCACGAATTTTATCATATCTATTAGGTCATTTTGGAGATCGAAATAATTTTACTTCCAGTAGTTCCATAGATAAAATATAAGCCGTTTCTCGAATTTTTAAGTATTCAACCCCAAAGAAAAGGAAAAGGTGTGAGGTGTGCTGAGACATAATTATGATCCACGATTTTTGTGATTTTTCCGTATTCTGCCATATCTCTCTGGCCTGATTAGGTATTGATTTAATTTTTACTTTCACGAGTTTTTCACTTAATCGCTTCAAAATCATCTAAGGAGGTGTAAGTACCTTTAATCTGATGAAGTATTGAATTCTTTTTCCCCTCAAGATTTTTTTATATAGGTATAATCGAGTAAAACAGATTGAAGCATTTTTTGGCACTTTGCTCCAAAGAGGTGTGAAGAGTAATATGCCTGTGATTTTTCACGAATTCCGTAATATCTGCTAAGTTTGATTCGATATGGAAAACCTGACTATGAACGAAAATTGTATTTGGTGTTTTAAGGATTTTAGTAGCGATGGCACTGCTAGTGCGATTGGTGAGAATATGATAAGAAGCGACAATAAACGGCAGGAATATGGCAAGAAAACGACAACCAAAAAAATCAGAGTAAGTCGTATTTTTGTTTTTTAAAGTTACTGAATAATAAGCTTGTTGATGGAAACAAATGTTGAAGTAATGTTTACATTAAGAAAGGCTTTCTATGTTTAGTTCTAAAATAACATCTAATTTAATTAGCACAACTTACTTGTAGATGTAGATGTTGTAGAAGGCTGTGTACTGGTTGTACTGACGACAATATTTTCAGTGCTAACAGTTGTACTGTTGGCATCAGCGGCGGGTGAACTACTGGTAACATTTACTGCATTATTCTGTACAGCTGGAATTGATGTCCTGTCTGGATTCGATCCTGAACTTGTTGCATCATTTGTTGAATTCACTGGGCTACTTGAAGCTGGTGCTGTGATCACTGTATCAGATGAGGATGGTGCAGAATTTTTTGCTGCTCCATTTTCAGAAGATGTGCCAGATTCCAATGGCCTTGCCGCGTTATTCGAATCTTTAGTAATAGGTTCTCCAGTTTTTGCGCCATTTGAACCACTACTTGCTGGCGGTGATGAAGAGAATGTATCGGTAGCATTTAAATTTGTCATATGATTTGAATTTGAAGAATTTGACGATGATGCTGGAGGAGGAGAATCTGATGCATTTGAATTTGAAGAATTTGACGATGATGCTGGAGGAGGAGAATCTGATGCAGCAGATGCTGAATTTGGATTCGGAGCTAGACTTGGATTGTTTGCACTATTTACTGCATCATTATTAGAAATTGGCGTAGATAATACAGCAGAATCTTCAATATTTTGATTTTCGACATTGGTCGAGGTGGAATTGTTAATATTGGCTGTAAAAGTAATAGAATATGATATAAGTATTATATTAACGAATTTTATGCTACTAAATTATTTTCGGCGTAAGGATGATGAGCCACAAGAGGTTGAATTTCTGAATATTGTGCAATTTATTTTAGACGATTTCCTAAAAAATATGTCTAAAAATGTGGAAACGCAACCGCTGTGAGTAGAATATCATAAAGTTCTGGATCATATTTTTAGGCGATTATATAACAAGCCGTAACTAAAAACAAGTCTTGCAAGATCTAAGAGGTACGGTCGGAAAGTTTTTGACAACCCATTTAAGCCCATTGGGTTTCAATATAAATAAAATGCTGAAAGTAGTTTGAATGACTATATAGAAAGTTCGTTAAAGTAAAAACCAATTCCATATCTTATCAGGACTAAGATATATGATGGGATTCGTGAAAGTTTGTACAACTCTGTACTACTCTCTTAGGGGTAAAAAAGCAAGAGCATCCTGAAAATTAATTTTAGGCGATAACGTGAAAACCCGGAGAATGAAAATCCTATTCGTTATCGGTTAAAACCTACGGGATATGACGGAATTCGTGAAAATGTATGCGAGCACCTCACACTCTTAGGAGTTGAGTTTGAATTAAAAAAAAATGCATAAAAACGTTTCTAGGAATTTTTATGAAGAACCAATAGAATTGAAATTAAGTCAATATTCTGATCAAGTGCAGTGAATTTTAAGATCGCTACAATTTAGCGCACTAAATTCATTTTTATAGCTACTAAATTAATTCCGACTATAAGAAGTTGAGGTGTCGTGGAGAACGATCGTAGTAAGTTCGATAGTCTATCAATCAATAGGTCACAGGTCCGAGTCTCATTTGGGTCATGAAATCAACAAGTTATAAGAATATATTACAGTAGTGACCCGACAGAGGAGTACTCATCGATGGGTCACACAGGAAGTGAGATGCACTACTGAAAAGGGGTTTTTGGAGTGTTTTTTTTTTATTCTTGATAAGCGCATATAAAAACAACAGATTAATTCGGATTAGTAATCAATTTTTAATTCCAAGAATTAATAAACTGGTATTTCGGTTTGCGATAAAGAAGTCTCGTGACAAAAGAACAAAACAATTTAAGGAATTTATTTATATCTTTAATGACTTACTCCAGATGTTAAGCTGATGCATTTTTATTTCAAGAATTAGTAGAAGAAAGTGAAAACTTGTGGTCCCATGCAATAGTCATCTGTATAACAGTAATCAAAATTTGCATTAGCGACAGAGATTGAACAATAAGACCAATACTTTCCAGGTTGGGTTTTTGCAGTTCTTTTTATTAACTTCGTCATTACTCAGGGTATAAAAACCCCTTTTCTTATAAGGTAAAAATTAATCGGGTAGAGCAATAGAACTAATTAATTTTTCTTGTGCTCCTTCTTGAGCCACTTAAAGGTGCCTTCAACTTCAACTAAGATAAAACTCAATTTAGCCATCGTTTTGAATAATTGTATAAAAATTATAGTTCTGCCTGAGACGTACGCGCAATAATTTAAAATTGAATTTTTTTTTTTTGGAAAAGAATCGAACAATTTTTAATCCGTCGAACCGGATTTGAACGGACATATACACATGGAAGTCTGAAGAAGAAAGGATTAAATTGAACTTAAATTGCAAAACAGTTGAACCCCATTTGAATGGAAATTTTGAAAATTTTTCGTATTGGTTGAACTACAAATTCTAAATACAGACTTGTGCTCCTTCTTGCGCCATTTAAAGGTGCCTTCAACTTCAACTAAGATAAAATTCTGTTTTAACCACCATTATTGAATAATTGTATAAAAATGACAGTGATGCTTGAGCCGTTCGAGTAATAGTTTAAAATTGAAATTTTTTTTGGATTAGGATCGAATAATTTTGATTCGTCGAACCGGATTTGAACGACATTTACATGGAAGTCAGAAGAAGAAAGGAATAAATTGATCCCAAATTGCAAAACAGTTGAACTTCATTTGAATCTATATAAAAAAAATTCGGATTGGATGAAATCCAAACATGCGCTCCTTTTTACCCATTTAAATGTGCCTTTAACTTCAACTAAGATAAAATTAAATTGTAGCTAGCGTTTTAATTTAATTTTTAATAATTGTATAAAAATGACATTGATGCTTGATTTTTTTTTTTTTTTTGGAAAAGAATCGAACAATTGATCCGTCGAACCGGATTTCAAGTCAGAAGACGAAAGAAATAAATTGTACCCAAATTGCAAGACAAGTAGTCTGGGTGGCTTAGTGGCTAGAGCACTTGCCTTCGGTACACCTGGTACCAGGTTCAAATCTGCTTGGCGACAAGTAATTTTCGAAAATGGGATTGGGTGTCGGACTACCAGTTCACTCAGCTGTAGCTGTAGCTGAGTTAAAATCGGGGTAATAATCACGGACGAGCATGTAGCTGACCACTTCCCCTCCTAGTGTTCCGTTGGTCTCGCAATGAAGTAACTCTGGCATTACTTCAAGGCCTAGGCCCGATTTGGGCTGTTGCGCCATCGATTATTATTATTATTAAATTGCAAGACAGTTAAACCTCATTTGAATAGAAATTTTAAATTTTTTTGGACGGGGACATATCTTCTTGTGCGCTTTAAATGTGCCCTTACCATTTGGACCTAGTGCAATATAGTTTTGAAATTGACGTTTTCAATGAAGGGTGGAAGCGGTTTCCAAAAGATTCGACTGACGCCGGAAAGGAACCCAAAAATTCTGGTGTGTTTCGAATATTTTTTATATCAGCAAATTTCAAATTTGGCAAAAAAAAATGTTTGAGATAATTGCATGAATATGATAATGAAAATTATCGTGTTTATATTAACGGATTTTCGTATTTTTGTGTAAGTTCTATTTCTGTTTGAATTTGCATGGGTTATCAATTGCAACAAAGTATAGCAAAGAGCTATTTCCTTTTTTTTTTATTTTTGGTTACAATAATTTATTGCGAATGAAAATTGTTAATTAATTATGGCTCAATTATTTTAATTCACTACAGCCTGGTCTTCTTTTTTCTCGTATCCGCTAATGGTTTATCACGAATTTTTAATTTTTAATAATAATTGAAAATAAAACAAAGCCCAAATAAGAGCTAATAACCGAATTAAATATAAACTTCGCTGAATTCTTTCGGAAAACATTAAGCGAATTTTCATTGAAATTTCATAGGAAGATTTTTCTGAAAATTTCTATTTTTAACGCATGAAGTTTAAACTTTATAAAATCATCTTAAAAATTGTATAATGACTCGATAATTTTTTTGATTTATTAGAATTTAATTCAAATTTATCCGATACAATTTTTTCGTCTAAATAATTTCTATCTTGTTTGCAGTCTTCCACACTTAAATATCTGAATTTAATGACACTGAATATATTTTTATTAAAAAAGACACTATTACTAAAAACTCACTTGAAGGTAAATCGTCCACTGCACGAGGATGCCTAAATTAATAATAAAAAAAATGTGTTTAAAATTTCAATAATTTTATTACTTTTAGAATAACGAACCGAAAAACTCTTGGATGTGAAATAGCACTTGAAACACCGATATTCAAAATTAGGAACAGCACAAAATTCATTGAAAACAATACGCGATGAATATTTGAAATTTTTCCAAAAACTGCACTCTTTGATCCGGCCATTTTTACGCGCGTTCTAACTTTGTGCAGATCTCGATATCAACTGATAGACCAACTGGAAATGTGCTAGATTTTTAAATAATATTTCTAGAAGACGACCGTTTCATGTGGAATTTTTTTTTATTTCCTCATTTAAACATATTTACCATATGAGTAATTAAAATAATACGAAAAGAAGAGAAAAGGCAAACTGTTTTGTCTCGTTTTGATTTAAGTTTTAAGCGATTCTTTTTTTGATTTGTTCTTTAATTATACCTGCAATGATAAGGTGACGGAAACGGGCGACAACGCGCTTTATATTATGCTATTATAAAATACTGTTGATATGTTGTGTAGACGGGTTTGATTCTTTTTTTTATCACGTAAATTTGTTCTCGAAATGAATTCTACTTATAATAAAAACGACTGTTTTATGTTGAAAATTCCGACTTATAGTCTAGAAAATTATACGGATATGAGGTTCGAGCGTATGATTACAAAGAACTATTTGTTAAACTGAACGCATTAAATTTCGTTACGAGTCAGCGTTGACCGACACGTAGTAGTATTTCCCCGGTGTTTTTTCTCCCATGATTAATATTTAGTGATGAGCTGGTCACTTATCGTTTCTGTCGTCCTCCCCAGTCTGTAAGTGGGTTTGTTTCGATCTTTAATTATTAATTTTATCGATTTGAAAATTGCATTTTGCACAGTCGAGCGCAATCCTTTTCGTTAATATTTTCTTTATGAAACTGATTCAAAAGAATCGATTGACCGACGTCTGAATAAAATACGAGTAAGTCCGCCGTTCTACTGTTAATATATTGTGTCAAGTTCAAACAAAAGGTTAAATTTTCTTATGCAATCGTATACCTACTTACTTTACCTTTAAAAACGTTGTTTTTAGCACGGTTTATCAAAAATGTTAAGTTAAATAAATAAACTTTCGTGAACAAAATGATTTTCAAACAAAATTAAATGATAGCACGAAAGCATAACAATAAACTACAATTCGTTTTTTTTTTTACTTTAAATAGTGCCCCTTTATCTAGATCTCAGGTTATTATAACTTCTTCTCTGATAGGCCCAAGATATGATAGGTCCATCGGATAGGTCAGGAGAAGATCCAGATAAAATCAAAATCCTGAAGTAAATAGTAAATACTGAGAGCGTCAATAAACAGACAGACATAAATTCTTTTAATTCAAAGCAAAGTAGGTAAAAATTGTTTACGACGAATCTGACAATTTTCGAGTGTAATTACCTTATTATACTAATATGTGAATACATATTGTGATGAATCTGAAATTATCAAGAAACGTGTCATAGGAATGGGAAAAAACAGTCTGGACGCAACATTTTTTCGCAGAAGTCTGGAACGCGGTTAAACCCAAAAAATAACTAGGAGTCGATCTAAGGGGTTGAATAGAAAAATATTTTGAAATCGTTTTTGAGGCGATTAGAAGGAAAAATCGAAGAAGATATGCTGTATCTAGTTTTCCAAGAGACGTAATCAGTTCGAAAGATATCCAAAGTTTTTCACCTAACCACCAAACGATATCTCCGCCCTTAAAAGCTGTAATTCTAATATACGCTCCATTTTGCCCATCTCCCACTTAAAATCCACTCCTTAAAAACTCCACACACACTTTCAGTTAACGCACCAACATTGGACTTCATATCTCAACGGTTTTTTGAGATATGACCCTTCAAACGGTTTTGAGTACGCCGTATACGGTGGATAGACGGACAAATTTTTTTGTCTTTTTTATTGGAGAGATATGAGATAGATCCTTCAAACGCTTTTGAGTACGGTGTATGTATACGGTGGTCAGACGGACCAATTTTTTGTCTTTTTTGGAGTTTACTAGCCTTGAGATATGAGCCTTCAAACGCTTTTGAGAACGGAGTATACAGTAAACAGACGGACAAATTTTGGTCTTTTAACTTTAACCGCTTTTGAGAACGGAGTATACAGTGGACAGACGGACAAATTTTGGTCTTTTGACTTTAACCGCTTTTGAGTACGGTGTATCTATACGGGGGACAGATGGACAAATTTCTGTCTTTTTAAGAGTTTACTAGCTTTGAGATATGAGCCTTCAAACGCTTTTGAGAACGGCGTATACAGTGGACAGACAGACAAATTTTTCTCTTTTTTGGAGCCTTCAACAGCTTTTAAAAACAGCGTATGCGGTGGACAGACGGACAATTTTAGTCTTTTTTGGAGTTCACTAGCCGTGAGATATGAGCCTTCATATGGCGTATGCGGTGAACAGACTGACAACTTTTTTGTCTTTTTTTGGTGTTTACTAGCCTTCAAAAGCTTTTGAAAACGGACAAGTTTAGTTCTTTTGCCTTCAACCGCTTTTAAGTACGGCGTATACGGTGGACAGACGGACAGATTACTAGCCTCGAGATATGAGCCATCAAACGCTTTTGAGTACGGAATAAGCGGTGGATAGACGGACAAATTTTTGAGATATGAACCTTCAAAAGCTTTTGAGTTCGGTGTATGCGGTGGACAGACTGACTGAAATATGAAAGTTTAAAATTTGAGTACGGCGTTTACTGTGCGCGGACAGATTTTTTGTTCTCTTTGGAATCGTAAAAATACGAAATTTGAGTACAGACGGACTTTTTTTTTTGAAGTCTTTTAACCCTGAACATTGAAAATACGAAATTTTTTAGTAGCTGGGAATTTTTTTTTAAATTCTTAAGAACTACAAAATTACGAATTAAGATTAATTTTGATAATGAAGCTGAGGCATAGAATAGCTGGGCGACCAGAAACAATTACTAAACTTTTTTTATCTCCTAAATCGCGGTATGCATATATGAGAATATATGATAATTTCGTTATGTTTAAATATTTGCGAGGCCAAGAGTGCGGGAAGCGATTAACGGAAATGCTTTTGTTTAAGATTTTGGTTGACTTAGTGGAATTCTTAAAAATATAATTAAAGTCCAGATAAGATTTCATCGGAGGCGGAAATATAGGAAGAGAGCTCAATTGTGATAAATGTAGCATACTAGGTCCATATATCACAATAATAAATAAAACCATACCTAATAACGTATGGAGCCGTAGTCAGAAGTTGTGCAAAATATATCCGTGAGATATTTTACGATCCGCTTACGATAGATGCTTCATTCTTTATAAACATGAAGATTATAATTAATCAGTACATACTTGAGTGCGGTGTATGAGTCACTTTGTTTTTTTTTCCAAAAATTTGAGAAAATTTTATTAATTTTTGCTACAAAGTCCGGGCCGCTGAACAACGTCTGTTACCAGGCTGCCAACCCAAAAAAAAACGTGGATAGTTATTTTTACCATAAAGAACTAATTTGGCAATCGTCAAACTAATTTATACTAAGGCCCGTTCCTACGATCGTCAGTAATGTTCTAACTGCAACTTTAACTGACAGATTTTCATACGAAACTTACAGTCAAAGTTCTGGTTAAATTTTAACTGAAGGTCGTAATAACGGCCCTAAGGAAAAGAACTAGAATTATAAATTGTAAATAGCAGTGGCGTTCAGAGCAAACAGCTTTTGGATTTCGATATCTCACAAAGTAATGAATCTCATAGATATTTTATTTTTGTCGGAGAGTGTAATATGTAGAAATTAAAGTATTTATAAAAGTTAAGTAAAAAAATATAATACTTCTGAAGCTCGGTCCTCAGTAGTTAATAGTTAACATTATTTGGCAAAAGCCTGAATTCCGTTTTACGTCATCCATTCTATTCTTTTTCAGAACTGTGCTCAATTTGCTACTGAAAATCTGTACTAAATTCTTATGCGTTGATCTATTTTACTTCGACACGTTATATATTGTAAAAATTGTTTTTTTTTATGCAATTTAAAATTTTATTGTTAAACGTATTGGGTGGTATTTTCATCTCTGCTCACCATTTCGGTAAACGTAAAATATGCAAGGTACGTATATGTAAATGACTAGCTGCCTGAAAAATTATCAAAAACATGAATTCCGTTTTACGTCATTCATTCAGTTCTTTTTCAGAACTGAGCTCAAATTTACTACCGATTCATTGTACTGAAAATCGGTACTAAAAATATGTCATGTTTCGATCGATTTAGTTCGGCATGCTTCAGATTGTAAAAAAATTGGTTTTTCTGCACTCAACCAATTACAAATTTTGTTCTAATACGAGTATTGCTCTTTTCACTTCTTCTCACAATTTCGCTAAACGTAGAATATGCATGGATAAGTAGAATATACATTAATGAGTGGCTACCTGAAAAATCTATGATCGAAAGCCTGAATTCCGTTTCACGTCATCCATTCTGTACTTTTTCAGAACTGAGCTCGAATTTACTACTGAAAATCAGTACTTAAAAATTATCATCCGTCGATTGATTTTAATTCGACATGCTCCACATGTAAGAGAATGGTTTTTATGCAATTACATATTTTGTTGTAATACGTATTGGTCTTTACACCTCTTCTCAGCATTTCGGTAAACGTAGAATATGCAAGGTACGTAGAATACATGTAAATAACTACCTATCTGAAAAATCTATGATCAAAAAAATTAAATTAAATTAAATTACTTAATAAGTAACCATTCATTGTTTTTATTGTAATTGAAATCAAAAATTTTGCTTTTCTCTCTCTCCAGATGTTCTTTCAAGTTGTACAATATTTCTTCTAGATTTCTTCTTTTATCATTTTCAAAAATTCGGTAGCTGTAGTCTCTAGGCCAAGACATTACATAGCACTATGAATTCAAATCATATTCTTTTATGTAATTTTTTCATTTTTATTTTTCGCTTTAATTTCTTTAAATATTTCTTTTCTAACTTAGATCTTACAATGGCAGTATTTATTGCAAATATCATATCTTTTAATTCCCTATTTTTTCTGTTTTTTTCGTTTCTTTTTTGTTAAAATTTCTTTTTATTTATTTCTTTTCTTAACATTCGCACTGTTTCGATTCATATTCGATATTTTACATAGTTATAATTAGTTATCTTCATTTTTCCAACAATATTTCATATATGTAGGTTATATAATTTTGTTCTTATAAAATTGTTGTTATTAATTGTATAAAGGTAACTGAAGAAACGTTTCTTTAAGTGGTTGTAAATTGGATAGATATTTGTTTTTTTATTTTAAATTGTTTTTTTTCATAGAAGGGGAAAGAGGGGGGAAAAAAGAATTGGGTAAATTGGTCTCAATTTAATGATAAATTTATAAGGAATTAATTTTTTTTATATATTTTTATCGAAATTCTAAGTGTGGATGGATTTATATATGCCTTTTTCGTCTAATCATGATACTACACTATTCTTAGAACAAAAATAATGTAGCTGAATTTTTTAGTTGTTTCAGAATTTATTTCATTGATATAAGTTTTTTCTTATAAAGATTGAAAATATAATTTTTAAACTATCATTAATATCGATTTCATAGGTTTTTAACTGAATATGTAAAGGATTTTACAGTCCCGTATGATAGCACTGATATAAAATGTTTCAAGGTATCTACCTAAATAAAATAAAAATTTAAAGTTTTAGCGACATTTTATAGGCTTAATTTCATTTAGATGATTTTTTGATAAAGATTTTGAAAAAGTTATTGTAGAATTACATATAAATCAAAGAAATGACGATAAGCAATAAAGGAGATAATGAAATCAAAATTTATCTAGAAAAATGAAATTATTCTTTTGAATGCTCGTAGTCATGCGCCATTGGAATTAAAAACATGAGAATAGATAAAAGATAGAAGATAGATGGTTCTGAGCCATCCAATATGACGAAAAAATGTTTCATAATTAATAAAACACTGTTTAAAAATAATATGACATAAAAATCGAACTTTTGGAAATTTTCAACTGTGGACCATGTGGACATAGTCATTTTGTTCAAATGAATTAAAGCGCAGCTGGTCCTAGACTTATTGATCTAAAAAAAACAACATAATTTTATTATTTCTAATTTTCATACCTTTAATTAGAATTTTAAGAAACAAT
This sequence comes from Beris chalybata, assembly GCA_949128065.1. NCBI lineage: Eukaryota > Metazoa > Arthropoda > Insecta > Diptera > Stratiomyidae > Beris > Beris chalybata. The sequence continues at coordinate 142,153,871 of OX421894.1, forward strand.
TAGTCCTTTTAGCTCAATAAGATTTAATTTCGTAAATTTTATTGTGTGCTAATAGGACATATTTTTTGATGAACTGAACTTAGACGTAAATGAATTAATAACAGAAGCTGATTTTGGTTGGTTGCGATTGATTCGATATCTTATGGTTTTGCCAGCCTTTTATACTAACGAAAACGTAAGGTTTGTCAACATTTATTATTATGTATTAGCTCTTTTTTTCTGAATAATTTTCGGAATATTTGTGTTGGTTTTGATTTTTTCCTTTGAACCGTAATTGAATAAAAGCTGAATTATGTGAAAATAACTAACTTAATCTAGAAACTAAACCACCAAGTTGGGAAAGAAAAGAAACCAAACTATTGAAAATCACTGTAAAAACTTTCGATTCTCCAATTTAAAGAAAATTCGATACAAACTTGACGCACTATCTGGCTGCATTTGAAAGCCAGAATTGAAAAATATTTGACATAGGGGCATACAGTATGGTATGTATCTTCAAATTCACAATAAATTGATTGCAATAATTTTTTTCTTTTCAGAACAAATAAACAAATAATTTTTTTTATTTATTCGGTCATGATCAAATGGGAAATATAATTGGTGAAGAAAAACTTACGCACAACAAATCCACCTTTGAAATGTCGAAAAAAAACATGGCGCTAAGATTTGAAAATGCAATATTACACATATAAAAAATTAAATAAAAAATAAAACAATGTTTTTAAACTAGATTTCTACTTATACTTTACTGGACTGTAAAATCAGTTAAACGAATTCACAAAAATTTAAATAAATTTGAAAATTTATAACAATTTTTCTAACAATTTTCTTTTACTCCACTTTTTATCTTCATTTAACACAAAATTGAATATTAAAAATAACAAATTTAACATTACAATAATGGTCTTCGTCGTCTGCTTCGTCATATATTCGCTATTTCTTGGCTCTTGTTTTAATTTATTGGTTTTTTCATTTTCTTTAATATTTTCTTATATAATATATATATAATTTTTTTCTTTTGTTTAAATCTTTGGAAGCTCTTTTAAAAATTATTAAACATCATTCAACATTATTAATAAAATTTTTTTATCTCTTTTTATTAGTTTAATTGCGGTTTTGTATTTTGTCCGTACTGCGATTTATAATACATAGAGTAATGGACATTTTTATTTGACAAAAATAAATTATTACTGATCAACATTTTTCTATTTAGAAGACATAAATTTTTTTTTTTTTTTTTTTTGAAAATTTCATTTGTTTTATTTATAAATATAATTGATTTACAATTTGTAGCAATTCTTAAAAGCTAATGAAAATAATAAAATCGAAAGTTAAAAATTGATTTCGTAAACATTTGTTAGTCCTAATAAGAGATTAATCAATCATTAGAATTAATAAGTGTATGAGAGATCAGTCTAAAAACAATATTAAAAGAACTTGTCGACGAAATCAATTTTAAAACAATTGTTAATATTATTATTGTATATTATAATGCTTTGCAAAATTTTCGATAACAGAAAATTCGAGAGCAAAGAGAACATGATGAGGATCTGATATTATAGTACATATAATATCTACAATCCACATTAACCATATATATTCATTATTAATAAATGAAAATAACCTTAAGTGTAAAATGGTTATACATGTTAAGCAGTTTATTTGGTTTTTACGCGAATTTTTCTCATTTTTTTCACTCCTTGATTTACTTTTACTTAAGTTTATACTTTTATTTACACGATAAATTAAAAAATATCTATATAGTTTGATTTGATGTTAAATATACTGGTAATGGTACTAACACTTAACGAATCTCAATTTTTTTATTTAAATATGTAGTTCCTTAAAAATTTGTTTAACTTTCGGATGCTGTTGTTTTCTTTAGATTTATTTTCGTATTAGGTATAGTCTTTAAATTAAATTTGAAGAAACAAATACAGTGAGATTTATTTTGAGTTCATGAAAAAATATTAACAAGATGCTATTTTCATAAAAAAAACCATAAAAATTTTCTAATATTTTCTTTCATTGTTTTTTTTTTGGCATTATATTGCTATTGATTTGTTTTTAAAGTGTTACATTTTTTGTTGGTTTTAACGTTTTTTTCTATATATAATTATATTAAATTATAATTAGCTTAGAACCCTTCTATGACGTGATAGGCCTCTAATGTACTCATTATTAAGTAGATGAACCAAAGTCCGAGAAGTATTGCGCCGCTGAAATACTTAATTCCTACCGGACCACCAAGTTCGCCACCAATTGCTTTACTGCGACGAACGAGAAGTACTAAAATTGCTATCAGCGCTTCGGAACAGAAGAGCGTCACTGAGAACGCCAAACTAAAATAGAAAAAATTTAAAATATTTATTAGAATAATGGCAATGTGAATTTGGATTAATGTAATAAAATCGCTTATTAACTACTCTTAACGATACTATTTTTAATTTTCAACTTTATACTAGATTCGTTTATTGCTTTACTACCGGTAGTAAAGTGCCGTAGACGCAGCAGTTTCCATTCGTTTGTGCATCATCAAAAACTTGTCGAGCTTTTATACTACATGTGGCACATCGCGAAATTTTGAGTGCATTCGATGGTGTTTGTGGCAGATACCGCGAAGAGTGTGGAATCGCTAGTGCATGTATAAAACAGTTTTGTTCTCTATGAAATAATCTAGAAATTTCTTTCAGGCAGTTATAAAATTTCTGATAAATATTTTTTTAAATCCAGAAGAATATCAATCTATCTACTCGATACCTGAATCATTCTCCATTATCGGGATATTTACGTTATTACCCAAAACTTAAATTCGTATGTGTATAATCAAAACTAATCGAGTGTTTATACTCCACGTGGCGCATCGCGAAATATTGAGTGCATTCAATGGTGTGTGTGAAAGATAAATAGTATGTCGTTGTTAAGGGATGTATAACACATTTTTTTTTAAAGAAAATTAGAAATTTCTTTCAGTCAGCTATAAAACTTTTGATACATTTTTTTTTAAATCCAAAAGAACATCAATCTATCTACTCAATACCCGAGTCATTCTCCATTATTGGGATATTAAAGTAAAATTTAGGTTAGTCATTGCCTCTCTTTTATTTACTCGAAATGTGCATTTAGAAAGAAATGATAAACCAACATTCAGATTAGTTTTTTATTATACATATTAGCACAGGCATTAAAGATGAAAAGTATCTTTAAATTACCCATGAGTGACGGTAATAAAATTACTCAAAGCAATGCGATAAAGTGTTATTAGCTTTTCTGATAAATGGGAATACAATATTAGAGGTTGATTTGTCAGAATTTTCTTTCTCTTGCCGTTCCTCATTCTGCTAATTAAATATAAGGAATAAAGTCATTGTCTTCATTTGCAGAACTGTGTAAGCATTTTTACTTTATATAGATTTAATTTTTGTTGATATATCGTAGCACTTACTGAAAAAAGACAATAATTCATTGTAATGTTTGATTGGTAAACAGCTGTTCCTTACTGATAATTTTTTGGATATTATTTCAGTTTCTATTTAATTTTCTTTTCATTTTTGTTGATTTTGAGGAATTAGTATCTATAAATAGACGTATAACACCTTTAGACATCCTTGAAAATCTGAATTCTGAAATTACCTTTAAAGCGGTTAACAATGCAAGTAAAAACGAATTCCGTATCATCTTAGACCTAAGAGATTTTTAGGAATTCGTGGAATCATACACAACCACCTTGCACTCCCTAATTGGTTTAATATCAAAAAATGCTTGAATCTTTTTTTCGCGATGGTATCTATTGAAAGCTTTTAAAAGTAAAAGTAAACTCGATTTCTTATTAGGGCTAAGAAATATGTCGGAATTCGTGAAAACGTACATAAGGCCGGGTGTAGTCCAGTGGTAGCGTATTAGGCTTGTAAACGCGATGTCGTGGGTTCAATTCCCACTCTACTCATATATTATTTATAAGAATTTTTCAGTTGCTATTGGCTTTGAAATTATTAATATAAGTAGTGAACAGTGCGGAATGTTTAATAGGATCACTACCAAAGGATTTAACACTGAGCAGATGAGTTTTGCTTACATTCTTATCAGATTCACTAACACCATCAGAGATACCAGACAGTAGTTGATTTGTTATAGGCCACATTGCTGTTCTGGTAGATCACATCATAGTCTAACAGCACTCAAAAATTATTAACACCAACTAGTACACTACCATACCCGGCCCTATTTCTGACATCCCATCCCTAGGCTGACTGGATTGTACACTACAGAGTATTAAAGGCTAACCACCTAAGTCCAGTTCAGTATCCTTAAAAAAAATGACTTTACACCACGTTAGAGGTTGGATAACGATTTTTTTAAAATAAACAAATATTATCTAGACCTCAAAGTTTAAGAGTCAGCATTAGTCGTCCCGAAAATGTAAATTTCCAAAAGTCTCCAACCCTTGTGCACCCTATCCAGTAATTTTCTCATCCCTAACAGTAAGCCACCCAAACAGCCACTGCAAAGAATTAAAGTTTTAAAGGGGAAGGTTGTCGCAAATTATCCTTGAATTTTTTTTAAGGATAATAAGTTTGTCCTTTATTCTTGAATAGATATCTCAAAATGCTGTTTTTTTAATATTTTTATATTTTGTAGGTTATACTGTTTTAACAAAACATACCAAAAAATTTTAAGTTGGAATCGGGGTAAAAAAAATCGAAGAACATCAGTGGTTCTCAATTATTTTATAGAAAAAGGGTGATTTCAGCCTGAATCGTCAAAAACGTATCATTATTATTTTTTTTTTTTTGTTTTTCTTACATTTATTATATTATATTGTTTATCGAAACGTATGAAAAAATTAACTTTGGATCTCAAGGGGATCGGGGTAAAAAAATCTATTTAAATTATTAGAGAACTAAACTAGCCTTAATTAAAAACCACTGTTCTTCTTCGATTTTTTGATTCCAATCCTCTTGAAATCCAAAGTTAATTTTTTAATATATTTTGAAAAACAGTATAACCTACAAAAAGAAAAAAAAAAAAAATTAAAAAAAAACAATTTCAGATATTCAAGGATAGAGGACAAAATCGTTATCCTTGATGAAAAAATTACAAGGATAATTCTTTTCCAAATTTTTTTATTTTGCGACAACCATCCGCTTTAAAATAAGCCCTATTTTATTATTCTAGGATAATAATTACCGGAGATATGCATTTTCGAAAAGGATTTCAGCACCATTTTTGAGCAAACTTTAACTTACTTTAACATACTATAAAAAATAGCAAAACAATTTAGATAAAAACAAAAAATTTAATTCCATTTTATTTTTTTCATTAGTTCTTCAAGCAAAATTTTTTTCAAAAATTTCGGAGATGATAAGGTCACAAATTTCGTCATTTTTTGCGATTCTTGATGGAATAAATTCTGTATAGGACGAAAATAAAGCAATAGTATTTTCGTCCAATACAGAATTTATGCGAAACGATTTTCAACCATATCTCAACTTTAACTTATAGCTCATGCAGAAATAATTCCAAGAACTTATCTACTTTCCAACTTTAAGTTTCTTATTTACTGGTTTTTCAAGGAATCTACCGGATCAAGAATCGACTACAATTTTACTTTATTATTTTAATAATTAAGTATTGTGATTGATTTTTTAAAAAAAAAAATTTGCTACCCTCAAAATTTTTATTTTCACGTTTCATAACTAGTAGACGCGAAAAAAGTAATAAAAATTTTCAGTCCGTCTGTCCGCCGTACGCCGTACGCCGTACGGCGTCCGCCGTACGCAAGATCGTTTGGAGGCTCGTAGCTGCCAAACGATTTTAGATATTAAATTGAAATTTTTTTAACGAATAGATGGGGTAGGCGCCTTGAAGTGACCAAATTTTTAGGGGTGGGGGTGTGAGGGGGAAGGAGGGGGAAGTGTTTTAGACCGAAAATTTTGGTTTCCAGATCTCAGTAACCCCTTATGTTAGGAAGCTGAAACTTGGAATTTCTATAGAGCTCTGATAGTAGACCCATTTGCAGAAAAATTGTCAATATTGATCAAGGGGTGTGGGAGTGGGGGGAAATGTAATGCGTCCGAAACCCAAAAAAGGTGAGATAGACACATTCTAAAATCCATATCTCCTAAACCGTTAATGGCACACTATTCAAACTTAACAAATATTTGTAGTTATACTAGGAGAACAGAATGAAGAAAAATGTTGGGTGGGGGAAGTTGTGTATGGGGGTGGGGGGTGAAAAACTTAAGATTACGATATCTCATGAACCAATTGCTCTAGAAAAATAAAATTTTGTTTGGGTGTAAAGGTTGACAAAAAAAGATTGATCAAAGTAAAATTTTTTAAGTGGGAGGTGTAGCATAGAAGTGGAGGGGATGAGAATTTTTCAAATCAAACACATTTCATATCTCCAGAACAGTTTAAGATAGATGCTTAGAATTTTTACCAGAAGTAGCGCTAATTAAACCCTAGTAGGGAAAAAAGTTTTGGGGTTGTGGGTGAATAGGGGGAGGGTGGGGGAGGGTGAAAAGGAAAAAGTTCCGATGCTTATATCTTGAGAACCTGTAATGATATAAGCCTTAAACTTGGTATTTAGATAGAGCTATAGTAGCGAAATGTTGGAAAAATAATTTTTTTTTTTGGGGTAGTATGCTACGGGGTAGGGGGTGTTTTTCCTAACTATTAAACGGTTTATGCTAGAAAGTTGAAACTCGGTGTGTATATGTAAATCAACTAGAAAAGTAATTGTGATAAAAAAAAATTTGAATATTCATTGGCGTTTAGAAAGGGGGGCAAAAAAAATAATTTGTAAATATAATATATAAAAATCATATATTTTCACGATTTTCGTCATATCTACTAGGTCTTTCCAAATATTGAATTCATTTTTATTCTACGGATTCTTCGTATGAATACCTAGAAAGCGTTTTCAAGGTTTTTTGAAATTCGACCCCTAAGGGTAGTGTGGTACAAGTGGGGGTGTTTTTCTTATATATGGAACGGCTTAAGCTACAATGTTGAAACTTGGTGTGTATATGTAAATCAACTAGAAAAGTAATTGTGATAAAAAAAAATTTGAATATTCATTGGCGTTCAGAAGAGGGGGGGGGCAAAAAAACTTTGTAAAAATAATAAATATAAAATGCATATATTTTCACGATTTTCGTCATATCTACTAGGTCTTTCCAAATATTGAATTCATTTTTATTCTACGGATTCTTCGTATGAATACCTAGAAAGAGTTTTCAAGGTTTTTTGAAATTCGACCCCTAAGGGTAGTATGGTACAAGTGGGTGTGTTTTTCCTATGTATGGAACGGCTTAAGCTACAATGTTGAAACTCGGTGTGTATATGTAAATCAACTAGAAAAGTAAGAGTGATAAAAAAAATTTGAATATTCATTGGCGTTCAGAAGGGGGGGGGGGCAAAAAAAATATTTGGAAATATAATAAATATAAAATGCATATATTTTCACGATTTTTGTCATATCTACTAGGTCTTTCCAAATATTGAATTCATTTTTATTCTACGGATTCTTCGTATGAATACCTAGAAAGAGTTTTCAAGGTTTTTTGAAATTCGACCCCTAAGGGTAGTGTGGTACAAGTGGTAGGTGTTTTTCCTATATATAGAACGGCTTAAGCTACAATGTTGAAACTCGGTGTGTATATCTAAATCAACTAAAAAAATAATTTTGAATAAAAAAAACGAATATCTATTGGCGTTCAGAAGGGGGGCAAAAAAAGTTATCTGTGAAAATAGAATGCATATTTTCCCACGATTTTCGACATATCTACTACCTCGTCCCAAATAATGAATTTAATTTTATTCTATGTATTCTCCATATGAATACCAAGACAGTGTTTTCAAGATTTTCTGAAAATTGACCCCTAAGGGGGTGTAAAGTGATTGTGTACTTTTTCATAAACTATTCCATATCTCTCAGATCCAATCAGATTTTCACTTCCATGATCTTGTTCTTTTTGATAGGTTTTCAGTCACATAGTAGCCTACACCGCATTTCAGAATTGAACGCGTTCCTTACTTCTGCCGGAAAAATAATAAAGTTACGCCCAGATTGTTGGCAGATTTTTAATCTTGATAACGAATTATTTTAATGAGAAATTCAACGTTCGAGTTACTAATTATATCTTGGCGCTTTTGTATGGTTGCTACTGATAGTATGTGCTTCATACTGGATATGAAAGATAAGTTACTCCGTTGGTTTGCAATTGATATTAAATGACCATAAAATTCTCAAAACTTTGTTGATTTTATCGGCTTAGATTTTTTTGGAAAGTTATTTTCAAAAGTTTAGCAATTCCAAAGTTAGGGGTTATGACATTAAAATGAGCTGTAACACCTTAATTAAGTGCTTAAGATAAAAAAAGAAATTATTACAAGATGGTGTACTTACTTTCCGGGTTCCACATTGAAACTTGTTCCATTAATTTCGTGGTAGATGGCTGCTATGGTCCACGCTACTCCAATTCCCAGGAATACATTTACAGCATTACTGCCGGTTACATTACCTACACTGGCGTCTGCATATTTGTCTTGAATGGCTGCCACTTTACTGGCGAATGTGTCTAGAAATGTATGAAACGACGTGACAAATTAATCAAGGATTAAATTTAAGGACTCTGCTAATGAGGTTTCGAGTGTAGTTAGTAGATGCGTGCAATTAAAATTATAAATAAACACGTAGCACCGTTTGAGTATAATAAATGCGCGGAGGAAATGAACAAGACCTTCGTTTGATCTTGAACTTCTTCACGGCTTATTGCATAGAGTGTTCTCAAGAAAGTCTTATATTGCAGCAAAGCACGCTAAGTGCTACTAAAAGCGCATTAGCTCAACATATTCTGCACGTGACCTGATTCGATTGTGTTCGGTTTTTCGCTGAAGTTTAAGCTCATCTTACTCAACTTTCGTGGCCAAAGGATATGTTCCGTGTACACTAGCGTGCACTCAGGTGTGATTATGTTGAGGTACGGTAATTGAAAAGAGTCTTTAAGAAAAGTGTGGCATGATTCGTCTTTTTGAAAGTGCGGTTAAACAAAAGTTTAAAGGAACCTCATTGCTTATTAAATTTTAAGGAAGTTTGGGTAAAAAAAGGAAGCTTTGATGAAAATGGGAAAGTTTAATTGCTTACCTGGTATACTCGTGCCTAGTGCGACAAATACTACAGCCGTAACTGAATCTTTAATGCCTAAAGTGCAGCCAAAATGAGACGCTACATCACCAATGACCGCTGTAACGACGCCAATGCAAAAAATTGATACCACAAAACATAAGTAGCCTCCGGAAATATCTAAAAGAAGGTGAAGAAAATTTTTTTATTAATAAATCTCAATATAAATATTTTCAACAAAAATATCCATGAAATAAATTTAAAATATTCCATCAACTTTAAAAACTTTTTTCCCAGCTGCTGTTCTTCATCTTATTCGGTATATTTCATGAGGAAGATCCCACGGAATCTTTGGTTTTATTCATGGATTTAACGACATTCACCTATACAGTGTAGATTGTTTTTTCCCGTTTGCATAATCGCAAATCTTAAGATAGACGACTGTGACCTATTCAATCTTGAATTTTGTATAGAATAAAGGGATAAAATCTCTTTCACCGGGAAACTCGAAAGGTGCAAGTAAGTTCAGGACGAAATGAATATTTACTTGAAAAGAAAGAATTCCAACTGTAGAGTAAGAGGTGAATTGGATTTCGATTTCTTCAATAGTACCGACTAGGCTGTGATTTGACCTAGTTTGTAACGGGATGAAATTCCAATAAAATTTAATTTAACTTATAGCAGGCAGAAGAAGAAGAAAAAAATTATGAAAAAATATCTACTTAAAAAATTCAGCGATCAATTTTGCAACATCAATTGTACCTCAAATCGATTTCAAGGTAAAGGAAGTCCGTGGAAATAAGAATCAATTCGATATCTTATTAGACCTAAGAGATATGACAGAATTCGACAAACCTCTTTTAGGGCTTGAATTTGGAAAAATTGTTAAATCAGTTTTTAGGATACTATATAAAAGCCCTGTACAAGTAAAAACTTATTCAACTTATAATCAAAACCTAAGAGATTTGACGGAATTCGTGAAAATGTTTTCAACATTTTTAATTAAATTAAATTAATAATTCAAATTAAATAATTCAATTAAAAAAAAATATGAAAACGATTTCTTGATATTTACCTGAAGAACCAGTAGAAGTGAAATTAATTTGGGACCTCCAGGGAACTAAGAGACAAAATATGACAATGTTTGTAAAACTATACACACGCCGTTTTCACATTATTTCGCCCACCTCCGTACGTAAATGTATAGGTAGGTATATGGAATTTGTTTTCCCTTAATTGTTTTTATAGTGCAAATTTATATTTCTGTATTCCCACCTTGTTTCAAGTTTCTAGCATAAGCCCTGTCAGAGATTTGAAAACGCACCCACTCTCGGATACTACTAAAAATTGTGTTTTATTGTTTTTTTTTTAAATTCTTATTAGTCCTTGAACATAAACATTAATTTCATTGAATTTCAAAAAGTCCTGAAAACACTTTCTAAGTATTTGTATAAAAAAGCCGTAGAAAAAAAACTAATGCAAAATTTAGGAAAACCTAAAAGATATGACGATAACCGTGAAAATATATGGATTCCTTTATTAGTGATAATATTTTTCGCCCCCCACTACGAACCCCAATAAATATTTTAAATTTATTTTCTTTAAATTACTTTCCTAGTTGATATATATATACATACCAAGTTTCAACTTTCTAGCATAAGACGTTCTATACTTACGAAAAAAATTAAATTATATACCGAGTTTCAGCTTTATATTTTTATAGATTCTCGGGATAAAAAAATCGGAACCTTTTCATTTCCTCCCATAGCCACCCTCACCCACTACACTCTCCCACTCCAAATTCAAATATTTCTGCTCAGGGTCTATTAGGCTGTTTTTGAGATATGAGAAGTGATTTTTTAGAAAAATTCTTATCCACTCCACTTTCATGCTCCACTACCTTCTTATACTATATTATATCACATTAAACTTGAATTGTCAACTTTTATACAGAAATTGAATTTTATTCGTTTAGGACAATTGGTTCGTTAGATATCGTAATCTAAAGTTTTTCACAACTTTTCAGTGAACCAAATTTTTTTTTAGAAAAAAATCTAGTACAATACTTACTTTAGGTATTATTGAAATAATAAAGTAAAACAGATTTTCATCGGCGTACGTAGGTGAAACAAGAAAAAAAAAATATTCGATTAAAACGAATTCCGTCATATCTTTTAGGTCTTTTTTATAGTCATCCCCTAGGATATGTAAAAGAGTTGAATACATTTTTACGAATTTTGCCATATCTCTTAGGTCAAAATAGGTGTACCATATATGAAACAAGTTTTACTTCAACGACATTTTTATGTTATCAACCAAAAATCGATTTCAGGACTCTTCCTTTAGGTTAGGTTAGGTTGAGAAGGGTGGACTGAAGCTCTGTGCCGCAGTCCATCACGAAAGATCACTGCGGAACCATTGTGGTCCCATCGTATAAACCGGGCTCTAGACTACTGATTCCAAATATTGCTCTTCCTTATGAAGACAGTATTTCTCCATAAAGAAATCATCGCAAGTTCTGATAGATCGATCCAGGAGAATTTCCCTGGTACGTGCCAGACTTTCACATTCACATACTAGATGCTCCACTGTCATGTTGTTTACCTAAGAAGATGTAAGTGGTTGTACATGTGTTCACGAATTTCGCTGAATCTCTTGGGTTTGATTAGATATCAAATAGATATTTACTTCAACTACCATTATCGCCTATAATCGATTTCAAAATTATCCGATATTCAACCCATAAGCTGATGGAGAGCTTGAACATGTTTTCACGACTCCTCCTTTAAAATTCACTGTGACGTGAACTGGATTTGCTTGAAAATCAATAAGAGGGTAGTATATGTTATCACAAATTTAACCATACGATTGATGGTGTCTAATTCGATATTTAGTAGGTTTGTATTATTTTGAGTGCTTAGGGAAAAAAGTAAATTACTCTTTTTCGAAAATGCAGAGTTGCTGAGGTATATTCTCAAATTTTATCCTTGGTCTGAAAACAGGAATCTTAGCGTCAGTGGTGTCGCTAAAATGTTCAATGTACTAAAAGCGCCAGGCGCCAATTTAAAAGAAATCACATTGCAGTAACAACGCTTTCCGCAGAATCTTGCTGCATAAGTAATTAATTTCATCCTCGCAGAATTATGTTTAATTTCTGCACTATTTTTTCCTGCATCTTATACCCACTTAAAGCGCTGCACCAAAAAGTCTATCTCTCACTTCACAAATAACATCAAAGTTATAGCATATTAGTGGAACACAAACGTACGTTCTGAAGTATAGTCTCGAAAAGGCTGCTTAAAAGCTACGTTTTATATATCGTCCTTTCTTAGTTGCTCCTATATAGAAAGCAGAGGAAAATATCCTCTTGCCGTCAGCGTGGCAACCTTTAAACTATTTCCAACACTCGTTGCATTATTTATGATACGACGAGCGAAACAACTCGTCGTTAAGGAACTGGGAATTATTCCTTCGAGGATTGCAATTGAATTTCGTTATATGGAACGGAATTTTCGGCAGCCGATGTCTTGGTGAAAATTAAAGTTTTGCGGAAGAGAGTTCCAATGGAGTTGAGGCAGAGAATAAGATCTTATCACGCTACACTTAATGGTAAAGTTTTGTACGACGCGAAATCCTCTATGTGACATAAAGTGTGGTGGATACTATCGCAGGTAATATCCGTAGAGTGACAACTTCAATTAGAAATTGTCAATAAGTTTGAAGGTGAGCACTTCCTTTCGTCCTTTACAGGTTGCAAGTGAAGACATCAGACCGGGTTTCTTCAGTTGATACTATTAAAATTCAATCAGCTTCCATAAATATTTGAATGGGACCGGAATCCTTGCCTAAGTATCTTGGAAGAATAGGGCGTAGGAATAAGGTTTTATATCGACACATACAGAGAATATTTGTGTCTTAAATTTAAATTTTTTTTATCCTAAATCTGATATTATATTCAGGCTCATAACTTCGCAAAAAGTTTGTGGTCGAAGCGGTTATAAAAACACAACTTTTAGGGTTTTTGGTGGTATGATTCCGCCGAAGAAAGCGGGATTTAATCATCATCTTTCGCAAAATACCGCGTAATAGATGTTTATTGAATTATTATGGTAATTATAAAATTTTGCATTTCGGGCTTTTTACGTTCATAATTGTCTGTGTCAGAATTTATATTACTTTTCTGGCGGTTCCGCAAGGTATTTTGTTTAAACAATTGAATTCATTTCCATATTTTTGTGGTAAGGATATATAACTTTTACAAAGTAATTAAACAAAAAAAATTGTAGAGTATGGCCAAAGCGGTTAGGCCATCGCACGCGTAGCATTCATCGCTCTCACTGTAATTTTTTCTTCAAATGAAAATAAGGGTTGAAAGGTACTTCGAGATGGTGTTTTTTTTTTGCTCCAGAAAGATACCGACATCAAATGACTCATAAGATTGACTTAACGCTTAAGTAGCTAATTGTAGTCTGGGTGGCTTAGTGGCTAGAGCACTTGCCTTCGGTGCACCTGGTATCAGGTTTGAATCTGCTTGGCGACAAGTAATTTTCGAGAATGGGATTGAGTGCTGGACTACCAGTTCACTCAGCTGTAAATGAGTACCTGAGTTAAATCGGGGTAATAATCACGGATGAGCGTGTGGCTGACCACTATACCTCCTAGTGTTCCGTTGGTCTCGTAATGAAGTAACTCTAGCATTACTTTAATGCCTAGGCAGATTAGGGATGTTGCGCCATTGATTATTATTATTATTAAGTAGTAATTCGCAAGAGAAAACTTACCTGTAGGAGGGATGAATGCAAATATCAACTTCCAAAATAGAGTTAGAAAATGCATAACGTAGTCTCCACAACTGGGCTTCGGCTCTTCTCCTTCTTCGTAATCTTCATTTTCGTCACCACCTGAAACCGGAACAACAAAAAGAGACTGATTAATTCTTTAGAACTTTCACAATCTTATTATAATAAATATTACAATAAATTATCCATCAAGTATTATTCAGTGGTGATAAAGGACTACACGGAGCTCATAAACTAAAATTTTTCCTTCCACTAGAAATGAACAGCTTCCTTTTCTATAGACGAGTCGGACAGTTTTCTTAATAGCTTTGCTGACTCCTCGGGTCAGTGATTTTCATTTATCTTTAAGACTTTCTTAGTGATCCTTCTGCAAAGGACATGACCGTCAGATGCAGACGTTAGAGTCTGGTCTATTTGCTACTTCGGAAAGTTTTTCTTTGACCTATTCGAAATTTGTTAAGTAGTAGCCACCGATGGAGAAAAATGTCGAAAACTGAATTATTATGCTGAAACGATCTGAATGGGTACTTTTTAATCCTTTTCTGACTTCTGAATAATTCATGAATTCGACTCCGGCAGTCGAGTGGTTTGAAAATCGGAACTAGTTGAATTTTCTTATGGTTTTGATTCGGGTTTTTTTTCTGCTGGTATCCTTTATTCAGACTTGCCAAAGATTTTTGGGCAAAACTTTTCTATTCTTATTATTTATATGTCAGAGTTTGAATTGTTGAATTGTGGAATAATGTTGGAACGGGGGAGGACAATCTTTTGTAATAATTTATTTAAGGAGGTCGGTCTATTTAAGAAGGGTTGGAAAGTTTTTAAGTAGGGCAACACAAGTTTAACACCGTATGTTGATTTTCCTTAGGCATGAAAATCGAACGAGAATTTGAATGAAATAGTCACATTATTAATCACTTCTGTTAAATTCTACAGACGTATAAGGGACTGTCTTCTGATCTGTAAGTGTCCTTTAAAAAAATGATTGACAAGTAAATTTGGTACGTCGTATGACGGGACAGTCAAGATTTGAAACTTGAATACTACCTATTACTACTTTCTTTAATTTCTGGAAGATAGAATATAGTTACCATCAGTGGTGGCTGCCACATGAGGATAGTGAGGCTGACTCTCACCATTTTCAGAGGAAAAAGTCACCACTTTTTTGATTTTTGTTTTGAAAATGTTATTAAATGTCTTTCCCGTGTAAACTGACGTCCTTGCTCATATAGTTTTAGTCCGACAAAGTCGTGTTTAATATTCAAATTCAGCCTCACCTGCTAAGAAACCACTCATACGACATGGAAGGACATCTTCAAGTAAACTAAACGGAAAAGAACCCATATGTAAGATGGTGTATTTGAAAACAAGCAGTCACGAACAGAATGGTGTTTTTAAAGTTTTCAACTACTTTCAAATAATTTCAAAATTCGTTTGTTAATAAAATGTTTATTCTATTTCCTCCACCTTGAGACTATCTTTAAACTCTTTTTAAGTATTGACAAAGAGGTTTAAGATACCATACCAGAATTGAAATGTATTTTCAAGACCTGGAGAAAAAAGGGTGTTGTTTCATCAATAAGACGAAAGCAGATACTATAAATCAAAGACTAACTGACGAACAATAGTCAGCTAGTGAGTCTTGGCTAAGCGATGGTTCGAAACTGCAATAAAGCTGTGCTAACTAGGTTTAATTTAGCTTTTAAGATACTGAATTATCTGTTCTCTAAATCATAAATTATAAGGTGTTAAATATATGTGGATAAACTAATAAATATTGATTGATTGATTGCAACTGCAATAAATACTCAACAGTTTCAATTAGAGATGGGTCGTTCAGGAGTGAACTGTTCCAAAAGAACACTTCATTGAAGTGAGTGAGTTAAGTATCTCACTCCCTTTGGTTAACTGGAGTTCCGTTGGACACGTGACAAAAAACATACTCATCCGGAACTACTTCACGAAACTGTGCAGATTTTTGTCTCAGGTCCTCATGCTCTAGATCGGAACGAGGGAACGAACAGTTCCGGAGCTGCTGACCTTTATCTTTTTTTTTGTGATCCTCAGTCAGTACTCTGTACTGACGGAACGAGGAAATGAACAGTTCCCGAAATAGTTCAGTGTAATCGTTCCTTCAAGTGAGTGACTAGGAGTGAAGTACTTCACTGAAATGAACTACTTTACCCATCTCTATTTCAATGGAATAAAGATGCGTAATTTTTTAAAAAAATCACTTTATTCGCATAATTCCAACTTTATTGACTTTTTTATATAGGAGATAAAGAACTTCTGCATCTAAGAATTTATCAAAGTAGTTAATTGGATATCTACTAACTTCTACCCATTTTCCAAAGACGCTACCAGCAGTAAACTAAGACTGAATAAACTAAAAGTTGTTCATCAATTTGAAATTAAACTGTGAAACTGTTAGGTATTTGTCCAAAAGTACCTACGAACAAAATCTTATAACAGGTATTAAACTTACCAGGACTGACGGTCAAGGCCTCTGTAAAT
The DNA here is from genome assembly GCA_949128065.1 of Beris chalybata. NCBI lineage: Eukaryota > Metazoa > Arthropoda > Insecta > Diptera > Stratiomyidae > Beris > Beris chalybata. Next base: position 142,170,314 of record OX421894.1, read on the forward strand.
TGCTCTTTCCATGAAGACGTTCCAATAAGAAGGGAGGCATTAGCTCTTTGTACCAGTTTGTCAACAGTGTTCTGGAAGTAATAAGAAAAAAATTGTATTGCAGAGAAACTTTAAAAACTGTAAGAAAAAGATAAAATAAGTATAAGGGCTTATAGTGAAGTACTTCGTCCTGGGTAATTCAAAAAAGTTTAAATTGAAATCAAAAGTTTGCCAACGGATTAAGTCAGTTCTTCGTATTCTGGGTGGATTACTGCGAACGCTTGTAGAGCGTAAGCTGGAAGCGAATTTTACTTGATTAGTACAAACTCAATAATGCAATTAATGATGAAATTAATTTGAGCAAATATTTTGATGGAATAAAGGTAAAGTTTACGATGCGTTAAACATTTTCCTAATTTTTGTCTTTTGTGCTTCAGCGCATTCGAATTTCCATTGAACACATTTTCTTTAAATTTTTATCTATTAATAGCTAAGCATTTTTAATCGATCCAGATTCCAAAAAAAAAAATCCTAAAAGGGTAAGATTTTTTGGCAAAATGGATATTGTTCGAAAATCGAAGAGTTCAGTTTTTTAGCAACATGAATATTGTTCAAAAGAAAAGAAACAGTAATGGTGACGTAGCGTTTGAGGTTTCAGTCTTTACGAAACGTACTGATTGCGAAAGATCAAAAGTTGCGCATTTTCAATGTTATATTTTTCAATGTCATCTAAAGGTGCTCGTACATCAGCAATTTTTCGAAACCAGCAATCTGTGAATACATTGCCACATTGCCGAAATATTGCCGCAACTAGCATGATATTGCTGCAACTAGCACGATATTGCCGCAACTAGCTCGATATTGCCCCAACTCTCACGATATTGCTCCATTTATCGCTTCACTAGTTTGGGCTTTAGTCGTCAGACAATCAGTTGCTTGGAAAATTGCTCGTGTAAGAGCATCTTAAGCCGTTATTGGTGAATTTCTAGATATTGGCTCATATCGCTCATTACAATTCAGGATCGAATTGATGAAAAGATTATCAACATCGCCAACATGCCATCGTCAACATGCCATCGTCAACATGCCATCGTCAACATGCCTTTGTTGCTGTGTGCTGCTTTGTATTTTCGTGACGTCAAAATTGACGAATATTGTTGCAAATTGAGCAATTTTAATCGCTCGTGTAAGAGCATCATTATGCTACAAAATAAAAATCGACAACACTTTATGGGAAAATTTAAAATAATAATAAAAATAAAAATAATAATTTTTAACGTGGGTGCGAGCAGTAGCGGTCCTAAGAAGAGGTTAATAGATGATATTCGATATTTGTTCAATGCCTTACACTTAAAAGTTGAAACTTACTCGTGAATATATTTGAACAAATTAGGGGATATATTAAAATAAGTATGTAAAAGAGAAGTGATAAAAATATGGAAAATGGGGAGAACTTAAAAGTCCTTAAATGTACACGCTTAATACAAGATCGAAATTTGGAACCACTGAACATGAACTACACAATCATTAGATGCCAAGAAATGACGTCAAGTGCAGAAACAGAGGAACAGAGATGTATACACAGACAAAGACCGTATTAAAGAGCCTAACAGCTGAAACACCATACACGCTCTCCAGTCACCACTCAGAACTCGCGACTATAAAAGCCGACCACCCAAAACCAGTAGCAGCATTTACGGTGAAAGCTTTACTTATTTATATTTGAGGAGCCGTTTATAAGAGAAAGGGAATTTGGTCCATTTCGTAAAAGTATACCCTGGAGAAATATTGTTTTAAGAGTGGTTATTGCCCACAGGAGGGGATTCAATAAATTTATCACAATAAAAACTAATGATACAAGTTGATATTTTTATCCGTTTTGGTGAATAGCATATCTACAATTAAAAAAAAATTGAAAAAGATTGTGATGGACAGGAAAGAGTAACTTAGATATCTTAAGAACCACTTGTGCGAAAAAAATTTAAATAAGAAATCTTTACTATAAAATTTCTATTTATCGGAAGTGGTATTTTTTTTTTTGCAAATTTCTGAGCTAAGACAGGGAAGACTTTAAAATTTAGTTTCCATTGAGGTTACTATGTGAATGACAACCTGAAGACGATTTTTAGCGTTATTTTTACAACTAAATTGACCTACTATAGAGGTGAACAAGATATTAAATAAATTATTACTTTTGAGTGATATAAAGAAGGCGACAACGGAAATATCATAAGGAATATCAAGCAAAAAAGTCAATTGGAAAAGAAATAAAAAATTACCTTGAAGTCAACTTATTACTATTTCGATGGAAATACTTGTGGGAAGAGGAAATACTGATCATATTAAGGTCGTTTCTCAATTCCTTGTTAAGTCTACGTCTACGTCTATGTTGACGTCACAGCATAGCATTGCTATTATAACAGTTAGAAAAAGCTCGAAATGGATCAGCTGATGCTTATTTGACACTGCAAAAATCAAAAATTTGAATTTTTTACGTTTCCTTAAGCTTGTCAAACAGAGTAATACACACTGTTTGACAAGTTGTCATACAGTGTAATACAAGCTTTTGATTGACTGATAGCCAAGACACAAACCAGCAAGAAAGCTTTTGCGCTCTTGCTAGGTCTGACGTCATAATTGCGTCCTAACTGTTATAACTAGACGTAGACGTAGACTTAAGCAAGGAATTGAGAAACGACCTAACAAAAGGGGGTGAAAGACATAAAAAACAACTGGTAATTTTCAACTTCTGGTCCTCTTTTTTACCTTAATTATTGCTAAAATCGCATGCTTGTGATGACACACGTGAATTTAACTTGTGTATCTTACAGGAAACTAAGCAGGCAATATTAAGAGAAATATACTCCAAACTCTATTCCAACAGCATTTCCACTTAAATGCAAAAGACTAGGTTGAAAGAATATTCTACTGGAAGCTATTAATTTTCTATAGTTGTCTAAATGCCCCCGCCAATTTATTGAGCACGGATACTAAAAAGCTTGCAGAATGTACCTACTAAGTACCCGGTAGAAAAACAAACCACATTCTTGCTGTTCAGGTCTAGGGGGTATCCTGAGAATGGGGGCTGTATCGAAAATCTGGTCAAGCACTGTACAAGACTATCGTACATGTTTGGAAAAATCGTGTACCGGATAGAAGGCTATCTGAATCCGTAACGACGAAATAAAAGAAATAGGAACGAACAACCTGCAAGTTCTTTTCAAGATTTTATGGCTAAACTGAAGAAGTCCATTTGAGAAATAGTTTTTCTTTTTCTATGTTTGGGGTTGCAAAAAGTCGTGTAAGATATCTACCGAGAAAATTGCAAGGAGGCTAATGCAAGAAGCCTAGTGCAAATGTTTACTGCTAATAGGATTTTCGAATATAATAGACTCGAACACTTTAAATGTTCCTGCGAAAAGGAAAATCTGTGAACCAGTCTGGACTCAGCGATTGTAGGTAGAGCCGGGATGAAATAGAATTTGTTACAAAATTCGTAAAATTAATAAGAAGTTTCCATGTTCTAGAATAAGCCGTATTGTATTATAATAAAATATTTTATTGTTAAATAAGAATTAAGTAAAATTTTACCATCCATCCAATGCGATAGAATAATAAACTATTTTGCTTTATTAATTGATTTTTTTCATAGTAAGCTATCATAGAAGCAATTATGATTAAATGTTAGTTGTTTTCCGGTGTCAGTGGAGTGAGTATTTTGCTTTATTTAAATCTTAAACTGAACTTTATATCTACTCATCAATAGCAGAATCATTCAACATTCAACTAAACTTTGTACCTAAATTTCCGGTAGACTTAATATCTTCCTTCCTCGAGTTACAGATAATTGCACGATTAGTTAATTAAACTAACCCAGAAAAGGCAACAAGTATAGAACCTATATATTGTGTACATTAGTAGTAATTACAAGAATTTTAATTCCTTGTAATTTATTTCGGCACGAACAAAAGACACAACCCAAAATAGAATAGAGTAGATTAAAGATAGTACGACTCTACTTAAAGCAATTATTTTTGTTTAAATGTGTCGTACTTCAAATACTGATTTAAGGAATTAAGAATAATGTCAATAATTTATAATATGTGTTACTCGTATATATGATATTGAATACTAGCTCCACTTTGGAAGCCTCCTTTAATATCATCCTGGTGGTATGTTATGTACAAAATTTTATTGAAGCTTTGATGATAAAATTGCTAAACTTGCTTTGATGGAATATGACTACTTGAACATTAGGTTTCGATTTTATCAATGGCGCGACAGCCCAAATCGGACCCTGACGTATATTACCTTTTTTAATTGGACCAACAATTTAGCACTGGTCTTTTTTTCAAATAATTTTTTTTTTTTTAAAAAAAACATTATTAACAAAACAAGAAGGCAGAAAAAGAGAAGGGTGAAATAAATTTTAAGTTTATAGTTTACTGTATTATTTTTAATAATAAAATATTGTGACCGAACTGAAATTTCAAATAAATTACCAACTTTTATAATCTTAAGATTCTTGAAATTGCTCAATTTGTAACAATATTCCTGAATTTTGGCGTCACAAAAATACGACGCAAAACACAGTAACAATAGCAATAGGCGACGTAGATCAACTTTTTAATTAGGCAATAAGGGCTTATACACGACCAATTCAGTCTATCAATAACACGAAAGCAAACTTGACAAACATATCTAAAACTTAAAATAATACTTGGAAATATTTGAATTTCAAGCCATTACAACACAAAACTTGACTTATAACTGCAAAATTCAAAACAAAACTTGACAATTGATTCACTAAACGAGGCTAATTGCTCGAAATTTTCCAAGTCAGTGGAAATACAGCAACTAAAGGGCGAGAAGTACCAGTAATTTGTGAAAATATTGCCCACATTGCCGAAATATTGCCGCAACTAGCATGATATTTCCCTGTAGAGCTGTATTAATCGCTCCACTAGTTTTGACAATAGTCGTTGGGCAATCAATTGCTTGAAAAATTGCTCGTGTCAGAACACCTTTACACAATCGTACGGATATAGACTTCAGCACATGTAATTTAAGGTCTTACACGTCAAAACTGTGGGATTTTTTTAAAAAAATGTCTAAAAAATTGGCAATCGTGCATGGAAACGGAGAAAATATTTGAATTTGCGACTCTTTCTTTGACTCTCCTGGCTACAATTTTAGGATTTATTTTAATCTGTTTCGAATTTGGAATATAGACCGAAGCACTTTTAATTTAAAGTATGATACGTCAAAAAAAAAATTTCAAAGGTGAAAGAGGAGATCTATAAATGCCCGAAAAACTCATCAAAATTAAGATTCGATAGAAAATGAGAAAATGCTAGCCAAAATCAATATGAATTTAAATTTTTTTGGTGGATAGATTACGATACAATTTTTATTTTTTTACTACGCTCAAGGCCAACCTTCTGCGGTTTCTTGAAAATGCACCAACCAATTTGTTCAAATTTAATTTATATTTTTTTGGACATTTATGATTAAATTTTTTGGACAAATTTCATTTGAATTCTCTGATCACATTTTGTCATCACTCTCAATAAATATTATTTTGAAGAACAATTAATTATCAAGGGATTTTGTTATTGATTTAATCTGAAGAAAAATTTAAAGACGCTAAGAATATTGAAAAACTGCTCTGAACAATCAAAACAGTGTTATATGTATAAAGGATTTTTATTTTGTTGAAAAAATTGAGTTCTAATGACGGTATGGACAATATAATAATATAAAATTTGTTCGGAAGGAATGGAATAGTATTAGTAGTATTTTAAGCGAGGATTTAAGTAGAACCGAGAAAAAAGGCAGGACCCTAAACAATTTTTGATCCAAACTTTGGTCTAATCTATTTTTCAATATATGGCCAGATAGCTTATTATTTCCATATCTACTTTAGAGCTTATGCTAATCGCGTCGACAAGTTCATAGTCTTCTGAAAAAGTCGAAAAGCCATTCACAAACCGCTTTATCATCATATAACCATCATCAGCATACATCCTTAATGGCACTTTGATCTTATGCTGATGTCATTAATCTCTGATGGAAAATCTCTCTATTATGGGTTCATTTAATCTGCTCACAAATGTGTTGCTAAATATTCCATCCATACACACTAACTACACACCACTCATATTCACGTTAAGGCAGTTAGTTCACTGCATGTATCAAATTTATCAAATTAAAGCCCAACCTCAACAATTTCACCAGAGTAGAAACACTTTAAGCCACAACATGAGGTAAATTTGGCAAATGAATGTAACTGAAAATTAAGTAACGACCAATTTAGACTTAAATTTACATTGTACCTGTTATACCTGAAAAGCTGATTGTTTTTTTGTTCATTCATTCATTGTGAAAAAAGAAGATTTATAGTCATCGGGACATTTTTATGGAAACGTAAAGTGAACGTAAATTAATCAACCAGGATAATGTGGAATGCTTTCGTGAAAAGTACCAACGTAAGCTGATTCTTTATGGTCCTGGTATCGTATGTGTTTTTCTTATTGTGAAAATTTCCTTTTTGACTGGCCATATGAAATTGGCTCCTTTTACGCTCGTTAGAGTTACGATAATATGTTAAAATAATGATACACTTTCGGATGTCATTACGGGGGAAGTCGTAATGTGTTTTGAAAATCATATAAAGAAGTTTTGATGGGGGGTTTCAAGTTATTTAGGTTACAACCGAAAATACATTATGAACAGGATAATGTGAATTGTCGTTAATGAGATGAAGATTATGGTATGGAATAGCAACATTAACTCGTATGAGTGGATTTTTTTTTTAACGAAAGCAAATATGAATTTTTCGAGGGTTGTGTTGTATGGTAGATACTAAAAGACATACTTTGATTTTATTTTCTTCTGTTTCCGTACTTTGAAATTATGAAAAATTGTATATTGGAAAAATTTAAATTCTTCGGTTTTGGGATTTCTAGTTAGGCATAGAACCTAGTTTGACGGCATTCGTATAGAAGCTATTCAAAGGGTGCGGAAAGTGATTTCGCTCTCCAAGGAAGGTTTTTTTAGTTATACTATTTTAAAGCTTTCACGAAAAAGGTGTCCGAGTCCTCTTTGAAAATTCATATCTCTGGTAATTTTTATCCTAGAATAATAAAATATGGCTTATTTTAAAGCAGAAGATTGTTACAATATAAAAAAATGCGAATAAAAAAATTTATCAGTTAAAATAATTAAATTAATAATTCAAATTGTCTTTGAAATTAGCTTCAAAGGATAACGATTTTGTTTTTTATCCTTGAATATCTCAAAATGCGTATCTTTAATTTTTTATATGTTGTAGGTTGTACTGTTTTTCAAAACACATCAAAAAATGAACTTGGGATCTCTAAGTGTCAAAAAAATTGAATTAAATTATTAGAGAACTTAACTAGCCTTAGTTGAGAACCACTAATGCTCTTCGATTTTTTTTAACTCTCACTTGAGATGGCAAGTTAATTTTTTAATATGTTTTGAAGAACAGTAGATATACCTAATATAAAAATTTAAATAAATTTTAAAAAATTATAGATATGCATTTTGAGGTATTCAAGAATAAAGGACCAAGTCGATATCCTTGAAAAAGAAATTCAAGGATACTACACTTTTAATTTTACTTTATTATTTTAATAATAAAGTATCTATTGTTATCTACATATCGAAATTTTAGAGTGTGTGTACGGTGGTGGTGGGGTGGCTGTAAAACATTTTATATTCAATTGCTCTAGAATTGCTCTATATCTCAATTGTTTTAGAAAAATAATATTTGGGTTTGAGTATGAAGCTTGTCAAATAAAGATTGCTCAAAGAAAAATTGTTTAAGGCGGTGGTGGAGCATGCAAGTGGAGGGGATAAGAATTTTAAAAAAAAATTCACGTCTCATATCTCAAGAACGTTGTAAGATAAATGCTTAGAATTTTTACCAGAAGTAGGCTTAAAAGAATCCTACTAGGAAAAAACAGGTGGAGGTGTTGGTGTAGTGGGTGAGGGTGGGGAAAAAGTTCCCATGTTTATCTTGAGAACCTAACATAATATAAAGCTGAAGCTCAGTATTTAGATAGAGCTATAGTAGTAGCATGTTCGAAAAATATACATAATTCTTTATGGTATTAGTAAGGTACGGGGTTGTGCAGTTTTTTGGTTTTTTTTTTCCTAACTATAGAAAGGCTTATGCTAAAAAGTTGAAACTCGGTATATATATGTAGATCAACTAGAAAAGGAGTTCTGTTAAAAAAAAAAATCAAATATTTATTGGCGTCAGAAAGGGGGCAAAAAAAATTAGCAGTGAAATGGAATGCATAGATTTTCACGATTTTCACCATATCTATTAGGTTTTTCCAATTATTGAATTCATTTTTATTCTACGGATTCTTCATATGTATACCTAGAATGTATTTTCAGGATTTATTGAAATTATACCCTAAAGGTGGTGTTATGGCGTTGTATACATTTTCAAATTCAGCCGAATCCCTCAGGCCTGATTAGATATCGAATAACTTTTCACTTTCACAAGCTTGTTTAATAATCACCTAAAACTCATTTTAGAAGGTTTTTGCTTTTTCAACAACTAATAGGGTATATAAACAAACACGTTTTTACGAATTCCGCCATATCTCGTAGAAGTGATAAGACATCGGATTGGTTTTCACTTCCTCGGACTTTCTTAGCACATATTTATTTTCATTTTGTAATTTTAATTAATTTTTTTTAATATTTCTTTTATATTTGCTTATATTATTTAATAACATTTTTTTTCTCCTTTCTTTTGCTTCATGGATTCTACGACATCATTGCTTTTATTATTTCTCTCATTTTTCTGATTAACGTGATTTTACTTGATTTAGTTTTTAATAATAAACAGTCTGTTAGAGAGATTTAAACAGGTAATTTCGATAGTACAGAGATGGAGTCTCATATGAGCAGAAGTGTCTGCAAAAATACAACTAGAACGAACCTTACCTAAAACTATACTAAATACTATACTATACTAAAAGTAATAACCATTAAAATGATATCTACGCATCATTAGATTGTAATGGGAATTCAAATTGTTTATCTTCTGCTGTCATAGGTATATCAGCAGCATAATTGGTTGATTTATGAATTTCTAATTAAACAATCTCATACAGATCGAAATGATTAATTTCAAACAATTCTCGATTATGTTCTGCGTGATCTACAGTCACCTGAATCACATCAGAGCTGGATGCCCATCCAATTTCAGAACAAAACCCTGAACAATATTTTACTATATATTTAGTTCCATAGTGCGATTGTACACCACAACAATAGCCTCGACTTTAGTATAGACTATGAAATATGATTGGTATCAGATTCTCTAGCCCCAGGGCGAGTTGATTTATATTCCAAACAAAATGGTCCCGAAACATATAGTATAATAAACCGAAATCATGGGGATGAAAATGCATAATTTATTAGGCTTTATGGCACTATAACATCCGCCGCCTGAGTACCTACAACTGGTCTACGCGAAAATTTCAACTATGCGGCCATATAAACGGAAATAATATTTTTAGATATGCAGTTGATATTCGAACAATTGAAATTTTTAATTAACATTGGCATTGATTTCGATGGTATGTTCGGTATTTATATGATGGGCTAAAATCGAAATGGTATTTGCGAGGCGGCTTTAACTCAATAGAACAACAATTCGTGGAAGACTGGACTCGATATTCAATACGAAATTAAATTCCATGTTCTGTCTTTCGGCATGTGATCAACATTTATTTTACGATATTCCCCTGGAGCAAGATACAAAGAGGATATCTTTTTTTTTGCCCTTTTCAACATCCTTGAGTTGTTTTTTATGTTCGAAATTTATACTTGTATACATGAGCATTGGGTTTTGGCTCTTTGAGCCATTTCCTTATTGTCGAGGGACTGTTTTTTTCTTCGTAAAACAACAAGAGTTGAATTCCTTCTCTTCGAGGAAAAAGGTATGATTGCGATTTTATGGAAACATGGTGGGATTTTTACTTTCACTTCAAGACTCCTTTGCAGGACTAATGAGGGAAAGTATTACGGATGTATATTCCGGTACCTAAATGTTTTCCCATTTATTTCAGAGTTCTATGCAGTGGCACATCTAAGGAGTACTTTGCAGGGCGAAGGTGGGTGAGGAGGATACTAATTATAACGTTAATAGTACCACCAATATGCAAATTTGCTACCCTCAAACTTTGAATTTATCCCGTAGAGATATAAATTTGATATTTGGTAGGTTGGCTGTTCGATTAGGGGAGTCGTCGCTAAGTGGAAGCATTTAGGGGGTGGTGGATGAAGAATTTTTGGCTATTTCTGTCAGGAAGTGATTATGCTAAGAAGTTGAACACCTTTTTTGGACAGCACTGCACAGTTTTTTACCCAATTTTAATTCTATTTAATTTTATAAGTAACTACAGGTCTCACTTTTATTTTGATGTACGATACGTGACGATTCGAGAAAAGGGTTTTTCGGAAAAAAGATTTTCTTACAAATAATTTAAAAAAAAAGTAAAAAGTGGTCCCTTGACAACTTTTCTGAAGAAATGCTAAAAACCCAAATGTGTTACATATACATATATGCTATCAGCATCTGTATTATTCAAAAAGAGAATTTTTTATCCCATATAAGATATACGTTTCCGTACGTTGATTTAAAGAACAGACGTTCATCAACTTTCGTACCTTTAATGAAAAGATTCATAGTTTGAGGAAAGAGTCTAGTGAAATAAATATAGCAAATTTAAAAAAGTGGCCCTTAATTTTGATGGGAGTGAAAGTGTATATGGGGGTGTCGATGTAAGGCCATATTTTAAAATAACAAATAATCTATTCTATTTGTTATAAAATATTCAGAAACGTTTTCGTTTTTTTCTCTAAGTTCAAAAATCAATGACAAAAAACATCCGACTTCTTGAACAATTTTATCCACTTATGAAAAAAATTCATTGTCACAACAAATGATTTTCTAATATTTCTTGCTTGATTTAAACGTGTTTAAGTAGATAAATCAAGTAGTTTCGGATAGTAGGCAGAATACACCCTCTGAAGAGCCTGCATGCCTTCCTATTCCTTTGTGTTCAGACTAGAGAACTAGTTTGAACACTACTTTTTAACTCGTTCGTTTTGCCTAAACGCGTTTAAAACGCATAGTCTTGTACAGGGTATTATAGAGGCGACAATGCTCAAAAAGTGGTCTAATTTAGAGTATTATCTGCGTGAAAAAGACATAAAACAGTAGGAAATTTTCTACCCAGCGTAGGCTCTGGATGAATAGGTTAAAAAATACAACCGTTAATAGTTTATGGGTTTGAAAAAATTTTAATTTGAATTTCAAATTTTCAATAAATTAAACAGTAGCTGTTTTTTCACGAAATTTAACGATTTTCAAAATTATTTAAAATAAATTATTGTACGTTTTTGGAAAATGAAAATACTGAGAACTAAACTTATAGAGAATTCACAAAAAATTTTAAATTTTCCTTATGTGGTGAGCTTTTTTTCTCGTTTAAGAAGTCATTGAATAGGAAAGATAATACGAAGAGAACTTACGGTAGTTTCGGTATCCCAGTGTGTACGTAACTATTGTAACTCCTCAGTTGGAATGACATCTATGATATGGTCCTTCGGTTTTTATATTCATTCCCTATTACCATTTCATACCCAATCTTATCTCGTACGCCGGTGGTTAAACGACTGGCTAACAACTCATCTCCGGAAAAATAAACCACTTTAAGAGGAAAATTCAAGTGATGACTTAAATTCGATCGGAAAAATACCATCGAACAGGCTTAGGCCCTTTCTGAGCTATCGCGAGAAAGGAGAAGAAGTGGTTTCATAAGAGCTTTCCAACTATCAATTCAGGAGTTCTTTGTCATAGAATCTTAGAGTCCATACAAACATCTACACATATGTGAGCACAACTAGCCCATCGTCTATCACTGAAACATCATTAGCATGTCAAACATACAACATAGTCAACATCAAAGCCTAGATGCTCCAAAAGCCTACTAAAGTGGTTTTCTATATCGCATGTCAACATTTGATTGTGTAACACACATCACACCGAATGGCAAAATACTCTCGAATGCCTGGTCTATAGGTTAGCTCATATCCTATGAAAGGAAAGTAGTTCTCATGTGGATGATTGATCCAAAACCTTTTAGTCGTATACCTTGGAGTGCTGCAACGTCCTGCATGAGTGAAAACTGGACGATGAATGCCAGAGTTTGTAGTTAGATAAGGCCCTGAAGATATTGCAACTATCTGGCCTGTATAGTTGAATAGTGTACGGGGTATAGCTGCTAAAGGAATCTAGCAAGGCATAGAGCATACTGTTGCGTCGTCCTGGAATAACTACATAATAGAAACATAACACGTTCACTTTGCACTTTGTTACGAGTAGAGCACGTCCTATCTGATTTCCAGGATTTATCAACATACAAGACCACTTTCGTGTAGGTATTAGTCACACACGAGTGATATTAGTAACACTTTAAGGATAATTTAATTGTTACAAACGCATTTAAGAAACAGTTTGGCTTAGCTTAGACGATACGGACAGTAAATTGTCAAGAATTCAATATTGTATGTTATTAACTGTGAAATTTTTTGCCGTTTATTAGTCATAAAACGTGTAAAAAAAAATTTTCAGGGTAGCAAATCTTTTTTTTTTTAAAAAATCGATAACAATACTTTATTATTAAAATAATAAAGTAAAATTGTTTAATAAATGTTCTTATTATTTTTTCAATGTATAGAACGAGTTAAATCACAGTTTAATCCCGGAGTATTGTACTTCATCTTTTTAAGAGCGCAATCATATAGTTAAGATTTTTAAAACAATGAACGTATCTGTATCTATTGTACGTATAGATGTTATGCAAACATTTATAGAACAAAACGAGAAAAATTAAGGCTGCTATTGTTGAACAATTTCACCGCCACCATCGTTTCCTCTCTTCAAGGATGAAAGCAAACTGTAGAATTGCAACTATGTGCACCGTCAGCAAAAGATAGCTATTTCAGTCGCTTTAATATCTATAGATACTATTTTCCGTTTATTTTGTATAAAAGTTGTGTGTAAATACGAACGGAGTTATTCAGAAAGGATACGGCAATTGGTGGTACAATAGAAGGACTATTTAACTTTTTAAGTGAAATCCTTTTAGGTGATATGTTAAGTGTCACTCGTTATTATCGTTTAACACATTCGAGTCAAAGAAGATTTGTAAAGTGTTTCTCAAAATTAAAGAAATTAGACGATGTTTTTGTCTGGAATAATTTTTATATTCTAAAGTCCCGTTTTCACGGCGATAGTTTTGTACGATAGTACTTTCGCGAAAGTATAGCACGATAGTATGATAGTGTGATAGTGTGACAGTCTGCTGCTTACAGGGTGCGATGTGCAATAGTGAAATTAGACATGTCACTTGTCTATCACGTACATACAAAATCACGTAAACAAAAAATCAAAATTATATTTTTTTCCAATTAGCAACACGTATTCACAAGATCGAAATTATTATTATAAATTTTTACGTTTTGAAATTACTTTTTTTAACGTCATATATCAGTGTCAAGATAAAATTATCGCAATAGTTCTATGAACTATCTCGTCAAGCTTGATAGTGCGATAGTGCTATCATGACAGCGCGAAAGTAACTATCGAGAAGTTTACATTGTGATAGCTATGACGATAGTAACTAGCAACTATCCCAAAAACTATCACCGCGTAAACGAGGCTTAAGAATAAATTTTTCACTAATAAAATTTAGTTTAATTTTAAATTATTTGAAGCCTTCTCAATATCGAAATTCAATTCCACATGAATAATGAACACTCACAACAAAACACAAATTTATCTTTAAAACACTGGTCGAGTAGTGTCTTCTCAACTCGGGAATGAGGCGTGGTCGTTTGAAATATTGCTCAAATAAGGAAAAATGTAAAAACAACATTTTTAAAAATAATGTCACTTGAATGGCACTTTGCGATGTATGCTACATTCGGATGTTCATTCAGGTTGAGCTTATTGGTATCCCACAAAGTGGATGTGGTCTAATGAGATTAGCTCTGTATTTACGAGTTCAATCAGGCATTGCAAGCAATTCCAAACAAAGCTCAAAAACCAACAACTAAAAATTAAACTAGTCTGCGAACATACTAGCATAAAGAATTAGAACTAAGCTGAAAAGATAATTTAACGGGATCTCTTTACAATTAAAAAAAATGGTTGAATTTCGAAACTAAGATGCCAAACTATCCGAAAGGAACGCAAGGTATTTAGCTCGAAAATGTTCTAAAAAAGGATATATCAAGGGAATGAACTCGCAGATATATCCTAGGGGAATACAAGTGACGGTGTGAGTGCATTAGAAGTTGAAGGTTTCTTATATGTGCCTAGAATCGCTGATTCGGTCACTAAAACTAATAGTCTTCTGGTATTGAAACCTTAAACGCGATTATTTCGAAACTGCATCTTCAAAAACTGCTCCTATTGTAGCTCAAAAAGCTATGGATCAATTTAGTTGAATTTTTGGAAACTTTCTGATTATATAACTATCGAAAGGATATACCTAAAATTTTGAGGATATCGCGAAAATAAACCACTATTTTGGGGTAAAAACTGCCAAAAAATAGTCGAAAAATGAAAATTTGTTTGAAAAGCTTCAAATCTTTTTTGTTTTATATTTTTTTTATAATTTTTTAGATATATCCTTCTCATTCATTTGTTAATACTCCAAAAATATTTTAGTTTTCAGTTTAAGATCAATAGAAAAAATATGACAAGTGGAGCAGTTTTCGATGTCACACAAAAGACGCCTAAAGTAATACCCTATAACGCCGCTACTTTGTAAGAAAAAATTGTTCAACACTTAAGGGGTATTTGCCTCCAGCTGACCAAAAAATTGGGCAATTTACATGATTTTTTTTTCATAGAAGATGTAAATAGAATGCTGGGACTTTTTCGCAAGATACTTAATAAGTATTTAAATACAAAATTATTTTTTTTTTTTTTCAAAGTGATATCATGGAGGCAAGTTATATGGCGAGCGCCGTCATCACTTTCAAAAAAGATGTCCACTTGGCGTAAGCTGTACAAGTCGTAAACTTTATCCGAATTTAAAAATTCACAAATTTTTCAGAAATATATTAATGTAGTTGGAGCTTATACCTATAAAATCGATAAACACCCAAACAAACAAAAAACGGCGGGCATACGAAGTTTAAGTTTCGATTTTTCAGGGTTTTTTTTGACTTACAGGTGTTAAAAAAAATAGAAACAATTTTTTTTTTCACTATTTTGTTGGTATTAGCTCCGATGACTTTAGTTAACTTTAAACTTAAAAAAAATTAAGTCGATAGCTTATGGGGTTCTAGCTCTAGAGCTTACGCCAGTTCGCAAAACGTAGTTTGGAGAAAAACACGTTTAAAGTTTTCCTTTAGTACTTTTTACCATTAGAAATCCATAAAGTAGGTGCCTAAATGATACGACAGCTCACGTAAATAGTTGATTTCGAAAAATCCGTTTGGGTACCATATTCTACACATGTTTATCTACGAAAATATTAAAAAAACAAAAATTCGATTTTTGGTTGAGCTAAAGGCTAATACCCCCTTAAAAATTGTAATAATATCTTGTCAACATTTTAAAATGATGCGATTATTTTATTACAATGAAAAATGGTTCATTTTCGGGAGTCTAAAGGGATTGCTCCCTTTAATCTAAGCCCTTCACTGTTATGAAAATGTAAAAGCAAAGTTGTATATAATCATAAAATATAATTATCTATCAATTCTAAACAAACATTTGTGTAGCATTGAGAATCAGCTTTGTATGTAAAGAAAAATGTAATTTAGGTTTTTTTACAATGCTTTTACTACGAATTCTTAATTTAATGTATCTCGCTGAGGCGCTACATTTTTTACAAAGAACATGCTCTTTAAAAATTTACTTATGTCTTCTAAAAATTGACTTACGTCTTCTTTATTCTTCTATCTTTTGTACTCATTTCAGTATCAGTATCATATTACACGTTAAGAAAAATATCTATTTGTTTTTGAAGCAATCGATAGCAAAATCGACTTCAAAAGTAATCTAGAGCTGATGGAAAAGACTATCCTCAAGAAGACTGTAGATACACTTAATACACTTAAGTGTAATACATATTCCTTTCATGTTTAAAAAAAAAAAAAAATCATTGTAAAAAAAATTCAATTCCATATTCTTATGCAAATTCACTTGAGAAGAAAAAACCGCATAATATGTAAAAATGAATGATTACACATTCGCATCTATGTGCATCGATTTTCACAACGCATCTTATTAATAGAACGCATTTTTTGCGTCTGTTCTATTCTCATGTGTTTCATCATACAAATTTATAGGAACAATATGAGAAATGAAATCACACCAACAGAGCTGAGCTGTAACTGAACTTGATTTGTTGTCATTTTTTACGTATGGACTTTGGCTCGCGTTCTATAAGGATGTCATTAAATTGGTGACTGCGACTCGTTATTAGTTTTTTGTCTCTTTTTTCATCATGCATTATATTATTACTATCTAGGTACTTCCCTCATTTGATGAGTTTAGATTTTTAAAAGAAAAGTACTTCGTAGTGTCCAGTCGTAGTGTTGTACATTCCTGATGGTTTCTACAAAAGTGAAACCTCAACTTATCGAGTTAAAGACCAATATAATTGCCATAACTTCCTTCAGCCCCAAAAAAAAGTGAACTCCATCTTGCACTCTCGAAATTATTCTTATTCGCGAAAAATCCATAATTTGGTAAATTTTTCTTGAAGACGCTTACGCTACAACAGCATTTCCGGTAATTTAATGAAATAGCGTCTGCTATATTCTACCATAAACTGAAATTCGCGTAAATTAAGCAGTTTTATTTTTTCCCCATTTGAAAGGCACGCTATGGATTTAATGAGTAAGAATGTTTCTTGCCGTTAGTAATTAAGTGGCCAATAAATTTCGCATAGAATTAGATTAAGGGAAGAATCCCCCGAAGGGTAAAAAACATTTTTTCACCGTTTTGTCGTCACGACACGAGCAACATTTTCTTCAGCCAAAAACATAGTTGACTTTTCATTAAAAATTAAAAGCCCCGTTTTTTTCTCGTCATTTTTCGTCGGAGCTATCATAAGAAAAAGGGAAAATGCTTAAGTCTGCGAAAGATTGGATGGAAATTTTTTTTTTTTTTTTAAAAGAAAGTGCAGAATTCTTAAAAACTCACCTTAAACTCTTTACTCTCCTTAATCCGCAGTTGGGCGCGAACAATGTCACCAGCTTTTGGCCGTCCAAGTAGTGCCATTTTGTCCTCTTCAGTTAGGTCCTCGGGCGCTTTAGCTTCAGCAGCCTGGATTAAAGCCGCTAATTCATCGTCTGAATGGTTCAAGCAGAAGACAGGATTGCACCGTAAAGAATAGAACAAATGGAAAATAAAAGAAATTATTATTAATGAAATTTATTGTTGGTGGAAAAAATAACGAGAAGGACGAAGAAAAAAGTAAATTTCATGAAATGAAAAACAGAAAAGCCAAGAATAAAGCCTAGATTTCTTGTTTAAAAAGAAAAGAACAGCAACAAGAACAAACGAATAAAAACAACACTTATACAATTTCTTTGTAACGTAGCTACATTGAAAAGTTTCCAGGTAAGCAAATGTTTACATTCGGTACTGATGAAAGTACTCCCAACAACAACAACAACAACACTCAAATGATTAGGCAGGTGGGGTGTGTCCTTTGGCTGTTATTGTTTCTTATGAGAGGATTTGTTGTTCGGCCTTGTCGTTGTTTTTGTATATTGTTTGCTGATTTAGTAAATATTTCAGTAGCAGTTTGTGAGTAAAGTGAATAAATTCAATTGTGTGTGAACAACTTTTAATTAGTAGTTCATAGATTTAATGCGGTGTACTAACATAGTTCAGCAGAAACTAATATTTCCAGGTAATAATCACGGACGTGCGTGTAGCTGACCACTTCACCTTCTAGTGATTCGTTGGTCTCGTAATGAAGTATCTCTAGCAAGACTTCAAGGCCTAGGCCCGATTTGGGCTGTTGCACCATTGATTATTATTAGAAACTAATAGTTAACTGCATCTTAGAACGAATTTAAACAATATAATGCGTGACAAGTTGAATGAAGCTTATTTTCAGTTGTGAATTATTATCGACATTAAATTACCTATTCGAATATTACTATTTTAGTTTTTATTCGGGATACATACCGAATTTTTCGTAATGTTGTTTTAGTATAGAAAATCAGAACATTATTTGAAACCTAGAGACTGCTGCTTTATTATAATTCAAATTAAAGCAAACAATCAACGGAAAGCTAAAGGTGAAATATGTGTATCCATGCAAGCAATCTTTGTCTGTCTAACGAAAAGCTAAAAAGGAGTCGGTGCGAATTAAGATTATTCTTACGCTACGGAATATGTTTTACAAATATTTCGTATTATTCATTATTTAATGAAAGTAAAATTCGATGGAAGTCCAAAATTCGTTCAGTCAGAAAGCTACTTTTTATTTCAATAGTTTTAGGTGAAAAATTAAAGTTAAGCCCAGTAGTAAGCAAGAAAAAAATTAAACCGATTTTTAGGCGATTATATAGAATAGAAAGCTGACTAAAAAAAGACAATTCGATATCTTATCAGACCTAAGTGATATGTCGAAATTCGTAAAAACATACACAATCATTTTGCGCCCTCTTTAAAGTTAAATATCGGGTCATTCCATCAAGAATCGCCAAAAATGACGAAATTAGTGACCTTACCATTGCCGATTCTTTTGAAAATTTATGTACTCGAATAAAAAAATATAGGTTTACATTTTTTGTTCCTATCTCATTTTTTTTTTGTTATAGTATCTTCAAGTTTTCGCAAAAGTGGTGTCCGAGTCCTCTTTGAAAATTCATATCTCTGTTAATTTTAATCGTAGAACAATAAAATGGGGCGGGGTTGTCGGAATATAAAAAAAATACGAATAAAAATTATGCTTAAACTTTTTTTTTCCTAGGATAACGTTTTTGTCCTTTATCCTTGAATATCTCGGAATCATTTCTTATTATTTATTTTAATATTTTGTAGTTTATATCTACCGTTTTACAAAACATAAAAAAAATTGTAATTTTCCTATAACATAATTGAGAAGCACTGATGGTATTAATTTTTTTTTGACGATGATACAATTGAGATCCCAAGTTAATTTTTGAAGTTAATTAATTAGTGGAAATTTAATTATTAAATTAATTTTGGAACTTATCTAATAAAATTAATCATATATATATGTATATTATGTTTGTTTGTGCTGTATGCGTTATTGTACCATTCATCTGATTGCGATGAAATTTTGGTGATTTGTTGTGCGCACGCCAGTGAAGGTTCCAGAACTAGTAAAATAATTTTACAATTGGTGGCACGCGAGATAGATAGGAACAAAAAATTAAAATTATATTTTTTTTTCACTAGTTCTTCAAGTACAAAAATTTTCAAAAGAATCGGCGATGGTAAGGTCAAACTTTTGACCCTCGCAAAATTTTCAAATGAATTTTGAGATCAGTATAAATGAAGCCCATAGAATTGGATTTCATTAAACCTAAAAGATTTGCCGGAATTCGTTAAAACTTGAACAATATCCCGGTGGAATAAACTCTTTTCGTATGTGGCGATAGTGCCAGTGGGTGATTGTGGAGAAATAAAATTATAAATCCAGAACGTCTCATTCTATGAATTCGTGAGTTCGAAGAAACATACAAATTCCTATGTAGTAGGAGAAAAAAAATTGTAGGGTCATTCCATTAAGAATCACCAAAGTTGTGACCTTACCATAGCCGATTCTTTTCAAAATTTGTGTACTTGAAGAACTAATTGGATCTCATTTCATTAAACCTAAAAGATTTGCCGGAATTCGTTAAATATGGAACAATATCCCGGTGGAAAAAGTCTACTCGGATGTGGTAAAAGTGCCAGTGGGCGATTGTGGAGAAATAAAATTATATATCCAGAACGTCTCATTCTAGGAATTCGTGAGTTCGAAAAACATAGGAATTTGTCGGAAGGGTAGGTGAAAAAAAATTGTGGGGTCATTCCATTAAGAATCACCAAAGTTGTGACCTTACCATAGGCGATTGTTTTGAAAAATTTTTTACTTGAAGAACTAGTAAAAAAAAATACAATTTCAATTTTTTGTTTCTATCTCATTATTTTTTTCCTTTGTTTAGTATTTTAAACATTTTCGCAAAAATGGTGTCCGAGTCCCCTTTGAAAATTCATATCTCAAGTTATTTTTGTGCTAGAATAATAAAATAGTGCTTTTTTATAGGGGGAGGTTGTCGCAATATTAAAAAAATAAATGAAGCCAATAAATATTTTCTTTGAAATTTTTTTTTTCAAGATTAACCGTTTTTATTTTTTATTTTATTTTTATTTTATAGGTTATACTGTTTTCCAAAACAATAATAAAAATATCTTGGGATCTCAATGGGAAAGGGGTTAAAAAAATCGAAGTACATCAGTGCTTCTCAATTATGTTATAGAAAAATTACAATTATAATTGAGAAGCACTGATGTTCTTCGATTTTCTTGACCCCGATCCCATAATGATATTTCAAGTTAATTTTTTGGTATGTTTTGTAAAAAAGTAGATACTATGAAAATTTCGTCACCACCTTATTGCAACTTATTCTAGTACTACTGCAAGAAATGAACTATTAGTGGTCAAATAACTTCCTATCAACATATTTGACAATATATCACCTATCGAACGTGTCACGAATTTTTTTCAGATTTAGCTCTTATGTTCCACTTCTGGAAAATTTCTTCGCATTTTCCTGACACCATCATAAATTTGTCTCTCCTGTTGATCAGTTCTCTAATAGTACGACGATAAGTCACCATGAAATCCTGAATAGAATGAAAATGCCAGCACATCAGATTGCGAAAAGAATAAATAAATCATAGCGTTGGGAAACACTTTCATTGATACTGAAGAGGGTTCCGTTCCATTTTGTCACACGGCAAATCCATCACTCTTTGACGACTACATTCTTCAGGGATCGCTTGTTTTATATCATTCAGGACGAGACTTTCTGTTTTCTATATAGTCCTAAAAGTATTTCCTGAGAGTACATTGGTGTGGTAAGAGTAGCCGTTGGCTATACATTTGTCTTGTTAGGAAATTGTCATCAGGTCCTTCGGACGATTCGACTAACAGTCCCCAAATTACGACAGCTATTCGAAGTGTCCCTTGTCAGAATTCGAGCAACGGACCGAATACTGTCTTCCTGGTTGAAATATCAGATTGTAATTCTGGTCGGAAATCATATTATCCCTTTCCTTTCTATAATATGGAAACTGGATCTTCGGGGAGGTCGTGTTTCCAAACTGATGGGTAAATCACTTTTCAAGTGACAACAACTGGATAAATTCCCATCTCAAACAATTCGCATGAAACGAATTTTTCCGGAAAAACCATGGGCCAAGTTAACTTATTTCGAACAACACTTTGTTGAACGGAGCAACAAAAAAAAACTTATTGCTATTATAGCGATTGGATATCTTGGGGAAAATTCTTTTGAATTTCCCACGGGAAAAGTTTTCGAAATTTTCTTGGAGAAAGAGTGCGAATCAAAAAGAACAAAAAATTTTCCAATCGGTTTATTTAAGTAGAAAATTAATTGCCCGTGAATTTTATCATCTCAATTAAAAATTAATTGTGCGAGACTGAATGATTGATTTATTGATTGGCAGGGAATCGTTTCTTCCATTTTAATTAACACCTGAATTAACTTTTGTTGATCTATTACGAAATATAATTTTGGAACTAAGTACCTACTCAGAGTTTATGTAAAGTCATAAGATACTTTTAATTAGTTAAAGAATTTTAGAAGAGATAAATTTGGACTTAAGACGTTTAAAGCGACAGGTGTTTCTTATATGATTTATTTTTTCGCGAAAAACTATTATAGTTTTACTAAAAGAAAATTACTAAAAGAACCATTTGATGTTTTCTTGATCGATGGGCTAATTTCATTCAAGTGTTTTCTAATGATTTCTTTTGATGAGAGATTTCCTAAAGTAAAGCTATTTTTACAACAGTCTTTACCATCAGCTTAACTGGTTCATTTAACTGCAGACTCAACCACACAGTGAGCGCTAAGGCTTAGTGCATACTTCAGACTAAACAGTCGGACAACTTTGTAATCACATCGAGCTGCGCACAATCTTATCTGCCTGACTAAAATGTTTAGTTGTTGTCCATCCGCACATTACTCGACCACCGGCCGATTGTTATAACCAATTGTTACTAGACAGTACACCGGTCGTGAGAGATTTTTAACACTTTGCGTGCCACACTTTTTGTCAAAAATTTTGACAATGCTATTTAAAGGGTCAAAATTTCTGTACCGGTCATCGGTGACCCCCGTGGCATTCAACGTGTTAATTTTTATCGGTGGTGCATGTTGATAAGCCGCCGTGCATATAGAGGCTAATGCCAGAGTTTAGTCGCACATCCATCGAAAAGGATCTTGCCTGCCTATTAAACTGCTTAGACTGTTTGGACGATTGTTTAGTCTCGGTGTGCGCTCTTTCATGTAGTTTCATAGCCAGTAGTCAGTCAACTAAACTATCGGCCGATTTTATATCTCTAGTCTTCAGAGTTCAGTCGACTGAAACTTCTAATGTACATTCATCGGTAAATACGTAGAATGTCCTACATTTGATTCTGTTGCGCTTTGACCGACCAGGTGTACGTTAGGTTAGGTGGCAGTCATCCAAACTATGGACCGACTCACTTAGACCGGAAACCGACCTAGTGTAAATTTGTCATTATAAGATCAAGCATAAGACTATGGTGATATTTTTCAAGTCAGTCTCAAACTAGAGTATACCATATGTTCGCTTTGTGTCCGACTAACTTTATCCTCAGATCAACATTCACCCAAGGAGTGATCTTAACTGAAAAATGCATACAAGGTTTATTCTAGAAAAATTAGACATAAATTTATTTTTTATTAGACAAATTAAAGCTTTGGAAAAAATACAAGGGCATCAATTTTCTATTTTCTGCAACAGCGCGGCAACTGTACTGTGTTATTGAAACATAGCGATATTAATTTTTTTTTTTTGGAAAACATTGTCTGACCAATATCCAACAAATATTCTGAAACAACATCCCTTTTATATAGTATATCAATTGAATTGAAGTAGCTACTAGATCGTGAAATGTTATATTGCTTATTTTTGCATTAAGTCGAACGCTTCGAACAATATCTCACATTCGTTGCACACATGCCGCCATAAATCGAACCCGTCAATCATAAAACCCACTAAAATGTATCGACATTCACTGCATATTTTGCTCGTTCAATTTTTTTTCGGCTTCACTATTTGAACAAAAAACTACTATACACCAAAATACACAGTACCATATCCTGGACATAGTTCCTGTATGGAGTCCTGAAACTTTTACACATGACGGCGCAATCCGAATACTAAGCAACCAAAATTTCTAGAAGGAAGCAGTTAAACGGATTGGAAGCTAACGTCAACTTCTCTCCCGTCATGTTTATTTTGGCTGGGGTTTTCGGTACGGCCACATCCAGTTGTGTAGCCAAAATAAATTGCATACGTGTCCTTCCGGTAAAAAAAAAAAAAAAATGTATACAATAAAACCAACCCCAACAAAAATATCGTATCGATTATTTACTGGGATCCTATTGCCTGGAATGATAGGCCCCCGTCTAATAGTGGGGAATCCCCGGGACGTATATTCCCCGATGGGTCAAAGGTCCGCACAGTTTTAATGCCTCCGCCAAGTTGGAAGTTTAATGAAATTTTTTTCGGTGTTACTGTTTGTGATTTATTTGTACGAAAAGTTTATAGGGGTTGGTTAGTCATGTCTAGCGGCAAACGAAGAACATGGTTGTTCCAAATTGGAACGTATTGATTGCGAAATTATGCGACAGTGGGATTGAAGTTAATGACGACGGCCACTAGCCGCAATGTTTGGTTTTATTACTGTTTTCTTAACTGGTTACAGATGGGTGGGTTTTGTGTTGATTAGGGGATACAAATAAAGAATCAGTAGAGGAAGTTTGTAGTTGGCTATTCTACTGATGTGAGTCGCATTGGCGGGTTAAATTGAAATCATAATAAAAATCAAAAATGCCTATTAACTCAGTTTGGATGACTTTAGTCTTGCTTTGATATGGTTTTGAATATAATTTCCAGAAAACGCTTCCATAAACTACAGCCTTCAAGCAAAACAGGGTCGTTCCATTAAGAATCGCCGAAAATGACGAAATTCGTAACCTTACTATCGCCTATTCTTTTGAAGGGGTCTTTTAGAGGGTTGTCGGAATACAAAAAATTATGAATAAGTATTGTCTTTTAATTTTTTTTTTTCAAGTATAACGATTTTGTCCTCTATTCTTCAATATTTCAAAATACTTTTTTTTTCAATTTTTTTTTATATTTTGTAGGTTATAGATACCTATCTACAAACTCGTACTGTTACTGTTTCTGCATCACATAGAGAAGAAATTTGTAACCATTACCACATATTAAAAAGGATCAAATCCTCTCTGAACTCAAGACACCATTCTTCACTTTTCGTTCGCAGTTCCTAAAGTCTGCATTCAAAGATTTACCTTTCCGTTCAGAGTTCAATTCTACACGTTTCTTGACTAATTTTCGGATCTAACAGGGGTAATAAAGCTTTTGATGTGAATGATTTTCCATTATTTTCGGGTTCAGGTCTAGGCTACTTGACAATAGATTTGAAAAGGCTATGCAAGTAGTGAAACATGCGTAATATTTCTAACCTGTTGGTAGTGTGGTTTTTTGATATGCATTTTTCTTATGTCTACTTCAAGAAGATTTGAAAATTATTTTAATGCATTATATATTCATTACGTTGGAGCTTGTTGTGTTCTGTTGTGTTTGGTGTGGGGAAGACATGCTGAAAAATAGCGAATCTTGAGCATTGAGGCCCCCATGGCCCATTATACTCGAATTCCCAGTCTCTACCCGAACTTTTTCGTCCTTCTTACGAACTTCAAAGGCTCAGGTAGGGATCGAGAACGGAGTTCCTCTATCCTCATAACATCAACGCCGTATACATGCATTCTTGCAAAATAGTAAGCTGGATACTCGAGAAGAAAATTTTCCGTCCTGTCGTCGCTCTCGTCGCAAGCAGTGTACATGCACGTCAATGTTGGAGCTTACGCACTAGATTGATTTCTTAGCGATCAGAAGAGTAAATAGGTGTGAGTAGTAGTGAGTAGTCTAGAAAAAAGTGTTGTTTATCAAAAAATGCCTGACAATATGTTGGAGCCAGTAGGACTTGATCAATTACACCTGGAAATAGAACGTTGGGAAAGTAAATGCATTCGGACGACCGTAAGATCGACACGTAAGAAGGTCTATCGAAATTTGGAATTGGTTTCAATTCTGTAGACTCTTTTCATGACCTTTTATTATTGAAAAAAGAAATTAATTAAAAAATCTTGCAATGACCAGGAAGTCGTTTCATTGTTATATGAGGTGCAGATGGAACGTCTTTTAGGCACTCGTTCAAGCTTCTACTCCAAAAAAAAATAGTGTTGCACCCAGACCATTGTTAGATTTTTTTCGGTGCACTTTTCCGCAAATATTAATATTAGAAAAGAATAACAAAAAGAATTTAATTGTTGAACTCGACATATTTCGTCGGTAACTTTAATTATTTTCGTATCAGAACTTCAATAAAACTTTTGTACGTAATTTTCCTTACAAAACCCCAATTTCTCATCACACCTCACGGTACAACATAGTAAGGATTATGGAGAAAAGATTATCCTTGATGTAGTATTTCCCGAACACTAATAATTACTTGTTAAAGTGGGTTAACTAAAAGTCGTTAAAAGTATTGTGAAACTTTTGGGCGAATTGTGAAAGTTTTTGATTATCTGCTGTAGGTACGACTGGAGTAGTACGTTTTTAAGAAGGTGTTAATTCTTACAAGGACAACAAGGAGGAAAATTGAAATTGGTGGAAAATTTGCATACCTTCTCGTTCTGAACTGCTTTGTTTTACATTTTAGAAATTTATGCCAAATTGTTTTCTGTTGAAGGGAATAGAAGTCATAACATTGCGATGATTGGAGAGGCAGTGTACTAGCAGGTGTGTACTAGCAGGTGTGTATTCATTTTTCAGTAAGATTAGCTCGATGGGTTCTTCTTTTAAAAGAGAATCTAGTCAGCTATCAAATTGTTACAAAAATTTGTTCAAAAAGTTAATAAAACTTTACTAAACTCGTTGTGATAATTTTGTATTAGAGACTCTCACCAGAAATCTTATAGTAATAACAGAAATGAGAGGGATGATGAGGAATCATTAGAGATCTGGTTTGTTAGGGGATGTGTAGTGACCTACAGTGTTTTCTTTGAAAAATTGGAGGACCTGGGGGCAGGTTAATAATAATAATTAATAATCAATGGCGCAACAGCCCAAATCGGGCCTAGACCTTAAAGTAATGCTAGAGTAACTTAATTACGAGACCAACGGAACACTAGGTGGTGAAGTGGTTAGCTACACGCTAGTCCGTGATTATTACCCTGATTTTAGCATTTACAGATGAGTGAACTGGTAGTTCGGCACCCAATTCCATTCTCAAAAATAACTTGTCGCCAAGCAGATTCGAACCTAGTACCAAATAGGCGCACCGAAGGGAAGTGCTCTGGCCACTAAGCCACCCAGACTACGATAGGGCAGAATAAGCTAGTAAATTTCTTTAGGGATCTGGGTTCATTAGGGGAGGTTTGGTGACCTACGAGGCTCTGAAGGGATCGCTATGTGCCCTTTTGGTGCCTAATGTGCGCGGTGGCTCAGCGCTTCGCCCTTTCCTAAGACTGAAACTAAAACTAAACAGAAATGAGTTGTTAAGAGAGTGTAATTTTAAAAGTAGAGACATTGCACACCATACAATAGTCACAACTTAATGAAACAATGGCTCCGAAATTGAATAATACTAAGGAAGAAACGAGGTTTGTAAAACTATGCCAAAAACTGTTAATAATTTAAGCCAGTATCGAATCACAACTAGCATCCTTTTAGGGACTACATTAAAGAATACTATTGTATGTCCTCCAGCAGTATGGATACTCCTAGCCTCTATACACTTACTGAAATTGTAGATTCGAAATATTTGCGTGCATTAAACTCTCATAGCTGGTACATTACAGCTCGTCCACGTTCGACCTGGTTCTGTATAAGCTATTAATGCTGTTGTTTCCCACCCAGATGCATGGTATCCTATTGATCGATTAGATGGTTATTTTGTTTGTTCTTCGATATTCTGCGGTATCGAGGACATAAATTCCAACGATAAATTTTATACGAATGCATAAATTTTCCTAGGACTTAAGTGTACTGATGCCTAAAAGACAATCACGAGATATCATCATAAAAGTAGGTTTAGAAAAAGGACTAGAATTGATAGCGTTCACCCGTTGAATCTGGGAAGCGATATTTTATTATCAACGAAGGGATGGAAATATTTTACAGTCCCAAGTGTGCTAGTATCGAATTGTTGCATTTAACTAGTGGAATAGAAGTGAAGAGTTCGTTTTGTATTGAAGTTGGTGATTTAGGGCCGTTATTACGACCTTCAGTTAAAATTTAACCAGAACTTTGACTGTAAGTTTCGTATGAGCATCTGTCAGTTAAAGTTTCAGTTAGAACATTACTGACGATCATAGGAACGGACCTTAGTGGCGTTATTGTTCTAGGCTCAGCAGGAAAATTAGCATAATGTTAAATTTCGGTACATCTACAACAACAGAGAACATTAGAACGTGTACTTTTTAATAGAGATGGGTCGCTCACGCGTGAACTGTTCCAAAAGAACACTTCATTGAAGTGAACGAGTGAAGTAACTCACTCCTTTTGGTGAACAGTTCCATTGGACACGTGACAAAAGACTTTACCGACCTTTTTTTTTTTGTGATCATCTTCTAGATGTACTGGCCTTTTTCTTTTTTTTTGCTCATCATCTACTTCCCTAAAGTTGAACTATAAATGAAAAAAAAGAACGAACTAGCTCACGAAAATGAAAACGAAGGAACGATTGAACGAAAACGAATGAACTAAGACGAAGGAATGTTGAAAGAAAACAAAGGAACGATGGAACGAAAACGAAGGAACGTTGGAACGAAAACGAAGGAACGATGGAACGAAGAGTTACGGAACTGCTTCACCGAACTCGTTCCTTAAAGTGAGTGACTCGGAGTGCAGTACTTCACTGAAAGGAACTGCTTTGCTCATCTCTAGACTTTAAAGACCACTCAATAGTTTAATTGAGTGGACTTTAAAGAGTAGAGGACTTTTTAGTTTAGAATCTACTCTGTCTAAATACAATTAATGATACAAGTTTTGTAGTGAAAAAACCTTTCGATGTACCGACCCGACTTTAGTGCTATATTCGTAACATATTGATGGAAAACATCGTAAAGTCGTTAGTTTAGCAACAGACATTTATGGATACTTCAAAAAATTGTCCTTACCAGTACTAAAGGTACTGTAGTCGAGTACTTACCTAAAAGAAATTCCATTCAGAATAAAATGCAGAATTCATTTGCAATATTGATTACAGGAACTACAATTTTTGGAATTTCAATACTGTTACGGAACTGGGATCTTGAAAATTATAACCCATAGAGTTTCGAATGAATTACAATTTAATGAATTTTCGAGTGACTAAAATGTTCCGAAAAGATTCAGCCTCTTTTCGAATCTTAGTCGATGATGAGTTCTGATGGAACTCTGTTTGAATCCCGATGTGTTTTACTGGTACTGGCAAAAGTGTTGCATTATTACTTAAGCCCTAATTGCTTTAGATCCAAAGCTTAAGAAAGGAAACCCTTTTTTACTTGATCGGTGATTGCCAAAAAGGCGTAAAATTTAATAGAAAACATCCGATATTTGATCTTTTGATTATACAGTACAACTTTTATTTTACGGCTGTACACATCTGAACGTTAAAGCCCCATCAATAATTTTACCAGTTAACTCCGTGGTAGCTCTGTGATATCAATCGTGGTTATTCTTTCAGTTAAAACATAAGCTGTGTTTTTTTCAACTAGATCAGATCACAATTGGAAAAAATGCTAGTTTAGCAGGGTTAACAATCATGTTGGTAAATGCCTTGGATAAACTGTATGGACACGTCTACATGTAATTTTCTTTTAATGTATGTAGCGATGGAACTCTGTAGAATATGCACAGAAATACAAAGGTTTTTTCAATAATTTTGAACAATTTAAGGCATTTTTTTTTTACTGTACTGCTAAATGTTTGACAGGGTAGCAAATATATATAATGCAAACTGTAGTTTATGCTATCTACAGAGAAGGGAATTTGATCAATACTTTTTCATACTGAATTTTATTTTTAACTTCATTTTCCGAACTTCCTTTGATAAATCAACTGATCAGCTTGTTCTTGATGACGATGTGTACATCATCCATCACTGATTCGATTC
The DNA here is from genome assembly GCA_949128065.1 of Beris chalybata. Taxonomy (NCBI): domain Eukaryota; kingdom Metazoa; phylum Arthropoda; class Insecta; order Diptera; family Stratiomyidae; genus Beris; species Beris chalybata. The sequence goes on from OX421894.1 coordinate 142,199,869, forward strand.
AATCAATAGAAAACGCTTGATGATTAGACATTATTGGCTAGATTTATTCCGGGCACGTCTTTCAAGATGAAATGAACCGTAACCATTCAAAGATTCGTCATAAATCATCTAGGAAAAGACAATACCTCCTTGTCCATCATACACTTCCATCAGCACGTCACAAACAACATTACCTACTGCTCGAACAATGGAAATAACCTCATATTCGACACTAAACTGCTGAAATCCTTTATGAAAGTGATACAGTACATCAGGCACAGGACATATTGTCAACGTTGACAGCTTCCTTTATTCAATCTCCTCGCTGATATACAACACTATTACATAATAAACGGGACGATATATGGCAGTGATTCCGTTGGTATTTTATGAGCAATAATCGATTTCATCAAAGCGTCAGATTTGAAAAAGTGGATCCTTTGGGCTTTTGTTGAACGGAATTCCCTCAACGTCGACCGCTAAGCCTCCCCACGTACCATATATCCCCTACGCAGTAATATAACATTTCTTATTTGTGCTTTCTGGATACTTCCGCCAGAAGGAACGGAAATGTGTTAATTTCAGGATGTGTATTAATGGCTAGGCCGTTCAAACCACCTCCTAAGAGCCGGCTTGTGTCGCAATCCTTCAAGCGAATTAAAGGATACAATTTCGAGGAAGCCTGTCGAAATTTGTGCGTTATATCTCTTGACAGCCTAAGAAACAAGACTCTTCATGGCTTTCACTTCGAATCCTTAGCGTTCCCGGGGGGTTGCGCGTATTATTGCTCGTTGTATTGTCAGTGATCTGCTACTGAAGAAAGCCTCTTTTAAAACTCCTTACTAGGGATATGGTTAGTCCTCGAAGGATTTTCGATTCCAGGTTGTATATTTTGCAAACACTTTTTTTTCCCGTTCCTTGTCGAGATTTACATACAAGGACGTAAGGATGAAATTTAATATCTTACACTAGGCTGATGATGGCTGCTTTAACATTCTCAAGACTTTCGGAAAATCTAATTTGCCGAATGTATGCCAAGGTGAGGTGAGAATATCATATGAGATATGAATTGTTTCGAATTTTACAAAGCTGTCGACTTGGGTTACAATCTTCAATTTGTTCGTCTGAGTAACATATCATTTTTCGTACTTAAGCTTGCCATCCATTAAGGTAGATATTTTTGAATTAAAATGCCTGTTTTTCGTATTCAATTTCACTTCAAAATGGTTAATTGCAAATTATTATGTTTTCTCATTTCAAGGAGATAAATGACCCTGCTTACAGGTATTCAGAACATGATTTATTATGAAAGTGGGAGAGTAGGAATCTCGGTTTCCAAAGGATGTTCACAAGATGGTGTGCTATTCAACACAATTGTGATCAATTTTGTTGAATAGGACACAACACAATTGTAATGAATAGAAGCCAAAAGAACAAGTAATTTTTCCATTTTTATAAAAATGAGAAATTCGCATTCGAATAGCATTGAACCCTTCGCTATTCGAATAAGAATTTCTAACACTTTTAATTCTTTGCTTATAAATTCATTTAATCTTGAATGAAATTTATCACGGGGATTTGTATGCTCAGCTAATCCAAGAGACGATTCATATTGCTTGCAGAAATTTATCTTTTGACTATTAAATAAGTTCTCACAAAAGTTTACGAATTTGGTCAAAAATGAGGACCTATTTTTTTTAAAAAAAATAATTGTTTGGAAACGACAGAGTTCTAATTTTAAAGTATTAATTTTACATTATTATTTCAAAAATACTGTACCTATTGTTGTTGATTTTTATTAAAAAAAAATAATTTTCTACCCTAAAATTTTGTATTTTCACGTTTAAGGACTAAAAGACACAAAAAAAAACCCAAAAAAAAAATGTCAGTCCGTCTGTCCGCCGTACCTAGTACCTCGTACGCCGTATGTCCACCGCTGTACGCAAGATCGTTTAAGGTTCGCAGCTCCCAAACCTTTTGAGCTATTCAATTAATTTTTTTAGGATGAAAGTGGATGGGATAAATATTTTAGTAAAAACTCACTTCTAATATCTCAAGAACAGTGTAAGATAGATGCTTAAAACTTAGTAAGCCTAATAGAACCCTAGCAAAAAACAAATTTTGAGTGTAAAGATGTAGGTGGAGAAGGGTGGGGGAGGGTGGAATGGAAAATGTTCCGATTTGTATACCTCGAGAATCTATTTTGATATAAAACTGAAACTCGTTATATAGATAGAGCAGTAGTAGTAGCATGTTGGGAAAATATAATTTTTTATAGTGGTAGTAAGGTATAGAATGGCATATGCTATAAAGTTGAAACTCGGTATGTTATATATTTATAAATCAACTAGGAAAGTAATTTAGATAAAAATAATGTCTAATATCTATTAGGGTTCGAAGTGAGACAGAAAAAAATTGTCAGTGAAAATAAAATGCATATATTTCAACGGTTTTCGTCATATCTATTAGATTTTCTCAAATAGTGCATTCATTTTTATTCTACGGCTTCTGTATATAAATATGTACCTTGGAAGAGTTTTCATGATTTTTTGAAATCGACCCTTAAGGGGTGGAAAGAGGGCTGAAAACTTTTTCGCAAATTCTTCCATACCCTCCAGGTCTGATCAGATATACAACATCTTTTCACTTTTCACTTTGCGTAATAATCACTCATATAAAACGTGTTTTAAATGTATTCTCTTTCAGCCCCTAAGAGGTTATAAAAGGGTTGAACACGTTTTCACGAATTTCGTCATATCTTATAGAAGTGATAAGAAATTGAATTGGTTTTCCATTTTAATTTTCAAAAACGAAGGGTGGTGTGCAGGGTTTGTTTACGTTTTCACAGTTATTTCAAAATCCCTTGTGTCTCATGAGCTATAGGTACGTATCAAGTTGCTTCTTGTGATTTTCACAATATCACAATTTTTACGAAATTCAAATCCGTTACATCTCTTAATTCCCATAAGGTAGGTAGCCAATTTGTTTTTACTTCTATGGGCTTTTAGTGTAAATAATATACCGAAATTTGAGTACTACACGGGATTTTCCAATGTTTGATCGGCTAAACAATTCTATTTTAAATAGTTTTTTAAGAGCAAGCTAATTTTCCAAGAAACAACTGATGAAATATATACTCCGACTTTGAAACTCCCAAGCTTTGACCCAAAAATAATAAGGTTACGCCCAGACCATTCGCAGATTCTTAAATTAATATCCTCATGGGCTCTCTTTCAAATCTTCAATTAAAATATAACCAGGGGATTTAAGGAATTTTGTGTGAGAGGCTATTTGCAGTAGTGATGATATATTTATCTTTTATTTAAACTTAACGCTTTGCATGCCACACTTTTTGTCCAAAATTTTGACAATGCTATTTAAAGGGTCAAAATTTCTGTGCCAGTCACCGGTGACCCCCATGGCATTCAACGTATTAAACTAGATAGCTTTGCTTCACCATTAAATAATAATAAAGTAAAATTCACAGTCTTAAACAAAATGCCACTAAATGTCATATGATTAATTGCCAAATAACAATAACACAATAACACAATAACAACCAAAAATAAAACGGGTACAAAAAATTCCATATAACTTCATTCGAACATCAAGTACCGTATTCATGATTCTCCGAATTTTAAAATTATTAACAATTGTATTAATTTTTAGGAATAATTCTAACCAAATAGAATAGGAAATATTTACAAACGGCACAAGTACAATTAAACGAACAAATGCTTTTTTCTTAACAAAAAAAATATTTCTATTTGTTAATTTGTTACTTACAAAATTTTCATGAATCGATGAATTTTATTTTTATTTTTCGTTTCGCGCCAAGTTCCGATTTCGCAACCGATTCGTAAAAATAATAAATTTCGTATGTAAAATCATTTTAATTATTTATAATATTGCCGATTTCAGTACAAGTGATTAGATCCTCAAAAAAACCGCGGAGTCAAAAATTATTCAAAATAAACAAAACATTAATTTTATTATAACATATAATTAAACATAATAATAAATTGATTAAATGGATACGAAGCGCGTTTATACCATTGTTTTTATTAAATATATATTGTAATCAAACCGAAAATTATATTAATTATAATTACAAAATTTTGTAAAAATTAAATATTTAAGTGCGTGTGTGCGATTTTATTTAATTAAAGTGGGATTTTTTGTGCATTTTCAATATCGTTTTATTGATAATAAGGAGCAAATTTTACGGTGACGATTTTAAAGCATATTCCAGATTATTATTTATTTTGTATTTAGCAATATCAGCGTATTGATTAAATATTTTTTTTCCAATAAAATTTTATATATAGCATTCCATAAGCGAATATGTAAAAAAGAGAAAGAAAAATAATTTAGAAAATTTAGATATATACAAATAACAATTTACTGTAGATGACTAATTTAGAAAAATTATAAGGTTTTGGCTTCAAATATTAAAATTAAAATTAATTATTCAAGAAACTAAATTAAATTTAAATCAAAACCACTGCTTACTCTTAGCAAAATTATTAGTTTACTGTAAATAGTTGAAACATCGATTACAAGAAATGAAAGAAAATTTTCCATAAAAATTTGGCACAGAAAATACAACTGCATTTGTTGTATTCCTTTGCGCAATCTTATTATTTCGGACGTTGGTAAAAGTTATTAATTAGAAACTTTGTTTTTTTTCCTTTTCGGAATTTATTTCTTAGTTACTCAAGACTTGGTTAAGAAAACAAAATAAGAAATTTCTATTTTCTAGCTATTTTTAGTGTAGTAATTTGAATTTGTGATGACAGGAAATTTACCTTCGACCATTTGTGGTTCGCCGAGATTAACATAAAACAGGACATCCTTCTCGTAGCTACCCTCTTCAAGAATACCCAGTGAAATTACTTTCCTGTAACGAAAATTAAAAAAAAGAAAATTAATTAAAGTTAATGAACATTTGCACTTTACTTTGCATGAAATTTTTTTTGTTGTATTATGTACGTAATAAGAAAGAACTTTTATCCTGATTTCTTAAATCCAGGCCTGTATTATGTGCGTTATTGAATCGATTTAATTTCGACAAGTAACAATTAAATTCGGCCTTAGAGTGAAAGAGAATTAAACCTTCTTTGGGATACTGTCCCACAGAATGGAATGTTGTTATGAATGGTAGTATAATGCAAAATTTTAGAATAGGAATTTATTTCAAATTTTAAATCGATTGATATACTTCATCATTAAAACATAATAAAGTAGAACTGATAAAATAAAATACCCTTTATGTTTTGACTACGATATTAACGAGTTTAAATCGAGTTAAACGCGTTGAAAATACTTCCCGAACGAGTTTATGAAAATACTTACAACGCGTTTAACCGAAAAAATGTACTGCGACCCTAGCAGAAATGGAAGTACTATTTGAGCCGTTTTGAAAGTGGAATAAGTCATTTTGGTTTTTAAGTTAACACGTTTAAAAATATTCATTCTAACTTTCGGGGAAATTTACTTGTATTTGTCAAAAGTGTGATGTAACAATTACATCAATATCAACTTGTCAAAACAAATAAGCATCAAGCTATCATGTATCAAAATAAAACGAGTCTAAACACTACTTTTTTAACACGTTTATTTTGACTACTTAAACGCGTTTAATACGCGATTGTGTGTTTTTGCGTTTGTTTCGAGAACGCGTCTGAGTATGAAGGTAACATTTTTGATAATTTAAAACTAATTGATTTATTATGGTCTTTGAATACGTTATCAAATTGTATGAATGATTTAAAGTTAGAAACAGTAAGGTTGTACATATTACCTTTTTAAACTGTTTTCACACATAATTTTTTTAAATTTATAACTGTATAAGCCATCACTCTATAATCTACTAGATACTGTAATTATATCTACTATCAGTACTCGTAGTGAGAGAAGAGAAAAATGGTTAGTTTTCGTAGGATCGATATTTAATTAGAAAATAATTGGAAAGGCAGTCAACGATGTCAGTTATTAGTGCAATTTCGGTACGATTATGCAATAGAAGCGTCGAGCGTTGTGTTTGTTGTTTGCAATTAGTTTCAAAGGAGTATCAAAATCCAAAAGTAATTACTCAAACGTGCATGATTACAATCACTTTAAAATTTTGAATAGATTGAAAACGCCGACTTTGCCGCAACAGAAATTCTCTGTATACTTGCATTGTTGATATTGTTCCGAGCGGATTATTCATGGACACGCACCAAGCTCTAATGGTTACAAATGCTTCAGAGCTTTATTAAAATCGTGAAAAACTGACTGCCATTAGTCCTGCAATCCCGAAACACATATCACTTTATGGATGTCGTTTTTGGGCTAGTGAATACCTCGACATCCTATAGAACAGGACGAACATGACGATATGTTGGGTGATGCGGTTTGGAGTATGACATACACCAAAAACTCAAGTCCATGAAATGTTGACACGCATCACTGATGGTGATACCCCCCACCCCCCCCCCCCCCCCACCACAAACAGAGTGAAATATTAGACACCATTATACTAGCCTACATATGGTCATATATTCTGCATGTTGTAATCGTATTTTGAAATACGAGTACTTAGTGCACATCGATCGCAATGAATTAAGAGATTCAATTTTCAGCTTGAAGCTATCAGTGTCCGTTTAAAGTGAGACATTATGATTCGATTTATTTAGCATCTTTGAATCTTTAAGAGCCAAGTCAAGATTTAATCCCATCCAGGATGTATATGTGGTGACAAGTTTATGTTCTTAATAACCTAGAACCAACCCTTTTAAACCAGATTTGATTTCTAGTTTCATTAAGGAAAGTTCGCAGGCATCGTCATGGAATACAAGACATCGTAGGTTCTCTAATTAAGCTTCGGATGAAATATGCATTACTTATCTGAGGCCCTTCCTAATGTATTATAGTAATAGGCACGGTTAATCGTCCATGCAAAATTGATTCATACCACATTTACTAAAGGTCTCACAAAGTATTTTGAAAAACCGTTTCTACAAAACTCTACTCCTTTGTTTGTGAGTCGAAATCCGGCATAAGCTCTACCATTTCTATGTAATGATGATTACGTACAATCTAGAACCACGCCACAAAATATATTCGAGCAAAAATCCACTACCCGGCATTATAGAGTGCATCAACTCAAGTACATACCTCTACACCCTGAGTAGCTCTTAAAACTCATGCATAAAAATCGGTTTGTTCCACTACATTAGTTTCTGTGGGCGAAGAAATTTTCCCAGAACTACACTTCATAAACAACAAGCTTCTATCCATTACCTTCAAGAACACACGACAGGGTTCTTATTCTTATTTCAAAGGTCCCAAATACACTATACTCGTAAATCACCAACTTCATAGTACAGAAAACTCTCGAGTAGTTTGCATGCGATAACAAGAGAGAATTGGCTAACTAGGAGTTAACTTTATATAGAAGTGAGTTTTTCCAAGTAGCAAACACTTGAATTTCGCTTTGCACTTTAGTGGTTTTGTGTGAAAAGATTCTAAATTCTGGTTTAAGCTAAGTACATACCGGAGAGCACACTAAAATGAGTTCTTGCTGCAAAATATTTTAAAGTGTTAGTCACAAGCCTTAAAATATTAGAGCATAAGTAGTCACCCGTTGTATGTCTTACAACAGTCACGACCGAAAAGCTCATGATTGTATCCACAAGGCCACATTTCGCTCAGAAAAGGTTTTCTCGGTAGTAAAGAGATCAGCGGTGGGAGGGTCCTTTCAGAACGGATCTGGTTATATTTACTAGAGTTTTAATATGAGCGTTTGCACCATATGCCCATACTGTTACTGCTAAGGAATTGAAGTAAAACACAATTGTATTATAAGTAGTAAAAATAATAAAGCTTTATTTTTTCCAATTAATAATCGCAGTATTGATCGCAGTATTGATCGCAGTATTGATCGCAGTATTGATCGCAGTTATGATCAATACTGCGATCAATACTGCGATCAATCGCACTATCGCAACTCTTACTGATTTCATTTACTACTTGATCGCTGTTACCAATCAAAATCACTTTCCAAACCCTTTCGCGTTGAACTGACCGCCATTTCGCCACAGTAGTAAAACTGCTCTGTGTGCTAGCTCTGCGCGCTTAAATACTGCATGTGTTGTGTCGAGAGAATTTTTTCAGCTTTTACGTCAATGGACTTAAGTTAGAATCGATGAAACTCTTAAGCCGGCAATAGACTTATCGCATTTCGCCTATTTTGCGTCATTAGCGTTTTCTCGTGAATAGTGTGTAGTGGTTTCTCGTGAGTTTCTCGCGTTTCGTTGTTCGCAATTCGCCATTCGAACGTTTCCTCTGCTGGAAGTGGTTTTTTCACGACATCAAAGTATTCTGCTTGACGAGAAAGTGACGAAAAATACGCGAGAAGATTTTTCGTTTCGAGAAAGTGACGAAAAATACGCGAGATGATTTTTCGTGACTTTCTCGTGAGTTTTTGGTTTTTCGTGGTTAGTGTCGAAAGAAATGGATGCTCTGATCAGCTGTTTTTCTACGAAAATACGCCACGAAATTTAGAGAAGCCACGAAAACGCGAAACTTGCGAATTGTGTGATCAATTCTTTATCGTGTTCTCGCAAGTATCGTGTGTTTCGTGAAATAAGACGAGAAACTCACGAAATGCGAAAAACAAAAAAAGCAGGAGAAGACTGTTGCCGGCTTTAGGGTTGGTTTCACAGTCGAAGCTTAAACCAAATTTTTGGTTTAAACTTAGGAATATGTTCGTAGATCCTAAGTTTAACTCAAATTTTTGGTTTAAACTTCGACTGTGAGTTCGGCTCCTAATGGTGTGTAAAGTGATTTTGAAATATTTTATTTTGGGTTCCAACATCTTTCTTAGCTTGGATTCGATATCGAATTGTTATTTTCTCGAAGCAGCATTCTATATAATCGCCTAAAATTTGGTTTCAGTAATTTTGGATATTTAACAAGAAGGAACTAAGTGTACCCAATCAACGAGTATCTAAATACGAAATGTCGCAAATAAGCACAATCTTAACCGTTCCATTTTACTTAAGTTTCTTCTCGCAATTGACTGGCAGTAAGAATTCAAATGGAACTTTTCAAATAAATTACGCCCGGTACTTTCGTCGCAAACGGTTACAACTCCTTTAATTCGTCTTCCTTTTAGTCATTTAGCCAAAAACAAATTCAAGAAAGTACACAATCTCCGTATTTAAGTCACTTCTACGAAACTTCGAAACGCCAACAAAACTCGTCCTTTTCGTCTTCTCGTTAAATTACCTTCCCAGAAGCTCGAAAAGAAGCGATCTAAAGATAATTTTTTATTCGGTGAATATCAAATTATGTCATGACTCATGAATTTCATCGCAATTAAGAGAGCGTACTTTGCAGAACCAAAACGACGACTGACTATAATTTCATTAAAATTTTGCACAAATCAGGTATGCACACACGCCCCACCTACACACGCCTTTTTGCCAAATAATACTTTGTCTACAAATTTGTAATCAAGCACATTAGAGAAGGAGAGTGTCGGGAATAAATGGGAAAAAAATTTGAAGAAGCTCCCGAGACACTACCCGACAGGATCGTTGTGTTTATTTAAGATTCAGAAATATGCAAGGATTCTGACGAGGGATGGAAGACTATGAGCTGCTCAGAATAAATTGTGTGGGGGTGTAAATCGTGTCAGTTTGTGGTATTTTCTAAGGAATATATGAATTTCTGAAAGGGAAATGAAAATGGAAAATAAATAAATCTGCCTGATACGGGATACCTGCTGGATAATCTTCAATGAAAGCTGTAGACCTCACTGTATTCAAATGTGGATACTCCTCAGACATGTTAGTTACATGTATAAATATCTTAATGTTCTATTATATATATATATTATCTGCTAGTATCTTTAATTTAGCAAGTTCCACGAAGGTTATCAAAATTACTTAAACTGTTTCCTAATTTTTCAGATGAGCAAACTAAAATTTGCTTGGTATACCACCAATTGATCAATTGAAAAAACAACTATATTCAAACAACCTGAAAATTGTTATTTAAATAACCACACCTAAACAAACTACGCCCAAAATATTCATTCAACTGAAATCCTCGAGTGCCAACGAATTTTCCATAAAAGTTACTACATACTACACAATTTTCAGCCACTAGCCCATAGGATTACTTTAAAACTACGTGCAAATATAAATGTGGCTACATGCACACAAAAGTCTGGCAGTCAGTCAGTCAGCCAGACTACATACTTTCTAGAGGATACATTTATATGGAAATGTCTTGAAAACCGCATACAAAATTAATAACATGCTAATGTAAGCTTTTTGTTTCGAAATACAGAGCTGAGGGGATTTCCCCGATATTCAGCAACAGAGTTTCCACTTCGACTCGGCTATAATCGGGTAGAGCGGATTGAACCCGATGGTTTCGAACTTGTACTTTGCTTTTGCTTTAGAGGACAATCCCGAAGCACGTCTATACATTGTAGCTAACATAACCACCCCGAAAAGAACACTGATTTAATTTCGGGTGGATTTGATGATAGTGAACAAGATAATCCCAGTGGGGATGGTGCTGATTTAAAGCTTACTGCAGTGAAGAATTGTGAATGGAATTAAAGGAAAATATTTGCATTCAGTTGGGATATGGAAATTTTTTAAGGAATTATTAAGAAAACAATGGTGCACAATTTCTGAACTACTTTTTGATTGTCGCAATCATTTTAACAACAAAAAAAACTTTGGTATCATTAATTTTTTGTTGTACTCGTATACGGAGGATGATACTATCCATTAGGAAACACTATTTTTGGTTTAAGTCCTAATATCATTAACTCCATAAACTCACTAGAGAGTTTAAGTCTTCCGTTAATCGGATTTAGTTTCTGCGTTCCTTGAAAATTAACATTCGAATTTCTTTTAATAGGTAAAGTATTCTTAGATTATTTATGGTCTTACATAAAGAACAAATGTTTTGCGAATTCTTAAAGGGAGTACTGCATAAGGACTAGACAAAGTTGAAGCAATGGAAGAAAATATACTTGATCAAAAAGTTCCCGGAATAACCACCGATTTGAGTTCTGTTTTTTTTTTTTGTTAAGTTGACACATCTGTAGTTGACATTCCCTCTAAATCTTAGCGTCAAAGATTCACATTTGCAAAAGTCGCGTAGCCAAGAGTACATCTATCTCTGTGTGTGTTGGCGATTTTTTGCAACAGCGAACTTGTAATAAATTTTGCGTAAAAAACGGATTTAATGGTGCGCGAACGTTGGAAATGTGGGAAAAGTGTTCGGCAACGATTCTCTAAAGAAAACGGTCATTCACCAATGTGAGCGGTTCAAAAGTGGTCGTGAGTCAATCGAAGATGATGAACACAGTGGCAGACCATCGATATCGCAGTGCATCATGAATTTTTGCCAGAAGGCCGGACAGTAAACAAAGAGTATTTTTTAACAAAGAGTATTTGTTAATTTATGCGTTATGAGACGTTTGCGTGAAGCAATTCGCCGAAAGAGACCAGAATTTTGGGTAGAAACCTCGTGGATTTTGCACCATGATAACGCACCGTCGCACAGTGCCATCATTACTCGTAATTTTTTGACGAAAAAACCAACAAATACCATCCAACATCCACCGAATTCATCTGATTTAGCTCCCTGTGACTTCTTTCTGTTTAATCGAGTTAAAAAACCACTACGGGGAACGCGTTTCAACAGCCGAGAGGAAGTAATGGAAAAATCACAGGGAGCACTGATGGTCATACCGAAAACCGAATATAAAAAATGTTTCGAGGATTGGATCAGGCGCTGGCATAAGTGTGTTGCAGTCGATGGAGATTACTTTGAAAGGGACAACATAGATTTAGATGAATAAACTTGTGTTTTTAAGTTTCTTAATAAATTCCGGGAACTTTTTGATCAAGGTGGTAAATATGTATACACTCTATAGAGTGTGTTTTCAAGTAAAATTACGAATTTTTAAAATCACTTGTTCTTGTCCATAGTAGACAGATACATTTAGTTATTAAGTTATTTTACAATAATATCAGAAGTGAGAAATAGTAATAACGAAGAATAAGAACAATTAATATTATATAAGAGTACTGTATAAGAAATTGAACATTTTTTTATATACTACAAAATTTGAATTCAAATTGAGTCCTGATGTTTGCTGAATAATTTTCGTGATGACTGTATTCATTCAGTACTGAAAACTTTCTGCTGGAGATCATGTTCAAGTACTGGAAGAAAAAAAGACTTCAGTTCAAATTCCGCTTGGGTACTATTTTGTGTATTCGGACTAATGAAGATATCTTAAAGGGCTCTTTGCAAAAAAAAAAACCGATTTTTTTCTTAATTCAAATTATTTTTTTACACTCATTTCTGCATATCACACAAAAGATCACACCTTTGTCGGATAATGGGAAGTGCCTAAAATTTTGCTCTGAAGTGAGGGAAGTCGAGTAAGTCACTGCAAGATATTTTTTTCTTTTTGGGCTCTCCTGAAAAGTAGTGCTTTTTCAACTTTCGGTACACGTTTCTCAGTAACCACACACCGTAGCGTCTTATTTTTTTTTTTTTAATTTTTTCGTTGTAATATTGACTAACTTCAGATAAGCAAATTAAAATATCTCATGAAAAACTATAAATTTTTCAAATATGAAAGAAAAAAAACAGCAAAAAATTTTATTCATTCCCTTTTTCTTAAATATCTCGACTTTTAGAGAATTTTATTTAATTTATTTATATACACTGAACAATAAGTGTTAAAAATTTGACTATTGTGAGTTAAGTGGAAGCTGAGATTCTGGTACCGAATCATAACGCGTTTCGCCATACAAAATGTATGGGAGGTAGAAATTTGCAACGAGCCCCTTAATGTAATCATGGTACAAGATAAACTGCTTAGCCCCACCCTAGTTTAATTTCCTTTTAATATTTCATAAATTCATTATATCTTGAAAATCCCAACAGAAACCATAAGGGTGTATGCCGAACAAAGGAATTGGCACAGTCAAATTCTTAGGATAAAATTCGTCATAATTCAATAGATTTGCAAAAATCTTCCCAAGTTTGACCTGAATTTAAAAAAATATCCTTAAATTTTTTTTGTATGTATTCACGTTTTTCTTTAATGAAAATGCTCAAAGGAAAAGAAGACGCTTTTAAGGACTCTAAACGCATGGGTTAAATTGGTGTTAAATTTTTAAATTTGGTGTATTTGATGAACCCTTTTGAGGTATAAAGTTGCGTACAAAAGTTAGAGACTGGATTAAAAAGAATCATTCCATTAAAACTATATACAAGATCCATACTTACTCTTTAAAATTTGATCTCTAATAGAAGTGCGCATTACTTACATAGAATATCTACATTTGATCAAAAGTGATTCAAGTTATTAATGTACAGTTCATAGATTGCAAAAAAATCTATGATTTACTTCATTATTTCAATGATTTTACATTAATCCGATGAATTTTGTTTAGTGAAAGGCTTTCATTAATATTCTGGACTGTATTTTTTAGTGTAGTACATATCGTAGCTGGTCGAATGGCATCATCTAAATGGCAGCGTCCGCGTAACTAGAGTAAAGTATCTAAATTGTAGATACGAATTTTGTAATATTTTCTGCGCTGTCCTGCAATTGCTGAGATAATATGCACTGATGGCATACTATAGAAAATTGAGAGTGCATAAAATACGAGGCATAATTTGAAGCTTAAATTTAAACCACTGTTTCTAAATCCTGGAGTTTTTTTTATCACAAAATCGGCATAATGCCTCATAAATCGAATTCGGGCAATTTAAAAAACATAGAAACACTCGTAAATACCCCAATATGTATGTATCTGGTTAAACGACAACATTTCCGTTCAAATTCGGTTATAACTTTGCGAAGTGTTCTCGTAAAAGTCCCCAAAACGAAGGATATTTAAGTCACCATTAAACTGACATCGTGGAACAATGTGGCCTCAAGTTTAGCCCATAACGAAAGCTAAATGTGAAAGCAGACGTAGCAAATGGATTTTGCCCGATAATAAATTGGCACATTATTGAAAGATGTACTTGAGTAACGTACACACGAGGAGGGATGTGTGTCACACTGGGTGCATATAAGGATCCATTCAAGCAGATCAGAGTCCTTAAATATTCCAAGCATCTCATTTTAATGTAAGCGATTGTATCAAAAATTCGACTAAATTTTGGATGACTGAACGAGATCTTACAAATCTTTCAGCGAACCCAAGCTCCTTCCTGACGAACTAAAAATTAATTTTAATTTCGTTGAAAATCACGTCCTATTGGAATATGCGCGATTCCGTCATTTTACGAGATGAAATACAGTCTATAAATTCTAGATTAACCCTTTTTCCCCCATTATGCACCCTTAGCGCGTTCTTTTCACTCGAACGAATTCACGATGCGAAAATGAAGAGCATTTTATGTGCAAACTAAGGCGTAAACGCTTCGTTTCATATCGCATGGCACGTTTTCAGGACACAATTGTTATTCAGAACAGGATCCGAAGATGAATGTTACTACACATATCCCGAGGAGCGAAAAAAAAAGCCACCCAGAATATGACAGAGTTATATTTAGTTTTGCCTTAGCCTTTTAAAAGGATATGAATATGGATCGCACAAGTCGCGTTAGCGAACATGTTAAACAACCCCTACGATGTAAGATTTTTGTGTTCGATTTAAAGAACTTTCGTGTTTTTCAAAGTTCAGAAAAGGATTGAATTAAGAAAAAAATACACGTCCTGGAGCCTTCCGGACCGAAATTTTATTCCACTTCTGGTGAATGCTCTTAATGTGAAATTCTTTCATGCCGTCTGAAGATAGAAAAATACCAATCAAAATATTTTTACTGTCTTTTCGTCGAGTTCGGCGTTGTGATAATAAAGTAGGAAAAGCAATTTCGTTAATGATTCACTTCCTTCCTTCTTTCTCGGTGTCGGGATATATCCGTATCTCGCTATTTTCATTAGAATTAATTACAGGAAGAAAACTTTTAGGACGAAATAGAGCCACAAGCTAAAAGAAATCTGCACAAGACATCACGGAAAGAATGTTGGGTGGAAAACACAAATAAACTTTTGTATTCGTTACATAAATTTAATGTTAAGGATGATGATGGAAAATCGTAAAAAAGTACAATAAGATGCAGAAAAATTTCTAATCGATAGCCCAAAATTAAATCATCATTGATGAAAACTGATAAGTTTTCGATCAATACTTTAAATTAGCTATCAATTTGGGTACGGCAGTCAGTTTTCTGAGGAATTAATCGTTTGAGTCGAGAGTTGATTAATGTATGTCGCTATTCAAGGGATGATACCTTTGGAAATGTACTGTTTACATGATTGCAATTACGTTCAAGTAGTGATCACCATTTTTTTTCGATGAACTATTAACAGAAGATCAGGTTATTGTATCAAATGTAAAATTGGCCAACAGTCTGGGCCCAACTCAATTATTTTATGGGTTAAAGTCCAAAAAGTGTTCAATGCTGCGTTGCGGTGTAGGTTATTATGCGACTGACAACTTAAAAAATATTGTTCCAAATAGCCTTCTGGCTATTCCTTAGATTGTCAGTCCCACCATAGCCACGCACAGTCCACACCGTCTGTCAGCATTAAACACGTTTCGGATTTCAACCAGACTGGTGGCCGATTTTGTTTAGCTTTTATTATTCTAGTAGCACCCATCTGCCCATATATATCAACCCATATGGTATATATTAAGTTTCATCTTTCTAGCATAAGCCGTTTCTGAGATATGAAAAACCACCCCCGTAAATTGCTACTCCTGTCAACAATTTTTGGAATATCTCTATAGTACCTCAATACATTTTTAAATTTTTAACTTTCTATCCTTTGCGGCTTGCGAGAAATTAAAATTGTATTTTTTTCATATTCACCACTTCTCATCATCACTCCCTACATCCACACCACCAACCTCCGCTAGAGGTCTACTGGTCCTCCTGTAAAAATTTCAAGATCATATCTGATACGGTTCATGAGATAGTATGCAAATTTAATTTTTTTTGGAAAATTGCTACACCCCTTCCGTGCCTCACCTTGCCCCTCAACAATTTTACTTTGAGTAGACTCCACTGGTAATTCTTTATACATAAACTAAATTTTATCGTCCTAGCAGAATTGAGTTAGAAGATATTGTAATTCAAAGTTTCTCACCTCCCAGCCCACACCTCACAACCCTCCTTAAAAATCCGTTTCTAATCTCCAGTATTCATTAAGACAATTACACGGTTCCAGTCCTCTGACATCAATTGTTCAGGAGATATGAATTTGTGAATGTTTCAATTTCTGCTTTTAAACGTCTTGACGGAGTTGTTTGCTCTCTTAAGGCTGGTTTTCATGACGAATGCAAGCAATTTTTACTGAGATTGTTAGGAAAAAGGAAAATCTCTAACGAAAAATTGATCAGGAGTAAAACGCACAGATATTATATCCAGCAAAAAATATTGACGATATATGTGTAAATGTCATTTTGCCTTCAAGTTCCTGAGATCTAGAAACAAAAATTTTTCATCTATAAAACGCCATTCTCCGCTATAAAAGAGACCACCTCATATTAAAAGTGATAAAGTAAAAAATATTCAGTGCATATACACTTACTATTTCAGACGCACTTAGTAAAATATGGCACGATGGCCTTTTAGCTACACTAAATGAATTAAGTCTTTTTTGGATTGAAACTTTTGGAAAAAATGCGGGTGTTCCACAAGGCTGTGTAATCTCGTCTACACTTTTTTCTATTTTCAATGATCTTTTTCCAATGATCTTCAATGCAATCTATATCCTGATCGGCATCATTACCCTGAAGTTCTCTTATTTCCACAGACAGACAATGAATTCTTCCGTCAACATACAAGAAATTAGAGTTATTTGAGCAAAACCATACCAGCAATTGGTTGTTCTGATCAACAATGAATCACTCTGTACATTCCAAATTAGCAACATTAGCCACAAAACCATATCTCTTCTTATCCTTTGAAATAAATACTTTTACAATACTCGGAAATGGGGGTAACCCACTTCAATTATTTTCATGATTCTAGAAAAGAAATTTTCTTTGATGTTTTGGGTTATAAAAATTTAAGTATCAGATGATACAGCCTGTAGGATAAAAAAAAACATTTTACTCTTCTCGCAACAACTGAAATATATTAACGAAAAAAAATAAAATTCTCCGGAAATGTCCCAATTTATTTTATAATGAATTGATTTAAAAATTTTATGCGTGAAATTTTGGAAATATGAGATTTTCCAAGAGGGTACGAGATTTTGACAATAATATTTTTAAATGTGATATTCAAACCCTTCCTAGTTAAAGACTATTTGATTTATAATAATTTTAAGCTGAAAAACTTTCAAACAATTAGATAATAATTTAATAGAATAATATTGCAAATTTATAGCCCACTCTTTTGTTTATCGAAAATAGTAAAAGAAAACTAATAGATACCTGGGTAATCATTATGGTTCATATTTGTCGCAATAATAGTGGTCGTGCAAGAAGTGTTTAAGGGCAAAATGCGTACCATAATATGTACGAGTAATGTACCAAAATATTACCGAACTTGCTCACTTTGAACAAAATATTTGGGCATTCGTACTTATCGGAAAAAATCTCCGGTTTGTTTTGTTTTGCGTACAATGAAATGTAGAAAAATAGTAAATTATAATAAAAATCCAATTTTTTTTTGTTTCCAAGATAGAAACCCCCTTAAATAAAATATATTTTAAGAAAATTTAAAAAAAACAAACAGGTTAATAGTATTTTTAGGTAAGCATTAATGTCCACTTGTTTTTATTTAAATCGGCCTATTCGTTTACAAAAAGAAATTAATAATTGTACAAAATAAAGGGTGGTTTACCCCTTAAAGGGGTGCACTCTTGTCAGACTATATTTTTTTTAATAGTGCTGACACGATATATATTCTTGCCAAGTACCATTGAAATCAATCAAGTGTTTCTAAGGAAATCGAAAGTTCGGCTGATTTTTCGGCCAACTTTTTGGGGGCGGGGAGTGTTTCATCCCTTTAAATGCTCACGACTCCCGATAAAAAAAAATACATGTCCCTTCGATTTTCGAGTCCTACAACATATATAAAGTCGGCATGTGACACTTGGGAATGTTCCCTTGTTAGTAAAAGATTCTCAGTAGCTCACATACATATTCAGGATCAGAGTCTCAAAGTCAAAGTCAAAAAAGTCACAATTAATTCAAAACTCATACAAAACTGTGACTCTCGACCTACTTTGTGACTTGTGACTCGATCCTGAATAGGCCTGTCAGTCTAATTAAACTTCCGGAATAATGGATCACGCAAAAGTGTTGATAGTTAAAGAATTAATAGTTTTAAATTTATAATATCTAATTCAATTGTATTTTTATCATATAGCCTGGCCAGCTATAAGTACTGTGAAATATATAGACTCTGTCAAATTACGTTAGTGCTAACTTCCACCTAGCTCATTACATTGTAAAATAATAAAGACAATTTTTCCAAATGATAAAATTCTATTTGTAGCTAATTAATTTCGTTTTATCATTGACAATAAACAACAATTTCCAAAGAATGAACTTGTAAATCTTGTTATTTGTTACAACGTGTAACTTTATTGTGCTATGAACTGAATATAACAGCCCAAGGCACCATCAGACAACGTCTGATCCTATACGTATATCCACCATAAGCAGAAAACATTGTTATCGTATATTCCTTGAGGAACTGTTGTCTTCGTCCCGAAGAAAAGCATTCTAAAGGAAAACGCGTCAATCAATCAGTTCCGGTTTATTCACATGCCTGTATAAAGTCGTACTATAGGTGTACCATTAAATATACCTTTTAAATTTCTACCGTGTCAAAGGATTTAAGGTGAAATAACTAGTTATGAATAGAATGTAGTCTAACCAATTTGTGAAATTAACAAACCATGATTGCTGGAAATGTTGCATACATCTGAAGACTTTAAAAATCCTTTTAATATTTAGACAAGGATTTGCACTTTGAGTAAATTGAAAATTTATGGTCTTATCATTAATGGTTTAGTGACCTTAATAAAAAATTTCAGTACTGATAATCGTTATTCATATTCATATAAAACTGCTATAAAACAAATATTTAGGTCAATCATTCAATCATAGAAAGAACCTCTACGTTAAGTTTTTATATACTAGTTAAGTAGATTTAAGTTAGTTTAGTTATACGCAGGAAGGTTTTGCTCCATTTTCCTTCAGAAATACACAATCATTAATAGAGACACCAGCCTCCGTGCTATAATGTAATAACATTTGATGTAGAGACGAAAGTCTGAGCACTGATAAATTATAAGTTAGCTTAAGTACTAAATGTTAATAATATGGAACGTTTCCGAATACCTTACTTCATCTACGTCTAGTTATAACAGTTATTGGCGTCAGACGTAGCAAAGCTGTGTCTTAAATCATTTTCGGTTCGTGTCTTGACTATTTTTTCGACAGCTGACCTATTAGTCAATCTTAGCAGACGTAAAAAAAATAAGAAAAAAATTCTATAGACTTTAATTATACCTTGCTTCGTCTACATCTACGTCTATGTTAACGTCACAGCATAGTATTGATATTATAACAGTAAGAAAAAGCTTGGCTAAACCGTCAAAATGGCTCAGCTAATTTTTTGACACTTCATAAACCAAAAATTAAATTAAATTCTATAGAAAAATTTGAATTTTTTCACGTTTGCTAAGATTGACTGATAGGTCAGCTGTCATTAAAATAGTCATGACACGAACCAAAAAGGAATTGAGGCACAGCTTTGCTACTTATGACGTCATCAACTGACATAGACGAAGCTAGGTATTATTCGGAAACGATCTTAGTATCGACTGAATTCAAATTAGTTAAATTTAGTCAGTACTAGGAAGTGTAGCTGGAGATCTTCTTCTTTCAGTACTGGGAGGAGAACGTAGTTCTGCTGGAATGCCGGTGGAGTACCTAAACGCTTTAAATGCCAATCATGCCCTTCGATTTCTCGATTCTCGAGGAGTGGTTCATTATCCTTGATGAGATTTTTCACAACAGCTCATCGCAACCTTAGAGTATTAGAACATTTCCTAATGAAACCAGTTGTAGACATTTCTGCCACAGTCATTATAATTACGAGAAGTAACTAGACAGGTATATTGAAAAAAACATCCTTGGAGACAATAAATCATTGTAACGTTCCACACTCTAATAATTTCGGATGGTTGTTTACACCAAAGGTCTCACAGCGCATATCACTTCATATCACCTGTCCCCAAGAAAACTATAAGTAACGTGACCTTAGCAGTAAACACAACACACCGTCGGCTACAATAAATACGATTTGGGAGCCATATAGTCGAGCCCCCCGTGCATTCCACCTAAGCATCACAGCGCGCACATTAGGGGTTAATCCTTGCTGGTATTGATCTTGACACGCTATTTCTAACTCATTGGCGCTTTCTTACAGGTAAAACGAACAAATACACAAAATGGACATTTCAATCCCGTCACGTTTTTAATTATCAACAGCTAATGAGATCCTGCTTTTGTTTACTTCACCTTGCCAGGTGCGAATAAGTCCAAAGAAAATTCGAATTTACTTTCGGAAACTTTAAATAACTTCAGACAAAACAGACCGACCCACAGACCATCTTACTTAAGAAAATACAAAATTCAATTAAATTGCAGTAATTTATTTATATCCGTTTCGAGATTTTTCTTAATGAATCTCACTGGGCGAAATTGTGTCAACCGACGAAAATGTAAATCAAATTTTGAATTTAAAAATAAACAAGCTCTTCGCAGTCTATCGTAAGCTGTTCTTGGTATGAGTTGATTTACTATTTGAGTTCAACTCGTATAGTTGAGAATAGCATAGATTTTGTAAAAAAAAACATAAACACTTAAATCCATCAGAAATACATGTTTAAGGGAAATTATTCAAGTAGTTGGAGAGCACAATGAATGAACAATAACGTTTAAGTGAAGGAGGATGATCACCACCCCTTATACCATCCCATAACATGCCAGTAGTAATACTTTGCAATTGTATACACTATTTGTGAATTTTCAAAATGATAGAGGTTCTCGCATTTATTACGTATTTCGTCATATCTCTTAGGTCTTCATTTTACTTTCACGAACTCCTCATAGCAAACGGAAAATTGTTTCAAGATTTTTTGATATTCCACCCGTCAGAGGGTGTTCTTAGCTTTTACGAATTTCGCCATATCTCTTCGGTTTATTGAGAGAACGAATTGATTTTTACGTAGGCGTACTTATTTAATAATCGCCAAAAACCTATTGCAGGATTATGCAATATTTAACTCTCAAGGAGGTTGTCCCATTGAAAATTCGATAAGCTAGCTCCCTCACAATCTCAGTAAAAAATGTTTGCATTCGTCATGTAAACCAGCCTTTAGTAATGATATTAAAGCTTTCAGTGTGAACTAAAACTTATCAATATCCATTTTGAATAGTCTAAAATGCTTTACAGACTTCTCTGATGTTTTATAAAATTCCTGCAGGTTATATAATACATACCACCAAATGTTAATGAAATCTCTCTAGAGCGAACGCACGCAGTATTTAAGCGATGCAAGGCTTGTACACGGATTTAGTTTATTTATTGTTTTGTTGTTTTGTTGTTTTGTTGTTTTGTTGTTTTATTGCCATTGTGTAAAGTGCTTTTCATTAATCGCTTAATAAATTAAATTGGAAAGAGCTAGCATCAGCCTTACATATGGAGTATACGGAGAACAGACAAACTTTTTTAGAATTTATAGGTAGATGTTTGTTTTACAATGTTTCATCTTACAATCCCTTATTTTCCTAAAAACCATTGTTTGGATACTAACCCGAATTTCACGGTATGGTTTTGATGAACACGTTGTACGTAAGGAGAAATAAGACCACACAATACATTTTTTTCCTCCCAAATATTTGGCAGGAACATACTTTTCGGATATGAATCAAAAAATAACATGAAATGAAAACTTTTCATGTTTATACAAACACAACTTCTACTCCGCTACTATATTTGAACGGACGAAAGTTATTTATTTATTAGATGTACCTGTTCCAATTTATTTACCTAAGTTATGATGGTCTTTTCAAACCTTCCAACTATCCCGCGTTCGGTACTTTATAAAGGACATGACGTGGGAGTATAATACCGACTTAAGAGTATTTCGATTTCAACTACCGATAGCCTATATAGGCACTCCATTATTGAAGAGATTTGCTCTCATCTTCAATTCATGGAGTAGTCCAATCGTCGGGAAGTAAAAGCATGATGAAGTTTCGTTGCTCTCAAGATGGTAAAATTTCCTTTAGAAAATTGAAAATCAATTTAATGATGAGAGGATTTCGTAAAATCCCATTTCGACTCTTCGTATATAGTAGTTCAATTGGTGGTAGGCTGATAGCATTATGGAATCGAAAAGCTGGAAGCGACAGAGTCTTGAAGCGGAACTTACCTGAGATTGGGAAATGTTCTAGAGAGGTGAAAATGAATATTTTAAACTTGACTATGGTACTCGCTTTTCATTCGAGTCTGGATGGAATCAAATGCGATTTGCAATTAGATTTGAGCTCTTCAAATTCTTTGTGATTCATTTGTCGGATGAGTTTTGAGTTTCTCCAGAGGTTCCTTCTATTGAAAAGTTCACTATTAAGGTAATGGGAGGTAGCATTGCCGGTAGAATTTTTTTTGCGGGTGTCTACCATTTAACAGCTCTTCAAAAAATTTAAGTAGTATTTCTAAAAAGTAGAAAACTCATACTGTACATACTTTTTCTTTTCAAATGAATTTTCTATGTACCTACAAAGCTAAAATATAATAGTCTAATATACAAAAATATAATAGTCAATGCTTGGGTCGAATGGAAAGCTACACCTTTGAACCGTTCCCTCCCAAATTTTGCATGAACATTCTCGAGACTACCGGACAGGTCGAGAACATAATTATATTCCCAAAATATGGTTTGCATATCTATATACAGTGAAACCTGTCTAAGACGGAACCTCAAGGGACCGGGAAATATTTCAGTCTTAAACAGGTTTCCGTCTTACACTGAGTTAATAGTCAGAGTGTGACGAGCGTAGCCGCGGTACGCAGCTAGTAATAGATAAAATTGACCTTCTACACTTTACATAAACGTTTTCTAGCCATTAGCGATGGACAATAAACGCTCAGTCGCAATCGATTCAACCTAGAGATGAGCAAAGCAGTTCCCTTCAGTGAAGTACTTCGCTCCGAACCACTCACTTCAAGGAACGAGTTCAGTGAAGTAGTTCCGGAACTATTCGTTTCATCGTTTTCATTCGTTTGCTTTCATTCCATCGTTCCTTCGTTCTTTTAGTTTAGATTCATAGTTCAATTTGAGATGAGAAGCTGATGAGCAAAAAAAGATCAGTAGATGAAGAAGGTGATGAACAAAAAAATAGGATATCTCGAAGATGATGACCAAAAAACAGGTCAGTCGATCTAGAACATGATGACCAAAAGGAAGAAAGGTCAGTCGATCTAGAAGATGGTGACCAAAAACAAAAAAAAGGTAAAGTTCTTCGTCACGTGTCCAATGGAACTGCAGTTCACCAAAAGGAGTGAGTTACTTTACTCACTAACTTCAATGAAGTGTTCTTTTGGAACAGTTCACTCGTGAACGACTCATATCTAATTCAACCGTTTAGTCCCTGTCGTGCTCAAACAGCTTATTCAAAACGACCCTAAGCTATGCAATTGTGCGACCACGTTGCAAGAGATTAGGAATCAAGAAAAAGGCACCATTGCCACTGTGCAATAACATTTAAAATTCAATTTAATAAGCCAAAAATTCCAACAAACATCCTCTCACACTAACTATTATTTTCAATTTGTTCATTCGTACAAGTTTTAATTTAAGGCATCTTTTGTACCATTCACATATGCCGGCTACTCACGAAATACAAAAAAAAATTCCCAAGCAAAATGTGCACTTAATACTACGAAAGTGGAGAGTAACCCTTTCACTTGAGTATCCTCGAACATGAAAAAGACACATACGTACGTATGCTACACAAATCCACACCCTGTATGCATGCAGTAGAATTTCTTTTTTCCTTAGGGCCATTTATCCTTTAAGTACCCTCCTACTGTGTGGTTGGCATATTTTCGCTTCGTTAGAAATTTCTTTGAAAAAAAAGAACACCATCAAAAATATACTTTACTCCGTTACGGTACGGTGTGTTATGACGGTTAAAAAATGTATCACCCACAATCCTACAACCCTTGGAAGCTGGCCAAACAAAATTACGCTCCTCACGCTGCAATGGAATAGCTAGAGGACCTAGTTACATTTGTAGATAGCCACAGGATCGGCAATGTTAAAATTTGTATGGGCTCTGGGGGGATGTTATAGAAAAGTTTGAATTGGGGCGCAGTTTCGATAGGATAGGGTCATACAATGGGGGCAGCGAAGCATCCCTTTATTTATAGATAGCCACTGCAGTTTTTTTTAGAAATCTTTGCAGTATTAAAAAGTGGACTCAAAATTGTATTATATATGGTATGCAACCACCCACCACACTAAATGCAGTTTATTGCAGACTGTAGGAAGCAATTAACAAAAACCCGAATATAGTTTGCAAGACTACTACCCCGAACGCCTGAAATTTCAAAAAGGTTTGCTACCCTGAAATTTTGTATTTACACGTTTTAGGACTAGGAGAAATCGAAAAAGCAAAAAAAAAAAATGTCCGTCTGTCCGCCGTAAAACCGTTTGAAGGCGCATAGCTTACAACCCCGTTGAGATATTATGTTGAAATTGTTATGGTGGGTAGATTGGATGAACCCCTACGATTGGTATCTTTGGGGATAGGTGTGTAAAGAGGAGGACGGGGAGGAGAGGAGGAGGGGATGGGGAGGAGGAGTGGTGGAGAGGAGGAGGAGATGAGAGGGGCGTTTTAGTTAAACAATTCTGGTTACTAGATTTCAGGAACTGCTTATGGTAGGAAGCTGAAACTTGGAACTTATGTAGTACAATGTTAGTGAACTTACCAGATATGAACCTAGAACAGGAGTTTGGCCCAGCACCTTCGGACCTAGTATAACACAGACTTATAAACTGGCCTATCCAGTGAAGGTTTTCCAACTGTCTTGTTCTCAAGGACACTGATTAATCAACAGTCGGGGATTTCGTGTTGGGGTTTCATACCAGAAACTCCACTAACGAAGGAAAACAACATAAATTTGAGACTTTATCTGTAACACCAAAAGCAAGGCTAGCTTAGAAATACAAAGTTCAAGACTTAAGGGGTTATACGCAGTCAGAAGGTCGAAAAAAGGCTGTTTTTCAAGTATTTTTTCAAATAATGCTTTTCAAAACTGCTATAGCTGATTGCCGAGAACTCCTTTAAAAAAAGGGTTTTGCAGTGATCTCGATATCTCTAGATCGGATCATCTAAAATACAACAAATAAAAAAAAATTCGGTAGTATAATGTATTATCTAGAAATTAATCGAAGGAATACGCAAAATATAAATGTTTAACAAAATGGCGTCTTTTAAAACAAAAATTTCGATTTTCGAGGAAAATTTCGGTCTTAAACTATTTATAATATGGAAAATATTTATCAGAGAGAAAAAACCTTCGATAAATCACTAAAAAATACAGTTATAAAGATTGTGTAAAAATTTCAGACTTATCGGTTTTTCCATTTCGGATAAATCGAGATAACCGACTACATAACCACAGTTTTGAGAGTGAGTAAGCTCCGACTCACTCACTGAAATGAACTATTAGTGAACTAGTTCGAGTTCCTTTTGAAGATCACTTACCCGGCAAAGGAACAAGCTCTTTTCAAGTTCTGAGTGAATGTGAGAACCTGAAAAAAAGTCCTCACTCACGAAAGAACTACTTCTTTTCAAGATCGAAACGAACTACAGTTCAGCAAAAGGAGTGAGTTAGTTCACTCACTCACTTAAATAAGAGGACCCTAAAAAAAAAATTCCTAACTTACGAAGGAACTACTTCGGAACGAACTACAGTTCACCAATAGGAACAGTTTGGAACAGTTCACTCATGAATGACCCATCTCCACGTTCAATGTTTCAAACGCTCCTAGAAGTCTTTACAAATGTGAGTGTAACTTCGAGAATATTTGTCTGATTGACATGAAACTTTCTGTGAATTAACTTAAACTTAAATATATAAACCTACATTACGAAAATGGGAAAAACAATTTATTTTTTTGGAAAGTTGTGACTTCGTATAACCCCTTAATAAGCGGGGCAAGATCAAGACCAACTCGATATTGGTGATATCTTTTTTGGTTTATGGGACTCCAAACAGGTAGACTAGTATTATAGATAGATTGTTTGGAAATAGGTGATGGTATGGTTAACATCTGCACTGCAGCCACAGTTGGGCCTATTGTGACGTCCCCCCGGATTGACTATGATTCCTCTTCAATCCCTGTGCTTTCAACGAAGCCTAGTATTTTGCGAAAGTACATATAACCACCCAAGTTGTAGGTTCTTCCTTCTCTTCTATATACGACCTTATTTAACTTACTATACTCAAGCATGTGAGCTTACAAAGTGTATCCGTATCCTATGCTATTCCAGATATTACCCAAATTTTTGTTATATTTCAGTGCAGTATTTTTCAGACAAGCTGAAAAGTAACAAGCTAATAACATGAATGCGATGAAAGTTTGCCATGTTTTACACAATCGACGGTACAAATACAAACCCTTTTAAGCCATGTTTACTTGTGTGAAAATTTCTCGACGAAGTTGCTTCGGGCTCATTTTAATTGAGCGCTCAACCCACTCTGTCGACGGACGACAGGATTTTGTGTGTGTTTTAACTCCGTTTTTTTTTTTTGCTATTACAAGCCTTTTAATGGGATAAAACCTTATAGGCAAAGGATTAAACTGATGAGAGTATAAGCATAAATAAAAAGGACGCCTCCGAGCTTATTCGTGGCTTTTTACTATTAGTTGGGTTGATGGTAAAGGCGCCAAGTGGGATGGATATAACATTGCGATTTTTTAACGTTTCGACTACACGAAACTCACATGTGGGATACAAGAGATGAGTAAAAATTGCCTCGCAGGGGGTTTTGTGGTACTTGTTGCTGGGAATCCGAAAGAGTAGGGGCGTATGTGGTTAAAAATGCACGGTTTGATAATTTTGGTGGAAAATGAGATCAGTTCCTCACACTCCCCGGAGGGTTAACATCGAGAAATGTTTAAATTGGCCTCTCCACGATTGTAATTAAAGCCTATAGAATTGAAGGTGAATTAGATATCTTATTAGACCTCAGAAATATATCGAAAATCGTGAAAATGAACACTACCACTGTAGACCACTTATGAGTTGGATATCGAAATTTTTTTAAAGAATTTCTAGTTGCTTATACACTGAAAGAAAAATTATACTTCATATTAATGAACGCCAGTTTGATAAAGGACTCAGTCGAGTCCGAAACGTCACACAGAAACTTAACAGTATTCACCGGAAAACCTTGTATTTTCAATTCGAAATGTACTGTGAAATCAAATCATTCAAATGCATTTCATCAATTTGATGCTAAATACATCATCTGGATATAATGTGCATCATATTTCATAATTCTTTGCTAAAAGTATTCGTCAAAATGACGTAGTTATAATCATCAAATTGTTCGTGAAGAAATTTGGAAGTGTTTTTCTAATTGATGAACAAATTCATCATCTTATGAACATTATTCTGCTTAAATTACGTTCCAGTGGGAGCGTAATATTTAGGAAAAATATTCATCAATTGACGTAAATTGATCTGATGGTAATCATTCATCATTCCGAACCTTCATCATTTCACTAGATCACTTTTAAAAATCTCAGCCTATTTGCTCATGGTAGGTTGGGGAGGTACCTAGGGGTGTATGCACGTCACCCTAACGTGCCCATCCAGACGCTTTAGGGCGCAAATTATTATTTTTTTTTTTAAATTAATTTGCGGATTTGAAAAGGAGACACCCGCACTTTTAATTTAAGTGTCCACTTGTAAAAATCTCAGCCTATTTTCTGATGGAAGGTTGGGGGGCACGCAGGAAGGTACCTATACCCCCTAACGTATTCATCCAGACTTCCGCTATCCAGGGCGCAAATAATTATTTTTTTTTAAATCTATTTGCGGATTTAAAAAGGAGACACTCGCACTTTTAATTTAAGTGGACACTTGTAAAAATCTCAGCCTATTTGCTCATGGTACGTTCGTCCATATCAACTTCCCACCTTCCTGCTTACAACCGCTCCTAAGGATCCGACGCTAGGAAACCACCATAAAAATTTGATCTCAATAGCTCAAAAAGTTTGCGAGCTGCGAACCTTCAAATGAATTTGCGCATGGAAGATCAATGAAAATTAAACGTTCTTATTATTAATCTGACCAATATTTTCAAAGAAAACTTTTAACTAGATAATTTTAATCTACTCATTAGTATGACATAAGTTTCATCGATTATTTACACGGTTATTAATTTTCAGGTAAAGAAAATAATGAAAAAGAACAATCATAGAGTGATGCACGCTTTATTCGATATAAAGTCGTTAATGCGAAGAAAAAAAATCATACAGTAATAAATTTTTTTATGTAAATTTGATGGTAGTTCTTCGTCAGTATGAAGAAAAGTTCATAAAACGATGCAAGTGTTGATCAAACTTCATTTGTAGTTATTCGTTATCATGACCAAAAATCCTTCGAGTGATGAAAGTATTTATCGATACTTAGTTATAGCTATTCATCAGAATGAAGACAAATACATCATATAACCATGCCTAAAATATACAACGAAATTAATGAAAAAGTGAAAAAAAACCTGTATCCGCTTTATAATGTCCCTATATAGTGATAAATTTTTAAATACCTTTCCATCCTTTGAGGTTTAAGATAAATTAAAATCAGAATTTTTTCTATCCAACCCTCGACACAAGCACCCTCAAACTTTCCTACTAAAGAAAGATTTACTGTGCCTACCTCCTTTAAATTTCCATGATCATATCTGGTACGGTTCTTGAAATATAAAAATTTCGACGAACAAAATCGCATTAATTCTAACTTAACAGCGAAACATTCGACGAGAATATTCTTACATAATATTCTTACAGAAATCGATTTACAATTTAAGCAGAAGTTCTTCGTATAGTAAAGCCGAAAAGCTCCTTTACCTTTCGATCTAAGCCAGGATTTATCGAATGCTAAGAGTATTTTCTGAATAATTCCAATATCATGTAGGTAATAAGTTACACCCCCGTCATGTAAAAAAATTGCGTATATGAACATTTCTATCCTGTTTAATGCACCCCATCAAATGCTGCCATGATACCACAACACGTGCAGACTATCGATCTCAAGCCTAGCCCCTTCTGCTCTACTCTCCAAGGTATTTTAAAATTCAACACCAATTATATCGCTTATCGCTAAGAATTGATATCCTGTCGTACTTTTGATCCTCTTACAGTCTTTTTTGTCATATAGATAGATGGATTAAGTGTTGTTTAGCTCGTCTCCAAGCTACGAGTATGTCACACATGAAATATGTAAATTCCCTAATCATAAAAAATAGGCTGCAACGTTCGGAAGCAGGAAGTCTATCAGGAAGTTCCGAAAACAAAACTCCTAGGAAATATTTCCTCGAATTTTTGACATTGGCAAAGGTGAGATGTTCACGAAATTTATATTAACGATGAGAACGTTTTCCTTATATCGAACCGCTTTTTCGATTTATTGCCTACTCCACGTCCTTACTGCCGAATTTTCCTTTTCCACTTCCGGCAACCGAGTTCCATGCATGACATAGGGAAGCCTTAATTGAAATACCAACTATTTAGCGTGTAGAAACTAACTAAATAACCAACAGTTGAAGTGCTACTGCTTTTGTTTATTAGAGTCGCTATTTCCGGTTCTATGGCATGTTAATATCTGTATAATTAGATATAAAAATGTTTCGTATGTCCTTTTGGTTTTCATCAACCAATTTACTTGAATTCCTTTCTTTTACAGATCATTTATACTCAATCATTATTATAAAATTTATATCAGTTTTGAACTTAAACAAAATGAATACCGAAAAACGGAATTAAGGCATTGGCCACATAATATCAATATGAAGTACTGATGCGACGATGCCTTGTTGTTCCTGTTGTTTGGTGTGGGGGAAGAAGGAAGGAATGCAACGCCTTAGTTTCTACACAAGTTTTTTATTTAGTTTTCATAACACCTTTGTGTTGCATAAATACTGTACTAAACTGCATCAGTACTGATAACATTGCTCGAAAATAATTCTGTTTTTCAGTTTGGAATAAGTATAGAGAATTCGAGTTCCGGCATTCATAGAATATTCAGTACTGCAAATTAGGAACCCTCAGTACTGATGACTTTCCCCTGAAGAGTTCGGTTTTCCAGTACTCCGGTCGCTTTTGGACTTCAACTTTCAACCGCTATAAGTAGGTTACAATTTTAAAGTTATATTAAACGATTTTTTTGAAATTGAACTTAAATCCTTTCATTTCATCCTGAATTCGAAACGTT
Organism: Beris chalybata; assembly: GCA_949128065.1. Taxonomy (NCBI): domain Eukaryota; kingdom Metazoa; phylum Arthropoda; class Insecta; order Diptera; family Stratiomyidae; genus Beris; species Beris chalybata. The sequence goes on from OX421894.1 coordinate 142,230,450, forward strand.
TTTTTTTTTTTAAATTGCCGAATCTATTTCTCGGCTTTGGCCAAAAATATTTCAATCCGGAGTACATACCCTCGTTTGGTCAACAAGAGATAACAATTAAACGATTCCAGATTCCAGTGGTTCTATTCAATGTCGTCTATAATAAACTTAACAACCGTCTGCAAATAACTGCACTCGTATCGCACAACCGAGTAATCACCCGCACAAATCCCTAAAGAAGGATTCCAATAAATTCCATTTTTGCACACAGAACATTCCAAGCGAAAACTTCCGATCAAAGGATAAAGGACCTGCATCTTGAAAATGTTGTCGGATCGATCGAGAACTCCTTCCGGCTATCAGAATAAAATAGAAAATTCCAATACATGGCTCCTATAAAATTGAACTTAAGTACTTCGGGTGTTCCGAACAAGGATTTCTTGATTTTCTACACAGTGAACTTCTATAGATGACACGGTGCTCCCGATAGTCGGGGAATATCCAGATTTTATACTTGAACAGGCGATGAAAGGAATAATTTTTACTTATGCGGGAGGAAGACAATTTCCTTTCTAACAAACTCATAGTAAGTGCTTAGGAAAATTTTAGTGGAATCAGAATTTCGACGTTGATACCCACATCATAAAAACCTGACCAACTAACTCACTTACGTAAAGCACCGAAGGTAAAAAAATCATGGAGCCAACAACACTATTAAATTATTTTTACCTTTTTTATTTCTTCTAGTTATGGGCTCTTACGCAATTATATTTTACGAGAACCCAAAGAACCTAGAAAGGTGGATGGCTGTATGAAACGAGAAGGACTCGTTTTGGTCATTCATTCCGTAGTCGTGGAACTAACGACCCGTTCACCCGTCATGAGAGATATCTGAACAATTCTGCGATTTCTTGACGAATCGTAAAAAGTTGAGGACTAAGCGAAATTTTCTATTGCCCTTTTCACAGGAGCAACGAAATATATTTACGTGTTTGTAGATCCGAGGGGTTCAGTGGTAAAATTTATATTATTAACTTACAGTCGATAAGATATCCAAGTCCTTGGCAAGAAAGCGCAATTAACTTACCTGAAAAAGAAAATGAAAAAAGAATTAATATCTTGGAATTTCACAGTCAAAGTATTTAATTTAAGTTAAGTTAGACAGGAACTTCATACCAGTAAATCTTAGAAGAGAAATTTCTATTGTACCGAATCTGAAAGTCGTTCAAATCTAATCGCAATTTTAATATAATAAATGCAAACAAGAGATGACTCAAGGATAACAAAATAAGTGGGCATTTTGAACAATATGTAGATCTTTTACCTAGAGAGATCAAGAAAGGCATTACGATTAAGAGACGAATGTGGCAAGTGATCAGTCTTATCTTGGGACAGAACAAAACATCTTTAAATTGGCAGTAGATTGGAATCCGCATGAAAGACATGGAGTAAGTTGTCCAAGAATAGGGAAGGAAATTCTATGAATGAAGTCTAGCGCTAGTGTCTTTTTATTATACATAATTATTCTAAAAGTTAAGGTTTAATAGGTACAGAGCGAATAATTCAGACTATTTGGCAAATTTACCCCAAAGCTGACATTGGGGCCTCGTTTCAAAATGTTCTACCCAGAATTATTATTTCGTCCTTCGCTTTGAACCTAAATAAATTGCTGAAACGACCAATTAATATTTTTTGTCCCACACTCAAAAACTCGGAAAGTTTGCTATCTACTCCACAGTTCACAAATATAACAAAAAATCGAATTTTTCATATTTTATATCGTTACACAATGTCCCGCCACTTCCTCAATAGCGTTGCATATATTTGTAAAAAGACATGGCATTTCGGTTCAAGTCAGGGACAACGAAATATGCCCATGAATATGGACTAGCTTACATTTTTCGCTATTATCGATTTTAACTTAAGCACTTAATCCAATTTATTTCGCCTTTTAAAACATAAAAACTCCGGAAAATCAATTACACTTGGCATATTATAGGAATATTAGCATCGCTAAATGGAATTGCCGCCGCGCGCCGTAACGAATGGAAAATGCTTTTAAATTTATTCTCGAATAAAATCATATTTTCAAAACGAGATGGAAATGAAAGTCACCATCAGCAATGTCAATTATTATTTGAAATGAGAACGAGCCTATAGTTGAAAATGCCGAATAAAATTTTTTTAATGGAAAGTGAGCCCTCTTCCCCGTGTATGTGAGTACGTAGCGAAAAATTAATATTTCCTGGTGAATGTTTCTTCATTTAGACCAAAGAGATATTCGCCGAGTTTAGAATTATATTAAAACTTTTTTTTTTAAATTGGGAAGTGCATGGAATCGTTAGGAATTTATAGAATAGTAAGCTCAAAATTTTCATCAGCGTGAATTTGTGATAAAATCGATTCGTTAATTGCACAATCAATGGTTTAATTGCATAATCAGTGGGTGTAGATGCGGTAATGAGTTATAAATGCTTTGAGATTAGCCCATTACCGTGTCCTCTGTAACGATTACAATATTTTTGAGATAGTATTATTCAGTTTGTATATGTGCGTTTGTTAAGCTAGCCTAAGGTAGATATTTTAGTTAGTTTTTAAGTTCCTGTAGATTTAAGTAATTTTAATTCAAACGAGGTTTTTGCCCCTTTTCCTCGAGTTATGCAATTTGTTTCCAAATTTGATTTTTATACTTTTAAAAATTAATCTTAGTTTCACGACCCAATGCTTGATAACTTTAAAATGAAATTGTTTCGATTAGATGTGTCATTTGTTTTGCGTCTAATAAGGAATTGAATCAAAAAAGATTGGCCATACTTCCGAAGTGCCAATGTTGGAGTCTCTATACATAATTGTCCCAAAATTGACTAAAAATTCTTAGGTATAGTGAGTCTTAAGCAAGTGAATAATAAATATCTGATTTGCAATAGTATAGAGATTAGAAAAAATGTTTTTATAACTTAATTATTTCTATTTGAATGCTTTTGCAGATATCCTTTAAAAATACATTTAATTTTAGGTAATGTACGGGAGAATCCTCACTCAAATTCTCTTTATTTTGCCTAATCTAATACTAATAAAAATTCAAGTATTAAATGGTTGGGTAGAATGGAAATCTACACCTGTGAACTGTTCCCTCCCAAATTTTGCATGTAGATTCACAAGACTACCGGACAGGTCGAGAACACAATTATATTTCCGAAATGTGGTTCGTATATTTTTTATAAATAAAATAAATTTAACTTTAATAAGTTGAACCAGTTGAACCGGACCTAATCTCAAGTTTACACCAGGCAGTCGTAGACGAGTGGGTAAGGCGTCTCACTAGAAATCAGATGATTCCTTCTGGGAGCGTAAGTTCGAATCCTACTGACTGCGATTTTTTTATTAATTTATTTGTTATAAACAGTATAATTTTTAATTAGCATTGGGGTGAGTAGCGCCCCCGCTCAACGGGAGAGACGGGAGTAACGGGGGCGATGGAACAACGTGATCGTAGCGAGCGTAGCCGCGCTAATAATAATAGTAAGTATACTCGTATATAAATTTCAGTGTTAAAAGATCATCAAATATTTCAACCAATTTGGTGGAGTTTTTGGTTGTTTGCTAGGATATATGAAGCACAACGCTATAGTCTTAAAAAACTGGCTTATCCAGTGAAGGTTTTCCTATTGTCATGTCCTCAAGGATATGACCTCAAGGACATGACTCCACTGACGCCGGAAAGTCAACAAACATTTAAACAAATAAAATAGTGTTAAGAAAAAAACTCATCTTTACCTGGTGGTTTATGTGTAGAAATAGTGTAAAAAATTTCAAAAGAATTGGTGCAATAGATTTTGAGTTGCAGCGTACACCGACTTCCAAAATGATAAGTTACAGAAAAACGCTTTGAACTGTTGTATTTACTTCCTAATACTCGACCCAAATTGAGCAGTTCAACCAATCGAACGGATCTTATTTTAGACATCTATATATAATGGTCATTACGCGAAATAGTCACACGATATGTATATAATCTAATTAGGCATAGAGATGGGTAAAGCAATTCCGTTCAGTGAAGTGACTTCACTCTGAATCACTCACTTTAAGAAACGAGTTCAAGGAAGTAGATCCGAAACTCTTCGTTCCATCGTTCCTTCCTTTCGACGGCAGATGTAGAAGATGAGGACCAAAACCAAAAAAAGGTCAGTAGAGCGAAGTAGTCCGGGAGCTCTTCCTTCCGTAAGTAGATGTTGAAGATGAGGACCACAAAAAAGATCAATAGAGGTCATTGAAGTAAAGTAGCCCCGGAACTCTTCGTTCTCTTCTTTCGTCAGTAGGTTAAGAAGATGACGAACAAAAAAAAAAAGATCAGTATGAAAGATGATGAAAAGAAAACGGTTGGTCAAGTTTTTTGTCTCGTTTGTCTCACCAAAAGAAGTGAGTTTCTTCACTCACTAACTTCAATGAATTGTACTTTTGGAACAGTTCACTCCTGAACAACCCATCTCTAGGCATTTACGATTAATGGGCATTAAGGCTCCATGTGGACGTTAAATGCAATTTTGATGATTTATGACTGTTTTCTTACCCATATTTCACGTTAATGGCAACAAAAAAACAAAATAAAATTACACCACTTTATTAGATGGGTATGTAAACTAGGTCGTCCATAGCGAAAAAATTCAAAACTGTATTTGGAAAAAATTCTATTAGAACAACAACCCTTCAACATTTTTTAAAATGCGTAAATTCGAATTTTTTAAACTCATATTACCTATTTCTTGAATAATTAACATGTCATTTTTATTAATATAATGCTAGAAAAAATCTAAAAAAAGGTCCTCCATAAATCAAATTTTAAAAAATTTTCATTTTTGTTAATAATGTACGAAGTCAAACTGAAGCAATTTTTCACGATTTTCATGGCAAAAATTACATAAGAAGATCGCATTTCATTGAAAAGTATCATAGATAGTACAATTAATTGGTATTTTTAGAAGATAAAGCAACGAAAAATAATTGATTTTTAATAGTTATGCGTTTCAAATAATTTGAAAACGTATAATACTACTATTTTCTGTAAAATCAAAATAAGTTCGCCGATAGACGAACGATGCAGACGTATATTGTCCAATGCGTTCAAAGTGAATTGGAAAAAAAAATTATGCAACCAGTATTAAAGTAAGATACCTTCCTGTTAACCTATAAAAAAATGTTTCCCAACTCATGCTCGAAGCGTTAAATTTCAATGTTTCCCCGAAGGGAAGTTTCTAGATTTGTTTCGTAATTCTTTTAAACACGGTTTATATTTTTAATTAAAGTGATTTATCTTTGATTAAGATATATTGTTTTCTAAAGGTTTTTAGATAATAAACCATTATTGATTATTCTTAGAAACCTTTTTTTCTGCCTGTCTGCCCTACATAGCCCGTAAGCATCTCAACCGATTTGTGGTTAAAGGATGGGCTATATTTCAACCATCTTCATTCAAACTTAACAAACTTAAGTTGTTTCCACAGTAAACGATTCATTAGTTAAATAGTGATTATCTCTACCGTTAATAGATTGTTTTTAAATAATAATTAATGTTATTTATGAATTGACATCTAAACAGTAAAAGAAAGATATTTTCCTCGGTTTAAGTCTTGTTTTAATCAATCAGTGTTGACTATGACTCTTCTTTATTCTACCACAGAGAGGAGGTATGGAGAACAACAAGTCAAGAAACATTTATTTTTGAATTTAATCCGACAGTCGTCCGATGCGTACTAGAATTGTAATTAAATACTGTTTAGCCGGTTATTTAGTTATTTTGCCTATGGTTTTTTGTAAACCCTATATTTCCAGAATAATAAATTTGCTTCAAAAACGTGTGCCATCAAATAAGAAAGAATAAATAATTTTTTAATACAGGAGCAAAGGTTTTGTAACAAAATTTTTGAAGCCGTGTTACTTCACTAGTAACGAAAAGAAAAGTACTGAACTTCTTCCCTTTTTCATAAGAAACTTTCAAGGAAGCTTAACGAATAACGCGACTCCTACAATTGTCTAACGTAAGAAAATTGAATGTGACTCCTGAGACTATTTGAAAAAGAATAAGTTTCTTTGTACATTGCTAGGTACTCGTATAACCAGAAAGTCTCGGTCATATTTTTTTATTTCGTGTATTTTTCGCAAGCATCGTATAATTCCGCCTTTCAATATGCAAAGTGAGTAACGTGTAAAAGTCCTGCACAAGGACATAAACACTTCCTTTTCTTCATCATATTTTCATCCACCAGACCAGCACAGTAACCCTCAATGAAAATTACACTCAACAAATGCTTGGCTTTGCGTCAACTTTTTTTTTTTGGCCTATATCCCGGAAAAGTGGGACAAGACTTTGCAATTAAGACCTTCGGATAGAATAGGGTATTTATAAGTGTGTTTGAAAATACACCCCCTGGACAATTATCACTGAATCGTCGTATCTTTTCGGCCATAAAAGAATCGGTAATATTGCAGAAAAGTTTAATCGTAATCTACACCGCAATCCTAAGTAACCTAATTTAGAGTAACGTTAATACCGTCACTAGTACCGAAGGCTGTTGTCACAAAACTTTTCGCATAAAACGTTCAAAAGACGACAGCGGGAGTCGGCAACAGTCGTGAAAAGGAACAACAAAAAGGCTTTCAGGACGTGAAAAAACAACGAAGAAAATGAGAGCAACACCAAGGCGTCCCAACCCCTAAGAACAGACGACTCCAAAACAGAAGCTATATATGGCGAAATTTGAATGGAGTCATTAAGTTCAGACATAGAAGCGTTATCCTTGTTGCGTTCTCGTATCATTTTTCTCCGAAAAATATCAGCTACACTTAGCAGGCTTATTCTGTTCAAGGGTCGATCCAAGGGTGTTTCTATCCCGGATTCTCCCGAATACATATACACAGTCACATATTGAAAACATTATCGTCCCGTACCCTAGCCAAGTTTCGTTGGGATGAGTTAAGCAAAAAGACCTACCCCTAGGAAAACTGCCGCATCTGTATAAATTTCTGGAGTAGAAAGTCTTTCGGTGACAGTCACAGGATTCGGGAATATGGTTTCGGGCCCGGATTATCCACCATAACGTCTAATGCTAGAAAATATAAATATAGCAAGAAGGCGATAACACCGTCGTCGTTGCGTTGTAATTTATTTCAGGACTCGGTGTCTGGACGATGCTGTTTTTGTTGTATCCGCTGAAAAAGAAAAATCAAATTTATGATTTTTACGAACTTCGAAGTGAAGCTGATGTGAAGCTTAGAGTCCCGGATAAGATTGATGACACCAATTCCATTGAGAGTCCTTTCCAAGGACTAGTTCGAAATCAAAGTTTTTACAGGTGTCCCTGGGGAAGTAGGACGAACTTATCTGCGACGCGATTTAATATAAAAACCAGACGCCAAGGTAGAACTATTTGTTCTAGTTTTGTCACTAGTTCGACCGCAAAATATTGAAAACTTTGTTTTTTAACGGAAGATAAGATGAAATCTGTGGAGTATTACAAGAAAAGTTTAATCCAATCTTAAAGGATTTGGAAGGGAATAACCGAAGGATGATGTAAAAAAAAATTTCATTTAAATCCGTATGTTTGTCTGCCCACAGAAATCGCATTGAGAAACAGATACGTTTGGCAGAATGATAACTTTAAATCTTTCGATGATATTTTTCAGGAAAGATGATTTTATATTTTTGATATTAAGATAGAGCGAAAAAAAAAGGTTTTGTCTTCAACGTCGCATCTGACACCTTCCGCCTTCCGAAAAAAAATGTAAATTAAACTCTCAATGAACTTGTAAGCTACTAGCCTACAATTGCATTTGCGGAAGGCGCTTCAAGCGAACAGACACAGACTAAAACTTTAAAACAGAAAATAAATATTTTTTTTAAATTTCATCTCGTCTACAACACCTAATTGTTAAAAAACAATGGCTGCTATTCACAGTCGTCAAAAAGTTGGCTTTAAGTTAGAGCTGACTTTAGTGTCATATTAATCTTACGACACTAAAGTCAGCTTTAACTTAAAGCCAACTTTATGACGACTTTGAGTAGCGGCCATTGATGTAAAATTTAAAATCTTCAATACGTACTAAATTTGAAGATCCGGGAATCACAAACGAATACCATTGATACACAGCTAATATACAAAACATAGTATTGAAATCATACAGCTGCATATGATACACAGAACATATGGTATGATTTGACAGTATCTTATATGAGCGAGCAACGACAATTAGTTCCGATACTAGCCACATAATAGGGGAATGGCACTATTAGCAGTAAAATGCATACTATAATAGGTAAAATTATCGAATTTTTATACCATGAAACAGGTTCAATACAAGATATAATTCCAGCTAATTTATCTCGTAGGTATATGCTTAGTATTGAGTGATACACTGCTGATGTTGACGATATTACGCATATGATATCAATACCAGCAGTGTATCCGTGGTATAAGATAAAAATCGTTACTGACAAAAGTTTCTTTATTGCAACTATGTAGTTCGTTCGCGATCACTAAGGTGAACTAGAATGCGCAAGCCTAACAGCAACTGCTAGTTCCTATACAAAAGTGTGACTGAACAGTAAACCATAGAGCTATATGTATAATGGAGATGGCGTGCAGCAACTGTTTTGAAGCCGGAGGTTTTCTCGCAAAGGACCGGCGATATTCACTATGCTACTATCAGCATCTTAGTCACATATATGGTATGTTAAACCCCGGTATTGAAAAGAAAAAAAGCCCAGCCTTTAAATACTAATAATATTACTAATAATATTTGCATTTTACTGCCACCGGGCATGAAACGCTCCATACAAAAATAGTCGCTTAAACTTCAAAATGCTTCACAGTGCTTTATACAGAAACGGAGTGTTGTCATCTCCGTTATATATAGCTCCATGCAGTAAACCCACTGAACTTACTCATGGGTCATTCCATCAAAAATTGCAAAAAAGTCCACTTTTGTGACCTTACCATCGCCGATTCTTTTGAAAAAATTTTTGCTTGAAGAACTCATTTTTTTTTTGTTAGTTATAGTATGTTAAAGATTTCGCAAAAATGGTGTTCAAGTCCTCTTTGAAAACTCATATCTCTGTTAGTTTTTATCATAGAATAATAAAGTAGGACTTATTTTAAGGGGACGGTTGTCGCAAAATAAGAAAAATACAAATAAAATTTATCCTTAAATTTTTTTTCAAGGATAACGTTTTATCCTTGAATATCTCAAAATGTCATTTTTTTGTTTTCTTAATTTTTTTATATTTTGTGTATTATACTGTTTTTCAAAACATATCAAAAAATCAACTTGGGATCTGAATGGGATCGGGGTAAAAAAATCAAAGAACATCGCGATGGTAAGGTCACAACTTTTGCGATTTTTGATGGAATGACCCTCATAGCTTTCAAAATCGGTATTAAAGATTTTTTTTGTGATGTGTATCTACTATAACTAGCCACTCCTCATACTCCCCCATGTATCCACAATACTAATTTTAGTAGGAGCTCAGTACTGCATTTAGCGTGTCATACAATTGTCTGCTGCGGTTGGGTGGTTTTTTTTTTGTAATTAATCGCAAGGGATTTTCTTATTAATTCAGAAAGTTGTTGTCACAATCGTTTCAATTATCTTAAGTGCAAGAAATGATTCCCCTAAGCAAAGGTTTCACCACATCGTGATTCAATTTCAAATAGTGTTTACCTCTAGTTAATCGATTTATACACATATTCTCGTAGGTATCTCTTAGCTTTTTAAAAAAGCTACAAGTGTGAGAAAAGTGAAATATTGCCGCGTGTGTACAACCCATTTATCATTAAGACGGCCATCTTCCATATGCCGAGCCATGCATTAGTTCTTACAGTCAGTGCAAGGATGAATATGTGGATCCTCTTTTCACCCACAAAGCCCTCAATTTCAACTTTGAAAACTTTCTTCGCTAAACACGAGCTACGACCTGTATAATAAACGGTTGCTCCTACGTATGTATGTCACGCGGAGGATGTAGGATGTTGGTGTCGGGATAACATAGTCGACATTAGGGTAGAGCTAGTAAAAGTAATACCCTTTAAAAATTCACAATCTTCGAGCGTCACACGCTATTTACAACGTACTCAACTGGAATTATAGGAAGGCTAGGTAAACGCTATAAAGACGATGATGTTCCATCATAAAAAAATTTCCATATGGTGTGCAACCTAGTTCGGATGAATAGCACTCTCTGATCTCAGCATCCGTTCTTTTAGCTGGAAGGCATCTTTCGTGGTGTATAAAGTTGAAAACACCTTGTTAACACTATAACCAGAAGTTTTAAGTGTTATTATAGGAATATTGCTTTAATGTTTGGACTAGTGCTTCAGAAAAAAATAACAATATTAAGCAAGCTGTGTCCAATTTAAAAAAATACCTTAAGAGACAAGAATTTTATGTTTCCGTCTCAAAATGTTGCAATTTATCTCCGAAATGCACTATCAAAGCGAACCAAATTGGTGACTGTTTTTCACCTAGTCACACTTGTACTTGAGCAATAGCTGTGTGTTGTCTTCTAATTCGGGGAATATGTGCGGGGTCTGCCATTTTTTATGAGATTTCCAAAAGTTCAGATGGTACTTAAATTGAATGTAAGCTTTATGTGGATTGATTAGACCAAAGGAAGTAAATTAGAGGTCCTAATAGAAGCTATACCATCCTGCGCACCACATCAATCGTGGTCTAATATCATGGATACACTGCTTGTATACAAATTACTTTATTCAAATCATGGTATGCGACACAAGACGGCATGATACACAGCCCATATATGTTATACTTTGACATTTAGCTGTCAAAGGCAAAATCTTTGATTTCAAGCGTCTATCTATCGTAGTATTGTGGCTATATACTGCTATGCTATGATACATATTTTAAAATTAATATGAATTTAACCCAGCAACAAAACTTAATGGAACTTTTAATTAATCTGGTACAGCTAAAAGAGCAGCCTGAAATTTTAGTATTGAAGAAAATAAGGCTTCGACCGCTATAGCTCTTCGTACCAAACATCGCAGTATGATATTCCGGCGAAAAGCAATTTCATTGCTAATAAAGAAATGTAGAAAGAGCAAAATCACATCACCAAAAAAATTAAAACAAGCACAAACAACTTTAACTAACGGAAGAATATAAAAAGCCACAACTGTCATTCATTAGAATTTCTGTTGATTTCAGTTTTAGATGGCGCTGATGGCAGTTAAAAGAAGGCTATATCAGCTAAGATCATCGAATTTCTATACAAGGAAAGAGATTGGATATTATGTAGATATCGGCTCGTTGACGTACTACTATGCTGATTATTGGGTGATGTTGACGATATTATGATTTTTATACGCTGATTATGCTGAGTATCCAAGGTATAAGGAAAAAAGTTGGATCAGAAAAGAATATCCCAGTGATGCCATACATGAACTGAACAAAACTAAAATGACCTTACAACTAAGTAGTAGGGTTGTGTAGTTCGCGAATGAAGTAGTTCAAAAGAGCATTCCTATAACTGAAATGAACGAACTACTTCGCAGTCAGTTCCGCTCTTAGTTCGTTTTTCATTGCCGTTCGGAACTCTGATTTACTGCCCTTCTTTTTTAGTCATCTTCTACTAGATCTACTGACATTTTTTTTTTTTGGTCATCTTGTACTAGATTTACTAACCATTTTCTTTGCTCATCTTCTACTAGATCTACTGACCTTTTATATTGCTCTTCTACTACTAGATCTACTGACCTTTTTTCATCTTCATCTCGATGTACTGTCCTCGAAGTTCGACTACTCATCTCTGAACTCTCCTGAAGTGATGAACTATGAACTGAAAGAACGAACTAGTTCGCGACCGATCGGGAATTGGAAATTATCGCTCACTATGGTGAATTTAAATTAGCAAGTCTACCAAGTAGTTACTACTTAATTTACTACTTACTATCCAGTAATTGAACGATTCGCACAAGTAGCCGGAAGTATAACCAAATTGTAGGCAATTCAAAACCTAGACAATTAGATCACCTGTTCCAGAAAAATAACAAGATGGTAGTGTCCTTCTTATGTTTACATAATTGTCCTTTTATTTTTAGATATAGCATTAAATTGGTTCATTAATTCTATGAATAAAGTGCAAGAGGCTACGTCAAGGAGCACATCGTTAAAAGAATCGCAACCCCTTTGTCATGAAGCAAAAGGAAAATTACCTTTCATTGGTACCTACTCTAATAAAATAATAGTAAGCTGAATCGCGTTTACCTTATCAAGATTGTCGGCTTCATATTGAATATTATTTTTTTTCCGTTTCGTGTTTTCAACGTTGTATTGCTGTAGCTATTATTTTCGATTAGTATTCAAAATGAAACATTAGGTCAGCACGTTATTAGTGACTAAATTGTGAGTTATGTTGTATAATGAATATTGCATTTGATTTCATTGAGATCAATTAAGATAGAACGGAATCGTCAAAGGGAAGTGAATAAATGTTCACTTTCACTAAGGTTAGCCTTTTAATAAGCCCAGTAAAACTTCTCATTTTAATTAAATCAACGCATCGAATAGGTAGATTATCAGGCCTATTCAGGACCGAGTCAGTAGGTCGAGAGTCACAATTTTGTATGAATTTTGAATTAATTGTGACTATCAACCTACTTTGTGACTTGTCACTTTGATCCTAAACAGGCCTGCGAAAATATTTTTTCATTCAAAAATGAATTAAACGATTTTAGTTATAGGTAATAGGTATACCTACTATTATAAAAAAAAGAATAATTATCAAAGTAACGAAATGGTGTTTTGAAAAAAAAAATACTGGTAGAATACAGGTAGGGCTAAAGTGCCCCTTCTTACCCCTTTAATGTGTTATACACAGTGCGGCAAGTAAGTTCCAAGACTGAAGCCATATCTGAGTAACTGGTAGGACTATCTTTGTGAGTAAACCAACGTTGAAAGCTGTGACACTCCTCTTCCTGGTAATACCAATTTTATTTAAATCGGTCGATAGATACCAAAGGAATTGTCCACAGGAAATTCATTCCAACTGGCTAAATTACTAACTGGATAGTTACTGGCTCATTTTATTTCGTAAATTCAACACCGTAAAATTGCTGTTTCGATTTCGATTTTCCCTTGGCGCATTTTACCCTAAAGTGTAAACTTTTCCATGGCCAGTCTCGAAACTTGTTTGTCGCCCTGTGTACAATTATGAAATTTTATCTTCTTGTTATATTCGAAAAAAGCCCTTAAAATATCTCAACATTTATTTTGAAATCGAATACGTGAAAGCGATTGATGAAGAAAGTTTTCGCTTAATTGACTGAGTATTGTGTGTAAAGTTCAGAATGTATACAACGTCGAAATATTGACTTATTCACTATTCCAATGAAGCCTTATCGTTATCCTTGAATAAATTCATATAAGGAAAACTGTCGATATTATAAGCACACATTTCCACTTCTACTACCCCACTTCATGCGAATCTAAGAAAAATATTTACCATAGTGGGACAGGGAGCGATTTGGCTCAAATTGCCTCCACGGCACCGTATTTATCACGTGTGCAAACCTTAGCGGAAGGCCAAGACCGCATCATCATCACTCCGCACAAAATGCGATACATATATTCCGCGTTGTGCGAAGTCGGGAAAAGTCTTGGCAAAAGGATCGATAAACATTCCTAGAACAACTATAAGTCGACATATGGATCCTTATGTGCGTGCGAAATGCCTTTCTTTTTCCTGCATAGAAAGAAAGAAGTCATGGCGCGGTGATTACAACCCTTTTTCATCGATCAACTTTGGGTGAAAGGAACAAACTGGCATGAAAGTCATTAGGCAACTAGTTTGCGATTCGATAAATTTCGATTAAATATCTGACTCTTTGAGAATGTTTAGTTTAAAGTTCGCCCTCGAATAGCTTCACGTACCACCAGCCCCTAGTAGTCATATCCGTATGAACGTGGTCGTAAACACTTGGTTCAATTAATTCGCACACAAATCTTTCAACCGAAATGATTAAATTTGTGTAGGGTTCGTTCGGTTTACAACGACGATTTCAAGCCTTTTTCGACATCCTGTCCCATAGCTAAATACTCGTGTATTTTATAGTCTTGCTATAAAATAGTGGCCTAATAGTAGGCACTATGGAGTCTATTTCGGTCGTTGTGTCGTCGTAAAGCTGTCGTCATCACATTTTATTCAGCCCTATCATGTCCGACGTTTAAACGACTATCGAAAAAGGACTTTCATCCCCCCCATGTAAACGCAAGAATTGTTGAATCCATATAAAACATTACCTTCAATTTTCTCAAAATAAAGTGGACCACACTTCTGTTCAGAACACTCCTCCCGACCTTAAAAAAGATAGATGCCAGGATGCTAGCTGTAAAGCTTTACGATAGATTTCCAATATCGAGAAAGCGTCATAAATCTGTCTAAGGGGTGCGTTTTTGCATACTGACGAGATTACAGGAAGCTAACAGAAATTCGCTTCTAGTGGAAATATGGGCAAGTACCCAAGCACGAAAAGTCCTTGGGTGATTTTTTTCTTGGGCTAGAATGGTCAGTTGAATGAAGAAAATAGGAAGACTGTAATAACATTTGCCCGACCCAGAGGGTGGTCGATAGGGTTCAGTTTTTATAGGACGTCCGTGTTATCTTTGCGGGCTGGGACAAGTATCTATCACTTGAAATGGGATTTGCTTGTTGCGAATTGAATTATTACCGGAAAGGACGTATTTGAAGATAATGATGGAGCCTATTTACAGATACTGAATAATAAAATTTCTTATATCTTTTTTATTATTCGTCAGAATAGACCGGAGATTTCTTAAATCAAGGTTTCGTCCAATCCACATTGATCAACTAATGGAATAGGGTGTATCGATCGACAACTCAAGAGGTAGTCAATGATTTCACTTTAAATAAAATTAAAAATCTTTTCAATGAAATTAAATTCACAGAAAAAATTATTTGTTACTCGATACTCTCACGTTGTTCCTTCGCCCCTGTTACTTCCGTCTCTCCCGTTGAGCGGAGGTCCTTCTCACGGCAATGCTAATCTTATGGAAAAATAAACTGTTTATAACAAATAAACGAACCAAATTTCGAGAATATAATTATGTTCTCGACCTTTCCAGTAGTCTCGAGAATGTACATGCAGAATTTGGGAGGGAGAGGTTCACAGGTGTAGATTTCCATTCGGCCCAACCAAAAAACTGTTATGTTTTTGAATATTACAAGATTTCACAACATTTACTATATTAAAATTATCCCCATCATAGGAAAAATTATCTTATTAATGAATAAACGCTATTACTATTACGTTTTTTACATGAAATACTATGTAAAATTACATAAAGATAAAAATTACAACTGTAAAATTACATAAAGATAAAAATTACAACTCATACGGAAAACTTCATTGGACAAATAGCATTTGTTTCATGTAAAACATAAAACATCTGCCAACAGTCTGGGCGCAACTCTATTATTTTTTTTTCAGACGTTCGGAACGCGTTCAATTCTGAGATGCAGTGTAGGTTACTATGTGACTGAAAAGCGGGAAGCAGTTAGAATATCATAATTGGGTCATATTGCGGGATGCGGTCTAGGGGTTGAAAAGGGAAGAAACTTAAAAATAGGGGATTATTAAACAAACCCGTGGAAGTGAAAAGATATTTGATATCTGATCAGATCTGAGAGATATGGCAGAATTCATAAAAAAGTATACAACCACTTTACACCCCCTTTGGGGTCGAATTCAAAAAAATCTTGAAAACACTTTCTAGTTATTCATATGAAGAATCCGTAGAATAAAAATGAGTTTGATATTTGGGAAGACCTAGTAGATATGACGAAAATCGTGAAAATACCATATATGTATGTATCCTATTTTGATAATTTTGTTCGCCCCCTTCCAGGCCCGTGCGCAGGATTGTATGAAAGGGGGGTTTCATAATAAATTATAAAGTTCCCACTATCCTGAATGTAATGACCTGGGCCCATGTGGTAGGCGGGTTGAACCCCCTCCCCTGCGCGCACTGGCCTGCTTCCTTCCGAACGCCAATGGATATTCGATTTTAATAATCGTAATATCAGAAAAATTCAAGGAACTGTAATTACAGTTAATTTCGTTTGTGCATTGTGGCCAACTTATGAAGCTTTATCGTATAATTTATTTTGCTAAGAGATGGCGTTATTGCAAACTACAAAATTTAAAGGGGCCCACTTTATCTTGCTAGCCAACTTTGCGCCACTCTCCCCTAGCCCCTACGTAATATCGAAATTATTGTCGAGAAAATTTCATTACAAATTATGAACAGAATTTCGCATTATTGTGAATACTTATTTCAGCAAATGATTGTCAGCTGCATTCAGGACATTTTTGATATTGTCATTTGCAGCCATGCATGAAGTTCTAGTTCATTTTAAATACGCTATTCGGATAAGAACAAATATAAGTTGAAATTACACTTCACTTTTCATTTTCTGTACTACTCATTTTCACTGCTAAACTTTAAATAAACTGCGGCATGAATTGTAGCTATCAAATGAAATTTACATAATAAGCAGTGTGAACTGTTCAACACGATTTTGATATATATCACTTTATTTCGAATCAGTGTAATTAAAATTGTCCATTTAAGGTGATTTCTCTATAGGCCAAGCAATCGTTGTTCCCCATACAATAGTCCTTACCTGTAATTAGAAGGGCCACTTGTCATTCTTTCTTTTCTACTTACAACTTCAATTTAAGTGGAAGTTCAGAATTTTACCTAATTTTAATTGAAGCTTAGTTCATAGTACGAGTATGTAATCCTGCTATTTTAAGATAATTATGAACCTTTTATTACATAGCAACATGTTGAGGATTGAACACCAAAGCTCTTCATGTTTATGGAAATTCGCCACTATTAAATTTTGATAAAAATCTCGAATAAATCGCTCTATGGCAAAGCAAGTTGTTTTAGTTCAAGGATTTTTACTGCCACCTATTAACATTACAGGCTTTCCTTATCGACGACGAATCATTTAATTAGCAGTAAAACCTGTTGCGTGCTGAGTTTCGTTCGCGTAAAGTTCACCAGTCATTTCTTAAAGCATTAATACCAACAAATCAACATGACTTTTATATGTTTTCTTCACTTTGGGAATAACTTAAGTAACCACACCCTTAATTTCTCATTACAAATGGACTATCAGGAGATTTGAATATATGTACTAGGATCTACTACACACCTTTAATAATTTGCATAATTAACTAGGCTCTTTAATTTTTCGGGTGTACGTAACCCAGGTAAATTGTCAGAATAATACGAAGGGTCTGTTTAATAAACGAGTATAAATAAATTATCAAGTTTCGGTGAAAAGGATCAAATTATAATTCGAAGTTGAAAATGGCCATCAGTGAGGAGAATTCTAATAAGTGGATACACTTCAAAAACAGTTTGTAAAAATACTTTGGCCGCTATTCACAGTCGTCATAAAGTTGGCTTTAAGTTAAAGCTGACTTTAGTGTCGTAGTGTAAATACACAATCTATTTTATTGAATATAATTGTTTTTAGCGTATAAATAGGTAATATTACACAATACGGTGGACAATTACATCTATTTTGTTCTATAAAAAGAGTAAATTTAGGTGTCATGATTATATTATACCATTAATAAAGTAAGTTCAGACTTAGTGCACTTTTACTTTAAATACTGTGTAATATTACGTCAGAGTAAGCAAGTTCTCTAAAATTTATTTCATCATTTCATTCTTCAGGTTTTTTAGAGCAGGCAAATGTTTTTTTTCAATATTTGCTTTTTAGTTTTCAAAACAGTAACCGTAATATCATTGCCAACTCAATTCAATTCAGTACATGTCTTCTGAGAATCCGTTTTTAATTTATGATGTTACTGTGGAATTATAAATCTGAATTAAAAGGAGTATTTTCTTATAATAAAATCGGAATTTTACACAAAAAGTGTGTAATAATTGATTTCTCTCTAATAGTTACACCTAATAGTTACACCATTTATGTCTATTGATTACGCAGCTATTGTGATATTTTTACATCACTGATTATGCTATATCGATTATGTTGCGTAATTATTACAACTTATTTGTGTAATATTAACTCTAATTTCACATGCATGTAATTTTTCCATTACTATCGATGGAAGACACTTGCCAACTATAAAAATGGTAATTTTTTTTTACAATGGTTTAGTGTGAAAAGCATAGCTTATCCCATTCCAACAGACGACCTTTTTTTTGGTTACCTCATCCTACCGGACGACATTTTTCGCAATGATGACTACAAGTCGTTCCAAACATCACTGCCTTTTTCATCACTGAATTCCCGCGAACTAGTGAACTAAAAGAACGAACTAGTTCGCAACAGATCGGGAAGCGCAAAGGATCGGTCACTATGGTGAACTAAGACGTGCAAGCCTAGTACAGATAGTCTTACCACACTAATGCTGACACCTTTCATGATCATGCTGACACTCACTTGCCATTATTACCTTTTAATTATTTTACAATTGGCTTAATATCTAGATAATTAGCACAACATTGTATCACTTATTAATGGTAAAAACTGTTCAAACAGACTACAATAATAAATTACCAAATAACAAGTTAAACCTATTGTAAACAACAAAATTTATTCGAAAAGTGATCAAAGGGTTGTTTTCGTCTATTTTTAAACATTTACTCGATTTCAGATGTATTAAAGTATGTTGATTATTTTTGAGTTTCCTAGGTCATTCATAGAATACAAAATACAAAATTATACAAAATTATTTTTAGACATTGAGATCTTGAATTATTTCAAAAATATGGCAATGTATCCAGATAGGTGCAAAATAAGTATAGGTGCAAGCTGTACAACAAATCCTAACTTTTAATCCGTTAGGATATCCACTAAAATTTGTATCAAATCACGGCCATCGATGGAATTGTGCCAGTTTGAGTCGGAAAAATGTTGTTCATTTCACAGTTAAATTCACTTTACTTACTAACGCAATTTGTTATAGATATTATTATTCTTTGATTGAAATGGGTGCAAGAGCTACGTGCTTTTAATAAAATTTCATATGAATTTTCAGCGTACCATATAACAAATTTCTTGATCAGTTCAGCTTCTCTGTGTTCAAAGTTTCCAAACTAAAAACTATGCAGAATCCTTTAGTCATATTTTAATTGTGCTTTAATATTATTTCATGACGCATATACTCCTGCTTTCATTGAATATCTGCAACTTAGTTTATATAGATTTCAGAAGTTTGATGTTTTTTTTTTTGCTTCAATGTACTTTTATTATGCAGGTTAGGTGAAATATCCACAAAATTGATACTGAGGTGATATCTCATTGGACTAAGAGATATGAAAGAATTCGTAAGTCCATTCCATTTTATCCACTTGTCCTCTTTATATCAAAAACTAGTGAAATGAATTTATGGGCATAAAGTACCTGTGGAAATAAAAACAATTCGATATCTAATCAAACCTAAAAGATATAAAGAAATTCATAAAAACGCATACAACATCTTTACACTCTTCATTCGTTCCTAAACATAACATAACATATTAAAATCGATTGAAATTAAAAGTGCATTAGATTTATGAAACATGCAACCGCTTAAGGGTATATTATCAAAAAAAAACGTATCCTTTTATTCTGAGGAGCCCACAGTAAAACTGATGCTTCTAACCTAACAAATATGATGAAATTCGTAAAAATACATATAGGGGTTTTTTTTATAGGCGGAGAACTTTAAGTTGAAATAATACACAGAAAAATATTTTTAATATCCATGAAATAGGCTTTGTTTGAAAGATAATTTTACGGCATTAATGTTTGAATATGATTTCAGGCATATGGTCGCCGTGGCTGGCGCGTACATGGCGTAATCTGGGAGTTCAATTTTCACACATTCTTCGCAGTAAATCAGACAATATTCCTGCAATACCACATCGAATGTTGGCTTCATATCATCGTTTAGAGTAAACGTATTGCGAAAACGACTCATACTTTCTTGAATTAATAGCTGGACGATTATGATCACCATAAAATACGCATAATGCATGTAATGCCCAATGAGTTTTTTTAATTGAACTATGGTTTTCAAAATAAATTTGAACAATATTTTTTGGTGAGTGTTTCCACAGTACATTTTAGATTGAAAATACCATATGTACATGTTTTCCGGTAAATACTGTTCTAGTTTATTTTGCGTGACGTTTCGGACTCGACTAAGTCCTTTATCAAACTGATCAAAAATATCTTTACAACTGTTATTTAAAGTCACGCAAAATAAATTAGAACAGTATTTACCTGTTTTTTCAAATTTGAACACTTTCGAAACGTTACTCCGGAGTGAGTCTTTTTACGATGAATTGCCAAACCAAACTAAACCCAAAACCATTGGAAACTGTAAAAACGGCTGTCACAGAAAACATTGCTAGCAATTTAAAGTTCTCCGCCTCTAAAAAAACACCCTTTATATAAATATAAAAATATAGACTATTCGTAATATAGATGATGATACAAAAGTGTGTGAGTTTCGTATTGAATATATTGTCAGACCTCAGAAATATGTCGAAATTCGTGAAAACATATTTAACTGCTTTCACTACCTTGGTGGTTGAATATCGAAAAACAATTAAAAGAATTTCTATGCGGCTATGCCTTTATCTGAGGATCCATTATAATTAATTTGAAATATATGAACCTACAGGTATGACAAAATTCGTAAAAAATTCTACACACAAAGAACACTACGCTCAAATACACCCGTAGCCAGTAATAAAAAAAAGTTGTCAATAGTCTGGGAACAGCTTTGTTATTATTTGGAGCAAAATCCGGAAAGTGGTTAAAATAGAGTACAATTGAAGTTCTTTCCCCGCTGCCAACCGTAAATTACGAATTTCATTTTTGGGTCATAGTCGGCAAAGTGCTCAAAGTCAAGTGTAATATTTGTTCCGTCGATGCAGGAGCCATTCTTGAACAATTAACTTTCGAAATAGCCTCCCTTTATACCTACATATATCTAATCAAACCTAAGAGATATGACAAAATTCGTGATAACGCATACAACCCCCTTACACTCCCTGACTTTTAGATTATTATTTAAAGACGCGCGATAGGCAAAGTGAATTGGTTATCTTGTTTGACCTAAGACATATGACGGAATTCGTGAAATCAAATACAACCGCTTCACACTTCCCCGGCTTTTGATTATCGAAAAAAAAAATCTGTACCTTTATCTGAGGAGCTGAAGAAATAAAATTAACCCCTTCGATAGTTTGGTAGTTGATATATCTTGTGGTGTAAGGCATATGTTTAATTTCCCTATGTCGGTATTTCATCCAGCACTGGAACTGGAATCTCTTTCGATATTATATTATTATAACCTAATTGAAAAGTACCGAAACTGTAACAAGTACTAATAGTTGAAAAGCTTATCAATATTTGTATTGAGAGATGAAAATCGGGATCAGGGATCAAAGCCTTTAAGTGAACTTAAATCATTTTTTGCTAGAAAATTCCAACTTTAATTCCCTCCATTTTATTTTGTAGCATTATTCAACAATTTAAATAGTGTACTAAAATTCAGAAGCACTGAATTCACATTTCGAGGACCACAATAAATACAAACTCAGTTCAAACGGTTTCCATTTACCTAACAGCATTTGAAAAAATTTTTGCACTGACTTGAACTTTTCAGGACCACTTTTAATTTCAGTTTTAATTTCAACTTCAACGAGTTCAGAATGATGCAGAATAGCCAGCTCCCGAAAAACGAACCCCACAGTTCGAAACAAGATGCAGTCAAGGATGATGTTGTCGATCCGTGGACTGTTGAAAGTTCTTCGGAAACAGGAGTTAACTATTCGAAACTAATTGGTAAGAAATTGATAAAAAATTGAATTTAAATAAAAAAAATTGTGAAAACTTTCCCTCGCTTTCGCCGTCTAGAGAAATTTGGGTCGACCCGGATCGATGATAATCTGGTGAATTTAATTCCGGGAATAACCGGTCATCCAGCCCACCATTTTCTTCGACGGGGAATTTTCTTTTCACATCGCGATTTCAATTTGGTCCTGGATATGAAGAAAGCTGGAAAACCGTTTTACTTGTACACGGGCAGAGGTCCGTCGTCGGAATCGATGCATTTGGGACATATGATTCCGTTTCTGTTCACAAAGTAAGTTTTCGGGGCAAAAAAAGGTGTGCAACTGTTTTACCTATTATCTTCTAACGTATAACGGTTTCAGGTGGCTTCAGGACACATTTGATGTACCGTTGGTCATTCAGCTAACGGACGACGAAAAATCGCTGTGGCACGGACTGAAAACTGAGGAAACTTTGAAAATGGCCCGGGAAAATGCCAAGGATATTATTGCGATGGGATTCGACGCGAATAAGACGTTTATTTTCTCCAATTTGGATTATGTCGGGTAAATTAGTGTACCGTTATCGTTTAGCGGTTCAAATAACGTACGAACGTCTTTTCCGTAACAATTACAGCAAATCATCAGCTATGTACCAGAATATGATT
The DNA here is from genome assembly GCA_949128065.1 of Beris chalybata. Lineage (NCBI taxonomy): Eukaryota > Metazoa > Arthropoda > Insecta > Diptera > Stratiomyidae > Beris > Beris chalybata. Next base: position 142,253,000 of record OX421894.1, read on the forward strand.
CGTGTTCAGAGCCACGTAACTTTCAACCAGGTCAAGGGAATTTTCGGCTTCAACGAATCGGATTCGATTGGAAAAATCGCGTTTCCCGCAACCCAGGCAGTTCCGTCGTTCTCCAATACTTTCCCGCATATTTTCGGTGACGAAACAGTTCCGGTATTGATCCCGTGTGCAATCGATCAGGATCCGTACTTCAGGATGACCCGGGATGTAGCACCTCGTCTGGGCTATCAGAAGCCAGCGTTGATTCATTCGGTCTTCTTTCCAGCCTTGCAAGGACCTCGCTCTAAGATGTCGGCAACCGATGAAAATTCGGCGATCTTCTTAACCGATTCGCCTGAACAAATCGAAAATAAGGTTGGCAAACATTTTTTTTAAATATTATATGCACTCACAAGATGCCATACTCTTTACAGATTAACAAATACGCCTATTCTGGAGGACAAAAAACCGTGGAAGAACATCGCAAATTAGGCGGAAATCCGGATGTTGATGTCTCCTATCAGTTGCTTCGATTTTTCATGGCAAACGATGAAAAACTGGACAATATAAAGAAGGACTACGAGTCGGGAAAAATGCTAAGCGCTGAAATGAAGAAAATGGCAATCGAGGTTTGATTTTTGATCTTGGATGAAAATTTTCCCTAATCGCAATTTTCACAGACAATTAAACCAATTGTGGAGGCACACCAAAAGCAACGGAAGCTGGTCACCGATGCTGATCTCGAGAAATTCATGTCCTTGCGGCCACTAAAATACACTAAGTGAGATGCTGGTCATCGTTTAATTTATAAATACCAACTTGTTTTAAAATGAATTTAGGAGTTAATTAAATTGTTTAATTTTGATAGTACGCATTTTATTTCTGACACCCGATAATTTTATCGTCCTTCAATCGCTTAACGGTTTTTTTTTTCTTAGGCATTGTTATAGTTGGAACTGGTCATTAATCACTCAATCAATCAGCAGAACCAATTGAATTCGATACTCCACTTAGAAATCAAATAATTACTGTTTGGGCAGCAGTGCCCTATTCCAAACAGAGCCAGAATAAATGCTTGACAATTTCGGGAAGAATTTGATTACGGCAATGTTATCCTATGCGAGAAATAATGCCTCGACTTCCACACTGTCGACTCCATCGCTACCCCGAAATACTTAACTTAAAGTATTATTTGTACATTGTTAATCCACTTGTCACTTGAGTAAATGTTTGTTTTAGTTATAATGTCATTAGTGAACCTCCTCGCATATCCCGGATACGAACAACTATGAAATAGTTGGCCATACGAGTAATATCCGTATCGCATGCTTACCAACGGACGTTGGTATTAAGCTCGTTGGATTTTCTATTCATGACACATTGAGGGGTGAAATAATGGCCGAACCCTTGATAGAGAGATAGGCCTATAGTGGATATTACAGCATGGAAATGATGTAGACAATAATTGGTTTTGCTGTCTACATACGTTTCTTCACAATAATTACAAGCTGACCGAAGCCCCGAATACAATTAGTGCCAGCAAGTGATATTAAACGCTTGTCTGAATATTGAAGCATGGCGTGTAACTAAACTAATATTGAATACTGAACAAGGAAGACTCCGGAATAAAAAAATTGAAACCAATTTTGAACGGTCAGCAGAACGGATTTAACAGCTTAATCCAGAAAAGGTTGAATGTCAGAAAAATTTATCAGAAATGGCGAACAATACCTCCATAGGGTTCAATATCAAAAATACCGAAAACGGTTAAATACTGTAAACGATTCTTATATCTTTATCCGAAAAGAACGAAGAAGAACAATCAACTTGATACCACAGAAGACCTAAAAGATTCAACAAAATTCGTGAAAATATGTAAACTTAGTCTCGTGAGCTGAGAGATAGTAGAATAATGATTGGCAATCTAACAACAAATTTTGTTTCCTTAGGTTGGAAACCTGAGATGAATTTTTCTCAACACTCCCCCCCCCCACCGCAAACAAAAAAAAGTTGTTAGTGTTCTCAGCGGATCATCAAAACATTAAACAAATTTTGAAAGGTCCCAAGAACGGATTTAACTGCTCAATCCAAAAAAGGTAGATTGTCCAAAAATGCTATCAGAAATGGCAAACAAAGCCACCTTAGGGGTTGAATATCAAAAATACTGAAAACGATACTTTATCCGAAAAGATCGCAGAAGAACAATTAAGTCGATATCACAGAGTACCAAAAAGATTTAAGGAAATTCGTGAGATATGTAAGCTTTGTCTCGTGATCGGAGAGGTACGAGGACTTTTATTAGCAACCTAACACCCTATTTTGTTTCGTTAGGTTGGCAACCTGAGATGCATCTTTATCTCCCTCGCTCCAAATAAATGTAGCTAGTGTTCTCAGTGGGTCAAAAAAACTTTAGACAAATTTTGAACGGTCCCAATTTAACAGCATAATCCAGAAAAGGTTGATTGTCCAAAAATTTTATCAGAAATGGCGAACAAAACCACCTTATGGGGTTGAATATCAAAAATACTGAAAACGATTCTTTAACCGAAAAGATCGCAGAAGTAAGTACCATACAATCAACTCAATAGCACAGGAGACCTAAAAGATTTAACGAAATTCGTGAAAATATGTAAACTTTGTTTCGTGAGCTGAGAGATAGGAGGAGTATGATTTGCAACCTAACAACCAATTTAGTTTTGTTAGTTTATCAACCTGAGATGCATCTTTATTTTAACCGGGACCCCAAACAAATGTATTTAGTGTTCTCAGAGGGTCAAAGGTACCAGTGGCGTGGCGTCCATGGCAGCAAGAGAAGCATTGCCTCCCTTCCATTTTACTGAAAAATATATGACATCATGCGCTTTCTAAATCACGCAGAAAAATCGCCAAAAAAAATTTATGATTCAAACATTCTCTTTGCCACAGTCTAAATAAAAGTTCACAAGAAACTACTCATGAATATCTCACACAGCCGAATTTGTAACACCGCGAAAAAGGCAAGCGAAAAGAAACCAAGAAGAAGACACGTGGAAGCAATTTGAAAGTTGCATCTATGAGCGTTCAGTTCATTAAGTAGCAAAACCCACTGTAACGTTCTTCGGTTGCATTCCAACTTTGATCCAAAAAATAACGAACTTGCTAGTTGAAGTTTATAGCTTAAGGAATTTATTACATCATTGCTATTGAGATTCGGGAGTCTAGTAAATTCTCGGCCCCTTTTCCTCGTGAAGAGAATAAGGCTGCTTCTTCCGGCATTAATATTCCGGCCACAGTTACAAATCTAAAGTCCGGTTTCCAAGACAAGGTGTCCAGAAATTTTCTCCTTACCAACATGGTTGCACCTAATGCCCACCAACTTGGGTAGGCATCTAACTTGAAACTGCAATACCTGCTTCGCCTTGATATGTACTAGCAAATTTAACATTTCGAATCTTGTAAAGAGTGATGTATATTTGGAAGCAGGTTGACGTATGTTTATAATGAACTATAGCTTTATAGTAGAAGCCACTATAACCACTTGTTATCTATTCACCAAATTACATTCCTTACTATAGCCGAAAATAATGTATGACTTCACAATAAATTAATACAAACGAAAGCATATCCCGGAATAATTCCACCATCAAACCGCACTTTGACCAAAACATCCGGTTCTTGGATGGCAGAAAGGAAATTAATGCTCTACTCAAACCGAAGGATGTAAGGAATTCGTCGTATAGAACTCTTCATCTTGAAGACGACGACACTGGAATGGATGATTAAAAGGAAGCATCAGAATCTATATCCACTGTCACACGTTATAACGCCATCACGTTATACTGGAACTGACTTGAGGACAGACATAAAACTTTTCCAATTAAAAGGTTGGCTGAACTGCCAACATCTGATGCATTATATTTTCAAGCCATTTATCACGCTCATTTCGCCGATACTTATGCATAAAAAAAACTACAAAATTAATAGCCAGAAAATAACGTCAGTGGAAATACTTTTTTATCAATTCTCCTACAGAACTAGCACTATGCTATCCCGGCACTTTTTCGCAATCAGGACGATAGTGAGGAAAGCGCATTCCGGACAACACCATCAGATAGTGTTCCTACACTAAGGGTGGAAAAAGTTGGGGCTGTTCTGAAGGATTCTAAACGATCCACTCTCAATTGCGGTAGGGTTTCATCTCGAGAACGATAAATCTCCGTAGCATGGAAGGATCTTTATTAGATCGTGGTTTCTATAAGGACTTGGTATTTTATGCGGCTTGTGATGCTTTTAAATCTCGCTTGACAGAGCAAAAAGTCTATGTAAAAGTTAATTTTCCTGCCACAATGATACTGTGAAAATGAATTTTTCTTTTTCCAAGATTTGTTCTTTTTTCGTCCTTCAGCCGCAAGTGCTATAAAGCGTTGAGATAATCGCAGGGCAATTGCATTGAAATTCGAAGCTTCTTACGCTAGGAGTTGTGGCCTTTCTTCGCTTTTAGGAGTAATGCAGAGTGGTGTAAATAAAAAATCGTGCAAATTTATTTTCAACGTTCCCATCACCAAATTGAACTATGATTCGTTGTCGTCGGAATTGCACCTTGCCACCTTATTCGAAACGCCGCGAACTAGTTGAGCTTGTTGCATTGTTTAAGGTCATTAATAATGAGATGGATTGTCCTATTCTTCTTGGTCTCATCAACTTCAGGGTTAAATTTGTTCTTAAGCAATTTTATATATCAAGGGATGCCAAAAATTGTGGAAAATATATGCAAACTCTTGGGGGTTGAATATTAAAAAAAAAAAATGGGTTTGATGGCGATTATTTAAAAAGTCTGTGGAACTAAAGAACAATCTAATATCTCATCAAACCTACGAAATATGTCGAAGCTTTGAAAAGCATACAACCCCCTTAGGATTAAATATCTAAAAATACTGAAGATAACTTTTTGGCGATTATATAGGAAATCTTATGAAATAAAAATTAATTCGATATATCATCAGACCTAAGCAATATGTAGGAATCTATGAAATATATGCAAGCTTCTTAAACCCACTTGGGGTTAAATATCCAAAAATCTTGAAAGGACTTAATAAATAAATATGAAGGCAGCACTAGAAAGTAGAAATCAATTCAATTTCTTATCACTTCCAAAAGAAATGACGGAATTCGTGAAAACGTGTTCAACCCTTTTATCTCCTCTTAGGGGCTGAAAAAGGAAAAACTTCAAAACAAGTTTTAGGCTATTCTTACGCAAACCCCTGAACGTGAAAAGATATCCGATTTTTGATCAGACCAGGAGGATATGGCAGAATTCGTGAAAAAGTATACAACCCCTTTATATTCCCTTAGGGGTCGAAATTCACAAAACTCCTGAAAATACTTTCTAGGTATTTATATGAAGAAGCTGTAGTAGAAAAATGAATTTCTAGACTTTATAATCAATTTTATTCTTTCCTGTTTCACTTTATTATTTTATTTATTTTATTTTTTATTTCCATTTTTTTTCTTCAAACCTAATTAATTTTAGCTCGTAAGTCAGGTTTAAGGCTTGAATTGTTAAGTTTTTGAGAGTTTTCCCCTAAAAAAAACTATTTGTAAACCAGCAAATTGTATTGAACACTGAAGTTGTAAAGACAGTAGTAGTCTAATCAATTGAATTTTTCTAAACAGCATCTAAACTATGTAATAATTAACAGATCAATAAATATATGTATGTACCTATGTATGTAAAAATGAATTCCATATTTGGGAAGACCTAACGAAAATCGTAAAAATATATGCCTTCCATTTTTACTGATAATTTTTTTTCGAGTCCCTTCCAAACGGCAATGAACATTTGAACATTTTTTTTAATCTAAATTACTTTTCTAGATAATTTACATACACTTACTGAGCTTCAATTTTATAGCATAATCCGTTCTATAGATAGGAAAAAAATCCCACCACCTTCGGTCAATACTACTCCTATTGAAAATTATATTTTTCCAACAAGTCACTACTATAGGTAGCTCTATTTAAATACCAGGCATTAGCATTTTATCATTATCGGTTCTCGAAAAATAAAAATCAGAATTTTTCCTTTTCACCCTCCCCCAATCTCACGCTCCAAAATGTTTTTCTGCTAAGGGTCTATTAGGCCTACTTTTGGTAAAAGTTTTAAGAATCCATCTCACACAATTTTTGAGATATGAGAAGCTATTTTTCCCAAAGTTCTTATCCCCTCCACTTTCATGCTCCAACGCAGCCGTAAAAAATTTTACTCTCAGTAAACGGACTGATATTTTTTTGTGCTTTTTTCGGGTCTACTAAATTTTTTTTTAAATCGATCACAATTTCAGTTTCGATCACATTTCAGTTTTCAGTTAAATTTTTTTTTATTATTATTATTCTCTCTAGTAACTTTTCTCTTTTATTTCTTTTATTATTATTTCCTTTTTCTGCTTATCTTTTTCTTGATTATAAAATTTAAATTAATTTTCTATAATAGGTTTTTTTTGGTTCTTTAAAAACTGTAAGCCTCTGTTTCAATAAATAAATAAAGTAAAAATCTGAGTTTGAAGATTATGATAGTTCTAGAACTGAAATTCATTTCCACGAATTATAATAAGCTAAAGTTTGTTCGATTGAATTTTTAGTGCATTCATACACTGAAGTTAACCTCATATTTAAACCAATTTTGGTTGTTCACTAGGATTTTAATTCTAATCGTATGTTGCACTAATTGGCGAAATATTTATTACCTCATAATGCAAATCAAATCCAACCAACAGCAATATTAATTTTTCTCGTGAATTTACCAAGACTGAAATTTTTATTGGTAAAGGAATCACAGGCTCTAAATTTGTTAAGAATTTATTTAGTCTGTTTTTCGGCGTCAGAGGTGTCTTATCTAAATACCTATATAGAAATACGTCTTAAACTTAAACATTTGTAAGAATAAGAACGGCATAAAAAGGTGGTTTAATATAATATCCAATAAGAGGGAATTTTCGCCTTTTAAACTGCATAAATCGTTCGATCGAGCCGTATAAGTTCTAAGGTTATATGCCCTCGTACGTAATACGATAGCCTTGACTTCTTACATAAAACCCTACACGGAACGAGTATATCTTCTGATGGAATAACGTTTTTTTTAGTTACAGTATCGATTTCGAGCTAAGTCAAGTTACCTGTTAGACTCTGATCCACCCACCCCCTTATTGGCAATTATCAAAAATCAATGAGGTTCTGTCTTTCTCGGTTAGAACGTACGAGTTGCTTGGAATCGAGCAGTTCACTCCAACTCGATGGTTATTTTAATTTCCTGCTCCTTTAAAAAATAAAATTTTTACAAAAAGTTATCGTTTTATAAAATTTCACAGTTTCCCGACAGGTGTCACTAACTTGAATGATGTTCATAAATTGATTCCCAATATCATTCATCAACTCTTAAATACAAATAAAAAATAGATACGATAAGGACATCATTCTTCATTTCAACATCACTCGAGCCAAAATAAACCGATTTTCTTTAGAAAAATGCCTGGTTCTTTTCACATTCTCGAAAAGATGTGTTCATACTTTTCACATTATCGCAAAAGGACAAACCTTTCAGCGAAACATATCTTTGCTTCAGTTCACCAATTCATCTCTAATTTAATAGGATACTTATTTCCAAATAATAGAAATAAAGGAGAAAAAAATGTTCACGAAAGAAATACAAATCTTAAAAATTCAATTCAATGAACTGAAAAGGTTTCCTTTACACCGACTAACTGAATCCGTCACTGATCAAAAGAATAAACTTCAATTGATTTTCCGAAAAAGAAAATGAAAAAAACATTTTTCCGTTAAATTTTTTAATGAACTGCGGAGATAAAAGAAGTTCTTGTGAAAATGAATTACTGAACTGTTATTTTAATTTTCAATTTTTGTATTTTTTTGGGGAGTCTCCGAAATTTACAAAGGTTTTCAATGTTTTATAATTTATTATTGCAATGCTTTTTAACGTACTTTGCGAACGTATATTAGGCTTGCGTATTTTAGTTCACTATAGTGACCGATCAGTTCGCAATCCGAACTAGTTCGTTGGTTCAGTTCCATAGTTCGTAGTTCGCCAGAATGCTGTGAAAATGGTGTAGGTAAATGTAATAACCTAAAAGAAGGTCGCCACGAATGCATGAAGGAGCAGCACTCGCTGCCAACTACTTCGTTAATTTCACTTTCAATGTGATGACCTAAAAAAAAGGTCCTCAGTATACAAGTATACCGAATGAATATAGACAGACAAACTACGACTGGGACTCACTGTGAACTACTTCCTTAATTTCACTTGCAACTTATACCACAAAGCATGAATACAAACCAACTAGGAGCGAAACTCTTCCGAACTAGTTCGTTCATCTCACTTATGGGAACGCTCTTCCGAACTAGTTCGTTCATTTCACTTATGAGAACGCTCTTCCAAACTAGTTCATTCGCGGACTACACAAGCCTAACGTGTACTGTACTCGTATATTAAGGCTTTAATTGCCGGTCAACACCATGCGATTTAACACCACTAAACTTCGTTCATTTCATATGTAACTGTGCAGATTCAGAATGAGAATTATGTGTTTCATCCAACCCAAAAGTTCCATAGGATGGGACAAAGCCTAAGATGTAGTCTTCATACGAAAATACTTTAACAAATAAAACCGAAGAAAAGTCTTGAACTTCTTTTTAAGCTCCTTAAAATATGTCATATGTCCTTAAAATATTAGTGCTTACTTTCAAATGAACATGAAATAATTCGAGAACGTGTTCAGTTATGATGTCCGTGATGAGAACCCAAAAGGACACACCACAAGATCTTTGGCCTTCACTTTGAGCATTATTTTCTGTTAATCGTAGATGAATCGCATATGTGAGCTGCAAGTGAATCATCTACGTGACTCGAATGTGAATTATTTCGGTACACCCCAAGAACAATTTGTAACACAGCATCGATATTGTACTGTCGTTATTTTAGTTTTAAATTGTTGTATTTTTTGGGAAAACCACGAAATTCCTATCTTTTCTTTTTGTTTTCAACTATAAAGTAAGTGATTAATGCCCAAAAGCACATACCACCAAATTTTTGGCTTTCAATTTGAGCATTATTTTCTGTTAATCGTAAATGAATCGCATGGGTGAACTGGAAGTGAATCATCTACGTGACTCGAATGTGAGCTGTATCGGCGAACTGCAAGTATAATTTGTAATATAACGTATATATTGTATTGTCACTATTTAAATTTTAAATTGTTGTATTTTTTGGGGATACCACGAAGTTCCTCGCTGTTTACAAAGAAACGTGTTCAGCTATAGAGTAATTTATGAAAGCCCAAAAACACATACCACAAAATTTTTGGACTTCAATTTGAGCATTATTTTCTGTTAATCGTAAATGAATCGCTTATCTATGTGACTCGAATGTGAACTTTTTCGGTGCACTACAAGTACAATTTGTAATACAACATCGAAATTGTAAAGTGTTATTCAATAGTTACATAACAATTTTGTATTTTAAAACAAACACATCCTTAGACTTTTTTGCTGATATGTCAATGTCAAAACGCAGTCAAGGTTTACATTTGTATCAGGGTGAAGTTCATGAACGAGCAATGTTTGGAAATTAACTCAAATATTCTATGTTTAATTTATATACAAAAATGTTATGACCCTATTGAATAACCTATTTAATAACCAAAAGGTTATGTGACAGACCATCAAATAAGTTAAAGGGTGCGTTTGTATTTAAATACAAAATTGTTATATACCTATTGAATAACCCTTTATTAGGCTCATGTTAAAAAATTCTTAATCTGCCTAATTCAAAAGTAGGTCGGCATATTATCGTATAAAACTGCCGTGAACTTCAACGATGGTTGTATTAATATATTTAAAGTATGGGAACGAATTTCTATTTTAAAAATAATTTCTTATTACAAAATGTCGACAGCAAACTGTGAAAATGTGAATTTCTTTGTAGAATTAAGAACAAGACAAAAAAAAAGATAAATTACTTTCGGGTTTGAGCATTTCCAACCCACCAGCCAATTTTCCGACCGTGACTCATTCAATAGTAGGACGTTATTATTAGATCAATATGTGACTGTGTCGCTTGGAAAATTATTGAAGAATAATTCGATTTTGGTTCTTTTCAGTCGTTTTCTTGAGACTTTCCGGAAGCCGGTTCTTTTTTTCGTGTATTCTTTTATTAAATTAATGGCTAAAGGCTTGCTTGTTTTGTGGTGATCGGATTCGGAGAGAAATAAATTTTGATTAAGATAAAATTAATGATCGATCATTTACGTTCGTTTTGGTTCAATGAACTGGTTCTTTTTTTATTGAGTCATTGTTTCAAAATAATTTCGAAAAATTGACTTTATACGGTCTATTGGATCACATAAGTGTTTATACAAATCAATACTTTTTCTTTTTCTTTTTCAATGCACCCAGTTCTTAGATCGATTTTTCAAGACTATTTCTTGATACTTTGATGATTCAACCTTTGTAAGCAAAGTGGTAGTGCCGAGTGTAGATTTACATGATAGCTTTCAAAATCCGGAACATATTTGAAACCGAAATTACTCAACTTTTTTCTGGTGAATGCCATTTCCAATTCAGGTTGCCCACTGCTTTTTGATCGTTGGTCGAAACCTGGTTCGACGGATCAAAATATGTTCAATTCTATTCCAAAACAAAAAATTATTCATTTTTATCGGTTGCAAAAATCGGATGCACGTTGACGCTAAACTCTCAGCATTTTCTCAATCTGGTTTTGTCAATCGCACAGCGTCTTATAGCATTTGAAAATATCAATTAATCGATAGTATTTTTTGATCCAGGTTCAACAACTATATGTTGTAAACGCAAACTACATCGTCCAAACTTTAATTTGTTTATTGGGTCCAGCACACAATTGAAACCACTTGAAATAGTGCGAACCTTTCAAAGGAATAGTCTTTAAGGCTCGTTCTTACGATGTTCAGTTTCGTTCTAACTGGAACTTCAACTGACAAGTTTAGATACATATAAAACCCCCAGTTAAAGTTCCGGTTAGAATTTAACTGAAGATTATAATAATGGCAATAAGAATCGCATATTAAACGAAGAACTAGAGCAATAAACGTAAGAACCTTTAATCCGAGTTTTTAGATAGACGTGTTGCCCATGTTCTAAACATACACCTTTACATATTTTTGGTTTGTTATGCGACTACCAGGTAAGGCCACCTACTCACTATTTAACTCATATGCCCTCAGACACGTGCGATGAAAACGTGAAAATGCGATGTGATGGTTAAGTTCAATCGATAAAATGTCAACATTCGTTTAGGAAGAGTAAAGATGTGAAATGTCGTAGGGGTAGCTGTCTAACAAAGCTTTAACAAAAAGGGTAGCAAGGAATTTGAGTTTCTCATGGGGCGACAAGAAAAGGCGGATAACGTGTTAAAATTTTTGCTTTGCATAAAACCCCAGCGGTGGGTTCCATAGCTCTTCTCGGAAACATTTTGAAAATTATTATATTATCGGTCTAGTCCTGAATATTTAATAATAGCACAAATATACGACAAGGCAATATGACTTGACTTGGAAGGAATGTGACAAAACACAACCACATTACACCCCAAATAAACAGATCGAACGTAACCCACCCGTCGGATGGATCAACTTCGCAATCCATTACCCTCGAGTGTCATCATTGCTCCTCTTTGGGAATTATAGAGGGTCGTTACTAACGAAATGGTATACTCAAGCCTATTCTATCACGTGAAGTCGGTAGGATTGAAGACGTTAGCTACTTAATATGTAGTCAATCTTTAAAGGCTTTCGTCGCACAAATTTAATCCACAAGACCCTATTCAAATTAAGTGGATGTCTGCAAAAAATTAAACATTTACTATTTGTTGTGAACGTGAATAAAGACAGACTGGATTAAGGGTTGGCAGCTTCTGAACAAGACAACTATTATATAAATCAGGAAACGAAGAGTATGAGTAACAATGATATAGGGTAAATTGGCAAGTTAATATCCTTTCCGTTTGTTATTAATGTTGTTTTAAATATTTAATATTGAGGTCTTATCGGATTTTATCTCAGATTACAAGTAATTAACAGCATATCAGTCACATCTATGATACAAATTGGTAGCGGAAGAAAAACCAAATTAAGCCAAATTTACTAAATATTTTGGTATATGAGAATATGCAGAATTAGCAGCTGTGCGAAGCTATTCAGCGCACTCACTATCATTGGTGGCGCGATATAGTGTGAGCGGTGCGAATTAGAGATGTGCAAATCAGTTCCTTTTAGTGAGTGAGTTAACTCCGACTCACTCACTTCAAGGAACTAGTTCAGTGAACTAGTTCCAGTTCCTTTTGAAGCTCAGAGTCAATGTGATGAAAAAAGGTCCTCACTTCCCCGGCGAAGAGGAGGTAGTTCCATTTCAAGGTGGAAGTGAATGTGATGACCTAAAAAAAAACGTCCTCACTGACGAAGGAACTACTTTTCAAGAACTTCCCAAAAGAACTAGTTCGTTTTGAAGCTATGTTTCGTGGCGACAGGAAGTACAGTTCATTAAAAGGAGTAAGTTCATTTACTCAAAGTGTGAATGTGATGACCTAAACAAAAAAAGGCCCTCAATTCCCCAGTCAAGAACTAGTTCCTTTTCAAATTCGCAGTGAATGTGAGGACCTTAAAAAAAGGTCCTTACTTCCCCAGGAAAGGAATGAGTTCCTGAGTGAGTGAGATAGTTCACTCACTCACTTCAATGAACTGCTCTTTTGGAACAGTTCACTCATGAACGACCCATCTCTAATGCGAATTGGTCATGGCGTGCGTTGTGCTCACTGTAATTCAACCCTTAATTTGAAAATAAAATTCGTTCACACATCGAATTGTTAGGATTTCTTGAAAATATTTGAGTTATATAGAATATGATTTGAAGAATCATTATACACCAAGATTGAATTATTTTTCATTTGAAAATTTCGAGATAAAGAATATTCAGTTTCGGGATGTTTGGCGTATGAAGGTGTTAATTTTGAAATTGAGATGAAAGTCTAGAAACAAACCACAACCCTGAAATTTAGTGTACCGATTATCCACAGAATAGAAAGACGGGGTCGCCGACTTTCAAAAACATTAGGTCAAAATTATTAGTATTTTTATTATTTATTAATAAATAGTAAATAAATATACATAGTTATAATATTTTACAGCATTAGTTACAAAGACCATCAGCTGATAGATCAAAATTACAAAAGCCTACTTTGTCACTTGTTGTACTATTCCTCTACTATTAATACTTTCGAAATTATCTTCCTTTAATGCAAACTATCTCACAAAGTAAGCAGTTCATTTTGTCTGAATTAAGTGCGGCTAAAATCTATCTATCTCTCCGTAAAGAGCTCCATACGAACAAAACTTGTATCGTTCTGATATTTGGAGCATTTGACCCTCAAAACGTACCCTTTTCGTCCTAAGAAGAGTACGAGCAGATAGAATCCTTCTCGATAACTCTGGATGATGTGAAATCTATAATTGTTTGACTTTATTATTTTAATAATATTATTTTAATAATAAAGTATTGTTACCGATAAAATTTGCTAGCCTGGAAATTTTTTTTAAACGTTTTATGACTAACAAACGTGGAAAAAAATTTTAGTAATGTGGGTGTATAGGGTGAGATTAGGGGATGGTGAAAGAAAAAAGTTACGATGTTTATATCTCAAGAACCTAGATAAAGCTATAGTAGTGACATGTTGCAAAAATATATTTTTTTTTTAGGGGTAGTATTGTACGAGGGTGTTGTTATTGTTTTTCTTAACAATAGAACAGCTTATGCAAGAAAGTTGAAACTCTGTAGAAAAGTAATTTAAATTGAAAAAAAATGCGAATATCCATTGGCGTTCGGAAGGGAGGCAAAAAAATTATCAGTGAATTTAGAATGCATATCTTTTCACGATTTTCATCATATCTATTTGGTCTGCTTATTTATTGAATTAATTTTTATTTCATGGATTCTTCATATGAATACCGAGAAAGTGTTTTCAAGATTTTCTGAATTTCGACCCCTAAAGGGGTGTAAAGTGGTTGTATACTTTTTCATGAATTCTGCCACATCTCTCAGGTTCGATCATAATATTATTGTTTGTTTATTGCAATAGATAAAATTTGTTTTATACATAATATTTAGTTTTGCTTAGTTCAGTCTTACTAACTATACAACTTTTGAGAATATAATATATCAGGTTATTTTACTAAATAATTGTGTAGCCTACAAGAAGAAATATTTACAGGAAAATGGCAAGCAAAAAACTTAATTGATGAATTTTAACTACGTATACACAGCAAATCTTTTTGCTAGTAAAGTTCAACTAGAGACAATCTAGTGAAAATTTCATACTGATTATCTAGTGAAAAATTTCTTACCCCCAGAAATATAATGAAAATACCTAGAATACAGTCCGCAGTGCCAGTTCAACTGTTTTTCTAGTGCTTATCACTCTATTTCTAGGAAAAAAGCAGAAATAGGAAAAATATTTCCTATAATACTTTTAAATTGAGCTTGAGAAGATTCTGATAAAAATTCAGTAAACAAATTTCCTGATTTTCTAGTGGGTACTTGTTTACTACATCTTTACTAGAATATCTAGGAGCTAAATTCTAGTAGTGTTGAACTAGAATCAAGTTGAACAAAATTTAATGTGTAACTAAAACCTTATCCAAATTATTAAAACTATGTTGGTACTTATTCAAAAGAAAGGTACAATTTAAAACTATAAGTTTTTGATATATACATATTCTAATCTAATTCTCATTTTACTTATTAAATTAAGTGCTTTAGCTTCAATATATTTATATGTAATCTTTTAGTATAATAATATCTTGGAAGGTTACGAACTAATTTTAAGATTTTGTTCTGAGCTATCTGCAGTTTGTTTCGATGACTTTTGGCACAGGTTATCCACAAAGCCCCATAAAGTGATACAGGCTGAAAAATCTACTTAAACATGAGCATTTTATTGTTGATGTTTAATACTGATTTCCTGTCTATGGATGGGTAAAAGGTTTCTTATAAGGGAATTAGTTTTATTTAACGTTTCTATGATGTGGTTATTAGACGTTAGCTTGTTTTCGAAATGAAATCCTAAGTATTTTAAGTTTTTAGACCATTCTAATTCTTCTCCGACAACAGAAAGATTTTTGGTTGGAATATAGAGATGAGTAGTACGTTTAGTGAAGTATATTGCTTGCGGTGTAGAGGCGTTAATATGAATTTTCCATTTTTGTGTAGAACTTATTTCGATAGTCTTCTATTTACACAACAATCTAATTTAAAATTTAATTATAATTAAATTTTCTACTGCGAAATAGAGCAATTTATCTATTAAAAAGTGTTTTAAAAATCTTTAAATCTAGATTTAAATGAAACTGTGATTTAATGTTAATTGAAAATACTATATTAATTCGATTAAATAAATTTGATAGTTAAAAAAAATATAAAAGTAGTGTAAGTTTTACTTACACTTTAAAGAAAAAAGATTCCTTAAATGAAGAAATGGTTTCAATTAAATGATGATAACTTTGAAAGTAGTTACACTAGCACGACAAACTTAACGTAGGATTAAATTAAGAAAAGGAGATTATTAAATAACATTTTATATAACGATCCTGTTTTTTAGATAAATGGTGATCGAAATGGGTCGTTCATGAGTGAACTGTTCCAAACAAACAGTTCATTGAAGTGAGTGAGTGAACTACGTGACTCCTTTTGGTGAACTGTAGTTCCTTTCGCCACGTCACACAGCTTGAAAATGAGTTCCTTCCATAGGGAAGTGATGCCCTTTTTTTAGGTCCTCACATTCACATTCACTCCGAACTTGCAAAGGAACTTGTTCTTGACTGGGGAAGTTTAAGTCATCACATTTACTCTGAACGTGAGAACTACTTGCTCCTCGCCAGGGAAATGATGACCTTTTTTCTACGTCATCGCATTCACACTTTGAGTAAGGGAACTAACTCCTTTTGATGAACTGTACTTCCTCTCGCCACGTGACACAGCGTCAAAATGAACTACTTCTTTTGCGATGTGAAGCCTTTCTTTTTTTAGGTCATCATTTTCACTGTGCACTTCGGAACTACTTGCTCTTTGCCGGGGAAGTGAGGATCTTTTTTTTTGGTCTTCACATTTACACTTTCAGAAAGTCAACTAACTCCTTTTGATGAACTCCACTTCCTCATTCACTCCGAGCCTCAAAACGAACTGGAACTAGTTCACTGAACTAGTTCCTTCAAGTGAATGAGTCGGAGTTAACTCACTCACTAAAAGGAACTGCTTTGTCCATCTCTAAATGGTAATCAATTAAAATGTTCATTTTGGTATGCAACGAAATGGGTGTATTTAGACTATAACGTTATACATAAAAATAAGAATATGCTATATTAAAAGCGTTCTTCCTTCCAGATAGTGGACAAATTATTTGAGCAACATGACGGCTGGAAGATATTGATTTAAATATCACAAAGGGTAAAAAGATGTAAAAACGACATACATATTAGTAAAACGGTACAAAAACGGGCAAATATTTGTCTTACTGTTTTACTCAGTTTTTCGAACATTCGAGTAAAATTCAAAAAAATTCACAAAAAACAATAAGGACATGATGTTCAATTTCTGACTACCCTCATAAGCTTCTAACCCCATGAGAACATTTTTGTTTGCTTTTACCTGTCAGGGTTTCCGTGACGGATAATGATAAATTCGAACAAGAAGCTGACTACAAGATGTTAAAAAAAACAAGAGAACTCGTAAATCAATGTCCCCCGTGTATGGTTCTATGCACCGTATCGTATCGTACATACACATATCATTCATGAACAAAATGAAATTAAAATTCCACGTACGTTGAAACTACATTTAAATAATTTTCCTAAGTTCTGATCACAGCAGAATTTTCCTTGCAACGAGAAGCCGAAAGGAAAACTTTCGGGGCTGGTTGGACTTGTTTATCAAAATTTGAAAATCTTCAACGTAAATTCCACATCTTGTTGGCACACTGAACAACGAATTCATAGCTTATCACAGTTTGTTACACAAGAATCTATGGTAAAGTTTATCGGTGTTTTTATCAACTTTATGCAGAAGTGCATTCATATCTTCGGTGCGAACAAGTTTGAATTTCTGTTTGGGGGGTTTGTTTGCTGTTGACTAGGAAAACTTTTCTGTCGAATTTTTTTCCTTAGCAATATGGAAATTTTGGTTTTCATCCCCTTTCTTCATGTATCCTTTTCTTCGATTCGACATTAAAATTAGTTATCGATATATTTTTTGGTCATTGATATTTTTGGCTCGAACACAAACTGACTTGACTTTGACTGCTGTACTAAATTACAGAAAATGCTATTAGAGACGTGAGTGTAAAAGCGGCTCGTTAATTTTCTGTCGAATTGAGAAACGTAAAATACGAGGCTCATTAAAAGTTTGCTTAAATCATTCGATTGGAACCAAAAAAACAGAATCAATTTATTTCGAATTTTACGGAAAATTCCTGAAAAACGACAGCCCCAATAAATTTAAATTCAATTCTCCCGAGCATTGAATAGGCACTATTTGGCGGGGCTGTACCCAAATTCAAGCCGATGTATCCACAGAGTCAACCCTCCAATTTTAAAACAAATCGATTAATCGGGCTATATACAGGGTGTACTATAATTACAAAGTGAAATTCAGTTTCCCGGCCGGAAACCAACAATGTGTCGCTTCCACACAAAAGTTCAAAAGTTGTTCGGTTCCTCGTCGCATTACAGGAAAAGTTTTTATTTACCGGGAACATCGGTATCGTTGTCGTTTTCAGGATTCACAGGACGTGTCTCCTGTGGGCTTTTCACATTTCCCCCGACAATAGCTTTGCCATTTGTTAGCCGATTTGCTAGCTCCGACTATCACTGGACTTCAGTTAAAAAAAAAGCCCCGTCGCCATTACAATAAAGTCAACCACTATAAGTTGATAGGAACAGCAATTTTGCGGTATGCCAGGCTTAAGGCCGCAGATGGATTTTGTGCAATTGTGTTTGTGGATTCACCTGGAATTGCCACGCAATCATAATCAAAAAATAAACGGGTTCAATAAAATCGTGATCCATTAACTACGTTGTTTTGGGATCTGGGTCAATCAACTTTTCAGCACGATAAATTTTTGGATTTTATTTATTTTGTTTTATAAATAACTTTTATTTTTAGACTGGTTTCTATGTTCCACAATTAAATCGTGTAATGGGCAATACAGTATTCGGCAATATAATTTTATTGGCTGTATATATCTTGAGTATGGAGATTACTAGTCTCACCGCAAACAATTTATTTTTAATAAATCACGTAATTTTACTACAACATTTTTTAAGAGTATGGGTAGTGATAGTACATAGTATAGTGATAAAACTAAAAATTAAACAAATTAAATCTGTCCTCGAATTTTGTATTTTCATGTCTTTATTATATATGTACATGTGTTTCTACAACAGAATTAATTCAACCAAAAAATAATTTAGATTTGCATTTGAAGATGGAGAAAAAATGTTTAAAACAAAGAGGAATCCGGGGTTTTTGAAAATTTTTGTACTCGGAACATTCCATCAAGAATCGCCAAAAATAACGAAATTCGTGACCTTAATATCTCCGATTCTGTTCAAAATTTTTGTACTTTAAGAACTAGTAAGAAAAAATTTTAATTCAATTTTTTGTTTCAATCTAATTTTTTTTTTGTTATAGATAATATGTTGTACATACACACTGCACAGTGCGACAAATAAGTTCCGAGACTCGAACCATATCTAAGTACCTGGTAAGACCATCGATGTGTACAGACCTGCGATTGAAAGCTATGACACTCTTCTTACCGGTAATACCAATTTTATTGAAATCGGTCTATACATGACAGTTCTCTCAAAACAACTTTTTTATCTATGTTCAAAATTTCGCCAAAAATCAAAACAATGCTCATTACATTCTTCGCTAGCAAAAGAATTGTCCACAGGAAATTCATTCCAACTGACTAAACAATAACTAGCGTATTTTATCTCGAAGTTTTGAAGCGTTTGATGGCCAGAATCCATCGTATTCAACCCGAAAATAATAATTTTTATAACTTTTTATATACATACCTATTGTATATTATACAGTTTTTTAAAACATATCAAAAAATTAACTTGGGATCTCAAAGGGATAAGGGTCAAAAAAACGTATTAAATTTTTAGAGAATTAGATATATTTTTGACTTCGATCCCCTTAAGATTCCACATTAATTTTTCATATGTTTTGAAAAACAGTTTAATGTACAATATGTACATTAATATAAGCAAATTAAAAAAAAATTATAATTCACTTTTGGGTATTCTTGATGGAATAACCCTTTTTCTATAAAATAATTGGGAATCACTAATATTCTTCGATTTTTTGACCCCGATCCCCTTGAGATCCTAAATAATTTTTTGATATGTTTAGAAAAATAGTAGGTATAACCTACAAAATATAAAAAAATTAAAAATACGCATTTTGAAATATTCAAGGATAAAGGACAAACTCGTAAGTCTTGAAAAACTTTCAAGAATAATTTTTATTCGGTTTTTTTTTACTTATTCTGACAATTTTTAAACAACACTCTTTAAAATAAGCCCAACTTTATTGCTCTAAAATAACAATTACCAGAGATATGAATTTTCAAAGATGTCCTTTTTTGTGAAATCTTTAACATACTATAACTAACAAAAAAATGAAATAAAACCAAAAATTTGAAATTGTATTTTTATTTGCACTAATTCTTCGAGTACATAAATTTTCAAAAGAATCGAAGATGGTAAGGTCACAAATTTCGTCATTTTTGGCGATTTTTGATAGGTCACATAAACGAATTTTGTGAAATCTCTTAGTTCTTCTGTGGTAACAAACCACTAACAAATTTTAAAGGAATTGTGCAGGTTTTTATGTATTTCGCTACATCTCTTAAGTATAAATATATATGGAATTAATTTTTACTCTCACAGATATTTTGCATATTTGCCCAAAACCAATTTTTTGATACTTAGCCCCTCAGCAGTATAAGGTTTCTTCTTAGGTTTTTTTTTATTTCTACCTCCATGGGTTTTTTATATAAACGCCTAAAAATGAATTTCTGAATTTTTGTTACATTCAACCCCAACCTTCATCCTTACGATCGATAATTGGAGTCATAGATATTCCAGAAACAAAGAATATCTATGACTCCACCGTGTAAGAAAAAAGTGTTATAACTTAATTTTTTTTAAATTTCTGGTTGGTTATAGCAGTTTCATATTAAAAATGATAAAGTAAAAGTAGAACACATTTACATATTCAAACATCTAAACTATGGCACTGTACCCGAAGAACATAACACAGGATGCCATCGGCATATTATCCTGGCTCGAACCAAACTGTTCTATATGTAAATTGCTTGTCCACCCAATTTCCACTATAAACTCAACCCTTTCATTCATAATTTAATTCCCTCCTTGCGGCTTCCGCAAATCACAAACAATTTTTTTTTTGCAACCATAGTATATTTACTCAGTTCACTAAAAAATGGATGGCTGAAAACAAAGCCTTTGTATCCTTTGATTGAAACAAAAAGCTGGCGAAAATATTTTTGTTTTTATTAATTAAATCTGTCCGATTACATGAAGAGCAAAAGTATTTATTGGTACTTATTTATGGCTGTGATTTCATTGTTACAATTTCATTTGTTTATATTTATTGGTTGAATTGAGGGTGAAGAATTAAAAGAAAGGATTAAATGTGGCAAAAAAGTTATTCCAATTAAACAACATGTATTTAATTTTTGGGATAGAGAGCTCAGACTCTAGGCAATTTTTTTGGTCAATTTCGGGTTATTGAATGATTAATCCAATGACCGAAATAACAGACTCAATTTCTGTTAAGCTGCTGAGTGGCTATCATAGCGCTTCAGTTGGCAATAAAAATGCCACAGGCATTTTAATTATAATTAACTGAATCAAAAAAGCCAAAAAATGTGTGTTTTAAAATTGTAAGATTAAAGTCATGATGCTTTATCTTGAACAATACAGTGTTGTATAATAAGAAATCGTTTAATGCGTTATACGCCTTATTTTTCAGGGTCATACATCGTATAACAGATTAAGATATTAAATAGCAATAAAAAAAAATCTGGCGACACCTGTGCAAAACGTATGCAACTCCAGTACACCACTTGGAGGTTGCATACTGAAAAACCTAAACAAATTTTTTGCCGATTATGTCAAAAGTCTATAGAAATAGGAATTGATTCAAATATCTCATAACCAAATAGATATGTCGGAATTCGTGAAAGCTTAGACAACTAGTCTGCACTCTCTTGTGGAATATGAGAGTGATCTGTCCGAGTTCGGAATTTGAAGTTGAATTTCGAAAAATAGTGTAAAAATTTATTTAGTTAAGTATTATACTTCACTGAAAGGAACTGCTTTGCCCATCTCTAGTAGAAATTATTGTGACTGTTCTTGTGACTGCAGAGACAAAATGCGAAAATCTATTCGATCACAAGCGGAAATTTTTAGTCACAACAGCGCTAATATCTCAAATATCTAAAATGATTTTACTCAGTACCTGTCCTACAACTGAAGTTCTCAAACCCACAAGGATACAAAATTGACTAAAACATCAATAAATAAAATAGTTAACAGCCTATCTACTTTACATTAGCATCTAAAACGTTCGTACAAATGCGATAAAAATCGCCATCATTTAGATCCATTTTTCGTTTTTATCGAATTTGAAGCTTTTGCAGATTAGCCGTTCTGCATAAATCGACATAATAAAATTCTGCAGGCTCGCCGGAGCCGTCTTATTATAATTCTGACAAGTATACGCTATAAAGGAGCCAATTCAAATCCAAGCACCACTACAGCCACTTTATGGTACTTGGTCAATATCAACAGAAGAGTCAGAGAAGAATCTTTCGACGTTGTTGTTTTTTTGTATTTATTTGTCTTCCTTTTTCTTTAGTCCCTCTTGACCTGTGCGCTTGTTGATGTCTGATTTAAATAGCAATCTACCCTTCAGACAGTTTCTAGTCTTAGCAAATATTAGTCTGAGCTTTTCGCAAAGAGGCGGAAGCTGACACAGAAAACTCGAAACCATTTTTTATGGGGGTGGTGGTCGAGGTGAACAGTGTGCACCCTCGCACTGAGCAGTTTCGTATCCTCATTTCAGCCTATCGGTCTTTATTCGGGGGGTGAATGGGAGGAGGAGTCGCGTGCAAACAAAAAACTGTTTTCCAAGTTATTCTACGATAATCATCGCGCCTTTTTATGACTCTCTTCCGCGAAATTTGTATGATATGAAAAGAAGTTTCACCCAAGGGTTGTTTTTGAATATTAAAAAAAAACGCATGGTATCAAGGGTTTCGTTCAATAAAGGCAATAATTAATTTTCAAAATCATTCCTAAGTATAATGGTATTCTATTCATAAAGGGTTAAGATATTTAAAAAGAAAATACACTGGTGTACTAATTATTCGTTTACTTTGCATAGAAATGAATGGAATTCTTTAAGGCACAGATTAAAAATCGGACAAATTTGAATTTGAATCTAAAAATTAAACAATGTATGTATGTACAGAACTTGCAGAAGTGACCACCTTCATTTGTTGACCACTTGCCTAAAGTGGCCATTTTTGTACAGTCCCAATGTAAATCACCGATTTCCCATACAATTTTCGTTTTGTATTGTGACCATTTTCATATTGTGACCATTTCCATTTTGTGACCATTGACCACTTTTTAGCCAAAATTTACGTTTCACATACGTGTGGAGTACATCCTTTAATGTGACCATAAAATACTACGTCATATACTATACTAAGTGAGGCTGAAATAAATGAAGCACAAAGCTTAGTATCGAGATTATGTTCTGGAGAAATGCATAAAAAATTACACCTTTTATATTGGTAATGTTGATTTAAATTACATACATTATACTGTACTAAATTATTTTTATAATCTGACCACTCGCTTAAAGTGTCCAATTTTGCACAGTCCCTTGGGTGGTCACTATACAGAGGTTCTACTGTATTTGCAATGATTTGTCGTAGGTTAGTTTCCAGAAATGTACCAGGTGTAGATATAAGCTTAAAACAATCGTTTTTTTAGTCAGAAAAACTCATGTTTTTTTCGAGGAAAACAAAAACAAATTTATTCACCCTCGCAATTTGTGGACCCCACGCCAAAAAAAAATCCTTATCTTTCGAAGCAAACCCCTAATCAAGCCATTTTCGGAAGTCTTTGTATGTAACCGAAGTGCTGCTCAACGAATGCGGGGCCCATCAAGGAAAACAAGTGGAAGTCAGAAGGGGTCAGGTCTAATGATTTAGCGGAAGGAGGTAGCATCTCCCAGTTAAGTGTGTCCAAGTAGTTGCGGACCAGTTTTGACGTATGCGATGGTGCGTTGTCGTGGAGTAAAATGACCTTGTCATGTCTTTGTTGATATTCCGGCCTTTTTTCAGGCAGAGCACGGCACAATTTGATCAATTGTTGGTGTTAGGAGTGGGCATCGACAGTTTCCCTAGGTTTTAAGTAGGCTTGCGCATTCTAGTTCACCTTAGTGATCGCGAACGAACTAGTTCCCCAGCCCTCGCAAGCTAGTTCGTTCTTGTAGTTCGTCATTCAGTGACTGACAAACTAGTTCCAAGTCAAAAAGAAAGTAGTTCAAGTTCGGATTGAATGTGAAGACATAAAAAAAGGTCCCCAGTGAGGAAGGAACTAGTTCTTTTTAAGTTCGGAGTGAGTGAGGACCTAAAAAAAAAACCTTCTTACTCATGAAGGAACTAGGTCTTTTTAAGCTCGGACTGAATTTAAGGACCTAAAAAAAAGGTTCTTACTTCCCACGAAAGGCACTCATTCCTTTTCAAGCTTCACATCGCATTCCAAGGTGTACCACGTGGCGAAACGAACTACAGTTTACCAAAAGGAGTAAGTTACTTCACTTACTCACTTCAATGAACTGCTATTTAACAACAGTTCACTCATGAACGACCCATCTCTACCTTAAATACTCAAACTAAATGTTCAGTTGGAATTGTTCAATAGGAAATTAATGCCAAAAAAATTAATGCCGGAAATACTTATTTTCAAAAACCAAACACAACTCACTCAATTTCATTGTTCTTGAACTCCAATATCCCGCGTTGCGATTCATAGTCCTTGCCGCCCTTAGCAGTACCATCGACTGTCCAATACGGCACCATTACAGCACCCCGAACACCCGAAACACGCTTAACAATCAGTTCATAACACCCAGTCGATTCGACAAGTTCATGATCCATTTCAGTAAACGTAAAAAAGCCGGCATGATCATCATCCAAAATCATAACAGTTGCAACATTGGGCACTCCCAGAACAGCTGTATCCGAAACATTTAACAATCTTACGTAGAAATATTCGTCCAGTTCGAATACATCATCGTCGATAATCTCGATCCTGAATCGTTGCTCATCGACACCGGGTGGAAACACCAACGTACCCTTAGCATAGACATAGTCAGTACTCGCTTCAGCTGAACCGTCTTCAGTTTCGTACTCCACTGAGCAGGTTTGCCAAAGACTTCCTTCTCGCAATACCGTAAGTTCGGCTTGTTGGCAACTTTCCAGGACTGTATAGTGGCCAGGATTGAAGGAAATCCTTGCTGCGTCCTCGTTGTCACACGACTCTACGGACAGTGATTGCCGAATTTCTTGCTGAACTTCATTCAGATCATTCTCAGCGCGAGCTTGAATCAATTTTTTTGACAAGTTTACACCCCTAGTTATGGCTCTAGTACCCTGCATTCGATAGAATGCTCGCGATTTTGGACTTTTTTCCAGCAATTGCTCCAACGCCATCTTTTCGATGTCTTCGATGTTTCGTTGTGGGCATTTCTTTCGAATGTCCTTTAACAGAACCATGAAGTCTCGTCGACTTTCCTCGAAACTTTTCGCATCCTCTAGATCGCTTTCATTACTGTCCACGTTCTTGATCCGTAAGGGATCTTCATTCATTTCAACATCCCTTTCGGTACCTTCTGTACTCACAATGACACCCCTTTTATTCATGCGATAGTTTTTATCCAAGTACTTGTAGACAAGAAGACGCTGATCTGCTATGTAGGCCGTTAGGATCGTTAGTGGGAAGAACAAAAAAGTGAGCAGACCTTCCCAAACTTCAAGGCGACCGGGGGAGAATTTCGCCAAGATCAAGTACAGCCAAATGTACGCAAATATAGACCATACGGCTGTAACGAAAAACACCCGCAAATGTTTGATTCTGCGCACCTCACCCTCGGGGATTATTACCGTGCACAACGCTGTGATTGCGAATAGGTTGAATGCCGCTGATCCCACTATCGTGCCAGGTCCAAGCTCCCCAGCCTCAAAATGCTTCGCAAACATTTCAATAATCGATAAAAGGATTTCGG
Organism: Beris chalybata; assembly: GCA_949128065.1. Classification (NCBI taxonomy): domain Eukaryota; kingdom Metazoa; phylum Arthropoda; class Insecta; order Diptera; family Stratiomyidae; genus Beris; species Beris chalybata. The sequence continues at coordinate 142,278,449 of OX421894.1, forward strand.
GAGCGCTAGTTCCCAATGCCATCAGAGATAAGTTGGCAACCGTTTCGTTCCACACTCGCACCATTACGACTTGAGTTTCGCCATCCTTTAGCTTCAATTTCACCTCTTTTTCCTGAGACGTGATCATTTCGATCGCGGCCATAAATCGATCGGATACTATCGATGTGCCAAGGAACAGGTAGCACATGACTACGAAGTACACCAATCCACGTGAAAATCGTTCACCAGTCGATAGGTTTGTTGTTGGCGTCCATGCTGCCAGTATAAGGCCATCCCGACATGCCGGGAAGCTTTCATCTAAAGATACGTTGGTGGGACTAGCTGAGATGATGCTCAAGAGCGTGAAGGTTACTGCAACTACCGCCCATTTAATCGACATTTTGATCACAACACACCCCGCTCACTACTGAGAACAATGCTCTCAATCGAGCTATGATTTAGTAGAAGTTACGCAAAATTCGGGAAGAACATGGGTGCGCTGCGCATCTACAAAAATAGAACTTCAGCTACTTTTCACTTGCAACACAACGAAATATTTGAACTGCTTATCAATAGGTTCTTTCCCAATTTCACTAAACTATTCAGATAATTGCCAAAACTCTACGATCCAATTCAATTGTATTCTCGCTTTATTCAAGGCTGCACAATTTCACTTAGTTCTTTCTTAAGATTCACTCAAAAAATTATTAAAAAATCTTTCACAAAACTCTGTACAACAATTTCGAATCGAAAACAACTTTCGCATACTGACTGTACGATCAATCTATCCCACCGACGAGATTTTCACAAGATCTTTTCTTAGAATACAGTGAAAATCTTGAAAATTCATCGAATTTTCTCTTGACAGCTTTCTTTGCTTTTCTTTCGAATTAAATTTTAGCGTAAATTCGGTGCAGGCTACACGCAAAAACTATTGCACCTAGCCACAAGTTCATTATAGTCCCGGTCTGCATGTATTTACATGAGAAAAGCTTCAGAAGTAGTACGAATTAGCAAGCCAGCTGTGTACAGTAGGTAGGGTAATCTGGCACCTTGAGGGTAACCAGTCCGAATAGAATGTCCTTAGAAAGACCTGCAGTTATCAAGCATAGTGACAATGCGATTCTTTAACGTACACAGTTTAAAGAAAACATATGGCTTCAAAGACATTTGAATAGTGCAATCCCAATGCAGTATAGTTTCATAGTTTAATAGCACGAGTAAGTGTGGATGTAATGACGGACTTATAGGTAAGGTACTTAACATGTATCCAGTATGTGGCTAAATGCAGTTACAGGAAAAAGTTTTCCAGTCATACCTTCGGTAATTACGTTGTACCCTTCAGTACAGGTAGTGAGCACGAGGGAAAGTTTTATCCACTCTCTTTATTCCACTCTTAACCCCAGCCCCCATGATACGAGAAGTAAATATGAATTTCATTAGCCGGCTTGGGAATAATCTAAGAATATATAAAACGATGAATTCAGATGAAAAACAAATTGGACTAGAATCTTGGATAATCCGGACCACAAAAGGATATCAACATTTTTATCTAGACCGGACGATGCACAGCATACAGTCTTGAATATTCTTCAGTTCGGTCATTTTCTGGTAAAACAATGCTGTCATAAACTGCAATGGAGCTTCAAGGATCAGGCCCTAATGTTCAACGTTACAAAGGAGTCCAAAACATGCTTAGCAGATCCAATGCGAGCTTCTCGTAAAATGTATAATGCACAATAGCCAACACACTGCGTGAAAATTGATAAATTAAATGGAAATAAAATCAACGTGGTCAACATTTTCAAGCACTGGAGTCGTGAGATAGAAATCCAGCTAGTTATGGGCTTATCCTGTATCACATGTGGTTCAAAAACACGATAAACACGTAATTTTCATCAAAAAAATCCTAAAACCGACTTTTAGGCGAAAAAATAACTCAATGTCTTATCAGGCCTAAGAGATATGGCGAAATTCGTAAGAATATACAAAATAATTTTACACAGAACTAATCAGAACTTTAACTGAAAGTTTTATATAAAAATCTGTCAGTTTAAGTTCCAGTAAGAATGTAACTGACGATCGTAGGAACGGGTCTTAGAGGCTCAATTTCATATCTCATTCAACTTAAAAGATTTTCTGGAATTCGTCAAAATGTACACAATCACCTTAAGCCCCTAGGAGCTTGAATACCGAAAAATTGTTTTTTTTTTGTTGGTGATTAAATATAGTTATAAGTAAAAACGAATTTAATATCTAATTAGACCTAAGAAATATGTCGGAATTCATGAAATCATGCATAACTAAATATCAAAGCTGTATACAACCTACCAAGAACAACTCCTACCACAGAATTATAGCCAGAGTTGAGTTGTAGGAAAATAAATTAAACAAATAATTAAAAAAAAAAATATTTAAAAAAAAATTATTTAAAAAAAATAATTAAAATTATTTTACTGACTCCCCAATATCGGGCCAGAGTTTCACCAAATGTAGGACCGATATGATTAAATCGACATTGGCTCGGCAATGATTTAGTCTAGGGGGAACATACTGGAGCCGAAACATGACCCAGTACTGGCAACCTGGTATCAGTACTAAGCCTGTGCTGTGCCGTTCTGCTTCTCGTACATGGGTAAGGAAGGAGCTCATGAATTAGGAAATAGCAAAGAAAATCGTCAACTATACTTAAAGTCTTTGGTGCTAATACTTGTAGTCTGGGTGGCTTAGTGGCTAGAGCACTTGCCTTCGGTGCACCTGGTTCCAGGTTCGAATCTGCTTGGCGACAAGTAATTTTCGAAAATGGGATTGGGTGCCGGACTACCAGTTCACTCAGCTGTAAATGAGTACCTGAGTTAAAATCGGAGTAATAATCACGGACGAACGTGTAGTTGACCACTTCACCTCCTAGTGTTCCGTTGGTCTCGCAATGAAGTAACTCTAGCATTTCTTCAAGGTCTAGGCCCGATTCGGGCTGTTGCGCCATTGATTATTATACTTATAACCAGCAGTGAAATACATACACCACTGTAATAAACGAGCAGTTGAACCCCCAAGCGCGGTCGGATAAAATAATGAAGGACCCAGAATAACGGCCCAATACTATCCATTAAAAGTGCTACTCAAAAAACATATAAGGGAAGTGAGAAGTACACGTTTAAATTAAACTTAAGGCCTCATGAGTCCGGTGCGATCATTTTTTATCCCATTTAGATTTATCTTTCTTTAGAGGATTTTAATCGACTGATATCTGATTTTTTCGTTCCTGTAATTTGGTGTGGACAATACATCTGCATCGTTCGCTGTCTATCAGCGAACTAATTTTGAATTAACAGAATAAATAGTGTTATAGGCTTTCAAATTATTTGAAATACATAATTCAATAATTTCTTCATTGATTTATCGTCTCTAGATATATCAACTAATTATACTATCTATGATACTTTTTAATGAAATGCGGTCTTCTTATGTGATTCCTGCCATGAAAATTGTCAAAAATTGCTTCAGTTTGACTTCATATCTTATTAACAAAAATTATTATTTTTTTTTTAAGTTTGATCTATGCAAGATATTCTTTAAGATTTTTTCTAGCATTATATTAATGAAAATGACATGTGAATTATTCAAGAAATAGGTAACAAATGCACTTAAAAAAACTCGGATTTACACATTTTAAAAAATGTTTAAGTATTTTTGTTCTAATAACAATTTTTCCAAATACAGTTTAGAATTTTTTCTCAACGATGCTATTAACGTGAAAAATGTGCATGAAAACAGTCATAAATCAACAAAACCGCATTTAAATGCCATAAATAGACTTCGAAAGAATTACCTTAACATGCACACTTCCATTTTCCGAACTCCCATTTCTTACTTATGCTAAAGTGATAATTATTTTTATTTTTGATATATTTATTTTGTGTAGTTGTTTATTATTATGTTTACTATACATAGAAGCACTTTGTTCTTCTTCATATTCACTTTATTTGATTCTGCATTATTATAATTATATTTTATATTTTTACTTATTTATATTTATATTTTATTTATATATTTATACATTTTATTTATTTATTTTTTTTTTCTCTGCATATATTTCTATTTATTCTAATTTTTTTATTATTTATGTTATTTATTTTATTTTCATTAATTTTTATCGTTTTTTTTATCTCTAATTTAATTATTTTATCACTATTTTTTATCTAATTTATTTATTTACTATTATTACTATTTTTACTTATTACCATTTTTGTTTTTTTCCTCTTATTTTTCTCTAAATATTTTTCATGTGTTTTTGTTTTGCTTCACTTGTGTTACCCTTTACTAGTACTCGGTACTGCCTTAGAAGCACATTGGACACACCAAGATAATCTGAGCCCAATGTCAATTTAACATCTTGAGTATAGTTCGATATGCTGAATTTTTTCCAGCTCATTGATCTGAGAGACCCATGAGGGATAAAGAGGGATAAAGTCAATTTCAAAAAAATACAACGCCTTCATACCCTTAAGTTTTAAATATCTAGAAATCCGGAAAATGGTTTTTTGGCACAAGTAATACTAATTTGATACCTCGATTGACCAAAAATATAACACCACATTCGTGAAAATTGAATTGAATTTTTTTATCGCACCTCGAAAACACGAATTTGTTTCTTAAAATTAGTTTTTTAGTACATCTACATATCCACATCACGTTTCAATTTTCTAGCATATGTCGTTCATGACACAACAAAAACACTCCCCACTTCTGTACCGTGCTTCCCTAATAAAAAGTATGTTTATGTGGTAACTCTGTAAGAGCCCAACTCCAAGCTTTCCATATTCAATGGCGTCAACTAGTCGTAAAATGTGGAGATAAAAAACATATGGTCGATTACAATTCTTTATTTTTTAAAAAGTAATAAAGTAAAACACAAAATTGTACACTGAATACTACTAAGCTTTTGATTTCAGTAATTTTATTTTTTGGTCATTGTTTGTTCTATTTAATTTTTATTTGTGAAAAACAGAAAATCTTGCAAAATAAATTAAAATGTTTGGTCCTTCTAGTCAGGTGTTAAATTTTTAAATGTTAAACAAAATCTCTTCAGAGCTTAAGAGATTTCGACACTTGGAGAAGTAGATCTGCTGCAATAAAATAAAATTGCAATCTAACATTTTATTATTTTCGTTGGCAAATGCAATCAGATAATGTTATCGCCAAATTTTTGTATTGCCCTACACTCTAGAAGGAGCCAGGGACTTGTTTGTCACGCTATTAAAAATTTGACTAAAAATAGGTACAGTCAAAACCGGATATAACGACATCGCTCTTAACGATCCGGTTATTACGACTAATGGCATGGTCCCGGTCGAATCTCTATACAAAGGAATGTATCTATCTATCTGCATATTGCTTATAACGACTATTGGATATAGCGACGGTTCCTTCAATGTCATTATATCCGGTTTTGACTGTATTTGAAGGGACAAATAAAAAGTTTGACAAACAGGAATTTGTCAAATGTTTTATTTGTAAAAAGTTTGACAAACAGGAATTTGTCAAATTTTTTATTTGTTCCTTCAAATACCTATTAAAATCCATTCTTCTAATACCTATAAAAATACCTATTTGGATAATTTGTCAAACTTTTTATTTGTTCCAAGAATTTGTCAAATTTTTTATTTGTTCCTTCAAAGATCTATTTTTTAAGTCAAATTTTTTATAGCGTGACAAACAAGTCCCTGGCTCCTTCTGAAGTGTAGGGCATTGCTAGAACACGATATCACTCTACCTGTCGTTTAGCTGTACAATTGCTTTAAAGGAAGACGGTCGTAAAAAGAAAAATGTCTATTTATATTTTGTATTAGACAACTGGGGGTGCTAGTTTTAATTAAATTAAGAAATGCGATCTAGTAATTTTTTTCGGTGAAGTAATACTTTATGAAAGGCTAACAAACATTCATATTTTGTCAGCACTGTTATCTGCGAGGGGATTAAGAATTTTAATAGTCCGAATTCGGTGAAGGCATTTAACAGGCGCCATATGTTCTTATCAACGGTCCATGCAATATATTGGATTTAGTGATATATAGAACCTGACAACACAACGCCCTCATATAGTGCTAAGTAAAATGGAAACTTATCATTTATGAGGCATTCAGTTAATGGTACGCTTTCAAATTTTCAACGAATTTTGATAAAGTTTATAGCAGCGACCATCATACGAGTATTCTGGATTACTCCACATTGTAACTGATTACATGGAGCGTATTACTTTAAAATTTCCATCCACTAGGAAGTTTTGCAATTGAACTTACTTGACTTCGTTGTTATCAAACAAGAGTTCGCCTCGTGCGGCCTGGTAATCCTTTCCCGCTTTAGCAGTTCCGTTCTCCGTCCAATATGGCACTGAAACTTTACCGCGTGTTCCGGAATACCGATGGACTATCACTTCATGGGTACCGATCGATTCCGATATTTCATAATCCTTTACGTTAAATGCAAAAATCCCCGTGTGATCATCGTCAAGGATCATAACAGTTGCTACTTTAGGAGCGGCCAGAACTGCCGATTCCGAAATATTACGTAACCGGATATAGAAATGCTTATCCGGTTCGAAAATGTCGTCATCGATAATATTGATTTTGAATTTGCACTCATCCATGCCGGGAAAGAAGGTAAGAGTGCCCTTCTTTCTGGTATAGTCCGGACCATCTTCGGCTGATCCGTCTTCCGTTTCGTAATCAACACTTACGTATTTGGAAATATCGCCACGTCTTACGACTGATATCTCAAGATCACCGCAACTCTCCATCACCGTGTAGTGACCCGGTTCGAAGAAGACCCGACATATTGCCGGATCGTCGAATTCTGGTCCACCATCTTGACTAGGCGGATACAGATGACGCATTTCCGTCTTTACCTGGTTCATATCGTGTTGGGCACGATCGTGGATCTTTTTCGTAATGCTTACACTGCGAAACAGCTTTCGAGTGGCCTGTATCCGATAGAAGGCACGTGATTTTGGAATTTTGCTCAATAGACGTTCCTGGGTCATTTTTTCGAGTTGTTCGAGGGTGCATTGAGGGTACTTCTTCCGAAGATCCTTCAGAGTTGATATATATTCGCGTCGAGTTTGTTCAAAGTCGCGAATCTCTTCGCTCACGAACGCCCCATTATTTTCTTCGAGCGATTTCAAATCGAAATTATTGATCTCAAGATGTTGTGTTCCTTCGGACGACACGATCATACCGTGTTTGTTCATGCGATAGTTCTTGTCGAGATACTTGTAGAAGAGCAGCCTTCGATCGGCTATGTAAGCGGTTAGAACAGTAAGCGGAAAGAATACGAAAGTTAGAACTGCTTCCCAGACTTCAACGCGGCCTGGCGAGAAGTAGGCCAGGATCAAATAGAGCCATACATACGCGAAAATCGACCAAGTTCCCGTCACTAAAAAAACTCGCAAATGTTTTACTTTACGCACCTCTCCTTTCGGAATGGACAGTATACTGATCGCCATTATAATAAATAAATTGTATGCAGCCGAACCGACGATAGTACCCGGTCCTAATTCGCCGGATTCGAAATTTTTTGCGAATACTTCTATCACCGACAGAAGGATTTCAGGAGCACTCGTTCCTAAGGCCATAAGTGATAAGTTCGCCACCGTTGTATTCCATACTCGAACCACTACAATCTGCGTTTCGCCGTTTTTTTTCTTAATCTTCACTTCCTTCTCCTTGGAAGTGATTACCTCGATCGCACCCATAAATCGATCGCACAATATCGATACGGCTATAAACATGTACATCATCACAATAAGATAGCAAAATCCACGTGCTATTTTATCGCCGATTGTAAGATTTTTTTGCGGCATCCAAACTGGTAGAAGAAATCCATTTTGACACGTGACCGGCTCATCTTCGTCCGTTGAATTGCCTCGAGCATTGCCGAAATCCACGCAGAGAAAGATTATTAAACCGCATAAAGTCTTAACCACATTGTTATTTATGCCCATTGTTCACTGAGTAGAGATTATCGACTTTGTTTTTAGTTTAAGAAACACTCAGAGACCTTCTTGTATCCAAAATGAAAGAAGAGAGTAAATTCAAAAATTTCGAAGAAACATTACAATCAAAAGATATCAATGAGCACGATCGTGTAATAAAACCGACGTCACAAAAATCTTTTCCTCTTTATTAAACTCAAAAGAAATGTGTTAAAGATCACACACGACAGAGGAAAGTATTTCATATTTGAATTTAGCACGCCCGCTATACTAAAATAGATTCTATTTTCCAGATTGCACTAGACCAAGTAGGTTTAAACCATGACGATCCTTAAAAATCGGTGTTCAAGTATTCTTGATTTAAGATTTAATCGATCACACTCAATTATAGATACTATAATTAATTTAGTTACACTTAATCCGAAATCACAATGGCTAACTAAAGTTAACTACTATTTTTAACTATTTTAAATAAAAAAAAAACACTTATTAATTCACTAGAAAAATGAGCACGGTACTATTCACCATTTTTCGCCTATAATTAAAACACAGCACTAAATCAAACCAAAAAAACCAAAATCTATTCATAAATACATTTTTTTTTTTTAAATTAAACTTTGTTAAAAACTAGCCGCCAAAAACGTTAAAAATACAAAATTTTTGCCGGTAAAATTCAACATTTCCCGCGTGAAATTCGACCGATCTTTCACGTTAATTTCGCATCGAGATTCAACTACAACTGATCGTGCTCCCTAAAGAGGATCACTTTGGTTGGCAATGATGGCGTGGTTTTTTTTTTTAACGTACTCTCATCAGTACCACTCCAACAAAAATCCAGAAAAAACTGATTTCGATTCGAATTATAAATAGACAAAAAAGCAAAAGCGTTTCACAGATGAACAAAATGTGCGTGCGATGTAATCGTGAAGAGTCAGTGAGACAAACTTTTTATAATCATTCAAACCCCCCCGAAAAAAAAAGAAAATTACTGGAGCTTTTCTACAATCTGATTTGGGCAAAAAAATTACGAAAATAACGTCACAACTACTTTTTTAATCAACTTAACATATACTTAAAGAAGTTCGTACCATAAAGAATACTTACTCAGAACCCAAAGACGGAACATTATATCATCCAGACTCTAGCGCGACTTTAATCCATAACATAGAAAAAGGCGCTCCCATTACTCGCTAAATGGCCGCATTTTGTTTGGAAAATATAGAAAGACTCCAATCTGGACAATGAGCCACCCACAATCTAACCCAAAAAAATCTTCAAGATACTTTTCGTTTTAAAACGAAATAGCTTCGCGTATGAGTAATATAGCGTAGCTTAGTGCCGCGTAAAGCCCATACCGACCAGAAAGGGATTAACAACTTGGCCAAAATAACGAGTACTACTTGGGATAAAAAAAACAGCACTATCAACGCCAGTACTAATAATAATATCGCATTAAAATATTTTGAAAAAGTCAAGAAACTTGGATATCAACCACTAAAAACCGGATACTTGCAATCTCAACCAGATGCCGGTGACCTACGGATTGATTATTTACGAAAAAACTATTTATAGGGATTTAAGATTTTCTTTGATACTTCTCAGTATAGTTGACGCAAAGAAACTCAGCTACTCGGCGTGTGAAAAGTGGAATTCAGTGGTTAGTTAAAACTAATGCTTGGTTTTTGAAAACAAAAAAAACACCGGACAATTGTGCATTAAATTTTCAAAAAAAAAGTAAGTACATACCTACTTATTCAAATTCTATAATTTGACAAAACAACAATTACTTGATTAAATGTTTGTCAGTGGAGTGAAACCCCAACACGATATCCCCGACAGTTGATAATTCGCTGTCCTAGAGGAATGACAATTGGACAATTACTTTTTTATAATCCTGTGTGTGAACCACTAAAACTTAAATAACAATAGTTTGTTGTCTAAGGGCCGTTATTACGACCTTCAGTTAAAATTTAACCAGAACTTTGACTGTAAGTTTCGTATAAGCATCTGTCAGTTAAAGTTTCAGTTAGAACATTACTGACGGTCGTAGGAACAGACCTTAATCACTGTTGTAGAAAATATGATTAAAGCAAATAATCTAAACGACAATTTCAACGATCAAATTCAAAAACAATATCGATAAAAACAACATTTCCCTTTTTAACCAGGGTTTAAACTTTGGATGTAGTAGAAATGAAATGTTTTCTTTTGTTCCAGGATTAATTGAGGTATGAAATGTTATATTTTATTTCTCCATCTGATTGCTCGGGCAATTTGCCAAAAGCATCAGGTAACTTATTTTTAGACGATTGTAAACAATCGGAAAATTTTCAGTCATTGTATTGTAGAATAAATAAATCGATATGTGTTCAATTGAAAGAGTTGTACTGCAATTTGTCAGGCAGCATTGTCACCTGTTATTCTTTTAAATTACAAAATGTTGATTTTAAAACAATAATAATAGAAAATGTGCCAAACGTCTGGGAGTATTATTTGTGATAGACGTACACTGCATTAAATTGTTATTTCTTCAAAAGTAGGCAATGGGAACTTTAATTAGTAAAATTACACTGCATTGTGTACGCTACACAATAGTGTGTAAGTCGTTACAGATAAATACGTACTGTGATTACATGCTTTTCCGTAAAAAATTACATTGAATTCTGTACACTAGTGTGTAAAAAAAAATGTTAAAAATGTTTTATTTTTCCTGCTACAAATTTATTTTCCGGAAAAATATTTTTTTTTTGTTTTGAAAAATGCGATTACAATAATTTGCACACTCTCGGATTCGAACCATGGACCCGTCGCACATAAGTCCGATACGCTACCACTCGGCCTCCTGAACATTTTTGTAACATGTTTATTTCATAAAGAATAGCCATGAATGATGTAAATTAACCCTACAGTAAACATTACTATACAAAAAAAATGCTTTTACATAAATTGTTTACTATGTACACAACTTTATTTAAATTTATATATTTTTAGGTAATTTTTACAGAAATTACAACATTTAAACATTTAATATATAAAATAAAATAAGCACAGAATTTCCTTAAATTTACGTTCTAATTTTAAAATTATATTAACCCTACAGAAAAAATTGCTATACAAAAAATAGTACTTTTATATAAATTTTTTACTGTGTATTTGAATGTGCGGTCACTACTCTCAAATTACTAATTATATTAATTACTGGACCATAATCTATGCAGTACTGTTTCATGACCTCCAGTGTAAAAGTAGTTTCTTGTTCAAAATCAAAATCATAATCACTGAAAGTGTATATAATTGTACGAACTATTTTTAAAAGTTCTAACAAATTTATGTTATGTTAGTATAAAATCCCAATGAAGCTTCTCTGGACTCTGGACGTGGTTCAATGGATTGCATTTGGATAGTTGATAGCTATACGCGAAAAAGGTTGCTAGTTGGGGTGGATATGCACCCGTTGCTTCTATTGTCTATAAGTCTACTGAATACTTTTTCATCTTTGTTTATAACAGCCTTTGTTCAGTATTGTGTTCTATAGTTTTGTCCCTGCCTATGAAAGGTTATATAGCCGCTCTTTATGTAATTAAATCACTAAAAAAAATTAAGTTCATAGTTCGAAGGGTTCGGTATACGTTAACGACGGAATTATTTTTTCCTGCTTATACTGTGTTTAGACTACGAAATTAACTCGTTTAAATCGAGTTAAACGTGTTGAAAACACTTACCAAACGCATTTACACATAGCTACATCGCGTTTAACAGAAAACATGCAGTATTGAGATTCAAGTGACTTAGAAAGAATAAATTTGGTAATGAAACAGAGTTGGATATTTATTTGTCAAAAAAACCTATCACATATCAAAATTAAACGAGTTCAAACACTATTTTTTCAACGTTCATTTTGCCTACTTAAACGCGTTTAAAGCTTTGAAAACTTTAGACTAGCGACTTTATTACTTAAAAATTAGATTTACCACTTTACCTTATCATAAAAATAAAATACTTCACTATTAAAATAATAAAGAAATAACATGGTGATTTCTGCATATAATTGCTATATTTTATTTTATGTAACATATTTCATTTTATTTTATTTGGTGTAATAGTCAAATTATTCATGAAAAATAATTTGTAATTTTCATAATTTAATGGGATCAAATTATTCAGAGAATTATCGTACATGTAAGTTATCAGGCAAACATAAAATATAGCATTTTGCTCTTATGAATAATAATGTATAGGGGAGAGGCACCAAATACTGGATAATAATAATCAATGGCGCAAGAGCCCAAATCGGGCCTAGGCCTTGAAGTAATATCACCAAATACTGGATATTTTTTGTAAATTAAAAAAAAAAAAACAATGGAGGTATAGGTATTCAAAATCTTTTATTAAATACATACATTAACAAAGACCTAGGTAGTTTCCCAATTCCTTGCTTCGTCTACGTTTACGTCTATGTTGACGTCACAGCATAGCATTGCTATTATAACAGTTTAGAAAAGCTCGGCTAAACTGTTAAAACGGATCAGCTGATGCTTATTTGGCACTTCAAAAATCAAAAATTAAATAAACTCCGTAGAAATTTTTTTTACATTTGCTTAGATTGACTGACTGGTAGTCAAGACACGAACCGAAAATGAATTTAGACACCGCCTTGCTACCTCTGACGTCATAACTGTTATAACTAGACGTAGACTGCTAGGATAGCACTCTAATACTGGATAACCAAAATTGGGAACAGTTCAGTATCCAGTATTGAGGCATATAGAAAATTTATTCTAACATAGCTATTTACCCAAATTTAACCATTTCTTGTAATTGATAAAAAATGTTAAATATGGTTGGAGGCGACATGGTAGTAAGAGTGTGAGAGCGTTTTCATTTAATTGGTAATATTTTTACAATAAGTGGAAACACACTTTTTTTTTGGGGCGCAAAAATGTACCTATGTTGGTATTTTTTGCAAATTGAAAAATGCTAGACTTTATGAAAATTGCAAAAAAAAAAATTTTTTTAAATTGTTTACAAAAAATTTAATTTTGACTAAAATTACAATCGAAAAAAATTTTGTTTGCATTTTTGGTAGGCTTAAATTTTTTTTTAAATTTACACAAAACTAAAAAAAGCACACTTTCTGCTCCAGTTGAAAAGGAATCCGTAGTTGTTAAGGTTTCAAAACCTTGCGCCAGAATTTATAATAGAGAATTCATAAAACATTGAGGTTGTCGAGTACCTTAAGTTAAATTGCTCATCAAGAAACACTCCGTTTTGGTCCATAAATGTTATATCTAGTTGAAGTATTGTACCAGAATGAACCAGAGTACCGACGCGGTATTAGGCTTTGAATCCGCCAGGAGAACAGATAGTGTGACGTCCAAGAACCGGCGATGGTAATTCAAGGAGTGAAATTCTGTCCTGAAGACAGGTAAAGTTTGGAGTCTGGTATAGTGGAAGGACCTCATTGCACTCATACCTTGGCTGAAGAAGGAAACGGTATCACGTGTGAATAATAATGCGTAGGGTACTGTGTGGGAAGTTGATGTTGTTCCCTTTGTTACACCATCCCTATATAAAACACATGCTGCATAGTGACTGCATCAAAATTCCTCCTACACTCGACCAAGGATAATTGCTTTATGCACATTTCCAGTACCTACACAACATTTTGCCATTTCTATGCAAATTTATTAAAATACCATAATAGGAAATAAAAGTGCCAGAAATTAACTCGGTATTTTCCTACAAAGTGCGGCTACGAAATTATTGTGGTTAAACTACATATATACATGTTTCCGGACTGGAATCCTTGTGTTGAGGGCACTGGGCGCCATTGAAGACTTGTTGGCGATCTATCAAATGGCGTCAATTATTCTGTATGAGCTATTTGCTAAGTCGAGCCATACTCACTTAAAATGAAATTCGTTTGGAACTTTTACAGACGTTAACGCAACACATTAAGGATTGGGGAGTATATACGGAATAAGTCGGATATGTAAGGATAATAATATATTGTCATGCTAGACAATACAATGAAAGATGGCCAGAATTCTAGTCGCCTGACATTGCTCTATTAATTACTATGAAAACGGCAATGTGGAATTCGTTTATCCTTGTACTTTAGTTGTCCGCACATTTTTATGATGTCCTCTTTTTAGGACAAGGAAAGATGACAAATTTTAGTTGATATAAAATAGGACGTCGGTTCATGGTATTTCATTTCCAGTAAATTACTTCTACTCGTCACTCGTATCGATTGATTTTCATACGGAAATTGATAAATATTACAAAAAATTCTACTGCAGACTTCTGAATATTTAAATATTTGAACTAGTGCTTAAGAATAATTGTGTGTACCTTTTATTAAAATATAATAATATGTTATAATAAATATTTAAAGTGTTAAATATATTGATTTGGTTTATCTACAAACATGAAGTATGTTCTCAAATTTTTAATAGGTTTTTCGTTCCTTCAAACGCCAGTAGATAACGTAAGCCGATCCTAAGATTAGCATTTTTTTAACCTTCTTTCTTCTTTTAAGCCTTTAAAAAGAAAATAGTTACCTTTACGCCCTCTCAAGCCACCTCTCGCAAAAATCTAGATACTCAGAAATCATAAAGAAATCAGGAGTTTAAGTATCAAAGGGTTCCTGAGATGCGCATTCTTGTTCACTGTAGTGTCCGATCATTAGCAATACTAGTTCGTTCTTTTAGTTCACTAGTTCGCGGGAGTTTAGTGAAAGATCATGTAGGAAAATGTGAAGATCAGTTGCGGTTCCTGATCCATCGCGAACTAGTTCGGTCGTTTAGTTCGCGAGAGTGCAGTGAAACAGGTTGTAGGTAAATGTGATGACCTAAAAAAAATCCGGCGAGCGGGATACACTGCAAACTACTTCCTTCATTTCATTTGGAACTACATACGCCAATCTCTATATAGGTATATAAAAATGAATGTTTGTTTGTTTGTTTGTTTGTCCGGTATAGGCTCCTTAACTACTCTTCCGATTGCGATGAAACTTTAATGATTTGTTGAGGGTACGCCCGCGATAGTTTGAGCGTTAGAAAAATCATTAAACAGTTGGTAGTTCGCGAGTTATTTCAACATTTGAGTGTATTTCATATGATTTATCGGCAGTTCGTTCGCTTTCGGTGCATTAGTTATACATTCCTATTGCTAAATGGTAAAGTTGAACCATAGATGGTGGAGGATGGGGGATTGTAGATGATGAATAGAGGATGATGGATGGATGGAGGATGGAGTGTGGTGGATGGAG
This sequence comes from Beris chalybata, assembly GCA_949128065.1. NCBI lineage: Eukaryota > Metazoa > Arthropoda > Insecta > Diptera > Stratiomyidae > Beris > Beris chalybata. Next base: position 142,293,694 of record OX421894.1, read on the forward strand.
AATGGAAAATGGAGGATGGTGGATGGTTGATGGAGGATGGTGGATAGGGGATGGTAGATGATGGATAAAGGATGATAGATGGAGGATGACTGGATAAGGGATGGTAGGTAGAGGATGGAGGATTTCAAATGGAGGAGAAGATGGAGGATGGATGATCAAGGATGGTGGATGGAGATGGAGGATGATGGATGCTGGATAGAGGATGGTGAATGGAGGATAGAGGATGGAAGTTGGAAGATGAGAATGGTGAATAGTGGATGGAGGATGGTTGATAGAGGATGTTGGATGGTAGATATAGGTTGGTAGATGATGGATAGATATGATAATTGATAATGGATGGGAAATGGATGGAGAATGGTGGATATAGGATGGAGGATGGAAGATGGAGGATGAAGAATGGTGGATAAAGGATGAAAGATGAAGGTTGGTGGATAGAGGATAGTGGATGGGAGATGCTGGATGGAGGATGGTGGATAGAGGATGGGAGATGGGAGATGAAGGATGAAGGATGGAGGATATGTGATATAGGATGGAGTAACGGAAGCAACGTGAGAAATGGGAGTAACAGGAGCATCGGGAGAAACAGGAGCAATGGGAGAATCAGAACCAATGGATCAATGGGAGCAACAGGAGAAACAGGACCAATGGATCAACCGGAGAAACGGGATCAACGGGAAAGACGAGAGTAACAGGGGCGATGGAACAACGCGGCTATGTACAAACAAGCGGAACTCACTGCGAACAAGTTCGTTTATTTCACTTATGGGAAAGCTCTTCCGAACTAGTTCGTTCGCGAACTACACAAGTCTAATTGTAACTCTGTCTCTGTACATGGCTGCAAGTTATTTTATCAAGAATATTGTTTGGAAGATATCAATTTTATAATGTTTTGATTTGACCCCTTCTTACTAGGTAGTAGTAGTCACATCTGCTAGTATTTCATATAATATAATATTCGAATATCGAGTATCTTAACCGAGGAATGAAAAAAACGAAAATATTGAAGGACTCCATTCTTTCCTCAGAAGTGTGACCTACAATAGTTCAAATACAACATACACCACTACGTCAGACGCTAATCTACTTGTTCGCTATACGAGTAAAACCTTTTTATGTGTTGAACTTAACTCTGCATAATGTATTATATAGGAATGAAAGTTGCTCGGACGGCTGTGGAAAAACATCCCTCTGCCCTTCTTCAAGTAATCCCTGGCTCTTAAGCTCTATTAATACCCATTACAGCCAATAGATGTACTATTGTATCTAAGTTTTAACTTCCGAAGTACTTCCTGAGATATAAAACCTTAATGTTTATAGATTTCTGGTCAATCTACTAACTCTGAAAAAATCATGTGTACAGCAATGTTATAAGTCTATGGTCTTTAATTGTTATTTTGATTATTTTTTTGCATTTCTTCCCAGCAGGTTTGTCAATCCTTCAACATGTGCCGATTTAAAACATGCCTAAGTATATTTAATATTGTATTGTTGTTTTCATAACGTTAATGTTTCTAAGTACTAGGACAACTTTAAGATATAATTATTATTATGTTAAAACCATAACTCTTTACTTGTATTTCCTAATTTAGAAGGAAACTGAAGAGCAATGTCAAAAAAAGTCTTATAAATATTTATAATAATTTACAACCGCGATTACATTTTCATACCCAATCTTTTATGTGAATTGTAGTGTCGGTATCTATGCCTATTATTCTTATCACGTCACGAAGGAACAACCGCAATAGAAAAATTATATAAGCCATATATCATCCAAATATTTGCAAATTGCTAAAAGTATTATTAGCGACATTGCTTGTTAGTTTTCTACAATTCATTTTTTTTCTATGTAAAACTGTTTTATTTAAATATTTTTCTATCTCAAGCCGTCGTACACTACAAAATCATTGCTATTCCATACTAAAAAATAAGTGTTTATTTTATAATTAACGTTGATGGAAAAATCTGCAAAGTGTCATCTAAACAACTGAGCTAGTTGGTTTTTTATATTCGGTAAGAAGGTGTGAAATGTGTCGAAAAAAGTATTAAAAATGGTAATCTATAGTGTTATGAACTTATTTTTATCACAAAGGTATACGATAAAGTTACATGAGTTTTATTTCAAGGCTATTTGTTGATACATCTTGAAGATAATTGTTAAGTGTTATCAGTTTGAAAGTCATAGAATAGTTATTTACTTTTAATTCCTATTCCCCTTGAACGCAGGACAGTTACATAGTGCTCTAACCATGACGCTGCTACTGTTTCTAGTATAGTGATTTTTAAGCCCATGAACTGGGTGGGATTCGAACCCACGACAGCTAGTTTGGTAGACTAGTGTGCTACTGACTTCCAAAAATGATTTATATAATATAATCTATAGATTTAATTGTAGATTTTACTAAGTGTAGTGCTAATGAAATCATATAGTCCACACTACACATAAGTTTGATTGAATTAATTACAAGAACTCTGACATATATCTTTTAATATCACGAACACATACATAAGAGTACACACCCTTTATCAAAGATAGATATAGGTGCGTGGAGTTCAAGCAACTGCTCATTGAAGGTAATTTTCTGACCAAACGAACGTATTCCCTATAATTTGAGAATCTTGATCGAATTATGGAAATCAAATAGGATACTTGTGCCACTAATCCACACTAGTTGAATCTATACGCCCTTTTAATGGTTGGTAGGTCGGATATGAGCATACAATTTTCGAGCTATTAGAATTCACGCTTGATTTATTTCGATAGTATCTTAGATTTGGCTCATTGTAAAACCCTTCGGAGGCGTTCAGCCACCTAACCAACAAAATAAATCTGGCTGAATATGTCCTTAATAGTTTGACCATCCAAGGGGTTATGGGTTGAAAGTCGGTTCAAGTGTTGGGTACGTGATCTAAAAATATATTGAGTTATTATACCTGTAGTGTTTATTTAAGGAATTCTTTGGGACTGTAGTTTAAAATATAAACTGAACCTTATTTCAGGAACTAGGCTATGAATAAGTTCTAATAATGAAGCAATAGCAATCCAAAGGATCCTAATAAAATCCTACGCAAACCATATCGAAAATATCTCTTTGCTGATATCGATGAAATAGCTAATCAACGATTTTATCAATCTACCTACCAATTACTGAGACGCACACAGGATTTGAAAACTTCTTTCAACGCAATAAAGTTCTGACAATATCTACATACATTCCTTTGTTTCACATATTTCTTTTCATGAAAGCAGTAGTTGTTGAGAATAAAAAAAGTATTCAAATTGCAAAACATACCTAGTCTAGTCGACCAAAAATAAAAAATAATACTCGCAAATTCTGGGAAAATTGTTCAGTGATTGTTAAAGCCAGTGACAAACCTAGACATCACGGCCCTCCGTCAATTAATGGCGCAACAGGCCTAGGTCCTGAAGTAATGCTAGAAATTCTTCATTACGAGACGAACGAAACACTAGGTCTGCCACACGCTCGTCCGTGATTATATTACCCCGATTTTTACTCAGGTACTCATTTACAGCTGAGTGAACTGGTATTCCGGCACCCAATCCCATTCTCGAAAGTTACTTGTCGCCAAGTAGACTCGAACCTGGTACCTGGTGCACCGAAGGCAAGTGCACAAGCCACTAAGCCACCCAGACTACAGACCTGATAAATAAACCCCATTCCAAATAGAGTGAGTTTTTGTTTCGAATTGAATTTCATTCACAACAAAAGCTTTGTTTTCGTTGTTGGATCAAAAAAAAAAACTCTGAAGAAACGCGATCAATTGAAGTTTGAAGGGAACGTGAAACCAGGTAATCTGAAAAATATTACCTTAAAAACTGATAGAACAGATCTAGACAATGCTATCCTTAAAAATACATGATAATTTTCGTAACAAACCCGACAACCATCGGGCATTGTCCCTTGAAAAATCCACATTTCATTTACTTATTTTCTTCTCCAGAAAAATACCACAAACAAGTACCTACATATACGTAAAGTTCAATTAGTGTCCATACTTCTACTATGTCGTCACTGTTATTAATAATTAATAGGTTTACCCTTTGTTGTTGGTTTTGTCATTTCCCGAGTAAATAAACCCAGACATACTTTTGGATTGAACATGAGTTACGAGTATACGAAAACTACCGAGGACATAAGTGAGGTAATATTCTCTTTAGTCCTTAGTCGAACAAAAAGTGTCTAACTCTGAAATTACCCGGTTTTATGGTGTCCAACTTTACTCGATATTACTTCCTTCTTGCTCGTATTGACCCGGTTATGCAAGAGGTGTAATTGAGGACATCCTGAGTCGTCATCAATTGACATAAAGGTCATGCTCCCCTTTCTTCAGTCGCCGGTCGGATATACCATAGATAGAAGGTATTACAGTAAATAGATATTGGTCTTTGGAGGCGTCGTAAAAGTCGATGCCCTAAATTTATACTGGGAAATACGTGCGAGAATACTGATTTTTTTAATTGCTTTTGGGAATTGAGGAGTAAATTTTGGGAAGTAAATTTCTGTACCAGGTGTTTAAGAAATAAAAATTAGATTTAAACCAAATTAAGTCAAAACATGTAACTTTAATTTAAAAAATAAAAATTGAATTTAAATAAAAATCTGCTAACAGTCTAAGTAGTAACACGAAATTTACCAATTTTTTTGTAACTTAATCATAACTACCACGTATACAGTAAAAAATGTTTCCATCTTTACAATAGTTATCACATTAAAATCTGTTACGTAAAGCATGTAAATTTAAATCAGAGTGTAAATTTAGACGGAAGTCTATGTAAAATGGACTATAACATTTAGGTTATTGTAAATTTACTTCGACTGTATAAAATATAGGTACCTCTGAATTGTAATGTTACTATTAAAAAGTCTGAAAAACATATTGCAATTTGTACTTTTTCAGTTTTTAATTGCGAAATAGGCAAACTTCTTAGGAAAAACTACTCGAAATGTATCGAAGGCAGGCGCGAACGCAGGGGGTGGTTTTGGGGGTTCAACCCCCCCCCCCCCAAATTATGTAGTTACATACGCAAAACTAAATGTAACTTGCACTCAACGATTAAATTTGTATGAACCCCCCCCCCCCCCAAATAATTATTTGTCTGAACCCCCCCCCCCCCCTCCGAAATATTTTTCTGCGTTCGCGCCTGATCGAAGGGCTTGACTGCGTGAATTAGCAATTAAAATGTAAAATTAAATTCGGTTTTAATTATACCCTTTATTGATTGGCAACAAATCGCCAAATATAAATGTTGTAAACATTTTACTGTGTACTAAAAAATTCAAAATAAAATTATTTTACACCTATTAGGAAAATGATGGTGTTTAAAACACATAACTTTTACAAAATGAACAAATTTCAAATTTTGAACTCAGTTTCAAGTGATGCGAAATTTTCATAATGGTCTTTTGTTAGAAACCAACCGGTTGGATTTTGGTTAGTTTTGGCTAAAATTTAAATTTAAGTTGTATGCTGTTCAAAATTAACAAAAAAAATTTTTCGGCTAGGATTTTCGGCCTTACGAAGGATAACTAAAACATTTTTGGAAACTCAAATTTGAAGTTTACACTCTTGACCAAATTGGCAAACAGACTAATACGATTTTTACAAATTCTATTCTTTTAATTGCCACCATTGATTGACTTCGGTCGAATTTTAATGTAATATTTGTTGTTTGACTTTATTAAAGTCGCTGTCAGACATTTTCTATATATCGTTGTATATGTCATTAGTTTTTAAAGTCTCAATAAATTCTATTTGTATTTGTATTGTATTTACAAACTCTATTCCAATTTAGTATTTATTCTTTCACGTGAGTAGGCTAAATTTAGTAGCCCATTAATTTCTTTAATGGGAGCATTAATTTTGGTAGTCTCCAAAAAATTCAAAAAATTGTTGTACTTGACAATGGGTAGAACAATAACTAATTTAAAAATATTAAATTATAAATTCAGACATTGTTTACATTGCATTGAAATTTTAGTAAAAGTTGTGTAAGAATGAAATTTGCATTTTAGACTACTTGTATAATAGTCTGGGTTTCTTTACTGGCAATTAAAACATGTCCTCGTAAACCGAATGTTTGGTAGTAGTATCCCTAAATGTATGCTTTCGTTAAATGCATTCTTCGGAATAAAGGAATAAAGCTCAACACACAATCGACTTTGTTTAACGTAGAGTTGTATAATACCGGAAGAGCATATTTTTTGTATGGAAGTTGCAACAATTTTATGATGGTGCCTTAAAGTCTTCATATACATAAATATCTCGAATAAAGCCGTCGAGGAAAGAAACTTGTCATATTGAGAACTACCATGTCATGAAATCGTTCCTATGCACCAGCTTAAATAAAATTTAAGTACCTTAAAATGCTACCTGAAGAATATTACAATTGAAAAAATTATGAGCACAAAATTTCTTTCATCATGTTTACGAGGAAATTGTGTCAGATATTCTAGATTAAAATTTTATTCTTTTGCTCGCTTGCTTGCCATATGTGTATGCCGGTATGCACTTGTCTCGAAAGGCAAAAATTATGTCCTCGGACAAATTTCAAGTGATTATATCATGCTTTAAATATGTCTTCCAACGTTGGTATGGTTCATTTATTATGGAAGAATCAGTAACAAGTTTGGTATTAATTATTAAGTATTATTATATTAACTATTTCAAAGCATATTTTATGACCAAAATATTGCTTACTATAACTATAACCAAACATTAAATTTTTTGACTTTTGAAGTAGAGATGGGTCGTTCATGAGTCATCTGTTCCAAAAGAACAGTTCATTGAAGCGAGTGAGTGAACTAAGTTACTCCTTTTGGTGAACTGTAGTTCGTTTCGCAACGTGACACAGCTTGAAAAGGAAGTAGTTCCTTTGCGATGTGAAGCTTGAAAGGGAGTAAATTCCTTTCGTTGGGAAGTGAGAATCTTTTTTTTAGGTCCTCACATTCACTCCGAACTTGAAAAGGAACTAGTTCCTTCGTGAGTGAGGACTTTTTTTTTAAGTTCATCAAATTCCATTCCACCTTGAAATGGAACTACTTCCTCTTCGTCGGATAAGTGAGGTTTATAGTTCATCACATTCACTCTGAACTTCGGAACTAGTTTCTCTTCGCCGGGGAAGTGAGCTTCAAAAGGAACTGGAACTAGTTCACTGAACTAGTTCCTTTAAGTTAGTTAGTCGGAGTTAACTCACTCACTAGAAGGAACTTCTTTGCCCATCTCTATTTTAAAGTCGAAGGGGACTTATACGTGAAATAATTAAAGAATTATTACACTAGTTTAGAAGTGATGATACCTTAACTCTTTTCGACATAAATCCCATGGTAGGAATTATATTTAACTTTCAATTAGGACTAAGGTTCAAAAATTAAATTTTACAATAAATAATATACATTTTTGCTTCGTTTATAAATAAAAGCGGCGACCAAGAATTTTTGTCATTTTTTCAAAACTTTTTGGCAAGTAATTTTGGAACTACTTTTAATAAATAAAAATGTGGGATTCGACAATATGATTTTCAAAAATGCAATGAAAGCGGTTTTATGAAAAAAATTACTTGGCTGATTTTTTCACTTTTTCGACCGCTTCAATGAAACCCATGGTCAAAAAGAAAGATTGGGTCATTCCATCAAGAATCGCCAAAGTTGTGACCTTACTATCACCAGTTCTTTTGAGCGTTCTTGTACTTGAAAAACTAGTGAAAAAAATATATCTTAAATTTTTTGTTTCTATATCATTTTCTTGTTAGTTCTAGTATTTTAAAGCTTTCGCAAAAAAGGTGTCCGAGTATTCTTTGAAAATTCATATCTCTGGTAAATTTTATCCTAGAATAATAATGTCTTATTTTAAAGAGAAAGGTTGTCGCAATATAAAATAATTTGTATAAATTGAACATCAGTGCTTCTCAATTATGTTATAATTCTAATTTTTCTTTAAGGGGGATCATCTCAGTAGAAAGCAGAAAAATTAGGTGAATTTTAGAAATAACTTTCTGAAAAACTATTTGCTCGATCTTATCCAGATTGGATTTCTTCGAAAATATTTATGTTGTAATATTATAATAATTTTTAATATTTATCAGCCAGGGGCGCTGCTGTCAGGGTCAGTATAAAGAATGTCCTTCGCTCGCACGCTCTGCGGTTCCCACGATTACATGCAAGCGGTTGATCCAAAACAAAAATTTCAAAATAATTCTGAAAATGTAAAGTATGATGCCCTTTGCTACATAGGGATTTTTGGGAAAAAAAATTTGTTCTCAAAATGGCGGCCGATTGAACTTTATTTTCAGTTTTTAACCTCAATTATCGACCTTTCTGGCTTCATTTAAATAAAAGAGTAAATAAGTAAAAAAATAATTCTATGTAGCGAAGGAGAAAAAGTATCCAAAAATAATTTGTGAAATTTTGAAAGAAATCGCTTCAGCGGTTTTCTGAAGATTTTGGGAACCGTCTTTGAAAAGTATGTTTCGAGATAATCGGGTTTGAATGACGTTTTATATAGAGAATTCACGAAGGTTCCATTTCGGTTCATTGCCCATAACTTCCACAATTATTGAAATTTCAATATGAAATTTACAGACAACATTATTAAGACTATAAACTTTAAGATGACCATAAAAAAATTTAAAAAACAAAAATTGTCTACTCAGATAATCCCCTTAAGTGCTTCTTTTATGTAATAATTGTGAATTTTTCTTTAACATAATTGAGAAGCACTGATGTTCTTAGATTTTCTTACCCCGATCCCATTGAGGTCCCAAGTAAAATAACACTACATAACTATAAATATAACTACAAAGTATAAGGAAATATAGAAAAAATATCCTTGAGTTATTCAAGAGTAAAGGACAAAATCGTTATTAAAAAAAAAATCCAAGGTTCTCTCCCTTTAAAATAAGATCTATTTTATTACTTTAGGATAAAAATTACCAGAGATATGAATTTTCAAAGAGTACACGGACACCATTTTTGCGAAAACTTTAATATAGGTACTATCACTAACAAAAATACTGTATTATTAAAACAATAAAGTAAAATGAGATAAAAACAACAAATTTTATTTATCCTTTTTTCCCCTAATTCTTCGAGTACATAAATTTTCAAAAGGATCGACGATAGTAAGGTCACAAATTACATAATTTTTGGCGATTCTTGATGGAATGACCTCGGTACTATTCCGGACTCTAATATTTTATGTGTTTAGTTTATATTTTATATAAACATTTCAAAAATTAGTTTTGTTTCTCTTATTTTGAAATATGTGACCGAAGTTCACTAAAAATGCAGGGTAACATAATAGATGGCTCTGCACAAAAATTTTTTTTTTTAACCCGATATTCGTAATTTTGTCTTCAAGATTCGGGGCGCAGTTGGGTGTTTTGAATAGTGTCGCATGAAAACTGACGCGTTTTCGAGACATTTGCGATATAGCAGATTTGATCAAAATCATATTAAACAACAAATAACTACCATATTATCGATCTGACTATGAAAAGCAGTGCAAGATGAAGCAATAGATTAATTGACCAATGTGGAAAGCCTGAATTGATGCTGTGCAATTTTTAAACAAATCAGAAATACGGAGTGCCACCGAAATTTTCTCAAAAATTTTATAATAGCTTAAAGAATAATCCGGACCTGATTCTAGGTAATACTTTAGGAATTGCACGGACAAGACTTTAATAGACGCCTCAAAGGAATCTTAATCTTGGGAATTTTGGTACTAGTCAGCCAGTTCGATTTACTGAACAATATTTTTTTTTACTTACTCAATTTCATTATTCTCAAAGATGAACTCTCCCTGCACAGGTTCGTAATCCTTGCCGCTCTTCGCGGTACCATCCTCGCTCCAGTACGGCACAATAACTCGACCGCGTGCTCCCGAATATCGTTGCACTTTTATATCGTACGTTCCGACCGATTCGACAAGATCGTGATCTTTAACACTTAACGCAAAAATTCCGGCATGATCGTCATCGAGAATCATAACGGTGGCACATTTAGGGGTTGCTAAAATCGCCGGAGCCGAACAATTGCTCAAACGTACGTAGAAATGTTCGTCCGCTTCGTACAGTTCATCGTCGATTACTTCGATTTTGAATCGTTGCTCGTCGACACCCGGCGGAAAATTCAACGTACCCTTTCGTCCGATATAGTCGGAACCGGCTTCGGCCGTACCGTCTTCGGTTTCGAAATCGACCTTGATGAAGTGCGAAAGATCGCCACGTCGAACTACACGAACTTCGAAATTTCCGCAACTCTCCATGACCGTATAGTGACCGGGTTCGAAAAAAATCCGACTCGTTGTATCATCTTCCGCATTCGCTGCAACATCGACACGGTGCAATTCCGCCTTCACTTCACTCAAATCGCTTTGCGCTCGTTCCTGTATCTTTTTCATAATATTCCCGCTACCCATCATTTTTCGGGTAGCCTGAATACGATAGAACGCTCGCGATTTTGGACCTTTGTTTATCAGCTGCTCTTGCGCCATCATTTCCAGTTGTTCCAAATCACTTTGTGGATGTTTTTTGCGGAGTGCCTTCAGGGTTGATATATACTCACGTCGCGCCTCCTCGAAATCCTTAACCTCTTCGCTAACAACGCCGCCATTCTCCTCCAGCGTTTTTATCCCATCTTCCTGATTGTTCATTTCGAGAACAGCATCACCCTCGGCACTGACAACAACGCCACGCTTATTCATTCGATAGTTTTTGTCCAGGTACTTGTATAGTAGAAGACGCTGATCCGCAATATATGCCGAAAGGACGGTCATCGGGAAGAACGAGAAGGTTAGTAGTCCTTCCCAAACTTCTACTCGACCTGGTGAGAAATATGCCAATATCAGGTAGAGCCATATGTAGGCAAAAACCGACCAACTTGCTGTTAAAAGGAACACCCTTAGATGTTTAATTTTTCGAACCTCGCCATCCGGGATAACGCATATACACAGTGCTATGATCACGAAGAGGTTGTAAGCCGCTGAGCCAACGATCGTTCCCGGGCCCAAATCTCCGGCTTCGAAATGTTTGGCAAACATCTCGATCACTGATAATAGGATTTCGGGAGCACTGGAACCTAATGCCATAAGCGTTAGATTCGCTACCGTTTCGTTCCAGACTCGTACGACAACAATCTGGGTTTCACCATTTGGTTTCGTTATTTTCACTTCTTTCTCCTTGGAGGTGATCACTTCAATAGCCGCCATAAAGCGATCCGAAACAATTGAGACGCCAATAAAAAGATAGATCAGAGCGAAAAAGTAAACAAAGCCCCGACCCACTTGATCGATTATGGGCACATTATCTTGTGGCATCCAAACTGGGATCATTAGTCCGGCATTGCATACGATCAGGTCGTCGTGATGCGAGCGATTTTTAGCCTCAGTTTTGCTCCATCCACCAATTAACAGGATCAGTAGAATCGATCCTTTGCCGATGATAAATGCTTCTGATGATCCCATGATGATTCTTTGGCTTTGATGTTACGTTTTGTGTAAAATAATTTAGGCTACGAGTTTTGTAGATCAGTCACCACGATCAGTAGATAGTAAAGGAAGTAGAGAGTAAGATATACTATATATGTTTCGTTTTTTGGCTAGATTTAAAGATTTAGTGCAGTGTTAAGAACAGGACTCCAATGTTGAGCAATTCGCTTCAGAGTTTCAATTCGTCGAGTCGATAAGAAGTGGTGATCATTGCGACGATCCTCGATCTTCTCAAACTACTATCGCATATTTGAATTCTTATTTCCATTCGCACGGCACTGGACACAACTAGCGAACTTTTTCAGTACAACACAAACCACAATTCATTGTGAGGATCAATTGGATCTTTTAGCACAAGTACCAAGTAATTGCAGTATTAGATTCGATACCGACGAATAACAAACACATCTTGAAAGATCGTCCGAATAGCCACCAGCCACAAATCGATTTTAGATACTGCAAAACTAGTCGTAGATACGATCGCGTGAGGTATAAAAGAAAATCTTAGAAGGGCGATTTTACATCATCATATAGGTATATTAATTTCGTTACGTTTACGGTTTGGTTACACACTTCTCATACAAGGAACACAATTATTAAAATAAGATTCGATTACAACTGCCACGATTGATTTCTGTTCTTAGTACGACGAAATACAAAGCACGCGAAATACACGCAATATTTTCTTGTTTTCGATGTTCGGAATTTTTTATGTACGTGGGGTAGTTTTGAAGAAGCGACGAAAGAACTTTCGATAGATTGCCGAAAAACATGAGTATCCAGTGACTGTCGAAATAGCGAAGAAACCATCGACCCACCTTCGAAAATTATTTTTCACAAACTAGAACTTGTCTGAGAATCCGCGAAATCCGCCCGGAACACTTGGTAAAATCCCGACTTAAAAAAGGGGGTGGCAGGTACAACTTTCGGCACTAATCTTAACGAAATTGTCACCGCCTAGTCCAGTTCGGTTAACTTTCAAGAAAATCTTAGTCTAGTACCGGCAGCAGCTGATTGATGAACTCATCCCGGTTCCGGTCGTCTCAAGACTTTAATTAACTATAATATACTCGCTCGTCGTTAGATACGTCCCGGAATAAATAGAAATCATCGTGCGATCCGAGTAACTTCTTAACATTATGCTCTAAGAAACTGCATACTATCGATACGTTACGTTTACGTTAAGTCCGACTGGTGTCTAGACGGTCAACAAGACTTGCGATACTTTAATCCCCGGCTATTACTTAATTGTTCTTCTTGAACTGATATTGTATAGATACTTTTTGATAAAATTCGAATTAGAACAGAAGGATATAGAAGGTGAGCTTTTTATCGTGTATCACCGAACCGCGCGATGCGTGCTCGACGACTGAAGAAGGACACACTAAACTTTTCTGATATCGTACAAGACGGCAGCGGAAAAAACCGAACCAACCGAAAAACAACAACAACAATACAAACCTAACAAGACATGCCATTTAGATATTATGCGATATCTGCACACATTTGCCCAGATGTTCGCGAGGTACGTCGCCAAACCAGAAGCGCTACCCTTATAGCTTTTCACCCTTACAGAATTTCGAAAACGGCTTTTCTCAGCTCGACCGACCCCTCGACTTGAAATTCATTCCAATCGAAAACGGAGAAAAAGGAATTATTCCGCGAATCGAAATCGAAACCAACCGAAATTAAACGTAGGTGTGAAATAGATTCGAAAACTATGGCAACACGGAAAATTTTTATTACAACCCTCCCATCTTCTTCATCCCCTAAAATACATTTCAAGTATTAACCGCGCTGCTAAGGCAAGTTCCAAGCTGCATTTCATATTGCTATGATTTGGCGAAAGCTATAAGAGGGTGAAGAAAGTTGCCCACCCTCTACCCCAACGCTACCACTTTTACTCACTGGAAGTACACAGTGGAAAGTTGAGTGAAATTTGAAAATCACTCCAATAGGGGTTCGACTATTTCTCTCATTTGTATGAGGGCGATTTAATTGCGAAAGTCGGCTGCAAAAGGAGCTTATTAGAAGTGACAGTGAATCTCAAAGTGTTAGCAGCTCGATTTATAGAAATGAAACAAAAAGTTTCATTTATCGTTAGCATAGCATCGCAATTTTCTAATATTAAAAAAATATATATATGGAACCATATTGAATAGACCTTGAGGCTAAGAAGGGTAGACTGAAGCATTGTACCACAGCCCATCACGAGAGATCACTGTGGATCCATTGTATTGCATAGACCTTTACTCACTACAATCTATTATTACAAAAAACTAAGTTATCTCACCATATACTGAAATCGGTATTTAACTTTACTCTTTCAATAATAAAGCTACCTGAATATGTTATAAATATGTATACCATGAAATATAAATATCGAAAATTCAAAACAAAATTCTGAAGACCCATGCTAGTACACCCACATTTGTGGGTGTTTCGAGAAACGCCCGTTGTATCGGTGTTTCGTAAAAACACGCATGGTAGTGTTTTGGAAAACACCCATGGGTATCGTTAATACCAGTGAGTGAAAGCATGCATGTAAGCTGTTAGATACGATTAATAATATATTTTATTTAATATTAACAATTTATTTGTTAATCGCGAATTCTAGGTGTAGGTTCTAGGTCAATTAACTTTATTCTTTCAATAATAAACTCTAGCTACCCATTTTTAAAAAAAAAAAAATCTTTTTTAAGACCCATGCCAGTACACCCACATTTGTGGGTCCTTCGAGAAACGCCAATGGTAAAACACTCGTCAGTATCGGTGTTTCGTGAAAACGCGCATAGTAGTGTATTGCAAAACACCCATGGGTGTCGTAAATACCAGTGGGTTTAAGCACCGTATCCATGTGAACTGTTAGAAACTATAAATAATATATTTTATTAAAAAAATATCCATTTATTTCTATATTACGAATTCTAGGTCTAGTTTTTAGATCAATAAACTTTATTCTTTCAATAATAAACTGTAGCTACTCGAATATTTTGTATTTTAACCAGAAAATATACTTTGAAAATTAAAAAAAAAACGTTTTTTAAGACCCATACTAGTTCACCCAGATTTCTGCTTCGAGACACCCCAATGGTAAAACACCCGGCTGTGTTTTGGAAATCACCCATAGGTGTTAATACCAGTGGGTGTAAGCACATGGATACATGTGAGCTAGTGCCGTTGTTATAAATTAAAAATAATATATTTTATTTAGAATAAGGGGGGTTAAGGGGTTGTTGCAAAAAATATAAAAAAAATCTATTATTTTCTTAATTCATTTTATTTTTTTACACTCATTTCTGTACATCATACAAAAGGCCGCACTTTTGTCGGATATTGGGAAGTGCCTCAAATTTTACTCTGAAGTGGTGGAAGTCGAAAAAGTCACTGCAAGATATTTTTTTCTTTTTTGGCTCTCCTGAAAAGTAGTGCTTTTTCAAGTTTCGGTATACGTTTCTCAGTAACCATACACCTTAGAGCCTTATTTTTTTTTTTTTTTTTTTTATTTTTAACTGTTCGTGGTAAGTTACATGAGCAAATAAAAATATCTTATGAACAACTATCATTTTTTCAAATATAAAAGAAGAAAAACAGTAAACAATTTTATTCATTCCCTTTTTCTTAAATATCTCGACTTTTAGTGATTTTTTTTTTAATTTACTCATGTACTAGGCTTTTAAATACATTAAACAATGAGTGTGAAAAATTTGACTGTTGTGAGTTAAGTGGAAGCTGAGATTCTGGTACCGAAACATAACGCGTTTCGCCACACAAATTATGGGAGCTAGAAAATTGCAACGGACCCCTTAAGTACATTACGAATGTCACGAATTCTAGGCCTCATATAGAGCTGTACTAATTTCTTAAGTGACTTGCAACATTCTTCATAATTTTATTTTTGTAGAACGAATTTTTAATATTTTTATTATATTTTCTATTGTTTTTTCTTCATTGGATAGTGCTTTAATTATTACAACTAAGCTGTTAAGGTGGAAAGTCTAATCTCTGAAACTGTTCACACATATTCAGGCCTATTCAGGACTGAATCACAAGTCACAAAAAAGGTCGAGAGTCACACATTTTGTTTGAATTTTGTATTAATTGTGACTTTCCACCTACTTTGTGACTTGTGACTCTGATCCTGAATAGGCCTGATTGAGTTACATATAAATACCTAAATATTGTTTAAGTTTGAGCTTAAATTATAAATTAATTTCTCCACGGTATTCCATACTGAAAAGAGATATCGACTAATCAAACTTTGAGTTCAGTTTTACGGTGTTCATTCTGTTAAAGCTTCAGTACTGGATCAGTAGAAAGTCCAAATTTTAAGTTGTGTTATTGATGATGTTTAAAGGTGTTTATTAAAAATAATGAGGTTGTACGCCCAGCCTTATAGCAGATTAGCTAGTTCAGTAAATTATGTCTTAATCGATGATTTTAATCGACTCTTTTAAAACAACAACCATTTGTAAACTAGTTTTCAATTGTAAGTGAGATATGAACTTCAGCATAAAAGCTGATAAAATCCGGGAAATCGTAAAAGAGCTTGTGGGTGGGTATCGCAAAATTATGAAGCCGCTACTCTATTCAAATGCAATTCATGTATGCATATCCCCTTTCCGAATATTCTTACCAAAGGGTATGGTGTTTACATCCGACTACATGTATTGTAATTTCTTATTTCCAGCGAGTAACATACTCACGTTACAGACTTACCGCATATCAGGATTGCATTTCGTACTATTTTCCAAAGTATCATGACTTGTACAGGTGGTTCGATCTATACTCTTGAAGGTATCATCTATAAGTGGACATAAGCCAATCGATAGTTGAACGAATAAAAATATCAGGGTAGGAGTTATTTAGTATGGTTTTATAGTTTGCATCCATAACGCGATTATCCTGTTATGTGTGCCTTAAATCATATTTGGTGATCAATACTACTTATCGCGATAATAGACAAACAAAAATTTATCGAACTGAATAATAAACAATTTCCTATTCGAAATTTATGCTGAATAAATAAAGCATACCTATACATTTCTTTTTAAACAATTTCTCACCCTACTCACCACTGTCTAGAACCTATAACATACCATAGGTATCTACTTTTTTACAATGAATAAATTTTTATTTCGATCGTTTTTAACGAATCAAAGTATATCGACTAATTGATTGTTATATCCGAGGTAAAAGATAATTAAGCGCAATGGCTTACATTATTTTACTATGGCTCCATACTTTCTATGGCAATAATCGAAAGTATTTACCTATCGAAACTTTAGTTGTTTTTATCGAAAGTTGAGGACCAGCAAAAGAGACCCAGTTTTCCTATTAGTTTCAAAGGAATTGTTGATTTTAATAGATTTTTAGACTGTTTTGAGTTAGCTACAATTTTACAAAATGTTTAACTTTATAAAAAAAAATTCTCTGTCTTCGTAAATATTGTGTATTTATGTTAAGAAGACCACAGTATGATGTTAGTACCAATCGAAGTTCGATTGCAATCATTGCACAACCCTTAATCCGTTTAAATTAGTGTAAATTTCATATTGCAATGAAGTCGTTTGAGTCGACATAGATGTACCGCGGACAAAGAGATTTTTTTTGTGGTTTTTATTGGATAAATAATGAATACTATTTATTTTAATTTACAATAATAAAATATTTCATATACCGAATATGCATTTTCTATTTGATTTACACAGCCGGAACCTAAATAACTAAAGCATTTCAAATGCTTTCTCCAATGCCAAAGTGACTGTTCGGAAGTTTCGTACTATCACATTACCATTCGATTTCTATTCTCCCAATAAAAAATACATTTGGTTGCTTCCAAAAAAAAAAGAAATTATAACAAAAATAATATTACATATGTATTATGTAACTCACTAATAGGATTTTCCATTGAATTCGGTTCAGTTTCAAGACGAAAAGTTCGTCGGATAATAATTTCCAATTTCCACAAGTACCTTGTTATATGTGGGCAGGATTTATCTACATACGTCCCTAACAATTTCCACTTAACAAGGCACAAAAATTCTTCAAGACAAAGTGAAAGGAACGCTTGAAGAAGTCCTTACAGATACCTGAACTGGCAAACAACGTTCCAAACTTATCACTGTAAGTGTTTCGTAAGAAAACAAGCCATATAAATATTTTTTGAAACGGAATGTGAATGATATGTTTAATTCATAATTAAATTCGAGAGGAATTTTCCGATATGAATTTTCGGTTTTCGGCTTATTGCAAAATCGTCGGTTATTGAAAAATTAGTTACGATAGTTAATTACAAAATTTTTATGAATGTTATAAAAGAAAATTTAAATTAGAAAAATTAATTAGTCCGTCGTAGGACTAAACATACTCGTTCGACGGACTTAAATTCAGCGTCTTATTAAAAATTTTGAGATTTGTGGACGAGCTACTATTTAAAAATTTGAGTCTATTTAAAAAATTTTAAATATTAGATAAAGGTTTATTACCTTTGAAAAAAACTGGTAAAATATTTAATAAAATTTAAAATATTTAAAAATTATTACATTTGTACACATTTTACTTTGAATTTATGTAACTAAAATTGTCATAAATGTTTTGCTTTGCTGTGGTAACTATAGGGTTAATTTAGCTGTTAAGATATTGAATTAACTGTTCCCTAAATCATAAATTATAAGGTGTTAAGTGGATAAACTAATAAATATTGATTGATTGATTATAATCGAAAAAGACATGAAAAAGGGTAAAATAAGGAATTTTTCTTGGCGTACCATACACATCACCTAAAATTCAACAAAACCAACTGTTTAAAGCACGTTATTTATTAATAAATATTATATATGTTTATAATTACGTACACAATAATGAAGTAATGCAATACATTTTATACCGAAACCATTTTATTTTTAGTTGTACAATTTCAAGTACTGACTAAATTCTGCTGAACTTAATTCATTCAGTACTGAATAAATTAAAATGGTATCCATGTAGTAAATAAAATTTTTATTTTGTGGTTTTCTATAGAAGTTTTTGATACAAGTTATTTTTTTCTAGTAAAGCTAGTATTAGACGGTTTGACCAAGTGATCAAAGCTTTAATGTGTTGAAAAATACTCCACTAGCTACCAAAAATTCGTAGTAAATTTTGGTTCAGTTAACAAAACGAAAGGAAGGAATACCGATAAACTGAATTCAGACCTTTGCGAAATAATATCAATATTAAGTATTACAGTGAATCATTCTGTGACCTGAGCATCTGAACTTATTTCGTATTTAGTTTTTATAGGTACAATTAATACTGTACCAGGGGGTCAATTCTGGTTCCATGAAGTGATAAAATGATAAAATGAAAAAAAAATTGTCATTAACGTTTGCATGAAAAAACGAAAAAAACTGTCAAACTGTTTTCATTTCATAAAAAAGTTAGCACTGGCAAATACAAATTGTTATTCAGCATTTGACTTAGCAAATGTTTTCATGCAAACGTTAATGACAAATTTTTTTTCATTTTATCATTTTATCACTTCACGGAACCAGAATTGACTCCCAGAACTCATAAATTGGAGCGAAAACAATTGAAGCCCTTGGTGGAGTAAGGGGTCAACTAGTTTTTGAAAAATATGAAAACGCTTGACTTTACTGACATCTAACTGCTTTCGGATGAAACTCAGCCGATGCAGTTAACTTCTTATGATTTAATATTATTCTTAATAATTTTAATAAAATCATAAAAAAATTCAATAAAATAATTTTAATCTAATAAGGCTTCAGAAAAATCAAATTTCATGCGTTGCTGAAAAAACAAGTTGACCCCTTATTCCACTAATGGCTTCAATTCTTCTTTTCACTTCATAAAGAATATTGATAATCGAAATTTTAGCATTCGATGCATATTCAGTACTGCAAATTCACAGCAGCCAGTAGAATTCTGTTTTTCAGTGCCTGAAATCATAAACTCAACGATATTGCAGTAGTACTGAATATTAAGTACACGAATTTCTGTGCGAGAAAATATTTCGGAAATTTACTATTTGTTATGCTATAATTTTTTTAATTTGCTATTTTGTCAATAAGAAGAAGGGAAATCCGCTTTCCTCTACGGTATCTTTGCACGGAATCACGCCAAAAAAAACAATATAAAATTATAAAAAATATTAAATAAAATAGTGTAATGAAGTTCTAGTTTTTATTGTTTAATTAATAAGATCGTTTTTGTACACGTTATTATTAGTCAATAAAATAATAAAAAAAAATGCATTAATTGGGCCATTTTTTATGTTTTTCAATTCTTTCCAATAAAAAATAAGTGTTTTATTCACGGTTTGTTGATTATTATGATTGAGGAACTGAAAGTCAAAAAGTAATGGAAGCTACCAAGGTTTCTTCGACTTTAAAACCACTATGCAAAAATGTGACGATTTGCAGAACGGTGTTGTTCAAGAAAAACCCATTAATCATCACGGGTAAAATTATAGTAATTTCCAGGAATATCAGATTGAGCGATAAAAATTTAATTGATAAAAAAATAAAACTCATAAAACTATTATTAACTCAACTTTATTTTCAAATTTACAATTGATTTTATGAACAATTTTCTGCCAAATCACCTCTTTTTTTGAAAGTTATCGTATTGTTGTTTCGTCCAATTCCAAATATTTATAAGCGCGGTATCGATATACAAGAAGGTCATATCTGGAAATGTGATCAAAATGCTCACGATCCAACGTATAGTATCGTTGTACTTATCGATGGCTTCAGAAATGACCCGTTCGGAATCTAGAGGTCCCTCGTCAACTTCATCCCCGTATAATTTTACCCTTATTGTACTGTACAACGTAACACTGTCGTTCACACTCCCCCACACGTGATAATATCTGTACGCGTACAGGACCACCGCAATGATTAAGGACTTAAAAAAGAACCGCGAAATTGCAGTCTTAATTCTTACTCCTATCGTTTGCTTTCTACTTCTGATCAAATTCAACAAATTGTATGATCCCGAAGATTTTGCGGATTTTGACTTAAACGGATTTAGTCGACTAAGAGAAAACAGCATCTTCGATATTTTTGGTGATCGAAATTTTGGGATCAATAGTTCAAAGGTTCGTTTTAATCCGTCGATATTTACAGTGTTGGTTGATTGTGGATTGACTGCTTCAGTTTCGGCGCTATTCTTGTTTTTATATAAAGCGGATTTAGTAAGATCATGATCATCAGTTAGTGGCGGACTAAGGTTTTCTAAAAGGACATTACATTTTTTATTTAATTTATTGAAAAATTGTTTTCGATTTTTTACTTACTTTCATTTTTTAATTTATCTTCAGTTGTAAATAGTCTGTAACTGGGTGCTTTCGGCACAATTGGTTTTATCAACGAATTTCGGCATTTAATTATTAGAACAATCTTACAACTTGTTTTTATCATAATAAATTACGTATTTTATTTTATTTAGATTGCCAGCTTTGTATGGTTAAACTTCAGTAAATAATGACAGAACAAATGGCCCATACAGTATTATTTCAAGAGTGTCAATAGAAATTCAAATTTTCACGCTTGCTATGGTCCTTCTCTGAATATTTAAAAAAGATTTTTACGCATGGTACACTACACATCAAGCATATTTATGAATGTTTCGAGAACAACCAAAATCATCATGGGATATGTTTGTTAAACCAAATCGGCGAAAAATATAAACTACGTCTTATTAGATCAAGAGCTGTTTCTTTCAACAACACAGTTCTTTGTGTTTAAAGCTGCATGCTATGTTTGCTTCGTAAATTATTTAGTAGTTAAAAAAAAACTTAATAATTGTCGATATGGTGAGCGAAAATGTGGATTGGGAAATACGAACGTACCCCCCACGCACCCCAAAAGTTTAAAAGCTCAGATTCTTACAAGTAACTGCTTAAAATAAAGGTGTGATTGTCTCCTTTTCAAATCAGAGAAATGATTTTAAAAAATTTCATAATTGACGATATGGTGAGCGAAAATATGGATCGTGAAATTAGAGGGGTACGAACGTACGCCCCCCCCCCCCATTCGTACCTCCCAACAATTTAAAGGCTCAGATTCTTACAAGTAAAGCCTCGTTTTCACGGTGATAGTTTTGCGATAGTTGCTGTTATGATAATTACATACTATCGTCATAACTATCACCATCTCTCCGAACTTTAAAGGAAATACTTTCTTCGTGAGTGGGGACCTTTTCTTTTTTTTGTGAGGTTCTCACATTCACTCTCAACTTGAAAGGAACTAGTTCACATTCACTCCGAACTTGAAAGGAACTAGTTCGTTCGTCAGTGAACTGCGAACTACAAGAACGAACTAGTTCGCAAAGTCTGAGAACTAGTTCGTTCGCGATCACTAAGATGAACTAGAATGCGCAAGCCTAATTTGAATGGTATTTACCATATCATGTACATATATTATAAAAAGTGCAGTCGACTTCACTGAACACGTTCCTTCAAATGAGTGACTCGGAGTGAACTTCTTCACTTAAAGGAACAACTTTGCCCATCTCTAGTTCATATTACAAAAATTCAATTTTTAAATCTGAAAAAAAAAAATTGTTTCCAAATTTTATCTAGTCATAATTCACTTCATTATCTTCCGTTGAAATTATAACAAAATCACAACCGTTCCGCATTCACCTTCCTAAAAGCTGTCTTCAATAAAATTTCCAAAAGGTTTCACTCCACACCGTACACTAAACCACTATTACGATCCATCTCACAAACCTTCCGCCATAAATAATACAAACATGATTCTCTATCTTAAAACAATCTGTATTTCTAAATTTTTCGTTCTTTTATTCATTTATCAACTTGTTTTATTTTTTCTATCTCACCATTGTATTGTGTTTAGTGTAAATTTTCTAAGCATTCCGTTTCTTTATTCTTTCTTTAACTGGATCGATTATCAGAATAATTTTTAATATGGAGAGGAGGAAATGTGTTTGAAATCAAAACAGCCTAAGAATTTTCCAAAAAAAAAATTTTCATGTTTTACTATCGATTGTTTGTCTTAACTTAGTTTTTTTTTTTTTGCGAAATGAAAACAAGGAGAAAAAACGATCTAAAAAGTAAAATTATTTGTTAAAGAGTAGGTTAATGTTGTTTTTGTCTGTAGAGGCTTGGAATTTAAAAAAAAAATAAATGATCAGAGTTTGTTTTATTACATTTTGTAATTAATTTTACGTTTAATCATTAAATTTACAATTATTTTTTACTTGTTGGTTGTTGTTTTTTTTCTTCATATATTTATTTATATATAATATATCGCTCAGCATTCAATCTGATTAACTAATAACTGTTTTAGTACGTTTTTAATCTGTAACGCTTAATTCTCTTGTTTCTATTATCCATTACAAATGAATAATAGAATAATATCATAATGAAATTTATAATTGTAATTTATTTATTTATTTTTTTATCATTATTTTTTTATATATAACAACAGTCAGGCAGTTTTAGATGCATTACAACTCTCTATATAATAATTTCTTGTTTGTTTGTTAATAATACAATATTTAAATATTTACCTTTCAATTTTTGAGTTGATTTAGCTTGGATTTTTTTTTTATATATTAATCTCATTCTTCTTTTTAATTATTATTTAACAAAATAATATTCTATAATAATGAAAAGACACGACGTAAGGATCGAAAGAGGGGAGCGAACAATTAATTTATTTGATGATGATATTTTTATTTGTGTGTTTAAAGGCCATCCAAACTTCGAAAACATTTCATAGAGAGCATGGCGATACGAAAAAGGCCAACAACGGAATTCATCAATGTGAAAATTTTTCGTTGCAGACCTTGGGAGTTTGGTCCAACTTACTCCGGGTGAAATTATGCCCAGATGTGGCGGGGGCGCTTTTCGGGCAGATCAGAACTAGAGATGAGTCCATAATAATAGCAAAACGAATGAAGATACTTGTTCTTATATTTTATTTTACTTTTATTTCTTTTCTTTTTCTCCATTCACTATTCTTTTTCTTCATTTTTTTTTGTCTTAGTTTATTTCGATAGAGAGATGAACATGATATATATCTAGTGTAATTATTTTTTTTTTTTTTTTTTAGAATAAATTTATAATTCGATACAAATTTGTTTCATTTATTAATTTATTAAATTTAGTTTTGTGTGAAATTTCATTTCTCAACCTTGTGGTATTTTGACTGTCAAAAAAAAAAACTCTATTTATATAACATTAAAAAGTTTGCTCACTATGTTGGTATTTGTTTTGTTTTTAGCATTATTAAAATTAAATTCTAAACAATGTTTTTATTCGTTCTTCTTATTTGAAAAAAAAACCCAACTGGCGAAGATTAACGTTTACAATAATTACAACGAAATACTATTCAGGTGAAAGTCAAAATATACATATATATAAAATAATTTATAATCGAATCGAATGAATGAAATTAAAGAATAAATGAAATAAAACAGAGAATGGAACTCAATGGTTCAATTAGCACAACTTTGTTCTATATAATACACACGTATTTCATTGCTTCAAAATAAAAAAATAAATCATAAGATTTTCAGATATCTTCTTGTCTGCAAAAGCATTAAAAAAATCAAACAAATATTTATTTCACTGTGCTTATGTAAGAGTTTTTTTTTATTCACTTTTTGTTATAACAAATAGGACTACAGCTGCGCATACATTATTTATTCTGTTCTCAATTTATTTTTCTTCGTAACTAATCTAAAGAAAAGGAAATCTACTAAGCAACTAGAACCACATTTCCTTTCAAACTATTTTTGTTTTTTTAATTTATTAAATTTATTCTTTCATTTACGGTATTAAAAATTTTACTTTTATTATTAAATTTTCGCATAATTAAATAATTACAATAGAAAATTACAATAAAACAAAAAATCGTGGGAATGAGGACGGGAAAATATTGTTGTTTTTTTTTTTCTTCTTATTTTCATGAAAATTAAAATTTTCGTTTAATAAAAGAAAAAAGACAAACACAATGTAATTCGACGAAAAAACAAAATCAAAATGATAAATCGTATCGTAAAATATTATCAGTAATACTTAAAAGACACAAATGAGATGGAATATAAAATAATTGGTTTTTATAAAAACGCAACCACAAACAAAAACAACAAAAAATAAAAGAGAAGTTTTTTAAACTTGAACTTAAAATTAAAATATAAACCCGAAAAATGAAAAAAACAAAAAAATAATATACTTTTGTTGTTGCTGTTATGATTCTTTTTTTTTATTTTTAGCAGATTTTTTTTCCTTCTTTTTTTTGTTATCTTACTTTTTAAAACATTGCACTCTTTAAGCTTGCATTTGTTTTAAATTTTTTTCCTATTGGATTTTCTTTTATTTTAATTTTATTATTAATACATTATTATTAACTTAATAATATGTTTCTTGTTCCAGCCAACCACCTGGATTACGACGCAAGTAGAACCGACGCACTTCATCATAGATGAAAATGGACAACATGAATGGAATAGCTGGTAACCACCAGACGAATCTGTAAATGATTAAAAAAAAAACGGTAAAGTATTAATGAATTGGTTGAATGATAGATAGATTGGAAATAGGGGTTGGTATGGTTAAGCTCTGTCACTGCAGCCACAGTTGGGCGTATTGAGATGTCCCCCCCCCCCCCCCGCGGAATGACTATGATTACTTTTAAATCCCTGCGCTTTCAATGAAGCCTAGTATTTTGCGAAGAGGAATGGTCAGGAATTCCGATGGGTCCATGAAACTCTAATCGAAGTGACGAAGTCTTTTGTGAGCTAACTCTCGCATTCAAAGAGAATATGTTCTGGTGTTTCGTATTCGTCACTGCATATTCTACAAATTTTAGTCAATCCCATTGAGATGCTTCCTCATGTGACAATGTCCAGTCAAAACTCCCACTAGGGTTCGGGTCTGATATCTGCTTAATTTAAGATACTCAGATGTTCCTTCTTCCGAATGTTTTGACAGAAAATGCTTTGAGTGCCTGTTGCCCGGTGCCAAGTCCCAGCGAATGGCACTTTGCGATTTTTACCACATACGGATGTTCATTCTGGCTGTGCTTAATGGTATCGCACAGAATGGATATGGTATCATGAAGTGAGCTTCTGAACCTTTCCTAGGGATTAAGTCAGCCATTTCACTACCTTCACAGCCGCTGTGTTCCAGAATCCAAATGAGGTACACTCTGCCCCCTAATCAGGAACATAGTCTCATATCAAAAAAGTCTCAATTAATTCAAAATTCATACAAAATTGAGACTCTCGACCTACTTTGTGACTTGTGACTCGGTCCTGAATAGGGGGCTCTGTTCTTATTTCCGAGTTCAATCAGATATTGGAGGCAATTCCAAATAAGTTTGGATTAGATTTGAACGGACTAAAGTGCCATTATTGCAAACTTTGTTGTCCGAGAGAATATATATTTGTTGGTTTTTGTAGCCCCGTCTGATATTGGTTGAGTGAAGTTTAAAGGTTGTAACTAATTATTGAAGAAGAACAAAACCTTTAATGGTGCATAATTGCGTTTTAAAATACACTGGTTTTTTAAATCAAAATATATTGCAGGATTGTATAGTAGGTTTGCGCATTCTAGTTCACCTTAGTGATCGCGAACCCTTGCGAACTAGTTCGTTCTTGTAGTTTGCAGTTCGCGAGACAGAAATGATAAAAAAAGGTTCTGACTTCCCTCGCGAAGGACGAAGTTTCTTTTTTTAAATTCGCATATCGCAAAATTGAATGTGACGACCTAAAAATAATATCTTCACTTCCCTCGCGAAAGAACTGGTTCCTTTTTAACTGCACAAGCCTATTGAATAGTCGACGTCAGAGTCGAGTAGTGGTGTACTCCAAAAACTGAAATTTTTATCAATATGTACTGTTTCCTTCCAACGGTGAAATTCTTAGAAGAAGAAATCCGATAATAGTGAGGAAGGGATCAAAGAAATTAGATTCTGAGTTTTGAAATCTTGAGAACGGATAATCATAAAAATTTCCGACGAAAGGAGTATAATATAACAAGCTCAAGCTCAACTCAAGATGGGCAGACGGTATTACATGTCGCACTGCGAAACAGATCTGGCCGAAGTAGGATCTAAAACGCTCTAAGAGGCTGACGTGACTGAAAAGGGCGAATATCAGCACCACAGTAGGTGTTCTGATCGGTCAATGTCTGTCCAGCTTTATCAGCTAGAAGGAAAGCTCATCTTGGAGGTTACTTCTTCAACTGAATTGGTGATCTTAAAGCAATGCAGGTCGCGAGAATCCAAAGCAAGCTCTAAATGGTTCGAGGAGTAGGACCGGATTCGATGAACCTGTGGTAACACAACGGACCTTTTAGGTCTAAATGTGTCCGTATTCTCACGGGCAGTCACGCGTACCTACCTACGCTTGAGTTAAGATACTTCCCAATTTATGATAAATCCAGAAATTCTTTGTCTGTCAAATTTGGTAAACGGTAGACCATAATATGGCCAAAAAAAGGAGCCACAACCGATGAACCATTTCAACTCTAATCATCCCATGATTTTCAAAAAAATATTTATACATACTTGGTAATCCTTTCTTATTTTCAATAATCAAAAGTTTAATTATGTTTTCAACTTACTTGAGTGGGTACATACGAAGACCTTTGTCCATACCAGGGCAATACGAAAGGAATGCAGCCAATGCAGTTTCAAATATGAGACCAAAGTTCAGGGCCCAATTTCGCATACCTTGATGGAATAATGAGTTACGACGTGTCTTACAAATAATCAAATCGGCCCATTGTACAACGACAATTGAAACGAAGAAAGCGGTATGGCATGTGAATTCGAGTGTTTTACGGTCACGATATGTCTGGAAATAACAAATAGTTTTTAATTCATGTCCAAAAAAAACTTCACTTATTTGATCTTACCCATTCCTGACCATACGAATCTGTTAGATCGTTAATGGCTTTCGAGTCCCACGTCTTACGAATACCAAACAATTTCATCGGTAAGAATCCATTTTCGGCCATAATTACGAAATACACAAAGAATCCGGCAGCTGCTTGAATCATACCAATTTGTCCGTATGCCATAGAAATCAATCTGTACCGCGAATGATTAAAATTGTATTAGAATTCGATGAATTTTTGTCATACTCTTGGGAAGATTTCTTTTTTGTTTCAAGCCAAGGACTAATTAAAAGAAACAAGTTTGAAAAGTTTATTGACAAATTATTAGAATATTACTTCCCGATTAGTTTGCAAAATCAAATTTAGTCTCTGTTCAAACTTGCTCTCAAAATTTAAAATAAAAAATTTGAATATAAAAAAAAAATTAGGATTATATGCGTATAAGTTTTTAGTGTATAAAGTTGTGTATATTAATATTATAGTAATATGCATCTATGGCAACAGTTAGATTGAAGCGAGTACACCAAGAAGCGAATCATACATAACAAGAAGCAAAACAAAAAATTGCATTTTTATACAGAAATAAACATTAATAATTATTTTTACTTACGATATATGTGTGAAATTTATTTGTTTTTCATATGTTTTCACACATTTCCTCCTACCTTTGATGAAGACAACACAAACGGTGAATGTTTGCGCAATCTTGAGAATTGAAGCAAGATGATCTGATGCTTTTTGATCATGTGCTGGTTTCATTTCAAATGAAAACAGTTTACAAAAAAAATTATAATACAGTTACAGCAAATTAAAGAAATTAAAATTACGATTTAACATCTATGCATACTACAACGAAATTTTTTTGGTCTATTTTTTTTTTTTGGATCACTTACATGCTCTCAACTCTAACTATAATTTCTTAAACTAAACGTAAGGTTTATTTATTCAACTAATACAACATTTCAAAATTTACTTAAACTACAGCAAGGACAACTAAAGCCTATGGTATACCATTATTAATCGTGTAAATTACTACTACGCATTGCTCTAATAACAATAACGACATGTTTTTATTTTAGATTTATGTTTTTTGTGGAACTAGCAGAAAGATTTTTAGAAGAAATGGCTTGAAATTCGAGTAACATGTAAATTCGTTGCAAAAGAGAAGAATTATTAGAAGAAGAAGTAAGTATTTTTTTTTTTTTTTTTCAAATTTATTCAACTATTTATTTTTTATTAAGAGTTGTGTTTATATTTTACCGACATTTTATTCTGCTAGTCCCCTGACAAATTGCACATTGAGAGTTTAAGTTGGGAGTATTATGGAAAATAATATTGTATAATTTATTAATACTTATCAGTTGTGCAGTTTTTTATATTTGTAGTCTAAATAGAACCAATTGGAAAATGTGCTAATTAACCAATACAGAATATGTAACCAAATTTGATCACACTTTCTGAAAGACACAATGCAGAGGATAGATATTATTAAACAACAAAAATTGTTGTAGTTACCTATCGTTGACCAATTTGATTTGAAGTTGAGCGATTGTTAGCAAAGAAAAATCCCAAGAAGTAGGAAGGGCTTTGATAATATTAATTCAAAAAGAACATATTGCTTTCCAAACATAACCAGACTAAGCTATTCCTACCTACCACGGTAATGACGAGCAAAAAAAGTAGGACTATGATCTTGGTAATAATTAGGTTTAAATCTAAAATTAAAAATTTCTGACAAAAAAACCAAATGTTAGAAATTGTGTGGTGCCGATATATCGGTAATTAGAAAGGGCAACCAAGCGCACAGGGACTGATTCGAAATCAACCCGACTCAATAATCAAAGTGCACGGCCATTCCATGTTGATGAAGGTGCTCGTACACGAGCAATTTTTCTAAGCAATAAATTGCCTGACAACTATTGCCAAAACTAGTGGAGCGATTAATGGAGCAATACAGAGGGCAATATCATGCTAGTTCCGGCAATATGGCAATGTGTTTACAAATTGCTGTTATTGCTCGCCCTATAGTTGCTGTATTTCCACTAGCTTGGAAAATTCCGAGCAATTGTCCTCGTTCGGTGATTCAGTTGCCAAGTTTTGTTTTGAATTTTTGCATTTATTTGTCAAGTTTCGTGTTGTAACACTTGGAGTTCAAATATTTCTATGTTTTTTTATAAGTTTTAGATTTTTTTGTCAAACTTGCTTTCATGTTGTTAATAGACAGAATTGCTCGTTAAGTCCTTATTGCTGAAATGATAGATATTAATCAATATCGCTCATCATAATTCAGGAACGAGTTGGTAAAAAGTTTATCCACATCGCCTGTAGATATTGTTGCTGTGTGTTGCTTCATATTTAAATAATAATAAAGTAGTCTTCATATTTAGATGACGTCAAAATTGGCGAATATTGCTGCAAATTGAGCAATTTTAATCGCTCGTGTTGGCCAACTATTCCAAAAGCACAGGATGCTTTCGAAAAGAGGGTTTCAATACGCTGATCGACTACGCAAATGGTGTACACACTGGCACCAACTCAAAAAAGTATGTACATAGCCTGATTTAATTTAAAAGTTTCTTGTAATAATAATTTAATTGTAGGAACAGCAAGATTTCTATTTAGCATCTAGTAACCCTCCACCCTTCCAGCTATATCATTATGGTAAAATTATTGTATTGCTTCTCATGAACAGTCGAGGATTTCATGTTGGGGTTTCTCTCCACTGACGCCGGAAAACAACAAAAGTGTCTTCATCACTTCAAATATTTATAGAGTACAAACAAATTTAAATTTACTGGTTTTTCACCTTGCTACGCATCTGCCAAACCCCTCTTAAAGGCTGCTTTATTATTAATTTTTCTTAGCGCGAATGATGCTGACCCCTTGGGATATCAGAATGTTAGTTATGTTCAAAAAACAAGGTATAGTTTAGGACGTCTGTACCCATTTTTATAATATAATAGTACTCAACAATTTATACTATCCAACTCTTCCTCTATTCCCTCACCACTTCAAGATCGCTCTATCTCGGATCTATTACAAAATATATATTAACTGCACAACAGTAAGCATAGTTCATTTAAAATTATAACCAAACATTTGAATTTCATCCTTTTCATGGATTTTTAAAAAAGAAAACAAGAAGTGTTTGTTCTGTGTAGACAATTACTATAAATCAACCAACCAATTATATAAACGAAATATTTAGCGAATTTCAAAAAACAACAATAAAATAATTTTTTTTAAAATTTTTCTGGTGAGTGATAAAAAATTTGAAAATTTCGGTTTTGTGAATAAAATAATTTTTTTTGTCTTTCAGAAATCGTGTGTAAGGAGGAAAAAATTTCGATAAATTTATCGTTAAAGTTGGAACGAATTGAATTGAAAGTGTTTATGGGCGAATAGTTTATTTTTTTTGAACATAGCGTGTAAAGTGTATTTAGGAAAATACAAAGACATTTTTAATAACTAAGCAAACACTATATCTGTATGCTCAATAATCGCTATTAGCTGGGTTCATTGATAATTGATCGGAAATGATCGGTAGATCAAACGTATGCAGGCCAATCAAGAAATAATAACTCATTTTAAGCAATGACTAGAAACCAACCACGATACCTTCAAATCGAATTAATCAATTTTCTCGCAACAACATCAATTCAATTTATTCCATCCCCGTTTAAAAATCCATATGAAAATGACTTTAAAACATAAAAATATTATTATTGTTATTTATCAGTGAGGAAAGCACTATTTTAAAACTCTAGGAATTTTTCTAAATGCTTTAAAACAACGCTATATTTTACGACAATATCATTGCAGATAAAGTCATTTTCCGTATTCAAACAAATGCTCAAAATTTAAGGAACAACTACCACCAGGTATGCAACATAATTGCTTGTCATTTTTTCAATTAACTTTTTTGAACATAAATTTTTTTTATGTTTTGCAAACAAACAAAATAATATAAAATTAATTTGTTCACGTGTTTCAAAATTTTTTTTTGGTTTAAAACATAATCCTGACCTGCGATTAACCAAGTTGTCGCGATATGGATCTCTCGGTTGGCGTTTCATAATATCACTCTCGGGGGCCTCATAGGCTAATGAAATAGCCGGTACCTTAACAATTATAGTTTTTGTTTTGTTATATCCAAATTACAATAGAAATGCAAAATTATATTATTTTTTTTTCTTGAGTCAAAAGAAAAATAATAATTGTAAAATTAAATAATACTACAGTAAATTTGTTTACAGCAGAGTAAAGCCAGTATTACTGTGTATGCCACGGTGTTAAATCTTTGACTATTCTCGCTGGCAAATACAGTCAGATAGTGTAATCACCAAATTTGTGTTTGCCACATTATTTTGTTTGTATACAACACAAATATCTTGACGGACTTAACTTCTAGTCAAATCTCTTTCAAATATTTGACAGCATGGCACACAGCATATTACTAGTTTCAGTTAATCAAAAGCAATTTGTCTATGATTCGGATATATTGTAGTAATGTTAAGGTTAATGTTTAAAACTATAGTAAAAACATATCCTAAACCTAAATGTTGAAATTCGTCGTAAAAATAATATCACCTTCGTTTATTTATTGTATTTAAATTAGAATTTCTTATTTATATTTTAAAGAAATATGTTTAATGTACATTAAAGCTAAAGGGGTAGAGCAGAGATATCTAAAATAAAAAAGTAGTAGGAAGAAAACAAATTAATAAAGTTTCTTAAATTATTTAGTAGCTATATCAAGTTATTGTTAGTTCACTCAACTACAATTTGTTAAAAAAAAAATGTTTATATTTTGCGTGAGGCATATCCAGAAAAAGTCATTCAATATATCAATTCCGGTGGATGAAAATATTCGAGTAGTATAACATTCCAGTGTTTAAAATACAATTCTCATCTATTGATAGTAATTTATGGTTAGGAAGAATTATTTTATATTAAATTGTGTACTAATGTTTAATTGAAACACAAAACCGCTAAGAAAAATTTCTACAATATTTTAATTTCTGTCGTTAACTAAATCTAAAAAGAAAATTATTTTCATACTTATAATTGAGATAAGTTTTAGTAGGCGTTTTAGTCTCGAGTTTGTTGTTCTGATTTTCACAATATCATTGTTGAGTTTAAATACTTTGTTGATTGCGTATGTTTGTATGTCCGTTTTGATGTTGTGTAAAAATACGAATTTCAAAATAGGAAAGACATCAACACAAATTACAAAATCAACTAAAATTTTCAGAAATTATGAAGGATGAATTATGATGAGAGAGCACCTTTTATATCGAAACTAATTTACTGTAAAAATTACACAGAATCAATCAGATCGGCTTTTATCTTTTCCACATTATTGTCCCTACTAACCGAATTTTTTTTTAAATTTTAATATCAATTTATTTCAAAATGAAAAATATCTATATCAGTAATTATTTCGCAGTTAACTTCATGGAAAAGTTTAAAACCAAGTTTTATTTTAAATGTATACACTTAGATAAATTATTTGCTTTCGAAAACTATGTGGGGATATTTCATTGAGTATAACTACAGTAAAGTCAAACCGAAAAACTCAGAAATCAATGACAAAAATATACAAAAAAAAGATAAACAAAAATATAGAAGGTATTATTAATGCTATAAATAATAACGAATGAGAGATAGAGTTTACCACAAGGCTAGGAAAATAAATATACTTCAATTATCGTTTTCGATGGAACAACCAATCGTAGTATATTGAAAGACAAAACTTTTTTTTACGTAGTAAATTCGCATAACTTACCTTACATTTATATTTTGATCATTACCGATATTATTAAGCAATTGATCTCGGTCGAAATTGAATAATTACAACAATAAATAATAATTTACGATAAAAGTAGGACAAGAAAAAAAAACCATAAGAAAAATTCGAATAAAAACAATCGTCAAAATTAATTCAAATCAAAATAAAATATTATGGGTGGGTGCATGTTATTAATATTATTATTTTATTAAGGTATTGTCTTAAAGGAATAAAGACGAAAAAAAAAATAAAAAAAATTATTTAAACGGTGATCAAAAAGTCAAGAAAGATAAAAATAGAGTTAAAGCAGATAAATTATTTTTAAATAAACTATTATACTGTTTATTATTCAATTGGAAATTAATCAAATGATAATTTCTTTAAATAATCATCACACCCATTCAATTTATAACAACCAATTCTAAACTAAAGTGGATTTCGCTTTTTGTTTGTACATATTTTTCTAACAACCTTTTTTCTTATAGTGTGTGGTGTTCTTTTCAGATTAAAAATAATTTCGATTTGATTTTGAAAATGTGCAATTTTGGCAGAGGAAATCGTGGGGAAATTTCGTTTATGTGGAAACCCTTACATGGTGTTCATGTGAGTAGTACTTGAAAAATATTAGTTTGAACAAATTTTTAAGTTTAGACTGTCTAAAATATAGTTAGCAAAAATTTGACATATTGTTAAACAATTTGACAGTGGCATCTTCAACAAATGTAGTACTTGTAGACTTTATGTGAGTAGTACTTGAAAAATATTAGTTTGTACAAATTTTAATATTTGGACTGTATGTCACGCCGTTTAAAATATAGTTAAGCTAGTATTACACTGCCAGGCGGTCAAATATTTGACCATACAAATTTGATGTCAAACATCCATTTGGCACGCTGCCCGATTGCGATATTTCACTATCTGACACATTTGACAAAATCGTAAAATTTTATCTTCGTGTCAAATGGTCAAACGCCGTGTCAAATGGTCAAACGCCATAAAGTCAGAACGAAATTCTGACAGATTGTTCCGATCTAAATCGACGTGTTGGCAGACATCGTACAATCAAAAAAACCGAACTCCAGTACATAAAATAATTAATTATATAAGTATTGCTATTTGTTTAACTGATTGTCACAAGAAATGTTCACGAGTGACAATTCCTATTTGACCCATTTGACACAATTGTTTTTACAACTGTCAAATGTGGTCCGATTGATTGTCAAACGGTTAAATGGAATATTTTGTCAAACAGCATTTAACCATTACACACCTGACATCATCTGATAGCATTTGACAAGGAAAATTGTCAAATATTTGACTGCCTGGCATACAGTGTAGTACTAGCTTTAGCAAAAATTTTACATATTGTAAAACAATTTGACAGTGCCATCTTCAACAAATTATTATTTGTGGAGAAGGAAACTGAGGAGAATGGCGTTTTATTAAATCGAACGTACTGACAACAAGTTTTTAAAAAATTCTACGGCAATGTCGCAGTCGCGAAAGTTATAATAGTATTGAGATAAAACTTTGCCTTCGATATCAGAACGTTGGGCAGCTATTTCTTTTCCAGACTCGGGGACATGGCTAATATTGTGTAGAACAGAACGAAATATATTCCAACAGGTTTAGAACTGGAATCTATAATACTAAGATAACGTGTGGAAAATTGATCAGAAAAGACATAAAACCAAACAATCTCCAGGTATGATATGTGGAGTGGTGATGTTGTCATCCTCTTTCACATAGACGTACAATTTCGAGGTACATTCAAGAAAATAACAACCTCGTGCATTTTATTCTTCATTAGAGACTGCTTTCTGTGCAAATTCCAGTCCATATATTTGAGCAAATAATGATGGTTGGCTATATGAGAATAAATGAGACCGAAACCGAATGATTTATTCTTCTCAATTTCGTTAAAAGAATACACAATTCAGAAATAACAAGGATAACCCACATAAAGTAGATACAAATTTATTCTTCTTGGCATATTCTACAGAGTCGGTTAAAATCGCCCCAATTCTCTTGATAAAAAAGATTAATGTTGAACGTAAGGCTCCTTGGCACTCATGCCTGCCCATTCGTTTCAATTTGGCTCGACAGCAATCCAACACAGCGATATTCGTTCAGAAAAGTATAACGGGGCGTTTACTTTGAATTAAGAGTTTTCTTTTTTCTGTAAGGTAAGTAGTAACCACACATCTTCATATCACATGAACATATTATCTCCATAAATTCTCCTTTCATATTCATTCTATTGCATCGCAGCAAAAAGCCGCAACAAAATTCTATAAGCCTTCTAAGGCCCCATGAGTCCGGTACGACAATTTTTTATCCCTGTTTTCTTGAGAGAACTTTAATCGATTCAAATCGTTTTTCGTTCATGTAATTTCGCGTGGACAATATGTCTGCATCGTTCGCTGTCTATCAGCGAACTAATTTTGATTTTACAGAAAAAAATAGTGTTTTAGGTTTTCAAATTATTTGAAACGCATAACTATTAAAAATCAATAATTTGTTCATTGATTTATCTTCTAGAAATACCAATTAATTATACCATCTATGATACTTTTCAATGAAATGTGGTCTTCTTATGTAATTCTTGCCATGAAAATCGTGAAAAATTGCTTCAGTTTGGCTTCAAATATTATTAACAAAAATGCTAATTTTATAAAATTGATTTATGGAAGACCTTCTTTAAGATTTTTTCTAACATTATATTAATGAAAATGACACGTTAATTATTCAAGAAATAGGTAATATGCGTTTAAAAAACTCGAATTTACGCATTTTAAAAAATTTTCAACGGTTGTTGTTCTAATAGCATTTTTTCCAAATACAGTTTTGAATTTTTTCTCTATGGATGACCCAGTTTACATACCAGCTAATAAAGTGGTGTAATTTTATTTTGTTTTTTTGTTGCCATTAACGTGAAATATTGGTAAGAAAGCAGTCATAAATCATCAAAATTTCATTTAACGTGCACATGGAGCCTTAAAGTCACAATTTAAAGGAAATCTCCTAATATCTATTTCAATCAGTTCACAGAACTTGGGTCTCACGCCAAAGAAAAAATTGCACATTTTCATAAAATCACACAATCTGTTTTAAGTGCTTTCAGTTCCAAAACAAAGCCAATTTTACTTCATATTAAAGAAAAATTAAATAATACTAACTAAAGAAAAAATACTCAATACTGAATACGGAACAGATACACCGTCACAAGACAATATATCACCAATGGTAATTTAATTATATACAGACATAATAATTATTATAATAATACAGAGAGAGAGAGAGAAAGAGAGAATGCCATACCAAATAATGCAAAGACTTAATAAATGTGAGACTAATTACTTTTTAGTAAAATATTCTGCAAAGTACATTACATTTTTTCAGATTAGTAGGTAAAAGGACAGAAATTTGGATTAAATTACAATATAAAAAAATTTTGAAGAAACACTTTCTGTTTGACCAAACAAAGCTTATAAATATGCCCTTTTCCTTAACTTTTGCTTCTTTTTTCCGTAAGTGTACTTTAAGATTCTGCATTTTGTACTTTTGTATCAAAATTTGATGCATTTCGAGATCTTTTTTATATTTCAAAAAATAATACAAAAAACAGCGGACAGAAGAAGATTTTTGATTTGATATTTTTTCGTACTGTGTAAAACAGACTTTATTTTTTTTTTGTAGTTTTGTTTGTTGTTAAGATGATTGTTACCTTTCATTAACGAGCTTGTCACAAAAAGGATTCCTTGGCTGTCGTTTCATAATATCTGATTCGGCTTCCTCATAGGCTAATGAAATAGCTGGTACCTAGTGTCAACGGAATACAATCACGCTCTCATGTTAATTTGGTTTTTTTTTTTTTTTCATTTATATTTTTGTATCAGTTTTGATTGATTTTTTTTCATATTTTTTTTTTATATTTTTATTATTTATTTAGTTTTTGGTATTATTCAGATTAATATTTGTTTTAAATAATTTAAAGAAAATGAAATGAAAATGTTAAAATGAACTAAAACTAAAAAATAATATAAAAAAATGGTAATATATAGGTATAAAAGGATAATAATATAATAAAGATAATATTGATAAGTATGCATTAATACCATAGCGTTTAGTAGTTGTGAAATAATCGACGAGTTATTATCTTAAATATTTAGATGCATGTTAAGTATTACCTATCAGTTTCCAATGCTTTGATTGGATTTGATTTTGTTTTTTAAATATTTATTGAAATTGGTTGGTGACCCCGATTAAAATCTCGACATCGGATGATTATTCGTTTGGTTGCAATTAAATTATAATCAAAAAACCAACTAAAAACGAAGACGATAAAAGACAATATAAAGCATATATCACATACACATACACACACATTTTTTTATACATATTTATAATTTTGTTTGCGAAGAAATTATAGTTTTGATAAATGCTGATCTAAATTTGTAGTGGTGAACGACGACACGATAATAATATACAATTTTTTGAAAAACTTGAACAATCCCAAAACTTTTATTTCGTTCGATAAATTACTGTCTTCGTACTATTAACACTTTGCGTGCCACACTTTTTGTCAAAAATTTTGACAATGCTATTTAAAGGGTCAAAATTTCTGTGCCGTGGCATTCAACGTGTTAATGAATTTTATTTCGTCACAGTAATTTATCCATCGAAATATTGTGGACAAAAACAAAGACAGTAATAACCAAATTTTGTTGCTCTGTGACGACACGAGAAAGCTTATTGCCGGCTACATTTAGATGCATAAAATTAAAATTGTTGATGGTAAAAAAAATAAACTAATAAATAAATTTGGATAAAATAACCGATTAATTTTCAGAATAAAAAATTATGATAAAATCATACATCAACCTATACAATCACAACTCAACGCAATGTGTGATGAGAAACTGAATCGCAATAAAACCAACAACTCGATAGAATATCTTGTGGATGTAATGTAAGTGTTATTGTGTACTAAAGTTATGTACATCCACCTTTCGTTCATTTTTTTTTTTTTGTTGTTTAAATCAATTCTACAAAGAGCATTAAAACTTTATAAGACTTCCTCATAAATTATGACGAGCTCATTTCCTGGAAAAAATTTGTATTTGTTAATATTTCTTCATGCCATCGGCCCAAACTGTTATTAGTAAAAAAAATTATGCCGCATTTGTTTACGCAAAAGTAGTAGTAGATGTTGCACTAGTCCTATCAAACAATCCTATAAAATTAGTATTTAAACAAAGGAAGAAAACTTGCATCGTACATAAGACATGAGGAAATCTTATCAAAATATTAATACTCTTTCATAATATCTTTATGTACATCAATTTATCTCTAATTACTCATAACGTACGAAATTATCCCATCCTATAAAGTTATCATTAATTCATTAATATTAAATTGTTAATATATTTTTTCCATTGCATTTTTAAGAGAATAAAAAAAAAAGTCGTGTAAAAAGTTTAAAAAAAAAACCGCAACTTTGTATGCAATTAGTAGAAGAGTGTTGTTGCTTGAATTTTGTGTTGGTTATTTGCCAATTTCGGTCAGTTTTGAATTAATAAGATCAAACCATAAAATAAAAAAAAAAATATACACTGTTCGATGTATAAGAATGAAGAGGCATTATACGCATAGTTTTGTTTGTTAAATAATATTATAAAAAAAACTTGAAATTTGTTTTAGGCACCTGGAATTTACTAATTTATCGTTGACTGGATCTCGTGGCGGGCGTTTCATAATATCAGATTCAGCTGCTTCGTAAGCCAAAGAAATAGCTGGTACCTATATTTTTTTTGTTTTAAAAATGTTCATATCAATGATGAATAAATCAAAATAAGCAAAAACTATATTTATTTTGTGTGTGTGTTGTTCGTGTTTGAAATAAAATTATTGTATTATTGTTTTTTTCTTTAAATACTATTATAAACTATATCTGTCTTGTCATCTTGTTTTATTTTTAATAAAATTGTAATTCGGACTGCGATCTTAGCAGCTAGTACTGCTAGTCCAGACTAGCGTATCAAAAAAAAAAAATATTGTGTTGCATCACAAAATATTGTTACATTAAATTAATTGATTCAGTGAAAAAAATATGAATAGTTAGTGTCGTTTTACGTTCCATTCACGGAAGCAAACTAAAAACCTCAAGGATTACTGGAAAAAACGGATTTAATTTTTCAGTAAGGTCAGACATGTGGACACTAAAGCAAATTTAAATGCGCACACCTTAACGCACTATCGAGAACGCCCTCTCTGGACCTGCAGAAGACTTCTTGGAAAAACTTGGGAAGGGAAACCACTGATATAGTGATCAAAAATTATATGGCACTATGCAAACCACATCTATCACAACACAAGAAGTGATTTTTAACGTTTCATTTCTACAACTAATATGTAGTAGAGAAAAGAAAGAAGCCAGGTTCACTACGTACATACCAACCAATTTCTGACGATGCAGAACCAAAGGAAACATGCCCTGCGCTTCTTATGAGAGGGCTTGAAAGGTAGGCTTGTGTAGTTCGCGTGAAGGAACTAGTTCGGAAGAGCGTTCCCATAAGTGAAATTAACTAGTTCGCAGGGAATTTCGGTCGTAGTTCGTTTGTAAGAAGTAGTTCATCATCACATTTATCATTCCACTCTCGCGAAGTGGGAACTAAAAGAGGAACTATTTCGTTCGCGAGGGAGGTCAGGACTTTAGGTCATTACATTCCGTTTCGCGAACTGCGAACATTAAAAAAGGAACTATAGTACTACCTTGATCAAAAAGTTCCCGGAATAACCACCGTGTGGCGCTTTTATTGTTCCAATCTTAGTACTGTTTTTTTTTGTTAAGTTGGTACTTCTGTTGTTGACATTCCCTCTAAATCTTAGCGTCATAGCTTGACATTTGCAAAAGTTACGTAGCCAAGAGTACATCTATCTCTATGTGTGTTGGCGATTTTTTACAATTTTAGAAATGGATTTAAATTTGCAACAACGAACTTGTATTAAATTTTGCGTAAAAAACGGATTTAATGGTGCACGAACGTTGGAAATTTTGGAAAAGTGTTTCGGCAACGATTCTCTAAAGAAAACGGTCGTGGCACGAGTGGTTTAAAAGTGGTCGTGAGTCAAAAAAAGGCAATGCTTACGGTTTTCATGGATTACAACGGTGTAGTGCATCATGAATTTTTGCCAGAAGGCCAGACAGTAAACAAAGAGTATTATTTGGGCGTTATGAGACGTTTGCGTGAAGCAATTCGCCGAACGAGGCCAGAATTCAACTCTTACCGATATTTTTTTTCACTGAATCATTTGAATTTAATTTTAAACTAAAAGAAATTACAAACAAATAATTATGATTATGAGATAAATATAATAATTTGATCAAAATACGATTTTCTATTTCCTTCGCTACCTAGCCATAAATAAACAAGGGATGTAAAATACTTGTTACAAGCGTAAATCGTAGCAATATTTTCTTTCTGGCAGCATATTTCGACTATATCATCTAGATTCTTGTAATGTTGTAAACAATTATTTAAGACAGAAGATTAAATTCCTCATCGCGTTACAACCATTAAAATATTGTTTAAAAAAAAATCGTCTGTCTCAAAAATTACATAATGAGCCGATTACGAGAAACGCATTTCTAAGCTCCTAGCCTCCGTTTGCGTTTACCTTTCATTAACGAGTTTATCACAATTCGGATTTCTGGGCTGTCGTTTCATAATATCTGATTCCGAAGATTCGTATGCAAGTGCAATCGCTGGCACCTAATTTCGTTCATTAAAAGTTATTTCATTCAAAAAGTTAGTTTACAAAATTGACATAAAAAAGGGCAGCATTTGATTCTTACTTATTACATAACCTGATTAAATTTACTTGTACATTTTCATTTTTTTTTTTTTTTCATAGTTTTGATAATTAAAATAAACTTAAAAGTTGTAAATTTACGAAAATTAATCGGACTTACCATGTCAGTTCCTAAATCAATGCACAAAATTGTCACTGTTCCTAATGGCAGTGGAATATCACAAAGAATGAAAGCCAAGAATGGTGAAATTTCGGGAATATTAGATGTCAGAGTATAGGCAATGGATTTTTTCAAATTGTCGAAAATCAGTCGGCCTTCTTCGACACCAGTTACAATTGATGCAAAGTTATCGTCGAGCAGAATCATGTCGGCGGCCTGTTATACAGAAAATTTATTTGTTTTAACGGTCCGATTAATGCCAGAATATTTAAGTGTACTAACCTGTTTGGATACATCGGATCCAGCAATACCCATAGCAACTCCAATATCAGCTTTTTTCAACGCAGGCGAATCGTTTACACCGTCACCGGTTACAGCCACAATAGCACCCATTCGCTGACAACCTTCAACAATGATCAATTTCTGTTGCGGTGATGTACGGGCAAATACAATTTCGGTATGGTATCGGAGAATTTCGTCAAGTTGATCGGATGATACATCTCGTAGTTCGGAACCGTGAACAACGGCAGCCTTAGCTTCACGTGGATTCACTTCGGATACGGGAATGTTAAGTCGTTGTGCAATATCTTCAATTGTTTCGTTGCCCTCAGAAATAATACCAACAGATTTGGCAATAGCCTTGGCTGTAATTGGATGATCACCAGTTACCATGATAACTTTAATACCAGCCGATCGGCATTTGGCTACAGCGTCCGGTACAGCTGCACGGGGAGGATCAATCATCGACATAAGACCGACAAATCGGAGGTTATCACATTGGAAATTAACTTCGTCGGTATTGAATTTGAATCCAGTCGGGTACTTGTCCGATGGCAGCATAAAATCACAGAAACCCAAGACACGTTCACCGAGACCGCCCAGCTCCAAGTAAGCATTGTTGAAAGCTTCCTTCATTTCTTCGTCCAAGACCTTTTCCTTTCCGTTGATGAAGATCGACGAGCAACGTTCCAAGATACGTTCAGGGGCGCCCTTCATTACAAGCAAGTAACGCGGATCGCTGGGATCTTCAGTCTCGTGAACAGATACTTGATATTTGTTGGTCGAGTTGAATGGAATTTCGGCAGCTTTTCGATTTCTCTTACGAATTGTCATCACATCGCCCAATGCAAGTTCCATACATTTTAACAAAGCCGCTTCGGAAGCATCACCACTAACTTCCTTCTTCAAAATCGACACACCTTCCTGACCACCCTTGAATTCAGCTCGATTGCACAGAGTAG
The DNA here is from genome assembly GCA_949128065.1 of Beris chalybata. Lineage (NCBI taxonomy): Eukaryota > Metazoa > Arthropoda > Insecta > Diptera > Stratiomyidae > Beris > Beris chalybata. The sequence goes on from OX421894.1 coordinate 142,336,083, forward strand.
CAATTCGGGACAATGCCTTGAATCCAGGACTTGTTCGATCGTATTGCACGCCCGATTGATCTTCTGTTGTATCAGCTTCGATGATTTGATTATCGAACCACATATGAGCGACAGTCATACGATTTTGTGTCAAGGTACCGGTCTTATCGGAGCAAATTGTCGATGTCGATCCAAGAGTTTCGACAGCTTCCAAATTCTTTACCAAACAATTTTTCGATGCCATACGTTTAGCAGTCAGTGTCAAGCACACAGTTACAGTGGCCAAAAGACCTTCAGGTACATTAGCGACAATGATACCGATCAAGAAAATGACGGCATCCAACCAATGGTATCCCAGAATGAAAGCAATAACGAAGAATGTAACGCCCAAGAATACAGCAACACCGGTAATCAAATGAATGAAATGATGAATTTCCTTAGCAATTGGAGTTTCACCAGTATCTAAGCCAGAAGCAAGACCGGCAATACGTCCCATCACAGTATGATCACCGCAGCTAATAACAATTCCTTTTGCTGTACCTTCGACAGCGTTCGTCGAGAAGAAGGCCAGATTCTTGGTTTCCAAGGGATTTTCGTGGGTAAAGTCGGCTCCTCGAGATTGTGGTTCAGATTCGCCAGTCAGTGATGAATTGTCGACCTGAAATTCAAACAGGAAATTTATTCCCCAAGTTCGGATAATGCTATCGACCATCGTAACACATACCTTGAAATTCCTGGCTTCAATAATTCGAACATCAGCTGGAATCCTATCACCGAATTTCACTTCAACAATATCACCCAATACTAAATCTTCAGCACGTAATGTTAATTTTTCACCCTCTCGAATCACAGTAGCAAATTGGGGCACCATGTTTTTGAACGATTCCATAATTTTGGAACTTTTTGATTCCTAAAATACGAACAATATAAAAAAAAATTTATAGAACATTATTTCTCGACCTAATAATCGCTTACATACCTGATAATATGAGAAAATACCGGTAACTATAACTACAGCAGCAAGTACAATACCCAAATATAAGTTATCGTCAGATGGTTCTTCGCTCGTACTCGCTTGAATTGAATAGGCAATAAAACAAAGAATGGCGCCGATCCATAGCAGGAGGGCAAAACCACCAAATAAATTTTTACAAAATTTAACCCATTCTGGTGTTTGTTTTGGTGGTGTTAAAGCATTTGGTCCATCACGTTCTAAATTTTCTTTAGCTTTCGCGTGACTTAAACCCTGCAATCAAAAGAAAAAAGAAAAAATTGAATAACAAATGTTTGACCCAATCAAAACCACAGTACTGCTTACATTTTCTGGATGTGTTTGAAATCTTTGATAAAGTTCTTCTGGTTGAACTTTATGAAAATCGATATCTAATTCCTGTTTAAGATCATCTAGGTTCTCTTTCCCTTTTTTCTGGGGCTGCTTTTTAGGCGGCATTTTGCGTCGTGACTGTTACAAAATTGAAAACAAACATGAAAACAAATTCCCGGGAAATATTAAGCAAAATTATCGCAATTTATATTACAGCAATAAGTAAATTAAATGCAACAAAGTTTAATTAGGAATATTTTGTTTTTTTATATATAAAATTCTAGACCAAGTGTTTCCGGTTGTTTTTAGTGTTGTCCATTATCAAATTAACTTTATATATAAATAATAAGGTACATGTACACATATATGTATTTAAATTAAACAAGAACTTTCATTCATTATTAAAAACGTTACCTTTCTCCCTTGTTGTTCTTTGATAGATTTTTATGAAAAGAATGATTTGGATCACTAAACTACTGTCTAATGATTAAATTAAGAGTATGTAAATGAAATGAATGTGACAAACTAAATGTTCAAATTGATAATAGTGCAAATTATCCCGATAAGACGCCTTATCTAACTTAAATATATTTTCAGCTCTCATTATAAATTCTTCAACGGAGTCAAATATTCGACCAAACAATTTTGATAACAAATTTTACAAGTAAAACCGACCTCGGCAATTCCACAATTTCATTTCAACAAATCAATTTAGACTTTATTTGCCAGCGAAAATTGCTGATAGAGTAATCTAAAACTAGACATAGTAAAAAAAATTATATTGTTAATTTTTTTTCCGGCATGCTATTTTGAGCATCGGTCAAAATATAAATACAACTAAAAGTTTATTTAAGTTCTCGTGAAAAGATTTTGCATATTTCACAAAAAAAAAGATGCCGACACTACGCCATCACTGCACCTTGCATCATCACTGATTGCATCGTTATTATTTACATTTAATTTAACAAAATGTATACCAACGATCTATATTTAAATATCGGACGTAAATACAGATCTAATTTAAAGTCAACATATCGTCTTAGACATACGTAAGCAACAAGTTTACGCGTTCGAGCTTTTGTAGATCGTTCGATCGTCGGGTTTTAAAAATATATCAAAAACGATCACGAAGCAGTTTATTTCGCTATTTCTTTCACACTATGGCCACTGCAATAACGTGCACAATAAACAAAATTTTTAATTTTGGCAATATATCAGAAAACAAATTAATTTCGAGATGGTTGAATGAAATTTTATATAAACAGTGATACAAACAAACTTTTTGTCTATCAACAATTTTCGTGATTAGAAATCGGTAAAAGTGAGGGCTTTGTGCCTTTGGTAAAAAGAACGGAAATTCATGTTTAAATCTCAGAATAAGGTCAAGAATTTTTTATTGGCACTGATTTAATTACAGATATTAATATCTGACAATATGTAGCTTAAATTTCCATCAAAATATTTGAATAATGCGTTTGATCACAGTTTTTGGAAATAAAATGAGAATTGATCTATATAAAGTATTAGGAGCTGATCTACGCTATACAAACTCATGTTGAAGTGGAAAACTTGAACAAAAACTACGCTGGCGAAATTTTTAACATAATGAATAGTAAGAACTGCAGCTTTTTATTCATTTTGGACCTTGTAGAAAATTCTTAGTCATTTTTGTTAGCGAATGATAAAAATAATTATAACTTTTGCAAAAGAGCCACGACAGGCGTTCTAAATTATATTATTGGTCGATCAAATAAATAAACGAACAAAAAGGCCAAGGTCCGATTTACAGAAAGATGGAGAGTAGCAATTCGTATCGAACGGCCATCTCTGAAATAAACGCATATGGTGCAGTATTCGCGAAATTGTATTTTTTGAAGGACTATTAAAACAGCTAAAAATTAACAGCGATAAAAGGAAACTATTTTGAATATTGAAATTAATACACTTGTGGGAATGTACGGTATACCTACAGGTGATATAAATGTGTTACATATATTGGGTCTGGGAAAAAAAAATTTCGTGGCGTTTTTCACAATAGATGGCGTCAATAGCAAATAACTCAGAACGCAGCGACACCGTATCGCTGCGTATGGAAAGGTAATAGTTCGAGTGTTATACCATGGATACACTGCTTGTATACAAATCATGTTATTGAAATAATCATATGCGATACAAGATAGCATGATACAAAGCCCATACATTTCATACTTTAACATTTAGCAAAGACAAAATTTCAAGTGACTATCAATCGTAGCTTCGACTGCTAGATATTCGTGCCTATGATGTTCCGGCGAAAAGCACTTTCATTGCTAATAAAGATATGTACAAAGTGGACCATCACACCAAACAAAAAATTTAATTTCAGAAGAATAGAATAATCCACAACTGTCATTCATTCAAATTTCAGTTGATTTTAGTAACAGATGTCGCTGATGACAGTTAAAAGAGGGCTATATCAGCTCAAATTATCGAATTTGTATACAAGGAAAGAGCTTGGATATTACGTTAATATCAGCTCGTTGACGTACTATATGCGCTTTATTGGGTGATACACTGGTGATATTGACGATATCATGATTTGCATACAAGCAGTGTATCAATCGCATTACTAGGAGTGTATAAACATCGAAATTGGTGCATTGGTTTTAAAGTTTTTTGTGTTTGAAAATGAAAAAAAAAGTATTGAAAAATTTAGCTATATTTTGCAATATTATTATGGTCTCGAATATTGGAGTATATTTGGTTTAAATAAATTCATTTTCACACTAAACCAGTTGGATTTTACTAAAAAAAAACGCCACGAACTTTTTTCCCAGAGCCAATAAACATTTTGCTTTTAATTAATTTTACAACTATTGTGAAAAAGTTTAAAAAATTTAGAACAAGGTCGCAGTATGGCAGAGTACAGAAAAAAAATTTTTTAGATGATAAATCATTACTCGAAAATCTTAATTAACAAGAATTACTTGTAGGTGCGTTCAATAAATTCGAAGAGAAACCGAAAAATTTACAAATTCGAATTGAAAATATTCATTCCAAATTAATTCAAATGATTAAAGTTTTTGACTAGTTAATAATTAGAGCAATTGTAGAGCTGCAGTCTTATCGAGTATAATAAATATTTTTCCTTTTAGGTTTTTTTCTACAACTAAACTCTTAAGGCCAATTTGATTCAATGTTTCAAGCTGGGTTTCCAAATGAGACAATTTTCTGTGACATTATGTGTGACAGATCAATTATCCAATGAGATTACAAATCTGACAAATTTTGTCGGAGATTCTCGGACTTTTCATGTGTGACAACAGTTTCAGTTTAAAGGTATCTCGAAAATGTCAATTCCTTTCACGCGCCTTAAGATGGAGATCTCAACCATTTTAGCAAACTGCCAATATTTATAAGATGGCTATAATTTAATCCAGATAAAATACATTTTGCGAAAAGGTGTGACACAAGTAATGTTACAAATGTAAACTCCAGACTGTAAAGTGTGACACATTTTTGTCGTGACAAATTAGTGTCACAGAAAATTGTCGCGTATGGAAATACAGCTTAAGTTCTTCTCATATACATAAGATGTAAAAGGTTGGATGTCATTTTTTTTGTGAAACAATATTTTTTTACTAATCCAAAATTACTGTATATGATCAATTTAAGGATTTAGAAGATATTAAAAAAAAAAAAAATCGGCAAGGTAATCCTTGTGGCAATTTATCTTGATGTGACATCCGACATTTTAATTCCCATATACAGAAAACATTCTAAGTATAATGAAATATGAAAATGGAACTAAAATAAAATAAAAAACATCGTGTTAAATATGTTCTTAATGATATTTTGAATAATGAAATTTTATGATTTTGTAGTGTATGAAATACTACCTTATATTGTCCATCAGCAGTAAGATTATCATCGTCGGCCGCGACCACTGTAGCGACTCTGTACGAGTCCGTCCTTCCATGCTAAATAATAGCCAAAAAGAAAAACAAACAAAAGCATAACACAAAAATTCGTAAAAACAATATATTCAACAACAAAAAAAAAAACAGAAATAAATAAAACAGAAAATAAAACAAATAATTAGAATATGCAAGCATAAAAGTAACTTTTTTAGAACTTAAGAAGTGGAATATAAAAGACAAAAGGGGGTAGTATATTTATAAAGTTAATTTAGACAAGAATAAAATGTTATCTGTGTGTGAGTGTGGTTTGTTTTGTGTGTCAACACAACTTTATATTTACGGTTTGTCTGTGTTGATGTGAAAGTATGAATAAAGATTCACTAAATTGCACGCTGCCTTAGATTCGTGTTTTTTTTCCTTTCTTTATAAATAATTAAATTCTCTGACAACATACATTCTCGCAACATAAGAAAACCGAAAAGTATATGTAGTTGTGGGGAAAAAATCAATGAATCTCTAATGTTGAAGAGCAAACTCGACAAAATGTAGTAGTAGGACGCATGCTTAATGTAAAGTACTTTCAAAGAAGAAAGCTTTTTCTTGGATGAAATTTACACATCTTCTAAATGTATACATTAGATTCCAACATTCTACGAATAAAAGCTATGTGTATTGCATGAGCCTGCCCGATACATCATCATCCCTCTTGTTGTTTGTGCATATGTACGGTATGTAAGCGCGCGGAAAAGCCAACATGGAATATTTAGAGCATGGACTTAATATCGCACAAAAAACGAGAAAAGAAAATAAATGCAACTCCGGTATATTACAGTCGGGGCATTTTCGCGGACCAATTACATCACCGACAATTTTTTCTTTCTGTTTTCGATAAATCCAATTTCCGGATTAAAATCGAAAGGAAAATTATTACAGCAAGAACTACGGGCAAATCATGATAAACTTTTAGTTTTCATATCTACAAATCTACAATGGAACATATTCCATCGATCGATTTGTTCACAACATTATTCGCTTTTCGAAACGTGCATTGAATATGTCTAACATTGGATATAGCTCTTGTGATAATGCCGTTTGAAATCAATCGATTATGTAGTAGTACTAGTGAATGGGTGGCACTTAAATTGAAATATCTTTGAGCAATTCCGGTCACTCCATTGTAAATAAAGAATAAATTTACGACAAAAGTGAGAAAACAGGCAGCTGAAACGATTCCCGCGAGAATCGAGTAAAGTAACTAGTTTTTTTTAATCAATCCTTAGGGATTGCATAATTACGGATAAAAACAACAAAAACTTGAATGAGGTCAACTCAATTATCCTTTTTATGTTATGAAAGTAAAAAAAGGGGAGTTTTTCATAGAAAATGGTATCTGTTAGTACACGAGCAATTTTTCAAGCATTTAATTGCCCGACGACTATTGCCAAAACAAGTAGAGCAATACAGGCATGTGACAATATTTCGGCAATGTGGCAATGTTTTGGCAGATTGCTGGTGTTGTTCGCTTTATAATTGCTGTATTTCCGCTTGGAAAAAATTGTTTTCGTTCGGAATTCAATTGTCGCATTTTGTTTTGAGTTTTGTATTTATTTGTCAATTTTCGTGTTGTAATGACTTGGAATTCAAATATTTCCATGTTTTATTTTAAGCTTTAGATTTGTTTGTCAAATTTACTTTTGCGTTGTTCATAGACTTAATTGCTCGTGTAAGCCCTTATTGCTGAATTGCTAGATATTGCCCAAAAGGAACGAGTTGATTAAGGGCAATATCTCACCGAGATGCCATAGCTACGTCGCCAGCAACGTGGCCACAAAGAATGTATGAAATTGTGTAGCGGGTATCTAAATTGGCCATTGATTGGCCGTGTCATACAATTCGTGTGGCCACGTAGCCCGGCATCCCGGTGAGATATTGCCCTAAAAGATTATCCACATCGCCGTCAAAATTGACGAATATTGCTGCAAATTGAGTAATTTTAATCGCTCGTGTAAGAGCCTTCTTTAAAATAGGTTAGAGAATTGCTTTAGTAATAAAAACATTATTATTGTTATGAGGGCTTGGCGATACGCGATTTCAGATGGAAATAAAACGTGCCAATGCGAACCAATATCAAATAAACTTCAAACTGTTCTCTTAATGTTGTAAGTGGAAATGTATTAGGGTTATGAATAAATTAAAGTGTAAAATGTTTACATAATAATATAGAAATTAATTTAAAATAAAGGGGACAAAACATTTTATAATTGAAAAGCATTCAATAAACATTTAAGACAAGAAACAGGCTAAACAACGACACCAAATCAATCATCAACGCTAATGAATCTTTCCGTTATTTCATTTGATAGCAAACTTTAAATTTTGGTACTTTTACCAACAAAAACATTATTATTTTTTTGGTTTTTTTTTTCATTTTTAATTGTAAAATTTATATCGATCCATTAACGCTAATAATTAATTTGGAGGGGATAAAATAATCTAAATGTATCAAGCTTGATATCAAAACTAGGATATTTTCTTTTTGTTTACGTACAGTCCTTAGAGCCTTTTACAATTAATTGGATGTAAAAATTATTGTCGAATTTTTCTTTTGAAAATCTTTTTTCGTTGAATCGCTAAAGTTTGTTCCGCCGTATGACGCGGTGGAAAACGCGTATGTAGAATTCTTGGATGTCCGGTGCGGAACAACGCAACAATTTAACACACACTTAACGCACACACACTACCCAATTCAACTTTAGACCAACTTCAGATGGCGGAGGAAAGAGAGAGAGAGAGAGAAATAGTAGATATTAAAATAGATAATATTGTAAATTTTATTATATATAATTTTTTTCTTAATTTAATTTGTTTTTATACAATGTACAATTTTGAATTTTTATTTAAATAAATTAAATTTATTAGAATTAATTAATTATTATAATTTATTAAATATCGAGTTTGCAGTGATCCTGAACTGATTATATCACTCAGAATTCATATTTTTAAAATATTTTCCAAGATTTATTAATTGTTTCTTACCGCTCTTTGCTTTTTACAATAAAAAATTAAAAACAATTATTCGCAAAGAGACTGAATAAGTTTATATATAAAAAGAATTCGAAGGTGATACTCTAGCCCATGGCGAAGGAAACTAGCGTGCAAGCAACCTTTAGGCTATGAAACCAGTGGCATGGCGTCCATGGAAGTAAGGGAACAATTGCTTCCAAGGGAACAATTGCTGAAAAATATTTAAAAAGGGTTTTTTCTAAATCGCGCAGAAAAATCGTTATGGTTCAATGGTGTCTTTGACACCGTCTAAATAAATGTTCGCATGAAACTCCTCGCGAATATCTCACACAGTCGAATTGGAAACACCACAAAAAAGGAAACAGAAAAAAAAATCAAGAAGAAGACACATGGAAGCAATTTGAAAGTTGCATCCATGAGCGTTCAGTTCATTGAGTAGGAAGCCCACTGTGGCATCATGCAAAAAAAATTTCAAGCATGGAAGCAATGAAGAATTTGCTTCCATGGATAGTAGATAAAATTCTTGGCACACAGCAGAGAACTTCTCAGCAAAGGAAGTAAGATCTGATAAGAAAAATCTGAATTGAATTCTGAACAAAGTTTAGTATAGAATATAGGAGATTAGACAAAGGCTAAATTTTGGAATCGGGTGGTGGGTTGTAAGGATAAAGACATTTGGATTAGAATATCTTCCGAACCAATTATAACAGGATCTATTTCTCGCAACGCCTTCACTAAAATTCCACCTTGGGGATTGACGAGTGTGTGGAAAGGATGACGCTCATACATGGCGTCCAGACTCGTTTGAATATTTCGAGAATATGCAGCCGCAGGCTACGATATTTAAATAGTAAAAATAATGTGAAGGTTCCTACTAAACATTTAAGAATAATCATGACCACCAATGCAAACTTCGATATTAAAAAACTAGTAATCTAAATTGGTAAAACATAAATATTAATAATACGCAAATATATAAAATTGTATATTGTACCTAAACAAAACTAATTAATTATAAGCCAAACAAACACATCCGATCAATTAAAAATACCGATCGATTATTTTAATTGAAATGTTCGACGATAAGTGCCATTTTTTATATCGATTTACTGTCGATATACATTCAAAAACGAAATCAATGAATGAAATTTAACATATCTCAAATGCGTAGCGTAGTAAAAAACAGAGTCAGCATACAATCGAGGTGGTAGCCCGCAATAATATTCTCTCAATCTAAATGAAATCTAGGGGGCGATAAAGTTCACAAATTTAAATTACACGTGAATCAAACCGTATTCAGTTCGGCACGCTAACTTCGGCCTTATAAATCACATTCTGTGATGATCAACGAACGTAAGAGGAAAAGATTTGATTGTCATACGATCAGTGTAGTGCATATGCAGAATAATAGCGAACGAATAAAATTCGTCATAGAGAGCTATATAGAGTCGTAGTATAGTCGATGGAATTGGCCTCGTCGGTACTTTATAAGTTTGCGCTTCTCTAGGCCAGATACCGAGTTAATTTTCTAGAATCGGTGTATCTATTAAATGTGTAACAAGGTGATATCTCTTTAGATGACCTACCTATAATAAATTACTACGGAACTTTATTATTCGACCGAAATAGTTTGTATTTAATGACCAAGTCTTAATTGTGTTTTCCACTTGTTTTCAGGTTGGGGTATATTGATTTGTACATTGTGTCGTATGATTAGTTTTAATAATATGGTTCCGTAATTTTTTAACTACAAGAGAATCGAAATCAATTTCGAAATAAAATAGCAAAAAACTTCATAAATGCTCACTCCAGATGAAAAGAAATTTTGTTTTAGATTAATTGTAAATAGATGCACTAAGATGGCTCACATAAGAGTCATCTAGATGATTCATGAACGAATAATCTAAGCTTGGAAGGGATTTTTGTTTTTGTCTTAGATTAATTATAAACCGATGAACTAAGATGCTTCACAAACGAGTCATCTAGATGATTCATGAACGAATAATCTAAGCGTGGGGTTGGGGTTTCGGATTCATAATCATCCCCTCTCGCTCAAAATTGTCGAATAAAATCATGTGAATATACACAAATGGTTTAACCATGTTGAACATAGATATTGATTTGATTTCACAGTGGACACATATCAACCCTACTGCGAAACAACTGCATACCGTCTCATTGATTGAAATGTTCTTGTTAATAAATAAAAATAAATAAATAAAATAAAATAAAGAGAAAACCTCACCGCAACCCTAAAAATTGTTTTACTAGGGCCCGTTCCTACGATCATCAGTTACACTCTAACTGAAACTTTAACTGACAGATTTCGATACAAAACTTCCAGTTAAAGTTCCGATTATAATGATGATCGTAGGAACGGACCTAAGTATGCGCCACTGAACAAAAGATAACGTTCAATAAGAATCGTAAGTGAATTCACCTCTGAATACATTCTTCACCAAGGTGAATCAATAGTGATTCATTTAGAATGATTTTTAATCCAACTTTTTACGCTCTACTCTCATTTTGACCGGACGCAACTTCGAAAATTGAAATTAAATTAAGAAATGAAGTTTATGTGATTAAAAAATTTGAAAAGATTTTTACGAAATCGAATTCCAAGAACAAAAAAACCATACATGTTTGTTTTGTAGGAGATCTATCATGAATCCATATGATCCTCATGTTTTAATTTCTTTAATCGCATTTTACATTACACTCTTAGGTGTTAATTTCAGGTGTTCGGGAATGTGAAGCCTGGAAGACGTACATTCATAACTAACTCATTACTTCCGGCTATTAATTTACACCCTTTCACGTACCATATTCTCGATTTTTCAAAAGTATCAATTGGCATATCACATGTTAATTAAATGCTTGGTTAAAACTAGAAACCAAAAAGAATCAATCCAAAAATAGGTAGATAGATCAGGTTCATTCAGCTTTTTCGTCAATCAAATCGCTACGATTAGTAAAATGGCAATTAGCACACGGCAATTTACACGAATATGATACATATGAATAAAACGTGAATAGAGACACAAATGAAGGTCGTAAAACATCGACTCGAGTTATTTTTATGATTATTGCAATTTTCTGCAAGTAAATTATACCTATGCGTAAATTTGCAAAAAAAAACAGTACCTATACATTAAATTGTTATTGGTTTAGGAAACATAAAACCACACCTCAACATTTCAAGCGAAGCCCTTTAAGAAGAAAGCACAAATTCATGCTAAGGGTTTGCAATACTGAAATTGTTCTATCGAGCCCTTTCTTTCTTTCATAACACACATGAATGGTAGGTGTTATAATTTCAATGCCATATTCAGTGTCTTATAAAAAAGAATAGAGTTGTGTGTATTTTTTTTATATAAGACTAAGCGTAGACTAGTATATTGCCTAATCAATTCTTACAGAACACCCATGATAAGAATATAATATCACTTATTCGTTTGATTGATTATGTGTGCGATATCTTGTCCTTATCGCTGATCATCGTCAGATTATTGATATCAAAGCAATTGCATTTTTATTTCCCCCGTTAACAAAATTACTCAAATTTTCATCATATACCTTGCGTTTGAAACAGGTATATCATATGGCAGTAGGTATTCGCACAAAATTTGTCATATTTCTTTTAATTGCTCTTATAGTTTTAAGCAGACTAAAGTTTGAATTAAAATGTGTCAAATATTTGATTTATTATATTTAACAAATTTAATTCTTGCTCCACCCATGTGTTATGTTTTACCTGAGCATTTAATTTTTTTTTGTCAAACTCAAAATACAGTTTAAAGTACTGTAGGTCACTATTTTAAATATTTGACTATTCTCGCTGCCAACTGCAGTCCGACAGCGTAATCGTAAAATGTTTGATGAGCCACATTAGTTTTATTTGTACTACACAAAGTCTATATTGCCATTTCACTGAACTTTTCGTCAAATTTTGTCGTTCAAATATTTGACAGCATGGCGTACAGTCTAATGCAAATTAAAGAAACTGTAAGGAAACTGAACAATTGTTCTAGCCATTTATATAATAACTGCTCAATTTATAAATTGATAATAAACGATACTGAAATAATCAAACGTTTATTTTGTTATCGCTCTTTAAACTTTCGCGATTAAAGCTTTACTTGCATCTGGATTATAAAAAGATAACTCAGTCTTAAATTTAATCAAATTATTACCAAACGTTGGATTAGATAACTTTAAAAGATTGGAAACGGAATGGCAACAATTGGAAGGAGCACAATTTTTGAGTTAAATTATTCCGACAAGCTTTTTGCAGCGCAGTATCCAGCCTCTAATTATTAAAAGATGGTTCATTAGAGATGGGCAAAGGAGTTCCTGTTACTGAAGTACATACTTCACTCCGAGTCACTCACTTGAAGGAACGAGTTCACTTAACTAGTTCCGGAACTGTTCATTCCCTCGTTCCGTGAGTCGATGAGAAGAAAGGTCTGCAAAGTTCCGTGAAGTAGTTCTGGAACTGTTCATTCCCTCGTTCCGATCTAAAATATGAGGACCTAAACAAAAAGGTGTGCCCAGTTCCGGAACTCGGAAGTGATTCCCAAACTGATCGTTCCTTCGTTTCGTCAGTAAGTTTTTTGTCACGTGTCCAATGGACGAAAGGCACGTGACTCAGAAATATGAACAAAATATCAGACTTTAGTAGTTTTGAGAGCATCAGGAAAGGGAGCTCAAAAATAAGACCATAAAACCTGTGCGCCTTAACATTTTTCGCTACCAACAGCTAACATTGAGGACCATTTTTTCATTTTAGATTAAATTAGGTTGAGAAGGGTGGACTGAAGCATTGCCCATTTTTTTATTTTACTATGTATAAATTTCAATATGCGTAAAGTCTCTTGAACAAACACAATTTTCTTTACACTTGTTCATAAAATTAATTTGTGTTAAAGTTAACTTTATAGCTTATAGATGTCATGAGTTTGAAGGGGTTCCCGAAGATAAATGCATTTTTTTTTGGAGAACTTTTGTATGGAGACTTTCCACCAAATCTTCTAATATATAAAATACAAAAGTTTTTTGGTTGGGTCGAATGGAAATCTACACCTGTGTACCGGTCCCTACCAAATTTTGCATGTACATTCTCAAGACTACCGGACAGGTCGAGAACATAATTATATTCCCGAAATTTGGTTTGTATAATTGATATAAACAGTGTAAATTTCCACAAGATTAGCATTGGCTTGAGTAGCGCCGCCGCTCAACGAGAGAGACGGGAGTAACAAGGGCGATGGAACAACGTAAGTGTAGCGAGTGTAGCCGCGGTACTCCGCTAGTTTCAAATCCAGATTTTTTTTTTTGGGTTAACAACAATAGGACAACACACAATAATCCGAAGCTTTATTTTATGTATGACTAACTTTTAGACTGAAATTAAATTATAAAAATTCATAGATTTTATCAAAACTAAAATGAGTGAATGCATTACATAATTTATTTCGCCGGTTGCTTACTCAAAAGTGAGTTTTGTAATACCGAATCTTCTTACGATTACAACAAGCCAAAATATTGTTCAACTCTTTTTAGCAATCATGCAGAGAATTGGTAAATTTTTTTCCAATTCGCCAATTCGAAGCTATGAATTTAAAATGTAGCAAAAAATTACACTAAATTAAAAAATTTGTACAAAACCGTGCCATCATAGATTCAAAATGTTTGTGGGATTTGGTAATCTCCAGATCGTTCCGAATAATACGCCACTAACTATGAACTTGTAGTGTTAAGCTTCTATTACACTGTATGCCATGCCGTCAAATATTTGACAGTATATGTCATACTGGAAAAATTTGACAGAAAAGTTTCCGTCAAAAATGCAACTACATTTTTCCAGCGACAATAGTCAAATATTGTTGCCAGTAGCGATTTATGACCTGTGACTGTATGCAATGCCGTCAACAATTTGACAATGTATGCGATACTGACCAAAATTTAACCGTAAAGTTAAGTCAAATTGTTCCGTCATAAATGCAACTGCATTTGCCAACAACAATAGTCAAATATTTGACAAACAGGTCTTATCGTTGCCAGTCTGGATTTATGACCTCTGACTGTATGCCATGCCGTCAAAAATTTGACAGTGTATGTCATACTGAACCAAATTTGACCGTAAAGTTAAGTCTTATTGTTCCGTCATAAATGCAACTGCATTTGCCAGCGACAATAGTCAAATATTTGACATACAAGTGCTACACACGCCTTACTGTTGCCAGTTTCGATTTACGACCTCTGATTTTATAGACTAGCGCACATCCCACTAAACCACTGAGACCCCAACCTTCGCGTCACTAAATTAACTTTTTGTAGTTATACCGTGTGTTAATTTATAGATGTGTAAGCTGCATAATCAACTACCAAAAGGAAATGACGCTGGATTCGACATAAATTGTTCTTTCATTGAAATCATGCTTGATCAAAACGACGGACAAAAAAAAACAAGTGGGTCGAAAAAACAGCTTGCAAAACGTTTAAGAGATGTTAGCGCTAACTAACAAGAGGCAATAAAACTCTCAAGTTACCTCAGACGAAGAATAAAAAGTTACATAATTATTGTACAATTGATCTACTCTACTCTATCCTTTTCATTATTCCAATTTGGAACTTATATTCTTCAACTGGATGGTCATCGAAACAAAAATGTTGTAACAATACCTAGCCACCCCCGTGAAAAAGTTACATGATTCCGAAAAATCAATATGAAAGAAAAACATTCGAAATCATTTTCATAATCGACCGCTACCTACCTCACACTGATTATGTAAAAGGTTTGATTCTTAACTTTGAGTTCTATAATTTTAAAAATTGGATTTTTCGTCCAATTAGGATAAACTTAAATATGCATTCTGTTAGTAACTGGAATAAAGCTTAAGAAAGCAAATTAAAATACTTTATTATTAAAAAATAATAAAGTAAAAATAAAATTAAAGTAAAATATTAGAGCCAAAAACCTTTTTTTTTCGAAAGTACAATAGAAATATCTTGCTTTTCCGGCAATTAAAACAGAAGTTAGTTTACAACAAAAATATTTTTACAAATTCACAGAAAAATGCACATGATGGTTGCGCAACTCCCAGGTATTCAAAACCTTCTTTAAAACCTTATCCAAAAATGAAAAGTTTGGGTAAAAACTTGCATTGTTCCAAAACTTCACATTCTTTCTTTCCGGACGACTCTATTTCAAAAAAATACCTTCTAAAATTCTTATACAAACTGTTTTCTTACAAAAAGTACACAGTACTAAAATCCATTCAAAGATATGGAAGTAAAACAGAAAATTCGATGGACAAAATCGATTAGTGTAGATGAACAGATTCTTACTCAACTGAGCTTTATTCTGCACACCAAAAAAAAAAAAAAAAATTATAATAAAAATACTTTTCAAAAATTTTTGGCAACACTTTTTGGACAACACTAAGAAAAACCTCTTGAAAAAATATTTTCAAAATTATATCGATAGAAAAGCTGTTCCGGTATCCACTGGAGGAAAAGAAAACTATCGATCACTAAAATTTTATAACACTTTTCTTTTTTCGGTCTATAAGTTCACTTATACCTAACTAACTATTATGATTTATTTTTTTTCCTTTTTAATTTAAGGATTTTTTCTTCTCTACCTTTCAAGCTCCTTGGTGGAACTTCCTTAAGAAAAATTACTTTTTTTTTACTTGCACTCTTTTCGAACACACACTTTTCTTTATGGCACTGTATGGTTTAAAATCCCCCGAAAACGAAAATTTTTTTTTTAAATATTAAAACCACTCGGTTCGCTTCACTGTTCCCCCAAAAAAAAGATCACTTGGAAAATTTTCCTGAACTTCTTTACAAAAAAAAAGGAAAATTTTTTTTTTTTAAGTTGAGGAAAAAATAAATTTCCTTTCCTTTATTCTGCGTAATACTACACAACCTAGTAGTTTTTCGCGACCTTTATGGTACGGGAACAGCGCTCGACTGATGCTTTAATGCTTCGCAAAGAAGCTTTTCGGTCGTACAGAATATTTTCCAACTCTTCTTGTTAGCGACGTAGACTAATGCCTAGCTTGTGTAGCTACGCTATAAACTGCACTAGGAAAGCTAGTGTACTATAAGCGACCATATCTCACTTATACTTGCGGGGGCCTTATAGTCCAAGTACCCTTATGTTACATATTCCGTGTACTTCACTTAACCGGCACACTCTTTTCAGAAAACTTTCCAAGTGTCTTTCGACAGAGAGTCAAAACTACCCCTATGTGCTGTAGTGTTGATGCACAGTACACCCTTTAAACCCTACAATATGGTTCAACTGAAAAACCGAACAAGGATGATTCGAAAATCCTTCCGGAAGCTCTCTTCGAAAAGAGCGAAAAATTTAGTTCTTTTCGATGTATTTGAAGACTATGAGTTGCGATTGCGCATCAATTACGTCACACTGCGTCACCACGCGAATCCATTGGCGTCGTCACGACTATGAGGAGCTGGAAAAGCAGCAAAGCAATATTTTCTTTCCTACAAAGAAAAAACCCATTCTACCCTTACCATATCTCTCTCTATTACATACAAAATAAGGGCTCTAAACCACAGAGCGCATACGAGCTTTTCAAGCCTCAAACTCAACACATGTTTTAGCTCACTGACCCCAAAAAAATACAGCCCCTCGCCCAGAACTTGCCATCCCCATAACCGGAGCTAAAAGTATAATGTGACACAAGTCACGAAAAAGGAAAATCGATAGGAAAATATAACTCCGTGTGAACACACAGTATACAGTCACATTTTCACCCGGTTTAGTGGTGTCACATATATAGGACAAACAAAAAAGCTGGAAAATAGAAACCACCACCCGAAGATGGACAAGTAGGTTATATGGTCTACTACTAAGCTAGTGGTAGAAAAAAGCTTCCAAACTTTCGGAAACAAAAAGCTCAAAATTTATGGCTCAAATTCCCAAAAAAAAAAACCAACCCCTAAAATGTTGAATCCATGCCTACCATCAAGATATACAATTTCAGGCTCCATTCTTTAGGAATACAACAATTTTGTCATTTTGTTTTCTGGTCCATTCGAAATCTATCAAATTCACTAGGATGTCCTCCAACGCCACCACCCCCCGTCCCCCTCCCCCACACAACAGAAGTTATGTAATTCAATTTTCCGGAAATCTGCGCAGTCTAGGAAACACACGAACAAGGAAAAGAAAACCTAAATTCCATCCCTCTCACAATTTCAATATACATATATACGAGGGGGTGGTGGTGTTGTCCAGGCATGTGTACCATATTTTTATATTTGAATTATACACCCCATGTACATACCAACAAATGTTGGGTGGTGTAATTTTAATGCACATTCTCTGGGCGGCCGGTACAGCTTGCGCGGCGCTGCCCCGAACTTCGAGTATAATTCATTATAAATATACATTTTGCCAGGCTGGAAAATGTATACAGAATTTATTATGATTGTTCTTCTCTTTTTGAATGTTTTATATTTCATGTCGAGAAGCGTTTTCATTTGGTTAAATGGCTTAATGTGGAGCATTGCTAAATTAATGCAAAGTTCATATTGTGGGGTTGGTATATGAAAGAATATGCGGAACTGACCTTGGCTCGCGTGTACCCTATTCGAGTTAATGACGAAATGCTAAATCCATATGGAAAATATTAAAACTCTGGGTTTTATGTAATCGAAAAGCTAATATACATATATTATTTGATATTATGCATTTGAATTAAAAATCGTATTGTCGCCGCCAATATGGCGGGACATTTTTTTAGGCAGCAGCTTAAATATTGATAAACGATTTTCAAATGTAGAAATGAAGGTCTGTTCGTATTTATGGAAGAAAAAAAAATCCGAAATTCGTTTACATTACACTTGAAGACTTGGGAGGTTATAATATTACCCTTACATCTAGGTTATTTGATCATAAAAAAAAATATTGAATTTCTATTAGATAATATAATTTTAAAACGATAAAGTTGTAAGAAGTATTATGATATTTATATCTTAGTTCATTCGTTACCGGCTGCGCCAATTACCCATATTTTTATCTATTCAGAAAATATGATTCTAAATCGGAACTTTAATGATAGAAAGTTTAAAACTTTTCAATACCACAAGTATTCTAAATTAGTTGAATATATGGCTCACACTTAAGGCCTCATGAGTCCGGTACGACAATTTCTTATCCCAGATTTTTCTTTCTTGAGAGGATTTTAATCGATTGAAATCATTTTCCGTTCGTGTAATTTCGCGTGGACAATATGTCTGCATCGTTCGCAGTCTTTCAGCGAACTAATTTTGATTTTACAGAAAAAAATACTGTTATAGGTTTTCAAATTATTTGAAACGCATAACTATTAAAAATCAATAATTTTTTCATTGATTTATCTTCTAGAAATACCAATTAATTATACTATCTATGATACTTTTCAATGAAATGCATTCTTCTTATGTAATTCTTCTTATGTAGTTCTTCATTAACGTGAAAATCGTGAAAAATTGCTTCAGTTTGATTTCATATATTATTAACAAATATGAAAATTTTTTAAAATTTGTTCTATACAGGACCTTCTTTAAGATTTGTTTTAGCATTATATTAATGAAAATTACATGTTAATTATTCAAAAAATAGGTATTATGCGTTAAAAAAAAAACGTTGTTGTTCTAATAGAATTTATTCCAAATACAGTTTTAAATTTTTTCTTTATAGACGACCTAGTTTACATACCAGCTAATAAAGTGGTGTAATTTTATTTTATTTTTTTATTGCCATTAACGTGAAATATTGGCAAGAAAACAGTCATAAATCATCAAAATTGATCAACAACGGGTTTGTGAGCAATGCGCCTTCAAACGTATGGCGTCTACGGCGGACAGACGGACATTTTTTTTCCACGTTTAAGGACACCACGGGCAGGGATCTTCCAAACCATTTCAGCTGGTAAATTCAAATATTTTGTGTGGATAGATTGAATGGATCCCTTTAAGTGGTGTCTTTTCGGAGGATGGGAGGAGCGATTAAAACGAAAAAATTTAGTTTAATATCTCATGAATCGTCACAAATTACAAAGAAGGTGGAAAGTCTGAATTAAATCAAAATTAATACAAAATTGTGACTCTTGACCTACTTTGTGACTTATGACTCTGGTCCTGAATAGGCCTGTATATCTCATTAAAATTAAAACATGTCGCCATGTCGGAAGAACAGTGACGCACAAATGCAAAAAATTCGAATTTTTTGTCGGAGAAAGAATATCGTTTTTGTCAATTGCCCACAAGCCATATGAGTTTATTAATAGTCACTACATATAGACAGCTTCGATCAAGAGCACGTTCTTTTAAAACAGCGGGGAACGATTTTATGTTAGAATAGCAAAAATACAAAATAGTTTTTTGCCCTGTAAAATTAGCAAAATTCCAGTTGCGTCACTGTTCTTTCGAGAGGGTGATATATATATAATTCTGTGATAGTGAAGCCGTTGGTATCGTAATATAGAAACTCTAGCATTACCTCAAGGCCTAGGTCCAATTTGGGCTGTTGCGCCATTGATTATTAATTATTATTTATAGTGAAGCCATTTGCAGAAATAATCGACTTCGATGGTGAAACTGAAAAAATTCAAACTTTTTTTCAACTCTACGGGTTCATCAGATAAAATCGTTTTCAGGTTTTCTTATAATTCAAATCCTGAGGGTTTAACGGACCTGTATAAATTTTCACAAATTCTACACTATTCCTTATGAAATATATCGAAATTTTTACATCTACGTTCATGTTGGATGTTCTTCAAAATATTCGCCTAACACCTAAAGAGATTCTAAAATTAAATTAAGCTTATATTTAGTGGTAGCTTTACTAGAAAAATTCAATTTTCACATCTTCTATCTACAAAGGATACTCCATAGGAAACATAACTGAGTCTTAACCCGGCAGTCAACATTTAATCTACCAAACATATCACCTCTAATTATCCTTCTTCACCAACACATTTTTTTCTTCTGAACTTTGATAATAAAAATAAGAACTTCCTGAACAATTTATCAACTTACAAGCACTTCTGTTTTCTTACTGAAATTCTGATATTTTTGACAAATTAAAATTGTTACGGAAAGGATATAAAAACTGTAATGTCGTAATTTCTATTATATTTTCAAGTAAAAAAAAAACAGAAAAATCGAACAAATTTCAGAGGATAAAACCATCCCTTCCATACATATGTAGATGCATTATTCGACTAAAAAAAATCCTATCGATTTGATGCATTGTTATTGTTCCGAGGAGATTATATAAAATGAAATAATCCACGAACAAGACGAAAAACTGGGAGTAGTGCCTAAGGACAGATATGAAAATTCGTTGAATAACGAATTTTAAGGATGTGTGTCTAACATATTTTTCTGTGATTTATCCTCCATCTGAATTGCTACACATAGTTACAACAATTGAACTCAGTAGACTACTGGTATGTGAATTTCAACTCAAGTTATATGGAATAATCAGAAGAGTACTAGGTACTGTTTCAAAGAACTGAAGAATATTTAAGTTTAACATCAAAGAATCGAACAAAATGTACAGAATTCAGGGCAACGAGATTAGTACATTCGATTTACATGACGTTTGATCAAAAAAAAATAACTTCTCAGAAAAATATCGATAAAGGCGTCTGATGAGTTAAAAGAACATATGACCCGTGGACGAAACAGCGCAAATCGTCCAACACAGTTGAATTTGAAACTGAACTATGCAGGTAAAAGTATTCCAATTACCATAGCCTCAATCTCTTGATTTCGGTTTGATTAGCACTAGCCAAGGAAGCGTTCTATCCCAGTTGGGATTCACGCGAGGTGGCCTTTTAAAGACTAGTCTCATACCGAAAAGAAAGAAACTGTTCCAAATTTTCTCTGTGAAAATCATATCTTATCAACTATGTTGCATTTTGTTTGCTGATGAAAATAATTGCAGAAAATTAAAACCAAGCATATAAAAATGAACTTAAAATGAACATACATATCAATAAAATCTTGGAATTAAATTTTACTCAATTATCACATAAGGTCATAAGATGTGGATATGATTCTAATTTGCCAAAGGTCTGATGAATCACAGACACATTTTCTAATCGGTGAACTCCTTCTGTCTTACCGACTAATTTAAAGTAGTTAAATAGTTTGCGAAACTCGTTTTAACTAGACTGATAACATTTAAATTGGAATAAATGTCGTGTCACTCCATTGCAGTTTAACGTAGGTAGATATTCGAGCTTCTGTTACCAGATACGTGAAGAAAGATTTACAAATCCAGTTAAGGATGTGCTGAAAATGCAGGAGAATGCTAAGCCTCGGAATGGAATTATTTTAATCTATTGTTTAAGAAACTAATTGGACATGGTCTCAAACCTTTCCAGTCAGTTTTTACTTTTTTTGATTAGCAAAATCCCTCAACTTCTTTGCGTAGCTTCCGTACAAAAATCCGTAAGACTCGTGATTACACTCATTGCAGAATTATCAAGGAACCCGCAAATTTAACAATTTGTCTTTAGTCTATCCTTTTGAAAAAAAAATGGGAATAAAAACAATCAAACATTGTGCTCTTTCGAGTAGCTACCATAGAAATGTCCCTGAAATTGGTGGTTGCAGGCGCTAGATTTCGTGATAGTTTGGAAGTATTTTGAAATATGAAACTATTCAACTAGCCCTCATACAAACATAAACATTTGCTTTATAGCCTTTTATTCCCAATTCCAATTACAAAATTTAAATCGTAGTTTTTTATTATTTTATCTAAAGTACTATACGACCTTAAAAAATATCAAAAAAATTACAGGTTTTTTAATTAAACTAAAATTAAATAAATAAACCTCATTAATAGATTAATTAATTTAAGTTATTTATTGCTCTATAAATATTTTACAAATTTTGCAAATATTTGGTAGTACAAATTTGACAAATCTTTGGTGAGAAAAATTTTACAGTAAAAGCTTTTCAAATAATTGCAAAAATTTGACAAATATTTCCCTACAGAAATTTTATATGATTTTTTTTTCATAAGGGTAGGTGAAAGTCTCGAAAGACACTATGAGGAGCGCGCCTCATAGTATTGTGAACTTTTACCCACTAAAAATACTTCCCTTGAGCATAACATAATCAGTGTATGGTTGACCAATGATTTTTATACCTTGCTATATGATAAAAAATAAATTCTTCACTCAGTTCTTTTTTCGACAAAATAAAACTTGCATAGATCGTAAAATAATATACGAGGTCTATTTTGACGAAAAAAGAACTGAGTTTGATGTTTTTTTAATTTTTTATCATATAAAGGGAAGGAAAGGGAAGGGAAGGGAAATATTTGTCAAATTGCTGATACAAATATTTGAAACTTTTCTTATCAAATATTTGTCGTATTTGATCGTAAATCAAAACAATATACAAAGTCTATTTTGTCGAAAAACGAACTGAGTTTGATCAATTCTTATTTTTTTTTTTTTTCATATAAAATTTTTATAGGAAAATAAATATTTGTTAAATTGTTATTGCAAATATTTGAACAAGTTTTATTGTCTAATTTTCCTCGTCAAATGTTTGCTAACAATTTTTTTTGTCAAATATTGGTCATATTTTTATTGTCAAATATTTATCATATTTTTGTTGTCAAATATTTGTCAAATTTTTTTGTCAAATATTTGCAAACAATTTTTCTTGTCAAATATGTGATCAGGATACAGGGCATACAATCGAATACAAGTTTAACAGAGCTGTTTGTTCAGTTCGGAGTTATCTTAAGCTTCGTTGGAAACGATTCTAAACTACAAGTTTGTTGAGTGATAGCTACGAATGAAAAACTATCAGTATTGCTGGAAAACAACAGGTGTAAAGTAGTATACCAGGGGCCGCTCTATTTCCAAAGGCAAGAAAATTCGTGGCCTTTCAACGGCAATACATGGAGAGTCATATAAATACACGGTACATATGTTAAGTACCGTAGCACTCTTCTCAACGTTCTATTTTTTTCACAATGCACCCCACATCAACCTACATAAGTTCTAGGTCACTACAAGCCTACCTGGCAATGCTAAATTCTATATAAGATTGACCATAGAAAATGGCAATAAAACTGTACTAGGTGACCACAAAATTGTACACATGAACAGATAAAACTATGTACGTAATGGATGAGATACAAGAGAGTAAATTAAATACACAGTACAATTGGTTTTTTCCGGCATTTTGATAAACCCGTCCTCCTACGAATGTCATCACATAGATAATGAGAGTGTGGCCGGCATATTTACCTTTGCCATATCTTTTGTTAATAAAAGTGTGTTGATCCAAAATACCGACATACATGTTCTACAAATGAATGCATTTTTTTTACTTACGTCATTCATGCTGAGCGACGACCGATCTCGGGGTAGATATATGAAATGAACGGACATTTCAGTATAAAATAGTCAACTTAATTCAGCATGACAACGTAGAGCATATCATTTTGTTGTAACATAACTCAATGTCATCTAAGGGCATGTGTATTTGAAATTGATCTCTTTACTATTACAGACGATAGATGCGATATGTTACATAATTAAATTATATATGCATTGTCTAATTGCGAACGTTTTTCGTGGTACGATACTAATACGATTTTTCTATAACTTCATTGCAAACAATTTAATTAACGGTACAATGAGTATTTTGTTTATAACAATCCTTGGTCTTAATTAGGCAGTGGGGAAATTGTGCAAGCGAAGATGGTATCTAGATCAACATGATTCTTACGGAATGGTCTAGATTTGAAATTTTTTAAGCAATCTTAAAGATTATATGATCAGGAGTTCGTCCTTACGCACGTGCTTTAGCTATGCGACCGGATGATAGAATGCATGTTAGTGAGTGCAACTAGTTACAGTGATACTTGTATCACGTCGCTCTGAAAACGTTTTCTAACTTCGTCAAAAAAGGCTGACTGCATAGTGAACAAAATATTCAAGTTTTTGATTATTTGGCAGTTGCGGTAAGCAATTCAACGCGCTCACACTATAACTGGTGTCGCAAAAAGGCGCGCGCGAACCATTGTAAGCGTCGCGCGCATCGCTCTCACTGTGAATCCACCTTAACTGATCAGGGGATAAAAAAGATATGATTTTCAATAAACCTTTCAAAAACTAAATTGTTTTTAATCCTCTTCACTGTTCAGTTCTATCTACCCAACTTTAATTCTATACAATTAAGCCGCGTTGAGTTATTGACTTGATATCGTCACATCGATTTAAATTCTAAAATCTTAATCGAAATCAGTCTGTTCACATCCAAAACTGCTAAATATTTAAGTGACAATGTCTACACAGTACACACAGTGGCGATACAAAAGACGGTATCTATTTGAATTTTTCGTTAGCCGGTCAAGACGACGACGAAGAAGAAAAAAAAAACTATAGATTGCATCAAAGAAACACTGTAAGAAATTTATACGAGTGTTCATGAGCTGAGCGCGCCTTGCAAATTGACCACTTCCGATTAATATAAGAGTCCAACGCAGACGAAAATTTTCCGTTTCCTCTATGACACAATTTGAAGAAAAGGCAAAAAAAAAAACAACATTTGAAGAAGCTCGTTTGCACTAATTTTAAAAGATTGTAAATGAAGATTTATTCTGTTTAATTAATAGACAAGGTTTACGTTAATTGGTTATTGTTAGGTAGGATATAGTACCATAGAAACTTGATTCTTAAAAGTGAGAAAAGAGGTTAGTATTCAGATAGTGTATAGTCAAAAATTTTGTTGATAAAGATTTTATCTACATGGTTTTCTTTTACTGGAAATATAAAAATGAAAATTTAAAATTGTAATTTGAATTTGTATGCATATTTGCCAAATATTTGACAATTTACACTGCAAAAATTCTGTCAAATAGTTTACCTATTTGTCAAATTATTAAATTTTCTCTCCACCAGGAATTCGACAGAATTTTCTATCAAGTTTTTGGGTCAAATATGTTTGACAGCATTATGTATGCATATTTGTCAAATATTTGACAATTTACACTGCGAAAGTTCGGTCAAATAGTGTAACTATTCGTCAAATTATTAAATTTTCTCTACACCAGGAATTTGACAGAAATTTCTATCAAATTTTCGGGTCAAGTGTATTTGACAACATTATACAAGCTTAATACAACAACCTTTACAAGTTTGAGGATCGCGAAAAATTTTATACAAAGCTTTTATACTAAGAAGAAGAAAATCGTATATGACAAAATTAAATGATTCGTATTTTACGTAATTAATCCTAATATCTAACACGCCCAGTCATAAATGATATTGGAATATTGCACGCAAAGAATACCATCCGTTTATTTAGATAACATGTCAGGCATTTTGATGACGAGCCCACCGGGCGATGAGTCTTACATATACAACTCGTAAAATTTCTGTCACCTGGGATATAGGTAAGTAATGGAATTTAAAGCGTTACATAATTTGCACAACTTATCAACCATCTCGTGATTGTTAATCCCTTACAAGATTACTATTGATTATTTAATGCCGATTGTCTATAAAGTAGTATGATAAGATAGGCAATTTAGCGCAATGTAAGATTGTCAAGAAAGTATAATGAATGGAGATTGTAAAGATCAGTATCAGCAATGTACATATTTATTTGTTAATAATACTAACAAAATGTCTATAACAAATAAAGTCCGGACTATATAACGATTGTATAAATTTGACGCCACCACTGCAATTGAAGAAATTGTTCAAGAGGTGGATGTGTCGTTTGAAATTCATATCTTACGGACTCTAATCAATTGTAACAGTTGATATTCATTGTGATAATATTCATTGTGTATGCTTAAATACGTCATAGTAACTACTTATATTATTTGTCATAATGTCGTCCGTTTCTATATCGTGACCGAGAATAATATTGTATTCTTGTTAAATAATTTATGATTTATATTGGTTATTATATTCGAACTAGATTTAGAAAAAAGGAGGGCTTTAAGTTCTATCATATTTAATATACTCGTATACAAGGTGAATTTTACTTCATCCGAAGATAGATCCTTTTAAAGGTTCCCACACACTGACGCGATTTATTCGCTGACGCTGCGATTATTTGCGATTATCTTGCAGCGGTGCGGTCATTCTCATTAGTTACCATGTAAATAAATGAGGGCGAATGTACCGCTGTAAAATAATCGCAGCGTCAGCGAATAAATCGCGTCAGTGTGTGGGAACCTTAAGAGTTTTGATGCCAGTGGCGAATATATGATTGGGTTTTCAGTCAAATTTCTATAGTCAAATATTTGACAGTGTGACATATCTCTATGTCATGTCTTCAAATATTTGACTACACAAATTTGGCAGAAAACGCAATCAAATATATCAAATAAAAAATTAACAAATTAATTTGGTTGATTAACAAAATAAATTCAAAATTGAACCGAAAAAAATAGATATGTTCAAACTTTCAAAATAAGTGGCAAATATTAAAAAACAAAAAATCAAATATGAATTAAATTTCTTGATGACAGCGGCCTTCAGAACGCAGTGGCTAGCTAGTTTATAAACCCAGAGGTCGTGGATTCGAATCCCACCTAAAAATGAGCTTATCACACGTGAAGTAATCACAAAAATTATATTTAAAGTAGTAACAATATCCGTAACTACCCTCAGGGTCACATATGAACTGAAATCATAGTACTGAATGGATCGATATAGAAAAACGTGTAGATTGAACAAAAATACTCCAATAAAGATTTTATCTAAGTCTTCATATTTTTCGGATATTTCAAATCTAAGATTTAATCGATTCGATAACCCAAATTCATTTTCCCCAAGCCTGGTTACAACAAACCAAAACAATTGAAACACTCGTTTCTATGTGATCTTATTTTAGCTCGTCTTATCTTCAACGATAACACTACAGAGGTACTTGAAAGCAAAAATCCGCAGTTAGTTTAAATTGGTTTCGAACTGGTTTATTGATTTTATCAGTTGGAAGACAACTAAATCCTAAGCATTTGTTGAGATAAAAATATTCAGATGCGTAAGTGATAATAGCAGACTTAATTAGTTTGAAATTATGAAGTGACTATTTCATTAGTATACAAAACCATGTCAATATATTATATACATAGTCGTATTTGCAATAGGAGGTGATAATACTGTTCTTATCGAGATATGACAGCTTTGTCGAACTATCTTAATAACAATTAACACTTGATGCTAATCGTAAATGTTTTGAGATAGAAGCTTCGTAGTATTGCACGTAAATTTTTCTTGTTTGCTGGTTATATACTCTTGTTTTTTAGACTGATAAATAACTATATCCGCATACAAGAATTAGTGGAGAATTTTCAGTAAAACTATTTTACAAGTGCATATTTATTCAATTTTAACTATGGAAACTGAAAAGCATCATGCTCACAGCTTAGTGTTCACTGTTCAAAGAGGAAAGTGCATTTTAAATGAAGAATATACAACGCACTTAGATACGAACCACCCCTACAATTCAAATGCGGTTCATCATCATCTAAGAATCGTAAAGCCGGCTACAGACTTCTCCTGCTTTTCTTGTTTTTCGCATTTCGTCAGTTTCTCGTCTTATTTCACGAAACACATGAAACTTGCGAGAACACGAGAAAATATTGTATACAGAATTCCCATGTATCGCGTTTTCGTGATTTCTCTACATTTCGTGAAGTTACACTTATTTTCAATTTCCGAACTCCTGCAAGTCCAAACTTTTGACATTAACCACGAAAAAAGAAAAACTGACGAGAAAATCACGAAAAATTGTTTCGCGTATTTTTCGTCAAGCAAAACCCCTTCATGTCGTGAAAAAACGCATTCAGCAGAGATAACACACGAATCGCGAACAACGAAACGGGAGAAACTAACGAGAAACTTCTACAGACTATTCACGAGAAAGACGCGAATGACGTGAAATAGGCGAAAAGCGATAAGTCTGTAGCCGGCTTAAGTGTATTTATATGTAAACATAAAAATCACGTAGATGAACCGTTATTGATTCATTTGCGATACTTTCCTATTTGTTGGATATAACCAATTTCCTTTTATAACAAATTCCTTTACATAATATCTAAAATATCTAATAAATAATCTAAACAAAAATATAAAAAAACTGAATTTAAAAATCAGTCCTTAACTTATACTTTTTTATTGTAAAAAGTAACAATTAAATTTCAAGAAAATCTAGTCACACAAGACGTTTTTAAAAACTCCCAACTTTTGGGTTTTTTTTTTTTAATCTTAAAATTGAGCGAAGTTAAGTGTCAATTAAATCAAGAATTTATGTTTAGTTCCAAGCTAATTCGAACGACTTAGCTGAAACTAATGTTTCGTAAAAGAATTACCAAAACACCATAAGTAGGTATGTTACGTCTGCACATTTTTTTCCCCCAATAATATCTCTGACCTCCAATTCACCCTCTTAGCTTCTACGGGCAAATATAGTTTTTAACCTGATGACCGAAGAAAGAAAGCTCATCAGACAGTAGCTCCATATTATGTAACGTATCTATAGATTTCGCACATGTCTCTATACGACATTCACAGTCAGTTTCGCAAATGGAAACCAGAAAAATCTTATTGTTATAGCGATAAGAATCGATTAGGTATATGTTAAGACAGGAAGCATTTATATAATTTAAAACTGGACTGAATCAGAACAAATTACGAAGGAGTCGAGGCTTAACTGACTTGCAGACTTTCGCTTTAGTGCACACAGTACTGACTTTAGATGAGAAACAAGCCTAAATCCATTCATCATAATTATTATTAACCCACAAGATTTAGCCAACAGTTTTAAACTATGTGTAGCCAAGTGTAGCATATAGAGTACAACTTCCTATCCTGTCTTTGATTATAACGTATGCATAAATGAGTAAGACTTGCCCGTACACAAATGTACGTTAACCAGAGCTTTATAATTAAAAAATTGCTAGTTCCCGCAATGACACCGAGAACCATTTTATCGTATAGACCGCGCTGCTCGAAACTAGATAGCAACAGAGCAAAAGACTTAACGATTGAAGCCAAATGTAGGACATGTAGAATTGTTTGCAAGGTCGAGAATAAAACCCCGGTAACAGTGGCGTCACATTATACACACCATGTCTTTACTTAGACTCTTACCGAGTTAGAACTTAGAAAATGCCATTATAAAGGCATTTTTCTATCGATTAAACAAGAGCTTTCCTTCTGAACACTCTACAGTCACGGGGGACATAAAGACACCCTACGTATGCGCACACCCCGATTAAGTGTGCAATTCCTATTAAGGCATTGCATTGCCTACTAAATGCAAAGTGGTCTATCCTCTTTACTGTATGCATTAGGTAATTTGCATGAAAATTGTTCAGCACCGAGCACAACCACTCACTACTGATGTTCCATTGAACATATGAAAAAAAAAAAAACCACAAACATTAATATCTATAAAATAAGATGAGAAAAATGAAGGCTTCGGTCGTTAGATTTAACTACCAAGTGGTTTAAATCCAGCCAAAACTAAGCATAACTCGACAAAGGTAGTAATTACACCGGTCCGATTCAAACTATTGGCAGAGAATTATCGAATAGCTCAAGGTGTAAGTTTGCACACCTGAAATTATAGAAAAAAAAGTGCATAAATAAAATGCATAGTAAACTTTTTATACCATAGAAGCTCTGTGTTCTTAGGAACATTTTCTATCATCAGCTCGAACGCTCGAATTTCTTTTTATTGGAAAATCACCTGTATAAGCAACCAGTTTTTTGTCCAAGTCGTTTTCCAGTTGTCGGCAGATTGAGAATGCATTGAATCCAGATTAAACTACAA
The DNA here is from genome assembly GCA_949128065.1 of Beris chalybata. Taxonomy (NCBI): domain Eukaryota; kingdom Metazoa; phylum Arthropoda; class Insecta; order Diptera; family Stratiomyidae; genus Beris; species Beris chalybata. The sequence continues at coordinate 142,366,164 of OX421894.1, forward strand.
ATCATTCACACGTCTATGCATTCTAAAAATGTTCTCTTCGAAATTTTCCATTAACTAGTCTTTTTGTTTAGATAGCACCATCTTTGGAAGATTTAGAAATTCGGACTAAAGTGGAAAATAGGCCAACGAATTGGCTTGTTAGGAAATCTCTTGAAGTATCTTTGGAGAACATCTACAACTTATTTGGGATTTGCCGTAGGATCTTATTAATGTGAACAACAAATTCATAATGACCAAGTTAATGATGTAGGTCATATCCAGCATGAGACATACACTCGGTAACCTGATACTTTCCATAAATTTTTCGATCTTAGTCAGATGCATACAAAAGTCCCTAAATGAAATATGTATACCTGCATTACAAAAAAATATATACAAGATATTTTTGTTTTAACTCCTGATATAGACAAATTATCACTGCCTGCAAATAAAGGCATGTTGCTACAGAGAACATGTTTCACCTGCTTTGGGACTAAGTTCTTCATCAAGTCTATATTTAATCTTCGTGTACCTGAACAATGTAATTAATAATATAATTTGTAATATAATATTCTACCAAATTATGTTTGGATAATTCTTCACGTGTTTGCGTGCTTGCTTCCACGGGGAATACTCCCGGTTGAGTTAAATTAACCTGAATACAGATTATTGCAAAAGAAAATATAATTAACAAAGTAAGACTATGCAATCCCATCAATATTGTATCCTACGCAACATTCGAAGGAAAAACATGGTCGATAGTCTGGGCGTAGCTTTACTATTTCGGGACATAGTCTGCAAAGCGGTTAAAGTCGAAATGCAACAGAAGTTCTGATGATATAGTACTAACAACCTTATAGCCGTTCCCGATATAGAAATAATACCCCCACCACCACCGTACCGTTCTACCATTATCAACAAATCTGCCAATGGTCTGGGCGCAACTTTATTATTTTTCCGGCAGAAGTTCGGAACGCGTTCAATTCTGAGATGCGGTGTAGGTGACTGAAAACCTATCAAAAAGTTTGGGAAGCGGTTAGAATAACATATGAATTACATAATTGGGTCATATTCCAAGATGCGGTCTCGGGGGTTGAAAAAGGGAAAAACTTAAAAATAGGTGATTATTAAACAAGCCCGTGGAATTGAAAATACTATTCGATATCTGATCAGATCTGAGAGATATGGCAGAATTCATGAAAAAGTAGAGGTACAACCACTTTACACCCCTTTAAGGGTCAAATTTCAAAAAATCTTGAAAACACATTCTAGATATTCATATGAAGAATCCGACGAATAAAAATGAATTCAGTATTTGGGAAGACCTAGTAGATATGACGAAAATCGTGAAAATATATGCAAGTTTCACTAAAAAAAAAAATTTTCCCCTTCTACCGAGCGCCAATGGATATTCGTATTTGTTTTTATCAAAATTACTTTTCTAGTTGATATAGGTACATATACACACCGAGTTTCAACTTTCTAGCATAAGCCGTTCTATAGTTAGGCAAAACAACCCGCACTCCCGTAACATACCCCTAAAAAACATATATATTTTTCCAATATGCCACTACTATTTATAGCTTTATCTAAATACCAAGTATCAGCTTTATATCATAATATCACCCTCCTCCACCCTCACCCTCTACACCCACAGCTCCTGCTAGGATTCTATTGGTCCAACTTGTGGTAAAAAAATTAAGAATTTATATTACACTGTTCTTGAGATATGAAACGTAATTTTTTTGAAAAATTCTATGCCCTCCAATTTCATACTCCACGGTCCCCTTAAAAAATTTTACTTTCAGCAAACTCCTTTACTCACAAACCAAATTTCATTTTTCTAGTGCAATTGGTTTCTGAGATATCGTAATCTAAAGTTTTTCACCCCACACCTGTACGCCACTGCTCCCACTCAAAAATTTGATTTCAATCTACTCTCCTGGTATAACTACAGATATTTGTTAAGTTTTAATTGCTTGCCATTAACGGTTTAGGAGATATGGATTTTAGAATGTGTCGATCTCGGCTTTCTTGCGTTTCGGACGAATTATTTTTTTCCCCACTCACACACCCCTTCTCCCATATCAGCAATTTTTTGGGTCCACTATCAAAGCTCTATAGAAATTTCAAGTTTCAGCCTCCTAACACATAAGCGGTTGCGGAGATCTAGAAACCAAAATTTTTCCTGTAAAATGCTCCCCTCTTCTCCCCCTCATACTCCCTACCACTCTAACCTCTACCAGTCGTAGAGATTCACCCAATCTACCCACCATAAAAATTTCATGACAATACCTCAATGGGTTTGGGAGCTAGGTGCCTTCAAACTATTTTGCGTACGGTGTACGTCACGCGTACCTACCTACCTACCTACCTTCACTTCCTTGAGAATTCAAGAAAGGAAAATCCAGAAAAATGAATTTCAGGTGTTTCTGGATATTATCGGCTATTTACTAATATTTTTACTTATCTTTAAAAAAGAGTATTACTGGTTCTTTCTCGTAGCCATAAAATTTGAACCATAGTTTGATAATCTAAACGAAGGAAAACTGATACCTTCGGGTACTACGTTACTCATTCAGGAGCGAGGACTTCAACAATTACAGACTTCGATAACAGACTAATTGTTCAGTATCATTTTTCCACACATCCAGGTCAACTTATAACCTTATCATTAAATTATAGGACCTAAATCTCATAAAACGATTTGATTAAAATGTCAACTAAAAATAAACGTCTATGTGAACATTCAGAAAATATGGATTTCAATGCCAAGGTCAGATGTTGTGCTGTGTATGCTCGTAAAATAAGATGCACTGCACAGTCGAATAAATTTCTTGGCAAAGCTCTATATGCACTAAAGCGAAAAAAGACGAAATCTTTCCTACTTTATTCCGATTTAGATCAACAGCCTTATTAAAAGATTGTAAAGAAATCTTAAATATCAAAACAGAAAATGAATGTCGTCTTGTTTTATTATTATCGACAGAGAATTAAACCTTTTAAATTGATTACGTTCGATGTTTCTACATCACTCAACATTCAATTCAAGCAAAGTGCGTGTATAATCACATTTTCATTTTCCATTGTTTTATTTTGTATGAATAATAAACGTGCATCTTATCATTTTTCATTTTACGTCATTTGATGTGCAATTTATATATAAATAGAGTGAACACCTAGTTATGAAAATTAACTCCTTAATTTAAAACGTACACGCGTTCACTAGTAAGTAATTACCTGTTGTGCGATGCACAACAATATACCGCCACTCCCTTTCATCGATTTTATTGTTAATAATTGGCTGGGCTTGAATCGTTCAAGAAAATTGTGTTAGTTGCTATAGTAATATCAGTTCCATAATTAGCTACTAAAATATTCACTGATATATTGAAATATTTATGGCTGTGATTTATGTGTGTAATAAAATCATGGAAATTACTTTTAATGGCAATTACATTTAAGGCAGACTAAAAACAAACAAATGAATGAAAAAGCGTACTTAAAAAGATTCAGTAGTGTACGGCCAAATACAATATAACCGGTATCGTGAACGAACCAGAGTCTGGGTCGTTCATGAGTGAACTGTTCGAAAAGGTTACTTCATTGAAGTGGGTGAGTGAAGTAGCTCATTCCTTTTGGTAAACTGCAGTTCCATTGCGATACGTGACAAAAAACTTGATCGACCTTATTGTTTTCATCATCGTTTAGATATTGTTGTTGTTTGGTGTGGGAAAGACACACTGGAAGGCGAGTTTTGAGCATTCAGGCCACCAGGCCCATTATATTCGAAGGCCCAGTCTCTACCCGAATTTTTTCGTCCTCCTCACGAATTTCAAAAGCTCAGGTAGAGAGCGAGAACGAAGTTCCTCCATCCTCATAACATCGACGCCGTATACATGCATTCTTGCAAAAGAATAAGCTGGACACTCGAGAAGAAAATGGACCCTCGTGACGTCGCTCTCCTCGCAACATTTAGATGTAGTGACTTTTTTTTAGTTTTGGTCATCATCTTCTACATCTACTGACGAAAGGAAGGAACGAAGAGTTCCGGAACTACTTCACTGAACTCTACTGACTTTTTTTTTGCTTGGAAATGCTTCACAGAACAGATTTTTTTTTTCTTTATCGGTCTTCATCTTCTACATGAACTGACGAAAGGAAGGAACGATGAAACGTAGAGTTCCGGAATTACTTCACTAAACTCGTTCCTTAAAGTGTGTGACTCGGAGTAAAGTACTTCACTAAAAGGAACTACTTTCTCATCTCTAAGCCAGACCGTGTCAGAGTCAAGCTAGCGAGTTCAGAAGAACAATCGATTTCTCTTCGCAGATAATATGCAGCGATTAAAGATGTGAATGCATCACATGAATCATGACACCTTTACAGTGATTTTAAGGTAATATTTAAGAAAATATTTCCCATTCTAATTTTAACGTTCGTTTCTTGCACTATCTAAGTACAGAAATTTTCCTATATTTTAACAAAGCCCGCTGGTCCTTGATAATGATTAAACCAAGAAAAAAAGAGCTTACTGATGGGTTTCTTTGAATCGAAAAAATTTCATAGAATTTCAAATATTGGAATATATAGCATTGCATAATTTACAACCTAATACATTGATTGGATTATGAAAACGGAAATATGTTGGAACATTTTCGTACCGGACTAAATCCATCGATGAGATATTGAATAAAGTATTTTTTTTTTTCATAGAACAGAGCTTCTTTAGAGCTAAACGCATTTTTGGAGGCCTTATAGTTGTCCAGTGTCACAGCAGTAGATATATGAAGGCCACTTCACGTATTCTCTGACTGGTGAAAAGACCAGTCAACTATAGTAGTATAGCTGATAATAAGCAATAGAGGTGTACAGAAAGTAAATATTCGTTACTTAGTATTCGATACTTTAAATAATTACTAGTATCGAACACGACTTTTGATAAATATTCGATATTGCCTCATTTCAAATACCACTCAATAGTATATGTACCTCAAATCAAACAGAATATATTTTACTCAGCCTGGTAAAGTATTTGAACAAGTATAGAATACCGAAGTAATTGAATACTTAGCCAGGTATTCACTATATCCGACTATATGTGAGCATATAGTCAAATGAATACCTCATGGCTGGTTAAGTATTTTATCGGATACTAAATATCGAATACTGAAGTGTATGTATTCAGTAATTTTTCGTTACTGAAAAGTAATTGAATTGAACATCAGTACTAAGCGATTAAGTTGGTCTGGGTAGCTTAAAGTGCGCGTGATAGCCTATTATCCTAGAAGTCGTGGATTCACATAGGCCTGTGTTTTTCTTGATATCATCATTCATTCTCAAAAATTCCATCTTTCTGCACACACTTCTTGCATGTTCCTCACACACTAACCAATATGCTGGAAATCTGTCGACTCAACACATGGAGTGTATAAGCGCAGCCACCTACAGTCAGTAAGTGTACACAGTAAGTTACCCCTGATTCCATTAAATTCTTTTTGGTTACAGTTCTGAAAACAACTAATCACTGCACAATAAATAGCCCAGATAATCTCAACCATATTACGTAAGAAATTTCCAAGGAAAATATAATTTGCGATAAGTCTAAAAGATTGCCAGTACAGCTGACTTGATGCCAAAGCACGTATCGACAATTCAAAACGAACAGAGCAATAGTAAAGCCACTTTCAAGGCTAATTTCGTGACTCTGTAATATTTAGAAAAAGATACTTTTAGTTAGTAGTTTAGAAATTCTAATCAAATCAAAAAATAACTATCAATACATGGAATAAAAATTATTCTACATTAAATAAATAATTCTATCATATTTTATCAAGTTATAAGTAAGGTTGAAATCTTAGGAACTTAAATGCGGTTAGCTTAACATTGATGAAGCCAACTTATCGACGTACAATTAGAGCCGACAAATACCTGAGCACATATAGACAGATAGATTACAGAATAGTTCTCGGAATAAATAGAAACCAACTTTATACTATTTGTAATTATTGGTCACTGTGTCTACATAGCAAAGTGTTTAAACTGATAACTGCTTGCTTTTGCTACTTGTAGACAAATTATAATATTACTAAAATAGCGCTAAATTATAAGAAATTATTTTACATAATCATTTTCATAGCTCGCGGTCAAAACCAAGGTACACAAAGCTTTCGAATCAGATCGATATGATGGTGCTATTGATACTTTTATCCTATCGCAGCTAAAATATCAACTGTAAAGAGTCAAGACTAAGGATGGGCAAAGCAGTTCCTTTTAATGAGTGAGTCGAAATTAACTCACGCATTAAAAGGAACTAGTTCAGTGAACTAGTTCGAGTTTACTTCGTTCCTACGTGATTGTGGTGACCAACAAAAAAAAAGGTCATACGATGGCGGTGTCACGTGGCGAATGGAACTGCAGTTCACCAAAAGGAGTGAATTAGTACACTCACTCACGCAGACAGCAAATCACTTCAAAGATGCAGAAATTGGAGAACGCGGACACTGAACCGAGAAGGCTGGAGGCGGCACATTCAGGAGGCCAAGGTCCGATTTGAACTGTAGCGCCATCGTAAGTAAGTAATAGTTCACTCACTCACTTCAATGAACTGCTCTTTTGGAACAGTTCACTCCAGAATGACCCATTTCTAGTCAAGACATTCGATGGTTGCTTCATATATCTTCTGATGAAGAAACGAGCGGAACTGCTTCCCTTCTGACCAATCGCAAAAAGATCTAACCGGGTTTTTTCCAAATGTTTGTGTTCTAGGAGCATTTAATCTCTTGAGCCTCTCGCTTTGAGCCTTGGTCTCTTCTCTAATAATATCTCTGATCGAATTTGAGCCCTTCAGAATCGCACAAGAAGTACTTGTGTATGCGATAGGAAGGCTTAGTCACCCTCACAAGAAAAATTTTATGAAATTTTATCTTTGGCGCCGGAATGCACCGAACGTGCGCCCTTATCAAATACAGAACTGATTAGCGAAATGCCAAAACAACAGCACAACAAACTTCGTAGTTAGTATGCACGATTACATAATAGTGTGATTCAGAAGTCATTCAGCTTTGCTCTGCAAAAGCTGGTTCTTCTAGTCTGAGTAAGTAGGTAGTTACGCATAATACAGAAATACTCAATTCTGCTTACTTTCGCAATTGTAAGGAAAACATTGTCTCAACGTGGACAAAATAAGATCGACACGACATCATTGTCCATTGTCTTGTTTTAATTTAAAAATTTAGGACATACTCGCCCAACAAAGGGAGAACAGAAATCGATGAAAATGGTGTTCGTTGTACACAAGTAAATCACTGGTGTTCTTTATGGATGTAATTGTGAACAACGATTTATCCTGTTCGGAAATCACATCGACAACTCCCCATGATTTATTTGTTCTTTTCTAGACAAGTATGCCGATGGTATTAAATCGCATTTTTTCCCATTCCACACACAAAGTTCAGACGTTATACAAGCGACTCTATGATCTATGACCTGTAAAGACACAGCAACAAAAACTTAAATAGATTGAATTTCAAATTTTAAAAGAAGAATTCAGGGAATTTTTTATAGCATCGAGTTTATCGTTTTTTGTGTCAAATTACTCAGGATTCGAATTACCTTGAGCTACGAATGGAACGTTAAAAGCCAAACAACAGCCTGAATCAATAAAATAATAAAATATATAACCATAAGAAAAAAGCTTGGCACAATATCCTTCACATGCTCTGACTGTTGAAAACTCTCCCACTTTATAGCTAATTAGCGATTGCAATTAATCTTCCGTGTGTCCAGAGGTTTATAGCAACTTGACCGAACATTATTATGTATGTAATTATTTACAGTGCGAAACTTTTTTTTTTTCCCAACCATTGCCAGTGGACGTGGCATATAATAAATTTATGTCGAACCTAAACAGTTTTTTTATGAGCAAATTATCTTGCTCTTAAGGACATCCTTTTATTTCCGACTTTCAAAATTTATTGCCCACGCACGCTAACCGGGTAGCACAGTCTAGGGTTGGTCATTTTTTTTTTCATAGGCAGAATGATAAACGAGAAATGATAAATTGGATGGATATTGAACACTCAAAGTTTATTTTAGATTTTAAAACTCAATCGTCCTTATGATTGCGGGTACAAGACAAAAACTATTACGAAGTCGAAATCGACACACTCTTTTTATAAAGCTTCTATTCAATTTCAAAACATACTTTTTTTTCATATTACAAATGATTGTTGTGCCCTTCGGGAAAAGATATGAAAAAGAGGGTCGGATTTCTAAAGAAAAATTTAGCTTGAAGAAATAGCGAAGTGTATTGAGGAGAATGGGCTTAGCACTCAGTCGAAGGACATTTACGTTTCAACTTTCAAGACGGAATGATAGAGAAATATGCAAAAATTAGGCAGATGTGAATTTGTAACCGGAAACATAATATCTAACCAGTTTTTCATGTCGTTATCGACAGAAGGAAGAAACCAGTAGCTTTTGGGTGAGGCAGGACTAAGCTTTTGAAATAAAGAAATTATAATAAAATATTTTGAATTCGTTATTTGAAAGAACGCACTAATACCAAAATGAAACCAAACCTTTTCTGTCTTTGCTTCTGATTTTATAACGAATGATATATGTATGAACAAAATATTTTTAATTTGGAAAAAATTCTTTACTTTGGACAAATCCATAATTAGGACCAATGACCATCGCAATAAAAAGCGGACAGGCTCCATACAAAAATATAATTTTTTCATTAAAAGGATTGGTTTGTTTCTATCTGAGTATCAATTCTAAAATCTGTTTTTTGTTAAGAAGTTCATCCAGTGTGACTGGTTCAAAAACTCTATTTTATAAATTGCATCCAAATATAGGGTAGAATATGTGGGCGAATTGATATATGATGATTAGGTTCTTCCATCTGGAATTAGCCGCTGATTGGAAGTGTGAGCCTCTCTTGACAACTCCTAAAGGAACGTGGACTAGTTCCGCAGAAGAGCCGGGAAGAACGGAGCACTTCTTGGCCAGTTTACACGGCGATCGTTCGATAGTGTATGTCATGATATTACTATCATCATAACTCTCATCATGTAAACTTCTCGATAGCTACTGCACTATCGTACTATCACATTTGACGAGATAGTTGATTTGAATTTATATTTTGTCATTTACAAAACAAATATTTATCAAATCCCGTCACGCAATATTTTTTTTAAATGAAAATGTTTTTACTTGAACTTATAAAATTTAAAAAATAAAAATAATAATATAAAAAAAAATTAAAATAAAATTAGAAACAAAGTTTATATTGGAGCCCCGTCTATTACAGAAACGTAAATGTCACTGGAAATTAACATAAATAAATAATAAATAAATAAATAAAACATGCATGTAATTAGTTCGAAAGGGCTTATCACAGCTTCGGTCAATTATATGGAATTATTTAAAAGAAGCCCCAAGAATCAGGTGCAAAATCTTCGAAGAGTACATGCGAACTTGATCATAGCTTCGTTAAATAGGAGTGTAGTTTCTGCCAGCAGAAAAAAGACATTAACTGAGAGTTGTTGTTGTTGTTTGGGGTGGGGAAGACACACCGAAAGGCGAGTCTTGAGCATTCAGGCCACAATGGCCCATTATACTCGAATCCCCGATAACTGAGAGTACTACAGAGCAAACGAAAGACCGCAATTTTTACCAATGGTTGAAGAATTCGGAATCAAGTACACCGAATTCGATATCCCAAAAGATCCCTATTCCAAACTAATCGAAAAATTAGCAGAGGAAGGACCTAGATTTTTTTAAAAGCAGTACAACTTTAATTATACAATTGTTTTAGTACGAAATTTTGCAAATATAAGGCTGCTTCAGACGAGCGCATCGAAGCATACGAACGACGAATTTTCTATATCCTTTCACAGAACAAATCAAATTGGAACCAGGTAGCGTTCTAGCAACTCTTGATGTCGATCAAAGTGCAACTGACGGAAATGTTCAGAAAAAAGTTGCTAAGAAAGCTTCGGAAGATGGAAAAGAAAGTGAGGAAAAAACTAAAATTGATGAACAAAATTCAGTTGAAACTAAAAGAAACAGAGTGGAAAACGAAAATAATAAAGATAAATAAATAGAATAAAATACCGGAAGTTTTTCAACGTAATTAACAAAATTCTAATTTATTTTATTTTAATTGTGTACGATTTATTGTTATGGATGTAGTGAAACAAACCCGGAAAGAGTAAGTATTTTACACGGGGGAGCTTCAGTTGACGGAAACTGATTTTAATCCCTGTCTAAAAACCTGTACAGACTATGCGTTTTAAACGCGTTGAAGTAGGAAAAATAAGCGTGTTTAAAAAATAGTGTTCAGACTAGGCAACTCGTTTTATTTCGATACATGATAGTTTTATGTGATTTATTTTGAGAAGTAGATATTCAGCTATGTTTCATTAGCAAATTTATGCGTTATAAATTATTTAAAACAAAAAAGTTTGTATAGCAGTAATGGCAAGTTAGTTAATTAGCTAATGCTGTCGTTCCTTCCACAAGCACACAATTGAGTTTCTACAGCATTGAATAGTCTCTTCCAAAGTTTACTGCTTCGTGTTTTTGAAAACTCGTTCGGGAAGTGTCGATTTAAACGCGTTAATCTCGTAGTCTGAACATAGTACACTGTGGCGCAAAATTAATCATCCAATTTTGTTTTTGAATAACTTCTTTACTAAATAAAAAAAAAATATTTTGAGTGACAGAAATCTTTATTTGGACCTTTACAATTTTTTTCTGTTAAGTGGAAAATATGATATCCATCAAGTGGCTGCCGCCAGTGTTGATACACATTAGTGCCCGTTTTATCTCATTTTCCATGACTTTTCGCAAGATTTCCGTTGATAACTGTTCGTATTCCTGTCGAATATTCTCCTTAAAGTCTGCTTGTTGGCTGGCATAAACCCGCGATTTCAAGTAGCCTCAAGGAAAGAAGTCTGGGATGGTTAAATTGGGCGATCTTGCTGGCCATGCCAAATTGCCAAAACGGGAGATTACGCGACCAGGAAACGCTTCCTTCACAATATCCATTGTGGCTCGTGTTGAGTGTGCGATTTCACCGTCTTGTTGAAACCATATGTTCATCTAGCCTCGCTCTTGCAATTCCGCCAGTAAGAAGTCGTTTATCACGGCCCAATCACTCATCCCGCGTGAACGCCGCATTACACTGTGGCTTTGAGTGGATGTAATGGCTGATCGTGCATCACACGCGGATTTTCAGTACCCCAGAAAGGAATATTTTGCTTCGCTTAAGTGGTAATGCGTCTCGTCGCTCATGATGATTTTCGACACAAATAATCCTCTACAATTATTCCATGCTCTTGCGGAGTATAGCGCTCCATTGCATGTCTGTTTGTATACTGCAGCTGTCTAGTTCACAAATATCAAATACGATTCACGTACGACGCCATTTGCAAAAATTATAACATCTTCCGAAAGGGTGATTAATTTTGCGCCACCTTGTATAAGTCGACTAAAATACAGACTACTACCCCGCTTTGTGTATACCGCAACGTTTGCCAACATAAACAGTGTAACTATTGCCTAATTTCAATGTAGCACTATCGCGCCGTGAATACAGCACACTGTCGCACTATCGCACTCTCACACTAACGTGCTATACTTTCGCGAAAGTACTATCGTTAAAAACGATCTCTATTATAACGGGGCTTTAGTAATAGTAGATCCCTACTGGGGAAAAATTGGTGAGGGTATATGGTGGGTGTGTGAAATTCAAAAATTCTGATTCTTATCGAAAAAGATATTATAGAAAGATAAAAACTTGCATCTTTATAGAGCTACTATAGAGACATCTCAGAAAAATAAAATTGTTGACAGCGGTAGCAAGGTTCAGGGGTGGGAGTGGTTTTTCTTATCTCAGAAACGGCTTATGCTCGGTAGTTGAAACTTGATAGATGTTCTACGAGATTAATTGACTAGATTAATTGTGCCGAACTTCAAAGACTTCAAAACTAATGAAATCACAATTTCGATAAAAATTGGACTGATGACTTTTAGTATGGTTCCATTCAAAAGAAGGAAGTAAAAATTTTCAACGGTTCGTATTATTTTGAACAGCACTGCATTACTCCAGATCCAGAGAAAAATCACCAACCTGCGAAGAGATTTGTGAATGAAAAACAACGGAGGGCCGCGATTTCGATTCATTTCGAAGGTGAAAAAATTAAAATCTTTGATTGAGAAATATTAATCATGTTTTTTTTTAATCCCTTTCCGACTTATTGGCGCTACAGCTTGACTTCTAGCCACCGAACTGGACGTAGGACGAATTGACCCACTTTAGTTTGCTTTGAGTTATCATCAAGCTTTGGCATCCGATTTATGCTCTTTGCCAAACGCAGTTGCAGCTTGTTATTGTAATTGTAAGGTCGATAAAACTCCCCCGTCCAACCACCCACTTCTTTATCATCTTCCAACTAAAATCATGGGTAAGCAATTTTATCGGACGTTTTCAAGTGTATTACCGTCCTTGTCCCCTTTGCGAAACATTTTTTTTATTCTATCCAGAAATGACATGAAAAATTACAGCAACCGATCACAATTACAACGGTTATAACTCAAATATAATCGATGACTCGAAACGAGTCCAATTATTCCCCAAAATTTATTTAATGTTTCCCTATCTGCTGCGTGACGCATGAAAGATTGCCTCCCCCCGAAACGCCGTCTAATCCTTCGTGGTCTATGCGCGGTGATTCGAAATGCAAGTACTCCCTCGCCAGGCCAACCGACAGACCGGAAATACGTTCCATTGACCAAAGTACGCATGCAACGATAGCCACAAGAAGGTTCAGAGGTCAAATGACACACAAATCAGAAAAGAGACATTTTCATTTTGACCAAGTCTTAAAATGTCCTCCGGACATTGCAAATTTAGCACACTATACCCGGCCGCTTGGCACGCATTTTAAAATCCTCTGAAGGACGTTCACGAACTGTTGATGGCAGTGGGGTGAGCGGGGCGCCTGACTATGTTACATAACGAGCCTCTGTGAGAAGAGCATGTCGAAAAAAAACGAGGACTTGTGCATGTTCTTCGTGTGAGGGGGGTGGGCAAACCAAAGGCTTTAAGGACGAATGAAGAAAAAAAAAGAAGTCGCGCAAACAAAGTACCGATGCGGTACGATTAAACGCCGGGCCGGCTTATAGTCGATTCGTTATCGCGACAGGTACAATGGGCAGTTGATTGTCAGGTAAGGCGCGCTGGAATGACCCGGCTGCGGGGGTGGAAAAATCGATCCTGGAAGTGTAAGAGATCGATAAGTGAAAAGTCCTTTGCCGCACACTCTACCACACACCTACACTGACAACAGCTCCCCGCCGTGACCCGTCCCGGCCTTACTGTGCTCCACCACTACGCCATCAAATCAGGGACACCGTAGCGAAACATTTTCGGCTTACATAATTTCTCGGTACGAAAATTTAATCAGGTTTTTTTTTTCTTCTTTCTTTCTCCAAAGCCGCGCTAATTAGCAACTTAGCAATTCGTCACTTTGCAGCCAGACAGAAGAGGTTTTTGTCTAATGAAAACGTTCCCGCCCTGGGCAAGTAGCTCAGACGACAATTGTCTAGTTTTTGGGAACCGCGATTAATAACAACCGCGTCAGCAGCGCCGTTCAATGCATTTTATGAAGACGAAAAAAAAACAACGCTAGAATCAAACGCCGGATCGCAATTAAACAGGTTAATTAATCATCGAAACTTTCCGACGAAACACTTGCGAGAGAAAAAAAAACTAACAAATCGACTTTGGGATCGGATATGGTTCGATGAAGAAGAAAGGGCGTGACTTCTTCGACGCAGCACTTTGTTTAATTCGTTTTTTCACCTGCGAGGGCTTCTCGTAACGGTCGCAACTTGCATCTAATTATACCGCTGATTCTATTCACCGTATCACAGTTTTCGGATTGTTTGTTTGGCTTATGTCACTGATAAGAAATTAACAAAAATTACGGACTCACCTCGGAATTCGACTTCAACGCCATATTCTAACAACACAAATGCCAATTGCCAACGAAAAGTTTTCCTCGCAAACTGCAGGTTGGACAACTGAGCGACGACTGTGACAAGTGACAGGTGGTGTCAAAAAGTTTTCCGTTGCCGATTCCCCACTGAACCGGTTGGGAATCGGAACATGAACGGGAAAGTGGCATAACCGAGTAAAATTTTCTGGTTCGAAAACTCGGTGAAGTTTTATTGTGTGCATTGACTATTTGCTTCGAAAAGAGCGCGGTTCAAAGTAGAGAGGGCACTATGAAAAAAGGGATGGTAACGGTTTTTTGACGAGCTTAGACTTTGAAAAGTGTACACGTGAACTGATAATGAGAACAAACCTAGGTAGTTCGGGTAGTTTCTTCCAACCACACCTGACCCAGAAGTCTCCATATATCGCTTCAGTTCTCATTTCAGCCACCAATTCAGACGCAGGCGGAGTAGACCCCATACTTCTCGATTCCCAAACCAAACTCCAGGTTTTTTTTTAATTTGTTTTAAGTCGAAATAACCTCTACAAAGGTCTCCGTTCTCAACATATTGGCCCCCAACGTGGGTGATCCATCTCAAAGCATTACCACATGCAAAATATGTAGTCGGGTTGTCCGCGGCCGGGAACGGTGGCTTCTGCTTTGCTATTCTCGAATAAAAATTAGAAATTAAGAAAAAACTGTTATCTTTAAGATATTGGCGTAAATAAAGCACATTTTAAAACCTAAAACCCAACGTGGGTGCCAACTAAACAAACGCGCAGTGTCGCAATATGTGAATGTAAGAAAAATGAAGCATAAAAGTTGTCACATCAAAAAAACTCTCAGTTTATCTACTAGTGAAAAAAATAACGTTTAACCCACACCCACAAGTCAAGAGAACTATTAGTTTATGGGTAGAAGCTCAAAACGCGTTTCATGTTGAGATGCGGTGTAGGTTACTATGCCATTAACAAGGAATAACCAGGAGGCTATTTGGAACGTTATATTCTAGTTTGTCACTGGCATAATAACCTACACAGCACCTCAGCATTAAACGCGTTCCGGACTTCTACCATAAAACAATACAAATTGTGCCCCCCTTGTTGGAAATCTCAACAGATCTAAGGAATATATCGGAATTCGTGAATATGTGTACAACCATACTATACACCATTTTGAGGGTTGGATATCGAAAAATTTGGAAAGCATTTCTAGGCGTTTATATAAAGATGCTGCAGAAGTAAAATGGTGTTGATAGCTCGACATATCTACAAGTTTTAATAAAATTCGTAAAAATGAGTATTCAAGAAACCCTTTTTTAACTCTGAACGCCTTTAAAAATGGGAAGTTTTTTTTGCTTTGATTGCTCCAGTTGTGCATCTTCATATACGTACTAAGTTTCAACTTTCTAGCATAAGACGTTTATAGGATATAGAAAACCATCCATTACCTCCGTACCTTGCTACCACTATCAACAATTTTTTTTTTCTAAAGTGCCTCTATTGCTTTATATAGTCGTAAATTTTGAGCGGTTTTCGATAAAAAAAATCAGAATGGTTTCGTTTCTACCCCCTTTTACCATCAGCCCTAATCACACCACCAAATTTGTTTTACCTACTAGAGCTTGACTCCAACTACTGTAAAAAAAATTAAGATCATATCTAGTACGGTTGATATAAAAATTAAATTTTTTGAAAAATTGCTCTCCCCACTTTCGTCCTGCACCTTCCTCCTCAAAAAGTTTGCATTCAGAAGACTCCATTTGTGATTCCATATACAGAAACGACATTTTATTTTCTTAGTGTAACTAGTTCGGAAGATATTGAAATTCAAAATTTTTCACAATTTTGCGGCGTCTTCACGGACAGACGCAATTTTTTTGATTTTTTTTTTTTGATGTTTACTAGTCCTAAAAAGTTAAAAAAAAAAAAATCAGAGTAGAAAACACGAAATCCCTGACTGTTGATTATCGCTGTCCTTGAGCACATGACAATTGGAAAACCTTCACTGGATATTATTTTGATCATTTATTTATTAAACAACGCAATTTTTATAATGGTTATGGCCTTATCAACATTTTTTTCATTACTTTATGATTTTATATCTCGTGAAGTAAAAACTGACACTAAAATAAAACAATCAAAATATGCAGGATATCTTCACGAAGAAATAAAAAGAAAATTATTCAATTCCGATTATTATAGATCCGGAGTAATATGCACGGATCATGTTCAGATTAAGAATCATTGGACTGCTTGCGACGAGAGCGACTACACAACGAAACATATCCTTCTCGAGTGACCAGTTTACTCTTTTGCTAGAGTGCACATATACGGCGTCGATGTTATGAGGATAAAAGAACTCAACTCTCGTTTCCTACCTGAGCTCTTGAAATTCGTGATGAGAATGAAAAAGTTCGGGTAGAAACTGGGAGACTCGAGTGCAAGATGCGATGCCTTCCTGCGTATCTTCCTCCGCTACAAACAACAACAACAATAATATGTACTAAAGTAGGAAAAACATGATATTATAGGAAAGCGTATAAATCACAAAAGACTAGGTATATCGTGGACAAAAGACTATATCGTCTTTAACATTAGTAATTTGTTGGCTGTTGAGGTGTTGATTGGTGTGTAGTGTGCTTTTTCTCGTATAGTGTTGATCTTTTTTTTTATTTATTTTCAATGCCCTGTTTCTATCCTGGTTGTAACAAACGTAAAAATGTTTATAATCCCCTGAGTAGGAGAAAAAAAGTGTGATTGAATCTTTAAATGAGGTCATATTTTTAAAACACTTCTAGTGGTCAGAAATTAAAAGACCATGTTTTATTTTGTTCGTATAGATATGTAGATTGATTTAAAAAAAATAAGAAAAATTAATTTTCAACCTACCCTCTCCCTTTACTAAATAATTGTTGAGGAAAAAACAATACTGAAATCTCCAAAAAAGTTTCTCATCTCCTTATTTTATCCTTTTCAAGTTTTTATAATTTAATTTTCAGTGTAAATTTTTAGTTTAGTCAAGGCAACAGCTGGGCCCCCAAAACATAAAATGTCCAGTATGTGTATGTATACAATTATGTTCACCCTCTACTAAGGCCGTTTTTCACCGCACTACGAGCATAATACTATACGCATAAACTCAATTTTATTTCTTTCAAGAACTTTCCAACCGCTGGAGGTCTGTTTGGGCAATTAACAAACTCCTGCGTACGTCGCTATCCTCTATTGTAGTGTAGAGAAACATATATCACACATCAGAGGCTTTAATTAACAAATAGTCTGCGCCAGTTGAACTAAAAAAATACCAGTTATAATACTTACATATTACATGTAATATAAATAGAAGTTGCTTAGTTATGATCAAATTCGATTTACGACTCAATTAATGAACAATAAAAAGATTTTTAACAATAACAATATCTGCCAATACAACGCAAGAATAAATTAAATAACCTTTGTTATTACACTCACAAATAATTTCCAGAATAATTTTCTTAAGAACCGCTCGGACCTCCCATATTTTTCGTATAATTTTCTACTTAATAAACGAGACACATCTTTCAAGTACAAAGAAGAATATACATAGATGAATTGTACATAAAAAAATGTTTATTGTAAAACTTAAAATATTCCATCACAAACAGCAGTATAGCAAATATTTTACTTAACACGCCCCGGTGAAAAAAGATATGTCTTAACGAATTCTGGCCGGAACTTCGAAGCAAACGACATCCTTTTCGTCTGGAGTTTGAAGAGCCCAATGCACTACTAGTGGAACGGTTGGATAGAACGGATGCACCTTGAAGGAGTTCTTGTACAGGTAGGTTTCGCCGCCCTTAAGAGGACAACCCACTTGGGTCTTACCATCTTCACTGTACATATTTTCGCAGGCACTGATACCATCGACACCAACGAATGGCAACGGGACGTCAAGGATTTTAGCCGAAACTCTTGTGATCAGATCCTTGATGTCCTTTTCAGGCTTCACTTTCAATTCAATTTGTGCTGTGGTCTTACGGCGCAAGATACATGGGGGAGTATCACATTTTGCGACCGAAACTTCGGATGATTCGACTTGCTTGGAGTCTGTAAGGGGGGAAATTTTATTTACTATTTCTGTTATTCAGTTAAAGGCGCTTAAACACTTACCTTCACTGCATTTTTGAACTTCTGTTGCACAAGTAAAAGCGATAAGAGCTACAAAGCTAATACAAAATACTTTCTTAAACGCCATTTTAGGATTTTTACTGGAAATTGTTTTCTGGAAAGTAAGGAAATAAAAATCAGTGGATATAAAACATTAATTTACTTATATTTAAAACAATATAAAAATAATTTTCAATCTAGCTTGGAATTTTGGCTAAAAAACGTTATTTGGCCAGACTGAATATTTTAAAATTCCTTGAAAAAAATCTATAGATACTATTCAATAATGACCGCTATAAATGTTGCGCTGGAGATAATATCCATGTTTCGGTACAAATAAAAGGTCTTGGCAACACTAATACAATTTTTAAGGAACTCGCGAGGTTTTGAAATCATCATCAATGGCGCGACAGCCCAAATCGGGCCAGGGCCTGCAGGATACATTGTCTGGAGGTTTTGAAATGGGATAACTAAACGAGGTACGAACCAAAGTTGTGATCTTACCATCGCCGATTCTTTTGAAAATTTTTGTACTTGAAGTATTAGTGAGAAGAAAAAAATAATTTCAATTGCAATTGTTCCTATCTCATTTTGTTTTTTTAAGCTAAAGTCGCAATAGTCAAAAATACGGAGAAAAATTTTCTTTCACATTTTTTTCAAGAATTTTGTCCTTTATCCTTGAATATCTCAAAATTAGTTTTTTTTTTTTTACTTTATATTTGTTTAACTTTATTTTTTTTATATATATTTTATAGTTCATACTATTTTACGAAACGTATCCAAAAATTAACTTCATATCTCAATGGTATCGGGTCAAAAAAATCAAAGAAAATCAGTGTTTCTCAATTATGCTATAGAAAAATTCCAATTATAACATAATTGAGAAGCACTGATGTTCTTAGATTTTTTTGACACCGATCCCATTCAGAATCCAAGTTAATTTTTTGGTATGGTTTGTAAAAGAGTATACCCTATGATATATACGAGTAAAAAACGTATTTTGAAATATTCAAGGATAAAGGATAAAGATTTTATTGTCAAGGATAATTTTTATTCTTATATTGCGAAAACCTCTGCCTTTAAAATAAGCCATATTTTATTATTCTAGGATAACAATTACCAAAGATATGAATTTTCAAAGAAGACTCGAACACCATTCTTGTGAAAACTTTAACATACTATAACTAACAAAAAAATTATATAGAAACAAAAAATTGAATACTTTTTTTTCATCTTCAAGTGCAAAAATTTTCAAAGGAATCAGCGATGATATGGTCACAAATATCGTCATTTTTGGCGATTAAATAAATGACTCATTTCGAATCGTATTATTTTTTTTAAATTAATAATCATGTACCTACTAAGGCCAAAATACTTTTTAGTATCTACATATTATACACTTTTTAGTTGTTTTTAATGAATACATAAACAAACTTATGACTACCACAGGAAATTATAAAAAAAAAGTTCATTGTAAAATTAAATACAGAAATTTGCACTTCATTAATGGGTTTTTGTTGAACTAAGTAATAGCGCTTGTAAATAAAACTCGAATTATCATAAACAGAAAAAAGTATTCAGCAAAAATAATTGTTGATTAATTACATAGTTAGTTAAACAAACCATGGATTTTATAACCAAAAAAAACAAGACAATTAATTTATATTACACTATCCGCTTATTAAATACTTGATTTGAAATGATTACTCTTTTTTGACTTTAATATATAATAAGCCAATTAGTGGGTCATTTCTTATTTTCTTTGCTTAAGTTGTTGGCCATGAAAGAAAATAAACATCAGTTAAATAACTTGTCGATTTTGTGAATTACGTTGCATGGCTAAATCGGAATGACCTTCTTCAGATTTCGACAAAAACTTGTTAATTTTTTATAATTTAAAAAAAATATTATCAAGTCCTTTCATAATAAATCGGAATATTTAAATTATTCAACAATTGAAAATTACTACCAAATAAACATGTCTGAAAATTTTGAGAACATATAGACGTAAGGGGTTGGGGTAAAGAGGAATCATGAGAGAATTTGACTTGTGAGTTTACGAGAACAGGTATCAAAATTTTTCAAAAGACACAGTGTATTGAAAGATGTTATTAACCGAAAAAATCGGCCAACAGACTAGTCGCATAGTACCCTGCACCGCATCTCAGCATTAAAGCGTTTCGGATCCTTACCCATAAAATAATAAAGTTGCGCCTATAGACTGTTGGCCGATTACAGAACCCAAATTTTATCTTTCTAGGATAATTGAGTCGAAAGATATTGTAATTCTAAGTTGTACACGCCCCACCCTCAAGCTTCACCCCCCCCCCCCTTAACATTTTTAACTATTTTTTAATCTTCTAGTATCTGTTAAGACAACTACAAAGTTTCAGCCTTCTGACATCAATCGTTCAGAAAGTTTGGATTTTGAGAATACTTCAATCCCAGCTTTCAAGTGTTTTGGACGGATTTTTTCCACCGCACTCGCACACCCCTCAACCCCTATAAATCATTTTGTTGTCAAATGAGTCCACAAATATAGTACTATGTACATAAGTTCCAACTTTCAGCCTCCGAGCATAAGCGGTTCCTGAGATCTAAAAATAAAAATTTTTCATCTACAACGCTTCCCCTCCTTCCCATTTATACCCCACACCTCAAGAATAAAATTACAATACAACTCGTAGGGGTTCACCCATTCTACCTACCATAAAAATTTCAGCTTATTATATCAAGGGGTTTGAGTGCTACGCGCCTTCAAACAGTTTTGCATACGGCGGACAGACGGACATTTTTTTTTTTATCTTTTTTGGGTTTACTACTCCCTAAACGTGAAACAAAATTTTAGGGTATCAAATTTTTTTTAAATTTCAGGTCGATCATAATACTTTATTATTAAAAAATAAAAAAGTAAAATTAATCAAATTTAATATTACATTCATGCAGACAACAATTTTTTAAAGACATTTTCCATGCTGCATTTCTATTTGTTGATAGACAAGTGGATGAATTTGTCAAGAACTTTTGTTTGGTAGCCAGATAAAGAACTTAAATTTTATTTTCTCCATATTTATTTTCAGATTCCGATTTACCTATTCCCCAGAATCGAACACATTGTAACTGAAGTAGTCGAATTATTGGCTATTATTGTATTATGCACTAATATTTTATTTATTTATTTTCATCTTGTGGTAGCATCATACAATGAGACCACCCAAGTTTCTCTAATATTTTATGATCCACTATTGTTTATCTTTTTAATTTACGGCAGTATTTTCATTCAATTCAATATCAAAAATAGTCTTCATCAAAATTATAGGGTATTGAAATTCTCATTTAAATTTAATCGTGATTAATCGATTCTCATCTTAAATCTAATTATGAATCGTGACTAGGTTTTTTTTAAACTTGTTTACAAAGTACTTATTTGTGGTGTTACGCTATTTTCGTTTGAGTACCAAACAAAGAATCGTTTTAATAAATTCGCATTGCTATTCAATTAAAATGTTAATTTTTTTTTTCTATTTCATTTAGAGTATTGTGATAGGGAACGCGACGCGCACATGTTAAGCGATGCGACACGATTACAGATGATTAGAATGCATGTTAGTGAGTGCAACCAGATACAGTGCTCTAATCGCGGTGCGTACATCGAATTGTTCTATTGTTAGTTGAATTTATTATTTTTTTACAGCTAGTTAACTTTAATTCAACGCAATGTGTAAGGTATTTTACCCATATTAAAATTAGCCTTACCTATTGTTAATATTTTTTTTGTATTCAAAGTATTATAATTTCTCGTGATTAATATAATTTTTTGAATAATTTATTTTCTCAGCTTTGCACTTAAAATCATCGAATATTTTGCAGCGAAAAAAATATCTGTAGAAGGCGAAATGCAACTTGTTATGCAACGAAATAAAAGTCTTGAATTATGTCCAATTTAAATTTTTGGAAATATTTTAAGATCAACGTCTTTATAGACGATTTTCAACATTAAACTTTATTTAATAGCCAGACCAACCAAATACCAATAACAATTTCAATAATTCCCTTACTACGTCATTTTTTCTCACAGTTTTGCACCTCGATAGGTATTAATTCATTTTTTACATCACAATTTTGATATTCACGTACTTGTATTCGTAATCTAACTTTGCACTCATATACTCAGTTTCTTGAATCCTAAAAAAATAGAAATCTCGAAACCTAAAAAATATAGCAATGCAATATGCCTGCATAATTTACTTGCATTGTACAACGACATAAAGCAAAAATTTCTATGATCAAAAACCTTTCACTTTTATCCACTAACAATTAAAAACTCGTAACAAATTCGCCAATGAAACTACGTAAAATCATCAAAATATTTAAATAGCTTTGAAATTTTGAATTGATTTCTTCACATGCCACTCGCAAATATTTTCAGATAGCACTTCCGATATTAAATTATAAACAAAATCAAAAATTTTCACACTTATTAAAGGTATATGTGATATATAATCGTCGATCATTAAGCAATATTAAATATTTTTACCTGAAGAAATTCGATCACAAAGTTAACACGATCACCGATAACTTCCAACTGAGTGGTGATTTAAGAAAATAATATTCCAAGCACTGCGTCCCCGATCAACCGTAGTGAAGAGTCGCTACGCGAAGTTGATTTATTTAATTAACTGGTTGTTATGAAGACTCATCAGATCGTTTTATACCTGTAAACTTAACCATTTTTACCTGTGTATGAAAATTAGAGACGCGATTTAAACGAGACACTCTCAGCTCGCACAGATCAATTCCAAGCTAGTGATCAACTTGCTAATATAAACTTGGGACAATTATTTTTAGTCATGCAAAACAAACCGGCCTTAGAGTATGAAATGTGTACGTTACATATTTATGATTTGTTTGCAAGTCAAACCAACTCGATTATGTTGAAAGCATATTATTATGTATCTACCTAAAAAAAAAATTGTATTTTTCCTACAATTCGATTGATGCGACGGAAATAAATTTGCTGGAAAATATTTGATATTCTTCTCTTATTTAATTTGACTTTCAGGAAAAACCTTGTAGGTAAGTACTCAATAAAGTAAGAATACATTTGCAAAAAAAAAATCAGTTAACGGTAGCAGATAAGTTATTAAGGCTAGGCACATATTATTTCTTGTGGATAGGTATTTGTGGTCAAGAATTTTATGTCTACTAATCCATACAATGTATGACTAGTAGATACTTACGAGAAGTAACTGATAATAAAATATCCAGACAATATTTCTTGCAAATCGTATACTATAATAACATGTACCACAAATCTGTCCACAAATGTGGTCAGATGTGTAATTTTTTAACAGTATACATTAAAAATTAAAATACCAATGCCCCCATTTAATCAGTGGCATTGTTTGACTGATATTAGCTTCACCCCAGAAGTCGTAGGTTCGAATTCTTTAAGTAATTAATTGCCTGACAACTATTGCCAAAACTAGTGGAGCGATTAATGGAGAGAGGGCAATATCATGCTAGTTGCGGAAATATTTCGGCAATGTGGCAATGTTTCACAGATTGCTGGTATTGTTCGCCTTATAGTCGCTGTATTTCCACTGACTTGGAAAACCCCGAGCAACTGTCCTCGGTCATAATTCAATTGTCCAGTTTTGTTTTGAATTTTTCATTTATTTTTCAAGTTTTGTGTTGTCATGGCTTAGAATTCAAATTTTTTCCATATATTAATTTAAGTTTTATATTATTGTTTGTAAAGTTTCCTTTCGTGTTGTTCATAGATTGAATTGCTCGTATAAGCCCTTATTGCTGAATTGCTAGATATTGGTCAATATCGCTCATCAGAATTCAAGAACGAGTTGATCAAATGTTTATCTACTATCTATTTCTATTTCTATTTAGAATAAAGTGGAGTAGTAACCACTTTCCACTGCCATATAGTCTAGCTATACAGAAACAAGGTGGCGCAAGAATATCGAGAGAAACTGTTTTTTTTTTTACCGAAGCAGTATTAATTCGAAGTCAGTCAATAGTTAAACAAAGTAATACGTGCCTATACTTATTATTTGTATAATTATCTAACATTTTCATTTGTAAATATTTGTAGAATTTTTTTAAATAACATATCTCCAACATTTTCTAGAGATCTACAGCTGTACATGTCTGAAAAAACCGCGAAATTACTCATAATTTTCTATGAATTCTTTAGCTCCAAAGCAGCAAAGCAACGAACAGAATAACAAATGGCATTGTATAAAATTTGATGACATTGCACATACAAGATTCTGTCTCTTTTAGGCATTTACTTTTTACCTGATCAATATGATGATATTCTAATAAACATGATTGCAGTTCAGCCGATCAAATTCCATAAGTATTCAAGACAACTGAAGAACTTCATAAAATCATTTCCTGTAATATTTGGTATGATATCTACGAACTTAACCTCTAAGTACTTTACACACAACACCAATAAAATATTAGAATATAATTGCCACTTGACTCACGAAATAAATTCGTGCAGTTCGTAGTACTGCGCATAAGAAAGTACTCCAGACTTTTCAAACTGCAACTTTCAAAAGTACCACACGCTCCAACCATGATTTACCCAAGACTCGCTAGCTGACAAATGTTTGGAAGCTATACTTTTAAAAATAAGTTCACATCTTATACCACGTTTCCACTACACCTTAATCTTGCGATTAGGAGAACTAGATTAAGCATGTAGGGACGTTATTAATCGGGTGAGGGGGGCGACAGGCAGGGCATTTGCCACATTTGTTGTATATAATATATGAAAATACCAAATTCCCCCCTCCCCGCACAAATGACGTCCTTGAGTGCTTAATCTCGTTCTCTTAATCGTGAGATTACGAGGCAGTGGAAACATGGCATTATTCGTTATATGAAGATTGTATTGGCTGTGATACAATTTTGTAAATATTTTATAAAGCCGTAGATTTTTTCCGGAAAGCGATACATTTCAAGAATATCATCATAATTAATTGTGCAGTTAAAAAAATAAGAAATATAATAAATTTTAAAATAAAAATGTACATATTTCTACATTAATAAATTTTAATTCGCTCGTAAATATCAACCTTTTTTTACTTACATAAAATTTCATGAGCACAGGAATTTTGAATATGTATTGTATGTGCATTATATCGATACCAGGTAGCTGTGGATGCAGCTTTATAGATCGTTAATGACGGAAATGTCTAGGTACTCACTCTGTGAGAACAAACATAAAATTAAGTTTGCGACATTGAAAAGATTCTAAGTACGCGATCTTTTCGTCTGATCTTCTTAAAATTCAATACGCGTTCACTTGCTGTATATTAACTTTAACCAACTTATAGAATACGTAAACTTATTTTATACCCGTGCATACACCGCACGACAGAAAAAACATTCACCTCGTTGAAAACATTTATTCACTTTATTATTTTGTAAATGAAAACCTGAAATTAAGTTTGCTCTACTTCTCTATAGCTGAATATGGAAAATCCTGAAAACTTTTTTTCAGGCGATTATATAGAAAGGTTTAAAAAATTTATATATTTTTTTAATATCTAATCAGACCTAAGAGATATGGGGGAATTCGTGAAAATGTATACAACTCCTTTATATCCCTTTCGGGGTAAACAATTAAAAAAAAGGGTAGGTACCTACTGTGTAGGTCCAAGACCTTTCTTGGACAATTTTTTGTCATATTTTACCCAAGCCAATTAGCTGTATAAGTATAAAACTTATTTTATAAGCTTTGATTCTATATACTGAAAATTAAAGATACTTAAATTAAATAAAAAGTTGATCAATGTTTCGTGATGTATGAGTAGATAATCAGTTTCGATTAATTACTATAAACTGCTTAAAAACACGCACATCGTGCATTATATTTATCTTGTCATGTTGTTGAGAACAATTAAAATTGATAGAAATTTAATTATAACAAATTTAATTAAGATAATTATTATTAAGCTTTACATCAAAAAAAATCAAATCAGAGATTGTAAATATTTATATATATATATAATTTGTATTACAGATAATATAACATCCAGATGACGAACGGTCATAGGAAATATGTAGCATGTGACAGAAAATGTTTGGCATGTGAAAACTTCGCCCTCTATGTTGAACTAGACGAAGTAAGGATTTACAGCAAAATTATATCAAATGTACGAACCTTGCATGTTGTAAACATGCAAATGCAATGAAATAGCAATAGCAAACCTAATAGTATCTGAGAACAATAAATAATCTCACAGGAGAACGAATTAAAATTGAAAATTAAAACCAAATTATTAGCGAACGATAGCTCATACTGTTAGCATATTTTTAGAACATATTTGGTTTATGGCAATAGTGCTAATCATTTGTTATCGAAAGCAGGACATACGGTTTATAAGTCATCGTAAGAGAGTTCATATTTTACCATAAGTCGCTAAGTCCTGTCCCAACTATATTTTTTAACTTCTTTTATAAAAGTAAACGCAGTTAACTTGATTTAACAATTTAAGAGCTAATTTAACAATATCTCAATAGTATGATAAAAGTTGAACAATTATCAATGCGATTTTTTTTATTTTTTTTTTATTTTAACAAAACTGTTCTGATAACTTGAAACCTTGAAAATTGCAATTAACTGAAATAACAACAGTAATATTTTCTACTATGGGTCAAATCAAATCTGATTACAATATGAACATGTATTGAAAGATGTAATTGGACTTATCATTGAATAATTATCTAAAATGTTGATAACCATCGCTTTAAAATCAATATAACCGCTTTTATAGCTAAAAAACATTCTTAATTCTGACTTAGTCTTTAAAGTTATGTACTCACTATATATCGTATTTGTTTTCGAACTTCTAACGTTCGGAAATTGCATAGTGGCAAGTTTTATATTTTTGGAAATAAATATCGATTTCAATATTTGTAAATTTAATTCAATTTAATCATTAGAAATGGGAATATGAATTAGTACAACTAAACACGTTCAACAGCCATCCCGAGGACTATAATGTATCCGTTCGTATAAACAGAGTGAAAAAAGGAGACTACGGCATTAATGGAACCTTTAATCTTGCCAAAGATATAACCGATAATGTTATGGTAAAAGTTTTTCATCAAATTCTCATCAATTTTATAATAAAATCAAGTTGAAATAATTTTTCAGTTCACTCTAGATATTTATCGAAGTCCTCAAGTAAATGCACGGTACGAACTATTTCCGTTTAACAAGAAAATGAATGCTACGGAATTTATGAATGATGTTTACAAGAAATATGTAATGGAAGATGTTAAGAAATTTTCGAATTTGCCCTACAGTAAAAATGAACCATTCGGTTTAATTGCGATTCCGAAAAATAACTACTATATTAAAAACTATATTTGTAATCACGATAAATTTCCACCGTATGTACCGGAAGGATACTACAAAAGTGTCGCATCTTTTTGGAATAGTGAAATGAATGTTACTTTAGTTCTTATAACACACATATTTAATAAGATTAACATTTAAAATTGTGATTTAATGTAATTTGCATTACAAAATTTAAATAAGCTAATATTATGTCATTTGTATTCGATCAAATATTTTCTAAAATCAGAAAGATTCTAATTAAAGGTGTCTTCTCCCGAAAAACTTGTGGTTCCAGTATCATGTTAATTCAGACCAATGTTTAATTTTGATTTACTTTAAATATTTCCGCTTCGTAGGGCCGGTAGACATCAATAAAGCAAGGAAAATTCTTCAGTCTGACTGACTAGGAATTTCATTAGAGCCGTACACCTTCATAGAATATAATGTTCAATGTGAGTGGTGTTTTTCTTACGGCTTATGGTAGATACTTGAAACTTGGTGGTTACCTATATGTAAATGCTCTGGAACAGCAATTTAGTTTAAAAAAGAAACATAACCCAAATACATTGACGTACGGAGGCGATGCTAAAAGAATTATCAATTAAAGTGCATACATATCCACGAATTTCGTCATATCTCTAAGATCTTCTGAAATATTGAATTGATTTTATTTCTATGGGTCGTTGAGATAAGTACTTGGAAACTGCTTCAACGGTTATTTTTTTAAATTCACCACCTAAGAAGTTGGTAAGAATTGTAGAGAAGAAAAGGGATACCGAACTTAATCAGTTTTAGCAATTTGAAGGAAGATCGGGAATCTAATTCAAACATGGGACTACAATATCTTCCGAACCAATTACACCAGGAAGTTAAAATTTAGTTTTTATATATGGGATTACAAAAGGAATCTACTGAAAGTAAATTTTTTGAGGAAGTGGAGCACAAAAAGTAGACAAAATGATTTTTATATCTCAGAAACTGTCTCCAATATAATCTTGAAAATTTACAGGAGTTGGGGTGAGTAGACCTCTAATAGGGAAACAAATTTTGGAAGTGTGGGTGTTGGGGTGATAGTGAAAGGGCAAAGGGCAAAGGTGGTACGTATAGAAAGGAAAATATTCTGATTTTTATTTCTCGAAAACCGTAATGAATTTCTATTCAAGAAAGAAAACCTACAAATTTAGGATTATATAGAGCCACTATGGATACATCCTAGAAAAACAAAATGTTTGATAGTGGTAGCAAGGTATGGGTTAGGGGTGGTTTTTTATATCTCAGAAACGGTTTATGCCAGAAAGTTGAAAATTAGTACATATATGTTGACGGCTACTAGAGTAATTAAAACAAGAAAGAGTTTAGATTTTTATTGGCGTTCAGAGGTTGATGAAATGAACGTGAAAGCCATATTTTCACGAACTTCGTTAAAACTTTTAGACATATCGAGCTATTTTACTTCTGCAGACCCTTCATATAGGCGCCTAGAAAAATTTAAATTGAATTGAATTTTAGAAAAATTCTTATAAATTTTTCGATATCCAACCACAACAACTATGTGGATTTTTTAGGTTGTCAGTTGCATAGTAACCTACATCGCTTCTTAACATTAATCGCGTCCTGGACTAATACCCAAAAAAATAATAGTGCTGCGCACAGACTGTTGGCCAATTTTGAGAATTAATTTGGTTTTTGACAATAGTGTTAATCCTTTGTTACCCAAAGCAGTACACAAGGTTTATATGTCATCATAAGGAGATTCATCTTTTACCATAAGTCGCTAGGTAAGTCCTGTCCCAACAAATTGTTTTTAATTTTCTTTTAAAAAAGCTAACGCAGTTATGGAGAGAGCTGATTTAACAATATCTGACCGATTGATTGTATGATAAAAGTTTAACAGTTACAAATGCAATTTTTACATTTTTTTGTTTTAACAAAAATGTTCTGATAATTTAAAACCTTGAAAATTACAATTAACTGAAATAACAACAGTTATAATTTTTTCTATTGCGGGTAAAATCTGATTACAATATGAACATGTATTGAATAATGTTATTGCTAATTGGACCTACCATTGAAGAAGTATCTAAAACGTTGATAACCATCGCTTTGAAATTAATATAAATGCTTATAACGGAAAAACATTCTAAATTCTGACTTAGTCTTTAAAGTTATGTATTCATTATATTATATCGTATTTGTTTTAGAACTTCTAACGTTCGGACATTCCATAATGGCAAGTTTTATATTTTTAGAAATAAATATCGAATATAAATATTGAAATTTGATTCAATTTAATCATAGAAATGGGATTATGAATTAGTACAACTAAATACGTACAGCAGCCATCCCGAGGACTATAATATATCTGTTCGTATAAACAGAGTGAAGAAAGGAGCATATGGAATTAGTGGAACTTTTAATTTTTCCAAAGATGTAACCGATAATGTTATGGCAAGATTTTCGTCAAATTCTCATTAACTTTATAAAAAAAAATTAAGTTTAAATAATTTTTCAGGTTTCTCTAGATATTTATCGAAGTTCTCGATTGAATGGACCGTTCGAACTATATCCGGTTAACAAGAAAATGAATGTTAGGGAATTTATGAACGATTTTTATAAAAAATATATAATGGAAGATATTAAGAATTTTTCGAATTTTCCCTACAGTAAAGTGGAACCATTCGGTTCAATTCCGATTCCGAAAAATAACTACTATATTACAAACTATATTTGTAATAACGATAAATTTCCACCGTATGTACCGGAAGGATACTTCAAGAGTGTCGCATCGTTTTGGAATAGTGAAATGAATGTAACTATAATTATTATAACACATGTATTTAATAAGTTTTAACGTTTAAAATTGTGAATTAATGTACATAATTTACATTATCAAAATTAAATAAGTGAATATTATATCATGTTTTTATTCGATCAAATATTTTCTAAAGTCAGAAAGATTCTAACGAAAGGTATCTTCAACCGAAAAACGTGTGCTTCAACCATTAAGTTAATTCAGACTAATGTTTTAATTTCAAGAAAATGGAAAACAAAAACCTTATGAATTAACTAAAAGAAACTTCCATTTTCTCAATTTATTCAAGCATTAGACAAACTTTAGAGTTAATATTTATATAAGTTTATTTAAGTTTAAGTGTATTGCCATACGTACAAATTAACAAATATATTTACATATAAATCTAATATATAAAATAAAGTCAGTTTTTATGGAACGTTACGATTAAAATCTACAC
This sequence comes from Beris chalybata, assembly GCA_949128065.1. Taxonomy (NCBI): domain Eukaryota; kingdom Metazoa; phylum Arthropoda; class Insecta; order Diptera; family Stratiomyidae; genus Beris; species Beris chalybata. The sequence continues at coordinate 142,396,930 of OX421894.1, forward strand.
CTGTGAACCGTTCCCTCTCAAATTTTGCATGGACATTCTCGAAACTACCGGACAGGTAGTGGACATAATTATATATTCCCGAAATTGGTGGTTCGCGAGTTATTTCAACATTTGAGTTTTTAAGTAAGTTAAATAAGATGAACTTGACTTAAAAATAAAAGCTTACAACTGGCAGTCGTAGCCGAGCGGGTACGCGTCTGACTAGAAATCTGGGAGCGTAGGTTCGAATCCTGCCAACCGGGATCATGTGTTATTTTATTTTTTTTTTTTCAATTTATGTGTTTTGATTTTACTACCGGCTGCGAACACATGACGTGAGTAACACTTAAACATAATTATATATTACAGAAATTGGTGGTTCGCGAGTTATTTCAAAATTTGAATGGATAGAGTATGGAGGGTGGTGGATAGAGAATGGAGGATGAATGTAGGATGGTGGATGGAGGATGGTGGACATAATTATGTATTCCAGAAATTGGTGGTTCGCGAGCTATTTCAACATTTGAATGGATGAAGTATGGTGCATGGTGGATTGAAGGATGATTGGAGGATGAATGGAGGATGGAAATGAAAAATTAAAAATTAGAAATCAAAAATTAAAAATTAAAAATGAAAAGTGAAAAATTAAAAATGGCTTTAAGGTCTCCAGTTTTTTGAGCTGAAAAGTGTATTCGAAACGGGAGTAATGTATCAACGGGTGAAACAGGAACAATGGATAAACGGGAGTAACAGGGGCGATGGAACAACGTGAGCATAGCGAGTCACATATAAACTAGATAATTACACTGACACTTTGGTGCCTTATCGATAAAGCATATTAACTAAATTTATATTGTATTTACTGTACAATATTATTGTTGAAATTATCTTCATTTTGACCAAAGCCGTATCATTTACAACAATTACATTTAATTATTATTATTATATAAATAGCATACTCAAAATATAAAAGGAGAAAGAGAAACAAAAAATTAATCTTAATATAATAGATTTAAAATAACGGCTAGTATAACTTCCTCACACTTTAACGACCGCAAGCTTCCGAGCACTGTTTTCGTATAACAGTTAACTCTCGCTGACAGATATTCCACTTAATTAATTGTCAAAAGAAGTGACAGATTCAGTTGAAGTAAAGATTGCAAAAAAGAAATTTTAGCCGGGAAAATGTCAGACCTTGCGGAAAATAAATTTCCAACTTCGCTGAGTGAGCAAGAGTTCAGTTTATTATCACAAGCTAACGATGAATTTATTAAGTAAGATATTGCTGCAAGTGCTTCTTTTGGCGCCTTTTTAACTTTATCGTTTCTTTAGGAAGAGGTACACGAATTGCTACGACACAATTTCGCTCTTGGAACAGTCAATCGGGTCCGGCGGCAAAATTCTGCACAACAAAGCAGTTGTCGAATTTTATAAAAGCGATTGTAAGGACTATAAGACGTTTTTGAAATTTTTGAACCAGGACATCCTACAGGTAGTGTATTTAATAGCCGTTGAAAACAATTTGTTTTGTGATCGAAGCTTCAACTTGGACTTACCAAGTTCATGCGTTGTGCTATCAATAGTAAGCCTTTTTTTTCATTAGTCAACTATTGACTTGACCTTGACCACTTAGAAATGCCATTGATGAATGCCACATATTCGAAGTCTTGATCAGGAGTCCGCTCCCACAAATATTCGACGTCAACCTCTAATTCTCTAAGTAGCAACCTTGTACTCTGTTTCATGTCAGTACTTCAGAGTACGCACTGTACTATTTTATATTAAGTGGGTGTGTTGAAATAGTTCCGCGTCAGGAACATCCTTCGGCGGGGGGAGGCGGCAATTGCCCCCTCCTGAATTTGATTGATGCCCCAGAAATGTTTTAATCGAATGGCCCTCCAGCGAAAAAATTTTAGGGATATAAAACATTTGCACAACCGGTTAAAAATTGACCATATGTATTTTTGTTCATATTCTCCCAGATGAATAAAATGTAGTATATTGTAAATTCAAATTTCTTAAATTCTAAATTTTAGGCCGAACGAAATCCGGATGAAGTGATTTATCGCAACATGACTTTATCGTACTACAACAAAGCAATTCTACTCTTTCATTTACGAAAGCCCTACGCTGCAATAAATCTCTTACGTCCGTCAGTACAAAAAATTGAAGACATAGACGAACCATTAAAATCGAAAGTCGGTCTCCTAATGCTTATCTTACTATTGTCAACGAATCAATACAAGAAGGCTCACGAATTTCTCGATAGCTTCCAAAAACTATTGGGTGTTGCAGCTCTCTTACCGACAACCGATGAAATAATTGAAACGCCGATTGCCAGTCCAACTGATATCAATTCGTTTAGTCGCATGTTGAAATTAATTTCAATGCTAACGGGAATTTTGAATAATAAAATTATTACGATTCCGGATGATGGGGTAAGTAGAGACGATTGTTTTTCAGTTAGGTTTATAAATTTATACCGAGGTTTCTTGTTTAGAGCATCGAATATACGTTCTTAAAAGCACATCAATATTACTTGGGAAAGGACTTTCAAATGGCCGCTAAACAATTGTCCAAAGAGTTTTCTGTTCCACATTTCACAGTATCGTAAGTATTACGATCTTGTATTACTTTTTAGGGTTTATTTTTTGAGCTTTGTTTCACTCAGAACTCATGGCGACGATCAGGATGTGTGCCTTGCTAACAATATGGGCATAATTCATTTGCGAGTACGACACTATGCAATTGCAGCACAATTTTTCCAACATTCCATTCAGTTCGACAATAAATTAACGGCTAATATAAAAGAGGCGTCCGTCTTAAATATTGGAGCTTCGAAAAAACCGGAAATTTTATACAATTTAGGAATTGCAATGCTGCATTTACAGAGGCCTAAGGAAGCGTTCGAATGTTTCTTAGTCCCGTTGAAAATCTATCAAAATAATCCGAGATTGTGGCTACGAGTGGCTGAATCTTGTATCATGCTCTACGAAAAGGTGAGAGGCGATAAACTAAAGTACTTAACAAAACACGGACTTCAACTTCGACTTCAATTTTGCCTACCTTGCGGCAGTCGCAGGCCATTTGCCTACTTTACCGCAGTCGAAGGCGAAGTCGGTTTTGTGGGCATCACCATACAATCCTGTGTATTCTAAAAGGCAGGGACTGCGCGGTCGAATTCGAAGTCCGTGTTTTGTTTGGGCCTTAAGTCTACGGAATACAAGATTGAAGAGGTGTTTTTTTTATATAGAATGCGAAGTTGAAAGAAAGCAAACATATCGTCTCTTCGGTAATTGGTTCCGGACTACATCGGAAATTTCTAATTCATCCGAACACGAAATTATTTTGCGCGTATGTTGAAATAATCTCATTCCGTTTTTGTGAATGTTAAATACCGCCTTTTGTTACAGAGAAGATGGACAAACTTTTGCTATACCAAACCCAAACTTGGAATTTGCAGCACTCTGTTTGCGAAATGCAGTCTCACTTGCAGAACACAACAAACATATATTTGCAAAAAAATCAGCAACCGATACTTCACCAAGTGATAGTTCAACTCAACCGGAACAAGGTATTTGCAATCCTTCGGCGCCTATATCAAGTGAATCGTTCGATCGATTACTTGCAGCAATCTACACTGCGTACAGTTACGTATGCATTCGTTTGGGTGATTTTACGATTGCATTGGAATACGCTAAGCTACTACTAAAACTGGAAAATTTATCGGACGAAATGGCGTAAGTAAAACAATAAAAGTAGTTAAAAAATTACATCACATAAAATCTATCGTTTTTAGTATGCTCGGACATTTATACTGTGCCGAATCGTTGATTATGTTAAATCGAGTCAATGAAGCGCGCGTTTTTCTCGATCAAAATTTCATATCGAACCTAAATTCGCAAGATTTCGAAACAAAAGATTGGCAAATAAATTCAATTGATGCCGCCCAATCGGTTCTACGATATAATTTAGCGATTACATTAGTTTTACAGGGTGAATTTAATTCGGCGAAAAAGATTTTGGCCTCGTGCACGCATCCGGTTGTTTTTACGAAATATAAAATGTTGAAAATGTACATCGAACTCGCAACAGGCAATTTAGACAATTGTAAGATAATGATACAAATTGATACGCCGCAGTTTAGATAATTTAAAGAGAAATGTTTTAAGGAATGCGAATATGTGCTTATTGTAATAAAAGAGTTCTATTAATATTTCTTGCTCATTTTATTGAATGTTGAATACTCGAGTTTACTGGATGTTGCGAATAAAGTTGAGGTAATTTCGGTTACTTATTTCGATCAAAAACATTGTTTCTTAGATAGTTTTTTTTTTTTTTATTAAAAATATAATAAAATATTTTTTTTAATATTGAATACTTAGATTAAAAATACAAGGTTTTCCGGTGAATACTGTTAAATTTTAATTTGTGTGACGTTTCGGACTCGAATACATACATGTGAGTAAGATGCTGATAGTAGCATAGTATTTATTGCCAGTCCTTTGCGATAAATCGTCCAGCTTCAAAACAGTCGCTGCTCGTCATCTCCACTACATACATCTGTACCTATATCTCTATGGTTTTAACTATTAAAGCTTATGGATTCAAACGTTTGGATCATTCCATCAAGAATCGCCAAAAATGACAAAATTTGTGACTTACCATCGCCGATTCTTTTGAAAATTTATGTATTCGAAGAATTAGTGAAGAAAAAAATATGATTTCAATTTTTTTTTGTTAGTTTTAAAGGGTTTTTCAATAAGAGCGCTCCAACGATTATTTAGATTGAAAATTTGGATAATTTGCAAACGCTGTTCAAGTGTGTATTGGTCCATGATGAAATGTATACTAATGAAGTTTATGAATGTCAAGAGAATGAAAAAAATATGGCGTCGTTCGCCGTCCCTATTGGAAAAAAGTTGGAGCGCACCTATTGAAAAACTCTGTAGTATGTTAAAGAATTCGCTAAAATGGTGTCCGAGTCCTCTTCGAAAATTCATATCTCCGGTACTTAGTCTTTATCGTAGAATAATAAAGACTTAAAGACTATTTTAAAGTGCATTATCCTTGCAAGTTTTTTTTAAGGATAACGACTTTGCCTTTTCTTTGAATATCTTAATTTCAAGTAGAGGATCGGGGTAAAAAAAAATGTAAGAAAATCTGTAATTCTCAATTAAGGTTAGTGTAGTTCTTAATAATAATATTACATTTTTTTGACCCCGATCCCCTTGAGTCCTGGTCGCTTAAATTCTTCACCTCAAACCATTTCGATTTAAAGACCTTGTCCTCCAGTAGCTAAGTTTTAAGATAGCTTTGCTATCTTCCTCAACCGAGTATAATACGTTTTATTTGCTATCGTCAATTGATTTTGCCCCTTTCGTAGCCATTTTTTCTAGATTAGTCTCAAGATATATGAAATTATCTATACTCTTCTAATTATACTCCAAAATTGGTATATGGCAGAGTCAAGATTGACTAATACCTCCTCAGCACTAGGGAAGGATCTTGCGAGGAAGTTTACATATATCGTCAGCCTATGCTATTGGGTGGACTTGAATAGTAGTGTCCCATTTATGTCGGATGACATTCTCTAGTGCCAAGTTGAAAAGCATGGGTGCTAGACCATCTCCCTGCCTTAAGGGAGGGGTATGGTTAATTCGGTAAAAAAAGGCATATATTCAAACAATTTTTTCGATACAAACGTAATGCTGATTAATTTCATTTCATTTTTATATTTTAATACAACGTCTGAACTACAATCAAAAAAAAAATTCATTTCAAAATATTTATAAATAAGCCGGTGGCAGCAAATCCCCGCAGGTGCCTAAAAAAAAAGTTGTTTTGCAGTGTGAACTACAACTCGAGACTGAATCATCCGAATCAAAAAAATCTAATTGCGTTTATTACGTGAGATGTTTCTCGAGGTAATGACGTCGAGTTTTTTTTTAACCGATTTTTTCCATTTTTGGTAGCACTTGGATGTTAAAAACGCGATTTTTGCTAAAAAAAATCGTTTTTTATTGTAAAATAAAAAATAATTATAAAATTAAAAAAAACTCTTCGTCACTACCTGCTGACTTATGTGTAGAAATAGTTTAAAAAATTTCAAAAGAATCGGTGCATTAGATTTTGAGTTACAGAATATACCGACTTCAAAAATGACGAGTTTCAGAAAAACGCTTTAAAATTTTGCACACTAGGCGGCACATACGATAACGTGCACCTCTAAACTGGTCATAACTCCGTTAATTTTGCTCCGATCGACTTGAAATTTTGACAATGTTGCAATGTTATACATTCATTTAAAAAATTTAAAAAAATATGCCAAAAAAAATTTAAATACCGTACCTCTCCCTTAAGCCACATTCAGTTGAAAAGCTGGTTATGGAATCGTTTTGTATTCCTTGTAAGCTGAAATTTTCTCAGTGTGTAAGCCAGGAGGATTCTCTTTAAGAGACTGTAGCCAATTGTTAGCGGAGATTTTAGATATTCTTAACCGTTTATACTAGAAAGCTGAAACATGAAATTAATACAATGTAAAACTTGAATAGTTCGCAAAAAATTTTCGATATTGGTGAAGAGTGTGAGTGAGAAAAAACAATACCTCCGAATTGCTCGAATGCTGAGATCGAGATATTCTACAGTCTTTCTCGTAAACGGTTAATGTCTACAGTGAAGCAAGGAAGTTGGAGTATTTTTCTAAAGAATCACGTCTCATATCTCAAGAACTGTTTAAGATAGAATCTTAGAATTTATACGGGAAAAATATGTAGGGCTTCCGAGTTTCATATCTCAAGAATCGCTTCATTAGAGCTCGAAAGAGAGCTCCATTACTTACAAATTTCTGTTTCTTTTATTGTACTTTATAATATCTACTACTACTACTACCTACTAATAACTACTTGTAGATAATATCGAACCTTACTGGTCAATTTAAAGTTCAAATTGGTCAATATTAAAATATTTGTGCTACCCCCCCCCCCTTCCCAATAAAATCATGTCTAGCTACGCCACTGACACCTTTCAAGGTTTATTTCTATGGACGTGGGTATAGCATGAAACTCCGTTTGGTCATTCAAGCGACGAAGCGTTCCCGATTTTTTAACTCACCAAAAACCCATTGGAGAGGAGACTACGTGTAAATGTTGGGAATGGATATTGTTGGAAAAACAACTATAACTGAATATAAGGAAACTGTTCAGGTAATTTCTTCTAACCGACAGTATCAATTTTAAAACTATCGATTCCTCTTCTGGTCCTCATATTTTAAATATTCCTTTCTCGGTACATGCCGCTCATCTCCCAACACAACTCAAGTCCCTCTATTTTTTTATGTAGCTCTAAAACAAATTGCATAAGAGTAGATATTCCACACTAAAAAAAATATGAATGATGTACTCGTTATTGTTGTCGTATCATAAAAAAATAAGACCCTTGCTGAGATGCTACTAGATACGAGTTAGTGTATAATCAATCGCATGAATCAATTTTTTTTTTTAATTGGATGCATGTAATTGAAATAAAATCACTGTCACGAATAGATCCGGATGTAATCGAATTGTTATAAAAGAGCATTTCTGGTTGTAGTAATTATTGCATTTAATTGAGATTTCACACCAACGGCACCAATAATAAAATGATGAAATTTCTTCGCAAATTTATTGCAGTAATAGCAATAGTAAAATTAGTTGAAATAAAGGTAACATACACTTGTTTCTCGCTCCTATTAAAATTGTATAATTGTTTTTAAATGTTTTATCAAGGCGCACAAAAATCTCGACTATTTTTTTGACAAATTAGTGAAAGTGGACGGCTCCGACGATGCTCTGATACAACATTTAACTATTGAAAAGAGCGGAGATTCGTTGTTCAATGTGAACGGTGACGTTGAACAGAATATTGAATTAAGTGATGATTACATGGTAATTATAGCTTATAAAACTATACTTCTAAAACATCTCAATAAAAATTTTTCCTTAGATTGATATGGCGATATATCGTGCAGAAAAAGATGGAGACGAATACGTAGTGGTCCTTTCGTTGCGGCGACAAGGTTGTTGTAAGTTTTTAAAGACCCTTTATAAGGTAGTTCTCTACAACGCTTTGAAGGATCATTCGAACGCTCCTCACTATAATACTTGCCCGATTCCGCCCGAGAAATATATTCTTAAGGACTATCCGTTCAATGCATCCGAGGCATTTAAATCGTTTGCTAAGCCCGGCTTCTATCGTTTAAATGCCTATTTATACAAGGAAGACGTTTTAATGATTGGACATGAAATTTTTGGACATGTTGTTGAAAAATAATTTTTGTTTGGCTCTAATAAACGTTTCGAAGAAGTAAGAAGTGAGCTTTATTGAATTTTTTTTTGTAAAACATTAACAGTTTTAACTTCGAATTCAAGCGTAGTTTCACCACAAACAAGTTGGTGAAGATTTGTGATAACACATTAAACGAATTTTCTATGTGTAACTTCGTTCAACGCGTTTAATGTTTTATTTATATAATTTTTTCTTTTCTCATTTCTTATAATGCTTTCTTTTTTTCTACTTTTCTTTCATTTTTTTTTTAATATTACTTTTTCTTAAATTTTATTATCTATACTATTTTTTTAACATTTTTAACATTCCGTTTAAATATTGCTTACTATTTGGTATGATAAGGATATTGTCCCATTTATTCTATTAAATAAAAAATAAATAATACAAGTATATACTAAGAATGTAAACTAAAATTAATTAATAATCAATACACTCAAACTTAATTTCAGTATCATCTGAATTCATATTATTATCACCCGTTTCGGAGGGTTCTTTTGGTGTGTTTTTCCTTAAATTTGTTCGTTTTGTTGCCTTCCTGTACCTATCCTTGACACCAGTAAAATAACTTTTTATTACTTCTTCGATTTTCGTTACTTTCGATAAAGGGAAATTTACGAGACATGCATCTACAAAGGAAATAAAATAGTATATGTTATGACCCAATTATCTATGTGGTTACTCGTACCTTTCAGGTTTTGAATAATAATAAAACTCTTAATGGAAATATTTTCGTTTGCGTCCGTCCATGAAAACTTGCTGGCAACAGCATCATTTTTAAAGACCATCTTTAAGTTGTGCTTAATGAAATTACAGACGTTATCATTATTAGTTTTTGTAAATTTATCTATCTGAAAATTAAACACATTTTTAAAAATAGAGTGATGAGTTATACAGAACTGTTTCGACTTACAAGCTGTGATTGCATTTCCTTATCATTCCGTAGTTTTGTTTCGAATTCTATGACGGAAGAGTGCGAATTGAGTGGAAAGTCAGGTAATTTGTCGTATATATGTTTTCCGAATTGAACTGCTTTCATTAAGTCTTTTAATTCCTGCTTAAGCATGAGGAATTCTTTCGTAAAATGTAGGTAAATTTTTTTGTTTTCTTCTCTTAGTTTAGAATTCTCTTCATTTATAGTTTTCTGTAAAACTTGGGTTTCCTTTACGGTTTTTAACACTTCTACAAAAAGCATACAATCAATTAATGAAAAAAATTCTATTATTATACAAAAAGTCGAGGTCCGTTTGTATATACCTGTAAGCTTATCCTTGCAATTCCATTGTTGCTCATATGTTGCGGCTACAGTCTGCGATGATTCCATGTGTCGTTTTTGGGGTATCTCTATAAAAGTTAAACATTAGTAAATATTTAGTAGTTTAAACAGTTGACGTTTAACTCCTAAGCAAACGACATGCAAATAATCTAATGGAAACTGGTATACAACTCCCAGTGTTTCCAAGACGAGCGGTCCAGTCGTCTTATGATGATTTATATCTTCTGTTTTTAAATGATTCATCAGATTGAAGAGCAAAGAACCCAAATAGAAATACTATTCGTCTATTTTCCATTAGCCCGTTGTGAATGCACTTGGTGCAACTACTGTAGTCGGAATGTCCCTTTTCATTCAGTAAAAAGGCTCGTGCTGGAGCATCACAAACAAAATTTATATTTCTATTCTATTTCCGTGGAATGTAAATCTATCTGCCAATAGTTTTTTTTTTAATTCATTAACAAAACGAGTCAGAAATTCGTTTGAATCACGCGGCTTAGTGGGAAGTCGATTTCTAGAAGGTATCAGCTCATTTTTATTTATGTAACACCCGATAAAGAAATACTTCTGAATAATGTCTAGCACTCACTTGGTCTGCTGGGAGTTGGCCAAATGTGTATCTACTTTCCTTGTGGTCAAAAAGTCCTAGTGTAGAGCGAAAAATAAATAAATTGACCAATTATACTGTTTTATGCAAGCCTGGCAACCGCGCAACTCGATCGGTATTATCGAAACAGAAACAACCGAATACCTAGCTGCAAAGTAACACTATCAGAAAAAGAAAGGGTCTACCAATAGGGACTAGAGATGGGCAAAGCAGTTCCTTTTAATGGGTCAGTGAACTCCGACTCACTCACTGAATTAGTTCCAGTTCAGCTAAGGTACCGGCGAAGGAACTAGTTCTTTTCAAGTTCGTAGTGAATGTGAGGACCTAAAAAAAAAGGTTCTCACTCAAGAAGGAACTAGTTCTTTTTAAGTTCCGATTCAATGTCAGGACCTAAAAAAAGTTCTTTTTAAATACAATGTGAGGGACCTAAAAAAAAGGTTTTCACTCACCAAGGAACTACTTCTTCTCAAGTTCCTAGTAAAAGTGAGGACCTAAAAACAAAAGGTCCTCTACGAAAGAACTACTTCTTTTCAAGCTGTATCACTCACTTCAATGAACTGCTCTTTTGGAACAGTTCACTCATGAACGACCCATCTCTAATAGGGACGATAGGATTTTTTAAGCTCATGGCGCCCGTATTAAAATTTCAAAATTTTAGATCTGCTGTCAGTCATCATCAGTAAGGTTTGTCATATCATCATTAATAGTTTCACGCTGCCCCAGCGTTTGGAAATTATTCAAATGAGCTATCAAAATTCGAGAAGTTTTTTTGCTACTCAAAGAGCATTTCATGCAAAATGTGGTCGTCATTTTGCTCCTTCTGAGCTCGCTATTCGTCGTATAAGTTGGAGACTGAATTTACTCTCACGATAGTAAGCCACCAGACACGACTTCATAGCGATCAACAAGACGGCGCAACTTGCCATACAGCGGTCGTTATGATGGAGTTATTGCGTGAACAATTACTGGAAAACGGTCTGGGACGGCTTTTTTATTATTTTGGGCAAAATCCGGAAAGTGTAGTTTGATTTATTTTGCGTAGAATGAAATGTAGAAAAATAATAAAATAAAAAAAAAATCAATTTCCTTTTCGTTTTCAAATGAGTAACCCTCTTAAGAAGTACTTCACATAGAGATATATAGTACTTCAGTAAGTAATCAATGCTTAAAAAATTATATGAACTCTAAATCAAAATTTAACAAAAAGTAATAAAATAAATTTAGTTTAAGATTCATAGAATTCATATAAAAGGAACACAACTAAATTTCGTATAACAAAAATAAAAAAATTAAATGTTAATCAATTATTTTTTGGTATTCTCGTCCGCATATAGTTTTATCTTTTTATCTGATCGGACTCGGTCACATGTCTGTTGTAAATATTTTTGAATAGACAGAATGGCTTTACGGTTAGTGGCGTTACGTTTAGTGGCGTTACGTTTAGTGGCTTCGTGCACGTCTGCTAAGGTTTCTGCATAAAAAAAATGATTGAATTGTATAAAAAATAAAAATGAATTAATTGAATAAAAAATAAATACGTTTACTAAATAACAGTTTCGATTCGATTCATACAAAACATTGAAGACTTAGACGAACCATTATAATCGAAAGTCTACTCTACTAATGCTTATCATACTATTGTCCACGAATCAATACAAGAAGACTCACGAATTTCTCGATAGCTTTCAAGAACTTTTGAGTGATGCAGCTGAATTATCGACGACCGATAAAATAATTGAACCACCGCTTTCCAGTCCAACTGATATCAATTCGTTTAGACGCATGTTGAAATTAATTTTAATGCCAACAGGACTTTTGAATAACAAAATTATAGGGGAGGGGGGTATGGGGTAAGTAGAACCGATTGTTTTTAAGTTAAGTTTATAAATGTATACATAGGTATCGGGGTTTCTCGTCTATAGAGCATCGAATACACGTTTTTCAATATTACTTGTGAAAGGACTTTCAAATGGCAGCCAAACAATTGTCCAAAGAGTTTTCTGTTCCGCATTTCACAGTACCGTCAGTATTGCGATCTTATATTTTATTTTAGGATTTATTTTTTGAACTTTTCGTCCACCCAGAACTCATGGTGACGATCAGGATGTTTGCTTTGCTAACAATATGGGCATAATTCATTTGCGAGTACGACACTATGCAATTGCAACTCAATTTTTCCAACATTCCATTCAGTTCGACAATAAATTAACGGCTAATATAAGGGAGGTGTCCGTATTAACATGAAAAATTATACGTCTGATTAAATGTTTGTACCTTTCCGGTGTCAGTGCAGTGAAACCCCAACACGAAATCCCCGACTGTTGATAATTCGCTGTCCTAGAGGACATGACAATTATACGTCTGCTAGACGGCCCGTTCCTACGATCGCCCGTTACGCTCTAACTGCAACTTTAACTGACATATTTTCATACAAAACTTTCAGTTAAAGTTCCGGTTAGAATTTAACTAACAATCGTAAATTTAACAAAAAGTAAACACAATTAGTTTAAGATTTATAGATGTATCTATTTAAATATAAAAGAAACATAACTAAATTTGTAGTACATAAATAAAAAACAAAACTTTAATCAATTATTTTTTGGTACTATCGTGTTCAAATATTTTATTCTTTTTATTAGCTGATCGGACTCGGTCACATGTCTGTTGTAAATATTTTTGAATGGATAGAATAACATTACGGTTGGTGGCTTTGTGCACATCTGCTAAGGTTTCTGCATAAACAAAAAAATGGATTTATTAAATAAATACGTTTACTAAACAATAGTTTCAATTCGATTGATTACCCATAATCACTTTAATATGCTCCAAATGCATTACTGCGAATTTTTTATTCTCTCTCCCTGTATACGATACTTGTTTCTGCAACGAAATCGAATAGATATTGCTAAGAACTTTCAGGTTTTCTTTGATTGTTCGCCCCCCGAATTGCTTTAGATATAATATCTGAAAAATATTAAATATAATTAAATTGAATCACTAAGGGCCGTTATTACGACCTTCAGTTAAAATTTAACCAGAACTTTGACTGTAAGTTTCGTATGAACATCGATCAGTTAAGGTTCCAGTTAGAACGTTACTGACGATCGCACGAACGGGCCTAAAACTTCATGATGAATAGCTTACAAAATTTTTCCGTACTGTAAAATCGCTTTTTATTTTACTATCGAAAATTTGAAGCGATGTTGTATCTTCTATAGGAAAACTATGATCTTGTTCGAATTGGGAAAATTTTATACCGTCCATTGATTTAACAATGGCTTCTTTGCGAATAATATCGATAATTTCGGCTTTAAGTTTTTGTAGTTCCTCACGGATAATATTTCGAATTATCACTTCATCTACACATGTCAGTGATCCAATTCCAGATGGTATTATTTCGTTGCAAGGATCAGCTTCGATTTTAATGGCTGTAGCTAAAAAATTTTCAAATGATGAACCTGGGAAAAAAAATAAAAATTAAAGTTATTTAAGTAGAGATCTATAGAAATAGTTTAGAGATTTAAACTGATAAATTCAAATAGATGTGCTATTATTCCGTTAAGAATTTATACCTCCACCTGAAATTCTTTGGAATTCATTAGCTTTTTTGCATAATTATCCAGTGCAGAGCAGGTGAACAAGATAGGAAAACGACAACAAAGCGACGCATTTTTTCTTGTTTCTCATGTCGCTAACCAACTCTACTATATTAACCGTGTTTTTTGCGACTTCTAAGGCAGAGTAGGAGCTTTGAGCCTTGAAATTTTTATGAGCCAGAATAGCTGCACCACTGTTTGAGGTGGTGTAGTTGCTCTTCTCGCTTTGCGCTTTGTTGTTATTTTTGCATGCCACTAACGTGCTCTGTACTGGATAAAGGAGCAAAAAACACGCCTATTGATTTCTTCTAAAACCAGAAAATATTACTATTACCTACTGTTACTATAGATTTTTTTTTTATTCATGTTTATGTTGCATCTATTTGCGATCAAATTATTATCTGATAATTTAATTCTTTTACATCTTCTCTTCGTTTTGAATAGTGAAGAATGGGTAAGAAAAACGTATATCATAACACAAGATTTCAATTTTTATTTTTATTCGAATTGTAAGTACATCCCTGCATAGATAAAATACCGCGTAGCTTAGGAAGTTCGAATATTCCCTGATCGTGTAAAATTCGTACATTTTAGATAGTCATTAATTGAATACACAAAGTATACAGAAAGTATTTAAAAAAATGAAGTATTTTGATGGAGCAACTCGGATTGGATGAATTTGATATTGATTGTTAGCCTGTACGCTGGGATATAATTTTATTTCAATCTGAAACCAAAGAGAAACATCATCAGCGTGAATTAAAATACAATCTTAAATCTTTACCATAAAAGAATCGATCAATTTTCACATTTACTGTTAGCGATCCATGTAGTCCATATTAATTACCATCAATACGCTTCAGTCTGAGATTTGGACCAATAAAACTTCCATTACTTGAATAGCAATGTAGTGCTTGATATTCATTTTCCCAAAGCTGCAAATTAATCCGGTTAGAAAAAGAATTTTTGGTTTTTCTTTTAAATTACTCTTACTTTTAATTATTCTTAAGCGAAGTGTTTCGAAAGGGCTGAAAACGATGCAGTTACCACCGAGAAGAGGTGGTGTATAAATTACTACCCGAAAAATTACGAGCTTGTAGATATCGACGATCTTCCGTTGAATGTTTTTGCTATGTTCAAACTTAACACGATTTAAAATTCTATATAGTTTTAGAACGATCTTATTTCAGCCAACTTTTGTTTAGATACCCAATAATGCTCAAAAATAATAGGTGTAATTTTTTGGGCACTTATCCAGATCAGAACAGGTTAGAAAATTAATATACAAAAAAACAACAACAGTGCTGTTTTTATGAAGTTTTTATAACTCTTTTCGATAGACAGTAGGCTACATTAGAGAATTTACCGAGAGCTCAGTGAACTCACAGGGGCAGCTATCTATGGAAAAAAGTAATAAAAACAGCAATGTTGTAATTTTGTATAAATTGTCTAACCTGCTTTGGATAAGTGCGCAAAAAAACGCACCTAATATTTCAAATTAAAAAAAAATCTTTATTTACAAGTATTTATTGAAGCGTCCACCGCATCCGATAATTTTACTACAGTAAAACATGTCTAAGACGGACTCTGTATAAAACGGAAACCTGCCATAACGAAAAAAAACTGGGAACGAAAATCAAGAATTTTACTAAAGCAATACTGTATAAAACGGAAACCTCTAAAACGGAACGAAAAGCTGGGTACCACAGCATTCCGTCTTAGGCAGGTTTTACTGTATTAATATTTTGGATTTTTCTGCGTTATTCTCGAAGTGTAAACAAAAGTAACATTTATAAAAGAATTGTAAATTCTTCCAACAGTTTTATAATAGCCGCTTTGAACAAAAGTCGGCGAATTGTTTGGTTCGTAAGTACAATCTCGCATATAGAGAACACCACGCGGCATTGGAGGTATGAAAGTTCCGTCACTGTTTGGTTGATGAAAGTTTGTACATTTGAGATAATCGTCCATTAAATAGGCTTTGTAAAAAGTATTTAAAAAAATGAAAAGCTTCGTCGCAGGAACTCGTATAGGATGAACGTTATATTGATTATTGGCTTGAACGCTACGATACAATTTCACTTCAACCTGAAAGAAACGATATCTTATCATTTGATAATAATAATAATAATAATCAATGGCGCAACAGCCCAAATCGGGCCTAGGCCTTGAAGTAATGCTAGAGTTAGTTCGTTACGAGACCAACGGAACACTACGAGGTGAAGTGGTCAGCCACACGCTCGTCCGTGATTATTACCCCGTTTTTAACTCAGGTACTCATTTGGTAGTCCGGCACCCAACACCATTCTCGAAAATTACTTGTCGCAAAGCAGATTTGAACCTGGTACCAGTAGTGGAATTTTGTACAAGGCGAGAGACCAGTGCTCAAAATCCCATAGTTGTCAATTTTGGTTTAAAGACGATATTTTGGGCGACTCGCCTTGTACAAAATCCACCTGTAGTGCACCGAAGGCAAGTGCTCTAGCCACTAAATAACCCAGACTACTTGATATAATAATACTTAAAATTTTTTATTTACCATAAAAGAATTGTCCAGTTCCATGTTGAGCGTTATAGTTCCATTTACGCCATGTTGCCCGCCATTGATACGCTTAAGTCTGAGATTAACATCAATCAAACTTTTATTATTTGAGTAACAATCTAGGGTTAGATATTCATTCTCCCAAAGCTTCAAAATATTTCGGTTAAATAATAAATTTGTTTTTTTTTTTTTTAAATCTTACAATCTCTTTCGATTCATTGGGACGAATAACGAATATTATGTACAATAAGAACAGCAACTTGAACATGATATAGACGTCTGTGTAATAGACTACTGAATGGGAGTCTTTTAAATCAGACTATTTCTATAATACAATATATAAAAAATATGTTTTAAGCTTTTTTTTACTCCAGTACTAATTACCGGATGAAGTATTATATTTAAAATATGTAATTAAATAATTATAATTATTAGATTTATCTTTTTGCAGATATCATAAATCTAATTATTTATTAAAATATCACACCACACATGAAATAAAACAATGGGTTTTATATATATATAGGTATATATTTTTTTACGTTTAATTCATTCTTTTTAAGTTACGCTTTCGATTTAATGTTTGTGAGTTCCTCGAAGTGATAGGAACTTGCCGAAATAGTTGGTATGAAGGCGTACCAAACAACACAACTTTGAGCAACGCCAGTGAATTTTATCTTTGGTTTTTCCATGTTTATAAAAGGAATGTCCATCGAAAATCAATTTTTTACCTAAAATTAAAACTGTTATTGAAGAATCATTTCATCGTAATTTTTTTTATTATATATTTTATTAAATGTTTACAACGAAAAGTCCCATCGCGAGTAATCTTGTGTTACGACCCTTTTCCAAAGATGTCGTTGGGTGCAACAAAAGGAAAACCACTGGCGTAGAGGAAAAGATGTATGAAAGGACGACTAGATTGTTTTCCTGAGGCGATGTATTTATTTTGTTTCAGATGTTATGTTTTGTTTTACTCCGTACGAGATATAGGGTAAGATACCCAGTTGCGAGGCCTGCGCCTATTCCGAGCCACCGTCTTTCATTCCGCAAATAGCTAAGAATTCATGACAGTAGTTTCTTTGCTACCAATTTTAGTCATTTCCTTTGTCACAACAGCAATGGCTAAAATTGGTAGTGAAGAAAACACTGTCATGGATTCTTAGCTATTTGTGGAATTAAAGGCGGTGGCTCGGAATAGGCGAAGGGCTCGCAACTGGGTACCTTACCCTGCGTGTTTTTCAATAAAATAAGTAAAAGGGAAATTACTGTGAGTTGATTGGTTTAATCGACGTAGAAAACACGTTTGTAACAATTTAGAAGTGGGATTAAAGAAGATTTGGAATAATAGAAATCCAGTAAAACCTTCGAGAGACGGAACCTTAAGGGACTATATTTTTTTCCGGCTCTCGCAAGTTTTCCGCCATTCAGAGAACCGAATATAAAATATACTAATGATGTCCCCGAAATGATTAGATTAAAATAAAATAAGTAGTATGATTTACATTATGTTTATTTAATTAAGTAAAATAATTTTTTTACAAGTTCAGTTACTTACATGCATATACCAAGAAGAAAGAAAATTAAGAAAAGAAAATTCACTTTTTAATAAAAAATATCCAGAGTTAATTGTTTCGTTTGTTTAGATTTTTTTTTACCGATCTATTAAAACATATTTCTAAATCTGCAGCTTTATCATAGAATTCATGGTCCCCATTCGCTTTTCCGAATTCTTCTAAAGCATGTATAAAGTCTGGAACCTGTTTTTTATTTAGAGGTTCAACTCCATCTGTTTCCATGTCAAAATCATCGGAATATTCGGTATTGAAATCGACAATATCACCAAGGTTAATTTCAGTATTTCCCGTGGCAGTTTCGTTATCACAGTCGATGTATGATGCAGCACTTACCATATCTTCGTCATTACTATAAATTACATCAATTTTAGTATTTTCCTCATTTTCAAATATAAATCCACAATTTTTAAAACATTTTTTTACGGTTTCTTGTCTGACCATTTTCAATGATCGGTTAACAATCGTGATTGCATCGAGAACGTCAATTTTCACAGCAATATCCGATGCCAGCTTGTACGAGTCAATATTTGCGATTACTTTTTGAAGCAAAAGCTTTCTGTAATTTGTTTTGATATTTTGAATAATGCCGTTATCTAAGGGTTGTAAGACTGATGTAGTTCGTGGTGGTAGAAATATTAACTTAATGTTGGATAAGTGATGTATCCGATGACAAGTAGCGTGTTATCAAGGAATAAAAGAATTTTGCGATTTTGTTTTCTCATAGTATTGTTAAGCATATTTAAAAATTCTTCAAAAATAGCTCCCGTCATCCAAGCTTTTTTGTTGCATTTCTATTCTACAGGAAGTTGATTAATTTAAATCGCCTTGAAGCACCGTGGTTTTTGCCTCTTCCCAATGACCCATTATTTCCAAAATGTACCGTCTGCAAAAGTAGTGGAAAGGATGGAAAGTGTTTCTTTCGAAAACCGACCACGGGAACATTTTTCATCGTTTAGTTTCATAGTTCTTGTAGGCATAGCTCTGTAAAACAAGGCTGCTTCATCAGCAATATCTTTAGAATCATAATCTCGAATGATTTCTTTTAATTTTGTGAACCAATCTTGAACAACCCCGCATTGCAAGAGATGTTATTGTTCTTTTTAAAGCTCTGGAGCCACCCGTTCGATGCAGCGAATCCCTCAATTTTCAAAAGTTTCGCTGTTTCTTTAGCCTTTGCTCGCAATATTGGTCCGGAAATGGGAATATTTTTAGCAGAAGCTTGAAGAAACCACTCAAAAACTTTTTTATTAATTTCAGCATAATTACCATCCCTCTTTTTCTTTACATTTACATTGCGGGAGCAAATATATCTTTCTTTGATTTGATCCTTATCTTTCATAATTTTATAGATTTGAGTTTTTCCGCAGTTAAACTTTGTTACAACTTCTGCAATAGTTCTTTTGTTTCTTTCGATCATGTTGATAACTTCAATCTTTTCTTTTAGAGATAAATTTCTTACTCTCTTAGACATAACTGTAAAGAAATAAACTCTTATTAACCGAAAGGGGATTGAAATGGGTGTGCATAAGGCAGTTTATATCTAAACTGATTTTCTTATATATAACTTTTGAGACAACTAAGCTTGAAAAATTTAATCTCAATATGAGAAAAACCTCGATCGACTTGTTCGAAATCCGATTTAAGACATGCGGTTAGACCTTCACATTCACTTTCCTTAAGCTATAGAGTAATTGAAGCATAAAGAACAACAGAAGAACCAGAAAATTTAGAAAACTGCGACTAGGATTTAGAGCTGGGCGATCGACCACGGACCAAATATTCTCAGTTAGAAAGGTGCTGGGAATTTAACATTGATGTGCACCAGATATTTGTGGACTTCAAGCAGGCATACGACAGTATCGACAGGCGCGTACTGTAGTATAGTAAGATAATGATGGATTTTGGAGTTCCACCGAAACTGGTTCGGCTTACAAAAATGACAATGACCGATTCTCTGTCACAAGTCTCAGATAACTCTTTCCGTTATACTACATAAAACTATCCTTTTTGATTTACTTCAATAAACAACCAAACTAACCTTCAAAATGTTCCGCTTTTGCTTTCGGTGGATGATTATGGGTCTTATTATTCGTTGTATGTGATTTTCCTTTCACTTGCAAAGTTGCTGGACAACGTAGAATACGGAATTTCGAACATCGATAATAGACGACACCATTTTTAACAACGCCGCTCTTGTGATATTTATAACCATTGTAGTCGATTCCGCCGGCTGTAACCTTTTGTTGTAATTCTTGATCGGAATATTCGTAGGATTCGGTATATCCTTTAAGTTCGTATACTGAAAAGATACGAGGAAAAAAATATGTAAGTTATAAAAGAAGTGTGTTAACAATATCACGAATGAAATAAAACCAGTTTTATTGGAAGATGGAAAAAAAACAAATAGATATTTTATTTAAGGCTTAGAACAATGTAAGAAACCAACTCAAAATGGGCAGATGGTACTACATGTCCCACTGCGAGACAGATCTGGCCAAAGCTGGATCTAAACCGCTCTAAAAGACTCACTCTGCTCAAAAGGGCGGACATCCGTATAACAGTCGGTGTCCTAACCGGACACTGTTTCACTGGTTTCTGTAGAAGCTGCCAGGATGAAGAGGAGGAAGAGACAGTCCTTCACTTTCTCTGTACTTGTCCAGCTCTATCAGCCAGAAGGAAAGCTCATCTTGGAGCTTACTTCTTCCACTGTCTTGGTGATCTTGCCACAATGGAGGTCGCGAGAATCCAACGCTTCATTACAAGCTCTAAATGGTTTGACGAGTAGGACCGGATTCGATGATCCTGTGGTACCACAACGGACCTTTTAGGTCTAAGTGTGTCCATGCTCTCACGGACAGCCACGCGTACCTACCTACCAAGAACAATGTTAAAATTTTATGCAACCAAAGACATCTGTAAATTGTGTTACCAACGTTTGGGCAAGTTTTGAAATTGAGTCCGAATTCATTTTCAGGCAAAGTTAATTTCTTTGAAACGGAATCTATTGGTGGCTGCGGCCATCAGCAAACTTTTCATGTGTCTAGAATGAAAATTGAATACAACAAATTATTTATTTGATTTATTTAAAATAATTTTTACTTACCACATTTAAATGTAAGCCACAAAAAACTATTTCTATAAATCGTAACCTGAAATTTAGAATCAATACAAAAATATACAGTAGAACCTGAAGAAGAGACCACCTTCCTATCTAGACCACTTGCCTAAAGCCGGGTTGACACGTTACGAGTGGAGTCGGAACGAGTGAACTCCGATAGTCACTCGAACATTACTCGGACAAGCTGAGCACTGTCCGACTTTACTCGTATGGGACTATAACAAGAGTACACAATACGAGTAACGTTCGAGTGACTATCGGAGTTCACTCGTTTCGATTCCACTCGTAACGTGTCAACCCGGCTTAAAGTTGCTTTTTTTTACGGTCCCAATGTGAATCAGAAATGGATTTTATTTGTTAAATTATTTTTATAATCCAACTAATCGGATAAAGTGATCTGTTTTGCACAGTCCCTTGAGTGGTCACTATATAGAGGTTCTAAAGTAATTTTTTTGTTATTAAAATCAGTTTTATTATTAACTTTTTTTTGTCTTCGATTATCGACTCGATTGCTCGATACTTCGATTGTCAACTCCCCTATCAAAATAAGAAAGACCTTTTTATATTGCTTCGAATACAACCAATAATTAATTTCTTCGTTTATTAGACCCTTTTTTTATTATCCAGAAAATAATCCATATAAATTCATCTTGTATAATTGGATACATGCGTTTGATTTTTTTTTTATTTTTTTTTTTTTGTATTCATTTTCTTTACAATAGTAGTAATAATAATTTATAATATAACATTTTTATATCTATCTTATTTTTATACTAGAATCAGATCATTTATTTTCCAAATATTTTACATCAGTTTCCGTTTTTACTTGTTCATTATTTATTTTTTTAATCGAACATTTCGACACGCAAAATTGTGATAACAAATAAAATAGTGAACAGCACCCAAAAAAATTATTAGTTTTGTTAAAATTGATAGACTTTATCATTTTATTAGCAAAAAATTATTGTATAAATTTAAAATTATTGTAAATCGCATGGGTGGGGTTCTGTCGGTTGTTTTTGAGTGCTTTTAACAAAGATGAAAAAGAAAATGGTGTTATAATAGTGACAAATAATTTAAAAGTGTATTTTAAATATCGAAATTTAATTCAAATTATTAACAAACAAAAAAAAATTAATTTAATAATTTCGATTAGTCTAAAGTGTAGTAACAATAGTAATATAATTATACATCTGAAATCTGATAGTGATAAGAAAGAGTTATTGTAATTTTAAGTTATTTATCTTTTACTAAGGAAATTTATTGAGTTCGAAAATGTGGCATACGTTTTATGTATTTTGAAATGGTGGCTAGGGGTTTCTTAGATCTTATTTAAAAAAAATCCAGACATAGATAGGAACAGAAAATCGACATGTACTAAAATCTTACTAAATGGCACAACGGTCGTTGGAACAGTCTCAAGTCATTGCAGACAATCAATGATGACTGATCAACGGGCCTATTTTCAAACTCGACTCGACCAAAAAAACTCATATTCTGTAATTATGACACGCGATGAGTGACTGCTTGTCGAGTTCAGGTAGGGGTCCACTTGAGGCGGACCACATCGCAAAGGTGCGGCAAAGTTTTCTTTTTTCTATGAACTTCGTTCTGTTGCGGTCGGCCTTTAGTGGACGCACTTCCATAACAATGTATGGCAGTCGCATTTTTGCGATGCTGCCCGTTGGCCCTAGTGGACGTGAACCTTTTCAAGGCTGGTTTACATGACGACTGTAAACAATTTTTTGTGAGGGAGCTAGCTTATCGAATTTTCAATGGAGTAGAAAAGCAACGAGTTAGAGTTATTATTTCAGGTTTTTATGATCTACTCCATTATCTTTCAATCTACTCCACCCTTTTTTTCATTTTCTACTCCGCTAAATACGATCTTGGTGGCGGCCCTCGATCATCGAGCGAATATTTTGGCCCGCCAGTCAAAGTTCCTTTTAAGAAGTGAACGAGCAGTAAACAAGCATGAAAAAGAGTCGAAGCAACATTTTTTGTGCGCGAGTCTAGCTTTTGTTGGAACGCAACTAACTACTTGGGTCACTAACTTCATAAGGAGTGAATCATTTCTTTTTACCAAATCGAACTGGTTCGGGTAAATAAAAATTTCAAAAGAAACGATGAGCTGGACCAGGCCAAGTTAAAAAGTCGATAAAACCCTCACTATCAGTCCACTATAAGCGAGTGTTTTACCGGAAGTAGAGGAGGATGTAAGTCCACCGGCGCAAATTAGTGAGCGCTCCAAAAAAAACGGCAAATGGTGGGCAAGGCTAGTAAGCTGCAAGATTTCTAGACCTCTGTGGCCCGAGTTGGATAGTCAAAAGACTAAGAATATTTTAAATTGGGATGGAGGAAGACTGCGCCTGCTCGTTGGGGCACTGACGGATCACTGCATGCAGAGAAAATACGATATGCGGCTAGGGATAGCGGAGTCAGACATATGCAGGTTCTGCCACAATTTGTATGCTACAATCTGTATCTTGACTCACATTTTGTGTGAATGCCCGTGGATCGCTAGAAGGCGTTTTATATTAATCGGTTATCTCTTCTTTGAGAGCATCGAGGATTTGAGGGCATTAGGTTATGGCAAATTGGTCAGGTTCTGCAAGGAATTAGAATGTTTTTGAGATGGTAAAATAGTCCACGAGGACCTGAAGAGATCGCAATGGGCACATATGGCGCCTAGTGAGCGCGGCGGTCCTAGCACTGCGCCCCTTCTTAAACCTAACCTAACCTACCCGAAGTAATTTATTTTTAAGCTCTTGAGTATAATTTTCTTAATTATATCTACCACAACTCGCTAGGCTTTGAATATCGTCGCCAATTGAGTGAATTACTTGACAGATAAGCAACAGCAAAGAAATTGGCTGTGGGGAAAAGAAAAATTTCTTCAATTAAAGTAAGAGTACTGTGAATGCTATGAAAATTGATAATGGCCTGGAAATGAGCTTGCGAGGTTAAGCCTGATAATTCACAGTAACTGCAAATTTGGGGCCAGCTGGTCTAAACAGAAAGAGGTCGTGGGTTCGAATCCCCGTAAGTCATGACCCTATCAACCATGGTCTGAAAAATATATTACAGAACAGACCTAGTTCTTTTTGCATAAAATGTCTGCACTTGTTTACACTAATAATTCTTAACAACATTTGGGGTCAAATCAATGACATATACTTAAACATTATGCTTGTTCCCCCCCCCCCCCTCGCCACACCCTTCTGCACTTTTCTGCACTGGCTTGAGAGCTAGTGTAAAAAGTGTACACTAAACCCAACAAAAAGAACAGGCATATTATAAGCAGTACCTCTGAGAGCTCTACTGCTGCCTGCAATCATTCGAAATTGAAAAACAGTTTTCGCATTATTTCATAATGCATGAAATGAAAAAAAAATGGCTGAAAGCAAACAATAAGAGCAGGTAAGTGCCAAGAAGAAAAAATAATAAATACTTAAAAAATGGCAAGGACAATGTTATTCCACCGGTACCAAAGACCTACTGGAGACGACAAGCCACCGGTTTTGTATAAAGCTCTTTGAAGCCAGAGAAGTGAGACAAAACAGAGTCGTTCTTGTTGTTTTAGCGTGTGAGCGAGTTTTGTTTTGTTGTTTTAGCGTGTAAGTGAGTGAAACAAAACAGACTCGTTATGTCAATTTGCTGTTTTTTTTTGCGTACAAGTGGGACGTCCGCCTTTAACTCAATTAACTATAAACTCTATGATCGGCACCGTAAAGTAAATCAAAATATATATTTTTTTTTATCAAACCAAAATATTGGCGACCTTAAAATTATAATGAAGGACTTCTTCAGACACGATATCTTCAACGACGCAAGAAATTAAATTTTTTTTTAAAAGAGATATTACAGAGAAATACGATAGCAATTAGTCGTATGTAACAATGCAGTCACCGTTTAGGTTATATTAAGAAGATAATTATACAGAATTTATATTTCTGCTGAGTACTATCTCCTAATATTTTTACAGTCAAACATGTCATGTCGACACTCTATAAATTGAATTTTCTATATCTCGTATTGACACTTTAATTTCACCCAAATAGGATTTTCGAGCAACTTAAGTCGACCTAACTACATAACTCACTCACTATGTTGGCGCATCGTGACAACTCCAGTTACACAGGTTCGGCTGTAATTGTGTTCTATTTTTGGGTAACAATAAACTATTAAACTACTGTTATTATCAACACAAGTCCAGTTAATTTCGCCTATTTATTACAAATTAATATCTAACGAGCACGAATCTTAAAATTATCGTTTTTCTTGTGATTATGCCACCACATCTGGAGGGAAGAAAAATTTTCTTATATATTATTATTCAAGTTTACAGGTTTACAGAGAGAAAAAAAAACTATTTAAGTTTAGAGAGAGAAAAAAAAACTAAAAGAATGAATGAAAGAAATACAGATTACATACAACAAAACAATGTTTTTTTTTTTTATTGTTATAACTTATAGTTTACTTACTTTAATACTTATTTAGATCATTTTTTTTATACAAATATTTATTCCTTTCATTTTGTTTTTCTATCTATTGATTATATAACTTTTTTTTTTGTTTTTGTTTTATTCAAAAAATATATAGTTACATTTTTCATTTCCCTATCAGTTTGTTTCTTTATAATCATTATATAAACTGTCTGCCGTTTTATTTAATGCTGCACGATATAAAGATGGTTATTTATTTAGTCGAAAAATAATTTGTTGTGTGTTTATGATGTAATTCTTTAAACTGTTTTTTTTTTTTTTTTTTTTGTGGGTGAAAAATTAAACCGAAACAACGAAAAAAAATATGTTCAATTTTTCATAAATTTTCTACAATAATATTTTTATAATAATTAATAAAGGATGTGTGTGTGTGTCTTTTTTGCCTTTTTCTTGCAAAAAGATAAAAAAAAAAAAGATAAAAATAAAAAAAAGATTTTCTTTGTTAAACTTTAGGTTAATTTATGTATTTCGAATTTTTCCGGGAACGTAGTTTTTATCGATTGCGCTCTCCTGCAAGAACATATGTAAACATCGTTCGTTCTGAGCAAGCGGATGTCCGGCGATTTTATTTATAAATATTTCTAGGCCTTTGCGTCTCTCTTCGATGAAGTTCTCATCGAAAATGCCATCATCGCCGCGAAATGGCATTTGTCGTTTCCAAGCCTTGCCTGGTAGTGGAGGAACGACAATCTTTTCGAAATAAATAGTATCAATGAATTTTCGAGGTCCGATAAAAAAAATTATATTGATTCGATTTTTTGTTTAGAATCACTTACCTTACTGTCTCGTTCCAGTTCGTTTCTTAGCCATTCAAAGTCGCTATATCTTCGTCGAACACTTGACTCCTTAATTTTAAAAACAGGTAAATTTGTCTGAAAAAGAAATTTATTTGGATAAGTCTTGCGGTAATAATAGAAATTAATACAAAACCAGTAACAGTAAAGCATTCAACAGTATTAGTAAATAATGAAAAAAAAACACTACGAAAAATTTTTTCTCCTTTGATGATTGAAGAAAATCAGTTGCGTGAAATTATCCAAAATCGGTACGAGCGGGCAGACCATAGCCATTGAAATTTCTACATTTCTTTTTATTTTTAATGAAATTCCCACTCGAAAGAGCTACTGGCGACTACAAGCCACAGGTTTTATATGAAGCTCTTTGAAGCCAGAGAAGTGAGACAAAACAGGGTTATTGTTGCTGTTTTAGCGTGTGAATGAGTGAGACAAAACAGGGTCGTTATATCAATTTGTTGTTGTTTTACGTGCAAGCGATTGTGACGACGCGACGTCCGCCTTCAACACAATCGCTTATATTTACGTTCAGAAAAAAAATATTTTCCGATAAAAAATGGAGGAGGAAAGTCTGGTACCGATGTTTTATTGCTACTCAAAGAGCATTTCGTGCAAAATAATAAATGCTTCACAGAGTCAACGAAAATTGGCGTCACCGGATCAATCAGTGCAAGAAAAGTCGTGGTGGTCATAGCACATACCATCTAATAAAACCATTCCGCAACTTTTTTAATCGAATTTGCTGTATTTTATTTTAATTTTATCTTATCGTTGTTATTGGTAGACCCTACACCTATGTCCATACATATATTGATTTTTTTATACATTTTTTTCATATTTGTAATGTACATACCACCTTGATCAAAAAGTTCCTGAAATAACCACCGTGTGGCGCTTTTATTGTTTCGATTTGAGTTCTGTTTTTTTTTGTTAAGTTGGTACATCTGTTGTTGACATTCCCTCTAAATCTTAGCGTCATAGCTTGACATTTGCAAAAGTTACGTAGCCAAGAGTACATCTATCTCTGTGTGTGTTCGCGATTTTTTACAATTTTAGAAATGGATTTAAATTTGCAACAACGAACTTGTATTAAATTTTGCGTAAAAAACGGATCTAATAGTGCGCGGACGTTGGAAAAGTGTTTCGGCAACGATTCTCTAAAGAAAGTGAGTGGCGTTCACCAAATGAGCCGAGAACAAAAAAACCACGTCGGTTTCAGTCAAAAAAGAAGGCAATGCTCACTTTTTACATGGATTACAACGGTGTAGTGCATCATGAATTTTTGCCAGAAGGCCAAACAGTAAACAAAGAGTATTATTTGGGCGTTATGAGAACTTTGCGTGAAGCAATTCTGCACCATGATAACGCACCGTCGCACAGTGCCATCATTATTCGTAATTTTTTGACGAAAAAAGCAACAAATACCATCCAACAGTCACCGAATTCACCTGATTTGGCTCCCTGTGACTTCTTTCTGTTAAATCTGGTTAAAAAAAAACCACTACGGGGAACGCGTTTCAGCAGCCGAGAGGAAGTAATGGAAAAATCGCAGGGAGCACTGATCAAACCGAAAACCGAATATAAGAAACAATATAGATTTAGATGAATAAACTTGTATTATATATATAAAAAATGAAAAAACGCTCTCGTCACCCCATAAAGAAAATAGTTATCAAATTTAAAAAAAAAAGTTTAAAAATATTAAAAATTGACTGAGTTATCGTGCCGACACTGGCTGAAAACATAGTTTCGAGAAAAATGCGTTTAAAATTTGTGGTAGGTGCAACGTGAACTTACTCTCCCATTCCAGCTTCGTACTGTAAACTTTCTTCCTCTTTATCTTCGTGTTTTTCATAGATGGTCCCATGAATAACCTTGTTTTCTATGACACTCGACTTTTACTAAAAAAATATATGCTAAACGCTGCTGTTGAGAGTGGCGCGGAAAATAGCCAGGAAGTCGCTTCAAACCGAGATATGTTTACATTTATTGCTATAACTTTGTAATAGAGTGGAATTTTATAAATTCTAAATTTTTTATAAGTATAAGAAATAAAAATTTGTAATGAAAAAAAAATCGATTTTCAGGGAGATATGAGCCCTTAAAACAGAAACCCCTAAGCAAGTCGATTTAAAAACGAAAGTGACTTATTCCACTTTCAAAATAAACGGCTCAAATATTCTGGAAATATTTTTAAAGACGTCGTTTGAAAGAGTTTGAAAGCGTTTGAAAGAGTTTTTGAAACTTTGAACGTGTTTTTCTCGTAACTGTGTTTATAAAGTCGATGACCAAGATTTCTAGGAAACTGCAAAACCGAACAGTCTCAAGCTTCACAAATGTATTTTTTAGTGACCAATTGAAGGTTTTCTCTCGCTGAAAATTTAGGGCCGAAATTGTTATCGAAAATCGTAATTTTTTGAGAAGTCGCCATTTTGTTAAAAATTTATATTTTGCGTTTTCCTTCTACTTAAGGGTTAGGTGGGTTTCAAAGGCCTAAAAAAATGTATTTTCACTAATTTTTTTTTTAATATATCTAATGAAATATTTTATTTAAAAAATTTAGTAAGTACATCAAAGAAACATATTTCGTAAGTATTTCGTAAATTTTTTGGAAATTAACCCATTGGGACCTCATTTCCCTTGGCCTCTCAAAAAAAAAGTGCTTTCTGCGTGGACAGGACAACTCATGACTGGTTCATCCAAAATTAAAAAACCAAAAATTTTCCGTTAGTACATGAATAGAGCTCAGGCTTGAACGAAGGAAAAGAATTTTTTTTTTAAATTTGAATTTTTGGCGGAGCTGTGAACAAAAAATCGCATTTATTGATAAAATTTTCACCATGTATTGCCTCGTAAAATAAGTTGTAATAAAGATTAAAAAAAATCCTTCGTTCAAGCACTCGATAATGTTATTTTGAAGAAGTGTGCAAAATTTGAACAAGGTCGGTTCATAACTTTTCGAGAAATCGAAAACTTCAAAGATAGAGTTTCGAGAAAAACGCGATTAAAGTTTTAAGTTGAGGCTGACGTGGCCCGATGGTCGGAACTTCCGAACGCTCCATCTCTTAGAATTTTACTCGGATCGATTTAAAATTTTGGGAGAACATTCTAGACATGTTGTATTATATTTTAATAAGACAAACAAGAAAAAATCAATTTTTAGAAATTTTCAAACCCACCTAACCCCTTAAACGAATTTATGTTTATTTACAAGTGTTGTGTTTAATATATTTTTTGTGCTCGTCTTTTCCTTACATTTGTACTTGGGACCTTTCTAAAAAAAAAATTTTTAGCTCAGTTTTTTAGTGCAGTAAAAGTTGGAAAGAGTCTGAAGTTTCAATGTTTATTTTATATGAACATTGATTGATTGATGAATATGCTTTGCTTGCTTTATTATTGGAATAATAATGTGCTCTTAAAGTACATTTTTTATGAACTCGAGTGTAACTTATTCGACCGATAATTCTATATCATGTTCACATTCGTCTTATTAGTGAACCCGGACTGAGGTACGTAACTGACTCAATTTGAATTCACAGTGATTGCTCTTACCGGGCATAATTTGGTTTCATTAACTGATTTCAGAAACCGGTCAAAAGTTTCATACGTAAGCCGATCCGAAATAGATCGTATTTGAATTCACTCATGCGAATTCACTCTGAATTCAGTTTGCCCGTTGGAACTGTTGCCGTTGATCCGATATACTGTCTGGTAGCTCTAATGGTATTTGTGAATCTGATAGGAATGTAAACAAAATTCTGCTCTGCTATGATCGACACAGAAGTACTCAATCAGAATAAGAGGGACTTGGACAATTTCTCGGGCTGCCGGCAAGCAAGAATGTGCTGGGCGAAACTAGATAAAAGGAACTCCAGCTTTATGTTGTATCTTGAGAGCGGTCTTTTAACGGAACATTGCCCTTTTACGACATATGAAGAAATATTTGAAATACCAACGGCTGACTTATGTCGTTGTGGTGTCGAGAGTGCAGAACCGACACCAATCTATGGGAACAATGAATCCATGGTGATATCTACTGATGGCCCTTCTGCTTTGCTACAGCACTCTTCTAAACCTAACCTAATCAATAGAGTGTCAGCCAGCAGTTTTGGATGGTTTAAAGTTTATGTGTGGAACGTTTACGGTCTGAGTGGTTGTGCTAAAATATAACTATGCAAACAGTTCCTTACGACTGCCACTCCAATTTCTAATCCTCATAGATCAAAGTGGTAAGCAGCCTACTTGGTTGTTTCCAAATAAGCGCGTCTCAAACAATAACCTACAGATTAACTCGATAAAAATGCTTTACATCCGCCCTGTATGTAAACCGCACGACGGAAAAGACGGACCAGTCTACTATCGCAAAATAAATTTAACTATTCATTAACGAAACGTTTCTCTTTTCGCATTGACACTTCAGTAGCACCCATGCTACGTAATCGAAAATACAGTTTCCTCATTTCATGTCTGAACAATGCCTACGATTGTGGAGAACAGTCTCGATATTCTTCCTCACTTTATTTAATTTACTTCCACTCTACTTCATTTTTATTGATAAAGTTGGCCGGTCAAAAGAAATCACTTCATGCCCAATTATATAATGAAAGTGCAAGAAGCAGAGAGAACGGCGCGGCGCGATGAGCTGCTATCAATAAGTCCCAAAACATTTTAAACAAATTAGAAAATAAGTAAATCAATTTTACTTTGTTGGGTGTTTAGTTAATGATGCTCGCTGTATTATCATTCCGAGAATAGAACAGGAAAACGGGCGTAACACTGATTTCTTTGATATCCGTTACTGTCAGCCGCCAGCCAGGGGCAGCAACAAAACTGGGGCCGCATACAGTTCATGCAAGTGGCCGTTTTACGTGGTGATAAGACCGTATGGAGCGCGCTGATTAGAGCATTTAACAAGAATTTTCTTTTTGTTCCCATTACACGCACTCGACTCGTCGTAGGAAGCGCCTTCAGTCACGCTCGAATAGTTTTCATTGTCCGGAAAAAACATAAGCACCGCAACATGACTAACATTGAACTTTTGACTAGCACAGTGAATCACAGAATCGAGCACTGCCAGCCCATTCTCATTTTTTTGTATATTTATTCGTTTAGCGAACTGTTAAAATAAAATTGACTTTCGATAAACAGCATGCCGACAAATAAGCCAGGTTCGCTTTGTACTTTGTCAAATCCGGCAGTGACCTTGTGCGGAGGAAGCTCCGAACGGATTCCCGTAACTTAATTGTAGTCATGTGCACCTTGGCGAAATTTACCCGGGGCCCATAATTTAATAAGTTGCAAATCAAACAAAGAAGGGGGTTGGTGGTGATCAGACCCCCCTTCCCCTTACTCACCCTCATCCTGACTTCGTAATCGGTGTAACGTTTCTTGCCCGCCGTCATTGTTGTCATCGGATTTACCACGTCGATTTCAAGGAAATTCGCAGGAACCGCATACGCATCGTCTAGCGTTTGTTTCTTCACGTTCAATCGTCGAGTGGCATCTGCTGTTCCGTCCGACTCCACCATCATATTTTTCACCAAAAACTACCGAGTCCTCTAAATGGATTTTCGCGTTGCAAACTTTTCCGTCGTATCGAATCGAATCGGAGAGTTTTTCCACTGTAACTCCCCCCGCCGCGGTCACACTGTGTTGATTTTCACTTGGGTTTTTGCGGCGCCCCGGTGTGCCGAATACTCCGGAATGTACAAAAAATAAAAAAAACTCGAATCACTAAACTTTCACAGGACGCAGCACGTCACACAATTCGCCGAATGGACACAATTGAAGTTTTAGGTGCAAACGAGAAATACGCCTTCAAATTACAGATTAATTTCGTGCCAAAACTTTATCACAACACACAAAAGAATAAGCCAAAGATAAATTTCTTCGCAGTTTGACTTTTTTCTTTGCTCGCAGAGACGAGAAACGACAGAACTATGACATTTGACGCCCCAATAAATTTGTGGGCTTCGAATTCAACGAAAGAATCGTGAGATTTTTGCATTCAACGAAGGAAAGATTCGTGAAAATTTTGTGCGACATCTAGATGTCATGATGTGTAGTTGAAGAAACGAATAATATTGCGATAGTAACGGTTTTTTTTAAGAAGAAATTGTATAAATTGAAATATTTATGAAAAAATTCCCCTTTATGCGGACATCTTTTGAGGGGTGGGGTGTGAAAGAAGAGGTGGGTATATTTTGCATATATTTTCACGATTTTCGTCTTTTAGGTCTTCCCAGATATTGAATTAATTTTTATTTTTAGGCTTTTTCATATAAATAACTAGAAAGAGTTTTCAAGATTTATTGAAATTCTATCCCTAAGAGGGTGCAAGGGGTTGTATACTTTTTCACGAATTCTGCCATATCCCCCAGGCCTGATAAGATATCGAATATCATTTCACTTTCATGAGCTTGCTTAATAATCACCTAAAACTAATTTTTAAGTTTTTTCCTTTTGCAGCCTCTAAGAGGGTATAAAAGGGTTGAACACGTTTTCACGAATTCCGTAATTTCTTTTAGAAGTGATAAGAAATTGAATTGGTTTTACTTTTCTCGTGCTGTCTTCTTAACTCCTTTCAGGATTTTTGGATATTCAACCCCCAAGTGGCCTTAAGGAGGTGACATATGTTTTCACAGATTCCGACATATTGTTTAGATCTGACGAAATATCGAATTTAGTTTTATTTCCTAAAGTTATATAAGCGCCGAAAAATTGATTTCAGTATTTTTAGATATTTAATCCTAAGGTGTGTAAGGGCGTTGTATGCATTTCACAGCTTCAACATATTTCTTAGGATTGATTAGATATTAGATCGCTTTTCAATTCCACAAATTTTTTATATAATACTACAAATCGTAAAGGGAAATCGACGGAAACTGGACTCACTGAACTTGTAGGTAAGGTTAAAAATGCACTGGACCAGAAGCAACAAGCACTTGCAGTTTTCTTTGATATTAAAGCAGCCTCTGACAAAGGTCAATTGCGGGAATACTCTATAATAGACTGTTTGAACCGATCCTAACTTTTTACACAGCCTTCACAATTCACTGTCGCAAAATTTCACAAAATCTTCGAACATTAAAACACCGGCCCACGGAATTTGAACAAATAAAAAATTTATTATCGACTAATTAATTCACTTTTGGTAGAATGTTACTGAAATAAAAAGTTTAATATTCATAAATAAAATCCACAAAGTTTCAGTTTACCGTATCTAGACTAGACCGTAAGTATAGAAATAATAAATAATGTTGTATTGGTATATAAATTTCAGTTTAAGGTAATTGAATCTTTGTTCAAATTTTTCTTTTTGTTCATGCTGATATTTTTAAAATAGCGGTTCTTTGCCGCCTTGAAACCTCTTTTAATTTCGCATACATAGTCGGCTTCTGTGAATCCCTCTTGTCTCACAGCTTCTACAAGAAAGTGAATTAAAAACAGATTTTACAATTAATAAATAAACAGCGGTGTGAAAACAAATTCGAACTTACGAAACATCATATCGTTTATCCTTTTATAGTCTTTAAATGCGTCTTTTCCTCGAATTCCGTCATAGTTGTATTGGATAAGTACGTTGTTGCCAATTACTTTGAAAAGGTTTTTCTGCATGCCTCCTGGCTGCAGCAAACTTCTTACTGTCGGTATCTAGTACATAAATGTATTATTATAAATATTGGTAAATATAAAAACACAATGAAAACAGAATTTACATTCACTCAATAGGTTCGTGCTCCACAGGAACAGAGCTGAAAAGGGAGTCTAAGCTGAAATATTTGTTTTAGTTATTTGAACCTGAATAACAGACCTATTATTATCGACTACAAAAAGAAACTAGCTACCATTTAAGAAAAGGATAAGTGGGAAGCGTCCTTAGAGTAAATACATGGTATTGTGGTTAGAGGAGCATATAATGATTAGTCTCCTAGTGGGATCCTTATGACTAATCACAATAGGCCTACTCAGACCGCAGTGAATCGGGATTCTTAGACCGTCCTTCACCATCTACAATCTTCAATCTTAATGGCTAGCACGCTGGTCTACTAAAACTGAGGTCATTGATCGAGATCACCTAATTGTAGGCTAATAATCAATCGTAGTCTAAAAGCAAAAAAAATTATATTGGTAACAGAAAACTTATCAAAAAATAGCACTGTTAATGCAGTATGCCATAGAAGATGTCGAAAAGAAACTGAAGACATCACACCCCGGTAAACAGAAGTCACACAGCTGAAAAAGTTGATTAATTGGATTTAACTAGAGATGAGCCGTTCACGAGTAGTAACTCACTCCTTTAGATGAACTGCAGTTCCATTGGATACGTGACAAAACACTTTCCCGATCTTTCTTTTTTTTCATCATCTTCTAGATCGAGAGATTTTTTTTTGGTCATCATCTGAACGTTTTTTTTGCTATCATCTATCTATCATCTTCTAGATCTACTGACCTTTTTTTGTTTGCTTATCATCTTCTCCCCTCAAGTAGAACTAGGAATGAACGGAAAGCGAGCGAACGAAGGAACGAAAATGAAAACGAAAACGAAGGAACGAAACTAAGAAACGAAAACTAAGAAACGATGGAACGAAGAGTTCCGCAACTATGTACTTCACTGAACTCGTTTCTTAAAGTAAGAAACTCGGAGTGAAGTACTTCACTGAAAGGAACTGCTTTGCCCATCTCTAGATAATATAATGATTTTAAATGGTCTTCCCCTTCTTCCATAAAATTATCATATCACTACTTCAACTACACGCCACTAAACCACGAAAACTGCGATCAACTGAATAGTGTTTTATATCGCAAGTTACGTATAATAATTTCTTTATGGAACTATGTTTTTTGAGAGTGTGTTTCAATAATTAATAACAATAATAATCAATGGCGCAACAGTCCAGATCGGGCCTAGGTCTGGAAGTAATGCTAGAGTTACTTCATTACGAGACCAACGGAACACTAGGAGGTGAAGTAGTCAGCTACACGCTCGTCTGTGACTATTACCCCGATTTTAACTCAATTACTCATTTACAGCTGAGTGAACTGGTAGTCTGGCACCCAATCCCATTCTCGAAGATTACTTGTCGCCAAGCAGATTCGAACCTGGTACCACGTGCACCGAAGGCTCTAGCCACTAAGCCACCCAGTTCAATAATTGAACGAATATAAATTTTCTTTTCAAAAACCATATCTAGACTTACAAATCGATCAGCATCTTCTGTTACATCCTTTTCCAGCAGTTCTAAATCTTCCTTCGTATTAACCGGAAATCTAATTATTTCATTGGACATATTTTCAGTTCGGTTTTTCGTTGTGATCAATTCGTTTAAGAGTGTTGTGTTTTCTACATGTATTTTAAACATGACGTCATTTTGTCTTATAACTATATCTGGAATAATAACAAAAGTATTAATAAAGTGGACGAAATTTCTGAACTATTATTGTTTAAGGATCTCACCTTTGAGTTCATTTATTTCTTTAAGGACCAAAGCTGAGATATACTTTCCGTGATAGTCAACCATTTTGTTATAATTTTCTGAAATGAAAAATTAAAGCTTTTATAAACAAAAACAATAATAAATTACCTAATACTAATTCAATGAAAAAAAGGAAGGAAGTAGTCGAGAGTGTGTTACGCTCCTTTATTCAAACAACTAAAATAACGAACTATGCAACTGGTCCATTTTCCTACACGATCTTTCACTGAACTAAAAAAACGAACTAGTTCGCGAGAACTACAAAATATCGCTCACCATTGTGAACTAAAATTCCCAAGCCTAGTCCAGAAGCGTATGGTTCGCGATGCTTCTCACGTTTTAACTCCAAACGCCTTACAGGTTGATGATGTACCCAGCCTCCTGGATTCCAGTTCAGATGAACTAGACATATCTAAGGAAAACTTGGAATACGATTGCCATTCTTTATTTTTCTTCTTTGATGATATTTCCCTAATCTAATTCAGGAGATTACGACTAAAACGCATGGGTTAATAGCTCACCTAGCTATGAGCTTATTTAGTAAAATACAAATCATATTAGAAGCAGTAATAGAACCTCAGAAAAACACCTGTACCTCTTCCGCATATTCCTCATTTAGGGCTATGAGTATGCTACTATCTGGACTCATAAGCATATTATGTAGCTGTTGCATTTTTGGAAAATCTTCTTTTCTATGCAGCTTAGATTCCAACGAGCGTAAATTTGACTCTAAGCCTGAATACGGGGTATTCCAAGGATTGTAGGAGAGCTGTAGGACTTCTTGGGCACTCTGGCCATGGTTGGCCAGATTCCAGACTAGGGAGATATTGACATAGAGCAAGGGAAGTCTGTGGATACTCGTCGGAATACTGACAGGGCACTGCTTGCTAAGGAAGCATGCTATGCGTGTGGGGATCGCTGGCTTTGACATGACCCACATTTTGAGTGAGTGTCAGGCGGTTCCAGGGAGGGAACTGAGGTGGTTGGGCAGTCTATTCTTTGGCAATTTTGAGGACCTGAGGTCGGTAAGGCGTTATAAGCTAGTTAAGTCAAGTGCATTAGGGGTCTCGGTTGTTTGGGAGATTGTAGCGACCGATTGAGAAGCCTTTTTTTGTTGAAAATTTGGAGAACCTGAGGTCGATAAGATAAGCTAGTCAAGTTCTTCAGGGATCTGTGCTGTTTAGGGGATTTTTGGTGACCTACGAGACTCTGAAGGGATCGCTATGGCCTTTTTGGTGCCTAGTGTGCGCCGTGGCTCAGCACTTCGCCTCTTCCTACAACTAAAACTAGAAAGCTAAGAGAAACAATTTTCTTTTAAGTGTCTGCCAATCTTCAAGAACAAAACTACTTGATTTTTAGAATTTCTTATATCTACTCGTATGTGTTGAGTCATTTTTCTTGTGAGCTACTCGCACTCAACCTCGACAATAATTACAATTAGTTAATACTACAACATAAGATCGATTACATGAATATAAAAAAAAGGAAAAATAAAAATGTCTTATGTTTAAATAATTTATTAGACCAATTTTATTTAATTCTTTTGTTACACTTAAAAAAATTTGTATAATACATATACTTAAAAAATAATATTCTTCATGATTATGTTAATGGTATGACCTGTAAATAATAGCCAAAAGTACCATGTGGCTCAGAAGTTCCATAAGTGTACAAATACGACTAAACTAAATAACATTTCTGCCCAAAAATCAAAATTAACAAAAAAAAAAAACACCCGTAATACCTTCCATTCAAAAAAATAGCTGAATAAACTTTTAACATTTATAGCATCAATAGGGACAATAAATTTATTGTTTACAAATTAGACTGAACATCTTTCGCTGGATCGAAAAGTTTCGTCGAAACCTTCAGCTCGTTATTCCTACAAGAGCAACAATCAGAAATAAATATTTAATTTACTATTTATTAAATTCAACGCACTTACTTATTGCGATTCATAACATGACGTGCCGTTGAAACACGTTTCTTTTTCTGATTACTAGCAGCTCTTTGCTTTGCATATTTTAAAATTTTATATTGAAAAAAGTTGATATTATCTTTTAGTGAATAAATATTATCGCTCTGCGATACAACTTCGTAAAATAGCTGAACGACATTAACAAAACGACCAAAAGTTGATTTATGA
The DNA here is from genome assembly GCA_949128065.1 of Beris chalybata. NCBI lineage: Eukaryota > Metazoa > Arthropoda > Insecta > Diptera > Stratiomyidae > Beris > Beris chalybata. The sequence goes on from OX421894.1 coordinate 142,434,865, forward strand.
CCGCGACCACCATCCTCACAGGACGACACGCCCGTCCACGTGTAATTTGTTAGAACTTCTCGCGTAAAAACGTGATCGATAAGTTGATAGGCTGTATTTAATCCGGTACCTGGCGCGAATTGAACACCAATCATGTTCGATAATTTCATTTTCTGAAATTAATATCGATTTTAGTACTATGATCTAAAAAAATTAAATCGTAAAAGATATTTACCGTTCTCCGGAAGTAATTTTCATCATCCAATTTTTTTTCTAAATCACAAATCTGTTCCATTGTTGCCAGCGGAAATATTCTCTCTTGAAGACCCGAATGCCACTCAAAATCGGAATTGCTCGGCAATGATCCACATTTCTTTTGATTTAAATACTCCAGTAATTTTTCTATTTTTAAATGTACGTCGGCTATTTCGTTTATTACTGAAATTAGGAATATAAAAAATAAAGAATTAGTACAAACATTTCCGTTCTTATTATTAAACAATTTCTTAACATACATTTTAACATTGTTTTTTTTTTTCGAGGAACAAAAATACCACCTTGATCAAAAATGAAAACACAGAGATAGATGTACTTTTGGCTACGTAACTTTTGCAAATGTCAAGCTATGACGCTAAGATTTAGAGGGAATGTCAACAACAGATGTACCAACTTAACAAAAAAAAACAGAACTCAAATTGGAACAATAAAAGCGCCACACGGTGGTTATTCCGGGAACTTTGTGATCAAGGTGGTATTGTAAAATATATCAACGTTGTCTACGTATTCTATGCTAGAAGGAAAATATTTCATTTTATTACAGTAGGCGTGTTTTTTTGCCGACTTTATCTAGAGCAGAGTAGAAGTTTTTAGCTTTTCATGAGCCAGAATAGCTGCACCACTTTTTAAGGTAGTGTAGTAGCTCTTCTAGTTTTGCGTTTTGTTGTTGCTTCCGCCTTTTGCTAACCTGCTCTGTACTGGATAGGGAGCAAAAAAACACGCCTAATTTCGTTGAAGATTTAGGGCCCTAAGGAATTCAGAGGTTTATAAAATGAGCAGAGTAGAATCTTGTTTGGAAAATAGGAAAAACATTAAACCAATATTTCGCAAAGGTTTAATAAATGTAAGGGCGAGTTATTTTCATTCTTTGTTACATTTATTATCACATAAAAGGCAGCAGTAAATGCTTCGTGCTTAGCACTTAAAATTTAGATAAAGTCACAGTTGCCATTCTGTTTCACTGGAGCGGCACGGTGGGACTTTGGGTTCGCAATCAAGGTTTGTTCTCTTATACATACTACATCAAGTTAAAGCGGAGGAAAATTGAAAGGGAAAGGTTTGACTTACTTGAGGATATACTTAAGAAAAATAGCTTGATTCGACATTCACAACGATTGGCTACTCAAGTAGCTTGAGGAGTTTCTGAGGATCCCTTTTATTGAAATGTAGTACTAAGATTCGAAACTAGGTTGATTTTCTGAGGATGAGTAGTTAACAGTAGTAGTACTGTGGCGATCGGTGATGCTCGAAGGAGTCGTCCATAGAATCCGAATTGTGTTTCAGCACCACTTAGTCGGAATGCTCTAGCCCAGCGCACACTATGTTAAATCACGCTACTCAAACCTACAAACAGCCGGAATTAAAGAAGACAATTTATACATCATCATCATCAAATCGAATGGTTTATGCCATTTTTTACACATTACAAAATAAGAAACAAGAAACTACAAAAACACGTTTTATTTATTGAATATTTCTTAAATTATTTTGTATTATAAAATAGATGTTACAACACAACGTGCTACAATTGAAGTCCTTGCTGGAATCAGGGGTCAACTCGTTTTTCCAACAACATGCGAAATTTGATTTTTCTGAAGTCTGATTGGATTAAAATTATTTTATGATTTTATTAAAATTGTTAAGGATAATATTAAATCATAAGGGGCTAACTGCATCAGCTGAGTTTCCTCCGAAATCAGTTAGAGGTCAGAAAAGTCAAGCCCTTTAATGTTTTTCAGAAATTAGTTGACCCCTTATTCCACCAAGGGCTTCAGTTGAATTGTTCTCAAATTCAACTGCACTGCACTTTAGTAAGTGGTAGGAAACATCGATACCATATTTTTTTTAAACCACATAAGTTTATTCTAAAAAAATTTACAGTAGGAAAAAAAAATACTCTGGTTGTTCATTCAAATTAGGATCCCTGATCCCTGTTTTAAGCAGAAGCTCTCGCAAGAAGAAGTCGAAGTCTAAGCTGAAGAGACTTAGCTAAAGACGGAGTTTCGTCAAAGAAAATGGACTTAGTTGGTTTAAGAATTACAATATCGAGATATTTACAAGATAAAAATTAAACTATTGACTTAATACAATTGGGCAAAATCTGTTTATAATAATTCAAAAAAATATTAACCGATAAATTCGATTTCTCGCAAAATTTCCACTCCAACTCAATTGTGATTGTGTTCTGTATTTCGTGTGATAACTATTGTTTCTGTTATATCGGTTATAAGTCTCGCTTTACAATTTCGACTGCGTTGCTTCGAACAGACCCAATATTTTCGATTCTTTTTCACTTTTGCGCAAATAAATGAGAATTCTTCGAAAACAATTTTACGCGAACCACGTTGTCCGATTGTATAACTTATTTCCGATTTTATTTTTCTCGAATCGAAAATATTATACGAGAAGAGAGTATCTGAAAAAGTTTTAAAAAAAAAATGTTAGTACAAAGAATTGTGTGGTGCTCGAACGAAGAAAATATGAAAAATTAAAAGCAATGAACTATGGTATAAAGAAAACGCAAATACAGTAGAACCTGAAGAAGTGACCAGCAGCTTCCAATCTTGATCACTTGCCTAAAGTTGCCATTTTTTTATGGTCCCGATGTAAATCAGAAGCGGGTTTTATTTGAATAAAGTGACCAGTTTTGCAGTCCTTTGGGTGGTATACACAGGTTCTACTGTATATGATGCGATGATAGAAAATTAATACAAGCAGGAAATTGTTTCCTATTTTGGTATTTCAGTCAGTATGTTAGGGATCTACGTATTGTTTTATTTATTTGTTTTTAATATTTATTTTTTACTTTTGTAAAAAAAGAGGTCAGTGCTAACACATAAGATTTAACATATTTTTTTATCATAGTAATCAAAATTAGGCGGAATATTATATCCGAATTTATTTCCAGAAAAAGAGTCTCTCAGTCAATTTACAATTGTTTTGTCTTTAGCTTTACACGATTATGTTCGTATTTTCGAACAATTCCAGTATGTTGTTTTGCAGTTGTATTTATTAATAAAAGAGTAGTGGGCTTGCACTTATTACCGTCCTGGTGTTGTTTTTTGCATAAGAAACTATTTATCGGATTGTCTGAAATGAAAAAAAAAAATGTATTACCGGTTTCTATTACTTATTTTATAACTACCTATTGTACTACAATAAAAGATGTTGTCTTCATTTTTGATCATATTTCACAGCACAATTTAGCTAACGCTCCAAACATGTCAAGAGACAACTGAATTGTATTGAATCTGCGTTTCCTCTTTCTATGATATAACAGCCAGCCCAAATTGGGACTTGGTGTGTTCGATATTTCTCCAGAAATGTTTTACTTACAGCTGCAAAACTCATGTTTGTTTTTCATCCGGAAATGGACTGTTAGCCTATCACCCAACCATGGGTTAAGTGACTCGCATGTTTCTCTGATCGCAACGATATGAAGGAGTCATGGAATTTCCTAAGTTTCGCAAGTTGTGTGGAATGGTATAAAATGGTATAAAAAGTGGCTCGCATGTTTCTCTGATCGCAACGATATGAAAGAGTCATGAAATTTTCCAAGTTTCGCAAGTTGTGTGAAAGGGTTTAAAAAAGGTAGTATGCATTTTTTTTCAAGGCGACTCTCTAACACTCTAACTTAGCTTGTATACTATTCACTGTACTACATTTTCCGAAAAGCGCAATAATCATCAGTTGAAATAATTTGAAAAACCCTAAAGCTGTATCTAGATGATAGTGTCGTCTAACCACGGTTATGTGAAGAACAAATGCGGAATTTCAGTAGTCCTAGAAATAATTCGTTGAGCAAAGAAACTGTTCTTCGGACTTATAAACTGTGCCCTTGACATAGAGTTAACTTAACCATTAAAAAATGTTAACGAATGGTGTGTTAAACGAAATATTTTGAAAGTTATAGCATTGCATCAAGCTACTCTTTTTAGGGATGGACAAAGCAGTTCCTTTCAGTGAAGTACTTCAGTCCGAGTCACTCACATTAAGGAAAGAGTTCAGCGAAATAGTTCCGGAAATCTCCGTTCCATCGTTCCTTTCTTTCATCATTACATAATGTAGAAGATGAGGGTCAAAAAAAAATGTCAGTTCAGTAAAGTAGTTCTGGAACTCTCCATTCCATCATTTCGTCAGTAGATGTAGAAGATGAGGACCAAAAAAAGGTAAGTAGAGCTCAGCGAAGTAGTTCGAGAACTCTACCGATCCTTTGTTTCGTCAACAGATGCAGAAGATGAGGACCAAAAAAAAAGGCCAAGAGTCAATGAAATAGTTCCGGAACTCCTCGTTTCGTCAGTAGATCTACAAGATGACATCAAAAAAGCTCATTACATCTAAAAGATGATGAAAACAAAAAGTTTGGTCAAGTTTTTTGTCACGTATCCAATGGAACTGCAGTTCATCAAAAGGAGTGAGTTATTTCACTCACTTACTTCAATGAAGTGTTTTTTTTGGGACAGTTCACTCCTGAACGACCCATCTCTAATTCCATTGCATAATATTGTGAAATGAAAAGATTAAAACTGCATTTTTCTCGCCGTAATCAACTGGAGAAACCCAAATTTTAGTAGTAACGTACCGGCAATAAATTGCCAAAGAATAAAAGGACGATTGACTAGAATTCAGTACGTGGTGAGATATAAATTTTGAGGCTCTTCTGCTTAGAATGCAAATGCAAATTTAAATTTGTTTCAAAGGCAGGCACCATATTTTAAAGGTCCTACTCACACAAGTTACAAGTAATTGTAGATTTCTTATTTCAACCAGAGCCCACAAAGAAATTGAAACAATTGATGTCTAGAAGTTACATAAATATTACCACTTTAAAGCTTGTAACAAAGCAAATAATAATTTTCGTTTCTTAGATGTTAAAACTGATTGTAGACAAAAATAAATTAAAAAAAAAAAATCAAATAAGTTTTTGTATTAAACATGTTTTTTACAATGGACAAAATCACCTAATTAAGGTCCTTCCTTCCTTACTTATACAAACTAGAAAACCTTTTTGTACTTTCAATAAAAAAAACTCACTCTTTATCAACCTAATTGTACGCTGAGTCCGTGCAACAACGTACACCCAAAATAAAAGGTAACCTACAATATATTACAATTAAAGAAAACAGTTTCAGTATAAATAAGTTTCGAACATTCATAATTATTAACAAAATTAACCAATTTCACGTATAATCTGGACTATGATTATGTACAGGATTTTTAATTATCACTTCGTCCGAACCATATTTCGTAATAACTCTAGCGTTACATTTTGCATGGCGATTATGTGAACATAGCCAGTAAGTTCGTTCCGAATTTCCATTATTCCGAAAATATGCATATCCACAATAAACTAATTTTGGTTTTCCTTTATAACCACGAATAAAACGTGGTGTCATATATTTTTGTTCTGAAAGGAAAAAAAATAAACAAGAAATGAAGAAAAAATGTATGCAAGAAAGTTTTTATAATAATAAAAACGATAATTCGAATGTCGAAAGAAAAACCATTAAAAAAAATCGAAATAAAATAGAAAATATGAAAAAGTTTTATGTTTTATTGTACATCTCGTTTATTAAAGCAACAGAAAACAGCACAAAAGGAACATGTTATACCTTATTTTCATATTAATAGCTTTTAAAAGATTGAATCTGGAACAAAATCAACCGATTACTTTCATAATTTTGCTTACATCACACCAATTCAGAATTTATTAAATAGTATTAATTTTATTTGACTATGCTCGCTGCCGAATGCAGTCAGATACTCGTCAAATTTCTGTGTCAAATTGTAATATTTGTCATACAAAAAGCTTGATTGACTGATGGCATACAACTACAAAATGAGCCAATAATTGGTACAACCGTTGTATCGTGTGTTTGTTGCTTTTGACTAATCTAATTAAAATTTAAATTAATTTAAATAATTATAAAATTTTTATAATTTTATAGACATATTCAGTGCGTGCTGGTAAACGGAGCAACTAGCTGCCACAACTATTTCTCGCTATAAGAAACAAGGTGGTAGCCAACATAGTTAAAACATTTAAATCAGTTACGAGTGTGCAGAGAGCTTATCATACTTGAAGCAAACATCGCCCAACTTGACCAAATAATGCACGAAACTGTTACTGTACATTTTAGTTGTCTTCACAGAAATTTAAGGCAATTTCTAAAATTTATTCTTTCTGAACTTCTCCGTCTTTTAATTTATTTCTGCATAATAGTTGTTTGCTTCGTCCTTCCTTTTTCATTCAGAGAAAGGGAATTTTTAGTATTATGTCGGAATATTAACTACAATACTGCAATATAAAATTCTAGGCCTCATGAAATTATTATATGTATGTAGGTATATAATTATTGTGCCGCCCCACCGGTACTAAGGCATTGAAAGTAGGAAAATTTTCACTTGGAAAACCAGTTTACCAATTAGATTGTTTTTTATCATCAAATTTGTTTAGTAAGTTGTATTGTTGATAAATAGTAAGAAGGTGTACCATACAATCAAACTTCACTTCACGCCTTTACATTGCTGACATTTTTTCTGTATGAGTAGGGTAGAGTTTTTCGCAGTTACTATTTTTACTCCATAATTAAGAAAGAAATACTAAGATCCGCTCAATTTTCATTCTACAGAATTGTTTGTTGACTAGGACGTTCTTTTTTTTGTAGGTTCCTTTCATTAGATTGTTCATCATAAACTCTATATACAAAAGTTTCTTACCAGCTCGCTGCATATCCAGTAATAACAATAATGACATGATTATCGCTGTAATAATAAATTAGTTTCATTATTATAAAAATCTAGTAGATGTCATATTCGCTGCTTACCTGCAAGTTGTAAATAAAATATGTTCTATGAAAAGATTTCGGCACACAACTATTTTCCACCTCACTTCTGAATTTTTAGTAGAGCGCATAGTCTACTAAACTCTTGTTTATTTACTGTGACTGTTGGATTTAGATATTCTTACATCATTAAGGGGTTATAGGCAGTTAGAATTTTCAAAAAATTGATTTTTTTTTTATTTCATTTTCGGAATGTACATGTACAGCCTCGTAAATACTCAAGAATACGCAGAAGTACTGATAAAGACGACACCATGTAAGTTGAAAAAAAAAACAATTTTAACTATGTAACTACGTTTTCTTGGAGAACCTTCGGGAGATCATCTACTAGGAGCTATGCATATCAATATATTCACTTGAACTAAGTGCCATTATAAACTTAAAAGTTGACTCTATTTAAATTACTATTATTTGTATTTCTTTAATAAAATGCCTTTATTTAAAAAATTTGGAAAAATACGTCTTTTTTGACCCTTGCTGCCTATAACCCCTTAATTAGTACTGATTCTTATGAATTTAACTGTTTGCGATCGATTATGAATCAGGTTCGTTCAATCAAAACTGTTTTCTCGAGAAAATTATGAACTGTAACATACCACTATCATCCTGTCACTACTAATACTTATAAAACAAAATTTATCAAAAACTTTGTTAAAATTAGAGTCGAAATTTCTAAAAATAAAAATATTCGGCACTTCTTTGATTGCAGTTAATAACTGTGTTTTTATTGCGCACTAAGACACCATATTTAGATCAGACCAGGTTAGAAAATGTATACCATATATGCAAAACAACAACAACACAACTGTTTTTATGATTTTTTGATCACTTTTTTCCATAGATGTCTGCTTCTGTGAGTTCACTGAGGCAGCTATTCTCGTTCAATTCTCAAATCTAGCCTACTATCGATGGAAAAAAAGTTATAAAAACGTCATAAAAATAGCAATGTTGTTGTTATTTTGTAAATACATTTTCTAACCTGCTCTGATCTGGATAAGTGCGCTAAAAAAAACCTAAAATCAAATTAAAACGATGTACCAATCCTGGATAGACACAATTAAAGGTTAAAAACAAAATAAGTAATGTGATTACGCGTTCTATTCAATTTAAGTTTGTACGAACCCGACCGACAGTTCACGTAATTATGAAAAATAATTGAATATCTCACGTTCATATATTTAACCGTTTAACGTATAAATGAAAGAGTTTCTATTGGTTTTACCATATATTTGAATCATTCACAGCAAGAAAAGAAATAGCTGTATTTGGTTTTATTTCCCAAAAATTCTCTTAAGAATTATTTTTATATTTTTATTTTTATTTTTTTACGATTATATGTTTACTTACCAATGTAATAGTGATACAATCCAGAGCTCCTGTGATATAAAATTGCAATGCTAACGGAAACATCAGTGATTGAGTAGATGCGAAAATATGTACTGAATTTAGCAATATCAATTAATCAAAATCATCATATTCTCCGCTCAGTTTTGTGTTTTGTGCCTAAAAATAGTCCAAATTAATACAAGACAAATAAAATTACTAGTTAAACCAAAATATACTTACATTTGAATGTCGTAAACTGGGTTAGTTTTAGCAACTACATAACAATGAAGAGTCACTGAAGTTAATCAAACTAGCTGGTTGAAGAATCGAATATGTCGATTTCAGTTTCTCTATTGGTACAAGCATAGGATAATAACACAGCTTCATTTCTGTGGTATCGATTCTTCTAAAAAAAAATCACTAGACCACGGGGAAAAAGCCCGGTACTAGGTGGCATTCAAATCCTCCACCTACCCACTAGGCTACCGAGTCTAATAAGGTACTCAGTCAAAATAAGAAATCGATAAAATTTTATTACTAATTCTAAATAATGAAATTGAAAACGGTTTCTTTTAAAAATATATTTCCAACATATATATCTTTATAATAAAAACAATTTCGCATACGCGAAGTTATAAACAGGACGCGTTCTCGATCGTCAGAATCCTAAAAATAATAAAAATTCAAACTTTTAAGTAAACAAAAAAATCCAATCCAATTTTTTAAAAACATTACCTTTTTATTATATTGCTCCAAATTCCGGCATATGTGTATGATTTGTGTGTGTTATTTTAATATCCTTTAAATCTTCACACGTTATGATTCGCGATCGACATTTCTTCAGTTTTGCATGTGCACAATTCCAATAGGTTTTCGAATCGTACTTCTTATTTTTAATATATGAATAGCCGTTCACTACCAATTTTAATTTACCGCGTTGACCGCGAACAAATGTTACAGGCGGCAGACCAATGTCCGTCATTTCAGACTTTCCAATGTATAAATTATCTACAATAAAATTGTAAATTTATGGTAAGTATTTATGTTAAAAATTATACGATATAAACAGTAATATTATTTTTTTGTTTTTAAAGTTCAGATTGAGAAATTCTTAGAATTCAATTTTATTTATTTTGGTTTTTCATTTAATCGTATATTACAAATTTTTTTCAAATTGAAATCTTTAGAAACAGTGTTATGCATGCTCTCGTAGTAGACATATTTTTTTTTTTTTTTAGAAAGAAAGAAATCAGTTTAACAATCATAAAATTGTTTAAGGCATTTTCTGTACAAATCGCTTAATATAAAGTAACATAAATACATGCTTCTAAATTTGTAACTGAAAAAAAAAAATAGTTTACTTCACTTCTACCATTTTATTTCTATTTTAGATTTTAATGTGAATGATAAGGATTTCGTATTGCATATCTTTCCACGGAGTCAATCATTTTAGTAGTCGCTCGCGCCTTACAATTGTTTTTTTTATATTTCGCACATCGCCAATTGGTTGTACTTTTTAGTTTTCGATCGCACACGTAACTCTGACGACCGATTATTAACATTCTTTGATGTTTCTGCGTATAGCCGAACATAGCTTTAAATTTGAATTCTGGAAAGAAAGAGAAAAAAAAATAAGGACAAGATTAGTGTAAGAAAATTAGAACATTTTTCGAAAACTACAACATTAATTTATAGACTAATTGATTTTGTTCGATTTTCAATGTTTGGTGCAAACTTACCGACAGTATTACTTTTCCCTCTCCCCATGTGAAATATGATTCCGGTGTTCAGCAAGTTAAAATATTTAATATTAGGATATTACTCTTTCGCAGAGACCAAACCAAAACAAATAAATATTTGATACCTTTCAAATGATTTCACTATTGAAAAGAGTTTTTATTTATCACAAAAAACACTTTTAATTTGTTTAATCTGCTAAACAAAATTTTGTGAAGTCAGAAGGACAACTATTAATGTCTCTATGGTAAAGTCTTTTTAAATCACAAAAGGAATATTTCAGAAAATTATTTAACATTATTATTACTTAAATTTAGTTTCAAATTACTGACACTTAGGCTGGCCGCGCACTGAAAGAGCAAAAACAGTATTAAGGCTGGTTTACATGACGAATGCAAACATTTTTTACTGAGATTGTGAGGGAGCTAGCTTTTCGATTTTTTAATGGAGCAGAAAGCAACAACTGCAAAAAACAAAATTGACAGAAATATCTTCAATATTTTTTGCTGAACATAATATCTGTTCGTTTCACTCTTGATCAGTTTGTCGTTAGAAATTTTCCTTCTCCCTCACAATCTCAGTAAAAAATGTTTGCATTCGTCATGTAAACCAGCCTTTAGTCAAAAATATTTTGCCTCCAAGGCACGAGACTGATCAGTTTTTGACTAAAACTGTTGGCTGGACACACACTGAAGGAGGAAAAACAAAAATGTTATTGACTAAAACTGTTTTTGCTCTTTCAGTGTGCGCGTCCAGCCAACAGATTTACAGGCCTATACAGCGTCACAGTCACAAGTCACAAAGTAAGTGGAAACTTACAATTAATTTAAAATTAATACAAAATTGTGACTCCACTTTGTGACTTGTGATTCTGGCGCTGAATAGGCCTGTTAGTCAAAAACTGATAAGTCTCGTTCCTTGGAGGCTCGCGACTAATCAGTGTGCTCTGATCATTGAATTGCTATTGAAACAGCGACATATTCACGATTAGTCAAAAATGTTTTTGACTAATACAAAAAGTTAAAATGTCAAAGTCAAAAATGTTTTTGACAAATACTGTTTTTGCTCTTTCAGTAAGCGGCCAGCCTTACAATAATGCATACAAAATTTAAATCAAATGCTTTCATTGAAAATTGGAGGGTGACACACGTACGTTTAGTTTAATCTATATTAAATCAAAAAAAAGCTCAGAAAGTTTTACAATTAAATTGCCGCGAAAACATGCGAGTTCTGTTTCACTTGACCTAAGTCCGCCAAACTGTCCCTTCAAGCATCTTTCAGCTTTTGTTCGTCAGACATGGCCCACAGAACTCATTTCTTACGCGTTTTATCCGTTTACAGAAATTTATATTATATTTATATAGCCAAGTACTTAAGAATTGGTGGACAAGTTGTGTACAACTAGGACTGAGAAAGCCAAGGAGTCAAACATTTCTATTCAACCATTATTGTTAGATTTTTATTTTTCTATTTTAAAACACTTTTGTTAAATAACAAGGTCCTTTCTTAATAAAATTAGTTTGTTGTTATTAGGTTTTCATGGTAAGCTACCATTGAAGCTATTATGATTAAGAGTTAGTTGTTTTTCCGGTGTCAGTGGAGTGAAACTCCAACACGAAATCCCCGACTGTTGATTAATGTTTGATTAAATTGGTTTCATTTCTCCCCCAATTAGAAAAGGGAATCATTGCTTATATCTCGTAGAAAGGTAAGTAGGTAGGTACGTAGGTTTAAAATCAATCTCTTTTGACAACAACGAAGATCTTTGAAGGGCATATTTACAATCAATGTTAAGACATAACGATTTCGAGATAAGGCTTCCAACAAAACTTCAAAGTAATGGAAAATAAAATAGGGATTAAAATTCTAAAAGATTGGTGGCTCAAACGTGAAATTAAGAACTTGTAGCACAGAGCTAACGTGGCAATACCACAAATATATCGACACAGCTGAGTACGTCGCACTCGTGACCTCAATACGTGATCCTCACGTCGGGGTCACTAAATGTGGAGGGTTCTCTCAGGTCCCGGAATTCCACAGACTTAAAACTCCCGACGGAATTTAAAATAAATATACTTCATTGACCAGTAATGAATACGAGTCGAAATGCACGAGGTTTTCGTATTGAGGTCACGAGTGCGAATGACTCAACTGTGTCGATATATTTTTGGTATTTATTTATTGAAACAGAGGTTTACAGTTTTTAAAGAGTCCAATAAAACCTATTATAGAAAATAATAATAAGTTAATGGCAACAACAAAAAAAAAACAAAATAAAATTACACCACTTTATTAGCTAGTATGTAAGCTAGGTCATCCATAGAGAAAAAATTCAAAACTGTATTTGGAAAAAATGCTATTAGTACCACAACCCTTGAAAAATTTTTAAAATGCGGAAATTTGAGTTTTTTAAACGCATTTTACCTATTTCTTGAATAATTAACATGTCATTTTCATTAATATAATGCTTGAAAAAATCTTAAAGAAGGTCCTCCATAGATTAAATTTTAAAAAATTTTCATTGTTGTTAATAATATATGAAGTCAAACTGAAGCAATTTTACACGATTTTCATGGCAAGAATTACATAAGATCGCATTTAATTGAAAAGTATCACAGATAGTATAATTAATTGGTATTTCTAGAAGATAAATCAATATGAAAAAATTATTGATTTTTAGTAGCTAAGCGTTTCAAATAATTTGAAAACCTTTCACACTATTTTTTTCACTAAAATCAAAATTAGTCCCCTGATAGACAGCAAACGATGCAGACGTATTGTCCACGCCAAATTACACGGACAAAAAACGATTTCAATCGATTAAAATCCTCTCAAGAATAAAAAATCAAACTGGGATAAAAAAAAATTTCGTACCGAATTCATGGGGCCTCAACACGTTGAATGCCACGCTAATTTTACATGGCGTGCCCGTCAGGCCAAGCGGATTTTCTCAGTATGTGTTGCATATTGTGATGAAATATTATGTACAACAAAAGAGTTAAAAATTTACTCGGATTATGTGTTTCTCATAACCTTGGCATCGCCGGTCACCGGTGACCCCCGTGGCGCTACGAACAAACTCACCGGTGACCCCCATGGCATTCAACGTGTTAAACAGAAGATTGAACGACCAGAACCTAAGGTCAGTGCAGACTGAAACAATTATATTTAAAATCTTTTTACAAATAAAAAATTATAGATAGCAACGACTCACCGATTTTAAATTATTAGAAATGAACGTTTGTTTGTCCTATTGAAACCTAAAAAAAATATGAAAATAATTAACTAATGTGATTAATGTTTAGAAATTATTTACAAAAATCAAGTTTCTTTAATTCTGCAAAAAAAAAAAAAAAATATTTATTAGGTATACAAATTATATTAGTTATTCTTGTTGAAACATTGAATTATTTAAATTTTTATTTTTTCTAATCGATAAAATCGGATGATTGTGTCCGGTTCGTTCAATTGCAACGTTGTTTATCGTATGTATTCGACCGTGACATTTATACGATGTTGTATATTCCGTACAACGCCAATAGACCTTTTCGCCAACACTTTTCTCCATCACATAATAAAATCCGTTAAAAAGGAGTTGCATTTTTCCCTTTTGACTCAATGCAAATGCCAATTTTGTACCAACTGAAAACATAAAATCCGTCGCTGTAAAGTTGTATTACATAAAAATATTGATTTTTTTAGTTTGAAAAATTGTTAAAAATATTTAGCAATGGAAATAATACGTCAAAAATTAAAAAAATACAATACAAAAATTTCTATCAAATTATTAAAAAAGTATTTTCTGGTTTGTTTTATTTTTTCTGTTTTTCTGAAATAACATAAATTAGCTACATTTTCCAAGTTAATTATTACATTTAAAAAAAAAAATGTAACAATACCATTAAAAGTAAAATAAATTGATTTTTTTTTTGTGTCGATTAGAAATTTATATTAAGCAATTCGTTCGTCCTGTTTAATGCAATATTTGCTTCGTTTCAGTTCGGCATGCACATGTTCAGCCTTATTAATTATGAAACGTGCCGGAGTTTCTTTCAACATCGTTATACGAGCTGGACATTTGATTTTTTTCGTTGCCATATAGCTACAACGCCACAAGATCTTCTTCTTATTTTCGCTCATAATCAAAAAGCGTACACCATTTGCCATAATTGCCGGCCGACCACGTAGTGATTGTGTGAAATAGACCTGCACTTCTAGATCAAATTTTGTACGAACGGAAGAGAAAAGAGAAAAAAATAATCGGTTAGTAAAAATGTAGTTAATATCTATAATATAAGGATTTAATTGTTTTTATAGTTATATACAAAAGCGTACACTGTTCAGATAAAAGTCATTTGTTAGCGCAATTTCGCAGGTGAAATTTTTTGGGACGCATTTAATACAAATGACTTTTATCTAAGCATCGCATTGCTCTAAAAAAAAATCAAGTTGTATATCTTAAAAAATATCGTATTTGTATATTGCAATTACTTTTGCATGGAACATTTCACAATTAAATTTAATCAAATAATAATTAATTGCAAAAAAAAAAAAATAATAATAATTCGAATAACTAAAATTGTCACAATTCAGTTTTCATTTATGTTTTTTTAATAATATAATAAATTTCAATTGATTTCTTTGAAATCAGATACATGACGATGCTGATGAATTTGTCGAAAATCAGTCGGATCAAACTTATTCATACAAATCAAAACCGGACAACGTAACCGTCGATAGTATTGATGACAACGCCAAAATAAATTCGTTCGATTCTCATTGTTACGAAAGTATTTTAGTCCGTCGAGCCAAAGTAATTGTCCGCCACGTCTTGATACCGAAAATTGTATTTGTGGATGAAATCCGTGATAGTGGCCATGACCTAAAATCAGAAACGATGTTATCAAAGGTAATATAGGTTGTGCAAAAATAGAAATAAATAAATAATTCACTCAACAAAAATGTGTGCAAGATAAAATGCTGCATTATATTTTATTTTTAAACTTTGTAACGTTCGCAAGTAGTTAAGCAATTTTCCTACACTGTAAATTGACGATATGTACCAGTTTCTCATCTCAAAGAAATGCTCTTTGAACTGTTTTATCTTGTGTTTTAATGCTTCAGTTAAATTGCGCTTGTTTGCTGGAATCAGTCTCCGAATCAATTATGCTGTTGACTTTCATCAGGGGCCTTATTAGTGAATACGATACGATCAAAGTCAATTGTAAATTCTATATTTTAGTATGCCGAATTTAGGAATTTACGATTGATTTTGATCGTATCGTATTCAGTAATAAGGCCCCAGGTTAGAGATAAAGCGGTCAAGTCCAAAATAAAATGAATAAGGTTGAAGGAAGGCCAGTTACTCCAGAAACTTGAAATCTTCTGCAATAACCAATCTTAACAAAAACTGACTTTGTAATACCAAATTATGTTGAAAGAAATCAACACAATTTTTATAAAGGTCTTCCTCAAAATTAGCAAATTACGAATTTTGTTCTCCACCGTAAAAATGGTTGAGTCGTCTCTAAGGCCCGTTCCTACGATCGTCAGTTACGTTCTAACTGGAACTTTAACTGACACATTATCAAAACATGCAGTTAAAGTTCCGGTTAGAATTTAATTGACGATCGTAGGAACGAGCCTAAGACGATTTTACAAGGTCTACTGCAAATTCAGGGGCCTTATTACTGAATACGATACGATCAAAATCAATCGTAAATTCTAAATTTCAGTATGCCGAATTTAGGAATTTACGATTGATTTTGATCGTATCGTATTCAGTCATAAGGCCTCTGTTCAGCATCGGAGTTTCTTTTCTATACTTTCTGCATCAGACGAATCGTGTGCTTTTACTTTACCAATTTAATTTTCATTAAAACAAAATACTCATTCCATCTTACTAAACACCGACCTTCATCTATCGCGCACGGGTTCGAGTTAATAATCTATGTTGTTCAGTGAAATCAAAACAGAATTGGTGACCCCCTTTCGAACAAACCATTCGAATCAACGACACCTGAAATAAATTACATGTTGTGAATATCAAGTCTGTTTTTTGTTTACGGATCGACTTAATGGTCAGTTTGATGGCTACATATGAGGCTATCAGCGCAACCCACCAGGAAAATTATTGGAGATAGATGCAATATTTGTTCCATAACATTTTATACAAATGTTCCTCAATAATAAGATTTTCTGCCATCTGTCCGCAGTATATAAAACTATTTCTTATATTAATCTAATGCCAACAGAATGCAAGTCAAAAAATCATTTTTTCAGTGTTCATGGTTTTGTGGGTTAGGCCACTGTTGCGCTGATAGCCTCATATTATCTGTGATAAATTACTGTTAATTTAATAAGACAAGTTGGACTGATATATTCAAACGTTTTTTTACTTACTATACTATAAAAAAAAAATTGTTTGTTTTATATAGAAAAATAAACTTAAGCTAGCTTTTAAACGAAAAAAAGAAAAATAAACAAATCATAAAGTACGCGAGTTGAACTTAACAAGATATAATATAACACTAGTTTCTTAAAAAATATATAGAATTAAATATATTTCGATCAACTTATTTAACAAAACATTTTTTTTAAAGGCTAAATAGTTTAAAACGAATAAAAAAGTGAAATATTCGAGAAAAACGTCGAGCAAACGGAAATTTCACTATAAATTTATTTTCGGGAAATTATCAATGAATTTCCGTGAAGACTGTAATTTTTTTTGATTCATTTTCAGTTTAATCAAGTTATTTTTCAGGAGGCCAGGCCCCGATTTTGGCTGTTGCGCCATAATTATGAATTGAATAAATTTTTTTCGCAGCCCCGATGACGAAGCTCAAGCTGTACTCATTCAATTTTCAAAATACAGTAGAACCTCTATATAGTGACCACCCAAGGGACTGTGTGCAAAATTTGGTCACTTTATTCGATTGTTCAGATTATAAAAATAATTTAAGGCTCGTGTACACTAGCAAGCAAGACTTGTTAGAGTTCCGAGAACCCAAGTTTTTGCTCTACCCAGCAAATGCTTGCCTTTTCAAGCAAGTTGTGAATGTATACGCTACCTTGCGAGAGTTGAAATCTCGCAAGAATGTTCCGATCGGTTCCGAAATTTTTAAGCAAGTCAGTACAGTTGCATTGGAAGTCAGGTTAAGCTCAGACTTTGAGGTGTCATAGTTCCATAGTTTACGTGCGAAATATGAATGGAACATCCAAGTAGAGGACACTTTTTTGTTCATTACAAATGTGAAACTTTATACAGAGTTGTGGTATTTTTCTTTTTCGTTTTGACAGTTCAACGAAGCTTTGATGATGAAGTGTACACGGAAGAAAAAGTTTTACTTGCAAGATTTTTGTAGAGCTACTTGATAGAGTAAAATTGCTGCAATTTGACGGATATTGTACACATCGCACCAAATTACGGAGGATTTCTATTGTCGTCTGACAGAAAATTCATAGCAATTTAATTTTGCGGCACAGAAAAAAAGCTGAACAATGTTCGACATGTGACGTAGACGCAGAATTGCGACGACAATGGAAATCCCCCTTAACTCTAGCAAGAAATGTCGCAAGATACTTGCTAGTGTACACGAGCCTTTAGTACAGTATAATGTATGTAATTTAACAAGCCTATTCAGCACCAGAGTCACAAGTCACAAAGTAGGTGGAAAGTCACAATTAATTCAAAATTAATACAAAATTGTGACTCTCCACCTACTTTGTGACTCTGGTGCTGAATAGTCCTGTAAATCGACATTACCAATATTTGTGTTGTATTTTTTACGGATTTATCCAGAACATAATCTCGATACTCCAGCTTCGTGCTTCATTTATATCAGCCTCATTTTGCATTTCGCAACATTTGTGTCTGAATTAGTATATGACGTAGTATTTTATGGTCACATTATAGGATGTACTCTACACGTATGTGATACGTAAATATTGGTTAAAAAGTGGTCAATGGTCACAATACAAAACCGAAAAGTGTATGAAAAATCGGTGATTTACATCGGGAGCCAGACGCGTAGCCTCAGGGGTAGCGCACTTTTCTCTATGCGGTTTTCTTCTGGAAACTCACGAAACCATATGAGCCCGTGCTGTCGTTTTGATTTCGTTCGTTTCTAGAAGAAAACCGCATAGAGGTAGCGCATATTTCTAGCGCTGGGCAGACCGAAGAAAAGTACGCTACCCCTGAGGCTACGCGCCTGATCGGGACTGTAAAAAATGGCAACTTTACGCAAGTGGTCAACATATGAAGGTGGTTGCAAGTTCTACTGTATAATATTTAATTTTGAACAAAATTAAAAAAAAAAATGTTTAAGCTTTTACCGAAATTAAAATCTATATGTAAATTGTAGAACACTATATAAAATATTTTTAGTTTTTTTTTAAGGACAACAACATCGTTGTTACAACTCTGTAAGATAAGAACAAAATAAAAAAAAATAAAAACAATTAATTTCATGAGTTATATGTCCCATATCCCAAATGACACTTATTTCAACAATTATTCGATTAAAGAAAACGGACTTAGCACCGAAATATGCAATCATTCTTTTCTGTTCCCGAATATTCTATCGTTATCTTAAGGGGACATTAATGACAATCGCGTTCATTTATTGATTCAGTTTGCATTTTTTTATGATTTATATACTAATTTCGTCTTAAATTATGTTCCTAACATTTCTGCCCTCTCCGTTCGATATATATAAATTCTATTTTAAATTTTTTTTAATTACATTATTAAAAATATCTCACTTTTCAAATTTTACTTTATTATTTTATATAATAATAAAGTATTTGTATAAATTTCTCTTTTCTAAATAAACGTTCCGTTTCATTTGGACAACATTAATAATTTTTAACTTTGATTGCTTTCTCGGTAATATCATTGCTCGTAGTATGCCTATGTTGATGACATAAACGCAAATTGAACGATGCCTCGTCGTAAATTGCAATAGCTGGACATTTTTCTTTATAGTAGTTGCTGCATTTCCAATATTGTCGGGAACCGCGTTTCTTATTACGAAAAAAACGAAAACCATTTATCACTAAAAGTTTTCCACCGTTCTTTTTCGAATCGATGAAATCTATTTGAAAACCTGAAAATAAATGAAAACGTATAAAGTAAAGGAAAATCAACAAAAAAATTAAATATTGATAAGTTTTTTTTCGCGTTTTATGTTATTTAAAAACGAAATAAAATAAAATGAAATAAAAGTCGATAAGTATTTCTCGTTAGGATTCGTTTCTTGTTTATACAGTAACAAAAATTCTTGTTTGTCGTGTTATTAATGAAAATCTTATATAGTAACAGTAAATTCTATGGGAAAGTTTATAGTTTACGAAAAAAAAATAAAAAAAATAAAGTCTACGGATTTCTGTTCTAATTGTTTACATTTCTCGATCGTAAAAAAAATTCGTTGTATTTTCGTGATTATGAACATTTTTAAGCACACAAATACTTGGATCATATAAATTTGTAATGGCACGCGATCGACATCCAGCGTGCCATTTCGTACATTTCCAATACACGCTGGCACCATAAATATTATTTTTAATATAACGATGTCCTAAGTAACATAACAGCTTATTACCGCGCGCCGAATGTATATACTTTATATTGCCGCAGTCTTCTGTTGTTCGCAAAAGTTCTTCGAATTTTTCCTTTTCAACAACTTGTACAGACATCGAAAGTGATTTTTTCGATACTCTTTGCTCCTTTTCAAGTTTGAAAATCATTTCGAATTCTAAAAATGTATAGAAAATAAATATATTAGGTATGTTATTTGTTTTGTTTCTTGCCGGTTTTGATTAGTAATTTCGTTTTTTTTTTTCGTGTTACAATTTGAATTAACGATTTTTTTAAATTAAAATTAAATTTTATTTTCTTATTTGATTTTATAATTTGTACATTGAAAGGATTATTTGATCGTCGGTCGGTTCGTTTTATATCCACGTTATGGTATTTTTGCGGGCCGGCAATAAAAGTGGATGGTTGTGCTCTGTTGATCGGAGAACTATTCGTTCGATACCGGCATTATCCGAGCCCGATACAACGCGAGCTTTACAACCGGTCCGATCCTGTAACGAATAAGTAAATAAAAAAATTCTTTTGTAAGTCATAAAGATATTCTAACAGGCCTATTCAGCGACAGAGTCACAAGTCACAAAGTAGGTGGGGAGTCACAATTTTGTATTAATTTTGAGTTAATTGCAAATGTTGCTTTCGGCCTACTTTGTAACTTGTTACTCTTGCGCTGAATAGGCCTGTAAAGCTAAGCATGAAATTAATATTATTTATTTATTTTAATTCAGATGTTTGTTTCCCAGAAATGAAGCTAGTTTTTTTTAAGATGGATACTTTAAAATGAGAAAGAATCGAAACATAAATTGATATTCATTAAAAATCACAGAAAATTTCCTGAAACTGAAACGATTGAAGCAAACCATAAAGATATAAATACTGGAGACGATAAGACGTGGTTTTTTTTAGGAAGCACTTTGAAGTATTTTTCAGCAAAATTGCACATTTTTGTATGGAGTTTTTGATGCCATGTGGCAGTGAAATGCTAAACGTAGCCTAGCATTCAAATGTTTGGCGTTTTTTCTGTTTAAGACCAGAATATAACATAAATGTGAGTAAGATCCTGTTAGTAGCATAGTGTTTATTGCCGCTCCTTTGCGAGGAATCGTGCGGACTCAAAACAGTCGCTGCTACGGGAGATGACACTGTACATATGTCTCTATGGAGCAAACCAATCGTCCGAACTTAGTTTTCTCCGGAAGCTTCTCAACATAGCTGAGTTTTTTTCAGGGATAAGTTGGTAGACTATCGCCCAACCTTCAGTGATACCTTGAATTTAGAATGGATATTTTTGAAAAGTAAGAGGAAACCAGACACGTTAGACGACTAGGAGCCGAGGCAACTGATCTCTGTCGTACCTACGATGACACAGAAGTGGAGGAGGCGTCTTCCCCGTCCTATGCTTCTATCGGGAACGAGAAGACGGAACCTCGGCGATTATTCGATGACCTAGGTGATATCGATAATGGAAAACTATGTAACATAGCAAAATTTATAAAATCTAGTAAATGGTTTTAGATTCCAGGAGTTTTACACTCAAACGGGGAGCACAATGAACGAACAATAACGTTAAAATGAAGGAGAATGACGGCATCACAACTCCTAATACAGTAAAACCTGCCTAAAACGGAATGCTATTGTAGCCAGCTTTTCGTTCCGCTTTAGCAGGTTTCCGTTTTACACAGCATTGTTTTAGTAATTGAATTGTGATGACCTAAAAAAAACGCTGACTTTCCTCGCGAACTGAACTAGTTCCTTCTTTTAGTTCCCAGTTCGCGAGAGTGCGATCATACATGCTGTGCGCAAATGTGATGACGAACTATTTCCTACAAACGAACTAGGACCAGAATTCACTGCGAACTAGCTTGTTCATTTTACTTAAAGGAACTAGAGATGTGTCGTTCATGAGTGATATCTGTTCCAAAACAGCAGTTCATTGAAGTGAGTGAGTGAACTAACTCATTCCTTTTGGTGAACTGTAGTTCGTTTCGCCACGTGACACAGCTTAAAAAAAAGAAATATAGATCGTTCGTGAGTGAAGCCGAACTTGAAAAGAACTAGTTCCTTCGTGTGAGTGAGGACTTTTTTCTTTTTTTAGGTGGTCCGCACATTCAATCCGAACTTGAAAAGAACTACTTCCTTCGTGTGAGTGAGAACCTTTTTTTTAGGTGGTCCTCACATTCAATCCGAACTTGAAAAGAACTACTTCCTTCGTGTGAGTAAGGACCTTTTTTTTAGGTGGTCCTCACATTCAACTTGAACTCGAAAAGAACTACTTCCCTCGCCGGATAAGTGATCTTCAAAAGGAACTGGAACTAGTTCATTTCAGTGATTGAGTCGCAGTTCACTCACTTACTAAACCGAACTGCTTTGCCCATCTCTAAGAACCCTCTTCCGAACTAGTTTGTTCACGAACTACACAAGCCTATTGATCATCTTGAAATAGAAACAAAACAGATAAACTAACAATTAAATTAAAGTAATCCATCTCAGCACTTCGAAAAAAATGTACATCATTACCTCATCCCCAATCAATTCATAAGACAATAACAAAAATACCATTTAACAAACACTCACCTTGCGAGCACATATCCAGTAAGTCTTAAATTTCGATTTTCGATTCTTAACATAAGTGTAGCCGTTGTGCGTTAACAATACACAGCCGCGTTGTCCTGTCGTAAAACAAGCCCTTTCTAGAAGATAAATTCCACATTAGAATTAAAACAAAATTTCGATTGCCGTACTTATGATGAAATTATACAGCAGCATCAAAATAATTTACAGTGCATTCAATTTCAGTTATATCGTACTTAATTTATTTCCATTCAGTTTAAATTTTTGATTTCTTTAATATTTATGAAACATTTTACATCGCAATATTGTTTACATTTCGACATTTCAATCGTGATCGACGTTTTATAATAATTGGATGATTGTGTTCGAATGAACTTAAGACTATTTTTTGTACGCCATCGATGATATTTGTTACAACTCTTGCACGACATTTAGCACTTCCCTGAAATGAAAAGAATAACGTGTAACGAGAAGAGAATTAATTTCAATAGTTTGTGGTCATAGATGCGCACCTTTTTTGAACATATCCAATAAGTTTTGTAGCCGCTGCGACGATTTTTTACAAAACTATATCCATTCATAAGTAAATGAGTACAGCCCCTTTGTCCTAATGTAAATAAAACCTGGGGATGAGTGAGTTTATCTAGAATTAAAAATAAATATTTGAATTAGTTAAATTATAAAAATATGCAGTTGAAGAGGTGAGGCGAATGAAATGAATCAACACAGACTTAGATTAGTACAGAATTTTCCAAAAACCATACCAGCTACAATCTACAAATAGTTACCTACCTAAAAACAATAGAATGCTAAATTCTGGAAATTGGAAAAAATATTTTTATATTCGAAAACTCGCAAAAGAATCGATTTGAAAATTATACTTATTTTTTATTAAGTTTTATAATAAATTATTTAAGAAGAAATCAAAAAAAACAAAATCTTCAAATTTATACAGCAAAATAGAAATCTTTCTATTTTCTTTGTTTTGTTTTTTTTTTCGATTATAATTATGGAAATTTGTTACAAACAATTGTAATAATCCTAATTAAAATGGTACGTGATTATGATAGCCACATTTTACTACGACATCATGCTGCGTTCCATCATCGATTGTAACAACTCTCGCTTTGCATTTGTGAAGTCCTGCACGAGCACATGACCAATAGACTTTCTGTCCCGACGACTTATTACGCGTAAAACTATAATCACCAACTTTTAATTTTCGACTACCACGAAATCCAGTAACGTACGTATAGAATCCTGAAAAGGGAATTTAGTTATAAAAAAAGATTCGAGTATGTTACAAAAAAAATATTGGATAAATTAAATTATTAAAAAAACAAAAGTTTAAAATATATTTCTTATTATTCCTATTTGATTTTAGTTGAATAAAAATCGAATCAAAATTTTTCCTTCTGTTTTTATTATTTAAATTTAAACTTATTGTTAGTTAGTTTCATCTATAAACTGTTCGCACACTTTTTTTTAAATTCTATGATGCAACGTAAATGTAATACAGTAAATTTATCGAGATTAGTTTTTTTGTTTATTTCTCTCGACGCTAATATTTAGTTGTACATGTATTTTTGAATAAATAAATACAATGAAAAAAGCACAGTTGTTTTAAGCACTGCTCTGTTTTATTTGTTTTAATTGTTTCAACGATCCATATTTGCGATTTTTGGTGATAACTTCGTGATTGTGTTGGCCATTCAAAACGGTCAAGACTGTTCCATTGGTTTTGATTCGTGCTCTACAGCGAAGTACTGCAAATTGACTACAACGCCAATAGGTGATGCTTTCGCGACATACATGACGATTGAATGTATGCCGTTTCAGAACCAATTGTCGTGTACCGTACTTACTGCAAGCGAAAAACGGTTGATCTGAAATGAAAACGTATTAGTTGAAAGTGGAATTAATTTCGAAAAAACGTTAACAATCGGAAAAAAATTAATTCAAACTGTAGAAAATAGATCTAGTCGTTCAAAACTTCCATTGAAATTTTTGGAAACGAGAAACTAAGACTAAGAATCTCTCGGGATGCCGACAAGCAAGAATCTATTGGCCGAAACTCGATAGAAGGAGCTCTAGTTTTCTTCTTTCTCTGAGCAGGAACATTTACAGACAATGAGAATGTTGAACCGACATTGGAGCATCTGGTGTGAGAATGCGAGAGTCTGACACGCACCAGTAGTGGGATTTTATACAAGGCGAGTCGCCCGAAATATCGTCCAAAAACCAAAATTGACACCTTTGGGATTTTGAGCACCTTAAGGCTGGTTTACATGACGAATGCAAACATTTTTTACTGAGATTGTGAAGGAGCTAGCTTATCGAATTTTCAATGGAGCAGAAAGCAACAACTGCAAAAAACAAATTTGACAGAAATATCGACAATATTTTTGGCTGAACATAATATCTGGTTATTTCACTCTTGATCAGTTTGACGTTAGAAATTTTCCTTCTCCCTCACAATCTCAGTAAAAAATGTTTGCATTCGTAATGTAAACCAGCCTTTATACACACTAAAATTCTCGTCGGATTTAATAGAAACGGCAAGTCAAAACTACAAGATAAGAAAAAAGGGTGGATAATAAAATAGGCAATAAAACGGCAGGTACCCAAAGGAAGACTTGATATTCAGTGGACACCAAATATCATTTATTGTTTAATTGAGGCGCGGTGTGCAGCAAAACTCGCTCCTTTCATGTATCGCTTGGAAATCAAGTCAAGTGGTGTCATTGTCATATTTTTATTAATCTGAAAAATTTGATTGAGTTTTTTATTTCAATTTAGGCGGTGCGCAGCAAAACTAGCTCCTTTTATTTTCCAAAACAAACATGAGTTATGATTTTCTTTCGATAGTATTTTGCCTGCTCTATTCAGAAATGATCTGTTTTTATCAAAATGCGTTTCTTACCCTGTTTTTTACGCATTTTATCAAAATGCGTTCCTTACCCTGTTTCCAACGCATTTTGATAAAAACTGAGAACATTTCTGAATAGAGCAGACAAAATACTATCGAGAGAAAATCATAACTCATGTTTTTTTTGGAAAATGGAAGGAGCAAATTTTTGTGGTTTAGGCCGAGGACTTGAAAAAGTCAAAATAATCGAAGGATAGGAAAGGTTCGGGACAGAAGGGCCAATTCCGCCTACGTCCGAATTGGTGGCTGAAGTCTGAACGGAAGCGACACGCTTGCTGGCGGGCGGGACTAGCTACAGCAGTGTGGGGGGGGTTGTTCTTGACTTCAGACCATTAACCCTAGGCCTGTACAACAAAAATTTCGTGTCGGCTTACTCCAGGGTAGGTTGAAATTGGAACTATCTTCCCAATAGGTCGCGAAAGACCGAGAAGCTGATGGAGTTGCGCGACTTTGCGATTTGTCAGGGCGCTTAGGTGTTTTTAGCGCCCTGTCTGCCCACCCTACCTCAGCCACGACAAAGTTTTGCAGCGCATCGCCTAAATTGAAATAAAAAATTCAATCAAATTTTTAAGGTTAAACAAAATATGATAATGACACCATCTCACTGCATTTCCCGGCGAAAATAGTCAAACATTAGACAAACAGTCAACATACAGCCGAACTCCTCAGATCCACATATTCTTTTTTCTTTTTACAAATAACCTGAATCTGAGAATCTATCAAAGTAATCATACATACAAAAAAGATTGTTATCTTATTGTATAATAAGAAATAAAAGTATTATTATTATTATTATTCTACACTATCCAAAAAATTTGGCAAACGCCCACCCAGGCTTTTAAACTCAGTTTTATATAGATTTTTATTTTATCATTCAACTTATACATTAACATCGTGGTTATGATCATTGATTTCCGTAATCTCATTCAGGCTTGACCACAATCGGGCACGACAATGTCTCGTATTTATCTTGGAACATCGCCAATAGGTTTTATTGTCTCTTGTATAATGTCGATAGAATAAAACACCTTTATGAAGTAATTTCGATGATTTTCGTCCTGAAATAAGAATAAACAATTTTATAAAAATATATTGCGATTCAAACTTTTGCGTAAACTTACGTGATTCGTCTTTTTCGTCAATTGGTCGATGATTATGTGTTTGAATTTCGGTTATTTGTTCGATATTGTTATGACCACGGACGACAATCAAACGTGCCTTACATCCAGTTACCAAATTACTTAGACAATGATGATACGAACGTTTTTCACGAACCTTTTCCGTTTTATACTTGTAACCGTCGTGATAAAAGCTAGTCGTTTGCGATTGTATGGACAGTGTATCTTGGGCGATTTTAAAAATGTTTGTTCCTGTGAAGAATATAGGTTGGTTATTGGAAGAAAAACGGTGAAGAAAAAAAGGAATCGTGCGGCAAATCAATCGTATAAAATTTATTTCACATATCCTCTTTTCTTTGTTTCATTAGTAACACGCAAACTTAACGACATTTCGTATAATTCTATGCATTAAATCCAATCAAATTCAAATTAAAAATGTTTTTATTAGAAATTATAAAAATTTGAACCATTTAATTTTATTGGTTCTTACAAAATTCATCGTGATCACAAAGTAAAATCACCGAACCACCTTTTCGATCAATAAAATTAACTTTACTATTGCAATTCTGTGTGATACAATTCCAATAGGATCTGAAAGCGAGTGATCGATATTTTTTATAGAGTTTGTTGTTAATACGTAAAAGATCTGGACAGCCTTTCTCCCTTACAAGCGATATACTGTCACAATCTGAAACGAATGTTGGTCACAGATGTTAAAAAGTTTCAATTTAAAATTTACTAAATGCATTAAATGATAAACCACTAAATTATTTCGATGGCCATAAATACAAAACGATTTAGACTAGTGTTACAATTTCAGGTTGTAGTATGTTTTTTTTTTTTACGAATAACATCACTTAAAGAGATCACCAACAAATTTGAATTCAAAAGGTCGGCGTCCACTAGAGCGGACGGGCCGTATCGCAAAAATCCGCCTGCCATACATTGTTATGGAAGTGCGTCCACTAAAGGCGGGCTAGGCTGGGCCGCAACAGAGCGAAGTACATAGAAAAAAAATTGCTTGCCACACCATTGCGATGCGGCTCGCCTCAAGTAGACGCCTAGCTAAATGGCTCAAGGATTTGTGTAAGTCGTTCTAGCTGTGCAACCGCATTAAAGGGTGACCCCGTAACGACCGTAAAAAAAAAGATACGTGTGTTCAAATGAGTTGGCGTACGGCGGATAGACGAGCCAATTTTTTTTCCTTTTTGATTTAGGCCCGCTCCTACGATCGCCAGTTAAATTTTAACCAGAACTTTAACTGCGAGTTTTGTGCGAGAATCTGTCAGTTAAAGTTGCAGTTAGAACGTTACTGACGATCGTAGGATCGGGGCTTAGGGAGTCTTACAAAATATTAGGGTAGCCAATTTTTATTTGTTTACAAAGTCGATGACAAACCTTTATTTATTGAAATGATGAAGTTAAATGAGAAGAACGAATAATTTGTGAATACAGTAAAATAACGGAACAACTTCCTGCGACCATTATAATAACTTGAACATAAGGATAAAGGTAACGCTTTGACTACAGTTGAGCAAAGATCAAACGATAATTAGAGGATTTGATTATGCTTTACAAACGATTTGAATACGCTTTAATTTTCAGAAGAAAAACCCGTAATATATAGATTTTTTCATTTAACATTAGAGTGTAGGTAATTTCACTTGTTGCGAACAGCAGCGTTTTGCAAACAATGCATACCATGCCTTACTGGCATGAAATTCGCGGCTTTCTTGCGGACTGTTCGACGATTTCAAGTCAGCCTTATTCAACTGTGTGAAAATCTTTATGGCACGCACTTTAATTGCGCTCTCATTCAGCGGAAGCTTTTTCAAATTATGCTCTTTGATCCAATACATTAAGTATTTTTCCATAGTTTCCATAATCCAATCGCCTTCCTCCTGTATTTGTTTTCTTCGTTTCGGTTGTGCCGGCGATCCATGTTGGCGATTTTTTGCGATAAGTTCATGATTATGTAGACTATTCAAAACGATCACGTTCGCCCCGATTGTTTTGGCCGTAGCTCGACATTGGGTTACGGAAAATTGACTACAACGCCAGTAGATGGTGTCCTTGCGGCGTAAATGACGACTGAATGTATGACCCTTGTGAAGTAATCGTCGTGTACCGTATTTACTGGATGTGAAAATTGTTTCACCTGAAATTGAAACGTGTTAGTTCGAAGAAATATCAGTTTTGAAATTGGGTTTTGTTTACAGTCGAAAATATTAAAATCAATTGGCTGAAAAAATAAATAGACTACACAGAAGATTTGATACTGAGTGAATATTGTAGCGTAGCTGAGGTTTATAAAACGCTGGGACTAAATTTTAAGTACAGAAAGATTTGGGGCCCTAAGCATTTGGAACATTTGTTCGCCGCATATACGCTCGACGCCAGCCAAACCACTCACAACATTTGTTCGCCGCATATACGCTCGACGCCAGCCAAACCCCTCTTAGCATTGATTATCTCTGCAGTAAAGCTTGTATTACATTGGTCACGTTGTCGTGCAGACCAGTCCACATAGGTAGCGTTTACGTGCAGACCAGACCAGTCCACAGAGATGGTATTTTTCGGTCTTGTATTTATGTGCACATTTTCACAGTACAAAACTGGTTTGGTTTCAATTGGTCCGTAACAAAATCAAGACCAAAAGCAGTCCAAATGGACTGGTTTGGTTTGCGTTTATCCGTATGACCAGACTGATTTTTTTGGTCTATTTAAACTGGTCTGGTCTGCACGTGAACGCGACCAGTGTAGACCAAAATCTCAAATATTTGACTAAAACAAACTTTAATTAGTAATTTCAATGATTTTTGTTAATAGCTTACTCAAACTACAAAAATAATAACAAATAATTTTTTGTACAGATTTATTTACATTTGATTTATTATAAATTTAAACAATTGAAGAAAAAATTGTCAAGTAAAATCAACGACCCACCTTTACGATCAATGTTATTCATTTTACTTTCTCTCTAAATCTAATATTACACTCTATGCTGGCGCGGTCAAATATTTGACTATTTTCCCT
This sequence comes from Beris chalybata, assembly GCA_949128065.1. Taxonomy (NCBI): domain Eukaryota; kingdom Metazoa; phylum Arthropoda; class Insecta; order Diptera; family Stratiomyidae; genus Beris; species Beris chalybata. The sequence goes on from OX421894.1 coordinate 142,464,277, forward strand.
GCCAAATGCCGTCAGATAGTGTAATCGTCCAATTTTTTATTTAAGTAAATTAAAAATCGCTTCGCAACAAATTTTATACAGAGGAGTAAAAGAAAACAACTGAGACAATAGAGTTGCGAATAATAATAAATGATAGTTAAAGCATTTAATTCGGGTGTCTTGCTAAGAATATTTTTATACACTAGAAGATTGCATTTTTGATAGTACAAAAGCAAATTTTAAGTTAATGCTGTTGCAGAGAAATAAATAAATTAATATTAACTAAAAATACAGGGTTTCCGGGTTAAATACTGTTCTAATTTATTTTAGGTGACGTTTCGGACTGGACTGAGTTCTTTATCAAACTGATTAGGTTGATAAAGGACTGAGTCGAGTCCGAAACATCACGTAAAATTAATTAGAACACTATTTATTTAATTTATCAAATTGATCAGTTTGATAAAGTATTCAGTCGATTCCGAAACGTCACTTAAAATCAATTAGAACATTATTTAACCCGGAAACTCAAACTGATCAGTTTGATAAAGGACTCAGTTTGACAAAGGACTCAGTCGAGTCCGAAACGACGTTCAAAATAAATTAGAACAGTATTTAACCCGGAAAACCTGTATTTTCATTTGTTAAAATGTACTGTGAAAACATTCACCAAAAAATTAATATTAATTTCAGGAAATAAAAAAAATAATATTAATTTCAGGAAATAAAAAAAAATAGTATTATTATAGGTGATTTGTATAGACCGGTGGCCAGTGGTTTACAAGGTCACAACAAACAATTTTTGCTGAGATTGTGAGGGAGAAGGAAAATCTCTTAATAAGAAACTGATCAGGAGTGAAACGAACAGATATTATATCCAGCAAAAAATATTCACGATGTTTCTGTGAATGGGTTTGTGCCAACATTTTTTGCGGTGGTTGCTTCTGCTCTATTGAAAATTCGGTAAGCTAGCTCCCTCACAATCTCAGTAAAAATTGTTTGTAGTCACCATCAAAGGCATGTTTAAGGCTGGTTTACATGACGACTGCAAACAATTTTTACTGAGATTGTGAGGGAATAGCTTATCGAATTTTCAATGGAGTAGAAAGCAACCATTGCAAAAAATTAAATTCACAGAAATATCGTCAATATTTTTTGCGGAATAAAATTCTGATCGTTTCACTCCTGATCAGTTTCTTATAAGATATTTTTCTTCTCTCTTAAAATTTCAGTAAAAATTGTGGCAGAAATTTCAGTAAAAATTGTGGCAGAAAATTGGCCTGGGCGGTTTGACTACTATTTTTTTTTTTGGATAGGCGAGTCGAGTTAACAGTAGCTCAGTTCTGTAACTTATGAATGAGAAATATCTCACCAAAAAATAAAAATGAGGACGAATTAATGCAGTTTTCCCTCTGTATTCTCACCAAATGTAAAATGAAAGATTGCCAAATGCGTAGTCAATTACGATGCTTTCTCATTTGGTGAGAATACAGAGAGAAAACTGCATATCGAATTCGAATTAATTCGTCCTCATTTTGACTTTTTGGTGAGAAATTTCTCATTCATAAGTTACAAAACTGAACTATAGAAATCAGCCCACTTATTTTCCATGCATTTTATTATATATGGATTGCCGAAATCAAATAGAGGTCCATACTAGGTTTCAGGCGATTCTACTTTCACTACTACACATCGATTTTTAAAATTCGCCAACCATGTTTCAGTCGCGTAAAAATTGTGAAAATCTGACGATTGAAACTTCGTCTTTTTCAGCAGTTTAAAAATGATAAGGGCACGCGCTTTAATTGCATTATCATCGATTGCAATCCTTTTAAATGTATTCTCTTTGATCCAATTCATCAGATATTTTTCCATAGTGTCCATAATTACATCACGATTTTGATTTTTTTCGCTATTCGAACATTTCGCAATATAGTCCATTCGAATTTTTCCCTCACACTTTCCAATCGTTCGAATTGTTGCTTCATTCTTGCCTAACGATCGGGCAATAGCTGATGCACGTTCGCCATTTTTTAAACGATCTAAAATTTTTATTTTATCCCTTATGTCGATTGCACGTCTTTTTCTATTGGTTTTTCTTTTTTGTATCTTTGTCGATGATGATGGATGTATTTTTCGAGAGCTTCTCGATCCTGGAAAAGAAAAAGAAAAAAACCGGTTATTATAGAAAATAGAAGTTGAAAAAAATATCGGTAGCGGCTTACATTACACGGTATCAGATGAGAGTTTCGTATTGTTGCTTTCTTTTCCTAGAGATCAAAAGACTAAAGCGTTAAAAATAAAGAAATAAATAAGATTTTTTCTATAAAGCAGTTAAGACCTTCTATCCGACAAAATGTTCATACGATATAAAAACAATTATTTGCCATACGCGCGCGTGTGAAGCGATACAACACCTAAAGCCGGGTTGACACATTACGAGTTCAATAGGAACGAGTGAACTCTGAACGTTACTCGTATCGAGTTCTCGTGTTAAAATTCTATACGAGTAAAATCAGACAGTGCTCAACTTGTCCGAGTAAATGTCAGAGGGAGTTAACTCGACTGTCGGAGTTCACTCGTTCCGATTCCACTCGTTACGTGTCAACCCGGCTTAAGGCTGGTAGCACACTGAAAGAGCAGAAACAGTTTTAGTCAAAAAAAATTTTGACTAAACATGATTTATGTCGCTGTTGACTAAAACAGTTTTTGCTCTTTCAGTGTGCGTCCAGCCAACAGTTTTAGTCAAAAACTGATTAGTTTCGTGCATTGGAGGCACGCGACTAATCAGTGTGCTCTGACCATAGAATTGCTATTGAAACAGCAACGACATATTCATCTTTAGTCAAAAAAATAGTTTGACTAAAACTGTTTTTACTCTTTCTTAAATAGAATGAATGTTAGGAAGTGTAATCAGTGATATCGCACTGCACGGAGGAAAGTCGAAAAAGAAACAGCTCTTTCCAATCTTTCGAACTTCAGTCCACAATTTTCCGGCTCACTATTTTATTTAACTATATTAAAACCGAGAGATTTTAGCGTGCATAGTTAAGAAAGTATTTACATCATGCACCGTACAAAAAATCAATATGGTAATTAATTTATTTAATGAAGTTTACATTACGAAATTATAAATTATACATAAAAACTTAATTAACTTAAAGCAATTCTTAAAATATAAAAATTATTTCAATCTGTTCAAACTAGCAATACGATTGCCGATTGCTTTTTTTTAATTTTATATTCATTTTTCTAAAACTAAGCAATTTATTCGAGTACAATATTATTTAACTTAATCACATTTCATAATATCTTATAGTCTTGTATGAAAAATATTATTTCTAATGTCCGGAAATATATATTTTCCAAACTAAATTCTTTTTTTAAATAGCTACTCATTTCTCTTCATTCTATTTTTATTATTATTATTATTACATTTGCGGCCCATGATTATGATGATGTTTTCCTAATTTAATTGAACCGTCAAAACGTGTTACACAACGTGCAAGGCACTTATCATCAGCAGCACGACGTCCATTTCCTTTCGAACATATCCAATTAACGGACGAACGAAATGTTGCTTCGCGTTTAAACATATAGCCGTTAAATATTAAATTAATTCCCTTTTTCTGATTTTCCATATACCATAAAACAGCCTCTTTAATCCAAACACCAAGCGGATAATCGAATGTATTATTGTATGAGCTGTTGTTGTGTTGTGTTGCCATTGCTGTGTGATTTTGGAAATATTTAAGAGCTAAAATTGTAAAAAAAGAGAAGAAAAAAAAGAGATGATGATGATTTTTGATATAAAGAAAAGTTTCGTTTAAGTTTTTAATAGTAGTTCGGAACAAAAAGAAACAAATGATTGTTCGGTATTTTTATTTATTATTTAAGTGAAAATCAACATAAAAATAATAATCAAATTATTATGTACTATACATCATTATAAACTATCAGTGATTCGACTCATACTTGCTTATTTACTTAAATTAAACTAATTCTAAAACTGTTAAAGGATTTTGTTGGAACATATTTAAAAATATCGAACTCAAGACTTCATGAATAAAACTTCCTTTTCATCACTCTAATTCAGATTTGATTTATATGCAGTATTTAACACGTTGAATGCACCCCCATGGCACCGGTGACCGGCACATAAATGTTGACCCTTTAAATAGCATTGTCAAAATTTTTGACAAAAAGTGTGGCACGCAAAGTGTTAACATATAAAAATTACACAAAAAATCAAAGCTAAACAACTATATTAAAACAACTATATTAAATGGTGACCCCGTTCAATTTTATTTTTTATATTTTATTTTTTTTTAATTTTAATTTTTTAATTTCAAAAATCTTATTCTATAGTATATTTAAACGGATCGGCATTAAAATGTGGCTGACGAATCGGTAACCGAACAGTAGTTCTATCACCCGATTCACTATCAACATAAATCGAATCTTGTAGAGACGATAACATTCGACGTCCCCATTTGATTTTTTCCGTTTCTTTTCCGTGCGTATGAGTTTCGATACAAAGTGGCGGTTCATCCGGTTTAATGATTAGCCGACTTTTGCATTTAAATGTCGTACAACGGATACATCTCCAGTAGCTGTTGCGATTCTTCCGATACAGATAATTGTTGACAACGAGTAATGGTCGTCCGCGTTGACTGTAGATGTATTCCAAACCTAAAATAGTTTTCGGTTTTATTGCATTTGTTTTTTTTTTTAGGTTGGGTGTAAATTTTCTTTTAACTTAGGTTTAAGTGGAATTATTTACAAAAATTAAAACAGTTTATGGACATTTATTTTTTAAAAAAAAAAACTTTTATAATTTTATTCACTAAAATTTATTACAATCTTTTCGAATGGGAGTGCTCTTTGTATTTTGTCATTTTGCCATATTTTATAATCAATCTGCCACGACATTTTATTTTTAAGCAACGCCAATATTCGGCACCGTTTGGATATTCACGTTCTTTACGGTATTTTTCGTTGCGAAAGCAAAGTATTGGTCGGCCTCGTTGACTTCGTGTGAATGTTATTGCCTCATTGCAATCCGAATATGACGTGATGACACGTTTAGAATCTGTGAAATTATTAATTCGTATAAATCACAATTAGTACTTTAAAGTTTTCTACTAGAAGTAAATAAAAACATGAGCATCAAAAAGGTGGGAAGTCTGTTCTTCGAACAGATTCATTTATTTTACATAAACATTTAAAAATGCTAGGGTTTTACAGAATAACTAATTTTATCACGTGTTATTAAGTAATATATATAATATATAATATTTATTTTTAATATGTACCTATAAGTATTTTTTTTTAAGTCTTATTTTAAGTTTTATTTTTGACAATGAAAATACTGTATTCTATATCATAACTTAAACAATATATTTTATTTGAAAACCTCTTTAGAATCGGTGAAAAATTTGTTCACAACTTTTCTCTTTTATTATAAAGTTAAACGCACAAATACGCATTAAACTGTTAAGCTTGTATTACACTGTTTGACCAAGTGGTCAAATTGCAGTAATATGCAGTGCGAAGTAGGCGAATACAAATAAATTTCACAGTATTCATTCGGTCAAAGTCACTATTTTGCATTGCTTACTACTGCAATTTGACAGCGTGGTCATACAGTGACAAGCTTTAAGCTTGTATTAGACTGTATGACCACGCTGTCAAATTGCAGTAATATGCAATGCGAAGTAGGCGAATACAAAAAATCTCACAGTGAGAATTATTTGTATTCGCCTGTTGCGGGTACGCCCGCGATGGTTTCTGCTTTAACAAAACTATTTTACAATTGGTGGTACGAGAGTTATTTCGACTTTTGAGTGTATTTTATATGATTGAGCTGCAGTTCGTTCGTTTTCGGTGTATAAGTTATGCGTTCCTATTACTAAATGGTAAAGTTGAACGATGGATGATGAATAGTGGATGAAGGATGCTGGATAAAGAATAGAGGGTGGTGGATGGCAGATGGAGGATGGGATAAAGGATGGAGTATGGCAAATGGAGGACGGTGGATGAGGGATGGTGAATGGAGGATGGTGGATAGAGGATGGAGTAACGGGAGCAACTTAGCAACAAGAAAAATGGAAGCAAACAGAAGAAAGTGAAGCAACGGCAGAAACATGAGCATCGGGAGAGACAGGAGAAATGTATCAACGAGAGCAATGCGAGTAACGGGAGAAATGGGAGTAACGAGAGAAATGGGAGCAACGAGAGAAACAGGAGCAACGGGAGAAACAGGAGCAATGGGAGAAACAGGAACAATGGATCAACGGGAGAAACATGAGCAATGGATCAACTGGAGAAACGGGAGCGACGCGAGAAACCGGAGCAATGGATCAAAGGGAGAAACGAGAGCAACGCGAGAAACAGGAGCAACGGGAGAAACAGAAGCAACAGGAGAAACAGGAGCAACGGGAGAAACGGAAGAAACGGGCGTAACAGGAGCGATGGAACAACGTAAGCGAAGCGAGTGTAGTTGCGGTAAGCAGCTAGATTTAAATAAAATTTATCATTATTAATTTTTAACATCCATGGCTGCGGCGCAAACACCCATGAGTACATCATTTATGACCGTGGATGTTTCACGCAACAGCCATCATTCACTACATACAATAAATACTTCTTGAAATCGGCAGGATCACATCGTCAAACAAGCTAAACAAGGAGTCGTTCGCCTAGGTGATCGTGATCCTTAAATCCAACATAACTTCCGTGATCTAAGAAAAAAAAAGTTCTAGGAAAGAGCAACGGTCTCACTAAGTTATCGAAGTTATCAAATCGTAATTAAGAAAAAATTGGCAAAGGAAAAATAAATAATATATAGTAAAAAAAAAATATTTTTTCTGAACACTTGTACAAAAATTACTTACCTCAGCGTAAGACGCCTCCGCTCATGAGGCATCCAGAGGATCCTGATAATATGATTGGTTCCATATGCAGCATTGACCATGGTTTTCCAATACATAAACCTGTGCAGCTTGTCTACTGCAAAAGGTCACTACTTGATGCTAATTTACGACATCTGTAGTGAACCTGATTTACTTAGATTTTTATATTTTTAAGTTAAAAAAGGTGATTGGGCATAGGTGTTTTTAGGATTATTACCGCAAGCAACCATCTTCGATCTCCATCTCTGATCAGAGTTCACCTCTCGCACATAATAGAAGAGCAGCGCCCATCAACACATTTTCATAGCAGCTAAAAAACTGACACAGTAATGAAAGACACTGACACTGTGGTACCTTACCGAACACTTATGTAAACAGGCTGACAAACATTTGGCAGCTAGCCTTGGGTTAGCGATGGTTTAAAACAGCAATAAATCTTCAAGCTTTCATTTAAGTATAGAAATGATGTTTTAAAAAAAATCACATTCGTCGAGAACTGCCTAAATGGATATAATTTAAAGGTACAGTCCCTGGCCAAATTATTAGACGCACATAAAATGTTATTTTTTTGGTATGTATCACCGAAAACGTTGCAGACTCCCCAGGACTCGCTTATCTTTAAATTGAAACAAATGGCGATATTTGGCTCAGTTTTCGCGACGGTTTTGAAAGGATGTATCTTGGTTTCTGCCCCAGCATTGCAGGATTTTTGAATGGTTATGAACTTTTTGGGAATTTAGAAGTGTTTCTTATTACTTTCTAAGAGATTTAAGTTTTGTCTTAAGTTTAATTAACATTTATAAAATGGGTAGAACCAGAGATCTCACGAAAGAGAAAATCTACTAAGGCTTTGATCGATGCCAAAAAATTTTTCAAATCGACAAATTTCCCTTAGATTGAATATTTTTGAGGCTTCTGTAAGACGAATTAAAGTAAAAGTTCAAAATGATGAAATTTGGATCCTCAAAGGAACAACACGTCTGGCCGCAAATCAAAATTTTCACCAAGGGGTGAACGAACCCTTAAGAAAATATGCATGGAAAATCGTTTTGCTTCCACGAATGAGATGACAACTCAATGAAACCAGTGAAAGAAGTGTTTGCCGTAAGCTTCTTCAGCAGGATATGTAAGTCTGTAAGCCTGCTCGTGAGTCTAAACTGACTCCAGCGATGAAAGCAAAACGTATTTAAAAAAAAATTTTGGGTGCGTCTAATAATATGACTGTAAATCCATACTTCATTCTGTTTAGTATAGGGAAACGAAGCTTTTTCACACCTTCTTCTATGGAATTTCTAAGTATTTTTAATTTATCGTGTAAAAAATAGAGATGGGTCGTTCAGGAGTGAACTGTTCCAAAAGAAAACTACATTGAAGTGAGTGAGTGAAGTAAGTCACTCCTCTTGGTGAACTGCAGTTCCATTGGACACGTGACAAAAATTTTGAGAGACCTTTTTATTTTCATCATCTTTTAGATGTAAGAACTTACTTTTTTTGTCGTCATCTTGTAGATCTACTGACGAAACGAAGAGTTGTTGAACTACTTCACTGAACTGAACCTTTTTTTTTTTGTCCTCATCTTCTAAATTTACTGGATGAAAGGAAGAAACGATGGAACGAAGAGTTCCGGAACTACTTCACTGAACTCGTTCCTTAAAGTGAGTGACTCGAAGTGAAGTACTTTTCTGAAAGGAACTGCTTTGCCCATCTCTGGTAGAAAATGTTAAAATTGCTTGAGTCAAAATTTATCATTAGTTTTGAATTGACTAGTTAGGTTAGGTTTGGTTCGCGTGGGTGATAAGGTCAGTTATGGTTCTTTAAATCCAGTCGAAACCTCCGAGTCAGATGGTCACTGAGACTATTAAAGAAGATGCTTCCCAGTAGACTTTCCTTCTAGGGGATTCAATCGGATAAATGCAGACGAAATGAACATCCGTCTTACAAAAATCCTTGTGGCCTAGTGAACATCATTATAGGCCCCTACGATTAGGCACTGTAAAGAGCTATTGGAAACAATAAGCCCCCGGTTTTGTATAAGCCAGAGAAGTGAGACAAAACAGAGGCGTTACGTCAATTCAATTTTGCATGAAGGGACTAAATCTATTATTATTTAATTTGTTGTTGTTTTGGCCCCAGGTTTTCCAAACCTAGTTTCAAGGCAGCAATTTGCGGGGCTCGTTTTGTTCGCGGACAGCTGAACACTACCTAGTTTCAGGAAACTTTGCTGAATGTAAACGAATCATTGAAATGGAAATTTGCGGGCACGACACGAGGACATTATCGCGCCTTGTGGAAGAGCCATGTTGCTTCTTTACATTTTTTTGGAGGTCACACAGAAACTACATAAATAGAATCATAAGAATGCTGTGCTAGGTTGGTTAGTGATCGTTCTACAATCTTTTCTGAGAAAGATCTTTCATCGTAGAAGAACAACTTAGGGCGGTAATTATCACGACACGCTTATAAGTTTTAGAAAATTGTTACGTTAGTTTCTAGCCTAATAAAAATGAGATCGAATACCTTGCTGGTCTTCACCGTCTTCACAGACTATGAAGATACTAATTGTACTCAAGGTTACTAAAATATAGGAAAATTTAAGAACTTACTTACTAGAAAATAATAGTATTAACGAAGCCACTAAACACGATTGGTGAAAAATTCACAATTTAATTTTGTAGTTCCGTAGCTAAACCATTGACACATGTAAACAAGTACGGCCATTTGCTGTCAGTTTCCATTTTTGATTGACCGAAAACCATGCACCGGATTCTCACACGGTCGCTTTCAAATCTTAATAATACTTGTCGTTATTTCTATTCCCTAATTGCATTATTTTCGACTAATTGTCCTCTCAAATTCAAATAAATTTACCCCAAAAATAAAATCATCAATTGACTTACCGATCTAGTACAAATCCGTTGACATGACGCACAACACCGAAACCACAAACACAATTTCGATCACATTAAATCGCTTATTCGTTCACAAAACACGCACAAATTTCACATTTGAATCAAGCACTACACTCACTGCACTTTTAATCGCGATTTTGGATATTTTTCAATCAATAAACTCACGATTTTCCGCTCCGAAAATAATAAAATCCGTAACACGTATCGCGACATGTAGAAATATGCGCGTTTTTTTTCATTTCTTGGCGGAGTGGGAAAACACGAAAGTTCGAATTGTAGTAGATTTGTCAAAGTGACGCCAGATATGGCGACATCTGGATTTCAGGTTGGAAAACTAGTTTTCAGTTGAAACCGTTGCGGAAATGTAACGTTTGTATGCGACCGATAACAGAAGTTCTTCTTTTCGCCGTCGCAGTGAAAGATCGAAACGATGGCGACTGCATTCTGGAATGATGACAAGCAACGCTGCATAAAATGTTCATACCTGTTGACCGCAGTATCACACTCAGTGGATTATTGAAGGAAGTGTGATCTCAATACGGAGATTAACTTGCTATAAATAGATTTATTCAGGAGGTTACAGAAACATGTTGCCGCTAGCTGACAACACAAATTCCGTCTGGAATTCTGAGCGCCCTGACAAATCGCGAAGTCACGCAATTCCACCGCTTCTTGCTCTTTCACTACCTATTGCGAAAATAGATACAGTTAAAACCGGATATAACGTCATTGAAGGGACCCTCTAAACTCGTCGCTATATCCAATTGTTGTCATAAGCAATATGCAATATAGATACATTCATTTGAATAGAGATTCGACCGGGACCATGCCATTTAGTTGTAATAACCGATCCGTCGTTCAAAGCGATGTCGTTATATCCGGTTTTGACTATAGTTCCATTTTAAATCCCTGAAGTAAGCCGATACGATATTTTGTAGTCCCGGCCGCCAGCAAGAGTATCGCCCCGCTCGATTTTCAGCCAACAATTCGGACGTATGAGGAATAGGCACACTCATTCCTGAACCTTCCTTTCCTTCAATTATTTTGACTTTTTTCCAGTCGAAATATTCTTTCCAAGGACTCCGACCACAACACGGCTCAATATTCAAAATAAGTCCACAGTGATCTACATACAAACTACATATTTCGATTACCAAAGATTCATCAACCAGACACTCCTCTTCGCACCAAAAGACAGACAACTATTCATGTTATTATTGATCATGTACACAGCAGCAAGATAAAGCCGCCGTGTCCATGTGAGTTGTCTCCAGTAAAAGAACGTAGCAGGTGCAGGGGGTAAAAACGACAAGAACCTTCTAATGAACGTTCTGAATATTAAAAATAAAGATCATTCTGCCCTATCGATGGAGGAACTAAACAAAATAATGACTAGAGATGCGTTGTTCACGAGTGAACTGTTCTAAAAGAACGCCTCATTGAAATGAGTTAACTGAACTTTGGTGAACTGGAGTTCCATTGGACACGTTACAAAACATTTTACCGAACCTTTTTTTGGTCATCATTTTCTGGATGGATTGACTATTTTTTTTTTTGTCATCATCTTCGAGATCTCCTGACCTTTCTTTTTTTATGGTGGTCATCATCTTCGAGATCTCCTGACCTTTCTTTTTTTTTTGTGGTGGTCATCATCTTCTAGATGTACTGACTTTTTCTTTTTTGTGGTGGTCATCATCTTCTAGATGTACTGATTTTTTTTTCTGGTCATAGTTTTCTAGATCGATTGACTATTTTTTCCTTTTCCAGTTATCATCTTCAAGATCTCCTGAGCTTTCTTTTTTTTGTGGTGGTCATCATCATCTAGATTTTCTGTCCTTTCTTTTTTTGTAGTGGTCATCATCTCATCTTCTAGTTGCTCTTCCTTTTCTTCCTTCTTTTCTGGTCATCATCTCCTCCCCTCAAGTTGATCTACGAATGAACTAACAGAACAAAAACGAAGGAAAGGAAAATAAGGAACGATAAAACGAAGAGTTCCGGAACTGCTTCATTGCTTCACTCGTTCCTTAAAGTGGGTGACTCGGAGTGAAGTACTTCACTGAAAGGAAACTGCTTCACCCGTCTTTAATAATAACACATAACATCTAACTGTTGGAGACCAACGAACACAGTGACACAAAATAATTACTACATAATATTCTTTAGAATAAAATAAACTGTATTCTTCGACCATTTACCAATGAAAAAACAAAAATAATTCTATTACACAAAAACAGAAAAATAAAATTTTATTCTCTTAACTTTCTATTCTCGATCCTCTGCTTTGCGTACTGTAGATGTCTCTTTATCACTAGATCGATATTTTCCAACGGAACGTTAATATACTTTTTCGCAGTAACATCTAAAAATAATTAATATGTTTAATTTTCTCTTATCCCATTGCGGTCTGATCATCTTTTACCTCTGAGTGTTTTGGTTATATTAAAATATCGCATGCTAACTTTATCGGCAGTTCCTTGCCACGAGAACTTCTGAAATACATCATCGATTGCGGTATTCTTTAAATGTTCGATAATGAATTTTTTGTAATTTTCGCAAAAGGTTCGATTGTATTTTTGTTTCTGAAAAAAGAGAATCTCTGTGCTTTAACTCTGATTGGTTTAAATTCGTTATGCTTACTAATTGAAGTAGAACCGGTTCGGATTGTAACATTGTTTCCAATTGTAGAAGACCGTCTTTTGTGGTAACCGGCATTTCTGGTAACATATTCAAAGTGTCCGTTTCATTTGAATTAAATTTATTTATGCGGACATATTTTTTTAAGTCGGTCAACTCCTTCAGTACGTTGTGATAAAATAACGAATTTATTCGGGCGATGTTAACCAGCTTTTTTTCAAATGGACCTGCAAAAAATATTGAAAAGAAAATATGAATAAGATGAAAAATTCGAGATTGAAAACGGTTGAGGTAAGTTAACTTAAAATAGGAACATATGAAAAAAAAGCGTAGGTATATGATAAAGTGTAGGATAGGCTTGTGTAGTTCGCGAACGAACTTGTTCAGAAAAACGTTTCCAGAACTGAAAAGAACGAAGTAGTTCGCAATCAGTCCTGCTCCTAGTCCGTTTCTATTCTTCTGTCTTCCAAACGACAATTCATTTCAGAACTGAAAAGAACAAAGTAGTTCGCAGTCAGTCCCGCTCCTACTCCGTTTCTATTCTTCTGTCTTCCAAACGACAACGAATTATCGTTTGGAAGACAGTCCTACAACTGTAGGCTGACGACCTTTGTTTTGCTCACCACATTGTAGCAGACGACCCTGTTTTGTCATCAAAACTACGTAACTTTTGCAAATGTCAAGGTTTGACGCTAAGATTTAGAGGGAATGTCAACAACAGATGTACCAACTTAACAAAAAAAAAACAGAACCCAAATCAGAACAATAAAAGCGTTAAAGGTTATTCCGGGAACTTTTATATTATATATATATATTCAGGAAAGAATAATAAAAAAATCACTTGTCGCACGGAAAACTTATTCTATCTCGAGCCGAAAAACACAAACTGAAAAAAATACAACTTCAGTGTTTCCACGAAGCGGAGTCAGTTCAAAAACACACGGAAACCTTTTACCGCTTCTGGTCGGGACACGAAAAACACAACAGAAAAAGTCGAAAAAAACACGAGTTTTTAAAAAAAATGATGAAAACTCAAAGACTTGTTTTTTTCGACACGAACTTTTGCTTGAGTTTTTGTTTTGTCCGTTTGGTGGTTACGTTTATCCATAGTTCAGTGAAGTTGTGTGACGGGCTACTGTACCGCATTCACTGGGACTACAATAAAAATCTATTATTCAATTGACGATAATTTCGTTTTATTCCAAAAAAAAAAATAAAAAGTCAACATATTTCTGCAAAAGTTGCACCCAATTCTCTTCCAATTCGAACCAAATTTATTAGTTAAGAAACTAAGCTTTGAAATTTCCAATCGAACTAAATTTATTATACATTACAGAGTGAGCTGTTCGTGCGAAATCGACTCTTTCTTGGTCCGGGTCATGATTGTGAACATCTAGATAACAGAGAGAAAAAAAACGATAGATTAAATATTTTATTATTTTTTACAAAAACTATTTAATACCAACCATTTGTTATATATAAATCATCGCCGACAGTTTTTAAACGGCTTCGACATTTTTTCGAACGATTATGAATACATTCCCAGTAGATTTTATTACGTTCACGTCCACATCGTTTTAGATTCGATCGATAAATATAATTGTTTACAACGACGAGAATGCCACCTTTACGGCTTATTATAAATGTCTGTTGTCCACATTGAGGAATGAAGATTTCTAGAAAATGAAAAAAATTCTGTTAGTGAAATTTAGAAGTAGTCATACGACTTCAGAACGGATCTACGAATCGGGATAGTAATTAGGAACGATTTTGAACATTAAATAAGGAACATAAACAATTTATTGTAATAAAGTACGAGTTTATTTCATCCATTCTCAACGACTACATAGATAAAGTTATAAATAAAATTGAAAAAACATGTTTAAACTTAATCCTTAAAATATACTCGTAAGAGTGTACTTTTGTACAATTTTTATTCTTACTTTATTGTATTTATTTTGTTTTAAGGCGTCTTTAAGGCCCGAATTACGCTTTATGCGCGCTTACACTCGGTCCGAATTGCACTCACAACGCATACAATTTGCCGGGAGGGATAATTTTCTGGCATTGCTCGCGGTTTCGAGGATGGGCACTGTGAGTAAGGCTTATATAGTTCGCGAACGAACTAGTTCGGACGAGGGAAGTCCTCCGTCCGCTCCTAGTTCGTTTGTATTAAATGCATTGGTGTATAGTTACAAGTGAAATGAAGGAACTACTGTTCGCAGTGAGTTGCGGTTATAGTTCGTTTGTATTCATGCATTGCCCTCCTTTATTACTCAACTCTCGCGAACTAGTTATCTCAAAGAACAAACTAGTTCGCGACGGATCGCGAACTGCAAATGATCGGTTACTATAGTTAACTAAAATGAGCAAAGCCAACTGTGAGCAAACAATCGGTTCGAATTGAAAGCGACCTAAGCGTACCAACGATTCGGACCGAACGTACGCACTGTTAGTGAAGTAAGCACCATGAGCATAATTCGGACCGCGGCCTATGTTTGTAGAGTAGATCAGATAATAGATATAGAAATTTTGGATGATAGTAAGTAGCCGCTAAACAATTTTCAATATATCATAGATAATTCTAGATTTTAACTGCAGAAATCAATAAGACAAGTGCAGATTAAGATCAAGTTCAGGATGCTCTGTGAGACATAATTGCGACTGTTTCGTACTCTCTGCGGACGGCATATAAATGTTCTTGATTCTGATTAATATGAAACTTAACGAACTAATTTTTATTTCTTTGCCTTACGCTTGAAAATTATTGTCTAATCTACGATCTAAATTAAAGTTGAGGCTTTTCTTTATTCTGATTAAACTTTTTGAAACATATTTTAAAGAAAAGGCGTGAAAAACGATACACCTGTTTGAATATAAAAAAAATTCAACAGTCAAAGAATATTTTGCCAGAAAAAATTCAACAAAAAGGGATTGAAGAGATTGATACATTTTCCAATAATATTTGTTTGACTTAAAAATAATATTTATATTTAATTAATGTTAGCTGTGTTTTTTGCGCACTTATCCAGATCAGAGCAGGTTAGGAAAATTATGTGCAAAACAACAATACATATTGCTGTTTGTATGACTCTTTGATAACTTTTTTCCATAGACCATATATTGCCTGCACATGTAAGCATAGTGAGTCGATAGACTGTTTCATGGATCCGATGGGAATAACAACGTCCTGATCTTCCTACTCGAGCGAGTTCAACAACAAGCCCATTCCCCTGGATTCCACAGTGGCCTATCACCCATCAGACCACTATATACGGCTAAAACTGTTAGCTGCCCCTGTGAGCTCACCGAGGCAGCTATTGGCGTTAAATTTTCTAATCTAGCCTATTATCTATGGAAAAAGTTATAAATACTTAATAAAAACAGCAATGTTGTTATTGTTTTGCATATAAATTTTCTAACCTGCTCTGATCTGGAAAAGTGCGCAAAAAAACGCAGCTATTGTTATTTTACGATTTTATACTCCGAAACCAAAATTGAGTTTTTTGCTCAATGTCTAATTATGTTACTACGTTATTATGCATTATCTTCATTTTTTTGCATTAAGTAAAGCCATTTGTAGACGCTTCTTCATTTTCTCTTTTAAATCTTGACTTGAAATTGCCCCCAGTTTCGGCTTCTCTTTCGGTTTAATCGGTAAAACAGGATCCGGTATGCGCGTAGTAGTTGTAGTGTATAAGACCGCTGAATTTTCTTCCGTTACATTTTGAACCGTAATATTGGCCAACGACGATAGTAAACTAACTTTCGGTTTCGGTTTCGGTTCAGATTGTGCCGCCGGAATCGTAATAATATCGTTAATTTTCGGTTTCGAATTACCATCATTATTCAATATTTTCACTTGCGGTACGTTTACAATTTCATAGACAACCGGAGTTGTTTCGGGTTTGTTTTTATCATTTAAATTACGCGTTTCGATTCGTTTAACCGGCGGAACACTAACAGCCAGTTCCATAAGAGCATAGTCCGAATGATTGTGTGCCACATCGACCGGATAAACAAGACTCTTATGGACCATTATGCGAGCTGGACATTTTTTCGAATCGAAACGAATACAACGATAGACCATGCAACCTTTCCGTTTGAACTGATGCCGGAAGTGATGACCGTCGTATAGAACGGCCATTCCGCCCTTTATTACGGACACATAAGTAACCGGTTCGGGTTCTTCTTTAAGCGCCAATTCAATGATATCATCGATTCGCATTTCGCGATTTTCATTTTCGGGATTTTTTCGCGGTCTACCGGGACGTCGTCGGGGAATCTCTGAAATATAATGAAAATAATAAAAGGAATAAATAATACAGTATAAGAAAAAAATCGAATAAAATAAAAAATTAAGTAATTCGGGCACTTAAGCGGATATTGGAAAGGTAACGTTTACTTCTGATTTATATCGAAGTATTAGTTTGATTGATAAATTGGATTCGTTTGAGCCAAATCATATTGTTGAAAATCATTGAAATTTTTAATCACAAAGGGTTGGAGTATACAAACAGATACCTTATTCTTAATTTTTATTAAAGACCTTCTGTCGTCCCCTCTCAATCCTATCCATAGCTTCGCAGATGATAGCACACTTGACAACACCTACAGCTTCAAGTCGAGTCTTCGGTACCCGCTGAACGTAATCAGTTATTTGGTTCTCTAAACTCTGATCTCGTCTCAATCCTGGAATGGGCAGAGTCACCCCAGTTTAATGTCTCAATAACACAACCCTAAAACACGACACGTCGGTATCTGATCCTATTTTTGATGGTGTCACATTGAACACTTCGGAGCATTTCCACCTTCTAGGAATGAACATCCGAAAAAAACTTGATTGGAGTCAACACGTTTATGAAGTAGCTCTTGACGCCTTCAAGCACCGAGGTTTCCACCAAAGGTACAAGAAATTTTGAACACCATTAGACCTCGCAAAAATCTACAAGGCATATATCAGCAGGCCACGACTTGAGTACAATTTACATATATGGGCAGGAGCACCCAAAACGTATTTCTCTTTGCTTGACTGTATTCAGAGATTTGCGTTCCGACTTATTGGAGACGATGCCATTACGATAAATATTGATAAAGAGAGTTTTGGGTTATTTGGTATGCCCATGCCCATCCAGGGTAGTATATCAGGAATTCGAGAGGCATGTCGAATACTGAAACATAACTTAACGACAAAATGTGATATGATTTTATTATTATATTTTCACTGATAGCCGCAATCAAGACATTAGATTCAACTACCATTTCCTTACAATAGAAGACAATAAATCAACAATCTGTTGAGCAATAAAAATCAAATAAGAAATATATTTTTTCCATTACATTTTTTTACAGAAGTACTGGCCAGGGTTAGAGAATTCCTTTATTCTCTTCAATTCCTGAGAGATCTAAGAGCGGGGCTTAGAGACACAGCACTACTCTTCTGCAAGACACAATTCTGGGATAGCCTTTAAGCAGGCGCGCAGCGTGAATCTTCGTAGGGCTAGCGCAACGATACGATCGCTGAATTTTTTGTTTACTTTCCAGGAATTCAGCAATCGAAATTTTTTTTTTTTTAATGAAAAGTACGTGTTTGTGATTATAGAATTCATAGAACTTAATGATCGTATTATTGCGCTACCTCAACGAAGTTTCACGCTACGCGCCTGCCATATCTACTCCTCGAATAATTTTGTGAACGTTTGTATTCTGCGATATCTGAAATAAAAACGAAAAAATTAAGCAAATATAATTAAAACAAATACGTTAAAAACCTGATTTTGAACTTTCATTTAAACATCATTTTATATTCTGAAAATTAAGAAAAATATTTATTAAATAACGATTTTAAAATAAACGAGATGAAACTCACTTAGATTATGCCGCATCTACTTCCTGCCGTTTGTTCGCACATCTGCGAACAATCAGTTGCGAACCAACGCCACATGCAGCTAGAGATCACAGTTTACACTTTCGCGGTGTCCTGTGGTATCTAGCACGAGTGTTAAAGTGTCAAAAGCGTCACATACCAATTTATAGCCTAAATAAATTTACCTCCATTTCAACAAAAAAAAGATTAAATTTTGTTTTATAAAATAAGTCGTCTTCTTCTAGGGGGCGACATTCTGAACTGGATCTAATTTGTCTCTGATCGAGTTCGGTACATTACGCAAACCTTATTCCGATCAGAGATTTCTCGCGAAGCTTCTCAATATAAATGATGGTTTCGTTTCCTCGGTGTATCGTTATATTTCTTGTACCTAATACGATCCCAATAGAGTACGCGACCCGGAATGAAACTGCTGTGCACTAGTTAATTGACAATATTCCGAACTAATCCTAACTTTGGAACTTTGGCTCTTTATACAATTAATTCATTCCTTCTTGATGGATCTCATGTGTGGACAAGTTGAGCTGATGGACTCATTCGAATAACAAGAGTAATGACGAAGGACGCGGAATCCCTACAAGTCTGTATGACGAGTGACGAACAGGCGGAAAGCTTCCGAACTCACGAGGACTTGAAACATAGAGATGACCGCACCCCGTCCATTATTTTCGTTCGAATATTACCGAACCGCCTTTTCTTTTCCTTTAACACGAACAACGACGAAAATGTTGACCCCTTTAAATAACATTGTCAAAATTTGTTGGCAAAAAGAATAACAGATACTGAACCTGTTAAAAGGTTAAAACTTTACAGGAGACAAAAATCAATTCAATAGATATCGCGTGTAGTTACATTTTTATTTACCGAAAACCAGCAGAATTTTTTATTTTATTTTGTTCACTGTATGTTTGGGAGGGTTTTGAAATCTAGGAAATCTACATTGTTCGCGACCATGGATTTGTCACCAATGCCGTAGGTAAAAAAAAATTAAATAGGCCATAAGTGATCTTAAAGAAGTTTGCGGTGATTCGAACTTCCAACATTTATTTCCAACCAAGTTTACTGAAACGACTGGACAAAAGAGACACCGGATCGATCATACCAAATTTCACTTTAAAAACCAATTCAAAGAAGATTTTCGAAAACGTTGTGTGTTACTAATTACGAAAAATGAATGGGTTCATGCTTAAAGGGCTTCAGTCAATTTTTATAAGCTGCTGGGAAAAAATTCGCGAAAAATCGCGTGGAATAAATAAATTTGTAAAATTCAATTATATGAGTTATAAATTAACCTCTTTTATTGATTCGGTAGAGTATTGTTATAAATTTGACTTAGCTGTTGTCTACAGGCGTTTTTTCGATTGTTTTTCCAACAGTTTATAAAAATGGACTGAGACCCTTTAAGCATGTGAATTGTGAATTCAAACAAATGGACAGCAAATAAAAAATTAAGTTAGTTACACACAATCACAATTTGTTAAGATTCATTTTTGTTGGTGTCCTCTCTTCTATTCACTGCATGAATTGTCTATTAAAAAAAAACTGATTTATACAACAATAAAAACGAATTAACTTAATATATTTTAATTTACGTGCAATCAAGTTAGTCTTATTTATTTTTCTATAGCAATTTACGGCTTTTCTCTTAACTTAAATTAAAATTTCATGACTAAACAGACGTAAACCTAGTTGACTTGACCGTTAATGTGCTTTTTTTTGCTTAATACTACACACCGAAATAAAGTATTACTATCGTTACCGATATTAGTAGACCTTATATAAATAATGAATTACAAGAATAGCGACATTTGATATGTCCAGAATAAATATGAAATATAATATGTACTAAGGCCCGTTCCTACGTTCGTCAGTTACGTTCTAAATCGAACTTTAACTGACATATTTTCATACAAAACTTGCAGGTAAGGCACACTGAACGAGCAAAAACAGTTTTAGTCCAAAACGTTTTTGGCTAAACATAATTATGTCGCTGTTTCAATAGCAATTCAATGAACAGAGCACATAGATTAGTCGCGTGTCTCCAAATGTTTTTGACTAATACTGTTTTTGCACTTTCAGTGTGCGGCCAGCCTTAAGCCCCGGTTAGACGATCGTAGGAACAGACCTAAATGCTCAACATCTGTTTTAAGTTAATTTACCTTGTATTTGTTGGATATTACAATTAATTTAGCTGACAAAAAAATAATTTTTTCCATTTCATTAAGTTCAAAAAAAATCCTGTGCCGGTCTCGTCGTATCAGTCGGCTCCAATTCTAAATATTTTAATAAGTTTGGCGGAGCCGTGTGTACATTGTAAGCCTTCATTTTAAAACCCTTCGGTTTACGTTTTTTGCTTGGACTGATTCCTTCTAGATCTTCCTCTTTGCTGCGCGCTTCTTTGTTTTGTATTCGATCCCAATGTTGTTCGTGCGTATGGAATCGACGTATAACAGTCAATCGATTCCGATGTGTTACGCATTCAGCTCGACATTTCCTCTTCGTTAGATCAATACATCGCCAAATTGAATTTCCATTCAAGTGAGTCTTTTTTTTATTGTAGATGTAACCGTTACAGACAAGTTGGGCGTAATTTCTTGTACTTTTAATGAATTGTACCTTAACGCAATCTGAAAGAAAATTAAAGAGATTCGTGTAAATGAAAAAGAAAACAAAAACACTAGACACTTAGTACCTGAAACAATTTTCGCAATACTGTGTATTAAAAGAATATTGTTAAAACTCAATTTTATTATTAAATAGATTTATTTCGAATCAAAAAACAAGTGCACCTTGAACAAAATCAAAACTATGTGATACAAGTAAAATATTTTAATGTCTCGTGTATTCAACAACAAAAGATACATTTGCAAAGAATAATCCAGACTGTTTCGAACGAATCTTGTTTGTTTAAATTAATAACATTAAATTTGAAACTAAGGCATTTTTCTATCGGTCTGAAAATTCCTTCGCACCGGTACCAAACGGCCTAATGTTGTCTGTTTCGAATTCAACGACGGCACTATAACTTTATAAAATCCATCGACAATTTCAATTTGTGATGTTTTCAATACTTCGGCAATTTGACACGAATCGGAAGGTGTAATTTCGATAATTTCATCTAAATCCTCTTCTTCGTCGTAGACATTTTTATTCAAGATTCTATCCAAATGATCGGCATGCGTATGGAATCGTCGTAAAGTGACAAAAACATTTCGTTTCGTTATACAAACTGCTTTGCATTTTTTCTTAAGAAGATCGGCACATCGCCACGTTGTATGACCGTTTGCTAATGTTAATTTCTTATTGTAGACGTAACCGTTGTAGAGAAGTTGCGCGTTCTTTTTCTGACTTCGAATGTATTGAACTTTATTTTTTTCATAACCTGAAGAGAAAATTGATAAATCGCTTGTGATGAGTTACACGAAATTGCTTCTATTTGTTTTTAAATGGTTTGCAATTGATTAACTAGCTACTTGAATTAAACACAATTTTAATTTTTTATAACTTTATTTCGGTGTTTTCATGGTTTTCATTGTATTCAAGGTTTACTGGCAATGTAACATTTTGTCGACACAGTTAAAATTATAAAATATATAAAATTAAATTATAAATTCATCATACAACATCTTGATTACTGCGATTGCATTTTAAAGGCTCTAATTTCATAGGATTAATTCATCAGCGTGCCATTGTATTTTCATAGCTTTTAAATAAAATTTCAATCTCAAAAACTTCACTGCAACTTCAAATTTTATGTTATTAATAAGAAAGGAGAATGGAGGAGGGAGTCAATCCACTGCTAAACGACATCAAAGCGCTTATCAGAGAGTGAGCCACGGACGCAGCGAACTCAAAGTGGGAACAGTTGACGAGCTGTAGGATCTCTGTGGCATTCTGGCCAAGGCAGGACAACCCAAAGTCTAGGGAAATAATGACATAGAATAGGGAAAAATTGCTTGCTAGGAAAGCATGCTATGCGGATGGCGATAGCCGACTCTGACGTGTGTAGTCATGTCATGTCTTGACCTATATGTTGAGCAGGACATCACCCACATTTTGTGTCAACATCAGGCGGTTGCAAGGAGGCGCCTAAAGTGGTTGTTGGGCAGTCTTTTCTTCGACAATTTGGAAGATCTGAGGTCGATACGACATGACATTGGTCACTTTATTCGATTGGTCAGATTATAACAATTATCTAAAAAAAATAAAAATCCGTTTCAAGTACAAAAAACAAAGTTGAATTATCAATCAGAATAAAAGAGGCAATTTTCTCCTTTTAACCATTTATAAATAAAATCTTTTTCACATTAAAAAAAATATCTTTTTACCTAAAACGTTTGTTTTATAAAACTTACTTCACTCAAACATTAAGGCCCCATGAGTCCGGTACGACAATTTTTTATCCCTGTTTGATTTTTCTTTTTCGAGAGGATTTTAATCGATTGAAATCGTTTTTCATTCGTGTAATTTGGCGTGGACAATACGTCCACATCGTTCGCTGTCTATCAGCGAACTAATTTTGATTTTACAGAAGAAAATAGTGTTATAGGTTTTCAAATTATTTGAAACGCATAACTATTAAAAATCAATAATTTTTTCATTGATTTATCATCTAGAAATACCAATTAATTATACTATCTATGATACTTTTCAATGAAATGCGGTCTTCTTATGTAATTCTTGCCATGAAAATCGTGAAAAATTGCTTCAGTTTGACTTCATATATTATTAACAATGAAAATTTTTTAAAATTTAATCTATGGAGGACCTTCTTTAAGATTTTTTCAAGCATTATATTAATGAAAATGACATGTTAATTATTCAAGAAATAGGTAAAATGCGTTTAAAAAACTCGAATTTCCGCATTTTAAAAAATGTTCAAGGGTTGTTGTTCTAATAGCATTTTTTCCAAACACAGTTTTAAATTTTTTCTTTATGGATGACCTATTTTACATACCAGCTAATAAGGTGGTGTAATTTTATTTTGTTTTTTTGTTGCCATTAACGAGAAATTTTGGTAAGAAAACAGTCAGTAAATCATCAAAATTGCATTTAACGTGCACATCGAGCCTTAAGAAAGTGCGAGAAATACTAAGATACTGCACCATAGAATACAATGGTTCATCAGTAATATCCCAGCAAACCACGAAGCGAAGATTCGCAAAAAGCGAAGGTTTTATGAATATTCCTAGAAAGAGACAGAATAATTCATCGTCTGTTTCACTTTTGTAAGCTCCAGTATAAGTGAATATATTCGAATACAATGACATATGGTCAGAATATAGACCACCGTTCATCCACTAAAAATGAATTATAAATCCGCGAAAGGTAAGGACTAGGACTTTGCAAATTATCTATTTTATTCTGTTTTTCAGTTTTGTTCACATGGTCTAAGCATCTCGATGCTACTGATTTGTGCAGTGTGTTATAGAAAAATCGTGTGATTCTACAGCAAGTCGTCAAGATGTGCTCAATTGTGAGCTGTGCCTGGCATAGGAGGCAACCGGTTTGCGGAGTCTTTGTTATCCTACACTCGTGGGTTAGCTTGGTATGGCTCAGTCGAACCCTTGAAAAGATTACTGCTTCCCTACTATCAAGTGTTTGGCTGTAGATAGGTGGGCGCGTGTTGAGCCAGTGCTTCTATAGGTATGTGGGGTTGGAAGACCAGCATTTGGTCCTAAGTAGTACAATGTTGTTTCGCGCCGTACACCGCAAAACCATTTCATGATATTTATAAGTTGACGGGCTTGGGAATTATAAGATGTGACTTTAGACCGTGGAGTGCTTATTCAACCCAAATATGAATCCAAATAAGGGGTAATACCTTCTTGGTCCGAATTGGTTGTTAGGAATCGAGTTGTGGCGAAGTTTCTGTCTATACACCGAGGAAACATACAGGAACAGTATGGTGGATTGTGGCTATAGCAGCCAGCCCGAGTGCTCGCAAGCACTATGTGATATATTCACATTGATTATCCGCAGCCCAACTGAACTTCTGATTACAATGAAAATGAACCAAACACAAAATTAGTTTTTGAGCGAAATTCATGGACAATATTTGGGATGGTCGCCACTCAGTTACCTATGCATACCACGACCACCGACTTAAAACTTCCATTGTCTTTCATTGTTATATTTTCGGTTTTCAACATTTGCAGAAATTGTTTTGCATCAATTTAACGTAAATATTGACACTGTATATTTCGCAATCTCGGTACATGCAGGACGCAACGTACACTAGTCACTCTGCGTCATGTCATCGTAAAATCAACTCGTCACTCCCTTGCTTCAGGCTGTGGTACTTGCATCATAACACTACGGTTCATGAGGAAGTCTTTTCAACAAATTACAATGATTTTATATTGTTAACTTAAGACATAATTACATTTATTTACTAATGCCCCTTTTATTTACCTCATCGGAACGACAGATCGTAAATTTTAAATACCTTCCCATTTTGCGAATAACTATTTTTCTCAGCGTTGAACTTGTACAGAAATTAAATCGCTTAAAACAAGAAAGTAACACAACCAAAAACTAATATAAAACTAATGAATTTAAAGCATAAAAAAGTAGAAATTCATATTAAAAACACTTCAAACTTTTGACAATTTTAATAGTGAACTTGAATTACGAGCTTCATCGTCTCGTCACGTCACACACACTCTAGTAAAATTTATCTCGACGTAGTACTAGAATAATGCGAACGCTGAAGAATTAAGGCACGCCTTCTGTTGGTCAAAATATGAAATAAATAAAACGATGATGTTAAGTAACGACTTAAAATATAGTTTTTGTTGAAAAAAAGGTCCTGAAATGACACCAAATTATAGTATTTAATCAAATACTATGAACGACTAGAAAAAAACATTTTATTCTGCAAAAAAAAAAAAATCTTTTTTTTATAGACCCCAAAAATGCAAAAAAAAACTAATTTAAGAAGATAAATAGTTCCAGGAGCCGGAATTCTGTAACTCTCTAGCAATAGTTGTCGATTTCGCTAGCTTCCGACAGTTCTCGCTGGCACGAGCAATACTCGCAATTTGGTTCGATTCTGTAACTTGCACTTAGCGATATTTGTCGATGCAAACAACGACTGAATTCGATAAGACTTCGGTTAATATGGCAGCACCGAAGGTTTCGGCCAAACAAAATGCAGTAGCTTCTAGTGACTTTTGTGGATTGTACTCGTAGTAGGCTATCATTTATTTTTCGATTGTTTTAAGTATGACAACGATTCAAAATAAAAAAATGTAAGTATATACATATTTATCATGCCAATGACGAAGACAAAAAACACCAGAGCATATCCTCTGTGAATGTGAGGGTTTAGCTCACAAAAGACTTCGTCACTTCGATCAGGGTTTCATGGAACCATCGGAATTCCTGACCATTCCTCTTCGCAAAATACTAAGCTTCATAGAAATCTCACGGATTGACCAGAAATCATAATAATAGGCCCAACTGCGCAGGGATTGAAGAAGAATCATAACAATAGGCCTAACTGTGGCTTCAGTGACAGAGGTTAACCACACCAACCCCTGTTTCCAATCTAATCTAATCTAATCTATCATGCCAAACATTTTCTTCAATTGTTTACTAATATGTTTTAAATTGTAACGGTGTGCTGTGTAGGAAGAGAACGAGAAGTGCTCGAGCATCCGAGTTACAATTGAGGAACATGATAGATTTTTTTAATCTACACAAAGGACTCGCAGAAGGAAAGTTTCACGTTATTCATGGAAGGGAAGCAACACAAAGAAAGTGGAAAGAATTAGCTGAAGCGTTAAACTCGACCAAAGGAGCAAGAAAAACTGCCGCACAGTGGCAAGTGGTATGAGCATAAATTTCAGTAGCGTTCTATTCACATATATGTATTAATAAACTATCAAGCCTATTCAGGATCAGAGTTTCATATCGAAAAAGTCTCAATTAATTCAAAATTCATACAAAATTGAGACTCTCGATCTACTTTGTGGCTTGTGACTCGGTCCTGAATAGGCCTGTATATGTCTATTCATAGTTATGTCCTTTTCTGTATCACTTCGCGCACAGTAGAGGGTTGGCCAATAGCGTTTTCTATGTTTTCTCTCTTGTGTAGTAAATGTAAATGTTTATTTGCTGTCTTTTAATGAGACAAAAAGAGGGCTTATAAACACAACATTAACTCTTCCACTAATATTGAATATATTCAGGTTTGGAGAGATGTGAAAAGTCGAGCTTTAGCAAAAGCAAGGAACTTATGGAAGGCGAAAGTTTCAACTGACAACAACTCAGATTTGACTGAATTTGAATTGCGTATCATTGGCGTGATGGGGTGTGAATATGTTCAAGGAAGTATGGATCATGTAGACAGTATTCCAGAGAAGGAGGTATGTAACCGTTTTTTAAAAACTATAATCATGTGGGTACAGTAAAACCTGCCTAAAACGGAATTCTCTGGTATCCTACTTTCGTTCCGTTATGACATGTTTCCGTTTTATATAGAGTCGGTTTTAGGCCCGGTATTTTAATGTAGAGTTAACTTGTAAGTTGTCAGTTAATCAAAACCACTCGAGTTAACTTGATATGGAAATACCAGGCCTACAAGTAAACTCTACATTGAAATACCGGGCCTAAAGACAGGTTTACTGTATTTGAATGTATTAAATAAATTTTTAATACCATTACATTTCGTTATAATAGAATCGTAAATTGTTAACAGGTTTTGCAGGATGAATTAATTCATAGTAATACCTCAGTATTACAAACTCCTCCGCAAGTGATTAACATAACTAATTGTAACAATGCTGAAAAACACAATGCCGATGAAGACGCAAACGATTTTTCGCAGGACAATACTGGAGACAGAATAACGACATCAACCTGTTCTGCCAGCTATTTTTCAACCAAAGCTCCAGCTAAATCAAAAACAAGTACTGCTACCATAATTAAAACAAAAAAAACTTCCTTGGCAGTTGCTGACCCAAAACCATCAAATACTACTCGTAATATCGGAACATCTACAAATTCAGAAGAATGTAAGTGTTGAAAGATATGTCTGATTCAAGGAATGATGACTAATAGCATCGTTACTATTTTCTGGAATTGTAATCATTTTAGGTAATCGTGCAAGGCTATCCCAAACGCTACGCTCAACAAGAAAGCACTTCAAATCAATTGAACAAGGTAAAACAGATGCTATGATGGTAATATTAACTTAAAATTGGCTGTAAAACCAAATAAGATTCACAACTCATAAACTCTTATAGATCCTCGCTAACGCTGCCAAACTTCAAGCTGAAGCTGCTATGACAAATGCCCTGGCCATGCGAAAAATTGCAAAAGGAGTACAGAAGTTATGTGACGCTGCTATGTTGCAAGCGAAAAGTACTGCAGAGAACACAACACTGCTAACGAAACTTCTTGAAGGTTTCAGCTATCCATGAGTACGAATCGAAGATATTATGTTATTTCTTACTGTATCATGAATTAAAGCCCTTCATTTTAGAAAAACATGAAAGGGCTTGACTTTTTTGATCTCTAACTACTTTCGGGAGGAAATTCAGCTGATGCAGTTAGCTCCGTATAATTTAATATTATCCTTAATAATTTTAATAAAATCATAAAAAAAATTCAATAAGATAATTTTAATGCAATAAGGCGATCAGTTTTTCTCACCTTCAACTTTTACAGTTCACAGTCCCAACAACCTCTTATCATTCGAGTTGAACGCGAGTTTGTGGTTCCAAAACGACCTCTGATTGATAATTGAGCTCTGTCTAGAGACAGAGCTGCCACTTAAACCAACCAACTAACATAATCAAAATAATGTTTAAATCCAATCGATGGTCAGGCAATCGGATTGACTTAGTTTCCGGCTTTTGACTGTATTCTACCAATAAACACTTCCGTGATAATATAAAAAATAACCTTGATCTAAAAGTTCCCGGAATAACCACCGTGTGGCGCTTTTATTGTTCCGATTTGAGTCCTGTTTTTTTTTTGTTAAGTTGATACATCTGTTGTTGACATTCCCTCTAAATCTTAGCGTCATAGCTTGACATTTGCAAAAGACTCAAATCAGAACAATAAAAGCGCCACACGGTGGTTATTCCGGGAACTTTTTGATCAAGGTAGTATATGGCTTTGGATGTAAATTTTGTATAAAAAAAATATAACATTAAATTCATCTAGTAAATAATTAAATATTTTCATTTTTATCCTGTTTATTTTTTACACGTCTTCCGACGGTAGTTCAATGCATTAATCCGCCCATGTGATAAATTAATTGCTTTTTTCATGTCCACCTCGAAGTTAAAATAGCCGTATGTCGGAGTTTTAACAGCACCTAAAAGAAATGAATACCAAATTAAAGAAAAACGAGACTGTTTTGATCATATGTACTGTAAAAGTACAAATGTATAGTTGGTTTGTTTTAAAGTTGCTTTAGATTTTAATTACAAGGACGAGGCAAAATGTTCTTGATGACCTTTTGTTCAATTTTCTCTTCCCGTTTCCTTCACGCTGTTGAATAAGCGAATTGGCGTAGTATTGTCCTGCTAGATTGGCACCCATTTGCTCGTAATCGATCCGGGAGATACTCCCTCAAACCGATCTCTTCAACTGAATGAGTAAACCTTAAGTTTTTTAATGATACGATCTACATATTATGGCACTGCATTGGCACCTTATGGACTCAGTTCAATAATGATAAATCCAAGTCTCATGTGCAGTAGCAGATCTTCTTCGCTGCTGATCGTTTTAAAAATAAGTACTTATACTTTTGTAGTAGTCTTAGTGGCTAAAGCACTTGCCTTCGGTGCACCTAGTACCAGGTTCGAATCTGCTTGGCGACAAGTAATTTTCGAGAATGGGATTGGGTGCCGGACTACCAGTTCACTCAGCTGTAAATGAGTAGCTGAGTTAAAATCGGGGCAATAATCACTGACGAGCGTGTAGCTGACCACTCCACCACCTAGTGTTCCGTTGGTCTCGCAATGAAGTAACCCTGGCATTACTTCAAGGCCTAGGCCCGATTTGGGCTGTTCCACCATTGATTATTACTTATACTTTTGTGATCGACTAACAATAATTTTACAATAACTGATCGTTCCAATCAATGAACATTTTGACCTCTCCCTCTTTATTTATGCCAACAAAAAAAATAATAAGATTTATTTAACTCACCAAAAACACATGTACAGAACTTGGAGAATGATTTCAAACCTTTAAGTCCTCTTTTTCCATCCCAATTATAAAAATGTAATAATTTATCGGTTAATATTTTGGGTAAGAAATCATTCATGCTGCATAGTCCTCGAATCGATTTTAGATGGGCCTCCTACAAGAAAAAATAAATTTTTAAAATTGTAATTTCAATCAGCCAAATACACTTACAAACTCTTTGAAAACTTTTTGATCCTGTAAATTCGTTTCTAATTCGTTAAGCTGATCGTCTTCATCGATGGGAGTGTTAAACCTTTCGTTTGATACTTCATCTGGAATAAGTTTTACACTTAATTTCCAAAGGATTTCCAGTATTTTTTCATTATTTCTGTTGATTTCATCGTTGCTCTTTCTCAAAGCTTTCACCTGATATCCCAGCGTTTTAACTAAAAAATATATAAATAATAGATAGAACTTGATTAATTTAAGACACTGTTGGCGACTCGTAAGTTCACTTTTTTTGTTAAAATTAGTTTAATTCAATTGTACAATCTATGATTTTAACCTGTTGGTATATTACGAAATGGATGTACAGGGTACAGGCCTATTCAGGATCAGAGTCACAAGGCATATTACTGCAATTTGACAGCGTGGTCATACAGTGTAATTCAAGCTTTAGAGAACAAGTGCGCAATTAAAAAGACGAAAATTCCATTTTGAACATTCTTCTAAAGCCATCCTTTCGATGGACTTTAGGCGATAGGCTAACAACGAAAAAAAATTTAAAATCTTATGAAGAAACTATCGTAATATCTTTTTATTCGATCAGAGAACTGTCAATGAAAAATATCAAGGCCCGATTTGGGCTGTCGCGCCATAGAAGAATGAAAGTTGGCTTTACAAATAAAATATATTATTCGCTCTTTTCAGAAGAAAGTTCGCACATTGAGAGATGGCGGCTTTTCCGGGAATGCGGCAGACCAGAAACCTTGTTAAGGGACCAGGTGGACGAACCACTTCTTTTCTTCTCAAATTGAGCAGAAAAGAATGTAGTGGTATGGTTGGTGTCCCCACAGGGCATAACAGCTTACTCTTTTGCGTATACGGCGTCAATGCTATGAGGATGAAAGAACTCTATTCTCGTTCCCTACCTGAGCTCTTGAAATTCGTGAGGAGGAAAAAGTTCGGGTGGAGACTGAGGGACACAAGTGCAATGGGCAATAATTGTCTGAGTGCTCAAGATGTTAGAATTTAACTGACGACCGTAGGAACGGGCCTTAAAAGCCTTCTGTACAAACGGGATTTAATACGTGTAATACCGAATAGATTATCCCTTCTCTTCAAGTCGTCAGTCCTAGCAGTCCATACAATTTCGTTGCCCAACCTCTTTAACTATAAATAAATAAAAGTGAAGATTTCATAAAATTTAAAGAACAAAATCATTCAAAACCATTCTTATAATAAAATAACATAAATTTTTATTTATTTTGACTATTTAACTTTTTCTCACACTTGCTGATACGGTCCTTAGCTCTATTAAAATACCGTTTAATTGTGTATTCTGAATTTTCATCCGTACTATAATGGACACAATACGCTGCATCTGAAAATTTTTATATAAAAAATCCAATATAGCTCTTTAAAAGCATGCAAACAAAATACCTTTTAATATTTTGGTTATTTTAAAGCTAGCCACTTTAATATTCGCACCTTGTCCCGTCCAAGAAAAATGCCTCATTGCATTGTCGGTCATTAGTTTCTTCAAATTATATCGAATAAAGGTTGCAGCATCCTCTCCGCCGGCTTTCATAAAAAACGACTTCTGCGATAATAAGAAAAAAACATACATTCAACATTATGTGATTATTCCGTTATTAGAATTTTATAATCAAAAATACTTACCAGTTGTTCGGCTAGTTTCAAGTCAGTTTTGATGCTATTTTCAAAATTTAAAACATCTTCCTTATTATCCAGAGGAAATGAAGGTAACAAATAAAATGATGGCTCTACGGCTTGAGGATTTTTATTTCCAATTTTGTTTTTAATCACTAACAGCTCATGGATGATGAAAATCTTTTTTTTGTCAAGTTCAGCTAGTTGGCCAGAAATCGTTTTCAAATCACCCAAAATTTTATTAATTTTCTTATCTGTGGAAAAAACAAATTATTTAGCTTTTTTGTTTGGATAAGGTTTTATTGTTTTAAAAGGAAAAAACCATAAAATTCATAATTCACATAGTTTTTTTTAGAAGCTATTTGTTAAATCGAATAGTAGCTTATAAGGCCGACAAGCTAAAATGAAATAAAAAAAAACGGAACGCGTAAGACCATTATATGCATCAATGGAAAAAATAAAAAAAACCAGTCAATTTATTCTGGAATGTCGCCTTATTAGAAAAACTAATTAAAAAAAAATCCACCGACGTTTTTATTCTTCAGTATAAAGACTTTCTTGTCCAATTATCGAATCCATTTGTTTGGTAGTCTTCAGGTCCGATGTGAATCCCTCTGGGTCATCGCTTGTTTCAGTCACTGTAATTGATTCAAATATTTTTTTATTCCTGCAACCATAATAATAATAATCAATGGCGCAACAGCCCAAATCGGGCCTAGGCCTTGAAGTAATGCTAGAGTTACTTCATTGCGAGACCAACGGAACACTAGGAGGTGAAGTGGTCAGCTACACGCTTGTCCGTGATTATTACCCCGATTTTACCTCGGGTACTCAGTTACAGCTGAGTGAACTGGTAGTCCGGCACCCAATCTCATTTTCGAAAATTACTTGTTGCCAAGCAGATTCGAACCTGGAACCAGGTGCACCGAAGGTAAGTGCTCTGGCCACTAAGCCACCCAGACTACCCTGCAACCATGGCTAGGTGTAATTTTAACCCACGATTCCAGTGTGTTGACAAGCGAACTGCTTGTTTGCAGTTGGTTGTACTCACTGAAAATACTAATTTAGAATACATCAAAGACTCTCCAATTCTCTTATTCCTACAGATAGCTGAGTTGCGCCCAAAGTCACCATTTTTCTCAGAAACAAGCACTGGTAGATTCTAAATAAAATTACCTTACACATTCTAAAACATCGACTTTAGTTAGTTCTGCTTTGCTCGTACAGTGGAACACTAGCCACTTTTCTACTGTGACCCAACTTCTAGCTGGTTCTATAAAAAGTTAGGCTTATTAAAAACTATTTTAAAAGTCTGAATAAAATTTTTTTCTTTAACAAACTTAATTCGCACAAGGTAGGGTAGGTAGGTTTTTTAGCATGTCGACCTATAAGAAAGTGTCCGGTTAGGGCACCGACTGTGGTGCTGATATTCGCACTTTTGAGCAACGTCGGTTTAGAACCAGCTTTGGCCAGATCTAATCCGCACAATCAATTCTCTAATTTTGAAAAGCTTATTGGTTTCCTTAAGCTACGCAATTGCGTCGCGTGATTTATCGGAAACCATTTGTATTCACGAACCAAGTTTGATTACAGCGCAATTGCGCTGGCGGATTTCCGTCGCGCTTTTACGTTGGCGCATTTTAACCGAAACCGTAGCTTTACTACTACACTACTTGGTTTATTGAGCAGTCTTCTTCAAAAAAAGCACTAAAACACAGAAAAATGTAATTCACCCTAATTTTAGCAATAGGTGCGAAAAAAAACTGAGTTCTTGTTAACAAAATGTTACTAACTACAAAAGTCAATAACCATTTTTACTCACATTTAAACTATTTTAATGCAGATACTTTCATTACAACGTCGGTCTTGAATCAACGTCGAGCCTACACGGCGGCAAAAACTGTCGTTGAAATGTCTAAAACAACGACGTGTCGGCTTTCATCATACCAACAATGTCGGTGTCGTTGGCAGCGAACGACGACCGTTGGAATACAGCATATGGTCCCTGAATTAATGTTGCCGAATCCAACCTCGTTGGATTATAGCTAAACCCAAGGAAATAAAAGAGATTAGCAGCAATCATGGAAGAAATGATATTTACTGATTGTCCTACACCTCGGAATAATCGTATGCAAACTGAAAAATAAGATGCGAAAAAAGATGCCAGATGCGTTAACACTACCTGTAAAGTATAACCCTGTAAAAAACTGGAAATTAAACAAATACCACATTAGTAGATGAAGTTCTTACAACAAACAAATTGATCTATAGCATCACCTAAAATTTGAAAGGATTAGTATTTTATTTTATCTCGAATATTAGCTTAGATTAATTACCCATTTTTGGCGACAACAGCATTTTCCTCACGTATCAAGTCGATTGATTGATATCACCAAAAAAAATAACTATAAAAATAAACATATAACTAAACAAAGTCCTAGATTCGGAGCGAAACTTTTTATAATAAAAATATTGGTTGTAGAAAATAGCATGATTACATAAGATGCTGTTCTTGATTTACTTGTAACACAATAATTCATTTAACTTAAATTTATTAACCAATATTAATTAAAACACAGGGAGCTTACGTATAAATGTATTATTATTATTACTTTAATTCAATCAATTTGTTTATTAGAGCCGTTTGCGCTAACAACATTCTCTTCGATGCACCGAAAAGAACCGGATAGAACGGTTTTAACCCTTATCGGGCCAAACAGGTACCCGGGTTTCTATTAGTTTTATTTATGCATAATAATAAGAAATGAAGTGATTTTAATATAGGAGGTAACAAAGTACTTTTTCAGCGTGATTCAAAAATTTTTTTTTTTTTTGGCTCGATATGGGTTAGCTGCTTGTTAGTTGCGATAGATTAAAAGAAGTTTTATTTCAGGTAATTCAGGTAATGTCGGCTTTGGTGAAAATTCCGAGATAAGAAATAGAAATTTTACCAACACTGCACCGCATATTAACACATGCGTACAAAAGAAATATTCTATTGGTTTAAATACGTATATAAAACTTTATCGTTTGCAAATTCAGGAAATTGTTTCGGATGTGTATGTTGCAGCTTGCTGTATTGAATAGTTGTACAAATCGGACCACGATTTGTTCGTATCCGAACTTTGCATTTATCACGATAATACTGTTGGCATTTCCACGTTCTAGCCGGTTCCGAAGCGCGTAGCTTTTCATTCGGTGTATACGTATCGCCATCGAACAGCAAATAATGTGTTCCACGTCCCGACGTTACAAACAAGAGATCTTCGTTTTTAACAAGAGTCGCTGTAATATATTAGCAATTGAAATTAATTACAATTAGTTTTCGTTTTATGTGAATTTAGTAGTTATAATGATGAAAATTCTAGCTACAAAATAGGCTTAAAAAATATATTTGAATTTAATCGGATTTTATCATTGTTTATTATTATGATGACTATGAATATTATTCGACATTTTCACACGAACTACACTGTCTATCCTCTTGGTTCTGGCTCGGGCTTTACAAAAGTATTTTTTAAATTGTGAACATCTCCATGTTGTGGTGTCGATAAAAACTCCGTCACGTACAAATGAATATCCATCGACGACTAACTTGTGTCGTTTTTGTTTCGATAGGCAAAATTTCGCCTCCATGTTATAATCTACAAGAAATGTTTGGTTTTTTTTAATATTAGTATTCAAATAAATTCGAATTCCGAACAGAACAAAGTACTCTTAGGCCCGTTCCTACGATCGTCAGTTAAATTTTAACCAGCAATATTTTAACTGCAAGTTTTGTATGAAAATCTTTCAGTTAAAGTTCCATTTAGAACGTTACTGACGATCGTAGGAATGGGCCTAAGAGTATTGAATGAAATTTAAATATAGAGAGCAGGGGGTCAATTATGGTTCCGTGAAAAAACTTTTCAGCGATAAACCGCTGTTTCCGATTATGCACTGGCAAATGAAAACTGTTATTCAGCATTTGATTCAGCAAATGTTTTCACAATTAAAACGAGAATCGGGTTGCTGCGGTACATGAAATAATAAAATGCAAAAGTTGCGTGCAAACGTTAATGAAAATATTTTTTTCATTTTATCATTTCACGGAACCAGAATTAACCCCCTGTAGTGGGATTTTGTACAAGGCGAGTCTCCCAAAATATCGTCCAAAAACCGAAATTGACAACTTTGGGATTTTGAGCACTGGTCTCTCGCCTATTTATTTGTCGCGTAAGGTGCTCAAAATCCCAAAGTTGTCAATTTCGGTTTTTGGACGATATTTTGGGCGACTCGCTTTGTACAAAATCCCACTACTGGATACTGAAATTTGTCTAACGAAATTAAGGCAGACATAAGGCTATCTGATTTTGTACTAAGGCTAGAATAAGTCTGACACATTAATTCTTCACGTACTTATTGCCTACGCAACGGTATTACGCTCGAAAAATAAATATACATAATAAGTAAAGAATTCCAATATAAATTTAATTATTTTCAACTTTACAATTATGTATTATCTTATGTATTGCAATATCATTAAATCATTTATTACATTATCTTTTAATCAAGTTAGTAAAACGAAATAGTTAATACTTCATATCAAATTATGAATAAAACTGCACAAATCTAAATTAAACGACAAAAATTCGACGACGAAGTAATAAAAAGGTTAATAAGAAAAAAAAAATAGCCTTAAATTAATTTATCTATCGCCCTAATCAAAACAATCAAAAATTACTACCTAAAGTTTAAAAATATAATTCCTAACAGTTTCCGATTCTTCTTCATCCTTAGCAGTTGTCGTTGTTTCGTCTAAACTGTCGGATCGAACTTCCGGTTCATGAGTATGCGGCGAACCGGCTATTCGTATAGTTACTTCGGATGCTACTTTTGATGTTACAACGGTTGCACGGCATCCATATTTTACGTAGCGTGAACATCGCCAGAATATATTTCTATGACTCTGACGATTCTCGACGTAACGATAGCCGGCATAGATCAGCATAATACGTCCACGTTGTGTTGTAGCATATTGTAGATATGTTGATGTCGATGATAACGATGATGCTGGTAGTTTTTCTAAAAATGAATTGGTCGTTAGTATGGGTTTTTTTTTGTTTATCAACAGTAAGCGGTGGATCAAAATAATGTTGCTGCTTGGAGCGAAATCAAACATTTGTTGTTTTTTTTGTTTTGTTGC
The DNA here is from genome assembly GCA_949128065.1 of Beris chalybata. Classification (NCBI taxonomy): domain Eukaryota; kingdom Metazoa; phylum Arthropoda; class Insecta; order Diptera; family Stratiomyidae; genus Beris; species Beris chalybata. The sequence goes on from OX421894.1 coordinate 142,500,823, forward strand.
AAATTAATAACTTTTCTTTATTGTTTCGTATTTACAGTATTTATAAAATAGTTTTGTTAGCTTAATTCATTTCGTCGCTCAACTTTAAACATAAAAAAAAAAACCTGCACAAATTGAAATTAATTTAGTGTGCGGGAAATTGCGAAAACTTGTACTGATCTGAACCTGATCAAGAAAAAATTATAATTTCGAGTAATAACTTACTTTACGCGCATCCCAAATTTAACTGAAAATAAGAAAGTAATAATAGGCGCAGACAGTTGGGAGGATTTCTTGAAAAAAACAATTAGCCAGTAACACCCAAAAGGAATTTGCCGACTAATACCTTATTGCTGGATAGACATGCACATACTACCGGAATAACCACCGTGTGGCACCGCGTTATTGTTCCGATTTGAGTTCTGTTTTTTTTTTTGTTAAGTTGGTACATCTGTTGTTGACTTTTGCAAATGTCAAGCTATGACGCTAAGATTTAGAGAGAATGTCAACAACAGATGTACCAACTTAACAAAAAAAAACAGAAATCAAATCGGAAGAAATAAAAGCGCCACACGGTGGTTATTCCGGGAACTTTATGATCAAGGTGGTATATTGGTTTTAACTATTCAGCAATGATTTGACCGAAAGTTGATGGTTTATGTAAGGGCCCAAACAGAACACGGACTTCGACTTCGACCGCGCAGTCCCTGTCTTTTAGAGTACACAGGATTATATGTGATGCTCACAACACTGACTTCGCTTTTGACTTCGTTAAAGTAGGCAAATGGCTTGCGACTGCTAGTGATGCAGGCACCATGAGCATAATTCGGACCGCGTCCCAAGCATTGTATAGATCGTACACGAACGTTTGGAAGTAGAGAAATTCCGTAAAATTAAAACTAAGTTATGCCACTATCGCTACTCAACTTACTTGACACTGTCTGCGCTTCTAAGATTTTTTTTTTTCATAAATAGGAACTTAATCGTGATTAAATCAAAAACTATATTCCCTAATTTTCCCGAGAATTTTAACGGAAATTTTTTTCATTCTAAACATTTCACAGCGAATCTAAAACCAGCAAAAAAAAATTACTACACATAACTAAACACTATTCTTAAGCTTTCGAGAAGTACGCGATATTTTTTGCTTTATAAATTTTCTAACCGTATTTTCGTCCATTTCGGTACCACGTCGCTGAAATACTTGTACAACGTGAGCTGTAAAGTTAAGAAAATTATTTATAATATAAATAACATAAAGAAAAAAATATACTTACTTATTACGGAATTTAGGAGCGTTTGATCCAAGAAACTAATCCGATCTTTCGTATGTCCAATGCAGCAATCATTAAGTGATTTACCGAAAATCAATTCGGATAAACGTGACGTGTACAACGATGGATTTGATGTAAATATTCGAACAAGATCTAATTTCGATACGTAAACCGAACTGCCTGCATGCAGCGGTATCTGATTGGTATCAGGTGTTTCAAGCTTTTCCTTTGGAACGGTAATTACTTCAATATCAATATATTCTAGAAATAGAATTAAAAAAAATGGTTTGCTAATTAATTGAAAATTGTTTTTCGAATAAATTAGAAAGGCGATTTATTTTTTAAATAAAACAATCAGTCGGTATTTTATTAACTTTTAAGACACTTTTTTTTTATTTGTATCGAATCATCGAGAATATTTTTTATAAATTCAATAAGAAGTAATTTTATAGCTCGAATTCTTCTTATTCAAAAAAAATTCTATTTCTTTGGTTAAAATTTTGTTACAAACAAATTTTTTTTTTCTAAATGATAAAACTAATTATTTCCAACTTTCGTTTCTCTTTTAACTTATTCTAAATCACATTGATGATACATTTTCATTTTATATAATTTAATGCAATTCGGTAAAATGCTGTAAACATAGAAACGGATTACCGATACATTGTCCACAAGAAGTGTTCACCTGTTTGCATCGTCGTCGAGCAAATTCGGAGCCATGGACAGCTGATAATTGAGCATAGCATTGGACACATCGCGAACGTCTTCGTCTATTATCGCGTGTTTTTCCTTCAGTCTTAATCAATGTATGCTTGTTGGTAAATAAATTTGTGCTGATTCGATGCCATGGAAAATATCCTACGGGTTAATTATAACGATAATAGATTACTACGGGGTACAAGTTGTGGAGCGGGGGTTTTTTTGTGAATCAGGCGCACAATTTATTACTGGATTAGAGGAAAAGGATGGAGAACAAACGGATTAGAAATAACATTTAAATTAATAATTTCGATTTATTTCAAAGCTTCTACTATTTATCTGTTTATTACGTTGAACAAATTTACAGTTAATATATTTTATATTGACAATAATACAATACGAGATTTATTACATTTTTTTATTAATATTTATAAAAAAAAAAAATTGTTACAATTAAAAAGCAAATTGGGTAATTAGAATAACCTTGTCGTCATTTTTGAAGTAGGCATTTAATCAAACTTACCAGTAAATCTGAGCATATCGGCGAAAGTCTGTTCTTCTCGCTTTTGTTATTGTTGTGATCGCCCACCGAGAGCGATGCTAGTTTTTGATAAAATTTTGGGCAATTCCTATCCTCTTACGAAGTCAGTTCGCAAACTTCATTGTTTCATTGCTTTATTCAAGCCTGGACATTGAGTCTTTCAATAAAGGCAACTTCAAGGATTTTTGAATATACAAGAAAAGTACTTAACAGTTTCGATTTTTTTTTTTTTGTTCTTATGCAAAATAGGAAATTTTGATTTTCTTAAGGGGACCGTGATTGTCGTGTACTACAGGAAGAATAGTTTTTAACTCCTTTATTTTGGAACCAATTGATTTTTTCTTCTTGTTATTACACTTTATAAATGGAGAATTTGGTTAATTTAAACGTGAAAAATAACGTCGCATAAGTAGTGCCCATTGCTTCGCATAGTCGCGCTTTCTTTCAGACGTTTTCCATGACATATTTCAAGATTTCAGAAGGTATCGCTTGAATTTCTTCTAGAATATTATTTTTAGTTGGAGTATGGTCTTTGGCTTAATCACGTCCTTTCAAAAATTCTCGAAGAAAAAAATTGGAAACGGTTGAATCCAATTAAATTAAAATCGCTAGTTCTTGAAAGTTCTTGTTCGCCAAAAATGTCCCGACATTGTTTGCCTTGCTGCAAGCGCTGTGGCCACATCTTTTTGAAATCACATTTGTGGCTAGTCCGACACAGCTGGCCTCAACAAATTTTCCAACATGGTGCTGGATAGCAGCATTGATGGTAACTGCAGCACAGACTTCATTCTCCAAGAAATATGGATTTCCTGCACACTCTCCAGCATGCGTCGAATATTTTCTTCATTGAGAGCAGTTTGTGGTCTTCGAGGAAGGTCAGAGGTAGCGTCTTGTTGCCGATTATCACGTATTGCGTTTGAAGGCATTATCGCAACAAAAAAAAGTTAAGAACTTTTTTCTTGAAACAACGTTTTTCGAACTGGTTGACACGATTTCGGAAAAAATTTCTATTCAACCTGTTGGTCGGAAATATTCAGGGATTGCTCAGAACATAGAAGAATGATAGATTTTTAATTATTTTCAAACCTCTTTTTAAACAATTCCAGTTGCAAAAAAGGGTAAAAAATTCAAAAGTTTGACAATTTTTTGAATTTTGTCCAAAAATCCCAGAAAGTGGAAAGTTGTTCAAACTTAATCTATAGAAATATTTATTTTAATTATTTATTTATTTGCTAGAGCCTATAGAAAACTCATTGCTTCTCGAACCACGACCTAAGAGGTCTTTTGTTCCTGGCTCTGAATCACTCACTCCCTAGGCCATATCGATTCCTTTAAGAAAGGAGATGAATCTATAGAAACAAGTTTTGGTTTGAAAAATGTCTGGAAACAAACTGAAGAAACGTATGATTTTTTAATGGGCATTACACACCCTTACTAAATATCTACGCGACACCCCTCATCATCAATGGCGCGACAGGCAAAGGCGGGCCTTGACCTCCTGAAGTCGTCGCCTCCAATCATCTCGATTCAAAGACCGCGTCCTCCAGCTGTTAATTTTTAAGATAGCTGTGCTGTCTTCATCAATCGAGTCATACCTTCCCTATTATCACTCGCTTTGCCTTTAAGAGCACGCTTGTGGATTTTTCTGTCTTCCATCCGCTCTACATGGCCAGCGCACTGCAGTTCATGTAGTTTGAGGAACGTTGAAGCTGCTGGCTCCTTGAAGAGTTGATACAGCTCATGGTTGTATCTTATTTGCCAGTCTGTTCCTTCCTTTATGGGTCCAACAAATTTTCGGAGGACCTTTCTTTCGAATGTGTTTACTGCTTTTTCGAAAGTTTGCGTTAATATCCACGTTTCGCTGCCATAACAGAGCACAGGTCGTACTGTGCACTTTCTGTGATTTCAAGAATGACAAATACCTCCTCAGCACTAGCGAAGGATCTTGCGAGAATGTTTACATCGTCAGCGCATGCTACTAGTTGGGTGGTTTTGAATAGTAGCGTCCCATTGGTGTCGACTGGGGTTTTTCGTATGACATACTCTTGTGCCAGGTTGAAAAGAATGGGGGCTAGACCATCTCCCTGATTTAAACCACATTCCGTTCGGAAGCTGTTTGTGGAATCGGTTTGTATCTTGGAATTTAGTGTTCGACATTGTGAGTTTCGCTAGTCGAGCTAATTTTGATGGAATTCCAAAATCAACCAATATTTGACTTTGGATGACTATTTGATTATATGCGACGTCATGACCAGGCGTCGCATTTAAGGATCAATTATTAAATAAGCTTTCTATTCAGCATAGGTCGAAAAAAAGCTATAGGAGACCATCTCCTCCCTCGATGTGTATACAATTTAATTGCCTTCTATTACCTGGAGCCGTACATGAATCACATTATTAAATACATCTACTTGCTCTAGCATGCAATAAATTATTAGTCAAATCAGCTGCTGGTAGAAATACGGAAGGATAATTCCTTTTCGGAAATGGATCTCTAGAAGAAGAATAGCTTAAAAATCGACACATTTGGGCCGATCTTAGGGAATGTTTTTAACTTGGACGTTTTTAAACGCTTCTCGAATTGTGTATTACAAATATGTCCTTATCAGAAGCTAGAGGCTAAAATTTGATATCTTCTTATTGAGGACTCATTGTGTAAAACTTGAGACTCACTTGAAGTGTACTTAAGGCGCTAAAAATTCGTGTTACGATTGAAAACAGAACCCACTTTGGTAGTGTTCTGACCACTTCAGTTAACAAGTAGTTACCGAAGTTCTTGTACCTAAAATCATGTGTAGAAAAATTTAATCAGTCAAATAACATATCATAATATAATACTAACGAACGAATGAATTTAAAAGAATACAAACTTCGTCAGCAACATGCTTGTTGAAAAATACGACAGCAACAATACACACTTTTCATTTCGATTGCACAGAACACAGAAATATCGCAGCATTCTGCTTCGAATTAAATCACACAATTTACAGAACACTGATTCAATAATTCTTCACAAAATTTAATCGTAAACAAGAGAAAATATTAAATGAAAACGACTCCACAATCTATTTCACATTTCACTTCGGTCTGTCACTCCGATATTCTTTATTGTGGCATCCGCGGCTTGTACTTCATTCAAATCAAATATGGCTTTTGCATGATTTATACGATTGACGTATGGCGTGTTGTCGCTTGTCATACGAATTATGTACTAGATTTTATTCAAAGTTGTAGCAATTTTGGCTGCCATTTGCAAGAATTTTAAAAGTTGGCGCCAATTTAATTATATTTGGCTGTGTAGGAATAAATCTGCAGTTGTTTATTGTGAAACCAAGAAAAGGGAAAGTTAAAAAGAAATTCTATGAAAATCTAAATGAAGAATAAATGAAAGGCATTTTTAAACCAAAACTCCTTAAGAGAACCGTTCAGTCTGTTAGGACAAGACAGAAAATTATTTTGCAAAAATTTTACTATTTTTTTTTTTTTTATTCTTATACAGTAAATTCCTTGCGAAATAACATTATACTATATTTTTTAATAGTAAAGTAACGAACTGAAATTTAAAAAAAAAATTTGCAACCCTGAAATTTTCTATTTTCACGAAAGCAAAAAATAAATGTCCGTCTGTTCGCCGTACGCAAAACCGTTTGAAGGTGTGTAGCTCACAAACCCCTTGAATACGTGATAGATGAAATGGGTGAACCCTTACGTGTGGTTTAGCGGGGTGGGGTGTACGAAGGAAGGGAGTGCGAGTGTTTATTCCTTAGGTTATCAGTCCCATAGTCACCTACACCGCATCTCAGCATTACTATTATTATTATTATTATACTGCTTCTCGAACCACGACCTAAGAGGTCTTTTGTTCCCGGCTCTTAACCACTCCCTAGGCCATATCTATTCCCTTGAGAAAGGAGATGATTTTACTCATCATTTTACGATTAGCTAGATAGATTTATTTTTATGCACAAAAGAAAAAAGCGTTAAAAACAAAAGGCCGCTATTCACAGTCGTCATAAAGTTGGCTTTAAGTTAAAGCTGACTTTAGTGTCTTATTAATAATACGACATAAAGCCAACCTTATGACGACTGTGAATAGCGGTCATTGACTTTAGTTGAGGTAATTTCAATTGATCACCCAATACTATTTTTCATTCCAAAACAACAACTGAAAAAATCAAAAAATACACAAAATGCACAGAAAATCAGGCAAATAAGAGGACTTCGAACTAGACAGTTAAACAAGTTACAGTAAAAATTGTAAAAAAAATTTAAAACAAAGCTACCAAAAAAATTAAAAATAAATGCTAATACCATAACTGAAAATTAAGAAAAATATTTAAAAACTTCAATCCACAATTAATCATAACTGTATTTTCTATTTTTTCATTAGTGACTGCAACTGGAATGCCTGACGAGCAAAATAACTGTAATCAAGAAACAAAAATAAATAAATAAACCAAATTCAATAAACCAAAAAATACTTAACTCATCGTGATGTAATTTAAAACATTTGTAGACGCACAGAGCTGGCTTATCCGGACAAACTGCACAAATGTAACGACTATCTTTCCGTTGTAAATTTTGCAAGCATATTCGACATTTTCTACGTGGTCGATCATTTTTTTCCGTTGGTGGAATTGTTATCATATAGTGAAATTTATTTATTTCGATGAATTTTTCTAAAGGTAATATAAAACAAATTTCTACTCGTGAGTATATCTAATATTGAAAAAAAAATCAATAGTGGTTTTTTGCCTCTCTAAAGTACGCAATAGGTGAAAATACAGGTTTTCCGGTAAATACTGTTAAATTTATTTTGTGTGACGTTTCGGACTCGACTGAGTCCTTTATCAAACACTCAGTCGAGTCCGAAACGTCACACAAAATAAATTTAACAGTATTTACCGGAAAACCTGTATGTATTTTCAATTCGAAATGTACTGTGAAAACATTCATCAAAAACATAATAGGTGTTTTTTTTTATCCAGATCAGAGCAGGTTCGCAAAAACAATGCTGTTTTTGTGACGTTTTTATAACTTTTTTCCATAGATAGTAAGTAGACTTGATTAGAGAATTTAACGCTAATAGCTGCCTCAGTTAGCTCACAGGGGTAGCTGTCTTTGGGGAAAAAAAAAGTTATCAAGAAGTCATAAAAACAGCAATGATGTTGTTTTGCATATAATTTTTCGAATCTGCTCTGATCTGGAAAAGTGCGCAAAAAAACACAGCTCATGTAAATAAAATGTAAGATATGTTTATCGTTAATCACCTACTTTAGTTTGAGACCAATTACGAATGTTCCCTTGCACCGTATTTTCTTATCTAAGCTTAATTCGAAATAAGTTTCTTCTGATTGTTGATGAAATTTTTTTTGTTGTTTCATTAAAAATTCAAGTGGTTACGAAATACTTTTTAGAACAAACTTAATGAATTATGTACTTTGAATTCATTTTCATGTAGCTAAATATAAACTCTTTAACTTGAGACGATAGAGACGACTGTCTGATCTCCATTATTTTTAGTATAGCATAAGCTTGTTTCATTATACACAAAAGCACAAAAAGAATTATTATTATTATTAATTAATTTATACCTGAAAATTTTTGGTAGATGGATAGAAGCGAAAAAAGCGTTGAATTTTAACAAAAATAAAAAGTATAAGCAACAGACTCCAAATGCATTAAAATTACAAAAAAAAAAAAACCATTCTCTTCTACGACTTCCAATTAACACTTGATCCGAATATATAGAATTTTATTTCACTAAATCATTCAATTATTATTTTTACAATGTCTTTTATTTAAAAAAATAAACAAAACTCAAGACATACAGTTACAGACTTTTCTTTCCCATTACAACTATTTTTTTTCTTTCTCTTTTTCTAGTTTTAATTATTTAAAAAACTAATACAAACAAAACAAAAAAATAAATATAATATTAATAAATATTTCGAAAAAGGTTTTTTTTTTTCTTCTTTAGCATTTTATGACTACTGAATTTGTAGATTTTTTCGAGCGTGATTATGTTTATCACATAAAATTTCCAATTTATTATTTTTCTTAAGTCGAATTCTTGCTGTACACTTAGTTGTAGTCTTCTTGGCACATATCCACTTTGTACCTTTCGAATTTGTTAAACATTTACAATAATCGAATCCATTATACACTAGTTTAACGGCAGAACGCTGACCGAATATAAAATAATGTGTACCTAAAATGGATAATGATAAAAAAAAAAGTTTATGTAAAAAAGAACGTAAGTTATCGATTATTATAAGTTGGGATTTTGATGCAAAACTAATTGAAATTGTTAATTTTATCGTAAACGTTGGTTGGTTTATCGTTGACGACGTCATTAATTACGATTATTCTTACCCATTTATTGGAATGTATAGAATTAAAAATCATGTTCTGTAGTTGGAATTGCATAAAGTTTGTAGATATTTTTGATTTCTTCGTTGTTAGTTTTGAAGTAAGCTTATGAAAAAACACTAAGGCCTGTTACTACGATCGTCAGTCACGTTCTAACTGGAACTTTATCTGACATATTTTCATACAAAACTTGCAGTTAAAGATCCGGTTAGAATGTAACTGAAACGATCGTAGGAACGGGCCTTAGACTTGGCGAATAATGTTTTAGAAGGTAGAAACGAGAAAAAAAAACATATTTATGACACCGTGTCACTCCGTGCATTATATAAATTGTTGTGCAAAGATATTTATAAAAGTGAGATATTCATGATAATTATGGCGAATACATTCATACAAATTGCCATTAACTATACTCTGTTGGAGCGAAAAGAAGAAAACGCGTTGCAATTGCGTGAAACGGTTCGTTTTGCTCGAGCAGAGAGTGTAGGGATTTTAAGAACTGGGACGCCAGTATTAGATATAGTCGTTCATGAGCGAACTGTTCCAAAAGAGCAGTTCATTGAAGTGAGTGAGTGAACGAACTCACTCCTTTTGGTGAACTGTAGTTCGTTTCGCTACGTGATACAGCTTGAAAAGAACTAGTTCTTTTTTTTAGGTCCTCATATTCATACGAACTTGAAAAGAAATAGTTCCTCCCGTTAGTGAGGACCTTTTTTTAGTTCCTCACATTGAATCGTAGGTCCACACATTCAATCGTAGGTCCACACATTCAATCCGAACTTGAAAACAACTACTTCCTTCGCCGGATAAGTGATCTTCAAAAGGAACTCGAACTAGTTCATTGAAGTGAGTAAGTTGGAGTTCACTCACTCACCAAAAGGAACTGCTGTGCCCATCTCTAGCCAGTATTTTACCAAAAATCACAACAAACTAAGTTTACCCAAAACAGTGAATATAGGAGTCCCACAAGGCTCTATTCTTGAACCCACATTGTATCCGCTGTATATACAGAACCTTCAGTTCACATGACTCAAAGCTAAATATATTACTAATGCTGATGACACTTTGCTTCTATACAAAGGCATGAACCCAGAGCAACTGGAGTTCTTGATCAACGCTGACCACAAACTTTTTAAGGTCTTGGGCAATATATGCTCTTGGGCAATATGCTAACATTAAATATTTCGAAAACAAACTACCTATATGCTCTTCAGACAAACTAACAAATTGAACATTGATTTGAAACTGAAAATTGATGGGATACAGCTTGACAGAGCTCACGAAACAAAATAAATGACTGAATGAATAAATATTAGGGCTATGAATTGATGAAAAACTGACTTGGACTCCACACATAACTAAATTGAAAAATAAAAGTGCCCCGATTATTGGAGTATTAAAAAGAAACGAATACCTACAGGTCCCAATCAAAAGAATTTGCTCTATAATGCTTTTATCCTATCCAACATAAGTTATGGTCTCTAGCCAAACTTCGAAAAGAAACTTGAACAAAATTGCGAGACTTATGAATAAGAGCATTAAAGCCATACATAATTTTCCTCAAATTAAAACCATCATAGGAACTTTATTCTACCTACGGTAAACTAACTACACATCAGCACATAACTCTTGAAAGAATAAAACTAATCTATAATTTCAAGAACAAGAAAATTAAATCCTCTATCAAATTGGTCCTTAAACAAGAAATGTAAAACTATAACACAAGAAGTGCGGATGCTATTAGACGGCTACATTTGCCTAGGACAGACCGACTCAGAAAGGATCCGGTCTTTGAAGCAATACGAGAATTTAACGTCTTACCCAAAAATATACAAACGGCAAAGAATGTATTTCAATTTAAACACCTTACGGCATATATTTTTATTTTATTGTTATTGTTGCCTGGAAATAAATTTCGCAGGTAACAAGTCTGAAGGAATCTTAGCTATCTGATGCCGTCTTTTTATAGATGTTGGTCGAAAAACTATCTTATGTTTATTAGCTAAATAGAGGCATATATATTCCACTTCGAAAAAAGGAACGGTGTTATAGAATTGTTACAATTGTGACAACCTGGAGGATTTTTCTACCTCCAGAATATCGAAGATTTTGGAGAATGGTGGTCGCTTGTGTTGTTGTTGCATGCATTGCGTATTTTGGCTTTCAATTAGTAAATTCTCTGTTTTTTTTTTTCCTCATCCTTCACTACTATTTGTTTGTATTCATTGGTAATTCTCTATTTACTTATTTATTTTGTATTTCTTTAGCTTTAAATGATATATCACGGTAATACTCCTTATATCAGTCCCTACTGACTAAGAAGTACTTTCGGGTTAAGTTAAAAACTTAAGACCGTGACATATTAGAAGCAGAAGGCAACGGCAGAAGCACAAAGCAACGGCAGAAGCAGAAAGCAACGGCAGAAGCAGCAGCGTCGGCAGTGCTGCTTTCAGCTCTCTTTATGAATTTAAATAAAAGCAAAAGCAGAGAAGAATGTGTCCGTGTTAACTACCACCGAAGGTAGAATCACGGAATTGCGTGTCCGTGCTAACTATCAACAGTCACAAGTATTTTAGTCTCTTGTTTGAGCGGAAAAAAATATTTTGATTCCGTAAATTTTTCTGAGCTCTCAGTTTAAAATGATCATTAAATTCGACTATATTGACACAATTTTGATACATTTAACATTTCCATTGCTGACAACATGCTCAGCTTTAAAGGGATTTACGTTGGCAGTACCGAAGAAGCGGCAGAATTTTAGAATTTAGAACGAAAAAGCAGCACTGTTTTCGTCTCTGCTTCTGCCACTGCTTTCATTTAAACAGGCGCCATATGAACCTATGCTTTCTAAAAAAAAATCTGCCGCTGCTTTCTGCTTCTAATGTGTCACGGCCTTTATACATTGAGCCTAATGGCGGTGCACATGCATGAGTGTGTCCTCACGGTGAAAATTTGTTCATTGAGCTGAAGTGTGCCCAAATGGGGACTTCTTTTCCAACTTGTTGGGTTATGAAGGAATTACCCATTTTGCATGAAAAAAAAATATCACAGAAAATTGTCGTATATGGTGGGTCTTAGGCCCGGTATTTCAATGTAGAGTTATAAAGTAATATAAAGTTTACTCAAGAGGATTTGATTAACCGACAACTTACAAGTTAACTCTACATTGAAATACCGGGCCTAAATGATCAAATTGTTTGATTCGGCATGAAAAATGTATCTGACTTTTTTTGTAATCAACTAATCAATAGTTTAATACAAGCTAAAAGAAACAAAAATTAAAAAAAAAAATGAATTAGTACTTGAAACCGTAGAAAAGTTATCAATTGGTAAAACAAATATAGAGTACATAAATAATTAGCTAAAAAACTATAGTCTTAAACCTCATTCGCAAAGTTACATATTTAGCTACAAAATTGGGAACAACAGAGAAATATTCCATAGTTCCGATATACAATTCCAACTTTCAGAGACATTTGATTGTTTTTTTCTTTTACTAAACTTAAAATTAAACTTTAAACAGTAGGTACATGCTCTTGGAACTTTTATATAACATACATCAATCAAATTTTCTAAATCGTATATCAAACAAAAAAATTGTAATTAATAATTTAAATCATATTGATGACAAACAATCTTAACTAAACTATTGACTTAAGGATATCTTTTATTCACACTTATTATAAAATTAATATTAAGATAATTTAATTTAAATTAATTTAAAAAATTATTTATAATTTATAATTTATCAATTTTTTTTTGCCAACTCAACGTCGCGATCTACGACTATTGATTTTCACTTTTCGATCTTCACCGCCATTGGTTGATCCGACCGCAACCGTTCCAGCTCCATTCTTCATGGCAATTTCACGCTCTTGATACATCGGCGGATGATTATGTATCGGACATGTCATTATAACAGCATTTGGTTTCGATACGGCACGTGCATGACAATGCATTCGACGAAAATATCGACATCGCCAGTATGTATTATTATTCGACGAACTATTCTTATGGAATATATGGTTTTTTATGATTAGATACTTGACGTTTGGCGATTGCTGATAAAATACAACATCATTTTTCGATATTGAACTATTTGTTGTCTCACCCATAGGATTCGGATAAATCACTAGAAATATAGTTGAAAAAATACGAAGAGAAAAATTGGTATTAGTATGACGAATGATCAATTGATTTGGATTTTTGTGAAATATTAAAGAAAATTAAACATATCTGAAATAGAAGAAGTTGAAAAGCGATTCAAACAGAATATGGCTTTACTTCGCGATCAAGCATTATAAGAACGATTTGTCGATGATCTGGTATTCTCCACCACATCATTGATTCGTTAAAATAATCTGGAAACTGTGAGAGCTTCTAACTTTTCGATGCAGCTGAAATTTGGTTGAATATTCAAATCAAAAATAATAGTAAATTGATGCAGTAAATGACTAGAGATCGTATATGTGCTCGGTCTGCTCTGGTATGTCATAGAAGCACACTTCGTTCGTTCATATATGCGCTCCCTCTGCTCTAGTATGTCATAGAAGCCCCACTTCGTTCATTGATGTCAGTAAAAAAAAATGAATAAAATTACAATACACTGATGAATGCAAATAACAATTGGCTATTTCCTTTTTTTTAACGTATTCTGATTTTACAAATTTAACAAAAGTTTGTCTGTAGATTATGTAGCGAAGTTTCTAACACTTAAGTAAGAACAAAATCATATCCCGTGAAATAAGTTCACTGTATTATAATAAATAAAATCAATATCTTCTTTTTTTTATTTGTTTATCTGTGACTAACATTATCATAAAAACATTTCGATTTAAACATGCAGTCACTGTTCAACAGAAGTAAAAAAAAAATAATTCGTAGAATGTAAGAATTTTTTTAATTCTATTTCTGATTTTAGTTACGATATTTAAAATTATTTATTTTACAATTTTTATAGAATTAAACTTTACAATATTCAACTAAAATATAAAAAGATATGTTCCGGCTAAATAAGGGTGTTTTGTATTTATTCGGGATACACTTGTTGTAATAAAGTAAACGTTAATCAAAATAAGAACTAAAATCGAAATTATGAAACCAAGTTTTTTTGTTTATATTTAGAAAAAAAGCATTTGCTAAAAACGGAAAATTAATACAAATGGAGTTGCCGCCCAACTAAAAAGCAATAATCATACATCTAATTTTAATTGTGATCGTGTTTAAGCAATTCATTGATTTCATCAACAATTTCCTTATAATTACACGGTTTCGGTTTCTTGACACGTTTCTTTCGTTTCACAATCTCTTCGTGCGTATGATATTTATTGAGCGGTACAACAATATCATTTATGGTATAGACACGCGAACGACAACGTTGATTCCACCATTGATTGCATCGCCAGTATTTTTTCTCATCGCCTGATGTCAATTTTAGATATTTTTCGAAAATAAACGGTTGTCCGCCGTAGATTAGTTGTATACGGCCGCGTGATGTTGGAGCGTAGACGGCAATTTCTAAAATGATAAAATTCAATTAGTATGGTGATAGTTGTATTGTTCGAGAGTTGTTTTAAACAAAGAGGAAATAATTGGGCGTGGAAAAAAAATGGTGAGGAACGTTGCTTGGATGATTAACATATTTTCGGATCAATTTTCAGTTTTAAATTGTTCGAAAATAATTTAAATATTCAATAAAAATTAATTGTTTGTTTTAAATGGGTTTTGATATCCATTTCGTGTATTTCTTTTAGTTATAAAATGTTTTTTTTTGTGAATGTTTTCACAGTACATTTGAGGCGTACAGGAGGAGTACCAGTTCACTCAGCTGTAAATGAGTACCTGAATTAAAATCGGGGTAATAATCACGGACGAGCGTATAGCTGACCACTTCTTTTCCTAATGTTCCGTTGGTCTCGTAATGAAGTAACTCTAGCAGTACTTTAAGGCCTAGGCCCGATTTGGGCTGTTGCGCCATTGATTATTATTATTATTAGGAGAAGTACATGAGTTATGATTTTCTCTCGATAGTATATTGCCTGCTCTATTCAGAAATGATCTCAAATTCTATCAAAATGCGTTCCTTACCCTGTTTCCAACGCATTTTATCAAAATGCGTTCCTTACCCTGTTTCCAACGCATTTTGATAAAAAACAGAGATCATTTCTGTATAGAGGTGGCAAAATACTATCGAGAGAAAATCAGAACTCATGTTATTTTGGAAAATGGAGGGAGCGAGTTTTGCTGCGCACCGCCTCATTTTTAAACTGAAAATACGGGTTTTCCGGGTTTAATACTATTAAATTTATTTTGTGTGACGTTTCGGACTTGACTGAGTCTTTTATCGGACTCAACTGAGTTTGATAAAGGATTCAGTAGAGTCCGAAGCGTCCCACCAAAGAAATTTAACAGTATTAAACCCGGAAAACTTGTATTTTCAGTTATAAACCTTCTTCAACCGATCGTGTGAATGGAAAACACACAGTTTGATTTCAATCCTGTTGGAAAAAATCTTAAAACAATTAAATGGATTATTTAACACGTTGAATGCCATAGAGATCATCGGTGACCGGCACAGAAATTTTGACCCTTTAAATAGCATTGTCAAAATTTTTGACAAAAAGTGTGGCACGCAGTGTTAATAGTTTTTTTTTTGTAAACTCAAAACAACACGAGTACAACTGAGTGATACGCTTCGAACTCAATTATAAAACTACTACAACATTTTTTTGAAAATCGTTAAACCGGGTACAGACTACTCCTGCTTTTCTAGTTTTTCGCATCTCGTCTTATTTCTCACAAAACACACGATACTTGCGAGAACACGAGAAAGAATTGTACACACAATTTGCAAGTTTCGCGTTTTCGTGGTCTCTCTACATTTCGTGAAGTATTTTCGTGGAAAACCAGCTGAGTAGAGCATCCATTTCATTTGAAATTAACCACGAAAAATCAAAAACTCACGATAAAGACACGAAAAATCGTCTCGCGTATTTTTCGTCACTTTCGCACGAAAAATCGTCTTGAGTATTTTTCGTCATTTTCTCACGAAAAATCGTCTCGCGTATTTTTCGTCATTTTCTCGTCAAGCAAAATACTTTGATGTCTTGAAAAAACCGCCTCGGGCAGAGAAAACACACGAATCGCAAACAACGAAACACGAGAAACTCACGAGAAACCAGTACACAATATTCACGAGAAAGACGCGAAATAGTCGAAACGCGATAAGTTTGTAGCCGGCTTTAGAATTCCGTCGATCAGAATACTCCACGATAAAGTCAACCGCGATGTCGTGAAAAAAACAGCCTCAAGCAGAGAAAACGAACGAGTCGCGAACAACGAAACGCGAAAAACTCACGAGAAACCTCAACACACTATTCACGAGAAAGACGCGAAATAGGCGAAACGCGATAAGTTTGTAGCCGGCTTTAGAATTCCGTCGATCAGAATACTCCACGATAAAGTCTACCGCGAATCAAATCCTTATATGGCTCGACAACAGCTCAAATCGGGTTTTGGAGGATAATTTTGCGATAGCATTTACTATCGTTCCTTAGACCGATCGAATTTTTCTCTCAAAGCTTTTCAACTTGGCAACGCGAACAACGGCTCAATGCAATATCCTTTAACGAAGTGTTCCCAAAAATCACAAAAATTTCGTTATGCCTTTCTGTTGTTATTCAATTTCAAGATTGATCAAAAATAAATCATAGCAACTAGTTTACATATTTCGGACAGCGTTTGTAATCAATTTCATGAAATCGGAGTTTGTTGTGTTAATTAAGGCAGGCGTCCACTGGAGGCGGGGCGCATCGCAACGATGCGGCGAGCATTTTTTTGATTTTGTCAAATCACATAAAGGCCCGTTCTTACGATCGTCAGTTACATTCTAACTGGAACTTTAACTGACATATTCTCACACAAAACTTGCAGTTAAAGTTCCGGTTATAATTTAACTGACTATCGTAGGAACGGGCCTAAATCATCAGTTAGAAATAAAAACAAATGAAATAAATGAAAAATTAATTTACAATACTCTTTACATCATTATGTTAACATTCTCAAATACTCTTATCCTTATTTTAAAAAAAAAATGCATTATCTGGTGTATATGATGTGAAAAAAAGGCAACGCACTTATTTCTAAAATTTCAAAGTGTACATCTAATAACAATAAAAACATTTTAATCGAAATATTTTTATTTATTAAAAAAAAAAACTGGTCTTATGAAATAGTTATTTCGAATTTTTTAAAACGTCGCATCATTCGTGCCGACGGTTCATGATTATGAATCGGTCTTGTTACAATAATCTTATGAAGTCCGTTCATTTTTTGAATAGTAGTAATACGAGCACGACACGCCTTCTTTCCAACCTGACGACAACGACAACACCAATATGTCGTCGTCCCGACAACATTATTCTTGGCAAAAGTAAACCCGTTAAATACAAGTAAATAATTTCCGCGTTGTCCTTTTATGAAATTTAAATTTTCATTATCTAGAACAATATCATTTTTCCGTTCAATTAGATTTTGACATGTATATTCATATTCCACACCGTCGTAGTAGCCTGAAAGAAATTTAACAAAATTGATTAGTAAAAATACGAATGAATAGGTGATTTTAAATAATTGGAAGAAAAACGACTATTTAATATACAAACAAAAAAATACGAAAGAAAAATTGTTTATTTAGATTTAGATACAAAAGGATAAAAATGGAACACATTATTTCGAAAGTTTTTGTATTTTTACAAACTAAATCGGACGCATAAAAACTACACCCAATAACAGAAAATTTATATTTCAACGATTATATTAAATTCATAATAATATCATTTTTAGCAGATATTCGATTGAAAATCGGTGAATGAGTATGCGAACAGGATGTCGTGTGAATGTATTCGCCCAATTCATTCGATTTTGTAACAATACGTGCACGACATAATTTCTTATGATACATTGTACATTTCCAATCTCGACTCTTTTGTCCCGGATATTCTTTTTGATTCGGTGTGTATGTGTTGCCCTGAAAAAGTACCAATCTTGTACCACGTTTCGATGTAATGTAGTCAATCTTTCCGAAATGAAATTGTGGCTTATCTGAAATATATATATAAAAGGTAGTAATAGTAATTGGAATGGTAAAAGAGGAAACTAAATAATTTTGGTTTTTAAGTATACGTTTTAAGTATTAGTTTGATACAAACGAAGATATTAAACTGTTTCGTTTTGAGCACAACACAACAATTTCACTGATTCGGTAGTTCAGTAGCGGTTAGTTTAGAGCCACTCAAACACAACATTCTTCTTAAGCTTAACTTACGTTCGCACATATTACCATTAAACCTTTTCTATCCTATTTTTTAATATATTCGAATCGGTTATTATACTAGTATGTAGATGGTGTAGCGCTCAATTGTTATAAGAACTCGTACAATCTCTACATATAAAAATGAATGTTTGTCTGTCTGTCCTGTATAGGCTCCTAAACACTCATCCAATTGCGATGAAACTTTGATCATTTGTTGAAAGTACGACCGCGATGGTTTCTGCGTTAGCAAAATCATTTAAAAGTTGGTGGTTCGCGAGTTATTCAAACGTTTGTTCATATGATTTAGCGGCAATTCACACACTGATTAGTCGCATGCCTCCAAGGCACGAGAGTAATCAGTTTTGGCTAAAACTGTTGGCTGAACGCACACTGAAAGAGAAAAAAACAAAAGCGTTTTTAACTAAAACTGCTCTTCCAGTGTGCATCCAGCCAACAGTTTTTGTCAGTTTAGTGCTCTCATCATTGAATTGCTAGTGATACAGCGACATAGTCATGTTTAGTCAAAAATGTTTTTGATTAAAACTGTTTTTCTTTTTTCAGTTGGCCAGCCTTAGTTATGCGTTCCTATTACTAAATGGTGAAGTTGGACGAGGGATGATGGATGGAGGTTGGGGGATAGTGGATGGAAGATGGAGGATGGTGGATAGAGAAAGAGGATGGATGGAGGATGGTAGATGGAGGATAATGGATAGAGTATGGTGGATGAAGGATGGGGAATGGGTGGTAGAGGATGGAGGATGGAAGCTAGAGAATGGTGAATGGAGGATAGTGGATAGAGGATGAAGTAACGGAAGAATCTTAGCAACGTGAGAAATGGGAGCGACGGAAGTAACGGGAAAAGTGGGCGTAACGGGAGAAACAGGAGCAATAGATCAACGGAGCAACGAGAATAACGGGAGCAACGGGAGAAATGGAAGCAACGAGAGCAACGGAAGAAACAGGAGCAATGAATCGGGAGAAACATGAGCAACGGGAG
Source organism: Beris chalybata (assembly GCA_949128065.1). Taxonomy (NCBI): domain Eukaryota; kingdom Metazoa; phylum Arthropoda; class Insecta; order Diptera; family Stratiomyidae; genus Beris; species Beris chalybata. The sequence goes on from OX421894.1 coordinate 142,519,998, forward strand.
AAGCCGGAAGTAAAAGGAGCTATGGAGCAATGTGAACGTAGCGATAGTTTTGTTTAAAATTTAGTTTCCTTAGCCCCTAGTTCACATTTACTTATCACATGATTTGGCCTAGCAAAAAGTCTGAAATAAATGAATGTTTCCAACATTTCTGTGCTACAACATCTATAGCTGTGTTTATTTGCGCAGTTTTCCAGATCAGAGCAGGTTAGAAAATTTATATGCAAAACAACAACATCAATAGCTGCCTCAGTGAGTTCCCAGGGGCTGCTATCTATAAAAAAAAGGTTCTGAATACGTTATAAATAGATAGCTGTCCCTGTGAGCTCACTGAGGCAGCTATTCGCGTTAAATTTCCTAATCGAGCCTACTACATAGTAATCTATGGAAAAGTTATAAAAAACAGAAAGGTTTGTTGTTGTTTTGCATATAAATTTTCTAATCTGCACTGAGCTGGAGTAGTGCGCAAAAAAACACACCTAATACCTTGTTCCGTATTGTTAGAAATCTCAACCACAGTATCAGTATTATGTGATTTGCAAACACCTAATAAAATTTGATATTAGGCGTGTTTTTTTGCTCCCTATCAAGTACAGAGCAGGTTAGCGAAAATGCGAAAACAGTAACAAAACGCAAAGCGAGAAGAGCAACTACACCACCTCAAACAGTGGTGCTGCTATTCTGGCTCACGAAAAAATCAAAGCTAAAAGCTCAAAGCTTCTACTCTGCTCTGGATAAAGTCGTAAAAAAATACGCCTAGTGACTAGACCTGGGCACGAGTGCTCGGGGGGTTTTAGGGGTTCAAACTCCCCCCTCCCTTCATTGGTCCATTTTCATTGGGAAGTGAGGACCTTTTTTTTTAGGTCATCACATTCAGTATTGTGGGAAGTTTATATCCTGAGCACGGGCCTGACTAGACTTCATTTTGACGACGGAATGGAGAAAAACAGCAACACAATCTTTTTTTCTGAATATATCCCCTTTAAATTAATGTTTCGCGAAGGTTTTCTTTTCGTTTACAACTGCATTTATGAGTTTAGAAAAGGCTAGAAAGAATTATCAATTGAGATACAAATATTTTTACAAAAGCCAGTAAGGATAAGTTTATTTATTAAAATACTAATTGAGATTAGTAACCAGTGAGTAGCCAATGCAGCAGGTTAGAAAACAATCGCTAAATCTAAAATCTCTGGAACAAAAAACAGTTTAGCCACTACAAGAGTATTTCAATTAGTGTATTAAAAACAAAAAAAAAAACTTTACATAATAACTTAGAACTTATCTTAAAATCGATTATCTTAAAAATACTTCAAATACTTTCTTTCTTTTTTTTTTAATTGGCAAGAACATCATCATCATCAATCACACTTTAACCTCCTATCCTTTATTAAATGATAATTCCAGTCTTGTAAATCGTGCCGAATCTGACTATGATTATGTATTGAATACGTTATAAATATTCGGCTTGAATCTTTTCGTTTTGTAGCTCGTGCACGGCATCGATTTCGAAACTGGGCACATTTTAAATAGTATGTTGTCTGTGATTGCGATCCAATAACAAAACGATATCCGTTAACTATAATCTGTTTTCGATTATTTTCAAAATTTCTCATTTCATTCAATTCTAAAACGATACAAGAAGAATTTGTAAAAGAGCGCGAATAGAACTAACTTTGATTTATATTCGTGTTAAACGGCTACTAAAGTTTTAAAGAAATAAAACACCAATTGTATAATGTTTATTGCAATTTTCGATATAATAATTATTAATTCAGAACAACTATATCTTGACAAAACAAAAAAAAACTGTTTTCTTCTTATGATTACGTTAAAGGGGAAAAACTGATAAATTTTATTGTATTTTTCCGATCTTATGATTGTGATCGTTTTTACCAAATTTAATTGAATCGTCACTTTTTGTTACGCAGCGTGCAGCACACTTGGGATACGAACAAACCCAATTGATGGATGTTTTAAAGGACGCCTCTTTACGATATGTACAGCCACGCCAGAGTAAATTCTCGCCACGCCTTTCGTTCGGTACAATCGAGTATGGAACATTTTTTAACCAAACGCCCAGTTTGTAGTCTTCCTCTGAATATAAATAAGAATTGTATTATTAAGTAACGTTGTTAAACAGCGAACAGGCACAAAAAATAAAAATTTTTTATAGAAAGAATCCAATTCCTAATCCCTAAAAGTAAAACATTCTTCTGTCTTGATTGTATTGTTGTTATTTTTCTCGTCTTTTAATCAAATCATAATAAACATAACAATGTAGTTAAATTTTTCAACTTTTACGACTTAGCATGGTTATTGTCTTATATTTTACCGATAAATAAATTAAATTATTCGCTCTTTAAATTAGTTTGAATGTGATCCGGTGAATTGCGACATCATTCAAAAAATTTAAAATCAATAAACAAAAATGGGGATGCAAACCACCGTCTACTATAAAACTGAACTAGATTTTTTCACTTTTTGTATGTACAAAATCTGTATTGTTTCTTTGTTCATTACATAATCAGGTCTATTCAGCACCAGAGTCACAAGTCACAAAGTAGGTGGAGAGACACAATTTTGAATTAATTGTGACTTTGCGACTCTGTTGCTGAATAGGCCTGAATATTTCTTTTTTACATTAATAAGTAACATTTTTACATTGCTACTACTTATAAATATCGGGCATGTTCATAATAATTTCCAAAATCGAAACCTTGTTTTATAACCGGCGAATGATTGTGCATTTTTCTACTTAATTTTATTGAATTATGTCCGGCTGTAATACATCGTGCCGGACATTTTAAATTCATATTACTATTCTTGTTGCACACCCAATTAACTGTACTTTGATATTTTCGTTCGGCTGTATACAAATATCCGTTATGAATTAAGTTGAGCCCGCCACGCCGATTCGGCATAAAATTATATTTTGTTTCCATCCAAACGCCTAAACCTAAAAGTAAGTAAACAAAAAAAAATATCGTGTAAAACATAACAACTATTTGGAATATATGTAGAATCAAGCAAACAGATTTTGTTTTAGAACTTGACAAACAGAGGTTCATTTATTTTAAGTTTTATTTTTTTTTTTTATTAAAACACAATAAAGTAGATAATTGTTTACAAAAAAATTTATTCGTTTGAAAATAAGCCGGACAAAAGCCGATTTAAATCTGTCGCTTCCTTACCTGCATACATGTTTTTTTTTAAATAATAAATTGTACAACTATCTTTTTGTTTCATAAATAAATTAAATATTAATATACATTTTTATATAATATAACTCATAGATATTTTTTTTTTCACTTAAATTAATAAGTTTGAACACAGATCAATCAGTTGCATATTACATATTATTTTTTTCAGTTTTAAACTTACACATGATTATGCACACCACGAATATTCTTCACTGAATTATTCAAAGTTATGACTCGTGATTGGCACTTGATTCGTTTGACGCGACGTTTTATACATTCCCAGTAATAAGTTTGTTTGATTTTACGATTTAATGTGTATAAATGTCCTTGGAAATTCAGAAGCTTATTTCCACGTGCACTATTTGTAAAGTCAAGATTTCCTCGTTCCATCTTTATTTCCATTTTTATACGCATCTTTCCTAAAACATTTATTATTGGTTGATTTGTAAGAAAAATTATGTTGAAATTAGAGACAATGTTGGGAGGATTATGTATTGCTGAGATTATGTTATTAATGAAAAAGATTTATAGCATGTTGTAAATTAATTGAATTTATTTCGTTTTTAGTTACATTTTTGTTTCTGTTTCTGAAAAGGTTTACTTGAATTGTTTTTTTTTTATTAAATTACTCGTCGTTTGAAAAAACTGTCTAACGGACAACATCTAAATCAATATAATTTTTATTCGTTACATATCACAGTTATTGTAAAATAAGAAATTAAAAAAGTGGGGTAAAAATAACATTGCCATTAAAGTAAATACACAAAAAAACACAAAGTTCTCTACAGTAAAAAAAAGCCTAAACGTGTTGGCTAAGCACACAGAAGTGGAGGGGTTTTTTCTAATTGGCTGGTATTGATGGTATTCTCCAAACCTTTTCTCCTTCTTCTGAAGGATTAAGTATGTAGGTGCAATTCGTGTTACCTATGGACGGTCTTACCTGTGGACAGCTTAAGTATTGACCAAATTCAAGTACATAGTTACGAAAACTAAGAAAACGTATTTAGGGATCTTTTTAATGTGTGGTTATCAAAGTTGCCGTTTGTTCTTGTTGTAGCGCAGTATTTCAAGAAGAAACACTACAGTAATTTGTAGTATCGAATAATCTTTTAAGTTCGTACAAGTTGAAACATCACTACCTTCCAAAAAAAAACATTTATTTTTATTTTGAACGTAGCAATGTGATTCATAACATTTGTATAAAATAAATAACAGAATAAATACAAACTAGGCAAGTTCAAGTTATCCAGACGTTCAAGTTATTGGATGGATTTTTTTTTTTTTCAATTTATTTAGTGTTTATTTACATATGTTTAAAATGATGTTGATGTTCGATGTTCGGCTTTTAGGGTTTTTGGGTTCCTACTGTTTATTACCCATATTCTTGTATTATTCAAATTAAATATTAAATATAATAATTAAACTTTAACCCGATCTAGAAAAAAATTCTTTCTTGGAAGGTTACAAAGATATAAGGATATTCTTGATTTGTGCTTAGGACAAGCCCAGACAATGTTTGTGGAACAAAAATTGCTTTTATTTTTATTTTTTTTTATTTTCAAAAATAATTATATATATATAAATATACAAAAATTATTATTATTAATTATCAGCGCTAGTGACAAGGACCTTGCTTTTATTTTGGGCTTTCTCGTAGTTATTTACTATTGTTTATTCTTTATTTAATTGTTTTTATTTATATTTTTATTACTCTTCCTTTTTCTCCCTTTTTGTTCTAAAAATCATCGTCCAAAACACTGTCGATTAGTTAGGAGAGCACAAGCCATTTCACTTATTGGCATGATTGAGCGTGTATGGAAAATCAAAATTCATACTGACATGCAGGAATGTTCGTCTATGTGGCCCTTAAGGTAGGATGTTGTTCAGAGTTAGACAAGTTAGCTTTTATCGTTTATGAGGTGTCATATCATATCATTCTCACCAACAATTTACAAAATATTGAAACAATAAACTAATAAACTAACAAATAATTCAGATTCATCTACGAAAAACTTAAGTATGTTCTTCTAAGTATGTAAATAAATATATAATATGGTGTGAACATACATTCTTTTGTACCTATCGCAAGAATGCACTACATGCATTGTTCAAGTTTTAGAGTGTTAATTTTCTGTATGTCCAAGTTTTAGAGTTATTAATGTAAAAAATCTATTGTTCAAGTTTTCACGAGTCTATTGTAATAAGTTTCAAAAATAAATTGAAGTAAAGTTATTTTGAATTAAGGGATAACATCCGTGTAGAAAGCAGATAAACTAGGTCAATTTTAGAAACTATTATCTCAAAAACTATTTGGTCGATTTTATCCAGGTTGGTTTTATTCGAAAGTCTATAATTATGTTGAGGTACGCTAATATTTTTTTTTATAAATATTCCTTATTAATCACTTTTTCCAAAGGAGATATCAGGTGGAGATCCCGAGCAGGGAGGAGTGGGTAAACCAATCCGCTCTGCCTAGCGGATTTACTAATATATTTTATACGGACGAGCCAATGACTGAAAAAGGGTCTGGAGATGGAATGTACCTGCAGACTGAAGATCTCAGGTACTCTTTCGCCCTAGGAAAACCTTCTTCGGTATTTCAGGCTGAAGTACATGCGATCCTTAAGGAAGTAGAATGGATTTTAGAGAGAAGATGGAGAGGCAGGATGATCTGTATTTGCAACGACAGTCAGGCCGCTCTACAATTCTTAGATAATCCAATCGTCTTTTCGAAGATGGTACGTGAGTGTAAAGAACGGTTGAACTCTGTTGGCAAATTCAATGACTTAATGTTCACATGGGTTCCGGGTCACCAGGGTCGGAGTCAGCCATGGTTGGACCAGAGCCAGCTTTCGGTGTGCCTGTTGCCTCTATTAGGGGTGCCATTGCTGAGTGGGTGAGTAAATCACACAATGAGAGATGGCAGCTTTTCCCGGGAATGTGGCAGACCAGAAACCTTGTTGAGGAACCAAGTGGACGAACCGCTGCTTTTCTTCTCAAATTGAGCAGAAAGGAATGTAGTAGTATGGTTGGTGTCCTCACATGGTCAGATTGAGAATCATTCTCGACCACATGTGCACAACTTGCGACGAGTGCGACGAGTGCGACGAGAGCGACGACATAACGGAACATTTTCTTCTCGAGTGTCCAGCTTACTCTTTTGCAAGAATGCATGTATACGGCGTCGATGTTATGAGGATGGAGGAGCTCCGTTCCCGCTCCCTACCCGAGCTCTTAAAATTCGTGAGAAGGACAAAAAATTCGAGTAGGCCTGAATGCTCAAGACTCGCCTTTCAGTGTGTCTTCTCCACACCAAACAATCACTTTTTTTTAAAAATAATATTTAAATTTTTAAAAAAAAATTTTAAAAAAACAAATTTTCAAAAAAAAAAAAATTTTTAAAAATAATTTTTATTTTTAACATTTTTTTTTTTTTTATAAATTTTTTTTTTTAAATTTTTTTTTTTTTAAATTTTTTTTTAAAACTTTTTTTTAAAAAATTTTTTTTTTTAATTTTTTTTTTTTAAATTTTTTTTTAAAACTTTTCTTTCAAAATTTTTTTTTTTAAATTTTTTTTTTCTTTTTAAATTTTTTTTTTTCTTTTTAAATTTTTTTTTTTCTTTTTAAATTTTTTTTTTCTTTTTAAATTTTTTTTTTCTTTTTAAATTTTTTTTTACATTTTTTTTTTTTTAAATTTTTTTTTTTTAAATTGAATTTTTTTTTTATTTTCTTTGTTATGAAGAGTGTTGTTCAGAGTGTCGTAAATTGTAACTGTGGACAACATTTTACTTGTACTTTTAGACTGTCCATAGGTCTTAAGGCGCTGTACACATTGCACACGACCGAACGAATTTTCCGATACAGGTTTCCGTTTTCTGCTTCAACCCGTTTTTAATATCGTAGTTTTTTACCACTTCGCTCGTACGCCACTGTCCCCTTTCAAAAATTTGGGTCCGATCTATTCTTTTAGCATATCTACATATATTCATTAAGTTTCAGAGTTTTGTGATAACCACTTAGGAGATATGAATTTTAGAATGTATCGATCTCAGCTTTTTTGCGATTCAGACACATTTTCAGCATTTCCCCCACTCCCATACTCCTTCACCCATCCATATTGCCAATTATTATGTACTATCAAAGCTCTATATAAGTTTCAAGTTTCAACCTCCTAGCATAAGCGATTGCTGATATCTAGAAACCAAAATGTTCTGTCTAACGCACCCAGCCCTCCCCCCCCCCCCCTCACATCACCAGCCATCAGAATTTGATCACCTCAAGGGCCCTATCCAGTCTATTCATAAAAATATAAAATTACAATTTAATATCTCAAAGCGTTTGGGAGCTACGAGCCTTCAAACGATTTTGCGTACGGTGGACAGACGGACTGAAATTTTATTTTGCTTTTTCGGTGTCTGCTAGTCATGAAACGTCAAAAAAAAATTTCAGGATTGTAAATTTTTTTTTTTTTAAATCAATCATAATGAGAAAATAATAAAATAATATATTGACAGTGAATCATGTGAGTTTGCGATTTATGCACACAATTCTAAAATTCATCTCAAACAAAACGGGTTATTGAGTCAATAACAACTATACAAACAGTCTAGAACTTCTATTAAAAATGTATTGACCGTCTGTCAAGGTTTAACCGATTTATTGCATATTTTTCGTCTCTGAATCGAAATGCTTGTATTGAAACTGTCCAGCCAGGCTTCCATGATCGGGCTAACGATAACGTCTTAATTTCTCACAGAGAGGTCTAAAGATTGTTTTAGACTGTATGCCACTTTGGCAAATATTTGACTATCGCTAGCTAACGCTATGATAGTGTAATCGTCGAATTTTCGGACCTATTTTAACTGAAAAATTTTACCGAATTTTTGTGATCAAATATTTGACCGCAAGACATCCAGTTTCATACAAGCTCTACCCATTCGATTCAAAACAAATTACAATATTTAAGTTTGTCGGTCACTTCCGGGGTGGTACCATCAAATAACAACACCGGATGCTACGAAACGAGTGTGTGTATGTAATTAGAATCGTTATCATACTGAAAAGCGTTGCTTTTCTGATCAGACGTTATCTTAAGCGTCGTATTCCCTATCTGAAGTCAAAGAGATTTGGGAGTAAAAAGCAAAACATTGTAAGACCAGCTCAAGAGAACAGAAATGTATGTAGTTGCAGAAGCTATGGACCAACGCAATGAAGTCGTTAAAGCTAGAAATGAGAATTTAATACCAAGGGATAAGTCATCTACGCTCGGAGCAACAAGACGCGACCAAAGTTTCTTTGCAAAACTGAATCTTTAAACCATCTTTAAACTCATTACGGTCACAACTGTTTTGAACTTTTGAAAAACAAAAAAGGATCGAAGGTACTTAGCAAAAAAAAAGAGGAGCGACTACATAGACTATTTATACTGGTCTAGTCTACCACTTAGATCAGACTAGACCAGTCTAAATAGTCTCGTTTGATATTTGTAGGTCTTTCATTCATGTGCGCTTTTCACTGTACTAGACTGGATTGATTTCATTTGTTTCATACCAAAATCAAAACCTAAAACAAGTCCAAATAGACTGGTCCGGTTTAGGTTTATGCGTACGACCAAATTGATTTGTTTCTGCTATTTAGACTGGTTTGATCCGCACATAAATCTGACCATTGATAGCATAAAGCTACATTGATAGCAGTGCGAGGCCAACACATTTTCAACTGACCGTTCTAGTGAAGATTTTTCACCATGTAGTGCTCAACGACTTAGTACGGCTTCGACAACCGTGAAGTGTCTTCTCCAGACGGACCATCGAGAACTTTAATCTTTAGGATGGATCAAGTAACGTTTAATAAGATTCTTCTTTTTCCGGAAATATTACAACTTTGTATTTTCTACAACCGAAATCTATAGCCGATTAGTCAAGTTCCCATTTCTGTTCTAAATCAATAACAAAGTAACATTCGGCACTGTGGAAAAATTGCAATTACCATCCGATTGTATATTACAAAGCTACGCGCTGTATGGTGCACACAAAACTATGAATCCTTGAAAATGTTACGGCCGACCTAAAATATAAATTACATTTCCTACATTTGCGATTGGAAAGGATTAAGAGAATAAAAAATCCAATCGGCGACAAAATTTATTTACTTAACTTAACGTTTGTTTACTCCTCATTCATCTTTGTTTCCATTCAACATTTATCTCATACTATTACTTACATTACTTAGAAAGTTTCATATTAATTTGTTTACTTATCGTCCGGCAAACACGACAAATTTGAATTAATTCACAAATATCTACATATTCACCGAGAGTCGTCCATTATAAAACAGCCATCCGCCACCAAAAACTTCACTTTACAATAAACACTACACTTTCTATTCTTTCACTAAGCCGATCATGTATTTGACCGGATAAATGCTCATTATTGCTTTATTCATTGCACGTAGAACTCCTTTATTTGAACTTTTATCACAAATCACAGAAGAAAATCACTCCTTAACTCTTAACAAAAATCACTTTGACATTTTGATAAAGGAACGCTGGTCGTAAAAACGCCAATAAATATACAAATGACTAGATTTTGTACTAGAATCGACCGATATAAAATGGCGGATTTTGATTCAAAGTGACGATTTGGCGCAATAAATGAATTCAAATTTGTACATGGAAAGTGCAACGAATGCACTTAATGATACTATGAAAAACTTGAAACGATTAGATAAGTAAAAGGAGTAAATTATTAGGTTAAGAATTGATAAGCATAAAATTTTAATTGATAAGCACAAAATTTTAATTGATAAGCACAAAAAAAATAAATGTAATTGCATTGCTTTATTTAATTCATACAAAATTGATATTGTACCATTTATTTATTCCTTAACAAACGTAACATAAAAAAATTAATGTAAACTTAAAAAAACTTAACGTATTCGGAGCAAGTAATGAGACATTTTGTATTATCTTAAATTAAGGCCCGGTATTTCAATGTAGAGTTACTTGTAGGTCTGGTATTTCCATATAAAGTGTACTCGAGTGGTTTTGAATAACTGACAACTTACAAGTTAGTTTTACATTGAAATACCGGGCCTTAATATTTGCGAAAATTTAATTCATAAAGACTAACAACCTCAGTTCTATAAAATTCGAAAATTTCAACTTAAATTAAAACTTTTCCTCTCGAAATAAATGATTTCTTTTTTAACGTACTTGACGGTGCTTCGTGCGAATGTTTATTATGTTTAAGTAACAGCATGGTTTCATCTAAGGTTGTTTTCATTCGTACCGAACATGCAGATGAATATTTCGCGGAGCATAGCCAGTATTTGTAAAAGCCGCGAGAACGTTCAAAATTGTATATGTGCCCGTCGTAGACTAGTTGCGGAAATCCTTTGTTACTTCGGATATATTTGAAAGGATTCTGTGTCCATGAACCGATTGTTTTACTTAAATCTGAAAATATGGGAATTAATGTTTATGTTTAAATATTTTTCAAAAAAAAATGGTTGCTTGAAAAATTCAAAATTATAAATAATAACTGCAAATACTAGTTTTACGAATAAAACACTCTTTACTTTATATGGTGTGATGTTTCGGACTCGGCTGAGTCCTCTATAAACTTGATTGTACCTACGATAGAGATGTATGGTACTGGAGACGACGAGCAGCAACTGTTTTGAAGCCGGACGATTCCTCGCAAAGGATCGGCAATAAACACTATGCTACTATTAGCATTTTACTCACATTTATGTTATACTCCAGTCTTGAACACACAAAAAAGCCAAACATTTGAATCAGGACGTTCGGACGAATGTGCTTGTCGGGTTCTAAGCACCAAGCACCGACGCAAGTACTTTACTGTACAGAACTCATATGGACACGGTGGATTTATCTGTATGCTGTGTACCATACATGAGAGCTTTCTAGATACTCGCCGTAGTTTGCACGCATGTGGCAAAACCTCAGATGATTATTAGTTTCCAGTTCATCAGTTTTTTCCAAAGCTTGCTTGTTTAGCTTGAATAATGGTAAATATTTGAAAACCCAGAGAGGAAGCGTGAGAAAACAGTAATAAAAATCATGTTTAGAAAATGTCAATCGGTCGGATAAATCATTAAAATGTTACAACATGATTTCTAAAGTTGCGGCTCCTGCTATCAACATAACATAAAAAGTGTAATGCTCGAGATAGAGGGCAACAAAAAGAAATGATATACAATAACACATTTTAAAAAATTTAAAAGAAGGTCCAAAAATAGGGATGATATTCACAGAGTCGCTTTTCTTTCCATTAATATTTCCACATACGCTTGTATACAAATTTGTGATATTCATTTTTCCCAAGAAACCCGTCAATCGCTCGGAGAAATATCACCTCCCAAATTCTCCAGACACATCATATTTTTGCCACAGAGGATATAGCTCTCAATTGGTCAAAATATGCTCAACTGGATTAAGTATTGGAGAATATGGCGAAAGACGTAGCAAGTTTGTAGTACCAATTTCATTCATCTCTCTGATGGCCAGCTACAGTCTCGCATGGCATGGGGCATTCTCGCAAACAATAATCAAATCTTGCAATTGATTCCATATTTCTTGCCACCGGTGAAGAATGGTTTTCGACCACTCATTTCCCAGCTGCCAAGTAAATCAACCCCTTCTTCTCTCCATTGACACCACACCTACTTGGCGATTTCTGCAATTAGGTGCACATTTCGTCCTCTTGAAGCAGACAGAATTTGTACAGCTCTACAACCAGCCTTTACAATGGTATCGGAAATACAAGTTAAGTTTTCTTTCCTCTTGAAGCAGGAAGAAGTTGTACAGCTCTACAACCTAGAGATCAGTCGTTCATGAGTGAACAGTTCCAAGTTTTCATTGAAGTGAGTGAGTGAACCTGAGTGAGGACCTTTTTTTTAGATCTGTAGCGACACTAAATATCATCAATTTTGAATAACATCTGACAATACCTTTTTGATTGCTTTTACATTATTATATTATCAAATTTAAATAAGATCTGACAATACCTTTTTTGTACGCCTAGTTGAATTAACAGTTATTAATTTATATAAACGAAAACCGAATTAAATTTGAACTCTTCTCATATTATCGTTGAAGCAAGTAGTTTCATTTAACAAGACCATTACAGATCCTCACAAGAACTAGTTCCTTTCCTTCTTGAGTAAGGACCTTTTTCTTTTTGGTTCACACATTCAATCCGAACTTGAAAAGAACTAGTTCCTTCGCCGGGTAAGTGATCTTCAAAGGGAAATGGAACTAGTTCAGTGAGTGAGTCGGAGTTCACTCACTCACTAAAAGGAACTACTTTGCCCATCTCTACTCGTTGTAGTAGAGATGGGCACCCATTGCCCATTGCAATGTTATTTGAAATACAATTTACGTTTTCTTTCCTCTTGAAGCAGGAAGAAGTTGGACAGCTCTAGAACCAGCCTTAACAATGGTATCTGAAATATAATTTACATTTTCTGAAGTCAAACTTAAAACTGGTTTACATGACGAATGCAAACATTTTTTACTGAGATTGTGAGGGAGCTAGCTTATCGAATTTTCAATGGAGTAGAAAGCAAATACTGCAAAAAATAATGGCACAAACACATTCACACAAAAATCGTTAATTTTTTTTTTGCTGAATCTAATATCTGTTCGTTTTACTCCTGATCAATTTCCCGCTAGAGATTTTCCTTCTCCCTCACAATCGCAGTAAAAATTGTTTGCATTCGTCATGTAAACCAGCCTTTACATACTCTGAAATACAATTTACGTAATCTGAAATTAATATTAAATAGTCTGAAATACACGTACACGAAAAGGTGTAGAGCTACTGAACCTTTTTTTTCCCCCCTGAAGTTGAACTATGAAGCGAACGAAAACGAAGAAACGCAAACAAAAAACGTAGACTTGCGGAACTACTTCACTGAACTCGATCCTAAAAGGGAATTTATCGGAGTGAAGTACTTCACTGAAACGAACTGCTTTGCTCATCTCTACTTCGGATATATTTGAAAGGATTCTTTGTCCATGAACCAATTTTTTTTACATAAACCTGAAAATGTTTTTAAATATTTAAAAAAAAAAAATTCCAAATCATTAATAATAATTTTTATTATCGAGTATGGCTGTTAAATTTTAAAAAAGTAGTAGGATTATATAATACGGAGAGGTGTTGAACCGACAAGACGTTTTGCTTGTCCACATTTGTGTACTACGAGAAGAATTTCAATCAAACTTACACTGAAGATGCGGACGATTGACTATATTGCACAAAACATCGATCCGTTTCATTCGTTCATCGATTGCGGAACTTTAAGGGCCGTATTATTCACTTCTGGGGAATGCCGGTTTTTCCTAAGGAAAAACCGATTTTTAACCAGAAGTTATAAATAACCTGAAGTGAATAATACGGCCCTAAACATTGCAACGTTCCTTACTTTATACGGTCCGAGCTCTCAGCATCACAGATTGAATCTAGTCACAACACGCCATCCAAAAATTCCAGATAAATTCGTGTGAAATATCAAACAGACCACAAATATGTCGGTTGGTTCTATTATTATTATTAATTTATAAAAATGTTGTAAAATAGTGTCCCAGATCCTTTTTTCCTAAAAATACGGCACTGTTAAGAGGCTTTGTTTTAAGCTTCCTGCCACAAATTTTTAACGATACTTTTAACAACGGATAACTGTGAAGTTGGACATAACTCAGAAGTATTTTAATTTTTTCCTACTACTTTTACAAATTGAGGAATATAAGGCTACACCTCTGCCATGCCAATACTTAAAATAGAAATCATACTTTAAATTCAATCCATTAATAGTGATACTTTCAAGAACAAAAAATTGTTAATAAAAAAAAATACAAGTTCATCTTTTCTTAGCTTTAACTCGCTACAATAATTCATATGGTAGTTTTTTTTTTATTTTTTTTTTTCTACTACTCAAGATAGCGTTATATTAGGTATTTAACTGTTTTATTCTTATCCTAGTTATTTTTAGAATATAATACAGTACTTAATTTGCAATGAATTAAGAGAGAAATAGATAATTATAAAGTTCTGTACATGTGTGAAGTAAGAGGTTTGGATGACACGTTTAAAAATGTTCCTTAATTGTGAAAAAAGTGTGCAGTATCGATGTTGTGCTTTTTATCCACGAGTGCACATACAAGTTCATACAATCCCAAAGTGCAGTAAGTTTTAATTATGTACCCACAAAGTCGGCCTTAGACCGTACACCGTGCAGACAAATTTTAAACTATTTTAGGCAAAATAGACTAGTCGGCTCATCAACATGAGAAGTCACGTCCCATCAGTCTAAACCGTTGGGATTCAGGAATAAGGTGAGAACTCAACACCTCGTCCCAAATATCTTTTGGAACTTACCGACGTGTTACACAACAGCTTTTTTATAGAACGTAACAGCACAACTTAAGGCTGGTTTACATGATGAATGCAAACATTTTTTACTGATATTGAGAGGGAGAAGGAAAATCTCTTATGAGAAACTGATCAGGAATGAAACGAACAGATATCATGTTTAGCAAAATATATTGACAATATTTCTGTGAATTTTGTTTCTTGCAGTGGTTTCTACAACAAATATTGGCACAAACACATTCACCCAAATATCGTCAATATTTTTTTCTGAACATAATATCTGTTCGTTTCACTCCTGATCAGTTTCTTATAAGAGATTTTCCTTCTCCCTTACAATCTCAGTAAAAAATGTTTGCATTCGACATGTAAACCAACCTTTAACTGCAATTAAATATTTTATAAAGTGGTATACAGGCTAATACAAGGTTAAGAAAATTTCCAAGAATTTAGTTGATGAGTGCAAACTAACTCTAAATGTTTGATTAAAAAGTAAACAAGGCCGATCTTTTGCTTCACATGTACAAAATTAAATTTCCAAAACGTTAGCTATTCGATTTGAATAAAATATCGACTTATATACTTACTCGTTACGTTTACATAAAACTAAAATCGAACATTTGAGCCGTTTATTTTGAAAGTAGAATAAGTGATTTACGTTTGCTTAAGGGCTTGCATTTTAACATGGTTAAAAATATTAATGCCAACTTTTGGAAAAACTTACTGATGAAACAATTGCATCAAAAGATTCTCTGAAAGTTGTTTCGTGTTGCATAAAATATAAAATATCCTCGAACCTTGTTACAAGGATACAACAAATTTTTGATAAAAAAAAAAGTGACTTATTCCGCTTTCAAAATCAACGGATCATCTGTGTGCTTACTTTTAAAACATTCTTCGCACATCCAATTACCTCCGGGACAAAGCGGACAATACGTACATATCTTCTTCAATTGCTTATCCTTGTAATTAAAGTTCGGATTCATTTTAATACATTCGACACAGAAACCTTTCAATCGGGCCCGTCGCAACAAAATCAACATATGACCGTCGCTACCTTTACAAATAATATTTTCAGGTGCGATTTTTTCCATTGTTTTCGCTAGTGTAACCGGTTTCTTGGACGATAAGGCATCTAATGCGCTACCGCGTGAATATAACGGTGCAGTGTAACTACGAGATGGTCTTACCGGAGTTAGGATCTTATCTGGCGTAGACGTGAATGTAGGCTTAATCAAAGATAGTTGATTAATCAAAGATTGTTGATTTTTTTGCGGTGATACGGTGGTCGTGACTGATTTTCTCACTATTTTGACTTTCTTTCGCAATTCTTCGAAATTTGCCGCTTTGCCCGTTGTTTTTGATGTAGTCGCATCTGTAAAAAAAATTTATGTTATTGGAAGAAATAATAACGTAAAAGAATTAAAGTATGAGGTGAAGAGGATGAAAAAGTTCAAGTAGAGACTGGAGATTCGAGTATAATGGGCCATGGTGGCCTGAATGCTCGCTACCTTTCAGTGTGTCTTCCCCACACTAAACAGAACACAACACACAACATGTGGTACATAGTAAAGAGCTATTTTGGTTTGTGTACTATTATTACAAATTTATTGAGACCACATCAATAGATGAAAGATATCTTGTTGAATAAGTCTACCTTTCTAGATTTGAATAAAAACTTTGTCGTTATTTTTGTATGTCATAAAAAATTATTATTCTAGATTTCATTAACTTAAACTAAAAACGGTTACTCACAAATAAAACTGAACTTCAAAATAAATTAACATATTTCTTTAAAACTAATTACTACTTTTACTACGTTCTTAATCAATTTTGATCGACAAAAAAAAATTAATCTAACTATTTTTCACACCACATTTTAGCCTGTAAAATTTTTTCAGGCCGTGGATGATGATTATGTTCACCTTTAATCACTGAGATTTTTTTCCCCTGCGTTTTAATTACTGCCTTGCAATGCGTTTTCTTGTGAAAGATACATTTCCAATAGACAACAAAATCCTTGCCCGGCTTTACAAGACCGGTGAACGTATGATCTTTGAAAACAAGTTGACCGCGTTTATTATAGGAATAGTCCGAAACAGCTGGTAAACTTTTTACCGTTTGATAATCAATCGCAATACCTTAGAAAATTGAAATTATGGTTTAAAAATTGTTTTTTTTTTTTTTTTGAAAATTCTATGAGTGACTACAATGGCATTAATTTCCACACAACTACAAAACTACGAATAAAAACCAAATCAATTCACACCATTTAATTTTATTTAAATTATTTTCTATCTTGATATAAATTAAACTTAATTTTCTAGACTTAATAAAATACACGTGGTGGTAAGATTTTCGGCAATGAACTATGGGTATGAATTCCTTCAACAATTTCCATTTGTTTACCATCACGACCTGTCCGTAAACGTGCAGGACATCTAAAAAAATAGAATTAAAAATTAAATTACTTTTCTTCACTATTTAAATGTATCCACCGAATTATTACCGTGCCGATTTGAATTGACTACAACGCCAATAGATTTTCTTTAATGTTTCCGTATGCTTTTTAAACGGATATCCATTCAATAATATTGCAATATTTCCATTGGACATGGTTATGAATTGAAATTGATGGGAATGAAAGTAGCCTAGAGAAAAAAAAGATGATAATGTTAGAAAGTAAATTGAATGAACCGATTAATTTAATGATTAAGATGGATATGCGTAAATACTTAGGCCCGTTCCTACGATCGTCAGTAACGTTCTAACTGGAATTTTAACTGACAGATATTCATAGGAAACTTATAGTTAAAGTTCCGGTTAAAATTTAAGTGAAGGTCCGATTTGAGTTCTATTTTTTGTTAAGTTGGTACATCTGTTGTTGACATTCCCTCTAAATCTTAGCGTCATAGCTTGACATTTGCAAAAGTTACGTAGCAAAAAGTATCTCTGTGTGTGTTGGCGATTTTTTACAATTTTAGAAATGGATTTAAATTTGCAACAACGAACTTGTATTAAATTTTGCGTAAAAAACGGATTTAATGGTGCGCGAACGTTGGAAATGTTGGAAAAGTGTTTCGGCTACGATTCTCTAAAGAAAACGGTCGTTTACCAGTGGCACGAGCGGTTCAAAAGTGGTCGTGAGTCAGAAGAAGGCAATGCTCACGGTTTTCATGGATTACAACGGTGTAGTGCATCATGAATTTTTGCCAGAAAGCCAGACAGTAAACAAAAAATGTTATTTGGGCGTTATGAGACGTTTGCGTGAAGCAATTCGCCGAAAGAGACCAGAATTGTGGGCAGAAAACTCGTGGATTTTGCACCATGATAACGCACCGTCGTACAGTGCCATCATTATTTGTAATTTTTTGGCGAAAAAAGCAACAAATAGCATCCAACAGCCACCGAATTCATCTGATTTGGCTCCCTGTGACTTCTTTCTGTTCAATCGAGTTAAAAAACCACTACGTGGAACGCGTTTCAGCAGCCGAAAGGAAGTAATGGAAAAATCGCAGGGAGCACTGATGGTCATACCGAAAACCGAATATAAAAAATGCTTCAAGGATTGGATCAGGCGCTGGCATAAGTGTGTTGCAGTCGATGGGGATTACTTTGACGGGGACAATATAGATTTAGATGAATAAACTTGTTTTTTTAATTTTTTCAATAAATTCCGGGAACTTTTTGGTCAAGGGGTACATAGATTTGTGGACTCAAGGGTAAATTGATGTCGCAGTTCTCTTCAGTCGTGCTTCAAAACGAATATACATAGATTTGTGGACTCAAGGGTAAATCGATGTCACAATTGTAAGCAACCAAACCCAATGAGGTCAATGAGAATAAACCAAACTCATAAATGGTCAATGAGTCCTTTTTCTCCCACACTTACGTGGAAAGATAACGTACGACCAAAACTAATTAAGTTGATTCAACCCATCAGCCCGACGAACTGTTTCAGCTTATCGAGCTTCGTGTTGGCGAACTCTTCCATGTTAATGGCGAAGTGTTCCACGCATGCAACTGAACTATGTATCAGGAAAAATATTTGAAGAAGATACAAGAGTGACAATATCTACATTCTCTCTGACAACAGAGCAGTTTTACTTGTTCTACAAGAATTTTGCTATAGATCCCACTTAGGCCCGTTCCTACGATCGTCAGTTACGTTCTAACTGAAACTTTAACTGACAGATTTTCATACAAAACTTACAGTTAAAAGTTCCGGTTAAAATTTAACTGACGATCGTAGGAATGGGCCTTAGTGTGGGATTGCTTACAACAGCTGAAGAAACTAGCGAACTCAAATACAGTCATACTGGTATGGGTTCCTGGACATAGTGATATTGTAGGCAAACAATTTGCGAAACAGTTAGCGAAAAATGAAGCTGACTGAAAATTCACAGAACCCTGTCTGTGCAATGCCAGCAGCTGCGGCAAAAGGAAAACTGTTGGACTGGATTAACATCCAACCTGATCTCCACTGAACAGGGACGATGAGGTGCAGACAGTCCAAATTATTCTTGGAAGGTCACTCCAAGAAACGAACTTCCGATTTGCTCAAATTGAGTCAGAATCAGGTTCGGCGCTTGATCGCGTTAATTACAAAAATTAATTAGGACTGTGAGCCAAATTATTCTTGAAAGATCACTTCAGGTAACGAACTTCCGATTTGCTCAAATTGAGTCAGAATCAGGTACGGCGCGTGATCGCACTAATTACAAAAATTAAATAGGACACTGTGAGCTTAAAAATTTATTTATTTATTTACCAGATGTGGCTCGATCATAAATGATGGAGCCCATCGCATTTACAGCCAAGCCCAGAGGGCACATGAGCTTAAAAAGTCTCCAAAAATTTGTATTTTCTGTTTTCTCGATTTGTTGCCGTATTTTGCATTTCTCGCAAGAAATAGTAAGAACTAAATTTATGGAGAGTTTAATTCTCCACAAATTTGGGTCTTACCATTTTCTGCGAAAAATGCAAAGTACGGCTACAAATCGACAAAACAGAAGTCTCCAAAAATTTTAATTTACTGTTTTATCAATTTGCAGCCGTATTTTGCATTTCTCGCAAAAACTGGTAAGAACCAAATTCATGGAGAATTAAAAACAGAAGTCTCCAAAATTTTTAATTATCTGTTTTGTCGATTTGTAGCCGTATTTTGCATTTCTCGCAAAAAATGGTAAGAACCAAATTTATGGAGAATTAAATACTACATAAATTTAGAAATGCAAAATACGGCTACAAATCGACAAAACAGAAAACTAAAAAGATTTGGCACACTCCGACCGTTACTCGTATCGTGTGCTCGTGTTAAAATCGCATACAAGTTAAGTCGGACAGTGCTCAACTTGTCCGAGTAAATGTCAGAGGGAGTTCACTCGACTATCGGAGTTCACTCGTTCCGGTTCCACTCGTAACGTGTCAACCCGGCTCAAAACTCTGCTGCTTTTTGGAGCACAGTGTCCAATCAGGGAGGACAGATTAGTGTCTGGTGTTTCACGTGGACACCTGCCTCGGGGGCTTAATTTTACGGTCCGCCCAGGACACGGATTAGATAAGCCGAAGCGACGACAATCAACGTCGCTCTACCGGAATAGAGCTACTAATCTATACTGTAAACAAATACAGTAAAAATCAGGGAGGACAATCACAATAGGCCAACTGAGACCGCAGTGAATCGGGATTTTTAGACCGTCCTCTACCAATTATAATCTAATGACGAAGTGCGTTTTTTTCAACAATTTGATAATTTAGTCTTGTTAGAAATTATGTTACGATCGAGATTTGAAAACTCTCAAACCTCTGCAAACCCTTCGATTGTATAAAACTAAAATATAATTTAAAATATGAAGTTTCAGATGAAATAAATGATTTGTTTTTTTCGCATAATTTAATTTTATTTACTTACTTATAGTTTAAATACACCAAGCCTTCTTGTAATGATTTTTACTAGCATAAAACTCTTTTTATGTTGGTTGAGTCTTTTTCAAATTTGACACTTTCGTTTCATTAGCTTTACGAGCATCATAAAGAGCTTTAAGAGATCCCTTCTTGCGTCGTTCCGTTAAAATTTCATGATTATGAACATGTTCGACAATTTCTAAATGCTGATGTTTACCGTCCATTCTCGTACGAGCACGAGCTCTACACCTAAAACACATACGTCGAAATAAAACCGAATTTTTTGTTTGGAACTACAAAGAAATTTACCCATAAGGACGAAATTGAACACAACGCCAGTACGTCGTGTATGCAGTAACGCGATGTTTTGTAAATGGAAATCCTTCGATGCAAAGTTGCAGACCACCTTTTATGCTACTTATGAATTCAAGTTGATTTAATGTAATAGGTTCACGAGCTGAAAAAAACAGAATTATGTTAGTTGAAGTCTTCATGATTATTTGTTGAAAGAAACGCAACAAAAAAAAACACCTCATATTTTATGCCGGTTTTCCACCAAACGGACAAAACAAAA
Organism: Beris chalybata; assembly: GCA_949128065.1. Classification (NCBI taxonomy): domain Eukaryota; kingdom Metazoa; phylum Arthropoda; class Insecta; order Diptera; family Stratiomyidae; genus Beris; species Beris chalybata. The sequence goes on from OX421894.1 coordinate 142,541,072, forward strand.
ACTCGTATCGAAAGAAACATTTCTTTGCGTTTTCATTGGAGAGATATTTTTTTCGACACAAGTTTTTGTTTTGTCCGTTTGGTGGAAAACCGGCATTAGATTAAAAACTCGATTTTTGTTTTATAAAATTTTATTTGTTCAATTACTTTTATGAAAATGAAGAACTTAATTATGCCAATAAAATTATAAATACATTCGTAGGTAAATCATGAAAAGAAGTCTTAAGAAAAATTTGGCATTTATAATTAGCACAAAATAAAATCATAAATAAATAATAAATACTGAATCTATTATTTGATTTTAAAACAAAAACATTACGAGTTTATGTACATGTAGATGTATATAAAAATTCTTTACATACAGGCTTCTTCTAATTTGAATAGATCATTCAAAAAAAATGGATCTATGGATTGTCGATATCATAGTCAATATAAAATCGTTTTTCATGAAGATTGTGATTTTGCGGTTCGTGATTATGCAATCCCCATGCATTTATTATTGTGCATTCACGCGTAGTACATCGTGCCTGGCATGGTACCTTCTTACGCGAATTCGAAAAGGTACAGCGCCAATAAGTCGTACCTGTTGCGTGGACACGCTTATTCGAGGTGTACGTAAAGTTACGATATACTAAAAGTTTTCGTCCCCATCGGCTGCGCACAAAGAACACTTCAGCCTCTCTTCGGGGTTCGCCAGAATAATCTAAAAGAGAAGAGAAACGATTAAAAATATTTAATAAATAATGATTGAAAGTAAATTATATAAAAACACAAAAATATTTCCTGTGCTGAAGTTAAATATCGAAAATAAAGAAAGGGAATGTCCATTCGCTTAGGAAATCAATGTTTTAAAACTAACAACGTAGTTTACACATTTTTTGGCAGAGTTGTGTTGTGAGACTCTGCAACTTTTACTTCGACTAGAAGGAAAACGTTTCTCGGCTAGTATCAAAGTGAAAATGCAAAAGATAAAATAGAACGGAAGAAATATTGACAAACACGTCTTCTAGCCGGTGAGAAAGAATACCACCTTCATCAAAAAGTTCCCGAAATAACCACCGTGTGGCGCTTTTATAGTTCCGATTTGAGTTCGGTTTGACTTTTGTTAAGTTGGTACATCTGTTGTTGACATTCGCTCTAAATCTTAGCGTCATAGCTTGACATTTGCAAAAGTTACGTAGCCAAGAGTACATCTATCTCTGTGTGTGTTGGCGATTTTTAGAAATGGAGTGGAATTTGCAAAAACGAACTTGTATTAAATTTTGCGTAAAAAACGGATTTAATGGTGCGCGTACGTTGGAAATGTTGGAAAAGTGTTTCGGTAACGATTTTCTAAAGAAAACGGTCGTTTACCAGTGGCACGAGCGGTTCAAAAGAGTGACCAACTTAACAAAAAAAAACAGAACTCAAATCGAAACAATAAAAGCGCCACACGGTGGTTATTCCAGGAACTTTTTGATCAAGGTGGTATTCCGAAAACATGTTGACTTAACTCAACAAAAATACTCATCCCGTTTTTGAGATCGATGAGTACGACTCTTAGCAAAACGAAATTAACACAGAAAAAGAAAAAGATACGAGGACTCAGTTGACGCAGACTGCAAATCACTTCTTAGATGCACAAATTGGAGAACGCAGGAGCTGAACCGAGATGACTTTAGACAATGTATACTGCAGGCCGGATTTGGGTTGTCGCGCCATTTTAAATGATGATGAACTAAAGAAGCATTCTCTAATCTAGACAAAATCTTCTATCAAGTGGTGACATCGCCTGAATTTCAACCGAAATTTGTGTTCGTGTGTTTCGTAATATGTACAAAGAGTGGTCGAGTAGAAAGCGAGGAAGTTATAGAAGTAATGAGGAAGACCGCAAAGCAATCTTAAAAATTAGCAGCTGGAGGACGCGGTCTTTGGATCGAGACGATTGGAGGGGACGACTACAGGGGGCCAGGGCCCGAATTGGGCTGTCGCGCCATAGATGATGATGATTACAAAAGTCCTGGCAACAAATCACGTACCTACTATTTCTACACCTATCAATACTTTTAAGGAACAATAGTTTAGAGTTCATCAGAGGCGGAGGGATTCATCCAAGCACCGTGACCAGCTGTGGGATTTTGTACAAGGCGAGTCACCCAAAATATCGTCCAAAAACCGAAATTGACAATTTTTGAATTTTGAGCACTGGTCTCTCGCCTATTAATATGTCGCCTAAGGTTCTCAAAATCCCAAAGTTGTCAATTTCGGTTTTTGGACGATATTTTCGGCGACTCCCCCTTGTACAAAATTCCACTACAGTAGTCTATTGTGCTATACCTCATAGATCTTTCTCCAGTTTCAACCTAGAGGTCCTCACTCAGCTTTATTTTTATTAGGAATTTATCTAGTTGGTGTAGGTCTTTTTTTGCAATGGTACTATGGTCCACAAAGTGTTCTCCGAGACACTGCTTCACAGCAGCACAAAATATATTCAGAGGTTTCTGCCTGCAGAACCTGCAAAGGTTATCAGTTATGATTCCTATTCGTTTTAAGATGATCTATCAAGCGCGAATGACCCGTAAGTATTCCGGCTATTACCCGTACTTTGTTTCTATCAAACTCTTGAAGCTGTTTGCTTCTTTTAGGATGGAACGATAGCGTACATCAATCCTTGGTCCCTTCGACTCTTCTAATTCTCCGATCGAATTTGAAAGATTATGACCGTCTCCCCATTATCAGATTTTGGGATTCGGTAGCGCAGTGCCTAAGCGCGCCAACACTACGTCTACAAACACTGAGATCGTGGGTACTTATCACCCATAGTCAGAGAAGTGCCGTTTCCAGCCTTGTGTTACAAAGTGACGGATATCGTTCGATCGAAGCGCCTCAATATACAGGCCTATTAATTTTGAATTAATTGTGACTTTCCACCTACTCTGTGACTTGTGACTCTGGCGCTGAATAGGCCTGACAGTTTTTCCCTCGAACCATACACCAAAAACAAATCCAACCCGAATTTTTCAATCAGAAAAAAATTTTATGAAATGAAAACAAAAGTATGTAAACGTGTCGACATTAAAATTAAGGATTTCAAAACTATAATTTGAAAAGAATTTATTGTTATACAAAAACAGTCTTACATCAGTAAGACTAACGTCTTTAGACTCTAGAAAATTATTTGCTGGCGAAATAACAAACCTTATGCAGGAGGCAAAATAAAGATGGCACCAGCTACCTAAAAAAAATTAAATATTAATTTTAAAAAGTGAATACAGCAGTTCATATTTAGAAACTTACCCTTTTGGCGTACATACTTCAGCTGTTTATCTTCATAAAAATGGCCTGATTCCTACTGTCGGTTTTCCACCAAACGGACAGAACAAAAACTCGTGTCGAAAAAAATATCTCTTCAATGAAAACGTAAAGAATTGTTTTTTTCGACACGAGTTTTTGTTTTGTCCGTTTGTTAGAAAACCGGCATTAATACACCTTAAGAATAAAAAAAAAAACACCTATAAAAATATCTTTCCCATTTGCAAATGAATTCTTTTATTTCTCTGTCGTCTCCTGCACTCTATTATATACTAATCAAAAAAGTATTTAATAATATCAATAATGTTTAGGTTCGCAATCAAAATTAAATTGTATATCAGTTGTCCTATAGACTTCACCGGAAGTATCAATGGGTTCATTTGTAACCATAGTATTGCGATTAATGAATTTCGCAATTTTTTCGGTATGCGGCAAATGATTGTGTAGACCGCCAGTTAATGATCGGATTTTTCCATTCTCGATTACACATCGTGCCCGACATCGAAATTCAATCTGCCGCTTCGAGTAGTTATGACAACGCCAGTATGCCTTTCCGTTCCGTTTACTATGCCGATTGTACATATAACCGTCTAATACTAAGCATGGCGTTGCCCATGGACTTTTTATAAAAGTCAAATTATGATCTGTTGAGGAGAAAAAAAAAACGTAAAAGAAAGTAATGAATTGTTTTCGTGTTTAACGTAGAAATAAATATTGAAATTTATAAAATATTAACGGTTTGTATTTTGCTGTAATTATTTTTGTAAGAGAAGGCTATTTTTTTTTGTAATGATCAAATCCGCTTTAAGAAAAAACGGACAAAGTGCTTTTTCAAAAAATATAAATATTATACTATCTAATAAATAAAAATAAGTCAGTTTTTTGGTATATATTAGATATAAAAATAAATCAGTTTTTTGGTCGATCGCGATGGAAATCTATACCTGTAAACCGTTCACTCCCAAATTTTGCATGGACATTCTCGAGACTACCGGACAGGTCGTGAACATAATTATATATTCCCGAAATTGGTGGTTCGCGATAAGAAATGAGTAGACATTTTTAAAAAAGGTAAGCATGCATGGTGGCTATTCGAAGGAGAAGTACAAATTTCTCTCATTTTTAATCCTGTACCTGAAAAATTTTAGTAAAAATTTTTTATTAAAAAATTAGAATTATAAAGCATATTCTAAACTTATTATCGAACGGCTTTGATCAAAGAATCGAAGCCAAAAGAGTGTACTAATTTTGCTCACACCGAATCTATATTCCTTTGCCATAAACTCTTAGGGCCGTTATGACGACCTTCAGTTAAAATTTAACCAGAACTTTGACTGTAAGTTTCGTATGAGCATCTATCAGTTAAAGTTTCAATTAGAACGTTACTGACGATCGTAGGAACGGGCCTAAGTCTATTATAGACAATTTCGAGTTGTCTCGAATTTAACTGAATTAAGGACTTTCTATGGCAATTAATCGAAGGAGTAATACCACGATTTTACTAATTTTTGTTCGTATTTTAATATGATAAAAAATTAAAATGTGCACAATTTCAGAAACCTTGTGGCATGCGATTGCCACGTACTACTGCCATTCTATTACTGGACATTGTTATGGCACGCGTTGATTAGCTGCACAATTGTAGTGATCAGTTTAATTATCAGCAAACGGTGAATCTTAATTTTTTTTTTGTCAGTAATTTTTGTATACGTGAAAATGCCGGTAGGGTAGTTTTCTGGAACATGAACCCGATCGTCTGATCGCCTGAACCTGAACCTCTGAAAAGGGCCATGACGAATGTTGTATTTTTCGGAAAGTTATGGCTGAGGTAGGGTGGGCAGACAAGGCGCAAACAAACACGCCCTGATAAATCGAGAAGTTCCGCACCTCCATCACTTCTTGGTCTTTCACGACCTATTGAGAAAATAGTCCCATTTTAAACTGCAAGCCCACGAAATCTTTTGTTGTACAGGCCATGGGTTTATGGTCTGAAGTTTAAACAAGACCCCCCCCCCCCCTCCCTCAACTGCTGTAGGTAGTCCCGGGCACCATCAAGCGTGTTGCTTTCGTTCTGACTTCAGCCACCAATTCGGACGTAGGAGGAATTGGACCGACCTTCTTTCCTGAACCTTTGCTTTACTTAGATTTTTTTTGATTTTTTCAAGTCGAAATATTCGCGCTCCCAAGGCTTCACCAATATTTACTGAGTCATGCAAAAATTATAACCACTTAATCAGAGGCGTCCTAAGATATTCGGCACCCATGGGCTACTAAAAATAATGTGCCCCTCGTCATAAAAATATATTGATGGCTCGTGGAAGCAGCAAATACGAAATATGAAAGTACATAGCTTTGTTAATCATACCGAATATTCCTTCATGGTCATGAAACGAGAAAACCAATACGGAATCAATAAAAAATCACAGGTGAACTCACTTAGCTGAATCATCGAGTTTTCTGTTTTTTGACTCTTAACTCTTCCTTTCTCTTCTTCCTCAAGAAAATATCTTTTCCCCTCCTCTCCACCTCACTCCCATCACGTAAATACATACAAAAAAATTAAAATATTGAAAGGGTTGTCATCCTAGGGAGCTTAATGAACGAAGATAAAATAAGAAGTGCATAATATCAGTGTCCATCTTATACGATAATGTATTGTATATACAAACGAACTAGGAACGGGACTCACTGCGAACTAGATCGTTCATTTCACTTATAGGAACGCTCTTCCGAACTAGTTTGGTCGCGAATAACTCAACCTTATACGGTAATGTATTCATATACAAACGAACTAGGAGCGAGACTCACTGCGAACTAGATCATTCATTTCACTTATGGGACCGCTCTTTCGAACTAGTTCGGTCGCGAATTACACAAGCCTAGTGCATAACCTGTAGCCGCAGAAAAATATTGCAACCGAAGATTGCGTCCTGTAGAAAAATATGTTTGGGACATTTGTCGCAAAACCTTGATCGTTTGTCTTTTCATTTATACGAATCACTATTTATATTAAATTAGTCTTTATTTCTTTTCTTTTTTTATGAATAAATGCAATATTTTCATGGAATACCTGAGATCAATTTATTGTGCAGAAATAGGAAATTCCCCCGGGCCCCAGTCACATTTTGGCTGATTTGGATGCTAGATCGAAAAAGGTCGCAGACCATTGATCGAGAGCAGCAAGTGAACTTCTAACAAATATCGATGTCTCTGAAAAGAATGGAGAGAAAGACAGTTGTTGAATTATTTTAGTTCTATATTACAACCGTTGATCGGATAAATATAACGATTTTCTTTTAACGATTATTATAAGCATTTTTCTCAACTTAATCGCTAATGAACTACTTCAGATTGTGATTGAAATCAGAAGCAATCAGGCAGACTAAATGGGTTTGCTAAATATCTACAATAGAGATGGGCAAAGCAGTTCTTTTAAGTGAAGTACTTAACTCCGAGTCACTCACTTTAAGGAACGAGTTCAGTGAAGTAGTTCCGGAACTCTTCGTTCCATCGTTTCGTCAGCAGTTATAGAAGATGATGACCAAATAAAAAGGGCAGTTCAGTTTAGTTAAGTAGTTACCGAACACTTCATTCCATCAGTAGATTTACACGATGACGACAAAAAAAAAGGTCAGTACATCTAAAAGATGATGAAAACAAAAGGTCGGTCAATATTTTTGTCACGTGTCCAACGGAACTGCAGTTCACCAAAAGAAGTGAGTTACTTCACTCACTCACTTCAATGAAGTGATCTTTTAGAATCGTTCACTCCTGGACAACCCATCTCTAATCTACAATGCCCAAATGTTCTGAAAAGTTTAATTTTCCTGTGGATAGAAAAACATGCCAACTTTTAGAGGCCTTAACTGAACATTGTCCTAACGGAAAACGTAGAGAAAAACTTTGAAGTCTTCATGCAACTTCACGTCGCTGTGATCATGAGAATTTAGAAGCTACCCTGATCACCATCTTCTTGACCGCTATATCAGAATAGACATTGAAAACTTTATGATGAATTTGTCTCTTCATAAGTAAGAATATCTGAAAACAATAGCTCAAACTCTGGGTCCATACGAGGAGGCCAAAATGAATCAACAGTGTGATCTACTGTAGACTGTGGGTACAATTCGCCAATCTGTGGAACAACAGAGAGATCTACTGTAGACTGTGGGTACAGTTCACCACTCTCAACCTAAGAGGACTTAATATGGATTTTTGATTTTATGACATGCACATTAAATACAAAAAAATACTACGCAAAGCACTGAATAAATATTGTAGCCTGAAAATCGGTAAACGAACTTTAGTCACAAGTTACATACAGAAAATATGGAAGAAACTACAAGCAATTTGTGAAATAAAATAGAAATCCAACATGACAATTAATCAAACGACAATTAAATATAAAACGTTATACAATGTAATAATAAGCACATACAACAAACATTTTATGGATGACGTGCGATGAGCTGGAAGCGTTGTCTTTCCTTCGAAACCTCGTGGGACATAAAACTACAATTGAAGAATAGGAATAAGGAGTCAACTCATTTTGCCAACATGCGAAATTTGATTTTTCTAAAGCCTTATAGGATTAAAATAATTTTACTGAACTTTATTATGATATTAATAAAATTATTAAGGATAATATTAAATCATAAGGGGCTAACTGCATCAGCTGAATTTTCTCCGAAAGCAGTTGGGGCCAGAAAAGTCAAGCCCTTTCATATTTTTCAAAAACGAGTCAACCCCTTATTCCACCAAGGGCTTCAATTTTACAGGAGACTCAGCGTAATTTATACCGCCACTAAGGGCGCCGATACAACAAGCTAACTAACAAGCTTTTGTAATTTGATTTTAAATTTGTTACTCATGCAAAAAAGTCAAGCTCTTACGAAGTTTCTAAAGAAGATTTTAAATTATTATGCACAATATAATGAGGTATTATGACCACTGCGTACCGTAAAACTCCCCAACTTTGTGGCACTCACGGTTTTGGGTACACAGAGTACTCTAGTCGCTCTGGTGATTAATCTTAAGATCCGAAATAAAACTTAAGATTAATCACCAGAGCGACTAGAGTACGTGCACTGTGTACCCAAAACCTTGAGTCTCACAATGTTGGGAGCCTATCACAAAATTGGGGGAGTTTTACGGTATACTGGAGAACACGCTACTCGACTGTATCAAAACAACTCGATGACTGATCATTTATCTAGGTTTTTGTTTAAGTCAATCACTTGAATATCATGATTATCTTATAATCGACTAAAATGAAAAAAACAAATCTCGACTAATTTGTGGACGTGAGAAGCAGGCGAGTAGCGTGAATCTTCGTAGGGCTAGCGCAACGATACGATCCCTAAATTTCTTTATTACTTCCTGGAATTGAGCGATCGTAAATTTTATTTCTGAATGAAAATTACGTGTTGTGTTTATGGTTATAGAATTCATAGAATTTGATGACTGTGTTATTGCGCTAGTTCTACGACGTTTCACGCTACGCGTCTGGTGAGAAGTTACAGAAACATGCTGCAGAATAGACCCGTAATGGTCTTAACAGATGAAATTCTATGACACCGAAAACTAACATCTACAAAATTCAACTTCGACTGCAATTTACCCATTGAAAGAAATTTATTCGACGAAAAAATAATATACCTATAATAATTTAAATAAATTTAATATTTATCGTAGTACATAGTATTTTCTCTGTACAATTCAATTAGTGCAAAGTTAATGTCGTATGGCTTCATGCTTTTCCACTCATAAGGCCCGATCCTCCGATCGTCAGTTACGTTCTAACTGGAATTTTAACGGACAGATTTTTATACAAAACTTGCAATTAAAGTTCTGGTTAGAATTTAACTGACGATCGTAAGAACGGGCCTTAACCTGTTCCTTCAGTGCAAATGGAAATAGTTTCGCATTCATAAAGCATTTTTTTTTTTGGTTTGATGTGTCGTTCGTATCTCCACATATTCGTTTTATTTCTCTGGAATATTGTTCTAAAAAGTCTCTACATAAGATCAACTAAAAAAGATATTTTCATTTAAGTATGAAATTTCCGATATCTTTTCTGCTGATACCGAATAATACCTCTTCGCATTCAGTGATCAATAGATAACAACGAACAAGTCTCCGAATTATGGTTCCAAGTCACAATTTTCGAAACATTACTTAGGGCCCGTTGCTACGATCGTCAGTTAAATTCTAACCGGAACTTTAACTACAAGTTCTGTATAAAAATATGTCAGTTAAAGTTCCAGTTAGAACGTGACTGACGACCCTAGGAACGGGCTTCAGAATATTGGACGTAAATATTTCTGAAAAAAAAAAATTGATTAGGATATGAAAAAAAAAAAGGATTAATAAGCCATACTTACTTGAACTGCATTAAATATTTTTATAACCGAGAAACCTTTCATTTCTACCTCACAATAACTAAAATAACAGAATACAAAGTATATTGATGGGCAAATCAAGACTTTTTTACCCGTTGTCTGTCAGCTGTCCACGGCAAAATTTTGTAAGCATAAACTGCATAAACTAAAGGTTGAAAATAACTTGACTGAAATTACAGATTCTATCGCTAACTGGCACTATTATTTCTTGGTAACAGTCAAACACCAAACTTTACGCTTTGAAGAATTTCCTAAAAAAAAGAAAAATGTTAATTTCTTAGAAATATTTACAAATAACAAAATACATACAATCGGTTTATGTGTTCACATAGGAGTACCTAAAAGCCTGATATAATTATACTGTAAAATAGTTTGGATTCTTCTTTCAACTGCCCAAAACAACTAAAATTTTAGGGCTACCATCAGCATCCCATTTTGTAAACCCTTTTTCAAAGCCTTTTCCAAGTTTAATTAAAGGATTTTATCTTTAAAATGTTCGTATGAAATGGAATTGAACGTAAAACTGATTTTAGATATAGCTAGCAGCACATTGTCAAAAAACTGCTGTGTTTAGAATTTTATTTTTGAGTTTATTGTTAAAGGCTGGTGTACATGACGAATGCAAACATTTTTTACTGAGATTGTGAGGGAGATTGTGAAAGAGATAGCTTATCGAATTTTCAATCGAGTAGATAGCAACCACTGCAAAATGAAATCTACAGATATATCGTCAGCATTTTTTACTGAATATAATTTCTGTTCGTTTCACTCTTGATCAATTTCTCGTTAGAGATTTTCCTTCTCCTTCACAATCTCATTAAAAAAATTTTACAGTCGCCGTGAAAATCGGCCTTTGTAGTGTACTCAAATAAACGGCAAAAAAAACAAAAATCAAGCAGAACAGAGAAAGAGATATATTCACAACCACTCCGACGTTTTTATTAACTAATAACGAAATTAATACACTTTCTGTATATCGCCTTTTTCTTTCAAATAAAAACACAAAATTTTATTTCTCATACATTGTCTTAATGAATAAATTTATTATGAATTAAAACGTCGAAATCATCTTTAACAAGATTATTACCATAATAAATTGGTGGATGATTATGACTATATTTTCCATGTTTGACTTTACCCGTTTCGTTTAGAACTAAACGAGCTTTACAACTTCGAGCAGCAGCTCGTTCGTTTGTACCGCGCTTCAGGCCCGTTTGTGTACAAACCCAATTTTGTGTGTTGCGAAAAATTGCCTTTTTCCTATAAGCGTAACCGTTGTAAATTAAATTAATTCCCTTTTTCCGATTACGAACTAATTGATACGGTAGATTATACCATGGTCCTAAAATAGAAAAAGAGTTGTTTCTTTAGAATGAGCATGTTACCGATGTCAAGGAATTAAACACAGTTTTACTATTTTTAACAAAGGTTTGGATAATATTCAACTAAATGATTAGAATTTAAATTAAAAAATTTATTTGATCTCAAGTAATTCTAATTTAAAGTTAGAAACATAACAAATAAAAAAAAAATTTCAATAAATTCCAAAAGCCCAAATTTTTACATTTTTTAAATTAATTATCTCCTAGAAAACTAATAATAATTTTTTACCTTTTAACATTAAAAAGATATTCATGATTGTTTTTTATACTTCCTTGTTATCTTTATTTATTTAAAACTTAATTAACTATATTCCAGTTATTCGTACGACAATAAGAAAAATAAAATTGAACTGAATTGAATACAAATTATGTAAACAAAAATTAATTAATTATGCACGAAATATTTTCAGTCAATTAAAAATCATTTTTTCCATCAATTCCCCGCTCGATGCTGATCGTATTAAATTCGAATTTTGCAACGCGAAACATTTCATTCAATTTATACGCATCTTCGGTTTTTATTTCGACATATTCACCCAAATCTTCTTCGTCATCGTACAAGGGTCGATTTGCTATTCGACTCCAATGAGGCCCATGAATATGATGACGTCGTGCCGCTATCAAGTCTTTTCCTTTCGTTACGCAAATGGCCTTGCATCGCGTTTTTAATACATCAACACAACGCCACGTCGTATGACCGTTGCCTTGTGTTAATTTTTTATTATAAATAAATCCGTGATAAACGAGCTGTGCATTTTTCTTTTGGCTTCGTATGTAGCGGACTTTGTTGTCTAGAATAAAGAAATCAAATTGGAATAGATGTTTCAGCGAATTTATTATTATTTTCTTATTTCGATATTATTACGGCTAAAAAAGTACGCAGAAAATTAAGACAGTTTGGTATTTGTTCTTTTTTTTTATTAAATTCTTTTGTAACAATTGTTTAAATTTTGCTTTTACAATGTTTAACTTACAACTACTTAGCCTAAAATTTTGAAAGGGTCTTTTACAATTATAATTTGATTTGTTCATAAAGTTTAAAATAAATTTAATTTTATGGAGACCTGAAAAATAATCATAGCCCCCTATTCAGGAACATAGTCTCATATCAAAAAAGTCTCAATTAATTCAAAATTCATACAAAATTGAGACTCTCGACCTACTTTGAATTAATTGAGACTTTTTTGATATGAGACTCTGATCCTGAATAGGGGGCATAATTTCATTTGAATAAATCTTTTTCGATACTTGAAGAGTGTGGAAAAAAGTAAGACTATAGAAAATATACGAAAGCTGACACAATGTCACAAGAATAAGCGATATGAGTACATTTTATCTACAGCAGCAAATGAATAAATTAATAAAAGACAAGAATGGTGATAATGAAATGTAATTCAAGTGTGAAAAGGAAAGAAAAGATACAGAAAGGAGAGTGGAGAGGCTCTTTTAAAGAATAAATTAAAGTTTTAACAAAGTTCTCACAAACTTTTAAAATAAAAGAACTTATCCGTCGTTAAGTCACGAATATAGAAATATTATAAGCGAATAAAATAGTTCTAGCTTGACCATCATCATTCGAACTTAGGGTTATGCATTATTCTACAAAGTATTCCTTCCGCCCATCACGAGCATAGACATAAATTAAATCTTTAATCTGCATACACTTTTAAACTAGCGGTTTATCGCCGCTCTGATTATAGGACCTTGCAAGAAATTTTCAGTTTTTCATTGATTCTGGAAAAGGATGTTTTCGTGGAAATTTCGCAGAGAAATAACAACTGAATTTAGTTTTAGAAAACGTACCACGCTCTGCCGCACACTAGGCACCAAAAGAGGGCCCATATCGATCACTTGGGAAATACCGTGGAACTACTTAATAACCTCCAGAACATTTTGTTGATGTGATTATTGTAGTAAGGTGCCCAGACTGGATACTCTTACACAATAACAGGCTGAATAAAATAACAGTTCAGAGTCTTCGAAATATGAGGACCAGGACACCCCAGAAGGAGTTAGCTTTGTTGACAATATGATCGTCAAAATTCTAGATCAACATATTTGAAAGCTGCATTAAGTTAATAATAGTTAGTAGCCCTTGAAAAACCGGTGTTGGTGTTGGCTGAAAATCGACTTGCCGACAGCCTCGAATAATTTTCGGTTGGCCCCTCTTTTTAAGGGATCATATACGTTTAGAATTTTAAAAAGAGAATTTTTTCAAAAATGATGTTTTCTAAAAGTAGGTACATACTTTTAAGAATGTTGTTTTCATAACAATCCGTGAAATATTTCCAGAGGTACAGGTTATTGTGCCCTGGCTTGATTTAAGCTGTCGCGCTATTGATGATGACAGGTTATTGTGTGACTATACTCGCGGCCAAATACCTGTCCCGAAACCGTAAACTTAAACTTTAAACGGGTTTTTCTCAAAATCACTTTTTCACAGTCAGTGATTGCGATATCTCAAAAATTATTCAATCGATCTTCTTGAAATTTAGTGTACGTATTTTAAACACATGTATCTAATGATTGAACGAAGGTTTTTTTTTTTAAGGGAAACTCTTTGTTTTAATGCAGGTATTAAGTACGATTTTTAGGTTAAATGCCGTCATATTGATAAAAATTAATATTTTGCAGAACGCATATATTAATGAAATATATCTTGAGATTTTTGATTTCAGATAAAAATGACAACGACTTATCGTGATCACCGCAACGTCATGTTTTAAAAATTACATTACTTAATAAATATTTTCTCACCAAAAAAAATTTTAAAATGTTCATTAAAGATGCCTTAACAAACGTACTTATATTATCAGAGTATTATGTCTTCATTTCGCCTTGAAAAAAATCGTTAAAAAGCCATTTTTTTTTTGCCTCCTAAATCTATGTATATGACACCTTAAGACAAAAAGTTTAAGATTTAATTTCTATAAGTAGCGGCAGTGACAAGCTATTTATGCATACGAGTATTACGAAATGATGTATTATTTAGTGGTGGAGTATAGTCAAATAGTGGGGTTGGGGAGGATGTTTGACCACCGATCAAAGCGCTTATTGGTGAGCGTGCTAAAAGGCAGCCAGCTCTAGGTGATTTCTAGAGCCATGTGGCCTGAGCTGTATAGTCAAAAAACTAGAAATATATTAGCTTGGGATAGGAGAAGACTATTTTCCATATTTATATCCTGTAAACACTTTAAACTATAAAAATAATACACTAAACTAAAAAGATAATAAAATCAGATTTAACATGATATGCAGCCACACCAGCGAAATATGACATCCCATGGTCTTCTAATCTAATTTATCTTGGCCTCACGCTTGACAACAAGCTAACATTTGCTAGCCACATCGAAAATATATGCTTCAAGGTCTCAAGATGCATTCATGCGCTGTACCCTCTTATAAACAGGAACTCCTTCCTTTCTGTGGAAAATCAAGTTTTAATTTTTAAACTCGTAATTTAACCTATCATTTCCTACGGTGCTCCTATCTGGAGTCCATGCGCTAGCGTTCACAAAAAGAAACTACAGGTCTGTCAAAATAAATGCCTTGTAATAGCGACGAATAAACCCTTCTACTTCTCTACAAGAATACTACACGCTGATGCTGGTGTTTATAATATACAGGAACTGGCCGAATCCAGACTCTCCTCATTTTTGTTACGGTCCCAGGTAGTAGACAACTCTAATTTCATCTTTCCTATAACACATATGTATTCCTTCTGTAAGTAACTACTATTCCCAAATTATTTTCATTTTATTTTAAGTTAGATTGTAAGTTAGTGTCTAAGTTAGGTAGGAGTTAACAAGCAAGGTTTGTATTACACAACTTTTCCTTGGATTGAATTAAAATAATAAACAAAGAATTAATTTTATTAAAATCTAAATTGTAACTATAGATGCAAAGATGTAAATTCTGATCACTGAAATTGTAGATAATTGTACGAACTAGTTTTAAAAATTGAAATAAATTTATGTTATGGTATGTTAAAGTGGCGTACGAAGATGAAGAAAGCTAACTTTGGATTACGATATCTCACGAACGGATGAAGACAGACGTTCGAACTTGGTTTGTGTAGAGAGATAGATGGTGAGGGAGGGAGGGAGGCTCCGAATGCAATTTGTTGAGGGGATCAGTGGGCGCAGGCTGCAACAAATTTTTTATTATATATAAAAAAACGTTGTCTTCATAACTCTTCAATATATGATCTCAAATATATATACGACAGATAAAATCGGTACACCACTCTGCAGTTACAAACTTTTTGAAAAGAAAAAATCACTCCGATTTTTGTATATCAAGAAATGTTCCGACTTCGAACATAGTCCTGAAAATAAATCAAAACCACTTAATCGGACAACCACTGTATCGACACTTGGCCGTCTTATTGTCACGCCGAATGTATCGACTCGGATACTACTCCATTTCGTTCTAAGACTTACGTTTTGAGTGTACGTTGCAACATCACTTTCAAATTAAAAGTCAAAAGAACTATCCGTAAAAAGATTCAAATTTCAGAATGTCTTCTGCCCCGGCTTCCGATGTTGGACGGTATTTTGATGAAGCAAAAATACGCAACTCTTTCATAAAAGAAAAAACCTATCAAACTTTAAACTGCTTCAACACTTCGGGTTCTATTACTAATGGGTAGATAGATAGATAATTCATATATATTTTCCATAGTATTAAACATTTTGTGCTTAAGCTAAGTTATAACTATTCTGTGCTCAGACTTTCGTTTCTACATCAATTGTTATTAATGTTACTAAAGAGTATTTTGTTGGCACGATTCCATAAATAGGAGAGACTTCTTATGGGAAAGGACGAAATGTAGAATATGACGATTAGGTGAATAAAATACCAAAAATCATAAAACTATTGGTTCCTTCTTGGTGAAGCACATTTTGAACCGATCATTTTCCATAATATTGAGACCAGAAAAACACATTTTTGCTGATGACTTTAATTTCGTATGATTAACCGTTATTAAAATATAGTGCACCCAAGGGACTGTGCAAAATTGGTCACTTTATTCGATTGGTCGGATTATAAAAATAATTTAACAAATAAAATCCGTTTCTGATTTACATCGGGATCGTAAAAAAATGGCAAATTTATGCAACTGGTCAAGATAGGAAGGTGGTCACTTCTTTACATTCTACTGTATATATTTTTTTCCTAAACCTAAATCCTCCACCCCATTAAGCCGACCAGGGAGTAATAATTTCAACTTCTAATGTCGGGAACCGAATCATGGGCCCAGTCGATCAATAACTCTCTATTTTTACATTTCTAAAATTTTCTGGTCCCATGGGAACTGGAACGCTTCTACAACGTGTGAGCATTTTCAAGGAAAGAAAAGTTCTACTTAATTCGAGATTTAGCTTAGCTCCCTTCTATTAAAATTGCTCCGATGTTTTTCTGTTGCGTATCTTAAACAGCCCAAACAACATTCGTCTCTGTGTACTTTAGAATTCCTAGTTTTTAACACTGCGTTCGTTCACCAAATAATCTTCAAGGTTAAGTTTATCTTACACCTCATATAAATATTTTCTTTTTAAATATGAAGAAATATTACAATACTGAAAATTGTAAACTATTAAATAGTCAAAATGAATCTGCAATTAGAAATTTATTCTACTTACGAGAGTCCTTCAATTTCAATCATTTAAAATCTGTTTCTACAGACGCGTTTGATATTTTCGAATTTTCACTTTGATTTCCATGTTTTTTAAGAATTTACGTTCACGACACAATTTCGATCGAATCATTACACCACTTATCTAAATTAACTACTTCGTAGCAAGAAATTTAAGCAAGGAAAATGCGAAGAAATGAAAATAAAACTCGCAATGATTGAAAAGTTAAAATTATGACAGTAAAAAAAGCACTCTTCTTCTATACGAAAATGAAATGACGCGAGAATTTTCGTGTGGGAGCATCGATGTTCTAGTACATCGCATTTTATTAAAAATGCACACGTTCACAGCCAGGTGGCGAAATCGGAAATTTAAATTTTGAATTTAAATAAAATTGTGCACAATACGTAATTTTAATGTGAATGATTAATTTAGCACATCTTGTCTCTAGAGTGGAAAATTGGTAATTTATATTTAATTCAAAAAATTATATTTCAGCTCATCAATTCGTACAAGGTCCATTTTTTATGAAAATTTCTTTGAAAAATTGTCCAGCCTCAAAATGTTGTATATTTTACATCTATTCAGGTAGGAAAAAAAATTCGATCGCTGTATCATGTTGCATGGTCATAAAACAGTAAAATCGAAATTAACATACTACACTATAATCTTTTTCTTCGATACATGTACAAAATTCTTCTTGATGTTTTGTCACTTTTATCTTGGGTAAGGGAATGCGTATAGTAACCCGAAGGTCGATTTAGTATAGTAATAGTAAGCCTCCACGGCTCTCCCTATATTACACCGAGATAATTCCCTTAACGGTATTTAGATAGAAAGGTGAATTCAGCTAGGAACATACACAAATTTCAACTAGATAAATCGTTTGATTTTTTAGACACATCATTGAATGTCCAATGACTAAATTGATTGTAACACTTCATTAAAAGCATTTGAATCTCCACCCAAGAGGACAAATATGTATTAATTACACTACCCGTATATATCACTTGAATACATACCCCATTCTTATTAAATGCTGGAAGAATAACCCTCCATTTTTAGCTCATTGTTATCCTAGCTAGAAGAGAATTGCTTACCTCTGCATTGTAGGTCTATAAAATACAATCGCTTAAAAACTAATCTTAGGACGTTCAACCCTCAAAGATGTGCAATGAAGTTGCATGTTTTCACGTTATTAGACGTCTGATAAAATATCGAACTGGTTTTTACTTCCACCGAGCTTTTTATTGAATAACCAATCTCAGAATTTTAGGATATTTAACACAAATTGGTCTTAAATTCTACGTACTTCTATGTAATCGCCATAACAACCGCTACCACATTTTTTTCTTCCATGCGCCATTTATTTATTTAAATTTCTGTATGCAGTATAGCTGCTCTGACAAAATAAACTTTCCAAATAAATTCCTTGTCTCGAAATCCGACCGTGTTTTGGACTATCACTAAAAATCGTATATTTCAGGGTGTCGGTATCAAGTCGCACCTCGACTCAATAAGTAATAAAAATAAGCAGAGATTCTTTTTATTTGCCTTTTTTCCCGCAGCTTCTTTTTCACGTGCTCACGTGGACCCAATGTAAATTAAACGGAAGTAACTCAAAATACTTCGCTATAAAGTTTCTAGAACTAATTATCTATACAGTGTAAGCCGCTTGTACTTTCGGTTATAACGTACCTTTTTTTCAATCCCCATTCGCAAATGTGAAAGGTTCTTATGTACTTTATAAGCGGGTTGCAATGTATTTTATAAGAAAAATTATTAGCTTACCTCAACATAAATACTTTCGAATAAAACAAACCTAGATAAAATCGAGCAAATAGTTTTTGAAATAATAATTTCTGAAGTTCAACATGTTTTTCTGTTTTCTACTCGGATGTTCCCCTTAAACTCTATTGTAGCTTAAATAAATCAAAAATGTCTACAAATTTAATGAAAATACATTTCCACTTTGGCTAGGCAGTATTTTTTGCATTGCTTTGGGGTGCTAGGTAAATGCAAACACGTCTGGAATATACCCTTATCCCTACTGGGAAATTCAGTTAGACGTTTCTTTACCGAACTTGGTGAATGTCTAGTTTAATCCTAAAATTCTTAATCCCATGAAGTGGGAGCGAAAGTGTAGTCCCCATACAAAATGCATATGCGCGATCATATCAATGTCCCACATAGTAATCGCTCTTTCCATTTAAAAGATTGTACACCATGCCGTTATTTGGAGCAACTTTAGCTAGACATAATATAACCCCATTTTCAGGAACTATTGCTTTTAAATTGTTTCAGTCTCCCCCACACCACCCACCATTGTCCAAAATTTACTGACCTCTTTATATCGCTTCTTTTAATTCACGACAAATCGCTTTTATATGATTTCGTCAAAGTGTTTAACCTACGGCAAAAATCTTTTTCAAGGATACGAAATTATTTAGCCTAAAGGATCCTTTTCGACTTATGCATCCAGTAAAATTTCAAACCATTCCTAAAAATTTCATACCGAAGCGAAGGTTGTACAAGAGTATGTATTTCTGCATTAAAAGTTCGGCCAGGCATATAATAACGAAAGTATAAGATCATATTCCAACGTCCAACCCATGGAGCTATATAAAACGGAGATGGCAAACATTCCGTTTCTGTATAAGGCACTGTGAAGCATTTTAAAGTTTAAGCGACTGTTTCTGTGTGGAGCTTTTCATGCCTGGTGGCAGTGAAATGCAAATATTAGCCTAGTATTTAAAGGTTGGGCTTTTTTTCTTTGCAATATCGGGGTTTAACATATATGTGAGTAAGATGCTGATAGTAGCATAGTGAATATCGCCGGTCCTTTGTGAGAAAATCTCCGGCTTCAAAACAGTCGCTGCACGTCATCTCCATTATACATATAGCTCTATGATCCAACCAATCAAGAAACCATTTCTGGTGTTGTGACTTCGGAAACAATTCCCCAAACAGTCAGGCCTATTACGGAACTCGCTCGACAAAAAAACGCACATTCTGCTACTATGAAACTCGACGACGGCCTACTTGTAGAGTTTCACTTGACTTTTAGTCGAGAAAACAGCGTGAGTAAAGAGAACTGCGTATTATGAGAGCCGATCGAGTGAGTATTTACTTGTTAGAAATGTCAACTTTTGCTCGAGTCGAGTTCAAGTGTGAGCGAGTTACTCACTCGACTAGAGTTTCGTAATAGGCCAGAGTGTATCCCGCTTATAAAGTGCACTTTTATAACGGCCTTTCTGTTATAACGTACCTTTTTTCAATCCCCATTCACAAATGTGAAATGTCCTCATGGTGGTTAAAACGTTCTACTTTTGTGGTCCCCTTAAGGTACGTTATAACTGGGTTGCACTGCAGTTATGTCGTTCACGCATAATTTATATTTAGTATAAGTGGTCATTGTCCGTACTCATGATAATGGATGTTTGTGTTAGTTCTTATACAGTGACTCTAGTCACATGTAGACGTCAGTGACTCTAGTAGACGTATGCAAACCAGCATATTTTCATTTCCTGTCCAACGTTTTTTTTAACGTAGTTATGAAGCATTGCACAAAATATCGATATTGGTTAGTTCTATTGCAACGTTACGTTTACGTAAATTTATAACATTTGTGGCGATTAGATAGCTACATTTTCACCATTTTTCCAGTAACAAATTGTAAAATATTTAGGAACTTGACTTTTCAGTTTATTAGAACATTTCGACCGGAAGAATTTATATATTTAAAGCAGATATAACTTAAAGGTAGTTGTTTAATCGAAACGAACCTCTAACTTGAATCCCCTCCTGAAGAAATACTTGTTAATCCATATAGAGCTCGGTACATTAAAATAGTAAAGTATTACTCATAAATTCCATTATTTTTGTAGCACTAGTCCCCAGTGTATCAAATTCGGTACACCATTTTACCCAACAGGAAAGTTTGCCTTTTATTTCCATCGCGATAGGAATGTAGCCAAAATCACGATAAATTTAGCGATGTACTTCGCAGAAGACCCATCACGATTGGAACGCAATGAAAACCCAAAGGATGTCCTATATACTTCCCGTAAAATCGAATCGAATCTATCAATTTATTTTAAACGCTGTAATAAACTGAGTACTCTAATCAAATCCCCTATTTTACAGTGCCCACTAACAGTTCAGCAACAAGTTAACCTATCCCCAAATTTTTCCTGATATATCAAATGGTTCGAAAGTTCGGAAAATGTAATTGAAAATAATCCTTCTACTAAATTAGAAGCTAAATCGATCGTAACCAACCCCGCTAATATCCGGACTGCAGTTTTATGGCGTTCGAGCATATCGTCGCAAAAAGGAATGCAAAACCCTACAGAAGCGAGTCTATTACGGAACTCGCTCGACCAAAAAACGCACATTCTGCGACTGTGAAACTCGACGGCCTATTTGTCGAGTTTCACTTGACTTTTAATCGAAAAAAAGGCGTCGGGCCTATTACGAAACTCACTCGACCAAAAAATGCACATTCTGCGACTATGAAACTCGCCAACGGCCTACTTGTCGAGTTTCACTCGACTTTTGGTTGAGAAAAAAGCGTGAGTAAAAAGAACAGCGTAATATGAGAGACCATCGAGTATTTACTTGTAAAAAATGTCAAATTCACTCGGCTACTGGAAATGAAGTCACTTTCCGAGTATTCCAATTGTTGAGTTTCATCATACCAACTTTTGCTCGAGTCGAGTTCAAATGCGAGCGAGTTACTCACTTGACTCGAACTTCGGAATAAGGTCCGCAAAAAACAATTTTTAAAACACCCTACAGAAGTATTTTAAGACCGCGCAAATTCTCATTATTCCAACAAGTGCGCGAAGTATCCGCCAAGCAATCGAAATAAATTCTCATCGAGAATACTCGCTCGACCTCAAACCGTATTTTACGATCAACTTTAACCATTTCTAAGAACATCGCACTTTGAAAATCGATAGAATACTAAACACTCTTATGCGATTACCGTTCGTTTATTGCAATGTGATAAACGCAATTTAGTGCCCCGGATGCGATCATTTCAACGAAGATACTTTCAGAATATTCTAAAGTTGGCGCATCATTGATCTTGCCTTCAAAAATCTTGTTGGATATGTTGTTGCTCAGCAGAAAGACTCGTCGTCCGATAGTCGGATGAATTTTCGATCCAAATTCAGTCGGTGTTTGCAATTCCATTTAGCTGCAAGATGGGGTCTAAACGCAACACATGATTACTTTTTCAGGAAATTTGCTCCTTGATGGTTAGTTTCAACACCAATCAACGATCAATTTTAATTTTCGAAATTATACGCAACACTTTCAGGAAATTCGCTCCTTAGTGGTTAGTTTTAAAACCAATCAACGGCCTATTTTAATTTTCCAAATTGAAGTTGCTAGTCAAGGTTAACGTTTGAAGACCTTCAAAGTAGTTCAAGCTCCCAAGTATTTTACTGAACATCCCGATATGTATATTGAATAAAAAATTATGTATACTCCCAAGTTATATATATATAAAATCCTCTTCCCCCGAATAACAAAATTAAATTAAAACTTCACTTACCTTCTTCAAATTCACAAAATAAAATTTCACACTATTGGACACTGTAATTGTATCGTATTCTAGTTGCATCCTATGATCATGTACGTCCACTTTTAATTCAATAAAATACTGGAGGTTGGTTTGATAACAGGAAGTCAACCAAAATACAACACAATCAAAAAAAAACTTCAACGTAACAGGACAAGCAATACTCACCTGTACTTAAAAGCCCGATACCGATAAAATTTCATATTCCATTACGACGATATAGGAATATTAAATTTAAATCAATTTTATAACAACCATAAAATTCGAATTCGTCGTAAATCCAGTAAAGAACTAGCTTCTGCTGCATTAAGACACAACATAGAAACCGCCTTCACTACGATATGGAACAATAGGATTTTTATGGTCCTTCTAAAATTGGACTTGAGAGGGAGAAATTTGTATAAAGAATATTGGGGGATAGACAAATATAAATATTTAGTAAATAAAGATACCCACCTAAAAGGTTTGTAAGAGCAGCAACAAACTGGCATCATCCCAAGTCATTTTTTGTGGTTCGTCCAGTAATAGTTTCTTCTTTCTTTTTTTTTTATCACATCACTGAACACGCGTCACTTTTAGATAAATACTTCACACTTTAAAGTTTCGAGTTACTCCAAACTTTGGTAAAATTCATTGAAACAAATAAACACACAATTGAAACGAACGTAACGTAAAACAACATTAAAACAAATTTATCGCGCAACTTCAGCCAAAAAACGCGAAATGTAATTCAGAAGAAATTACAATGCATATATAAAAAGAGACGAGCAGATTGGCCGACGTTGGAAAACGCCCGATGTATACGTTTTTAAAATTAAATATATATATAGAGATAAATATAAAGAAAATATAGGCAATGTATAAAAAAAAGTGAATTAAAGGAGAGTTCATGAGATTGTTAGTCGACTATTTAAAAACAAAAATATTGTTGGAATGAAATCATTGAAATTTGCACATGAACTTTCCTTTAAGTTCGAATATCAGAATAACTGACATCACAACGAGCAAAATTTTCAGATCTCTGCGAACATTTTTAAACAATTTTGTGTAACTCATTTGTTTGTCCATGGTTTCTTTCAATCAGATAAAAAATTAAAATCGCATTCAATTTTGCTTATTGCACGTCCGCCAGTCAAATTCTCCCATGAAAATCGATAATTTTCAACTAACCTTGAGCTTCCGTTGTTGCTTGATCTCCTGTATCACTAACATACGATTCCGAAAATGAAGCCGATTGTTTAACTGTAGCCGAAGTTGTTGGTGCCGTTGCCGTTTCGTCGTTTTCCGTAAAATAGCTTTCGTCGTATTTCATATCGCCGTACGAATCATCTTCAACGTATGTCGTTTCCTGTTCGGCCGTTTCAACATCGCCGGCATCTTCAGTATAGTCAGGTTCGGATTTGGTGGGCAAGTCAATTGGTAAATCGATAAATTCCGCTTCGCCACTATTCGATTTATTATCGACAACGGTTTGAACGGTTATTTGAGTCGGTTCGGTACCTTCGAGCGGATCACTATTCTTTATACGTTTTACAATCGGTGTTGTATGCGGTGTAATACTACGCTGTGCCGGCCTTTTTTGTGTTAGCTGTTGTACTAAGGTATGTTGTTGCGATTGAGTCGATAAAACTAATTGATTTGTGGGCTTATTTTCATCCCCACTGTCTTCAGATTCTAATTTATATGATGATCTATTTCTTTGATTCGATGAACGTGCTCGTGGCGATGTGGTTGTTGTCGTAGTTGTCATTGTCGGTGCCGGTATTGTCGGTTGTGGTGCAGGTGTAGATGGTTTGGCGGGTGATTGTGATGGTGCTGGTTCACCCTGAAAAATTATTGAAAAAAAATTATTTTAATAGTTATAGGGTTTACACCGAAAGACCTTCGATGGATGAATTAAAAGGATCTTGGGCTTTTGAGCGATTATTCTAAAGAAATTACCCCACCTCCAGACTTAAGATGATACTACAGGAGTTACTTGGGGTAGCAATTCAGGGACCTACGGATGGTAAATTTGTCTTTCTTTTCAAAACACTAAGTAACAGAGGCAATATGCTTTCCACTAGAGATAAGTGAAAATTTTGACCATTTTTAATTAGAGAAAAGCGAAAAAAATTGTATGTAGACAAAAAATATCTTGCTACTGAAGATGGGTTGTTCAGGAGTGAATTGTTCCAAAAGAACATATCATTGAAGCGAGTAAGTGAATTATCTCACTCCTTTGGGTGAACTGCATTTTCATTGGACACGTGACAAAAAACGTACAGAATTGAAACGAAGGAACTGTGGAGACCTTTTTTTTTTTGGTCCGCAGTACACTGGCGGAAAGAGGAAATGAACAACCGGAACTAGTTCAGTGAGTTCGTTCCTTTAAGTCAGTGACTCGGAGGAAAGTACTTTACTTAAAGGAACGGGGATTTGCCCATCTCTACTTGCAACACATTCTGACCAGTTGCAATGACGACCATTGCATGAATTGGCAGTTGTTTAGAGGCGTTAAGATGAGTGAGCAATCAATCCCAAAAATAGATCATAGACAAAAAAAACGCAAGGTACTAAAAAAAGAACGTGGGGCTCTATGTTGAGCACGGAAGACATGCAAACGAACAATCAATCGGGAGGAAATTTCACAAAGTGAAAAAATTTCGACTCTCACTCTATATGACTTATTTCTTGAATTATGGCAGGGAATTCCAGAACAAAAATGTTCAGGTCCTTTTTATAAGGACTTGCTCTATTTTCTTTATTCATTTTTATTAAAAAAAAAATTCTCATGTCTCCAAACTTGACACTTGTTTTTAGAGCAATTGCTGAAAAATTCAATAGTGCTGCTCTTATGTGAGCTCTTTTTGGCAGCCGAACGGAGCTACATACAACTGATTTCCACTGTGTTCTTACAAATGTTGTAAGAAAGAACATGAAACGCGAACACAACCGGTTGTTTCAATTCTTATACTCTTGTTACATGTTGGACCAGCACGAAGTCGGACAAATGAAGGCCAACGCCACAGACAGATGGGCGAAGTAGCTAACAAGTGCACGGCCTACATGGCGTTTGTATGCATTTGCTTTGGTTGGATCCAAAAGGTAATCGAGGCATTACTGATGTTGTGGCAAGCGGTGGTATGTCGTCGCTACAGACTTCTCCTGCTTTTCACACATTTCGCGAGTTTATCGTCTTGTTTCACAAAACACATGAAACTCGCGAGAAAGTCAGGAAAAAAATCGCCTCACATTTTTCGTCAAGCAAAACCCTTTGATGCCGTCAAAAGCGAGAAACCAACGAAAAACCTCGACACACTATTCACGAGAAAGACGCGAAATAGGCGAAACGCGATATGTCTGTAGCCGGAATATACCGGAATGACAAAACAGCCCGTTTTGGTTCGTTTTAATCGAACGCCGGGATTAAATGAGATATGATCAAATTTTGTGTTCAATTTCTATTCGAAATCTCAAAAAAAGTATGAAAATACTTCGGTCGTTACAATCCTGACAGTTCTCAAACTAATTTTGCTACTAAAATGTACACTGATTGAGCCTGTTCTGGGCAAACGACTGAAAAAACCTGGTATCGAAATATGTGAGCTCGTAAATAAAAATGCTTGCTTTATTATATCGACACCACACCAAACACATGGCCCGTATCCAGTACAAAACACCGCCATCAACTTAGCAAAAATACCAATCAGCCATAATTTAATATTTTGTTGTTCCGGCAAAGAGAATCCGAGTACAAAGAAAATTACTTTGAAGCATCTGCTCGCATACAGCAGATACCCACTCTCCCGTCGTCACAATCGATCAACCCTCGTAACTACAAAAAATATAAAAAAAAACTTTGAAGGGAGAAAGTGAGGACAGTACATACACAGTACATTCAAAATGGAGGTACAACAAGTTCAAAACTCACACAAGGATCTATTAAATTTTGTTATGTATTACGACTAAAAAAATAAAGAGACAAGAATGATGTATCTGGCTTAAGGATAAAATCCCCGCGAATCAACACTAAAAAAAATTTTTTTTTTTTTTAAATTTTTCTAAAAATAATTTTTTTCCAAAAATTTTCTAAGAAAATTTTTTTCCAAAATTTTTCTAAATTTTTTTCAAAACTTTACTAAATTTTTTTCCAAAATTTTTCTAAATTTTTTTCCAAAATTTTTCTCAAAACTTTTCTAAATTTTTTTTTTTTAAAATTTTTCCAAATTTTTTTTTTTTTAAATTTTTAACATTTTTTTTTTTTTAAATTTTTTCCATATTTTTTTTTTTTTTTAATTTTTCAAAATTTTTTTTTTTTTAATTTTTCAAAATTTTTTTTTTTTTAATTTTTCAAAATTTTTTTTTTTTTAATTTTTCAAAATTTTTTTTTTTTCCAAAAATTTTTTAACAAATTTTTTTTTTCAAAAAATTTCTCAACAAATTTTTTTTTTTCCAAAAAATTTTATTAAAATTTTTTTTTTTTTTTTTTAATTTTTTTTATTTTCGAAAAATTGTTAAAATTTTGTTTTGAAAAATTTTTGTTTTGCTAATCTTAAAGTTTGTAGTTTTAAAACCGGCTACAAACTTTTAGCGTTTCGCCTATTTCGCGTCTTTCTCGTGAATAGTGTGTAGAGGTTTCTCGCGTTTCGTTGATCGTGATTCGTACGTTTTCTCTGCTAGAGACGGTTTTACCACAAAATCAAAGGATTTTGCTTGACGAGAAAGTGACGAAAAATACGGGAGACGATTTTTTACGACTTTGGGGTGAGTTTTTGGTTTTTCGTGGTTAATGTCCAAATAATTGATGCTCTGCTCAGCTGGTTTTCGACGAAAATACTTCACGAAATGTAGCGAACATTAGAAAATTGCGTGTGCAATTCTTTCTTGTGTTCTCGCAAGTATTGTGTGTTTCGTGAAATACGACGAGATGCGAAAAACAAGAAAAGCAGGAGTAGTCTGTAGTAGCCGGCTTAAGAATCTTGTCTGTTTATTTCTTTTTGAAATTCCAATTGTGAAAGTTATGGGCAATTAACCTGAATTGGCCCTTCGTGAATTCTCTCTACAGAGCAGTCATTAAAAAAAAAATTAAGTGAGACTTAGCTTTGCCACATCGCGTCAAAATATTTGGGTGCGATCTCCATGTATTAAAGTGTTGCGAACCCACAGATCGATGAATTTTCGAATGGCAAAGTCCGCAGACCGAACTGTCGATTCAAGTGCATGTATGTCGATATCGTAAAAATTTTCTTCGGGCAGAAAAATATTCCTTGACACTAGCATAGCATTGGGTGCTCCTTTTACACTATCTCTCGAGCGAGTGCAGAAAAGTATAAAGGGTGAATGGGGGGGGGGGGGATACAAGGATACTGTATGAGTTTGTGTCATTGCTGTGACGTCATATGTTGTTAAGAATAGTTAGTGCAAAAAAAAGTGTAGAAAATGCATACAAAAAGAACAGACCTATGAATTGCATGTTGCGCTTAAAATGAGAAGACAATTTACTGTAACACGGGTGAATCATATCTTTTAGGCACAAGAAACCAACTCCTTCACGATCACATTTTTAAAGCGAATAAATATGAACGTAATCATTCTTATTTCTGCGATTTAAATTTAAAATTCACACGATTGCGACTAGTGGTATCAAAGAGTAACTGGAGACGACCGGCCACCAGTTATGTATAAGACTCTTTGAAGCCAAAAAAGTGATAAAACAGCGCAGTTGTTGTATAGCGTGTGAGTGATTGAGATAAAACGGGGTCGTTATCAATTTGTTGTTTTGTGTGCAAGTAAATGGTACGACGTCCAGTTTCAACTCAATCGGTGCTCATCATCCCCTGTATGTTTCTAAAGTGCTACCATTAATTAACCTTCAGTCTGTTAAACAGAGTAAACAAAAACTACCCAAAGCCTATTTAAACCGAAACAGAATGTATTTTTTTTCGGGAATGTTTGACCAGGTTGTTTTAGCATACCTGTCTTATTAAAGCAGTTTAAAATAGATCTAATAAAATATATTTTTTGGGTCATTTAGTAAAATTTTGCACAATCTTTACAACAATCAAAAGTTGGATTGTTTTCACCCCTGTGCAAAGAACGTGTTGCTCAAAACGGTGCAGATGAAAGGTTAAAACAAAATGTTCCATGTATGTACCAAAAAACGCCGGTCGAGCTATCAGAAACGCCTGAACGACATGTACATAAAAATCCTCCAAACTAACAGAAAAGTCATATTTTCAGAAATTGAGCTATTTACTTACTCTAGCAGCAAATAAAAAAAAACTTCTCAAAATTGTCTTCCATCGCATGGACAGGGAAATTTGATGCCATGTATTTATATTCAAAATTTAGTAAGCCATGAGAAAAAAAAACTTCGAACAAAAAAGTAAAAAAAAACAAATACTTTACGACCGCGTCCAAAACCAGAAAGGTAACTCTTCTCCTCACATTCAAAACAAGTCGCGCCAAAAGCACAAAACCCGCAACGTACCAGAACTACACATGGAATTGTACTAAAAGCAACATGGAGGGAAAAAAAACAACAACAATACTTACATCAGTGAGCCCCTTAATTTGCAGCGCCTCCGCCGTACTAATGAAAGCCGGAAGGGCGTCTTGCTTAACATTTACTTCTCCGCAGTACATGAACTGAATCAAGTCCTTCAGCGCAGAATGGCTCACGTCTTTTAAAAATACTGAAAAAAAATATGTCCGTTAATTTCAAACTTCTCCGAAAACAAGCAAAAAAAAAAACTCACCAAATGCGTGCTGATTGGCAGGCATCTGCGTAAACATACGCCGAAAATATGGCGAACATACCGACAATACAAGTCGGTGCGCCTTCACAAATTGGCCCTCCGCAGCCAACGTTACATCGACCAAGTCCCCACGGCATAACGACTCGTGAAAACCCGCCGATAAATTGCTATTAAAATTATTCCAACACAACGAGAATTGCTCGTCGTCCGCCATGTTGGAGACGATTTTCTACTCAGCTACTATGCTACAGAGAAGGAAAAAAAAAAAGAAAAAATAAAATCAGAAATGAGGTCTTCTATACCGTACCGATTCCCATAGTTGGCGACTTTTCGCTACAGTTCGAAACGCGCATAGCAAAATCGATAAATTAACGCTTGCGCTTTGTGGAAAATCGAAGAAAAAAATCATTTTTTTTTAATGGTCTTCTCCGAAAAACCGGAAAAAATTCAAAGTTAAAAAACCGAAAATTCCCAACGGTTCATAGCAATTTTGTTTATATCTCGTAAAAAAAATAAATAATAATTTCCGATATAAATAACTCGCCGTAATTATTTCGTCGCCGAGGGAAATTTTTTTCCATCTTTCGGTTTCGCATTTTTCGAGGCGGCGACATACGACGCCATTTTCGAGAAAGCGAAAAAAAAAAAAGAGAATTTTCAAACTTCGCCAGAAAAACTTTCCGTTCCGTTTTTCAACACAATTCTAACAAACCCGAGCGGAAA
Source organism: Beris chalybata (assembly GCA_949128065.1). Taxonomy (NCBI): domain Eukaryota; kingdom Metazoa; phylum Arthropoda; class Insecta; order Diptera; family Stratiomyidae; genus Beris; species Beris chalybata. The sequence continues at coordinate 142,570,837 of OX421894.1, forward strand.
AACATTGCTAAAAGAAACTTAAACTTACCGAAAATCGTTTAGATGCAATTATTCCGCGTGAAAAATCACCTAAATTCAAGGAAATCTTTTTTATTTGGGAAATCCACACTCGACGCTACACACAAAATACGAGTTCACTTCGCGGATGTCTTTTCTGGAGTGACGACACAATTCGACCAATTGCTTCGCTTCGGCTTGGGCTTGGGTACGCCAACGAGAATTTCTGTACTCATTTCCGGTGAAGCACACACACACATGCATGCCGCATCGAATTTTTATCGATCCCGCGCGCACCATTGGAAACTGAGTGCGTTCATGGTATGTTTGGCCGGACGTTTGCAACGCGTGGAATATTTGAAAAGAAAGTAACCGATGGAAATTATTTGAGACGGCTAAGAAATATTATTATTAAATATTTCAAATGAAATTGAACTTTTTAAGTCTTCTGAAAATTAAACTTTAATAAGACAGGTCAGAATATGAAATGAATATTGAGTCTGAGGTAGGTTGGTGGTAGAAGAGGCTACAATTTACAAGTGGACTGCTCCGCGCTGTAAACAAAGTCGTAATTTAATTAAAATACATTTTATTAGAGACGACAGTGGATGTAATATGAAATTATAGCTAAACGCGAGGAATTAGGTGTGATCAACAAGTCGCTGGCTTTCTTTAAAATGTATGAGGGATATCATGCCAAATTTCAAATAAATCGGTTGATTAGAACTTGAGATATTATGTCAACCGCATCGAAAAAAGTAGTTTCGTGAAAAACGTGTTTAAAGTTTTACGTTAAGTTTCAGGCAGTTTAACTGATAGATGCGTACATATAACTTACATTTTCTTAAACAGCCATCCCAGCTCCATACATCGGACCTTCTTCTACTTCATATTGCTGATTTTCAGCGTTTCTTTCCGCAAGACGAGCAGTTCTTCCTTCTTTTGAAGCATTTGAAGAACTGAAAACTCAAACTAAACGCACATAGAATAGAATGGGTGCTACGTCACTAAAATGATTATAACTTTAAGAATAATTTGAATTTTGAAAAATCCTTTTGTGGACATATTCTTGAATATCTAAACTATCGAAATATGGAAAAAAAATTTCGATTTTTTCAAATTTCTAGACTAGAATACTGCCTTAATAAATAAAAAATACTGCTTCACATTTAACAAAAATTTGTACGAGTATTAAATTTTTATTCGTTTCTCATAGAGCTAGTTCCCGTTCTATTAAATCAAGATGCTCCACCATGAATTCTACCAGTATTTTGCATTGACTTGTATTTGTCCGCTTCGCCCCAAAACTATAATTATCCAATAAATATAATAATTAAATTTCTTGTTTTTCACGTAATCTTCTAATATATAAAATAAAGTCAGTTTTTATGGAAATTACGATTAAAATCTACACCTGTGAACCCTTCCCTCTCAAATTTTGCATGGACATTCTCGAGACACGTAGTTATTTCAACATTTGAGCTTTTTAGTAAGTTGAATCAGATGAACTTGACTTAAAAATAAAAGTGTACAACTGGTAGTCGTAGCCGAGTGGGTAAGGCGTCTGACTAGAAAACTGGGAGCGTAGGTTCGAATCCTGCCGACCGCGAACATGTGCGATTTTTTTTTTTAGTTTATATCTTTCGATTTTACTACCGGCTGCGAACACGTGACGTGAGTAACAGGGGCGATGAAACATAATTATATATTACAGAAATTGGTGGTTCTCGAGTTAATTCAAAATTTGAATGGATGGAGTATGGAGGATGGTGTATAGAGAATGGAGGATGAATGGGGGATGGAGAAAAATGAAAGTGAAAAATGAAAAATGAAAAATGAAAAATTAAAAATAAGAAATTAAAAATTAAAAATGAAAAGTAAAAAGTGAATAATGAAAAATGACTTTAATGTCTCCAGTTTTTTGAGCTGAAAAAGTGTATTCGAAACGGAAGTAATGTATTGACGGGAGAAACAGGACCAATAGATAAAGGGGAGTAACAGGGGCGATGGAACCGAGGTACGCGGCATATTACAGGGGGCGATGGATAAACGTGAGCATAGCAAGCGCTGTACTTTTGTCAGCTTGCTTAGATACGTGAACTTTCTAGTAGCCTCCCACCACAGCTTAATATTGGTCTTATTGCAGTGTACATCCAATGTACTAATTTTGGTTGGATACCCCTTATGTCTCCGAACATCTTTCCGCATGCGTATAATATGCGTTATACGCCTTTTTAACGAGGTTCTTTCAGATTCAGTTTCCAGCTGAGTTTCTTGTCTAGAGCAACGCCGAGATATTTAGCGCTATCGAAAAGATGAAGCTCGCCACTTCATATCTTTGGTAACGCAAAAACTAGAATTTTGTACTTCTTCGTGAAGAGGACCAGCACAGTTTTCGAGTGATTAACCCCTAAACCGCAGTTGCCAGTCCATTAACGTAGTTTGTTGAGTGCTCTCTCCATCAAACTACTAATTTTTATTAGATTATTTTATTAAATGTCGGTAAATGTTTCCCTGAGAGACGGATGACCACATCGTCGTACATATCTTAATTCCGAGGTTCTCAAGTTCCTCAGGGATTTTGTTGACTACAAGGAGCCAAAGTTCCCTAAACTAACAACCCTCAAAGACAACATTCGCACCCGCATTCTCCAAATCCCTGTGGCAATGATTAAAAGAGTGAACGAAAACTTCAGAAAAAGGCCATTTGGCAGATATTCTGTTTAAAACTGTATGAACTTAAATCTGCCATTTAAAAAAAAAACCAAGAAAAAATAAAAAAAAGTAATTTTCGAAAAGTTTGTGTTTTATTGATATTTCAAAACCATGCGTCTGTCGCGCGCCACCCAGTATTCATATTTCATATCAGTCAGGCCGCGTACAAACTACTTATGAATGAACAAATAAATTTTTACGACGCCGAGCCAAGGGTCAGACGGTATTTTAAAATAATAACAAAGCTAATCAGTACGTTGAGCTGTGCTGTAGTTATTCTTGATACTAATAGAATATTAGTAATGATACTATTAGAATACTAATAGAATATTAGTATCAAATACAATAGTATAGTAGCGAGAGCTATCAACACTTAAAATGGTTAAAGATTTAATCACCCCTAAAAATACAATACTTGCGAAAAACCCCATGTTAAAGGTTATAGTGTTCTAATAGGATTCAATTATTCCAAAACATATAAAAAATTGTATTATAAATAGAAAAAAAATGTGATTCTTCAAAGAAAACGGTGGGACTTTCCATAAACCTAAACTTCCGCTTTCCAGATGAGTGCAGTTTTTTATCTTGAATAACAAAACGGCGGGAAATCTGTGAAATGTCACATTAAATTCAATCAGCTGTTAGATAAATATCTTTAGTTTTATTATTGCAAATTAATCACCACCACAACGCCTTACGTGTAAATAAAATGTTAGTTAGTGCATTCAAAAGTCATGTAAAAATCCTTGGTCGTTACATCGCCACCCAAGTCCAAGTAATAGAGAAAAAAATTCCACTGGGCAATGTCAGCATCAACTACGTTCAAGCCGGCAATGGACCAAAGAGCCTTCTGCTGCTGCCAGGCGCGATAGGATCTGCCTGGGTTGATTTCAAGCCACAAATAGAAAAATTACCGACTGTCCTACCCGATTACACAATCATCGCTTGGGATCCACCGGGATACGGTAAATCACGTCCACCAAAACGAACATTCAGTGCGAATTTCTATCACGACGATGCCGACTATGCTAAACAGTTCATGGATGCCCTGGGCAGGACGACCTTCTCCATGGCCGGATGGAGTGATGGCGGCGTAAGTGCGTTAATTCTGAGCGCAAAATATCCAAGTGCAGTCGAAAAATTGATCATATGGGGATCTAATTCGTATATTTCCGATGAGGAAATTGCAATTTTTCAAGGTACTCTATTCAATCGCAATTATTACTATTAAAAAAAAAAAAAAACTTTTCGCTCCAGATATTCGCGATGTTAGTAAATGGTCGAAACGAATGCGTGAACCGATGGAAGCGGTATACGGACGCGAAGGTTTTGCCGAAATTTGGTCAAATTGGGTAGATGGTTGTTTGGCCGTTTATCGGGAACGTAAGGGCGATATTTGTAGCAATGAGTTGGCAAATATTAAAGCGCCAACTCTAATTGTACATGGCAAGAAGGATCCGATGTTGGGTACGGAGCATGTACCGTATCTGTTGAAGCACATCAAGGGAGCCGAGTATGAAATTACATCCGGTGTTGAGGTTGAAGATTAAAACACGATTTCTATTCTATTTCAGATACTTTGAGTTTCCGGACGGCAAACATAACATTCATTTGAAGTATGCTGATGAATTCAATAAAGTTGTTGCGACTTTTTTAAATAAAAACTAAAAACCAGGAGAGGGTAAGTGAGCTTGGCAGCAAGGATGTGTGCAATTTAGGTAAAGTTGATATTTGTAAATAGAAGAAAAAAAGTGTTCAGTATTTTTTATATAACAATGTGTTATGTTATGTATTATATGGGAGAGACAAAGAATCGAACGTAGTAAAATTATTTCATAAAAAAATCGAGCCTAGTTTCCATTCTTACAACAAAGACTGAAACGAACAAAAACTAGATATTTTGAATTTGAACAATTATTTTAAGTTCAGAATTTCGTATTGCATCTCGAGAGACTTTAGCCGAAATGGTTCGGAAATGTGTTTTAAAGGTTTTGTTAATTTATTAAAAATTAAACATTTTTTAATAAACAACGACCTGCATATATTTTGCAACCAGATGTAGCGTACAGTTTTCTTATGGCTTTTTTTTTTAACGAGACAGTAGAGTTGGTGTATCGAGCAGTGCAGTGGACATACACAGTAAATACCGTGACAAATCTTTGCGAGGAGTCGTTTATAAATGTTTATATAGACAGCCAAGCACCAATAAAAGCTCTAAGCTCCAACCTAGTCAAGTCAAAGCTAGTGAGGGAGTGCAGGGAGCGTCTGAAAACATTGGGCGCATCTTATAAGGTTTTCTTGTGCTAGATTCCGGTATAGAAAGGGGTACCAGGAAATGAGGCAGCCGATGAGTTTGCTAAAACTCGGATCTGAAATTGCATGCAGTCCATGTGGTAAAAATACCGCTCAATTTCGTTAAGAGTAATCTTGACAGGAAGGCAATGGAGCTGACCAATGACAGATGGTTCAACCTACGTGTGAAACCTCCAGGCAGCTATGGCCAGTATTACATCCTAGAAGGGCTGCCGATCTTCGGAAAAGAAGTCGTAGAGAGACCCGTAATATTACGGCAGTCATAACGGGACACTGTCTCTTTGGTAGACAGGCACAAGCCTAGGCGTTCAATATAATGACTACTGTAGAAGTGGGGAAGAAGAAGAGAGTGCAAGGCATCTACTTTGTGAGTGTTCCCAACCAGCCAGCTGTAGCCATGGGCAGCTACTTCTTCTCCCGACTCGGGGACATGGCTGGAGCACGAATTGATGAACTAGCCAAGTTATTCGCACCAGTGGCTGGTTCGACTAGCCTTTCTCCTGTAGCAATGCTACGACAACTTCCTATGAGTTTCAGTTGTGACTTTGATTTGCAAACATCGTTCTAAACGCCGCTAAATATTGAGTCTTTTTAAATTATAATCAATTATCATTAAATAATCATAATTCAAACTTTAAGTATTAAACTAATCTATCCAAAGACATTAAAGTTTAAGTACTATATAAATTTTAATTCCGAATATAAAAATGGTTAACTGTGCTGAATGTGATCAACCCACAACGAGAGAAAACAAATCCACAATATTGTGTAGCGGATGCAATTCTATTCTTCATATAAAATGCTGTGGACTTGGGGTCACTGGGGGTACGTGAGCAAAATAAAATAACGACATGGAAATGTAAAAAGAGTTATAAAAAATTGCGCACCGACCAAAGACCCGAAAGTACCCCAATCAAGTTTGACAATCCGGTGGATCATACTTCGCAAAACCCTGTCGAACAAAGGAATTCAAACGAAAAATCGCCAAATTACGATGCGCTCGTCTCTAAAATAAATGATCTTCTTGAAAGTAATAACTTTCTTGCGCAACAACAACAGGATGCAACAAAACATTTATCAGAAGCTATCCATGAGATCAAGATGCTAAACGAAAGAATGACGGAATTACAAGATGACAACATCGCCAAACAAAGTCGGATAATCGCATAATCTCGATTAAACTTCTTGGAGCAAAAGGAGTTATCGCATAAAGTAGAAATATGTGGCCTTAACGTGGATACCAAGGAGAAAGCGGAAGAAAGGGTGCACGATTCCGCATTCTATTTTTGACCCATCCGTATACACAGATAGCTCTCCATCGCGCAATAACCTGTTGTTTTTCCAATCCTCTCCGCTTGGGTATATGACCTCGAAGTGTGTTTGAAAATCATTTACCGGGATCATTTAATTCGTGCGGATTTCGGCTGGATCATGTAGAAATTCCCTAAGAGGTAAGCTGTGTCCTATGTATCTCTCACTAAAGAGACCACAGCACAATAATTTTTCTGCTGTGTTTGACGCAACCGCCGTGTTGCAACTCAATAAGAACGTAGCTATCTTTAGGTAGTTTGGGCCTCATGGATTTGGCTTCCCTGACCATGATTCTATGCGTACTAAAAAACCAATAAGCAGTGCCTAATCGTATCACAGCCCAAGTCCTTGATGAACATCATCTTTGGTTGGACCTCTACGCAAACTTGTCTACTTATCTTTCAGTTTGGGTTACATTTGCAAATTTTTGATCGTAGATCTCTTCGAACAAAAATTTGCAAATGTCTATCTCAACTGAAGTCCTTAATCCGACCTTGTTTGTTTAATTTACCAGTAATCATCATTTATCACTCAAATTAAATCTTCCGCTTCAAATACAATTTACATTGGTTTTATTTGTTAAAAGTAACAAAATTGATGATGACCTTATGCGTTTACTTCCTCCGTAACTTCGGGGTTCTTAAACTTTTCCAGCTCGTCGGTTAAAATTCTCAACTTCAGTTCATAGTTTCCCTTCAGTTCCTGCAAAGAATGAACAAAGTTTTCATATAAATAAAATAATAAATAAATATTTAATACCTTATAAATTCCCGATTGACATTCGTATTCCTTTCGCAATCTATTGTACATTTCCTGCGATAGAAGTAATTTTTTTTCGTTCAACGTGTTACGATCCTTTTCGGCTTTAATACGAGTATCAAGAGTACCGACGCGTTCTTGTAGATGCTCGACTTCTGTATTTCGTAGATTTAGCATGTCTTTGGTGATGGCAACGACTTCTTTGACCGATTCGACTTGTGTTTTCAATACGGCAATATGTTGTTCTTGTTGTTTGCACACTTTGGCCTTTTCGAACAAAAGTGTCTTGGCTTTCATTAGAATTTCGTCTTGTTCCTTTTTTGATTTCGGCTCGGTACTTTGGGCTTCCTTTTGAATCAGAGTCTGCTCGATTTGGGCGTTTTTCTTTTTGAGTTTCTCATTTTCAACGTGCAATTCCTGTGAAATGATTTTTTTTTAATTTTATATATTTCTCTCAAATAGTTTGTAGTCTAATGAATATATATATTTTATTAATAGGCTATAAGTATACACCGTATAAAAAATTTCTATGGCAGACCATATCGAGGGTTCGATAATATTTCTTAGATCAGATTTTGATATGTCACCGTCTTCTGGATTTTTTTCTGGAAGCTTCTTAACATAATTTATTTCTTTTCGACTAACTCCAGAAGGAGGGCGACTGGTTGTGAACTAGTCTTGCGCATTCTAGTTCGCCTTAGTGATCGCGAACGAACTAGTTCCCCAGCCCTTGCGAACTAGTTCGTTCTTGTAGTTCGCAGTTCAGAATAAATGTGAGGACCTAAAAAAAACTCACTGACGAAGGAACTAGTTGCTTTCAAGTTCGTATTGAAAATGAGGACCTAAAAAAAACAAAAGTTCCTCACTCACACAGGGACTACTTCCTTTCAAGTTCACGAAAGTAGACACTGAATGTGATGACCTAAAAAACCTTGCGCACTGAACTAGTTCCTTCTTTCAGTTCCAACTTCGCGAAAGTGGAATGATACGTGGTATGCAAATGTGATGACGAACTACTTCCTACAAACGAACTAGGACCGGAATTCACTACGAACTAGTTCGTTCATTTCACTTATGGGAACGATCTTCTGAACTAGTTCGTTCACGAACTACACAAGCCTATTGTGAACGGATAATTTGGAACTGGATTTTCTGGAACAAATATGTTATATGTACTTGGAACAATGAGTAAAGTAAGGAAAAGCGTCACAAAGGATTCGGAATCACAACCTCAGAGGCAATAGACAAGCCACTCAATTAGGTCACCGATGGCACACAAATGTCTTTTAAACCCTTCTACATTTCTTAAAGGCTCTCACAGTTTTTTTTAACCAAATTGGTTCGAAAAACTCCTTACACTTACCTCACACTGCTTCTTCAATAGATTGATTTTCGTTCGGGCATCCTCAATTACCGCCGCTTTATCACTTTCTAATGCAAAAACTGTGTCCAAAAGATCTTTCTCCTTCGCACTCAGTTCCGGTTCGTTGCCTGGCACAATTTCAATATCGGTACTTGCTGCAGAAACTTCTGTTTGTGGTTGCGGTAATTCGGGTTGTTTTTTGCCATTTTCAACTACTACCGCTGGTTGCTCCATATTTTTTACAATTATTGCACAAATATAATTTTTTTCCTTCGAATCGAATTATATTTACGGAAATTTCCAACAGATAGACGGCGAGTTGAAAGAAAACACGTGTGGTTCTAGTTTTCTCGCTGAATGCACAGACATTCTCGTCCAAGTATTTCTGGATGGATACATTCTATTTTTGTATTTTTCGAATAAAACGAAATGTACTTCGGCTAAGACATCGTTTTTTTTCTAGATTTCCTGCAATATCGGCCAATGTGTATATTTTCGAGATTTTACTATGCGAACATCACCGATTACGGGAGCACGGTTGTAGTTTTCATCTGTGTTGTGAATTTAGCGATGGTGTTGTGATTTACATTTGTTAAGTATGAAGATTAAGCGTTTCATGGATTATTTTTTGCACCATAATAGAATTTATGAGTGATACCATTTCGATATCTCCAGTTCCCCTCAGGGGCATAGGGCATAATTATGCTTTCTGACACAATATAATACCAAAAACCTACAAATATGACGAAAGCACTATCTTGGGTTTTTGTTGGGTCTAATACAATAATGCTCCTGGCGTTAATTACGCGACTGTCGGAGGTATCGAAATCGGGAGATTTTCGGCGGAAAAATTAACTCGCTAGGCACTTTCGTGCGCCCCTTCCTAAAACTAAAACTAGGCACTTTCATCAAAGACTTTGTGCACAGAAGGAGGTGGCCACCAAATTTTCGTTCACGCGACCATCTCAATCCATAACTTTAAACAGTCATTCAAAAAAATTAACTTCTGTAAATCTAGAGGATTTTAGACTCGTGTTTAATTTCAAATGACGATATTATCTGTGTCTCAGAAACCAGGGGCCTTATTACTGAATACGATACGATCAAAATCAATCGTAAATTCTATATTTTAGTAGTTATGCCGAATTTAGGAATTTACGATTGATTTTCATCGTATCGTATTCATTAATAAGGCCCTTGGCTAAATGATATCATTCTTAGCTCTGAGCTTACGTCCAGCTAATCAATTTATAGAAGAAACAGAGATTTGATCTGTACGAGTAATTGGATAAGTTTATCTGTACAATAGACGTTCATTAAATAAATACTCAACCTTACATTCATCGACAACCTATCCCTCTTCTTCCTTTCTGCATTAATGCTTTCTTTAATTTATGTTGTCCTGAGCGACAACTTTGCAGTGCGCCCCAGCTTGATTCCAGAGGTGTTAGGATCACTTCATTTAACACTGAAGTTCCTAACTCCCTTTAGGAATTTAACACTTAACTACTACTAAAAACTAACACTACCTCTCTTTAAGGAGTTAATGCCAGGGTGAATACAGGAACTGTGGTGCTCAACCAGTTTTCTGCATATTTGTTTATTTTTTTCACGTTTTGAAGCTTTTGGATCTCGTTTTTTTTGTTGGTATTAAGTCGATCACAAAAGACATGAACCGGTAATCGAGTAGAAAGATCAAGAAGTTACCGTCAGATAAAAGCAGATTCGTGTCCTATTAGAGAAATACTGCAATGCAGGAACTGATGAATCTTAAAGATCCTAAAATATTGCATATTCACCCGAAATATCGAGAAAGAAGTGTGAAGTATCAATATAATAGTTATAAATAGATTTAAAAAAAAAATCTCCGATGAATTTCTCTGGCACAACGTTCTCTATAAATAAATGCCAACTCGCGAAAACTTCATTCAATGTTTTCTCAGTTTTTAGCGGTTCGTTTAATTAAGAACTTTCGATAAAATAATTTAAAAAACAGTTTGTTATTCGTACGGAATGACCGGAACCGTTGAAAAGTGTTCGACCGAAGACAGTAAACATGAAGGCGATGCAACTTGCGTAATATACAAAAATGAATACGTGTACAGTGGTGGAGCCGACGGGAAAATTAAAGTAAAACTATGAAGTACTACCAATTAGAAATAATTTCGGAATATAAATCAATTCTTAACAGATCTGGGATAAGAATTTAAATCTGAAGAAAACATTAGCACCTCACGAGGCCTATGTGTACGATTTGTGCGTGACATCGAACGGAAAAGTGTATTCAAGTAGCTGCGACGGAACAATTAAATTTCTAACGAATCCACTCGATTCGGATGTGGTCAAGGAATTACTGCAGTGTGAAGATGAAATCGAATGTATAATCGTGGATGAAGATGATAATTTATATACTGGCGATGATAAAGGAGTCGTAACCAAATGGATCGATGATAAAATTTTATTCAAATTCAATCTTGTCGAACAAGTTAAATCGTTGGCCGTAGAAAAGAATTGTATTTATTCCGTTCGAAATTTGGATACTGTTGTAACGGAAGTGATGGCCGGAAAGTCGGGAAAGTATTCGACCAGAGCTACGTTACCAGGAAAATCACCGTTGGCTTTAATAGGGCCAACTGTAGACGAACGGAAATCATATCTGGTGTTTGCAACGCGCGATGGTAAAGGTGTTACATTGACGCGAAATTTACAAGGCGAAAAGTACAGTACAGTTTGGACGAAAGAGGTAAGATCTGTTGAAATTCATAGTTAGCAGTTTGAATACGTTGCGGTGCTTTTCAGAACTGTCATGACATGATTATAAATGCAATTTGTGGCACGGATAAAGTTCTTTTTACTGGCGGATGGGATGGAAAATTAAAAAAATGGAGCTACATTGAGAAAGGACCGAAATTAGATGGTGAAGTTAGTATTGGAAGTTGTGTGAATTGTATTTCAGTTGGGCCGGAAGATTGTCTGTACGTTGCTTCCGCCGATGGAAATGTACGTCGCGTTGGATTTTCGTAACATAACTGTACAGCGTTGTGGCAGTTTAAGGGCCGTTATTACGACCTTCAGTTAAAATTTAACTAGAACTTTGACTGAAAGTTTCGTATGATCGTCTGTCAGTTAAAGTTTCAGTTAGAACGTTACTGACGATCGTAGGAACGGTCCGAAGAATTGTAAAAATACTTGATCATATCGAAGGCTTAATAAATTATAAAACGTAATTTTTGTAGATGTTTTTTTTTTGTATTTAAGTGGATGTGTTAAGCATAAAAATTATGAAACGAAAATTAAGTTAAAGTTACAAATTAGAAAATGTGGTAGTTAATTTCTTCGTTTGAAATGCAGTAGAAATGTTTTTTTTATTAACTAATCTATAATTCTCCCGCTGCACATGCATCGGCATAACTTCTGCCGGATTTATCTTCGGGATTCAACTTAATCATATCATCAATACGCAAAATGGTGATTGCTGCTTCTGTTGCGAACTTTAGAGATTTAATTTTTGACATAGCTGGCTCGAGAACGCCAGCCTTCTTGTTATCCCTCACGACGCCTTCAAACAAATCGAGACCGATCCACTTCAAGTGACCATGATTAGGCTTTGTCTGACTGGAATTGTGATAAGCACGAAGCTTTGCGACTAAATCGGTTGCATCCTTTGCTGCATTTACGGCCAAGGTTTTCGGAATGACCAGAAGAGATCGGGCAAACTCAGCAATGGCCAACTGTTCCCGAGAACTCTGTGAAAATAGTAATGAAAGAAAATTGTTGAAACTAAATTTTGGAAAAGAACAGAAAACTCCTTACCAATGATGTCGCAAAGTTTTCCAAATAAATCGATAAAGCCGCTTCAACACATCCACCGCCAGCAACAACTTTCTTGCTCTCCAAAACTCGCTTAACAACGCAAAGTGAATCGTGAATTGATCGTTCCATTTCGTCACAGTAGAAATCATTCGGTCCACGAAGAATAATCGATGATACAGGCCGAGAACCGGGACCCTTGATCAAAACCAATTCATCGTCACAGATCATATCTTGTATGACTTCTTCGGCTTGTCCGATCATCGAAGTTTCGAAACTTTCTTCACCGTCCATATTGGTCAGGGACGTGACAAACGATGCACCTGTAGCCTTTGCGATAATTTTCAAATCGGCTTTCTTAACACGTCGTACGGCCATAGCGCCGGCTTCGACGAAATACTTGAGACAGAGATCATCAATACCGCCCGAGCAAAGTACTACATTCACTCCGGTAGCGAGAATTTTGTTGATTTTCTCTTTGGTAATGTCTAGTTCGCGAGCCCGAATACCTTCCAATTTGCTCGGATCGTTGATCAATACTTGTACGCCCATCTTCATTTTTGTCTTTTGAAGTGAGAAGTCGAGACAAGCGATCTTAGCGTGTGTAATCTTTTTGATCATTTGTTGTGATGCGAGGGTGCAGTTAAGAGCGTATCCTACAAAAATAATGGTGCAAAAATATAACTTTTTGGTTTGTGTACAAAGCGACAAAAACTTGTCGTTAGTTTTAATATAGGATGAAACAGAGAAAGAAAACGGTAAAGGAATCGTTTTAAAAAACCAAATTCCCTTTTCTTTATGGTGTCGTTAATATTGAATTGACAGTTCCGAGGTTTCCTTTTTAAAAACGAAACTATTATAATATATTCTCAAAACTGTGTTTATAAAGTCAGTGACCAAGATTTCTCGGAAACGGCAAAACCGATCAGTCTCAGATTTTTCACAAGCTTTATAAATGTATTTTTTAATTGATTAATCGAAGGTTTTTTCTCGCCAAAAAATATCCTATCCAGAGATATCGTGGTTACCACAAAACGATTTTTTATAGGAGTTTCCGGCAATCAGCCATAGCAGTTTTAAAAATCATAATTTTTGCAAATAAAAAATACCATAATAAAGTTAAAAGTTACCGTAATATACACAGTCTAGCCAAAAAATACTGCCCACTAGTTACAACTTAAATATCTTGAGAACGAAAAGAGCTAGGGAAAAAATAAAAATTCCACTGAAATCAGACATCAATACCTTTTAAATCATGTATAATTTATTCAAAATGTCCGCCTTTAGCTTCTACAAACAGCTTAAATGAATAAACTCATCGATACCCGTACGCAAGGTGTCTAGAGGAAATTCTTCTACAACTTTCTTCAGAGATACCTTTAAAGACTCCACGCTGCGGTGAAGTATCGAACATATGCTTTTTCTTCCAACCCTGACCACAATTAACAGTCAAGCGGGTTCAAATCGGGACTTCGTGACGGCTAGTCTCCCGCGCGAATAAAAGCCGGCTATTTTCGCCTTATGCCTCGGAGCAGAATCCTGCTGGAATACTCAAGGCTTGTTTTTGAATAATGTTATATTCAGAGGTTTAACCACGTCCGTCAGCATCTCTTGGTAAACTTTTGCCGAGGTTTTAACCCATTTTTCGCAAAAATTAATTGCATCGTGATAAGAAACGCTCCACTGAAGCGGGATGGTGACGTCTTTGGTTCCTTGGAACCTTCTCCTTGACTTCATACGAGCTTCTAGCGTAGACACGATCATTCTGTTTGTTGTAAGCCTCTTTCACTGCGAAAATTCTCTCGTCGGTGAATAGAATGTCCTTTTACCGACCACGGCCAAATTTGCAAATGATATTTATCGATCTTTCATATCGAATTTGCTTCAGTTTATTAACAGGTGTCCAGTGTATCTCTTGTACGCTCTTACATTTAAATTATCGCGTAAAATACAAGAAACAGTACGCGGTGTGATATTCATTTCACGAGAGAGGTTTTTTTTTGCTTACGAATTGGATTTCTACGAATGCGGCTTCGTACGGCCTCCATTGCTGTTTTTGTGCGTGAGGTGCGTGGACGACCGGTCCGGGGCCGATCTATCACGTCGCCAGTGTCATTCAAACGTTGAATTCTACGATACACGAATTTCTGACTAATGTTAAGCGATTTAAGGAGGGACCAGATTTGTTTACTATCCTTCCCAGTCTTATGCAAACCGATTACAGTAGCGCGCGCTTGATAATCCGACTTATCTGGATTGCTACTCCGAAAAACGATATCTTGATGGAAACAACCATAGAGATATAGATAACAGAAACGACAAGACGTCGTTTCTGTATGAAGCACTTGAAAGTATTTTGATGCAAAACCGAACATTTTTCTATGGAGCATTTCATGCCAGGTAGCAGTGAAATGCAAATAGTACCCAAGTATTCAAAGGTAGGGTTTTTTTCAAGACAGGAGTATAACATATGTACATGTGAGTAAGATGCTGATAGTAGGATAGTGAATATCGCCGGTTCTTTGCGACAAATCGTGCGACTTCAAAACAGTCGCTGCTCGCCATCTCCACTACATACCACCTTGATCAAAAAGTTCCCGGAATAATCACCGTGTGGCGCTTTTATTGTTCCGATTTGAGTTCTGTTTTTTTTTGTTAAGTTGGTACATCTGTTGTTGACATTCTCTCTAAATCTTAGCGTCATAGCTTGACATTTGCAAAAGTTACGTAGCCATGAGTACATCTATCTCTGTTTGTTGGCGATTTTTTACAATTTTAGAAATGGATTTAAGTTTGCAACAACGAACTTGTGTTAAATTTTGCGTAAAAAACTAATTTAATGGTACACGAAATGAAAAAATGTTGGAAAAGTGTTTCGGCAACGATTCTCTAAAGAAAACAGAACTCAAATCGGAACAATAAAAGCGCCACACGGTGGTTATTCCGGGAACTTTTTGATGAAGGTATCTCTATGGAAACAATCAACTCGAACAGAATTGCCAACGTAGGGAAACGAAAATTCCCTGGCTTTTAACGTCGTACAGTATTTATGGCTAGACTGTGTACATATAAATTTTTACGTTAATAAATTAAAAAGCCTTTCCAGCGAAAATTTATGAAAAATCGTTTTTTTTCGGCCTCCTGACTGCGTATAACCTCACAAAGCGCTTTGAAGCCAGAGATATGAGAAAAAAAAGGGTCTTTATATCAAATTGTTGTTGTTTAGCGTATTTATGTTACTATGTTTAAATTTTACTGTCTTACGTGTAAGTTAATGAGACTTCAACTCAATTGCTGCTTGTCATCTCCAGTATATAAATCACTATGATCGGGTACGATACGAGACGTAGAAGATTTTTTCTAGTGACCAATTGAACGCCTTGTTTCATTTCACATGACTTGAGTTCACGGTCGTACATACTACAGACAGGTCTGGAAACGCAATGCAATTTTTTGGGAAGAAAAATTTATGTTTGGTGTATTGGTTCGTCACGGTTTTTTTTGAGATTCCGAAGCTGAAGAGACGATATGGCCTTTGACATTTTCGATTAAACTATGGCGCGGCAGTGCTGAGAAACTTTAATTCCTCTCCCGACACTTTTAATAATTAAATAAACGCGTTTTAAATAAACAAGTTCGTGTAAATAATTTTACAGTATCCAACGCGAAATACAGCAGCATTGTAAGTACATATTACTGAATCTAGAGTGCAGTGAAGTGCTTCGCGGCTGCATACATGACGACGTCGCCCTTGCGCCACCAATCGCTAGTACCAAAGATATTAGAATCCCTTTATAAAAGATGTCCCAACCATATTAAAAAAAATTCAATAAAGCTCTACGATTGGCGACCAATCTCTGGTGGTTATTAGAGCTTTGTATGCTAAAATTTGTAGTCCACTGTAAACATCAATCTGAAACCTCTGTATGGAAAGTCAACGTCAGTTTTTCCGAAATCGGCAAATTTGAATAAACAGGATCAGGACTGATTTGTCATTATTGTCAATATTCGCATTTTTATTTATTTCAGACTCGGCATTTAAACGTCAGTGTGAGCTGATGTGCTCGAGTTGTGAGCGCAAATATTGTGAAATCCAAGCGATTCTAAAGTATTCATTTGCACATACTGAATTCAGTGCGACACCCCGTGCTCGTGTTTCCACCCCCAGTGAGTTACTCCTTAATTTAAAGTGCGATAGACGATTCAATCTAACTACGATTTTGATTTAGTGCCAAACATTCGCAGCTAATTGTGCATTTTTCGTATTCAGTGACTATAAACTATTAGTGGCTCGCTCAGAAACCCAGTTTTGATACACAAGTAATTTCTTTCCTTTGCACCTGACGCTTAGGACAAAATACTATCACCAATCCATCCCAATTGCTAGCATGGCCCGCATGGCCAGCGCAAATAAATACTCCACTATGGCGGAACCGCCGACCGCCCTAATTCCGCTACCAATTTGCCCAAGAATAAGAGACAATGCTCCTCTAAGCCCTGCGCATCTTCTAAAAATGATGTCCCTTTCACAATCCGAATATAAAAACCTACCTTTGATTGATTATTTTTTGTTAGTTGGCGAGCTTTCTCCAAAATACAGTGGGTTACATTAAAAATTCTAAAACTTTGCAATAGCCACCGAAGTTGGGTCGCCAATCGTAAAGCTTTTGAAATTGATATTGACATGCTTGGGACATCTTATATTTTTTATTGTCTTTGCTAGTAGCGACCCAATCGATAATAAGGAGAAGCAGTACCAGT
Organism: Beris chalybata; assembly: GCA_949128065.1. Taxonomy (NCBI): domain Eukaryota; kingdom Metazoa; phylum Arthropoda; class Insecta; order Diptera; family Stratiomyidae; genus Beris; species Beris chalybata. The sequence goes on from OX421894.1 coordinate 142,587,866, forward strand.
TTATGTTTCTAAAAATTTGTCTACCCTCCCCCCCCCCACGGTAGTTTCCAGACTTGTATATACGACCGTGCTTACGTTAATTCGTTCATAGTACTGACCTGGTCATTTCGACCGACCCATCACTTAGAAACAGTTTAGCAGGGATGAACCTACTTTTAAAGGGCTCGGTTTTGGGTCTCAGGATAAGCCATTAAAGTTAAAAAGTTATTGTGTTGTAAATTCTAAATTTTCTTACCTTGAATAAGTAGACTTTCGCGTGCTGACTTTCCATGTGCCTTCAATACATTAACATTTTTAATGGCGTAAATAGGTTGACCCTTTGCATCCGAAATCTTTGAAAAAAAAAAAAAAACAATTTAGATATGATCTGATCTGCTTAAACATCCGAGTATTTACCTTTGTCGACAAAGCAGCATTTACAACTATTTCCGAAAAATAATCGGCATCAGCACCGATAATTTTCGAGCTCATCGATGTCTTGGCAACATTAACCAGACATTCCTTCTCCAATTCATCAACGGGTGCGGTCAAATGTTCCGAAATATATTTGCAAGCTTCCTTGCATGCCAAACGATATCCCGAAATGATTGATGTAGGATGGATCTTCTGTTTGACCAATTCATCGGCATTCTAAAAAAAATACTGTTAGCATCACAGCGTTGAAGCTGAAATTTTCGAATTCACCTTTAAAAGTTCAGCGGCCAAAATAACAACCGATGTTGTTCCATCGCCAACTTCATCGTCCTGCAATTGAGCCAGCTCGACGAGAATTTTCGCTGCCGGATGTTCAACTTCGAGCAATTTAAGGATGGTCGCTCCGTCGTTTGTGACTGTAACGTCGCCGATATCATCGACCAACATTTTATCGAGGCCGACCGGTCCCAGTGAACTTTTCACAATATTCGCAATTGAACTTGCCGCCATCACTGAAAAAACGGACAAATCGATTTTAATAAATTTTTTAATTGAAAATTCATATGGCAAGAAGCGCTCGGCATAGCACGAACTTAACCTCAATGTAAACCTGTTCGAAAATTCACAAATTACAGAAACAATTGAGTAATTGTTCATTTTCGACTGGTAGTTTTACGTTAATATATCGATAAAATGTGAAAATCTTGTGATTATTTATTCAAAAAGGGCGAGGAAAAGTATTTGGAAGCCGCCCCCACGGCGGCCCATGGGACTCGGCATGATAAAGTTGAAGAAAATTCAAGACATACCATTTTGTGAACGGACCGGCTGTCCTGACTGCCGCGTACCGGCAACCGACAAAGCGCTCGCTACTGTTGACATCTTTTGTAATTTGATATTTTCTTTAGCTTTTACGAATTGGAAAAACACGAGTTCTCGTACTAATTGTCTGTCACACAACCCACCACACAAAAAGATCTAGAAAATATCACAAATTAATCATCGTTTCGTTTCCGCAGGTTGGTAGCGAGGAAATTGTATTCGGTTTTTAGTAGCAGTTGGTAGCGGTGGAGTACTAAAAATTTTGAAAGTTAATAAATTTGTAAATATTTTTTTTAAAAATAATCGACGAGGAGCTGATTAAGTGGAAATGTAACTAAATTTGTTGATTTGAACAGATTCATTGGATTTTTGCATCAATTTGCCATAATGTTGATCTGTGAGTTGGACAAATTTTCGTTGCGGAATTGTAAAAAAACAAGAAGAAGACAACAGAGTGAGAAGAAAAAATTACTTTGGAGTTTGGAGTGAGCAGCGGAGACTTGTCAAGCGGTGATTGTTGGATCTTCTAGAGCTCGGTAAAAAAATTACAACGGCCGGCAAAGTGTTTTTTTTTTAATTTTCCTTTCATGAGCTCAACCTAAGAATTCGCGCTTGTGTCGAAGCATTAGTAGAATTCCGCAAAATGTTCAACTCACGTGAACATTACTTCTCGGTCGCGATCCTCTTCAGTTTTAGCATTTTGGTTCTATCGGAGATTCCACGTCCCCGTGGTGTATCCATTTCTCGAGCGAATCTTTATGCGCCCGGCAATAGTTTTTTGTGTTTGGACGGCCTGAAAAAAATCAATTACATTCAGGTATGTGTGGCAAATCAACAAGTCCACGTAATCCTTTTCAATTTTATTTTGAACTAATTCCGATAAATGAACGGAACCCCTTCGTTCGTTCGTTCTTGCTACAGGTGAACGATGATTTCTGTGATTGTGCGGACGGTAGTGATGAGCCGGGCACAGCAGCGTGTCCGACAGGAACTTTCCACTGTACAAATGCCGGTCATCGTCCGACTGATATTCCCAGTTCGCGTGTAAACGACGGAATTTGTGATTGCTGTGATGCCAGCGATGAGTACGATACGAGTGCCGGTTGCGTGAATGTTTGCGGTGAAATGGGCCGGGAGGAACGGCAACGGGAAAAGAGCCGACTCGAACTGGTCAAGCAGGGCAGTACGCTAAAATCGGATCTTAGTGCTAAAGGTAAAGCATTGAAAGTCGAGCGATCCGGTCGACTAACCGAACTGGAAGAACGAAAGGCTGAAGTCGAACGAATCCGAGCCGAAAAGGAACAATTAAAAAAACTGGCCGAAGATTTGGAAAACGATGCGTTACAAGTCTACAAAGACGCCCGCGAAACGGCCAAACAACTTAAACAAGCTGCCGAAGCATCCGAGAGTCGAAAAGAGGCCGAAGAAATATTCCGAAAATTCGATTCGAATCAGGACGGTATTATCGATTTGAGCGAAATTCAACCGCGTGTAACGTTCGATAAGGATCGGAACGGTGAAGTTTCCGTCGAGGAGGCGAAATTCTTTTTGGACGAAAAGGATCAGGTCGATTGGGATCAGTTCTTGACGGCTGCTTGGCCACGTATTAAGCCATACCTGATGCTAGATTCGGGTCTTTTTAAACCGCCAATTCCGGAGAAACAAGAAGAACTGACGCAAGAACAAGAAATCGACGAAGAAGAGGCTTCGCTGGGTGATGAAGATTCCGAAATGGACCATCAAACTGAAGAGGAGGAAGATGAAGCGGAACATACAGGTAAGGAATTTACTAAAAAACAAAAATTTGTTTCTGTTCGTATGCTAAATGTTTTATTATACGATCCTAAAAACTCCCGATAGGTTATATCGTGTCGTACATTGAAGATTTGTTAGAAAGATACTGCGACTGATTTTTTTAAATCATATAATTGATTTAATTTTTCAAATATTTACATTGTCTCCTTGAAATTAGTTCCTCTTAGACGCAACGCATCTTCTAGATCGTTGTTTCCAGTTTCCAAAGCACCTCTTCACTAAGAAGAGTTCGACAATTCGGTATGGCAGACGGCAAAAAAAAATAGACTAGATAAATTCCTAAGAGAAATTAAGCTGAGTGAGGACCTCTAGGTTTGAAAATGGATAAAGATCTATGAGGTACAGCACAATAGGCCACTGGTCGAGGTGCTTGCAGGAATTCCTCCGCCTCCGATGAAATCTGATCAAATCTATGGCCGATGGCATTGTGGTGATGAAGGATCCAGTTGTTGTCGTTGAGAGGAACTGGTGTGCAATTCAATAAAACACTGCAGACCACATTGCGAATAGTATAATTGGGCGTATTGCGATGCCGATTTAATATCGACGCATGAAAAAGCGATTGTGTATGTCGATTGTCATCGACCGTTGTCACTTTGATCGCCATTTTTCGTCGATGACATTCCGAGTCCGTGACGCCTGAAGAAAATTAACGTCGATACAAAAATGCAAGTATAGATTAGACAAAAAGATGTTTCTTTCCTTATTTTGATGGATTCGCAACAAGTAATCGCCATTAAAAGCGGTGTAGATCGACACACATTAAAGAAATATGGCTCCAATTTTCGGCACTGTAAAATTCTTTGGGACTACCGCCACGAGATGCAAGCAGAAGTGAGAGCCAAAAATGGGCCGAACAAGATGTATAGCTTTTCCACTTTAGAAAAAAGCATTATCCGCATCTTAAATTTGAATGTAGGATTTGATATTGCATAAAAATAATATCATAGTTGTAAACGAAGGCATACAAGAACTTAAATTTACAATTTACAGCTGATACATACATATCAATATGGCAATGCCATTGAGTCGCGTCGATGGAGTTACACAATCGCTTTTTTCGATCGACGTGACAGTTTGAATCGGCATCGAAGTGACGTGACCGCGACATTCGCAATACGGGTGAATAGCATAAAGGTTCCCACACACTGACGCGATTTATTCGCTGACGCTGCGATTATTTTGCAGCGGTGCGGTCATTCTCATTAGTTACCATGTAAATAAATGAAGGCGAATTACCGCTGCAAAATAATCGAAAATAATCGCAGCGTCAGCGAATAAATCGCGTAAGTGTGTGGGAACTTTTAAGGTGCGTTTCCATCTCCGCTGTTTAGCGTCGCCGACACTTTTTTCGTCGTTTCCATCTTCGTCGAAACGGTCGATACGACACTTAAAAGTCATTAGTCAGTTATTTCTATCTATAAACGGAACACATAAGGAATTTTTATGGAGACGACGCAAAACAGCGGAGATGGAAACAGACCTTTATTCTTTATTCAATGAATACATTAAAAAAAAGAAATCCTTGACAAATTTTTGAAAGAATAATTTTTTTATATTTTTCAATTGTCGCAAACTTGCCCTTAAAATAAGCCTAATTCTATGATAAAAATTCACATAGCAAAAAAATTTAAATATGATTTTTTATTACTAATTCTTCGAGTTTCAAAAGAATCGGCCTACTATCGCCGATTCTATCGGTCACAAATTTTGTAATTTTGGCAATTCTTGATGGAATGACCCATGCCAGAACCTATTAGGCAAAATTTCGCTTACTAACGATCTAGTTATACTAATACATCCATGGAATGACAATTTTCGATGTTATTTTGCGATTCCGAAACAAAATGTCATGTACTACTATTCTTTGTAAAGTACTACTATTTTCTACTTAAATGCACTACTGTTAAATTTAACGAAACGACAGCTGTACACACTTCCACATTTGCGCGTCTTGCTTATGGCCGCAGCGAGTGTGAGGAGCATAACTGAGCAATCTCTACTCGTTTCACGAACATTTGTAACAAAAAATAACTGACTAACTGATGTCATCTATTTGTACTCCGCTTTAGAAACTCTTATCTAATCTTTAATATATAAATTTTACAGAGTTCCCGTGAATAAAAAAAAAGAAAGATTAATATTAATAAACAGCAGTTTATAATAATGAGTCATTAGCTAATATGATATTAATCTGTAATACTATTTTTAATTAAGTTATCTTCTATGATTCGAATTATTACTGTAATTATTATTGTTAAAAAAAATCCAATTATGCTAAGAAATGACCGTAAATTGTTCTATGTAGCTTAGAAAGTTTGTCAAATACGCCGTTGGTGGTAGTCGTAAGGTGTCCATGCACGACAGTCCGATCGTTCAGTTCTACCTTCTTAGGAAAATAAATTGAAATTGGGCGTTCCTTCTGCATTTTAAGTAGATAATAGGCTAAAAAAAAATTCGAAATTCTGTCTCCAGCATTTATGAAGATTATAAAGAGTTTGCATTAGGCTTGTATAGTTCGCGAATGAACTAGTTCAGAAGAGTGTTCCCAGAACGGAAATGAACGAGAGAGTTGGGCTGGACGCACATTGAAAGAGCAAAAACAGTTTTAGTCAAAAATGTTTTTATGTCGCTGTTTCAATTGAAATTCATTAATCGGAGCACAATGATAAGTCGCGTGCCTCCAAGGTACGACACAAATCAGTTTTTGACTAAAACTGTTGGCTGGACGCACACTGAAAGAGCAAAAACAGTTTTAGTCAAAAACGTTTCTGACTTAAAATATTTTTGCTCTTTCAGTGTGCGTCCAGCCAAAAGTTTTAGTCAGTTTAGTGCTCTGATCATTGAATTGCTATTGAAATAGTGACATAGTCATGTTTAGTTAAACACTGATTAGTCTCGTGCCTTGTAGGCACACGATTGAATTGCTATTGAAACAGCAACATCTTCATGATTAGCTAAAAATGTTTTTGACTAAAACTGTTTTTGGTCTTTCAGTGGACGGCCAGCCTTAGGGCCGGTTTCACAGTCTAGGCTTAAACCAAAAATTTGGTTTAAACTTAGGAATTTGTTCGTGAGATCCTAAGTTTAAACCAAATTTTTGGTTTAAACTTCGACTGTGAAACCGGCCCTTAGTCCCGCTCCTAGTTCGTTTATTCATTCATTGCCATGTGGAAGTCAATGCTACAACATACTTGAACGACTCCAATTTTTTTTGCTCATCACATTCTAGCACAATGACGACTACGATTCGTTCCAAACTTCACTGCCTTTCTCATCACTGAACTACCGCGAACTAGTGCGCTAAAAGAGCGAACTAGTTCGCGAGGGATCGTGAATCGGAAATGATAGCTCACTATGGCGAACTTAATTGCGCAAGCCTAGTTTGCGTACGCTTTTACAAATTTTGCAATTGCTTTTTACGAATTGCCTGAGTCGAAAAAACCAATGTTACATTTCGTCTTAGACCTCGTCCCGTAGTATACACCCAGATAGATTGGAAATAGGGTTTGGTATGGTTAATCTCTGTCACTGAAGCCACAATTGGGCCTATATAAGAATCCAAAACGCAATACATCTACTTTTGTCATCGAAAAATAATTAAATTTCGCTCCGATTGTTGCTAGACTTCTACTTACTTTATATCCTCGGTTTCTTCACAATTTTCCAGGCGAAGCCGAAGAAGTTGAACCATCAGCACCCGAAGAAGAATACGATCCGGACACGCAAAAACTCATCGAATTAGCGAACGGAGCAAGAAATGATTATTCCGAAGCGGACAGAGCTGTTCGGGAAATCGAAACTGAACTGAAAGAAATAAAAGACATGATGGAAAAAGACTACGGTAACGACGAAGAATTTGGACCGCTCGACGGCGAATGTTACAACTACGAGGACCGGGAGTATGTTTATAAATTGTGTCCATTTGATCGAGCATCGCAACAGCCAAGATCAGGCGGTAGTGAAACAAGGTCTGTATTATAATGATTCGGATTAATGAACTCGAATTCTATTCTTCGTATTTGACTCAACAGATTAGGAACGTGGGAAAAATGGGACGGTAAAGACTATAAATACAATCATATGTTGTACAGTAATGGGGCTGCTTGTTGGAATGGTCCACAACGATCTGTAACTGTCGAAATCGAATGCGGTTTGGATCATAAAATTACGTCCGTATCGGAGCCTAATCGTTGCGAATATCATTATGTGTTTCAAACACCGGCTGCATGTCAAATCAATTCGGATTCGGCGGATTCTCACGATGAATTATAAGGAATATTTTAATTATTATCATTTTCATATTTTTTTTTTGTTTTTAATTTGAAATGTTTTGAATTACCTAGGCAGATTTTTTTCCTATATTTGTAGAGGCACAATTTCATTAACAAAAAAAAAACAACAACGCTGAAAGCTGTAAACCATTTTCTTTTTTAAATAATACTATCTGTGTATATGAAAGCAAAAACGAGGCGGCAAAAGGATTGTGCATTTCATTTTTATATCTATGTAAAATCTACACAATATGATTTCAATTAAGTGTCTAAAGTGAACATTTTGTCAATAGTGAAAAAAGAAACATTTTTACATTCCTATCGGACATAAATATGTTTATTAAAGTTATTTCGAAAAAAAAACTATGTCGTGTGTTATTATTTTCGGTGAATGGAACTTGTAGTAATTGTAGTTGACAATTGTAACCATTTGTTCGATGTTGTACGAGGTGTGGCTATTAAATAACGAGACTAGTCAAAGAAAACACCTTTATTATTAGAATTACGGATCGAAACATTTTTCCCCTTCTATATACTCCCCTCCACTATTAATACACCGCTGCATTCTTTTCTTCCACTGTTCAAAGCAATGCTTGAAGTCATCTACTGAAAGTGCTCGAAGTACCTCTGCCGTTTAACTGCTTCCATCGATTCAAAATGAGTTCCCTTCAACATTGATCTCACCTTTAGGAATAGGAAATACTCACAGGGGGCCAAATCAGGTGAATACGGAGGGTGGTCGAGCACAAGAATCTGTTTATCTGCTAAAAACTGCTTCACAGACAGAGCATTGAGCATTGTGGGCAGGCGCGTTGTCTTGATGCAAAATCCAAGACTTTTTTCACCAAAGATCCGGTCTTTTCTTCCACACCCGTTCTCTCAGCTTGGCCAGCAACTAAAACATTTGGTGGGTGTTTTTTTGCAGTTTAACAAGAAACTTGAGGTTGATGCGCTGTTCATTATTTGCACTTGACATTTTTTCCGGCAATGCAACATAAACACGTTCTACCTAAACAGCTCTAACTCACTACTGAATCGATGTACAGAAACATGTTCCCGCACGCTTCTAGTAGACTCTTGAAGGTTACCGGACACTGCTCCGTCCCCCTCTCAATTGAACTCCGCCATTGTTGCGCGCGCAGTTTCGTTATTTAATAGCCACACCTCGAATGGTGCAATTGTTCGAACATGTCGTCCAAAATGTGTGTTTTTCTTCTCCGTCTGAGTGTCTAGAAATTTTAGTATAAACTATGAAGCGAAGAGCTATGATTTCTTTCCAGAATATAGAATCTCGTACACGCAACTGAATTCTCATACGAGAAAGGGCTAAAACCATCGTCAGATTTGTGCACAGTTGCTTGCTATAACCGTGCTCAAATCTGTTTGAGCTGTATTAGGCCCGTTCCTACGATCGTCAGTTAAATTCTAACCAGAACTTTAACTCCAAGTTTTGCATGAAACTATTTCAGTTAAAGTTTCAGTTAGAACGTAACTGACGGTCGTAGGAACGGGCCTTAATGTACAACAATTGAATCGGTTACGAATAAAAATACAGTTTATTGTAAAACTAAAAAAGAAAAATGTATTTTGCATTTACATTTATAAAAGTGCAGTTTCATATAAGTAAAATAAACCAAAATAAATTATTTAAAATATTAAAAAATAAACTAGTTTGAATATATTAACGAAACTTATCTCTGCTTTGTAAAATAAATATTTACAGTCTAGGAAACAAAAAACATATGTATAAATCATTGGCCATTTTGAATGAGCAAAGATATCAGTTAACTATCGCCTTGAATGCTAGAAAATTAAACTAGACGTTACGCCAGTCCTAAACAACATTTATATATCTATATATAATATGTAAAATTGTATTTCATCACATTTTTGAATTAGTGCTTCAATAATTTTATTTATTACTCCATTTTGTTTTTGTTTATTGATTGTAGAAAAATGCATACTATATTTAAAAATTATCAGACTTGAAAGTAGTCGTCGACTTCACCATTTTCACTAGTACCACCTAGCGATGTAGTTGCTTTCGTCGTCGGTTCGATATTTTGTAATAAAGGTGATGGTGTTTTGTCGTTGACTGTTGTTGAAATGTTTGCAACTGTAATATCAGGACTTACATTTGGATCGGTGTGTAATCGTTCGTAGGGATTTTCCGAATCTAAATATCGTACAGATTCGTAATTCGGATCGGATTCACTACCGGTCAACGAACCGTAATTACTTGACTGCTGTTGACTACTACTAATCGTATTCGATGTACTACTACATCGCATTTGGCCGTCCGGACTATTTTGTCCGGTCGATGGTGTCGGTAGTTTATCGCCGCCTAAAGTTGTTGTACCGCTCGAATTACTCGTTGCCACTAATGTTGATTTGGTTTCACTGATTGTTTGGTAGTTATGAAAGTCAGGACTCGGTTGAACAGCTGGCTGCTGCTGCTGCTGCTTTTCATTTATTATGCTCGCGTATATATCCGAACCGGTATCTTCGTTGTTATTATTATTCACTAAAAGCTTCTTCTCTTCGGCAATGCTGGCGTAATCGTGATTACTTCGGTTCAGTTTTTTCTCGACGATACTACTGTAGCCGGGTACTGTATCGGAATTTTCTTTGACTCGACTGTATCCATCGTTGATATCATCTTCGATACGAACACATTTATCCCAGACTTTAGCATAGCCATCGTCGAAATTTTCATATTTTGCCGGTCGTAGAACTTCGTAGTTTGGATCGTAATCGGAATTTGGTTTCTTACCGTCGACAGTGTCACTGGTTTTCAGAAGGGTTTCGTATCCGGGATCATTTGTATTTGCCGATGGATCCGGAAGGCTTTCGTATCCCGGTTCCAGTGGTATTAGTTTTATATCGACTTTACGGAATATTTCGCTTGCTGGATTCATGTAGGAGTTGGTTAATATAGGACCCGGAATTTCTACAAAAAAAACAAGATAAATTGAATCAAGTTTAAGTCAAACTAAAGCTAAGATACTGTTAATTTACGACAGTCACCTTTTGATTTAAAACTAAAATTAAATCGAAATCCAAAGGATAAAACGACGATAAATAACGTAAAAAAAAATTATGTTTTTATTCTTCGTCCAGTTCAGATAGTTAAGTGACGAAGTCGCGTCACCGACATGCTAATGTTAAAGTCAAAACTTCTTTAGGCGATTTTTGGATGGGGTAAATCTCATGAATTTTGTTTTGATACCTGGACATATGGGCATCCAATGAAATGAAGCTTCGGATGAAGCAGCCAGACGTCCTACCTACCCTCAGGAAAACGAAATCATTCCTAGCTTCATCGCCTTTGCAAGAAGGACTGCAAGACAAAATCTAACCACTGCCAGATCAAACGCATGGTGCTCCAACACCATATTCTTGGCTTGTCATTGGCGAGAGATATCACAGCCTGCATACATCACTCAAATGGACTGACGGACCCCGGAAATTTTACTTATCAAATTCAATCTAAAATTAAAAAATCTGCCAACATTCTGGGCGTATATTCTAATTTTTTTTTTATCAAATTTGCTTTTCTAGTTGATTTACATATATACACCAAGTTTCAACTTTCTAGCATAAGCCGTTCTATAGTTAGGAAAAACAACCCCTACCCCCGTACCATACTACCCCTAAAAAAAATTATATTTTTCCAACATGCCGCTACTATAGCTCTACCTAAATACCAAGTTTAAGGTTTATATAATTTCAGGTTCTTAAGATATAAACATCGGAACTTTTTCCTTTTCACACTCCCCCACCCTCATTCCTAAATTTTTTTTCCTTATTAGGGTTCAATTAGCGCTACCTCTGGTAAAAATTTTAAGCATCTATCTTACACTGTTCTTGAGGTATGAAATGTATTTTTTTTTAAAAATTCTTATCCCTAAACTTCTATGCTCCACCTCCCCACTTAAAAATTTTTTACTTTGATCAGTTTTTATTTAAATTGGCAATTGGTTCGTGAGATATCGTAATCTAAAGCTTTTCACCCACCCCCGTACGCCACTACCCCTACTTCAAAATTTCTTTTTAATCTTTTCTCCTAGTATAGGTACAGATATTTGTTAAGTTTGAATTTCGTGCCATCAACGGTTTAGGAGATATGGATTTTAGAATGTGTCGATCTCGGCATTTTCGCGTTTCGGACGAATTATTCCCCCCCCCCCCCCACTCCCACACCCCTTTACCTATATCAACAATTTTTTTTGCAAATGGATTCACTACCGAAGTTCTATAGAAATTCTAAGTTTCAGCCTTTCTAGCGTATGCGGTTGCTGAGATCTAGAAACCAAATTTTTTCGTCTAAAACCCTCCCCACTCCTATCCCCTCATACCCACACCTTTCTAAAAGATACCAGTCGTAGAGGTTCACCCAACCTACCCATCATAAAAATTTCATGATAATACCTCAACGGATTTGGGTGCTACGCGCCTTCAAACTATTTTGCGTACGGCGTACAGACGAACATTTTTTTTTTTTTTTGCTTTTTTGGGGTCGTGAAAATACAAAATTTCAGGGTAGCAAGTTTTTTGGAAATTTCAGGTCGATCACAACACTTTATTATTAAAAAATAATAAAGTAAAAGCGTTATGTACAGCAATGGAAGCGATTGCATTTTATTACGGAGGATGGGAGCAATACAGGAAACTTAGTTAAAGCACTGGAAATATTATAATCTCGCACCAAAATATAACTTAATTTTATTCGATTATGTTTAATTATAATATAAATAATTAATATGTTCAATTCTAAATTAATAGGGTATTCTACTTAGAAAATATTAGCCTATGTAGTTCGATGAAATATACAAGAAGAAAAAAAATCATGCAAGTTAGAAAAGAGAAGGTAAATAAAAATTGTACATCATTTCCTTACCGATTTCATTGGGTAAAATTTTCTTTCGTGCAACCTGTGCGTAACCGTCCGATTTCCTATTCATTGCTGTGTTACTATTTGTACTACTACTGCTCCCGTTACCGTTTCCGCTTCCACTTCCATTCAGCTTATCAGCCGGTATTGTTTCGTAGCCGTGATCTCTTGTCTCGTAGCTACTACTTCGCGGCCGACGTTTATCTATAGTTTCGTAATTATTATCAACAACACATGAGGTAGATTTTACACTAATTTTACCAGGCGACGGAGCCTGTGTTGTATTTAATACAGGATCCTTGATAATTGTTTCCTGCGTGGCTTGTTCCGATGAATTTGTTGTTTCGGTTGATAATTTTCGATTTAATGTTGGTGATGCATTTTGTGAGGGTGAGTTTGAATAACGATTTTTTTTCATGACCTGCAAAATGGGTTGCGACTACGTATTTTCATTTGTTCGGTTCAAAATTTGATGGAGCAATTTACCTTTGCATACATTCCCTCAATGTCTTTGGACGGACTTGAATCTTTCTTAAGAGCTGTTTCTTCTTCGGCGTCTTGTGTTAGATTTTCTTTGGAATTGACTCGTGCCGCTGAAGTTATCTGAGCATCGATAACCGACGCAACTGAATTTCTTCCCGACGGAATCGAACTGGTTGATGTTAAATTTGAATTGCTATTGCTTAAATATTGTAAATTCTTCGGTGTAGGTGGCAAAGGTGAGTTGGCTTGACGCTTTTCCGGTTTCGGTGACCCGATAATACTAACTGAGCTAGTATTGGAAGATGAAGATGCTTGCCGTGAGTGCATTTGTGCTTTTAGGGTGTCAACAGGTGGTGGAATGGGTGTCTCAGCCTGTGGTTTTTTAACTGGAACATTTGATCGAGATGCTGGAAATATAAATCAAATTCCTTAAATGATTTCAATGTGCCTGAAAAAAAAATCAATCATACCTTCAGGATTATTCTGAGCTCGTGGTGCTTGTGGTTGTGGTTGTTGTGTAGTTGTATTAATTTCTACAGAAACTGTGATGGCATTGGCTGGTTGAATTTGTGCATAGGTCTCAGACCCACTAGTGTACACGTCAACTTGATTATTTTTAGGATCATCAATTGCTGCATACATTTCATCTTCAAAGAAAAGTTCATTTTTTATTATCAAAATTTATTCTAGGTAAAAAAAAAACACAATTTACCTGAATCATCAGAGACTGTTGCATAGTGTGAATCGTCTTTTCGATTCGTTCGGGTAACTGGGTGTCCTGTTTGTGCTAAAATATTTGCCAGAGGCTCTCTTACGCTAATACTTGTGTAACCCTCTGCAAATAATTGAAGAAAAAAATTGGACATAGAAAATTGAAGTTTAGAGACAAATTTAAAAATATTTACTGGACGAATCCTGTGAGTCACCACTAAAATGTGGTTGTTGTATAATAGGTGGGGTCATATAAGGAAGCTCTTGACTTGCTGAAATCATGCCAGCGATAGCAGATGCAGCCGGAATTTCCTAAACATTAAAATCAAAAACCGAAATAAAATCAATTAATTGTAAGAAAGTTCATCAATCACCTGTTGATCATCCAACGGTCCCAATAAACTTTCATGCGAACTTCGCCGCGAAGTTGTGCTGACTGGAACATTTTCAATGTTTTGCGGTTGTGGTTGTTGTACAGTCGACGAGGTACTGGGACCTGGTGTACTTAATTGTGCATATGGATGTTCGGCGGATAGAACCTGGGTTTTTTTTTTAAATTTATTGTAATGTAAAAATATCGAAATATTTAATTTAATCAAAAATTTACATTGTCATATTCATGCGGTGGAGTTTTTACGCGTGCGTATGGTGAACTTACATCGTCAGCTTGGCTTATTGAACTATGTTGCGATACACTTGTCTGCTTTTTGAGACTGGGGGTGGCTGGAAAGATTATGAATTGGAATTTTTAATTAAATACATAATTTTCTTGTTTGTAGTTTAACTGGTTTAAAACAAAAAACACAAAATGCGCATAAGCACCCAGTATGAATAAATAAGAAATGAATTCACACGGAGGGGAGCATGTCTTTAGTGGTACCATTTGAAGTCGTTTCTAAACATATTTAATTTTTGTGTGTAAGATTCGAAAAAGGATATGATTTGTTGCAAAAGTTTAGTGTGTGGATCGTGATAGCACGAATTCTTACTCCTTATAGTAGTTTTTTTCTCAGCCCTCTAAAAAAAGAATGGACTCATAAAATTACTGACAATGAAAAAAAAACTGCTTTCCGGGACCAAATCTGAGAGGTGCTTTATTTAGTTTATTCTATTATTAGAATAGTTCCATATAAGAAACAAGTTTCAACATTAAAGGGGATCATCCGAGTAGACAATTTTTTTTTTTTTCAAAAAATTGCTTGTTTTAAAGTCTTTAGTTTTAAGGGGGTTTACTCACTTGAGACCGCCAAAAAATCGATTTTTTTTTTATATTTTATTATTTTTCTGCTTTCATTTCTATACGAAATAAAACAAACTACAGATTTTTCCGATCGGTAAAAGTGGTCAAAAAGTGAGAAAGTTCGACAATATTTTAGTATTACGAGTATGTTTCTATACATTTTCATATGTATTTTTATTATATTTCAAATGAAAAACAACACATAATCTGATAAAAGAAAAAAAACAGAAGAAGGTTTGAAAACAGAACTAATGCCATCTGTGTGATTTGTATTAACAAAATAAGTAAAAAAAAAAAATTAGTTTTGAGAGAAAACCATTGAAAAAAGATAAAAACTAAACAATTTTAGTTTTTTCGCTCTCCTGAACAATTTTTTTTTGGCATTTTTTTCCATAAATGTTCCTTTTTCTCGAAACTCCAACGAACAGATATCAAGATGTTTTTTTTTTTTTGTTTAAAGATAGAAACATGGTATTTATACTGAATGAAGGAATTTTTAAAAAGGTGATTCTAAAAATCTAAAAAATCTGCCAACAATCTGGGCGTAACTTTATTATTTTTCCGGCAGAAGCTAGGAACGCGTTCAATTCTGAGATGCGGTGTAGGTTATTATGTGACTGAAAACCTATCAAAAAGAACAAACCCGTAGAAGTGAAAATCTGATCGGATCTGAGAGATATGGACTAATTTATGAAAAAGTACACAATCACTTTACACCCCCTTAAGGGTCAATTTTCAAAAAATCTTGAAAACATTTTCTAGGTATTCATATGAAGAATCCGTAGAATAAAAGTGAATTCAATATTTTGGAAGACCTAGTGGATATGACGAAAATCGTGAAAATATATATGCATTCCATTTTGACTGAACATTTTATTGCCCCCACTTCCAAACTCCAATAAACATTCGTATTTTTTTTAATCCAAATTACTTTTCTAGTTGATTTAACATATACACACCGAGTTTCAACTTTCTAGCATAAGCCGTTACATAGTTAGAAGAAACCCCCCCCCCACCACCGTACCATACTACCCCGTGATTTTTTTGAATATTTTTTATCCCCCCCCCCCACTTTCATGTTCCACCACCCTCTTAAAAAATTTAACTTTGAGCAATCTTTATTTGTTGATCTTTCTACTCAAACCGAATTTCATTTTTCTAGAGCAATTGGTTCGTGAGATATCGTAGTCTAAAGTTTTACAACCCCCCCCCCCCGTACGCCACTACCCCTACTCAAAATTTTTTTCAACCCTTTGTCCTAGTATAGGTACAGATATTTGTTAAGTTTGAATTTCGTGCCATCAACGGTTTAGGAGACATGGATTTTAGAATGTGTCGATCTCGGTATTTTTGCTTTTCGGACGAATTATTTTCCCCCCATTTTTCGTCTAAGACCCTCCCCACTCCTCCCCTCTCTTACCCACAAAGATACCACAAAAGATACCAGTCGTAGAGGTTCACCCACCATAAAAATTTCATGATAATACCTCAACGGATTTGGGAGCTACGCGCCTTCAAACTATTTTGCGTACGGCGTACAGACGGACATTTTTTTTTTGCTTTTTTGGGGTCGTGAAAATACAACTGGAAATTACATTTTCAATATTTTTTAAAAAATTCGGTAAAGTTAAAAAATTAGTGGAAAAATCGAACTCAATTTTTTAATAAGCCACCATTTTGCGAAAAAAAATTTCAAATTTTCAAATTTTCACATTTTTACTGGTTCATACGTTAGTGGCATTTATACTGATCAAAAATTATCCATAATTTTTTTTTTCAAGTGACCAGGAGGGTAGATATTATGGCGGCCAGGACACGGCCTTTTTTTTTCTCCCTATACTTCAACGACGCATAACTTGCTGAAATTTTAATATTTTTTTTTCTTCTAATTTTTTATGTACTCTTGAAATATGAATAAATAAGCCATAACAAAAAAAGTAGTGAAAATATCAATCGCTTTTTTTTATGACTCCTCAAAAAACGCTCGAAATTCGGGCTTCTAGACTAGAATACCCCCTTAATAAGCAAGTGTAATAGGGTGTGAAAACAGTGGCAAAAAAATATCAGTGAGACATTTTAAGGAATGTAGTGAAGCCCTTGAATCAAACCATGTTCCAAAACAGACCATGGATATATCAACAGGACTCTACGGCCGCTCATAAGACCGAAACAACTCAACAGTGGCTTGCAAATCATTAACCTGAGTTTATATCAGTACATATCTAATGAATATTGGCCGACAGCTAGCCCAGACCTTGTTGTTGTTGTTGTGCCCAGACCTTAATCCGCTCGAATACAAATTCAGTTTTAGAGGACATGGTCTGTAAAAGACGCCACCAGAACCTGGAGTCATTGAAGCAGGCGTTGGTAGCAGCTGTGGATAATTTTTCCACAGATATCGTCCGCACAGCGAGATTGAAGAGCAAATGGCGACTAATTTGAATATTTTTTTAAATTTTACGATTAAAAACGGGAAAAAATTCTTCATTCCAAAAAATCGTGTATAAATGTTTATGGCAGGACTAGGTACTATCTTTCTTACAATTCAATTTCTTTGAAAAATGTAAAGGTTGTTTACAGGATTCAAGAAAGAAAAATAGTGAATCCATACAACTTTGATTACCATATTAAATACGAAGTCATAGTGACTAGCTGGTTTTGGACTTTCCTATCAACAATTCTTCATTAACAGTTTATAGAGGCAAAATACTTACGACTTCTTCCTTGCGGCTTCTGTTGGACCTTGTCCGCAACAGTTGCATACAGTTCCGAAACATTATCGTTCAGAGACTCTGCAATTGGAATATCCGGAAGACTTCGATGCGGTGCATTGCTAGCCCTAAAACGAAACAGTCGATCAGTTACAATTCCCTGAATATTGCCAATAATTCAGAACTATAGAACACACAAAAACCAAAGGAAATAAAGCAAATAAAAAATCGAAATTAACCTTTTCGAGTCGGAGTCTCCGCCGTGGCTTGTTGAGTTCCCGTCTGTCGGGAGATACGTTTCGTCAACATTTAACACACTGTCTTCGTGATTTTTAATTTTTACCATGCCTTCTTGCCCCCAAAACTCGTTCCTAGACAAAACACACAGAAAAGAAAATAAAACAAAAACAATGAAAGTTACAACAGCAAAAAATGATTTCTCTCAATTACAAGCATGGAAAAAAAACAGAACATAAGACGCATTCTTCCGTAACATCTAGGCGTTCTGGACAACATTCTAGCGGTCTAAAAAAAAACGTCTACGAATAGCTCAGCAAAGTGAGAAAATGAATGAAATGCTAGGCAAACGGAAGGAAAGCACTACAAAACAACGAGTGACATACTTTCGCCAAACCAGCATCGCAGCGCGCGCTTAGCAAAAACTCGGCTCGGAGTTGCTGATTGCTGGCTAGCGAACAAGCTAGACGAGCGAGCGTTTCAACTTACTTTGGGATTTTTTTTCTACAGCACAGACAAGCGGCTAGCATTATAACAAACGTTACACTTAGATTAATTGTTAGAATAACCGAATAAAAAACATCATATTCCATTGTCCGCAATCGGTTGCGAATTATTTTGACTGGCTGCTATACAATTAAGCACCCAGCAGCCCCCCAATAAAAAATCCGGGAAATTCTCTTTATTTCCGTCTCGATGACACGGACGAAATTGTGTCATCAGTTTTGGGCGACATTTCGCGACGTTTGAACATTTTCCAGGCGCGAGACGACGCTCCGAGGATTTCGTTGCACACTTTCCGGTTTCGTTCGAATTAAAATTGAATTTCTTTTCGATTCATTTCCGATTGGATTCTGGATCTGAACGATAAGTTACGGTTTTTTATTCACCCAAGAAAACAATCACAGGCACTCCCGAACACTTATCCCGTCTCTCGTATTCGTTCTAGTTTTCAGATTGACATGTCGTTCTTGTGTCAAAAAAATTGCATTACGTGAGCTTTTCGATGCCGCGGGGTTGTTAGAACTGAAAATCGGCTCGACGGAACGAACCGAAATGGAACAAAATTCATGTTTGGAAAACATCATGACGGCAGGAAGGTCGGCACCAATTCTAATAACAATGACGTAAGAGTCTTTAGCTGAGTGTTTCGTTCGGGCAAATATCAACAGTTCTTCAGTGTGTATTTTTGATTCTTATATTTTAAATAGTTCTATTCTCGTTAAATAGCGCAAACCAAAGGTAAAATTTTGTTTTATTGCCAAAAAGAACTTATTGAAATTTCATCGAAGAAGCGTTGTGTAAATAAACGGCTTTATCCTCGATAAAAACGTCTAATTGCGACGAGGAGTGGCTCGGAAGAAAAATTTTCTCCAGAGGAATTTAATTTTTTTTTTTTTTGTGTAAATACTGTAGAAAAGAAAAGGAAAAGAATGCCACCCGTTGTAGGGTAAGCGCAAATTCCAGTTTTACATCCTTCTGTTTCCCCTAATAACTCCAATAATTACGTGAAACTAATCATTTTACTAATTTGTTCACGCGGCGTCAACCAGAGGCTCAGGGACTGACACGAACGAGATTTTCGTGTGGGTTGAGTTTGCGCGCCCGTGGATTTTCCTTAAAAGGAAATATTTCTGGGATCTTGTTTGTTTTACTACCAGTTTTTATTGTAATTTTGATCTAATTGAAAAGATTTCTTGCGGAATTTATTGGTTTCGGGATCGATTTGTTATCGGGAGGAAGCAGATGGCATGGCCTCCCGGTTTCAATGTATTTCGAAGCGATTCAGAACACAATTCGCATATTTTCTAATTGCTTAACTAGCTAAACACATAGCTCTTATCTCCGGTTCAAGCAAAATTTCAATACAGTCAACGTTTTACTAAAAAAAATTCATCATTTCTTTCGTAGGAATTCCAACGATAACTTTGCAGATATGCTCCCGCCTTTAAACTAAAATAATTCGCATAATGAGTCAATTTAGTTTTATAAATGTTGCCAGCAAAGATCGTGTAACGTGTTATGGCATATCAGTACCGCTAACTTCCAGAGAATGTTTAAAAACTAGATTAGATTAGATTCCAATGTAAGATGTTGATACATGCCCTTATCACTGTGGAGTGTGGACACAGATGGTCTGGGTATTGTGTCCTCGAAATACCAGAAGAATTACAGTTGTGAGGGGGATAAAAGCGGTAAGAAATGGAGTTGAGGGGTGTTGCTTGGTGAATACTTAATTTGAAGCCCTTGGTGTAACAAGATGTCAGCTCATTTTCTTAATTTAGTATTGCATTCGGTAGGTAAAAAAAATTCAGTCCCTCTGAATGCCTGCCATACGCCCTTTGAACTATTAACTTCTGATTTTTTAGTTGGTAGACTATGTGTTAAGTGGCCAAACAGATGAAGAGTTTTAGACGAAAATTTATCGTGTTTCTCAAGACCTGCATTCGATAGGAATAAGTTGAAACTTTGGAGCTTATATATTAGGTTGTTTGCATAGCAGCAGAGTTTTAGGTAGGACTCGCATCCACTAGTACGAATACTGGGCATGCACTCGGTATAAACTAGAAGCTCCGCCTCGGTAGAACGACGTTGATTGTCGTTGCTTCGGCTAATCTAATCCATGTCTTGGGAGGACCGTGGAATTAAGCCCCCGAGGCAGGTGTTCACGTTAAACAATCAGACATTAATTAATTAGGTTGTTTCATTGTTGCCGTTTCTGTAACTTTTATAAAACTTAATTCTATTAATCAAAATAGGCAACAGCACATGCAATACACTTCTTCTACCGAGATACAAGTGCATTTATGCCAGTTTCGTGAAAGTCCGACTTCCTAGAGCGAAGAAACTTCCCGAAGGCACTTTTGATGGCTGCTTCATTATCAAATTTGTTCGCCAAAAAATAATCCAAAAGTTCAAAAAACCGATAGTCTGTTGGCAAAAGGAAGGTCTGGTGAGTATGGTAGATGAGGAAGCGTCTCATACTGCAACTCGTTTAATTTTTGGACCGTTGTTTTTGAAATATGAGACCTTAATTTCGATACTTACTGTAAAATTGTAGGATTGAATCAAGCGGGTGTTTCAAGGTCCCGCTTTCCCAAAATCCTGTTTCATAATCCCGTATTCTCACCGAAATGTAAAAAAATCAAAAAAGCTTTGATAGTGGAGCCATTTGCAAAAAAATTGCTGATATAAGTGAAGGGGTGTGGGAGTAAAGGGGGAAATAATGCGTCCGAAACGCAAAAATGCCGAGACAGACACATTCTAAAATCCATATCTCTTAAACCGTTAACGGCAAGCAATTAAAACTCAACAATTATCTGTAGTTATACTAGGAGAGTAGATTGAAACAAAATTTTTTGGTGCGGATGGTGGCGTACGGGGGTGGGGGTTGAAATACTTAAGATTACGATATCTCACAAACCAATTGCGCCTGAAAAACAAAATTCGGTTTGGGTATAAAGCTTGATAAATAAAGATTGCTCAAAATAAAATCTTTGAAGGGGGCAGGGGAGCATAGAAGTGGGGGGGGGGGATAAGAATTTTTCAAAAATATCACTTTTCATATCTCAATAACAGTGTAAGATAGACGCTTCGAATTTTTAGAACCCTAGTAGGGAAAAAATATTTAAAGGTTATAGAGGGTGAGAAGGAAAAAGTTCAGATGCTTATATCTTAAGAACCTGTTATGATATAAACCTTAAACTTCGTATTTAGATAGAACTATAATAGTGGAATGGTGGAAAAATAATTTTTTTTTTTAGGGGTAGCATGGTACGAAGGTGGGGGGTGTTTTTCCTAACTTTCGAACGGCTTATGCTAGAAAGTTGAAACTCGGTACGTATATGTAAATCAACTAGAAAAGTAATTCTGATAAAAAAAAAATCGAATATTCATTGTCGTTCAGAAGGGCAAAAAAAATTATCAGTTAAAATAAAATGCACATATTTTCACGACTTTCGTCATATTTACTAGGTCTTTCCAAATATTGAATTCATTTTTATTCTACGGTTTTCTTCATATGAATACCTAGAACTTTCAAGATTTTTTAAAATTCGACCCCTAAGAGGATGTAAAGTGGTTGTATACTTTTTCATGAATTCCACCATATCTCTTAGGTTTGATCAGATATCGAATATCTTTTCACTTCCCCAGGTTTGTTTAACAATCACCTATTTTTAAGTTTTGTCTTTTTCAACCTCTAGACCGCATCTCGGAATATGACCCAATTATATAATTCATATGTTACACTCTGTTCTAACCGCTTCCCTAACTTCTTGTTAGGTTTTCAGTTACATAGTAACATACACCGAATCCCCGAATTGAACACGTTCCAAACTTCTGCCGGAAAAATAATAAAGTTGCGCTCAGACTGTTGGCAGATTTTTTATTAACAATTTCAATGAAATTAGATATACATTTTCGTTACTATTCGAATTTTTCACAGGATTTTTTTAAATATTAAAGATGAACAGGAGGTATATATCGTAATAAATCCATTATGGCCTTATATTTGCCAGATGTACGTAATTTATCGTTATTGATCGAAATAATAAAATGTATGTAAAATCAGTACATTGGTGTTCCAATACAAAAACCTGAGCTAAATCTGTACCTCAGAGGTAAACTGTCGTAACTATCAAATTTTCGATTTTGGGATTATTAATGTAATTGCATTGTTTCGATGTATATTTTTAAGTGGTAAATCATCGCATCCGTAGAGCTAAAGGAAGCCACAATAATCAATAGCCCTGACCAGAATAGACTTAAGGCACCTTAAGGCAGCTTAAGTTTTTCTACGACTGTATAGAAATGCACGTAGACAGCCAGAATGGACTTAAGGCATCTTTCGTTGACTTTTCCAAACTTTCGTTAAAACTTAAGTGTACGGTTCTGAGCGTAGAAACTTAAGCAAACTTATGCGTTTGACATTTATTCACAGATTTTCCGAAATTTTTGTACTTTGTGACTTCAGACTTGTGATTTATAGTTAACTCCACTTTAAAAAATTTATTTAAATTTACACTCTCTTGATGAGTATTTGACGGCCGATATTTGACTTTTTTAGCTGCCAAACTTCTCTTACCTTAAGGCTATTGTGGTTGGGTATAAGATTCATTAAGTTTTGCCACAAACTTTACGTGCCTTAAGGCGTTTGACGAAAAGTTGTTAAGATTCCTTAAGTCTATTCTGGTCAGGGCTAATGAGTATTAATCGTATCTGCCTTGTATTGATAGAGGAAATGTATAGTTATAAAATGGTCTACTGAACATTTTACGAAAAGTCACTTACGACCGTTTACCTCTGAGGTACAGAAATTATGCCGCAACATTTTTGGTTAAAAATAATTTAAACCTAAGATGGACTTGCACCACTTTCAAAATAAACATACATAACATAACTTAATAGCTAAAACTTTCATCTCCTAAACATTAGGGATCCTGATTTTTTTTTACTATAAATTGTTAACAGATAAAAAGATCATATTAAGCTTTATCTATTCTTATCATTACTTAATTTTTTTCATAAAT
Organism: Beris chalybata; assembly: GCA_949128065.1. Classification (NCBI taxonomy): domain Eukaryota; kingdom Metazoa; phylum Arthropoda; class Insecta; order Diptera; family Stratiomyidae; genus Beris; species Beris chalybata. Next base: position 142,610,998 of record OX421894.1, read on the forward strand.
GAACTTTCATACCCTTTCAAAATAAACGGTTCATTTAATTTTTTTTTTTTTTTTTTTTTTTTTTCAAAATTTCAAATTTTTTTTTTTTTCAAAACTTAATTTTTTTTTTTTTTTTTTCAAAACTTAATTTTTTTTTTTTTTAAATTTCAAATTTTTTTTTTTTTTCAAAATTTTAAATTTTTTTTTTTTTTTTTCAAAATTTCAAATTTTTTATTTTTCAAAACTTATTTTTTTTTTTTTTTTAAATTTCAAATTTTTTTCAAATTTCAAAATTTTAAATTTTTTTTTTTTTTTTTTTTTCAAAATTTCAAATTTTTTTTTTTTCAAAATTTCAAATTTTTTTTTTTTCAAAATTTCAAATTTTTTTTTTTAAAATTTCAAATTTTTTTTTTTAAAATTTCAAATTTTTTTTTTTAAAATTTCAAATTTTTTTTTTAAAAATTTAAATTTTTTTTTTTTAAAATTTAAAATTTTTTTTTTTTTGTAAATCTCAAATTTTTTTTTTAAAATTTCCAACATTTTTTTTTTTTAAATCTCAAATTAAATTTTAAATTTTATTTTTTTGAACATATGAATGATATTTAAGCAACTAAATTTCATTAATTAAACAGACCATACGAAAACGAGAAAAGCGCCCGAATTAATAAACAACTTTAATTTTATAACACGGGATTTTGGGACACGGGCTAACGACCCCAACCCTAAATTGTGATGTAGTCATTAAATCTCTTCAGGTCATTGTCGGAGGTAACTGACCTGCTGTGATTACACTGGAGACAGCTGCGATTCCATTTTCAGCAATCTGATCATATTAAAGGCAGTTTGCCAGGAGTATGAAAGACGAATGCTGTTTTGCGAATAATCTGTTTACTGAGTGATGTCGGAAAATACTGATGAATACGTTTGATTTTCAGTTAAAGTGCAGAGCTTCTATCTTTTAAATATTCTATCAATGCGCAAAATAACCTGTTTTACGTCTCAAGGGTGGACTCCTACTCAAAAAATAATAAATTAGCACTCATTTTAATGGTCGACTTTATCGTTTACGTTCCAAAGTTAACGTCAATATGGAAGTTGGCACTCATGTTCTTTAGATTATGTCCATAATCGATAGATATCAGAAAGTTGTAGTTTTCTCTGGAAATTTCGATGTCATTAATAAGCGGTTTGGGTCCACCTTAATATTAAAACTTTAAGAGTGATAAAATGATTTAATTTTTTTTAACTAAATAATTTTTAAAAATGGGTTTCTGGCTTATTAATATATTAAACAGATTTAAAACTGAAGCGAACAGGATTCAACTATTATTTTTTCTATTCCTTAAGAGTTACAAACAACATGTCGCTTGGAACAATGTTTTGTACGCGATGCACCGAAGGTTTCGAAGCGCATGAAAAAATCGTAAATTCGAATGGTGAACTGTGGCATACTCAATGTTTTGTGTAAGTACTTTAGAAGAATCCGTTATTACGACCTTCAGTTAAAATTTAACCAGTTCTTTGACTATAAGTTTCGTATGATCATCTGTCAGTTAAAGTTTCAGTTAGAACTTTACTGACGATCGTAGGAACGGGCCTGAGTACCTGTACTTTCTAACAACTATTTTTTTCAGTTGTGCACAATGTTTCCGACCATTCCAAGACGGAATTTATTACGAATTCGAAGGACGAAAGTATTGTGAACGTGATTTTCATGTTCTGTTTGCTCCATGTTGTAATAAGTGTGGAGAGTTTGTTATCGGACGCGTTATTAAAGCGATGGCAGCTAACTGGCATCCGCAATGTTTCCGATGTCAAATGTGTGCCAAAGAATTAGCAGATAGCGGATTTATTCGCAATCAGGTAAAGCCGTAAAACATTTAAAAGAAATCTGGGGAAAAATGTTGATGTTTGTTTTTTTATGTTTTCAGCATCGTGCATTATGCCACGAGTGTAACGCAAAAGTTAAAGAAGTTGGAATGGGCAAGTACATGTGCAATAAGTGTCAGTAAGTAATCAAAATGAATTAATTGCTAGACTGGCTAATTGTATTTCGGATTTGTTACAGTGGAATGATTGATGACCAGCCGCTTAGATTCCGTGGCGAGGTCTACCACGGCTACCATTTCAATTGTACGTCTTGTAATGTTGAACTGGATTCGACCGCTCGAGAAGTTAAGAGTAGACCGGGATTCGCTGCGAATGATATGGTTTGTTGTTAAGACTCGACTATGAAATTTGTTATCGTTAAAATGTGTTTTTTTTAGAACGAACTGTACTGCCTTCGTTGCCATGATAAAATGGGAATACCAATTTGCGGTGCCTGTCGACGACCCATCGAAGAAAGAATAGTCACGGCACTTGGAAAGCACTGGCACGTTGAGGTTTGTAGATATTGTTTGAAACGTATCGAAGAAGCTTTAAATTTTTTTTTCCCTACAGCATTTCGTTTGTGCAAAATGTGAAAAGCCATTCTTAGGTCATCGTCACTACGAGAAACGTGGACTGGCCTATTGCGAAACGCATTACCATCAACTATTCGGAAACTTGTGCTTTGTGTGTAATCAAGTAATTTCTGGAGATGGTACGTTTCAAAAAATTTTAAAATCGTGTACAAAAATCTGTAAACCATTTTTATTTTTCAGTTTTCACGGCATTGAACAAGGCCTGGTGCGTTCATCATTTTGCATGTTCCGTGTGCGATATGAAAATGACACAAAAATCAAAATTCTATGAATACGACGAGAAACCGGTTTGTAAGAAATGTTACGAACGATTCCCGAACGAGCTAAGACGACGTTTGCGCTCAGCGCATGAAAATACAATGAAGAAAAATCCTTAGTTGATCGACAAGTCCAAGTCCAGCCAAATTCCGTTTGTACTAACAAATAGCGCCAACCTTACTATTTTAGATTGTCAGCCGACACAATATTATGAAAGATTTTGAAATACGAATAACGTGCCTTAAAAGTTTTGTTAACAAAATAATTGATAAACGTAGAATGCCTTCTATACACAGTCGAATATTTATATCGAACCGATCAACAATTTGTCGTTGGCTCGGATGAAAAATGTCTATATATTTTTTATTTTAGTAACTTGTATAATGTTGCAGCTAACATTGTTTGAAACTTTATATTGTATTTTACTTATTTGTAAATGTAATGTTCTACATTTAACTGCCATGCTTCTTATAAAAATATAATTTTCTACTAACTTCAACAGTTTGATGATTTCGCGTTGATTTCTTCGGTTGCAGTGACCGCAACTGAATACCAAAATAGCATTGTCTTGAGCATCACAAAGGAATCGAACATAGGCGGAGCGTGCGTTCATCAGCTCCAGATAAATGAGAAGTGGTTTAGCCAGAGATGAAAAGGATTTCTTGAAGATTATGGGGAGGGGATACCATCCGGCCCAGCAGACTTGTAGACACTAATCCCTGTCGTGGCTAAGGCAGGGTGGGCAGACAGGGCGCTACAAGACCAGATCGCGATGACAAGTCAACACAAGTCCATCGCTTCTCGGTCTCTCATGAGCTATTTGGAAAGATATCTCAAATTTCAATACCCTGACTAACTTTTGTTGTACAGGCCTAGGGTTTATGGCCTGTTGTTTCGAGCAACGTACTCCAACAGCCGTAGCTAGCCCGAACGCCTGAAGGCACATTGCTCCAGCTCGAACTTCAGCTACCAATTCGGACATAGGTGGAATTCAGCCACTGTTTCCCATACCATACCTTTCCTGCGAATATTTTGACTTTTTCAAGTCGTAATATTCTCTCCAAGGCCTCCGTTCACAACAGTCCCTGGCAAGATCATGGAAATAACCCTAGGTCAAAAACGAATGGGTAGCAGCAAGGAATCAAAAGATATTTTGATGTTGGGGAGGGCTCTGATTCGTGAAACTAGCCGCCTAAAGGTTCCACAGAATCTACCATGGTTCGGTCACCATCGAGAAGAGGTGGTGTAGATGGTTTTGTTACTAAATCAGATTTTTGGGGCCAAATAGAAGTTTCTTTTTAAAAATGCAATAAAATAAAACAAAATTAAATATTTTTCTATGTATTATGGCTTTATTAGTAAGAGTAAACATTCCCATTAACGATGGAACACAACTTCGTTCAAGTGGCTGTCTCGGCTGGCTTCGCAGTAGCGCATTCTGTCACTCCAATTTTCCAAGACCTTGTTGATGGTTTCGAGCTGTAGCTCACGGATTGCTCGGATGATATTGGCCATAAGTGCTTGAATCGTTTCTGGATTGTTGGCATAACATCGGTCCTTCACGGTTCCCCACAAAAAAAAGTCCAAAGGTTTCAAATCGCAACTCCGAGGCGGCCAATTGAAATCGTCAAGACGGCTGATAGCACGATTTGAGAATTTGGTGCGTAAAAGATCCGATTGTGGCTTGGTGCGCCATCCTGCATGAACCAGAGGTCGTACAAATCCATGTCTTCAATTTCAGTAAAAAAAAAAGTCGGATAACATGGCTCTGTAACGTTCACCGTTGACCGAAACGTTGCCTTATTTTCGAAGAAAAATGGTCCAATGATGCCACCACTCTACAATTTGCACCAAACTGTTACTCTGTGGATGCATTGGTTTCTCAACAATAACGTGCGGGTTTTCCGAGCTCCAGATACGGCAATTTTGTTTGTTAACGTAGTCGCCGAGATGAAAATGCGCCTCGCCAGAAAAGATGATTTTTCGCCCAAAATCGTTGTCCAATTCAAGCTGCTCTAAGGCCCGAATTGCGAAGCGATAACAAACCGGATGGTCGTGCGCCTTCAATTGCTGAGTCAATTGGACCTTGTATAAGCGAATAATCTGAGATCTTTGTGCAGAATTCTTCTCAGGATAGTGCGAGAAATGTTGAGCTGTTGAGATCGACGGCGAGTTGATATGTTCGTCGAGTCTCGGCTATAGCAGCCACATTCTCGTCTGTGCGCACCGTACGACGACGGGGGCCATGAGTGTTGTCCACTAGCATGACAGTCTCACGAACTTTTTGCACAAACTTGCGTACAGCAGGCGCGGTGGGTGCTTCATTTCGGCCAAAAATTTCTTTTCAAAAAACGCACTGTCTGGGCTACACAGCCACTCACTTTGGAAATAAGTTTTCAATATTTCCTAACGTTGTTCAAGCGTAAAGCGACTCATTTCGTTGAAAATCTTCCTCGCTAACTTAACTTTTAAAAAACGGATAATCTACGCATCCATCCCAATTTCGACCCATTGGTGGAGCTAACTCCTTCGATGTGGTGCGAATTAAGTCAGATTCCACAGTGTCGTTTAGTGGCCGAACGTTTCAGAGGCCTTGCAGTATCCGTCGTCGATACCCAAAGGGCCGTTGCCATAAACCCGTCCGCATCTGAGGTACTTTTCCTGTTGCTAATCTAATTTTTTGCTCTCACGAGTGTCAGCCATGCTTTAGAATCCATTTTCCATATTTAAGAAAAGCCTGGACAGGCTGTGGGTGTACCATATTCTTCCACTTTCACCCCACAATAGAAGGGCGCCGTTACTCCTCGAGGCGGAGAAGTGGTCGCGATAAAAGTATACAAGTCTACAATAAAATGAAAAATCTCCCAACTCACATTTACCAGCTAAAATGAAATATTTTATTTTATTTTACTGAATCAACTGTATAATATGTACAATGACGGGAAAGTACAGGATAAATGTTTTCTTTTTTAAATTGTCAACAAAAACGAAATAATAAACGCAAAATACATATGCCTTAATACTCATGTTATTTGGAATTTTCCACTAAAAATTACTCAAATCATTTTTCTGTTCGCGGAACATGAATAACTCCCTCCTAGCTCGTCGTCTCTAACTACAACTCTTCCTAAAACCTACCTCCCAACATTTAGTTCTCCTTCTTCATTCTGGTCGAGGTCATACGATAGATGATGGAATCACGTCCGGGATCCATTGTTGCAATGGCGTACGAGATGGCCAATAGCGAGAACGCAATAACGACCATGAACCAAAGAATTATGTTGAAGATTACCGGGTAGTCTTCGTTGTAGTACGCGGCGAGATTAAGCGTTTTTGGGTCCAATGTTGGAGCCTGTCGCTTGGCACGGAGAAGGTCAGCTCTGGTTGCAATGGCTGTGAAGAGGATATCGCTGGGGTTGGCTTGTGCCGATGCGGCCAACTTTTCGATCGCTTCGTTAAGGAGCTCTTGTGCTTCGAGAGCAGCAGGCGATTTTTCGCCGTGAGCAGTTTGAACGGGAGTCAACGACAATCGAATGATTGTCAGTTCGGGTAAGTTTGAATTGCTGGCTAGCGTTTCGGACAGTTTGTTCAAGACGGCGATTTGTTGAAGGAAAAGCTTATCCTCGGAATGAAGGTCGGGTTTAAGATTGTTTGTGCTCTTTGGGATGGCCGTAATTTCAATGTCACCTAAAACTTCGGCGAATTGATCGACCTGACGGAGAAAGAAATGTTAAAATAATAAAATTCTTGGTAGAACTGAAGCTTACCTTGTCGGCTCCTTCATTCAGGTCGACGTCTGCAACGTTCAAAGTGGACGACAGGGCATTAATGGACTCATCGGTTTCGGAGCCAACAAGCGAATAGCTCTTAGCCTTGGCGTTCAGCTTGAGATGATCGACACCGTCGACGATCACGGCAAACGCAGTATCGGGCAAAGCGAAGGGATCATTCAAGTATAGACCGCCCCATTGCGAGCTTCCCGAAACCGATCGGCCCAAGGAGGCGGCGTAGACATCGCTCAAGTACGCACTATTCAACTTCTCGTCTCCCTTGAACGTGAGCGACTTTGGCGAAACCAGAATAGAGAATTCTCCGGTGGCGTAGGCTGAAAATTAAGCAAAAAAAACCCAAATTACTCACTTTAACTCTGACATGACGAATAATCGATTTTCTTGTTCTAAAGGTGTCCCAATATTCCACAGAAATTCTACAATTCCATGAACCAATTTGTTACACGATGCAATATCCGAGCAATTCGAATTGTTTTAAAGAGTTTTTACGCACTTACCCGTCAGGAAAATTGCAGGTAAAATCAGTACAGCGCCCAACATCTTTTCAACTTTTGCCTTTTAATCATATGATCGTTCCGAATTCCGTACGTTCAAAACTTATGACAATTCGTGTTCCAACCGTTCCATTTCGGTATGACTTTTCACGTGACGATAATGCCAACATTTCGGAACTGAAATTAGGGTTCAACCATTTAAAAATAAAATAGTTAAATTTTTTGTTTTAAGCTAATTTCAAAAATTTTGAAACTAAAACTAACAATTCATGCTAAATGCAAAATTAAATTCTTTTTTTTTCGATTTTCGTTTTTGCAACCTCTAAACGTTGTTCCACTATCATTCCGTTCCAGAAACAGTTTTAAAAGCACTGTACCGGTATTCTTGTATCGTGCCTATAGTTTAAAACTTAATTTTTTCACACAGTTTTCGTTACAAATTTAAATCAATGATTTTAAATTAATTAAATACCACTTTTTATTCAATCGGTAATTTCATTCGAAGGTTATTGATACTTAAAAGGATTAATTCCGTTCAATAATCGCATCAATTGATTTTACGTTCGATTGAGGTTATGTTGATACATCATTTGTGTAGAGCGGTCGTCGCGGTGAACGAGTGAAGGAAGAAATTTACTTTGAGAAGAAGACGACAATTTCTATAGCGAAAAAATGTCTGATAAATTATTTGATACTTCGCAACTTGTGAACGGTGTTGCTATCTTATTATCCTTCTATGTCGGCTACAAATACGGGAATTCTGTGATGCAGAAGGCATCGAAGGAGGAAGCGTTTACATCTAAGGAGTCTGAAAAAAAGGTATTTGCTGGTTTTCATAGAGATTTATTTTTCGTTTAATATGTTTTTTGTCCTTTTGATTCAGATTAGAACGTTTTGTTGTAAGGCAATTACTCTTCGAAGTTTCTAGTGCGATTCAATCAATCGGAACTTCTTTTCATGGTTAATCGAATATTCATTGATTTGTAGGTGGAAACATCGTAAAATTGCAGTTAGCTGACAAACATGTTTCGAGACTCAATACTCATCAATAGCGCGTGAGTCCAAATCTAGCCTTAGATAACTTTTGTTGTCTACCACGTCCTTCCAGTAAGGAAATCTTACTAGCGACAACTTATCTCTGTTGTTTAAGTCCCCTCTCACACTTTAAACACCGGGCGAAATTGGTGGGTTATTGACTCTACCTCATAAGCCAACTATGTTAACAATGGGGATGAAGAAAGTTACCAAAATTAGTGAGTGTGGCAAGGGTATGGACACTTACGCCTACAAAAAGGCACGAGCACTTTTCTCAAGCATAGCCGGTTTAATTTGTTACGAAATTGCGTAACTCCATCGCTTCATAGTCTTTCACGACCTATTGGGAAAATAGTCCGATTTTAAATCACCCTGGAGTAGGCCGACACGAAATCTTTTGTTGTACAGGTCATGTGTTTATGGTCTGAAGTCGAAACAAGATCAAGGTGGTATATATCAGGTTAGACTTGCCCAACCCGGTTCAACCTCTTATCGAAGAGTAAAGTGAACGCAAAATGACTGCGAAGGAGGCTTCTACCTTATACGAATCGATTTCCTTCTAAATTCAAACCTTGGATCCAGATTCTTAATTTTATTCGTCTATATTAGTGAGATCCTTCGTTTAACTTTTAGAAAAAACGTTGTTCTTTCAGAACCTGACTCTGTTAGGAACATTTTTTATTCTCTATTGAGGTTCTGGTTGTTCCAACGGCCTTTGTTTCATTCGGTGAGCTTCATGTACATGTCTGATTAAATGTTCGCGTAAGATATGTTTCGTTTTAGCCTGAGTAGTGAAGATTACATCAACGAATCTAACACCATCATATTCTAGTCCTTTTCAGATTTCGGTGAATATAAAATGCTCCTCGTCGTACGGAATGACTTAAAAATGGGCAAGGGAAAAATTGCAGCTCAATGCGGCCATGCAGCAGTCGGCGCATACCAGAATGCCGTACGTAAAATTCCCCGTATGGTCAGGAGCTGGGAAGACTCCGGATGTGCTAAAATAGCAGTTAAGGTTTGTCAAAAAAAAAGAGCTGTTATGTTACGTATAATATAATTTCATCATTCCTCCCCTTAGGTTGAAAGTGAGCGAGAATTGATGGAGATCCGGAGAGCGGCAGAAGCAAAAAATTTTAATACATGCCTTATACGTGATGCCGGACGAACTCAGATAGAACCGAACACGAAAACAGTATTGGCAATTGGACCAGCACCGGTAAATGAACTCGATCGAGTGACCAGACATTTGAGACTTCTTTAAATTGTAATTTGATACGATTAAAATTATGTTGATCATTAATGCCACCCAGAGTAGTACAGTTGTTCAATTTTGAAGTCAAACCCATGTTTTTTTTTAATCTACGACAATTTGATTGCTTTTGCGAATTCAACTGTAAATGCCTAATACCAAAAAGCATCGTTCTTGTTGAGTTGTCGCTGGAAAATTTCCAATTTTCCTGCTGGGCAATTGCGAGCTACAACTGCCGTAGCTAGTTCCGGCCGCCAGCAAGCATATCTCTTCCGCTCGAAATTCAGCCACTAATTCGGACGACATGCTTTCCTGAACCTTCTTTTCCTTCGAATATTTTTCAAGTCCTTCGTTCATAACAATCTAATGAAAGTAGTTGATCGCGATTCCTTACAAGACGTGAATGGTTAGGTAAGTTAAGACTACTAAGAGCAAACTTTAGAAATCTTCGTTGTACCGACTTGATCCTGTTCTTATAAACCTCGTAGTATGTATTATATACATAAAAAACATTTTAAAAAATGTAAAGAAAAGGTGTCGGGTCCAACAAAAAGGGATGATATTCACAGAGTCGGTTTTCTTTCTATTAATAATTCCACTTACACTTTTATACAAATTTGTGATATTTTCATTTTTCCAAGAAACCCGACAACCGCTTAGAGAAATGTCAGCCCTCTCCACCTCCTCCCCACAAATTTTCCAGAGTAAAAGCAAGCGGTTGTCGAGTTTTTTGGAAAAAGGAAATCATCACAAATTTGTATAAAAGTTTAAGTGGAAACATTAATAGAAAGAAAACAGACTCTGTAAATATCCCTTTAGGCAACATTGCTGTTCTGGTAGATCACATCATAGCCAAAACAGCACTCAAAATTATTAACACCAACTAGTACACTGCCATACCTGGCTCGATTTCTGACCTCCCATCCCTAAACTGACTGGATTGTACACTACAGTGTATTAAAGGCTAACCACCTAAGTTCAGTTCAGTATCCTTAAAAAAAAAAATTATACAGACCCCAGAGCTTTTGCAAATTTCCACGCATACGCGTGTACTGCCGTCTGGTGGTAGTGATTCTAACTACAGGTTTTCAACGTCTGACTTTTAAAAATTCATTCGAGCTTTTCCCATTTTTCACGCATACACACGCGTGAAATGTATGGCGAGTATCTAGAAAACTCTCATGTACACAGCAGACAGATAAAGTAAAAGAACGTAGTCGGTGCTTGGGGTGAACCTCACAAGAACCTTCTACAGAACGTTCTGATAGGTTTGCTATAAATATCGAAGCCGAACGGGTGTTTTTCTCTAAGCCATCCCCATACTGATTCTAAGTCCTATCTCTAGAAGAGTGAAAACAAATTGCTCTTCATTTCGATCATATATATCTCTTTAATTACGGCCTAAAAAACTAACATAAAAATTAATTACACATATATAAAAAAAAAGTAAATAAACTCTGCTTTAAAACCAAAGACCCCCATCATCATCATTATTCGCATCGTTGTCCGTTTTTTCGATTTGCATAATAAATTTATTGTCTTCTTCGTCACTATCCGAGATAGCAAGATCATCGTGTATCGCATGCCGATTGATTTGCTCATCGATTGATTTTTGTTCCGCGATAGCTGCAGCCTCAACCGATTCCTGTATATAGTCCAGATTCGGTTTGCTATCTTGACCGAACATTTCATTTGTTGTTGTCGGCTGAATTGGTTGAAATATTTCATCTTTAACTTTTGGCATGCTAAGAAAATCTGATGGATCATAGTTCGGATCAATATCAATCGATTCATCTAAATTTTTGCGAATAAATAGAAAATGAATCAGTTTGTCGGAACGAAAAATCGTTTGGAAAAAGGAAAAAAAATAATTAAAAGACAGAATATAAAAAATATATAAAAAAATGAAGAAATTTGCAAACAACCTTGTGGTTGAGTGTAAAATCCTACTCCACTTAATTGAACCATGGCTTCGGCTACCTGCTGGCTATCATCCTCGCCATGCGGTCCTTTTTGTACATTTATGGGATTGATTTTTTTTTTTTTTTTTTGATTTTTTTTTAAATAAACAAAAATATTGAACTTGTTGTTTGACTTGTTTTTTTCAATTGACATAAACACAAAACAATACCTGCTTGTGGTGGCTCCATTTCCGTATGTGGACCGCTCGATAAACCTTCGCCTTGATCTAATGTTGCCGCAACAATTTCGTCATTTTCACTAATGACTTCTTCGAACTCTTCGTCGTCCGTTGAAAATTGTAAATCTGTGGCACGAAAACAATTGTATTAGTTTTTCTAATCAAGTTAAAAGATGTGTTAGGATTATTTTTTTTTTTTAGTATCGCACGGTATTGTAAAACCAACATTTATCTACTTCTAGGGAAATATATAATCAAGCATTTTGTTATAATAAAATCGCATTTGATATAAAAAAAAAACTTAGTAATAGAACTTATGAAACACAATGACCTTTGATCTACAGGTCATTTCTGTCTTGAATTGTTCATGTTTGATAGCAGCTTGTCCAAATAAACATGATTTAAGCAAGGCAGGAAGTAGACATTAGACAAAACTGAATTTATGGCTACATCCCAAGTCGGTGTCTCAACCTCGACGATCTACGTATAAGACAAAAATGTCCTGCCTGAAAATTTTGTTCTAGAGCTGACAATTTTTACGTTATGCTTCACATCTAAGAGATTCGTTAACCGTTTGTAAAATCGTCTTGTTAAAAGCAGCAGGGTGTTGTCACCAATAGATTTTTGATAAGAGAGTTTTAAGGGCAACTATTAACGGTTAAACTTACTAATGAAGTATGTTTTAAAATGGAAACTGATTAATTCTGCTATATTTGTAGTGCGTTACAAAAAGCGTATAATTTTTTTTTTTGTTGGCAGAATGCAGGGGCTTCACGTACGCTGCAGTACATATTCTCCGGATCTATGTAGGTGACTAAGGGATCAACAACGGTTCTTGGGATCTTCTGTTCCAATTGTTAGTTATTGCTCTCTTGCTTCGGTTACAGATTAGTTACATACTATTTAGCTGCTTCTTGTGTGAATGGGATAGCCGTGTTAAAATTGAACACTACAGTAAAAACGAGTAGCCAATTCGACGATCTTCTGAGCTAGGACAAAATAACGTATCACTAGTCGATTCTACGAAGAAACTTCTACTAGCGCTTCACATAAAACCATGAGGTAATGAAAAACTTTATGAAGGCCTCGAGAACCAAGATGGATCCGATAAATTTAGCAATTTCTAGGAAAGTTTCCCAGGTTGAACAAAGAAAAAATGAAGTGGGTCATCTCGTGTGAATGCTCTTTTTTTACGCTTTTTTTAAAATATGTTTTGAAGAACTAAATAAAGATACAACTGTGAAATTTTAACACATATTTATACACATTTTGAGCACACTTTATAATAATTTTTCAGCCCGAAATTATCGCTCATTGCTGAGATGTACGGTAACTTAGCCACTCATTTTCAAAAAAAAAAATTGTTTTCGGTAGACACGATTGTGGCCGTTCTGCTTATCTCAAATAAAAAAATCAAACAGCATTTTAATCTGTGAAGTTTGAACTAGTTTCGGAACTAGGATTATCAAAAAATATTAAACAGCTAATTTTTGGCATCTTATTGAACTTTTTATCGTCAATTTTGGTGTTTTTTTACGACTTCATCAGCAAAAAAAACGGCTTAATGAATCGCAATTATTCTAATTTGCAAACTGTCTACATGAGTACTGAAAAATTTTGAAGGAATCCGTTCGATAGATTTCGAGATATTGTGTCTACCGCTTTGAAAAATACCGTTTTGAGAAAAACGCGACTAAACTGACCATTATATTCGAAACAGCAAAGGAGTTAAGAGAATATAACGGCAGGTAACTACGGAACGGCTTCGAAAATCGGAATATCATTTCGACCACATATTCTACATTATATTTGGATGCAATTTATGTAAAACAAAACTTGATTCTTTGAACCAGTGACACGGGATGACCTCCTTAAGGAATAGCCCTATAGGGCCGCAGGATTATAAATGTGTTTGGAGACAAGTGTTTAACATAATTTTAACAGACGATGAGAAGACTGCTTGAAATTTTGTTCAACCAACTTTTTGGAAAAGAGCTGATAATTACGTCCAACTTGTGCAAAACCTGTCAACATATCAATACCCTAATCTGCAAAACGACCAACTCCATAAATAACGATTTTTCAGGAGGTTTTTGGTTTATTTTTTGTCTCGGTGGGTTTATTAGTTTTTTGTACGATTGATTCCGTCGAAATTAATTAACTTTACAGAGTTTTTAGAATCTCAAAATATGCAGAATAATAGTCATTATTGAATGCCATCAAAAAACAGTTTTTCTTAAAAATTAAGTTAGCCGGTTTGCAGATGATATCGACATGAGAAACTGAGATGTAATTTGTCTTTTAAGATTCACATCCTTTACTCCATATAGAATTCTTTCCAGAGAACTGCCGCTCCGTTACTGATAAATATGTTGGACGTTTTCATCAGGAAGCGATGTCAGGGAAAATAGAATCGTACGATACTAGCGGGTTATTGTTAGACCCTTATCAAAAACTCTCCTGAGTTTAAGTACAAGCAAGGAGCAAAAAAGAGAATGTACTTCATAATAAAATAAAAAGTTAAAACAGATACTTAACATTAATAGTCTAAATATAAATTATTTTAAAACCCGCTAACTAATTTTTAAATTTTACTAAATCCATCGTAATCACCACCCAAAATCCATTTATAAACACATCAAGAAACAAATTTTTTGTCCAATGTTTTAAATCACAAATTAAAAACTTTCGAAATATTTTTTTCGTTCGAATTTCAATAAGTTTCACTTGTTAGATAAAATGAAATTTTATATACAAATTAAATTAAATGAATAGTTCGTCCACCGAAGAATCGATAAGTAAGTTAACTTTACATAAATAAATGTTAGTTTCAGAGCGGTAAGAAATTCATATTAAAAAAGCATGTTAGCAAGATTTTAAGTTATTAATAGAAAATAATAAAATATTTACAATCATAAAATCAATCACACAAAATAATAAAAATAAAAACAACGGGTTTCCTCTATTTTAACAAAAATACTGTGCAATGATTAACAAAAAAAAAAACACTAAAAAGAAAATCAACTGTAAATAATACAACTATATACTAAATATTTATTTATATGTATTTTAATATTGTAAACACCAAAATTCTTACCTTCCTCCAGGAAAGAGTTTTGCGTATTACTAAGATTTGAGGCTAGGCTGTCCTTTCTGGGACGACCACGACCACGTTTCATGCTCCATACCTTGACTAGAAATAAAGTTTTAAGTACCCCGCACTAAATATTGACAGCAAAAAAAAAACAATTATTTTCATGCAAAATACTAACAATATTTATAAATATTTATTCGTTTCGTTTTTCTAGTTTTTAACCGAAATTCTGTGTAAACCCTTCCAACTAGACTGATATGTCTTAATCCAAGTTTGCTATACATGTTTCCTTCTACCTACTGATTACTCAGCTTTATTGTTTTTGCGCGATAAATAATGATTGTGCGAATTTAGTAAATTGTGATGAATAGGATATTAATGTGACTTTGTGTGCTATTGCAATTAAAATTTTGTAAATGCTACGGTATATTGGAAAATTTGGATTATTGATTAATATCGAGAGTATGTATGTCAGTAATTTAGAAGCTTAGCTTGATTCGAATTGAAAAAAAAAGAAGATGGAATGAAATGGACTTAATTTAAAATAAAAATCTCTTGCCTATTGTATAAAATACAACACGAACTGATCCTTCTCCTTAAATAAATTGAGCTTGAGCATGAACTTATATTCAATATGATTTCTAACAGTATTTTTTTGTATGTATTTCGTTGAAAATGCAACACTCGTCACCAATGTAATCTAATGTTTTATACATAATAAGCTTGGCTGTGGAGCAATCAATTTCTTCACGTAAATGGTTAGGAACTAAACATGGTATCCGGACCTTGTAGCTTAAATCAATTAAGACAGACGTGTACAGCATTGAACACGACTTTACGATTGGCAAGAAAAGGTGTTCTTAACAACAAAAAGTGGCTGCATACTTAGATAGATTATACAGGCCTATTCAGGACCGAGTCACAAGTCACAAAGTAGGTCAAGAGTCTCAATTTTGTATGAATTTTGAATTAATTGAGACTTTTTTGATATGAGACTCTGATCCTGAATAGACCTGATAAAATGTTTGTGAAACATAAAACTGGTGGGTTTGAGTTTTAATCTAAAAATATGGCATTGACGTGTAATTGTTGTGAACGGAGGCCTTGGAGTGAATATTTCGACTTGAAAAAGTCAAAATATTCCAAGGTAAAGGTAAGGTACGGGAAGCAGTGGGCCAATTCCGCCTACGTCCGAATTGGTGGCTGACGTTCGAGCTGGAGCGACGCACTTGCTGGCGGCCGGGACCCGCTACGGCAGTGTGGAGGGGGGGGGGGGAGTTCTTGCTCGAACTGTCAGACTATAAACCCTAGGCCTGTACAACAAAAATGAATCACGTCGACTTATCCAGGGGGTTAAAATATGGGATATCTTTCCTAATAGGTCATGAGAGACCGAAAAGCGTTGGATGGCGCGACCTCGTAACTTGTCAGGGCGCGGCCTCGTAACTTGTCAGGGCGCGACCTCGTGACTTGTCAGAGCGCGACCTCGTGACTTGTCAGGTCGCTCTGGTGTTGAAGCTAATAAATAATATGCACACATTGTGGACAAACATTAAACATAAAAATTTAAAAAACTTTAAAATAATTTAAAACGACATTGACTCCTTCGTTTGATCAAATTTCTAACGCCTATGTGAAGGAGGATTACAAAATTACCACCCACACACCATAGCATACCATTGATCAAATTTGGTATGCTGCTCCTACTTTTCAGATTAAACTCTTTTCATGTTTAAATCGGTTAAGAAAATATCTTTAAAAATAAATATGGGATCACAAAGATCGTAATGAAATTTATGAAGTATCTTCAAACACGTTTGAAATTACGAAAAAAAAAAAATTGCTCCACAGACCAAACGACAATTACACTGTCGACTGAATAGAAAAATAATCAAATTGCAATTTATATATATACAATAAAAAAATAAAAAACCTCTTCTTTCGCATCAAATTACCTTCTTCGACTGGATCACGATGCTTTCGTGGTCTGCCACGACCACGTTTAACTTCCGGTATTGGCGGTATAATCGGTGGACCAGCCATCCGATGCGACGTCATAGATGTTGCCGACATCGGACGTTCACCTTCAACATCGACAAATTCATTATCCGGACTAGATGCTCGACTTGTTCTCGTCACGTCCAAATCATGATCATCATGTTCCCAATGAACATCAAGATCGGCATCGGCTCTTGCACGTTCCTGTACAAGAGTTATATTTTGTTCCAATTGTGCACAGTGTTCGCCGAACTTTGAAAGGTTGGGAAATTAGAACAAAAAGTATGATTACAGGTTATCGAGGATAGGCGAGAAAAAATTGTAAAACTGTACCTCGTCAAGAGCATTTTTCGCTTCGTGTAAAAGAACCTTAGCATTTCGAGTGAAATTTGAGTCGGCACCGTTATACTGTTCGCAATTGGCCGCAATTAGTTCAATTTCGGATAAAAATTCGGCACGTGAATGATATTTATGAGCTAATGAACAAGATTTCGATTAATGTTATTTATTTTGTAAAAAAAAACGAACACACGTGACGACTTAGTAATCCCCTAACATTCGCCGAAGCAGTGTTAAATTTTTCCAGTAATTAAAAAAAAAGGTTAAGATTGTTCTAGGCGTGGAAAAATATTTTGCCAGAAGCCCTCACATTCGTGAATAAACCCCAAACAAGTTTAGTTAACGCTTTTGAAAGAAAAGTCCTCAGAAGAATCCTCGTACCTGTGAGGGAAGACTCGATCTGGAGAATACGATACAATAGAGAATTGTATGCCATCTTCGACAATCCAGAAGTATCGATCTTCATAAAATTTAAAGAGCTACAATGGGGCTGGTCATGTGGAGCGGATGGATGACGGAAGAATCCCCAAACGCACACTAAAGGGAAAAGTCTATGGACAAAGACCAGTTGGTAAACTACGGAAGCGCTGGGAGGACTCTATTGACGCAGACAGCAAATCACTTCTAAGATGCAGAAACTGGAGGACGCGGTCACTGAACCGAGAAGGCTGGAGGCGGCACATTCAGGAGGCCAAGGTCCGATTTAGACTGTAGCGCCATCGTAAGTAAGTAAGTAAGTTTAAAGTAGGCTTCAATTGAAATTAATCCCAATACAGAGTCATGGCACTCAGCATGGGTCTGGCAGATCGGCGATCACGCGGCCAGACTGGGTATTCTATTTAACACCAATTGCCGCAGTTGTGGGGATGCAAATAAGAGGGAAACTGTTATCCACCTTCTTTGCGAGTGTCCAGCCCTAGCTAGAATCAGACTTCGCGCACTAGGCACACCTTTCTTTAATAACCTTGATGAGATCTCGAAAACCAAGATTGGAGAACAGCTCACCTTCTTAAACAGCTCCGAACGGATACGATTATCCATTCAAGCATTCAATATCTCTGTAAAACTATGAATCTAATTCATCAGCCCTCAACGACCAGGTTAAACGAGTTTGTGGTATTAAAACGGCGACCTCTGTGCGAATCGGGCCTGTTTTCGACAGACGGGGCATTACATAAACCAACCAACCAACCAACACAAAACAGTCAAAAGCAAATATTAAGGGATTACCGAACTTTCTCCTTACCTGCTACTTTTTTAGTGATTGTATCTAAGTCGATGGGTCGTTTTATCACAGTATAGTAGTCTTTCACTTGTTTTTTGTTGACTGGTTTTAAAAACGGCCAACTTTCATGCATCATTTTAAGTTTACTGTTTATAAGTTTTTCAAAAATGAACGACAAGGCAACCTGGCAAAAAACAACGGATTATAACACATTTACCGAATAGAAGTTAAAACACTTTACCTGATCGTCATCATCTAATAATGGATTAATAGCCTTTTCCAGTCGCATTAAACGATCTTCTTTTTCGGCCAATCGTTCTACACATTTCTGTAGCATTCGTTGTGCCGCCATTGTAAACGAGCTTTTAGCACCTTTAAAATATTAGAGTTAAATCAGTTGAACACTATTTCGAGTTCAGAAAAACTACCATTATACACTGTTGAATTTTCAACAATTTGATTGACATCAGCCAAAAACTCTTCTCGGCTTTGATATTTTTTCTGTCGCAAATTTTCGCGAATCGTTTGTAAATCCATGGGCCGAATCACTATTCTATAGTAATCAGGAACTTTCTGCAGAAACGAATACAATTAATTACGATTTAAGGTTCAAAAAAGTTCCGACTACATACTTTAGCATTAACGGGAAACATAAACGGCTGTACGTCTTGTAAATCTCGCATTTCATTCAAAATTATTTCCAATATTGAAGAAAGCACAACAACCGGATCTGTTCGTCTCCGATTTGCGGTTTTATTGTGACGCTTGAGATAGTCACAATGTAAATCGAGTCCGATTCGTCGTCGCTTTCGGCCAACCGCATCTTTAGGCACTTTAATTAGTAACGTTCGTCGCTTAACATCTTCGTGACGTTTGAGAAGTTTTCCGCTTAATTTTACTTTTGTTCCGTCCACATTTACCAAATCTTCATCGTCGCAATTCAGTTCTTTTTCGATTTCTTCTTCCTGTTCTTCGGTTAAAGCAACGTTTACTGAAGGTGATGGTCCTGGCGTACCTGTATACAGAGGGCATGCTTTGTTTGTTCGCATGTGACCAACCTGAATTTGAACAAAAAATTGAAATAATTTCAAGTTAAAAGTTAACAACTAAAGCCCGTTCCTACGATCGTCAGTTATGTTCTAACTGGAACTTTAACTGACAGATTTTCATACAAACTTCCAGTTAAAGTTTAACTGACGATCGTAGGAACGGGCCTAAATATTTACCTGACCGCATGCTCCACATTTCAGTTTCAAATCCGGCTTCAATTTAATTTTCCTTCTGGACGGACTAATATCTTTGCTAGTTGATGGAGTACCAGGAGTTCCTGGCGTATTTGTCGAACTGCTTTTCGGATCACCTAAACTAGTCGGTAGTCCACCGGGAGTATGTTGTTGATTTTTATGCATCTGTGCCATCATTTCTCGTTCTTGATTTCGCTTAATACGTCGCAATTGTTCCTGGATGCGTCTCTTTTCGCGCTTCATTTCTTCTTTCTGTTGCTCATCGAGCGTGGCAAATTGTCGAATGAAAGACTCGTCTTTTGTTGTTCGAATCTTCATGTAGGCATCAATGACCGGCTGACGTCGTACAATTTCCACCCGAGTATATTCTCGACCTTCGACATTTTTAAATGTTCTCGTTATTTTCAATATCCGACCTTGATTCTGATTCTGGGCATTTGCAGCAGCTTGCAGTTCTTCTTCTTTCTTTTGTTTGATATTTTTCGACGAAGAACCTTCACGCTCTTCCATGATTTTCTTTAGTAGTTCTTGCCGTTCCTGTTCTTCACGCTCCAGAGACAATTGAGTTGAAGTCTTCTTATTGGACAACATGTTTTCCAGATTTTTTCCCAACTCTTCCAAGTCAGATTCCTCCGACGCCGACGATTCATCTTCGTCGGTTGAAAGAACTTCGGAACTAGCCAGAACTCGATTTTGCAGATCGAAAATACGTTGGCATTCTTCTTTATAACGTTCTTGATGTTCGGCTATGGAAAAGCGATTACCACGTGAAAATTTGTCCATGCCCTGTTCACCAGCTTTTGCCTTTTCGGTGGATAAGGTTCGAACGACATCGATAACTTCCCAACGTGATAGTTTTTTGATTTCGTCTTCCGGAACTTTAAATTTTCGAAGCAATTCTTTTGCCTTGTTTAAAGGTAAGCGACGTAAATCTGCATCTGTACCGGTAACCGTTCGTTTCGGCTCCTTTTCTTGCTCTTCTTTTGTTTGTTGCTTCAATGGCAATTTAAGTTAGTAACTCAAGTTACGATATAAATTACAAATATACTAACCGTTGGTTTATTTGGAACGCGCACGTATGAAAAACCTTCTCCACAACCAGTTGGATCTGCTGGACCGTTCAATTGAAGCAGGCATTTGCCACGCATTGCCTGTATATAAGCTCTGTAAAATGGAAAGTAGTTAGGGATTTATTTCGTCATCAAAAGTTTGCGTTTTCGAACAAGAAAAATCAGATATTAAAATTTTTATTGGGCAGTAAGTAAAGAAAAACGGAGCTACATATTTCAACCTTACTACTTCCCTATTTATAACATAAATACCTGGTTGTATTCCAAGGTGCAACTTTAACTTCATCATCCATTTTTAGTTGCATTTCTTCATCGTCATCTTCTTGTTGCGCGAAAATAAACTTCTCCCCGTATCCGGCGTCCTAAACCAAAAAATGAAGCAATAATTAAACTCTTCTCGCATCATTAACTCCAACTCAGTCATACCTTTAATCGTTGTTCGGCTGCAATCATACTAAAGAAAGCACAGCACTGTTCCGGTGAAACCATTGCTCGTATTTCTTCTTCAGATGGCAATCTGAATTCCGGTTTGATTACCCACCAATTCGAATCCATGCCAGTTCTCTTAAAGTCAGCGCATTGTTTCAATCGTTTTCGGATACTACTTTCCGAATGAGCGGGAAATGCTTTCTTTATATCGTCCATCTTTATCCTTCGGGGATTATCTCGACTTTTCCAGAACAATCGATAAATAAAAACCTGTACAATAAGTCTTCAATTAATTTAGTCCGATTATTTTACACGATGAAACTGTTTACCTGTAGAAAATCCCGTGCAAAATTGTTGGCTCGTTTCGAATTTGGACCAGGCACTTCGTACAATGGACATTCCTGACCAACGGTAAAGAACGCATTGATCTCTCGCACAAAATAATTGTTTCGTGTTCGAATCACTAAGAAATCGGTCGGATATATCGTGTGCGGATAAATCGGAGCACGATACATATTATTCTCTAAGGCTTGAATGCATTGTCCCGGAGGTAAAATACCCAAAAATGGACTTGTATGGGCATAGGCTGTTTCGCCGTATTTAAAATCGGGCGGACCTGAATCTTTGGCTGCCTTTCTCTTGTAGTAGTTTTTAATTTTCGAACACATTCCGACCTAAAGCAATTTTCACAGAATAAGTTATGTCTACCGAATTGTTTTCCTTACTTGATTCATAAGTGGTGGATGCTCTTCGCAAAACTCTGCCAATATAATGTCGCCATCTTTTCCAGTTAAATCTTCCGGATTACGCATGAAAAAGACATCACCACCACCGGATGCAATTCGTTCAAGTTCGCGGTGTTTCGATTTCTTGGCAATGTTTTTCAGCAAGGGCAGCACTGAATGGGGTGTTGATTGAGCCAATGGGCCGTGCGAGTATTTCTTCATAAGTGGCCGATGGAACATTCTCAATTTCATCGGTCCCATGTGGGTCTGTTGTAAATTTTGAATTAAACCAAATTGTTTAACTACTTGAACCATTAAATTACCGGAATAAATGGAGATCGTAGTTCGACGACTGGAGTTGAGTGCTGTATAAGATTACCACCGCCAACCTTCAGCCGTAGAGTACTTTCCGATGATTTTGCCATGTAAAATCTGAAATACAGAGCCTACATGAATTGATTCAAAATTACTTCAAACTGATTCGTCATACACATCGTTTGATATGTTGAAAGGATCCCGATCAGGACTTTTCGGAGGTGGTGGTGGAGTATCCTCGGCTAGGACATTAATAACACCAGCTTTTCCTAAAAGAATTTTCGATTTTTTCACATGAGGGTGCGGAATTTTAACTTTCGGTGGTGGTCCCGTATTTTTGTTTACCTGGAATGACGGAAAAAAAATATTTCGAAAAATCCCTCTATCTCCTAATAAAACAAACTCATACTTTTGATGGATCTATATCATCGGGAATGCCTAAAATAATGTTCTCATCGTTTGGATCGAGAGTTAGAACCTTCGGTCGCGGAATTTTCAACATTGATTCTGCATCCCAAATGATTTCGTCTTCCCATTTACTGTATATAAGTTCCTCGTTTTCAACTGGAAAAATACTGTACCATGTGTCGTCATGATCTTCTTGTTTGGGCATATTCCTACAGCGATAAAACAAATTGAGAGGAAGGAACAAATTTAACTGCTTGAACTTCATTACATTTGACTTTTTGACATTTTTCCTGGAAGCGGAGGATTAGGTAAGGAATTTTTCGATCCCGGCGTGTTTGTAATTGGCATTCCTTTTCCGGGTTGACTGAATGCTCCGGCTGTACGAGAACCACTTGATGGCAGCCAACCAGCAGCATTTGTTTTTGAGTTTAACTTTTGCATTACCTAATAAGAAAAAATATTCGTTGAGCAATCAGCTGGTCCTAAAAGGACCAGCAATCAGTTTAGCTTTTCTTGTTTGAGTTTTCCCACCTTGGCTTTGATATCATTACCATCCCAAACAACATCATCCTCCCAATGTAGTTGCGATACCATCAAATAAGCATCGTCTGATATTTCTTCACCTTCGATCACAATTTCTTCAGTCGGTTGCTAAAGTGCAAATTTAAGTCAAAAATGTTCTACAGAAGATCGACAAAAACTAAACTTACTCCCTTTTCTTTGAACTTGAACCCATAATTAAATCCTTCTCCCGACTCGGGAACATCAAGCATATCGTACCAAATTTGTGCCGGCCCAAAACGCCAATCAGCAACTTTCGGTCGATTATCGCTATTCTCGCCATTTTCCGGTTCTTTCTGCAATTCTTCGTCGGTTACGACGCGAAGCAATTTGTCTTCATCATCGGGACGACATTGATCTTTTGGCGGCTTCGGTGCGTAATTAAAAATATATCCTTTGCCCTTTCGCGGCTCTTCTGTATCACTGGTCGAATCTGAGCCAGTATTATTCTAAGTGTGTGGAAAAATTAAATTATTCGTTTAGTTTGAAATAGTTTTTCAATTTACCCGTTGATCCCGCGACTGTTTTCTCTTTCGTCGTCTCTTGCGAACACTTCGCCAAATTTGTGGTAGACTTGATGGTTTGCCGGGACCAAATAGACGCGAGAAGCGCAATACTTTGTCCGGTCGAAAGTCGGGAAACAATTCACGAACGTCGACATTTGCATATTTTGATGGAAGCATTGCTGCAAGAGGTGTCTCCAACTTTTTGTCGATGTCACCTGCATGAGAATAAAGTAAAAATGTTATGTACACAGTTTCGAGTATTGATCCAATTTTTGAAATAAAGGAAGTCACGGAAAAATAAAGAGATGTTCGTGTTACAATTAATTTTTGTAATAACGGAAAACCGTCGAAGAAGATTGGGTGAAAATCAGAAAGCTTGTAGAATAGAGAACTAGTAGAAGATCATCTCTAAAAAATTTATAAGAATGTGGTCCTTCATTGTTGATGCTAGAAACGTAGTCATCATCAGCAATGGCGTGACAGCCCAAGTCAGGTCCTGGCAACCTGCAGTCGTTGCATCTAATCGTCTCGATCCAAAGACTACGTCCACCAACTGCTAATTTTTAAGATGGATTTGTTGTCTTTATCAATCTAGTCTTCCCATCGCTTGCGAGGTTTTCATACTAGCCTATTACCACTTGTTTTGCCTTAAAGAGCACGCTTCGGTATTCTTCTGTCTTCTATCCGCTCTACATGACCAGCCACTGCAGTTTACATAGTTTGATAAACTTTGAAGCTTCTGACTCCTTCAAGAATTGATACAGCTCATGGTTGTATCTTATTCGCCAGTCCGTTCTTTCCTTTACAAGTTCAAAAATTCTTCGGAAGAGCTTTCTTTCGAATGCGATAACTGCTTTTTCGAAAGTTCGCGTTTAAGTTCACGTTTCGCTGCCATAACAGAGCACAGGTCGTATAATAGTTGTATACCCCTTGATCAAAAAGTTCTCGGAATAACCACCGTGTGGCACTTTTATTGTTCCGATTTGAGTTTTGTTTTTTTTGTTAAGTTGGTACAACTGTTGGTGACATTCCCTCTAAATCATAGCGTCATAGCTTGACATTTGCAAAAGTTACGTAGCCAAGAGTACAGAGATTTTTTACAATTTTAGAAATGGATTTAAATTTGCAACAACGAACTTGTATTAAATTTTACGTAAAAAACGGATTTAATGGTGCGCGAACGTTGGAAATGTTGGAAAAGTGTTTCGGCAACGATTCTCTAAAGAAAACGGCCGTTTACCAGTGGCACGTGCGGTTCACGTCGTTTTCAGTCAAAAAAGAAGGCAATACTCACGGTTTTCATGGATTACAACGGTGTAGTGCATCATGAATTTTTGCCAGAAGGCCAGACAGTAAACAAAGAGTATCATTTGGGCGTTATGAGAAGTTTGCGTAAAGCAATTCGCCGAAAGAGACCAGAATTGTGGGCAGAAAACTCGTGGATTTTGCGCCATGATAACGCACCGTCGCACAGTGCCATCATTATTCGTAATTTTTTGACGAAAAAAGCAACAAATACCATCCAACAGCCACCGAATTCACCTGATTTGGCTCCCTGTGACTTCTTTCTGTTCAATCGAGCTAAAAAGCCACTACGGGGAATGCGTTTCAGCAGCCGAGAGGAAGTAATGGAAAAATCGCAGGGAGCACTGATGGTCATGGCCGAAAACCGAATATAAAAAATGTTTCGAGGATTGGATCAGGCGCTGGCATAAGTGTGTTGCAGTCGATGGGGATTACTTTGAAGGGGACAATATAGATTTAGATGAATAAACTTGTATTTTTAATTTTCTCAATAAATTCCGGGAACTTTTTGATCAAGGATTATTATTATTATTGTTGCCTGGAAATAAATTTCGCAGGTAACAAGTCTGAAGGCATCTTAGCTGCTGGGCTATCTGATGCAGTCTTTTGATATATATTGGTCGAAAACTATCTTATGTTTAGTAGCTAGATTTTATCCTACACTTTGTGAGCTAGAAAGGCCGCACGAAGCTTGTTCCGGTTCATGGGATCCAGCGTATTACGCAGTGTTTCCGATGAATCTGACGTTGGTCCCAATTGGACCAGCTTAGACGTTGGACATTCTACCAGAATATGTTTTACTGTGAAATGTACTCTGCATATTGAGCAATCTACTGGTTGTCCCTATTCGAAAAAGTGTAATATGGAGAAAAGATGTTTGCCTAGTCTTATTCTGAGGATAGATATGCATTCTGCCCTAGTCAGCTGGCTGTTGTAAGGTAATCGTGAAGTGGTTGCATTATGTGATCGTAAGATAGAATAAGGCTATTGTTTAAGCTTCGCGCCTCAAAGAAATGATCGGGTTCCATATGGTGAGATGTAGGTTCGCAGTTTCAACTATCAAAGGAAACCGCATGTGCCGCTGTAGCTGCTGTATCTGCAGCTTGATTACCCCTTATACCATCGTGGCCTGCTACCCATACAAGGAAGATATTTTCGTTCGCTTAAAGCATGTTACGTAGAGTTTTAACTGCAAGGCATTTATTGGATGGATTATTTATTGCCTGAAGGACTCCCAAATTGTCCGTCCATATCTCTGTGACATAGTTATTGGTATTAGCATTCGATAGGGCATGATAAATAGGAGCTTTTTAAAGTAAGTAGCTACCTGAACATGAGAGAAGTCGGCCTTGGTGGAGAACTTCTAAGTGGGTTGTTGGAAAACAACTGTATGTTGTAGACATTTATTTTTTCGGCAGACGTGAAGCACGTTGATTTTTCTGGTAGGAATCATAGCTGCTACACTCTGCGCCCATTCATACATTTTTTTCTCTGCCATTTCCATGGTGGGATTGACGTATTCCGGCTGGCCAGATGACAATTATCCAGTTGGTGTGTGTGTCTCCTTTAAGAGGGCGTTTGGTTTTCCGCCAGCTTTTGTGTGAGTGACCCAACAAATTCGTTTCGCAATTATTCTCTCGAATATTTTTTAGAGAACCGGTAGAAGTGAGATAGGTCTATAGCCACTATAAGTATGTTTGCCTTTCCCTTGTTTTGAAATGGGTCTAAGTTAGCCTTCTTTCTCAGGCCTGTGTCCTTCTTATCCTGTGGTTATAATGTTGCTATATAGTGTGCACAATCGGCCAAGAAGATAGTTTTATATATTCGCAGCTTATTGTTCCTGTGCACTTTCTTGTATTTCCTTATTGGTACTACCGAATAATACGTGTTATTTGCTAGCATGATCCTTCGTTTGATTTCGTCCGTTTCATGTCCGTCTTTGGCTATTAGCCCCAAGTCATATGAAGTTGTTGAACCGTAGTGGTGATGTTTTTATAAATTATCTCCTATAAATCTAAACGTTAAATTACCTTTTTCTAATTTTATATCAAAATCATTTTCACTGCCTGATTTTGTCGAGTCCTGGCTTACACTACGCAGTGGAAGACTTGGTGGCGGCATCAGTTCCTTATCGTCGCGTTTATTTTCTACGTAAGAAAATTAGCAATGAGTTAAAAACATGAAACACTCATTTCATTAAGGTCCTACCATTATCACTGTCCCCTTTTCCCGATCCCAATATTCCATCTTTTGAGTCGACAGCATTTGAACTGCTCCCGCTATCACTATCGTTTTCGGTCTAATTTTCAAAATTTATTTATTAGACCGCCTGCCGGCTTAATAACGCGCGTATCTTACCTTCACAACTGGAATATCTTCGGCTAACTCATTTATGTCCGAATAATCAACAGCATTTGCGTCCTTCTTGTCGAAGTCTTCGTCCGACTTCGACCCATCGTCATCGTTGTCGTTATCATCATCACGGTCACCGTTCTCCTCGCCGTCGTAATCGTCCTCTTTCGAACGGATCACTTCATGCAATAGCGAATTCAAACCCAATCTGTAAAAACGAAACAATCGAGTATATTTCCCCCGAATTGATTAGCCGGCATAAGCCGCATTCTTATTTACCTCGATAGCGACGCAAGTTGACTCTTGACTTCGGAATCGAAAATATCATCTTCCAAGCGACCCTCAGAGTCGATGTTTCCAAACAGGAAACCCGTTAGGTCTACATCATTTCTTTCATCATCGCTATCGTTGTCCATTGTGCATTGATATATTGGATGTCGATTTTGGCGCTTTTTCAGTCGTACTTTTACGAAAAAGCGTTTTATTTCTCAATTACGAAAGTTCCGCCAATAAACATGGTATCTTGAGAAAATTACACTGGCGGCCTGTCAAAACAATCGCCTTCTTCTTGATCTTGACGACACACCGTTTGTTCTAAAAGTTTTGTTCTAATTGCGGAACTGGTCTAGAAATTGAAGTCAATTGAAATTGAAATTACTACATAATTTTTTGTAATTTATAAGTTTTGTTATTATCTTCAGAAGATATACACCCTACTCAATTTATTTAAAAAAAATTGATATTCCCTAATTATTAAATAATAAAAAGTAAAATCTGTTGCCTCCACTACAGACCCGAACCATTGATTTGGTATAATTATTTGGCAGTTGGACTGTATCTGTCAAAAATTTGAAATATGATTTCGTTTTGTTGTTGATTTGTTGCATTTTTTGAATGCCGAGAATTTCTTTTATTTATTTCTAAGTGAAAATTTTTGCAATAAAATACTTTACGTACGAATAATGGAAAAGGACAAGACTACGATATTGCTTCAACGACATATAAACACGGCGAGTTCATATATCGAAGAGGAAATACGATCTTCGAAGCGGCTAAGGGATACAACTCATGATTTCAGTAATCTTATTGTGTTTATTTTTTTCTAATATTTTAAGGATTGTCTGCAACATTTTACATTTTAATAGGCGGTTTTAAATGAAGTGAACTATGTATAGCGAATCTCTGTATAAATGTTTGGTATGTTTCTAAGAATTCTTCTGTTTTCGGACAAAACCACTCAACCCGGGAGCGTCTTCGTTTTGGGCAAACATCAGAGTTTGTACACATTGCGTATTATTTTGCATTTTTGTATTTGCCGACATCAGCTGTTAATCCTCGATTGTCGCTCCTGCTTGATCATTCATTTCAAGCCTTGTAAAGTGATCCTTGATTATACCAATCGAGATTCCGACTTGATGGTGTTCCTGCACAAGGTTTACTGTTTCTCGCAATCTTGAAGCCTCTGTTATTTCCCCGTAGCTCTTATTGAATAAGATATTGGTTTAATCCCTTTATGTACTATGGGTAATTCCTTCACAGCTGAAGGGTTGTAGTTGGCCATCATTATTCTTTTTTTAATTTCGATGGGTTCGCTTTGATGTATTTGAGGTATTCAAAGTTGTCTACGTAGTCTAGGTTGAAGTCTCCTACTGGAATTTTTTGTCTGATTGGCGTGTTCTTCCTTGTTTGTGTCATGATTTTGGTTTTGGCCGGCTTTCATAAGTTCAGCTGGAATTTGATCTGTGCCCTTTGTTTTTTTGGTGGTTCCTCGGGGCTGTTTTTACTTCTTCAAGTGTGGGAGGACTCGAAGAGGATCATTCCTCAGCTGTTACCTCGGTTGTTGTTATATCTGCTGCTACTGTTCGTGTGGATGATGGGCTCGGGTTGAGAAGGTGTTCAAAATATTGTGCCCATCTTAGTTTTATCTCTTCCGTATTACTTATAATGTTGCCTTCTGCATCCTTGCTGAGGCTCGTCTTCGGTTGGTATCCCTCTTTTATCTGAGATTAGCTGCTGTGTTTTATGTAATGCCGCAAGTACACACGCGCCTTCACTCGCATTGACCGATGCGAGTTAGCGCGAGGCGCGTGTGTAAAGGCCCCATTCGCGTTAGTTCGCGCATGAAATTGAGATGCGCGTTTATTTATCTCTGGCACTGTTTGGACGCGTTTCAAAGGGATTCGCTTTCAGCACTCGTGCGTACCCTTTCCACACGCGCCTAGACATTCGCGCTAACTCGCATCGGGCAATGCGAATGAAGGCGCGTGTGTACTTGCGGCATAAAGAAAAATATCGAGAAAGTAGAAATACTTTAGTTTAGGAGTTTTTTTGTGAATGGGGAGGCCTTGAAGTGGTTATTCCAACTTAAAAAAAAGTCAAAATAACCGAAGAAAAGGTCGAGAATCAAAAAACAGTGGTCCATCAACTCGATCATCAATCGTTCATCAACACGTACGAGTTCGTTGATGGGTAAGAAAACTTAAATTTCGTTAAACTGCGACAGAATTTTCGCCCGAACGGCAACAACAGTCCAAGTGTACAGCTTTTCTGATTTTTCCAAAGCAAACGATCTCATCGGTCTTGCAAGGAGGCAATATGGAACTGATCTATCGACGAATCATTTTGGCAACCTTTAGGTGTCAACTCAGTTCCATAGAAATGGGAAACATTGTCTGTATGCGCGATTGAATTGATGTGAGTTGGATCAGACTTGATTTTCTTGATCCATTCCACTTTTGTTTTGTAAGTACCCTTTTGAGAGCTAGGCATGCCTTGTCTTGACGGGTATGTCATCAACCAAATAGGCACACTACTTGCGAAATATTAGTGAGTCTGGTGATGGGAAGTTTCATCGAAATTTCGGAAAAGTCCCCTATTGCCTTATCCTTCCTTTTAGAGTTCCATTTTAACCTAGAATATTTTTTTTTGGACAAACGTAGAGTTTTTTTTTCAGATGGTATAGCGCCCTGTCTGCCCGTCCTACATAAATAAATAAGGCCATAACCGATTGTAAATTTTTCGGACAGTCATGGCTGAGGTAGGGTGGGCAGACAGGAGGCCATACCATCTGAGCACTCTGACAAATCGCGAAGTCGCGCAACTCCACCGCTTCTTGATCTTTCACAACCTATCGGGAAAATAATCACAATTTTTGTGTATGTGGAGTAAGCCGACACGAAATGTTTGTTGTACAGCCCATGGGTTTTATGATCTGATTATCGAGCAAGAGCCCACTACGCCTGCCGTAGTTAGTCCTGGCCGCCAGCAAACTTGTCGCTTCCGTTCGATTTTCAGCCACCAATTCGGACGTAGGAAGAATCGGCGCACTCTTTCCTCAACCTTCCTTTCCCTCGAAAATTTTGACTTTAGACTCAAAGACCTCCGTTCACAACAGTTTCGAGTCCTCTTAATTTAATTTATCCTTCTGTACTTTTAAAATGTTTTTTAATCAGCACCTTAAATCTTTTCAAGTTAAGGTTTTTCTAGTACTTGCAGTAGTAAGTACAAATTAGTTGCAAAAACGCAAATGGTGATTTCTTCCGTTGCAGTCACATTTGCTTCAACAATTTTGATGATTTACAACTCAAATCGGAACAATAAAAGCGCCGCACGGTGGTTATTCCGGGATCAAGGTGGTATTTTCAATATTTGCGATAGGACCCAATTCTATCTTGATCACTGTGATGGTATTTTTTTATTCACCCATTTTTCTGCAAGCCTTAACAAAATTTTGAACAGTTTTCAAATATACAAGCTGTGCGACAAAAACATAAAAACTTCCATTCATCCAAATAGTTTGTTTCTACCTTCCACCGAATTAATTTTGAAATTAATGCTTTTATAAATAAATTTATTTTGTTTAACAACTAGATATTTTGATTAATTTTCAGAAAATTTAGAGCAAAGATTATTAGAGAAAAAACCTCCATTAAAAGAGTCACGACGAACGAAAGAAGAAATAGAGAAAAATATTGCCCATCTGAAAGAAATAGAAAGCAGTCAACAAATTGAAATGGTAACAGAACAATTGCATTAATTTTCCATTTTGTTTAATTCATTTGCCCATCAGATTCGTTTAAACCAACAAGTAAAATGCCTGATTAAAAAGAATGCAGCCTTTGAATCTTCTCGACAAAGCGAACAAATGGTTATATCCAAACATAAACTTGATATTGCATATACAAAACGGTAGTTTTTACGTTTTTAAAGTCTTAAAAAAAATTGTAACTACTATTCATCTTTCAGACTACGACTGAGTGTGATAAAAGCATCAGTTAAAATGTACGTGGATAAAACGACTTCGTCAAATATTATCCAGGGCTTTTTCGTAAATGAGATACAAAATAAGCTTGTACCATTCGAATTTGACAAGAATAAAGTTTCCGAAACCGAATGCATCGAACAACTCTGCGAATTATCGCAAAAAATAAGTCCGTATAGCGCTGAATGGGAGGACATACTTTCGGGAGGATGAAATTGATATTATTCCTTTTAGTTTTAATGTGACCAATTTTTTTTTTTACAGAAACTGTGTATTTAATATTTTATTTTCTGCAAAGGTTAGTTTTATTAGATTTTTGCAATCTTTTTTAAGATTCTGAGAATTATATTCATTAAGAGAATCATAGGAAATGTTATGAAGTTTTATTTGTATATAAATTATTTCAGCTTTTATTCGTTGTGTACAAGCTATTGTTATCTTTAAATGGTTCTTGCGACATTCAACAGAAAGATAATTTCATGGAACCGTTTGAAGAGATTTGAAGTAGAAACTTGTATGCAAGTAATTACGAAGAAACAACAATATTGACACTAACGGCTTCTACTGTATTTAGAGTAGAATGTATTAGTTTTTGCAATGGTATTTTACTTGCATATGTATGTAAATCTATGTGCCTCTGAAAAATGTTTCGGAAAGTATACTAAAACGTTCTACACTCAGTGGTAAAATTGTTTCCAAAATTATGCTTCGTAGATTTATACTTGACCTTGATCAAAAAGTACCACCGTGTGGCGCTTTTATTGTTCCGATTTGAGTTCTGTTTTTTTTTTTGTTAAGTTTGTACATCTGTTGTTGAAATTCCCTCTAAATCTTAGCGTCATGGCTTGACATTTGCAAAAGTTACGTAGCCAAGAGTACATCTATCTCTGTGTGTATTGGCGATTTTTTACAATTTTAGAAATGGATTTAAGTTTGCAACTACGAACTTGTATTGAATTTTGCGTAAAAAACGGATTTAATGGTGCGCGAACGTTGGAAATGTTGGAAAAGTGTTTCGGCAACGATTCTCTAAAGGAAACGGTCGTTTACCAGTGGCACGAGCGGTTCAAAAGTTGTCAGTCAAAAAAGAAGGCAATGCCCACGGTTTTCATGGATTACAACGGTGTAGTGCATCATGAATTTTTGCCAGAAGGCCAGACAGTAAACAAAGAGTATTATTTGGACGTTATGAGACGTTTGCGTGAAGCAGTTCGCCGAAAGAGACCAGAATTGTGGGCAGAAAACTCTTGGATTTTGCATCATGATAACGCACCGTCGCACAGTTCCACAATTATTCGTAATTTTTTGACGAAAAAAGCAACAAATACCATCCAACAGCCACCGAATTCACCTGATTTGGCTCCCTGTGACTTCTATCTGTTCAATCGAGTTAAAACACTACGGGGGAACGCGTTTCAGCAGCCGAGAGGAAATAATGGAAAAATCGCAGGAAGCACTGATGGTCATACCGAAAACCGAATATAAAAAATGTTTCGAGGATTGGATCAGGCGTTAGCATAAGTGTGTTGCAGTCGATGGGGACTACTTTGAAGGGAAAAATATAGCTTTAGATGAATAAACTTGTATTTTTAATTTTCTCAATAAATTTCGGGAACTTTTTGATCAAGGGGTATGTTGATGTAACTGTCTAAAGATCACCATAAGAACTTCTATCGTATCACGACTTTAATCGCATTCCGAAATTCGTTTCGGAAATTAATAAAGTTGTGCCAAGACTCGATATTTTTAATTTAATGTAACAATTTCATTGAAGACATAAACACAAAAAATAATGTGTACGTTTATTATTCTGTTTGCATGTCGCTTGTTCCATTAAATATCGAGTGGGAAGCTTGTCAGTCCTCGATTTATAAATCGTTTCATTATCTATTTTAGTCAATTTAATGTTTTCTTTTAAATTCAGTGCATGCTATGTGATGTGTAACATGTAGATGTCTGATTATACTTTCGAAGTGTGAAAAAGATATTAACATCTAAATTTTTTTACGCGGCTCGCTGATTTTTTTTTATATTTTGGACATAGGGTAAGGTACCCAGCTGCGAGCCCTGCGCCTATTCCGAGCCACCGTCTTTAATTCCACAAATAGTTAAGAATTCTTAACAGTTGTTTCTTTACTAATAATTTTAGCTATTTTTATTATCCCAACAGCAATGGCTAAAATAGGTAGTGGAGAAAAAACTGTCATGAATTCTTAGCTATTTGTGGAATTAAAGACGGTGGCTCGGAATAGGCGCAGGGCTCGCAACTGGGATAGTACCTTACCCTATGTATGTGTAAAAGTGCATAATGTTCTGCGAAAATAAAATTGAAATCGTCTTAGGTCCGTTCCTTCAATCGTCAGTTACGTTCTTGCTGAAAGATTTTCATACAAAACTTTCAGTTAAAGTTCCGGTTAAAATTTAACTGAGGATCGTAGGAACGGGCTTTAGATAATTTTTTACTTTATTGAATGTAATTAAAAATGAAGCGATCATTATGAATGATTATCCCCAGACGGAAAAGATCTATACATTATTTCCTACTGAATTATGAACTAAATCCCCATACTGGTCTGTCCATTAAGATTAAGTCCCTTAACGGGCAAAACCGTCTTACTTATTTGGTTAGCTGCAATATAAAAGTCCTTAAAACACGTGTTCAAGAGTATTAGCCTATAGTTCTTCAATGATGCAATGACGAAAACGAAACACCGAGCATATCCTCTGTGAATGTGAGGGCTTAACTCAGAAAAGGCTTCGTCACTTCGATCAGGGTTTCATGGGACCCATCGGAATTCCTGACCATTCGCAAAATACTTCATTGAAAGCGCAGGGATTGAAGAGGAATCATAGTCAATCCGGGGAACGTCACAATAGGCCCAACTGTGCCTGCGTCGACAGAGGTTTACCATACATACCCCTGTTTTCAATCTATCTATCTATCTTCTTCAATGTTCCCATCACTGCCTAGATTTTTACAAATTTCGTCGTTCCCTTAAGGCTCCATGTGCACGTTAAATGCGATTTGATGATTTATGACTGTTTTCTTGCGAATATTTCACGTTAATGGCAACAAAAAAACAAAATAAAATTACACCACTTTATTAGCTGGTCTGTAAACGATGTAGGTCATCCATAGAGAAAAAATTCAAAACTGTATTTCGAAAAAATGCTATTAGAACAACAACCTTTGAAAAATTTTTAAAATGCGTAAATTCGAGTTTTTTAAACGCATATCACCTATTTCTTGAATAATTAACCTATCATTTACATTAATACAATGCTAGAAAAAATCTTAAAGAAGGTCCTCCATAGATCAAATTTTAAAAAATTTTCATTTTTGTTAATAATATCTATATGAAGTCAAAATGAAGCAATTTTTCATGGCAAGAATTACATAAGAAGACAAAAAATCATCTCAAGAAAGAAAAATCAAACAGGGATAAAAAATTGTCGTACCGGACTCATGGGGCCTTAAGTCTTATAAAATATTGAATTAATTAATTTTTTAAAAAATACGTAAATCAGGTTCTCCGGATAATTTCATAGAAACTGCTTTCAGGATTTTTTTAGAAACTACTTTCAGGATTTTTCTTTAATTCAAATCCTAAGAAAGGGTTGTGTATTATATTCACGAATTCTACCATATTCCTTGGGTCTTTTTAGATATCGAATAAGTAATGCCACGAGCTTTATATATCATCGGTTATAAATCGAATTCATTTTTTGTTTTCCTTTCCAACCTTTAAGATGGTGTAAATGGGTTGTACACATTTTCACGAATTCTGTCATATCTCGTTAGTTTCGATAACATACCGAATAGGTTTTTACTTTCTTGGGACTTATATAATACAATAGACTAAAAATGAATTTCAGTATGTACTTTTATATATTCAACCACCAACGAAGTGTAAGGACGGGGATTGTATTTGTTTTCACAATTTTTGTTATATCTTTTAGGTTTAATGAGATATCAAATTGACTTTTACTTTCATAAACTTTTAATACAATCACCAAAAAAATAAATTACAGAATTTTTTGATATTCAACCCGCATGGGAGCCCTATACGCTCGTTTACAGCATACGTTTACAGCACAATTCCATCATACCTATCAGATCTGTTGAGATATCGAATTGATTTTTACTTCTACTGCTTTTTCTCATGATTTTTCAAAATTCAAACCCTTATGGAGTGCTGTGAAGGGGTTTCACGCATCTTCACAAATTTTGCAATACTTTTAAGGCCTCATAAGACATCAAATCGGTTTTATCTTTTCCACACGTTTTATGAAATCGCCTAAAATCTTACTTCACGACTATTCAAAATTTAACTACCATTTCTTCATCGTCAGTTGGAGGTAGCAAATTGTTTTCTTCTTCTATAAACTTTATATGTAATCGCTTAAAAACTACTTTCAGGATTTTTCGATATTCAACCCCTAAGAGGTTTTGTTTCGAATCAACCAACGGTTGATTCCGACGTTGACCTCATCCCGATCTAATGACCCAAAAATTTAAGTGATGTGTTCAAAGAGTAATACTTCTGTCGCATACCCAATTTAACCGCTTCCCACATTTTGATCTGTAAAATAGTAAAGTTGCACACTAACTAAATAGGCAGATTTTTTTCATATTAAAATTTGTTTACTAATTCCAAATCGGCTTCTGTTACGAAATAAAACTACGCCCAAAAATTTTATTTAAATTCATAACAACAAAATTTATGATTATTTTATCAACGCGCATTATTTTATCTTCACATCAAAAATGACATCATTAACGTAAAAATTTTTTAAATATCGTACTACATAGTGTGGAACGTGTTATGTAGTGAATAATAATATTATGTAGTTTATAATAATATTATGTAGTTAATAATAATATTATGTAGTTAATAATAATATTATGTATGTAGTTAATAGTAATATTCACTCTCATATGTTTATAATTAAATGTTAACCTATCTATCTATCTATTAAATGTTAATCTATCGTCTGTCTGTGAAAATCACATAATTAAAATACTTCTCCTTTTTAAAAAAAATATAATAATAATAGGTATGTAAATATCTTCTCTGCCTACTAACAAATTCATTTTGGCTTTAAGAAGACTCAGTTGCGTCGCCAAGATCCAAGTATTTTCGTGATGACTTCATTATGGTCATGGCTCATGGAACGTGGATCCGTGATCTTTGAGTGATTCTCACTCTCAGGTGTAGGCAGGAGAACTGCGAGTAACGAATATCGTTTTCGTTACACACGTTATCACTAAAATACATACTTGGAGTGGGTGAGTGGGAGATTACGTTGGTCTCATATTTTTCAGGTATATCAACAGGTTTGTTGGAATGATATGGAAGTAACATCGAATATACTCGGCTGTTTTTAGTATGAGCTTCGCAACATCATTCCAATTCCAACCATTTGATCGTTTCGTTATAGGAGGATAGAGTAGCGAATAGCGACGCCAAATACCATTGGGAGAGTCAGCGAGTAGCGTTTGATATGTAGTCGTATCTCGTATGGGAAGTGGATAAAGATTAAAGCGGACTGACTGAACCGTACATATAACGTATTCTTATTTCTAGTCAGTGAGTTTGACTTGTGCATACTATACACAGTATACATAGTACTCGTAGATAGTAAACAATCTTCTTATTAATTTCTAAGACGTTTCTCGTCTGCCGTCCGGTTTAGCTGGTTTGATACGTTTTTCGTCTTTTGGGGCGTGTGTATAGTGAGTGCCGTTCACAGTGTAACAAATAATTTCCATAATCAAATAAAAGCGTTTTGAGAACCGCCAAAAATACTTCTACAGGTGGTGTACTATATTGGCCTAGTTGTTGTTTGTGGAATTATTTTTAACAAGTTTGTTTTGCGTTGCAAGCGAATCGATTCCATAAAAAGTGAGTATATAATTAAGTATGCGTCGTAGCCGCTGCACTGCCAAATCAAGCGTAAATGAGACATCGATTGCATTAGTAGATCACCTATGCGGTTAAAAAAAAAATAGATTTTACGTGATTGAGGCGACTATGCTAGTTAATTAGAATAAGCGAATGATATTAAATCTATTTTTATTTTCAGCATGAAAAATCCACTTTGGTTTATTATCTGGCTGATTGTCCTAATCATCATTGCATTCCCAGTCGCTGGATTCTGCGCAGGATGGTACATTATTATCTATCCATTGACTGTATGCATTTCGGGAATAAATGTAAGTATTGATAGGTACATACCTACTTAAATCATCATCATCATCAATGGCGCGATAGCCCAAGTAGGGCCCTGGCCTCCTAGTACATAAATGCAGCATTCAAGTACATTCCATATGCACAGAAGATTGCACATACCAACATTATTACTTAATTGATGATTTGATAAATTAGTTATGCGAATGAATCACTTGTGTTGTTAGGTGTTTGGTCATATCTTTATAAATATCGCGTGTCAAATAAGAATAATGGTTGAGTTATGTAGATAACACGGTTTGCAAACATCTGATAAACAAAATTTCGGTGATTTTTTTTCCCGGTGGCTTTATAGTTACGTTACTATAATGTATTTCTTTACGGTTTAGAATTTTGATTAGGGCATGTTTCTTCTAGAGACGAAACGTTGGCATAGAAACTCTACATAATAAAACATTTCAGATAACAAAGTTCTATTTTCAGCAACACGCATGCAAAAAATGACCTTTTTGATTAGAAATTTCATAAACTCAACTTCTTAAATGTTTCCATCTAATATGAAGAAATTAAAAGTGCTATAAAATACTTTTTTTTATACATACAATTTCATCTCGACGAAAAATAATATAAATATGTTTGTGCATATAGCAATGCAGATATGTGTATGACCAACAAATATACCTGCAACTTTTTTTGCAATTGGTGAACAGAAATCGTCTAGCTTATATTTACGGTGGGGCAGAAGTTACTATGATTTATTACTTTAAAAGAAATTTTTTTACGCTATTATTTTACATTATGTATGACAAAATATCCGTTAAATGAGAGGAACAATTTTTTCCTTTAGTTGCTGCAAGGTTTGTGGCTTATTCGTATATACTGTTACCTTGAGATAACCCCACAAGACAAATCTGGAAAAGTAAAATCAGCCAATCGGAAACACGATATTCTAAAATATAAAATAAAGTCGCATAAATGGTCGGGCGGAATGGAAATCTACACCTGTGAACCGTTCCCTTCCAAATTTTGCAAGGACATTCTCGAGACAACCGGACATTTCGAGAACATAATTATATATTCCCGAAATTAGTGGTTCGCGGGTTATTTCAACATTTGAGTTTTTTAATAAGTTGAATCAGATGAACCTGACTTAGAATAAAAAATTTAAAACAGACAGTCGTAGCCGAGCGGGTAAGGCGCCTGACTAGAAATCAGATGATTCACTCTGGGAGCATATGTTCGAAGCCTACCGACTGCGAACATGTGTGATTTTTTTTAGTTAGTTACTTTATAAAATCGAGCTCATAAATTATCTTGTTTTTATCTCAGAAACGGTTAATGCTGCAAAGTTGAAACTCGGTACTAATTTTGTAATGAGTATTATAGCCCAACATTTAGGTTTAGCAATAGTATCTCGCTAAAGTTTATCAAAACGGCGCTTCCTGTGCTAATTTGGTTCTGTTTTCGGCAGACGGACCACCACGGAAACCAACCATCGCTAAAGTATTAAGTACCTATGACTATGTAAATATACTTACTCGAACAATAAAATAAAAATCTGTATCTGTAACCGCATGCGATAAGTTATTATAAATACATTATTTCTTAAATACTACACTATTTTTCTTTATCAGATGCTTTATTTAAACAAAATACATGTCTTTCCGATTAATTAAACATTTTATATAATAAGAGCACCGAACCATACAACAATTGCAATCTCATTGACGGCAAGATGACCTTAAGCAAGGCCGTACGCAGAATTTTTTTTCACGCGGTGGTATGTGCCATGGATGACTATGCGTTACTAATAATTTATTCTGTCTAACTATCGTGTCTGATAGCATTATCTGACCTTATGATTTGTAATTGGTAGTAAAACTTGAATAAATATGTTGTTAGAAATTGATGGGAGTTTGTAAGCGTGAAATATTACTGCTCTCCCACTTTTAAGCCTATATACCTATTAGTCCAGTAGGAATTCTTAAAGAAAAAAATGTAAGTCGAAATGTTTTGACGTAGTTAGGTTCCAATGATAGAGTAGAATAGAGAATCACAGTTTTACACCAAAATTTGATATGGCGTGTGCCCGAAATTTGTAGTTTTCTGTTTTATCGATTTGTAGCCGTATTTTGCATTTCTCGCTAAAAATGGTCAGAACCAAATTTATAGAGAATTTAATTCTCTATCTTTTTTACCTGAACAACTTTTTTGAAAAATAATTATTTATTGCTAATAATAAGCGTAAAGTGCAAAAATTAGGATATTGTCCCAGTTTTTTAAGCTGTTCAACCATTTTATTAAAAATAGGTGACATATTTACATGGCAAAGTTGTAGAGGACTAAATTCCCTACAAGTTTCGGATAAATCAGTTTTTCGTACGACGAACGAATCACGAGCGGGAGCACGGTAAACACACAGGCATAGTCCGGTAATAAGAGACAAAATTTCAGTAAATATCGGAAATAAATGGAAGTCGAAATGTTTTGACGTAGTTAGGTTCCAATGATGGAGTAGAATAGGGAATCACAGTTTTACACAAAAATTTTATATGGCGTGTGCAAAATACTACAAATCGGCAAAACAGAAAATTCAAAATTTCGGTCACACGCCATATCAAACTGGACTATATAGAATGTGCTCTTTTAAGAAAATTTTATAGAGGTAGTACTTAAAAGCGTCCTAGTAGTTAGCCCTTATAATTCAATTAAAGTTGCTATCCCTTTTTTAAATCCCCATTCGCAAAGGTGGGAAAGGTTCTTCTGTTCGTTATAACGTTCTACCACAGCGGGAAATGAAGCGCTTGCAAATGCATTAACGAGCGCTTTTTTGAAGCAGGGAGTGCTCCAAAGACGCTCTTCGTTCATATACGTAAATTTAACATTTCACGTCATTGCGAATTGCGAGAAAGGCCTTGTCTTGTCATTACGTTTTCGTAAAGCGCCGTTGAAGCGCTTAGAATACAATGATTAAAAAGTATTTAAAACATGGCATTTGTAAAAACTAACTTTAAACCACTGTAAAAGAGCCTTGCATTTATATCAAGGAGGAGTCAATACTTCTTACATTTTTTGAAGCAATTTTGAAGTACTTTATCTCTTTATGTGATAAAGGACTCCCAATCTACTTCGATATGTAGTGCTTTTTTTAATTGTTTCATTAAAGTACTCCTTAAGCTCTTGTAAGCGAAGCGCTTGGAATCGTTGCCGCTGGGACTTTTCATTTATATTGTACTATATCAAGTTATGTTCAAAAACCAATTTGTTAAAAAAATAATTTGAGTTGTGTTGTCAATATTTCGGTATTCATTTTGAGAAATACAATTTTCAATTTCTTAACGGCCTTGAGGTACGTGCTCTTTTTATCTAGCCAGGAAAGAATTGTTACTTTAATAGCGAGTACTAGAAACTTAATTTTCATTTTTCACCTTCTATGTGTTGTCCTACTGAGAGTGGTTGGATATCATACAAAATTATTTGATCGATTTTATTGGATCATTTTATCCACAATACAAAAGCTACCCAATTTGTATGATGGCTGTTGTTTGCTGGTTCGCTATGACCTTTTCAGCAACAATTTTTTTATAATAATGCTATTTTTTCTTTTGACCATACATGTGTGACCTGAACCCACAAGCCACAACGGCTAAGCTTGGCACTAGACAGAAAGGTCCCTTTAATGTAATATTACACGACTCTTTCTGAAAAACATTTTGGTCCACTCACCACTAATTCACATTATAATTAAATGTTCTAACCATTTTTTGTTTAAATTTTAATTTTCTTATAGGACTCAAAATTTACAGTCGATCATTTCTCTTCACCGTCCTTATTTGTGATGATATCACGTAGACTGTAGAGTCCATTCTTAATGAACATAGCAAAGAATTAGTAGTATAAATTTGATAATCACATGGTAATCTTAAATAACAGAAAAATTCTATTCAAGGTTAATTTGAAAATTCGCCCAAGATTATTTTCTTCTTAATTTTTTTCACAATATTTAGCGACAACACTATTAGAAGTATCTTTTATTTATGTGACAATGAGTAATAGCAAACATTTGAGAACGTTGATAAGACATATACTGAATATAATCTACCTACCCACATAAAGATAACCTTCTTCATTTAAACAATTTCAAGTACCTATCTATTGCGTGATTTTATTCCAGTCTACTTTATAATAATTGTCATTTTATTTCGTAAATATCTACTGATACAAATGCAAGTATTTTTCATTTATGATTTCAATTATGGGCAATCAATTATGGTTCATATTTTGGCTACTTGTCTTATTCTGTATTGCATTTTGGGCTGCGTAATTTTGTGCCGGATGGTAATAGCTTGTCCTTACATCTCCTTATGGTTCTGTTGTATTCACTTACTTTGTACTTCCGGGCTCAAAGCATGTAACGCAATTTTAGTGTAGTTTCATGTTTCATGTCGTCATTCCTAATGCTATAAAATGATTCCATTTATTGACTTTTGTAACTTTCTTTTCATTTTTTGGGTAAGGTCCTGCGCATTATCATAATTAGAACAGAAAGAATGTTCGTTACGGACACTTTTTTCTTTATTAGGCAAAGAAAATTCAGTTTAAGAGTAGGAGACATACTAGCCACGTATGTAAATCGTGTTACTTTATTACGAGCAGTTGAATTTTTAGCCCAAAGCTGCAAAGGTGCTAACAAGTTAAAGACAATAACGTTAATTAATTGTGAAACCATATTAACGTTGACAATTTTTACTAAGTGTAAGAACAAGGTCTTCTTTGCATTATCTGCTATTATTTTCAAAAAAAAAGGCACTCATAAATCCCATTAATATTGAAAACATGAAAAATCCTTTGTGGTTCATTTTTTGGTTTCTGGTCCTTTGGTTCATTTCATTCATAGTTGCAATATTTTGTGCAGGATTGTATATTCTAGTTTATCCAATTACCGTGTGCATTCCTGGCTTAAGTGTGAGTAAAAATTTATCACGAATTTTGGTTTGGGCGAAAAAAAAAATCGGTTTTAATTTAAAATAATCAATATGTGCGTGCTAAGTACATTTGTTCGTGGAAATAGTTATAAATTATTTTCATCTATTGTAATAAAAAAAAAACATTTTCACATATACGTAATGATTATATTTTCATTAATTATAATTAATAGTTTAATTAAGATATCGTAACACTAATTAAAAAAAAATCCTTTTTTCAGGGCTTAGCTGATCTACTTTTACAAGGCGTACAGTTTACACATTACTGTGCTCAGGCGATGATGGACTGCCGTTCTCTGTGCTAGGAAACTTGTTGCTGCTAGTTTTAATGTTTGTACCAATAAATTTTCTTTTGTGTAATAAAAAAAAAAATGAATATATCTATGTATATAAATAATTATATAAAAATAAAGTAAGTCCGCATTGTATGCTGGTAACATAATTTTGACCAACTTTTTAATTATTCATTAAAGGTATGTAAAGCGAGAACTGTTATCGATTTTACTTTCCCAGAATTTAAAAGTTTTGGTAAGAAATATCACATGAAAATTTCGTTCTCTCGAAAATTAAAAAAAAAGTTCTATTAAAATCACGTATAGTGAATTATTTTTACACGAAATTAATTCAACACGAGTTAAAAAGTTAACATTTTTCTCTTTTTACACGAATTGTTTTGCTTTAGCACGATTTTAAATATTCTAAGAATTCTTTTATAATTTTGTTGGTACATTGTTGATCTCAAAGCATAAGCATTAGAAACTAAAGTACGGCTTGAAGGTCGATAATCTTTTTTTTGATACGTTGTGCTGCTTGGTTTGTTGTCAAGCTCATCTCAATTTTCATTCAATTTTGTTTTCTGCCGCCTAATACTACATCCTTAATACAACCCTTAGACCAAGAAATTATTGCTACATTTAAAACGCACTACATAAAACGTTCGTTCCAATACGTGC
Source organism: Beris chalybata (assembly GCA_949128065.1). NCBI lineage: Eukaryota > Metazoa > Arthropoda > Insecta > Diptera > Stratiomyidae > Beris > Beris chalybata. The sequence goes on from OX421894.1 coordinate 142,654,373, forward strand.
TAGACAAACTAGATAATAATGTGGAGTTAACAGCCATTGATGTATGGAAAAAAACTTCAATTATGAACTGCATTAACCAAGTTGGGCTAGCGTTAGCTGAATTGAAGCCATCAACCTCGAATTCGTATTGGAAAAATATTTGGCCAGAATAACGACAAATTTACTACATTAGGTGCGTTTTTTTCAACTGGATCAAGATCATAAATGAAAAAAATGCTGTGGATGATCCAAAAAAATCAATTTAAACGGTTGGCATTCCTGCTATGAAATGTGATGTACTTGTGGCAGCTGTAGACTGCCATGGTCAGCTGTGGTCTGTCAAATATTTATTAATACTTTCTTGGCAGATACAATAGTGAACATAATGGATATTAACGAAATAGAAGCAGTAAGTACTTAAAATTACTATGTATATTTACCAATATTCTTTAATAAATACGGAAAAAATTTATTGTCGTTTGACAAATGTCAATTATAAGCTGCCATTGCAGTGGAGTTGCAGGGCGACAACTGTGAAAATGCGAAAATTTTGTTGAATTCAGAAGCAGCTTTACGATCCAACTATGATTCCATTTTGTTTTTGGATCACCTCAATTGTTTTTGTTTTCAATGAAAAATAAATGATCTTGATCGTGATCCAGTTGAAAAAAACATAGCTAATGTAAATCGAATGATCTTGATCGTGATCCAGTTGAAAAAAACACACCTATTAACATAAACAATTGGTAGAGACGGATTCGATGATCTATCATCTGCTAATCTAGAGGAATTATAAGTTGATAAAGGCTTGAGTGAAAATGGAATTATAGACCTCACCCTTGAGGCTTATCGTGAAAGAGAACATAGCGACAAAGACGAAGAGGATCTTCCTCTTTTAAATGCAACTCTAATTAAAGAAGGTCTTGAATCAAGGTCAAGGAATTTAGGTGATCACTTCGAACAACATGATCCTGATAAGTAACGAGCTGCAAAATTTTACCGTGGACGGAAATTGTTAATGTCATCTTAAGCTAGGCGTTCACTTGAGACGGGCCGCATCGCAACGGTGTGGCGAGCAATTTTTTTTCTATGTACTTTGCTTTGTTGCGGCCCGACCTGACCAGCCTTTAGTGGACGCACTTGCATAACAATGTATGGCAGGCGAATTTTTGCGATGCGGCCCGTCCGCCCTCAAACACAATCTTTAATAACTGATTTTATACGCAAACGTATGCGTTTGTTGTCAGCAAGTGACGATGAATAAAATTGTGCTATGTTTATATTAGTTTTACTTTAAATTTCTGATATTATTTTCTTTTATCCAATTCATATTTTTTTTTTATAAAGTATTTAATGTATTAAAATGTGTAAACACGGAAAATAAATTCTCAAGTGAACTTTTAGTTACTTTTTTAGGTCTGGAACCAATCTACTATTTTTCCATTTAGATAATATCTTTTTTTACACGATTTTATTGGGAACGTATCTATCGTGTAAAAAGAGAATTAGGTGTACTCGGAATATGCTAAACTTTAAAACATTTCTGTGGAAGGCAGGATCTATCTTCTTTTCCAGACTAGAAAAAAATGTAGTCCAGTCCTTAGAATACAGTCTTAAGATGCTCTTACACGAGCAATTTGTGAAGCAATTGATAGTCCGACGACTATTGCTAAAACTAGCGATTAATGGAGCAATACAAGGCAATATCGTGCTAGTTGCGGCAATATTTCGGCAATGTGGCAATGTGTTTACAGATTACTGGTATTGCTCGCTCTATAGTTGCTGTATTTTCACTGACGATGATCCGAAATTTTCCGTACAAATTGGATAAGATCCGGGAGATATATACATATAATGAAATAAGCTAGCGAAAATAACTATGAATGAAGATTTATTAAGTTCTTTATAATTATATACAATTGTACAATTCCCATATCGGAAAAAAACATCGATTCTTATAGTAAATTGTACTCAATTTATTTTTTATTGAGTTACTTTAATCGAGCTTTACATTGTAGTAGTCTTCAGCACTTACTGTGTGGGGTCCGCCATACCAATCAAGAACCAGAATGTTACAAATGTCTAATTTGCACAAGGTAAATCGATGAACTGTAAATAAATATAAAATTGTTGATTCTGGTTTTTATTTTTTTGAAATATGTACATATACTAATATTTTGTCTAACTATTCACACACTTTCACTCATTGGTAGAAAATTATTCAAAAAAGACGCTAGAAGCATTTGAACTCGATATGTTCGTTTCCGATGTGTGATAAGATATTCTTACCGCAATTACTTTCGTGGACCAGTCTCGGCCTTCATCGTTAGCCAATTTTAAGCTTATGCTTTTATGACACTGGTTATATATATATAACAGTGGCGACTCACCGCGAAAAGCTAGGTGTGCAGTGCTTTAAGCTTGTGTTACACTGTTCGCTTTGTCTCAGTTTTTTGCATATATTTTCGTGAAATGTATGGCGAGCTTGTAGAAAGCTCTCATTGATCGTACAGTGTAACACAAGCTTAAAGCACTGCACACCTAGCTTTTCGCGGTGAGTCGCCACTGATATATAATATGTAATAGGTGTGATTTTTAGCTTACTTATCCAGAACAGAGCAGCTTAGAAAATTTATATACAAAATAACATGATTATGATTATGATTTTTTCTAACTTTTTTTCATAGATAGTGCGCTGGATTAGAGAATTTATCGCTGCCCCAGTGAACTTACTGTGGCACAGTGGCGGCTCGCCGCATAAAGCTAGTGAGGCTGAGCTTTAAGCTTGTGTTACACTGTTTGATTTTTTCCCAGTTTTTTGCATATATTTTTGTGAAATGTATGGCGAGCTTGTAGAAAGCTCTCATTGGTCATATAGTGTAACACAAGCTTAAAGCTCAGCCTCACTAGCTTTATGCGGCGAGCCGCCACTGCTGTGGCAGCTATAAAAGCAATAAAAAAATAGCAAAATCAACAATATTCTTGGTGTTTTCAATACAAATTTTAATCACTATTTTGATCTGGATAAATTCGCAAAAAAAACACACCTAATATAGTTGAAATCGTCTCGAGTTGCTGGTTCGCCCGAGCGAAAAAGGACTCGAGTGCAAAGAGCTAAGTATTATATAAGAGGAATCAAATCATACCGTCTATCCAATTTTCTGCAGCAGGGTGCCGACTTATAAATGCCTTTGCTGTTGTATTATATTCCGGTGCATTTACATCTATCTAAAAATTCGATGAAATTATGGTTAAAAAATTAACCGTCACATAGATAATTCTGTTCAAAATTTACTTCACTAACTGATCCTGATATGATCGCACGAGAACAGGTCGGTTCCATTGGATCAATATTTTCATTACTGCATGCTAAATCCTGATCGTCCGATACCATCATAGTCATTTTGTTATCAGCCTAAGAGTTCAGATAAAATTAACAATTTAAATAAATACATGAAAAGTTCTGTTTACCTTGATATCTTGCGCTGTATAGTCCAGTATTGTTAGATAGAAGTAAATGTGACCAGTCGATGGCTCATCTTTTCCACTATCAGCTATTGAAATAATATTTACCATCGGGTAGCCTTTAATGTTATCTGTTGTCGATATCGTACCGGTTCCGGCCCAATTCGCTTTATGAACCAATTGTCTTGCTACTTTGGCATGATCTGTGGGTCGTGTACGGCCTGGCATTTTCTTAGGACTATCCGACGAAATAATCATGTAATGCTGATCTGGTATCAAGTGTCCGATCACATTATACACTAATAATGTGATAAATAAAGATTCCAACTTCAACATGATCTGAAAATATTTTATATAATGCTTACACATGATATACATTATGAAAATTTTGATAAGTAGGAAAAAAAAGGTTAGTGTTTTACAATGTCGTTAATAATTGCGATTTGTAGCAACTTTTCTTAATTTTAGTCTCATCTGAGCTTTTTCCCCCTTAATTTTTCTTTATTTTGATGGAGGGGTTGCCTCTTTTGTGGCTTAACAGAGTGTCAGATGAATGAAAAGATTGCAAACTGATAACAAAAGCCCTTTCTCTTCTCTTTCTGTTATATATAATTGCTCTGGATTGAATGCTTTTATTATTGAAAAATTCAGACAACATGTCTGAATTTTTCAATAATAAAATAATACAACAATACTTAATTATATTACATAGCTGATTTGTTAATACTTTTATACAGGTTGATTCAGACTCGATAAAACTTAAGCTTATAAGTCTTAAGTAATTTTAGGAAGATGTGAGATGACCATAAGTGTATATTCATACTAGAGATGGGTCGTTCATGAGTGAACTGTTTCAAAAGAGCAGTTCATTGAAGTGAATGAGTGAACTAACTCACTCCTTTTGGTGAACTCTAGTTCGTTTCGCCACGTGTTGTGATACAACTTGAAAAGAACTACAGTAGAACCTCTATGTAGTGACCACCCAAGGGACTGTGCAAAGGTGGTCACTTCAAACGAGTGGTCAGATTATAAAAATAATTTAGTACAGTATGTAATTTAAATCAACATTACCAATATAAACGTTGTATCTTTTTACGCATTTATCCAGAACACAATCTCGATAGTAAGCTTCGTGCTTCATTTTTTTCAGCCTCATTTTGCATTTTGTAACATTTGTGTCCAGGCCTGTGAGCAGGATTGTATGAAGGGAGGGGAGGGGGGGGGGGTTTATCAAGTTCCCACCATACTGAATGTATTGACTATAGGAAATTAGGCCAAAGGGGGAGGGTGGGTTGAACCCCCCAAACGAGTGCACGGGCCTGTTGGTGTCTTATTTAGTATCTATATGACCTAAAATTTTTTGGTCACATTATAGGATGTACTCCACACGTATGTGATACGTAAATATTGGATAAAAAGTGGTCAATGGTCGCAATATGGAAATGGTCACAATACAAAACGAAAAGTGTATGGAAAATCGGTTATTAACATCGGGACTGTAAAAAATATGGCCACTTTAGGCAAGTGGTCAACATATGAAGGTGGTCACTTCTGCAAGTTCTACTGTAGTTCTTTCGTGAGTGAGGACTCTTCTTTTGTTTAGGTTCTCACATTCACTACGAACTTGACAAGAACTAGTTCTTCTCCGTACTTCATCCACCATCCTCTATCCACCATCCTCCATCTACCATCAACCCACCTTCATCATCCGTCCTCTATCCAGCATCCTTCATCTTCCACCTACTATCCTCTATCCACCATCCATAGTCCAACTTTACCATTTAGTAATAGGAACGCGTAACTAATACACCTAAAACAAACAAACTGCCTCTAAATCATATGAAAGACTCAAATATTGGCTTGGAAGCTAGACAAAGCTAGTTTTGATGACGAACATTTTTTTTCACTGAAATAATTTTTATTACTAATTTGAAGATCTCTATTTTATTAAAAGGATTCAAATATTTTTTGTTTGGATGGATGAGTTGCTTGTCCTGCCCTCCATGATTTTGTTGTGAAACGAAATGGTCTTTAACCGAAGCAACTGCTTCAGTTTCATTGAAAGAAGTAAATTAAATGCGCAAAAATCCGAGCCATACGTATCTGTATTCCTAGTAGTACATCACACCAATGAAAAAAGATTACAATATCTTTTTGTTACTTTTTAAATACGTCGTTAAAACTGATATGAAAAAAAATTAGATACAGAATGATACACTTCTCTAGAACAACTTGTTTCTGGTGTATCTTCTAATCCGCGTATTGAAGAAGTTTGTTCAATAGCCTCAGAATCATACTGTATAAAAGTAAAACACCTTGTCTAATACAAATAAACTTTTCACACGCTTTCAATTGTTAAACAACAGGAATGATGAACACTCGTAATTAAAAACTAAACATTAACGTACAAAATTCAACACCCTAAAAATACTCGATCGATTATAACAAAGTCACTGCTTTTTCAATAAAATCTTACACAAATTACATATGTTAAGTGCTCGCGAACAATATTGTCTTCACTGTCTCTTTACAGGAAAAGACAAATTACTTATGAGTATAACATTTCAAAAACCCAAGCTTTTATATATATAGATGTATAGCGAATCGTTCGTAGGTCATGGGTTATCTACCCTATTCCAATTCCATGGAATTGCAATGATTTTGGACGGTTTAAATTGAAATGGAAGTAGTATAAACAATGCCAATACCTCGGACAGGGGCGAGTCACGTATGATACCGAAGCATTCAAGTTCAATTTAATTAAATTTTAAAAACACACAAAAATATTGTGGCCATTTTCCCAATTGGACGGTAACCAATCGTGTTAAGTGTAATGCACTTTCGAGACATTACACTTTATTATTGAAATAAATGGAGCAATTCGTTTAGTAGAGGATATTATAAAATATGTCAATTGTTAATGCGATTTACGCGAAATGCGATCCTTCGAATTTTTATGATATTTGTGTTCATAACTTTGGGTTTGACTATTTGTGGATTTAATGCAACTTGTTAATTATATAATAATTCAGCTGAGTACAACGACCATGACCATGATCTTTTGGATGGCGCGGATTTTTTTTTATAGGCATTTGTTGTGGATTATTATTAAATGCAGCTAGATAGTACGAATACGATTAGCTTAAAGTAGCTAAGTTCTAGATTTTGAAATAAAGTCAATGCTGTGGGTGAAAATAGAAACAAATTTCTGAACGGCGTAAATGGGAGCAGATTAAATAAACTAGGTTCGATAATTCTTTAACAATCGTTTTAATGTTTGAGCTGCTATTTACGGTAGAGGAGACCGGGGACAATAGAAACATTTTCGATTCATGATTTTTTTTTCCCAAGCGGCTATCGAAATTTTCTAATACTAAATTTGTTATAGAGAGTACATAGACTCTACTTTATATTTTAATTTTTTCGAGTTTAGAGGGTCCCTTCAATGCCATAATATCCGATTTTGACTGTACATATATAATTCCACTTTTGACTCTAATCGACGGTTTAATAATGGCTACCTGGAGCATTTAGACGCTTCGTTTGACACTTTGAAGCTTAATTTAAACCAAGGATTGTGTTAATTATAACGATTGTTTCAATTGTCCCATGTTTCTATTGTCCCCGGTCTCCCCTAATAATAGGCTTTCTTATGGTAGTAAAAATAGCATCTCTCAAATCATTATTTGATTTCGCAAAGGTATATAAAACATAACTTGAATTTTTTTTCAAAAATAGACCAATTCAAAAAGACAATCTTTTGAGATGCATTTATTGTCTTTTCCCCATTTACATTTTTACACAATATGGGTGAATTCCTGTAAATGTGCTCTGTGCTTTGCGTTGTAGAATGGCAATTTCTATTGCAATGGAAAGGATGCAACCTACACATGGTCAATGTAACTGAAAATTCTACTCAATGTCCTTTTTTGATTCCGTTCGATTGCCACAAAATGAATTTACTTTCACTCACTTTTTTTCGAAGTTAACAGGTAGTCACTCGGCCGAGTTCAATAGTTGCAGATTGCATTCTCTTAACGAAAAAAATTCTAATATTTTAAAATGTAATTAACATTTAGAACAATCATAATTTAAGGTGAAACAAAATAAAATCCGTTATTTTTACATGTAGACAGTTACATATATTTATTTTCTTGTCATAAACTTAATAATAATTATCATGTAGTTTACAGAAAATTACCAAGACTTGTAACTTTTTTATGTCTGCAAATATACATAAGTCCCGCATATGTATATCAGCATAAATATTTTCTTTTTATCTATTTTCTACTATGTCTTAAAGACTACACTAAACATTAAATGTAGTTATGCAATATTATAATATACATTCTTTTCTGTTTTATGTTAAATCTCTCTCATAAATAAATACAATATTGTTTATTTCGTTCTCCATTGTCAGTTTTCTTTTTTTCTTATTTTTTATATTCGATTCGTATGTAATATTATGGTTTCATATTCAGATTTTTTGTTGCTACGTACTGAGTTCCTCAGTCAGTTATTTTGAAATGTCTATTGCAAATGAGCTGTGGATTGAAGCAAACAAGTGTGAAGATGAACTCAAGATATGTGAGATAAGTGGAAAAAGTAGGTAAGGTACTTCGCAATCTTATATAAGGAAGCTCTTCTCTCAATAATATACCACCTTGATCAAAAAGTTCCCGGAATAACTAACCACCGTGGGGCGCTTTTATTGTTCCGATTTGAGTTCAATTTTTTTTTTGTTAAGTTGGTACATCTGTTTTTCACATTCCCTCTTAATCTTAGCGTCATAGCTTGACATTTGCAAAAGTTACGTAACCAACTTTTTGATCAAGGTGTATGTCACAATCGATTCACGAATTTTCATCTCCTTCTTCCCTAAAAAGGAGGAGATATAGCATTTTATTGTCTGCTCTTTTCTTCCAAAGACCACTTCTGTTTATGAGAACCGGATTCCGGATTATAATTAGAAGTATCTTCTCTAAACTTCTTTGCGATCTAAATTTCATTCCATGGATGTGCTAATGCTTGTTTTAACGAAAAAAGAAGTTTCTATACCCAAGTTTTAAAGCAGTAAGTAGTGACTCAGATCAAAGAAACAGATTGCAAATTTTTCTGAAAGATGGCATAAATATTTTTAAACATGTTAAAACGTAAATCGTTAAGCATGTCGATTTAAAAACGAAATGGACTCATTCCACTTTCAAAATCAACGGCTCAATTATAAAAAATGAATTAGTCGCGAAAAACGCAAGAGTAAGAGAACAATTTTCTCGATTATTATTATTTTTTGTAGATAACTCAATACAATTAGTCATTTAAATTATAAATAGAAGTTTCGCACCCACTCTGTCAGCTATGTAATTTAAATTTTACAACCAATTGAAACTCTTGCCTAGAAACATATTACACATTTAATTACAGTGAGACAAAGAGCTATTGAAGACGACAAACAACCGGTTTTGTATAAAGTTCTTTGAAGCCAGAGAAGTGAGACAAAACAGGGGCCTTATTACTGAATACGATACGATCAAAATCAATCGTAAATTCCTAAATTTGGCATACTGAAATTTAGAATTTGGCATACTGAAATTTAGAATTTGGTATACTGAAATTTAGAATTTACGATTGATTTTGATCGTATCGTATTCAGTAATAAGGCCCCTGGGTCGTCCTTGTTGGTTTAGCGTGTGAGCGAATGCGACAAAACAGGGTCGTTATGTTAATTTGTTGTTGTCTTGCGTGCAAGTCAATGGTACGATATCCGCCTTTAACTTTAACACAAGAAATCTATTAAACAGCAACATGTTTCAAGGACAGATCGACTTAAAAAGGATCCTGTCTTTGAGGCAATACGAGAATATAATGCTTTTCCGACAAATATACAAATGGCAAAGAATATGTTTCAGTTGAAACGAATTACAAAAAAGCATCTTTTATGTCAAAACTAAAAAAGGCATTAAGAATTGTTACAATTACAAACGACCTGGAAACATAATTATTCAGGCGGATTCTCGAGACTCTCGAAGATTCTAACGAATGGTTGTAGATTGTGTTGTTGCATGTATTGCATGTTTACGTGTTTATTTTTTATTATTTTTCTTTTTAAAAACTGGTCATAGTCCCCTCCCCTTTCCATTTAGATTTAAATTTATTAATAACTTTTATTTTTTATTATTATTCTTTTTTTTTCTCGTTATTAAAATATTTGAAAACGATATTTCTCGGTACGAACCCTTATACTAGTGAGTTGCACTGACTGGGGAGTACCTTTGGGTTACGGTAATTTGATTGGACTCTGAGTCTAATGTCAGCAGACATGTATGAGTATGTTAACATAGGTGAAAATTTTTCCAGTTCATTGAGCTGAGTGACAGCATTTTCACCAGTTCTCTAAGCTGAGAAAGTGCGCCCAAATGAGGATTTCTTCTACAACTCTCTAGTTGGGAAGAAACCGCCCATTTTGCATGAAGGGACTAAATCTATTATTAAATTAAATATTAAAACTCAATCGCTGTTTGTCATCTCCAGTATATATATCTCTATGCAGTAAGATGAATAGAATTACATCAAAATTTTGCACGTCGTCGTCCCATGTCACGCCAACGACATAAATAGCGCCTGATAGAAAAACTTTATTCCTACTTATTAAACTATCTTGTTGCTGAATACGAAACCATTCATAGCACTAAGGCCCGTTCCTCCGATCGTCAGTTACGTTCTAACTGGAACTTTTACTGATATAAGCTCATACAAAACTTTTAGTTAAAGTTTCGGTTAGAATTTAACTGACGATATAAGGATAAGGATCTCCATATACATGGGTATGTATGTAGTATAAATTCATATTGTTTATTATGGAGTTTTATGCATATTTATTATTATTTATTTTATTTCAAAAATAAACATAATTATACGTTATGTAGGTATGAAAAATATATTGAGAAATTCTGCTGTTGGTTTTTGTTTTTAAAGAGACATATATTTCATTATTTTTTATACTTTTGTTTTATCTAAATAGTACTTTATAGTGTGCGTCTTGTTGTTTTTTTATATATTTTGTAATAAGATTTTATTTCATATAGGTTATATGAATCATATAGAAATTAATGTTTCGTTTTTTTTTTATTATGTACGTATTATTTCATTTTCTTTCCTGATAAATTTTGTGTGGATACAGATATTTTCTTTAATATTATTGTATGTTCTTTTGTATATTGTAATAAATGTAAAAACTTAAAAATTATATCACAAATAACATTATAAAGTATATTACATATCAAAGAAACGCTTCTATTTAACTTAAAATTATACACAATGTAATACTATTATAGACAGAAAAATCCGATTTTGGCAAAGAATTGTATTAAAAAAGTTTTCCTGTTGTTCTGTTGTTGGAGATATCTTAAAATTCGTGGGCGATGTGAAATGATTGATGGCCCTTATCTCGATTTGTGTGCCATAATTATTGGTTGTGGTTGGTTGAGTTTGTTTAGAGCAGCCATTAAATAGATGGATGAGTTTAGAGCAAGATAAAGATAAGATAAAGTGAAAAGATAAAAGCACCGAAATGAGGATGAGCAAAAAAAAAAAAACTGTGTTGTACCTATATCAAACTAAATCGTAACATGGATATTTGGGTGAAACAGTACCATGGATGCCTGGGGACGAAACAGTAACATAGAAGCCCCACCTCACGAGAAAATGTAATTAATATTTTGAGGTAATTGATAGTGTGAGGTCAATTCCGGAGGTTGTCGTATCATGTCCTTCGAACATAAATGGGTTGACTTCTACTTTTCAAATATTTTGAAAGATGTATACACTGTCACTGGTACATGCTATATGATTCTCTTGATGAACAACAGTCGAGGATGAATAAAATTTTGCATCTTTCATAGTAATAGAGTGAACTCCCAAAAATTGGTGCCACCGCTGGTTTCCCCGTTTGCCATAACATTCAGACATTGCAGATTCAAATCAAAGCTTTGATAAAACAATAACTGATTAATAAGGTTTGTCATGATTGGTGATTGAATAACCTTCACGTTGAACGAATGAACCGAACGATATCAATAGAGTACATACTTGTTTCTTGATTAAAGCTATAGCAATCTTATCGTTTACGATTGAGAATAAGATACCCAATCTTGTTCTGTTAAATCTAAGCACTCAATCTGTTCAGCACCCCGAAATTGCTCAGCACTCCAAAGTTGGGTCGCACTGGCCTATTATGACACTCTAGTCGAGTTACTAAATCAACTCACATTTGAAGCCGAGACTATGCCCCCTATTCAGGAGGGAGTCACAAGTCACAAAGTAGGTCGAGTCTCAATTTTGTATGAATTTTGAATTAATTGAAACTTTTTTGATATGAGACTTAAGTGAATATTATGAGACTCCATCCATAAAAAGTAACTTCAAGCAGTCGACTGAATTGCACACTTCATGTATGCAGTTATTTTAATTCATTTTTACCTGGACTCAAAGTGAACTGATAGTTGCTCGGTCCAGTCTCGTGATTGTAGAATGTCTGTCATTTCGTCGAGTCAAGAGTCATAATAGGCCCGACAAAATGCTTGTAAGTTAATTGCTCGATCTCGTAAGCTACAGGCAGGCAGGCAGGTCATGTGGAGTTAATGGATGACGGAAGAATTCCCAAGCGCATACTGAAAGGTACAGCTCAGGGCTAACGACTGGTGGGAAAACCTCGAAAAAGATACGTGGACTCAGTTGACAAGGCTCAGTTGAGATTGCAAATCGATTCTTAGATGCACAAATTGGAGGACGCTGAACCGAGATGACTTCAGACAATATATCCTGGAGGCCCGATTTGGGCTGCTGCGCCATTGATGATGGTAATTGATCGATTGTTAAACTAAAGTCGGGTTTTCACTACGACTACATTCCAGCTCTACAAAAAGCAAAAAAGAGAAGACAGCTTACTTATGTGTTTATACATATGTACTACTTAAAATTGTATTCTTTTGAATGACAAACGAATTGTGTGTAGCAGATTTTGTAAATTTTGCTGGAGTAGCCATAAAATTCTGGACGAAAGACTAAAGTGGCAGACCAGTCCTTTTGCTGCCGAGTTCCTCTTTACTTTACGCTTAAAGGTGTGCAACCGCACATGCTACACATTTGCAGGCAACTTAAAATGACGAAGTTACCTCGCAGATCTGTAAGGGCAATATCTCACCGAGATGCCATAGCCACGTCGCCAGCAGCGTGGCCACAACGAATGTATGATATTATATAGCGGATATCTAACTTGGCCATTGGCTGGCGACGTGGCCGCATCATACAATCCTTGTGGCCACGCTGCTGGCGACGTAGCCTGGCATCGCGATGAGATATTGCCTTAAAAGATCATTAAAATGCTCGCTTAATCCTACACGGTAAAGAGCCAATTTCGCTTTGATTATTGACACTAATAGAACTGCGTCTCAATCCGGCCATTGTGTTCATGTGGCGTTTACAAGCGGCTTACAGCGATCCATTGCATCTCGTAGCGACATTTTGACATTTCAATCCGACTCCGATTGCGTTCATTCTGTACGGCTCTTAATTCTTATACACTGGTGTAACCCCAATTTTATCCCGATGACCGTTAACAACACAATTTACGAAATCTAATAAATGAAATAAAAAATAAAAATTGCTGCAAGAAACTGAATTCATTTAAAAAAAAAAACTTTAAATGACCAGACCAATCGTAAAGTTAAAAAGAATCATTGCAATGTTGGAGGGGATCTCTTCTTCAAAACAATTAACGTTTGAACTGTGAATTTCCTACATACATACTGAGTTGTAAGTTATATGTAGCGAATCATTTAAAATAATATTGTGTTAATTTATACCTTCATATTTTTTTTGTTTTTTATATTTTTCTGATTTGATTTTTTTTTATAGATCAATTCAACATCACAACAATATTATATTTTTATAATTAATAATAATTATTATTCTAATTGAATAAAGTTGATTCAAAAGATAATTCAATTAATTTTTATACACAATTTATTCAATTTTGTATTTTTTTTTTTAAATATTCTTTCCTTGCATTTTTAATGAAAACCATTTCAATATGAGGCTATCACAATTAATTTCCGTAATGTCAAGTGGTTGTTTTTGTTTTGTTGTTAAATAGTTTTTGGAACAAAATACTTTGCCATTATTATCAGAAATATCATGTGATAAATTAACACTAATAGTTTGTCTTGTGTACGTGTATAATGTGTTAGTGTTATTTCAAATTTTTATTTTATAATAGTTTTAATGCTAATTGTTTACATTTATAGCTTAAATTCTAAGATATACGTACAGTTTTTTTTAGTTTAGAACAGTTATAAAATAAAATAAATAAATATGTAAAATAAACAAGTAACTGCGTTCACATTCTGTTAAAGAGAGCTTGTCTTCTTTTTTGAATGTCGTCATGTAGTCGGCGGCACTCCCATGTTAAACGAACGGCGAAAAATAAAGCTATTGATTGGACTTAAAAAAAAAAAGTATAGTAAATTTTTTAGCGTTCAACTCTGTTACATTTTTAGTCATGTTTTCATTAGAAATGTTCGCCAGTTTAACATGGGCGAAACCGCAGATTTATACTTAAAAAAAACTAAATAAATAATATTTATATTTGTTAATGTTTTTAAATACTTCGCGTTCATAAACCGAACATTTAAATTCTGCAAACTTCAAATTAAATATTGTATGCCATTTTTTTTATACAAATTATAAATTACTTTTGTGGCAACGGGGCTTTAAATAATACTTGAGTCATTAGATGCTCCATCTTTTTATCAGAAAATACTATTATTGTAGTTGTTCAACACGTACAAAAATGTCAATAAACATTGTTTTCTTTTTTTTTTTTACTTTTAGCATATGATTATGATGACAATATTTTTAATGCATTTTTTTAAACAATTCCATACGGCGATTTCATTTAATTTATTTTTTTATTTTAATTTTTTTTTTTTACTTCATTAGAAAACATTAGTACAGACTTTATACATAATAATGCAAAATATTTTGTCACTTTTTGTTATTTTATTAATACAATAATTGAAGAACCAAACAAATCGATCGACAATTGATTTGAATATAAACATAAATCTCCTATATGACTAGAATCGGGGTTTACATAGGCGTGATGTAATTTTTTTTTTGTTAAATAAATTCTAAGGTTCGAAAAGTAATTTAACACAAAGGAAGATTATATTTATGTTGGACCTGAAATTTAAACGAAATATATCAGTACAGACTTTAACGGTTTGTATTTAAAGAGAAATAAAAATAAACTAATTTAAAAGTTAATACACAATAACAAATAATTTCCACTTAAATTTAAGATAATAAATTTATATACAGAGTGGTTCCGGTTCTGGTCAAAAAGATTAAGGGCCGGTTTCACAGTACATACTAACTTAAGCCTTGGCTCAGTTGAACCTGAGCCAGTAACTTAAGCTTTAGCTCAAGACAATACTGTTTCACACTGCTTAATGAATTGTGTAGGCCACTGTTTTGAAAAGTTATGTCAAAATGCAACTAAATTTTTTAAAAATACCGTTAAAAACTAGAAAGCGATTATAATTAAAAAGGAGTAACAATTTTATGGCTTTTGAGGTGAACATTCTCGTCAGTCTTGTATTGAAATATGAATTTAAAATTGAATAAAAATTCCAACAGGAAAATTACACTTGCCATTTGACACTTCGCCTGCTTAAAATCCGAACTCAAACTTAAGCTCTCGTATCCACTGGCTTAAGTTGAGTTTCGAGTTGAACTCTACTCAAGCCTTAAAACATTACTGCGAAACATTGATTTGACCAAAGGCTTAAGTTGAAATTAAAACTTAAGCTCGCACTGTGAAACCGGCCCTTAAAGTAGTGTGAGTCCCTGGTTCCTTAATATCATAAAAGATAAACATAAATGCCGGTTTACATGAAGATTGGCGAAACAATTTTTACTGAGATTGTGAGGGAGCTAGCTTATCGAATTTTCAATGGAGTAGAAACAACCACTACGATGACATAACGTACATAACGTCCACTCCCCACCAGTTCATGGCAAATTATTTTAGTTAAGAGCGAGACAACTAACAGAAATGTAATGGAAGTGAAGCAAGCGTTGTAAGAACTTTCTGTGTTAAACGGTTTTTATGGTTTGCAATCGTATCTACTGTTTATACTCTATAATATGTTGATTAAATGTTAGTTATTTTCCGGTGTCAGTGGAGTGAAACCCCAACACAAAATCCCCGACTGTCCTTGAGGACATGACAATTGGAAAATCTTCACTGGAGGCCAGTTTTTATAAGAATGTGTCGGACTAGGTCCGAAGGAACTGTTTCAACTCCCAAAAATGGCGTAAAAAAAGAGCCTGCACACGGGATGACCCCCTTAAGTTTACTACACAGCTAAATCGTTCTACTCCTTTGACTAGCTCCCATACAAAAAGTCCTTAATATTTTCCGATAGGTTTTGATTACTTCAGGGATCGGGTCAAATGCCCGTGTTCCAAAATCCCGTTTTTCCATAATCCCGTTTTTAAGAAAATTTTTAATATTTCTTTATTATTTTTTTTTTTTATTTTTTTTGTCAAAATTATTTTTTTCTCAATTTTTTTTTTAATATTTTTTTTTTTAAAATTTTTTTGCTAAAATTTTTTTTTTTTAAATATTTTTTTTTTCCAAAAAATTTTTTTTTCCAAAAATTTTTTTTTGTAAAATTTTTTTTTTTGTAATTTTTTTTTTTTGTAAATTTTTTTTTTTTTTAATTTTTATTTTTTTTAAATTTTTTAATTTTTTTAAATTTTTATTTTTTTTAAATTTTTATTTTTTTTTAAATTTTTATTTTTTTTAAATTTTTTTTTTTTTAATTCTTAATTGATTTTTTTTAATTTGTTTTAATTTTTTAAAATAACTATAAGTTTATCATTACCCTCATTTGAACATACTATGTACTGAGATATTCATTTCAAAATATGAGCCGTTGTATTTGAAAACGGGATTTTGGAACAGGGGAATTTGGAACGCGCGATTATGGAAAACGGAATTTTGGAAGACACGGGATTTTGGGACACGAGCAAACGGATTCAACCCAAATCGTTTTACTTCTACGACTGGCTCCCATACAAAAAGTCCTTAAGACACGTGTTCAACAATATTTCCGATAGATTTTGATTGCTTCATGCTAGGAATATAAAATTTTATTCACATTAATTTTTAAATGGTTCCAGGTAAAGAGATAAATGCTAGAAGTCGAGTGAGTTCTTCCTGGATCTCCCACATAAAAATTCTTGAAAAATTAAAATTTATTACCGATGACGTCTTTTTCCAGTCAAAAAATTAAACACTGATGATAATTTCTTTTAGTTTCGAATAGCATCCAAATGAAAGTTCTTAATAAAGGACAAACTACTTAAACTTTAACTACTTAAAACTTATCCCCAACTACAATATAAATCGGAGTTTAGCTTTTTATCTAGAGTAACATACGATTGGCTTGAAGCCAATCGTGACTCTAGTAGCTTCAAAAATCAAAAATTTATTGCAAAGAAGAAGTTAATTTTTTGGATTTTATTATCTTTGAAAACTCCGAATCTGGAAAAGGAAAAAAAGTCCTAATCTTTGTTTAAAAAAATGTCGGCCATGGAATAAACGCCAAAGTATAAAATTTAGTATTGCAAGAAGCTACAAATATCGAATTTATGGCGAAGTAAAGATACCGGAGTAGAAAATTACGAGCAGTAACCATAAAAATATCTCAGTTCGATAAGTTTTTATGGCAACAAAATATTTTGGCACAAACACATTCACAGAAATATCGTCAATATTTTTTTGCTGGATATAATATCTGTTCGTTTCACTCCTGATCAGTTTCTCATTAAAGATTTTCCTTCTCAATCTCAGTAAAAATTGATTGCAGTCGTCATGTAAACCGGGCTTTATTCTTTTATTCATTACAACAAATGTTTCGGGAGTTTTGTCAAACTACTGTTCTCGGACATGTACAACGACCACATCCACACCTTTGCAGTCAGCATACAATTGTTTATTATTTGTTCATTTCGGTTACTCCGTTTTTATTATTTTAGCGGAGGTTCCTACATTTACACGCATTTTCCGTTATAATAGAATTAAATAGTTTCCAGCGCTTGCACTCATTTTTCTTAACTATTTTTTCCCTTTGGTTTATTTATACATGCAAATTTTTTTAGCATAACAGGATACACTTATTTGTGGCGCAGACTGTAGATGACAACAATGTAGTTAATACTATCTTGCCGTATAATGTGTCCTGTAGAAAAGACAGAAATTATGTAGTAAATGATGATCTCATCATGAACACGCTAGCCCATTGTGAGGAACCAAAATGATCCAAAACAAAAACCTCCAACACTTCGTTTATAATCATACCGTGGAGACTAGCAAGTAGCTTGCAACATTTCTCGGTAGAGTAATTTTGCTGCGATGTTTATACTAACTGCCAAACGGCAGTATTTTTACTCTAGCAAGTAACTCGACAAAAATCTTACTAGCCTAACATGCATATCCGTATACATAAGTTTCTCGTGTATCTATTCTCAACACAAAAATATTGCATGGTACTTCCAACTGATTTGCAAAAAATGTCGGAACCGATCAGAGTTTTCTTGCGCAATTTCAACTCTCGCAAGTATACGTGTACATAAACCATTTGCTTGAAAACGCAAGTACATATTTGCTGTCTAGAGCTAAAATTTCGGCAAACGCGCTCTCGGAACCGTGCACACATAGAGTAATAAATGCCTGAAACCGACTTTAGCAAGTTTTACTTGCTAGTATCCACCGGCCTTAAGAAGTAAATTTCTACATCTGATGAGATTAGAAATATACGCCTAAATGCACATAAAATATGTACATTTTCAAAACTTCCGAAACACATTGTTACATGTTAATCTGAAGATACAAAAATCTAGTAATTATCATCCGCCCCATTCCATACAACATGATTCATTTATTTAAATATAACGAATACATTGTGAAGATTAATTTATTAAGTAATTTAATGAAAAGTGTAAACTTACTTGCTGTGAAAATCCAAAAATAGTAATCCAATAGCCTCCTTATATAATTACAACATAAAAAAATAGATAGAGCACATAGTATCCATAATTTTGTCCATTTACTTTGTGATATAACAACGAATTATTTTTAGATTTTTCTTTTTGTTTTTCAAACACTATCAGAAGCATTTTAAAGCTATTTTTCAATCACACATTTACATAATATTATGATTATTTTTGTTTTTCTGTAATTATCTTTATCTTCTTTCAAAGTATGTATAGTCATTTCTGTCAGTACATGAATACAAATTCAGAACTTGATTAAATTTCTGGTATTTGTATAATAGAATTCTTCTTTTATTTCACTTATTTGTTTTTAGGGGAATAATCTTCTAATTGAGTTCAATGTCCAAATGTTTCCAAAAGGATTTAAATCGACCGAATCGACATTCAAATCTTACATAATCGTCCGATCGTGTCAAGTTAACTTTAAACATTGTTGAAACAATTTTCTCTTCAATTATCTTATCGTGAGAAATAAATCACATTTGCCGATATGGTGAATGCATTTTTAGCCATTGTAAAACTAATGACGGGCCGCCCGCTTGAATCTCTTGCGGTATTGAACTCAATGGACATTTGTCAATATTCAAGTATTTTAAATTCTGACATAGTGCTAGCTCATACGGCAATTTTTCAAGGCATGGATTTTGATTAATGTATAAGTTCTCCAAATTTTCCAGCGTACCGATTTCTTCGGGTAAATACTGTAAATTATTTTCACTGATAGATAAATGTGTTAGATTCGATAAATGGCCAATGGTTCGTGGCAGGACCGTTATTTGATTTGTTTGCAATATCAACTTTTGTAATTCGTGCAACAGTCCGATTTCATTGGGTAGCGTTTCGATGCGATTCTCTTCCAAATCTAAAATACGTAATTTACGTAAATTTCCTATTGTATTTGGGATTTTTTTGAGCAGATTGTTCGATAGAATAAGAATTTCTAAATTTTGCAATGCCAAAATATCGTCCGGTAGTTTTGTTAGTGAATTAGTCGCTAAATTCAATTCGACCATATTCACCCATGTGCCGACATCAAGCGGCAACGATGTTAGAGCATTTTCTTTCATATTCAATTTAGTTAAGCCTTTGGCACGCGAAAATATACCGTAAGGGATTTTATCTATTTGATTATGTTCGAGATTAATGCTCGTTACATTTGTAAATTGAGCTGGACCGCCTGATGGATAGCTATGAAATGAATTACGCGATAGTGTAATTGTTGTTAAAGAATTTAAACTAGCAAGGAGGCCATCAGGTAATTGAGATATTCCATTTCCTTCGACATTAAATTCGTCCATATATTTACAGTTCTTTAGCGAAGCTGGTATTGATGTGAGCCGATTGTATCTGAAAAAATTAAACCCCATTAAGTTCCTACTTCCTGCGTAAAAATTTAATATTTTATTTACCTTAAACCTAAACGAGCCAAACTCTTCAAGTTGCCAATACTTTCTGGAATGTCAAGAAGCTCATTGTGCTGCAAATCCAATGCACTTAGATTAACACAATTTCCAATCTCGTCCGGTAAATGTTCCAAATGATTATGCGAAACATCCAATGTCGTTAAATTTACCAATGCACCCATAGCTGCACCGAGATCTCTTATTTTATTCTCACGCAAGCTGAGCATAGTCAAATTTGTTAGATTTTTTATGTCATTAGCAACACTCGGTATTCGATTGAAGCGCAGATAGAGCGTCGTCAACGATCTCAGTTTGTAAATAACGTCGGGAATTTCTGCGAGTTTATTATGTCGCAGGTCGAGCACTTTTAGTTGTTTTAAATTTTCAAGTGTATCTGGTAGAGATGTCAATGAATTTTCATTGAGCGCAAGCGTTTTTAAGCTGGCCAAGCAACCGATCTCTGGCGGCAACGAAGCTATCTTATTACTATATAAGTAAAATTCAGTCAGATGAATACAATCCTTAACTGAAGACGGAATCACGGTTATCGACGATTTACTGAGATCAAGACGTTTAATGCCCTCGTCACGGCATCGTTGAAGCGCCTTCAGAACATCCTGATCCGCTTGAATTGGTTTGCTCTTCTTCGCGGTCGGTTTCGGCTTATTCGATTCGGGATGTTTGACCGTGACCACTTTAGGTCTGGCGGCCTCGGGCGGCATGTCGCTACTGCTACTACTTTGACCTGCACCGATTGCAGTGCACAGGTTCATAGTTTTGCCCAGATTTAGTTGTTTAATGTTTCCGCTATTCCGTAGGATTAATTAATTTGTACGCAGTCAAATCAGTTTCTTTTTTTGATAGGTTGTATAGTTGAGTCACTGTCGTGATTGAAATGTGTTCATTATGCGAGGTTGTCAGACTGAAATGAAAAATAATATTTCAATGGTAATTAAAACAATACGATTAAATTCATCTACACTGCTTTTGTACCGATATAGCATGCTTATTATAATTGAAGTTATACCGCATTGTCTACGACACTCAATCGTTCTTTCGATTAAATTTTTATCGTAGAATTAAATTGTTGTGTCAATTGAATATTACAGTCCCACATGGGCATGTAGGTTGAATGTGTCACTCAATGCAAGCACCGCGGTGAGATAATTTTTTTTAAATTTTTTTAATAACTTAATATTTACCGGACACAAGTTCAGACCGATGAATATGACTCATAATAATAATAATCCTTCTGAATGGAAATGTACTGATGTTCATTAAGTGGTTCAATTATTTTCGAATGTTGTTTTTGGCGTATTAGTTGTGCTCTTCAAGTGGAATAATTTTCAGGTATAAATACAAACTAGATTTCTTTGTTTTAAGCTACATTCAAACATACGAGCAGACGAAAAAAAATCACATAAATTTTGTATAGATTCTCGATTGGTGTACCACAAGTGTACACAAATATTTCGCGAAATTCTACTGTTTGCTCTTAATATCCATTGATCTTTTAATTTTGGCGCGTTTGTTAGACAAAAGTTCTTCGATCTCATCGTTAACACTTGTAATTTAAACAACACAGAGTATTTCAGGTAACGGATCAGCTGACCAGCTAGCTAAGCGGAGAACCAACCCACCAATGATTGGCCCGCAACCATTCTGTGGAGTAGGTAAAGGCTTCATTAAGGATGGCATTTCAAAGTGGGTAAATCTTCAGGTGGAAGATTTTTGGAACTCACTTTCAGGATTCAGACAGAAAGAAAGAAATTCTTGACTTTCTCAAGTAGGACAGCGTCGAAATACCTTTCCTTAAGCAGGTATAACGCACGTGTTATAATGGGATATTTTTCAGGACATTATTGCCCTTAATTATCTTAAGATCATCGGTAAAGTATCACTTATATATAAAATAAAGTCAGTTTTTTTGTTTATTACGATTAAAATCTACACCTGTGAACCGTTCCCTCCCAAATTTTGCATGGACATTCTCGAAACTACCGGACAGGTCGTGGACATAATTATATATTCCCGAAATTTCAACATTTGAGTTTTTTAGTAAGTTGAATCAGATGAACTTGACTTACAAATTTAAATTTACAACTGGCAGTCGTAGCCGAGCGAGTAAGACGTCTGACTAGAAATCAGATGATGATAGGTTCGAATACTGCCGACCGCGAACATGTGTGCTTTTTTTTAATTTATTTGTTTCGATTTTACAACCGGCTGCGAACACGTGACGTGAGTAACAGGGGCGATGAAACATAATTACTTATATATTCCCGAAATTGGTGGTTCGCGAGTTATTTCAACATTTGAGTGGATGAAGTATGGAATGGTGGATAGAGAATGGAGGATGAATGGAGGATGGTGGATAGAGGATGGAGAAAATGAAAAATTAAAAATTAAAAGAGAAAAATTAAAAATTAAAATGAAAATTTAATGTCTTCAGTTTCTTGAGCTGAAAAAGTGTATTCGAAGCGGGAGAACCAGGACCTATGGATAAACGGGAGTAACAGGGGCGATGGAACAACGTGAGCGTAAACGTACGCGGCTTTATTTGTGAAAAAAATAAAAAATATTTTTAAGAAAATAAAAAATATTTTTAAAAAAATTAAGTAAAAATAAGATAAAAAAAAAATATTTTTAAAAAAATAAAAAATATTTTTAAAAAAATTAAGTAAAAATAAGATAAAAAATAAGATAAATATCGTATACATGCGCTACAACAACACAAAACCACAACCGTTTCTTCAAGCGTCTTTTAGGACCGCTTCTCTAGGAAATATCCCTTCACTTGGGCTTTAAAGTCGGCTACACTGGTTGCATTTTTTAAGGAGCTGGGTAAGGAATTGTACTCAATGATTGCTTCATATAGTGGGTCTCTTCTTAGACGATTCATTCTTGGTCTACAAAGATTTACAATATTGTTCGCATTACGTGTGTTAAATTGATGCAAGTCTTTAATGTGTCGTATGGTTAGAGGGGTTTTAGTTTGTTTAATCAGAAATTTGTAAATGAATTTTACTCTTTCAAGCGTTATGAGTTCATATATTGTTAACTTCTTGTAGTCAGAGTAGAGAGTCAACGAAGGCGTTAGTCGAGGGAGATTGTATACCGCCTTGATTCCTTTGTTCATCAACCTCGCAATTTTTTCCAGATTATACAAAGCTGTTTGGCTCCAAGAGAGTAGTCTATAGCTAATATTGGAAAGGATGAAGGCATTGAATATGAGATCCTTCACCTGATATTCAATATATTGGCTGCGTTTTAATAATCCAATAATGGGTGCTATTTTTTGCGTATTTCTGATATATGAGTTGTTTATTTTTTCGTCAATAATTAACTTAGTCTGGTTGACTCAAGAAATTTCCTTGCTACCAATTTCAAGATGAAGTTGAATATCTGACTTGTTTTTCAATTTAAAAAGTATATAATTTGTTTCTGTGGCATTTAGAGATAATCTATTCCCTTTTAACAATCTATTGAACGTAGCAAGGTCATTATTGATTTCCGGTTCTAAGATTATCTGTCTGTCACTCTTATACAACTGCAGGGTGTCGTCCCCAAATGTAATGTATTTCCCCGAGAGTTCCGCATTTTGAAGGTTATGAATATATATCAGATACAAAGTCGGTCCCAGGATCGATCCTTGTGGAATTCCCAAGAGTCTTTCTTCGCTGTAGATGTCCATGTTTCTTGTGATATAAGTCCGGTTAAGTAGATAGTCCTTAATTAAGGCGTTTAGTTTTCCACGAATACCTAATTCCTCAAAAGTACTTAGGCCCGTTCCTACGATCGTCAGTAACGTTCTAACTGAAACTTAACCTGACAGATGCTCATACGAAACTAACAGTCAAAGTTCTGGTTAAATTTTAACTGAAGGTCGTAATAACGGCCCTTAGTAATAGATCGTGGTTAACTGTATCGAAAGCCTTGATCCTGAGATCAATGAAAACTCAAGCTACGTAGTTGCCTTTGTCAAGTCCTTCATTAATGTGTTTCATGCCATCCAGTAAAGCTGCGGATGTATTACTTTGTTTTTGGAATCCATATTGATTAGGATAAATAAGCAACACTTCCTTCGAAATCTCTTGTTGATTGGGCCTAACCATTTAGGGGCACCGTTTACATTGGATCTGTTTTACTGTGAATCTTTTTTAAACCGCGACCCAAGACAGGAAGCTCTTAAATTGCCAAAAATCCAGACCTCGAAAGAAATAAAACGTAAACATCCCGTACACATGTTTTTTTTTTCTTTTCTTAATCAATCCGTAGTCTATGCGCGCGTATCTATTTCAATTAAAAGTTGCGAATCTCAAAAACAAACCGCACACCAATTTATATAGATTAATTATTGCAAAGTGGAGGTTTTTTTCCGGCGATTTTTACGGCATTGCGGTACCGGGCCGGACTGTTCTAAATTAAAACCCGGAAAAATTCGACTATATTTTTGATTTAATGACACACAAGAAAAACACGGGAACGTGTGAAATAGCAATTAAAAGTGAAATAAAGGTTTGGCCGGCTTGAATTTATTGATAAGGCGCAAATTGCTGCAAATAATCATTACTGGTGATTAAACAATTTATTTCCATTGGTAACTTTGGAAAAATTTAACAAAAAATAGAACAAAAAAACGAAACAACGTCGAAATGAAAATTGAAGAGGTTGTTTTGCTATCTTTTTACACTCGGAACTTTATCAGAACTTCTTCAATGAAAACAAGTTTCATAATTAATTGAAATCCATCGAAATGGAAGTGCGCCCATAAAATGCAATCTTCGAATAGAAAAAAAAACAACAAGGAGTTGATCTGTCTTAAAACGCTCCTTAAAAAAAAACTTTTTTTCTTCGCCTTCGGACGACGTACCTTCACAGGAAAATCGCCAAAATCCCTGACCAAATTGGATCACTTTTTCACAAAATTCGTTTGTTTTGCACAACACTCGATTCACTTCGCGACGGTAAAAACTTAGAAAACATTTAACATTCCTTTTCTTCACTTTTTTCCCATCAACAAGCAAAAATTTCGGCTCCACTCACAAAAAATGGCTGGAGTTACTCTAGTGTTCACAGTTCAGGTTTCTTGTATTCAGTTTTCAGGGTTGTGTTAAAATTTACTTCGGATCTAGAAAAAGAGACAACTTTGAAGAGTGGCAATACGCATTTAACGCTGAGGTGAAATTTGAATTGGTAGTGCCAAGTGTAATTTGTGCTGTTCTAATTTGAATTGGATCTCGAGAAAATTGAGAGGAGGGAGGGAGATGGATATATTTTTAAGGGCGTCTGAAGAGTTGAACCAGAGGAGCAAAGTGGCAATTCCATCAGCGTCCGATCGAATGCGAGGGGGGGCCGCCGGAAAATTTGAAATTTCCATCGGCGTCCGGTAAAATTTGGAGGGGGCATGCGTGCATTTTTGCCGATTTTTTAAACTTAGAAGAGGGGAAGGACTCTATGAGGCGAAAGGGCGCGAAGGCGGTCCTTCATCAAAGTACTGCGCGCTGTCTCTGCTGCTTGACTTAGCTCTTTGACCAGCCCGTTATCGCATTGAGCTAAGTTTTCTATGGAAAACGGCCGCGGACGCCGATTTTACAAATACTTAGAAGAGGGCTGAAGGACTCTATGAGGCGAAGGGGCGCGAAGGTACTGTACTGTTGCGTGACCACAACCTGAAAAAAAAGAAAAAATTATCTTTAAATCTGTCGATATTTTGAAACAGATTGAGCTATGTTTCAAATCTCGCAAGCCCTGAAATGAAAAGTTATAGCGTTTTGCCGTTCGGCGATAGGTTGTTCGGCGATAGGTATTTTTGCAGAATTTTTTGTGGAGAATCCTGTATGTATACCTCGCGTAGTGTGTGATTATTTCCAATTGAATTATTACCTACCTACCTTTTGAATTAATTACGCCATTCAATTTTAAATTAATCGCAAGTAGTTGTTTTTTTTTGTTGCTATTTGTGTATTCGGTTCGGACCATCTCAGTGGTTCGGACACAGAGCAGTCCAGATGAACTGTATGACGGATTCCCCATGAACATATTTTGCTGCTGGTGGCCTCCGTGAACAATAACTTGTTTGTTTACAACTGTTCATAATTAAATTTGTACCGAAAACGGAAAAGAGAAAAGTTTTTGTTATAGGCATGCGATATGCGATAATAGAAAGATATTTTAAGAAACATGAAGGAATTTTTAGAGAAAAGAATTTAGAAAGAATGGTATTCTAACTGCCCGGGTAGCTCAGTCGGTAGAGCATTGGACTTTTAATCCAAGGGTCCAGGGTTCAAGTCCCTGCTCGGGCGAACTTTTTTTTTCTTTCTCGTTATAATAAAATTAAAAGAATACTGCAATTGATGACACACCCACTCCCCCCACTTTTTTGTTTACGCATTAGAAGCCGATTGTTGTGAGTTGTAGCTGAACAAAGACTGAACAGTGAAGAGTGATTATTTTTTACCCGTGCAGATCCAGGACAAACGGTTTTAGGTGTCCTTTACTACAGAAGGTTGGTTATTTGGCGAGAATTCGGATTAAGCCCGCACTGCATTGTCCCTTTTTTCCGATCCGGAGAGAATAGACCCTGCCTTTCGGAATGAAAGAAAACCATTTCCCACAGAAATTTATGCACATCAATCTCCTCGTTATCTTTCTACCTGATTGGGCTTAAGATACTTGTGTCAACTAAGAGCAAGACAAAAACACGATGGACAAGCATATAGATTTAGATTCTCCAAGTGGTAACCAGACACAGTCTGGGAATCCACCCGCTAATGCGGCGTGCGCTCGGATTTTGGAGGCCTTAACATCATGTACAACTGCAATGAGTGATCCATGTTGTAGTGCGAGTCAATTTACTGTTTTCCGATGAGGACAGTGCCGATTATTCACGAACGTTTAATCCGATTCGACCCTTGGAGAAAGAATGTATCGCAACCAACTTGGGGACGGTTAATCTGAATCCGAAGTCTAATGAGGAAAGTACTGGGAGTGTGTTTTTGGTTAATCCAATTCGTGGTGGACTGGAGACCTGCAGAAGCCGAGAAAAACTACCAGAAGGCTTCTGAATAGCGCACTTAAGAATGGTTCAGAGATCCGCTAGGATCATAGCGCAGAGAGAATTAGAGGAGCTGGTTGAAATATTAAAACTAGCCTTTTAGGAACTACTGCGAGAGTTTGGAAGGAAACAGCGAGGTTGCGTAAAGTTTTTCAAAAACACAACACGACCAGGCTTGACTCCGTTTCTTTTCTTTTCAAATTGAGCATATTCCTAGACGTGGCTCAAGCCTTTGATAAAGTACGGCATAAAGGTCTTATACACAAATTGAATAAAATGTTTCCGAGACAATACGTAGAATTGCTAACATCGTATTTGTCGGACAGAATATTCAGAGTAAAACAGGAGGATGCGTATTCTGAACTTAAAGCAGAAGTGCCGCAAGGAAGTATCTTGGGTCCTATTTTATACGTTCTACATACAAGCGACATGCCGGAGTTAAAAAATGTGTCTATTGCTACGTTTGCGGACGATACTGCCTTACAGGCAGTTGTAACAAATATTAATGAAACTATGGACAAGCTACAACAAGCGACTGATAAGATATGCAACTGTACAACGAAATGGAAAATTAAACTCAACGAGACAAAATCTATACACGTGAACTTCACAAATAAAAACATAAGAAACCCTCCACGAGTCAACATAAATGGTACCTTAGTACCTCATGAAAACAACGCCAAATACTTAAGCATAACAGTAGATGCTAAATTAAGATGGAAAGGACATGTCAAAAAGAAAAAGGCTGAACTAGAAATTAGATACAGACAGCTAAACTGGCTTTTGGAACGTAAGTCCAAACTTTCAACTCATAGCGAAATATTAATTTATAATCAAACACTAAAACCTTTATGGTCATATGATAGTCAAATATGGGGATGTGCTAAACATTCTTATATTCAGAAAGTCCAAGTTGTCCAGAACAAAGTACTACATAATATAGTCAATGCTCCGTGGTATGTACGAAACAACGATCAACACCGGGACCTAGAGATCCTTAATGTAGGTAGTGTAATAAAAAGGGATGCTGTTATTCTTGAAAATAGGCTACAGCAACACGTCAACATTGAGGCAGTCAGACTTCTTGATACTCATACCAAACCTCTTGATTTGGTGTATTTATAATATGTATAGTGTTTTATTGTATTGTATTACATGTCAGATTTACATGTAGGGCATCAATGGATGACCTACTAACTTGAATAGTGTTAAGAATTCAGACGAAAATTAATGGTTAGTCCTCAGACTAGTTTAATACATAAAGGGACATGTTTTTAGTGGGGCGGATCCCACAATACTAAATGTTTCGCATGGGTATCTTAGTGTCTTTCAAAATTTTCACCATCCTGTGCCCAAAACAAAAAAAAAAAAACAAAAAAAAATTATCAGAAAGGAATGTTGTAGTATGATTGGTGCCCTCACAGGGCATAACTCGTGTGGCCTACACCTGGTCAGATTGAGAATATTATTAACGACCCCATCTGCACTGTTTGCGACAAGAGCGACGACACAACGGGTCATTTCCTTCTCGAGTGTCCAGCTCGATCTGAGCTCTTTTGCGAGAATGCACGTATACGGCGATGATGTTATCAGGATGGAAGAACTCCGTTCTCCGTCCCTACCTGAACTCTTGAAATTTGTGAGAAGGACGAAAAAGTTCGGGTAGAGTCTTGGGGATTTGAGTGTAATGGGCTAGGTTGGCCTGAATGCTCCAGATGCGATGCTTTGCTGCGTGTTTTCCCCCGGACTAAACAACAGCAATGACGATACGAAGAGTACTCCTATCTCCGAGTAGTATAAACTTTGTCATCCTCGCACTCAGGGTCGCCAGAGTTACCTGTTCACGAGACGCAATGTGAGGCCCGACCACCTTGTGTTATCCTACGATATGGCCTTGCCATCGATAGTTTCTTTAAGTCGACAATTTTTTCGCTCACAATCATAGTTCTACATGAGCTCTATGTTTCAACATCCTAGCTTAAGTGGTTCCTGAGATCAACGAACTCAAGTTTTTCGTTTAAAACCCTGCCCCTCCCTCCTCTTCCAATAGATACCAGTCGGGGTTCATCCAATCTACTCACCATACAATTTTGAACTTAATATCTAAACGTGTTTGTAAGCTACGCGCCTTCAAACGCTTTTGCGTACGGCGTACCGACGAATTTTTTTGTCTTTTTGGTGTTTGGTTGGTTGGTTAACGTGGCAGCCCTGTCGCTAGACAGGTGTTTACTATTCCTAAAACATGAAAATATAAAATTTCCTGAAATTTCCAGCAAATGAAGTCACGAAATAAATCCAAAATAAATATTTCTTGTTAAAAATATATATATTTACAATTTAAATTATCTATACATATATTTATTTCTAATTAGAACCAACAGTCTATTAAGAGAAAATTCGAATTGTTAATAATTTGTTAAATCGTTTCACTATGTATTTTTAATATATTTTTTTTTAATCTTTTCAGAAATTTTCTCAGAATATCATTTTAAACGTTGAATAAATAAGTATTTTAATAATAATAATTATTTGTTTTTTTATATGTGTCTAAACTTCGGTCTATTTCACTATTAGAGTTGACTACAAAGAGTTTTGGTCTAAATACGTAAAATGTTAACGTGGCAGTGTACTTGAAAAATCAAACTAATTAAATCTAATATATCAATGTTCTTTTTTTTTATAAACTATATTTAAATTCTTAAACGTATCGAGATAGAACAAGTTCTTTTAGAACTAAACTTTGGATACCATTTTTGTATTGTTTTATTTCTTCATATTTGGTTTTATTTTCTTCTAATTATAAATACTAATTTAATTTATTGCAGTACTTTCTTTTGCAAAATTTTAAATTCTAATCATTGAAGATTAAAATATATAACATTTATTTAATTTTAATTTTTTTGAATTGTTGCTTTTGATCATTAGTTTCATTAATTAATTCATATTACGAAAAGAGAATTCATATTACGAAAAATATTCACACAAGATATGTTTTCTTCTATTTTAAGTTCGAATAAAATTTATTTGCCACAATTTATTTGTTTCTAAGTCTCACTAAATAATTTTTACTGGTCATAATTTCGATTTTTTCTATTGTTTTTTTTTTAATAGAATTTCTAAAATATTTTGAAAGAGTTAATAATAATACGAACAAAAATAAATACTTCGAAAATTTAACACTACACTAAAATGGCTGATTTAATTTCTATGTTTGTTTTGATTATCAAAATTTACTATTCTTATTATTTTATAATCACGAAAGTTTCATTTTAAATTGCTCTTCATTTCTAGATTATAGTGTAGAAATAAAATCTACTTATTGCATGCTAACTATGAATAAATAATTAAAAAGAAGAAGAAAAGAAATCAAACAATTATTTCCATTCGATTACCACGTCGTGTTACTTTTGGTTGGCCTTGTGTTATTTCCGATACTCCAGCATATTTGAAAGTGAACACAACCGTCTGTTGACCAAAGTGAGCTTCAAATCTTTTCAAACAAATTGGCGACGATTAATTATAGTGTAAATTAATCAAAGGATTTCGATACTTACTCTGTGCTTATGTGTACTTCGGGTGGTTTGGAAGTGGCATTCTGTATAACCAGAAATAATTTCGTCACTATTTCAATCACATGGCCTGTTTGAAAGACAAAATCTCCCTTTTTTCTACCAAATTCAGACTGGAAATTGATTTAATTCAGATTAGAAAGATATTGGAAATTAATAATGTAAACTAACTTAACAATATTTTATAAAATGCAAACATGCTATATATAATACGCATAAAGGACTGTACGAGGCGGGGGAGGGGGGGGGGGGTTAATATCTACATGACATGACATACTCATACTGTTCTTTCATTAGATTCTATTAACGCTAATATCGGGCACCTGTAGAACAAAATGTAACAATCCTGAAGAATACTTGATCGTGAGTCCCAGGCGCGATTTGAGAAGATCACCGCTGGACAAAGAATCTGAATAATGACCAAAGTTGCCACACAAAATCACGAGCTAAAGAAAATTATGCTAACAAAAAAAAAACCTTACACCGGACTTGTTCGCATATACCACCTTGATCAAAAAGTTCCCGGAATTTATTGAGAAAATTAAAAATTCAAGTTTATTCATCTAAATCTATATTGTCCCCTTCAAAGTAATCCCCATCGACTGCAACACACTTATGCCAGCGCCTGATTCAATCCTCAAAACATTTTTTATATTCGGTTTCCCCTGCGACGGTGCGTTATCATGGTGCAACATTCACTTTTGAACCGCTCGTACCACTGGTAAACGACCGTTTTCTTTAGAGAATCGTTGCCGAAACACTTTTCCAACATTTCCAACGTTCGCGCACCATTAAATCCGTTTTTTACGCAAAATTTAATATAAGTACGTTGTTTGCAAATTTAAATCCATTTCTAAAATTGTAAAAAATCGCCAACACACACAGAGATAGATGTACTCTTGGCTACGTAACTTTTGCAAATGTCAAGCTATGACGCTAAGATTTAGAGGGAATGTCAACAACAGATTTACCAACTTAACAAAAAAAAAACAGAACTCAAAACGGAACAATAAAAGCGCCACACGGTGGTTATTCCGGGAACATATTGATCAAGATGGTATATCCAATTAAAAAAAAGAGCGACAAACTCTGCAGTGAGTACCGAGGAATATCCCTGTTGTTTACGTCTTATAAGATCTTGACGTAAATTCCAGAAAAGAGAATTAAACCCTTTGACGCAGAAAGCAAAACACTGCTAAGATTCAGAAACTGGAGGATGCGGTCACTGAACCGAGAAGGCTGGAGGCGGCACTTTCAGGCCAAGGTACGATCGTAAGTAAGTAAGTTAAGTAGTTGCTATTGTTAGGTTGGCCGCACACTGAAAGAGCAAAAACAGTATTAGTCAAAAACATTTTTGACTAATCAATAATACGTCGCTGTTTCAATAGCAATTCAATGATCAGAGCACACTAATTAGTGGTGTGCCTCCAAGGCACGAGACTAATCAGTTTTTGAAAAAACTATTGGCTGGACGCACACTGAAAGAGCAAAAACAAATTTTTTTTTGACTAATACTGTTTTTGCTCTTTCAGTGTGCGGCCAACCTTACATGCCTATCCTGACAACTAGAAATACTTAACTAGTATAGTTTCATACACAAACAACACATGCACACTTTCAATAACATTGGGGCTTAGTTTCTCTATCTGCTATTATTACAAGGATGCTGTATGCAAATTAAATAAAAACAAGCTAAGATTAAACAAACACTTTTTACTCACTCAAACTTTCTATCAATCCACTAAAGTTTGGGTATGTGCCGATTCGTGACTAAAATTTCATTTAGTGCACCAAACGAATCAGCACAAACTCCATAAATAATACCTTGTTGAATTTTAACTTTGGAAAAGCCGAAAGCAAAACAAAACAACTATTAAATCCAAAAATTTGTATACCTGAAATAAACAACCAGATGGCGAATCTGAATATTGATGTTCACTAGCACAATAAGAATCCTACGTGGAATAATCGGTAAAAAAAATATGCCAACAAATCGGTTTATAGACAATACGACAAATATATAACATCCCTAAACAAATATAAGAAAAGATGCGCTGCTCACATATCCCCCCAATACTTACGGCCTTCACATGAAATACGGCAACATCATCTAAATACGGACTTAATGACAATCTGTAAATTTCAGCAGCAGGTACACGATATTTAACTTGCAAAGTTCTTTGGTCCAGTAGTAGCATTGAAGTGGTCGATAAAACAAGTAAAATTGGCACAAACTGAAAGATAGTTGATTATAGAAAAACAAAAACTAAATTATAATGCGGTATAGTTGTCATACTTTTCCACTAGATCGTGTTATTTTATTGATAATGTCCGCAAACACAACATACTGATCATTCGTTTCGACACAATATTTTTTCCATTGTTGATTATGCCGCAGACGAACATAATCGCCTATAAATGGATGTGCCACACTAGAATTATATATTTTTTAATTATTCAGATTTAATCAAGTTCTTGCTGATCTACCTTCTTGGATAAGATGCTTTCCGATCCTTAAATATAATACTAGCCGTTACTTTTTCGCGCATTCGATTTCGTGAAGTTTGATCGAACGATCGACGATAGATATAACAACGCCATCGATGATAGATGCTGCGAAGAATTCGCGACGTTTCCATTAGGAATTTCGGTGCTGTCGGCCATTCTAACGATAGCGGACTCATAGTATTGGGTGGAAGACGATGCGGAAGTGTGAATAGAAAGTGTCGTATTTTCCATTTAACAAATGACCTGTGAATAACATTTATCGCCCATTCGACTTGTTTTTTATGCTTCATTGCTCGATATTCATCTCTTGCCTGTAAAAGAATGTAGTGAAGTTTTTATTTACATATTGTCTAAATTATTACAACTATTTTCTAACATAAATCTAGCTTGAACAATGTTAATCCGAATGATAGAAAATGTGCAATAGTTAATAACACTGTGTAGCAAACTTGTCAAACAGTTTTTAAACAATATTAAATTTTAAGGATAACATTTAATGTCGTATCTTCTACATTTCATTACAAAACACTTTTGATTAAAACAACGGAATACTTACAACACGATAGAGACTCCATAGGTGCCTTCTTCCTGTAAATGGAATACCAAATCGACATTCCTATATACAGAAAAGAAAACGCATGCAAAACATTCAACATCGTGCAAAAAATGTTTAAACATATTTAAATCTTAGTTCTACTACAAAAATGTTATTAACATTGATAATGAAAAAGAAAGAAGCATTTTAAAACATACCCTCCACGTTCGCCAGGCACTTGATATAATTATTTGGCTTTCGCGCAATTGTACGAATTTTTTCCGTTTAACATACATTCGAAATGTTTTCTGAATCAATACGGCCAAATCATCTAGTCGACTTTTTCGAAAATCCTCCAGTTCGTAAACCTACGAAATTTTAAATTTATTTTTTAAACTACAATTAAAAGAATTTCGCGTGTAATTACAGTTCTTGGGCTCCGAATGAAAACATGTTTAGTTCCGATTGTAAATTCAGCTGATGGTAACGGAACGTTTCGAATAATTAAAGCAATACCTTCGATCGTACTGCCTTGATTGAAATGCGGCCACGTTACACTATTTAAAAGTTTATAGCGATGAAAAAATTTCGTATGTGTCATATGAAAACAATGTCCGGTACGGAAGAGATTAACTAGCGGCATTAGACTCATATAGCGCACTTGATGCTGTACTAAGGCCAATTCGAAACATTTTTGTTGTTTATTCTCGTTCGGTTTTATACAAAAAACATAATGATTTCGCCGGTTGTTTATTATCGATAATAACGTTTGTAATTGTGTACGTAAATTAGAACTTAAGCTAGTTGGTTTTTTTGATGTACGTTTAGGATTGCCTGAAATATAGTGAGCGGTTTCTTTTAAATTTTAATTAAGTAAAACTTTAAGAGACTCTTACCTTCTGGAAAAAGACTTTGTACTAGAGACAATTTGCTTTGAAATAAACCTGAACTTATACTTTTTGCTAATACGTCCGAGTTTTTCTCAAGAAATCCATGTATAGAATATGTCACAACACCAGCAAAATGACGGATTCTAAAAGAAAAAACATGTTATTCTAATTTCTCGCTGCTACAAATTGGGTAAGCCTACTTAAAACACATCGAAGACATTGTAGATGTCGTACTTATAAAATTTGGATGACCGGCACAACATTGTTGAATACGAACCAAAAGTGCCTCATCCGTATTTATATGCTGTTCATTCTGTAAACTCAGAATACCGTAGTTTGTCTTATCTATTAATTCGCAAATGGATTCATTGTCGAAAAAATCTATTCGAGTCCATTCTAAGCCTTCGCGTATATATAAATCTTGTCGATGCTTTAACACTCCTTGTAAAAAGCTCTGCAACGATTAAAAAATAGTAAATAGAAGTCACACAAAATAGTAATCAAAATAATACTCACTTGATGTAATTTTTCATTACAATAATTTATAGCTAATTGTTCGAATGAATTGTTATCTAAAATTTCGAAACCGTAAAAGTCTAATAGTGCTAAACTTTTTTCACGTTGCGTCGACTTTAGCACATCATTTGTTCTATTAACGATCCATGTGAAAAGTCGACCGTATAGCGTGCGACAAAGAGTATTCCTTGTAATTGAAGCCTGTCGTGCATCCAGCTCGGAACCTGCGTTTAAAACGCGATTATATATTTTAAGAATTTTAGTAGAGCGGTGATAATCTAGGCAAATTGGGACCGGTGTGTTCAAACAGATATTTATCAGGTCGAAGGGGCTTGCAAAATTATTCCTATCGTGTTTTCTTCTAGCCTTTCGGCAAAATTTTGATCAAGTAAAGTAATCTTTATTTCTCCTTCTCGCATGCATAACTTTGTCAGTTTTTACAACGAGCACACATGTTTTGAGTTTTCCTTTAAGGCTTATAGGCAAGGTCAATCTTGTTTAATAACGCCGAATGGGAGCCACACTTCAATACAGTAGCGTACAGTACAGTCAGTTTCAGATCTGTAAGAAACATCGTCTTACACTTCAAATTAATTTTAAGAGAGGAATTAATGTTTATTGAAGCGGGTGCGCACTACTAGAGATGGGCAAAGCAGTTCTTTTAAGTGAAGTACATAACTCCGAGTCACTCACTTTAAGGATCGAGTGGAGTAGTTCCGGAACTCTTCGTTCCTTTATTTTTCGTTCCAGTGTTTCTTTGTTTTCGGTCTTCGTTCGCTCGCGAACTAGTTCGTCCTGTAAGTTCATTCATAGTTCAACTTGAGGGAAGAAGATGATGAACCCCACTTTTCATCTCCTGTGACAATCCGATGCAAAAATGACTTCCTTTCGTACCGTTGAAGCAGCATTTCTTAAAGGATTTTTTGATTTTCCATTTGCTTGTCATTCAGATCATGTGGCACCCATCTTCCCAGTTCTTGGATCTTTCCCATTGCTCGTAAGCGGTCGCTAATCGTTTCTTGTATCACATTTAACGTTTTTGCCAGTTCTTTTTGAATTTGGGTTGGGTCCTCGTCCAATACCCTCTGTAATTCTGCATCCACAATTTTTTTTTGGTCTACCCATTCACTGTCTTTCACATCAAAATCACCACTTTTAAATTTTCGAAACCACGTCTCACATGTTTTTATGCTTGGAGCATGCTCTCCGTAAGTTTCTACCAGCAAACGATGACTTTCAATGGCCTATTTCTTTTGATAAAATAGTAAAGCAATACATGCTGCAAATGCTCTCTTTCAGGCACGAAATTCGGCATTTTCACAGAGCTATTTTACTATGACACTTTTATTTAGGCAGAATAGAACTTGCGTGGTTTTGACGGTTAAAGACAGTAAAATAAAATGATATATATATCAAATTATTTTCTTTAATACTTACGACTAGCGACATCTGTTAGAAAAACCGGTAAAGACTTTCCGGTACACCTGGTATATACTTAGGCTCGAATAACAATGCTAACACCAACAAATCTACACTCTCTGTTCTGTATAAAGAAACTGTAATGAACTTGAAATATCGCTAGAGTAGAAAATCCGGTTTATAAATAAAACTAACCACTTTAAACATTAATTTTTAGGTCATGCTTCAAACGTCCAATATTTCATGTTTGGAGTTCATAGCGATGTAATGCAAAATTGGGATTTATTATTCGCGACATCGATAAGTTCTAGGTGGCGTAGGGACTGACTGTGTTTGTCCACAAGCCCTAAGGTCGTGGGTGATTCGAATCACACCATAGCATATCACCCCTGGTTTAAGTAAACAAGATTATTTGCAACAATAACAGTGGCTCAAAACAGCACAGCTGAAGCCCTATGCAACAGAAGGGGTTATACAGGGACTAAGAAAAATAAAATAGTAATTAATGAAAAAAATACCAAAACAACTTACCATTATCCTCATGCACCCACAACGAACTAGCTCTAGTAAGGCAATTTAATAATATTTGAGCATCTAGATTAAGTAACTGAGCAGTTTCCTGTAATTCTGTAAAAATAGATGCACTCATTAAAATCTCTTTCAAAAAATGTATTTAAAAAGAAAGTTACCATAATCATTTGAAACCTGACAACCTTCAGTGCCGTCGATATTAGTCACTGGTACAAATACAAAATTTCCCAATTTAAGCACCACCGCTAATATTCTAAAGATTGAATTTATTTCGTCGGTACTGAAACCCAACGTCTCTAATGATTTCTGTAAAACAAACAGCATTTAAAACCATGAAAACTAAACCAGAAAGAGTTTGATAAAGGACTCAGTCGAGTCCGAAACGTCACACAAAATAAATTTAACAGTATTCCCCGTATTTTCAGAAAGAGAGTGATTATAATTTACCTTTGTAAAATTGAAATTAGTTTTATCATCCTCCGTTCCGGATGTGTTCTTCAGTAGCTCATATTTATCTAAATTTCTAAATAGTTTTAGTGATTCTGAAATGAACTTGTTAGTAATTTCTCTTGATTTCTTGTTTTAATTTCAAGCGTACTTAAAAATTGAATATCAGCACCAAGTAATAATTGATAAAATATATGAAAATTGCGCTCTCCGCAGTTTATTTGTGTTAGACGTGTCTGAAAATTTGAAAATAAAATTAGAGAAGCAAAAACATTAATTTGTATGCAATTAAGTTGAGCAGTGGTATTTTTACTAAACTTAAAAACAGTTTGAATACCTTTTCCAACATATCTGAATGCATGGAATAAAAGGGTTTGAGAACGAAAATTATTTAACATAGTTACATTGCTTAAAATTTTACTTACAATGCGTAACATGTACTCCTATTGGATCTCCTTTAAAATCAATTTCTATATCTAATAATTTTCCCTGAAGAAAGAAAATTACAAATTAATAAGCGTTTTAGGAGGCCAAGGTCCGATTTGGACTGTAGCGCCATCGTAAGTAAGTAACAAGGCGTTTGATTTCAAATACTCACATATCTACTTGAATTATTATTTTTTGTTGTAGTTGCATTGCCCATAGCCTCTAAGAAAATGTAAGAACAAACGACGCGATCACGTATTTTTTGATACTTGTAAATATCGGAACAATCCGAAGACGTACTAACTGTTCGCTCTTTTTCCAAATGCTGATACAAACGGTACGAGTCTAAAAGCGATGTTCGCGAACATGTTTTCGTACTATCCATTGGATTACATCCTAACGATCCCTGACGATTTATACTCGAACAGCTTCCTTTATTCGTCGGATAATCATAGCATTTATTTACTTTCGACTGAAGTTGTAGCTGCGATGGCTGAACTGAACTACTACAACATTGTTTCGTACTATCGTCGTCCAAACTTAATTGTTTAACGTATTTGATGTGATTACATTGTTTACAACCGATTTTATTTTGATTTGGCAATGATTTCGTATGATCGTAGTTCGATGAATTTGCTGAATTTTGTATGGTAATGTTTGTCGGTTTGGGACTAATACAACACGAACCGAATTTAGTGCACAGTAATGATGATGATGGCAATGTTTCGTTTATTCTATTCGTGCTTGTGTTTTTTGTTAGATCACAGTTTGATTTTCTTACGGAATAATCAACATTAGTTAGGGCTTTCGATCGGCCAAACGAATCAATGTTATTATGTTTGAAACATGATTTCGGCGTAGTTTGAGTAGCAGTTGTATGTTGTCCGATATTTTCGGAACTTTTATGATGCGAAAAATCAAAATCAACCATTTTTTCGCGTGCCAATTTCTGCAAATAAACGAATTGCAACTAAAAAAAAAATCCAAACAAAGTGTAAAGAAAAATTCTTTTACCCTTTGTATGGTTGCGCGGTCTGAACTTTCCGATCGTGCTTTTACAAGGCAACCAGATTTTTCGGCATTTATTACATTCGAAACAGGTGACTGTCGTTTTGGCGTTGACGGACGAGAATTAGACCGCGAACAAATTGTTGCCGAACATGAACTGGAATTGCGTCGTCGCGGAAAATGATATTTCGATTTTGGCTTTCTCGAATCTTGAATATGCGTTAGAAAATGTACGACTGATTTGAATGACTCTGTTTTTCCCGAAGCACTTTCACCTAAGATACAGTTGAATTAATAAGCGTGATTAGAATAGCTCTTGACGATCTTCAGTTAAACTCTAACTAGAACTTTAACTGAATGTTTTGTACGGCAATATGTCAGTTAAAGTTCCAGTTAGAACGTAACTGAAACATCGTAGCAACGGGCCTTAGTTTATATACCTGATAATATTATGCACTGATCTTCGCTTTGATTCTTAAGGGATTGATACGCTAAATTAGCTAGACCGTAACTAAAAAATTAAATTACAATATTATAAATATTAATTAAAAGTGTTCTAGCAATTGTTACATGTGTGGCGGTAATTGAAAAATTCCCTTGCTGCCATAAGTTTTAACTACATCCGCGGCATAGCTCGAAATGGGTTTGAATGGATTTACAGCTACAACAGATGTTCCGATATATGTCTATAACAAACCGCTATAAATTTGATCTGCTTTTTTTTTTTTTTCAAATATTAACCCTTAGAGTGGCAAGGATCGCGATCGCCCTGTATTGAGGGCGCGATCGCGCTCCTTGGCACTCAAAGGGTAAAATAAAATTGCTTACATAAATATGATCTCTTTTATAGCGCTGATGTAGATTACTGATAAAAGTGTCTTCAGATAAATTTTCCAGTAAAACAGAATCCCATGTTCCAATTTCTTGCTCCATACTGTTTTTACCGCGTCTTCTGGTTCTTGATTAATGGAGAAGTAACTTCTGCAAGGCATTCCTAAAAAAAATCAAAATATTTGTGTGTTATTTGAGTAGCGAGTGGCAATAAATATCTCGCAAATAATTTTATTTTCTGATTTTAAATAATCATTTCTTAGAGGTATCGATATTCTTTACGATCCCATGTCCTTGAAGAGCTACCATTATCGCAGACATTGTTTTGTTTCTACTTTTGTTGCACTATTCTTGCCAATAGAACACAAAAAAGGTAGTCCTTAACATTTTTTTTAATAAAGAAATTTATTTCTGAAGCAACTTCTTAAAAACTTCGTCTTGGTTGGGTTAGATATACGGGGGGGGGGGGGGGGGGGGAGTGCGATGTTAAAAACGTGTTAAAAATATATTTTTTGATACGAGTACAACGATACGGGTGTGGCGACTGGAACAGCTTACAGTGGAGAGTTGAAACTTGTATATGTATTGAGATAAACTAGAAAACTATGTACTATGTACTTCTACCTTAACATAAACGCCATTCAACACCGAAGGTAATTCCTTGTTGTATATATTTTCCCGAATCCTGACAATATGTCTGATTTAATATTAAATTTTAGATTTGAACATACGCAATACTACCAAGTAACCAAGTTTTTTTTTGTATTTTTCTATGTTTTTAATCGGAAAAAAGTAAGCTACTTGTTGCACCAGGCGTATCCAAAGCCCGGTGTAGTGCGTACCCCCTGACGGGAAACACTAATTTGGAGTGAAAATTTGGTATTTATTCAAAAATTTGCCAATGGTCTGGACGAAACTTTATTATTTTTGGGTTAAAGTTCGGGAGCGATTAAAATCAAAGTATATCATAAGTTGTTTCTTGGAAAGTTAGTTTTGTTCTTAAAAAAAATGATATAAAATAAACTAAACTAAACTAAAACTAAACTAAACTAAAATAAAGATTTATAGCCGATTAAACATTGGAAAAGCCCGTGTAGTATTTGGAATTCGGGACATTATTTACACTAAAAGCCCATACAAGTAGAAATGAGAATTAAGAGATATAACGAATTAGTATTTGAATTTCGTAAAAATTGTGAAATTGTTAAAATCATAAGAAACAAATTGATACGTAAATCTCATGAGATGCGAGGAATTTTGAAATAATTGTGAGAACGTAAGCAATCTTATTACAACCGCTTAGTTTTTGAAATTCGAAATGAAAAACGAATTAAATTTCTTATCACTTCTAAAAGATATGACGAAATTCGTGAAAACGTGTTCAACCCTTTTATACCCTCTTAGGGGCTGAAAAAGGAGAAAACCTAAAAACAAGTCTTAGGCGATTATTATGCAAGCATTTGAAAGTGAAAAGATATTCGATATGTGTTCAGACCTGGAGGATATGGCAGAATTTGTGAAAAAGTATACAATCACTTTACACCCATTAGATAGATAGATTGGAGATAGGGGTCGGTGTGGTTAACCTCTGTCACTGAAGCCACAGCTGGGCTTATTGTAACGTCCCCCGAATTGGTTATGATTCCTCTTCAATCCCTGCGCTTTCAATGAAGCTTAGTATTTTGCGAAGAGAAATGGACAGGAATTCCGATGGTTCCATGAAACCCTGACCGAAGTGACGAAGTCTTTTGTGAGCTAAACCCTCACATTCACAGAGGATATGCTCCGGTGTTTCGTCTTCGTCATTGCATATTCTGCAGATTTTGGTCTCAGAGAGACCAATCCTATTGAGATGTTTCCTCATGTGACAATGCCCAGTCAGAGCTCCCACTAGGGTTCGGGTCTGATATCTGCTTAGTTTTAGATAGTCAGATGTTCTTTTTTCCGAATGCTTTGGCATAAAGAGCTTTGAGTGCCTGTTGCCCGGTGCCGAGTCCCAGTAAATGGCACTTTGCGATTTAAGCCATATTCGGATGTTCATTCTAGCTGTGCTTAATGGTATCCCACAAAATGGGTATGGTCCCATGAAGTCCGCTTCTGAACCTTTTCTAGCCATCGAGTCGGCCATTTCGTTACCTACATAGCCGCTGTGACCCGGAATCCAAATGAGGGTAACTCTGTTCTTATTTCCGAGTTCAATTAGGTATTGGAGGCAATTCCAAACAAGTTTGGAGTGTATTTGGTCGGACTGGAGTGCCATTATTGCAGCTTTGCTGTCCGAGAGAATATATATTTGTTGGTTTTTGTAGCCCCGTCTGATATTTTCTCTATTTACACCCATTAGGGGTCAAATTTCAAAAATTCCTGAAAACACTTTTTAGGTATTTAAATGAAGAAGCCGTAAAATAAAAATGAATGCAATGTTTGTAAAAACCGAATAGATATGACGAAAACCGTGAAAATATAAGCATTCCAATATTACTGATAATTTTTTTCGTTCTCCACTCCGAACTCCAATGGACATTTCTCCTTAAGGGAGCTCATATAACTAAAAAAATTGTTTTTTAAAAAAAAAAATTTCGCTCATCTTAAAGTTTATAGTCTTAAGAATGTTGTCTGTAAATTTCATATTGAAACTCTAATAATTGTGGAAGTTATGGGCAACTAACCAGGAGGGGCCCTTCGTGAATTCTCTATATAGCACGTCATTCAAACGCGATTATCTCGAAACATACTTTTCAAAGTCCGTTCCCAAAATCTTCGGAAAACGGCTGAACCGATTACTTCCGAACTTTCACACATTATTCTTGAATAGGTTCTCCCCTGCGCCACGCAGGGGTTTTTTTTTAACTTATTTACTTTTTTTTATATCAAGCCAGAAAGGTCGATAATCAAGGATAAAAACTGAAAAAAAAGTTCAATCGGCCGCCACTTTGTGAAATTTTTTTTTTTTCAAAAAACCCCTATGTGGCGCAGGGCATCATGCTTTACATTTTCAGAATCATTTTGAAATTTTTATTTTGGATCAACCGCCTGCATGTAATCGTGGGAACCGCAGAGCGTGCGAGCGACAGACATTCTTTGTGCCGACCCTGACAGCAGCGCCCCTGGGTGATATATATTTATAAAAAAAAAATTATTAACGTACCTCAACATATATACTTTCGAATAAAACCAATCTGGATAAAATCGAGCAAATAGTTTTTGAGATAATAATTTCTTAAATTCACCTAATTTTTCAGCTTTCTACTCATATGATCCCCCTTAAGGCAAGGCAAGGTATCAGTTCTCGACGAAAAAAATAATAATTTTTTTATTATTTTATTTTTCATCCTGAACATGTTGAGAATACGTGGACAAAAGGATATTTCGATATCGAATGTATTTCACGAGTTACAGACCGATATGTGGAACGGTCGGCCGATATTTAATACGATTTTTTTGTAACGCCAAACCACTTTTTGCGGAGCTCGGTACGTTCTACAACTTTAACGAATGAACCGATTTTAATGAATAAAAGCTTAAAAGAAAGTAAATTAAATTTGGAGGGCCACAACGTCGAGTTTTTTTAATCTTTTTATTCTACTTTTTTTATTTGATTTTTGAGCCAAAAAAAGAGTGAAAAAAGTGTTTTTTTTTTTCAAATAGCTGCCATTTTAGTTTCAGGGACTTTTTTCAAATCGGAAAACGTTTTATAAACTTTTTGAATTTTTGGTTTTAGATCACTTGGCAAGGCTGTAGAAGGCACAGCATCAACTCACAAGCACCTTTACTGTTCAGGCAAGATCCTCTGATCGGAACGTCGTCTATGAGGCTACATCATAAGGGCTGCATATTTTTATCACTACTTATGTCTATATAAACTTCAATTAAAATTGTC
The DNA here is from genome assembly GCA_949128065.1 of Beris chalybata. Lineage (NCBI taxonomy): Eukaryota > Metazoa > Arthropoda > Insecta > Diptera > Stratiomyidae > Beris > Beris chalybata. The sequence goes on from OX421894.1 coordinate 142,697,960, forward strand.
CTTCTGTTTTCCTCTTCAAGTTTTTTGATTAACAAATATGTGGCAACTTTCCGGTATATTCCTTGTTGGTCTGCTTACAAAAATCCTATCGGTTCTAATAAAAACGAAAACTTATCGCACATCGTACAGAGTGTTGTTAACAAAATACTCCTACTATGCAAAATAAAATACTTAAGTAGCGCCTCTCTATTAAACCGATTTATTTGATTTCAGTAGACCTAATTCCCATTCCCAACGCATTGGAAATCACATAACTAAACCAGTAAAGCTTATAATTCCTCTATACGTAAAATAGTTGTGTTATCTTATAAATTACGAACGGATTGGTAAAATGAAACAAGAAATCGTTTCCGTTCCGTTGCAAATTGTCTATTGTAGTGAAATACACCTGCGGGTGGGCTAGCAGCTGGCACCACACCATGCCGCAATGCACTTTGATATACACGGACGGATACGAACGATTGGAAATTGTTTACATTATTTCCTGTCCTGCAACAACTGGACTGAAACTACTTAACTTGACTTTCAACTTTGTCTCGGACAAAACCCTTAAATGCGGTTTGTCGCCGCGATGCACTTCACAATCACAGCGACCGAACTTATTCGGGTGCACCTAAACGCACCAGTCCACCCACCATTCCGACTGTGCCATTACATAAACTTTATTGAAATGGTAAAGTCCCAAAAGATTTTGCCGCCACATCGCCTCGGACAGTTTCTTACGAAAATAAATCATTTTGTTTTCATTGATTTTCTTTTTTTGCAGTGAGCAAGCTAAATTTAAGCTTTCTACAAATGCCTTTGGTCACATTTTCGATTTTTGTACCCCATTTCTCCCGGTATTAAGACATTTTCTTCGCCACCACACTCCACCCCCGCGACGAGCCTTTGAAACTCTTCTTCTCGTACAAAACGCTGTCGGATTTGTTTATTACTTTTATTTCGATTTTCAGATTTGTTCGATAAACGCTTGATCCGAAAGTCTCAAGAGATCTGCAATATTTGTTTTTAGCCGACCGAGGACACGGTCATCTTGGGTCTTTTTGCTCTGATTTAATTTTATTTCAAGTACCTTGCAGATGGGTATCGATTCCTAATCACTGCGATAATCAGACACTCGACGTGGATAAGATTTTTTTTTTTTAAGGCTCAGATTCGAGTGTTGCGACTCGATAAAAGCCGATTTGTTATTGGGATTACGTTACACATATTTCATTTTCGGATAGTTTCATGATTTTAAAACATTTGGACTTTTTACGTGAACAGAATTTGAAAAAAAACCGCACCAGTTTTACTTTTTTCGCCCGTACGTGACTGTTTCAATGGACAACACAAACTCTTGAACAACTTAAAAGATATCGTTGCTCGATTAATTGCCGCGTTCGTAAAGTTTTCGACATTCGTACAACACTGCAGACTATTTTTCATGTAGAAACTAAACGAATAAATTCAGAAAACGGCACGAAATGAAAAAACACAAAATTTTACGGCACTAACTTATTTTGCATGCCATTTTTATGTCATCGGAATTTTTTGACAGTTTTCGGATATTTTTTTTCTTTGATTTTTGCGCACAAGAGTGAGTACGTTCAATGTGCGTGTTACGGTGCGAAAGCGCAAGTTTTTCAAATGTAGCAAAAATTATGAACATAATCGTTTTTTCTCAAGTTATACAATTTTTAGTGGAGAAAATAAAGTTTCGAGAGAAATAAATTACACTCTAAGTCATTCTACACATTAAAAAATTTAGAAAAACTAAAAAAAAACAAACTTTTAACACCGACTCTAGTACAAAATCAACACAACATAAACGCACTGAACTCTAATTGGAACCCTAGCAATAAACTGTCAGTTGTCAGCAGGCAATAAGCTGTCAAATAGCAAAATGCTCCGAGCATTAAATACAGTACGTAAAAAAACAAAATAAATTAATTACCTTCAATTAAAACCTCCTCATTGTCAGCTTTTTCCACATACCCTTAAAACCCCAGGACTATGTGAACGTTCGATTCAAACAACAGCCGCCAGTTTAAAGGTGCAATCGGGACGATACAAAATAACCCCAAAACGCGATCGACCGCTTACCTACGAAATGGCCAATCCTCCGCATTATATCGCGCACAGGAAATCCTGGAATTCATGGAACACTTGTATGAGCTTACACAATTAATTCTCTGTTCCGAATTGCAAAAGATTGACAACTATTTTCAGCTAATTTGGCCGATGGTCTGCGTTCGGCTGAGACTGCTATCGAGGACATTTTTATTCGACGATTCATGACTGGAACTTGGCACGCACTCGTCTGTTCGGAAGTTATAATTAAACGGCAACATAATCACATTAGAGTGGCTGCAATTATTCGTCAGGGAATCCCGGCACGAAAGATGTACTTTTTGATAGGTTAGTTTGCTCTACTGTTTGTACGAACCGGCGGCTGTATTCACCGGGAGTTTCTTTTTCAGGATACTGCGAAGAGTTGCTGGCATATTGGCTCCAATGTCCGATAACTTTGGAGCTACAAACTGTTGCTGATAAAAAGGACGTCATATTTAAGTATATTTAAAGTGCTTGTTGATTAATTATAGAGTTGTCTTGTATAAAGTATGGAAAGAAGTGTTTACATATTTCGAGTTGTTTTTGTTTGCTCCCAACCTAGAAAACTGATCCGTCTTCCTCTGGGCATTCCTTTAAATCTTTTCAGGACGTTGATAGCCTTCTACTAGGCACTTATGTATGTTGTAGGTAAAAACTAAATGTAAAGAAGTCCTTCGTGTCGTTATTGAAAAATCTATTCAACTAGGGTTCTATTGGGCCTACGTCTGGTAAAAATTTGAGAATCTATCTTAAACTGTTCTTGAGATATGAAACGTGATTTTTTTGAAAATTTCTTATCCCCCCCCACTGCCATGTTCCACCACACCCTTAAAAAATTTTACTTTGAGCAATCTTTTTTTGTCGACCTTTCTACTCAAACCGAATTTCATTTTTCTAGAGCATTTGGTTCGTGAGATATCGTAATCTTAAGTTTTTCACCCCCCACCCCCGTACGCCACTACCCCCACTCAAAAATTTCTTTTCAATCCCTTCTCCTAGTATAAGTACAGATATTTGTTAAGTTTGAATTTCGTACCATCAACGGTTTAGGAGATATGGATTTTAGTATGTGTCGATCTCGACATTTTTGCTTTTCAGACAAATTATTCCCCCCCCCCCCACTCCCACACCCCTTCACCCATATTAAATATTTTTTTGCAAATGGGTTCACTATCGAAGTTCTATAGAAATTCCAAGTTTCAGCCTCCTAGCGTAAGCGGTTGCTGAGATCTAGAAACCAAAATTATTCGTCTAAAAACCTCCCCACTCCTCCCCTCTCATGCACACACCCTTCTAAAAGATACCAGTCGTAGAGGTTCACCCAACCTACCCACCATAAAAATTTCATGATAATACCTCAACGGGTTTGGGAGCTACGCGCCTTCAAACTATTTTGCGTACGGCGTACAGACGGACATTTTTTTTTATTGCTTTTTTGGGGTCTTCTAGTTCTAAAACGTGAAAATACAAAATTTCAGGGTAGCAAATTTCTTTGAAATTTCAGGTAGATAACAATACTTTATTATTAAAAAATAATAAAGTAAAATCAATTCGATATCATATCGAAACAAAGAAATTTGACGAAATTCGTTAAAACGTGTACAGAACACTTTTACGCCCTCTTAACGGTTGAAAAGTGAAAAATACTGAACACAGTTTTTAGGTGATTATATAAAAAATCTGCCAATGGTCTGGGCGAAACGTTATTATTTTTCAGGTCAAAGTTCGGGAGCGGTGAAAGTCAGAGTAAGTATATCATTAGTTGTTTTGAGATTGTGACTTTTCTTGGAAAGTTAATTTTGTTCTTAAAATAGAAATAACCAATTTTATATCTGACGTGATTTTTTTGAAAAATTCTTTTCCACTCCACAATCATGCTCCATCGCTCTCTTAAACAATTTTACTTTCAGCAGACTGTACACAAACCAAACTTCATTTATCTAGCGCAATTGGTTCGTAAGATATGGTAATCTAAAGTTTTTCACCCCAACCTCCGCACCCCAGAACCACCACTCAAAAATTTGTTACGATCTATTCTTCTATAATGTCTAGATGTGTAACTCAAGTTTTAACTTCATGACATTAACCGCTTAGGAGATTTTAGAATGTCGCAATCTCAGTTTTTCTTGCGTTTCGTACGCATTATTCCCCCCCCCCCCCCCCCCAATCCTTCATCCCTTCAACCATATCGGATATTGTTTTGCAAATCAGTTTACTATTGAAGGTCTATATAAATTCCAAGTTTCAACTTTCTAGCATAAACGGTTGCTGAAATCTGGAAACGAAAATTTTTCGTTTAAATAAAATAGTGAGGTAACTAATCAACTCCATTTAGGACCATCTGATTCCGACCATTCTACACAATAATACACTCACTTTGAATTTAATTTTTTCAATTTATTTTTATTTCTTTCATATTTACATTTAACTATTTTTTATACTTTTGTTTGTTACTAATTTAATTCTTCATTAAATTTAATGTCGTGTTGTTTGAAAAGCGTTTTCGGTTTCTATTCACATTTCCATGTAAATTTGTAATAAATGAGTGTACGTGATGATTTTATTCTAAGAAATGGTGTTATTTAAAAGGAAATCCTATTTTATGGTATTCTACATAATGTTGTTTTTTTATATTGAATTAAGTTCCTATAAATGAAATAATTCTACTGTTTTTTTCGATATTAAATGTAATTTATAATGCGAAGAGCTAATATTTATTATTGCATTTGTATCATCATTTGTCATTGGTTTTTCAAAGAACAAAATTAAATTAATACACTATTTTATATAGGTTTTTTTAATTTACTTATTAATTTTAAATATTATATTTTACTGATCTTTCTGGCAGAATTTTCCTTTGTACTTTGATTATATTTTTTTTTTTAGTTAGAAATATTTACATTTGTTTCGTTTTTGTTGCTTTTAAACTTAATTTGATTTGTTCATATTTTTTCTAAATAATTTACCTTTTTAAGTTAGATTTTTTTTATTACACATAATTTTTTTTTATAAGCTTCAATTTTAACTGTGCTAATGAATGGAGAAAATTTAAATTATATCATGAGAACGCTTAACTTTTACACAAAAGATTATTAAATACAATTTTACGCAAAATATTATTTAATAAAATGTTTTATAATGATGAAAATATACAATAAAGTATTTGCGAGTGCAGCTACAATTTTATTTTATACGAAAAGCTTTACTATTAGTAATGAAAAAAGAGAGCAAAATAATGTTATGTTATTTGTAAATTACAAATAAAAATAATAATATATATTCGTATTGCTATGACTACACGCATAATTATAAAATTACTTTCAATTTTATTCGCATTTACAATATTTAAACATGCATTTTATGCTGTACATTCGATGCATTATAATGTTCGGTAGGACGTTGTATGTATTATGTTGATTCTGTTGAGCGTCGCACGAAATGAATATTGTGTTTATAGAGTGCAATAATAACTCTGCTATTTGGCTACTATACTGAAAAAACGGGCCATGCTTCAGTCGTGTCAGAACCCCTTTAACCAATCAGGATTTTCACCGGGAAAAGAAAGAATGAAGAAATGAAATGAACCATAAGAACTGTATAGCTTTTTCTTATCACATTTTATTCAGTTAGGTGTTAGTAATATCTAATTAAGAAAAAGTAGTAATAGAAAAAAATTATTTTAAGTAATTCAATAGGGTAAAACTACAAAAGCAATAAAATTTGTCAGTCCGTCTGACCGCCGTACGCCGTACGATGTCCGCCGTGCGCAAAATCGTTTGAAGGCTCGTAGTACCCGAACGCTTTGAGATATTTAATTGGTTTTTTTTTACGAATAGAGTAGGTCCTTGAAGTGACCAAATTCTAAGGAGCCCCCCCATGAGGGGAAGGAGGGGGAAGCGTTTTAGACGGAAAATTTTCTAGATCTCAGCAACCGCTAATGTTAGGAGGCTGAAACTTGGAATTTCCAGAGACCTTCGATAGTGAACACATTTGCAAAAAAAATTGCTGATATAGGTGAATGGGTGTGGGAGTGGGGGAAAAATAATGCGTCCGAAACGCAAAAATGCTGAGATCGATATATTCTAAAATCCATATCTCCTAAACCGTTGATGACACGAAATTAAAACTTAACAAATATCTGAAGCTATATTAGGAGAAAAAACTAAAAATAAATTTTTGGGTGGGGGTAGTGGCGTACGGGGATGGGATGAAAAACTTATCCCAGGTACCAATTGCTCTAGAAAAATAAAATTCGGTTTGAGTATAAATGTCGATAAATAAAGATTGCTCAAAGTAAATTTTTTACGGGGCAGTGGGGCAGTGGGGCATAGAAGTGGAGGGGATAAGAATTTTTCAAAAAAATCACGTTTCATATCTTAAGAACAGTGTAAGATAGATGCTCAAATTTTGTACCACAAGTAGGCCCAATAGAGCCCTAGCAGGGAAGGAGGTGTGGGTGTTTAGGGTAAGGGTGGGGGAGGGTGAAAAGGAAAACGTTCCGATGTTTATATCTTAAGAACCCATAATGATATAAAGCTTAAACTTGATATTTAGATAGAGCTATAGTAGTGGCATGTTGGAAAAATATAATTTTTTTTTGGGGCGAAGTATGGTACGGGGGTGGGGGGTGTTTTTCCTAACTAAAGAACGGCTTATGCTAGAAAGTTGAAACTCAATGTGTATATGTAAATAAACTAGAAAAGTAATTTTGATAAAAAAAAAAATCGAATATCCTTTGGCGCTCGAAAGGGGATCAATAGAAGGCATATCTTTTCACGATTTTTGTCACATCTACTAGGTCTTCCCAAATATCGAACTCATTTTTATTCTACGGATTCTTCGTATGAATATCTAGAAAGTATTTTCAAGATTTTTTGAAATTCGACCCCTAAGGGGGTGTAAAGTGGTTGTATACTTTTTCATGAATTTTGCCATATCTCTCAGATCTGTAGCTCAGTTCTGTAACTTATGAATGAGAAATTTCTCACCAAAAAGTCAAATTGAGGACGAATTGATGCAGTTTTCTCTCTGTATTCACACCAAACGAGAAAGCATCGTAATTGACTACGCATTTGACAATCTTTTATTTCTCATTTGGTGAGAGAAAACTGCATCGATTCGTCCTCATTTTGACTTTTTGGTGAGAAATTTCTCATTCATAAGTTACAGAACTGAGCTACTGATCAGATTTTCACTTCCACGCGCTTGTTTAATAATCAACTAAAGGGTTTTCCAATAAGGACTTGACAACTTTGAATTCAATTTGTGAACGCACCCTTTCACTAATCATCGAACTGTCACTGTCAATTTATTCAGTAAACTTAACATTTTTATCATGGTAAAGTACACGAAGGAACAACGTTTGCAAATTAAATTATATTATTTTGAAAAAAAGTTGTCAAGTCCTTATTGGAAAACCCTTTATTTGTAAGTGTTTTCCTTCTGCAACCCCTACACCGCAAATGACCGAATTATGTATTGGAATATGATCAAATTATGTAATGCATATGTTATTCTAACCGCTTTCCGTAATTTTTGTTAGGTTTTCAGTCACATAGTAACCTACACTGCATCTCAGGATTGAACGTGTTCCAAACTTCTGCCGGAAAAATAATAAAGTTGCGCCCAGACAATTGGCAGATTTTTTCTACTTATGTTTTACATTTTTACATCGAATTTATTTAAGATGTGGTTAATCAGGTATTTTTTAAATCATTTCAGGTGCATTGGATCAGAACAGAATCAAAAAGAGAAACAACTTTGTACCTTAACATACACCAAAAACTAATAAGCAAAATAATTTTGAGCATATTTTCGAACGTAATCAATGCCACGTTTAATCCAAACAGATAAAGTAGAAATGACCTGAAGTTAACATATTTAACATTTTTTTTCCACGCTCGCAAAATTATTTAAACGAAAGCCTTGCAATCGTTGCATACTATCTATCGTCTCTAATAATAAATGATGGTATTTCTATTGGTGGTTACATAGTATGCCATCATTGTTAAAAGTTAACCATTCCAAATTTGAAATGGGCCTACACTTGAAACAAGGTCACTCCCCGTCTATATTGCTGAGAACTATTTAAAACTTTTTAGTTTAGTGAATCGTTATTGCACCAAACCATTGAAATTTTCTATAGTGTCCGAAATAATAATAAATTTCATGTTTTCCTAAGTACATTTCTATTTTCTGGGCTTTCATAAAACTGTCCGAATAGCAGAAAATAAATTTGTATAGATCTTTTTCTTGGACCGTCGGTTTTTTATTTTCGACAAGGTTATTAACAATAGATAAATTGAAATCAAGGAAATAAAGTCGAAATCTTGAAAATAGTGGAGTACATACTCCACGGTTTTGTTGTTGTACTAAATGCCTATCGACAAGTGATATGCTGGCTGTTTGGTGTTTTTAGATACTTAGTGTCCTATTGTTGTTGTGTTTTTTTTCGTTACAAAAGTGATGAATGCCAATTGGAGTACGTTATTTGTTTACTGTGATAGTAAAACTGCTTTTTTATATTTAGCTTTTTTATATTATTAATGACCCGGAATATCAGTATCGATGCAAATTGATCATTTCGCGTAGGATTGCTCACCTGCTATTTTGGTGTTTGCTTTATTATTTTATTTATGATTAGTTAACAGTGCTGATTACTATTGCACCTTACATACTCGGCGGCATTGGTTAAGGTTAAGTATGCTTTAGCCTTAATTCCGACGAGTTGTGCTATGTGCGAAAACTTGTTTCTCAAGTTAAGGTTGGTATGAAAATCATTCAGAATTGATCTTTTACGTGTGCATTACTAAAATAGGTAATTCCGAAATGAACATAATTAATGAGCTTGAAACTTTTATGGTAAGTAGAATTTTCAGATTCAGAGGCAAATTCTAAAGAAGTTAAAAAAGTTTTTTGGAATTTGTGTGGGGATTAATGGAACAATTATTTGATTATAAATAGCGGCGCAGTTTACATCGGGGAAAAAAATTTGATGAAACTTTCAAAAATTTATCAAAAGATTTATTCGATTGTAAAGAAGTTAAACTTTCTTCATAGTCATGAGGACTAGGACACGAAACTGATAAGCTTATCCACGTATCCAATGTGGTCTTGCGGTTAAACTTTGCGGCAACTTCGAGAAAATATCATGATCGCATGGGGGTTCAATTCACTAGGCAACAGCAAAAAAAAGTTCTAAAATAGACTAACACTTAAAACCAATATGACAATGAAAATTATTTTTTAATTCAAGTTTTGGAGATACGAGAAGTATGCTCGATAAGAAGTTTTCACGGTGTAGCGTTTTAGGGGATTGGGTTAAACTTGTTATTAATAAAATAAGTCTTAAAACCGAAACTAATTTAACCACAATATGCTTTGCCATTAATCAATATTATTGAAGGGGGTCATCCCGTGTGACTGGTTTAAAAAATCCAAATATCTGTACCTCAGAGGTAAACTGTCGTAACTAACAAATTTTCGATTTTGGGATTATTAATGTAATTGCATTGTTGGGATGTATACTTTTAGGTGGTAAATCATCGCATCCACAGAGCTAAAGGAAGCCAAAATAATCAATGAGTATTAATCGTATCTGCCTTGTATTGATAGAGGAAATGTATAGTTATAAAATGGTCTACTGAACATTTTACGAAATGTTACTTACGACAGTTTACCTCTGAGGTACAGATATAGTGTAGGATATGTGGGCGAAGTGAATTTCCGATATTCGAAGCCGTTCGGAAGCTACAGGCCGTTATATTCTCTAAACCACTTTGCTGTTTCGAATATAATGGTCAGTTTAGTCGCGTTTTACTCAAAACGGCATTTTTCAAATCAGTAGACACGAAATCTTAAAATCTATCGAACGGATTCCTTTGAAATTTGGTGAATTTATTCAGTACTCATGTAGACACTTTGCAAACTGGAATAATTTTGATTCATCAATCGGTTTTTTTTCGGCGAGCTGAAGAAGTCGTAAAAGACACCAAAATTGACATTAAGAGTTCAACAAGTTGCCAAAAAAAAATAACCCTTTTCAATATTTTCTGATAGTTCAAACTTCGCAGATTTAAATGCAGTTTGATTTTTTTTATTTGAGATAAGCAAAACGCCCGCAATCGTGTCTATCGAAAAAAAAGTTTTTTGAAAATGAGTGGCTAAGTTGCCGTATACCTCAACAATGAGCGACATATTCGGGCTGAAAAAATTATAAAGTGTGCTCAAAACGTGCATAGATATGTGGAAAAAATTTCACAGTTGTATCTTTATTTAATTAGCAAAAAAAAAAAATCCCAAAAAAGCCTAAAAAAGAGCCTTCACACGGGATGACCCCCTTAAATTACCTTCTATTGTAATATTTAAACTAAGGTTATAAAAATGAAGATAATGGGTTTTACTTAACGAGTTAGAGCCATTCAGTTAGTGAACTGTATTTACGAGTGTACCATCTCTGTGAGCATCCAGTTGGTGAATTACAATTACGCAGGATGTCTCGCAAATGTGTAAATAATCGAGATCAATTCCGTTAGATTTGTGGTGGGGTTACTTAGCGGAAAAAAGTCACATTGCTGGAATAATAAAAGCGTACAATTTTTATTTCAACTATCCGGAGCTACGTGTCCTATTTCGCACGAATCGTTTGGATGTTTTACGTGAACATCTTCTATCCTTCCTGCAGATTTTTTTTTTAAATCGAACACAAAACGTACATTCTTATGAAAATAATGAAAAATGATGGCGATATCGAGCGAATAGATGAAAGTCCTTTAAGATGCGGGGTTCTCAATTGAAACGGCAAAACAATAAAAATTTTCCTGGCTGCTGTCTGATCCAGATGGCTGGAGAAGAAAAATCTTAAAAATTCTTACCCCCGATTTGGACTGTCGCACAACTCTTTATATAGTAGTTTAGTTTTTTTGAATTTCGCATCGTTGTCACACGACTTTTCAAAGTTAAGTATATGGAGCTGTACACATTACATAAGACTGAACGAATTTTCCGATATGATTTGTGACCTATTGTGAAATCTTTAGCTATTGAAAAACTACTTATGATCGTAAATTATAACATTCTTAAGGATATCATGAAAGAAAATCTCCAAAAATTTGTAGTTTTTTAATCAAATATATAAAAATAAGACAGTTTTTTGGTTGGGCTCAATTGAAATCTACACCTGTGAACCGTTCCCTCCCAAATTTTGCATGTACATTCTCGAGACTACCGGACAGGTCGGGAATATAAATATATATTCCCGAAATTGGTGGTTCGCGAGTTATTTCAATATTTGAGTGTTTTTCATATGATTTAGCGCCAGTTTGTTCATTTTCGGTGTATTAATTTCGCGTTCCTATTGCTAAATGGTAAAGTGGGACTATGGATGGTGGATGAAGTATGGAGGATGGTGGATGGGGGATGGAGAAAAATGAAAAATGAATCCTTTGATAATAAAAAGAAAAATGAATCCGTCGTCGACCAAAAATATTCGTACTAGAGATGGGCAAAGCTGTTCCTTTTTGTGAAGTACTTAAATTCGTGTCACTCACTTTTCAGGAACGAGTTCGGTGAAGTATTTTCATTGAACTCTTCGTTTCATCGTCCTGCTATAGTCACTGTTCACTCACTCAATGGAACTCTTCTTTCCTTCGATCCGGAGTTACTATTCTAGTCTAGTCACTTCAATTGAAGTGTTCACTCACTCTATCTCTTCTAACAGCCGTTTAGTAGCCACCAGTTGGCTGGTGTCTGCAGGCCCTGGCCCGATTTGGGCTGTCGCGCCATTGATGATGATGAGTTGGCTGGTGTGTGTGTGTGAGTTTTCTTCTCTAAACAGCCGCTCACTTAAACACAGCTTCAGACAAAAATTTGTAGGGCTGGTGTGTGTGGATTTTCTCCAGCCGATCTATAGTCAAGCATACCTAGTAGACCAATATCGATGAATTCATTGATGAGATCATCATGAAACAAACCTAATGAGCCTTGTAACGAGCGCGAGGCTGAAACTCATTTATACATATATGGTACCTTTGAAAAATCCTTCCCCTCCTAATGAGTGCTACAATAAGTGATTCGATGGTTTTTGATGATGAGCTCATGATGAGCTTTACAATGATTTTTATGATGAGTGATTCCATGATTTTCATGATGAACTTTTCAATGATTTTAATGATGCCAATTTAGTGCTTTCAGCGTTGCTCGAAATTTCGTCTTAGCGGATACAAATTAGTTCTACCACTTGCATATTATTTGAATATTGCTGCGATTGATATATTTTTAAATTTTTTTTTTGTCGTGTCGAATGGAACTGCAATTTACCAAAATGAGTGAGTTACTTCACTAAATAAAATAAAATTTGATTAGCTAATGGGAGCGGTTCAATTAATACGCAATAAATTTGTAGACAGCATAATAATAATAAATTTTTGATATTTACCTATTGCTTCCCCTTGTTGAATTATTACGCCACGCCACTGCCCATCTCTAATTCGTACGGACAGATCAATAAAAATTCAAATTCCTAGAAATTTTGAAAATGTTGTAATTCACGATTTTAACCAATTTACTAATAACTGAAAATTTGACAATAAGCAGAAAAACGAAAACTCGTATCGGAAAATTCGTGCGGTCGTGTGCAATGTGTACAGCGCCTATTACTATTTTAAATATATGCATCAAAAATCCGATGATATCCTCAAAAATCATTTTCCCTGTACTATCACGACACAATAAACTTTCCACGCACTCTGCATCAAACTCTGCACTTAAAATGTAAATAAAAAAAACATAAAAATGCAAAAAATTTCATTCAAAAATATATTATTAGTAGGTCTTCGACAAAAACTAAAAAAAAAAATTTAAACTACCAAAGCTAACGTCTACATTTTGTTTTTTCCTTAAAAAATATTTTTTTTCTCTTTTAAATTAATTCTAATATTAATATGATATAATTGAAAAAAATTAAAATGTTGTTCTTGATTTAAAATAATAAAAAAAATGATGTGAAAAATGAAATTAAGCATAAGAATTTATTTTTATTTTTCACTACATATATTTGAAACAACAATAAAAGAAAAAAAAAAAAAATAATTATTAATTTTTTTTCGAGAACTGTAATTCTCCTCTTGTAACACTGCTTACATTGCCTTCGGGTGCAAGGTATGGATTTTTCTTTGAACATAATCTAATGGCAAATAAAACCTTTCACAATAATGTAAATTTATTAAGTATAAAAAAAAATCATATAAAAACATCTTAAAACGCATGGAAGATGTAAACTTAAAAACAGAACGTTGTTATGAACTTTTTTTTTCGTTTTTCTGAAAGCAACCTCGAATATTATTTTTTGAGTATTGTCACTACTTTTTTACTATAAACAATTGTTGTCCATATTTATTTTAAAACTTCGGTTTTTACGTCGACAATCGAAGAGCATTTTAAAAAAATCATCAAAATATGGATATTCTTTTTTTACAATGAAATTTAAAAAAAACAAAAAAAATTTAAGCAAACTAAAAAAATTGTCAAAGTATTTTTAACAGAAGAATTAACACTATAAAGCAGTACGTATGTCAAGGAGGAAAAAAAAAATATTTCTAATTCGTCATAAATAACAAATACTCTTATTCTTAATATACATAACTTTCAGATCAAAAATATTTTTTTGTTTTGTTTTAAAGACTTCTTTCATTTACTTAAGTATTAAGTTACTTACTTAATTAACTTTTAATTATTCATCATCATTCAGATTTTTTTTTTTTTTTTTTTAGAAACAAATTATATACGATTTGTTTCGGTCCGGTCAAAAATTTTAAGAAAAGAAAAATTGAAAATTTGAATTGAATGAATGAAACTTTATATAAATCTATTTTGCCTTGGTTTTCTATTTTATATAATTTATAAAAAAAAAAAATTGCATTCTATTTTCTATTGTATGTTTATAATGTATATTCTTTTCTTGCAAATAAAAATTATTCTATTTAATATATTGTTTTGTTGTTTTTTATATCATTATTATTTTTACGATCATTATTTAAGTCGATGGTTTGTTTATGTTTTCTGCAGGGAGATTGATTTTTTTTTTTTGATGTTTTTGTTAATAAATTTTATTTCTCATAATTATTTTGTTGTCTGTGCTCTTCTTATTATTTACTATTTTGTTTGTTTTTTGTTTAAAAGTATAAAATTCTTAAATGAATTATTTTATTTTATTACATTAATTAATTATGTTCTCTGTTTTGTTTTTGTTTGTTTGTTTTTTTTTTCAGTTGTTTTGTTGTTGTTGTAACTAACTTTATGTAAAATACATTACAAAAGTAAAATTTGTTTAATGCTACCGACGATTGATTAGACCATTTGGTGGTTGTGCACTGGCCGTATGCATTAGTTCTAATTCCACTAAAAGTGGAAAATGATCGGATGGTATATGCGGATGTGGACAGCCGACAACTTTATTCTCGCGAAGCCAATCACTCGAAATCGGTCCGAGTAAACCGAGCGGTACCATACCAGTTTTCGTATAGAATATATAATCAATAATTCCTTTAAAGTCAAACGTATAATTAGTATACGGCATTATATCTTCACTATATGCTGATGCTAGCTTAAAGGAATGGGTAAAATCGTTTTGTGCTTCGCTCGATAGAAGTCGCTGTAAACACGACTTATAGCCCAATTCTTTAAAGTCCGAATGATCAATTGGTACGCGACCCGAACCTAAAAATTCGATTACACCCGAATCGGGTAACGAATTAAAATCACCGCATAGTAGCAATTGTACGCTATTCGTGTCGAATTTATGTCCCGGACGAAAGCTATGACTGGCCTCGTCTAGAATACTTTTCAGCTCGTTACTTAACATCATCGTTTGGATTAGTTTAACATCACAGAATTCTGGATCCCAATGTATGTGCGCGGTACAAACTAGAATTGGTTGAGCGATTTGCGTTACTTCCGACGTAATTGGTTCCCATGCGGTCTCTTTAACTTTTAATAGGGCTGCTAGACCGATATTGTCTTTGGGCATAACACGATTCAGCATGTTGTCCGAACCTTCAGAGTTTGCCATTGCCAATTGATTGAACTCGACTAAATGCTCCTTAATTAATGAAAATCTGTAAAGAAAAAAGGGGATAGTAAATTAGAAACATTATGCTTCGATGGTGCCGATAAATTTTTTTTTTTTAATTAACCAGACAGAACATGGGAACTATTTCTCTTCGAACTGCTGGCCGATTTGCGGAATGATAAAAGTTAGATAAGGATTATTAAACCGGTCAGGAAATAAAAATGAGAAGCAAGGGTTCCATAATAATTGTCATGATTCTAGCTATCGGAAGTGGGCAAAAGAGCACGGGAGTTATCAAATCAATCGCTTTATTACAATCACTCAACTACATTGTTTCTATTAGGCTTGCGTAGTTCGTGAACGAACTAGTTCGGAAGATCGTTCCCATAAGTGAAATGAACGAACTAGTTCACAGTGAATTCCGGTCCTAGTTCGTTTGTAAGAAGTAGTTTGTCATCACATTTGCATACCACGTATCATTCCGCGAAGTTGGAACTAAAAGGAGGAACTAAAATAGTTCAGTTTGGGAGGAAAGTGAGGACCTTCTTTTTTTTCACATTCAGTGGCTTCTGTCGTGAGTGGAGGGACCTTTTTTTAGGTCCTCGCATTCACTCCGAAGTTGAAAGGAAATTGTTCCTTCCGGAGTGGGGAGTTTTTTTCATAGGTCCCCACATTCACTCGGAACTTGAAAGGAACTAGTTCCTTCCTGAGTGGAGACCTTTTTTTTAGGTCCTCACTCCGTCATTCACTCCGAACTCCGAACTTAAAGGGAAATAGTTCGTCCGGAGTGAACTGCGAACTACAACAATGAACTAGTTCGCAAGGGCTGGAGAACTAGTTCGTTCGCGATCACTAAGGTCAACTAGAATGCGCACGCCTACTGTCTATGTATACTTTGTAGCTTTTGCGGTTCTACTACGAATTTCCTAGCAAGCAGTTTTCGCAGCAAATGGAGTGATGATATGTTCGTGGAAACATTTCGTTCAGACATTCGTTCGGAATAGTCAAAGTGCCGTATACTGAGCGTCAGCACATTATGTGATGTCAATTTAGAGCTTTCAGCGTTAAATTTGGTGCTCAAAAAATCGTCTTAAGGGTCAAAAATTAGTTTTACTGTCTGTACTTTATTTGAATAAGCCTGCGATTGGTTGATTGAAAAAATTAAATTTAAGTTGAAATTTCAACTAATTGAACAGAAAATTTCACTCTACATTAGACCCATCTCATGAGTGAACTGTTCCAAAAGAATACTTCATTGAAGCGAGTGGGTGGAAGTAACTCACTCACTCCTTTTGGTGAACTGCAGTTCTATTAGACACGTGTGACAAAAAACTTTACCGAACTTTTTTTTTGGTCGTCATCTTCGAGATCTTCTGACCTTAATTTTTTTGCTCATCATCTTCAAAATCTGTTAGCTTTTATTTTTGTTTGCTCATCATCATTTCCCCTCAAGTTGAACTATGAATGAATTAAAAGAACGAACTAGTTTGCGAGCAAACGAAAGAACGATGCAACGAAAACTAAAAGGAACGATGGAACAGAGAGTTCCGGAACAACTTCACTGAACTCGTTCCTTAAGGGGGATCATCTAAGTAGAAAATTTTGGTTTTTTCCGCTCATCTTACAGTTTATAGTCTTAAGAATATTCTGTGTAAATTTCATATTGAAATTCCAATAATTGTGGAAGTTATGGACAATGAACCGGGATGGGCCCTTCGTGAATTCCCTATATAGCATGTCATTCAAACGCGATTATCTCGAAACATACTTTTCAAAGACCGTTCCCAAAATCTTCGGAAAACGACTGAACCGATTTCTTTCAAAATTTCACACATTATTTTTAGACAGGTTTTTTTTAACTTATTTATTTTTTTTTATATCAAGCCAGAAAGGTCGATAATTGAGGTTAAAACTGAAAATAAAGTTCAATCGGCCGCCATTTTGTGAAACTATTTTTTTTTCGAAAACCCCTAAGTAGCGAAGTGCATACTTTTCATTTCCAGAATCATTTTGAAATTTTTGTTTTGGATCAACCCCCTGCATGTAATCGTGGGAGCCGCAGAGCGTGCGAGCGACGGACATTCTTTACGCTGACCCTGACAGCAGCGCTTTTGGTTGATATATGTATATATATTTATTAAAAAAAAATATTAGCATACCTCACCATATATGTATACTTTCGAAGAAAACCAATCTGGATAAAATCGAGCAAATATTTTTTGAGATAAACATTTCTAAAATTCACCTATTTTTTCTGCTTTCTACTCAGATGATCCCCCTTAATGTGAGTTAATCGGAGTGAAGTATGTACTTCACTGAAAGGAACTGCTTTGCCCATCTCTACTCTACAATGACAGCCTGGGGGCCATAAATGCGCTGGAATCGGTCACCATTATATCCCAGTTAGTAAAGCGTTTTCCAGAAGTGCTAAAGGTTCTTTGTAGTCAGAACAGAGTACAAATTTTCTGTATGCCAGGGCATAGTAATATACTAGAGAACGAAAGCGCGGATGAGCTTGAAAGATCGGGATCGGGATTGGCATCAAATGGTAGGATAAAGGAGGATGTTTGTCCACCGTTATCCGGCATCAAAGTGCAAATTTGTGAGCGCCCTAAAAATAGAACCGATTCTAGGTGGGCAAGGCTGGCAAGCTGCAGGATTTCTAGATCTCTGTGGCACGAGCTGGATAGTCAAAAGACTAAAGATACAACTAACTATTGCCAAGACTAGTGGAGCAATTAATGGAGCAATACAGGGCAGCATCGTGCTAGTTGCGGCAATATTTCGGCAATGTTTTCACAGATTGCTGGTATTGCTTGCCCTATAGTTGCTGTATTTCCACTGACTTGGAAAATTTCGATTAATTGCCCTGGTTCAGTGATTCAGTTGTCAAGTTTTGTTTTGAGTTTTGGATATATTTGTCAAGTTTCGTGTTATAATGGCTTTGAATTCAAATATTATCAAGTTTTATTTTAAGTTTTTGATTTGTTTGTCAAGTTTGCTTGCCCTGTTTTCACGATGATAGTTTTTACGATAGTACTTTCGCGAGAGCATAACACGATAGTGTGAGAGTGCGACGCGATAGTGCGACAGTGAAATTAAGAAATAGTTACATAGTTTATGTTGAAGAATGCGATAGTGCTACCATGATAGCGCGAAAGTAACTATTGAGGCATTTACATGATGATAGTTATGACGATAGTACTTATCATGACATCAACTATCGCAAAAAATTTCACCGTGTTAACGAGGCTTTAGTGCTCAACCAAGAAAAATACTTGGCAACACTTCACATACTCGTCAGTCTCCATACGTTCGGCCATTCGCAGTAATGCCTTGAACGTCGCGTAGGCGTAATTGTGGTAAAAATAAGTATTTTAATAAATTGAAAAGAAATAATTAAATTTTAGTTTAATTCAAACTTTAAAAAAAAAAAAATGTTTTTTTAAAAATGCAGACAGAAATGAAAATCAATCGAAATTAACGAGATCGTTGAGCGTGAATTCGCATGCTCTCGATTCATTATTTTGCCGTTTGTTCGTCTCGGCATGCCTTAAAAATCGTTGAGCCCGGCGAGCCAAGACTCTGTCTGTCTACACCCTCGATTGAGTCATCTCGTCTAGTCTTTGCGAGAATGTGGAGCCAACATTAAGATTTTATAAACTTTGTCTAAACTCTCGGGCTTGGGCCTGCTCGTCTAGTCTCGGCGAGAATGTGGATTCTTTCTACATTACGATTTTTTTGTTTTTTTTTTCACTCTACGAAACTATTCCTTTGAACGATATCATGCAAGTATTTTTCACCAACTTCTCGCAACGAGGAAAATTTCAAAATGTGACATTGTCGACGATACAAAAATACAACCGATTAAAATACAGAACATATCATTCAAATCATATTCAAATCAAATTCAAAAACTTCTTCAAAAAACTTACTTTGATGACCTAAAGAATATAGCACAACCGTCTACGTATTTTCTTTCTTGTTCGGACATTGTTTTTGCTCTTGATTTCGGTTCAAAAATACCTTCGTAACCATCGTTTTTCAACTCGGGCTGGAAAAATTTATAAAATTGATCCGTTTCGATTTCTTGCAGGCTTATAATATCAGCCGAATAATGTCGGATTTCGTCGAGTATTGCCTATAAAATGATCGGAAAAAAACCAACGCATTAAAAATCGAATTCAAAATCTCAAGCAACAATAACTCGTACCTTCTTTCGATATTCCCAACTAAGAGCCCAACTTGGACAATATCCGTACATTTGTCTAGTTGCGTATTTGTCACAGAGAACATTATAGCACATTACAGTAAAAATACCTGTCCAAAAAGAAATAAAAATTAGTAGAAAAAAAATTTGCAATTACAAATTACTATTGTTTTTATATTGTTGAAAAAAGAAATTCTACTTACATGAAGGCCTACTTTTGTTTGGTCTCGCTAGAGGTATCCACGGTCTTTGTGGGAGTGGTGATACGGGAACTGAAAATAAACAGAATAATCGTGATTTTAAAAACAATGTCATCTACAAAGAAAATTTATATTTGGTAAAATTGATCTTGTTTTAAGATTCGCGATCGGTATGATTCATACTCATATATCAAGACAACAAATTAATGAGCAGTACACAATTCTTTTTCCGCTTTAATCCCTTACCATTTTTGGATTGCGCAAAAAAATTTACGATTCTTTACAATGTTTTCTTCTGAAAACTTTCATTGTTAATCGAGGCAGAAAGAACTTAAGAAATGAATCAGTAGCATTTTTTTTTTTGCCAATGTTTTTATAAGTTACAAGGTTCCAAACCTCTTCATATAGCTTTAATCATGAACCCAGTTTAAAAGAACATCAGGTCTTCTCAATTATGCTATAATTGTAATTTTTCTGTAACATAAATGAGAAGCACTGATGCTCTTCAAAAAATTGACTTGGGATCTCGATGGAATCAGGTCAAAAAAATCTAAGAACATCTGTGCTTCTCAATTATGTTATAACTGTAATTTTTCTGTAACATAATTGAGTAGCACTGATGTTCTTCAAAAAATTAACTTGTGATTTCAATGGAATCGGGTCAAGAAAATCTAAGAATATCAGTGCTTTTCAATTATGCTATAATTGTAATTTTTCTGTAACATAATTGAGAAGCACTAAAGTTCTTCAAAAAATTAACTTGAGATCGCAAAAAGATTTACGATTCTCTACAATGTTTTCTTCTGAAAACTTTCATTGTTAATCGAGGCAGAAAGAACTTAAGAAATGAATCAGTCGATCAAGATGTACATAGATGAAAAAAAAAGTTAAAAGATACAAGATCATTTTCATACAAATGAGTCAGTCTAATTTTATGGAAATTACAGGTATATTTCGTTGAATATATGAGCATATTGTGAAGCATGTAAAATTGTATGTACAGCGAGTTAAATGAAAATGAAATATAGACAGAAAAATAATTATTAACAATCATATTGGTGGTACTTATTTTCTTTTTAGTTTTCGATTGCTTCACGTAAAAAACAACAACGTTGAGTTAATCTAAAATCCCGATCGAAGAGTTCCCGATCGTATTCATCGGGGGTACCATTCAGAGTGATCTTGCATTTTTTTTTTCGAATGATGTTATAAGTTGCAAGGTTCCAGACCTCTTCATATAGCATTAACCATGAACCCAGTTTAAAATTAGAATGATCACTTACTTTTAGGAGGTAGTTCTGTATATATACAAAGTGCCTACCGATCGTATCACGTAATTTTGAATTTATTGGCACAGGATCAGCCCAGAAGCACAAAGAAAAACGCGAACATAATTTTTTGATGGGATTGATGATTTTAATAATTTTGAGTTAGGTAATAGAAATGTACGTTTTGAACCTACTTCCAAATTGAAGGATAGACATGAGTGTTTTTTCTTTGCTTTCTATCGATCGAGCAATTATGAGATCATACATGAATGATTTTTAAATTTTGTAATTTTTTTTTTTTTAGATGACTTGATCGAAGTCCTTTAACATGTTATGTTGATGACGCAAGTAGTGAGTTGTAGTGAACATGACGCACCGATTGCGATATCGGACGGTAATCTCGATCTTGTCCAAGGTGGTGAAGGGGCGTAAGACCATTGATACTTTTGAGACAACATATGAGATGGTACAGATTCTGACTACTATCATTTTTTTATGTCGTTCAAAATATAAGATTCCTTCCTATCTTATCGCATTCGCTATAGGAGCTATCCAAAGAAGTTAGAAAATTGGAAAAGAAATTAGCTCAGCTGCTTCAAGCCGGCTTAACAAATACCAATTCGCTTATCAAGCTGGTAACTCGACTGTTAGCGTTCTTCACAATTTAGTGCAAAAATTTAAGAAGACGTTGACAGCCAAGGAAATAGCATTGTGCTCTTTTCTTGACGTTGAAGGCGCTTTTGACAACACTTGCTATAAATCCATTGAATTACTTACTAGTAAAATAGGAGTAGAAGAAACGGTAACGAGAAGGATAGTAGCTCAGCTGATAGCTCAGGTCGGATGCCCTCATTTCAGACCGCCTGCAAGAGGCCCTAGAGATAGTAGATGACTGGTGCGTCCAACAGGGATAAAGTATAAATCCAAGTAAAACAATTATACAGACCTATTCAGGATCAGAGTCTCAAGTCAAAAAAGTCACAATTAATTCAAAATTCATACAAAATTGTGACTCCCGACCTACTTTGTGACTTGTGACTCGGTCCTAAATAGGCCTGATAGTGCTATTAACTAGAAGACTGAAGGTAAACTTAAGATTGTGAGGGGAACTACAATTGAGTTCTCTTCCGATGTCAAATACTTGGGAATTACCTTGGAAAAGTGTCTGACTTGGAACTTACATCTTTAAAACATCTTCACACGAGTAACAATGTCTTTTTATGGCGTGTCGAAAGGTACAACTTGGGTCACAGACCAAAGGTTGAACAAATCACAGCACAGAAGGCCCTGCAAAAAATTCAGAGGCGTGCTGGTCTTAGCATTACTGGGGGATAATATCAAATCCCACTGCTGCAATGGCAGCCATGATAGACTTCGCCCCATTACACTAAGAGATAAAGAAGGAGACTCTGAGAGAGGCCATAAGGCTACAGCAGTACAATAAATTCAAGGCAGGAGACCTTGTCGGTCACCTAACCGATAATATTCCAAAAGTATATGATTTTGAGAAACCATATAATCGTGACTTTGGGAGATCGTGTATCATGGCAATCTGGTCTACCAGATTTTGGGAAAGGTGCTTCAGTCTGGTACATGGACAAGCTCTAAGACTTACAGTGGAACCACGGCACACTTTCTGTGTGATTGTGATCAAGTGGTCAGATCAAGAAGGCAGATTCTCGGTGAATTTGAAAACTCCCCTGAGGAGAATCATCTCGTTTCTCAAGGGAATAGATATGATCTAGGAAGTGGTTACGAGCCAGGAACAAGAGACCTTTTAGGTCATGGTTTGAGAAGCTATGAAGCAAAAGGCTTTACCAAACTAATAATAATGGAAAATTCTCAAGGGGATCGGTGTAAAAAAAATCGAAGAACATCAGTGCTTTTAAATTATGTTATAGAAAAATAACAGTTATAACATAATTGAGAAGTACTGATGTTCTTCGAT
Organism: Beris chalybata; assembly: GCA_949128065.1. NCBI lineage: Eukaryota > Metazoa > Arthropoda > Insecta > Diptera > Stratiomyidae > Beris > Beris chalybata. Next base: position 142,720,746 of record OX421894.1, read on the forward strand.
TTTTTTGACTCCGATCCCATTGAGATCCCAAGTTGATTTTTTGATATTTTTTGAAAAAGAGTATAAAAAATAAGAGGAAAAAAATTGGCTTTTTGAGATATTCCAGGATATAGGACAAAATCCTTATTCTAGAAAAAAAAATTTCAAGGATAATTTTTTTTCGTATTATTTTTATATTACAGCAATTTTTAAACAAAAATCTTTAAAATAACCCGTATTTAATTATTTTAGGATAAAAATTACCAGAGATATGATTTTTCAAAGAAGACCTTCTATGCGAAATTTTTAACATACTATAACTACTAAAAACAATGAGATAGAAACAAAAAATTTAAATAATATTTTTTTTTTCCACTAATTCTTCGAGTACATAAATTTTCAAAAGAATCGGTGATGGTAAGGGTACATTTTTGGCGATTATTGATGGAATGACCGTTTTTCTATAAAGTAAATTGAGAAGCACTGATGTTCTTAGATTTTTTCCCCGATCCCATTGAGATCACAAGTTGGTTTTTTGATTTGTTTTGAAAAAAAGGATTACACACAAAATATAAAAAAAGTCTTTTTGAGATATTCAAGGATAAAGGACAAACTCGTTATCCATGGGAAAACAATTTTAAGGATAAATTTGAATGGTATTTTTATTATTTTGCGACAACCTTTCCCTTTAAAATAAGTCCTATTTTATTATTCTATGATAAAAATTAACAGAGATATGAATTTTCAAACAGGAGTTGGTCACCATTTTTGCCAAATCTTTCGCACTACTTCTTCAAGTTCACAAATTTTCAAGAGAATCGGCGATGGTGAGGTCACAAATTTTGCGATTCTTGATGGAATGACCCTATAAGAATTTTGCTAAGTTGGAAACTCCAATTACGATCTTTGGATAACGGCTGGACAATTTCCACATAGGCAATGCATATCAGACCTTCAGGATGCAAGAGTAAACTGCGTTGAAAAATGGGCTCGGGCTTCGAATCAGCAAGAGAGAGGTGTGGGGGTTCTACCACGAAAAACATGGAAACAATGTGCATGTAGACATAAAAATTTAAGCCCATAAGATGGGTCTTGTGAAGGAGCGCCCTATGCCCTATCGGTGGTCACACAGTAATTAAAGCCTGAATTAAACTATTTACAAAGCTATTAAAGAAACAACAAAGCCGATTTAGGGAAGGGCGTTTCTCAGCCAGCCGTTTCCATGTCGAGAAACTATTGTTTAATTTCTGCAGTGCGTAACACCGCGCTTGTACCTAATTTAGAAACTATACAGAAAGGGAAATCTTCTTCACTGAACCGAAACTCTTTAATTTCACCTAAAAGGTAAAGTAATACGACAAACCTCGTCAATAATTTCATTATTTAGCATAAAAATGCAATCAATCGTGTAAAATTAAGAGAAGAAGATTAAGAAAAAGGGAACAGTAGTGCTGCGTCTTTGTGATACGCTCTCGTCACGGTTTTGATTTTTTCGTTCTAAATGCGATTCAATTGAAACCTAGAAATAATGAAGCAAACGAATGGAATACAAAAAAATCGTCATCAAGAAAATGAAGAGCAAAAAAAAAAGCTGTTCCAAATATGAAACTACTATTGCATGAAATCATTTGTTGCGTTACCAACTAACAATAGATAGCAGATAGTAGACTCGTTAACAATAATACAGAAATGGGAACAAATTTACATTGGTTTTAATCGTATAGGCTTATAAAACTACACCACATCGTATAGAAGAAGTTCTACATGAAGTGATAAGAAGTTAGCAAAAAGTACCGATGAGTCGAGTACCCAATGCGGAATTAATTAAACACTTGTTGCAATTAGACTGCCAAACAGATCGCATCTGGGAACCCCGAAGTTCAGAACAACTATGCAAGACTCATCTCGTACTACAAACGGATTTAATTATTTTATAAACGACAGTTTAATTGCATAGATAAATCTACAAACAAAAAAAAATCAAGAAGCATATTTCAATTGAATATTCATCTGGATCGCGGCAGATTACAAATTTCCTTTTACTGCCGGTACTAATGTAGTGTAGATTTTAAATCGGGCGTGGTACTCGTTTCAGAGTTGAATAGCTTGAATAATTTATTGCCAAGACCTTTTTAATGACTCGCCACTAATAGAAGAAATATTGCAAATATTCGCCGTGCTATGCTCATCCCACGTTCGATTCGTATGCACACATATGGATAACATAAATGGAAAAGTATTTGAAGTCAATTTTTTTTGTTAGCTAACCAAGCGCAGTTTGGCCATAGTGAAAATCCGATCGTCAGGAAAATTATGCACGACGCGGATAGATGAACTATTCGATAAAGTGTCGCAAACTATTAAAATTCATTCTCAATTATGTTACAGAAAAATTACAATTATAGCATAATTGAGTAGCACTGATGTTCTTAGATTTTTTTGACCCGATTCCATTGGGATCCCAAGTTAATTTTTTGAAGAATATCAGTGCTTCTCAATTATGTTACAGAAAAATTACAATTATAGCATAATTGAGAAGCACTAATGTTGTTCAACTTTTTTTGACCCGATCCCATTGACATCCCAAGTTAATTTTTTGAAGAACATCAGTGCTTCTCAATTATGTTACAGATAAATTACAATTACAGCATAATTGAGAAGCACTGATATTCTTCGATTTTTTTTACCCGATTCCATTGAGATTACAAGTTAATTTTTTGAAGAACGTTAGTGCTTCTCAATTCTGTTACAGAAAAAATACAATTATAGCATAATGGAGAAGCACTGATGTTCTTAGATTTTTTTTGACCTGATTCCATTGAGATCCCAAGTTAATTTTTTGAAGAACTTCAGTGCTTCTCAATTCTGTTGCAGAAAAATACAATTATAACATCTCAATTTTGTTAGACATATAATTTTTTATAGGGGTAGTATGGTACGGGGGTGGGGGGTATTTTTCCTAACTATAGAACGGCTTATGCTAGAAAGTTGAAACTCGGTGTGTATATGTAAATAAACTAGAAAAGAAATTTTGAATAAAAAAAAATTTGAATATCCATTGGCGTTCGGAAGGGGGGCAAGAAAAATTATCAGTGAAAATAGAATGCATATATTTTCACGATTTTCGTCATATCTACTAGGTCTTCCCAAATATCGAACTCATTTTAGTTCAAACGGATTCTTCACATGAATATCTAAAATGTGTTTTCAAGATTTTTTGAAATTCGACCCCTAAGGGGGTGTAAAGTGGTTGTATACTTTTTCATGAATTTTGTCATATCTCTCTGATCAGTAGCTCAGTTCTATAACTTATGAGTGAGAAATTTTTCACCAAAAAGTCGAAATGAAGACGAATTAATGCAGTTTTCTCTCTGTATAAAAAAAAAATATTTTTTTTGACCAGGCACATAGCAAGATTTCCTTAAATATCGAATATCGTCAGACTCCACCAAACTTTTGGCAATTCCGGTAGATTTCGAGTATCGTATACTTTTTCAAAACTTTTTTATCGTATAAGAAAATATAAGTTTATCTACTTTCTCATTATATTCAACATATCGCGGCACTTACTTGTAGGTCTCGTTACTTCGATTTATTATCCAATTCGACTCGTAAGTGCGAACATTATATGAATGGATAGACATTATACGCATAGTCGAGATACATTATCTTTAAAACAGAACCCAGAAGATCTTTTCTAACGTAATCTACTCGAAAAAGGTATGGGGTTATAAAGTACATGAAATCATGGGCTACAATGTACGACTCGTTCTAAGCGAAAAGAGTAAATCCATTCAGCCCCTACTCCTTTTAATATAATTACTATTGCAAATACTTATAAATTTTCATACAATGTATAATGCCTACATCAATTAGATTGCCTCTAACTCGTGCAATGCACGATGTAAAATCGCGGCGCTGCGACTATGAAAAATGAGGCTTTTGACAGCAGAATTAAAGGAGAATTCCGCGCACAAGATAATTTTCAATTGGTCTTAAACTTCAATGATTTCACTACTTGCTGGGTAATAAATTCTAATCCCTTTTCTCACAATATCTGGTTGAGTGCAGTCGCTTCCAACCAAATCAGTTGAGTTCATAGACTAGCTTTAGCTAGCCCTAGCTAGATATGTAATATATACCGTGGGGGCCACTTAATTCCAAGCATCCACATGTGGGACATAATTTGTTATACCGGGCTACAGACAGCATCAAAACGATCTTCTGTATACAGAAACCGGCTTCATAGCAAAGTAATAGTCCATCTTCGTGGTGTATAGCGACGAACCGGGGGATTGTTATCAATGAAAATTCGCATTTCCTTATCAAATGATAAAAGCGAGTGGCCGGTTTATTCCAGTGCAGTGATCCAATAAAATTGCTCCAAGTTTGCTAATCTAGAGAATTTCATGGCAGTGATTGAGCGAGAGGATCGCGATCGTTTATATTCTGTTAATAAAATTCGATTTTGTTTGTTGAGGAGTGAACGTGAGGAGTGCTCCTCTCTTTACTTCCCATTATCGACTTACATTAACAATACCTTAAAGACGTTACGCAAAAAAAACGATGTTGCATGTTTTTCTTCACATATCGCGTCTTAAGTACGATTTTATCGAAGCAGACACGTTGTCTACCGTTCTTAAGACATTAAACAGACGTGCTGTTCGCAAGCAATTGCTTCGATCTTTTTTATCCACAAGAACGAAGAATTACCCCCTCATCCATAATTATCTTCCAAGTTTTCCTTTTTTCGATAGTTAAAATTTGATTAATATCGAAACCGGTTTAAAAAAAGGTAAGTTTTAAAAAATTCATATCGGAAAAAAATCGCATAATACCGCGCCAACAATAAAAAGCGAAACTAAAAAGATCTTGCGATAAATACATCTACGTACGGAACATATAAAGATGTAAGGTAAGATCATTAAAAAAAATTATGTTATAAGATCGAATAAGGAAAAAAAATTCGTTTACCAATAACGAGAACTAGACTTTAAGACTCCGTTTAAGTATGGATGCGCAATGTGCATTCAAGAAGAATTTACATTGCTAATTATAATAAACTAGCTGAAGAGTCTATACACGATAAAACGCCGACCGAAAAGAGAATGTAATCAAGTTTTGAAGGCGATCACATGTTAAATGTTTCGTTCTTTTTTTGCGATATGTTCCCAACATGCGCAAGTAACTAGGGATTAATTGCGATACGCTGAGTCTTATGTTGTCCGCATACCATTTGGCTTTTCTTTTGACACAACATTTTCTTCATAGCTAATATGGGTGTTCTGTGTATAGTAGACTGAAGCCAGTGATCGTCGAATTCTTAAGACATTTTTAACAAGATCTTTCGAAGAATATCAAGATCTTGTAAACTGATCAAAATTCAGAGCGGAAGAAGAGTGGAGTTTGATGATATTTAGAGAAGTTATTTGATGATTGAAAATATTTCTTAAAAAAATGGGTCTATATTTTCACGAATTTTGTCATATCTCTTAGGTCTTCAGAAATATTTTGCAAAGTTTTGCCTAATTTTACTTATGCTAGAAAGTTGAAACTTGGTGTACTAGAGACAGTTAGGCAAAAAAAATTAATACCCATTGGGAGAGTAAAAATAGGGTCCACATATTTTCACGAATTTTGTCATATCTCTCAGGTCTTCCGAAATATTAGCAAAGTTGCATCATTTAAAGGATGAAGTTCTGCCTAATTTTACTTATGCTAGAAAGTTGAAACTTGATGTATCTACTAGAGAAAGTAAAGCAGAAAAAATTAATACTCATTTTGGGAGAGTAAAAATAGGGTCCACATATTTTCACGAATTTCGTCATATCCCTTAGGTCTTCAGAAATATTAGAAAAGTTCCATCATTTAAGTGATGAAGTTCTGCCTAATTTTACTTATGCTAGAAAGGTAAAACTTGAAACTAGAGAAAGTGAGGCAAAAAAAAAATTAATACTAATTTTGGGGGAGTAAAAATAGGGTTCACATATTATCACGAATTTCATCATATCTCTTAGGCAACGTTCCATCATGTAAGGGATGTAGTTCTGCATAATTTTACATATGCTAGAAAGTTGAAAATTGGAGTACTACAGAAAGTGAGGTAAAAAAAAATGAATACCCATTGGGAGAGTAAAAATATGATACACATATTTTCACGAATTTCATCATATCTCTTATAGGTCTTCAAAAACATCAAATTAAGTTTATTACACCGAATTCTTTAGATAAATGTCTAGAAAACGTTTTTAGATTTTTAAATTCAACCCCTCTGGTGATATAAATTAGTTCTGAACATTTTAACAACTTACGCCATATTTTTCAGGTCTGATTAGATAAACTGAATAAGCTCTCTAAATATTCTCGTCAAAAATCGTTTCCATGATTTTTTTATACAGTCCTTAATGGGTTGTAAGTTTTCACAAATTCTGTCATATCTCGCATGTAGGCTATGATATCGAATTGATTTTAACTTCCTGGACGTTTTATTTAATCGTCTAAAAACTAATTTCAAGTTTTTCAAGCTTTCGAGCCCCAAAGAGGTGTAAATGTGTTACATACGTTTTCACGAATTTTGACAAATCTCCTGAATCTGATGAGATATCAAATTGGTTTCAGCTTTCTCGATTTTTTTTATATATAATGGCATCAAGACAATTTTCAGCATTTTTAAGCTTCTAGGGTGTGTTTCTCTTGTGTAAAAGTGTTGTATACGTTTTCACGAATTTCGTCATATCTCTTAGGTCTGATGGGGTAACAAATTCAATTTCAGTTCTATAATATTTTCCTGCCATCCAAAAAAAAGAAAAAAATCAATAAAAAAAAAATCCCGAATGTTTTTATATTCAATCGGCAAGGAAAGAAAAACAATGAAATTCGTGAAAATAGCTTGAAACCGCAGCAATTTCTTGCCCACCTTCATAAGACATTTCAAGTAGAGATGGGAAAAGCAGTTCCTTTCAGTAAACTCCGGGCAACTCACTTTAAGGAACGAGTTCAGTGAAGTAGTTCCGGAACTCTTCGTTTTATCGTTCTTTCCTTTCGTAAGAAAAGGTCAGTAGAGTTAATCAATGTAGTTCCGAAACTCTACGCTTCATCGTTCCTTCCTTTCGTCAGTACATGTAGAAAATGAGGACAATAAAAAGGTCAGTATACAGTTCAACGAAGTAGTTCCGGAACTCTTCGTTCCTTCCTTTCGTAGATGTGCAAGATGAGAACCAAAAAAACATACGTGTCCAATTGAACTGCATTTCAACAAAAAGAGTGAGTTACTTCACTAACTCACTTCAATGAAGTGTTTTTTGAAACAGTTCACTCATGGACGACCCATCTCTAATTTCGAGTTACATTATTTTTACTGAAATTCCCTTCTCGGTATAGCTACATACCTATGTATATGTAACAAGTTTCAACTTCTAGAGAAATCCGTTCGTGAGAACCACTTTTTCTTCATATGATCTCACCAAGGGTTCCATAGGAGAAGAAGAAGATTTTATTAGAAATTATATAAAACGTGTGGTTAGACCATTAACAAACACCCATTTCCCATCGCTATTTTACGTGCCAGGCCTACGGAATTAATTTTGACAATAAATACTTCAAAATGACTCAACTGGCAGAAATTAACAAAAAAAAACTTAAAGAAACCACAAATATAGTAAGGTAAAAACAACCAAACGTAGGAACTAATTGTAGTTGCTTGGCAAATATTCATAAAATTTTTATCTGAACTACACAATATTATTTTTTTACCGAAACGACTATTCACACTTATTTCGTAATTACCGTGAAAACAGGTATAAAACATGTTGTATAATACGCAATACCAGTAGGCAGTTTTCATGCAAAAAGATAGTCACAGTTCTTTTCATAATATTTGCCAATTAACACCCACCTGTAATAGTGGCCAAAATCAATTTTCTATTCAAAATTCTCAAAACTGAATGGAATTAGCAAGTAGCGAAATAATTATTTTTTTTTTAAAATGTTGGCTTATGGTCACAATGAACTTATTTAGTATAATAGCCCTGTTAGATATGTATCTTTGTGATAGATAGATTTTAATGTAGAGTTTATATTATTTCAGATAACTCCACGGGGAAAATAATAGTTATATATTCGATTTTATATCCATCAGCAGGTGGTTGTGTGTCAATAACTTGTTCTTTTTTTCATTTAAAGATATATGTAAGTTGAATAATTAATTCAAATAGTTTAGTTTTCAAAATGAAATGAATTAATTACAGTCTGTATATATCTTTTATTATTTTCATTATAAAGAGTTTTATTAAGGGGTTAAGCCACTCTAGAGTTTTCAAAAAAATCTATTTTTTTTTTTGTTATTTTAAATGGTACCCTATGACTTCAAAAATGCAGTTCCAAAATATTATGATCGATAAAAGTCTCTAAGAACTCGTTTTTCAAATTTTAGTACAAAGCACATTGCAAAATTACTCATGATTCTCTACATACTGAAAACTTCAAACGCGTTTATCTCAAAACTATATTTTTCAAGCTGGCCGGAAACATGATTCAGACAATTTTCAACCGATTCACTTGAAATTTGTAATACATATATCTTTTAAACTAGGTATATTGTCCATCAGAGTACGTAGGATTTTTTTTATATTGCATACTTCATTTGTTATTAACATTTTCTGACGATTTTTTAGGCAAATTTCACTCTTTACACTTTAGAAGTGCGCCGCCATTTGGCTAAAAATCAAAATATCGAAAAAATCCTACGTACTCTTGTGCCTGTTGTTATATGTAATCGAAATAAATTTATTAGCTTAACATAATTCAAAAGGTACAGGCACTAGGTGTCCGGCCATAAACCTTGGAAAAACGGAGACGTTATCGCAAAAATGCTGTACAGCCGCCATTTTGAATTTAATCGCTTAAAAAAATTACTGTACAAAGTCAATAACATGTATATATTATAAATATCCATTTTTGCAATAACGATTTATTTTGTAGTTTTTCTGAAAAAAAAATTCCGAAAAAGTCCTATTTTTTTAGCCTCTAGAGTGACATAACCCCTTAAGAGAATGGCAAAATAAAGCAATTTGAACTACCTAACTCATTTTGCTGAAATGAAGTTCAATCGTTAATTTGAACTGACGGATCAAGTGTTTTCTCAGTCTCGGTCGACAACGTAACTCAATATTTTCAAATGTGTACAACACATACACAGTCAAATCGTACAAAGAACGAACGTATAAGAGTTAAGTGCATTTTTTTTAGGCTTGCGCATTTTAGTTCACCAAAAGGAGCGTTTATTTCTAGTTCCTGAACACTCGAACTGTCACTGTATTTCCAGCACTGAACTTGAAGTTCGTTCTTTTTGTTCGAAAAGTTCCCGAACTAGTTCATTTTTTTGGTTCACTAGTTCGCGGGATTTCAGCCGCATACTATTGAACTAAAGGAATGAACTAGTTCGGGAACTTATTCAAACTAAGAACGAACTTCAAGTTCAGTGCTGTGAAAGACAGTGAAGTATGCAACCACTCCTAGTCGTCAATGTGTTATAATGTGATGAGCAAAAAAGAAGAGAAAAGGTCTTCAGGTACAAGTTGAAATGTACAAGTTGAAATGGTCGTCTAATAGAATGTATTGACCTAAAAAAAAGGTCATCCGCGTACAAGTATATCCTACCACTGACTTACAAACGGCAATGAATGAATGAAAACGAACTAGGAGTGGGGCTCTGGTGGACGACTGCGAACTAGTTCGTTCAATTCTGTTCTGAGAACGCTCTTCTGAACTAGTTTTACCACTGATTTACAAAAGGCAATGAATGAATGAAAACGAACTAGCAGTGCAAACTAGTTCGTTCATTTCTTTTCTGATAACGCTCTTCTGAACTTCTGAACTAGTTTTACCACTGACTTACAAACGGTAATAAATGAATACAAACGAACTAAGAGTGGGACTGACTGCGAACTAGTTCGTTCATTTCTCTTCTGGGAACACTCTTCTGAACTTCAGAACTAGTTCTACCCCTGACTTACAAACGGCAATGAATGAATGAAAACGAACTAGAAGTGGAGCTGGCTGCGAACTATTTCGTTCATTTCTCATCTGGAAACACTCTTCTGAACTAGTTCGCGAACTACACAAACCTAATTTTTATTGCACACAAATTTTTTGTCAAAATTTGACAAAAAAAAAAAATTTGACGAAAAGTTCCGATAAAATTTCTCCGCCAAAATAGAGCGCATTGTAGTGAACTATGTATTTAATTACACATTACAAACCAATTTTTTTAAATTTAAAGTACTCTGTATGATGCTATTTTTTTTTTACAAAGATTCCCTTTCTTACAGAGAGACAAGATAATAACCTGAAGAAAAGCTGTGTCATTTTTTCACTTTCTGGTCTGATGATTATCACTCTTACGTGCAAAAAGCAGCCCAATAATAACAAAAAATTCAATTACACAGTAATTTCTGCTAGGTACCAAATTAAATAGAATAAAGTGAATAGAATCCGCGTTTTTTGTGCTATTAATTGGCTCCAAACTCCCACACAATAATTCAAACAAAGCTCGTTATAAATAAATCGTGTACAGAGACAGTAACAATTTTGTAACATCGCAAACAAAAACAAGCGCATTTTTCTCTCGATTCAATCAAAATGTACACTGTACACATCCGCTCTAACGAATATTCAAACATTTGTTTAACATATCAAAGAAAAGATTTTTTTGGTTTTTGTCATTCGTTACTAACGATTCGATCATACATTCATCGGCCGTTCAACTTTCTATTATTAAAATCTATCGCGTTCAATAGACACGTTGCGAATAATTTAACATAAGTCACAAAATAAAACGCTCAAATTTTGGCGCAGTCGGTCGTTTTCGCTATATAATTGATGATAATAATTGTTGCTAACAAAAAAAAAAAAGCATTTAGAAAAGCGAAAATTATTTACCCATGCATGAAGAGTTCACCTTGATCTTGACTTTAATGATTCAGTTTACCTATAGGTGACGTATATGAACAAGTTTTGATGAGCAATAGTCACACCTATATGCTAACAATAATGTACACTAACTTTAGTGTCGCTTTGTGTAGAGCCGAACGTGGAGAAAAAAAAAGTAACAATAACCCTATTCTCTATTATTGCAAACATTTTATTCTAATGTCCGAAATTGCATACATCCATTTCAAAAAGATACAAATCCGAGAGTATGGCCTTAGCAATTCAAGAGGTGATACCGAGCAACTTACCCGAGTTATTATATCGTCAATTTTCAGTACAATGACTTAAGTACAGACAGATTTATCTTGTTTACCTATGATAAAACTAACTATCATACCATTTGTTTATGAGAATAATATGGTCTGGAATTTTAATGCGTATTTTGGAGTACAGAGGGTTGGCTATAATGTGGGGTTCATAGACTCGTTTATGGACATGTCTGGAGACATTATAACTGCTATCACCTATCATTACATTCTGTACAACTTTAGATTGGATATGATAGCCCCCGACAGCATACCAAACCGCAGTACAAGGGGGAATAGATACACTCAGGTAGGAATAGTTAACGCTATCATGTAGATACTCGGTAAGTACCTGCCTATAGAATAAAAATTCCAAAATTGTCGTTAACTTGTACTCACCGAATAGGTAGGTTCGGCCCTGGTTATACACCTTCGGAATAGCTGGGGTTTATAATTTATGATCATATTTATGACAAAAAACATATCAAAATATTTATGAAAAAAAAAAATGGAGCCACAAACTCTATAATATCGGTTTTTGGTAGGTACTTCCAGTTCAACAATTTGGAAGGATTGAAGACAGCACAAATATTTATAAGACATTGGACTCTATATTTCTGCAACTAGACAGTAGGTATAATAGCAAGCATATTTCGAAACTATATTCGAAATCGCTTTTTACCTTGAACATTTTTAAACTGTTATTTGCTTATCAAATTTAGTGCAAATAAATTAGTTCTTCGCAAATAAACCTATGAATATTAGGCATATACGCAGACCCAATGCTAAAAATGGAGTGGAAATTAAGTGCTATTAATTAAAACATGTACCTACCGACAAATAAAATAATTCAATTTGCAGTAGGTAAGTATTTTCGGAGCTCAATAAGTATGCTACTAGATTTTTAAGCCTTTTCAAAGATGATTAGGCTATTTTTCAATGAAACTATGAAAGGTATGTAGGTAGGTTATGTATATATCTTGTATTACATTCAAGTTAAAAAAAAAATAAAGCTATTATTTAAATTAATGAAATTAAAGGTGCTAATTTAAACAAAGAAAGTGACAATGAATTGCTCACACCCTGCTCAATTTTTCTTTCTTCGAGTTAAAGAAAAAATGGCACATTATAGAAGATAAGTAGTCCGAGGACAGATTGCTGAGATTCAAAGACATGGATGGAAGGCGCATGTTTAAGTGTTTGAAATAATTTTATCGAGAGATTTGCATGGAGATGGGCAACACTTGAATCAAAGCCCATCGCAACGACCCTAATCACCCAATTATTCGTTCATAAAGGTGCTCTTACACGAGCGATTTTAAATTGCTCAATTTGCAGCAATACTCTTCATTTTAGACGCCACGAAAATATGAAGCAACACCCAGCAACAGGCGATGTGAATAAACTTATCATCAGCTCGTTCTTGAATTGTGATAAGCGATATTGACCAATATCGGGCAATTCAGCAATAAGGTACCTATTACACGAGCAATTCAGTCTATGAACAACATGAAAGCAAACTTGACGAGCAAATTTAAAATTTAAAATAAAACATAGAAATATTTAAAACATGGAAATATTTGAAACTTAACCAAATTCAAAACATGAGATTCGTTTTTAAGTTTATTCATTTATTTAAAATAAGCATCGCCACTGCTCCAATATGGCTACAGCCACTGAACCTAAAAAAAAAAAACTAGCATGACATTGCCCAGTATTGCTCCATTAATCATGATAGCCCATGTATTGCTCCATTAATCGTTTCAATAGTTTTGGCAATAGTAGTCGGGCAATTAATTGCTTGAAAAATTGCTCGTGTACGTGAGCACCTCAAGTCTAATATTTTTTTGGTCAATTCCGAACATAATGTATTGCAAGTATGACAGGTGAAAAAACTTCATTGTTTCGTCAACGTGACGAGTGTTTTCGACCCATCAGAGAACGCATTCTGCAACTATTCGTATACAGGAAAGCCTGGTGGTGTTTGTTGAAATTAATTTTTTATTTAAAACTAACTATAGAAAATATTTTTTCGAATTATAGAGCACTGAATATTGTTTTTTTATCATTAGACACAAATCAAATCCATCCAGTAATGTGTTATTTTATCCATATTGACTAGAAAGTACTATTTTCCATGATGAATACGTAGGTTAAACAAAATTATAGCACTTTTCAACATGACAGGGAGTTTTCAAATGACCAATAATGCAATGCCAGGAAAAAAGAAAAAGAAGAATAAGTTGAGCAATTATTAAAATTCCGAAGGAAATTTAATAGAAATTTTGTTTCATGGAGAAGAATCGAATATTTTTTGGCCCGTCGATCCGGATTTTTTTCTCATTTTATTATACGTTATGTGATATTTTTGAATTAGTGGAATAGAGATGCGGGCAAGTAGTCATTCTGAAAACAATGAAATTTGTGGTTGCTATAATAATAAAACCTGAAAGCCTCATTGTGTTTGTCGAAATTAATTTTTTTTTAAAATTAACTATAGAGTATAATTTTTCAATTTATAGAAAAACATTCAACATTAGAGACACACATCAAAACCAAATGTTTATATTACAATTTAATAGCAATTTTGTTTTATGCAAGAGAATCGAATATTTTTTGGTCCGTCGAGCCGGATTTTAACCAGTGAGCTATGTGAACTTGAAATGCAAATAAGTTGATATATGAGAATTATAACTTTCTTCTCCTTTTTTTAATAATATGTTCTATTTTTCGGATTGGTGGAATAGAGATGCGGGGACAAGTAGTCGTTCTGAAAACGGTGAAATTTGGGTTTGCTACATTTATTTACATAAACCAATAGTAGAAGCACGTAAATTATTTACCACCCACGAAATACAATGAGCCCCTCCTTTTTTGACTTTACTAAAATTTCTTTTAATCCATACCAAAACTATCCTTCGAAATTTTTTTAGGAGTCACTTCATGACCTAAAAGGTATGCCCACATTCCAAAGACAGGTAATAAAAACGTATAATGCGTGTATTTGAAACGATTTTTGGTGACGTGCAAGTCCGACCTTACTCTAGAAATAATTTCGGATCGTTGACTCGGTCCTACTTTACGGTAATAACAAACCGAATTTAACGACTTTAGAGTAATTTTTCCTGGGAAAGAATTTTTAATGATCGTTAAGAAATCTGTAAAGTAATCTTTATTGCCTTAATAAATGTCCCCAAATATATTTTATTTTGGTTTATTCATGCGATTGTAGTGATATAATACCGTTTTTTTCTCTGTATTATTTTCTTTCTAATTTTCTAATTAATGTTGTCTATTGGTTGTACTGAAATAATGAACTGACTATCACAAATTTTACATGATCAAATTTATCGTTTGTCCATCATAGGTATAAAATAAATGGCTAGGATTTTTTACTCATCCAGAAAAATATTTACAAATATCATGAAACTACTAGGCACACAGTTTTGGTTTTTCGCCACTAATTTCCGACAAAACATAACTCGATTAATTTTTATGGGTGTTTCGATAAACAAATATCTATAGTAACACACTCATATTTATTGATGTTTCGAGACACCCATGGGTGTTTCGGAAAACACTAATGAGTGTGCCGCACCTATTTGTTTATGGTACACCCATAGATGGGTTACCCCATGGATGTCGAGTTACACCAATTGGTGGGTCGGTTACCCCATGGGTGTTCAAGTTACAGCCTGGGTTGTTGGCGTTACACTCTTTTACACCCATGGTAGATGAAGAACACCCATGGTAGATGAGAACACCCATGGTAAATGTAGAACTCCCATGGAAGATGAAGAACACCCATGCTAGCTGAAGAACACCCATGGTATATGAAGAACACCCATGGTAGATGAAGAACACCCATGGTACATGAAGAACACCCATGGTAGATGGACATCCATGGGTGTACACCCACTACAACGGAATTAATTGGGCCAGGGTATAGACGCTTCCAAACAGCAATAAATAAGGAACATTCTTTACTAAGATTTATATTGTACTAAATACATTTACTTCTATCTAATTTTGCTATCCGATACAAAGTTGTCTTGATAAATTGCTCCGAAACAAAACAATTAGAAACAATTTTCTAATTACAGTTATTGATAGTGTCTTAGGTTTCTCGTTGAAATTATTTTATACCCGTACTAATCATTATAATCTTATATATATTGTCGGTTCATGATTTCCGCGAATAAGCAAACTGAAAATAATTAATTACTTCGAGAACTTCACTATCAAATAAGTCCATATACTCTTGAGTAATACGAAAATCTTTATATTATCAGATTCAAAAAAACCTTCTTCTGTTAAACTTGCATATGTGTATACGATTGGATTTAATTTCGCAATTGGTTTTTGAATTAACAAAATAAAATAAATAAAAAAAATAAATTCATATAATCTACCATTCACGACTGTACCGAAGAGTTTACTTTATAGACTGTTAAAATCTAAGTTTGTAACAAAAGGGAACCTATGGCATACGGACAACGAATGTTTATAGCGCGCATATGCAATGATTTCTTCCAGCTCAGTATCTCTGTTTCAAAAGAACGTGATTGTAAGTAATTTATCTTAACGTGTGATGGTAGGGTTTTTCTTTTAAAGTCATGCCCAAGTACAATTTCAATTTTTGTTTTTTTCGTTTATATTATTTCAAAGATCTTTGATACCGTATTTCAACAAAAAATCTGTTACACTTTTTACATTCTTTTTCTATAATAAAGTGCTGTTTGTGAAAGACCTAGGTTTTTTGAAATTTCGTATTTTTTACGGTTAAGATTTTAGGTTTAAATTTGCAATGGAGTGCGAACAAAAAATTCAAATATGTTTCAAAAGAGCAGAAACAGGGTTTAGGCTAGAAAGTTGAAATTTTGAAGTTAGGAATTTAATATTCCATCATCTGCAAGGAAATGGTTAACTCGAGCAGTGTAGTACCGGAAGAGAGGAGGGTGACAATGCGTTTGGAGAGGTTGAAAATTAGAATCTAGGCATACTAATTTTTATAGTTCTACAACTGTTCAGCGATCCTAAAATCGGCGTTGACATACTGTTAAAGGGGACAGTGGCGAACGAAGGTGGAGTACCCAAAAATTTTTGGATTACGACAGCTCTTCGATTTGGTAGGAATATGAAACTTAGTTTTATTAAAGATGTTCGAAGACATGAAATATTTGGTATGAGATCAAAGTTACGCCTTATGGCTAGAAAAGAATTTATCGTAAAGATTTTTTTTTACAGTTTTGCAGTCTCAAGTATTTCGATGAGACATAATTTTTTACAACTTTCTGTAATGCATTTTAATGGATGAAAAAACAAATTTTTAATTTTATCTCAAAAATCTGTTTTGGTCTAAAAACAAACTTTTTGGCCTGTGGCAAAACCCCAGAAATTTAAGTCTTTTATGTCTCAGATAAGTTTTTCCGGGCTAATCTGACTTTAGCGTAAGTGCTAGCATTACCTACTATACATGTATGGTCTCAGTATTTTAGACGTACTTATATAGTAAACGTGATCTAGCGGTTTTCTACGAGATTCTATGATGAAAAAATTCGGTCCATTTCTATTGCTCGCTTGCATGTGCTATGGGATTGTGGTGTGTAACAGTTTGGGAATCCAAAGCTAAAGGTCTTATAACAAATCTCTGGTTCTGTGCATAATTCGCATTTATGTGATACAGTGACTATATGTCAAATCAAGAACAATAGGAAGAAGGGATATAGTTGAAGTCATATGTATAGTTACAAATAACATTTGATCAAAATTTATTCAGTAGTTTTCAAACTGTAAATGTAGAAACAAACAGAAACAGACTGACAAATAATTTTTTTAAAGACCATTTTTTATTTCTCTTCGATAGAAATCCAACTTCAAAATATTTTATGAAAAATCTAAAATTAAAGAAAGATTTTTCCTCACAGATTTATTATGTGTGGACAAAGATAAAAAGCTTATACATACGAGACCATAAATTAGATTTATCGTCGATTAATTCTGCACTAATGACCGTCAAGACAAGAGCTAATACACTGACCTACGCTTTGATTGCTCTGCATTAATTATGACCACTTAAACCAAGACATCCTGTACAAAGTGGCTAAATTTTTGCATAGTGTAAAAATCTATTTTAAGTGATGCAGAGAGAACTTTCTCCTATATCCGCACTCGACGCCAAGTGAAAGTAAAAGTAAACCACAAAACTTAATACGATTTTATGATTAACGTCTCAAATACTGTCTGAGCTTATTTGCTATTACTGCTGCTGCTGCTACCATTAAATCATGAGAAAATTTCAGAAAATTTTGTCGATCTTTTGTCCAGGGATTGCAAAACTATGTGAATCGTGTTTTTCAAGGAAATCAAGTGTCTCGATTTGATTTGTTTTTTTTTGTTAATATAAAATTTTGTAATATATTTCTGTTGATCGGATCCCGTCGAGAGGATCGTGATTCGATTTTATGGTCAACCTGTCGAAAAGTACTTTAACATTGCCGATATACCCTCTTCTTTTCGTCGGTTCACTTTGCCAAGGTTAAGCTGAAATATTAAGTTGAGCAAAAGGTAAAAATTTTAACCAAACAGAAGATTTATGTACCTTAATTTCGCTTTTCACGAATAAAATTTTGGAGTTAACTTTAGGCGAAATACTCCAGAACTGCTAATCATTTTTAATTCAATATCTTCTGGTTATCGAGAAAAACTAGTTCTCACAAAGAAGATCCGAGAGCAAACTTGTTATTTATACGCGATATTTTTTTTACAATACTTGACCATAACACATATTTCGTCACTAGTTTCTTCACTGGAGTCTTTAAATCTTTTAATCGTTTATTGCTTCTCTTTCCTATCATCAAACTGCCGATCTTTTACATTTTAATGAGTAAGAAATATTTCTTATAGGTTGGTATTAATGAACTTGGTGAAGGTTTTTTTACTCGTTTATTTTCCGATTCTAGAGTATCTTTGACTATGTTGAAACTTTTAAGTGGCATATATTTTACTAGAGATCTTATCGAAAAAAGGGGCTTTAAGTTTTATTATGAACAAAAAAAAAAAACGAGTAATAAAAACACGAAATAGTTAGGTGTGAATACGATCCTGATCTTTCTGGCATGTAAATAGCTGCAATAGATCTTGATCAAAAATCTGGTTAAATCGTGGGAAGATGGGTAAATGATCGCGCGCGTATATATCAATCAAAAATTACCATTTTGTTCTTCTTAAACAGACTCCAAATTTTCCATAACATTTTGTTTCGAGTAGAGTTGCATTCCAACCAAAACTTTCCATCTTGTTTGTTTCGTTCACTTCAGAAACGATTTACACAGTGCGACAAATAAGTTCCGAGACTCGAACCATATGTGAATAACTGGTAGGTCCATCGATGTGTACATACCAGCGTTTGAAAGCTGTGACACTCCTCTTCCCGGTAATACCAAGGATGTTTTTTTTAATGATATTTCGAACATCAAAACGTAAATTAAAAGTTCCAACTATTTTGTCTCAAAACGTTAAAATTTTTTTAAAGTATTATTACTAGATATCAGATAAAAGAAATGTTCTAAATACTATCTCCAAAACGGTACGAAAAGAAACATGTTTGAATTAGGCTTGTGTAGTTCGCGAACGAACTAGTTCAGAAGATAGTTCCCATAAGTGAAATGAACGAATTAGTTCGCAGCGAGTTCCGCTCCTTACCGTATACTTGCACCCGTGCACTCTTTTCTAGGGCATCACATTCAGTATGGTGGGAACTTGATAACCCCCCCCCCCCCCTCCCCTTCATTCAATCCTGCGCACGGGCCTGACTTGCACACTTGTTTTTTAGGTCATCATATTTGCCTACACCATGTTTCACTCCATTCCCGCGAACTAGTGAAATAAAACAATGAACTAGTTCTCAACGGATCGGGAACCGGAACTGGTTTTCACATTTTCCTACACGATTTTAAACTGAACTCCCGCGAACTAGTGAACTAAAAGAACGAACCAGTTCGCGACGGATCGCAAACTACAAATGATCGGTCACTATAGTGAACTAAAATGCGCAAGCCTAGTTTGAATGGGTGTTTTAAGCTAGTATTACACTCTTTGACCAAACGGTCAAATTGCAGTAATAAGCAATGCAAAATAGCGAATTACAATTATTCTCTCAATATTCGGTCGGTCAAATTCGCATTGTTTATTATTATAATTTGAAGACTTGGTCAAACAGTGTAATACTAGCTTAACTCAGCGTTTTGAGCTCAAACACAAAGCGTTCTCTAGCATTCTCTCTGTCAAACACAAAAACCAAGGCAATAAACAAGCAACAAACTGTTTTTTCTACATTATGAATTATAATATATATTGGGGAACCTGAACGTTAAGGAATCACCGACCTCCTTTTATTCATATTTTTTGTTGCATACGTTTTCTTTGCATATTTTTTTGTAACCTTTCTGATTATTATGCAATTTTTTCTTCATTTTTAACAACTTTTAGAATGAATCGATGACGTAAGTTTCTTACCTTTTCGCTGAATTACTTACAAATATATACATGGTATATTTCGTAAACAAAAAACAAACCAATATAAAGTCAGTTGATAAATCGTTGAAAGAGATACGTAGATCTAGCCATAAGCAATCGAGAAACCCCAGAATAAAGTCATTGACCAATGAAATAGACTATTTTACGATTATACACTTCTTGAGGTGGGCAGATATTGCCGAGATAGTGCACATGGCCCAGGTGAGCATTGCAATAAAATTTGTCCATTCGATGCGATCGTAATAGCGTGTGGAGGATCTTAAAGAATATTTAGTCCGTTAAAAGTTTTAAGCGGTTTGATCACTCCGAGCCAAATAGTATTCTGGCAGGGAACAGCTTCATTACTCGCGCAATTCAACTTCTACGCAAAAATCCTTATTTGTCGATTTACACATTTAGTTTGATTGCAAACTACCATCGCAATCTTTAGCTAATTGCGCACTATAAAAGTAGTCAGTATAGTCTTGTCGAGGGACTTATTTAATCGATTAGTCAAGGTACTACAAAGGTGATTCCGATGAACATTGCAAGCCATTTTCAGAATCAACAGTCTTTCTTAGTTTGGCGTTGATAGGTTTTGTTTGCGGCTTCTTTCTGTCCAATTCAAAAAATTCATTTTAACAAGACGTGCGGAATATTAAGAAAAAAACATTTTTTTCGGAAGATTTCAGATAAAACGTAACATTTGGAGCGACATGTTTCAAGGCGAAGGTGATGGCAAACATTAAATTCCAAAAATGGTTTGTGTAGAGCAGATCGCGCACTATGGACAAATGTTATTTATTTTTTATTGTGAGAGATTTGTTTGTCTTACTTAAAATGGTAATTTTCATTTCAGTTTTTGTTCCAAGTAAAAATTATTGTACCGGAAAAATATTTTAGCTTCATTAGCTCCGTCTTTATTATCGCAAATAATGAAAGATCATAATCGAAACGATTTGTTTATTGTATAATCTGTGAAAAACTTGCGATTGTGCTTTGATACTCTCGAGGTCAAAATTTTCAAATGAGTCGCACCAAAAGTGCTTTTTTGCCATATTATTGTAGTTGTAGGAAGATTTTGGAAGATCTACAAAATTGAAGTTAGTAAAAAAATACAAAAACTCCAAATTGTAAAATCAATTAATCAAAATAAGTTGTTAATTTTACCACCATTAACACGTTGAATGCCAATGGGGGTCACCGGTGACCGATACAAAAATTTTGACCCTTTAAATAGCATTGTCAAAATTTTTGACAAAAAGTGTGACACTTTAATCCTACTTTTGACACCATTTTTTTTTTTTTATTTAAAGAAGTTGTGTATACGTTTTCACGAATTCCGACATATTTCTTAGATCTGAGTCAGAATCATTTCAGCTGTGACTTTCGAGCTGCGAGCCTTCAAATGTGATTGGCGAACGTCGGATCACTAAAAATTAAACGTGTATTTTTTCCAATTTTGAACAATATTTTCAAACAAAAAACTTTTAAAAAATGAAGATTTCAATCTACTCAATAGTATGATACAAGTTTAACCCATTGTTTACACAGCTCAATCAATTTTCAGGTGGTATAGCAATTTGTTTCCAATATGCTGAAGAAATACTAAAGAAAAAATCATGGAGCAATGTTAATCGAAGTAAAATCATTAATGTGAAGAAAAAAATCATATCACTTTATCGATATTTTGTTTTAGTTCTTCGTCAGTATGAAGAAACGTTCATCAAATGATGCATGTGTTCATCAAATGATGCATGTGTTCATCAATGTTCATAAGTAGATATTCGTTATTATGACGAAAAATCCATCAAATGATGAAAGTATTTATCGATATTTAGTTATAGCTACTCAAATAATGTACATAATATAAAATAATGTACATATTCATCAACATTGTGTAACATCATAGGGCGTGTTTTTTACGATTTCTAGAGAAGAGAAGGAGCTTTGAGCTTTGAACTTTTCATGAGCCAGAATAGTTGCGCCACTGCTTGAGGTGGTGTAGTGGCTTCTTTCTAGGCTTGTGCAGTTCGTGAACGAACTGTTCGGAAGATCGTTCCCATAAGTGAAATGGACGAACTAGTTCGCAGTGAATTCTGCTCCTAGTTCGTTTGTAGGAAGTAGTTCGTCATCACATTTGTATACTAGTAGTTCAGTTCGCGAGGAAAGTGAGGATTCAGTGTCTTCTTTCGTGAGTGGGAACTTTTTTTTTACGTCCTTACATTCACTCCCAACTTGAAAGGAACTACTTCACATTCATTCCGAAATTGAAAGGAACTAGTTCCTTCGTGAGTGAACTGCGAACTACAAGAACGAACTAGTTCGCAAGGGCTGAGGAACTAGTTCGTTCGCGATCACTAAAGTGAACTAGAATGCGCAAGCCTACTCTTCTCGCTTTTTAGAGCTGCCATATTGTGATTTGGGATTTAAACGATCAAAATTTGATTTTATCATGGACAATTTTAAATAACAACCATGTCTAATTTTCATGTTAGTAGTTCATTCTATCCGAAATAGGTTAGCCTATCTTTAAATCACTTGTTCAAATTTTTTTTCCTCGTTGTTTTTTCGACTTTCATGCCTATAAAGAAGCTCACGCAAATACACTTTAGGGCTCATTAGCAATTCCATGAAAGTCACTGAAGAAACATATCGGACAGATAAGTGTATGTCGTACCAAATTTCATATTCTAAGCTCGCATGCATATCGCGTATCTTTTGCTTACCTTTCCAAAAAGCGTAAACCACACAACCGTCTTGATGGGCTATAACGTATGATGTCTGCGGTTTGTACATAAAACCGAGTCTCAATGACGTCGTGTGCTATCACATCAGCGAAAGTAGAAAGTCTTTCGATTTCGTTCGGCGCATTAGCATACAGATCTGAACTGAACTTGTTATAACCAAAACAGTGATTCACAATGAGATCCGATCCCGTCTTATTATAATCTTTGGCTCTAGGTGGTATACACCAACTTATAAGACAGTAGTAGAGTCTTGTCTTGTCCAATTTCACGATAATAGTTTTACCTATCCAAAGTGAAGGTGCCTGTATTAATGGAAGTGCAACAACATAAACCGGACCTTTTCGATCGTACCAGCCATTGCGCACTCTAAAGTGTTTTCTAAACCTTTCCTTATATTTTCTTCGTTTCTGCACGAATGTTAAGCAAACAAGTGGATGCAAGCACTTAATACTTGAGACGTAAAAAGAAGGGCTTAATACCTCGGGACTATTCTTTGATTCTGAAGCGATAAGGTGTGTTTTTTTTCGTCGTATTATGGAGCATGACTCTGTGATATCAACTAACTTGATTTGTATGCTGTACAGAGCCAACTTGATATTAATTATAGTCACCTTGCCCTGAATTGTCCAAGTTGAAGTGGCAATCGAACCAAATCAGGCGACAAGATCCTCTTCATAAGGAAAGCTGTCGGATGACATCGTTAATGTTTTGTGCGATTTTAATTTCAGTCTGGAGATGGAATCCACGATAGAATCGAAGAAAAAGGCATGGATTCCCGCCAATTATGTCGAAATTTTGAACTTTGTTGATTAGAACTAGAATCAAACCATCAAAGACGCACAGGGAAACTTCAAATATGGGCGATTAAATTATTAGCATTTAAGACAGAGAAGTAAGAAATCAAAAACCTAGTTGTGAAAGTTCTTATCTCAATATTTAGCAGCATGGATTAATTAGCCATAACAGCAATTTTATTATGTTAATATTTAACAAAATTAAATGAAAATATGTACCCTTTATTCCATATGAAAGCCACAGTCATTTGGTGTCCATGTAATTTACTGAATAAATTGGTCCGTCGAGCCGGATCAATTTTTCGTAATGTCCAGATTGTTCCAAGGGTTTTTATGCCGATAGTTCGCCAAATTTTCATCAAGTTTTGTAGAAGTTCAATGAATTTCAAACTCATATTTAATTAAAATAAAATAAGCATCATTTAAGTTCTTCGGTTTCTTAAAGAACCCATGGTGGGTGTTAGAACATCGAACGCTGAATTTACATTTAATATTATCTTCAAGGAATTTTACATATAATTTTCATATCAGGTAGGCGAATATTGTTTATTTTTATCATCTACATAATCACATATTCATGAAATTTATGTGGAAAAATACTACGCAGTGATTTATTGGAAGTTACTGAGCGTAGCTTTAATTGGGTTTAAATTAGGCATTAGATACTTATCGAAGTCTTTGATCTGGTTTTTGAGAAATTACATTTTTAGATAATTTTTATATATAAAAAAAGGATCAGGAATTTTGTTTTTTTTTAAGAACTACCTGGTCTAACATGTTTTTTTTAACCTGACTGGACTTGAGTGACTGGAGTGCGTTAGACCGTTAGACCTATACCTTTATATACAGTAGTGTACACTCCAGTCATTTTTTTCGTGAAAGGAATCGGGCAGGGTATGAGAGTGTACTATCAGATGTTAATAATTTTTAGTGTTATTGGATGTGATACGATCTACAAAGTTATCCGTCTGGTAGCTCAATGGTTTCTCTGACCCTGATAAAGATGTAAAAAGTGTTAAAACCATCAGTACTGACCTTATTAATCATTTTCCACTGTTAACTATTTATATTATTATTTTGTAGTTCTAAAAAACTCACAAAATAAATTATGTATTGAGTGGGAATTGAACCCTTGACCTCACCGGAGCAATGTATTCAAAAGTCGTTGTCGTGGCACTCGTGTACTCCACTGTATGCATATTTAGGCATATTTCCCTCCGATATAATTCGAGGAAATAAATTCTACAGCGAAAAATCTGAATGAACATCCACAAGATGAAAAAGTGATCGGTAACCGCTGCACCGATGACGAAACAGTGTAGTTTTCGGGAACAAGAAAATTTAATAAATAAAATCAAAATAATAATTTGGCCCAAAAATCTTGCAATTTAATTTAAAAGTTAATGGAGACATACCACAGAAATGATCCTGTAAAGTAAAGTCTAAAAAAAACTTACATAATGTACTATGTATTGAGTGGGAATTGAACCCTTGACCTCACCGGGGCAATGTTTTTTAAATGTCAGTGTCGTGATACTCGTGTGCTCCACTGGATGCATATTTCGGAAAATTTTACTCCGATAAAATTCGTGGAAATAAATTCTACAGCAAAAAATCTGAACGGACACCTGTAAGATGCAAGAGTGATCAGTAATCGTATATAAGGCTCGCTACACTGATGAGTCAAGAAGAGACCAGGACGAAACAGTGCAGTTTTCGGGCAACAGAAATTCAATAAGTAAAATCAAATGAATAATTCGATCAATGAAAATAAAATCATTTTCTGTGGTCATGCCTACACACAGATATGAAATGTTTATTTGTTTACAAATAAAAAAAAACGAATGAAAGGAAAATCGATTAACTATTTTACTCTAGAACCTAATGGTATGTTGTCAACAATACCTGATATAGATTCCATTTAAACATGATGAAAATTGAAAAGAACAAAATCCCCAAAAGAATTACCACGTTCTAGTCATAGCTCCGACTGGTAATCGACTCTATAGAAAACTATAGGTTTATTGAAATGCGCTCAGTTCATTGGCATTTTACCTTTACGAAATTTTTATTATTCAATGAAAAGGTAGACGCACGTACATACGTTCAAGAGTTAAATCTGAACTTGGGCAGATGATTTGATTTTGAATAGAATTAATGATGATTATTAGAAGTGAATACTACTTCTTCATTTCTATTGATGATGGGCATCCTACACATTTTAAAATATTTATTCTAGGCCCATACACTTGAACACCGCGCGTTTCGTTTCAGTAGGATGAAAGCAAGATTAAAATTGTTTGCTTTTAAACTCTTTAAAATTAATGCAATTGATTCTTTCCATAATTTCAATTAAAAAAAATTATTAGAAAAATTCTGAATACGAAAAAATTAATCGGACAATAAAAGGTGGTTTGATTGATTTGCCACTCAAAATCTGACATCAAGTGGGTAAGAGTTAATTTTTTTTTGTTTGACTTGGGATTCGGTAAAAATATTGTCAAATTGATAAACCAAAAAGCCCAGACTACGTATTACGGTAAGTTAAGGGTCCTAGAATTTGTATGCTTCAAATGTTTTTAGTACTTTTTAGGATCTACCACGTTTTAATACTTTTTAGGAACTATCACGTATTAGTAATTTTTAGGATCTAAAATGTAAAAAAACTAAATTTTAAACTATATTCCCACCCTCATAGCAAGTAAGTTAGTATGTTTGCTTACGTCATTTTAAGTACTTTTTAGGATCTACAATGGTTTAGTACATTTTAGAACTTTACACGTGAAAAACCGATATTTTAAACTTTGGGAGTTTTTTTGTTGTAAAATTTAATGCGTCAAATACATTTGACCTTATGCCATTTCAAGTACTTCTTAGGATCTACAACGGTTTAGTACTTTTTAGAACTTTACACATGAACAACCGATATTTGAAACTTTGGAAGTTTTTTATTGGAAAATTTCTAGTCAATCAAAATACTTTATTAAAAAAATCAATTCGAATGCATTTTCAAAGAAGAGTATCGTTTTTCTGAATCAATGCCATGTGAACGAAATAGAAGGACAACCTTTTCCCAAACAATATTTTTTTTCAATTAAATAATAATTAAGTTACAAACGCTTTGAAAAAAAAACAATGAATTTCTAACGAGTTCTCACTTATAATTAGGGTTTTTTTCTGACACGTGTATCCGATGTTAATGATAACTAGTATCTAAGCCCGTAGTTTTGTTTGGGCAACATATTACCTGCGTGTATGAAAAAAAACAAATCTACCTGTTAAATTCAATTATTTTTTCCCATCTCAACGTTATATTCGTAATAAAAAAAACGTTTATTCGGTTTGTGAAAAAAACAGAAAAGAAAAGAAATACCTGAATATGAAAGATTTAATCCGATCCAACCTTAAACATTTTCGGACCCAACGATCCATCAGATGAAATTATTTTAAATATTATTTCTACACTACCATTCAACCACCATATCATAACACGTAGCCTTGAACTTCATTTTGCAAATACTTCTTCCTACTAATGGGAAGATGTTTTTTTTTCTGCCCGAATTACCTCGTTAGACTACATAAATCCATCATTTTTTTCAAATAGGTAGTATACAGTGTGGATAGGAGCATAGTATTATAGTGAAATGTTTTCAATCTTTTAATTTGCAGAATACTTGGAGAAAAAACAAAACCAAATATCTTTTTGGCTAATTGAGTTTTATGTACTCATGCGGAATACTTTCTATGAGGAAAGTTGAAGCTGGAAATCGCAAAGCGACGACTAAGATCAATTGACTCTATGAGAGTGCTCCATAATGGCATCGTATCTTAAAAAGGGAGAACGAGTTATAGTGGAACAGTGGATATGATAAGCTACGAAACTGGTGAGTTCCCTGTGCCATTCAGTAGGTTTTCTTGCGGAAAAGGTGTTTCGCAGGTTTTCGTTTTAAAGGATTAGCGACGAGATAGTGGATCGCATGTGACTCGATGTTGAGTAACTGGTGCAATTTGAATCTCGGCATTAAAGAAATCAAAAATAAGATACTTACTAAAGGCCAACACGAATGGGTTTTTTGCACTTTACAACCCGATCTCCCCTACATTAGACATGGAGGCGGATATCTGGATGGATTGAATGGCTCGTTCGTTGTGCATGAAAGGAACCATATAGTTGTGGTTTTTTTTTCTCTCAGTTTACCTGATGGTTACTTTCACAAAATTGAATATATCAATGAGCATTGCATCCGCCATTCAGGTCTGATGCACCAACGGAAGTGGAACAAAGACCGAGTTTTTCCTTGCAGATCTTCGATCCGTAGCAATTAGTTGAATGCCATAGTCCGTACAATTACACTGTACGATTTTCAATTGAGAAAAGTCTTGTTTTCGAGGGAGCGGCTTCCAACTCTTTGGTCACATATTAAAAAAAGAAACTTCCATTCTACCCGAGAGCACCTATAGGATAAAATACTTTTTAATATTATTTAAAACAACCTCCTCCGCCTCCACAACGTATCTCGTTCGCGATTCGGTTCTTCAACGAGTCTATACGGAATATTTTGAATGGTCTGGGCACAGTCAGTAGAAACGTGAATCAAGATTAATTCAAAAGATGCCAAGTTGGTTTACTTCTAGTATAGTATAGATAAATGCGGTATTAAAACTCTTTAGTAAAACTTCTTCGAGCCCGATTCCACTACAAAATATCGCGCAACTCTATTTCATAAAGTAAACGGGTAATGTGTAAGTTTTCCATTCTGGGCATTGATTTTTCATCCATTTATTCCGCGGTACGCTGGCTCTCGTCTCTGCGCCATTGTGGAAAAACTGAAAAATGTTCCGGAGGATGATGATGGGAGCTGCTAAATAAGGTGTGGTTTTCATTGCACAGACTTAAAGATCAAAAGTGAATATCAGGGAATAACTAGTTACTATATAGTTTTTAGCTGGTGCTGGTACGAAGTTGAATAGCTTAATAGTTTGATCGAGCCCATATTCAACGGTCCTCTCCTTTAGCCTTACTATAGATAAAACGATCAACTGAATGGAAACTAATGATCGGTTTTGTAATATAAAATTTTCAATTTCGAGCATAAATTTTGTACAATCTTCGTCACAAGTTTCTTATCTATCTGTAGGTAGGATGGTTTATTTCATGTCTCGAAATTTTCTTTAAATTAGCCGCATTGTCTGGATTGCTCAACAAGATATACCGACTTGAACGTAATTTATAGCGACTTTCAAAGAAATTAAAAAAAAAAACTGCCTATAGTTACAAACTGAATTCAAATGCATTTTGCATGAGGCAAATAGATTTTTATCTGAATTAGCTCAATTAGCTTACTGTAAGCTATTTTGTATATTTCTAGTGTTTGAACTATACCTATATATTGCAAATACTCAGGTTTTATTGCATAAAATTTTGACAAAATTTGGCCGTGCGTCAAACTGGAAAAGGTCATCAAAAATCCAAAAAATTCATGCTAAAATTTTTAAGGAAATTTATCTGGGAGCTATTAAAGGCACACCCAATACCAAAGTGAAGGATGTCATATTAAAAAGGTGTGAAATTATCTAAACAAAAAATAAAAATAATAAATAATAAACCCTACACCATACTAAAATAATAAATAAAATAAAATAAATAATTATTGAGAAAATAATAATTGCGAATGACAAACAGATAAATTTGTAGTTTCGTAATGTAATAATAAATTAATGACTTTATACAAATAATAAGAAAATCAGAAATCCCTGTTAAGCTAGTAGGAGACTGTATGCTACTATGTCATATATTTGTCTACATTTGCTGACAAACACAGTCATATGGTGAAATTAAATTTGTTTTCCTAATCAATTCGATCGACAATACTCATTTTGCCTAAGAAACAATTTGTTTAATAATTTTTAATTTGATAAAATGGCATACAGTTAAATAAAAGCATTACTTATCTAAAATTAAAATAAATTAGTACATTATGAAAAGAGACTATCGTTAAAAAAAACTGTTATTCCATTCGTCGATTGCAATTGCTACTTACTACTTTTACTTTATACAGCGTACCTAGCCTCATGTTACCTGTAACAAAACAAGAAAACAAAATTTCAAAAATATTGAAAACAAATTTTTTTCAATTTTTTATAAAAGAATTTTGTATGATGGTAGTTCACATATGACCTGATTTTGAAAGTCAAAATATCGAAATTCAAATAGAGCATTTTTTATTATTTCAAAATATCATCGAGCGGCTTATCTTTAAAAGCTGAAACTTGTTACATATTTCTAAGTGTTAAAAGATCTCATTATATTGGGTTGGCAACTAAGGTCGTTTGCCAATACCTTGCTTCGTCTAAGTCTACGGCTATGTTGACATCACAGCATAGCATTGCTATTATAACAGTTTATAAAAAGCTTGGCTAAACCATCAAAATGGATCAGCTGATGCTTATTTGACACTTCAAAACACAAAAATTAAACTAAATTCTATAGAAAAATTTGAATTTTTTTACGTTTGAAGTAAAGCTTGCTATGATTGTACAGCAAACTACTCGAATGCGAAGTAGTTAATGCACAAACCAACAAGGAATCAAGACACTACTTTGCTAGGTCTGACGTCATAAACTGTTCTAACTAGACGTAGACGAAGCAAGGTATTGAGAAACGACTTAAGTAATTGTTGATATCACACATAGAAGACTTTGACATATTTTTTTTTTTTTTTGACATTTGTTAGCTTAAATAAATACAAAAAAAAAAATTATATCTATTAAAAACAACTAATATCTATTAAAAAAAAAATTATATTTAATAAAAAAAAAATTATATCTAATAAAAAAAATTTTATCTAATAAAAACAAAATTATATTTGATAAAAAAAAATTATATCTAATAAAAACAAAATTATATCTAATAAAAAAACAATTATATCTAATAAAAAAAAAAATACATTTAATAAAAAAAAACAATTATATCTAATAAAAAAAAAATTAAAACAAAAAAAATTTGGTAGATATAATAAAAAAAATTATAATAAAAAAAAATTATAATAAAAAAAAATTATAATAAAAAAATATTACAATAAAAAAAATTGTAATGATATAATAATTAAACAAATATAAAAAAAAATATAAAAAAATATCCATAAAACAAAAATTTATAAAAAAAATTTAAACAAAAAAATCTATATATAATAAAACAAATTAAATACAGCGATCAACGAAAAACGGCCAGAATTGGTTCATCGAATACTTGTCCCTAAGCAGATTCGAACCTAGTTCCACGTGCACTGAAGGCAAGTGCTTTAGCCACTAAGCCACCAAGACTACTATTACTTAGTTGCCAACACAATACAATATCATTCATTCTTAAGGATTGGGCGACAGTCTAGCAACCAATCCTCGGAAAAACTCCTAGAAAAACCTCAGTTTTGACGAAGAGACGACTGTAATTTCCTAGATTCAAACTCGGGCTTCAATTATAACAAATTCTGTTGTATTGCATTCATATGAAATCAAAATGTTTTTAAGGATGCGGTCAGGTAGGTACACTCTAAAAAAAAATGATATAACGCTCCATTACAAAAGTCGCAAGAAAATTGTAAATTCATGCCGTCAAAAAGTGATGGAAAATAGTATGGAACATTTTTGCTAGCTTGTGGTAAAATACAGATATTTAGGAATGGAATCCATAACATTACAACAATTGGACCACGATTTTGACCATATGTCAAATTTTGACATTAATAAAACCCAAGTTTTTTTACGTTTTATATCTGGCTTCAATTTTATTTTATTTCCAAGGAATAGTCATAATAAAGTTGATTTATGCCAAGGTTCTTGCCATTTTCTTATCTTTACGAGATCTTTCTATTCTAAAATGTTTGTCTTTTTCCTCCCGGTATAAATTACATTAAATGGAAATTTACAATATACCTACATACCAACATTATAGTCTGGCGACTTGATTACTATTGAAAACAATTTTTTTTTTTTGGGTTTTTAATTTAAAATGATCACGTCGAAGTGGCACTGGAATTTGTAAATAAAATTAAAAACAAGATCTTATAAAAATTGTCTACGTAAACGTAGTAGATCCGTATTAGGTGGGTACAGTACCCCATGCATGAATTGTTTTGTTTCTATTCATTTATTTATTTAACAAAATCCGCACGAGTTGCAAAGGACAAGTGGACGCTTCGTTTGATCTACGTCAGGTACATCGCATTAAACAATTTCATTCCTAGAAGTCAAAACTATTCTTCTTCAAGTAAATCTCGTCATTTGTATTCAAGCATGACAAACGAAATTATAATATAATAGCTAAAAAAAAAAGATCTTGATTTAAGTCTCTACTCGATTTGTAAGATTTTAATTGAATTTCATTTTCAGTTGCCTTCTTATGCCCGAAAGATATACTACATATGAATATGTTCTAATCTCTTATAGTATGTTTATGCAAGACCTATAATACTTACTCTTGAAATATGGTCGAAGAATTTTTTCAAACGACTTTTATGTCCCCTGCTGAAAAAATAAATCAAATTGATTTATAAGATCGGACCCGATCTATAAAATCGTGGCGTTTGGCCTTTCGTCAGCATTATAAAATACATATGTTACTCGTAGAAGTAAGCACCTGAAACCTAAGGTAGTAAGAAATACCTGTTTCGGTTTTCTGAACGCTTTGGGATGAGGTTGCAATCACGACAAGAATTTACATATCACTCAATGTCAGAAATTCTATGCTAGTGCGTTCATATAGCATTTTGAAATTTATGATGTAGTGATCATGTCAAATATCGCTTCCTGTTTTATTAGTTTAGTTGTTGTGACCACTTGACTTTAGTCGTCGGATCGATTCGAGTTAGTTTATTGGAACTAATTTATTATAACGAAAAAAAAAAATATGTGTTGTAAGAAAATATTGCATAATAATTTATGATTTGAGAAAAACTTGACCTTGTGTGTTAAGTAGAATAATTGTTATAACTTTTAATCGGTTTTATGCAAGTATTTTGAATTCTTTAGAAGTTGTTCATGATCAGTTAAGTGAACGGTCTTGCATTTCCAAATTTGAATAAAAAAAAATCTAAGCTTGTGGTTACGTTTTGCTCAAGCTTAAGATATAATTTAGCTCGCCAAAATATCAAACTTCTCAACTCACCTACATTGTAATGCACGCCCAACTTTAACGCCATTTCAAGAAAAGAAAAATATTTGTTAGATATTTACCTAGTAATGAATTCGAATTAAAACCTCTTAAGCTTCACCCAATTTTTTTAAATTTTACTAGCCAGGTTTGGAATAGAAACACAAGGCGTTTTAAACTTTCCATCTGAAAAAATTGAAATTAATATTGGTGTTCCGCAAGGCTGTGTATTTCGCCTACACCCTCAGCCTAATCCTTAGCTTTTACTAATAACAGTACTCTTCTTTTTCATATGAGCCATCGACTTACTATGCGACTGACAACCTAGAAAATAAGGTTCCAAATAGGCTCCTAATTACTCTTTAGGTTGTACGTCGCATAGTATCCTATACAGCATTATATTGTTTCAGACTTTTACCCATAAAATAGTAAAAGTTGCACCCAAACTGTTGAACGATTTTTGTTTAGTTTTAATTACTCTAGTGTCATATCTAAATTCTGCATATCTGTATGTACTAAGTTTCAACTTTATAGCATAAGCCGTTTCTGAGATAGCTTGGTACCCCTTACAAAATTTTTTTCTGGGATGTCTCTATAGTAGCTATAGATATAGTTTTAAATTTTTAGCTTTCTATCCCTAGCGGCTTGCGAGAAATTAAAATCAGAATTTTTTCATTTCTAGCCCCTCCCACCATCTTTTTATCCGCTAGAGCTCTACAGGTTCTAACTCCTGTAAAAATTTCAAGAACATATCTGATACGGTTCATGAGATATTCAAATTTACTTTTTTGTAAAATGGCTGCGACCCACCATTCACGCTTCATCTCACACTTTTCAACACCTATCGAACATTTTTTGGAAAATGGGTCCTCTATCATAGTACTACATAAGTTCCAACATTTAGCCTTCTAGCATAAGCGGTTGCTGAGATCTAGAAACCCAAATTGTTTATCTAAAACGCTCCGCCCGTATAGTCCTACCCCTCCAAAAGATAACACTCGTAGTAGTTAGCCCATTCCACCTATCATAGAAATTTCAACGCAATATATCCAGAGTTTTCTGAGCTACGCACTTCCAAACGGTTTTGCGTACGGTGTCTCTACGGCGGACAGACGGACTTTTTTTTTCCTAGTACTAAAACGCAAAAATACAAAATTTCAGGGTAGCAAATTTTTTGGATATTTCAGGTCGATAACAATACTTAATTATTAAAAATGATAAAGTAAAAACGACATTTCCGATAATTTTTGATAGAGAACTTTCACAAAATAAGTCCAATTTTCACAATCTTCTCTTCATTTAAGGTAATTATGTATTAAAATTTGTTATGTCGTGAACCATATACATAATTACATGTACATTAAGTAGTAATAGTTTGATCAGGCTCGTGCCTCTACAACAATGGTTGGAAACTTAAGGCCCACAAATTTAAAGTAATTAAAGTTTAAAACTTCAAAAGTAAAGTTTAAAAGTTGGGTAGCTTCAAAAATCTTGAGATACAAGACAATTGGATACTTGAAAATTTATTAAGATGACTCTTTGGAAAGTTTTTTTTAAAGGGTAGTAGCTCCTGCCAAGGACTTTGACAGAATAAGATCATACTCAGGACTTTTGGCAGATTTCAAAAAGGGAACACACATAAATAAAATTTTAACCGCTCACATACTGAAAAGATGTTTATTAATTTGGACTTTAGTTCATATATTTGATATCACCTTCTATCCACAGTACCTGCTTCTTTCATATTACGTATTGCGGGGAATTCCAAGATCAGTTCTGAGAAGAATAAAATATATCTTGAATAAATTACCTTAGGTTCAAATTATTTGTAACTTTGCGAGACTGACATTTTTTCTGAAAATCATAAATAAATGAATAAATCTTACGTTAGCTAATTTATCATTTCTGGTTAGAATAATTACTTAGCAGAATTTATAACGCTACAAATAGGACCACACAGAATCCAATAAAAAAACAGCAATTTTTCATTACACCCAAAATTTTCATACCTTTAAAATTTATGCCGAAAAATTTACAATCAGTAAATACCCTTCAAAATTGAATGGTTTGGAATGTCGCACTATTTCCAACGAACAAATTGAATCTTATATTGTAAAAAATTATGTTTTTTTCGCGATCGTTTAATCAGAATGATGATCGCGCCCAAGTGACAGAGTTTCACTATCGAGACTACAGTAAGTTAATAGTAAAATGGTTTTTAATAAATAATAACAAAATAAATTAGAAATGTAATAATAATAAAATATATCTATCGTGATCACTGATCGTGCACGATCACGATCTATAGATGGTGAGACTGGCACGATCACTTATTCAGTAGATATGTTATAATAGTAGTTTCCTAATTTTCTTAAAAAATTTGGTATTTTCACTTGGAATATGTACAATCGTGACTCATGAAGTATGAATTACAAAATCTCGATCCTCAAAGGCTGGAATGCTGATTCATTGCCGCAAGTACCAGCTACTGGGCGCCATATTCAAATTATAAATTTTTAAATTTAAATTTCTATCTTGCTGTGCATTTTCTATAATCTAAATAAAAATCAGAACAGAATACCTCTATATCTACAATTTAAAAACTGCTTAAAAAAATAGAAACTAATCTCATAACACTTCATATATGGGTACCATAAAAATAATGTAAAAATACATTCTAACGGTTCGTGCCTAAAAGATCTTTCCCATACGATCTCGTCAAATGTGAATACAATAACCTCTACAGCTCATTTCTAGTACCATCACATCGAAATTTGGTCCATAGATCTTTCGAAACAAGTGAAAATCTTCACAGGAGGATTAAGGCCTGGGTAATTGTTCGGAAAATATAACAACAAAATTACAATATTTTTAGGCGTTCATATATCGTCTGTACCTACTTCAATTATGGGTGCCAGCCAGCATACCGGAAAACTTCAACATTTCGTATAATATTCTGATAATTCAATTATTTCTGAAAAGTCATTACAAATCAATTGTTACCCGTACCATTTCCTGAAGACAATTTGATTAGTAAACAAGATCACTTCACTGTATTGGATATGGAAAAGGTGTTCAAAAGTGCTGTGTCAGTGAACTTCTTTCTTTTTCCAGATTGGTAATAAGAAAAATTGATCTTGTCCGGTTCGATGATAGTGTGAGATCTGGATACGATCATTTAATTTTACTTATCACTGGTGCAGCGCACGAGGAATGATTGCGCAAAATCCATTCAAAATTGTTATTTATTAGATTTGGATATGATCGCGATTGCGGCGGCGGCGGTGGCGGCAGTAACGTGCAATCAACAATAAAATGTTGATTGGCTTGGAATTTAAAAAGATCACTTCTGATCGTGATTTTTCTTCTTAAAGACAACAATCGCTAAATGCGAACTGGTTTTTTACCTATAAGCATCTTTGGATCGAGTACGACAAAAACTAAGTGCATTTAGTGATCGCGTAGCAATTCAGTGGCAACTTTCACTTATCCTTAGGCGATATTTATTCATGTCTTAGCCGTAGTCAGAATGACCGAACACCGATCCTTAACATTTTCTAGCTATTGTATCGGTTGTGTCAAGCCTTTAGTCAGAGATCAAGTCGCGTAGTTTTAAGACGTAAACTATGCAAAGATTTGCATCATGACATGATTTACTATCAATGCATGAGGTCGCTTGTTTAATGTCACATTATCTACATTTACATTTATCATAATATTGTACAACACACGATAGAATAATCTGGCGTCAAGTACATTTATATTTTGCTTCAAAAAAAAATTAGATTTCCTTCGACGAATGACTAAAGAAATCGTATGGAAGGTGCAATTTTATGAAGTTGTTTTAGTGACAAAAAAAAATCATTTAAATTCCAACACAAAATATTTAAAATACTTAGTTACATTAATTGATCGGTACCCGCGTCGAACAAATCCCATAGGTGCTTCCTAACACATGTGTAGTATACCCATATTTATAGGGATTTCAAAAAACACCCATATATACATATGTATATATATATAGGTGTATATATATAGGTGTATATATATAGGTGTATATATATAGGTGTATATATATAGGTGTATATATATAGGTGTTTCGACAAACACCTATGGTTGTTGT
Source organism: Beris chalybata (assembly GCA_949128065.1). NCBI lineage: Eukaryota > Metazoa > Arthropoda > Insecta > Diptera > Stratiomyidae > Beris > Beris chalybata. The sequence goes on from OX421894.1 coordinate 142,757,291, forward strand.
ATGAACACCCATGGGTATTGTAAGGAACACCCATGGGTATTGTAAGGAACACCCATGGGTATTGTAAGGAACACCCACGGGTATTGTAAGGAACACCCATGGGTATGGGTTTTTTGTTCACTGGAACTAGTTCACTGAACTCGTTCCTTCAAGTGAGTGACTCGGAGTGAACTCCTTCACTAAAAGGAACTGCTTTGTCCATCTCGAAACATAATACCCGGTTGGATATATTCATGACGTCAAAACATGTTGTTATTCATCTTAGCGCACAAATGAACACTTATTATACATTCAATTCGATTTTAATGTATGGAATCATTGTAAAGTGTTTGTTTAATGGAACCCCCATCTTTACATCGCAATAGCATCTTCCGAATTGCTAATTTATTCAATGATCTAGCGGGCGGATTATTTAATTATTTCTTCGCGGTAGTAAGTCATGACTGACTGCCTATGATTTATTACAGACGCGATGTATTAATAAAGAGAGCCGTGACATCCTCATACATTACAAATTGCAATAGACCATCATAAGTATGTAAAACGGGGGAATACACAACTATTCTCTGAATGAGCAGTCAGCCAGAGCACATCATACATGTCGCACTATGTACAACTTTTATTACCCACCCCCCGCAAGCTCCCCCCCTCCCCGCCGTCATACACGCATAATCTGATTTTACAGGTAAGACAATTATTCTAAAGCCGGTACGTTGTAGGTAACAACAATGAATATGTCATTTGGCGCGCGCAAATCATTTTATTATAGGACGATTTCGAGTGATTTGCAACGTATTTCCTTGACATGCGTTCAGAACAAAATGCCCAACATAATCAGATTTATGAGGTCAGGCGTAATTTATTACAACTTGGCCTGTACATTCTGCGATGCCCGGACACGATATTCTATTAAGTTAGAAGGCTTGGGAAGAATTTATGATCGGTTTAGAACGGAAACCCACTATGATTTAAAATCACTGATTAAAGGGTTTCTTTGAGCATAAGACGGTTTTTCGAAGTACAGTTTTACGTTCTTCTACCTTAAGATATAAAGGTACACCGCAAATATATCGTTCGATATGCATTCACCCAGCAAGAACCATGGTGTCCCTCAGCAGTCCAGTCTTTCACTGAACTGCTCAAATTTTTAAAATAAATGACCGTACAACTTTGTTTAAATAAAAAAATTCTCAATATTCAATAGCAACTCAATTGGTTTTCAATGTCAAACTGAAAATACTTTCTCTCGAAAGATAATTGGAAAGTGCCACATTCTACACACTATGCCATTTGCCATTGACTGCCTCTCCCGATATATAATTTCGATACGTGTTTTTTTTCCACTTTTACCTGAAAATAAAAAAGTTCCTTTTTCTTTAACTGATTGCATTGCTTTTTCAAATTTAAGAGAAAAAATCATAAGAAAACATTAAAATGAAGATAAGGGAAAAAAAATGTGGCACAAAAGTGAAATTTATTTACGCTGTACTTATACTTCATTCGAAAGGTAAAAACACTTGAAGACATAAAAGACAAGCAATAAATTAAAACAAAAAACCACACAAAGTAACTAACACCCTGCGATCGTACTGAAGGCCGGCCAGGCTTTCTTCACCTTCTTCTAGATCTTAACGCGCGATCTTGATCATCTTGCTCACATCAAGTGGATGACCAACTCATTGAGATTATCCTAGCCGCAAGACAGCGTGGTTTTTTTTTGCTTATTATTATTATCATTTGCTAGAGAATAATGCACCTTTTTTTCGGACCTTGGTATTTCAAATGAACACCTCAAAAAAAAAAAAGGTGCTTCAGCGTTACCTTTCTTTTAATCGCTACTGCTCTGTTGATCGACAAGACGCCATAATAATGAAAATCAGAACTCTCTAACATATGAGATCAAGAAAGGTGTTTATTTTCTTCTTTTTTTATGGTTAAGGTATTTATTTATGTAAGTGTAAAGTGTACGACGGTGATTCTGCAAATTACTGACTATTTATAAATCGGGATCTGTGCCTAGTTAAGAATGTTGTTATCATAATATTTAAAGGGTTAGTAAATTGCGCGGGAGACAACATTGAAAGGTCAATATCCATTTAAAATAAGGAGAAGAATTTCACTTGAATTCTGGACAACAGATGAAAAGTAGCGAAAACAAACAAACAATTCTCAAAACATGACTACCTAATTGGAAAATTCAAGGTTGTAGCTCAGTGTCTTCAGATTCTATGCCTATTCGAAGCGCAAATTGTTTATAATACGTTTTTAGTTATTGTTCGTGGGAGGGATCAGTTCCAAAAAAAAATAAAAACAATTTTTGTTTACATTTTAATAAATTACAACTATGCCTATGGCTAAGCCTAGCCCGGCGTCTATACTGGCAATTTATCTGGCAATGGCAATATTGCCATACACAAAATGACAGTAGAGACGCAACAAACACATACGGCAATTTTCCTCTCAATAGTGCCATGTCAATTTTGAGAGCAATATTACCATGTCAACTTTGAGAGCAATATTACCATGTCAATTTTGAGAGCAATATTGCCAGAAAAAAACATTGTTTGACATACGTTAGCGTCGCTTGTCGATAGGTAGGAGTAAGTTGTTTTGCTTTGATCGCGAAATGGCTGAAAATAAGTTGAATAAAGAGAAAAGTATTGAACTTATCAATAGGTTTTTTTTAATGCAATGTCCGACATTTTGCTCCAGAGCTAAACACTTCGAATTCTCTCGGTCAATTGAAAATTTCTCATCAATAAAATTCCTGGCTCATTAGGATTCGACATTTAACGCAATTGCCATTGTCATTCCCATTGCCAGATTGATTGGCAGTGTAGACGCAGAGTAAGTGGGTTCAAAATGCTACTTGTGGTATTCATACATCAATTTAATAAACGTAATGCGAACAATATTGTAGATCTATCTAGACCAAGAACGTCTGAGAAGAGACCCACTATACGAAGCAATCATTGAGTACAATTCCTTACCCAGTTCTATAAAAAACGCAACCTGTATTGCAGACTTCAAAGCACAAGTAAAGGGATATTTCCTAGACAAGCAGTCCTGAAATACGCTTGAAGAAACGGTTGTGCATTTTGTTGTTGTAGCATGTATACGTATTTTGTCAAATTTTTTAAACCATTTTTTATTTGTATTTTTGCGTGCCACACTTTTTGTCAAAAATTTTGACAATGCTATTTAAGGGGTAAACATTTTTGTGCCGGTCACCGGTGACCCCCATGGCATTCAACGTGTTAATTAAATAAAAAGAAACTCACTCTAAATTTGAATGTATCACTTAATATTCGAATTTTCCTTATTAATCACTTTATTACTTAAATTTATAATTTTTAATCTCTATCTAATATGTAAAAATACAATAGTTTTTTGGTCGGGCTCGATGGAAATCTACACCTGTGAACCGCTCCCTCCCAAATTTTGCATGGACATTCTCGAGACTAGCGGACAGGTCGAGAACATAATTATATATTCCCTAAATTGGTAGTTCGCGAGTTATTTCAACATTTGAGTGTTTTTCGTATGATTTAGCGGCAGTTTGTTCGTTTTCGGTGTATTATTTACGCGTTTCTATTACTAAATGGTTAGATGGTTAAACTATGGATGGTGGATAGAGGATAGTGGATGAAGTATGGAGGATGGTGGATAGAGAATGGAGGATGGTGGATGGAGGATGATGGATGGGGGATGGAGAAAGGATATAATATAAAACTAGACTTTTTTATTTAATTAATTTTTGTACTACCTCTTATACCAGTGCACTGTACTGACTGAGGAGTACTAGGGGTTAAGGTAGATTATTAGGCATTGATTCCAATGTCAATGTCAAATTTTTGGTCAGAAGGTTAATCCTGATGACAGATTCTACTTAATTTTATCTAGCAGTTAGTTTTGATTAGAAATGAGCAAAGCAGTTCCATTCAGTAAAGTATTTAACTCCGAGTCACTCACTTTAAGGAACGAGTTCAGTGAAGTACTTGCGCGGAACTGTTAGTTCCATCGCTTCTTCGTTCGCTCGCGAAGTAGTTCGTTCTTTTATTTCCTTCGTTTTCGGTCGCTCGCGAAGTAGCTCGTTCTTTTAGTTCATTTATAGTTCAACTTTATTGGAGAAGATGGTGAACAAAAACAAAAATGGTCAGTAGATGAGCAAAAAGAAAAAAAGGTGGTCAATCTAGAAAATGATGACAAACAAAAAAAAAACAAAAAAGGTTGGTAAAGTTTTTTGTCATGTGTCCAAAGGAACTGCAGTTCAGCAAAAGGGTAGAGTTACTTCACTCACTCACTTCAAATGAAGTGTTCTTTTGGAATAGTTCACTCGTTCTGTTCTCTCTAGTTCTGACGTCTCAAAACTGATGACTACTACTCCTTGGAATTGTCATAAAACCGTGGACGAAGAAAATGAATATGATGAAGATGGGGAGCACAATCTTTAAGCACATTGGCCGTTTATGAGAATAACTAGTTTTTGGTGCAATAGCCAAGAACATGCGACGGCTGACCGTCAATAAGACTTGGGCCCCAAGACGTACTGACGGCTGCAAATCCAGCCGTTCAGACTAAGAAGGTAAAAGACAAAGGTAAGACAACTTAGTACCCAACTCTTTGAAGCCTGGCGATGCTCATACGGAAGTCATTTTTAGGTCACTTTCACCAGAGGTTCGTTCGGCTTCAATTGGCGGAAACAACCGCAAAACTCGTTTGTTTTTTCTTACCTTAGTTTTGTTCACCTCATGTCTTCTGAGACGATTTAAAAAAATTTTTTCCGCACATTATTCGTCTTTCTTTTGACGAACTAATAGTTGCTTTTATTTTCAGAGTTATTCATCGGATTTTATTTGAATTTAAACTTGACTGACTTCTATTTGGGGGAATCATTTCGTACCTACGATGGAATGATAAATGGCTAGGTAGAGCGCGATATTATTTTATTATCTTTTTAACCGGAAACTTACCTTTGGTTAGGTAATCAATTGAAATTTCGATTTGAGAAAAACTTTCGATTTTATCCGGACGGGAATTTTCACTGTGGTCATCTATTCAAGACCACCATGGGTGGGTGAGGCCAGCTGTAAGTTGAGGCTTTTGTAGGCATTAGGCTTAGGAGTGTGATTTAAAGAAATTAAATTGGTAACTTCCGTTGATCTTGTTTTCTTTTCATTATGCTTGCTTGTCTTGTGAGAAGAATTATAAATTTATAATGAAAACGAAATTGAATGGATTTGGTAATGAACAAATTAATTACTTAATGAAGCTGAAAGAAATTGGAAATAGTTTGATTGCTTATTGTGTTGTGCATACCAAAACTACAAGCAAGTGATGATGATATCGCACCTATCGCGAAACATATCTGCACAGCATAATGTTAGACAAAATTAGAAAATCAAAGTATACATACGAATGTCTTTATAAAAAAGGGTGCAGTTGAATGGAACATATGAGGTGCTAAAAACTTTGATAGCTTCCGAACAAATTTCCATAAATCTTTGCGTTGATTGGCGCACGATATTATGACAAAAACACATCACCCCAACAAAATTCTATGACAAATTGCTGAAATTGTGGTTAAAAAAAAAAGTTTAGGGTTGAAAATAGAAAACTCCTAAAATTGCATTTCGTAAGTATTCAGTAGATGTTTAGGAGAGCAGAAAAACTAATTTGATATCTCATTTGGCCTAAGAGATATTAAGAAATTCGTTCAAAAATGTTGAACTACTTTTTCAACCCTTCGTGGGATGAATTATAGAAAAATCCTGAGAGTACTTTTTAAGTGTATAAGTAACGTATAAGAGAGAAAACTAATTCTAATACCGGCGTTGAAGATATTGAAATATTTGTGAAAAAAATATTTAACCCATTTTCATCTCCTTTGAGGTTAAAAATAGAAAAGCCATAAAATCGCTTTTTAGGCGCTTCGTAGGTTTAGTATCCAGTAAAAGAACTAATTTAATATCTGATTTGGCCAGAGAGATATTAAGAAATTCGTTCAAAAATACTGAACCCGAAAATACAAGGTTTTTCCGGTATATACTGTTAAATTTATTTTGTGAAAACATTCATCAAAAATTAATACTGAACCCCTTTTACAACCCTTCGTGGGTTCAATATAGAAAAATCCCAAAAGCACTTTTTAGGTGTATAAGTAGCGTATAAGAGAGAAAACTAATTCGATACCTCTCATCCGGCGTTGAAGATATTGAGATATTTGTGGAAAAAATATTTAACCCCTTTTCATCTTCTTTGAGGTTGAAAATAGAAAAGCCATAAAATCGCTTTTTAGGCGCTTCGTAGGTTTAGTATCCAGTAAAAGAACTAATTTAATATCTCATTTGGCCAGAGAGATATTAAGAAATTTGTTCAAAAATACTGAACCCTTTTTCAACCCTTCATGGGTTGAATATAGAAAAATCACGAGAGCACTTTTCAAGTGTATAAATACACAAGAGAAAACTAATTTGATACCGCTCATCTTACATTGAAGATATTGAGATATTTGTGAAAAAACATTTAACCCCTTTTCATCTCCTTTGGGGTTGAAACGACGGAACGAAAACGAAGCAACGATGGAACGAAGAGTTCCAGAACTACTTCACTGAACTCGTGTGTAACTCCTTAAAATGAATGACTGGGAGTGAAATATATCACTGAAAGGAACTGCTTTGTCCATCTCATTCGTCACAATTTTGAATTAATTGTGACTTTCCACCTATTTTGTGACTTGTGACTCTGGCGCTGAATAGGCCAGTATATCTTGTTTCGTTCACTTTGCAGGAACCTTAAGCAAATGTGACTAATGACTTATTCTAAACCAAATTTTTTGTAGCCATCTCCAGAACCTGTATCTTGTTATAGCTCACATTTATTTAATAACGAATCCCATAAAATCAAACCCCTTCTTGGAACACTGTTATATCAACAGAACTATGAGCTAGAGAATATTTTCAGAACCACTGCTCACGTAATTTATTAATAATTATTTTCATTTTCTTAAGATCATGTTCCAATATTTCATATATAACCGCAAATGTGCTCTGTCACCATCATATGACCGAATTATGTAAAAAAAAAAAAATATAACCAACATTTTTCCTAACGGAATACAAAATTATTCAGTTGTATGCAAGAAGGGTAATAATTCAAAGAAAATTCCGAAGAAATAAATAAAACCGGCAATGCATTAAGTTTAGTCGTTAGCAAAATAATTTTTCTCCGGCGGAAAAATTACATTTCACCCAACAGAGGAACGGTGACAATGGGATAACATAACAAACGCGGAAAAAAGGCCTCCGATGTCTTATAAGACCCAACAGGAAATTTCTTATTCGATTTACTTAAGTTACCTTTAGATTTCGTTTTAAATTACGTAATAGCGGAAATTCATTCAAATCCCCGGCACATATTACAAATTTATTTTGTATATAATTTTAAGGTGAAAGTAAATTACTTTCCGGATTTACAAATGTGTGAAAAATTGTGAGATTTTGTGTGATGTTTTTTTGAATTGCTAAGAACCCGATTTTCTGAGTCTTGAGGAATTATATGAAATAAAAATTAAATAATTGAAGTTTTTATTTTTTTTTTGTGTTTGGTGTCTGATGATCGTGTACAACAAGCTTAAGGTGGAAAAAAGAGAAATTTTTCATCTTTAGATTATTACAACTAAGTTATCATTTTTATTATTGGTTCCAGAAAATTGTTTATGCTCCGGGTAAACTACGAGAAACGAATGAAATTTTGATGAGTAAATTGTACACGTTGGATTAGTAAACAAAAATCTTATTATTTATTTAATGATTTCGAAGATTACGTTGAGATAACATAACCGATTTGAGCTTAATTTGTTGATAGAAGAAAATCACAGCGGAAAATTGGAACGATAAACAATTTATGGGAGCGGATGTTTATAAAAATTAAAATAATTTATTATTGTATAATAGAACAGTAAAGGACGAGTGATCATGGAAATTGGTGAAAGAGAAATGCTATTAGAAGTACATTAAGGGGCGCGTCCGTCTATGGACCCCTTAACGCATGCATCACAGTAGCATTAGCATTGATTACCGGATCGATGTTGTAAGCAACGAAATGTAATGACCCAGGCCTTATCAATTCGGTTACACCTCTTCATACAAATTTCTGCGAAAGCAAAACATTACCAATTGCATGAAATGTAATGCACTAATTTATTTCTGTGAGGCAATTGAAGAAGTCATGGTTTTTAGGACTAGTAAACAACAACAACAACAACAAAAAAATGTCCGTCTGTCCGCCGTAGACACAGTCCGCAAAATCATTTGAAGGCGCGTAGTTCACAAATCCGTTGATAAATTAAGTTAATATTTTTATGGTAGGTAGATTGTGTGAGCCCCAACGATTGTTGTCTTTTGGGGGGGTGGTCGTGTGAGAGGGGGATGAAGGAGGAGCGTTTTAGAGTTTCACCAAGAGTAGGACCGGTGTCATCAAAACGACATTGATTTGGCCTAGGGAACATACTGGACCCGAAACATTAGAAAGTACTGGCAACTCTGGCACCAGTAGTAAGCCTGTGCTGTGCCGTTCTGCTTTTCGTACATTGGGGTAGGTATTTTGACAACAGGAAAAGAAAAAGGGTTGTGAAAGTCGTTGTTGGTATCTACGAAAATCAACCATATCCCATCGAGGAAAATAATGAGAAGTTCTACGAAATTTTGTTGCAGCGAAATTTGAATTTAGAATAACTTAAAAAAGAGCATGAAGAGAGCTCCTTCCGGCGGGACATAGGGGAGAAAATCAAAATTATGTGAGACCTATATTTTTTTGGGTCATAGTTTGGGAGCTACACTGTATTAAATTTGTACTACTTTAAAAGTATGTAATCGGATGCCAACTTAAATTATAGTAAAATTACACTGTATTGTGTATGCTACACAATAGAGTGTAAAATGTTCCAGATAAATATGTATTGTGATTTCATGTAATCAACACAATGTACACAATTTTCCAATTTATAGATGTACGTAAATAATGTAAAATTATACAGCGTTCTGTGTGTAAATTACTACAAATAAATTGGCATTTCTTTACTTTTTTAACTTGTAGTTTTACACTTCTCACATGTTAAGTATTATAGTAAATCATTTAGATAATATTATAGATCTGTTTGGTATGGTGCAGCGGTCTTACGTCGTGCATAATTTCACCAATGACATTCTGATCGTTGTAAGACTACTATACTACACTAAACAAATATAATTTCATTATGCTTTTCTTATACGTGTACAAATAAGAACACCAAGTAACTTTATGCAGAACTAGAATTAATACATAATAATATGTATAACAATACACTACGCCATTGAATTATGTAAAACTTCATTTCAACTTACGTATTTTTATGTAATTTTTACAGAAATTTTACACATTTTATAGGAAACTAGCCGCGTACCGCGCTGCGCTCGCTACACTCACGTTGTTCCATCGCCCCTGTTACTCTCATCTCTCCCGTTGAGCGGATGCGCTACTCACGCCAATGCTAATCTTATAGAAAATTAAACTTTTTATAACAAATATACGAACCAAATTTCGGGAATATAATTATATTCTCGACCTGTCCGGTAGTCTCGACCATGCACATGCAAAATTTGGGAGGGAACGGTTCACTAGTGTAGATTTCCATTCGACCCCAGCAAAAAACTGTTGTATTTTTATATATTAGATAGATATATATTAGATAGATATATATTAGATAGATACGCACACTAGTTTCTTAAATTTACGTTCGAATTGTAAAATTACATGAACCTTATAGTAAAAATAACAAAAAATAGTACTTTTGCTGAAATTTTTTACTGTGTGCTGACACCCGTAAAATATGAAATAAAATTTTGGGTCATAGGCCGGGATGTGGTTAAAGCCGTAATGTATCATTGGGACAAGAAGACTATTTGGAAAGTCACCCGTTGAAAGGTACAACTTACCGCATTCATCAGTGGTTCTTTGTAATACAAAAACAAAAGACGGTAAAACTAAACAATCCATAGAAGTAAAAATTGAATTCGATATCCGATCAGAAGTTGTTATGTGCTAATTAAGAAACAGTTGGGCCCCTTTTTTTCCATCGCCTACTTATTAAATGACCCAGTGAATGACATGAACCAAACATTTTTTTGAAGTTAATGTTAATTTTATTTAACTAAATAAAAGTTTGCCTACCTGTTTTTATTCATTATCTTTTGTTCAAATTTTATTAAATTACAAAGGGATCAGTTTGATACCTCACTTCAATTATTTATTAAGATTAGATTCATATCAGATTTCCATGAAGGTTAACAACAACAATTACACACGAACAAGTTTTCTGTATTAATAGTTTTAGTTTCAAATAATTTGGACGAAGTTCATTAAAATCCAAAGGTTTTTCTTGAATCTTTCAAGGCTTTTTATCACCTTACTGAACTTGGGTTCGTCTTTAATTACGATACTGTCCCAAGTATGCTCTTTGTAACCTACTTGTTCACACAACTACTGTGCACATTATCTGTTGTTACCTTGGTGAAACTATTGTATCTCAAACTTAAGCTATCTAATGCCCGCTTTAACTACTGTTAAGGTTCTTCTCATATAACCTTGCTTACAAAAAAAAATAGTAATAATACCAACATTGAATGAAAGCCAACGCATTTCGAACGCAATATTCTTGTCACTTTACAACGCGAATTTATCGAAAGTATCTAAGAATTCCGTCAAACTAGTTTCCAAAAGGCTTTCGCCCAAAAACGAAATGCATCGACTAAAACAGACATATAATTGTTATTAATTTTACAACTATCTCCTAACATATAAAATAGTCAATTATTTTATAATTAGACAGAAGAAATTTTTACTAGCTGAAAAAGTGTCTAGCACATGATCGCGTACATTTAGAAGCGCAATCGCGATGCAAAAAAAAAGGTAGTGATGCTACCTGGTATAATTTGCAGTAATGAGTTTTCTTCGGTCTTTCATATTTTCAACAATCTTTCCGATGATGGTCAAGAAAACGAGAGAGAAAAAAAAGAAGCGGTCTTGTACGCGAGCCCCATTCAATTAAACATCTAATTACATACGTAGCTACATGCATGAATAGACATAAAATAGTGCAGAGAAAAAAAAGTGAAACATGAAACGTATTTGGAGACTTGTAGCCTTGTGTAGAAATGATATAAACACGTCCTGAGCACAGGAACGTAAAGTTTATATAGTGTTTGTTGTTTAAAACTGGACAAAGTAACTTATTTCCTATATAAACGCCAGCACTGATCATGAGAATCATTCCTTCCTGAGTGCGAACACACCATGAAGAACAAAGGCGACTCGCAGGGAGGAGTAATATCTCCGGTGATGTTTTGTGGTTGATGAATAGCGAACTTAAAACAAAACGGTATGCTGTCGATTCTGATTTCAACGGTGACAATGCTTAAAGTGTCGTATATTGGTAGGAACGTAAGATCTTCCATGTTAAGAAAGAAAGAGCATTCACTTACAAGACATCAGGGTCACACGGTATAAATCCAATCACGCTGCAAAAAGTTTCAGAGTTAATCTTTAGGTGGATGGTTAGTTATTTTTAAAATACATCTGACATACTTGATGACCCAGTCAGAAGATGGCACAGGATTTTCAATCTGATCAGCCAATTGCCCTTTGTGGTTAAAGTAGAGAAAGGCAAAGCAGTTGCTTTCAGTGAAGTACTTTATTCCGAGTCACTCACTTTAAGGAACGAGTTCAGTGAAGTATTACCGGAACTCTTCGTTCAGTGAAGTAGTTCCGCAACTCTTCATTCAGTGAAGTAGTTCCGGAACTCTTCGTTTAGTGAAGTAGTTCCGCAACTTTTCGTTCAGTGAAGTAGTTCAGGAACTATTCGTCCAGTGAAGTAGTTCTGCAACTCTTCGCTTCATCGTTCCTTCGTTCGCTCGCGAACTAGTTCGTTCTTTTAGTTCATTCATAGTTCAACAAAGGGGAGAAGATGATGAGAAAAAAATTTATCAATAAATCTAAAAGATAAGGAACAACAAAAAAAAAGGACAGTAGATCTAAAAGATGATGAGCAAAGAAAAGGTCAGTAGATCTAAAAGATGATTCGTTCAATGAAGTAGTTCCGGAACTCTTCGTTCAGTGATGTAGTTCCGAAACTCTTCGCTTCATTGTTCTGTCGTTCGTTCGCAAATCAGTTCGTTCTTTTAGTTCATTCATAGTTCAACTGAGGGGAGAAGAGGATGAGCAAAAAAACGATCAGTAGATCTAGAAGATGAGGAAGAACAATAAAAAAAGGTCAATAGTTCTAAAAGAATATGAGCAAAGAAAAGGTCAGTAGATCTAAAAGATGATGAGCAAAGACAAGGTCAGTTTAGATCTAGAAAATGACCAAAAAAAGGACGGTAATATACTGTCACGTGTCCAACGGAACTGCAGTTCTCCAAAAGGAGTGAGTTACTTCACTCACTCACTTCAAGGAGGAGTTCTTTTGGAACGGTTCACTCGAGAACGACCCATATCTAAGGTGATACTGGAAATTTCCTTGGACGTTCTTCCGGAGTTTATGCTAGGACTCTATATTCTCCACAGCACGTCAACAACAACGGTTAATCTAAACTTCCCCATTGAGAGGTAAAGGGTTATTGAATAGGTAGATATACTACTGTGGGCAAAAAATAGTAAGACTTTTTAATTTCAATTTCGCACGGAAACCCATTCGTCGATATTTTTTTTTCTAGGTTGGTATGACTGTCAGTGACATCTGTTCCAAATAATCAATAATCAATGGCGCAACAGCCCCAATCGGGCCTAGGTCTTGAAGTAATGTTAGAGTTACTTCATTGCGAGACCAACGGAACACTAGGAGGTGAAGTGGTCAGCTACACGCTCGTCCGTGATTATTACCCCGATTTTAACTCAGGTACTCATTTACAGCTGAGTGAACTGGTAGTCCGGCACCCAATACCATTTTCGAAAATTACTTGTCGCCAAGCAGATTCGAACCTGGTACCCGGTGCACCGAAGGCAAGTGCTCTAGCCACTAAGCCACCCAGACTACTCTGTTCCAAATACCTCATCAAATAATCATTAGTTTTTAGCAAACGCTTGTCTTTCTGAAGTACAAAAAGTGCATTCGGCGATTTTTACAATGAGTGAAATTACACATTGGTTCTTTAAAGACCAATACATTCCTGACTGCTCCAACAGACCAAACTCCAATCATACAAGAAGGATACACTCCCTCCTTCAAGCAGGTCCTTGGCATGTCATCTTAGAATCATTGCCTCCAACTATCTGAAGATCCTTCCATACATTAGCAGAATTCCCAAGCTCATCGCATGTTTCCTACTATTTCTTGGCTAGTCCCATTTTCCCGAATCTAGTCCAATTCCAAGGAAGTATTTGGTACTAAAACAATTTTCCTTATTCAGCCAACTATGCGGCAGCTTGTTCGCTTTGATGAGAAATATCGAAGCCACATTCGCCGGTATAGAGGTCTTATATTGAGCTCATGGCACGTCCTCACTTTCGATTCGAATGGTGTTTTTATCAAGCGAGTAGTCACTGTATTTGATCGAGATCATTTCGCAATTACATTATGGCAAATACGAAGAAGTAGCTAAGGAATACATTGGACTAATCTCGGTATCGTTAATATGGTGTCTCGTGAACCACTTAGTTATTCAACGTTTATAATACTTCCATACATTCGATAGTGTGGACGATACTATAAGAGCGTTTATATCGAACATATAGCTGGGCTAACAAGTCCTATAGCTAGCCTAGCTTGCCATTGGTGTAAACACAGTTAGAGACCACTTGAGCGCGCTTAGCTTGAGACATATTTTTATCGGATTCTACTATCGCTAGTTTGCGGCACGACAGACCTGGCGCAATCTTAGAAGATAGTAAGACGACACAACGTTAGTTGTATTTTGTATAGGTACATTCGAAGCGCACCGAGAGAATACATAAATGCGAATGGGAAGTATTGACCCGATTGTCTAGTGACCCACTGAAAGATTTTCTCTTATTTCCTCTTTGGAGATGTTTTCTAAATGCGATTCACATTTGCCTGGATGGGCTTCTTGATGGCGGCCTCCTCCTAGATGCATGCATCGCGCACTTATCTTCACTTTAGTCTACGGACTGATTACGTGCAACTTCTAGTGTTTTACCTTAATGAAGAAACAATTAGCCTGCAATGAAGATTTTGTCGCTTCTCAAGCCAATCAATCAGTCGGTGGTGGCTGCAGTTTTCTTTTCAGGTCTTTGGCTTGCTTTTTTTTTTGTGCCGTCAATCATCTCGCGCTTGGTATAGTCTTCAAACGAAAGAAGCAGGAAAAGTTTTATGTATTGTTTGCAAAACAATAAAATTTACACCAACTTCTTATGCTTCTCTTGACGGATCGTCTCATTTCTTAATTATTGTTTGATCCAATTTCTCTTCACAATTGCACGATACTGTTTACTTTCTTAGTTAGCGTCTTTAATGTAAAGCGTGTTAGATCAATATGTTCTGATTATATGGGTGTACAACAAGATGAATCGCGATATCTATAGGTGGATTGCATATAAAAGCGGAGATGTCGTGCAATCACGTCTGTATTTCTATCAACTTTCTAAGCCTAGTTGCCTCTCTCTTCCATTCGAGTAGATTGTAGATAGTCGGGTATGGTGTCTACCAATCAATTTGCATATATGCTCAAAGAGGAAAGCGAAAATTTTTACCTTGGTAATCAAGTAGTTAAGATTCTTATATGTCGGGTGCGCGTGTATGATGAATATCGCATTTTGAACAATTTTGTTCTAGGATGGTTACTTTCCATAGTAAACAGCCAAAATTTGATTTTGAAAATTTTGGAAAGCTGCCAAATATTTGACGAAAAGTTCAGTCAAATTTTTATCCGTCCAAATAGACCTTGGAGAGAAAAAACTTTGACGATTACAATGATTGACAGCATTTGACAGCGAGCATAGTGAAATATTTGACATAGAGACATACTATGCAATAAAGGCTTCAGAAATATGGGCGGAGTTTCCTAGGTTCTCTACTAGGATTCAGCTTACGAATTTAACGAAGTTACGCATACTTTTAAGAAAGCGAAAACTTTTGGTCACTAAAAATAGTTCCGGCTACTGTGAAAAAATCTGCCAACAGTCTGGACCCAACTTTATTATTTTATGGCTAAAAGTCCCAAACGTGTTTAATGCTGAGATGCGGTGTAGGTTACTATGCGACTTACAACCTAAAAAATTACTTTCTTTTAATATTTCAACGAGTTTGAGAGCTTCAAACTGATTTGAGTCCGGCGCACGGCGGACAGACAGACATTTTTTTACTTTAGTCCTAAAACATTAATTAAAATATAAAATTCCAGCGTAGCAATTTTTTTCCAGTTCCTTTCAGTGAAGTACTTCATTCCGTGTCACTCACTTGAAGGAACAATTTATTTTCCCATCTTCAGGCTCTTTAAAACGTTTAAAAATTAATTACAGAATTTTTTAATATTTAATACAAAAGTAAATGGCAAAAAATTGTTCTTGTCTTCAGCAGAAAGATGTGTATAATAATTCTGAACATCAATCAAATACAATAGACGAAAAAACTCTTTTGTAAGGATATATTTTCATTATAATTTATCACACATAATGATAATAAAATTTAGTTTTATTTCAAACAATAGCATCCCCTAAAATTTCATGGAACGAAAATCACAAATACTCTTTTTTATATCGAGTGATAAAAACATTTTGACTGATATTTTTTCTATATATTTCTTCTGTCGGGGTCACCAACATCATACAAATTATTGCTTTTTTAATTTGATGGCCGACTGTGCCAAAAATCTACTTATCGTTTCAACCCACCATAATTGAATGTTTCCAACTTCCAACGTCTATTTTTCTAAAAAAACGCCTGAGGGTCTACATTGTAACGTCGATATATCAAGCAATTATTTATAATACCTGCAACAAATCAATAATTTTCTATTTATTTGATTTTGAGCTATTTTCATTGTGAAGAAGCAGAATTTTTGCATATGAATCAACAAGCATACGAGTCTTACTGGATAAGGAACCATATGCTCAGGTTTGATTCCATAAAGTTCAGTTGCATTCCTTAACCATCATAAATTACAACATAGTGTATATGCATAAACATTTCGAATAGGTAACATGATAGTAAAGTCTTGTCTGCTTCAAGAATTCAACCGACTAGGTACCTAGATATTATCCATTATGCAATATAAAATATTGTTTTGTTTTTCTTTTCTATCATCGGTAAAGTTTTCACCGCTGTGTGAACATTATTCTTAGAACTATGTACGCTATATCCGATAAGACTATGATTAGCCACTTTATTAAAGTGTTTTAGTTCAGTAGTTCGCCATCAGAGTATTGTAATATCAGCGAAAATATAGTTGCTACAAATTAGCGCTTGCAAGCGTGCAAGATTTTGCTTCAAGCTACACTTATCGTAGCTATTTGATCATCTGGAACTTTGGCTTAGTAAGAACGAAAGCGGAATTTGAGTATAGGTAGGTAGTTGAAAGATAGGATTGGAGAGTATTACTCAAAAGGGGCATAGTGTCGATGTGGAAAAGAAATTCAAATTTAATTTGTCTACTGATTGATCGAGTTGCTATTAAGATATCGACACTTTGGCTCATACGTATAATACAATTCCGCGTTCGATAAGCCATCAAAAGTTCTAATCGTAGGTGTAACTACTCGATGAACTCCAAGATGAAAAGGTTGATAGCTTTTGCTATGTCTATCATGCTTGACTACTTCGGATAGCTGCCATATAAATAATAATGCTGCCTATAGTCTAATTATACTCTCATTACAATATGACGTACCTACTCGCAAAATTTTCCAGCTTGTCAAATTTTGACAAACAAATATTTAAAGACTAGTTTATTTTGCTGAATATTCAAACCAAAAAGTCAATTATTTGACAAACTGACATACAGTTGAATATACCATGCGTTGAGATGTTTGATTTAAAAGTTGCACGAGTTAAAAACACAAGCAAATAAAATAATTAAACAAATATTGGTGACGATAATAGTTTGTTTTTTTTTTTTTTAATTTTCGGTAGAAGACTTAGATTCATGGTACTTTTAACAATCTCGATCACTTTCTTCAAATCATTTAGTTCCCTCCTTTTCTCCTTACAAGGCTTTATTATTTCGGAATAAAGATAGTCAATGCGCAATAAGCGATGCGTTGCCACAGCTAATTAGAATGCATGTTAGTGAATAATTGCGTCGCCTGTACAACGCGATTTTGGCACTCAGTTTTATTTCGCAACAACATGGAATGTATTTATTAATGGCTTCTGTCAATGATATGTTTTTTTTTCTTTTTGATATTTATTAGCAGTCAGTCTTACTTTACTTTGGAAGAAAAAAAATGTATAAAAGAAAAAAGAAAAGAGAAAGAAAATAAATAAATAAAAATAAGTAGAAAATAAATAAATAAATAAAAATAAGTAAAAAATAAAGAATAAAAACAAAAAAATTTAGATCTAATATAGGTATAAAATAAAGTCGAATAAATGGTCGGGCGGAATGGAAATCTACACCGGTGGACTGTTCCCTCCTAAATTTTGCATGGACATTCTCGAGACTACCGGACAGGTCGAGAACATAATTATATATTCCCGAAATTGGTGGTTCGCGAGTTATTTCAACATTTGAGTGTTTTTCATGATTAAGCGTCAGTTTATTCGTTTTCGGTGTATTAGTTACGCGTTCCTATTACTAAATGGTAAAGTTGGACTATGGATGGTGGATAGAGGATAGAGGATAGTGGATAGAGAATGGAGGATGGAGGATGGAGGATGGAGAAAAATGAAAAGTGAAAAATGGCATTAATGTCTTCAGTTCCTTGAGCTGAGAAAGTGTACTCGAAACGGAAGAATTGTATCAACGGGAGAAACAGGACCAATGGATAAACGGGAGTACCAGGGGCGATGGAACAACGTGAGCATAGCATAGCTAGTTTTAAATAAAACATTAGATGCGACAATAAAAATCGTATGAAAAATCCGTAACCGATTTCAAACTTCCGTTTTAATTTCAAATAAAGAAAACATCAATAAATCACACAATTTCTGATGTACATATTTGATTTTTTTCTTGCATCGATACATCGTTGCATCACATACTGAATGCTCTTTTTCATTTAATAGCTTTTATAGTGTACCAATCAATTTAATGGCTCATGCAAACAAATTTGATATGCACATTTTAATCTCAAGGAACAACGTTTTAAAAGGAGACGATCGTTGTTGCGCGGTTAAATTTAAATTTCCAGTACGGTCACACCCAGAGTTCGAAGCGCATGCACCAATACAATCGAACTTATTTTATTTGTCACAACCAATAAAACGAAAGATGGTAATTTCATGTCTTTGTAATTTTCTTCAAGGCATTGTTAGGATTTCTACGTCGGCCTTTACTATATTATTACAGGAAAAAATACTTAATGCTTCAGTCATTTTGTTGTCATCGTAACCTTGCCTATCATTCAATAATAGCTCTATAGGCCAATAGACTCTCACTTCGTAACAAAAAAGAAAGAAAAAAGAATTAGGCTCGATCGTCATGGCGGTTACTTGTACGAAAACAAGTCCAAAAAACAAGAATATCTTCTCGAATACAATGCCGAGTTTGTCTAAGGAAACATTAAAAGAATTCCCGGATTGTGAAGTGCTAAAATTTAAGGAGTGTCATTTTGTTTAGCGATCTCTCCGTATGACTTTCAAGTACGTGCGGTATAATCTAGAATTTCTGGCGATTTTTTTACTATTTGCGTTCCTCGTTACCTGTATAGAAGAATTGTTAGTACCTGGATTTATTTGGTGTGGAAACAAGAGCCTAAATGATTCGCATCAATAAAACACACACCGATTAGATGAGTTATCCGCCTGTCAGTTTGAATTTAACATGAAATTAATCTTGTTTTTGCTGTTTTTGAGCTGCGGTTATGAAGCATGAATTGCGTGAATGTTTCGAATTTGGAACGCCGTCGTTTTGATGGGTTAAATTTTTTTTTTTTTTGAATCAATGATTTAATAATAATTTGGATAATTATTTGTATCTTTAGAGTTTTTTTTCAGGTAGATCTGAAATTATATGCTAGAGTAAAATATGGTAAAGTAAAAACTTGATGGGTTTCTAGTATTAATTAATTCTTTGGGAGAAGCCACCGATTCATGACCCTTATTATTGCTGATTTCACCATTAAAAATACCACCCATATTTGTAGATAATAGAAAAAAGATAGCTCAAGAACGTGTTGACCTATGAAGTTACATTCGTTAAGAATTTGAAAGATTAAGAGCGATAATAGATGAAATTGGTCAGTTCTTCAGGTACCTTGCAAACAAAAGTCCTTCAAGTACTGTTAAAGAACATTGGAGTCGAAAGTTTAGCCTAATTTCGGAAACATAAAGTGTGCAGCTTACCAAAAGTTATGATATTTTAATGAGTACCCTGGCAACCCAGACCACAAACATTGAACTTTTCTGAGAGAAGTACAACCTTCCAAAATCCAATTAGAACAGCGTATACAGCTCTACACACATCTCGAATGTTCTACACACTTGCTGCAGGTTTCATACACACCACCGAAAATGCTGGACGTCTTCTGTTGCTTTTAGGATTCCAGCAAAGGAAACAAGTAACAAGTAATTATTATTAAGAACCTTTTTTGTAAATAAAAGAATATATTTTATTGTGTTGGTTTCAAAACCTGCTACATTAAGATCTGGATCTCCCTGTACATATTATTGCTCCCCTTCCCACCGTACCACCTCCCTAATGTTCAACATTTTGTGAAAAAAAAAATTTTTTGTTAAATTTTTTTCTGTTTTCTGTTTTTTTTTTGTTAAATTTTTTTTTTCCCCTTTTAAGGACCCTTAGATCTATGGTCGTGTACAGGTGTTGAATATATTTTCACGAATTCCGCCATATCCTCGAGATCTATGGGCGTGTACAGGGGCTGAATATGTTTACACGAATTTCGCCGTATCCCCCAGGTCTCTGGGAGTGTAAAGGGGTTCAACATATTTTCACGAATTCCGCCATATCCCCTAGGGTCTATGGGCGTGTACAGGGGTTGAATACATTTTCACGAATTCCGTCAGGGGTTGAAAATATTTCTAGGTCTATGGGCGTGTAAGGGGGTTGAATATATTTCTACAAATTCCGCCATATCCCCTAGATTTATTGGCGTGTAAAGAGTTTGAATATATTTTCACGAGTTCCACCATATTCCCGAGGTCTATGGACGTGTAAAGGGGTTGAATATATTTTCATGCATGCTCCATATCCCCTAGGTCTATGGGCGTGTAAGGGGATTGAATGTATTTTCACGAATACCGCCATATCCCCTAGGTCTATGAGTGTGTAAAGGGGTTGAATATATTTTCACGAATTCCGCCATATCCCCTAGGTCTATGGACGTGCACAGAAGTTGAATATATTTTCACGAGTTCCACCATATCCCTTAGGTCTATGGGCGTGTAAAGAGGTTGAATATATTTTCATGAATTCCGCCATATCCCTGAGGTATATGGACGTGTAAAGGGATTGAATATATTTTCACGAATTCCGCCATATCTCGTAGGTCTATGGGCGTGTAAAGGGATTGAATATATTTTCACGAATTCCGCCATATCTCTTAGACCTATGGGTGTGTAAAAGGGTTTGAGTATATTTTCACGAATTCCGCCATATCCCTTACGTCTGCTTATATATCGAATTAGTTGTAAATACCATGGGGTTCCAATATAATCAATTGCCTAAAATTTTGCAGAATGTTTTGCTTTTCAATTCCTAGGAGGGTGTAAGAATTTACGAATTCATTCATATCTGGTTATTCCGATGAGATAAATCAAAATCAAAATTTACATAGTAGTCATTATATAATTCCGATGGATACCACCAACTGTTCTATCTTTCGATTTCCTGTTAAAATTATATTTGCTTATTATTATCGATTAATTTTTTTTTTTTTTGTTAAATCAGATAGCGAATCTATTCAGCGATAATTTTATTGCTATCATGACATGATTAATTAAATGAATATCATTAGAAAAAAATGTGAAAAAAATTTAAGCATTTAAATAACAGCTACTCGCGTAGAACAAATTAAAAAAAAACTAATATATCTTTATTCTTGCTATTGTAAGACTTTAAAGAACGTCGTGTGCTGAAATATTCCAGGAAAATAGAGTGTGTAAGATAAGAAGGTGACTTCGGTATTTCTCTGAAGAACAAATTAATTAATCGTTCAGTCATTTTTTATTTTATACATAGGTAGGTGTATATGGTTTTTCCCCCCCTTCATTCAACCTGTTATAACTTTGAAAGAAGCCGGGCGAAAAATCGCGAAAACAATCACATGATTAATACTACTTTTTGACACAATGTGACTCCAATTGAAGAACGAACATTGACACTAAATCGCGCTAAGAGTGAGAAAAACAACAAGAAACCTTTAAGAATGTATATATCTTAAATTAACGTCTTATAGATAAAGTTTTGTCGTTACTTTTTTGACACTAATTGCTACTTTAGCACCGTTTCTTACCGCATAAATAAATAGACTTAGTTAACCCAAAAGCAGATGGTCGCATTAAAAGAATATTTCTGTCATAAATAAAAAATATCTACACCTTGCGCATAAGGTCACGATCATTATGCTGGTTCTTGGCAGCATCTTGTGCGTTATAAAATTAAAGACCTTTCAGAAAAGATTCCAACATATACGACGTAGTCTAGCTAGAAGCTAACTATATTATATCGAACTGTTAAGTGCCTTTAAGTTCACGTCTGTGTTCTCACTTTTCCTACGACTCACCTGAGCCACAATACACAGATTGCGTCGTCCACGCTATACTAAAGGTAGGCCACGATTACCAGTAGCTAAGGTAATGCGTGACTTTGGTGACTTGTTGATGGCTGATTGCGCGTACCTCTGAACCACTCTTTAGCTTAACAAGTGTATGCGGTATTCTATATCTATCGTTTGATTGCCGAGCTCGTCGTTGTTGTATGTACGAGTATTGATAATTTTTTTACGGCCTTGGCTCAAACTTCTTTTATTGACTTTTAACTGTTTCAAGGTGTTTTACGTTCAAAGTGTATACGGTCTATAGAGAGTACATGCACCTGGGCCATAAGTAGAGTTGCGTGAGGCAACCTATGGTGTATTTTTTTCGTCTTGCATCTTGTACCGCCACAAACACACATTTTGTTCGCTCGTAAACCGCGCACTGTGCATTTTAAAATGTCAATGAGGTATACCTATAAAGATTTCATAGTTTTTTAATGCTCCCTCGGTTTTATGGATTGTGAACAAGATTAAGGCTATGATTAGTGGAAAAAAAAGCCAACAAACAGAAAGTGAGGAAATTTGTTCTAGGGATTAGGAATTTAATTAATGATTGTGCTAATAGGTTTTAAAAATTAAAAGCACTTGTGGACTTAATTACTTCTTAATTATTTTAGACGTTTTCCACGTAAATTGTGTAGGTGAAGAGGGCACATTTTTTATAAGTACAATTCCTGCCTACTAATAAATTTCTTTAAACTCAGATTCTACTATAGCCTTTTGGGATGGTTAACTTTATATCCTAATAGAAAACATGTTGTACCAATCTTTAGCTATGGTTCCTCCTTTTTTGATTATTTATCCGAAGTTCCGCAAGATACTCATATCAGTTCTTTATTGTTTATTTTGGGAGAACCCCTTAAGGGGGTAACTTTGGGTGGTCAAAAGAATTGTCTGTAAAAAGATTTTTTTTCTAAATTTTCACGAATTTCGCCGTAACTTAGGTCCTAATTGATATTACTTTTTCCACTTCTTGACAAATCTAATACTCAAAAATCAACGGAAAGTTCAATGAAATTTTAAATAATATTATCCAAATACTAAAATACTTTTTCGCAGGCTGCAAACGTATTGCCCGTTTAATACTTTATTATTTCAATAATAGAGTGTTGTGATCGATTTTTTCTTAACCCTTATTGAAATTTTTTACACGAAAAAAGCCAAAAAAAAAAAAAATTAGTCCGTCTGTCCGCCGTACGTTGACTGGTGTACTCAAAATTCTTTGAAGGCTCGTTGCACCCAAACCCTTTGAGCTATTGGGTTGAATTGCTTTTCGTGGGTAGAATTGGTATACCCCTTTAAGTAAACATATAGATAGGGTCGAGAAGTGGGGTGTGAAAGGGTAGGTTGGGGAAGAGTTTTAGACAAATAAAATTCGGTTTGTGTGGTTTGTGTACACCCCTTTAAATAGACAGGTAGACAAGGTCAAGAGGTGGGGTGTGAAAGGGTAGGCGGGGGAAGAGTTTTAGACAAATAAAATTCATTCAAAAATATAACTTTTATATAGGGGTAGTATGTTACGAGGGTGGGGGGTGTTTTTCGTAACTATAGAACAGCTTATGCTACAAGTTGAAACTCGGTATGTATATGTAAACCAACTAGAAAATTAATTTAGATAAAAACAATTTAAAATACTCATTAGTGCTTGAAGGGGGTCGAAAAAAATGATTAGTGAAAATAGATTGAATATATTTTCACGGTTTTCGTCATATCTACTAGATCTTTCCAAATATTGAGTTCATTTTTATTCCACAGCTTCTTGATATAAATACCTAGAAAGTGTTTTCAGGATTTTTTGAAACTTTACCTTTAAGGGGGCTTAAGTGGGTTGTATACTTTTTCACGAATTCTGCCATATCCCCAAGGCCTGATAAGATATCGCAAAATTTCCTCACTTTCACGGGCTTGCGTAATAATAGCCTAAAACTTGTTTTACGTTTTTTTTTCCTTTTTCAGCCCCTAAGAGGGTATGAAAGGGACTGACCACTTTTTCACGAACTCCGTAATTTCTTTTGGAAATGATAAGAAATTGAATTGGTTTTTAATTTCTCGTGCTGTCTTTATGTTTATCTAGAACTCCTTTCAGGATTTTTGGATATTCAGCCCACAAGTGGGCTAAAGAAGGTTGCATATGTTTTCACAGACTCCTACATATTGCTTAGCTCTGATGAAATATCGAATTCGTATTTACTTCCTATACAAGCGCCAAAAAGTCAATTTCAGTTTTTCCAGATATTTAATCCTAAGGGGTGTAAGTGGGTTGTATGCATTTCAAAGCTTCGACATATTTCTTAGGATTGATGAGATATTAGACCGCTTTTCGTTTCCACAAAATTTTCATATAATCGCCTACAAACCCATTTCAAAATTTTTCGATATTCACAATTTTTGCCATCCCTTAGTTCTGATGAGATATGAAATTGGTTATTTATATTTTAAATATTTTTATTTTAAGAGTTTTTGATATACTCCGACTTTGACCACCCCCGAATTTTGACCAGAAAAATAATAAAGTTTTGCACAGACCATTGGGCAGATTTTTTAATGTGTAGCCATTCATTTAACGTCTATTGTTGAAAAAAAAAAAATGCTCAAAATTGCGTTAAATGTGCGACGAAATTAGAAAATATACTATCAAGGCGGTGTGACCTAAATGTATCATCGCGTCGCATTGCGTAACGCACGCGCGTCGCGTTCGCTTCAATTTTAACTTATACTATCTTCTGCAAAAGACATTTTGTTATTATGATTGAGAGAAATGTACAACAGACGTCATCTATTGTATACTGGAGTATTATATTTTTATGTAGTGAATTTGTATAATATATTCAAGCATGTTTCGTACAGTAAAGTAAAACAAAAACCACTGTAAGCTACCGCTACGCCAATTACTTGTTTATATGTTGGCAGGGCTAAGACTTGACCATAACCTCGAATTTACGCTACAATGACCATGTATAACCTGGAAAATACAAAACATCACGATCAACTTAATTTTAAATTGTCTAATACTTGACATTAAACAAAGTAATGTGATGATTTAATATTTTATCCTTCCACATGTATCTAACCATTCCGTCTAAGAGTAATAACCGATAAATTTACCTTACTTATTACCAACTTTAATGAGCCAATGTCTCCGATGAATTTGGAGGACGACTAGTCAATGGTCAATACAACCGAGACGCTAAGATTTGTCATACAAAATAGTAGTGATCTATAACACGATTATCAACGATCAAAATATTCGTTCTCGACTAAAATCTTACCGAAATTCGAGGAAGCATAAGACCTGGATTTTATGCAGGAAAAAACAACATACCTGCAAAGAAAAGAAAAACAAATTATTAATTATTATTTTAAATCTTTGAATTTAAATTATTTAAATTTATGCTCATAAATAATTTTTACTATCGAAACCAAAAGTATATGAACTTTTAACGATTTTCAGTATCCCCTCACCCATAACCCTTCTCGAGTTCAAGTACCTTTTCGCAATACATTTTCAAAAGATCGAGAAAAAAACAAAGAAATCTACTCATGCCTTTATAGTGCACGTATTTCGTAGTCCAACAAATATTATATTTCTCACACTTGGAACACTTTAAGAATACCCACTACAAGATCAAATTCGGTATATTTTAATTGCTATCCAAACAAATCGAAAATCCAAACAAACTCACTTTTGCTGATTTTTCATGCCCGATATTTACTTTGATGCCGTGTTAAGTAACATTTGAACCATCAATTTTAAGAGGTTTAAGTGAAAGGTCATGTACAGACTGATGGATTATTTTCGCTATTATTCAAGACGATTCGATATTTACAATATTTCTTGCAGAATTTTCTTCGACGCGAGTATAAATAAAAAAAATATCGTGTTTCATATATTCTGAGCTTTGGCGTTAAGCTCTTCTTGAATGAAAAAAATAAATTGAAGAAAGAATACGATCGACAAAAGATATCACATCTTTTTACCTTTTGCTTTTCTACTAAAGAAAAATTTTTGAATTTTTTTGTTCAAATTTTTTGTCCAAATTTTTTGGTCGGGTGTCTCCATATGAACGCAAAAATCTGTTCTATGAAATAATTTTCGATTTTTTATGGATCATAACAAAGCAAACCGTTAATCAGATTAGAGAAGATCTTGGCTTGGAATATACCTCAAAGGTGAAGATACTCGAGACTGGATAGTCTGTCTGAATCTAAAGATACAAGAGTTCAAATTCGATTAATCACCAGAAAAGAACTTTTTCTGCTGATTTTTTTTGTAAGTATATTTTTTTTTAATTTTATCGACTGATTCGATTTCAGTGTTTAATGTAAAAAAAATTATAAATTAACATCAAATCTTAACTCCAAGATTTACATTAATTTGAAACCGTTAATTTGTATAACTAGCACCAATTTATGGGTGTTAGGGTTAATGCATTTCTTTTATCTGAAATTGGGTGTATTAATTTCAGCAACACATTAGACATATAAATAAAGACGTAATCATCTTGAATTTATTAATAACAAGAAAGCTTCGTAACATTTATTTCAAAAGAAAAGGCTAATATATTCTCTTTTTTGGCTGCAGATTAAGATCTCAAAAAGTTAGAACACCATTTTTTTTATTACAGAATTAAGAAGTATTAAGTTATTTTTTTTGTTCTGGTTCTTCAATTCTAAAAATCTTGAGCTCAAGTCTACGTACGTTCGAACTTGAGAAATTTACCAATATTCAAAAATTTAGATATGCTCTGATCGAAAAAATCGAATGGGTTAGATGTGTTGGGAAACACCCATGATGGTAGTACACTCACATATATATGGGTGTTTCCAGAAACACCCTTGGTTTCAGTAAGAACACCCACGAGTGTAAACGTCACACCCATGGGCGAAGTACCCATGGGAGTTAGTGAAGTAGCCCTGGGTGTTACACATTAATAATGATGCATTATGTTTTAAAAAAAAATTATATTGCTTTTCCAAATCCAAAACCAATGGAAGTTGAGGAGCTGCACAGGAGGTGTACACTTTTTTACTAGACTCTATTTTACAACGAAAATATAATAGTTAAAATCAATGAAAACGGTAAACAAATTAATGCATTGTTCGCTTTATAGGTTATGAGATCTCTTTAAGGAGCCAAGTCTCTAGCACTGTCTAAAGTCTAATGTCGAGCACGTCCGCCTTGATTGAGTAGTAGAAAGGTAAGTACCATATGAGATATTAAAAATTAGAAAGATTGTTCTTTGAAGCACCTGAAGCGTATCCTGAAAACGTTCAATCTTACTTGCGAAAAATAAAAATTATTGTCGAAGAAAACCAACAATTTTAAGTGACATCCGGCACTGACCACCTTAGTATAATTACGGAAATCAATCAAGCAACTTCGCTTTCAATGACTTTCAGAGCATGTAGCCGGCGACGATATTACCGAGTCGCCAACATTCGAAACTTCTCACCTCGATTTACCTCAAATTACACAAAATCGAATTACAACGGCTGATTGTCAATTGGGTCAACACTTAAACTTAAAACACCAATTTTACCTTTATAAGAGACCAACAACTCGGCCCGTAATTGAATACGTTCGCTATATATTTGCTACTTGTTTACCTGGGTGCACTAGTTGGATCTGATTTCAGTTTCGAATTATTACGAGTAAGAGTTGTACATTTGAATGGCAAACGGTCGTGCTTCTATCTATAGATTGCCACCTCGTATATAGATTAGATATGCCGAAAAAAGATACACAACAGCCAGACTCAATTACTGGATCGAATTAGATTTCAATTGCGATGTGTTAGCTGTGATTGATCTCCAATTTTATATCAATAACAAGACAACAGGTTTCTTGATTTCTCTGCAATCTAACCACTTAATCGATCTTTACTATAGCCACTATAGAATTGTGAGAATTGGCCTAGCCTTCCGAGATGGTTGCAGCGACTATATGCCTCCGGAAGAAAGTATCTCCGGACCTAAATCAAGTTTAAATCCCGAACTACATGCGGCCCGGAGAAACCTGTTCCGGCTTTTCCGGCCCGGAGAAATCGGTTCCGGCTTTTCCGGCACGGAGAAATCTGTTCCCGGCTTTTCCGGCCCGGAGAAATCGGTTCCGACTTTTCCGGACCGGTTTTTTGCCGGATGCAAGTAGCCGGCATGCTGAAAGAATGATTTTGAATGATTGCATATGACTCGGAAGAGACACCCATATTTTATCGAGAAACAGCCATGGTAGTTCCAGGAGTCCAAGGTCCGATTTGGACTGTAGCGCCATCGTAAGTAAGTAGTTCCATCGTATTTTTGGGTGTTTTGAGAAACACCCATAGTTATCGTTAGAACATCCATGGAACGTGGTCCACCAATGGGTGAAAACTACGCATTCATGAGTATTAGCACTGAACCCATGTGTGTAGCATAAAACACCCAATGGTATAAATGCCGTACTCATGGCTGTTAGCGCTGCAATCCACTCTGGTCTTAGACTGCCCCATACTTTCAAGAACTCTCCAGTTTTTAAAGACAATATCAAGGAATTAAATCAAAACAAATTAAGGTAATCTTATCGAGGTATGGTTCGTGTTTGGCACAGATTATGCAAAGCTAGAAACAAAATGAAAACCTTCAGCACAAATCGAAATTATAGTTTTTCTATAGCTCGAGGCTGACAAAGGTATAAATTTTACAATAATTCCGCCAAGAAGTATTTAGTCGCTCCCAAAAGAAGTTACGAAATTCCGCATCTTATGGAAGTTTTGCAAACCTTTTCATTTATTTTATTTTCCTCATTTTGTTCAGAACTTATTCACAAAATCCAATAGCTTATTATTATTTCTGCAATAACCACAAAAGGCCGCACGATTTCATGCAAAAAAAAAAAGAAAACCGAACAAGACAGTCGTTTGAAATAACATTGGAAAATTAAAGACAGCCAAACGAAAATTGGTAACTTCAAAACATGGCATTCGAAGTAACGTAATTAGGACATTGATTTAACAGATTTGATTGCACATCGGTAGAATTACTAAATTGCTTTAAATTTCCGATACGATAGATTGGTCAGTCGCTAGCGTACGGTCAGATGTAGTATTTTAAAACGCAATTTATTGTAAATATGTAGGCGTTTTGAAAGATAATCGTTGCAAAGTCCGAAACAATATCGCGTCTAAGAAATAGTTGCTTCAATTTGAAACATATACATAAATTACAAAACAAAGATAAGATTCAGCAATAGTGGAGAGTACTCGGGTCGTGAAAATTCCATGGATATTTCCTAACACCCATATTTTTGGGTGTTTCGAGAAACAGCCATGGTAGTTCTATCATACTTTTGAATATTTTGAGAAGCACCCATAGTTATCGTTAGAACAACCATGGAACGTGGAGCACCCATGGGTGTAAACGCCGTACTCATCCATGGGTGTAGCGTAGAAGACCCAACGGTATAAACACCACACTCATGGGTGTTAACCGCTGCACCCATGATTGTTAGCTCTGCACTCATAAATTTAAGAGAAATAAATTTTGTATGTTTGTAGGTTGTGATATTAGACTGTTGTAAAAAGTACCATGTAAAAAATTAAGTAATAAAAATATGGGTGTTTCGAGAAACAGCCATGGTAGTTCTATTATATTTTGGGTGTTTTAAGCGTAGAACACCCTACGGGATAAACGCCACACTCAATGGTGTTAGCGCTGCACCCATAATTGTCAACACCGTACTCATAGATTTAAGGGAAATAAATTTTGTATGTTTGTAGGTTGTAATTTTAGACTGTTGTAAAATGTATCACATTAAAAATTAAGTAATTAAAATGCAATTTCGCTAAAAACGAAAGTGAAAAACAATTTCTCGACCTTAACATAATGTCGGTTTGATGCCAATAAATATTTCCTCATGAGAATACTAAAATTAAACTCTCATTGTCTTCTGTGCAGACTATACGCGGCTAAATGAATAACAATTATTAATTAAAATTTGCATCATTTTCGAATTTCACTTTCGCTCTCTTTTCGACATTAACGAGCTTAGGAGCAGCTGAAAACTGGGACGTGGTCATATAAAAAAAAAATATTAAATCAAAATTCTCTCAGGCTATGAGCAAACGAGGACATAATTCATTTTGCGTTTAAGTAAATTTTACTGAATGGACTTTATGGTCCAATTTCCACGCATGTGAAAAACTTTTTTTCTTCTCGTAATTCACGATTTTTGTTATTATTGTACCTACTTGAGGAGGTAGTATGCCCCCTCAAGACAACGGCGCGAAGAAATATTGCGCAAAATTGCTTACGGAATATTTATAAGACGTCGCTTGGGATACTAAAGTCTCGATATGAGAAGCGAATATGGCGCAAGTGTAATAAGCTCAGTTTGTTAGTTTTCTTGTTGCTTGGATTGGCTAATGATGTGAGATTTGTGAGACAAAAGGCCTGGCGGCCCGCAGAATGGTACACCTTTGCAATACCGAGTTGCATTATTGATAGTTTATGGTACATTGTTATAGGTTAAGATCAATTAGCTGCAATCAAAATAGGTGTGCGTTCCCTTGGTTTTTTTTAATGAGTTGAACTTCAGTATTTCAAATTTGATTAGTTAATTTTAACCAAATTTTGATGTTTATCTCTCCTCTATTGCTTTTAGTTTCATCATCATCAATGGCGCGATATACCTTGGGACTTGGTCACCCAAGAAAATTCCCTGATTTGCCAGGTAACTGAACAATACTTCTTTTCGCATAACTCCTCATCTGTACTCCAGCGTGATTCGGCGGAACTCCTTTCTCCTTACAATACTGAAACATGCAGAGATTGTCAGAAGATCTTGGGAGCAAGCTGAATTTTTTTATTATATTATCAAAATAATGTAACAACAAATATCGGTACACCACCTGTACTGATCAAATTTCACATATAAATATGAGCATAATTCCAATTTTTATTAGTGCTGATACAGTACTGAGTTTGAGGATTCACACCACACCAAACTATATAGCATAGCGAAAACCGTCTGACTACTGCGGAGATTGTTTCGAGGCTTCCCTTTAATGGAAACATACAAAACCGCGTCTCTTTATCTTCAAAATCACGAAACTCTATTGACATTCATAATATGAAATTAGGCGAATTACTTCACCCTCATAACTAAATAAAATTATGCCGATTAAAGCCGATTAACACATGATAGTAGATCCTTATCATACACATTATTAAAACCAAAATATCTACATAAAACATAACTAAAAAAAATTAATGTCAACAGCAAATTTCGTTTATGGGAATACTCGAATGGAATCCGAAACAGGTATTACGAGTAAAACAACTTAACAATGTGGGTTTATCGCTCATAGATCGAACCGCAATCCGCAAGCCCAAAGAATCTTTTAGGTGTTCCTAGAAATTGATTTAGTATAGATGAAAGAAAAATTTATTCATATGCCGAATGCATCAAGTTATTGGGTCTGGTTTTGGCGAGCGCGATAAAATGCAACAGTTGTTTATCTTTCGTTTTGACAAGAATTTTTATTTATAATATCAAAGTGTGAAAAAATTTGGTTTAAAAAAAATACATATTTTTTATGGACCGAAAATAGAGTTTAATGATAAAAACGTGCTTAGATTTGGCGTTTATTTGAGTTTTACACCACATGAGAAGCTCATGCTAGAAAGTTTGAAGATGGGAATGAAAACTTTCCAGACTTTTCGAAATTCAACCCCAAGTAGTGGGATACGAAGCAGTTGGGTAAGTTTTCACGAATTCCGAAATATGTCTTTGGTCTAATAAGATATCAAAATTCGATTTAACTTTTAAGGGCTTTAAATACAATTTACCAAAAAAAAAATATTTAATCATTTAAGCTAGGGGGATATGAAGTAGGTAGATTCGTTTTCACGAATTCCGACATATTTCTTTGGTATAAGGAGATATCAAAATTCGATTTTTTTTCTAAGGGATTAAATATAATCGCCAAAAAAATTATTTAAGCATTTAAGCTAGGGGGTGTGAAGTAATTGCTTCACTGCTTCACGTTTTCACGAATTCCGACATACTTCTTTAGTCTAAGAAGATACCGAAATTCAATTTTACCTCTAAGGGCTTTAAATACAATCGTCAAAAAATTTATTCAAGCATTTAAGCTGGGGGAATGTGAAGTTGTTTATTTATTTAAGCATTTAAGCAAGGGGATGTGAAGTAGTTGGGTGGTACGTTTTCACGAATTCCGACATATTTCTTTGGTCTAAGGAGATATCGAAATCACTTTTACTTCCAAGGGCTTAAAATATAATCGGCAAAAAACCTAATTTAAGCTTTTTTCGATAGTCAACCTCCAAGAGGATGTAAGGTGGTTTTTTAGGATTTAACAGCAGCGGCATATCAACTATATATTTTTTGTTTTGCTTTTGGTGATTTTACTATTTTACTTTTTCCTTGTTTTATTATTCTTAATTAACTGCAGACCAAAAATACAAATGATTTTGAAATACACATAATTATGGGTTACTTCCCAAAGCTACTTACATCATGGCCATGATAACAACGGGTTTAATTCAAGTGCTATAAATTACAATCAAAAAACACATTACATAAATTAAAAAAAAGAACACTAGTTATTAATAATAATTGGCTCTGACAAAAAAAGATCATTAACAAAAATACCCAAATTAAGTCACTTGGTGCATAAACGGTGATAGAACTTAAAAAATGAGTCATTCAGTTTTTAAATTGACACATAATTTTATTATTAAAAAAAAAACATTTTTTGCCATAATCTTCTACTAAATATTATTTAAACGGGTATATAACAATATTATACTTTTCGTCAATATTTAATTATTTTACGAGTTCAGCGTAGCAATAATAAAGCCGGACGTTCATAATTGCCCAAAAAATTTCAAAGTGTTTTTCTCGGTGTTAATGATAGTGTGGTGTTTGCACAAATGACGACAAAATACCTGATTAAAAATTATTTAACGGAACAAACTACCAATGATTTTTTTATTATTATATAATTATGGATTTTCTCAAGCATGTAGAAATTACGTATCCTGTTAAAGGTGGTGTAGTTGTGCGTGGTGGCTAGTAGGCAACTTTTCAGGGTACAAACTTTATATGGAAATTCTTTTATTTTTTAAGAAGTGTAATTTTCAGTTCTCGTTATTATGTAATTATTTTTGTCAGTCAAATATCGTATGTGAAAATTCACGTACTTAGACTGTAATTGCAAGGTTGAGTTTCCCTCGTGGATAATTCTTTTGTTTCGAAAAGAATCTGTGAGATTAGTTTGTTTTTGGCAAGCTCTTTCGCTAGTCAATGTAATTCTACACGAACATTTGAAATTTGATGAATCGACCAAGAAAGACCTGTTATTGACCTATGCTCATCGAGATTTACCCAGTAACTCAGAAGTATTTTATCGATTCGATGTAGTAGGCTTGTGTAGTTCGCAAACGAAATAATACGGAAGAGCATTCCCTTAAGTGAAATGAACGAACTAGTTCGAAGTAACTCCTGCTCCTAGTTCGTTTGAATTCATGCATTGCCGTATAGGTTCACACTGAAAACCTTTTTTTAGTTCACCTCATTGTAACTAGTTTGGAAACGACATAGTTCGCAGTGAGTCCCCCCTAGTTCGTTTCTGTTCATGGATTACCGTATATTTCCACACTGAGGACCTTTTTTTGGGTCATCACATTTTCCTACACGATTCTACGCTGAGCTCACGCGAACTAGTGAACTAAAAGAACGAACTAGTGAACTTAAAGAACGAACTAGTCAACTAAAAGAACGAACTAGTGAACTTAAAGAACGAACTAGTGAACTTAAAGAACGAATTAGTGAACTAAAAGAACGAATTAGTTCGCGACGGATGGGGAGCCGAAAATAATCGGTCACCATAGTGAACTAAAATGCCCAAGCCTATTTCAGAGGACGTACAACACTTAATATACACGAAGCTTATAAAAGATTCCCATTAGCCCAGATCGATATCCTCCAGTACACGAGAGCACCTATATGCAAATATTATACGATTATTCACCATAAAAAAAGGGGTCACCAGTTCCCATCGCCAGTACTATTCCTCCTAATTATTCTATAAAATATTTTGTCACGGTATATTTTACGATACCTCACTCTTGTCGTGTTACTTCCAGACAATTTAATGTACCTACGTAGGTACGTAGTATTCCTAGACAGATGGATGGGTAAAGTCTGTAAGTATGTTTTTTTTTATAGCAAATATATGCATATATGTTATAAATATTTCCATTTCTTTCTTCCTGTAGATATCTAATTTGCATAAGACTTGCCGTTAGGAAAGAATTAGACGTTACTACTCGCAGATATCGAAATACATCTTACACATGTCATTTTCAATGGTATTTCAATAAACACGAATATAATTTAAATATAGGAGAAAAAAAAATCGCAACAAATTGTCTTATAAGAATTTTACCCTTTTGCGATTAATTGGATTAAAATTTATGTATCTAAAAAAATAAATGAGATAAGTGGGCTGATGGGTTGTCAATCATTGATTTTTTTTTGAAATTTTTTTAAAATGTTTTAAGAAGATTCATATCTTCTATAACTGTATACTGTAGATAGTATAACAAACTAGTGTATTGAACTCCGATTACTGAATGGGAGTGAGTGACGTTACACGAGAATCTTAAGTAACGTAGTCATGTTAAAATTCTTAAAGTGAAGAAACGTGATGCGTAAATAATTATGCAAGAATGGCTACTCAATTTGTCTTCATTTTTAGCAACGGTCAACCGAAGAATCAATTCCAGACGACAGGTGGAAATTCCGAGGGAGTCGCTTCTTATTTTAATCGTCTGATTCTTCTAATAGAATATTATTTAAATTTTATTTAAGTGGAATGTGGATATCTGCACTCTCTACTGTAGGCTTGTGTAGTTCGCGAACTAACTAGTTCGGAAGAGGCTTCAATTCAAAAAATATTTTTTTCAGATGAACCAACTACTGATCTCAGAGTAGGTTTGTGAAGTTCACGAACGAACTTGTACGGAAGAGCGGACCCATAAGTGAAATGAACGAACTAGTTCGCAGTGAGTCCCACTCCTAGTTCGTTTGTATTCATGCATTGCCGTAACCTTCCACACAGAAATTTTTTTTAGGCTATCACTGAAACATAAGGAACTAGTTCTTAGTAGTTCTTTTGTAATCATACATTCCCGTATATAGTGGCATAATTTTTTTTAGTCATGAAATTCTACCACTTAGAGAGAACTTTTTTTAGGTCATCATCAGATTGTACCACTGACGACCTATTGCTTTCAGGTAAACACATTTTCCTTCAAGATCTTTTAGTTCACTACCGCGAACTAAAAGAACGAACTAGTTCGCGATGGATTTGGAACCGGAAATAACTTTCACTATATTGTGAACTAAAATCCGCAAGCCTACTCTACTGCTCTACTCTGCTCTACACTCATTCTCATACGCTAATATTGGTTCAAACCCTACTCCTACGATAAGTGTTTTTTATATTTTGACAATTTTTAACAGTTCAGTTTTTTGACAAACTCAAAAAATAAGAAGTGTAATGAATGTATTGCATATCTTAGAATGGGATATTCATAAATAGCTTTTTGTTCAACCACCACTCCTCTACGACAAGTGGAAGTGTAATTTTATAAATTTTTAATAAATCAAAAAGTATAATAAAAAAAGTAAATAACAAGTTTAATAAAAAAAATATAAAGTTTAATAAAAAAAATAAAAAGTTTAATAAAAAAAATAAAAAGTTTAATAAAAAAAATAAAAAGTTTAATAAAAAAAATAAAAAGTTTAATAAAAAAAATAAAAAGTTTTATAAAAAATAAATAAGTTTAATAAAAAAAAGTATAACACAAAAGTTTAATAAAATAAATAAAAAACTTTAAAAAATAATAATAATAAAAAAAAAAAAAAATATATGTACAAAAAAGTTCAATAAAAAATTTAATAAAAAAACAAAAAATATAAATAAAAAATTTAATAAAGAAACCAAAAAAATTAATTTAATAAATAAAATGTTAAGATAATAAAAAAATAAATAAAAAGTTCAATAAAAAAAAACAAATAATAAAAAATAAGTTTAATGAAGAAAAATAAATAAAAATAAAAGTTTAATGAAGAAAAATAAATAAAAATTTAAAAAAAAAAAAAATGTTTAATAAACAAAGAAAAAAAGTTTAATAAGAAAAAATATTGCATTTTCTGAAACAAGTTATTTTATACATAACTTTTGGTCGCACCACCAGTGCTCTTCGATACGTACAAGTGATGTTTTTTTTCCCGCATTTTGACGATTTTTTAGGGGTCACCATTGGTGCGCATCTTATATTAACTTTATTGGCCATTTATCTGAGATAAGTTTGTCACTTAAATATTAAGACCAGCCATTTACCAGCAAATCACTATGAATTAATTAACCAGCAAGTCTGAGGAATTCAACTGAACCTCTAGCGCAAACCTTTTTTCCTAAAATAGATTAGCAACGAATTTAATAGTGATACCTTATTTGTTTATTTGAATGTCAGTTCGACTTACAACAATAATTTTGCAGCATACGTTTAGAATTTTATTTTTAACGTAAATTCCATAATTTCATACAACAATTTCGCTATAAACTTCATCATCAACATTGTATCATTTCTTCAACCAGACTATTAAACTGGCCGCATAAAACCTAAATCTTCTTTCATACTCTTAAAACTTTTTAACACAATAGAACCAATGACTGGTTATATAAGTTTTTTTATTGTTAATAATTCTACGAAAAATCCATCTAATCGTGATCATGTTGTTGATCTTTCATCAAATTTCCAATAAAAAAAAAATTATCAAATCAAAGAAAAAAACACTTTCCAAAAGTGGTGAAAAAAAATCAGCGAAAGTTTGTAAACAAACTCACTTTCAGTGTCTTTCATTTTTCTTATTTCAAATTTTTTTTGCTCCCTCGATCTCAAGCCAGTTGTCTAATATAATAATAATCGCAATCGATCGATCATATCTTTCTTTGGGCACGGCATACCGTGGAATTGCGAAAATCGTGAATCACGGACCTTATAAAAATCAAAATAAATAAAGCCGGATCAGCAAAAAAAAAATCGGAGCTTATTCGCGCGCCCAAAGTAAAATAACACTAAGGTCTTAATGACTTACGAAATAGTGAAAAAAAATCATAATAATAATGAAAAAAAAAAAAGAAATATGTATTATGATCAAAACTTCGGAAGAAAAACACGTTCTCATTAAAGACGTGAGACTTCTTTTATGTCTATCAGGTTTAAAGGATTTGATTTTTGTTCTTCATTATAATACAGTACAATACCGTGTGCGCCATATCGTGAGAGTGAATCTGATTTCGATTTTTTTTTTATCTTCCTCAAGATTCACCATCATCATCACCATCAGTATCATGAAATGAAGCGCATTGCCTTTTAATATCACTGAAGAGTTGGCTGATGAGTGGTTCTACGTGTTCACGATTCTGATGTAGAGCCTCTACTTTTTTCAAAGATAAAATTAAAAAAATAATATGCCTATCGGATTTGAATTAGGTTGAGCTTGGGTTCAAGTTGATTTCAAAGTTTTTTGGTGTAGAAGAAAAAAAGAATCCCAATATGTGGTGTGCCTGCGCCTGAATACAATTGATCGAAATAATATCGAGAGAAAAAAAACTGGATAAATCCCCTGGTCGTGAAGAAAAAAAAGGGACATAATAAAAATGATTCTTTTCGAAGAAGGTCAGTTTTGATTTCAAGCAAGAAAATTGAATGGGGTTTTTTAATCGTAGGCTAACAATATTCAATATTAGGTGTACAATAGACGTTATATTCATTTCAGCTGGACCAAGGGCCAGAAGAAGTAATCAATTCTTTTTTTTTTGGGATTTGGAACAATATTACGAAAGATACATTCATCTGATCATTTACTGGAAGAAAATAAAGTTGGAATTGAATTGGACAGATTCATTATTACAATTGTAAAGTCTTCATAGTTGTTTTTCTATTCAATTTTGTGGGTACGGTGGTGATATACATACATTACAGTTTTGTTGAGAATCAACCTACATACAGTCAGAAATATGTGCTGAAGTTAAACCTCCTAAAAATATGTTATCACTGTCAAAAAAATATTATTTTTAAACCAATTCTAATTTTTAAAATTTTTTAGTCACTACGTCCTAAGATAAAAAGTCTTTACTTATTCATATTACAATTAAACTTTACCATTCTGGTTAAATAAAACCCTTTAGCCGACCAATTACTTAATGCCATTTTTAATGACTAAAAAATAACCTTTTAGTTTTGAAGAAAATCGACTTCTAGGTCCAATTCAAATTTACCAATTTTTGGTCAAATGAAACCCTCAATCGACCAATAAAAAATGTTTGCCATTTAATGACTAAAAAATAACCAATCAACTTATAGGCAGAAATGCGCTGAAGACAAACCTCCAAAATATAATTATATATATATAATATATTAGCACAGGGTTGCTCTGAAGTTATTATAACCCGTGCCAACGTCGTACAGTCAAACAAATATAATTTTTGAACCAATTCCAATTTTTGGTCAAATGAAACCCTTAACAAACCAATAAAAACTGTTTGCCATTTAATGACCAAAAAATAACCATTTAGTCATTTCTGTCATACCCCGTAATTTTCTGGTTTTAAAAATATCTTCGTGCCGGACTTAGGTTATATAAAATGTTTGGCAATTGTCAAAAAATGTTAACAATACATACATTACAAGGCCCCAAAGAAGAAAACTTGGAAACCAGATCGAGGTCAACAATAGTCATAATTTGTAAGTCTTAAAAACGTCACAGTCACTTTAGAAAAAAAGCTTTGACCACACTTCTACTCAACTGGTTTTGAGGCCGTCAATTATGAAACAGATTTTTTAATTATCTAACAAAAGATTATTTTCCCAACACTGGTACAATGTCGAGACTACTGATCCGTGTTTAATGAGGGGGGGGGGGGGGGGGGGCTGCTGATCTCCCAACACGCACTTCCCCATTTATAAACCCATTGCCAAAAATTTCGCGCAAATGGTAAGGGTTCGACCAGATCAACCTCCTGTATTAATACTAAGGTCACCCTCCCCACTTTAAGGATCTACAAACAAATTAAAATACAAATATCAAGGTAAAAGAGTTTTATGAAATATCAGGTCAATCAAATTACACTTTATTTCTAAAAGAAATAATAAAGAAACAATTAAAAACAATATGAGAAATGCTCGAACAAACTTTACCTCATAAAAACAGTGTCAATCTTTTAAAACACTTGACGAACAAAACCAAATCAATTCAACTCAAGGCGATCAAAAATTATAATCAACTGTCAGATCCCATAAAAACTAATACTTCAAAAATTATTTTAAAAGATTTGCTTACGAATTTTTATTTACAATTAATTCATTGTTATGAATATCGTTTGTACTTGACCCTCTGTCATTTTTAATATTATATTATTTTTAATAATAACTCACTTTAATTGTGTATTCAATGTTATTATTCAATTACTCGCTTGTTACTTATTAATTGATATGTTGAAACTTTCTTATTCAAATTCCTTTACATTGCTAGTATTTTTTTGTATTTGCTACCAATGCTGATATTATTATATTATACCTATTTGTTATATTTGCCACCAATGCTAATAGTATTATATTATAGGCACTTATTTGTTATATTTGCTACGAGTTCGGAAATAGCAACTATAGGGAAAGCAATGCCAGCCATCTGTGAAAACATTGCCATATTGCCGAAACTAGCACGGTATTGCCCTGTATTGCTCCATTAATCGCTCTACTAGTTTTGGAAATAGTCGTCGGGCAATCAATTGCTTGAATATCATTTGTACTTCACCCTCTGTCATTTTTAATATTATTATAAATAATAACTTACTTTAATTGAGTATTCAATGTTATTATTCAATTACTCGCTGGTTACTTATTTATTGATAAGTTTAAGCTTTCTTATTCAAATTCTTACTTACTTTGCTAGTACTTTTTTTTATTTGCTATCAATGCTAATACATAGATATTATTATATTATACCTATTTGTTATATTTGCTACGAGTTCGGAAATAGCAACTATAGGCAGTACCAGCAATCTATGAAAACATTGCCATTTTGCCAAAACTAGAACAATATTGCCCTGTATTGCTCCATTAATCGCTCCACTAGTTTTGGCAATAGTCGTCGGGCAAGCAATTGCTTGAAAAATTGCTCTTAAGTTTTTTGAATGATCCCGAACCCCTTCGGCTGACAATTTTTACTGCTTCAGTCAAATTGTTTTGCAAGATAATGTTATAAACAGTTCCTTTTTTAAAAAAAAGAATCGATATTTCCACTTTTGTATTCACTGCTCATATAAAAGTTTAAGTAACTCGATAAGCTAATCATTGTTCTAAGAATACCTGATTTAAATTATTGAACTTTTTACTTATACAGATCACGTCTACTTATACTTCACGCACAATGACCGGTAACATAAAATTTTATTATTTTTATTTTATTTGTAAACATAATTTATGTATGAATGTACCATTGTATTATTTTTGTAGTTTATGAAAATGATTTTTCAAGAATCTTTATGGTGCTAAGAAGAAACGAAATTAACAAGAAGGAGGGAAACAACGAAGGAGCCTGAAATGAAAATATTTGAGACATAGAGAGAATGGAGTTAAAGAGACGGGACGGGAATCGTTATGAATATTTAAGAAAAACAAATTGATTTATTCCGTTAATACGATCCGCCATAAAAGTAATTGTTTTATCGATATCGAGCTTGTAGTCTTTATAACAGTAGAAGTACAGAGCTTACTTTCACGCAGCAATAATATGGCAGCCATATTAGCAACATTTTTTCTGTGTCTGCTTTTGGAGGCATCAACAAGTAATATAACCCAATTTTTAGCTTGATTTGAATTATTCAAGGTGATAAATTATTTGAATGACTTTGTGGTTACGAATATCACTTTATAGTTACAAATATGACTCAAAAGTTGTTTCAGTAACTTGTAGAAATCTACATGACTTAATAATTTAGGCACTGAACGTAGAAGCGTTTCAATTAAAAAAAAAAAAATTTAAGATTGGCTTAAAAAACTCTTTTACATATTATCTGTATCTAACCACAGGTATCAAATTCATCAAAGTTTAAATTTAAAAATAAAAAAAAAATTTGAAGAGTATAAATATACATAAGTTTTAAAATTCTGGAAAAAAATGGTGACCCCGGGACCCCGTCAACGATTTTTCAGCCAAACGTTGGAGTGAATATTTCGACTTGAAAAAGTCAAAATATTCGAAGGCAAAGCTAAGGCACGGGAAACAGTGGGTCAATTCCGCATACGTCCGAATTGGTGGCTGAAGATGGTTCTAAAAAACCCGATTCACTGCGGTTTTCTCAGTGGCCCTTTTGTGATACGTGCTATGTGCTTATATCGAAACTTTTTTACTTTTTGTGTTTTTCAGATTCTTTGAGTTCAAATCATATTCCAATATGCTCGCAAATAAAAGGACGACTGTATCACGGCTATATGTACCAGAAAGTATCGATATTAACAAACGTACAAACAACTCAAAAATAAATAAGCTGTTCCTGAGCTCTAGCAATCGAAATTTTTCATATAAAACGCCCTCCCTTCTCCCCACCCCTACAAAATATATGACTCGTAGGGGTTCACCAATTCTGCCTATCATAGAAATTTCAAATTAATATCTCAAGGGGTTTGAGAGCTACACACCTTCAAACACTTTGCGTACGACGTCTACGGCGGACAGACAGACATTTTTTTTTTTTTTCCTTTTTTGGTGTTTACTACTGCTAAAATTAAAATAATATTGATTTTGTTGATTGAGAAAACACTAATAAAATAAAATCGAAGATAACGATCCAGTTAACATCGTTATTCCTGCAGACCCCGGCCCAATTTGGGCTGTCGCGCCATTGATGATGATGAATCACGTTTTTAATGATTCAAAAGAACATTTATTTTTGTATTTTTTTTTTAAGTTCATAGTCTCATATTTATAATTTTTTGATGCAAATCAAAGTTTCTGAGTTATTTTATAATTGGGTTGTCTAGTCTTTCTGATTATGATTTGCTGAAAGGTATTTGATCAAATGTTTTCTAAACCTTTTTTTTTAAATATATTATGCAAAATATGTTAACATAAAAAAAAAGTCTTTTATGTCATCGAAAACCCACAAGTCAGATCTAGGCTAGACTCCAGAATGGATAGAAAGTGATAGCGTTTTGGATTAAATAACATCGGAATCGCAGCCACAGGGTAAAAAGAATATCATGTTGGTCGGTTGGTAGTTACCTACCTCAAAAGTTTTTTTCTTTTATTTTTTTTTAATTATTTTATTGCTTTTTTATACTTTATTGTGTATCTCTTGTAGCGAAACCCGAACCTGTCTCGATGGTTGTGTAACTTCTCTCAAAGAACACGATGATAATTATGTATTTAAAGTATCTTGAAAGATGGCAAAAATTATGCAATCATTAAACACGATTTTAAATAGAAACATAGCGTGGAGAAGTCAACAATCATTAACCAAAAAAAAAAAAAGAAACAAGTACAACCAACCAACATTGTTTTTTCGGTTTTCTTGCGAACCATAGAAAACTTGGATTTATTCAATCGTGCTATTAAATACAAGTCTAGTTAGCATTCTAATTTCAATGCTACAATTCTGTAGTGACTATGTCTATTCAGTCTGAATAGATGGAATGGAGGTTTAGTTTAGAAAAAAAAAACCGCAATAGAATTGAATTTTGCTATGATTTCCTTCCTGTCAGAGCCGGCCTAGTCGTTTCCAATGTTAGTTAATTACTTTGTATAAAGGTCATGGAATTAAGATCGATTTTCAACTTGGAAATTTGATATTTCTCATCATCACAGTTTAATTACATCGGGTATTGTGGGAAGAATAGGCTATTTAAAGAATGGAAATAAATATTCATCCTTCGAATCGGATTAGTGATGTATTTTTGATTAATGGAATTATGGAAAAACTTTTAATATTTGAAACACAGTCGGAGTCGATTACAACGGACATTGTTGTAATAATGGAGTTTGTAAGTCTCG
Source organism: Beris chalybata (assembly GCA_949128065.1). Taxonomy (NCBI): domain Eukaryota; kingdom Metazoa; phylum Arthropoda; class Insecta; order Diptera; family Stratiomyidae; genus Beris; species Beris chalybata. The sequence continues at coordinate 142,800,342 of OX421894.1, forward strand.
AAAACCGTTTACCATTTGAAGAGGTTCGAAACAAAACAATTTCAATTTAGTTTTTCAATAAAAGTGATAGGTAGTAAACTTTAACATATTGGAATATTTTTAATACAATGGAATTCAACACGGTTTGTTCCTTACTTTCTGATTTCTTCTTTAACGTACCTTGGGAACCCGAACAACTTATTTATCAATGAATAACATTAAAGTTTCTAGAGAAAATTACCAACCTTCCAATATCGACCTAGAATATCGTAGATAGCTATATATACTTAGTTCTCGCATGTTCTAGACACTTCTGGCCTGTTCCACACATACAGCCTATTATGCTGGAAATCTCTCGACTCAACAGTATGTAAGCGTAGCAGAGCGTCTACATGAGATCAGTTTTTCTACTGCGGGAGTAAGACGAAGAGCAGTTCTACGCGAAAGTGTATTTGTGAAGTGAATTTCATTGTTAACAATGATCCAGTAGTAGTAAATGAATTTGGGATGAGTTGCCAATATTGTGATATTTGGATGACATTTTTTAATAAAGTGTTGATATTTTTATTAATTTTATTCAAAATTCCGGTAAAACCTTCATGACTGTACTGAATAAGTTCCATAATTTTTCTTGTTCATTATATATTATGAATTTATTTAATGTTATTATTTCGAAAATAGTTTTCAAAGACAAGGTTCTTGCTTCTGGTTCTTTTCTCCACCTCACTATCTAATTTTAATCACTGTATTATCTAAAAACTAATCAACCTGAAAGGTTACAAGAAAAAAAAATAGAAATTTGATACCCCAAAAACTGTCTACTTTTTATTATTTATTTTTATTTGTTATGATCGACTGTAAATTTACAAAAAAAAAATGTAAATTCTGAAATTTTTTATTTTTGCGTTTTACGACTAGTAGACTCCAAAAAGCAATAAAAAAAATGTTGTTCGTCTGTCCACCGTACGCAAACGTATTTTCTGATACATCTTTTAGTGATATCTCAAGACCATTCCAAATAGTCTCTTGTTTATTTTGTTAACGTAGTCAGCTCCAAAGCAACCAAAAAATTATGAAGTTGCGCCCAGTCTTTAGCCAATTTTGTTTATTGGTTGTTGTTGTTTGAATCATGAGAAGATACGCAGCAAAGCATCTTGAACACTCAGACAATGATTTGCAATTGCACTCGAGTACCCCTGCCTCTACGCGAATTTTTTCGTCCTCCTCATGAATTTCAAGAGCTCTGATAGGTAGCGAGAACAAAGTTCTTCCATCCATCCTCATAACATCAACGCCGTATACGTGCACTCTCGCAAAAGAGTAAGCTGGACACTCGAGAAGAAAATGTTCCCTTGTGTCGTCGTTCTCGTCGCAAGCAGTGCACATGGGGTCGTCAATGGTTCTCAATCTGACCATGTGTAGACCACACGAGCAATGCTCTGTGAGGACACCAACCATACTACATACTACATTCTTTACTGCTCAATTTGAGAAGAAAAGAAGCTCTGTCTTAGGGGTAGTATAACTTGAAATAAAAAAAAATATTGTCCGTCTAACCGTCTCCAAAAGAGTTAAGATAGTTCGTGGTATGGACTCACAAGCCGATTAATAGAAAAATCAAGGCTTTTCAAAGTTGGAATATCGAAGCTGGAAGTAGAGAGTACACCCAAATCTTTGAAGGAGTCTTTGCAAGAACGAAGAAAGGAAAAAAGTTGAAACTTGGTCTGTTTGTAGAGGTTTAGAAAAGGAGTATGTCGAAAAGAAATCTTACGAAATGAGCAGTGACACACAAAAGGAGGAGTGGTTCATCAAATGGTACTCTGCTTTTCCCTATACTTTGATTAGTAGGACCTCCCATGCACACCTATGGGACTGTATCAAAAACGACCAGTAGATTTATAAGACCACATATGCTATAAAATCCATTTATTTAAATACGAATAGATAAATTTATTTCGATCGGTATTTTAATTTAATAAAATACATGCTCTGAATATTGAAATAAATTTATAATTATGAAACAATTTAGAAATATTCAGTAAGTCGTGATTGTCTTTCAAAAATTAACAAGACTGTTGTTCAATTCAATAATGAAAAATTTAAAAACAAATAGGCCAAGGAAAGTTTATACATATTGTATTTGACAAATTTCATAATTTTCTCAAATTACGACTTTTGTACGCAGGCTAATTTTTGAAGGAAATTTTGTTTCAAAGCGACCCAACTTTTTATTTTAAAAAATATATATATTATATTTCCAGAGCGATGGGTCTGATGGCCTTCAATAGATACGCATTTTTTAGTCATTTGGAATATCAATTTCACTATATGTCTTTTTCATGTAAGGTGGATTAAATTGAATATTTTTAAGAAAAATTATAGAGCAGCTCTTTTCGAAAAGCTCAGAACTAGAGATGGGCAAAGTAGTTCCTTTTAGTGAAGTACTTCACTCCGAGTCAACCACTTTAAGGAACGAGTTCAGTGAAGTAGTTACGGAACTCTTCATTCTTTCGTTTCGTCTGTAGATGTAGAAGAAGAGGTAGAAAAAAGAGGTCAGTAGAGTTCAGTGAAGTAGTTCCGGAACTCTTCGTTTTCCTCGTTCCATCCTTTGAAGATAAGGATAAAAAAAAAGGACAGAACATCTATGAGATGATGAAAACAAAAAGGTCAGTCAAATTTTTTGTCACGTGTCTAATGGAACTACAATTCACCAAAAGGAGTGAGTTACTTCACTTACTCCCTTCAAGGAGGTGTTCTTTTGGAACAATTCACTACTGAATGACCCATCTCTTCTCAGAACATTCTGTGAGAAATTTCTGATGTTAATGCAACTATTTCCACTACTTAAAGGAAGTTATAAAATTCATAGAATTCTCCTTTTGTTCCACATAAATAATGAATAAAACAAATAAATAATTGTAGAAGAGGACAAAAAAAGGTCATTAGAGTTCAGTGAAGTAGTTCCGGAACTCTTCGTTCCATCGTTCCTTCGTTTCGTCATTACAACCAGAAGATGAGAACTAAAAAAAGGTCAGTTCAGAGTTCAGTGAAGTAGTTCCGGAACTCTTTGTTTCCTTGTTCCTTCCTTTGAATATTAGTACCAAAAAAAAAAGACAGAACATTTAAAAGATGATGAAAACAAAAATGTCAGTTCAATTTTTTGTCACGTGTCTAACGGAACTGCAGTTCACCAAAGTTACTTCACTCACTCTCTTCAGGGAAGTCATTTGAAACAGTTCACTCCTGAACGACCCATCTCTACTCAGAACATTCTGTGAGAAATTTCTGATGTTATTGCAATTATTTCCATGTTCGTTGAATTTGGCAAAATGTGAAATTAAGGAAATTATACAATTCATAAATTTCTTCGTTTATTCCACACAAATTAAAGTTCTCAAAAATTCCCAAAATTTTGTTCGGATTGTTTTATTTGCCATTTAAAAAGAATCCTTCAAAAAAGTTCTCAAACTAATTTTGAACTAACTGTGACTTTTCACCTACTTTGTAACTTGGGACTTTGGCGCTGAATAGGCCTCCTGATAAGCATATCTTTGTATTAATATGCTTTCTGTCAATAAACCGCTGACTAACTAAGCATGAGTGGGGCTACACACTGCACGTGACAGCGGGTGAATAACTATGGTACACGGTTCTTTCCCACTATGCTTCCTTTTTGCGAAAGTTTGTCTATATACCATGACGAAAAAACAACAAAATTTTGGAGTTCTACCACATAAGCTAAGACTCAATGGGTATCCTACCCCAACAATTTTGAGAACCGCTGTTTTAAACTATTCAAAGGACGTACATTATTTAAAAAAAACCAATGGGTATCCTACTCTAACAATTTTGAGAACCGCTGTTCTAAACTATTAAAGAGACGAACACTATTTAAAAAAAAAACCTTTCCATTAAAATTATGATTCAAACAAGACTGTTGTTCAATTTAATATGCAATCAATAACAACAAATTGCATTATTAATTCCCCATAAAACCAAAACCAAAATACATACCTACCTAAACATTTCGAAAATCAAAAACTAATAACAAAAAAAAAATTTCCATTCCATAAAACAACATTTAAAAAAGAAAAGACAGATATTTAAATTTCTTTTTACTGATTTGTATTCATGTTCAAATTGAATCTCAAAAAAAAATCGTGTATAATTTAACAAATTAACATTAAAAAAAAATAGTAATAAAATTAATAATAAAATAATAACTAATCTGATCAGATCATACTGCGTGTACTATTTTATGAAAGTAATGTAATTTTTATCTATCACCTCTAATTAAAAAAAAAAAATTGTACAGCAATTTGTAACGACATTTCACTTTCACTTTCTTATAGTGTTTTATTTTTTCTTTTCTTTCTTTCTTAAATATAAATTATTATCAATGTATACGTTTCACGTTAAAAGATCAACAACGAATATATCTGATCGTTTTTTTGTTTACATGAGCGACTCTTTGACTGTGTGTTAAAAGTAGAGAGTGAAAGTGAAAGTGCCTATATACAAACAGCAACACAAAAACGACAACAACAAATTGCTTGTTTCTCGGCTTTTCTTATAATGTTTTTTTTTTTCTTCTCTTCGGACTCTTGTCTATGGTGTTCGTTATTTTTCTTAACAAGATCTTAGTATATATAATACTAAACTAGCGAATTAAAGAGAGAATACAAAATGAACAACAAAAACTAAGAATAGAAATAAATATAAGCAAATGTTGATGATCATGTTGCTGGATCATACCGTTGATCATGCTGATGCTGAATGATTATGACGATCTTGTTCAGATAGTTTGTATGATAGTTCCAAAAAAAAAATTGTTTTTTTTTTTTTTAAATAAATAAAAATATATATTTCATATATTTATCCAGTCGATTGGAGTTGAATTCGTTGTTCTTCGATCGGTACAAGTTGTTTTGTTCCGCCTCTGATACCAACACCGCCACCGCTACCGCTCCAAACCATATCGAAACAATTTATCGTCTCATTTTCGCGATCTTTCTCGTGAAACATCACAAAATTGCTATTATCACCGCCACTAAACAAATAATTTCCATTCATATTTATCTTATTGTTATTATTGTTGATTAACTGATTATGACTATGAAGATCATTAACAAGATCACTACTGCTACAATAGTATGGAACGTTCGTATTGATATTGTTATTATTGTGATTATGATTATTGTTATTACAATTATTCTGTGTAAGTTGTTCGATATTAATTAGAACATCGTCACCGAATACACTATCCGAAAAAACACTTGAACTGTCCGATGAGAAAAGATCGCCTCGCAAATCGACCGTTTCCATTAGTTTTTTTGATATTTCGTTAATACTTTCGGTTAGTAGCGATTCGGCTGCCGGAAAATCGATAAAGCTACGATGATCGTCATCCGTTGGTGACGACGACGACATTGTATTGTAGAATAGATGATCGTCACCGAAATTGATTCCGTTGAGTAGATCGCATCCTGAATCGCCCGAATCGCTGAAACTACCATTGCGAAACAACGATCGATTACTGTTCTCAATCTTCGATACACTTCGCCATTCGTTTTTCGAATTGGCCGATCGATTCGAACCGATAACACCAACATCTTTACTTCGTTGCAATTCCAAATCCGCGGTATTATCCGAACATGATCGTCGCAATGGAAACGCCCAGATTCGACAGGACGGATCGCAGATTCGACAATAGCATGTTGCGATCGGTTCGTCTTCCGATTGGTTCTTGAAGAGATTTTCGATCATGTCTTGTTGTGGATATTCGTTACGAATATCCTGACAGTTCAGGGAATTCTCCATGCTATTGAATAGCTCCCTGGAATTTAAGGACATCTCATGGGTAACTAAGTGACTAATATCGGGCTCAATCGGGTTGCCGCCTTGTTGCGAGGTTATACTCTCGGATATGCAAAGGTTATTCGGTGGTGGTTTGCGATCCTTTTTTCTTCGTTTTCGTGGTTTTATAATTCGCGGCAGGCATGTTTCAACGGTCGTACCATTCGAAGAGCTTTCGTCACTCGTTACCGAAATACAATCGGCCGGAGCACTAGGTCTTGTAGCATTGTTAGGATCACTACTTGAATTTAAGATAGTAGTCTGATTCGCGTTTTCCATGGCCTTTTTCGACAATAGAGGTCCATTCGGGGCTTGTTTTGTCACACCATCACGCTTTTGAATTCGATTTCTATAACGTCCTGTTAATATAAGAGGAGCTCCGTGTGCATGAATCGCAAGCCTTGACATAGCCTTTTCGTCGAATTCCGATGAATTATTCGATACCAACATTCGATGTTTCGTATTGTTATTGTTGATATTACTATTGTTGAAATTGTTCTTCCTGGGACGTCTGGCAGCGGTGGATATCAAAGGAATACCAGCCCAACCGTTCGGATTTTGAGCAAAACATCCCATCATGTAGGAGTGTTGTTGTCGCGATAACGACAAATGTTGTTGCTGATGTTGATGCTGCTGCTGCTGTTGTTGATGCTGTTGATTTGAGCAATAATATCCAGATTGCTGTTGTGCTCCATGTTGCTGATGTGGAGGATGATTCTGGGACATTATATAGCGATTTGGATTGTATGATGATGTAGTTTGCGCCATACTTATCGCGCAATATATTCGACCCCGCCTGAAACTGACCCCTTCAATTGATCCTTCTTCAATAATTTTAATGCAGCAGTTTTAATCGATATATTTCTCATATTTTCGGAAATAATATTAATTAGGTAATCCAATTGATAAGTCGATAAGCTCGTTCGTAATCCTTCTGGGCTTGCACTATTTTATTTTATTTTTTTAATTTAGCACGATCACTTGGTTGATTGATTGATCACTCGGCAAAACCATATATTAGACGATCGTTAATTATAACAAACGAAATTGGGTCATTGCAACAGTCCTTAATGTCCATTCGTTTTCAAATGTTCAATTCGCATCGCGCGACACTAAAATTTATCGCTATGATCTCTCGATCATTCAATGGCCACACTCGTTCATAAAAGTTTCATAATACGGTTGACAGGCGACAAACCGACATTGTAACTTGCATATTTCGTTAACACCGAGGTTTTATGTTGCAATAGGCCACTAGTTAGTATTTTATTCGAACGGGAACAAACGGTGACAAGAGTCTCTCGGATTTAATAAGAAAACCCCCCGACGAAAAACAACTATACAACAAAAACCGAATAAGTAGCAATTGCAGAATTTTTTTTTTAACAGCCAACGATTGCGCGGCGCGACACAATCCAACTTAGAGGAATCAAGTGATCAGGTCTGCAAGCCTCTAAGAGCAGTTTAGGCTTGATAGAGAAACATATTCACATTTCGTAATAGAAACATTCTACAAGTCTTTTTAACATAGTGCTATAGACTACTATTACTAGATTATAGCCGGTTAAGTCTAATTTTATGTTTTAACCGTCTTTAAGTCTCACTCTCCGGGTTAGGGTATTAATTCGCGGCGATATGTAAGCCAAGCTTTTCAACCAAGAAAAAACCGAACAGAGCGTTACCGACAGAGTGGCTAAAAATTTCGAATTATAACGAACCGACGTCTTATACTGTCGGCGACCAACTAATGTAGAAATTCATTTAAAGTTTGTTTCGTATAGAAAACTTGAAGCGACGGTAGAGCCAGTAAGCCAGCTAGCGGCAGCAAGCAGGCAACGTATAGACAACTTTTTTTTTTTTGTTGTAGATATAAATTTTTTTTTCTGGTTTTCTTCAGTGTTCCAACCAACTTCCAATGGTGAATGACGATGACGACAACGAAAAAAACGATGAAACAACGACAATCAAAGAGTTGAAAGTTGTAATACCGAACAACATTCAGGGTATAGTCAATAGTGTGGAAGATATTGTCAAGTAAATTGTTGCTTACTCATGCGGGTGAGCACTCACTAGTGCTCCTCTATTCATAATAATGCACAATAGTTTTCCCCGAGCGATTCTATTTTTTTTTTGTAATAAAAAATAATGCAGACAGTGTGTGGGATCCGTTGTTGTCAGTCGCGGCGGGAGTAGAGTCGAAACATACGACACATAGGGTAATATGATCCGTGGTGAGAGTCTAATGTTGTCATATGGCGCAGAAGTGTTTGCAATGTAGTCTGGGATCCCCTAATGGGTTCCAGTACTCCTACATCTATTCAGTGTTTTTATGAATGAGCTATTCGAGGTGGAATAGTTGGAACTAATCATAGCACTCTTTTCACTCGTAACGTCTAATTCTAGTTCACTGTATTTTCGATACACAACACCGATAAAATAGTACTAGCTAATATATTTAATTAAAATTAGATATTATTAAAAAAAATATTTAAACAAAATATAAAAAAAAATATATAAAAACAAAAATATAAAAAAAATATACAAAAAAAAAATATAAAACCAATATAAAAAATAAATATAAAAAATAAATATAAAAAAAATATAAAAACATATAAAAAAAAATATTAAAAAGAAAATATAAAGAAAATATAAAAAAAATATAAAATATATAAAAAATTATATAAAAAATATTGACGCAAAATAACTATTGGTTTGACGGTATGATTGTTTGCATGTTTGTTTGAATAATTGTTTGCAAAGACTTGCATGTATTGGTTTGTATGACTGTTTCATTGTTTCTTTATATGACAGTTTGCTATTTACTTCATTCATGTTTGCTATTTACTTCATTCATGTTTGCTTGTTTGATTGCTTAAATGGTTCTTTGCATCATTGCTTCCTTTGAAGAAGAATAACAAAGGCATTACATAATTGGGTCATATTTCATTACATAATTGGGTCATTTGCGGTCTAGGGGTTGCAGAAGGAAAACACTTACAAAATGGTGATTATTAAACAAAATCTTTTCAGATCTGAGAGATATGGCCAAATTCATGAAAAATTATATAACCACTTTACACTCCCGTAGGGGTCGAATTTCAAAAAATCTTGAAAATACTTTCTAGATATTCATATGAAGAATCCGTAGAATAAAAATGAGTTCGATATTTGGGAAAACATAGTAGATATGACGAAAGTCGTGAAAATATATTCCTTCTATTTCCACTGATAATTTTTTTTTGCCCCCCTTCCGAACGCCAATGGATATTCGAATTTTTTTTTTTCCCAAAATTACTTTTCTAGTTGATTTAGATATACACACCCAGTTTCAACTTTCTAGCATAAGCCGTTCTATAGTTAGGAAAATCACCCCCCACCCACTTACCGTATGTTTTTTTTTTTTTTGCTTTTTTGGGGTCTACTGGTCCAAAAACATGAAAATACAAAAATTTCCTATTTTAAGGAAGCAGGCAAAGAAACCTAAGGCGATTGGCTCACATGTAGATGGCACTGATTTGGTTTGAAAAGGCGCAACAAATTTGGACACTGTATATAACATTTAGAAATGATAAACTCCCAGATCTTACCAAGCATTACTGGCCCTCGTACTATACTTAACTATACTTAAAAGAAAATAGCATTCTTTAAAAAATTAATCGTCGTGCCCTCTAATTTACTTTGAACTAACAACAATTACTCAGTAGAACTCATCTAAAAAAGCATTTAAAACGTGTTAAACATCTTTGATTTATAAAAATTCATGTCATTCGCATAAATTCTAATATTACAACAACATCAGTAGTGTACAGAAACAATTAGTCCAATTATTAACTGCATCAGTTCTACTACAAAAAAAAAAAGAACAAATCATTTCGTACACTTATCTTAATTAAGACACAATGCTATTGCCCTAATTTCTCTTCTCTCTGTACGACGGATCTTATTGGCTAATTAACACCTAGTGGAGGTGAATGTTAATTACTACAGAGTGTGAATCCATAAAAAAAAACCTACAATAAGAGTCATCGTCAAGTTCGTAAACAATCAAATTGTTAAGCCCGATATTAACAACTTCCAAAAATAAATTGATTTGAACCCAACCCATCAAAAACACAATTTTGTTTTTTCTTTTTCTAATAAATGTTAGTTACGCCCCATACTTAAATTTGACAAACAAAAATCCTATCAACATTACGACTGATTATAATTAAATCGCGCCGGAAACAAGGCGACAATATTCGTCTGGGCTGGGGCTCAAATTCAAAATGTTGCTCTATTGCCGCTATACCAACGGGCTTGAAATGGGTCAAGAACAGTACCTCCTCAAACTAGAAAAAAAAAATTAAGACAATAAAACGATAAACTTTCAACTTTTTAATGAAACTTTGAAAAGGTGTTTATAATTTCACTAATTGCGACTGAGTGTGGGTGCCCTTTTAGTATTGTACTTGTGTATGGCGCTGCAAATTCGGTCAATTTTTCACCCGTTTGCTACCATATAATCAATCGGGGTTACAGTGGAAATAATCTAACACAATGCGATCATAAAGTATAAAAAACACCACCCGCTCCATCGTTCATTTTCTGTCTTTCATACCTTATTTATTATGCCCAACCGCCATAAATGGAAAGCCCTGAACCGAAATGTAATTTCAAATGGTGATAAGTAATTTTCTCTTTCGGAACTAGTTGTTTCGCGATCTGTGATCATGAAAAAATAAAAACTCGGCTAATAACAAATACATCGCGAAATGGTAGGAAGAAAAAAAAATTAATTGCATAGAAACAAAAGCATAGTGACAAAAATCTCATCATTTCTCATACGAGTGAGTACACATACCTGTGGCACCTTCATAACGATCATTTCCCATTATGATATGATAGTGCCGCCAAACCGCGCCGACCCATACGATCCCCCGGCCGTATATTCAATTGACTTAGTAACCAATTGCCATACTTTCGTTGGATGAGAAGTAACACCTGGCCCAGGTATTATTATGCCTATGTTTGATATGATGCTCATTACTGAGAGAAAGATAGCTGGTGGAGAGAGCTTTCACATCATCGTCATATCAAACATATCGGATTATGATATGATACCCTGCCGACTGAATTTGAAACTTGCACGAGTAACCACTTAATTATATTCAGTAATCAAATATTAACGATGTTCGCGTTGAGAGTGAATAGTGAAAATGTGGCTACACGAGATCACATCTTGGTAAAAAAAAATAAAAGCCACGAACGAACGATGAAAATAAAAATTAAACTGAGAAAAGAGAAACGATATGGTGAAATCGATCGTTTGATATGATGTCGATCTCTAGGGAGACAGTTTTGTAATTGATGGATCCACCTACTAATGATTGGTATTAGATTAATCAACCGAGCGTGTTTCATTTAAATTTATCATTGAATCTTGTTCGTGTTTAGAGGAAACATAGGATTCGAGTACGGGCAGAATGTTTTTTGTTTGTACTCTATATAAAATCTGTAGCACAGTACAATACTGATTCAAGTCGAAATTAGAGATGGGTCGTTCATGAGTGAACTGTTCCAAAAGAGCCAGTGAGTCAGTGAACTAACTCACTCCTTTTGGTGAAGTGTAGTTCGTTTCCAGGCGCGTAGCGTGAAACTTTGGGATCAATTAGCGCATTAACACGATCATCGAATTCTATGATAATTATTTATAAGAATTTTTCAGTTGCTATTGGATTTGAAAATCTAATATATAAAAAAAGGCAGTTTTTTGGTCGAGCGCGATTAAAATCTACACCTGTGAACCGTTCCCTTCCAAATTTTGCATGGAAATTCTCGAGACTACCGGACAGGTCGAGAACATAATTATATAATCCCGAAATTGGTGGTTCACGAGTTATTTCAACATTTGAGTTTTTTTAATAAGTTGAATCAGATGAACCTGACTTAGAATTAAAAATTTACAACAGGAAGTCGTAGCCGAGCGGGTAAGGCGTCTCACTAGAAATCAGATGATTCCCTCTGGAAGCGTAGGTTCGAATCCTGCCAACCGCGAACATGTGTGATTTTTTTTTTTTTAATTTACTTGTTTCGATTTTACTACCGGCTGCGAACACGTGACTGGAGGAACAGGGGCGATTAAACATAATTATATATTCCCGAAATTGGTGGTTCGCGAGTTTTTTCAACATTTGAGTGGATGAAGTATGGAGGGTGGTGAATAGAGAATGGAGGATGGTGGATGGAGAAAAATTAAAAATGAAAAATGGCATTAATGTCTCCAGTTCCTTGAGCTGAGAAAGTGTACCCAAAACGGATGCAGTCATCTCTACTTAGATCGGGATGGTATGCAGGTCTTGTAATTGAAGGATTGTGTTGCTGAAGGAAAGATGAGCTGGTTTCCCAGCTGTCTTGGATTTCTGTAAGTAAATTATGTTGAAGTACAAGGGAATAATTTGGTGAAAGGGCAAAGGGCACCTCTACAGCGATAGGGAGAAAGTATGCTTCTTTTGCAGCAACATCTGCTTTCTCATTGCCGGGAATCACTATGTGGGCTGGTACCCAAGAAAGGGTTATCGGGTAGTTACAAGACATGGCATTTCGAGTCACGTCAATAAAGGGACATTTATTGAAGGGATTGGAGAGAGCGAGGAGAACACTAAAGTTATTTGTGAAAATTGTAGTAGGGGACCTATTCTCCTTTGCAATTCCGATAGCAACGCAGCAATCTCAGCAACATAACTGCCTGAGTAATTTGTAAGATGAGCTGCTGGACGGCTTTTAGAGGTTCGGGAGGTTTGTATTTAACTACTGCCTAGGAAGTTGTGTAGTTGGCGAAAGATCCATCGGTATAAAGGATTTCCGGAGTTGAAATCGATAACATGATTGTGTAGGGTTTTGTAGATATGCGGTGTTGTAGTGTCCTTAGCGTATATGGATAGCGATACATCTATGCGTGAAGGAAAAGGGATATTGGAAGAGGATTCGAAAGGAAGTCGAGGAAAGTAACTAATAGGCAATTTTATACCATGATTGATTTTGTTATAGGCAACATTGTTGCCCATTCTCCCCTAGTAGGGGAAATAGTATAGAATCCTGTATCGGAGCTTAAGCACGAAGTTATAATAGTCCGTGAGTTCGCTAAGCCCATACTCTGAAAAGGTGGAGGTTGCTACTAAAAGAACCAGGAGACTATTTCAATTGTTATTTTTTGAAGTTGTCATTTGTATCTCAACATGAAACGCAATTCGAACTTCTACCCAAAAAATAGCCAAAGTTGTGTCCAGACTGTTGGAAGATTCTTACTTTTTTGAGGTCATTGTATTGCACACAACTTATGTTCAAAATTGTTTAACAAAAGTGGTTCATCTTGTATGTTTTTGTTTGGATAGAACAAAACAACAAAATAAAACTGTCATTTAACTTAAATTAATATTTATATTGTTCTAAAAGAACATAAAACAATTTTTTTTTTCTTTATTAATTAAATATTCTTTCAAGAGACGTCTGTTCTGTTATCATGTTTCATCGCATATATAACTTGTAGATCTGATGGGTAAACTGTCACACACCTAGAGAAAAACTTCCATGCTAAAAGAAAAAACAGATGAACCACTTTTTCGTTTTAAAGATGCAGCAAGTTCCCTCAGAAAAGAACAGTTCATAGAAACCGAATGGAATTTTTTTTTTCTCTTGGTTTATGTATTCAAAAGTTGAACGAAAAGTTCAAATAAACCTAAACGTTTCTAAGAGACATTTTGTGCTCGAAATATGCACACAGTACATTATTATTCTGTGTTTTGTTTTTTTATTTCCATTTTTTTTTCGGGCTTATGGACTGGACCGTTACATAATGGCCTTGGTCAACAAAGCAACAACAGGTTCACTATAATACCGAGAGACAAGTATTGTTCAACGTACTCATATCTTCTGGTACTCGTTAAAGTATAATTACCTAAACTGTACTGTACTGTACTTTGGAAAATATTAAAGTACACACCAGACACCAACAACAAACGAGCTTTTTTCGCAATGCATTTATTTACAAGTACTGAAAATCTTTACTGGTTCCGCTGACTGTAGTTGTTAGGTTTTTTTTAGGATCTGAATGAAATCCGAGCCGGTAATTTTGAACGTGATAAAAGTTTTGCTGTAGCAACTTAGTTTTTTTTTTTTGGGCATTGTCTTACAAAGTAATTTTTTGATCGTTACAACACAGGATGGTGATGATGATGATGGTGATGATGGTGATGACTGATGAGAGTAGTCTGACCCAACTTCCAAACATATCGCATTGCATAGGTGATAAAAATCACATGAGTTTAGTGTGGAAGTACAAGACCCAGGGTCTTATGTGTACCTGTACCAGTACCAGTGCCAGTTTAAATGATGTGAGGATGACTTTCGAAACCAGAGCAGTTTTTTTTTTGAAGATGCGATGTTAAAGGTGAACACCACTTTATATATTATACTCTCTTTTTTTACAGTCAGACAGGTATCAACACTCATCATCCCATCAGTACACATTCATTGCACAATATAATCTTCTTTGTTGAATAGTTTTTTTTTGATTTGAAATGATGGAAACAGTTTTTAATATGGCGCAAGGTTCATCTACTGGCCGTACCTACAATACACGTGCGTTTCAGCAGATAACTTGGACGAGGTAAACTCAACAAATCTCTTACCTTATTCATGGAGCTTAGAGTCTTTGGGTCATTCATTTTTGGATTTAGTTCCACTAAGACCGTGTAGGTCAACCGGTATGGCCTTATAATATCTACTACTTTATTTAACACATTATTCAGATCACATTTAGATTTCTTTTAGGTACGCTTCGTATAGATTATGAAACCACTGGATCATAATAGAAATAAAATACTCATGGCATGACCAACAGTATTATCCATGTTTTGGTATAGATCGAAAATTCATTGATTCAAGAATCCTTTGTTTTGTAATTTAGAGTTTCGATTCAAGTGATAGGCAAACGTTTTTAATGATTACAATGGTAAATAGATGATATGCGGAATATGAAAGAGAATCGTGTTTCTTTTCGGAAAAGTTGTTTCTGTATCTTATATTGTACATTTCTTTATCTGAAGCAGAAAAAAGGAGAAAATAATAAAGCAAGTCTTAGCTAGATTTAGCGCAAACTGGTCAACGTCTAATAAGGCGGTCAACTCTAGGTGGGCAGAGTTGGCAAGCTGCAGGATTTCTAGAGCCCTGTGGCTCGAGCTGGTTAGTAAAAAAAACTAGGAATATATTAACATGGGATAGAGGAAGACTGCGAATCCTCGTCAGAGCACTGGCCGCTGCTGAGGAAACGCTATGCGGCTAGTGGTAGCGGAGATGGACGTTTACAGATTCTACCATGATTTGTACGATGTGGAGGACATCCCTCACATCTTGTGTGAATGCCCAGGGATCGCTAGAAAGCGACTGAGAAGGCTGGGTAGTCTATTATTCGTTTATATCGAGGATTTGAGGTCGATAGTGGTTGAAAAACTATGGTCAGGTTCTGCAGGGAATTAAAAGTGTTTTTGAGAGGATGGAACATCCCACGAGAATCTGAAGGGATCGCAATGGGCGCGTATGGCGCCCAGTGAGCGCGGTGGTTTCTAGCACTGCGCCCGTTCTTAAACCTAGATTTAGCAACCAAATTTTAGGTTTAGATTACAATAGCAGCCTAAACCTCACATAGGTCTGCGAGGGGCCATAGCAATACCGCTACTTTGGGGGGTAGGGGGGTACTTAAAATTCTGCTTACACTCAGTTTCTGTAGAGATCGTTTGCAACAAAACCCAGTCTGTACGCGAAATGTATGATCAAATAATGGCCGGCAATAATTCCAACTAAAGATGTTCATCGCCTCCTGAGTAATGCCAACAAGAGCTTTGTCTTTTTATCGCTGTAGCTATTCAACATCATTTTAATTGTGCCATATTTGTAACGATTCGGTACGATTCGGAACACTTTGCCTTAGTCTTTAATTTGAGCGCAAAACCTGGTGGACGGAAAGTCCTCGGAAGAAGTCGTCATTTCTTCACCAAAATGAAGTAACCTGTCGTCATTAAATAAATCAGCTGGCGGTCGGTCGGTCGCAGCTCTAAAAACTGTATGAGAAAACATGCAACAGAGTAAACAACTTCGCCAATGTTTTATCGGATACACAAACCCAATCTTATTTAGCACCATTCCGTAGTACAACACTAAATCGAAAATTGTCTTCACTAAACTAAATTCATCCAATATTCGAATCTTCGAAAGTAATTTCGCTGCAAAAAAAATAATCAAAGTTCTTCACGTACCTGTAAGATTATCCAGCATAAAAGTTAACAGCTTCTGTGTACCGTTCGGTTCATTGTAAAGCGAAAGCAATTCCTTTCCTAGCGGATTTCCATGCAACCCTAAAATATGTAAATGGAATAGTTTTCCTATTTCGTACGGCAATGCACGCAGATAGTTGTTATTTAGTAGCAATTCTCTGGAATAAAGAAAATAATGGTTAAGATTGTGGTCAGTGTAAGAGAGAATTAAGCGTTGGTCTTACCTTAATTGAATAAGCTCACCCAACTCAGCCGGTAAACTGCGAAGTTTATTTGATGATATATCCAACGTTCGAAGATTAATTAGCAGTCCTATGTCGTTTGGTAATCTGGATAGGTTATTGTCGTTCAGATACAGGGCAGTGAGATGATTGAAATTCCATAGTGATGAACTTAAGTTTCTTACATTGCCTGCAGGTTAAAATAATTGAAATATGATCAAGTTTTTTAAAGGATCCACAATTGGATATCTTTCTCGCTTTTGAAAAACTTAAAAACTTATAAAACAAAACGATATTTACCTGTTATCTCAACGCCATGCCAAAAAGGTTTCCGACCCGATGCAATCTCATCTTGTGACAAGAATATTTGCTGTCTTCTTGCGTTATTGTTTTCGTATTTGTCTTTGTTTCGAGACATTTTGTAAGAGTTCCCTGAAAGATGATAGAAGAATAAAAAACCATTCAGTTCAATATAAGAACATAGATAAATAAATTCGTGGGAGAAAAACGTGTACAGTGACGATACAAAGGATGGTTATGAATGGATGCGACATGCGACTAAAAATTGGATGAATGAGGGGGGGGGGGGGGGGGGAAACGTGTTTGGATTGGAAAATGTGGGCAACAATGTGCAAATGTGCAAAGTAAACGTCGTACTTTAAGCGATTCATTCGCAAGGATACTTTCAGGATATTTTGATGATTGCATTGAAAGAAAACAGATGTAGGATTTTCGTAACTCTACTCTGGATCAATGGTCTTTAAGATTTCTAAAAATACATTACTGTGGGCCTTGGTATAACAATTAGTCCATTCAATCTACAGATCGGCTAATGTTGGCTCTATCGGCAAAACCGCTAAAAAATTCTTTAGCGGTGGTACGCATAATGGGGCATACAACTACCTCATCGGTGGCTCTACGCTCTTCTCTGATCCCTGGAAAACTCATTAGCCTTTTCGCAGCTTCTTCTATTCTTTCGAAATTGATCTTCATCTCTTCTGTGGTCAGCCAGATCAACTCAGTTTTATAATTTCGAAAAATAAAGTTTTTTCTCTATCGTTGAGGCAAGGAAATTCGATTACAACAATTGCATTGGGCTGGAGATTTTGAGCGGATGGACGACAGAAGAACTCAGAAGATTTGAGCCGTGTCTCAGCGATTAAATCGAGTTGATTCTAGCTATCCTAGTAACAGTCCAGAACAGTGACTTTCTCCCGTTAAAGCAATAAGGTCAGTGAACGTAAAAACTATTCACTATAGTTTCGAACTCATTTCTTTTGTCTCCAGACCGTCTAAATTAAGTCTTCTGGCTCAACAAACAAATATTATATTTTAAATTTGGCTTTATTCAACAATTGTTTGATTCGGCTGCCTAAAATGTTCTTATCTATGCTGAAATTGGTGTCATAAGAATTACAAAACATACGATGATTAAACGTATATTCGAATTTAAAAGTATTTTATATTTTATGGTCTTATCTTAATGCAAAAGTATTTGTAGAGATTTCGCTACCTATGCAAAAGCAACGCAATTATGCACATTCATAGTTTCCAGTTGAGAGAAGGTTGTTGTGGGGTTCAATTTTTTTCTGTCAACCGACTTTTCGACGCATTCAGAATAGCAACGAAAATACATAGTTTGCACGAATATATTTCAATATAATATGAACCGGGCCTGAGTGATAACGATTTAATTATGTACGAGTACAAGTTTATTGTGGATTATTTGTACACAACTCTTGTGGTTATCAGTAATTACCCGTAATCTCTATAATCACTTGCATTTCGAACGGCAAAAAGGGACTTGATACGGATTATACGCAGCAAGTCAGTCAGTGTTTAAGTAACCCATTTTCCGATAGTCTTTCGGAATTATTTTATTACCAGGAATTATTCTAAGCTGGGTGAAGAAAGGACTATGCAGTTTTAACATTTTCGTCGCTATTTGTTATTAATTTATCGACCATAAATTAAATAAAATTTCTTGTCCGAGACGTTTTAGAGTTTTAATTTAATGACAAAAGGCTGGCACTAATTTAAACATTTCATTGCAGATTAACAACCTCACATAACCAGTTTTTCCAATTATGCACATAATTCGATTTCGGATTTAGATCAATGACATCAATGCCTCTTTTTCGGGGCTCAGAATGGTTTGGTTTTAAGAACAAACTCGTATTTGTAACTTGTTGTCCATATGGTTCTTAAGACGCAAAAGATTTGTTTAGAAAACAATTTCGTCCTTGTGGAATAGTTTGAAAGTTCATTTTAAATTAATTGAGGGGTTTTTTTTCTGATTGGCGGTAGCGAAAATAAACTTATGGAAATGCGGATTTATTTTAAAAGACCTTGTAACATATTAGAAGTGCATCTTAAGAATGTTTGTTGGTAAGATGTGAAGATTTTTGCGATAATTTCGGACAATGAGAAATAGAAAAACCGGTTGATCATTTTAACTGTTATTTCGGAACAACATACGCTACTGAGTAGAGATTGGCAAAGCAGTTCCTTCCAGTGAAGTACTTCACTCCGAGTCACTCACTTTAAGGAACAAGTTCAGTGAAACTGTTTCGGGACTGTTCGTTCCATCGTTCGCTCGCGAACTCGACCGTTCTTGTAGTTCCCGTGAGGGGAGAGCATTTTAACTGTTATTTCGGAACAACATACGCTACTGAGTAGAGATGGGCAAAGCAGATCCTTTCAGTGAAGTACTTCACTCTGAGTCACTCATTTTAAGAAAAGAGTTCAGTGAAGCAGTTCCGGAACGGTTCGTTCCTTCGTTCGCTCGAGAACTAGACCGTTCTTGTAGTTCTCTTGAGGGGAGAAGATGATGAGCAAAAAAAAAATGTTAGTAGATCTAGAAGATGATGAGCAAAAAAAAAGGAGATCTCGAAAATGATGACCAAAAAAAAAGGACGGTGAAGTGTTTTGTCACGTGTCTAATGGAACTATAATTCACCAAAAGGAGTGACTGACTTCACTCACTCACTTCAATGAAGTGTTCTTTTGGAACGGTTCACTCGTGAACGACCCTACTAGAGATGGGTCGTTCGTGAGTTCCAAAAGAGAAGTTCATTGAAGTGAGTGAGTGAACTAACTCCTTTTGGTGAACTGTAGTTTCGCCCCGTGATACAGCCTACTAGAGATGGGTCGTTCATGAGTTCCAAAAAAACTAGTTCTTTCGTGAGTGAGGAAATTTTTTTTATTTAAGTTCTCACATTGATTTGGATCTTGAAAAGAAGTAGAGTTCCTTCTTAAGTGAGGACCTTCGTGAGTGAGGACCTTCGTGAGTGAGGACCTTCTTGAGTGAGGACCTTCGTGAGTGAGGACCTTTTTTTTGTGATCTTCAAAACGAACTGGAACTAGTTCACTTAACTAGTTCATTTCAGTGAGTGAGTCGGAGTTCATTCACTCACTAAAAGGAACTGCTTTGCCAACTCTAATCTCTACTACTGAGTAACCAGATATTCCTTTTTGTGGGCAATTAACTTTTGCTTTTATTTAAGCCACACTTAAAAGATTATGAACAACTGCGTTGTGCATGGATGGAGTAATGAAATATCAAGTGTAGAACGAAATGTTTTGAAGATTTGGCAAAGCAATAGTATCAACTGCCAAACCTGCAAAACTACGGGTTAAAGACAGAAGGTCCTTAACAAAAACTAGAAATGGAGTAAGATATAGACCTGAGTAATTGGGAAGATAGACCAGCTCTTGGGAATCAAGCCTACAGTATTTTTATTGCATTTTTTAAACTGTTAAGCCGACTACAGACTTAACGCGTTTCGCCTATTTCGAGCCATTCGCGTCTTTCTCACGAATAGTGTGTAGAGGTTTCTCGTGAGTTTCTCGCGTTTCGTTGTTCGCGATTCGTGCGTTTTCTCTGCTGGAGGCGGTTTTTTTCGCGACATCAAAGGGTTTTTCTTGACGAGAAAGTAACGAAAAATACGCGAGACGATTTTTCGTGAGTTTTTGGTTTTTCGTGGATAATGTCAACAGACCATCTGGACAGAAATCTATTGGGAATCAAGCTTACATATTTTTATTGCATTTTTTGAACTGTTAAGCCGGCTACAAACTTATCGCGTTTCGCCTGTTTCGCACTATTCGCGTCTTTCTCGTGAATAGTGTGTAGAGGTTTCTCGTGAGTTTCTCGCGTTTCATTGTTCGCGATTTGTGCGTTTACTCTGCTGGAGGCGGTTTTTTCACAACATCAAAGGGTTTTGCTTGACGAGAAAATAACGAAAAATACACGAGACGCCTTTTCGTGACTTTCTCGTGAGTTTTTGGTTTTTCGTGGTTAATGTCAAAAGTTTGGACTTGCAGGAGTTCAGAAATTGAAAATAAGTGAACTTCACGAAATGTACAGAAACCACGAGAACACGAAACTTTCGAATTGTGTATACAATTCTTTCTCGTGTTCTCGCAAAGTTCATGTGTTTCTTGAAACAAGACCTCGCGAAATGCGAAAAACAAGAAAAGGAGGAGAAGTCTGTAGCCGGCTTTAAGGTAACTGCAGCACCAGACATTGATATCAACGTAATACTACTAAGGGCCGTTATTACGACCTTCAGTTAAAATTTAACCAGAACTTTGACTGTAAGTTTCGTATGAGCATCTGTCAATTAAAGTTTCAGTTAGAACGTTACTGACGATCGTAGGAACGGGCCTAAATCATACTAGAAAGATCGGTGCATTTCGGCACGATCATAAACAACGAGAAACCCGGTTGTAAAGGATTTTTTACTTGCTGAGTGTGACCATAAATTGCTGTGCATGCGAAGTATACACAGCAGAGCTCTAGATTTTGCTGTTCTACTGAACTTCACTCAAATTCTGTACTTATAAATCGTTTGTATGCTACACCATCGAAATTCTCATCATGGATTGTAATAAAAGCTGCAAGAAATAACAAAAAACTGATTCTTATCATCGAATATGCAAGGGGATCTAGCGCCGGACGATGGAGATTTAATAAAGTCAGCAATTTCGACACGACTCATTTTTAGGCGCGACCGAGCAAATTTTTACGATAGAATAAACAAATTAATTCAATAATACGATAAATGTATTCGGGTTACGGGAAAATATACTGTGCAAGAAAAATATAATGTGGAGCGTTTTTGTTTATCGAGAAGATAAGCTAAATGCGCGTTCAATCAAAAGAGTATGAATTATGTAAACTTGTTCGGTTAGGAAGAATGTTATTTGCATAAATCAAAATAATTAAAATAACAAAGTTAAGCACAAACGGGAGTTTTTTAAAGGATCACAGCAATATCTCGAAACGTTCAATTTTCTTGTTAGTAGTTAGTAAAAATTCCAAATAAGCTTTAGTTAATTTTCTAGAATAAAAAATACAGTGGACTCGCTCACTGCATATGGAAATAAAAAAAATAGGCATTTGAAATATTAAAAGTACATAGTGACCACTATCTATATAGTGACCACTCTCTATATAGTGACCATCCAAGGGACTATGCGAAACTGGTCACTTTATTCGATTGATCAATCCGTTTCTGATTTACATCAGAAAATTGGTAACTTTAGGCAAGTGGTGAAGATAGGGAGGGAGTCACTTCTTCAGGCTCCAATGTATATCGCACCGATTCGATAACCATGATTCAAGTATTCTTCATAGAATCATATCTGAGTAGAAAATGTTAATTGGAAATCAATGAGTCACAAAATTTCGGACATGCGGCATATCAACAATCGACATTCCATTTCCGGAAATTGATTTCACACACACCCGTTAAATGCTTATGAAATGTTTTAATTAAAAAAGGTGACGCATCGAGTTTCATAATGCGCTTACAGGTAAAATCAACAAAATGCTGGTAAGGTTGAGTTCTGAGTTAATAGTTTTTGAGGTTGTATCAAATATGTTTCGGCGTTGATATAGGCATGCAAAGTGATGGAGTTTTACTGTTGAATACAGAGGAGAACGATGTACACAGGATGATTATTTTTTATTAGAAACAATTCGAAGGTTGGATAATAAATACCCTTAGGAATTTAGATTAAAATCATTACCGATGTGTACGTGCTCGGAAACGTTGTATTTTGTAGAAACAAGAAATATCCTACCTTTTTTTTGCCATTTACAAATAAAAAGTCAGGCTTCTTCACATACAACAAAAGGTTCAGAGTTGAGCAAAACGCGAGGACTTTTTTAGAGAAATAGTTCTAATGATGTTATTTCTGTAACTACGACATGTTACACTTTATTTTATTAATTGTAGCAATGAAAAGACAAAGAGCAACGGAAGGAAAAAGAATTCTGCGCATGACAAGTAAAAGGTCGAATGCCACATTTAGAATAGTTTTCAGAGTTGAGAAAAACTCGTAAGTTTTCTAAGGAACATTTTTTAAAAACAATTGTTTTTGCAAATCAAGAAACTTGTCAACCTTATGTTGATTAGTGGAAGACCCAAGGGCATACGGAGGGGGAGGGGGAGTTATAGGGGTCATGATCGAAAGAAACGTCGCCTAAGAGTAGAGCAAATTTTACAATTTTTCGTTTTTTCAGACTTTTCTATTTATGCATGTGGACCAGTCGGGCATGTCCGACTTTACGAATTTTCGGCTTATGGAACAGCCGTGGATTCCCTTTTAAAAATTAGGTATGTATTATCTTATTCCGTGATAAAAAAAAAAAGAGAAAGCAACCAAAAAGTGTGCGCATAGATTACTGTTGGAAATGTTTCAGTGGTTAGTTCTTTCTCATAAGGACTATACTGCAAATATTGTGCCCTTTTCGCTGTTGGAGAGGTTCCATGTAATCAATACAATTCCAGTCTCAAACGTTTAGTTCCAAAGCCATTGAAAATGTTCGATGATCTTCTGGGCGAAAAAGGAGATCGAGATCGGTTTTTTTAGGAACCCATGCAATGTGCGATTATCCGCTGTACCCAAATGCCGCCCATACCATGACACTGCCACCACCGAAATTCGTACTCCACCTTACTTCTTTATCTCGACGTAAATCTACTGAAAACCGTCCGGGCCGTCGAGATAACCTCGCCTGTGGCATTCAGTGATGAAAAAAAATTCGGTTGTCAGCAGATTTACGTCGAGATAAAGAAATAAGGTGGAGTATGAATTTGTGGTGGCAGTGTCATGCTATGGGCGGCATTTGGGTACAGCGGACAATAGCACATTGCATAGGTTCCTACAAAAATGGATGCTGCTCATTATCGTGAGATGTTAGAATGGGCTCTGGACGGTTATGGGGAGCAAAAAGCAGGGAAAACTTCATTTTCCAGCAGGATAACGCTGCCGTGCATACCGCTCACGTTGTAAAAGATTGGTTCCAGGCAGTAGATATACCCGTTTTGGATTGGCCAGCTAGAAGTCCAGATCTCAATCCTATTGAGAATTTGTGGGGCATTTTAGTTCATAGGGTTTATAAGAATGGAACACAATTCCAAACCGTTAATGCGTTAAAATCCAAAATTTGCGAAGTGTGGTCCGAAATAAAGCTAACAGAATTGAAAAACCTAGTGGATTCAATGCCTAATAGGGTGTTAGGTTATTCACTCGAAAGGCGGACCTAAAAAGTATTAATAAAAGCATTATATTGTAATTTTCTTATAGTGATGAAAGTGCCTTTAAGTTTATTTCGTATCTTATTTTATTAGTTTTGAGAAAAACCGTTTTTGTAGTTCGCAGTTCAGAGTAAATGTGAGGACCTAAAAAAAACAAAAAAAGGTCCCTATCAGGAAGGAACTAGTTCCTTTCAAGTTCGGAGTGAATGTGAGGACCTAAAAACAGAAAAAAAGGGCCCCACTCACGAAAGAACACACTGAATGTGATGACCTAAAAAAAAGAAGGTGATAACGAACTACTTCCTACAAACGAACTAGGACCGGAATTCGCAGCGAACTAGTTCGTTCATTTCACTTATGAGAACGATCTTCCGAACTAGTTCGTTCACGAACTACACAAGCCTATATATAACCCGAAGTAAATAATACGGCCATAAAACTGTTACTTCTGCAAATCAAGAAGCTTGTCGACTTTATGCCAATTAGTGGAAGACCATTTAGAGAAAATTTGCATCGAATCCCTAAAACATTTTATCGTCTTACTAAGCTTGCAGTGCGGGTGGGTACTGGGTAGGCAATAGATGGTCAAACTCAACCAGAACTCGATGGACTGAATATGGTTACATGCAAGTGATCTTTGTCGGGAACGCGACAGAACTTTGGCTCATATTTCCTCAATATAACAAGCATAGCATAGCAAACTTTGTAAAATCCACAAAATGGCCTTAGGTGCCATTTAGGAATCATTCTCAAATGTGGAGCACAACGGACAAACACTAACGTCTATGTGAGTGAAGGAGGATGAGAGCATCACCACCACACCTTCCCTACCATATGCTGATTACTTTGTGTCTGTTTTTGATTGTGAACATTCAGGTTGATGTATACTAAGATGTTCAGCGCGTGTGGCTTTGTTCTTTCTTCGGCGATCGTCGTTGATTATGATGCAACTGTCTTCGAGGGAACACAACTTGGAAGTTTTATTTTGGTTGGAAGAAAACTAAGGACTTGTGAAGACCGACGAGCTACAGAAGGGTTTGAGCTGAGGGCTGAGGGTTCCTTCTTTAGGTAGGCGTTTACTTGAGGCAGGCCGCATCACAACGGTGTGGCGAGCATTTAACTTCAATCTGTTGCGGCCCGCCTTTAGCGAACGCATTTCCATAACAATGTATGGCAGGCGGATTTTTGCGATGCGGTTCGTGCGCCCTAGTGGACGCGTACCTTTAAGGTAAAGCCGGGCTGGTCGGCTGGTCAGCCGTCGCTGCCAGCAGTAGACTACTGGTCCAGGCAAAAACAAGCTATCATGTCTGTTTGCAACTGATCGTCAGTTGACGGTTGTGAGTGCAAAGGTTGGCAGACCACGAACAGCCAGGTTGCACCTTTAGACGGATAGCAATAGCACCTCAAAGCGTTTAGTGAAACCTGAAAACAAAAACCCATACTTTGGACAGTAACCGAGGAAGTAATGGAATAGGGAAAGGCGTTTAAGGAATTGCAGCAAAGCAACTCTACTGTACGCGATGCTACTAATAATGCGATAAATAAAAATAAAATTAAATTAAAAAAAAAAAGAAATTAACCTCTCATGATAATGCGGTCTTTTGGTCTTATGCGACCCACAACAATGAAAGCAAAAACGACGCCGACGAACCAAACACATCCAAGTTGGTTTCTGTTAGCCGGGGGTTGGTGCCGGGTTCTCTTTTGGCGTTAGACACGACACACAAAATCAAAAAGGACCGATTGATGCTGGGCGTCTCTTCTCAGGATTCCACTTGGTTACGTTAGCTTCTACAAGGCAAGCGGCAGGCGGGCGGGCCGGAACAAATAGCTCCTAGTTACGCTCAAAACTAGTTCAACTTCAACAGCCTTGACTCCCGATGATTTGGTGTTTAAAACCGTTTAATTTTTGTACTTTTTGGTTAGTTATGCGAACGCGATGCCAATGAACTTTGCAAAAAAAAAACGAATTTCGAATAACGCGCGAGACTTGAGAAGGAAGCACAGTTCTGAGCGGCGGTTTTGTTTTTACGGTTCTAGGAACTTTCGAAACTCCCAAACAAGAAAAAAAGTTGTTAATCGGGGCAAAAAAACAACAACAAACACAAAAAACTTTCTGAATTTCGAAATAAAATTAAAACTTAAAAACTGTTATACAAAATACAAAAATCACAGCGTTAATTGGACAGCGGTAGGCAGCAGCAACAGAAGCACTTTTACTGGTGGTGTTTTTTTTTAGTTCCTTGTCGCAAAATTCGAACTTTTATGATACGGCCGATCGGAAAGACTTGGGCCTTGCGTGTTTTATTGTTTCGGGGTCAATAAAAGCATCAAATCAACTCAAGAGAACAACAAAAACTATGAAAAAAAATGGAACATTAGCATGAGATTCGAATAACTGTTTTTTTTTTTGGGTTGTGTGTTGTGGGTGGTTGTTGGTGCAAACCTTCATCGACTTCTTCAATAGTTTTCGATTTTACGGGAATTCTTGGACGCTCGCGAGCCGTCCAATTTTTCACAGCGTGTAATCCTTTTTGGAGTCCTCTTCAACTGGGGGGACGCGGCGCAAACAAAACACCCCGAAGAGAAGAAGATGAAAAAAAACAACAAACTACCAACGAAAAACACAACTGGAAACGCGAGCTCCTTTCGCAAAACCAAACAAAGTCGCACACGCTCTACCCGATGGACCGACCGGCTGGCTTCTTTGCACAATATTCTTTTCGTAATTTGCTTGAATTACCCGCAAAACACTCGGGGGAAATAAATAGACGCGAATTTTCTTTTTCTGTCCGTACAATACGTCCGACGACCACGACACGGAACGAAAAACACGCACGCTGTCGCGAAAAAACCTTTTAAAACGGGATTTTCGCGCGATCAGGAAAAACTATTTATGTCGGGCGTTTCAAAAACAACAAGAAAACTGCATAAAATCACCAAATCGACGAGAAAAATTGATAAAAAATACACAGAGGGAAAATATTCGGGAAGACGACAGCAGCAGTTTACACGGGCGAAAAAAAAAAATAATAAACTTCGCGACGACGTTTTTTTTTCCTACCACAGTTCTTTCAACAAAAAAAAAAAAAATCGCCGTCTCAGAAATTCACCACACTCGGACCTCTCGCACGCTCTCCCCGCACTTGAGGTATAAAAATTTTCGCGGCTCGCACGCACTCACTCACACGTTCGCCCGCCGACCGACCGTCGACCGTTCGAAACGCCGAACAAAAAAAAAAAACTCCCGGCCCCCCACACACCGACACTTGGCTTAACTTCGCTCGAGACAAAATGCGCCGATTTGTTCCGATCTTTTCGCTGATTTTTCCCCGGAATTTCCCAGCGGAAAATTCTACTTAACACGTGACAGAAAACAACCAACCACTTTTCTTTTGTATTTTTCGGCGAAAATTCAAACAAAAAAAAAGATCGCACAAAAAACGCTTCGACACACACCCACACACAAATTTGCGTTTTAGGTTTTTTTTTCCGCTAGCTGTCTGCCGTCGGAAAAAAAAATAAATAGCGTCCCGACGAAAAAAGAAAGAGAGCGTGTGTTGCAGCACGCACACACACCGAACAACGCGCGTACAATGTCGACGACACTTTCTTCTTCTTTGCACAGCCGTCACCCGAAAAAAAAAACTTTTTCTTTCTTTTTCGCCTTGGTTTCGGGGGGGTTCGCGGATTTTTTTCTCTGTTAAAATCTCGACGAAATGCGAAAATGTTTTTAGCGCGAGATAAAGCGGAACTGGCGGCGTTGAACTGTTGGAAAATTTCAGCGGTGATTTAAACGGGACTTGCGATTTTTTTACGGAGTTTTTTAATGCGGCTCTTGTGGCTCTTTTCGCCTGTCGTCCCACAAAAACTTTGGATTTGATCGAGCGCGCGTACGGGGCCAATGATGCGATTGTGTTGGTGAGGTCGTCGCTATGCGAGGTGTTTTTTTTTTTGGAGGCCGCTGTCGTTTGACAGCGAGTTGTGTTGGCTCGCTTATTCACCACGAACACTTTAGCGATTGCAGCGACACGGCCCTGTAGGAAAAATAGGCATGATTCAGATCTGATTCAGGTATTATTTGTAATGCCATCACAGCTATGATTTATTTATACCTGACCGTTCCATGATTTTATTCACGATATGCACCCCCAACCAGTATAAAAAATCAGGCCTCACATTTAGGTCTGACTCATATAGTCACAAAACAAAAACCAGAAAATCGGAATCATTTCCAACCCCGTAAACCAAGCAGTTTTCATGTAAATTAGAAAATCCCCTGCTAAAGTTTTCGAGGATTTAATTTTTTCAAAAGAAGTAGTACAAAATTGAAAGAAGTAGTACAGTAGTACATGCAGTAAAATAGTAGTACAAACGACAGCGCTGGTGGACACGCAGGTTAAACGAAATTCGTAATTTTATAATTTTGCTTAGATAACAATTTTCTGGAGAATGGAAGAAAATTTTACTTCTATAAAAAGACCCAAAATAATGAAAAAAATTTAACCGAAACGTTCAACTAGAATAGAAAGTGATGGTAAATAATTGTGGATAAAAAATTTTTTTTCCCCCGATATATTAAAAAAATTAATCCGCACACGAAACACTTGCCGGCCCACCTTTCATATCCAGGTCAAATTCCCGTTACCGAACGAAAGGGAAAGTCCCGACGTGACAACAAAACATCAAAAACCTTCACAAAAATAATTTCGCCATCTTCAAATCTCCAACTCACCACAGTTCGCAATTCCGAAAACGTTGCAAACTTCGCAACGAACTTGTTCGCGAGTGGTGAATAATATTTTTCATACCTGTCACACATCACCGTCGCAATGACATCTCACCGTCGTCGAAGTGAAACGATGTTCAAAATTTCAATTTCGTTTCGGGACTTACTAGTTAAAAAAATGCCAAAAATTAGCTATAATTTATTATTAATTAGTCTCATTTTATCGTTTTGTTTACACACAAGTGCACAGTATGGCAGCAGTGACTATTTGAAGCGCGAACATTCGCTAACGCGACCGTATCAAGGTAAGTGATTCGGAAAATTGGATCTTTTTGCCGGCGTTTTTCTCAAGTATTTCGTTCGATTCGCAGGTGTCGGAATGAATCTGCCGTACTGGGACTTTGTAGGCGATACGTTCGTAACAAATAGTTACGTTCGCTTGACGCCCGATCAGCAATCGAAAAGTGGCGCAATTTGGAATCAGGTGGTAAGATGAAAAAAAAAAAAAAAAAAATTTCCTTTTAATTTTGCGTCAGAATTAATCATGAAATGCTCGAACTTTCGACCTGGACTTGCTGATTGCTTAATTACGTCGTGTTTTGCTTTAATTTCAGCCGTGCATGTCGAAGAATTGGGAAGTTCATGTCACGTTTCTGGTCCACGGCAAAGGAAAGGACTTGTTCGGCGACGGGTTTGCTATTTGGTACGCAAAGGATCGAATGGTTAGCGGACCGGTTTTCGGCAGTAAGGACAAGTTCAGCGGTTTGGCGATAATCTTGGACACGTACAGTAATCACAATGGACCGCATAATGTAAGTTTGAATTGCAATCGGCTGTAAAAGAGCGAAGTTCACGCCGGCTGAACGTACAAACGCTCAATTTCGTTGGGGAAGGCCCCGCAATTTTATCTTACTTGCAATGCAATCGCTTCAGATAAGACGTTGTGTGCATGTAAGAAAAGAATCAGAGTGGGGCGGCAACAATAAATCGATTGCTATGAATCAGACCGGAATTGAGAGAAGATCCGACGAAAATATTACGCGCAATTTTATAAGGAAATTATTTTTAGAACTTATCAGTTAAACAAATAAACAACTGATTAATACAAAAAATGAGAAAAAAAAATGATTTCTTTCTCTTGAAAGAAAATTTAACGTATCGTCCGATTTTACGGGTTTAAAAATTTTCCAGAAACCCTGAAATTTTACGTCTGGTCGCCTTTTAGGCAGGCATCATAAATAATTTTGGGTTCAGTCCTTCATCTTTACTACAGGTAGGCGAAAATGGCTAGGATGTTCGGGAGTTCCATAAAGCAGCCACTTAAGTCCTTTATTATTTATTCTTGACTTGAATTCTTCTTTACGCTGATGATGCAAAGCTTTGTCGCAATGTTACGTATATGGACGACTGCATTCTCTTGCAAGAGCCCCTTAGGCATTTATCTGTTTGGTGTACGTTAAATGACATGTCTCTGAATGTTTTCCACTTACGCTTGTATACAAATTTGGGATATTAATTTTCCCAAGAAACCCGACAAACGTTCGGAATATCACCCCCCCCCCCCCCCCACAAATTTTCCCACATTAAAAGCAACCAAAAAGTAAACTTTCCACCTGATCTTTTTGCCATACGACGAGCGATTTCTTGGGAAAATGAATACAAGCGTAAGTGAAAATATTTAATAGAAAGAAAACCGACTCTGTGAATATCATCCCTTTTTGTTGGACTCGACACCTTTTTTATACATTTATATGAACTTAAATTCACAATTTACAGCTGATAAAAATGAAAATGCTAATGAGTGACGTCGATGTGGCTACACAATCGTTTTTTTATTTTTTTGATCGACGTGACACGTTGAATCGGCATTGAAGTGACGCGACGTGACATTCACAATACGGTCAATTAACCGTTTAGGAGATACGGATTTTAGAATGTCTCAACCTTTTTCTTATTTATACAATTTAATTTAATTTCTATAATAGGTTTTATTTGGTTCTTTAAAAACTGTAAACCTCTGTTTCAATATAAATAAATAAAATAAGTTTTCGTAGCAATAAGTTCATTTAAATTCCACAATAATACAACAGAACTCCAATCTGCGCAAAACTTCTTGTGTCCCTGATAATGCTAAATTAATTGCCGAGCTCAGCGTTAAGTCCCCGCTGCAATTTCCATACGATTAACGGAACAAGCGTTAGTTTAACTAGTCTGATTTTGGTTCAATCTATTTTGAACCTGTTAACAACCCCAGATGTGCATTTCCCCTATTTCGTATGCGTGTAAAAACATTTAATAAATAAGCTTTTAGTCTGTAGACAATTTAGTAAAAAATTTCCTTCCAGCATCAACATCCGTACATAAGTGCGATGGTAAACAATGGCACACTAACCTACGATCACGACCGTGACGGAACGCATACTCAGCTTGCTGGTTGCGAAGCTCGCTTCCGAAACTTAGATTTCGATGCTCTTCTTCGTATACGATACGAAAACGATGTCCTGACCGTTTGGACCGATCTCGAAAACAAAGCCGATTGGAAAACATGTTTCACGGTAACCGGAGTACAATTACCAACCGGCTACTTCTTCGGAACGTCTGCTACAACCGGTGACTTGTCGGATAATCACGATATTTATTCATTTAAATTTTATGACTTGGATCCCATAACTGATGTAAGTTTAACGCGGCAACCAGTTCGAATTAGTGTTTTTATATTTGCAACTGTTTGTTTTACAGCAATCGGATCACAGTGATCGACGTAACATCATTCCCCAGGCGCTAACTTTCGAACCGCCACGCGAACGAACGGAAGATACCAAAGCTGGCATGTCGAATGTTAAGATATTCTTTATAATTCTCTTCGGGATGGTTTCTGCGGTAGCTATTACTATTTTCGGTATGGCATACTACAAGGAGAAGAACGCAAAAAAACGATTCTACTAAAAACCAAGAACAACGATCTTCGTCGATTATTCGAACGGGTTCGGTTATTTTTGTTATTTATCATTAATTAATTATCTACACACTATTATTTTTTTTGGAATAATATTTTCGTCTTTAGATTAGTTTTTAATGATTCGATTCACTGCACGAAAAGATGATTTCTTTTTAGCTTTGTGTTTGTTTTATTTTCGCGAAAATAAATTTCGTTAAGTCTGATATAAAAAAAAACCACCCCGTACAGCTAAAATGATAACAAGAACAAAAATTGTTTTTAACCAAAAAAAAATTCTCTTTATTCTTAGTTTATCCTTTTTATTCCCCCCTTTAAATTATAAACAAAACGAAAATGGATTTAGTTGATACCATCGTTATGCAAGATTTATTTGGAGAATAAATAAATGTGTTTGGTGAAGTATTTTTTTTTTTTTTTATTTTTTCCGAAATAAACGTTTTTGTAAATGGGTCCAAAAATTTATTTCAGATTTTATTTTTGTCTTAAAATTGCTGAAGTATTTTTTTGAAGGACAGAAGAAAAATAAGTCACAATCTTTTCCATTTAGTAACACAATAACCATCAACAACTGAGGCCAGTGCGCGATTTGGGCTGTCGCGCACGCTGTCCACTTTTGCAAATGTCAAGCTATGACGCTAAGATTTAGAGGGAATGTCAACAACAGATGTACCAACTTAACAGCGTCTCCTCTGAGCAGCTGAGTGTAGGAAAGTCGTTTAAGTTGGCATACGCAGGGTCTTAAAAGCGACAATTCTGGCAGGCAGCAATGATCCTGTTAATAGAGGAGATATGCGATCAGAATATTTCACTCTATATTGACAGCTTGGCGGCCATAAAAGAGCTGGAATCGCTCACCATCAAATCCCATACTCTTTTGCTGGGTTCCACAGCATAGTTATATACTAGGGAACGAATGAGCGGACGAACTGACGAGAGCGGGATCGGCATCAAATGGTAGGGTCGAGGATGATGTGCGCAATTTGGTGAGCGCTCTGAAAAGACGCCGACTCTAGGTGGGCAGAGGGCAGGGCTTGCAAGCTGCAGGATTTCCGGAGCCCTGTGCCCCGACTTGGATTGTTGAAAGACTAAGAATATATTGACTTGGGATAGAGGAAAACTGCGACTGCTAGTAGGTGCACTGAGGAAACACGCTATGCGGCTAGGGATAGCGAAGTCGGACATGTGTCGGTTCTGTCATGATCTGTACGCTATGGAGGACATCACTCACATTCTGTGCGAATGCCCGGGGATCGCTAAAAGGCGTTTAAGATGATTGGGTAGTTTTTTTTCAAGAGCATCGAGGTTTTGAGGTAAACAAAGTGGTTAGGTTCTGCAGGGAATTGGAGTGTTTCTGAGGTGATGGAATAGCCCACGAGGATCTGAAGGGATCGCAATGGGTCCGTATGGCGTCTAGTGATCGCGGTGGTTCCAGCACTGCGCCCCTTCTTCAACCTAATTCTAAAGAACAACTCATGCGATCCAAGAACAACTCAGGCGATCCAAGAATAACTCAGGCGATTCAAGAACAACTCAGGAGATCGAAGAACAACTTAGGTGATCCAAGAACGACTCCGGAGGTCCACGAACAACTTGGGCGATCCAAGAACATCTCTGGAAATCCAAGAATAACCCAGGAGATCCAAGAACGACTCAGGAGATCTACGAGCAACTCGGGCGATCCAAGAACAACTCGGGAAATCCAAGAACAGCTCAGGAGATCCACGAACAACTCTGGAAATCCAGGGGTGGAATCACGTATCTCGAAACGAGTCTTGTTTTCGAGTTTCGAGCTGATTTGGTACTACCAATCTCGTTTCGACCTGTAATGTGCTCGAAGTAAAAAAAATCGTACCAGTTTCGAGTTGAACTCGGTACTACCAATCTCGAATTTGGTTTGTTTGACAACTCGACTTGTCGCGTTATTTTATGAAAACTCATTTTGGTTGGCTTCTTGAAAGTAACCGAACCAAATTGAAATTAAAATAATAATTAAATTAAGGCAACTTTCTGTCAGATGTCATCCTACAGAAACATTCTAGTACTTTCCTGTTTAATAATCTTGGCCATACGACTTTCAAACTCGCACCGAGATTGGTGCTACCAAAATGAACTCGAAATGAGTTTAACTAGACTCGAAACGGGAGACTCGTTTCGAGATACGTGATTCCACCCCAGGAACAACTCAGGTGAACAAGTCAGGCGATCCAAGAACAATCCAGGAAATCCAAGAACAACTCTGGCAATCCAAAAGAAGTGAGGCAATCCAAGAACAACTCTGGAGATCCAATAACATCTCAGGAGATCCAAGATCAACTCAGGTGAACCCAGAACAACGCAAGCTATCCAAAAACAGCTCAGGAGATCCAAGAACAACTGAATGGAGCCGCGAACAATTTGGGCGATCTAAGAACATCTCAGGAGATCCAAGAACAACTCAGGTGATCCAAAAAAAAAGTCAGGCGATCCAAAAAGAAGTCAGGCGATCCAAGAACAACTCTGGAGATCCACGAACAGCTCTGGATATCCAATAACATCTCAGGATATCCAAGAACAACTCAGGAGATCCAAGAGCAACTCAGGAGATCCAAGAACAACTCAGGAGATCCGCGAACAATTTAGGCGATTTAAGAACAACTCAGGAGATCCCAGAACAGCTCAGGCATTCCAAGAACAACTCTAGAGATGCAAAAACAACTCAGGAGATCCAGAACAACTCAGGCGGTTCAAGAACAACTCTGTCGATCCAAGAACAACTCAGGAGATCTAAAAACGATTCAGGAGATCCAGGAACACCTCAGGAAATCCAAGAACAACCCAGGAGAGGCATGCATATTTCAGGAGATCCAAGAACAAATCAGGCGATCCAGAGAAAAAATAAATTACAGCTTTTAATCAATACTCAGTCCCTCAAAAATATCAACCCTTTGGCGCGTCTAAATTTCGGTTATGTGGACGTTGTATGATGAACTTAAACACGAAGCACTTGTACCGTTAAAATTTTCGAGAGCGGGTGGAAATTGATGGTTTTTTTGGGCTGGAAGAAACTTGTATTTCGGAAGGTAGTCAGGAATTGGTAAGGAATGCCTTGACGAAATGATAAATCACGCCACAATATATGCACATTAAATCTCATCAAAAAATATATTTCGAAAAAAATTAAAAGAAATTATTTCGATCCTAAAACATAATATTAGTAAGACCAGTCCTTGCACTCATCAATATTAAAATTATTGCAAACAACACGAAACATTTCAGTGTGTTGCCCGCTTTCGACTTCTCGCATTCAAACAAACCAAAAAAAAATTCTTATCCAATAATAGTATAATAGTAGGTACCTCTAGTCTAATAAAATCTTAAAATTATAGTTGCGAATGAAGACGAATTTGCTTAACATCCAATGATTTATCTTTTTTGTGAACTGACTGAAGAAGCATCAACATCTATGAATTTTCTGATTGCAATGAATTGCTCAACTATTACACGTATTTTTATGTCGCTATTTCTTACTTGAATGTAAGCAACGGATTAAATATAACATTCAGTAGGTATTTAATACCGCGCATCAAATCCCGCATACGCGAGTGTAAAACTAAACTGCTCGAATCGGTCGATTGGGCCGACGTTAAATCCTTATTATGGCACATAATGCAACCAATAGCATTGATATCGATGACCGGTTGTCCAACACCCAATGCCATTTCGGTTCGCAGTCCATTCATCAGGCGACGAACATTCATAAGTTTCCCCTGAAACCAAATACGATCCGATTGTGTTAGGCTTTCGGTGAAATTTCCGAAAAAATTCGATGCTTTCAAATACAATTCGGTCGGTTTGCTCAGAATACCCGAATGCATTCGTACTTTAATTTCGTACTCGTAGAGATTCCATTTGTTCAGATTGCAACGTTTTTGTTCGTGCAATAGATTTCGTACATTATCACAGCCGTCTTCTTGCGAACAGACCAGTTCGTTTTTCTCGCCGTACATACAGGTCAGTATGTTTCCAAGCCATTGTGGCAAGTAGTTTCGTATGATTTTCGCCCGAAGATTGTGTACGTGTGTGATTTCGACATTGGTTACACTACCTTCCCATTTTACGGAAATTTGTTCGAATTGCGAACACCGAATTTGTGTGTGAATCTTATTCGAATGATCCCAGGCTGGTTGGCCGCAATAGTTGTAAAACGATTCCCAGGACAGTTGATTGGATGAAAGATCATCGTCGCTGATTATTGGCTTGTTGTGCAGTAGATTGTCGTAGAGTGACGATTCGGCGTGCGATGATTGGAAGTTTGATGTCATGAAGGGCAGGGTAAGGAGAGCTGCGGCTACAATGCAAACACTGACCTGGAAGTAATGCAAAAAAAATTTATAGAATTAACTAAAGGGTTTTTCTCGAGTCCTACCATAAATATTGATACAAGATTTTTTAACTACAAAACTACTGGTTAGATTTGAATAATTTTTTCGGGTTTTTCATTATGTCAATAGTAAGCTACAAAATTTAAAAAAAATATTAGGTGCGCAACTAAGTTCTCGCTGTTTTTTTTTTGATGAAAATACAACTTTATTGTGAAAAAATGGTTACAAATGAATCATTCAAAGTATTGCCCATCGCTGGCTTTTTTCCCATCTTTCTGGCAGAGCTCGAATACCGTGACAGTAGAAGTGAAAACCCTTCCTCTTTGTCGCTGGAGCAATTGTTCGCAGGCGAAAAAACGACGCTCAACGTCTCTTGGCTTCAAATCATAAGGAACCCAAGTTCCTTGTTTTTGAATCATTCCCAACGCATGCAATCGCTTCGAAACGGCTTGGCGGATAACTCGTAATGCAGAAGCAAGCTCTTCTTACGTTTGGCACGGATCCTCATCGAGCAATGTCACCCCTTTCAGCGTCTTCGAAGGTTTTTGGCCTTTCTTCACGCGGACGGTCGTCACCATCGAAATTACCGTTTTTGAAACGACGGAACCAATCACGGCACGTTGTTTCACTTAGAGCAGCATTATGAGCGAGCGCAGAATCCTGTTGGAATATCCATGGTCTGTTTTGGAACATGGTTTCATTCAAGGTCTCCACTACATTAGTTAAAATGTCTCGCTGATAGTTTTTTACCCTTTCACAAAAATGTGAGAAAATATCGTCATAGGATACCCCTCACCAAACCATTACTGATGCGGGATAATGATCTGGTTCAATCCTTGGAATCAGTTCACTGGCTTCCTTCGAGGATCGTGCACACACCCTGCTACATCCTCAATTTTTTTCCGTCAGTAAAAACAGGTTTTTTTTATAGTTCTTTTTGCCGTACAGCGATAACATGTGTTTTGATTTTTTTATACCTAGTCTAGTCATAAATATTGGTACACAGAAAAATCGACGCCAAATGAAAACGAATTTATATTTGATTAGGAGTTAGTTATTCTTTCCTGTGTCAGTGGAGTGAAACTCCAACACGGAGTCCCCGACTGTGGACTAACCGCTATCCCTGAGGATGTGACAAATTTGGAAAGAAACTTCACTAGGGTTCAGCCAGAGAATAGCCGAAATCAAGAGAAAAAGCTTCTCAAAATATACGCCTTTAGCCTAAGGTAGAGGACGCCCTTCTTGACCATTAAATTCTTCTCGGTAATAAATTTGGAATGGGATGTGGCTATATAGAATTTACCTCAGCGATCCCACCAGTTGTCAAGGTGTTTCGGTTAGTAGGCAAGAATACACCTTCTGAAGAGTCTATGCCCTCCGATACCGAAACAGCTCCTTCGGACCTAGTCCAACACAATCTTATGATGAACTGGCTTCTCCAGTGAAGTTTCTTTCCAAATTTGTCATATCCCTCCGCCTCCGATGAAATCTCTTATGATGAAGAGCAATAACAGCAATACGGTTCTCTTTGTTGGACCATTCCATCATGACGCCTTAAGCTATACTGAAATGGTTTGCGGCGTTTGTAGAGCACATACCAACGATCAAAACTTGCAACATAAAATTTATCTGCGTTTAGGTTGTCAGCCGCAAAAGGCGCGTATACAGTTGTATCAATATCTATGGCAGGACTAGGTATAATGTGGTAGGTAGAATAATTAGTGCGTGTACGGGAGCGAAGCGTTTGAAAAAGTGATCAAAAGTGTTGTTAGAACTCTAGCCTTACTACTTTACTTATTTCAAGTCAATACTCTTTCACTTACCTGCAATATCGTAACATATTTCTGCGTCGTTCGATTTATCGCCATCAGACACGATCCGATCACAGCAATTCCAGCTGCAACAAGCGACGTAACCATTCTCACTTTTGGATCGGTCAAACCAAGCCATTCGACCGCAAAGAAAATCGGAATCATCAGCGTTACAATTCCAAAGAGTGGCAAAAACAGCAAAATTCCGGCCAATCCTAAAGTGGCTCGAACCAGTCCAAACATAGTAGCCGATTGCGAATTAGCTATGAAGATCTGTAGCCAACATAAGGTAACACAATGCGGAATCAAGTATGTGTACGTTCCATGCCATCTACAACGTTTCGCGAGCTGAATTAAAGTGCCCGGAATCAGTAGGTAAAAAATCGCTCGACAATTCAAGCAAAACTCAATTCCATTGCCAATAACGAAAGACGGAAAGGTGGGCACTTTCAGATCGAGAAATCGCCAACCAGTCGTAACGACTTCGTCCATTTCGTACGGATATTTCGCCAGAACATTGACTCCGAACGAAAACAGGACAAGAATGTCGGGAAACGGTTCGGCAGACGTGTACATAAATGCCAGCATAGTTACGAAGACCAAAGCAAACGAAACTACGGTAATTTCGGAATGGGGCATCCATTCGCTACTGATGAACGGATAGACGACCACACTCGTTATAAATGCCGCGAAGAAGTACAAGTACGGTCGCATATTATTCCGGAGAAATTGATTTTCCGAACCGCCGGCATCGACATTGTGATCGCCGTAGCTTAAGAACAGCCCCGACCAGATACGAAAATCGATAAAGTCCTGTTTGGTCTTGAGCATTTTAAACGACGACCAAATCATGACGGCCAAGCTGAAATAGTAGGCAATCATCGGCAAAAGGATGACCGAATTCTCGCTTGAAATGAGCATGTAGACGAGAAATAAAATCAAATATTTAAAGTTGGCAATTTGATCGGGAAACGATGAGATCGTTTTCACGAAACGATGATAGAGAAGCGTGAAAAATACGACCGGATGGAAAATCAATCGATGGAAGCAGGGTACGTGATCGAGGGTGTTTGGATGCGGTACGGACAACGTGAGGATGTTGTTGACGGGCGGAAGACGACCGTGCGAATAGTTCACAGCGGCTGTTAGTAAATTCGCTTCGGTTATGATGTCCTGTTGCGATAGGTCCAAGCGGTTTCGAAAGTGACTTGGCGACGGATAAATATCGCCGTTTGTAGCTCGATGTTCACTTTCGTCGTCCGTCGAATCGCTTTGTCCGCGACGTCTACGCTTCTTTTGCATTTTGTAGATTTCACGCATACGACGTTCGAGTTGAGCGGGTGTGATATGTTCGCCACCGTTCGCTAGACACGCGAAAAGTTCCCGGGCTGCTTTTCGTGCGGCCCGTTCGCCCGGCGTCATTGAGAGACAGGCTTTGATTTCTAGCTCATTGGTTTCGGTTATACCGCGTCGTTTAACGTAGCATTCGCGGAGCATCGCTAGGGCTTCGTCGTGTCCTTGTTGTGCGGCACAAAGCAGCCAATGAACACCTTGGGCTTGCGAGGCATTTTCATCGAGTTCTGCGCGAAATTATCAACTGGTTTATTGGGGCACGAAATTAAAAAGGAAAAAATTTTTCTCACCCGAATTACTGTCGAGAAGCTGTCGCGCTAAATCGTATTGCACGTCCGAACAACCATCGGCAGCAAAATGAAATTTTAAGTTGTTGAGCGACGCTCGATCTGGAATGAAATTTTACAAATATTTACCACCTGCTTGCAGTTATTCCAGTTGCTTACCTTCTAGATTCCATTTCCGTCGACTCGGTGTACCAATCGGTGTCTTTTTCGTCCAATTTGCCATTTTTCCTTAAACGTTTGTACGA
Source organism: Beris chalybata (assembly GCA_949128065.1). Taxonomy (NCBI): domain Eukaryota; kingdom Metazoa; phylum Arthropoda; class Insecta; order Diptera; family Stratiomyidae; genus Beris; species Beris chalybata. Next base: position 142,840,000 of record OX421894.1, read on the forward strand.
ATTTTCACGGATTGAGTTTTCCGGGCCGCTTGTACAAAACAAAAAAATTGTCCTGCTGTTGTAATTTTGCTGTCAGTTTGAAGATGGTGTGGTGAATTTCTACATCAAAATGGGTGGTAGTGCCAGTTGTGAGTTGTTCGAAATTTGAAACATAAACCAGCGGAATTTAGGCGATTGTCAGTAAATTTACTGAGTAGAAACTGATTCCCTGTTTCTTTGCTAATTTATTTCCATTAATTTCAGTCAACAGTCATTCAACATAACAAAGAAAACTAATTGCAAAGACATGTCTCTTATCCACCACCAATCAGCTGCTCGGCTATTAGCTTGCAAAAACTTCGGACAAAAGAAAGTGACACCTTAAAAATGGCAACAGACGAACGCAATTTCCGCTCGACTTATTATGAAAAGGTCGGGTGCCGAAGTGTCGAGGAAAAGAAATCGTTGAATATATTGCTAAAGGATCGACCACTGAATCGGATTAAATTAAAACAGTTTTGCCTGAGCTTCACGGTGCCCACGGCTCAGAGGAGTTTGCTATGGAATCTGATTTTGGGTAAGTCGGAGAGTTCCCACTATAAAATGGTCCTGACAAGTTTAACAATTGGTTTTAAGGGATTACGCCTGTCTATACAAATTCAGAGAAGTATGTAATGCAACAGAGAGTAGCGGTCTATGAAGATGTCCTTCGTGCGATAAAAATAATGCGCTATGTCGATGAAAAAACGCCAACATCGCGGGTATTCTACGCTATGTGGCTACTGGAGAACAAGAAGCTGCACAGTGGTGTTAATATTTACGTGAGTATGCAAGAATTTTTGTAAAGTGATAAAACTTTTATTGGAGGAATAAGGCAGTAACAGGGCTACGATTCTGGACGATAGCCTTAACTCTCGCCAGGACTTATTTATTCCTTGGATTTCTTTCTCAATTGTTTGGGTTCGGTCCCGGTCCTGTTGCAAGCTGGTTTTAATCTGAGAAGTTAGTGGCTTTGTTTTTAACTAATATACTGGGTGGCATAAAAATCACGTCGGGGCTTGCACATTTCATAACTTTTTTATTTATTTTAATCACGTATTCTTTTACTTTAGAAATTGTAATAAATAGTTTACAATGGAAAAATTCAGCACTGTACAACGCACCAAAATCGTTCAGCTTTACTTTGAAAATCACCTTTCAATTGTTAAAACGCAGCGCCAATTTTTTCCGAAAATGATAATGGTGAAGCAGTGGCCGTAAATAGAGAACGATATCGGGCCATGCTTGAGAATTTTGCAAGACCTGCACTGGAAAATAGACATGAAATGTGGTTTCAGCAAGATGGTGCGACTTGTTATACAGGTGAAGCCACACTGGAAGTTTTAAGGACCCTTTTTGGGGAAGAAATAATTTCGAGAAGATGTGCGTTGGATTGGCTGCCGCGGTCTCCAGATGTTGTACCTCACAACTACTGATAAGTAATGCCAGTCGTTCGGTCTTGACTCAATCGATATTTTTCTGTGACATAAACAAAGTAGCGAGTTGATCATGCCAGGGAAATCCAATACTCGACCTGGCCCATGGTATTGTGACGTCATGATACTCAAGTTGCAAGTAATGCAAGACGGGGGATTACGTCTGCTTTAGATAGATTGGAAATTACGGTCTAAGGTACCAGTAACGGTCGGGTTGCTGTTTGTTTTGCGCACGTTGTGCTACAAAAATTGTGCAATTGTCTCGACCCACACATGAGTGTATTGCACCTATTCGAGTTGCACTATTTGTGGGTCGTTAAAAATGCCGAATGCCGAATGCCTATTAGCAATTATTTATGCTCGCCAAATTATGGGTTAAACGCAGGCGTGCGCACGGGGGGTTTTGGGGGTTCAACCCCCCCCCCCCCCCCCCATTGGCCTATTTTCATAGGGAAGTGAGGCCCTTTTTTTTTTAGTCATCACATTTAGTATGGGGGAACTTGATAAAACCCCCCCCCCCCCCCATCATACGTTCCTGCGCACGGGCCTGGTTGAACGACTGGCCAAAATAAAATAATACTTACTAAGTTATTGTAAGTCAACAATTAAGTCTCAGTATTGTCTCACGGCTCCTGAATTCTTTTTGTGGGGATACCCGAAAGAGAGAGTGTTCGTGACTAAACAATTTCACTAAACCAATCGTTCGTGTACAAATTAGGGCACTAAAGCCACAAACCCTAACATCTACAATATTATAAATCATGCCATCGAATGAGCTGATCAGTTTGAAGTCGAACACGGAAGATATTTAAATGATTTTATCTTTCATTCATAATGTAAAAAAATCTCCAAGATGTCTTCTTTTTATACTCTTCTAGATGAACATATAGAGTACTATAAGTTTAATCCAGCCCGAAAAGTTTGTAACGCATAGAACCGAGCCTCGGACGAAAAAAAGTTATATATTATTTTGTGTTTATTTTTGGCCAAAACCCCCAAATCCGTTTGCGGTCCGTCCGTTTGCACGATAACTCAAGAACGCGTTAACCTAGGAAGTTAAAATTTTGTCACAACTTGTAAAATGGAAAAAGTAAGGCCAAGTTCGTTAATGGGCGATATACTTCCACTCCTTCGGGTACCTCCCATACAAGAGTCCTTAAAACACGTTTTCACAATTATTGCTCGAATGCCTTAAGTTAGGAACTTGTAATTTTGCATATTTAAGGTTTACAATGTTTGAATCGAAAGTTCCGAATATGATGCGAATCGAATGAGTCCTTCGTGTAGCAGCCTAGAAAAGTCCTTCAAAAATGTATGCATGTTACTGAATCCACTATAACTCCAGAACGAACTAAAGCAGGAATTTAAAATTTTACAGGAATTAGTTTTATACCAAAACCAAGACGGAGTTCATTAATTAGCGCCATCCGTTCACTCCTTCGGGTAGCTGTCATACAAAAGTTCTTAATAAACATGTTCACTAATATTGAACGATAACTTTAGAACGCTTTAAGTTACGACTTTGAAATTTTATACACATTAGTTTTATAATAGTCGCAGCTGAAACTATTAATATGAAAAAAATCCCATAAGTCTTTCATGTAGTTGCCACACAAAAATTCTGTAAAATGTCCTAACTTAATTTATGGAACTCACTATAAATCAAAAAATCGAGTAGCCACTATACAATAGTTTCTACCCGTAAGTAAAAGGTCATGTAATAATTGCTTGTGCACTCCTCATTCTTTTGATATATTTCCAACTAAAATATAAATCGGAGTTCAGTATTTCATCTAGAGTATCATACGATTGGCTTGCAGCCGATCGTGACTGCGTTATGTTTTATAAGCTACAAATGAATAAAAAATGTTAAGAATCGAGAAAATATTAACTAACTAAAATCCCTTCGCAACGTCTGTGTCACCCTGTACAATACAAAAATATTTGGAGGACTTATCCAGGGTACGGTATTTTCTGCTGTAAGATGCTTGAATGTTTGATTTTTCTCCCCCCTAAACAGTTTTAAACTGGATTCACTAGTGAAGGTTTTTCAACTCTATGACCAATAAAAGCCAAAAAAGCAAAAACAATTTGTTTTTTTTTGTCTGTACGCCTTTTCGTCCGTCGTCCGCCGCATGCAAAATGTTTCAGGGCTTATACTCGTAGCTCAAAAACCCTTTGAGCTATTAAGTTGGATTTTTTTTTATTGGTAGACTGAGCGGACCCCTCCCTTCAACATCTGTAGGTAAACTAGAAGAAAAGATCGACAAAACTTTTTGAGAGGGGTCAGTGGCATACGGAGCTAGGGGGTAAACAAGTTTGGATTACGAATCAATTGCACTATAGTAAAATAAAATTCGGTTTCTGTATAAAGGTTGACAAATATAGTTTGCTGAAAATAAATTTTATTAAGGGGCGGTGAGGCATGGAAGTGGATGGGATAAGAATTTTTCTAAAAAATAGCGTCTCATAACTCAAGGACAGTATAAGATATATATTTTTTTACCAGAAGTAGGCCTTATAGACTCCTAGCAGGATGCTGTCTTTATATACCTATATCTAAAAACTCATTTCAGGATTTTTGGAAATTTAATCCCAAAGTGGGTGCGAGGGGGTTGCATATGTTTTCACAAATTCCATTTGTCGCGTAGTTTATACGAGGTTGGCCTTTTTTAAAACTCTAAACTTCTGTTTGAAGGCTTTAAGGCTGTTGTCATTTGCTCTTTTATAAAAGAATTAATTTTAATTTACAATAGAATTATTTTTTACCATAATTTTAGCATGACAGCAATTTTGTTAACATCGCCGAAACACTTTTACAAATTTTCGACTACGATATCGAAATCTACTGGATCACGAAGGAGTTTTACGAATTTACGATTGAAATCCAAAATGATTTCATTAAATTGAAAGAGCTCACATTCAGTCAACTCGAGAAAGAAGATGCCGATCTGTACAAGTAAACAACAGACTACACAAAAAAACAATTGAATTTAAAATGGTATGCTAATCAACGATCTTTTCAGACATTTAGATAAACTCAACATTCTGCAAAATATTCCGTTAGAGAAATGGTACGTGAATTGTTTTGCCGGAATTGTTAGCGAGCCGGCTTTAATTCGTATTTGGGATAAAATCTGTGGCGGATCGCGAAAAATTGTTGTTTTCGTATTTTTAGTTCTGCTGAAAACGTTGCGAATGAACTTGTTGCTTTGTACCGATTTGAAACAATTCTGTGATAATATAGAGAGGGTAAGTTCAGATTGTGGTTACGACGATTTAAAGTAAAGATAACTAAGTCATTTTTTTTTTGCAGAAGAAAAAAAATCAAGACGATTTAATTGTAAATAAAGCTATTGAATTGTGGCAAAATAACAAGAGCCATAATGAGTTTATGGTCCATCATAAGAATAATTGAATAAAAGTCGTATTTTAAAGCATAAAATCGTATAATTTAATTTTCATTATTAATGGTATCCTTAAACTTTTGTACTAAAAAAAACCTACAAAATTATGTACATAAAATCCCTGTGCGGATCTGAGCCGTTTTAAATTTTTTGTGCGTGATTTTCCTTCTGACGATTGTGCTGTTCTTTCATTTCGACTTGCTTAATTCTAGTATAAAATGCACTGCTTGCCAAAACTATAAAATTTGATAGCCACCATAAAAACGATTTACTATCGTGATACCATTGTGTTGCCATCACAGTTTGAGCACAAGCTTTAGCCGTTCCTGATATGTTATGCGTAAGTGGTGACGTTACCTGGACCATAATAAATAAATTATTTCACATATTAAACAAATTAGAAAAAAAAACAGCGTACCTTAATCTGCAAAGCAGTAACAAATCCAATAGAGAAGCCACAAATTCCTCCGATAGTCATTGCAAACCAAAACCACGATTGATTCAGGTTCGGATAATTGTAAACAACTTGCAGCTCACCGTTGATAATCATCAACGGAATAAATAGAATTATTGAATAGACGTTGTTGTAGTAACTTAGTAGCCACACCTCTTGATTTACGTACGGAAGCGTTTTCTTTGTATAAATCGAATATAATGTTAAACTTAGAGAGCCCAGAACTCCAAACACTGTACCCTTCCACGAAAATGCATCTGTCGAATAGATTTACGCGAATAAATAAACCATTTGTATTTCTCTGAATTTATCGTTTTACCTGTTAAGCTCTCCTGATCGACTCCAAGCCAAAATCCAAAAATAATTGCCGCACAGCATAGCAAACATTTAAAACTAGTCGTTTGTTTTAGTAGAATGAATGATAAGATTACGTTAAATACTGTCGTCAGAGATCGTCCTACGTAGTAAAATGCCACACTAACATATTTTAGGCATAAGTTATTTGTTGAAATCATGGCAGTGAACAGGATTGAAAGTGGAATAATCTGAAAGTAGGGAGAACGATTATCGAATTTCGAGAAATACAGGGAAAGATGCTCTGAAAACTATAGATAGTGCCTCGAGATACGGAAAATATGATAACGATTGAGTAAAATGATAAGCTGTGAACTAGCAATTTTTGCAGATAATATAGCTATATACTCAACGAAAATATTTCCCCAAATTATAGTAAATACACTTCAAGAACAGCTGGAAAAAATACAAAAATATTTTTACCTATGGAAAATTAAAATTAACCAACGCAAAACTAGCGCTATATATGTACTTCACCAAACACCGCTCACGCCGCCCTTCCTAGCCTAGCCAAAACATAAACATACTAGGTGAAAGCATTCCATGGTTAAAGAACATAAAGTACTTATGCATTCATCTTGATAGGAAACTTACGTTCCAATATCATACCATGGAAACCGCAAGCAAAACCATAAAAAGTATTCGTATCCTCTGCCCACTTATCAATAGGAAGTCAAGGCTTTCCAAGAAGAATAAATTACTTATTTACAAGATGGTAATGCGACCCTTCCTTACATATGGCGTTCCAGTATGGAATTTTTGCGTCAAGGTAATTAAAAAACGACTCCAGATAATCCAGAACAAGTGTCTCAAGATCATCCTGAATAAACCCCGGGATTTTTCTACTCGATCGCTACACCAATTAGTTTAGATACAGCTAATAGAGCCATTTGCCAAAAGAAAAGAAGAAAACTTAATTGCAAAGTGTGCACACTCAGTACATCCATTAATCCTCTCTTTCATTTCATCATAAAAATAACCTAAAGTATATGAATTCACAGCCTAGTCAATTTAGTTTAGTTTTAGCCTAGTTTTATGTTTAAGGCTCTAATAAGGTTTTGGTTGTTTCAATTTTCCTTATGAAAATTAAATACCAACCACAAACAGTTTTATTAATTTATATACAAAAGAAAAACATTGAATTACTACGGCTGAAAAGATATGCGATCTGAGCACCAACTCAACAGAAACATTGTGCAATTACTTTTAAAAATATTTATTTGGAACGAAATAAAAATCTATGTATCTATCTATCTAAAATGATAATCCTGAACGGACCGTTTGTTAGAAACCTGCGAATGTCGATCCAGTTGGATTCAATCAAGAATCGTCCGCTAATCATACAAGGGTCACTCGATCATTTCCTTTGCGACTGCCCGGCTTTAGCTAGAGCACGAGAGCGACTACTAGGCAAGCGCTTCTATGGGGACCTGAGGGAGATTTCGGCCAAGAATATCGGAGAGTTATTACTTTTCCTGGACAGTACAGGATGGTTATAATCGGATAGTTTTTTCCCCACACTCACTCATAATTCATAATTCTTAATTTCCCAGTCACAGCAACCCCTACCATCCAGGTTAACGAGTTTGTGGTATCAAAACGGCCTTTGAGCTAATTGTGCTCTGTCTAGGAACAGAGTTGCCACCAAAACCAACCAAACAATCATACAAACAATCTACGAAATTTTTTAAAGTGATCCGAGAATCATTCTTATCATCTACAGCCCAGATCGGACCAGGGCCTGCAAGATACATTATCTGGTTCAGCAACCGCGTCCAACAATTTGTGCATCTAAGAAGCGATTTGAAATCGGCGTCAACTGTGTCCTTGTATTTATTCCGCGGTTTTCCCACCAATCTTTTGCCCTGAGCTCAACCTTTCAGTGTGCGTCTCCAACTTTAAAACACTATACACCTATTACATAAACTCTTTAGCTATTTCAATATCTTAGAAAAAAAATCCGACGGTTTTTTAAATTTGCCGACTTTTGTCAGACATGTTATGGCCTGACTATCAGGCCTATTCCATTGGCATTTTGTTCTACATGAATCACATGCAAAACATTCAATATACATATTACCAATAACTCAGATCATCTAATTAAAACATAAGTTTTAAGAAGAATTACCATGTAATACCAGGAAGCCTGTCCCTATCATGGTCCTGAATAGGCCTATATACCTAAGTGCCTTTTTCTTCATCCAGTGACTATACACATGACCTGCCCATTGCAGCTTACGTAATTTTATAAGAGTCGATGCGGCTGGGTCGTCATAGATGTTATACAACTCATTGTTGTACCGAATACACCATTCAGTGCCTTCTCTTACTGGTCCCAAAATTCTTCGAAGAACTCGTCGTTCAAAAGCGTCTATTGATTTTTCAGACGCTTGGGTGAGAGTTCACGTTTCGCTTGCATTTAGTAGCACAGGTCTTATTATTGTATATGCGGAGTTTGGTCTGCCTGTGCAATTTTTTTCGATTTTAAGATCGGGAGAACTGTGAAATACGCCTTATTTGCTAGTGTGATCCGTTATTTTACTTCGTCTCGTTCGTTGCCGTCTATGATCCCAAGTATAAGAAATGATTTACATGCTCGAAGAGGATCCTTCCTCAGCTGTTACTGCGGTTGTTGTTATGTCTGCTGCTGCTATTCGTGCGGATGATGGGCTCAGGTTGAGAAGGTGCTCAAAATATTGTGCCCATCTTTGTTGAATGGCTGTGCCACAAGCAACTCCCTACAACCTCATGAACATAGTTGTCGTTTTTTGAATATAGATGTTACCTTATTGCTCAATTCCTTTACGCTAGTCACAGTTGATTTATATCGCTAATTGCCGATGTTGCTGTATGTTTTCGTGACGTCAAAATTCTCTGGGATTGCTGCAAATTGAGCAATTTGAATCGCTCGTGTAAAAGCACCATTAAATGTATAAAATTTTTGAAAACGGTGATGAAAAATCGTCTAATTATTCCTATAGCTGAAAATGGCTTGGTATTCTCCGTACTTAGTCGTTCGAGTATTTCCGTCAATAATTTGTAGAATTCATTAACTAAATTGTCGTGATAAACGTAATTTTATGATTTTAGTGCATGCATTTTGTCTACAGTAATATAATGTTGAACTGATAAGAAGTTCCGACTTTACGTGTCTTCATGTCTTCCACCCGGTTTACGGAAATACTGTAAAAATTAAATTAAAAACTGCCTATCTGCATTGACTAGTTGCGACAACTTGTAAAAAAAACTTATCACATCATCAGCACTTTGTAAACTGACTAATCAGCCATTAAGTTAACTACGTTTCGGTCGCGGAACATGAGCACCCACTAGACTGATAGCGTGGAATCAATGAAAATTAACTACTTACATTTCGAAACGTGTCCATATCCAAAGGATTTCCATCGGGAAATGAGATTTTACCCGGAAAGAGTTTGGCTAGTTGGCTCATCGTGAAACAGATGACCGTGGACACGACACATTGGAACCAAGTCACGAATAGGGGTGCATCTAAGTTTACATCGGCGCCGCTTAGTAGGGTTTTGTTCACGAAAACCGTGCATATGGAGATGATCCTGAAAATTTCAGTTCTACTAGAGTTTTTTTTTGTTTTATTGAATGAAGGACCTTACCAGTAGGCACTTACGACCGTAAAAATATGCGCGTATTTGTAGGCCAGGCTACGCTCGACCAGCGGTTGGTACATTTTCTTGAATGTGCTGCGCGGTATCTTGGGGTTTAATTGAAGTTAAAAAAATTATTCATTTCGATGCAGGCCTCGATGAAACACTTGTGTTTATTTTGACCAAGAACGAAACAGTTTTGATGACAACACAACTTGTTCGCAGTTCGTCTCTTGTCTTGTTTGCCGTGCCGGGTGAATTGCTGCTATGTTTGACAGACGTTGACGTATTCACCGCGCTGATAAGAGCAGTGGTGAACTTGTAGACTGTTAAATTCAATAAAATAGCATGTGAAAATTCGTTATTTTTTGGAATTCAACAATGTCGATTGGGATCAAAACTTTTGTTGTATCGAAGACAGCCAAACTGGTCCGGTTTGTCAAACACATTACAGAGGAATTTAACAAAAATTTATTGTATGGTGTGATATTTTTGGATGTTGAAAAGGCCTTCGATAAAGTCTGGCACAATGACCTTCTGTTCAAACTCATTAAACATCAGTTTACAACCAATTAGTTTCCTCCTCTCTGGACATTGAAAAGAAAAAACCACTTCCTTGGTATAAGAAGCGAAAAAACTTGTTAAATGAATTTGAATCTAGCTATGCGAAGAAAATTAATTTAGGATTCTGTAACGGGTATGAAGATGTCTATCAGCAAGCCTTCATTTTCCAGAATTTAGAGATTTAATATCGGTGTTGCGCAATCCGGTTTTTATTTTTGAGCCAATGAATTCAACTTTGGTTTCTTCAAAATTTTCTCCAAGTATTAGAAGAAGTAGGCATCCGTGGAAAAGCAAACTTAATTGTACAAAACTATATTCTTGATCGGCAATATATTACGAAAAATATGGATAAGCTTAGCAGTTAAAGATCAATCAATACAGGGATACGTCAAGGCTCATTAGGTTCGATTTTATACCTGCTTTACATTCATAACCTTCAATACATGGGGCTAAGGGCAAGATACATTTCATACGCAGATGATATCTTACTATTATATGTATAGAGGAAATGCAGATGAACTAGAAGCGACGACCATTCAATTGGAACATAACAAAACAATCGTTTACTGTTGCAATTGATTCACCATATTCCATTGCTTCGAAGAAATATACAATACAAGTTTTCATAAAATGCAACATTTTATTCATATTCTATACTTACGTAATAATAAGACAAAACTAAAGATCTAAACAATTCAATTCGTGGCTACTTGTTTCTCGTCTTCGGTATTGTCGGCTTCTACGTCTGCTTTCTTTCCTTTGCTTACGTACTGCTCGGAAATGTACAAAAACGGATCGATTTTCAGTTGTTCTTTACTTGGCGGACTTTTTAACAGAACTCTGTAATTATAGAAAAATCGTTAGTCTAAATACCAACTAAGAACATGGCATTTTAACGACTTCGTCCGATTGAATCATATAGTATTTAAAATGAAGCAAAAAATACCTGGTTACAAATTTTCCTTCACGTTTTGGTCGCATCAAGTCAATGTCCTTAAGGAGGGAGGCTAAATTCTGTTCCAAGTGTTTCGCATCCATTTCGAGCTGGAAGATTATGATCAAAGAAATTTGTTAAGACTATCAAATGACCTCTATTTCAGTCGCCTAGTGCAAAGCTTATAATAATAATAATGACGAGCGTGTAGCTGACCAGTTCACCTCCTGGTGTTTCGTTGGTCTAGTGATGAAGTAACTCTAGCATTACTTCAAGGCCTAGGCCCGATTTGGGCTGTTGCGCCATTGATTGCATTGCAGCTTAGAGCAGAGATAACAACAATGTTTTAAGCGACAAAAAAAAATTCTTAAGAAACCTTCAATATTCGAACATCTATTCAAAACACTTACCGTTCCAATAGTTGTCGTAATCAATGCAAAATCCTTCTGATGTTCGTCCTTTGCAGCCGAATAGCTAATTCCGTTGGCAAACTTATCAATCATTTCGGTCAAATTTGTTCCGAGTGTTCCGCTTTTGGGATTCGGAAACTTCTTCTTCATTAATCCGCGAAGTGCAACCAAGTCGGCAAGGATATTTGTATGAGCCACAACGTACTGATAGTCGGTCAACAGAAGGTCGCCGTTTTGGATGCCCTTGATTAATTCAACACCGCCTACGAGTGTGGCACCTGCTGCCCGAGCTTCCGCAACTTCTTCCTGTAATCACGAACATGTTTAGCTATGATTTGAAAAATTGTTGTTGTTCGTAGACTAACGTTGTTTTTGGTAAAAACTAAAATCTGTCTAGCTTCGCCATGGTCGAATTTGTGCGGAATCATTACCATTCGATTGAAATTGTCAACAAATCGGGTGGTCTTTTCCGCAAACATATTGAGCTCGACGTGTGCGATGAGAGGCGCATTCGGAACATTGTACACTGTTGGATGGTGTGTTTCGCGATGGCATTGAATCGCTTCCTCTACGGGATACACCTTCCAGCGGTAGTATCGTCCTACGTAGACATTATCCTTGGAGATTTGCTTCCATGAGTCGTCAACATGTTTGTTAATTTTGGAAAAGTCTAGCCTGGAAAAGAAAGGGATTAGTCTGCATCGATTGTAATTCAGCTTCATACTTTTTGCCGCGAAGATTGTGCGGAATGAATCCAACTTTTTTCACTTCTACTTTGACCTTCTTTTTGCGAGCCTTCTCTCGCGTTCCTTTTCGTGCAGCTTCATCTATTGCTGAGACATGAAGCAGTTGAAAGCTTGCACCAATATTCGGTTTTATTACGGCTGTTCTTAGTGATGATATTACCGACAACATTTTACGTAAAAAAGTTTATTTTCACTGGATATTCGGCGAGTTTTGGGTATAACCTTAAAAATGTCTGGATTTGAAGGCTATCAGCTGTTTAATATTGCGGCTATCTTCCGTTAGAGGGCCAATAACAGATGGAGATGACAAGCGGATGCAATTCATAACGTTACAAATTATAAATCATTAAGCGGGGTTTGTTTCCCTTTTCCTTATAAACTGTTCCAAATATTTCAATCATTATTAATAACAGCTTGAAGCTACATATGTAACTATTCTCACTATTCTCACTGACCACCTAATCAACAAATTTACCAACAATGTCTAGTTTGAAGGAAATATATTTAATTTAATTGAATTAAAAATCATTAACTTGGTGAAATCATAATTATATGCTTATCTTGCATTCTTCAGCCAATCAAATTTTATACTTACGAATAGGAATGTTAAAGCCATTAATACTTTACCTCATTTAACACCATCGAAGGATCTTTTTTTTTACTTAAGGAAAACTAATCATACAACAGCACATAAGCCTGGAACAATTAAAACTAATTTACAATATCAAAAACATTAAGTTCAATCCTCAATCAAATTGATATACAATCAAGAAATACACAACTTTAACAAGCGAACTGCGGATTCTATTAGTCCGCAAGATTTTCCCAGGACCGTTTTAAAAAGAATCCTGTCTTTGATATAATCCGAGAATATAATACTATATCGACAAACATACAAATGGCCGAAACTAAGAACTGTATGGAAGCAGATAATTTTTCAGACAGTTTCATTTGCTTTCTGTAGGCTATAATTTGGAGAGTGTGGACATCTTTATATACATATCTTGTGGCTAATCTAGAAAATGAGGGTAACAAAACGGACGAAATTAAACGACGGATCATGCTAGCAAATAAAACGTATTATTCGGTAACAGGCAAGGTTTTTGCTCTTTACTTTTCCTTGGCAAATTATAATACATAATTCGATTATTTCTTTTCCTCATTGCCTAAGTGCTATAAATTTTACAACTTAGCTGTTAAGATGATAAGTCTAATCTCTAAAACATTATTGTTCTGTTAATGCATTTTGAATTATTATAAATAAATATTGTTTGAGTTTGAGTTTGAGTATTATTCGGTACTTTCAAAAATGAAATCCAAGAAAACGCATGACCTGTGCTCTGTTATCGCACGAGACATGGACATTCACGCTAACTTCCAAAAAAGCAGTAAACGTATTCGAAAGGAAGGTCCTCCGAAAATTTTTAGGACCAGTGAAGAAAGGAACGGACTGGCGAATACAACTATACGAAGAACTAGAAGCATTAACTTTCAACGTAAACTGCAGTGTGCTGTCCATATAGAGCGATTGGAAGATAGAAGAATCCCCAAACGTGTTCTTAAAGGCAAAGCGAGTGGTAACAGATCAGTAAGCAGACCCTGCAAGCGATAAGAAGACTTGGTTAATGAAGACAGCAAACCCATTTTAAAAACTAGCAGCTGGAGGACGCGGTCTTTGGATCGAGACGATTGGAAGCGACGAATTCAGAAGCAGTGTATTCCGGTCCTAGTTCGTTTGTAGGAAGTAGTTCGTCATGACATTTGCATACCACGTGTCATTCTGCGATGTTGGAAGTGAAAGAAGGAACTAGTTCCTTCCTGAGTGGGGACCGTTTTTCAGAGAGGGCATTTTTTTTTTGGAGCTCATATTCACTCTGAATTTGAAGGGAACTAGTTCCTTCCCTTTTTTTTGGTTAGGTCCTCACATTCAATCCGAGCTTGAAAGGAACTAGTTCCTTCCTGATTGGGGACCTTTTTTTTAGGTCCTCACATTCAATCCGAACTTCAAACGAACTAGTTCCTTCCTGAGTGAGGACCTTTTGTTTTTTCTTAGGTCCTCACATTCAATCAATCCGAACTTGATGGGAACTAGTTCGTCCGTCAGTGAACTGCGAACTACAACAACGAACTAGTTCGCAAGGGCTGGGGAACTAGTTCGTTCGCGATCACTAAGGTGAACTCCAATGCGCAAGCCTAGTCGAAAGGGCATGATAACCTAGTCAAGTTCTATAGGGATCTTAGCTGTTTAGGGGATGTGTAGTGACCGGCTGGCCAGTCTTTTCTTTAACAATTAGGTGTACCTGAGGGCGATCAAGTCAAGATCAACTTCTTTAGGAATCTGGGTTGTTTAGGGAATGTTTAGTGACCTACGAGGCTCTGAAGGGATCGTTATGGACCCTATTTTGGTGCATATTGTGCACAGTGGGTTAGCGCTTCGTCTCTTCTAACAACAAAAACTAGATTACGAACTTCTTTGGTTTTCCTTTTTGAATGGGTTGATTTATTCCGGAAGAGATTCAGAGAGAAGGGTGTCCTGGCTGTAATCTCAGATCAATTTTCTTAATATTAAGTTTCGAATTTATTTTGCCACCCACAACGTGATACTTGAAAATCGATTACCATATCTTGAAAACGTTGAACAATACAGTCCGTATTAATCCAAGTGTATTAATTTCTCTCGAATTCTGCAAACTTTGTTTTATTTAAATTTTTAATGTGTTTACTCCATTCGAATTTTACACCCTGAAACGTGCGCGTCCATTTACAAAACTTGTCGGTGTCGTTTATTTCCAATATTCTACTTGATACTACTGTAACTGTTTGAAATAATTATTTAAGTTTTGTTTATTTATTTTGAATACAAACGGCTGCCGGTCACGAAAGAAACATGTCATACATATTCCAAACTAAAAATCAAAAAATTATTGTTTAGTAATATTTTACGGATGAGGGCTAATGTATTAAAAAAAATGATTGAAATAATCGAAAACAAAATGTTTTTTCAGCTTCTTGAGCAAACATACATTTCTTATGTAAACATACTCAAATGGATTGTCTTCGGAAAAGTATGTAGAGCTCCCGAAATTCCAGCCGCACAATATACAAATTCAATATTTTTTTTAACATCTCCATGATCACTAATACGTTCCTGCAGCCATCCATAGGAATCTCCATCGATTTTCTTCAATTTTCATCTCACTATAGGAACAGAGAGATTTTTTTTTATTATACTAGTCATAAAAGTATTCTGAGGAAAGAAAATTCTACGCGAAAGAAAATTTTTCGGGAAAATAAAAGGCATTTTCTATGGACACGATCCGAGTCAGTCAGTTTGTCTAGAGTTTTGGCTGAGCTAAGAAGTGTGTTTGAAAACGCGCGCGCGAATGTCTCTATGAAAAGCGCATTCTATTGGTGAAAGTTTATCCTTAGTATCTATCCATCGAACGATCAATCTATCGAATGTCCTATAAAAACCGATCGTCGTTTTGATCGTAGCGAGAGTTTTCTTAAGAAAATACTATACACTTCTCTTAGTGTATCGAGATAATCTAAAAAAAGATTCGGTCGATTAGTCTTAATGTCGTGAGATTTTTTTTTTTCACCGATTCGATTCAAGACTTTTGATTTTAAACGGTCGGCTAGATTTGTCGCGATCGTTAAAGGTGATTACTTAAAAAATGCGATTTTTTTTTTAGTTTTCTCGGGATCAGCGTTTTTAGTCCGTCGATCGGGATACGAAGAAATTTTTTTTTTTTATATGAATTGATCGAAGAATTTGCGGATATCGAACTTATAGTATATTTTCGAAATTATTTCGCACGATCGATACAGTGCGGATGCGGTAACTTTCGATATTATATCTCGTTAGTATAGTGCGCAGATCACTAGTGTGTGTGCTTTTCGAGAAAAAAAAAGTGATAAATTTTGAACAATATTCGAAGATTCGGTCCTCAAGAATTTTTTTCTGGAAATAAGATCAATTTGATCGTTTCAGCTATAGATCAGTGTTCTAAGTAGAAAATCTTGCATTTTGATTCTTCTATTATAAATGAAATATTGTTGCTAGTGATGATCTAACAGAGGGCGATCCTATTTTTGGATCACCTCATTTTCATTTAATGATCGTTTTCGTAAAAAAGAATACCAACTTACTGGGTCAATAGATTATAAAAAAAAATGAAATGCAAAAGAAAATAATGAAATGTACTTTGTTTTTCCTGTAAGTGAAATTTGTCTTAAATGCTGATGATATGCGGGCAGTGGCCAAGAATGTAAAGTTATTTATGTGGAATTCTTGTGCTTTTATATTAAGTATACCGAAACAGTGTACATAGTCGTACGATAATATTTATTGTTAATAATTTCGGTCTTTAATTATCCAACTAATGAGACACAAACAGGAGAATAAAATCGGCGTAGTGTTCATCTAGTAAAATCTGAAAATAATCTCGATTCTTACTATTATTAAAACATTTCAATGAGAGAGATGTAGAATTGCATTTAATTTAAAATGGATAAAGAGAAATTGTCGCCGCGAAAACGATCGTCAACGGATGCTCATGATACGTTACCGTCGCCGCCGCCAAGTCCTCAGCCGCAAACGCGTTCAACATCAGTGGTCCAAGTATTCCCGGACGCATTCAAGCGTCTTCTCGAATACAAGAGTCGCGAAGCGGAATTTTTGAAAACGCTCGATGAAACGATCGCGATGGATTGTAAGAAATTGAAAAGTGAAAGTAGTGCGCGATCGCTTCAATACCACCGGGGGGCGACCACCGATGACGAACATAAGCGCGGTTCGAGTGAAATGATCGCGTCCGGTTCCGCAGGATCCGAAGACTATCAGGATCGTTTCAATTGTGAGCTATTACGCGAAGAATGTGAAAATTTTGCGATGCCGTTGCTGAATCGAACGGGTCCTTCGATATCGGCTGCCCTCGTCACCTACGATGCATTCGAACAACTAAATAAATTGCATGGATTACTCGATCAGTTGCTGCATGTACAGAATCAAAACTATCGGATGCAACGACAAGTTCGTGATGTAAGAACATTGTGTGAACTTAAGACACTGCAGAAGAAAGTAAGTGCAAAATTTGAAAAAATTTGAAAAAAAAAAAATTTTAAAAATTTTCAAAGTTTTCAAAAATTTTCAAAAATTTTAAAAAATTTCAAAAATTTTAAGAAATTTCAAAAAAATTAAAATATTTTAAAAATTTTAAAAAATTTCAAAAATTTTAAAAAATTTCAAAAATTTTAAAAAATTTCAAAAATTTTAAAGAATTTCAAAAATTTTAAAAAATTTCAAAAATTTCAAAAATTTTAAAAAATTTCAAAAATTTTAAGAAATTTCAAAAATTTTAATATATTTCAAAAATTTTAAAAAATTTCAAAAATTTTAAAAAATTTCAAAAATTTTAAAACAGTTTAAAAATTTTAAAAGATTTTAAAAATTTCAAAAATTTTAAGAAGTTTCAAAAATTTTAAAGAAGATCAAGAATTATAAAAAAAGCTCAAAATTTTAAAAAATTTCAAAAATTTAAAAATTTGGTACATAAATTTTGACCCTTTATATAGCATTGTCAAAATTTTTGACAAAAAGTGTAGTTCGCAAAGTGTTAAAAAAACATTTAAGAAATTTGAAAAATTTTAATAAAGTTAAAAATTTAAAATTTTTTAAAAGTTTTAAAAATTAAAAAAATTCATATTATAATATTATTTTTAATAATGATTAAGGATGCGTTGGAACAGTCGAACGATGCTGAACTTTCCGATAACGAACTTGACTTGAATGCGATTCTTGCGGCCGGTAACAGTGCGTCGATAAAACGAAGTATTGCCAAAAGGTGACTATAATTCCTTAAGTGGTTAAAAAGGAGGTCATTTTTCTTTTACGGTCATTTCTCTTTTACGGTTCCTCTTTCCAACAATACTCATCGATACAAAAGAGAGTTAAAACATTAGCTCAGATATTAATGAGTTTACGGGTCAAACTTAGGAACGCAGTTGAGGTGGAGAAGCGACAGAATTTTAAATATTTGATCGACCTGATATTTCAAAATAATTTCCTACCCAGATTTTTTGTATTTTCACGTTTTCGGACTATTGAAACCCCAAAAAAAGTCCGTCTGACCTCCGTGTTGAGACTGAAACGTTTGAAGGCTCGTAGCTCACAAACTCGTTAAGATACTCATTTCAACTTTTTGTTGGTTGGTATATAGGTTGAACTCCTTTAACTAGTGACCTCCCACCACCCTTCTGGCTTGGTAAGTGTGTGTGTAGGGGGAGGTTTATACGATATTTAGTGATGTCGATATTTTTTTTTGCAATAGGCTCGACTATAATAGCTCCAAGTTTCAACTTTTTAGCGCAAACAGTTCCTCAAAAACAGAAATTAAATTTTCGTCTAAAGCTCTCATATCTGATACGTCAACACCGCCACCAAAAAGTTTACCCTTGATAGTTTCGATGATACCTTTATGGAGAGTTGTTCTCTTCATAAAGAATAGCAACATTAGGAATCAATAGTCTATAGGCCGGTTTATACGATGGGTCCACAATGGATCCACAATGTATCCACAATGATCTCTCGTGATGGAATGTGGCACAATGCTACAGTCCACCCTTCTAAACCTAACCTACCCCCGAAAGGCAACCACTCAGTCTACCTTTCGAGAAAATTTGAAAATCCATAAGTGTGAGCGTCACTAATCCAGTTTAGAATATACGGCGGAAAGACGGACTTTTTTTGCCTTTTCCCTATTCTACTTCATCATTGGAACCTTACTACGTCAAAACATTTCGCCTTCCATTTATTTCCGTTATTTACTGAAATTTTGTCTCTGATTACTGGACTATGCCTGTGTGTTTACCGTGCTGCCGCTCGTGATTCGTTCGTCGTACGAAAAACCAGTTTATGCAAAACTTGTAGGAGATTTAGTCCTCTACAACTTTGCCATGGAAACATGTCACCTATTTTTAATAATAATGGTCCAAAAGTTTAAAAAACTGAGACAATCTCCTAATTTTTACATTTTACGCTTATTATTTGCAATAAATAAGGATTTAACAAAAAAGTTGTTCAGGCTTAAAAGATAGAGAATTTAATTCTCTATAAATTTGAATCCCACAATTTTTAGCGAGAAATGCAAAATACGGCTACAAATCGACAAACCAGAAAACTCAAAATTTCGGGCACACGCCATATCAAATTTTGGTGTAAAACTGTGATTCCCTATTCTACTCCACTATTGGAACCTAACTACGTCAAAACATTTCGACTTTTATTTTTTTCCGTTATTTATTGAAATTTCGTCTCTGATTACTGGACTATAGGTAATAATAAAGTAACTAGTAGTAGGTATGTAGGAAAATAATATAGAATCGGCCAGACTACTGAGGTTGTTATTATTTCAATGTCGAGTATTAATAGTGTTTTCAAACGGATTACCTTCACCATCAAGCAAAGTTGTTGTTTTGGCTTTTTGGTGCTTATTTATTACTATTATTTATTACTATTGCAATAAATCATTATAACCTATTTTTTAAGGTAAAATTAAATAGTGTTGATTTTTCTACATTTTTAATAGAAATAAATATTGACTAAATTTTATTAAAGTTGACTCAGTTAGTTCGGAACATAGATTGCGAATTCAGTACTGCATGAATATTCGATCATTTCGGTGAGTTGGATGACCAAAATGACTGGGGACATTACAATCAAGGAGTCATAGTCGTCATTGTCATATAATGTGATAACCTAAAAAAAAAGGTCGCCATTCGTTATATCTTTCAGGCATCTGAAATTGTCAAATTATTTTTCATTCTGCAGTCTCCTAATACAATCGCCTAGAAATGTTCATCTACACTTTTCGATATCTAATCCAGAAGGGTGTGAGTGTAAGGTGGTTGTGTATATTTTCACGAATTCCGATATATTTCTAAATTTTTCTTGGGTCTAATGTGATATCGAATTCATTTTTGCTTCTAAAGATTCATTTTCACTTCTAAAGAAAAACCGATTCAGGTTTTTTTTTTATTTTAAACCCCCTGTGGATGTAACGTATTTTTCAAGTTTTCACGAATTCTGACCAATCTTTTAGGGATAATGATATCGAATTCGCTTTATCGTTTGTGGGCTTTCTATATAATAATTTCAAAATTAATTTCAGGACTTTGCGGAATTCAACCCCTAAGAAGGTGAAAAACTATTAAGTACGTTTTTACGATTTCCGACATAACACTTAGGTCTGATGAGATATCGAACTATTTTGTTCTTTAATTGGATTGCGCTACAATCGCCAAAAATCTGTATATTCAACCTCTAAAGGGTTAAATCGAAAAAATTTGTAGCCAAGAAAATATTTGCTATTAGTATGAGTGCAAAAAAAAGGTCGTCACCTAGCATGTAATGACCTAAAAAAATGGTCCTCAGTATCTATACAAAGAAGGAAGGGTATCTGGTAAGATCTGATGACTTAAAGAAAGCTGGAACTTCATGGGATACGATACGAAGCGTACAATACTTTTTCTACTGACCGATTGACCGACTTGTTTCATTTCCTATGACTCGAGTTAACTCGGACATAATATTAACTCGTCCACGACCGACCCATCACTATGCATATGCACCATATTTATTTTTTAATTTTTGATTTGGTCGATTTTAAAGTTTCAATCAATTTTCTTAATCATATTTTTTTTTATTTTTCTTTTAGTTGCTATTCTAAAGAAATTGCACCATGAAAAATAAATTCCAAAATTGTGTAAATTTTTAATGGTACCTCTTATATCTCCTATAATAGGTTTGCTTAATTTCAAATGCTTTGATGGGTATTCAAATGCTACGTGAAGTATCGAAAACATTGTTTGCTGAATTCTTTTGTATATAATTTCAATATATAAATGTATATATATATATATATATATATGTATATCTTATAGTACATCTGATATCGAATTTTTATAACTTCGGACTAAAGATTAAGAAACTGGAGTAATTAAAACATTAAGACATGCAAAATTCAATACTGTGTTATATCTGATTTATATCACTTTCCGATGAAGTTGCCAGTTTATTTTTGCATTTCTTAGTCAATAAGTTAAAATGTTTATATTGAAATGATATTAAAACCATTGGTGGTCACCCTGGCTGTTTTGTAGGAAGTTATTGAGTTACGATTACTAGTACCAAGATTTTTCAGTTGTGAACCAAATTCCGTCAAAGTCGTTGGACTACTACACTATTAAACTCCATTAGCAAAAGCCTCGTTCTGATTATCTTTTTCTAGCCTTTCACATCGCCCCCACTAGGGGTGGACGTTAGCTTAACAACTTATTTTCGGAAAAACTAAACTGAGTTGAAAAGCTGCGGAAAAACTCAGATCGGACTAATGGGAAACCATCTGATTTAAGGGATGATCGATTTCGATAGTATCCGATAATTGAAATACTATCGAACTGGCCAAGACTTGATTAAGGTTGCCGTGCTATAAAAAAATGTATTTAACTTATTGGTTAAGGTGCGCCTCCTTGGGTGAGGAGTGCCTCAAGTTGGAGTATTTCAGTAGTGGTTGATGGGAGGACCCAATTGTGGAAGATAACAACCAATATTGATTCTTCTCATACATTTCGTGGTGTTTCGGTTAGTAGAATACAATGAGCTTTGGTTTTTAAACCTAGCTCCCACGTAGTACACATATTTATGGGTGTTTGGAGAAACGCCAATGTTTGTCGTAAGAACACACACAAGTCGAACACAAAAGTCGAACATCATGTAACGAGAATGATTGGTACAACCATATTAAATTTCAGTAGGGATATATGTTCAATGCAACCATAGTTTATTTTTACGAATTATATGCTATGGCTAGTACCATCATAGCCATGATCACGGGAAACATGTCAGTTTTACAATAGTTAGAAGAACCTTAATATAGGCAATGCAACCTTGGAATAAACATAGTTTTTCTTTCAGTGTAACAAAGCTAATCATAAACTACAATAACATTTGTTCAAATCCATCAAACTATGCTTACATTGTCTGATCGAATTATAAACAAAAATTGTTCGCGCAACATTTCGATGATTTGACTTAAGTAGATTCTCGAAGGTGTTGAGCGTATTTTTGAATATCGCATAATAAAAATTAAAAAAAAAATGCAAGTCGATCCGAAATAAATTGACCAATAAGAGAGAAATGGCCTTCCCATGTGGTCTTGTTAAAACAAATCCAGAAATTTAAAAGGAAAACTTTACAGGCAACGTGAACGCAGTAAATCTGTTATCGCCGACGATATCCAAATGTTTACTGCTGAAAAAGAGAAGACTTCCTCCTTGAGACGTCAGAGCCAGAGTGCGTATACCGATAGTAAATCGAAGGTATCGAAATGGACGAAAGTTAAGGCGGCGTTTAAATGGGAACGGGCAAATGTAGCGGCCATGCACGAAGGAAAGAGCTTGGATTCGGGCATAAGTTTAGGACCCATGAATCATGAAGTTGCCAGGTAAGAACTAGTCTTAATTAATCAATTATATTAATCGTGATACCGACTATGTAGCTTGCTGTTGCTCCAAACGAAACTGATGTGGTGGTATCGTTTGGTCCAAAAATATACAGCCTCACTTCTCATGTGTTGTTTGGGCACAGTTTAGTTTGAAATAATTTAAGATACTCGTAGATATATTTTAATTGAATCTCTGGTTTGTTTTCTAGATATTTGCGAGTACCGTCAGTACCGTGTACGGGAAGTTCTGCAGACAGCGTTTTAAGCTCATCATCAGGTCATTTACTTAGCGGCGGATCAGTACCTGCTACTCCCGGTACAATTAGCTCAGCCAGCTCCATTGAGGATGTCGGTGGGGTGTCCGAGGAAATCCGTAAGTCTTTTAGACTCAATCTATCTAGATTTAGAAACATACCGGCTATTTTCAGTCGAATAAGGGATTTTTTTCAAAATTTGATTGGCACTATTTGAAAGAATCTTCCGCGTGGTAAGTATGCGTACCGGCTGCGCCAATGAAAGTTTAAAATGCAACAAATTCGAAAAAATTTCTTGAGAATTTTTCGTAGTGAAAGGCACTTACGATGAGTGAGTATCAAAACAAATGTTCTCACGTCTCAAGGTATAGGAGGATGGCTATTTTTGTCATCACGATGCTTTGATATGTGTACAAATTGTTCGAATCGTGTGCCGGTTGGAATTCTCTACGGGTATCATTCGAAAGAAAAGTAGAGCAGGTTGTGCTGTGAGTTGTAGGTGACAGGCTTGTGTGAAATTTTCTTTTTTTTTTAGGATTTTCATTTTCATTTTCACTTTTTTTTTTTGAAAAGCGATCAACGCTTCGTAGATGAGCTGAAAGAAGCGAGGGTGGGTGTCTTATTTGTACTAGTGGTTTGGCATATTCACAAGTTTATGTCAACTGTTTTACGACTTCGGCTCCTGTTCGCATAGGTGTTGTAGTTGAATTAGATTTTTAGTAGTTTTATCGCAAATTTTATGTAACGGCTGATCCACGTGGCTGGGTTTTTTTTAATGTTCGCCGGATATGTCGTCTCGGATTTGGCAGAGATTTAAACAAACAAAAAAAACACGGCATTGTTTATTCTGGATGTTCTTCGGAATTCTGATAAATAGTGCTGCTTCTTATTTTTAGATCGCACAAGAACTTTTCATTCAAGCTTCTTACGTATTTGCTATAAGCTACCAAAAGGCATAGTCTATCATTTCGTATGATTTACGATCTCTAAATTAAAAGATGAAGGGATAATTTCCACCGACATAATTTAAAACATTAAGCACCGTGACTTTCATATTTTTAAAGGAATCGTTTCGACGAGTCGAAATTGATGAATTGAATCAGGTGAAGCGGTGTTGTGGGTTTCTGCCAAATTTAAGTTGCAAATGGTAACTTTTGTTAATTTAAATTAATTTTATTTGGGCTGTCTGTCTTGATTTAGAGAGATTTTTTCCTTTATTAATATTTTTGAAAATAAAGTACTATGATCGACATGAAATTTCAAAAAAATTTGCTACTCCGAAATTTTGTATTCTTCCGTTTTAGGACTAGTGAATTTGGGAGTATGGGCGTGTGGAGTAGTTTAGGTTAGGTTAGATGGGTAGCAGTTGGCAGAGATACATAGTTAACACATGGACCTCTAGATGGTCCCGTTGTGATCCCACTACGCCTACGGCTGGTGGCTGTTTTTTGGCTAATTTCCAAGAACAAACTGATCCCAATTGACCACGGTATTGTTCTGTTGTGAAAAATCGGTGGCAGCCTTGGTATTTTAACAAGGGGGGACCAGGGTGAAAAATGGGTGGTCATACTTTTTGACAACTTGGTGTTTTAACAAAGTGGGGACCCTTGTGAAAAATGGGTGGTCATACTTGTTGGCAACTTGGCATTTTAACAAGAAGGACTCTTGTGAAAAATGGGTGGTCATACTTTTTTGCAACTTTGTATTTTAAACCCTTGTGAAAAATGGGTAGTCATACTTTTTGTGACCTTGTAATTTTAACTAGGGGAGACCCCTATGAAAAATGGGTGGCCATACTTTTTGGCAACTTGGTATTTTAACAAGGGGAAAATGGGTAGTCATACCTTTTTGGTATTTCAACAAGGGAGGCCTTTTTGCAACCTTGGTATTCTAACAAGGGGAGACAAGGGGAGACAAGGGGAGACAAGGGGAGACAAGGGGAGACAAGGGGAGACAAGGGGAGACAAGGGGAGATGGTCCCGTTGTGATCCCACTACGCCTACGGCTGGTGGCTGTTTTTTGGCTAATTTCCAAGAACAAACTGATCCCAATTGACCACGGTATTGTTCTGTTGTGAAAAATCGGTGGCAGCCTTGGTATTTTAACAAGGGGAGACAAGGGTGAAAAATGGGTGGTCAAACTTTTTGACAACTTGGTGTTTTAACAAAGTGGGGACCCTTGTGAAAAATGGGTGGTCATACTTTTTGCAACCTTGGTATTTTAACTAGGGGTGACCCTTGTGAAAAATGTGTGGTCATACTTTTTTGCAACCTTGGTATTTTAACAAAGGGGGACCCACGTGAAAAATGGGTGGTCATACTTTTTTGCAACCTTGGCATTTTAACATGGAACCTTGTGAAAAATGGGTGGTCTTCCTTTTTTGAAACCTTAGTATTTTAACAACCCCCTTGTAAGAAATGGGTGGTCATCTTTTTGCAACCTTGTGGTCATAGCTTTTGGCAACTTGGTATTTTAACAAGGGGTAATTTAACAAGACTATGCTTCACAGGATCATTTCTGTAGTATGTCTTCATTAACTTTCAAACTAAATTATAGGATTTTGCGCCTTGTGAAAAATAGTTGGTCATACTTTCCTAGCGGTTACTGAGATCTAGAAACCAACATATTCCGTCTAAAATGCTTCTTCCACCTCCCCACTCATTCCCACTACTACTCAAAAGGTGGCCACTTTAAGGGATCTGCTTAGTCTACCAAAAAAAAAATTCAACTTAATAGGTCAAAGAGTTTGAGAGCTATAAGCTTTCAAACGTTCAGGGTCACCATTTTTTTTTTAAATCAATAATAATACTTTATCTAATATATAAAAATAAGTCAGTTTTTTGGTCGAGCTCGATTAAAATCTACACCTGTGAACCGTTCCCTCCCAAATTTTGCATGGACATTCTCGAGACTACCGGACAGGTCGAGAACATAATTATATAATCCTGAAATTGGTGGTTCGCGAGTTATTTCAATATTTGAGTGTTTTTCATGTGATTTAGCGGCAGTTTGTTCGTTTTCGGTGTATTAGTTACGCAATCCTAGTACTAAATGGTAAATTTGGACTATGGATGGTGGATAGAGAATGGAGGATGGTGGATGGGGGATGGAGAAAAATGAAAAGTTATATAGTATAATAAAGTAATCGATTTAAAAAATAAAGTATTAAATATAACATAAATTTATTTCAATTTTTAAAAATAGTTCGTACAATTATCATACATATAATTTTAATGATAAGATTTTACATCTTTGCATCTGTAGTTACAATTTAGATTTTTACTAAAATTAATTCTTTGTTTATTATTTTAATTCAATCCAAGGAAAAATTGTTTAATAAAAACCTTGCTTGTTAACTCCTACCTAACTTACACACTAACTTACAATCTAACTAAAAATAAAATATTATTATCGATTTAAAAAAAAAAATATCAACCCTGAACGTTTGAAACCTTATAGCTCTCAAACTAATTGATTGTTACTTCTATCGCCTGAAAACTAACTTCCCGATTTTTCGAAATTCAACCCTCAAAGTAGCGCGAAAGGGGCTGTATATAAATATCTGTAAATTTTGCTATATTTTCTACGTCTGATGAGATATCAAGCTGGGGTAACACCTAAAATATAACTTCACGATTGTCCGAAATTCAACCCTTAAAGTGTTGTAAGGAGGTTATATACGTTTTCACAAATTTCATCACATCTATTCACTATGATGAGGTAGTAAATTAGATGAATCTTCAGCATGCTTTTAATGTAATCCCTTAAACAATATTTTAATGTGGATTTGACTGTATACATTTTCACGAATTCCGACACATGTGTCTTAGGTGATAAGATATCGAATTATCGAATCGGTTTTTACTTTCACCAGATTTATGTATAGGTAATCGTTTGAAAAGTATTTTTAGGATTTTTCGATATTTCATCCCCAAGGGGATATCTATTAAATTTGATTAGATATCGAATTAGTAATTTGATTTTAAGGGTACCGCACCTCGACTTTAACTACTTCTTGAATTTTGTCCTGAAAAATAATCAGGTTCCGTTCAGTCTATTTACAGGTTTGTTTTAACCTAATTGTTAGTCCTGTTGAATATCCTTATCTGTGCTTTGGCTAGAAATAAACAAATTTATAAATTTTTAATGTCCTAAATATCATTGCGTTCGGCAAACCAACTGAACAAAATCCAAGAAAAGAAACTACATGTGCTCCACAAGCAAAAAGCTCATCTATTTTCAACAAGATGATATTTATCAGATCAGCATTACATTTTTTACAGACGCATCAATAAATTTACCTAATGATTATATTGTTACGTAGAAAATTTCCTTGTAGCTTCGAATAGACGTCCGTGATCTGTGACTATTTTTATCGTGTACTGCCTCTTAACAGGTGTTTTCGATCGATTTTATTGCAAAGTTTCTTTTATTCTGAAGCAAAACATCTATACTCATACAATCGCGTCTTTCTCGTGTTTTTTCGAAAAAAAATATATGTCCGAGTGGGTTTTCATCACGTGTGTACTCGTTTCTATATTTTTTTGGCGATGGAAATCTATAAGACGACGAACAAGTCGTCGCATTATACATCTAAAGGAAAAGCACTTTGGCAGCAATTCCTCTTCTTTTCTTTCACATTTTTTTAAACTGCCTAATTTTTCTTATAATATCTTCGTTTTGGCTTTTTTGTTCGTGTGTAATTTAACCAGATTAAGAAAACACTTTTTACTTGTGTCTACCCTTGAAACCGATTTCTTTAAATTTTTTTTTGAGATCACATTGAAATTAAAATTTTGGATTTACTCGTTCGCATGGTCCATTGTGGGGGTGTGATCACCACCGGGTGTTGTAAACTATACGCTAAACCGACAAGGAGGCCTAGACCATGCCTAGTATATATGCGCTGTATTTCTGTTCACAGGACAATATTTCAACTCAGCATCGGGCAAGACTGCCACTAGTTTTTCTGGAACGCGGCTAGATAAATTCTCGTTTGGGATTTCATCGATTGTAATAAAACTTTTCGGAAAAGATGGGAAAGTGTGAAAATAATTAGCCATAAGGAAAATCTAAAATTAAAGTTAGAAATGAGACCACCAAGCTAGCCAAGCTAGCTAGCAGCAAGTGTTGTTTCGAACGAAGTGTTTGGGTACAGCTGATGGGCTATTTTTACAAGAAGGCCTCATGTAAATTTAAAATTGCGGAGAATCATGTTCCTGGAGAAATGCGATGTTTGAGCTGAGCGGTAATATCGCCCAGCATATCGCACATAATGTGACTATTAATTCGAATTGAATTTTAGATTATTGCGATAAAAATAGAGCATTAACGGAAATTGAAATTGGTCATTTCGCAGTTAAATTAATGTTTGTTTGTTTTTAATTAAGGTAAACGATCGTGCCAATGGAAGTCCCTGTTCGATCTCCAGGAACCAATCGTGTGATACTCTGAATGAAATACTAAACTTAGATTTATATTGTGGTTGTGATAATAACGCAGAAAAAGGAGCGGGCATGCAATTTGCACCCATTTCGCTTAATTGCCCATAACTTACACACTTAATGGAATTTCAATATAAAATTTACACACAATGTTCTTAAGACTACGAACTTTAAAATGCAGAAAAAAAAAGTTTGATAAAAAAAATTTACTCAGATGTTCCCCCTTAAATTTTATGGCGATTAATTTAATCCTTAGAACTAAAAGAGTATTCGATCTCTTATTAGGACTAGAGTATCAGAATTCGTGAAATGAACAGATCTACTTTGAATCCCTCAGGAGTTGAATATTAAAAAATCTGGAAAATATTTTCTGGGCGATATTACTATACAGAGTTACCTGAAGTAGAATTAATTCGATACCTCGACAGACCCAAAAGATATGACAAAATTCGTGAAAAATGTAAACAATTTTTTTTCCTCACTTCGTACACTACTGGAAATCTGATTTGTATTGTATTTTTACTGAAACACCCAGATACTATTTTACATAATAATACTTATGTGTTGAATGCCCAAAAATCGTGAAAAAGATTATTAGGCGATTATACAGAATTCTGTCTTTATATGTATATCTCATCAGATCGAAGAGGTTGGAATTCAACCCTTTTACTTAAGAAAAGATCCACGGTAGTAAGAACCAATTTGATATCTTATCAAACCTCTTTAGAACTCAGGTGATGGTTATAAATATCTAAAAACCCTGAAATTGATTTTTGGTCGATTATGCAAAAGGAGGTAAAACCTAATTCGATGTTTCATCGGAGATAAGAGATATGACAAAATTCGTGAAAATGTGTACAAACCTTTTTTATCGTCATTGTATAATAGTTGTAAGATGTTGAAAGCTTTTTTTTAGGTGATTACATAAAGAGCCAGCGAAAGTAAAAACTTTTTCGATATCTAATCAAACCTAAAGGATATGGCGGAATTCGTGGAAATGTATATACAGCCCCTTAACACCTCTTACGGCTTGAATTTAAATTTAAATTTAAATTTATTGTTAGATATTTTTGTATAAGCGCTTAACTACTTATTTTAGAGAACAGATATTTTCAAAAGAATAAAGTAAAAGTATTTAATAATCCACGGAACAGTTTTTATAAAAAACATTCCGAAATGGAACTTAATTTGTAACTAAAACTAACTAATAAATCTAAGTTAACCTATAATTAAAACTTTTACTTGGGAAAAAAAAGGGTAAGGAAAAATGAAAACAAAGTATTTAATCTATTGCTTAAACAACATTTGATAAATTTTATTTCGCCCACACTTTTGGCATATTTTTCTTCTGGGGGTTAGTGGTTTCAAATATTAAAACTACATTACTATCTTCAAACCCAGGTTATCAATCTTTGTTTGACATACCGGGAAAGGGTTTAAGCCTTCGAGATCATAAGCTGAGAATTTTTTAGTGCTTAGATTGGGTGCACCCTTTTGAATAATACAATTTCTGGGTAATAGATCGGGGAAATAGGGGAATGAAAATCTTGACTCATATTTAAAAAAAAATCCCTTCAAAATATGATAGTGGAATTTATACAGTGAGTAGACTCCTAAAAATTAATTTAATTAAAAATTGTACAAACTACAAACTGATCTATCTAATCTACACTTGTTTAATCTAAGCTAGACTTATATTTTTTTAAGCCAATAGGAACTCGATGAAGATAGTATTCATACTCGTGGTTGGAATTTACAACCGTAGGTTTTATTAAGTTCGCATAAGCAACAAACAAGTGATAAACAAAGAATTCCACAAACAACCAACATACGCACATTGACGAAATAAACAATAAATTGCCATCAATCAAAGAAAAACAAGATAAATACACAAAATAATTAACCATTGTGTTTTGTGGCTATAGTAACGAAATTTATAATATTAGGCGAAAAAACAGTTGTTTAAATTTAAAAATACCATTTTATATCTCCATTATCCATGTTTAGAGTATGGTAAATATTCTTGTGCTACCAATAGAAACTAAGTACTTCTGAAATAGCTACTAAGTACATACAGAGTATTTTAGATTTAATTTTACCAATGACCTATTTTATTTTAGTGTAAACAACGAATCCTCTCGAAAATTGATTCATAATGCAAAATCTTAACCATGTCAAGGTAAATTTCAATTCCACCAAATAACGTTAACGTTCAATCTTATTGAAAATAAAGCTTCCACTTGGCTCTACATCAACAATTCCCATTATAATTTTATACCTCCAATGCAACAATAAAAAGCTGATCATAAAAAATTTAACGAATTAGAATATGTACGACTAGTAACGTATGTAGACATATTTTTCGGGATCAAGTACATTATTTGTAGTCTTATTTCAAAAATCTTATGGATTTTTAAAGTAAACAGAACATTAAACTTTACGGGACTAACCATCTTCTTGTATAGAAAGCCTCGTCCAGTGATCTATTCCTGTCATAAGAAAATAATAAACTCTCGATCTAGATATTAAAAAACAAAACGTCCTAAATTCTTCCGGAACTTTCAAAGAGTTCTCTTTCATTTCACACTAAAATTATTATACCCCTGCGTTCGAATCACATAAATTTCGCAAAAAACACTACACAAAAGTAGACATTGAGTACGACTATCTTTACTGTGTTTATTATTTCGAATTCAACTAGAGATTCGCACTAAACTTCATTAATATAATCTCATCGGAAATTCTTAGTAATCGACCGGTTTTGCTAGTCATAAATTTGATTCGATAAACAGATTCTTAAAACTCATCAAAATGATACAGTAAAAAAAAACACAACATATAGAAAATAACTTTATTGGGGGGATAAAGGATATCCCGCCAAATATTTTGTTTATAACAATTTCTGTTTCACATCATCAATAATTTTTCGGTTTTTGCAGCACGTGAAATGTATGGTCTGAATCAGAGTTTTCGTGTGTAAACAAATCGGGTGTTTTGTGATAAATAGGCGCGTGCAAGAATTGTTGATTTCGTGGTGGTGCATCTGATTCATTTTTTTTGCGCAGTTTTTACGAGTCAAATTACATTACTGACTGATGAATGGTTATGCTAGGAAATTGAAATGTTAAAGTTCAATCTACGTTCATGTTCTCTCTGAGCTAGAGATGGGCAAAGCAGTTCCTTTTAGTGAGAGAGTGAACTCCGACTCACTCACTGAAATGAACTAGTTCGAGTTCCTTTTAAAGATCACAAATCATCATCATCAAAAAAAAAGGTCTTTACACTCGAAGGAACTAGTTCTTTTCAAGTTCGGATTGAATGTGAGGATTTAAAAAAGAAGTATTTCTTTTCAAGCTGTTTTCACGTGGCGGAACGAACTACAGTTCACCAAAAGGAGTTCACTCCCTCACTTCAATGAACTGCCCTTTTGGAACAGTTCACTCATGAACGAACCATCTCTACTCTGAACATCCTTGCATATGCAGAAGTTACCAGCTGTTTCTGAACCAATTCCGTTTCCCAGTACCGAAGCAGAACTCTAAAATGTATTACATACCAGTTTTTGGTACTTTTTAGTTCGAATATATTTGAATGGATTTTGACATTGTCATGGGAAAACAAGTTATTAATAAGGTTATTTAATATATTTTAATCTTTTCCGTCCCTTGAAATCGTGGAAATCCATCTTTTTATATACCACTATAATCACCAATATTTCTTTAATTGAAAAAAATACCACGGAATTTGTTTATATCTTATGAGAACCAATTTTAATGCACTCTAACTTTTTTCACACCACAATCTTATTTCGAGACAAAATTGCTTATTGTAACAATTTCCTAAATTCCGATGAGATCACCCATTTGTCGTCATTTTCTTCTGAAAAGAAAATCTCTTTGTAGTTGATCAGTGATCATTAATCTGATGCTTCATGTAACTGTAACATAACAAATTGCTTTTAAAACTTCAAAGAAAGAAATGGTCGTTGTTTGTAATTGAAAACATTTTATTGATTGATTAGCTAGAAAGAAATGCGCACTTTTCATGTATATAAAGTTTACTGAACTCTGCAAAAAATGTGTCATTAATTTGCAACTATATCTTGCATAAATAGAGTTTTCAAGAAATTGAAATATGAATTTCAATTATTAAATAAAAAATTATTGTATCGTAAGATATTGCATTCACCAATGAAAGGTATAAGCCGCTTCTCCTGTTCCTTGATGAGTTCTTTTAGTACACTGTTTTAAAAAAATTACATTTTCAATCTAAGTTTTACTTTTATTTCCAGTATAATTAATTTTTCAAGTAAAAGTACACATTTCAAGCACTTTTACACGAAATTACTGGTATTAGTAAATTTTTCATGTACTTTTCAACGGAATCTTACAATTTGCTGATTACAATTGATATTTACTTACCAAAAATTTGAAATTACATTCAAATCGACTACTACATCCTTATGTAAAATTAATTGAAAAGGTGTGGTATATTTGCCCACTATCCAAAAGATGTAAAACTCAATGGATTTATGTAGTAGTAGCAAAGATAGATACAAGTAAATCGAACACGTCGTTTCTACACCACAGTGCGTCAGTGCGTAAAATTACAAACAGTGTGGAAAAACTAATATGTACTTAAAAAATGTGACATGTTTATATTTGCCTATTATAATTATTAATTTATTGATAATATAAATAAATAAATTACAAGTGAATGATTGGCATATGAAATCCCAGACGTATTTTTACATCAATCGATAATTGGAAAAAATTGATCAATCAACATATAATAATTGGGAAAGCATCAGGATATGAGTCCAAAAAGGGAGAAAGTATAAAACACTATACATGTTTACTATCTATATTTAATTTATTTGTCTTAGGGCCATTATTACGATGTTCAGTTAAACTGTAACAGGAACTTTAACTGGAAGTTTTGTATGAAAATTTGTCAGTTAAAGTTCCAGTGAGAACATAACTGAACATCGTAGGAACGGGCCTTAAAGCCCCAGACTTCACAGACTATAACCATTATTTTCTTAAATTTTAAATCAACACAAAACCCCGAAACAAAAGAATTAAACAATGAAGCGGTCAAGTTAATAAATATCATAAAAACCAATTACTTCGAACAAAGTATCAAAATTACATGCAAAATGCGTAACTTTATACACAATGACTAATTACTGTGCTTAGAGTATCAAAACTACATGAAAAATTCGTAATTTTATACAAAATGATCGATTTTACACATTAAATGTGCCTACGGTGTTACAATATAGTAATAAATAGTCAGTTAATTCATTAACTAAATGTGTAAAAACACAGTTTTAAGAATTACTCTCAATTTTGTTAAATTTAATGAAAATTGGTGAATTTAATACTTAAAGAGGAACATCCGAGTAGAAAGCCGGAAAAATAGGTGAATTTTAGCAATTATTATTTCAAAAACTATTTGTTCGATTTTATCCACACAGTATTATATTTTTACTTCTTTAAAAGTCGGCAATCGGATGCCATCTTAAATTATAGTAAAATTACACTACATTGTGTACGCTACACAATTGTAATTTGTAATTTTACACTTGTCACATGTTAAGTATTATAGTAAATCATTTAGATAAATATTAAAGATCTGTTAGGTATGGCACAGCGGTCTTACAGCGTGCATAGTTTCACCACTGACATTCTGATCGGTGTAAGACTATTACACCACACGAAACATGTATAATTTTATTATACTTTTTTTTACGTGTACAGATAAGAACACCATCAAGTAACTTTACGCAGAACTAGAATTAATACATAATAATATGAATGAAAATACACAGCGCCATTGAATTCTGCACAACTTCAATTAAATTTACAAATTTTTATGTAATTTTTACAGAAATTAGAACTTTTACAAATTTTATAGGAAATAAGCACATTAGTTCCTTGAATTTTCGTTCTTATTGTAAAATTACATTAACCCTACAGTAAATTTTTTTCATGACGTGGCGGCCTATTGAAATTTAATTTCAGTTAAACAATTTACCACTCTGATGTCCCCTCTAAGGACAGTTATATTTTTTACAGTGGATTTTTATAAATCAACACAAACGTACTCACTGACAAAATCAAGCAACTATAGACGAATTTCTCCGAAATTTTTAAAGGCTTGGTTTAAAACATGGCGTTTAACAATGGGATGCAGATTTTGAGTCAGTGGCGCCATCAGCTGTTACACACGGATACACATTTTACACCCACCGTTTAATTAAAAATTCAAAAATAATCATATTTTAATTTGTGATCCTGAAATTCTGAAAATCGTTAAAGAATTATTATTCAATTATATTCTCGAGGAATTGTTTTCAGCTTAATAATCAAACTGAACAAAATAGAGGAATTATTCTGATTTTGAAATAAACAATAATGAAACTGATTTGAGAATATTGTTTTACTGCTGAAAATATTATTATTTTGAGTCAAATGTATTTCCAGAAATTTTCAAATTCTAATTTTCCAAAATCAATTCAATCAAATCAAAACACCTGCAATGAAATTAAATAGCCCGATCAAGCATAAAATATTCTATGATTTTAGTCAAAATTTCGGCTGGCTATTCGTTGCATATATTGTTTTTATATTCGCATAATGCACGACTGCAAAACTTTAAGCAAAAGTCGATAACTCTTGGACTTAATAGTTTGCATATAATGCACGATTGCAAATAGACATGTTATTTAGCCAAAAATCTAAATTTCGCTTCATCTAAAATCAACATCTAAATTTAGATCGTAAATTGCACACTCTGTGGGCTGGTACACTGATTTTATAAGGCACTTCTAAAATATACAAATATATTCCGGGATCTGAAATTTAGTATTAAAGCGAACATGTTATAACGTATAGTTTTTTTTTTGAGGATGGAGGGGTCTTAAACGCATGATTGAGCA
This sequence comes from Beris chalybata, assembly GCA_949128065.1. Taxonomy (NCBI): domain Eukaryota; kingdom Metazoa; phylum Arthropoda; class Insecta; order Diptera; family Stratiomyidae; genus Beris; species Beris chalybata. The sequence continues at coordinate 142,875,092 of OX421894.1, forward strand.
CAAATTTTATTACAACCATAACGAGGAAAGTGTTGTTTTCTCTGGAATGCAACTTACTGACTGAGTTCTATTTTAAGCTATAGTCCCGGCTAGCCAAAAGAAAAGCATCTTTGCCTTCATTTGAGAAGATACACGAGCCCTTTAACCGCAACTTCTCAACTCTTCTCAAGTGATGACTTCGAACCATATGCCATACATTGGTGAAATGTTTGTCATTCCATCAAATATTTATAGATTTTTGAGTATAAATTATATTTTAGGAGGTGGTCGCATCGTAACAGTGGCATTTAATAAACCATACGGTTTCAGATCATTAGTTTTAATTGCGAATTCTTGAAATGTCCATACTTACTATCCATAAATGAATGACGGTTTTTGATGGATAGTATTTTATAGTCGGAAATTCTGATTTGAACTAGTCTCATATTTCGATTTTGAAAATGAAATTTTGAATAGTTTGTCGTGACAAGACATTTCTAGCAAAGTAGCCAATCAGTAGTGACCACTGAAAAAGGCAATACTAGTTCAGTACTGCGTAGATAAAATAATAATTGAAAACTCCCTTCAAACAAATAATAATAACAATTTGATTAAACAAGCCTCTTAATCAAGCCTCTTATTTTTAACTAGACATTTTATTAAAACCAGCTATGTTTGCACTTTTTATTAAGCCGACATTTCCGCATTATTCGAATATTTCGATCCTATAATAAGATTGAAATAAATCAAGAAGTAACCGATGGAAAAATTGAACTAAATCGCACATGGCAAAATACTGTTCACTCAGCTTTAATTGCTAAGATATATCTTTGCGTGTTCAAAAGTAAACAAAGTTTTTTTCTATTTAAGCTGTAATATGTGGGTAAGAGTATCTATACTCGTACAACTCGTATTTACAAAATTCCGACTTGATATTCAAAGAAAAAAAAAATGTAAATAAAATTTATAACTTTGTTGGTCATTTTCCAAAAAAAAAAACAAAAAATTTAAAAACATTTTAACAGGCTTACTGTCGAGCATTGCTTTCCGTTTTATGCGCATTAGTATGCTGAAGAAAAGTTCAGCACCCCGAAAAGCTGACTGATTTCTTTGACCGTTTTTTTTTTTTGCGTGATTCCGTGCTGCTTAGAAGCATCACAAAGTAGGTGCAACTATATCGTTTCTTGGCCAAGAAATTTTCTATTGTTAGCACATGAATTATGCGCGCAAATCTTAAAACTCTCGATGAAACACACTCATTCGTCATTTCCGTGTATTTTTAACGTATACGGTGAGATTAAGATTGCAATCGCACGTCTGACACTAATTTCAGTCTTTCAGAGTAGAGGTAAGAAGTATATAAGAAATCAGCAAGTTTGTAAATTTTCAACAGGATGTTTGGACGAGAAGACAAATTATTGATCAGATGGGTAATTTGTTTTCCGAGAAGATCTGTAGAATGGCGGGGATTTCTTGTATTTTTTTCGGAGGAATTGTTGAATACATGACCTGGTACAATGATTTTGAATTCTTCTTAACGGAAAAGTATTTTCTTTTCGATTTAAACTTTTTGATTTTGTTCAGCTCTTTCGTTCGATTGGTTGGTTGGGTCGTAATTTTTTAAGCAATTGATTTAAAAAATATTTTGGTTCAAAAGTGTGTCACGAAATGCCATAGAGGAAAATTTCTACCAAAGATGCCATGTTGAGTCCAGGATCTGATTTGTCGTTTCGGAATGTAACGAACATCTTTCCTGAAAATTTCACCTTAACTTTTCTTCCTCTGTTCACCTCAAGGTGTTTAACCTAGTACTCCTACTACTACTACTATTTACTACTACTACCTACTTCACTCCGAGTCACTTTAAGGAACAAGTTCAGTGAAGTAGTTCTAGAACTCTTCGTTCCATCGTTCGTTCGTGTTCGTATCATCGTTCCTTCGTTCGCTCGGAAACTAGTTCGTTCTTTTGGTTCATTCATAGGTCAACTTGAGGAGAGACGATGATGACCAAAAAAAAAGGTCAGTAGATCCAGAAGATGATGAGCAAAAAAAATTAAAAAGATCAGTTCGTGTTCGTTTCATCGTTTCTTTGTTTTCGTTCCTTGGTTCACTCGGGAACTAGTTCGTTCTTTTGGTTCATTCATTGTTCAACGTGAGGGGAGAAGATGATGACAAAAAAAAGGTCAGTAGATCCAGAAGATCATCAGCAAAAAAAAAAAAAAATGAAAGAGATCTCGAATGTGATGACCAAAAAAAAGGGCAGTCGATCTAGAAGATGATGACCAAAAGTAGTTAGTTTTCACTCCGTTACTTCAATTAAATGTTCTTTTAGAACAGTTCGCTCGTAAACGACTTATCTCTAGTCTAACCAATTTGCTACATGTTACTCTTTTCTCTGGATCTAACGTTTAAGACGCTTCAAAAACAATTCACAAATTTCCATAGTCTTTGAAGAATTTGACCAATCAGGAACTTAAGTCTTGGTATGATGGTTTTATGATATACAAATAATACGTAGTTTAAAAAATTTATTCATCACCATGGACAAGGAATAACCCGTTGACTTTTGAGGTTTATGGTTCATAGAAAATCTTTTAAATATGTTTCTAATTATACTAGAAACACCAGAGTAGTCTCATCAGCATTGTCTTATGCACCAGAAGTTGTCACGTTGAAAATTTAAAGTTTACCCTTTCACCGACTCCAATGTATTTTGCCCAAATGAATCACTCAACAATTCGATTTTAATTTTGAGGCTCCTATACGATTCCTATTATGTACTTTATTATTCTGAAAATCGACCTTCTAATGGACGATAAACAAAAACACTGCATAATTGAATTTTTCATGACAGCTAAGTGGCTAGCCAAGGAGGAGGTCCATGTCAAGAAACTCCTCGTTAAGCGTGTCAAAGAAGACAAGCTGAATATTTCTGGTGATTCGCCAAAGAGTCAATAAGATTTACAATAGATTTTTAGTTCCTTACAACTCACACTTATTAGAGGTGACTACTCAGTCATTAACGCCGAGGAGAAAGCTATGTTGTTGGTCGCGAGTTTTGCGAGGAATTTGCCATTATCACCAACTAGTCATCTAATCAGAATTTTTTGGTTGTTTTTCGACGTCAGTTTCTTGTGTGAAACGAACCAGGCCTCTTTAGGAAGATGTGTGCTGAATCCACGAAGCACATGAAATCGAGCTATTAAGAAGTTTATGATTACTGTTTACTGATGCTGATTAGTTGGCTAGTAACGAGACTTGGTTATGCTATGGTCGTACCAACGGTCGGTCCAACAACGTCGTACTGACGTCTAGACGACTTTGCGCTGACTAGTTATTTTTATTATTATTATTTTTATTTTCTTTTAATTAGCATTTAAGTTAGTATATAAGTGAATAGTAATAGGTTTTTATCTGAATTTTTCTATCACACCGTTACATATTACTATTATTGTTATTACATATAAATTAATTTTTATTTTTCATGCATTTTTTTGATTAACTTTTACTATCAAAAATGTTCGTTAAATTTTGTAATGATAAATAGTTTTATCTGAACTTTCAACTAATTGCCAAGTTTAATAAGTCCGAATGCCTGCCACCTTATCAGAAATAACTTTTGAGTCCGATTCGTTACCAAGAAGTCGTAAAAATTATTTTCATAACTAGAAGTTTCGGGATATCGCAGACAAGAAGTTACTTTTTAATTATAAGAGAAGAGTTAAAATAAAACTCTCTATCGACGTCCTATAGACGTTGTACCGACGTCATATTGACGTTGTACCGACGTCATATTGACGTTGTACCGACGTCGTTCCGACTTATAGTAACTTTCTGGAAATGAAGTGAATAAACAGTTTTATTCGCTTGCTTATTACAACTTTAAAGCATTATGTGTAAGTGGAGAAGGTCCTCTACTATAATTTCCGGCCATTATTTAACGCAATTTATAGATACAGGTGAATATTCAAAAAATGGTAACCAATCGAATATTTAAAAAGTTAAGCATTCTATCCTAAATTTGACCGAAACAAAATAAAGCTACCAACACATTTTGAGTTAATCGACATTTTCAGTTTCGATATTCATTAAAATTTAGCTTTTAAATTTTTAGGAATTAACCGGGATTCATCGAAAAGTGATTCAAGGTGTGACTCTCGAGCAAATGAGGACGAATCTCGAAGAAGTCGATCGTTGGATGGAGATGCAATTATAAGTCAATCACTTCCGCGAGAAGTAATGATAGTAAAATGGTTAAAACATGGGATGTGAATATATTTTTGTGATTTTTATAGGGTAAAAATAAAACGCCATGGAGAAAAGTAAAGGACATAATACAGACTCATCGCGGTTCGTTCAAAGGGAAATCTCGTTCGAGGAGTGTGAAATCGAGTGGAACTTGTAGTAGAGAACATAGTCCATGCGAATCGATTGATGCACTTAGTAATATCGAGGTAAGTAGTGGAAACATTGTCTTAGGAATAAGATAAACGATTTTTTTTTTAAAGGATCGAAACAACGATAATTGTTCCTCGAATCCTGCGTCGCCTGTTGAGAAAAGTCTACCCTCGCTTAGTGTATCGCATGATAGTGGAACCTACTCATACTCGCCAAATGGTTCAACCTCAGGACTACATAGTCGCGAAGATTCCGATGGAAAATCAATGAAAAGTTCCTCGAAAGGATCACGAAAGAGTAAAATCCTTCCCGATTTTGAAGTATTACCCGAAGATGTGATTGTTGATGTTAAGCCATCGGGAAGTTTTCATCACGGTAAACCACCACCAAGTCCATTAAATTTACGACAAGTAATTGTAGATATTGATTTGTTATTTGATGCGTAAGTTTTCATGAATTTAATTTCTGTATTGTCAGGACTCTAGCGATGCTGAATACGGTGACTTGTCCTATTCGCCAACATTTCTGGGTAAAAGTTCCAGTCGAATTTTCAAGCCAAGAAAAGCCCTGGCTTCGGGTCATTCATCAGTTCCTAGCAGTCCTTCTCGACATTCCGAATTTTTCGGCGAATTCGGTGAGATACATTTTCGATATTTAGCTTCTTTTGGGTCCCGAGGCGAGATGCTAACGATTCTGTGGAAATGAGATGGTTTTATTTAAAAAATAGACAATTTCTTTAAATTTCCAGATACGAATCTTCATAGTGAAGATTTCTCTAGTGGTGACTATTCCGAACCTTCAACTCCCCATCATCATAAGCTTTCGCCGAAATCCAGTCTACTGGTCCAACAGAAAGAAATCGATGAGAAATATTTGGAGTTGCGAGAACAACTATCGCAGGAATTTGAAGCTAAGCGGGAAGAATGGAAGAAGATTCAGGCTGCATGTGCAGCTAGTACTTCAACTGGTAAGGATTGTATTTAAAAATCTCCATGTCATTACGTCCAGAAGGGTCTACCACCCCATCGCAGAATGTTTAAGAATGGTGGATAAAATCCTCGATTTAATTTAGAGTCTTCGCAATTGTCCTATCATAGAATGTTTGTGATTACAGCTTACCAAATGATGTCTAAGGAAGAAGGCTCCATATCCTCGAAAAATGTTCCAGTTAATCTACTCGAAGAGAATCTTTCACCGGATTTTAAGAAAAAACTCCACAAATGGCGGGTTAAGGTAACTGCTTAAAAACAAAAATTTAAAAAAAATCCTTACTGAAGTGCTTCTACAGAAACAGTGCTCCATAACAACTCCTCTGAAGGATCCCCAAATATCACCTACCAAAGAAACAGACCAGAAGAAAATCGATTGGAACCTTTGGAAGACAGGACAACTTAAATTAGAGGGACAAGGCCTTACACCGATGCCGGGACAAAAGGATTTGCCGGAGGATTTTCAAAAGAAATTAGGTTCGAACAAATTTTTGATTTTAAAAATTCGGAAATATCATCAAACTTCCTTTAGAACAATGGCGAAAATTAAAAGAATCGAATGCTGTACCGCCGTACAATAGTCAGGACTCTTTGAAACGAACTAAAAAAATTAAGGACGAACCGGAAAAATTCGATCGCGAGAAACAGCGACCGGATCGGGAAAAGCTAAAATCGCACGAAAGAGATAAACTTGAAAAGTATGACAAATAAAATTTGACAAATGGGAATTTGAAGTTAAATTTTTTTTTTCAGATTATCGAAACTTAAAGCAATGGTAACGGCCGATATACCTGCAAAAGAAATCGAGGTACGAACCTCAAAGGGTGTAATGAAGTTTGAAGGTATATCGAGAAAGTTCACCAGAAAGTTATACGAATGGGAGAAGGCTCGAGGAATTGGTCCGGAATCTTCAACATTTGCTCTGCTTCATCCGGGCTATCGGCCACTGGATGTTGGCAATGGATCACAGGACAATCCACCTCGTAATTACAATTATAAATGTTTTTGGTGAAATATAAAAATCCTTCCTTATTTGTTTCCAGAAGAGAATTCTCCAGTACTTGGACGATCTCTATCGCTTGATAGTATCTCACCAAATCCATCAGTTCCGTCCATATCACATCAGCCTTCGAGTCTATCGTTGAACGATATGAAGGAGTCAAGTAACATTGAGGACAATATGAAGGATGGGGCTAGTATGGAATTTGGTAGAACAGCCGGCGGGCGGCAGGAAGAACCCGAAGCTGTTATTGTAGAAGTTGAAGATTATATTGTCGATACGGCTGCACCATTGGTTACCGCTCATCCAATTTTTGAACATCAGACCCCCGTTTATAGATATGAAATTCCGTGCAATGAATTATGGTAAGTAAATATTTGAGGATACTAAGCTAAGTTAGAATTAGCGAGAAATTCAAAATTTACTAGGCTATAATTAGGAAAAATAGAGCCTCTTCGATCATCCCTCTCCGATTGGATTTATGACATTACATTCGCCTCCTAGTTCGATCTGCGTTTTTCTCCCAAAACTTTTTAGTTTGCCCTTTTTTCCCGGAGATTGGTTGTTAGCCAAATTTGCAACCTCGATGGAAGCAGAAGAGAATAAGTTTGAGAAGATAGTTAGGAATAGAAGCATTGTTGATAAGCGAGGAAAACCTGTGGGATGTTCTTCCTTCTGGAGAAAATAGTTCTCTACAAAGTTACACCTTTGTTTTTGAACGGCATCAAGAACACGCCCATTATATTTGAAATCTGTCCAGGCACTTTTAGTATTTCTAGTACCCTGGTTGGTTAGTTGGTTTACGTGGTGACCAGTCTGTCGAAAAGACGTCCATCTAGCACAGGAAGCGCCGTTTTGATTCCACAAACTCATTTAACCTGGACGTTGTGGATTGATGAATTAGATACATAGCTTGAATGCTTGATGGAGCTGGCCAAGAAGGTGAGCAGTTCTCAAATCTTAGTTTTCCAGATCTCATCAAGGTTATTAAAGAAAGGTTTGACTAGTGCGCGAAGTCTGCCTCTAGGCTGGACACCCGCAAAGAAGGTGGATAACAGTTTCCCTCTTATTTGCATCCCCACAACTATGGCAATTGGCTTTAAAGGGAATACCTAGTCTGGCCTCGTGGTCGCCGATCAGCCAGTGACCCGTGCTGGCTTCCATGACTCTAGAGACGTCCACGCGGCTTCTGCTCCGGAGCTCATCTGTTCTGCTCCGGCAGTAGGATGGTCATATCTTCCTAGATATTCCCAGATCTTCCTAGATCTTCCTAGAAGGTGCATAGCAGTTTCCTATTTGCATCCCCACAACTGCGGCATTAAAAGAAATACCCAGTCTGGCCGCGTGGTGGCCGATTGGCCAGTGACCCGTGCTGACTGACGTGACTCTAGAGACGTCCACCCAGCTTCTGCTCAGGAGTTCATCTGTTCTGCTCCGGCAGTAAGATGGTCATATCTTCCTAGATATGCTGCTGGCCAACTGCACTATATCTAGGAAGATATGTCCTCGTCATCTGGAGTTCGCGTTTGCGAGAATTTCGGTGGATATTTGGCGCTTAACAGTCTCTATTGAGATCTGAACGGATTCTACGAGAGAGCCCTGAAGAGCAGAGCCTTGCCTAGCTAATTCGTCTGCCCGCTTCTTGCCCTCTATCGTGCTGTGACCTGGGACCCAAAGCGGAGTAACTTTGTCTTGACTTCCGAAGTAGGCTAGCTCCTCTCGGCACTGTCCCCTAGTCACCTAGTTTTTTTTTTTATTAAATTCAATAAAATGTTTACTTAGTTTTACTATGTGATTTCAGCACTGGAAAATCAGCAACGGTTTTATCCGAAGGTAGCTCAACGCTTCCGAAACGCCTATCGACTCAAGCTCTACATAACGTTAGCAATCTAAGACGATTGCAAAGCCAGCAGGATGACGACTATAGGGATAATGTAAAACATGTTCAAATAGTCCTAACATCCCTCAAGGACTCGCTCCCGGATTTAGAAAGGTGTATGCGTGGTAGCACTCCACAAGGCTACGAAACTCTTAACATTATTAAAAATTTAGTAAGCGAACTTATGCAAATGGTTAGTATTCGAGAAGAAGTGAACTTTTTTGGAAGGTCTTAAATAATTGGAATATTTCCAGCTGGATTATCTTATTCTGGCGGAGGCATTTACGAAGGAGGAGCTTGGCAAGCGAACTGCAGCAATCGATATCAAGCTATCGAATCTCCAAAAAAGTATTAATCTTGTTTGTAGATATATTGGTGGGTTTTTCGAAATAGATTTTGTATTTTTAACTAAGCAGGTCTTTGTTTAATATTTCACAGAAACAAGGAAGCTACACGAATCCATCCCGGAGATAAATATAATTTCGGATGAAGTAAGCGAACGTGGTCGGGCAATAGTTAGCACAACGCCAACAGTATTTCAATCCGAAGTGGTGATCAATCAACCGCGAGTCCTAATCGATACTATGTCCACCCTTGAAAGTAGTCCATCGCTGGACCCAATTCGCCTAGATCCGGGCGAAGGATGTTCGAGAAAAGTGAATCGGACCGTTAGTAATGGTAGTAAGAAAAAGATGAGATTGCGCAAAATGGGATCTCGACAAAACAGTAAGACGGAAAGCGATAGTGATGAAGATTCCCTAAATATAGTTCTAGAAGCACCACGACGAATCAAACGTAAGACGAGCAAAGCCAAAAAGGCACCAGAGGAAGAGCGAAAACAATCTACTGAACCTAAAAAGGAAGAGAGTTATGGCGGTGAGGATATTGTTTACGTTCTCAAAGTAAGGCCAGGACATAAAATCGAACAGGAAACCAAATCCGATCTATCGGAAAGAAATGTTCTTATATCGCCGACTGAACTTTGTGTGGAACTACTCGAAGGTCCACCCGAAACGGTGACCAGTTCCGCCAATATTTTCGTGAAGACTAAACGAAAAGTCTTTACAACTGTCGATGAAGCGTCCGGTGGTGAATCGAAAGTAGCCGTCTCCAAGGACATTGAATCGTCCAGTGCTTCGGAACGTACCACCGATAAAGACACTAGCAATTGTGAAAGTGAAAAAGCGAAAGCAACCCTTAAAACTCTGCCACCCATTCCACAATCACCCAACGCACAGCGACGTCCCGATTTTAAGGTCAGCCCGCTGAAAGAACCTTCACCGTCGATTCGCTTGATGATCGCCAAGTACAATCAGAAGGTTGAAAAGTCTAAGAAGCTAAGTTCAGGATCATGTTCACCAGTGGCACTGCGATCACCAGTACTTGAGCGCCGGGTTAAGAATCAAACTGAAAAGTACCAACAGAAAGTCGAGCAGGTCGTGAAATCTTCGAGTGTCGGGAATATTCGGGGAAATGAGCTGGTAGCTGTTAATATATCGGAAATTGATTCCAATCCTGAATTTTTCAAAATATCGAGAGCATCAAGTGCTGAGGCCTTGCCGAGCAGTTGGAAAGCCACGTTGTCCTCTGAACCGAGTAATGCCTCTCCTACCCAGGACGATAATATGTTCAGTCCACCTTTGGCCTGTGATAGTCTTAAGTCGATAAGTAAGACTTGCACTACTCCCGAAGCTTCCGCGTCGTACAACGACAAGGAAAAGAAGGAACATTTGTACAGGAAGAACAAGGAGAAGCCAACAAGCCTTTTCGGAAAAGCTGGTGCCATCAAGAAGATCGGCATGAAAACCGGGACAGCCGGTGAGAATATCTGGCGACGGAGCCTCTCGAATACGCCCAGTGAGAGTTGGTCGCTTCCCGACAAATCGGACAATACAGTTCCGAAAATAACGCGAAAGTATGAAGTCGTAACGGACATCTTTTCGAAGTCGGCACCAACTACACCAATGGACGATAACGGCGAACAACCAAAGACACCGATTTCCGAACGTGCCATGAAGTTGCAACGCGCCAAGGAGGAGTTCCTTCAAGGCAACGTTCTACGAAGTTCGACTTGGGACGGTAACACCAACAAGGACGAAATGTGGTTGAAACGGCTAAGCGGATCGAGCTTCGGCAGTGTTACAAGCAACGAACCAATCGAATGTACCTTACTTAAAAGCGCCAGTGTCGGCTTCATCGATTCATCGCCTAGCGATAGCCAACATCCTGGCGGATATGATTCACTACCGCGGACTCCTTCCCGAACGGAAAAATCAAACAAGTTCGGATTTTCATCGATTGCGTCGAAATTCCGAAAGGTGAAAATGAGGCGTGGCAGTAAAGATACACCCCGATATAATGCCGTATCGGCACTGTGTCGACAAAGTTTAGCCGTTGTTGATCTACGGCCCGATGCAAATGCACTACAACAGAATCTTAAGAAAGCTGAAAGTGACAAGAAAGTATTCAAATCGATCAGTTCACATGGGACAGGATTTTGGTCCGGATTACGAAAACTCGATAAGCTAGTGAAATCCAAAAGTGCCAATGTCTTACCGCAAAATGATAACGACGATGATGAAAACTAAGAAAAAAAAATTGAAAAACAATTTTTTAAATACTACCGTAATTTTTATTTTAATTTACCGCATATTAATAATAATTTATTTGTTTTTAAAAGAAATGAAAGATATATATATAATACATTTTCTGTACAGTCAGTTGCGAGTTTTAATTTTCGATCAAGTTAGAAAAAAGGGCTTAAGACCTGACAGTAGCAATTAGAACTTGCTCTCAGACATTTATTGGTTTATGTGTACACGGTTCCGAGAGCGCTTTTGTCCAAGTTCTAGTTCTAGCTAGCAAATAAGTTTTGAATGTACACGTATACTTGCGAGAGTTGAATTTGCACAAGAAAGTTCCGATCAGTTTCGAATTTTTGAAGTGAAACTTCTTTAGCGGCGAGTGAAATTTCAAGGTCGCGTCACGTTTAAGCACATTTCGGTACACGATAGAGAAGAAAGATATTATGTAGAGACAAAACGATGAAACGAAACTTGTCTCTCACATTAAATCTCTCATATTCTTTTTTTTATTTTTCAAGAAGTTCCACTTCTATCATGTGCACGGTGCTGCACACGCTGTTTGTTTTTTTTGGCAGTGTGCTGTGAAAGGAAGGTTAGGGATCGGGAAACAGGAGTCCAACTCCGCCTACGTCCAAATTTGTGGCTGAAATACAAACTGGAGCGACGTGCTTGCTGGATTTCGAGCTAGCTGCGTCTCAGAGGGTGTACGTTGTTCGCATTTCAGACCAAAAAACCCATGGCCTGTACAACAAAAATTTCACGCTGAATTAGCCGTGTGATAAAATTGAGATAAGATTCCTAATCGTTTATGAGACCGAGAGAACTCCCTTTAACTCGACTGACGCTGTTGTTGTGCGCCGTCATCTAACCCACCTTAGCCAAAAGAAAAATATTACAATATTGGCCCCTAAAGAGAGGCCCACAGACAATGGTCTCTCTCAGTTTTTCGCTAAACTAATTATCCTTCATCATGTCCATCATCATGCCTTAATGAAGCGTAATTCAAAATAAAAATGTATTATCAACGTAAAGATCAAAAATAATGAATGCTAATACAGTCTTTAATATCACCTGTAGTAGGCCACCGACCACCGTCAATGACAAATGTCCTACAAATTTACCCTGAATTTTCAAAAATTTTAATGAATGAAAACCACTCGTCTGCCAGACCGCACCGAACGTTCCCGCAATTCTTCCACTGCACGCCCGAAATTACCATAAAAATCAAATCAACTTGTCATCGAACAACCAGATGAAAAATTAATCTCCTCAACTTGTCAAATGAACGTCAGAAATGATTTCTTTGGATCCTGTGATACGCGAAAAAGATACTTTTTCCCGCGCGATCCTCTTTTTTCGATAAGCGCTTGCGCGCCTTCCTATTTCGAGGGACGAAGAATGCGTCACTTGGCTGTCGCGAAAGAGCAAGTCGTCGTCCTCTGCGCAAGCCTTCGTTTAGTGAAACGTTTTGCACCTGTTTGGCATGGGGCACATGCCGAAAAATTTGCATAAAAACGACCAGGACCCGGGGACAAGATTTATGACGGTAGTTTACGCTTTTGCGTTGCGTTGAGACCGCACAAAGTATTGGAAGAGGTGCATCGCTAAATTGTACAAAGAAGGAAGATTTTAGTATGCGAAATTTTTCATTTGGCTCATTGTTCCTTTGCCACCGATTCGAGGTGTTGGAAAATGACAAGGTGTTTAAGAATTTTTACTTACTTCTTATTTTTTTTCCAGGTATCCTTTTTCGTGACACTTTGCGCTCGACCGTTTAGTGGGTTCAATCATCCGAACACAATGGCTCAATTTGCTGAAGTATTCAAATTGAGATACCAAGTTGTGTAATAAATTTTTCTTACTTTTCATGTCCTGAATCGTCATGTTTTTTTTGTTTATGAAAAATGCGCAGCACTTCTGTCGTGAAACTGCTGCTGTTTCCGGAATTGTCTTTCTTTTGACTACAGATAAGAAGGTCCTGATTGCCTGATGACATCTGGATTGATAGATTGAAATTAGATGTACTTCCCATTAGGAAAATATTTGACTTAATCTCTACTATACAAACCTATAAAGAAATAGAAGGTCAACATTTGCAAATAAATACAGGCACAACCCGCAGCGGTAAAAATTTCAGTAAAAGTACTATATTATTTTTTGTAGAGTAAGGTTTACTGTAGGGTTAATGTAATTTTACAATTAGAACGTAAAATTAAGGAACTAATGTGTTTATTTGCTATAAAGTGTGTAAATGGTGTTGTTTCTGTAAAATTACATAAATATACGTAAGTTTAAATGAAGTTGTGCAGTAGAGTTCAAAGGCGTTGTGTATTTTAATACATTACATTATGTATTAGTTCTAGTTCAGCGCAAAGTTACTACTAGTTTTACAACGATCAGAATGTCAGTGGTGACATTATGCACGCTTTAAGACCGCTCTATAGTACCAGCCAGATCTAGTATCCACATGATTTACTATAATACTTAACAGGTGAGAAGTGTAAAATTACAAATAAAGCATGTAATAGAAAGAAATGCATATTTATCTGTAGCGTGCAGAATTCAGTGTAATTTTTACATGATTTACGTACATCTGTAAATATATTATGTAAAAGTACTATTTTTTGTATAGTAATTTTTACTGTAGGTTTAATTTACGTCATTCTTGGCTATTCTTGACGAAATAAGCATTTTACAAAAATGTTCAGGTGGCCGAGTGGGAGCATATCGGACTTATGTCCGACAGGTCCATGGTTCGAATCCGAGAGTGTGCAAATTTCTTTGAATGTATCCAATATTGTAAATAATATCTATTCGCATTTTTCAAAAAAAAAAAAATAATTTACAGAAAAATAAATTCGTAGCAGAAAAAAAAAAATTTTTTTTTTGAATCATTTTTTTCAAAATTTTTTTTTTTACACACTAGTGTGTAAAGTATACAGAATCCAATGTAATTTTTTACGGAAAAGCATGTAATCGCGGTAAATATTTATCTATAACGATTTACACACTATTGTGTAGCGCACACAATGCAGTGTAGTTCTACTATAATTAAAGTAGGTCTCCTTGCCTACTTTTAAAGTAGTAAAAATTTAATACAGTGTAAGTGGTGACATTATGCGCGCTGTTAGACCGCTATTACATACAGATCTATTATCTACATGATTTACTATAACACTTAACATGTGAGAAGTGTAAAATTACAAATAAATCATGTAATAAGAGATGCATATTTACCTGTAACAATTTACACACTAATGTGTAGCGTACAGAATTCAGTGTACTTTTTACATGATTTACGTACATCTGTATAGTGTAAATTTACGGAAAAGCATGTAATCACAATACATATTCATCTGTATCGATTTACACGCTATTTTGAAGCGTACACAATTCAGTGTAATTTTACTATAATTTCAGTTGGCATCTTATTTGCCAACTTGTAAAGTATAGTAAGAATTTAATACAGTGCATGACACCTTGCAATTAAAGAAGCACATGCATTTTAATTTAGATTTACAAGGATGTACATAGTATAAAATAGGAACAAATAGAATATTTTTGTGACCTCTTAATTTCAGCGCACCCTTAAAATGGACCGTTTGCGCATATGGACGAGTCTGCCCAGATTGGAAATTCATAGTAGACTACATTCGGAAAAGTATTATCTTACAATTATAATAAAAGCAATAATTTCTGTATTTGCACATTTACTAAATTACTTTCAATTAGCACAGAGTCAGCACCACCGATTTTAAGACAATTCGAAAACTGGCATAGGGTCCTCAAAAAGCAACATATGGTCAATGGGCATAAGACTGATAATAATCGCAGTTTCATATGGTTGCTCGATGATCGTGTCCATCTGGCGCATCGGAAGAAGAAGTGTGTCCGGCACGCGTCTTACCTCCGATCATCATCCAGGTAAATTTTATACATATGAAACCGGAATAGCAGAACATGATGATGAAGAGCACCATCTTGAACACCAATCGAAACTGAACGGAACTGTCTTCATTTTCATTTATCGGAATCCTGTTCAATATAATTCAATCGGTTCGACCATGCGCACTTCTTCACAAGAAGCGGAAAACTTAAAATTATAGACTTCCTTATGATTTATGATGAAACTGATCATAAAAGTTATTGGTACGAGTTTGTTGTGCGATGGCTGGTGTGTGTATAAGGTTGGTCATCATATTGTTCAGCTTGCTTGGATATAGGTAACTTAAAATAAATTTGTTTATCACAAACAGCACTTTAAACCGATAGTGTTGAATCGGGAATTTCTTTAGTTTGATAATACAATTATGATAGATTTTTTTTTGTTTTTAAAAGTAGCAACTATCCGTCCCTTTGCATGATAACTCAAGAACGCGTTGACCTGGTAAGTTGAAATTTTGTCACCACCTGTAAAATGAACAAGTAAGGCTTACTTTGTTAGTAGGTGATATACTTCCAGAGATGGGTCGTTCACGAGTGAACTGTTCCAAAAGAACACTTTATTGAAGTGAGTGAGTGAAGTAACTTGCTCATTTTGGTGAAGTGCAGTACAATTGGACACGTGATGTACCTACTGACTTTTTTTTTTGCTGATCATGTAGTAGTACCTCTATTGACCTTTATTTTTTTTGCTCATCTTTTGTTACTCATCATTGAACTCTCTGAACGAAGAGTTCCATTCATTGAGTGAGTGAACTAAATGATGGAACGAAGGAACTACAACGAAGGAACGAAGTACCACCTCCACTGACCGTTATTTTTTTGCTCATCTTCTGGTACTCATCACTGGGCACTCTGAACGAAGAGGTCCATTCATTGAGTGAGTGAACTGAATGATGGAACGAAGGAACTACAACGAAGGAACGATGGAACGAAGAGTTCCATGGAATTACTTCACCGAACTCGTTCCATAAAGTAAATGACTAGGAGTGAAGTATTTTACTGAGAGGAACTGTTTTGCTCATCTCTACCACATCTACTGACCTTTTATTTGCTCGCCTTCTACCAGATCCGCCGACCCTTGTTTTTTTTTTTATTTCATCTTTGATCATGTGGTCATCATCTATTGATTATTTTTTTTGCTCATCTTCTGGTACTCATCACTGAACACTCTGAACGAAGAGTTCCATTCATTGAATGATTGAACTAAATGATGGAACGATGGAACGAAGAGATCCATGGAATTACTTAACTGAACTCGTTCCATAAAGTATAAGTGACTAGGTGTGAAGTATTTTACTGAGAGGAACTGCTTTGCTCATCTCTACCATATCTACTGACCTTTTTTTTTGCTCATTTTCTACCAGATCTGCGAACCTTTCTTTTTTTTTGATCTCATCTTCAACCACATCTACTGAATCTTTTTATTTGCTGATCTTCTGGTACTCATCACTGAATACTCTGAACGAAGAGTTCCATTCATTGAATGTTTGAACTAAATGATGGAACAAAGGAACGATGGAAAGAAGAGTTCCATGAAACTACTTCACTGAACTCGTTCCTTAAAGTGAGTGACGCGGAGTGAACTACTACACTGAAAGGACCTGATTTGCCCATCTTTATATCCATACACTTGTTTGTCTTTTCTCACTAGTTTCTTTATATGGACAAAATATAGTACAGAGCAATGATGAACTTACTAAATAAAGAAGGTCGGACACCTTCTTAAATTCTTAATCGGTTGGTGAGGGCTCACTGGGATGCTGCTTCGTCCGAGGTCACCGTGAAAAATTGGTAAAAAATTTTCAAATAGGGAGAGATTCGTTAGAGGACGACCCACGAGTGAAAGACCTGTTCAAGCCACTTCGCCAAAAATGGTTGAGCGGATCGAATAGATGGTTCTACATAATGATCGTAAACAAAGTGTTCAGACAACAATGCGCGCTTTGGCCGAATGTGAATTCCAGGAAATCAGACCAGAATCTACAGACCAAGCCTAGCTTCCTGCGACTACTACCTCTGCCCCATCCTTAAGCGGGACCTCCGAGCTTGTCGTTTTGATAGTGATGAATTTCTCAAGGATTCTGTGGAGTAACCAAAAGAGAGTCCTTAATAAAGAGCAAGATTCATGTACTCCTTTTTCTGCTTTAACCTAAACTAGGATGCAAAGTGGAGTTCAGAAATTCATCTAGAGCATGACACGATTGGCTTATAGGCAATCGTGAATGCGTTATGTTTTTTGATCATAAAACTTTATTATTGAAATAATAACGTACTTTCTCATGAATATGTTGCTGATAAGCGGGGAAACCCATGATAAATGTAGAAAGAATGGCTTCATTTGTATGTGCGCATAAAATTGATACATATAACAATACCTTGAGTCATTTCACTTGGATTTGTAAGTGAAGAGAAAACATTATTGATTAGTATCCGGAACAGGCTGTTGTTTCAAAAATTCTTGCAAGATATGAACAAGAACATAACAATCGGTAGCTGATAAGAGTTTTCATTCAATTAACACGAAATTTTTACGGAAATTGATAGAAATTCGGCACATAGGGACAGGTAGGTTAACTGGAAATGATAAGCTCGTGTTGTCTATATAAAGTCAAAAAAATGGAAAAAATTTAATTAGTTTCGTAGTAACGTGTCGTCAATTCAAAATGAAATTGGCTCTGATCGTATTGATGAGCATTTGTGCCCACGGGGTAAATACTACTAGCTTCAAATAGTCCTTACATCAATAAAACATTATTCTTTAAGGCGCTTTCATCGTCTCCGGCAGGATCGCGGTATTTCGACCACTACAAGGCATGTACCTAATACCCACTCAATAAACTCAACAAGTAGTTACAACGTTTTTTTCGGAATTCCAGCTAACACAACAAAATCGCGATAAGTTCTTCGATCACTTCTTAACTTTCATTTCGACAATAATCGAAGAGGCTGTAAACTTTGTGAAAGAATTTGCCGAAAAATCGGCCGATATAATCGCCAATGTCCAGACTCAAATCGAAGGTATTGGGGAATTGGCGCAGAAGACGGTCGATCAAATCCAACAGGATTGGAATAATCTTCTACAACAATGGGGCGATATTGCTGTAAACTGTTCGATGAAATACCAGCCACTATTGGAGCAAGCTGTAATAGCCGGACAAAAACAAATTGAACTTTGCATTGATACAGCTCAGAAGCAATCCTCTTCAATCGAGACAGCAATTCGTCCCAATATCGGCCAATTACTCCAATACATCAGCGAATTACAGACCCTGGTCGAGAGCTGTTGGAATAAATCGACCAATATTTTCGAAGGAATTGGATGCGTTGTTGGAAAGGTAGGTGAACTTGATGAATTTTGGGTCGATGTCCTTTTGAACGCCCTCAAATAATTGCGAAAAAATTTCAGGGCAGTGATGTTAGAGGAAAAATACTACAAGTAATTATGGACATTAAGACAATACTTCTTACGTCCACAAATAAGGGTTTCACCATGGTGAATGAGGCAAGGGAGTGCCTTACAGATGCTTCGCAAAAACTTCAAACGGATACTTCGCAAATTCAAAATGATCTTATGAAGTGTATTCTGGATTGAGGTGCACGATAAAAATACGAAATTTCATGTGATCGCCGAAGTATTATCAACAGATAAATTAATTAAAAAAAATACTACAAAATCTTTTCAGTTCTTAAACGGCAATTATAGGTATCTCTCCTTTTTTGGTGTTATTATGTGGTTTAAAAAAACTCAATCCTGTTTCGCTTTTCTGAAAAAAAGGGACGAACAGTGAGGTCAACACTAGGCAGGTGCAGTTTACTAACGAACTAGTTAGAAAGAGCGTTCCCATAAGTGAAATGAACGAACTAGTTCACAGTGAGTTCGTATACTTGCACACTGAGGACTTTTTTTTGTTTTTAGGTCATCGCATTGAACGTGAAATAAAGGAAGTAGTCGGCAGTGAGTGCCGAGTAATATAAAAGAAAAAATAGGAAAACAATAACTTTAATATATTCCAGGATAAAAGACAAAATCGTTATCCTTGAAAAAAATTTCAAGAATAATTTTTATTCGTATTTTTTTTTGTATTGCGACAATATTCCCCGTTAAAATAAGCCCTTTATTATTATTCTAAATAAAAATTACTTGAGGCGTCAATTTTCAAAGAGGAATCGGACAACATTTTTGAGAAAACTTTAACATACTATAACTAAAAAAAATAATTACCTAGATAGAAACGAAAAATTGAACTTCAATTTTAATAGTTCCTCATGTACAAACATTTTCAAAAGAATCGGATAAGGTCAAAACTTTGGCGATTCTTGATGAGATGACCCATTTTCACATTTTAGGAATAGTATCATATTCATATCTAAATACTTTCGTTACACGATTGCATGCTTGTTGTTAAAGATTAATTTTTTTTATTGTCTACTCGTATGTTGTTGATGTCTTGTACACTCCATAAGTTCCAGAAAACAACCGAAAACAGCTCCAGGTCGTAATAGAGGTAGTCCAGGGAATATAAGGTTATCTCCAGCGTAAAACACACAAGAAAAAGTCTTAAAAATATTTTTCGACTGCTTTCAAGGCGCCGAAAACAAACACCCCTAATTATAATTAACAGCCGTAGCAGGAAGTCACCAGGACTTAAAGTGGACCTCACACACTCGTTCGCTCTAATGACTCAATTCATCTTTCAAAGATTCGCAGTGGTTTACTGCGACTAATTACAAGGTACGTGTTCACTTTCTGTATTTTACCTGTTACTTTTAAGGTCTATAATTTCTTTCTTTGAGTTATTGATTTACTTTTGATGTTGTTATTTTCAATAATTGAATTTGTTTAGTTAAAATGAAATTCTGTGATACTTGAGTGGTAATAAGGAATGAGTTGTGATGAACGAGTTAGTAGCACCCGAACCACAGTCTATGTATGTATATAAATTAGCAATGAAATAAATTACAATATAGAAGAGGCGAAACTTCATTATTTTTCGGGTCAAAGTTCGTGAAGCAGTTAAAATAGGATCGCGGTAGAAAGCTTAAACATCAAAAAATTGTGGAATGGGCTTGCAGGCGATATGATATCTTATCAAACCTAGCAAATATGTCGAAAACTGGGAAAAAATATTCAACTCCTTTATACCCCTTTGGGTTGAATATCTAATACCATGGATATTATATTATAGTAATATCGTCAATACCGGCATTGTTTCACCCAACACTAAGCATATATGAGATAAACGAACTGGTATCTATCTAGTATTGAACCTGTTTCATGGTATACAAATTCGATAATTTTACCTAGTATTCTATGCATTTTACTGCTAGTTGTGCCAGTCCCCAATTGTGTGGCGAGTACCGCAACTAAATGTCTTTGTTTGATTAAACCAGATACTGTCAAATCATACCATATATGTGCAGTGAATCATGTGCAGCTAGTTTCAATACTATGATTTCAATGCCAGGGTTTGAACACTATCTGAGTATCCATGGTATAATACGGCGGTTCCACTATCGCGCGAACCTATGCGAACTAGCGCTATGCGTATGTGGAAACAGCTCATTCGCGTTAGTTCATAACTTTAGTCGAAAATTGCGTACATTCGCGTGCTTGGATGCACATTACTGGGATTTGCCTGTTTCCACATTTGCCTTAGAAATGAAACCGACCCTAGCGAGAAAAAATGAATGGTGAAGGATGCATTTCGTAAACATTCCGATTCAATTGATGGAAGCATTAGCATACTATTCATATTTAATTTTTTCCTCAAATATGAAGAAACTGCCGAAAAAAAAGCAGTTAACCCATTCGAAAAAAGGTCCTCCGAAAAATTTTTGGACTCGTAAAGGAAGGAACAGACTGAGCTGTATTAACTCTTCAAGGAGCGAGAAGCTTCAACATTCATCAAACTACGTAAACAGCAGTGAACTGTCCATGTAGAGCGGATGGAAGATAGATGAATCCCCAAACGTGCTCTTAAATGCATAGCTAGTGTTGATAGACCAGTAGGCATACACCGTAAGCGATGGGAAGACTCGGATGATGAAGACAGCAAAGCCACCTTAAAACTAGCAACTGGAGGACGCGGTCTTTGGCTCGAAACGATTTGTAAACGTGATTGATAAGCCTGGGCTGTCACGCCGTTGATGATGATGATGATAAAGAATGCATTTCGTAAACATTCCGATTCAATAGACAGAAGCACTATCATACTATTCATATTTCCTGGAATGTTGAAAGAATAATTCTTTATTGATTTTTCAGAATTCGAAAAGGACACATTCCAATAATTTTGCATAAACTATAATATTACATACAGGATACAGTACATAAAACCTTACTCGTATTCTCGCTGGGATTGAACTGAACCACTCTACAAAACATTCCCATTTGCATTAACATTCGCATCGATGGCGGTTTTTGAACGCACAACAAAGGGATTCTCATTGAACACGAATGTAGTGTTGACCAGTATTGCCTACACATTCGCGTCCAATGCACATGAATGCGATAGTGGAAACGCGGTATATAGTATGACTTGAAACTAGAGATGGGTCGTTCATTAGTGAACTGTTCCAAAAGAGCAGTTAATTGAAGTGAGTGAGTGAACTAACTCAGTCCTTTTGGTGAACTGTAGTTCGTTTCGCCACGTGATACAGTGAGGACCTTTTTTTCAATCCGAACTTGAAAAGAACTAATACCTTCGTGAGTGAGGACCTTTTTTTTCGCCGGAAGAAGAAGAAAAGAAAAAATTTTGCAGTTAAGTTCTTCTTCCTCCATCGACGATAACGATTTTCAGCTTGATAGTGAGGATAGCAGCGCAAACGATGAAGATACTGAATGCTTCTATAGCAACGGATAAGATAGACTAAATGCTTTCGTTGGGGACATGAAGTTTGTCCTGGAGTAGACACAGAGACTATGCTTGTGAACGGTGTTTAACTCTACAATAAAAGTTTCCCAATATAAAATTCTTGATGTCAGTAAGAAAAAGATAATAATGAGGAGTTGAAGAAAATCTATCATCTATTTTTTGAATATAAGTCCACTAATTTTTTAAATTTTCTGAAAGTATCCAGTATTTGATGCAGCTCTCCTTTAATTGATATTATGAGAAGATAAGATTTAAACCCACTGCTTAGTTAATAATCTAATGAAATTAGCCATAGGAGTCACTCCGATAAATAGAAATTTAAGATAAGAACACGAAAAATACTGCACTTTAAGTGAATATCTTGAGTCATAGTACATGAGATTACTGTGGAGCTTTACTGATAGCTTAGGTATAAAAGGTGCAACATTCATTCATTCACAAATTATTACATTGTGTTATTATTGTTCCATAATTTGAAATGTTGCTATGAAGTTGTTTTTTATGGTTGTGATTGCTACGTGCAGTTTTGCAGTGAGTTGCTAGTTGGAATTAACTTTCTGGAAACTTCTAATTGTTAATTTTATATTTAGGTGAACGCTTGTTCGGCGAAAAATAAGTTCGATTTCAAGGTAGAACCCGTTTTGATCTGTCTAAATTTTTTGAATTGATTCGTACTTTTTCTTTACAGGACAAGAACAACCCAACCAATTTATATGACGAGGCCATAAATAAATATACTGAAAAAAATTATGCACGCTTCATGAAGACTTTAGACGAGACATACACTGGATTAACAGCCGAAATTAATTTCGATAGCTTTGAGGAAGGAGCTAGAATTGTGCTCGATGATTTATTAAAATCAGCTAGGACTCGTATAGAAAAGTTAGCCGAAAAAGATGATCTTGGAAAAGAATGTGCGGAGAAGTACAGTGTGGAATTAGAAGCTGCTGAAGTAAATGCACGGAAAGATTTGAGAGAGTGCATTGCTAGTGCACTTCAACAAGCTCTAGAAACTGAAGCAGAAAACCGGCCAATACTTGACAAATTTGCTCGTCTTACTAAAGAGGTGAAAGGGTTGGTTGGAAGCTGCTGGGCTTCGGGCGAGACTCCTCGTGAAGCATCTGAGTGTATTGTTGCAAAGGTATTTAGTGTGAATTTTGATACAAACCTTAGGAACCAATTTCTCCTTGAAGTCTGAGAAATCAATGCCCAGGTATAATTGGTTCCTCCAAAGGACAAAGGTGCTATCGTTACCATTACAATTCTCTTATTCCAAAAAGTTTTCACAAATCTTTGCCAATCGCTAGAAAAGAAACAGGGATGAGATTCCTGAAGTCTATATGAAACTATGTATATGAGCGATTTTAGGAACAGCTTACTCATAGAAAGTTGAAACTCAGAACATAACTGATCTAGAGGACGTGGAAGCCTAACAAGATTCATTATTAGATACTTTCATTTCTCTTTGGAATTCTTATTTTAAAGTTCGTAAAAAATGTATAGTTTCCTCATTTAATAGTAAATTTATATAAACAGTAGTTCATACCTCTTAATTTTTCTTTTAAAAATAATAGAAATTTTTGTTCGCAGAAAGATGAAATTAACGATAATAATCGGAAAATGTCAAACATGTTGAAAGCGTTCTATCTTCCTCTTAAAAAACGATTTAATGATGCTAATGATGAACTCAATGAATCTTTTGAAGATGTTGTGGCTAATTTTCGTAAAAAAATACTGATAATTACAAGGAAGGCTGAACAGTGTTTCGCCACAGAATAGAATGCAGGTACTCCAACTATTGCTGCTGTTTCAACTACTAATTCCACGAGAAGTTCGTTTATCTTTTTATTGAAATGAGTTAATTTCTGAAATAAGTATGTGAAGAGAATATTAATATCAATATAATTAGAATAAAATCGAAAAGGTTGTTAGCCGCGTTTTTCTCGTTGCCAGTGCCAGTGGCAATATAGTGTCAACTTGCCGTTTATCATTTTATTGGATTGAGTTATTTTCTAATATATATGTGAAGAGGATATTAGTATCAATATACTTGTAATAAAATTGAAAAGGATGTCAACCGCGTTTTTTTTCGTTGCCACTATGTCAAAAATAGAAAGAAAGAAAAAAGAAAAGGATTTGTACCGTCATTGAGGCTAATGTAGTAAAAGCCTCCAAAGAGATGACTCTTCCTTTAACTTATAGCTATGCCACATGATCGAAGAACATACAGCTTAGGACGCGTATGGTTAGAACCATGTGGTTTTCTTATCTATAGAACGGCTTATGCTCGAAAGTTGAAATGTGAGTATATATCTTAAACTACTAGAAATGTAATTAAGACCATAAAAATTTTCAAATATCCACTGGCATAAGAAAGTTAAAATGAAGTCGATGTCTTCTTAATCCTAAAAGATACGACGGAATTCATTAAAACGTGTTTAAAACTTTTATACACTATTCACCTATTGTTGCCTATTCAAAATGAGAAAAATTTTGAAAACCTAATGAAACCTATGGGATATGACTGAATTCGTGAAAATGTATACAGCCTTTTTACACCCCTTAGGAGTAGAATTTAAGAAAACGCTGAAAATAGTTTCTAGGCATTTAAGGGAGGGGTCTGGTTAATTCAGTGAAAAAAGGGATGTTTTCAAGAACTTTTTTTCAATACAAACGTAATGCTGGTTTATTTCTTTTCATTTTCATATGTTAATACAACATCTGAACTATAATTTAAAAAAATCATTTCAAAATATTTGTATATAAGCCGTTGGCAGCAAATCTCAGTAAGCCTCTCAAAAAGAAGTTATTTTGCGGTGTGCGCTACAACTCGAGACTGGATTTTATCGAAATTACTTTACGAGTATATCTACATATATCCAAGAAATTTCAAGTTTTCAACATGAGCCGATCGCGAGATAGGAAAAATACTCTCGTACCCGTGAACAATATCACTACAATAAGATATTTTATTTTTCTAGCGTATCTTTATTGCTTTCTTTCTTTCTCGGGCTATGAAAATCGGATTGTTTTCCTTTTTACACTTCCCCACTCTCATCCGTACACCGCACCTGTAATTTTTTTTTTTCTGTAAGAGCCTAACTTTCATATGAACTCTAAATCTTATAATTAACAGTTGTTGTGAATTTGTGATATAAGATGCGAATTTTTAGAAAAATACTATCTCTCCTCTAAGATAAGATAAGACCCACCCACTATGATGAATCGCCATTTTTCTAATGTTCGTTAGATTATCGCAATAAAAAGTTTTTTTTTCCCACAGGCTACCACACCCTCCTCAAAATCTTACTTCCGACCAATTGACCAAGTCTCTACATGATATTAATTGTGTTTTTTTTTGCGCATTTAAAATTTATATACAAAATAACAACAAAATTTCTGGTTTCATGACTTTTTTATAACTTTTATTCATAGATATAATAGTATGCTAGATTAGAGAATTTTTCGCGAATAGCAGCACCTGTGAGCTCACAAACAGCATTATTATTGTTTTCTGAATATCAGCCGTTTATTTTGAAAGTGGGGCAAGTTTTTTTTTTTTTAAAATGAAGATAAAAATGGCTATAGATAAAACTTAATATAATCGTTATATCTGCAAGCAATTTATAGTCAAAAAATTCAGATTCCCTAATATTTAGGAGATGGAAGTTTTAGCTATTAAAGGTATTGTAAATATGCTTATTTTGAAAGTGGTGCAAGTCCATCTTAGGCTGAAATTATTTTTAACCAAATATGTTACGGCGCAGTTTAGCTCTGGTTGTTGTATTGCGACACCAATTAGTTGGTTTTACATCATGTCTGAAACGTACGATACTTCTGTCTATCTATCTTTGATATTGGTAATTGATAATTGCACAATATTTCATAAATAATAGTACAAAATTCATTGTTTCGATAATATGTATATTTCCAACACAGGCAAATTTTATTAATATTTCCAACACTGCTTCTACTTATATTATCAGCTTGCAAGTAAGTTCTAGTTCAGTTTCTAATATTGTCACCACAACGAGGAAGATCAACTAATTTTGGAAATGTAAAATTATCTTTTTTAGGACATGATAGATTTATTACCATTTTTTTGCGCTCTTATCCAAAAAAGAGTAGATTAGAAAATTTATAAACAAAATAACACATTGGTGTTTTTATGATTGTTTATACCTTTCTTCCATAGATAGTCGGTTAGAGTAGACAATTTATCGCACAGCTGCCCCAGTGAGCTTACTGGGGCAGCTATTCCTGTTCCAATCTATATTCTAGCCTACTATCTAGTATACAGGGAAAGCAACTAGTTCCCTAGCCCTCGCGAACTAGTTCGTTCTTGTAGTTCGCAGTTCGCAAGAAAGAAATGATATATGGTGCAATGAAATATGATAACCTAAAAAAAAAAAAAAAACAAAAAAACCCTCTCTTCGCATGCGAACGAACTACATAGTTCCTTTTCTTAAATTTGCAAATCCCAAGACTGAATGTGATGACCTAAAAAAAATTCTCACTTCCCTCGCGAACTGAACTAGTTCCTTGTTTTTGATTCGCAATTCGCGAGACTGCAATGAAAGGTGGTGTACGCAAATGTAATTAACGGAAAAAAGAGAGCCTCACTTCCCTCGTGAACTGAAATAGTTCCTTCTTTTAGTTCCCAGTTCCCGAAAGTGGAATGATACATGGTCTACAGCTACGCAAATGTCATGACGAACTACTTCCTACAAACGAACTAGAACCGGAATTCACTGCGAACTAATTCGTTCATTTCACTTATGGGAACGCTCTTCCGAACTAGTTCGCTCACAAACTACACAAGACTACTTACTACTCTAATCTGGATAAATGCGTGAAAAACCACACCTAATAATTCAAAGACTTTGAAAGTGGTGCAAGTCCATTTAGGTATAACAATAATAAATGAAAATTTTTTAAAATTTGATCTATGGCAGATATTCTTTAAGGTTTTTTCTAGCATTATATTATTAAAAATGACATCCTAATTTTTCAAAAAATAGGTAATAAATGTATACTTAAAAAACTCGGATTTACGCACTTTAAAAAATATTTAAGGGTTGTTGGTCTAATAGAAATTTTTCCAGATACAGTTTTGAATTTTTTCTCAATGTGCGACCTAGTTTACATACCACCTAATAAAGTGGTGTAATTTTATTTTGTTTTTTTGTTGCCATTAACGTGACATATTGGCAAGAAAACAGTCATAAATCATCAAAAACGCATTTCAGGTGCCTTAAGTTTTAATTTCGTGACATTAACCGATAGGAGATATATGTAGATTTTAGAATGTCTCGATCTCGGCTTTCAAGTTTTTCGAAAGCATTGTTATTCCTCCCACTCCTACACTTCTACACTCCTACACTCCTTTACCCATATCATCATTTTTTTCTTGCATATTGGTTTTTCACCCCCCACTTTCCACTATCGATGCTCTATATAAATTTCAAGTTTGAGCGTCCTAGCCTAAGCGGTTACTGAGATCTTGAATTCAAAATTTTCCGTCTAAAACGCTTCCCCCAGCTTCCCCCTGACACCCCCACCACTCAATAGGTGACCACTTGAAGGGGTCTGCTCAGACTACCAACAAAAAAAAATTCGGCTTAATAGCTGAGAACTATAACGTATCAAACGTTTTGTGTACGGCGTATCAAATTTTTGTTTTTCAAAAAATCGATAACAATACTTTGTTATTAAAATAATAAACTAAAAAAAACATTTTTACAACTGTGGAGATTAATTAATAAGTTTATCAAATTGACCTCAAAAGTTACTACGAACGATGTTTCAGGTTTATCCTAAGAACTTTAAGATATGGTCACTCAAAAATGATCTACTTTTGCCGTAATAAAACAATCAGATACTGTGAGGTTTAATTGATAGCTAAATAGGTATAAAAGGTACAATATTCACAGAGATCACATCATTGTGATTTTCACTGTTACCAAAGTTGTTCAAAATGAAATTTTTTATTGCGGTTGTATTGGCTGCCTGTAGTTTTGCTGTGAGTTGATACTTTCTTTTTTTTTGGAAACTTCTAATTGTTAATATTTAGGTGCACGCTGAAAATGGTGATTTTTTTCCGGTAAAAAATATATTCGACTTTAAGGTAGGATAATTTGTGATGTTTAATTTTTTGCATTGATCTGTACTTTTGCTTTACAGAGCGCGATCAATGAACGCGATGTGTACGTTAAACACGTTCAAAAATATACTGAAAATCTATTTGATGATGCACTGAATTATTTAGACGCTACATTCGATGAAGTTACAGAAGCTGAATATAAAACTGAGAGTGATCTTAGTGGCTTCGCGGATTTGGTTCAAATTGAGTTCGATGCTGCTTTAAAATTGGCTAAATCTCGTCTAGAAAAGTTAGCAGAAAATGATGATGTTGGAAAGAAATGTGCGGAGAAGTACAGTGCGGAATTAGAAGCAGCTCTTGCAAATGGACGCAAAGAAATGGAAGAGTGCATTGCTAATGCAGTTCGGCAATTTCGAGAAATTTTAGAAGCGATCCGTCCATTATTTAAAGAAATTGTTCGTCTTATTCAAGAGATAAAAGCATTAGTTCAAAAGTGCTTGAGTTCAACCGATAATATTTATGAAGCAGTTAAGTGCGTTCTTGCACAGGTAAGTGATTTACTGTTTTAGTTTTTTTAGATCTAGGAACCAATTCCTCCTTGAAGTTCAGATGACGAGAATACAGCCGTTCTTAATAAAGAAAGACTGCGAGATGCTTCTGACTTCGTTGACATTGTGGAAGTCTCAAACTGGTGAAAATTTGTAAATCCAAAAAATCTCGTTGTTCTATGCTCGGTATAGTTAGCTCCTCACACAGGACAAGTTAGTGCTGATCGTTTAATAATAATCAATGGCGCAACAGCCCAAATCAGGCCTAGGCCTTGAAGTAATGCTAGATTTACTTCATTACGAGACCAACGGAACACTAGGAGGTGAAGTGGTCAGCTACACGCTCGTCCGTGATTATTACACCAACGAGTGATTACGCGGAAGCGGACGCGGACGCGGACGCCTCCTTTGGATGAATATTTTAAAAATTTGTATTTGTTCACTTTTATAACGTTATCATCAAAATCTTATAAATTCATTTTTGTTGGTATTCTCCTATATAAAGTTCGTAAAAGCGTCTGAAAGGGTTCCTAATTCGTTCCTTAAAATTAAATTTAAGTAAATAATAAACAACTTTTCATTAAAAATAATATTAAAATTTTCGTTCGAAGGGAGACGAAATAAATGAAAAATTAAGGAAAGTGTGGAACATTTATAAGGAGATCTCTGCCAATGTTCGCGAAAAAGCTATTGCTATTATCTCAGAAGGTCGTAAATGCAT
The DNA here is from genome assembly GCA_949128065.1 of Beris chalybata. NCBI lineage: Eukaryota > Metazoa > Arthropoda > Insecta > Diptera > Stratiomyidae > Beris > Beris chalybata. The sequence goes on from OX421894.1 coordinate 142,904,114, forward strand.
TGTAGGTGTTGCTTCGAATACTCACAGGAAAATAAAGGAAATTGTAAGGAAGGTTGAACAGTGTATCGCCGAAGGATAGAATCCAGGAATTTGTACCACTTCTGCTCCTTGAAGTACCACTTCTAAGAGATGAGCTGTTGTCTAATTCTCTATTGGTTTAAGCCAAATAATAAAATACTTACTTACTTACGATGGCGCTACAGTCCAAATCGGACGTTGGCCTCCTGAATAATGGAATACGCTTGTTATAAAAATATTAGTATGATAAAAAAAGTTTTAGTATATAATTTCACTAGTTTAAATATTGTTAAGTGGTGTCTAATTCTCTATTGAATTCAACCAAATTATAAATAAAATTTTAGCATATAATTTCGTTATTTTAAATATTATTAAGTGGTATGATACGGGGATGGAGGGTGTTTTTCCTACCTATAAAACGGCTAGAAAGTTGAAACTTGGTGAGTATATGTAGCATTGTGACCGTTTTGATATTTATCAGGGTAGCAATTGTTGACTTGGGTATAGCTTGCATATGTTTTCATAATTTTCACCATCCCTTAGTTGCAATGAAATAAAATCGGTTATTACGACATTTGATGCAATGACCTAAACACCGATTTAACGATTTTTTGAATTTCAAGAACCAAAGGGATATGAAGGGTTCGCTGAAGTTTTCACAAACTTGTCAAAATCGCTCGTGTTTCATGAGTTGCTTCTTATGAAATCGTCTAAAAACCTGTTTCACAATTTTTACGAAACTCAACCCCCAAGTGGGTATAATCAGTTTGCTTACATTTTAATAATTCGTTATCTTTTATATATATTTAAAAGAGGATGTCTGTATGTATGCATGTATGATCCCTACAGACTCCTAAGCCGCTGAACCAATTTTGATAAAATTTTTCCGGGAACGTGAAGAGTAGTCCCGGGATGGTTCCTGTAAAGTTTGGTCCCGATCGAATGAAAAACAATTGTTTTTTTGGACATTTCTCAAATTTTTTCGCGATTTTTGTACCCTGGTGCTCTAATTGTTTGCTTGCGGTTTCCTATACTATTCATCCGATTACGATGAGACTACGCTGACATATTGAGCACACGCCCGCAAAGGTTTCTGCGTTAACAAAATCATTTTACAATTGGTGGTACGAGAGTTATTTCAACATTTAAGAGTATTTCAAATGATTTAGCGGCAGTTCGTTCGTTTTCGGTGCATTAGCTATTCATTTCTATGGTAAAGTTGGACGATGTATGGTGGATAGAGGATAGTAGATGGAAGATTGTGGATGCTGGATAGAGGATGGAGGTTGGTGGATGGTAGATGAAGGATCGTGGATGAAGGATGGGGATGGTGGATGGAGCATAGAAGATTGAGGATGGTGGATGGTCTTTCCTTCCAACTATCGAATTCACTTTTATTCTACGGATTTTTCATATAAATATCTACCTAGAAAGTGTTTTCAAGATTTTTTGAAATTCGGACCTCACGGTGGTGTAAAGGGGTTGCACAACCAAATCACGAAAAATCTTCTAATCTCGTATCAACTGATATTATACTAAGACTTCGTCCCGGACTTTAACCCAATTCTTATATTATATGTGGCTGCGGAGTAAGTATTCTAGAGCGACCTCATTCTAACCGATATTCGATCTTTGTTTATCTGCGTCTCAGAATTAATCGCGTTCCGGACTTCTACCCAAAAATAATAAAGTTACGCGTTGGCAGATTTTCGTTAATGTTTTGAATAAACAAAAACATAATTCCATTGTTTTCTTTTTTGTTTTTTTTTTCAATTTGATGCAGCTCCACTGCATTTGATAGTTATAAAGATAAGACTTGATCAAATTTATAATTCGATCAAATTGGATATAAGAGTCTGTGCGATCAATACTTTACGATAAAGGGCAAATGCACGAAAAATACTGCATTTTAGGTGAATACCTTGAGTCGATTACTGTGGATCGTTATTGATAGCTTAGGTATAAAAGGTGCAACATTCATTCATTTCCAAATTATTAATTATTGTTTAAATAAAAAAAATTATTGTTTTATAATTTGAAAAGTTGCTATGAAGTTGTTTCTGGTTGTGATTGCGTGCAGTTTTGCGTGCAGTTTTACAGTGAGTTGCTAGTTCGAATTAACTTTCTGGAAACTTCTAATTGTTAACGTTTAGGTGCACGCTGATAATTATGAATCTTGTTCGGCAAAAAATAAGTTCGATTACAAGGTAGAGAACCAACCTGTTCTGTCATGTTGAAATTTTTTGAATTGATTCGTACTTTTTCTTTACAGGACAAGGGCAAACCACACAATTTATATGACGAGAATGTTAAGGCTGAAACAAAGTATGCACATATAATGCAGACTTTAGACGAGGCATACAATACATTTACATTAGATTTCGATAGCTTCGAGGAAGGAGTTAGAATTCAGCTCGATCATATCTTAAAATTGTCTAAAACTCGTCGAGAAAAGATAGCCGAAATAGATGATCTTCGGAAAGAATGTGCGGAGAAGTACAGTGCAGAAGTAGAAGCTGTTGTGGTAAATACACGGAAAGCGTTTAGAGATGGCCTTGCTACACTTTCACAAACTCGGCCAATACTTGACGAATTAGCTCGTCTTGTTAAAGATTTAAAAGCGTTATTGGCAAACTGCTGGAGTTCGAGCGAGACTCCTTGTGAAGCAGTTAATTGCATTGCTGCGAAGGTAAGTGTATTTAGGCTCGAAGGTAACGCTTTCGGCAGAAATCAAGTGATTTTCCAAGAGCAACAAATAAAGGCAGTAACGTTGTCAGTTCTCTAATTAGGTCCATCACTCTCAAAAAAAAACACATGATTTACCAGTCTGAAAAGAAGTCCGTTGTGCTACACTTCATCAACAATGGCGCGACAGCCCAAACCGGCCTCTGGCCTCCTGAAATCGTTGCCTCCAATCGAAGGCTTTCTCGACATTTGGAAATACCGCCCTGGATATTATCTGCGGTTGAACCCATAGAATGATGTGCTCAACAACCCTCAATAGCTGTGAGGTAGTCGAGTGCTCTGATCTAAAGCCAAATTGCTTATTAGGTATGTGAACTCCCTTTTTGCCCCACATGTAACGAGAGAGTATTACTTCTTTTGGTACTTTTTCGAGTGGCTATTGCTCGATGGTTCTGCAGAAGTATACCACTCTGTCCCTTCCCGGGCCCTCGAACTATACCAGCTACTTTCCATAAAAATAGCGAGAATTTGAGGCTTTTATATCGCAGCGAGAGGTTGAAAAAAGAATTTTGTAAGTGTTGCAAAGGCACCTTGATCAAAAAGTTCCCGGAATTTATTGAGAAAATCACAAATACAAGTTTATTCATCTAAATCTATATTGCCCCCTTCAAAGTAATCCCCATCGACTGCAACACACTTATGCCAGCGCCTGATCCAATCCTCGAAACATTTTTTATATTCGGTTTTCGGTATGACCATCAGTGCTCCCTGCGATTTTTCCATTACTTCCTCTCGGCTGCTGAAACGCTTTCCCCGTAGTGGTTTTTTAACTCGATTGAACAGAAAGAAGTCACAGGGAGCTAAATCAGGTGAATTCGGTGGCTGTTGGATGGTATTTGTTGCTTTTTTCGTCAAAAAATTACGAATAATGATGGCACTGTGCGACGGTGCGTTATCATGGTGCAAAATCCACGAGTTTTCTGCCCACAATTCTGGTCTCTTTCGGCGAATTGCTTCACGCAAACGTCTCATAACGCCCAAATAGTACTCTTTGTTTACTGTCTGGCCTTCTGGCAAAAATTCATGATGCACTACACCGTTGTAGTCCATGAAAACCGTGAGCATTACCTTCTTTTTTGACTGAAAACGACGTGGTTTTTTTTAAACGTTTTTTGACCGTTTTTTTATCGTTTTCTTTAGCAAATCGTTGCCGAAACACTTTTCCAACATTTCCAACGTTCGCGCACCATTAAATCCGTTTTTTACGTAAAATTTAATACCAGTTCGTTGTTGCAAATTTGTATAGAGTGAAAGGGTCAACAAAAAAGTAAGCGTACTCTCTTATTCCAAAAAGACTTCACAAATCTTTATCAATCGCTAGAGTATAATCAGATTAGATTCAGGTATGGGATTCCGGAAGTCTATATGAGACTATATGAGCGATTATAGTAGCACCATTCTCATATAGGTAGAAAGTTGAAACTCAGAACATAACTGGTCAAGAGGACGTGGGAGCCAAACAAGATTCGTTTATAGAGACCTTCATTTTTCTTCTCCTTCTTTTAAAGTTCGTAAAAAAATTCATAATTTCCTTCATTGAAGTAAATTTAAATAAATAGTGGTTAATTCCTCTTAATTTTTTTTCCAAAAATAATATACAAATTTTTTTGTTCGCAGGACGATGAAATTAATGATAATAAACGGAAAATGTTCAACATGTGGAAAGGGTTCAATCCTACTCTTAAAAAACGACATAATGTCATTAAAGATGTTATCGCGAATTTTCGTAAGAAAGTACTGACAATTTTAAAGAAGGCTGAGCAGTGTTTCGGCACAGAATAGAATCCAGGTACTTCTACTATTGCTGCTGTTTCAACTACTCCTTCCACGAGAATACAGTTTATCTTTTTTTTAAATTAAGTTAATTTACTTTTAATAAAATTGAAAACGTTGTTGCCAATTTATTTCGCAGTTTATCGTGTTTTTCTCGCTGCCGCTATGTCAACAATAGAAAGAAGAAAGTAGAAAAGGGTTTGTATCGTCATCGAGGCTAACGTAATAGAAGCCTGCGAAGAGAGACTTATGGCTATGTCACAGAATCGAAGGATGCATATGTTTAAAACCGTGCGACTTTTTTGTTATCTATTATGCTAAAAAGTTTAAAGTTGTGAGTACATGAAACTACTGGAAACATAATTTAGATCAAAACTTTTTTCAAATGTCCATTGGCGTATGAAAGTGAAAACGAAGTCGATGTCTTCTTAATCCTAAAAGATATGACGGAATTCGTGAAAATGTGTTAAATACTTTTATACACTCTTAGGGGTCGAAAAGAGAAAAATCTTGAAAACCTAATCAGACCTATGGGATATGGCTGAACTCGTGAAAATGTATACACCCCTTTACACCTCTTAGGAGTTGAATTTAGGAAAATACTGAAAACACTCTCAAGGCGTTTAACTGAAAAATTTGCTGAATAACTATTAATTCAATATTTCAGAAAGCCTAAGAGATATGACGAAATTCGTGGAAATATCAGCACACCGTTTTGACTAATACTTTTTTCCTTCCTTCGGACTGTTTTGCTTCTTAATCTTCCCCACTCTTATCCCTACACCTGCAACTCAAAAATTGTTTTTTCCTGTAAGAACTTAACTCTCATTTGAGCTCTTAATCTTATATTTAACAGTTGTTGTGAAATAAGATTCGAATTCTTAGAAAAATTCTATCCCTCCACTAATTGTAAGATAAGATCCACTGTCAACTATGCATCGTCAATTTGGTGACGTTCGTTAGATTATCGCAATAAATTTTTTTTCCCGCAGGACACCCTCCTCAAAATCTCTCTTTCGACCAATTTCTACTTGATATTAGCTGCGTTTTTTTGCGCACTTAAAATTTCTATTCAATATAACAACAAAATTGCAGTTTTTATGACTTTATATAACTTTTTTAGATTAGATCTAGATCTAGATTAGGGGATTTTTCGCAAATAGGAGCACCTGTGAGCTGACAAACAGCAATGTTATTGTTATGTTGTATTTATAAACAATTTCTACTGCCTGCTGTGTTTTGAAAAAGTGTGTAAAAAAACACGAGTATTACCCTGCAGGAACAATAGGTATGATTCAGAACTGAACCACCCTGCAAGAAAAATAGGCATGATTCAGAAGTGAATCAGCTCTTGTTTTGCTATGGCATCACAGCTATGATTTATACCTGACCGTTCCATGGTTTTATCAACGATATACACCCCCAATCAGTACGAAATATCTCTGGCCTGACATTTTGGTCTGACTCATACCATACTAGAAATATCCAAAACAATATACCTATGTAGTTATTTGTGTTAAATCCTACACTGGACTCTTTTCTGTTACCTAGGAGGATGTAGAGGAGTCTCCTAAGATTAAGACAAGAACTAGTTCCTTTTCAAGTTCGGAGTCAATGGGAGTCAATGTGAGGAAATGAAGTCATTCTTTTTCAAGCTGTGTCACATGCAGGGGCCGAGTTTTGGGAGTTCAAACCCCCCCCCCCCTTTCAATGGGAAGTGAGGACCTTTTTTTTTTAAGTTATAACATTCATTATGGTGGGAGCTTGATAATTTATTATGAAACCATCCCCCTTCATACAATCCTGTTCAGTTCACCAAAAGGAGTGACTAAATTCACTCACTTATTTCAATGACCTGTTCTTTTCGAACAGTTCACTCATGAACGACCCATCTCTATATTGATTAATACTATAGATATATACGAGTATATAGTGGAGACAATAAGCGGGAACTGAGTTCAAGGCGGACGTCATCGTAGTCATTCACACTCAAAACAACAACAACTGACACTAGTCCACTATTTTTTCTTACTCACATTTATATTATGTCCCGCTCTTGAAGCACACAAAACAACAATAATTGACACTAGGCCACTATAGCTGCTCACTTTCCCGGCTTTAAGCCGTTTTATACAAAAAACAGTGACTTCTCATCTTCAGTATATATATTACATATCTCTATGAGGCCATAGATCCAAAATATCTTTATCTAAAAGAAATTTAGACATTATATGAACTAGTATACAGGCTATCCTAAAAGATACTATATCAAGGCGTGCCTAGTTATGTTATACAAATTTACGTAATTATCTGCCTGAATTAAATTTTTGATGATTGCTAAGGCTGTCCTTACGACAGCTGACGAAGCTCACAATAGAGTAAGCTTGATTTTTTTTTATTTCACCAAAATGGTTTTATTTAAATTTTTCTGTTTTTAAAATTTAGGGAACTTATACTATTCTATTTCCGCTTCCTGAATCAGCAAGTTGGCTATTTATGCTGGTTAGTTTAGCTTTTAAAAACTATAATAGTGATGTGCTTACGTGGCGTAGACGATGTTGACTAATAGTACCTCTTAATTTGAGCATTTGATGTAGTTAGTGTTCCAGTTTCTTCAAAATATAAAAAATAACCTTTTGCTGTAGATAAGATTAGATTCCTTTTTGCAACTGTGGAGGTTAATTAATAATAATAAATAATAATAATAATAATAAAAATCAAAAAGACCTCAAGTGGCACTAATAACGATAGTGTGTCAGGTTTATCCCAAGAACTTGAAGATAAGGATACTAAAAAATGCTGCACTTCTTGCGAATACCTTGCGTAATAAAACACTGAGATACTGTGAAGTTTAATTGATAGCTAAGGTATAAAAGGTACAATATTCACTGAGATTATTTTATTGTGTTTTTGATTGTTACTAAAGTTGTTCATAATGAAATTGTTTATTGCGGTTGTATTGGCTGCCTGTAGTTTTGCAGTGAGTTGATACCTGGGATTCCTTTTTTTTTGGAAACTTCTAATTGTTAATATTTAGGTGCATGCTGAAAATGGTGATTTTTTATCGGCAAAAAATATATTCGACTTTAAGGTAGGAGGATAATTTAAGCTGGTTAATTTTTTTCTATTGATCTGTACTTTTGATTTACAGAACGCGATCAATCCACGCGATGTATTTGTTAAGGACGTTCAAAAATATACTGAAAATCTTTTTGACGATGCACTGAAGTACTTAGACGCTACATTCGATGAAGTTACAGAAGCTGAATTTAAAACTGAGAGTGATCTTAGTGGCTTCGCGGAATTGGTCCAAATTGAACTCGATGGTTCTTTAAATTTGGCTGAATCTCGTCTGGAAGAATTAGCAGAAAAAGATGATGTTGCAAAAGAATGTGCGCGGAAGTACAATAAGGAATTAGAAGATGCTCTTGTAAATGGACGTAGAGAATTGGAAGAGTGTATTGCTCATGCAGTTCGGCAAGGTCGAGAAGTTATAGATGCGATTCGACCAGCAGGCCGAGAAATTGTTCGTCTTCTTAATGAGGTTAAAGCATTAGTTGAAAATTGCTGGCGTTCAAACGATAATCTTTATGAAGCTATTAAGTGCGTTTTTGCAAAGGTAAGAGATTCACTATTTTTTTTTTAATTTAGGAACCAATTCCTCCTTGAAGTCCAGATGATGAGAATACAGTTGTTCTTAGTAAAGAAAGACGCGATGCATTCGACTTCTTCGATATTATAAATATCTACAAATGACCAAGACATTTGTTCGGAGCTGATGGTTCCACTTAAAGGACAAGTGAATACCGTTCCTGTGGGGCGTACTGGTGTGTCCCATAAGCATAGTGTCTTTTATCATGTTTACGAGTACCACACTAGAGCTTTGAAATCGCCCGATAGTTTAGTTGAATGGCTGTGAAGTTATATGCAGTTCGCACTGTGAAGTTATATGGAAGGGCGCACACTGAGACTAAACAATCGTTTAAACTAAACAGTTTAATAGGCTGGCCAGATCCCTTTAGACCGATTAGCGACTAAACTCTCGCATTGGCTTCTATATAGGTACACTGAATCTCTTACGATCGGTTTTCTCTAGTACCAATTGGCTGTAACATTCGTCCGGTGGTAGAGTAATGTGCGGATGAAAAACGACTAAAAAAGAGTGTGCGCAGCTCGATCTGATTAAAAAGTTGGCCGACTTTAGTCGCATGTGATCAGCCTATTTTAGTGAGCAAAGATGGAAACATTAACATTTCTGATGGGTTTCTCCTTTTAAAGTTCGTAAAAACGTCTGAAAGGGCTTCTAATTCGTTCCTTGAAATTAAATTTTAGTAAATAATACCCAACTTTTCTTAATTTTTCCGTTAAAAATAAAATAAAATTTGTTTGTTCGCAGGGAGACGAAATAAATGAAAAACTAAAGAAAGTGGGGAACATTTATAAGGAGATTCATGATACTGTTCAGGAAAAAGCTGCCGCTATTATCGCAGAAGGTCGTAAATGTATTGGAGGTGTTGCTTCGCATACATACAATAAAATACAGGAAATCGTTAACAAGGTTGAACAGTGTATCGCCGAAGGACAGAATCCAGAAACTTCTACTACTACTTCTACTACTACTGCTGCTCCTTCTAGAAGAAGATTTGTTGTCTAATTCTCTATTAAGTTCAGTCAAATTCCAAAGTATGGATGTTAAAAAAATTTCAATATGATAAATAAAATCTTAGCATAAAATTGCACTATTTGATATGATGTTAAGTGGCATGGTACGAGGGTGAAGGGTGTTTTTCCTACTTATAGAACGGCTAGACAGTTGAAACTTGCAGGTCTATTAAAAAAATAATTTTCAAAAGAATTTATATATCTATTGGCGTTCGGAAGAGGTGCAAAAAAAACTATCAGTGAAAATGGATTGAATATATTTTCACGAATTTCATCATATCTGTAAAGTGTTCCAAAATTTTGAATTCATTTTTATTCTACGGATACGAATCAGTATAGGAAGTGGTGAAAATATATACAATTCATTTTCAGTGATCGTATTTTTGTACTCCTCTTTCGAACGCTAATAAATAATTAAATTTTTCTCTAAATTAAAGAAGGACAGCTAGAAAATGTTTTCAGGTTTTCTTTTGCTTGTATACATTTTTGCGAATCTTGCCCTCAGCTCTGATTAGATGTCCAACAACTTTTTACTTCCGCTGGCTTGTTCTATAATCGCCTTAACCCCAAGATTCAAGATTTATTCAACCCCTAAAAGGGTACAAAAGATGTTTTTACGAATTCCGTCATATTTCTTAGGAGTGATAGGACATCGAATAGGTTTTTATTTCCTTAGGCTTTCCTTGTGGTTATCTAAAACCTCCTTTCAGAACTTTTGGATATTCAACCCCCAAGTGAGTGTTGGGATTTGCATACGTTTTCACGAATTCCATCATATCTCTTAAGTGTGATAAGACATCGAATAGGATTTTACTTCCTTAGGCTTTCTTTATATTTATCTAAAACCTCGTTCAGAACTTTGAGATATTCAACCCCCAAGTGGGTATAAGGGGGTTGCATACGTTTTCACAATTTTCGTCATATCTCTTAGGTTTGATGAGATATCAAATTGGCTTTAACCTCTTCAGAATTTGACTTTATTATTTTATAAAAATGAATTATTCATATAAATGGACGATTTCAAGATTTTGATATTCAACCCCCAAGGTGGTGTAAACGGTTTGTATACATTTTTACAAATTCCAACATATTTCTATGAACCGATGAGATATGGGTTTGATTCTTACTTCCTAATTTATTTCAGGATTTTTAAATATTCAACCTTAAGGTGTATAAGGGGGGGGTTGCATACTATTAACAGTTTTCGACATATTTCCTACTTCCCCCGAATTTTTAAATTTAAAACTCTTTTCTCAATTCTTCGATGTTCAGTCTCCAAGGTGGTGGATCAGTCTTTTCTATAACAATTTGGGATCTTGGTTGTTTAGGGGCTGTGTAGTAAGTGACCGCCTGACACTCTTTTCATTGATAATTTCGAGGAATTTTGAAGACCTGAGGTCGATAGATAGGGCATGGTGAGCTAGGCAAGTTCTTTAGGGAGCTGGGTTGTTTAGGGGATGTTTGGTGACCTACTCTGATGGGATCACTATTGGCCCTTTGGTGCCTTATGTTCGCAGTGGCCTGGCGCTTCACCCTAAAACTCACTAAAACTAAAACTAACCTACTACTGTGCTCAAAAAATAGTAAGACTTTTTAATTTCAATGTGCGCGGAAGCCCATTCGTCGATGTTTTTTTTTCTAGGTTGGTATGACTGTTAGTGACATCTGTGCCAAATATCACATCAAAATAATCATTAGTTTGTAGCAAACGCTTGTCTTTCAGAAGTACAAAAAGTGCATTCGGTGATTTTTACAAAAAATATCGACGAAATTGAAATTAAAAAGTCTTACTATTTTTTGCGCACAGTAGTACATGGAAAAAAGGAGGACGAAAAAGTTCGGGTAGAGAATGGGGATTTGAGTATACTGGGTCATGGTGGCCTGAATGTTCAAGATTCGCTACTTTTCAGCGTGTCTTCCTAACACCAAACACAACACAACACACACCTCCATGAATTTGCATATGATTTTAGAATTTTTGCCATCCCTTAATTCAAATGATATACAATTGGTTATTACTTCTACCGGCAATTCATGTAATGGCCTAAAAATTTATTTCATGATATTTTTAGTTCAAAATGTAGTCCGTTTTTAAGATAACATTTTAAAAAAATCCTTAAAATATAAAGGACCTTTCTTTTTGGCGAGGTTCGTTTAGTTTTTTATGTATACGAAATTATGCAAAGAAATTTCATATTCGAATTAAAATTCTGTTGGCTTTGTTTGGCTAATTTTACGACAACTGGCGAAGCCAACGAGAGAAAAAGCTTCAAATTTTTTGTTTCATAAAAATTACAAAATGTGATGTGATGATAAAAACTTGTTCGGTATTACCCTTAATACCTAGAAACCAATATTATACTCCCACTTCGATTTTGACTTCTGAATCAGGAAGTACATAAGAAGCTGACTACTCGGATAGGTTTGTAAAGCTATTTCAAATAATAATAGCAATGTGTCTACGTGACTGCACTAAGGTAGCATATGATTTATTTCATATTTTATTATACCTAGTTTGATCAAACAATAAATATTATATATTGATTTGATAACTATATGTAGATAAGACTGGAATCATTTCGACAACTGTAGAGTCATTGTTTTTTAAGTAATAAGCTAGTCAAATAAACTTGAAGTGGCACTACAATAGTACTTGCGGCTATCCCAAGAACTTTAAAATAAGGACACGAAAAAATGATGCACTTGTGTAATAGTCACTCAATTACTGTGATATTAAGATTGATAGCTGAGGTACTCCATTCATGATTTTTTTTTATTGTATATATTTTATTTGCTATTGAAGTTGTTAACAATGAAATTTTTTATTGCAGCTGTATTGGCTTCGTGTAGCTTTGCAGCAAGTTGCTACTGCGAATTGTTTGAAATGATTATAGAATTTAAGTGTACGCAGACAATGGTAAATTTCTTTTGGTAAGGTAAATATTCTACAAAAGTATGGAAAAAATTAATATAAAACATATATTTCAGAAACGACTTATTCTAGAAAGTTAAAACATGTTCTACAGAAGTCCGAAAAAAATATCTATTTATATTGGCGTTCGAAGGTCCTGTGAAAAGAGTTTTTCAATAGTCTTCTTTTTTTGTGACTTTATCTAGAGATGAATAGAAGCTTTGAGCTTTGAACTTTTCATGAGCAAGAATAACTGCACCACTGTTTGAGGTTGTTTAGTTGATCTCCTCGCTTTGCTTTTTGTTGTTATTTTCGCATTTCGCTAACCAGCTCTGTACTGGATAAAGAAGCAAAAAAAAAACACACCTAATATTTTCACGAATTTCACCATATCTTTTAGGTTTCTTGAGATGTGGTATTTATTTTACTTCTACTGGCTTTTATAAAATCACTTAGAAATTGTTTCTAGATTTTCCGATATCCAATCCAACCACTAAAGTGAAGATAGTTGAGTACGTTTTCACGAATTCCGATATATTTTTTAGGTTTAATGAGATATCAATATTCGCTTTTACTTCTATGAGCTTTATATACCTACCTTAAAGTACCTGTAAATTAATTTCCAGATGTTGCGATATTCAACCCTAATGGAATGTAAAAATATTGTCTATCTTTTAACGAACTCCGATATATTTTTTATCTTTTAAGTTTAACAAAGTACTTTTATTATTTTTATATGTGATCATTAACAATGCAGTGGTCTAAATCATCGGTACTCGTTCAAGAAATGGAACGCTCTGTTTTAAGGACAACGGTTGAAAATTCACAGAGCCTTACTCATACTGCAAGAAACAAAACATAAAACAATTCCATAAAACTTCATCTAAAAAATAATTAAAGTCCTTCAAATTTATTCTGTAATTGACTTCTTAGCATTAAGGATACATGCAACATCGAACAATCGGTTCTATCAAAAATCCCACAACATTGAGCCCTGGTCTTAAAATTGCCATGAAAAAGTATTTCTTCGCACAAAGGACCTACCACAAAGGATAACGATAAAACCTGTCGAAATTCTAAAGGCATCGAGCAACATAAAAGGATGCCGAATTTTTTTCTTCTGTCAATTTCTTCCTCTAACATCCGAAAATTTATGTTTATTGTTATAAAAATTATTTAATTTCATACGAATCATATCCTTGTGTGAAGGGAATAATGGGGCGCTTGAAGTTACGCGACCCACCATATTCTCGCAATCATAGTGTGCGTATCCTTTTTGCTGGTCGGTGCGTTTTTTTTCCAGGGATAAACGAATTGATATATTGGCCCTTGTTTATTATGGCAGGGGCGTGTAATGCTTGTCAACATTAAATGTTGGTGGTCAGTTTGGATTTATTCGTGATCCTTTTCACTGGTGGTTGGGTTGTTTTTTTCTTCGTTCGGCTCCAATATACGATCGTATTTCTTCCGATCTTTTAAATGCGGCACGAATCCTTAAGAATTGCGGGAGTAGTTCTTTTATAAGTGTGAAAATAAGTGGACCAAAACAAATTTTATTGCTTAATTCTTTCGGTTCGGGAACGGCCAACTGAAGAGGTTGAGATCATATTTGAAAATTCGATTCACTCTACAGGAGTTGGCAATATGGTTGAGTCTTGGCTATGGTGGATGTATCAGAAGGGTTTATAAAGGTATGATATTAATTTTTTCTTATATGAACGAGTTCCAGAAAGGGGTTTCCTTTATTGCGGAAATAAAAGAATTTGTTCAAAGACTTCTTTGCTATACGAATAAAGGAATAATAAATTGGTTTCCATACAGAAAGATAGATACGGTTTGTTGTGTTACATTGTAATTTTTTATAGATACATATCGTATCGTATCACTACAAAGAGAGGTTGATTATATTCTGTTTCCTTGTTTTTGTAATAATATATACCAAAAGACAAACTATCTGCAAAACGCACCTGTACACTACGCTCCACTTCCCTTCCAGTAAAAGTAATAGAAATTCATTTAAACAAACAAAAATTATCTATAGTCTAAGCTCAAATTTATTATTTTAGATGATTAAGATTTTTAGGAATTTTGTAAAATCTGACAAGACCCATATATGGCAGAATTAGTAAATAAACAATTGTTCAAAAAAGTCGGTTGAATATTCAAAAATCCAGAAATTGAATTCTAGGCAATTGTACAGGACAAATAATGTCAAATTCTTAAGATCTCTGTAAACTTTTTTAGATGGTAGATGGCTAGATCCCCAAGAGTTAGAATTAATTTGAAATCTCATCAGACCTAAGAGATATATCGAAATTCGTTAAAACCTATACTATACTTTGTACCCTTGAGGGACTAAATATCAAAAAAATCCTCAATGCTATTTCTTGGCGTTTAAATGAAGGGTCCGTAGAATTGAAATGAATTCTCTGCGATTTTTCAGAAGTCCTAATAGATATGACAAAATTCGTGAAAATAAATGCACCTCTTTTAGTCGAATATTTTGTGCACCTCCACCGAACAGCAATGTTAAAAAAACAATATTGAAGAAAAAAACAACAATAAATATAAAAAAAAAACAATATAAAAATAATAAACAATAAAAGAAAGAAAGTTGAATGAGAAGAAAATAGTTAATTTCAGAAAAAATAAAAAGAATCAGGAATAAATAAAAAGCATCAGGAAAAGGTTCAGGAAAAAATAAAAAGGATTAAGAAAAGAGGATTGGTGAGAAAACAAGAAGCATCAGAAAGAACTAAAAAGGATCAGGGCAAAATAAAAGGTATCAGGAAAATTTAGAGGACCAGGAACAAATGAAATTTATCGGGAAAAAATAAAGAGCATCAAGAAAAAATAAAAGTTATCAGGAAAAAATAAAATGCATCAGGAATAAATTAAAAGCTTTAGAAAAAACTAAAAGGGATCAGGACAAAATAAAAACTATCAGGAAAAAAAAGAATGATCACGACAAAATAAAAAGTATCAGGAAAAAATAAGAAGGATAAAGAAAAATAAAATGCATCAGGAAAAAACCCAAAAAAATTATTTAAATCCATTCACCCACTTCACCCCACCATCAAAACTGAAGGGGATCAATCCACTAAAAATTAACAAAATTTGAATTTTAAAATTGAAAGGGTTTGTGCGGAAGGAATCTTCAAACATGTTGGAGTAAGACTGCAGACAGCAGTCAGACGGATAAATATTTTTTTTTTGGATTTTGTTATTTAACTTGATAGCACCTTGTTTTCGAAATATACGTTAGGTGAACACCGGAGTATAAAAATTGAACTGTAAAAAATTGAAGATACGTCATTTTGCATTTGAGCCGATTTGACTCAAACATCGACAAGTTTTCATTGGGTAAAATAATAAGGGTAAATAATAAGGGTAATCGTTTCATATCCAAAATCTTAAAAATATTGGCAACAAATGCGACCTCTCAAATAGAGATGGGCAAAGCAGTTCTTTTCAGTGAGTAAGTTAACTCCGACTCACTCACTTAAAGGAAGTAGTTCAGTGAACTAGTTCAAATTACTTTTGAAACTCACTTTCCCGGCGAAGAGAAAATAGTTCCGAAGTTCAGAGTGAATGTGATGACCTAAAAAAACGGTCCTTACTTACCCGTCGAAGAGGCAGTAGTTAGTAGTTAGTTCACTCACTCACTTCAATGAACTGTTCTTTTGGAGCAGTTCACTCATAAACGACCCATCTCTGCTCTCAAAGTTCAAAAACAATGTCCAGTGCTTCTTTAGTCAGTTTGTGGTTACATTAGTCCGCTCTAAATCCCGTACCTCTTCCACTTCCTCATTCCCTATGTTAACCATTCGTAATTCATGAAATGGTGACCCCGATAGAGTTAGTTTTTTGGACATCTCCAATACTTTTCATAGCATACCGAAAAAATTTTGTTAGACATACCTCATAATACGTTGTTTATTCCGCTTTTGCTTAACTTTTGGAAAAAAATTTACGTCCAAGAAAAAAACGAGCAAACTATGGCCAACGGCCTACGTTAGGATATCAAATTATTTTCATTTGGACCCGAAATTTCAACATAGGTACCTAATATAATTTCCATAAGATCGTATGTGTGCGGTCTCTGTCGTCTTGTCAGGAGTCTTACGATTAAGTCCATTTCAACTAAATTGCCACACGCAAGTCATCTCTCGAGTCATTTGATACAATTTTCCGCCTCGATTGTTCGTAATTGGGCGCAGAAATTGGACAGAGTCGTGTGAAAATTTTGGGTTGCCATTATCGATGAATTTCGGACAAGTCGCCATCGAGCGACGACTACGATATCGGATCTTGACCTTTACAGACTGACTGATCAATGAAAAAAATCAGTGAGAAAATTCCAATAATGTTGTGCAGTTTATTTTATCTTATACCTACTTGTTTATTATATCTACCTATATAAAAATAATGATGAAAATATCAACGTTTTAAACTGAGTGTAAAATAATTTGGCGAGAGTTTTTCGGTAATCGGAGATGGAAATTATTTGGACAATTTGATTAAGCGTATAAGGATCAAATTTCAGCGATGCATATTTAGCGATGATGTACTTTAAGCATTCATTTATGCCTGTTTTATTATTGCCCCGTCCCTTATAGACCCACACCAAAAAAAAAACCTAAGACCTTAAGAAACGGAAATCTTATCAAAATCCCACGAGAAAATGCTTCTTCACAATTTCGACTCCTTACCAAAAAGAACAACTCCCTTTTGGGTCAAAGTTTATCTTACAGCAATTTCGGAAAGGAAATTAATCCAAATTTTTATCTGATAACAACTGCCTTCCGTAGTATAGTGGCGGCCAATGATCAGTCAATCCCAAACAGAGTCATTATAATTTGTATATGGATGGATGCGCGAAAAAAAGGTATCTGGAAAGGTGGAAGCAGGATTGTCGGAACGGAACGAAGGTGATCGATTTGGCGCTTTGGAAGCCACTTTTAATACCATCATCGGTGTTTGAAATCAACTTGAAATGATCGCGCATTAACTTAAATGTTTGCTGATCATCAGTCTGACCAATTTGTACCTGTGCGCCGTATGCCCCAATCAGACAGAGGCACTTGTTGAGCTATAGGTTGATGATTCTGGACCTTACCACAATGTATGGCAGTGTTGTTTTTTTCTTTAGTTTAAAACTTTGTTGATTTTAAGTGGTTTGTTGGCGCTTATGTTTGATTATGAGGTACATGGACGCGAATGATGGGTTTTCGGCGAATCCTCTTGATCCGCGATATATGGTTAATGCAAGATTGCTATCATCACGGACTTTTAATGAAAGTTCAAGTTCCCAGCCTGAAATTGGGGTTTGTGTATAATTTTCAAAACAAACATTTAATTTGGTTTGATCCTATCCCGCAATTAAGTTCTCTTTTTAATTTTTTTTGAGATTAACACTTTTATGTTCAATACCTGATCTGATTTTTTTTGTTGAGAATTTCCTTAATTATTTTTTAAGTAATAAAAGATTGAGCTACGTACTGTCCACAACTAAACTAAATTTTCCTCTTCATAATGTAAAGGTGGCAGTACTTTTTTGGAGAAATTGTACTATGATTTTTTGATCCGTCGATCCGGATATGAACTAGCGACCTATGGAAGTCAAAAGTAGTGAGCAATAAATTCACCGGCAACTTGAATTGCAAAACAGTTGAGGAACATTTGATTTGAAATTTTTCTGAGTTGTATGTAATAATGGTTCCCCTTCTTGCTGCCCTCTATGGAACTCCTTGTTATTGTGAATCTATAGCTTTTTACTTCATTATTTTTTAATAATAGAGAATGTTATCGAACTGAAATTTCCAAAAAATTTGATACCCCCAAATTTTGTATTTTCACTTTTTAGGACTAGTAAACACCAAAAAAAAACAAAGAAAAAACGTCCGTCTGTCCGCCGTACGCAAAACCGTTTAAAGGTAAGTTGAAATTTTTATGGTAGTAGAATGAGTGAGCCTGAAACTGTGTAGTTATTCTTAAGAGATACTAGAAGATTAGAAAAGCGTTAACCTTTTTAAGGGGGCATCAAATATGATCTTGAAAATTTTACAAGAGCAAGAACCAGCAGACCTCTTGCAGGGAAGCTTAAAGTACAGCATCGCTAAAAAATGGCGGGGTGTAGGAAGTAATGGTTAGAGGTGGTGAAAAAGAAAAATAATAATAATGTTAGTTTTTCGAAAACCGCAAAGGATAGAAAGCTTATAATTTTTGGTAGGGTTAGTAAGGTACGGGGGTGGGTGGTGGTTTATCATATCTCAGAAACGAATTATGCTAGAAAAGTTGAAACTTAGTATCTATACTATGTAGATATGCTACTAGCTTGAGTAATAATTTGAAAAAAAAATCGGCCACCATTCTGGGCGCGGCTGTCTGTTTTTATGGGTTGAAGTTTGAAAAGTGTTTAATGCTAAGATGCGGTGTAGGTGCTTATGGGACCGACAACCTAAATAACAACGCTCCAAATAGGCTCCTGGTTATTCCTTAGATTGTCAGTCCCATAGTCACCTACACCGCATCTCAGCATTAATCATATTTCGGACTTATACCCAAAAATAAATGAATATTTGGAAGCAAAAATTGTATCCTTCATTATTTATACGTTTTGGTCTAAAATTAAAAAGCGAAATGTCTGGAAAAAAATCATGAGCTACGTATGTACATTTCGTTGATAAAAACGAACTATCAAGGACCATTTATTTTTTAAATTTTAACCCATATACGTATAACCAACACATTTGGTTCATATATGGTTCAAAAGTCATTTGGAAATGAACCAATCAACTCTAGACCTTAAAAACATACACCACCTATAAATGGAACTATTAAGCTAATGTTGGAGCCGTGTGCATTGTCGTTGCGTTGCCCTTATCAATTCTCTAAAAATTATCCAACGATATAAGAGAAACCTTATTATGAAAATATTAGCTATGTAATCTGAGAAATTTAAAATTTTGTAGTGGTATTTTTTTTAGTAATACAATTATTCGAAATTCATGTACAACATCTGTATACAATTTTATTAGATACTAGTTACTGTATAAAACCAAATTAAATTTCCCTCATCATAAAATCTGTAAGGTCTTTGTTTATGTATATGAAAAACATTTTTAGTCCGTCGAGCCGGATTTAAGCAACCTTTCGCAGCCAGAACAAGTGGAGTCACATTATAAGAGAAACCTTATTATGAAAATATTAGTTATGTAAGGTGAGAAATTTCAATTTTGTAGGAGGTTCTTATTTTAATAATACAATTATCAATTTGAATGGTAGGTAGACTTTTGTCTTGAAATCACGTAAATGTCGTAAAATTCAAAATGCAGTTCAAATCGGTATACAGTTTCATTAGATACTACTGTCTTAAACTAAATTATATGTCTCTCTTCATGAAGTCTGAAAAAAAGTTTTTGTTTTAAAAAAAAATTAAAACTTTTTAGTCCGTCGAGCCGGAATTTAACAACCTTTTTCAGCCAGAACAAGTTTAGAAAATGATTCTTTTCACATTTTTTTTATTTTTACTATTATGAGGATTGATGGAGTATACCGGTGAGGGTAAGTGTCCCTTCTTACCTCCCTCGAAGGTCCATCATGGAAGGTAGTGCCAATTGCATTCAAACTGAAAAGCAGACGTGTAGTCTTCAGTCTCGTTTTTTATTGAATCGTTTTAGGTACATATCATCTGAACAGAATTTTTACCAGATAAAGTAAATTGAATTAGCTACCTTTAGCTGTGCAAATTTATTAAAAGGCAATCTCGAAGTCACCATTTCATTTTATTCGAATCCACAATCCACCTTTTAACACTTTTATCCCTTTTTCACCAGACATTCTCATTTCAAACAACTAACCGAACGAAACACTAATCGCTCTGACACTTTGAAACAAAATTTTGGCTACTAAGAAATTCAAAAGTGATAAATTAGACCGGACGAATATGTGAAAAAAAAGACTTGAAGAAGCTCAGATAAAAAAATGAAAATAATAAAACCAAAAATGAAATATTTCTTGAAATAAATTGCTGACTACATAGTTTTGGGAAGATATTAGGCAAGGAACGTGTTAAACCGTAGGTGGTCGAGTTTTTTTTTCTGTCATGTCCTAAATATGAGACAAGACACCTTGCTCAAATTAGTTTCCGCTTAATTTGATTTGACGCCTCACCTAGTTTATTGGAAATTCAAGGAAAAAATCGCCACAAAGAGTCTCACTGTTCTTCAGAATTATTACCACTTTTATTAATAAAAAAATACTATTTGTTATAACATCGAACATGTAATAGAATTTTACTTTAAAATAGTAGGCTGTAATATCGGTTAAAAATTGGCTTTAAGGCCCCATGAGTCCGGTACGACAACTTTTTATCCCAGTTTGATTTTTTTTTCTTGAGAGGATTTTAATCGATTGGAATTGTTTTTCGTTCATGTAATTTGGCGTGGACGTTCGCTGTCTATCAGCGAACTAGTTTTGATTTTACAGAAAAAAATAATGTTATAGGTTTTCAAATTATTTGAAACGCATAACTATTAAAAATCAATAATTTTTTCATTGATTTATCTTCTCGAAATACTAATTAATTATACTATCTATGATACTTTTCAATGAAATGCGGTCTTCTTATGAAATTTTTGCCATGAAAATCGTGACAAATTTCTTCTGTTTGACTTCATATATTATTACCAAAATTGAAAATTTTTTTTAAATTTGTTCTATGGAGGATTTTTTTTATGATTTTTTCTAGCATTATATTAAAGAAAATGACATGTTAATTATTCAAGAAATAGGTAATTTGCGTTTAAAAAATTCGAATTTACGCATTTTAACAAATGTTCAAGGGTTGTTGTTCTAATAGCATTTTTTCCAAATACAGTTTTGAATTTTTTCTCTATAGACGACCTAGCTTACATACCACCTAATAAAGTGGTGTAATTTTATTTTGTTGCTATCAACGTGAAATATTGGCAAGAAAACAGTCATAAATCATCAAAATTGCATTTAACGTGCACATGGAGCCTTAATATTAAGCTTGTGTAGTTCGCGAACGAACTACTCTATTCCGAACTAGTTCACATATCTGAAATGAACGAACTAGTTCCCTTGTATTCGTGCATTGGCGTATAGTAGTTTCAAGTGAAATGAAGGAAGAAGTGAGTCCCGCTCGTAGTTCGTTCGAATTCATGCAGTGCCGTAACTTTGCTACACTGAGGACCATTAGTTTTAGGTCATCACATTGAAAGTGTAGTAAAGGAAGTATTCGGCAGTGAGCTGTTGCGCGTAAAGTATTGTCAGTATTTTAAGTGTGAAAATTCTACCTTGGTAATCCGCACAACACCATCAGTTTCGAGCTAGAAAAATATCAAGAAAACACCTAAAACCTAACTTAAAAGGGGAGAAAACATTGTCCACCCCGAAATACCCAATGCAACAGTTGTGAAAAATTCTGCAAAGTTCAACATTATTCTGAAAATACTTTTTCCGTTTTCGGTTTTTCTTAACATTGCCCGAACATTCCAGATACGCCACCGAATATGCAAAATTCTCTTGGCTCAACACTTGCAGTATATAAGCGTGTCTCAAAGATATCGCGGCGAACCACGCAAAAATTTTTTTTTTCAAATCTAACGACTCTTGTTACGCTCCTTACCGGGGTTTCCATTTGAATTCTAGCCTTCAAAAACAAACCCCTGCTGACATTAAAATGATTCCGTGATATCAACGTATCCAAAATAAACAAATTTGATAAAAAAAATGTTTATAGATAAAAAAAGGTCATCCACGAGTTACCTTAATTCATTTTTTGCCCCTAAACTTATCAAGGGCTAATTGTTAACTCCGAAAAACCAACGTATGCTACCATCTGGCACACGTCATTTGTACACGTGTGATGAAAACCGATCGCTGCATAGGTATGAAAAGTTTTAATTCCGAAGAAGTAGTTCTTCCTTTATCAATCCATCAGAAAGGAAGGATATTTCTTACCAAAACTTCGAAAATAAATTCGTTATAGTTACAACAATTTTTTTTGTTTATTTGATAGTGTTCAATATTACTTTAGAGAGGTGGTAGTGTGATAGCAAAAACTGCGTGCCCCGTGTAAAAAAACCCGGAGGGAAAGATCCTTTCAAGGAAGAGATGGAGTAGTGGACCCTAAGTTCGGTAAGACCAGATGACGGTAGACAACATATGGTCAAAAGTGCGTCCTCTTGATACGCACTTTAATTCAGTATCGTTGATAGACCTTTTGATAGAATATGAGAGACTTGAAAAAATCAATTGACTTTAGGAGGATTTTAAGGATATCCCGACCTTTATTTAAAAATGCTGTAGCAATTCTGGAATGGAAGTCTATGAAGCGATAGTACAAAAAAATCCAATATTGCATCCAGATCTTAATTCAATGAAACGCGAAACTCTCAGGGCTTCATTCTATCTTCAACATTGTTTTTTAGCACGAATGCAATAAAATAATAGATATTTGACTCAAAGGATACAATTTATTTACTTGAAATCATATTAGGATATTAAACAATTTAAGTAAGAAATTTAAACGCATTGTTTCAAGGAAGCAGCGATGGCTCCAACTTGAGCAGTAGCGGTGGCAACGGTTTGAACGGCGCATCCTTCAATGGTGGAAATGGTCATCTTGGCGCGGAGTTCAGCAGTGGCCAAAGCGGACTTGGTATCAGCAATGATGTTATCAACGAGAGCCTTGCCGGTGTTGATCTAAAGGAGAGAGAATACAATTAGCTACACAATTTCACCCAAACTCAAGATATCATTACCTTGCTGATGGCACAAGTGACGGCATCGAGAAGTTCCTTGACACAACCAAGAGCCATGCTTCCGATATCGCTAATAGCACTCTTCAATTCAGCGATAAGGGCGGTAACTTCAGCTTCCATATTCGAAACAGTGTCGCTAAGATTTCCGGCACAACCAGCCAAGGTGGTGAGGGCGGTGGTCTTGACATCGCTCAATCCACTGGCACGGCTAAGGGCACAGGTCTTCATAGCAGCTCCCTTGGCGGACAAGGTGCTGACGGTAGCTTCAACATTGGAGACAAGAGTTCCGATTGAACCACGGGCATTAGAGAGGAGAGTAGCGGCCTTTCCTTCAGTGTTGGAAGTAAGGGCTTTTACTGAGCTGACAATACCGTCCAAATCTCCATGAGCCTTGGAAACGAATCCACTGGCAAGATTTTCGATGTCGGAAATGATGCTCCTTGATTCAGGGGCAGCAAGCTGTATGGAGAGAATGTTAAGGAAGATCCTTTTTTTGTATTAGAGTTTGTTAACTTACGGTAAGGGCAACGAGACCCAAGAAAACGATGGCTACTTTCATGTTGAATGTGCTTTTGGTTTAACGAACTGTTCCAAATAATACTGTTGTTTGAAATTCGAGCACCTTTTATAGGTAGAAAATTCGAAAAATAATTATCAGATTAAAAAAAAATTGCTAGATGTTAGATTACGTGGATATTTTGATTTGTAGAAATTTTCGATGAGCAAATTAATGCAATCGATTGTCTTTAGTATCTTATCTTCATGTTGAACGTTTAAGCAATTTCTTATTCGATAATCAGTCTGAACTAGGTACTGGTAACGCAAGCAAAGTTTAATTATGCATACACCATCAATACCTGATCTAAAACATTTTGTATACGCGTCCTTTTTCAATGAATATATCGTGGCTTATGAAGAACTTATTTTCGTCCTGTAGCTGGATGTAGAACCTTTCGAATCTGAATAGAACAAAGTATTTGGATTAACGTGATTATACCTTGTTAGTTAATCATCGCAGTGATAGGCTCGAATCTCCTTAAATACATGTTTTTTTTCCTTATACAAGGAAATGAGGGCAAAACAATGATTTTATAGTTCAAGTTTCCAGCATAACCAACAGTTATAGCCATAGAAATAACAATCCTTTTTAAAAATAAAATTTTTGGAATGTGCTTCAACTATGCATAGCTAAACGAAAATTCCATAGTAAATCATTAGTGGCTCTCGAAATATTGAAATCGGTTCTTTTCTCTTAGTCCTTTCGCATCCTTAGCCCCTATATATCCTCCACAACCAGCATTTTTTTCTGCTAGAGATCTAACGGGCCTACCTTCTATACAAATTCCAAGATTCCATTTTAAGATATCATGACATAAGACATAATGATGTTGGAAAATGTTTATACCTTAAACTTCAATGCTCCTCAACTTCCTTGAAAAATTTTATTACATATACATATTTAGCGTACTTGCAAATTTCATTGCACAACCAAATTTCGTACTTTTGGCGCAATCAATTTGCGAGAAATCCGAATCAAAAGCTGTTGAGTCAACTACAAAAAAAAAATGTTGGTTCCGATATATTCTCCTCTACCAAGTTTCAACCAGGTGGTACTAACCGTTCGCGATAGATGGATTTTAGAATATCTCGATTCTAGCTTTCTTCACTATGATAGCACTACATAAATTTCAATTTCTAGTTTCTAACCTAACCATAAGCATTTCTTGAGACATTTTTTATTTAAAATCCTCAAATCCTAGCCCGCAGAACTGATCACTTAAAGTGATCAACCTAGACGAGCGACTGAAAAATTTTAATTTAATAGCTCCAACCCTTTGAGATCCTTTTTTGGCCATTTGAGGTCAAACATAGAAATACTAGCTATTCCACTAAATCAGATCTTTTTATGATACACTCGGGACGAAACATCAGAAGATTCATCACGAAAATTGATCGAACCAACTAAGAATCTTATCCATACCCGGTGAAAATCATATTGACATAATCAGAGTAATTAATGGATTAAAAAGGCCGATATTAACAAGTCGATGCAGTCGGTGTGGTTTGAAAAAAGATCGGACTTTGATTTTATTCGATATGACATTCATGTGACACTATCTCTACACAAAACTGAGCGAAATAAGCAAAAGATTTTTATTGGATACTTGTCTTTTGGAGATTAGAAGACTACTTTAATAGTAGATAAATATAAAACTACTTTAATTGTAAATATAAAAGATTATGATATTAACACTTTGCGTGCCACACTTTTTGTCAAAAATTTTGACAATGCGATTTAAAGGGTCAAAATTTCTGTGCCGGTCACCGGTAGCCCCCATGGCATTCGACGTGTTAATAGTGAAATGGTTACAATACAGAAATATCTGATTGCAGTACGTTTGTTCGAACCACGATACTACTGCAAAAGGATTATCTGGAACGCATTACTCGTTTTTCAAATTTTTCCAAAATTTTTTCAAATTTTTTTAAAATTTTTTTCTTTTTAAATTCCAATAATTGCGAAAATTACAGGCAATTAACAGGAATGGGGCCCTCGTAAATTCTAACGTTTTGTCTTCCAAATCAAAATTCAAACGTGATTATCTCGAAATACTATTTATTGTACATATGAGCCGTTTATTTTGAAAGTGGGGCAAGTTCATTTTTTTAAAAAAAATGGAAATAATGATAATAATAGATAAAACTTACTATGATCTTTCTATCTGTAAAAAATGGACTTGCCCCACTTTCAAAATAAACGGCTCGTATATCCTTTTTTTATTTTTTTATATTACTTTATTTTTGAAAATAATAAAAAATAAATCACGGGTAAAATACCTTTAAACCTAAATGTACACTTTCTGAGAGACCACTGATTCTTTCTTTCTCTACTGGATTCTCTACCTGAGTTACATGTACATAGGTACCTAAATAACATATTTTATATACATATATGTACCATATGTACCTACATATTTATATTTGTTTTAATTTAGCATTAAGTTCTAGTTTCGAGTTAGTTTTAAATTTACTTTCTACTAATTTGCTTTCCATTTTCCTAAAAAATTAATACTAAGAACTTTATTTACTAGCACATGCTAAACCAAAGTAAACAATAGTTGAAGAGGCGGCAGCCTGACCACTTAAAGTAATGTTAACGTTTAAGAGAAATTGGAATGATTGCAAATAAATATGAATTTGAATTTGAATTTATATTAATTTAATATTAAAATTTTTGGTATTTCCTTGGTTGCATGTTTAGGTACTTTTATGTGGCACTATTTTCTAATCTTACTTACTAGGGCCCTCTATCTAACGAAAAAATTTTGAGGTTATAAAGGGGATATTGGCTGAATCTTACTGTTTAAGCAATATTAAGAACCAAAGATTGCATTCAAATTGACGCACTCAAATCTTCAAGATTACTGCTCCCTAATGCGACTTAAAAAATTAAAGTGGAATATAAAATAATAGTAGCCTGCATACGACATCCGTCTTTTTCATTGCTGTTCTGCGTTATAAAGTGATTTCTATTGGGTATATTCACTACTACTATCCCAGATAATTTAGTAATCAACTAACGGGTATCGTTACCGAGGAGTGCAGAGGACGGCAATTTTGAAAGACAAAGGAAGATACTTACAGGCATGTACACCTATAATAGTTTCTCCCAAGGTGAGTTTAGCCATAAGATTAGCCTTGACTGATACAATGGATCCAACTGGTAAAGTTGTTACCTTGTTGCTTTCCAGAGTTAGTTTTTGAAGTGATTCATCCCACACAGTGTGAGAGAATCTACAAAATCGAAATCGGTATAGATAAATAATAAAAACAGTTTGTTAATTTTTAAACCACTTCTAATGTCATTAATTTGAAACCTTATAGCAATTATTTTCAAATTAATTTGAAATCATTTCAAATAACCGACAAGTTCGGCAATCAATTAAAATTGTTCAATCTTTCCATTGGTTCGCGTTGACGTAAATAAAAGAAATGAATTGCTTCTAAATTTACTTCGACAAGGAGCTGCAATTTAGTTTATTATCAGTTATCTAGTCAATCTATAGATAAACGTGTGAAATTCAAATGAGAAATGATTAAAAATTTCATTTATTGATTTTTTTTTCACTATCTTCGTTTTGTATAAAAATAGTTCACAACGAAAATATCTTCTTGTTTCGGTTGTTTTGTTTAAACGAAACAAAACAATAATAAAATCAATTCGATATACATAGGTAGATGAAAATTTTGTTTTAGTTTTATCTTGTTATCTTCTACCGAAGATGTGTATCATTGATGCATTTACCAGCCATTGCACAACCATGAAAATGTTTGAGTTAAGTGATAAAGTTATTAATTTTTAAATAGTATGTTCTGATAACAAATCATGCAATGATGTAGTCAGACAATTGTCTTCATTGTTTTAAAACTGGGAGACAATAAACAACTCTCTGTTAAACTATAATATTTTGTTTCTAAGTTTGCTTCAAAATTAAACACCGATGTTTTAGGGGAGATCCTTTTTAATTCACAATATGTTGTTATTAAATAATTGTAATAAAAATCAGAGGTAAATGACTTCGTCATTTTTGGCGATTCTTGATGGAATGCCCCACAATCCAATAATGCAATGGGTCTCAGTTACTTCCAAGACAATGATCCAAGATATATGCAAAACATTGTTAAGGTAAAGAAAAATGTACTTTTGAAAACAGTAAGCAAACTCATCTAATATTTCTAATTTAGTTTGTTATCACCACCATATGTGGTGTTTTTGATGGCTATGAAACCTTCATTTATAATGACTTTCGGCTTTATCGAATTTGATCCAAATTTAATCAAAATCTTGATTACCCCCAGGTGTGTCGAATGATGGTTCTAATCAAAATTTAAGTAGGTATGCAGCAATTAATTTGACAATATTGATAATTTTCTTGTTATTACTGAACTATAAAAGGAAGACTATTGCAATTCCTTCTATACTTTGCATTTGAAAGTACTACCGCTCTATCAAGATGAAATTTGCAATTGTTTTGTTGGGTCTCTTTGCCCTCAGCGTAAGTTCTTGTCAAATTTGATCAAAATTAGTATTTCAATTTAATTAAAATATTGGTTTTCATACAGTCCGCTCGACATCAATCGAGAAACATTATTACCGATAAAATCAACAGTCTCGTTTCCGATTTCACCAGCAAAGCATTCGGTGATTTGGACAAGATTGTCGGTGAAACGTTGGGTCTAGCTTCGCTCGCTCTCGGACGCGAACAAGGAATCGTATCAGAAGCCAAGGGTCAGTTAAACTACGTTACTGGAAAACTAGAAAATGATTTGAACGAAGCTATCTTGAAGGGTGGACAGACCAAAACTTGTGCCCTTGACCAGGTCGCTCAATTGGCTAACATCAAGGCTGATTCCATTACTAGAGTTGAAGGATGTGCAACCAGTCTTACCAATGGGATTGCTTCTTTCCAATCAGAAGTTTTAGGACATGTTTCGTCACTACGTGGTAGTATTAGCGATATTGGCGGTCTTGCTAAACAATGCATCAGTGTCATTTTGGATGCCATCAAATGTGCCATCAGTAAGATCAATGCTGGTAAGGTGGCCTATGATAATGTCACCGAAAACATCTCTCAAGCTACTGAGCTCTTCAAAATTCAGACTGGGACTGGTCTTCTATACGTTCAAAGCTGTGCTACTTCAACTGTTGATAGTGCTACTCAACAAGTTAATCAACTTTCCGATAACTTGCAACGATGCTTGTAAATTTTGGACGTATTGTTGCTATAGTTTTGGCAGTTCGTTTAAATTAAAATCTTAATTATATTTTCATAATACATTCGTGGCATTTGATTTTTTTTTTTTGTTTTGCTAGTGTGCTAAGGAGTGTACAGAGTATCAGACTACCAATTTTTTTTTAAAATCGATTAGAACAAGAAACTTTTTTAATAGAATAGTAGGCAATTTTATTTTCACCATAGCCACGGGCAATAAATCGAAATCCCTGGACAGTGCATCGCGTGCACCAATCAACGTTGGTGGCACAATATACAAATCAAACTTAGTGTCCGAAGAACGCATGTCAATAACTCAAAATTATTATGGACGTGATTAGCCAAAGGTATCAATCGAAATGCCTCCTTAATGTCCGAAGACACCCAGGGAAACAAACGAAATGCCGACGAAACTATCAGATCAAAAAAATCACCGCCACAGCATGTCCTTAACGTAATGACGTGCTAACAGGACCGAAATGAATGGTCAGAATAATAATTGTCCTCTAGCCATAATAAGAATACGGGAGTTAATTAAAATTATGTCACGCTACCTACCTTCGTACGGTGAGAATTATCTGTGCAAACCAATGAAAGACACCTGTTTTACATATGCACTATACAAGCTTTAATACAGGACAGAGCTACCTGTAAAAAGGGGCACGCGTCTCCATATGCAAATACCTTTGTCGCGTGTAATTTAAATGAAACCGATGCGGTCGGTATCCTTGGACCCTTTAGCCTCAAAAGGGGTTCGAATCGGACAATGCTATCCGAGATGGGAATTAATTTATCACACTCAGTGCGCCAGAATGAAGAATTAATTTGAAATGAGCAGTGCAAGTGTCCTGTGGCGGTAACTTCTTAAAGGACCGCTCCTATAAGTACTGGACAATTTCTTTTGTGTTGAATCGAACCGCAGTTTTGGATTCACCTCATACAATGGTGAGGTTAACTGGATCAGTGGCCGTTAATCAATTTATTTGCATCTTGCACTCGAAATGATTATCACGGCGGAGATTCATTGAGGATCCTGCTGCTGACCAGACTACCTATACAGGTGCTTCATTCGACGGTGAATGGTGCAATTGTAATTGATCATTTAATTGAAGATGATTTATGGTGCTGATTGTATGGATTGGGATTGAATCCTTTTTGGAACAAAAGGATTGTATTGTACGATCTGTGAATTCGATCTTATTGAAATTCGATCTGTGAATCCGATTTTATTGAAAAAAAATCATATGGTTTTTGTGGGGTATAAAGGAGGAATTGATTTTATTCAGAAAGTTTCCTTTTTTGGTGTACAAAAATTTGGAAGAATGGCCTGCGGTCGATCAAAAAGTATATTTCTTTTCAAATTCTTATACTTATCATGTAAATTTAAATCATTTATAATTTGTAGATTAAGTAGCAAAAATATCAGTTCAAACTCATCAATAATTTGGGATATATCCTTTCATTTACGCAACGAGAAAGGAGCTCAACGGATGTTCGAAAATTCAAACAAAATTAAAATTCGATCAAAAAGGTCGTAAGAAAAATTCAATATTTGCGACCCTCCTGGCCACAAAATTTGAAAATCTATAAATGCTGTTGCCGAATTGAAAAGGGGTTGCCATAACATTTTATTTAAGACTCACTTGTAAAATAGGATAATTCTGAGAAATTTAGAAAAATTGACCTAAAATTTGCCATGGAATTTTTTCGTAAAGTCAAAATTTTAGATTTTTTCACTACCAACGTAATGTGAGCTCAAAAATCCAAAGAAAATTAAATTTTTTTGATCTATTTGTGGATTTGAAAAGGGTGCGCCAACACCTTTAATTTAAGGGGTCACTATCGGATAATTCTGAGTAATTTAGAAAAAATGACAGTTTTTTTGAAAAGTCAAAATTTTCGATTTCGATTTTTTTTTCACCGCCAATGAAAGGAGACCTCAATAAATGCTCAAACATCAAATAAAAATCTGACTTAAAATAGAGTAATGATGTCCAAAGAGGTAGAAAAAATTCAAAATTTGCGAATCTTCTTTTGCCTCCTCTGGCCGAAAATTTTAAAATATTTTAAATCGCCGTCAGCACCTTTACCTTAAGGGGTCCCTTTTTAAAATCGGATAATTCTGAGAGCATATAGAAAAATTAGGCATTTTTTTTGAAAAGTCAAATTTTCGATATATTATTTTTTTCACCTCAAACCAGTGGCGGTTCGCCGCATAAAGCTAGTGAGGCTGAGCTTTAAGCTTGTGTTACACTGTTGTGAGTTTTATTTGTTTTCGCCTACTTCGCATTGCATATTACTGCAATTTGACAGCGTTGTCATACAGTTTAACACAAGCTTAAAGCTCAGCCTCACTAGCTTTATGCGGCGAACGGGTGCTCAAAAACCCAAATAAAATTAAATTCGAATCAAAGTTTGGTGGCCAAAAATGTCGAAAAAAAATGGATAATTTGCGGCTATTGTTTTGGTTTTCCTGCCAAAAATGTAAAAAAATAATTAAAAATTTGCGACTTTTCCCTCTCCTGGGGGTTAATTCTGGTTCCGAGAAGTGATAAAATGATAAAATGAAAAAAAATTGTCATTAACGTTTGCACAAAAAAACGAAAAAAACTGTCAAACTGTTTTCATTTCATAAAAAGGTTAGCACTGGTAAATGCAAATTTGTTATTCAGTATTTGATTCAACAAATTTTTTCATGCAAACATAAATAACAAACATTTTTTCATTTTATCATTTTATCACTTCACGGAACCAGAATTGACCCCTGGCCTGGCCGCCAATTTTTAAATTGTTTAAATCTGGGGTTACTGATTTCATAAATTTGGTAACATTCGTCGAAATAAACTATTAAGTTTGAAATCTTTGGCCGTTACTAAAATCTAAAAACAAAAACCTTCTTACCCTAGCACCGCTTTCAACGAGCTTGTTTTTTGAATGCGCTCTGGAACATCGTCCTGTAACAACCAATTTTGACATTATCCTGACAGATGAACCAGGAGGCCAAGGTCCGATTTGGACTGTAGCGCCATCGTAAGTAAGTATGTATGTACTAAAAGGGATGTACCTAAAGCACTCAGTGTGCAAATGTGAAGCTTACAGGTTCTTGATACAATTTGATAGCTAATCAGACTTAGGGGATTTAACAGAACTCGGTATAATACATACAGCACTCTTATAAGCCCTTATGAGTTCAATTTAAAAAAATTCTGAATACAGAGTCTAAGCATTTGTTAGTAAAACCTGTAGAAGTAAAATTAATTCAATATACCAGAAGACCTAAGATATGTGACGAAATTCGTGAAAATATATGAGCCTAACTTTTATTGACCATTTTATTTATTTAGCCAAGATTAAAGGGCAAATGTTCAATAGGCAAGTTTAGAGGACATTTTTTTACTGACTAAAATCACAAAAACACTGCAAAATTTCTATCCAACTTTTGTATACTTCATGTGTTACTGATTTGAAATTGTTCTTCCATGCGTCATCATAAACAAAAAGAATGTGGCGCGGCGCAGTGGGTACAATTAAAATATAATTTAAATTGTAACCGTAAATCGATAAATTCGTACCATATCTGTGCGAAACGTGTCATTTTGACTTTGATCCGTAATCACAGACTTACGTGGTGCTATGTTTATTAATATTTGGACTTATCTTTTTACATACCTCCACGTTCAGCTTGTACAACTCGGTTTTGTTTTACTCCACTCATTTCCCCCCTAATTTCTTCTTATCTTCGCTGAAACCGTATTAATAATTCAAATTTTTTGATAGTCTTCTATCAAGCTTATCACTGAACTTCATAATTTTGTTGTATTTCGGATAATATTTTGATAACGATGTAGGTACTATTTGCTTGTCGAAAATAGATTGCCAACGTGATTTTGTTTTTGTAATCAGTGGGCATAATATCAAGTAGTGATTTATTGAGCAGTTAGTTTACAATAATTCTAATGAAATTAATAATAATTTTAGTAGCATTTTTAGCAATTAGTGTAAGTAAAAAAGTTTTATTAATTGTGCAGTTTTAATACCAGCTATCTTTGTGTTCAATCTATAAATCGAAATGTATCGTGGCATAAAGTGTATAGAAAGTTTCTGATAATATTTTTCAAAAAAATTGCACTAATTACAGATTGCTGAAGAATCTGGTTCAGGGTCTGGAGAAATACTAGATTTCATTAAAGATTCCGACGTGAATATTGAAGAAATTGTTAAATTGTTTGTGAAGAAGGCCAAGGAATCATATGAGAAAGTCACTGAAAGTATCAAAGAAGTTAGTGACTTGGCGAAAAAACAAGTGGACGAATTAGTAGCTAAAGCTAAAGATGACGTTAAAGAAGCTACTAAAGAAGCACAAGATTTACTAACGAAATTTAACAAAATCAAAGAAAAATCCGAGCGTGATTTGGATGAATGTTCCGGAAAATTCTCAGGCGAAAAAAGCAGTTTGGGCCAATTAATCGCACTTAGCAAGGATCTTGAAGAAATTATTGAGGAAATTCAAGAATGTCCTGTGGAAACTATCAGCGGAATGGGATGCACGTTGGGAAAGGTCGGTGAAATTGATTTTTTTTAATTCAAAGAGTAATAGAAATTAAAATTGTGTTTTTTTAGCTCCTTCGTGGCGAAGCCACAATAGAAGAAATTGATGGTATCATGGAAGCAGAAACCGATAGTGCGGAGGAAAAGGCTGAAGCCATTATTGAGACGATTCACAGTTGCAATGAAAAGGCTATTTTAAGTACCGAAGATGCTGTGAAGGAGTTTATTGCGGACGTTAAAAGATGTTCTTCAGACTAAATTTAAGTTAGCAAGATTTTCTAGAGTTTTTTACTTGTAAATAATTTTTGTAATGACAACCAGAACTGGTAAATTTAATAATAACTTCGATTTATAATACCATGGATACACTGCTTGCATACAAATTACTTTACTCAAATCATGATATGCAGACCAACAGACCATCAGACATCAGAAATCAGACATCGCACACAAAAATAAAAACACGCTCAAACAATTTTAATTAACGGAAGGATATAAAAATCCACAACTGTCATCCATTGTAATTTCAGTTGATTTCAGTGTTAGATGGCGCTGATGGCAGTTAAAAGAAGGCTTTATCAGCTAAAATCATAGAATTTATATACATGGAAAGAGGTTGTATATTATGTAGATATCAGCTCGTTGGCGCACTATATGCATATTATTGAGTGATACACTGGTGATATTGATGATATTATCTATAATTTGTATATGAGCTGAGTATCCAAGGTAACAAGAATTAAACGACGTGTTGGTTCGAATAACAGTGTTGAGAGAAAAATGCTACAAAATTGAAAATTTCTGTTCAGTAAGGATAAAATTTAAATATTTGATAGCCATTCACGCCTGAGTTTCAAATCGGGTGAAGATGCGCACTACTACCATTCACTCTATCTGAGTTTTAAGATCAACTGTGACCTACATAATATGTATATCAAGGCATGTTTCTGCCTGTTGTGCCACAGTTCTGTAGTAAGAGCGCCCTAAAAACATCTTCAAACTCGATAAATAACTAAAAATTCCCCTAAATCGATATCGGAACACATTAAGCGTATATCCGCTAGGTGAACTTGATCATATTAACATTTTTCTCAACTTTTATAAAGAACTCCTTTCCGTAAATGAAATAAATTTAATCCACTCAAGGATCCAATCAACAATAAAAAAAAACCGTCTTGAGGTGAACCGAATTCCACTTTTGTGTAAATTCAAGGTGTTTTTGTCTACTCATCCCATACCGGAATTTCGGTAAATTACCCGAAAGGAAAAATTCTTCCTTCCTGAATGCTTCAACCTTCGAAGTTTTTTTTACTTAAAAACTTGTTTTCTTATAATTTTTTCCGCGTAATTTACACAAAAAAAAAATCACTTTTAAGTCAATACAGTATCGAATATAATCGCAAGGTAGATATAAGAAAATTTATAAAAATTTTCATAATGCAATAGGTATAAAAAAAAGTGTCTTGTTTTTTATCCGATAGAGAAGACCGTGGACAGGAAATTGAAGGAAGTTCAGTTATAGGGACTCCTTACCCTCTACCGATCTGTGAATTACGTTGTCGATCGGCGAATTAATTTACCTAATTGGAAGGAAGTAATTATAAGCCCAAATTGATTGACAGCGGCGTATTGTATGCATGCACCTTCTACGGGACAGGTAAGACAAGAGCGCAACGTAACAATAACATGGTCAGCATCCGCATGACGGATCAAATTTCCAACGATATCCAATGTGAAGTGAAACGCGGGCCTTGTTCTTCAAGTATAGACACTCACAACGAGGACACTCGGGATCTGTTTACTTTCCAAAAGTTTGATTTTTGCGGTTTACGAGGTTTTGTAACGTTTGGCCACGTTCTTTTTTTCGAAGCAAGTAATGATGTGGAACTGATTAACTTTACGAGAATTCTTGTGGTACTGTGTGAGAATGATGATGACGAACCGCAAGGTTCCATCTATTCCCAGGCACTCTTCTCTTCTCGTTGTAATATGGTGTCTCGCGCGGTGTATAGTCTGAAAGGACCACCACTATTGAAAAGGATTCTACCTGTGGTTTTTGGGGCGGCCGATAATAAAATAAAAATATTGTTGGCAAACGGAAAAAAGGGAATAGAAAATTGCTTGACTATTTCCTATTTTGATTCGTTTTTATTGGGAAACTGAGAACGAGTGAATCTTCAAAGATGATCCGACTGTATGGTAAAGTAGCAGATCCCAATTAAGGACGACTATGAAGAATGGAAAAAAATAAATTATTCTAAATGCTTCATAATGTGTCCTTGCCCACCCAGAAAAAAGCGAACAGAATTATACTTAATAACTGTCTATCTTAGAAATAGAGATACACAAATTAGAAGGACTATGCATGAAAGTATTTTACGCCATTCTTTTAATCACCAGTGAAGAATCAGAAATGTAATAAAATTATTTTGGAAATTTTAATAACTTCATTTTTACAAAATTTGAACATATCACATAATATTTTTTTTAAATATTAAAGAATTGTAATCAACTCAGAATTTGAAAAACCCAACGTGATCTGATGAACCCTGTTTCACTGTGTCTGAATAAAAATCTAACCCAAGAAATATAGAAAATGTGGTATGGAATAATTTTACTTTATTATTTTTACGTGCTCTTTATATAATTAATATAAGCGCGTAGAAAGAATTTTTACAATTTGTCGACCCCAAAGTAGTATAAAGTGGTTGTGTACATTTTCACGAATTCCGATATATTTCTTAGGTCTAATGAGATATCAAATTTGCTTTCACTTTAAAAACCCTTAAATATAATAAATTTTTAAATTAAATACTAAGTGGTATCAAGTATTGTGCAACGATTTCCGATAAATCTTTTAGGCGAGATTAAACTCGCTTTTACTTCTAGGGGGTTTATATATGAAAACCACAGGAGAACACGATAACTCAATTTTTTTTATTTTTAAAATTTTGATGCCAGCTGTTGGCTAATATCATAAACTATACTCTAGCGAAAATAAACATGGAAAAATCTATCTAGTTCATAGTTTGAATAAATAAATTATATTTATTTTTAACACAATCAAGGAACCTTTCGTGAAGTCTTAAGTAAAAAGAAAACAAAAAAAGAAGAAGGTTGAAGTTTAAGCTTGATCTTTTGGTAGTTTTAACAAAATGTGACTTATCGTGTTTTTCCTCTGTAGTTCTCATATATGTATGTATGTATATTTATTTTTGATATTTTCGACCCTTAAAATAAATAATTGTGTACGGTTTTACGAATTCCCCCATATAACTTAGATCTGATGATACATTGAATTGTTTTTGTTACTTTAACAAACTATTTATATAAAAAATCTTTATAAAAAAAATCCGAGTAATTGAAAATTTATGTAAAACGGTTTTACTTGACTATTTCAAGAAAAAAGCAATTTGATTTGATACATATAACGTACGCTCAAAGCTTGCAGAGCCTTTGAGTTATTAATTTTCAGAAAAATTGGGTAGTGAGTTCCGCAAATTAAGTGAAGACATTTTTACAATTTTTAAATTTTTTTTACATTTTTACATTTTTCGAAGGACTCCTGGGAACTTTTTCATATGCTTTTTCTTAACTGAAACTAATTGAAAACCGAGGTATACAAAATTTTGGAGTAGTAGCTTGAGATATTCCGAAGAAGAACTAAAATTTTTTAGAGTTGGGATATGAGAATAAAAACTGTTTTTTTCTATATCTCAGGAACCACTTATTTGAGAAGAAAATGCGTGCGAAACGGTGGAATTCTAAAGTCCATATCTCCTGGACGGTCCGGTCCGTACCACAAAGTT
Organism: Beris chalybata; assembly: GCA_949128065.1. Lineage (NCBI taxonomy): Eukaryota > Metazoa > Arthropoda > Insecta > Diptera > Stratiomyidae > Beris > Beris chalybata. The sequence continues at coordinate 142,941,147 of OX421894.1, forward strand.
GAAATTTTATGGTAAAGTATACCCTTATTAAACACAAAATTGTAACCAAAGAATAGCCAATAGTACAATATTTGAATGAAACATTCTTTTTAAAAGGGTTATGCCTTGTGATGGCTTGCCAAAAACTTCCTGCTTTGTTTCAGCGATGACGCAAATAATTAGTGTCGTCAGCAAAGCCAAAATTTTCATAACACACAAAAGAATTCATTAATAGAAATATAAATAATCGATGATCTAAGACTGTACCTTGCGGGACACCACATTCCACATACATTCTACGGCTTTAGGTCTAAACAGCCCTCAACCCTATTTTTCTAGTTTGAGGGAACACTCCTTTACATGGTCGAAAAATGCATGATTTTCAAGAATTATTTTCTCAGGGATAATAACTCGAAACGCTTTGGAATGATAATTTGAGCCACTGATTTTAAAAGTGGCATATAGTAAGTCACTTTTTTAAAAAAAAAAATTCTTGTAACATTCTTACGATGTTTAATATAACACAAAGCAACTTTCTGAGTATCTATTGATGCAATTGTTTCATCACATTTTTAACAAATAAAAATAAATTTTACCAAAAGTTGGAATGAATATTTTCAAAAACGGTAAGTAGCAAACCCTTAAACATGTCGATTTAAAAATATTACTTTATGTTGTGATAACCTTTCCATTTAAAACAAGCCCTAATTTTTTAATTTCTAAAAAAGACTGGGTCACCATTTTCACGAAATTTTTAACGAACTGTAATTAACAAAAAACGTAGACTAAAAATGTAAAACATAAAATTTTTACACTAATTAATCGAGTGTTCAAAGTTTCAAATATTCAAATATTTTCCTATTTTCGGGACTCCATACTGTATGTACTTTTTATATTACTGAAAAAAGTTAATTGTACTAAATGCTTTTGAATCCATAGGTTTGTTCTCCCAATCTGCAGATCAATTGTAACCTATCTACACCTTCTCGTGGTATTTAAATCGAAAGACTTCGGTGCTCAAGAGACAAGAAACTTGTTTGTTTGTAAGTAAAATGCGATAGATATTCATTATAAAATTAATAATATTATTATTATAACTTTTAACTATTTACAAAGTATATACATATTTTCAATATAAATAAATTTAACTATTACATTATATATTTCTTCTTCTTATTTTATAAGTGAATTCTTTCTCTCTATATATTTTTTTTAAATTATTTACAAGTGCTCAAATCTCTCGTGGAAAATGTACAAAAATTTATATATATTATTTGAAACGAAAATAATAATAAGATTTAAAATAACGTTGGAATTAATCCAGCCACTGGTGATAATAAAAATGTACAAAATTAACAAAATTTTCTTTACCGTACTAATTAACTACGTTTTTGGAATAGCATTCCATTTTTGGCGGGCAATTTGAATTTCTTTAACGAAACTACTGAAGGAGTTCACACAACGCTGTAATGTAGGTTTGTGCCATTTGAAGAGTCTCGTGTTTGGATAGTTGCCTATCGTTGCCTAAGGACGGAAGGTATTGTCGCAACCGATCAAAAGCCTGATTCAGGTTCTGCATTCGGCGGCGTTCGCGAGCATTTGCAGCCAAACGTCTTGTCCTTTTGATCACCGGCGACACTTGTTTACCACGTCGCTTCTTCACAGTTCCACTAGCAACATCGCTGCTCGTTCCCACATCTGATAGTTCCGTATTGAAAATACTCATAGTATCGTCGTCATCAGCGTCACTATCCTCGAAAAGTCCTGAATCCGAGAAGTCGAAATTGTTAAGATCCGGACTGACCATACTGCTGCAAACTCGATTGTCTTCGGGCTCTTCGACTTTTGTAACGATCTTTTTTGTATAGGCACGTTTCTTGATAGGTTCTGTTTGTTGGTGGTGTTGCGGTTGTTGTTCGACGTGGATATTCTGCATAATCTGCTTATCACTTAAAGTTGATATGGAAGGGATACTTCCGGCAGTTCCGTAAACCATTGTGTTCAGGTCCACATATTCCGGACTGGAGGATCGAAAACTAGCCGGACTGGGTGTACTCCAACCATCGGAATAGGAATTCTCGTAGTTAGACGTTGGCAACGGGAACTGCGATAGTCCAAAATTTGAAGGAACAAAACAATTTTCCGATGTTTTTTGTGACGCAATGTTGTCATGACACGGCACGTAATAGTAACGATACATTTCACTGGTAGACATTTTATGGTAATGTTTATTTAAAAAAAAAAATTGGAAACTAGTAACTCTTTATTCAAAAAATACCGACAAAACACTAGTTCGATATTTTCGCTACTCGAAATTAATCCAACGCGAGTGCAAGAAATCACATTGATATCCCTTGAAAGGTGGAATAAAATCTGACTGAATGGATCATGCAAGGGACGTATTTATACGTTCGCTGGAAAAATCCCCTCTACAGGTGAACACGTGCCAGCTAACCAATAGCAGTAAGCGCCAGCCTCTATAAAGGTAAACAGATTCCTTGGACGGGATTGGCTGAGAAACCAGTATCTTCCCTCTTTTCCTTTTTTTTCCAACTAAAGAAAAAGAGAATTTCTGTCGGTAGAGTTTTGTGGTTGCGCACTAGCTTGAAACCACAATTCAAAGGTAATGCGTCCTGATGAAGAACACTGAAAAGAGAACCTGCGATTAGGGAGTCTTGTATGGATTTAACACAGGTAAGGAAAAAAAATAACCAAAAGAGATGGTGAATATACGCACAGGTAAGGGGTCTCACTTGTGCCGACCTTTCTTGCTTCCGATTATAAAAATTTGTACAGAATTTGTAAATTGATCAAACATGTGCATACACATGCTCTTTGAATTGTTTGATTTTAAGCATAACTTTAACACAACAGTTGCTCGATTCTTAGCAGAGCATTTACTAAAAGTAATCGTAAATTAGATTGAATCGATTAAACTTAGTGGATGGGTCGCTACGAAGGATTGGGGCTCCAAACGCATTTTTGAAAAAAATGGTAGGTATCGTTGGACGTACTTTTCAAAAACTAGGACTAATCAAACACACTTTTTGCAATAATTCTAATTCATTTCAGATGTTTTAAGGGTTGAAATTTGTATACTTTTGTGTGTAGTTTTAACGTGGATTAAAAGTTAAAACAGAAACTAAATACCAAAAACTATTATAAAAAAATGTATTAGGAACTAATAAAACTTATAGAACACCTAGAAAACCAGCGCAAGACATCTTACAAGCCGAATATATGAAGTGACGATGAAATCGTAGCCTCTAGCTCCATTTAAAGGTTCAATTCTAATTTTAAAATAGAGAAACAAAAATACTGAATTTTTTTTTGGGTGATTATATGGGAGGCCTGACGAAGGAAAAAAAGGCGGAATCCATGCATCGCGTTTCCACCCCCTTAGGCGTTGAATTTTAAAAAATCCAGGAAAACCTTTCTAAGCATTTATCTGAAGAACACAAATAGAACTAAGTTTAATTCACTTTTTCAAAAGACTTAAGGGGTCATCCTGTGTGAAGGCTCCTTTTTTGACTCTTTTTTGGGAATTTTTTGTTGGCAAACTAAACAAAGATATAACTTTGAAATTTTTACCACATATGTATGCACATTTTGAGCACACTTCACAATTTCTTCAGCTCAAAATTGTCGGTCATTGCTGAAGTATACGGCAACTTAGCCACTCATTTTCAAAAAACCTCTTTTTCAGTTGACACAATTGCTGGCGTTCTGCTTATCTCAAATAAAAAAATCAATTGGCATTTTAATCTGTGAAGTTTGAACTAGTTTCTGAACAAGGATTATCAAAAAATATTGAAAAGTGAATTTTTGGCAACTTGTTGAACCCTTTATCGTCAATTTTGATGTTTTTTACGACTTCAGCTGAACAAAAAAAAAACTATCAACGAATTACAATTATTCTAGTTTGTAAAGTGTCTATTTGTGTACTGAATAGGTTTACCACATTTCAAAGGAATCCGTCCGATAGATTTCGAGATATGAACGAACGGTTTCGAATATTGGAAAATCACTTCGCCCACATATTCTGCACAATATTTTGATGCAATTAATGCAAAAAAAATTGATTTTCTGATCCAGTCACACGGGATGATTACACTTAAAAGATATGGTTAAATATTTTGAAAAAATATGTATCTATGTATCTATGTAACACTATTTGGCCTTCCTTCCACCCATTTAAAAGCTATGTTCCTATCTAAAACAGTTTTTTCCATGAAATGCGGTCTTTTTATATAATTCCTGCCACGAAAATCTTGAAAAATTACTTCAGTTTGACTTCATATATTATTAACAAAAAGGAAATTTTTTTAAAATTTGATCTATGGAGGACAATCCTTAAGATTTTTTCTAGCATTATATTACTGAAAATGACATGTTAATTATTCAAGAAATAGATAATAAATGCACTTAAAAAACTCGGATTTACGCATTTTAAAAAATGTTCAAGGGTTGTTGTTCCAATAGTAATTTTTCCAAATACAGTTTTGAATTTTTTCTCTATAGACGACCAAGTTTACATACCAGCTAATAAAGTGGTGTAATTTTATTTTGTTTTTTTGTTGCCATTTGCGTGAAAAATTGGCATGAAAACAGTCATAAATCAACAAAATTGCATTTAACGTGCACATGGGGCCTTAAGAAAACTTCTGGAGATCGGGAACAGCTACAATATCGGCAGCTACGTTGAACGAAAGGTAATTCGATTACTTAAAAAAAGAACATGCTCCAAAATGTTGTATTGAAGCTATTAGCTTTAAAGGCACCTTGAATAATTATAAACCTGTTAAACTTTTAATAATTGTCAACCTTAAAGTAAATCCTAACAATAAAATCATGTTCGAATCAATTTCTTCCAAATAACCACTATTACTGACTTCAGTTTAAACTCCTTTCATCGCGACTATCTCCAATTATATTCAACCCCTTCTTCCACCCTTCCATCACTGAAAATATTTCAAACACCGAAAAACATACCTCAGACACGAAACGTGTACAATATCATACCGATGGTATTCGAAACACACTTCAATCTAGGTTTGTTATAAATTAGTAGCGATTCCTTAATACCTTAAGTGGTAAACACGCCGAAATCCTTAAATCACAAAAAAAATCATCAGGTCCTTATGATTAATAGATTATAATTAAAGGGGTTGATTATAGTGTCTGATACTCAACTTGGGGTTGATTCTGAATTCTTTGATCTCATATATTTTGATTAATTACGGAACTTTATGACTTTTTGAATTTTTATCCTTTTTTCGAAAATTTTGAAAACGTTCTTTTTTCATTTTCTAATGACTTTATTAAATTCCTATCGTGTACCGCCCTCGATAAAACCCAAAAAAATATTACTCCAACTTGAAAAATCAACAGTAGGTAAGTTGTTTTTTTTTTTAAATCGCTTCGATCTCTGTGAGAAAAACATTTTCTGGTGGAAAATGTAGCGAATCAAGTTTCAAATCGCTGTCTGCAATGGACCACCGAAAATTGATTCACTCAACTGACTAAATATACATGCATACTTGTCCACTCTTATGTCCATCGCTCAGAGATTGATGAACTTCTTGGACTTTGTATGTTTACTTGTGCACAACCGAAGAACTATACTGAGAAAAAATTCCGCAAAAATATTCGTAACGAAAGAGGATCAGCTTGAATTTCAATCTGACCGCACATCATTTAGGACTTTAATGAGCCGAACTGATAAAGTTTAAATGCCTTAATCGGCGGAGTATCGAATTATTTAACTTGGAACAAAATGATTTGAGTTTAAAAGAAAATTATAATCACACTTCAGTTACAATGTAAAAAAAGTTTAATAAGGAAAGTCAGGATCTATCGGTATGATTGTCCGTTAGGGTCCATCGGTATGATAGAAGTGCTTCCTAGTGAGAACTTTAGTACATAGTCAATAATGCAATGGATCATTCTACCAATTCAGAGGTCATGTAGTCTAGTGATCTAAAGCAAACCCTACTAGGATCAGTAGTAGTGAATCCTTGGTACGCTAGTGCCCTCGGGACTCCCCCGCAGGAGCCTATGACTAAAGGTAGTAAGTATATTCGATTCGAGAAATTCCTTAAGTAGGTATCTATTTTCTGCAATTATGTAGGTAAGTCTCTTATTCCTGTAAAGTTAAAAAAAAAACAATTCAATTCACGCAAAATATTTAAATCTAACATAAATTCTGACTTAAGCCAGTATTACACTGTTTGACCATGTGGCCAAATTGTAGTAATAATCAATGCGAAATAACGAATTCTAACTATCTAACTCACAATATCCGCTCGGTCAAATTTGCTATTTTCTATTGTTTATTACTGCGATTTGACCGCTTAGTCAAACAGTTTACTAGCTTAAATCCTTTCAGTGTTGTTAATCGAATGGAATTAGAAAAAGTGATAAGAAAAAGCAATAAGAAAAAGCGATAAGAAAAAGCGCGCATGTATCTTATGATCAGACAAACTAAAGATTTTTTTATTTTAGTCATATGTTAAACAGACTGTGTGTGCCTTATGGCTAACTGCAAGCAATCAATAAAAACTGAATTTTCTGTGAATTTCTATATAAAAAAAAAATTTCGCCACTTTATGGCACAGGACCACATATCAAGATTTTTTACATAATTTTGTAATATATGCCCATAATCGCAATAGCACAATGCCTTATGCACCAAATATATTACACATGATTGAATTATAGACCACACACGCATTTCAAATTGATATTAGGTAGTGTGGCTTATGCTGTGAACCTGCCGGAAAGTGTGGCAAGTTTTATGAAACAGGTGACTTATCCACAGGACGGTGGAGTAGAAGTGTGTAATTTCTGTTTATTGTTTTTATGGTATCGTTGAAGATCGAACAGCGAAGGATCGAAGTTTACGTTGGACTTAAATTTACATGTTTTAGTTCTCTAATGTTTGTCAAAACAGATTAAGTTCAGTTTGGTACCTGTCATAGGTTGTATGGGTCAAGAAAGTAAGTAAAACACCCGCACAACTATATACAATATACTGAAATAATTTTTAAGCCGATAATAAAAAAATTACAATGTATTTAATATCTCATGAAAACTAAGAGATATGGCAAAATTCGTGAAAATGGAGGTTGCACCCAAATTGCCTTATAATCACATAGTACTTTAATATCTATGAATCCTGAAATTCGCTTTCAGTGACTCACATGTTTCGGAATTCGTGAACAAAATTTACAATCCGTTTCAGACAAATACATAAATCGTAAATAACTTATAGCAGTAAAACTAATTTGCTCTGTCATTTGACCAAGAGATATGACGAAATTCGTGAAGATAGTTGCAGTTCTTCTATACTGAAATTTTTTTGACCGTGCCCCAGAAAACAATTTTCTGGTTCTCTACAAAAAAAAAATTAATAAATTAATTATCTGTCGTAAGGTTCTAACGCAAACCTATTGGTGGACTTATTGGGAAAAACCCAATATGGGTGGCGATGGAGGAGTGGTGTAGAAACAAAACCCAATACGCTCAAAACCTGGGATCGAGACATTTTAAGATCCATTTCTTCGAAACGGTTAATGCCATAAAATTGAAAATAATTTAAATAATAATTATAATTTAAATTTTGAGGGGATTTGTGGTGTCCGGTTGTTTGGGAAAAGCCGTAGAAAGTGGAGAAGGGATAAGCTTTATTAAAAAAAAGTTCACGTTTCACGTGCTTAACAGATAATCTTAGAACTTATACGAGAATTAGGCTTCACAAATCCATTATAGAAAAAATATTTAAAATTAAGGTGTGGGTGTGGGTGTGGGTGAAAAAAAAAATAAAAAAAAAAAAAATTCCACTAATGAGCTGAAGTTTTGGATTTACGTAGAGTTGTGTGTAGTAGACTATTCTATGTTACACTTAATTCCCAAGAACTACTTTAGTCTAAGTTCTCTCTCTCCTAGAATAAAGATATCCATATCCGGGTCCTGTGCCCTGTGTCTTGTGCCCTATGCCTTGTGCCCTGTACTCGTTTTAAACTTGCTCCGTTTTCTATCCGCAAAAATATGTAAGTTTAAGTTCAGGACTTTATCTTCATCTATAGCATATTTGATTATGGGCCACAGGTAAAATGCCTCAATTTACGAGTACGATTGACTGAGGTATGGGGTTGAATTAGCGGAACTCAATTCTTTAAATTAATCAATAATTTATTATATTTTTATTCAACCCATCAACTAATTTGGGTCAGTTAACAGACGTTAGTAATATCTTCTTTATGTAAAATATAACAAAATGATTTAATTAAACTAAAACCTTTCCATTTCTCTGCCGAACTATTTGTTTATGAAAAATCCACACCATCCTACTAATTATATGTCGGCGTTTCCTTCATCAATTCATAAATTATAAAAACCAAAGGTGATCATAGCCCACACTGCTTTAAACTCTAAAACTCTCTTAATCGAAATCGATACGCCCATAAATTCTTGAAAGGATTTCTTTATTCCTACCCGAATAAATAAAATTTATATCAAAAAATTCAGGGACTAGGCGCTACTTCTTAAAGCGCCTTAGAAGACGATAAACTCCATAGTCAAGAAACTCTAAGTCATAAAAAATCGAGAACATTTGTAAGTTCCAGAACACAATCGTTAAAAAAATCTGCTGGCTCCTTTTTACCGACCCAAAAAAATAGCATACCTGTTATAGTGAGTATGCACTCAGTATGGTCATTAGGCAAAAATTTGGACCATCAAATATCGTTTCATCTTCCACAACAGAAGAAGGTATTATATTAATTTTTGTGATTTTAATGAAGCCAATATGTGGGAACGAATTGTTTATTTTCGAAACAATGATGTCCTGTTGATCGGTAGCAAAAATCTGTAACGATCGGTCATTTTGCAACCGGCAGGATATCATTGTTTGTTGATTGTGTTCCATTCTTAGTTTGATCCTCTTTGAAATGATACGATCATTGATTTTTTTCGGGAATATCGAAATCCATGTGAAATCAATTATCAAAAATTTTGACAAGCATTCAACACGATCGACAATTAATATGGGCCAAAAAGAAATTTTTTGTAAAGCATACGCAATCTTGGGAAAAGATATTAGAACCTTTTGATAAAATATTTGTAACGATCATTTACTAATAGCTGAAATTCGAAACAACAGATGCTAATTTTAAGTGTCGCGCTTCGCATGCTATTTTTCAGCAAATTAAAAAGGATCGAATAGCATCGCCCCATAAGATATCTGAAATACTTTTTAAAAGATTCAAATCTTACCCAAAAGGATTGGAATTTATCTAATCAAATAATGTCATCACGCTATTTACATTAGTTAACACTATGAGATAAAAATCTGAACATAATGTAGAACAGCATTTAACTCAAACAAGGTAGCCTAGAAAAGAAGATCGTTACAAAAAGATCTTGCCATTTTGAAATGGATATCACAAGACCAAAGGACATTTCTGACATTTATTAATCGCTGACAAAATTTACGATGCGAACAACAATATCCTTTCAAAGTCCTTGTGATGATGGTATTGGATGAAGGGTTGGAATAGTATTGATTCACGAGATACTATTAAATAAATTGTGAATGAAGGAGCGAAATCAAAAGTGGGTAAGAAAAATTTATTGACCATCTTATCAATGATAAGAATCTCTGATGCTTCTGTGAAAAGTATCCTTGGGACAACTACTGTCGGAAATTTTTGCTACTTTTTTCGGATAGGAAAACACAGCAGGTGACCTTTGAAAGGAATAGTGTTTTGAGTTTGATATCTTAAATCGATGGTGATAAATTTTTTTTCAGATGAAACATTTTTATGAAACGTTGTAGAGAGATGGAAATGAAACAAAAAAATGTTTCAGATTCTTGATTATGTTGATTAATTTGAAATTTATCGAGGGTCTAGGATAGTTGAATATTGAGCGGAGAAAATTCATTTAAAATTTTTTTTTATTTTTTGTAATACTTCCGGAGTAAATTGATACTTAATAAAAAAAAAATTATTTTGAATTCAGATACAAACTATAGAATTTTAAATTAAAGAACTGGTGACCATACTGTCACCTTGTTCAATGAGCGGTATGTTTCTCCATACCTTCATGCTCTGACTAAAATCCTGGCAGCACCCAAAAAGGATTTGATTCATTTTCTTCATTTCCATTCCTTTATCTAAAACTTTTGAAAATGAAGCTACCAAAATAAATATCAACGTATCAAAAATTAGAATGCCATCTCAAAATTTGCACCAAAAGTAAAAAGCCTAAGCCCAGAGGTTGTGAAAGATGTAGATCTATATATTTGTTCCCATTCATGAGAAATTTTTATTAATAAGGCAAGGAGACAGAACTCCTAAGAGACTTCCAAAACCGAAAAAGGGTCCTCAAATTTACTAATTATGAACAAGGATAATAACACACTCTTCATACATTCCGACTGCCACTTTAACAGTTCGAAATCCCTTTTTTCGCATCGAACCTATCCGTACAATTACCAATAATAATAATTCTTTCTTCCTGTATCATATCCGTATTATTACACCTCAATTGCTTTTGTGTTTCGAACACCCGATCAAGGTAAGTTCCGACATAGAGAAACTATATAAGAACAAAAAGATGCTGCTCATTCTTTTCGTAGACACTAGCTAACAAGGTTTATTAGAAGATCATTAACTCTGTCTGGGGATTCGGCACGGTCAAAAAGTGCACAGAAAGTGTTCCTAGACAAACATTAAAATCTCGAAATACCCAGTTGATCCTTGATGACGGAGACGACGACGATGGCTGGGAGCCTTGCGGCGTCCCTTTTTAACTGATCTTGTCATTTTACCTACTCACTGTAGAGATCTGCAAAAAAAGATCCATGTTTCGAGATCCTTAGAATCTACCGAAAAGATATTAGATCTGAGTATCTGGATCGTGTAGGCTTTTTGTTTTAGAAGAAAGCGTGACCGGTTACGCAATGATTTTGTTAGATAGTCGATATCGGATTTTTAGCGAAATGACTTAACATTTCTTTTTTAAGGGTGGATAGTCGGTTTTTGCTTTTGCTAACGATCAATCGTGGGATAAAGATCGTTATAGCGGATTAGCTAAAAGTGTAGCGACACGCCTTTAGATAGGATTTATTTGGGCTGAAGAAGAAAAATTTTGTAAAAATCTTTTGTTGGATTCATAAATCTAGAGGAGCTTAACTACAATTCGCTTAAGATCCCTCATTTCTACTTACAAAATTAAACACAACAAACATCACAATACCCGGCCAAATCAAAGCCATGTTCAAGTCCTATACGAAATCTAATAATCTTCTCGATTACGCACCATCAAAATCAAACACCGAACTGACCACCCTTGAAGCCCTGTCCCAAACCTGCCAAATACTATCATGCCAAAATTGAATTGAAAATCGTTGTGCGTAAAATAATCTGTTATACAATCCTAAAACAATGTTGAGTGAAAGGATTTATGCCGGGAGGTCCCTAATGTCCTTTAAATCCCCATATAAACAGACGTTCTTGCGCAGTGGCCCACGGATTCAATGGACCACACTAAAAAATCGATGAATTTCTGAAACGGCAAGGCAAAATTGGAAAAATCTTTCGATGCCTTTATCTTACCTTCTTCTTACACCCTGAAGAGGCCGGCCTCTGGCTTCCACCCCGAAAATTTGATACGCAAAACATGATTTATCATAATTTTGACCTTATCCTTAAGTTTCCTATATGGGACTTTTGGCGACGCAACAACCAAAAACGGTCAAGACATTTAACTTCTTAGGTTACCAATTCACATCGTCTTCGAGCTGATCTCGTCGATTACTGAAATCGATGGTTTTTTTGTTTCTCCTGTCTTCATTTTTTGGAACAATGTTCCGATCACTTAATCTAAAAATTGAGAGTTAAAAAGAGGTACTCGTAAGTTAAATGCCATTTAAAAGTAATTTTGATATCGCGTTTCATTCGGGTTCATTCTGGAGGCTGAGAGTGAAGAAGGAAGATCTTCGGGGTGCATGGAAAAAAAATGCCAGCGACAACGTGGAGACTACGTGGAGATGGACAGTGTTTCGATACAGAAACATTCAATCGCAGACCGTTGAAACGGAATGACTTATGTGTGAAATTTTACGGTTGACTCGGAATCCGATAATCGCTTCTTATTGTAATCGGAGATCTTTCGTGTATCGTCTGATGCGGTTTTTTTTTCCGTGGATTTAATAAATGTAAAACGGTCAATTTTTCACCTGATAAGATACAAGATTTTTTCGAATTGTGTTTTTATTTGGTTAATTTTTTTGTTGAGAAAAGATCAACTGTTTACCGTTAAAATTAGATGATAGTCCTAAATACATATTTGTTATGCACTGAAATGTAAATAAATAGGAGTTTAATGTTGATTCAAACTCAAATCATACTCCAACTTAAATTATTCATATGAAAAGACACAAAGTTATCTTCAAACAAATGGCACCATTGCAAAAATAACGATAGAGCCCATATTTTACTTTTGCTGTATGTATATAAAGCCTCTAAATTTCAACTTTGCAGAATAAGGTGTTCGCGAACACTAGAACTGAAATATATTCATGCCAGCCCTTTTTCACGAATTCCGAGATATCTCTTAGGCCTGATCAGATATTGAATTAATTCTTCTTCCTTTGGTTTTTTCCATAGGGTGTTTTTTTTAGTGGCGGAGAACTTTAAATTGAAATAAAACACAGAAAAATGTTTTTAATATTCATGAAATTGCCTTTATTTGAAAGATAATTTTGTTGCATTAATGTTAGAATATGATTTCGGCCATGTGACCGCAGTGGATGGCGCGTACATGGCGTAATCTAAAAGTCCAAATTTCACACACTCTTTGCAGTAAATCAGGCTGTATTTCGGTAATACCGCATCAAATATTGACTCAATAGTTTCTGGGATGCGTATTATCGTTTAGAGTAAACGTATTACGAACACGACCCATGATTTCTCGAATTAATCGCTCTGATGGACGATAAAATACATCAAATGCAAGTAGTGACGCATGAGTTTCTCTTGCCTGATAAGTTTCTCTTGTTTTCAAACAAATTTCAACAATTTTCAAACGATGCTCCGCCGAGCGTCTTTTCACGATGAATTGCCAAACCAAACTAACCGCAAACCCACCGGGTACTGTCAAATCGGCTGTCACATAAAACAGTGCTACCAATTTAAAGTTCTCCGCCTCTAAAAAAAATACGCTTTATAATCGTTTAAATACCAATTTTAGGATTTTTCGATGTTAAACACCCAATAGGGTGTAAAGGCATTGTATACGTTTTCACGAATTCCGACATATCTTTCAATCAGATGAGAATTAAAAAAAAAAAAACAGGATGTTGGCAGGGTTTTTTCTTTGATTATTGTCAAATGGCAGCTGAAATAATACGAGTACGCCCAAGTGAGAGAGAGAGAGAAGTCAAGAAATTCGTTTTATGTCATTACGCCTCATCATATTCTTCTCCTCTTTGACGTTCAGCATTTTATTAGGGCCGGTCGAGGCGAGCGACCTAGGCGTCAATTGTTTATACAGAAATCTACTCAGTAGGCGATATTCTGACTCTATGACGAATATCTGGCTAGAATGAATACCAGTGGCGTAGATGGAAAATCGGATCCTGCCTAGAAGAGTCCTCTCTAGTCCTCATTTAATTGACCATTTTTAACTATACCTTTTTTCAATTTCATCTTTGGAATAACAATTTTAAGAAATCGTTCGATTTCTAAACCTTAGCAAGTAAGTATTATTTTTTGATGGTACCCGCATTGTAATGATGTCAGTATCCTGAATAACTCCAATAATATAAAGACGGCATCAGTTGATAACAACACTTCATTAATAAAATAATAATCTAATAATCAAATATTATTTTTGCGGTTGGCTGGATTCGATGTCGCAACCATCAAAGTTGAGCTTCATTTATCCTAGCGAACAACCAAAAATTCCACCAAATTGGTTGAAATATTGGATGATCTTCAATGTCACCTACCTTTAGTATAAGGATGCGATGGCAAAAAATTTCACTCCGGTATAGTTTCCGATAATGAAATTTGTTTCAACATCATCTACATAAGATATTCCTAAGGGTGTTTTGGATAATAGGCATAATACACCCTTTGAAGAGTCTATGCCATCTGATGACGAAACAGCTCCTTCGGCCCTAGTCCAACACAGTCTTAGAAACTGGTCTATCCAGTGAAGGTTTTCCAATTGTCATGTCCTCAAGGACAGCGATTAATCAACAGTCAGGGATCGAGTTGGGGTTTCACTGCACTGACGCCGGAGAAAAAATTTGTTTCTATGCTAGCTTACCATGGAAAAATTCATTTAATAAAAAAAAAAATCTAATACTTTAAAAATTATTATTTCCCTAAAATCTTTATGTTCTCTATTCAGGGTGAATAGGCCAACCAATTCAAAAATAAAACACTCAATCTGGCTGAAAGGTGCAATCCTTACGACAGAATTAAATCATTCGAATGTAAATACAAGGGAATCAGCCGTTTTGACTTCCTGACAACTGGATCATCTAGCGCACAACTTACAACAGTTCCTTATCCAACATTATGTCAAGACCCTTGAAGAGTCAAACCTCCAGACCACCAAATCCCTAAATGTCAAATTAAATGCTTCCCTGATTGATTTAATGCCAAAACGATCTCCATATCTGATACCATAGTGCAAAAGAACCACGAACTGTGTACTATGGTTGGCTTTGAATTTTTACGGGGAGCTCCGGGCCTTGTTCCAAAAAAAAATTCACCTGTCCCGGAGGCACATGCCCCGGGCCCTTTGAATGCAAATGCCTTAAAATAATTTAATAAATTTACGATGACATCTTACACTTATTGCCGAGACATTGTTCCCGTGTGTGCAATTTTATGCCGATGGGTTTTCTTTAAGGATTCGGTGGTCAGATGGGTTTTTTTTTCTCTTCACTTCTCAAGATGCGTATGACCCTCCTGTGTGTCGTATATACCTTGACCACTTTAAACAACCCCGACATATTCAGGACGAGATTAAAATCTCTTCAAGGGATGATCTGTGGTGTTGTGTACGCATGTTTTGTGTCTCCAGACAGACCGATGTTACTCGCAATTTTACACTTTCGGACCTTTGATGGCACTTTCAGAAGCATCGGACTTTTTTTTTTTTGGTTGTGACCGAGCGTTTTGTTCAAGCGTTCAAGTTTCACATTTTATAGGGTCCAGTGCCGAATACTACTATCGACGGATCCAACAGCGCAACATCCTCAATAGCCGATCGAAGTCACCTTTGGATCGGAAAAGGATATGAGAGCATTGAAGATCTTCTTGAAGATCACCACTTGATCAATTCAAATGCGCGTCTGGGCCACAGATGACGGATGAAACAGGTGGCCAAACGATCGAAGGATACCCTTAAGGCTCAAGCAACGACTACTACATTTACTACCCGACCAACACAAATAAAATGTATCGAAATGAAAGGATTATTCCGTTAATCGATTAAAACCAGCAGGAAACATAAAGGAAAGGGGTTTGCCTTTTAATTATATCAAAAAGATGAAAATAACATCCGGAAGGACCGAAATCCGATTAAAAAACCTTCACTTCCAACTTCTTAACACGTGGGTAATTTTTTTCGATCCATTTTTTCAGTTGGGGAGTTCCTTAACTTAGTTAAAAAAAAATCTTGTATTGTTCTCCTCGAAGATTCTTGATAGGTTTACCTGAAGTGGATGTTCGGTAGTCAAGAGATGAACATAAGAATTTTTCTGGGAATAAATAGAGGTGAAGATTGCGTGATTTTTGAAATTTTAGATATTTTGTTTTGTTTATAATTTCATACCTTAGTGATATCTTTTTTCAAGTAGGATCCTTCTCAACGAAAATAAGGAATGAAAAATCATGACTAAGATTAGGTTCGTTCTGAACTGCAATGTGAAATCATACCATACCATCATACATTGGCAGATATTTTTCAATTATTTTTTTAAATTCCACAAAACTTAAAGATAAAAAATGACTTCGACTGTTAGGGGTTGAATTTTTTTAAAAATGTTCATACCAATTTTTAGGCGATTATGTTTATAGAAAGCTAGTTAAAGTAAAAATCAATTCAATATCTCATCAGATCTAAGAGATATATCGAAATCCGGAAAACGCAATTATTTACAGCATCTTAAGGTGCATCTACACGATCAATTTTCAAGCAATTAACTGCCCGACGGCTATTGCCAAAACAAGTGGAACGATTAATGGAGCAATGCAGAGCAATATCATGCTAGTTACGGCAATATTTCGGCAATGTGCAATGTTTTCACAGATTGCTTGTAGATATTGTTCGCACTTTAGGAATTGAAGATCGCTGAATCCTGAAATATTTTTTTACGGATATATTGTATATAAAGCCTAGAGAAGCAAAACCGAATCTAATATCGCATTAGACCTAAAAGATTTGTTGAAATTGGTAAACAGTTGTGCTGTACCTGAAATCCCATAAAGGGTTGAGTGTCAAAAAATTATTAAAAAGGAGTTACCCTATTTTTATTAAAGGTCACTAGAAGTTAAAGCAAATTCGATATCTCGCTCGGCCCAGAAAATATGTCGGAATTCGTGAAAACGGACACAACCACTTTAGACAAATATCAAAAAATTTGAATTGAGTTTCTGGCCGCGGAAAAAAAACCGGGCTCAAAAGTAAAATTATTTCGAAGCCTGAAGAAACCTAAAAGATATGACAAAGTCCCCGACTACAGATTTTTTTTTACTCAACTCCGTACGCCAATGGAAATCTTACTTTATTTTCGCTGTAATAGGAAATCTATATACATACTAAAATTCAACTTTCTAGCATAATCCGTCCTTAGGATTCAAAATTCGACACCCACCCCTCCTCCTGTAAATATATTATCACCATATCTGGTACTGTTCTTGATATATAAATATTATTTTTTTTTCTTAGAAATTCCTCTCCCTACACTTCCGTTTTGTACCACTCCCCTCAAAAATTTAACATTTAATAGACAGCACTTATAAGCATATACTCGTATAACTTAACTTTATCTTGCTGGTACAATTTATTCGGAAAAACTTTAAATCCAAATATTTCCAGCACTCACCTCCCCTCTTAAAAATTTTGGTGGTGAAAATAATCATAGCGTTAGCCAGGCGAGCATTCTACCACCAAGTTTTCCTAAGCTGGGATTGCTACACTCTAAGAGCCATATCAACTGAACGGTTGGTGTCACAAGGTTGAAACTTTATGATTATTTTTAGGACTAAGATTTTGAAGAGAGGAGAGGCTCTTCAAAATCTTAGTCCTAAAAATTATAAAGTTTCAACCTTCTAACATCAACCGTTCAGTAGATATGGCTTTTAGAGTTTATCAATCCTAGCTCTCAAGCGTTTTGAACGCATTGCTTTCCCTCTACAACACTCCATCCGTATTGACCATTTACTAAACAATTTTCTCTCAAGAAGTCTACCTAGATTTTTACGAATTTCATTCAAATTTGCGTGGAAATGATATAGCGAATATTATTTTGTCATATTTACATTAGAAAAATAAAAATTTGTTAATTTTCAAGTAAAAAAAAATTTTAAATTTACTCTCTCCTTGACTTCGTCAGCTGTGTTACAGTATGTTAAGTAAGCCAAGACACCAACCAAAATTTAATTGAGACAGTAACCTGCTGATACGATTACCACGCAAAGTTTCAACCTTGTGACCTGCTGCGTAAACGTTTTCCGTACAAGTTCTAAGAATTATGACACTTTTTCTAAAATACCTCAAATCAGATAAGCTTGCATAGTGTAATGTGTGTTGAATAGTAGTACTAAGCATCAAATAGATAAATCTATCTATCTAAGCATCAGATAGATAAACCTGTTGAGGGCAAGCAATTAACAAAACACTTGTTTGTTTTACTCAATTCCTGCTATCCTTAAATGCCACGTGCTCTATAACAGAAAACCGATAAAGGTGTAAAAAGAAGCGTGCCACAAATAACCGACTATTAGGGGGAGGGTGGAACTAGATTAATTGTTCGTTATGCAAGGCAGCCAGAGGGTTAACGCTAAAGTACCTGAACCTGTTCAACTTATTTATATCCATTGCATATTCATACACGAGTATGTATCAGGTCCGATAGTTTTCCCACCAATAAATTTGTTGCAATATCACCTGTCTACAGGTTGTTGTTGCGCAAGTCAACAATTTGTAGGAGGGCTTACAGCAATTCGTCGATATCAAGATATGAAAATTATACGCATGACCTAACAACATATAGTAGTAGTTGTGAAAAGGGTGGAAAGCATCGAATAGGAACAACAGGTAGATTAAGACTATAGACCGAATTTAATTCAAGTCATACAGGGGGTTAATTCCGTAGTTAATAAATACACAGTTCAAAAATTTTACAACATTAAATGTTGGCAATTTGTTGAGATATTGTAAATTTACATTTCTCAAAACCACTTACATTTCCACTGCAAAATTAAAATTCAGAAATTAAATAAATCCATACATGGCTTTGTAAAATTACATGCCTGATAGTAGTCATATGTAATATTACAATTTGGAGATTGAAATTAATTAATAATATGTAACTTTAAGACTTAAGTTAAGACTTACAATATACCCTGTACAATTAGCCACATTCAAAACTACATAACAATTTGCAAATTAATTTACGTATTACTTAATTTAAATCGATATTTTTAGAATTATAATCGAATACTAAGATTTGGAACAAAAAATTTCACCAACTAGCACTCTATTTTTAATATGGTTTTCATAAAAATAAATAACTTAATTACATAATGGTGATATAGTTTACACATGAATAGGGTAATTTTACATTTGTATGGGGATAATTTTTTTTTATTAAATGTTGTAAAATTACAAATAATTTTTACTGTGTAGTTTAAGCTCATATGCTACAAACAATGGTTACTATTCCTTCTTGTTAGTACAAATATTAACAAATAGACAACCTTAAATATTTTAGTCCCTTAAAAAATAAACTGGGATTATAAAAAGTTAAGAATTAAGGATTTTGGTCGGAACAATACTTTGCGTTTAGGATAAAAAACTTTTACTGTTTCACGTAACACAAGTTAATTTTTTTAACGACTTTCATATGGGAGTTTTCTTAAGGAATAGAGAGATATTTATTAATATCAAGACTCTTTAAAGATTTGAATATCTTGTAAATGTAACTGATTTGTGTGGCCTATTCGAAGGATATTTATGATATTTAAGTTGCAACACCTGTCTACTTGCAAATCGTTCAAATCCCCTTGCAAACTGTCTAAATAGTTTCTAACTTCAAAATTTATTACATTTGGTCGAATTCATACTATAACCCCGTCAATTGATGTTTTCCAGATCTTGCCGAATATAAAAAATCTGCTTTAAGCGTCGGTACTTCTCAATTCCCCTTAATTTTTTTAATCGAAATGTACATGAAACTAAGGATCACACCCCACAAACAAATCGTTGCATTGTTTCCACCAAATAATTACACCGGTCCTTTATTTGAATTCAAATGAAACAACGGAATGCATCAGTCGTTACCTCCTGTATAGAGTGGCACTGCAATTAAAGTCAGGTATTGTACGCGGAATTTTCGCCCCTATATAGGCACTGAATACAATGACAGTCTTGATAGGAAAATTGCGGTTGTTATGCCCATTGGAGATCTGATCAGAAACGAAATTAAGAAAAGGAACAAAAAAGTAAATTAAATCGAATATATTTACCATCAACCAATTACTGGCGGCAATTTGCGAAAAGATTTCACGTGTAATTTACAACTTCCTCTTCAGCGAGTGCCAATTCATCGGTAACCTGTAATTTACCCGTGTGGTTAATTTTGCAGTTACACTCACTATGTAGAATTAAATTAGGACTATCATCGAGGTCATAGGTTATTCGATCATGCATTTTTCGTCTTTAATAAGACTTGATTTTCCTCGATTTGTTATTTTGGACTTTCCCCTGTTTCTGTTTATTTTTATTATTCAAATTATCACGGTTATCTTTTTATTGAATTTAATCAAAAATGCATTATAATAAGCTAGACTATGCTATCAAATTTGAAAAATGTTTGATCAAACCAAAATTCATGAACAACACGTCTATATTACCGAATTCTAATCTCCAGACTTTCGCAAAAATCAATTCAAAAATCTACTTTTGGAGTAAAACTGTAGATAGCCGATATCTCTATAATCGTACTTGAAATGTCTACTATGTGTTATTGCGGGGTAAAGAGATTATAATTGGACACACTAATAATATGATATCATATTGCAATCAAATACAAAATCAGTTTTACAAATTGCTTGAATTTATAATTTTAATCTAAACTTTTTTTTTAACACTGCACTCAAAATTAATAAATCCTTCAGTTTCAATCGAAAGAAAAGAAGTAGCTGAACGTGATATACTCGGAACGCATTTTGAATTGAGCTATAGTTGCTATTTTAATTCTACAAATTCCACAGAATACCAACTATAGCCCAATTCAAAGTGCGTAACTCAAGTACGATTATAAAGATATCAGCTATCTACAGTTTTACACCAAATTAAGCTCAGCCAGATTGAACATCCGAATGTGGCAAAAATCACAAAGTGCCATTCACAGGGACTTGGCATCGGGTAACTGGCACTCAAAACATCTCATGCCAAAATATTCGGAAAATGGAACAACTGGTTATCTAAAATTATGCAGACATCAGACCCGAACCCTAGTGAGAGCTCTGACTGGAGACTGTTACACGAGGAATTCTCAATAAGATTGTCTCTCTGAGACTTAAAATTTGCTGAATGTGCAATAACGAAGTCGAAACACCAGAGTATACACTATACTCTGTGAATGTGGGGGTTTAGCTCCCAAAAGACTTCGTCACTGCGGTCAAGGTTTCATGGACCCATCGGAATTCCAGACCATTCCTCTTCGCAAAAAGTTAGGCTTCATTGAAAGTGCAGGGATTGAAGAAGAATCGTAGTCAATCCGGAAGGACGTCACAATAGGCCCAACTGTGACTGCACTGTTTGAGGTTAACCAAACCAACCCATATTTCCAATCTATCTATCTGAACAAATCGGCAAGAATCTTGCAGATATCATGTCAGTTTGTCCGTTACATTGTTCGAAACGCCTTTTGGACAAAATACATATGGAACACAATTTTCTAGTTTGTCAGTCTCACAGTAACCTACACCGTATTTTAGCATTAAACGCGTTTCGCACTTCTAGCCCAAAAATAATAAATTTGTACCCATATTTGTTGGCAAATTTTTCATTTCCTCTACACACTATCTATTTTGACGAAAAAAAGTTTGACAGAACTTTTCGTCAAAGTTTTTTGTCAAATATTTGATTGTATGACATACATTTTCACATACTTTTTCCACAAAGCAATTCCATTCTCGTTGTTCAATTTGAAAACCTTAAAGTCTAAATCTGCACCATATAATTCGATTTCTTTTAAGTGTGTATTCCGATATTTCCAAAACTATTCTACTCCGACAGTGACACCTAATTATTTTCGGCGTCCATAGTCTTAAGCATAAAATAATTGATAGCAAACTACCAACAGCAAACAATTTCTGGATTCCAAATAGTTTTTCTGCTCGTTAAAAAACATCAAATACTCATCAGTCAACAAGTTCGTTTTGAGCTGAAAAATTGGATTTTGATACCTAGCTGCTAGTTTCAAATTATATTTGACCGACAAGCCGTCATGTAATTTTCACACCTAAAAATCCGAACCTATTTTTAATGGCGATAATCATTTTGGGATCAATATAATTCAGGTTGCAAATTTCCGGTACAAAAAAAATGCTCCACTGAGAATATGATCGATTTGGAATGTGATTTTGGTTTGTTTTTCATTCGATCAGTAATTACATCTTAGGAGCTGATGAAAGAAACTTATAACCTGATAAGTACAGGAACATAGCTACAGTATAGCGAGTTAAAAGCAGGATGTCCTATAGCAAAAAAAGGCGAGAAGCCTCGAATCGGATGGAAGGAAAGAAGTCGACTTCCTGTAACCGAGACGATTATAGAAAGATCATTGAAGAGACCAATGTTTGATAGGGCTGTAGGACTATCAAAAATATTTGTAGAAAATCGCAAAAACGATATAAGAACAAACGCCTGATTATTGACAAACCTCCAAAAGTAATAAAAATCACCATTCTCCCATAATTTAAAAGAATCCTTATGCTCCTAATCAAATACTACAGTCTCATAGTCTTTTATTAACCAAAAGCCGACTCCTAACTTAATTTTAGGAGCAGTACGGCACAGAAAATTAAGCAATTTATGATCAGTTTGATGAATCCCAGGACCAGGAGGAACCTATCTTGATCGCTGATCGGTACCCACCTAATTTCATATTGAACCCTTTTCATTGACGCAAAGTGTTTTTGACGTGCTGGGGCGTCATCCAATTAACTTTTCGCGAGAAACAAACATCCGGATTAATTGGATCGCAGCACACGATGGAGTTTTGCTATGGGGAAGCGCGAAATCAGTCACCTTGTACGATCGAGTAATAATCGAATATTTTTAAAAAAAAAATATATATAATACATTATTAGGTAGACGTAAAATATGTATAGACACATTTATGATCAATTTATTTATCAGTAAAAATTTTCATAATTGTTTTAAGAAAATTGTTGGATCCAACCCACCTTGATCAAATTGCATACTTGCGTTAATTTCAGGTACTTTACTTAAGATGCTCTTACACATTTTCAAGTTTCGTGTTATAGTGACTTGGAATTCAAATATTTCCAAGCTTTATTTAAAGTTTTATATTTGTTTGTCAAGTATGCTTTCGTGTTGTTCATAGACTGAATGGTTCGAGTATGATCTCATTACCAAATTGCCAAGTATTGATCCATACCGCTGAGCAACCTCCAATTGATCAATATCGTCAATTGCTGATGCTGCTGAATGTTGCTGTATGTTTTCATGTCGTCAAAATTGTCTGGAATTGCCGCTAATTGAGCAATTTTATCAATCGATCGTGTAAGAGCACAAATAAATCCAAAACTCAAAACCAAACTTGGCAACTGAATGTCGGAGACATTTACTCGAAATTTTCCAAGCTAGTGGAAACACAGCAACTATAGTGCGAGCAATACCAGTAATCTGTGAAAACATTGCCATATTGCCGCAACCAGCACGATATTGCCATATATTGCTCCACCAATCGCTTCACTAGTTTTGGCAGTAATCGTCGAGCAATCAATTGCTTGAAAACTTGCTCGTGAACCCATATCTTCAATTGCTGATGTTGCTGAATGTTACTGTATGTTTTCGTGACGAAATTGTCTGAAATTGCTGCAAAAATTTTAATCATTCCTGTAAGAGCACAAATAAAACCAAAACTCAAAACAAAACTTGGCAACTGAATCTCGAGGACAATTGCTCGAAATTTTTCCAAGCTAGTGGAAATACAGTAACTATAGTGCGAGAAATACCAGTAATCTGTGAAAACATTGCCACATTGTGGCAAATAGCACGATATTGCCTTCTAGTATTGCCCCATTAATCGCTCCACTAGTTTTGGCATTAGTTGTCAGGCAATCAATTGCTTCAAAAATTGCTTCAAAAATTGCTTCAAAAATTGCTTCAAAAAATGCTAGGAAACTTGCTCGTGTAAGAGGATCTTCGGGATACATAAAGGCAAAACACGTTCAGAAATTTCTTTTATACGGTTCGGATTTCAGTTTTATTGCAAAAATATAATTGTTTGCAAAATATTCAGGGTTATATTTAAATGACCACAAAGTACAGCTCTTCTCGACCAACATTGCTTTTTAATATAAAAGTAAATGTTATGCTTATTTTATAAAATATGGAATTATCGAAATTAAGGAACAAAAGAAACAAACAATGCACTTATGCAAGTAGTGGGTATAGTAAAAATTGAGTCGCATTTAACGATTACACCATATGTTCTATCTTCACAACAACTTCTACACTACTATACACCGTACGATGCCATATGTGGTGCATTCGATTTTTAAGCTGAAACGAACGAAATTTAAATTACACTCTTTATGGGTCACTGGCTTGTTCGTTGATATAAAACTTCTCGTATATTAGGCGGTTAGCAAGTGAAGGACATTCATATATATATGGGCAAGCATATCGTTAACAAAAAAACAACTTACAAGTCTTGAGGATTCCAATGCCTAAGTAAGTTCGAATCCAGGATCTTAAGACCTCTCCGTTCACCTTCGATCGGTCGTGAAGACCTCAAGGGCCAAGTATTACAATAATATGAGCCCCTTGAGCATATAGTTACCCCAAAAGGTTCGAGGGCTCATTTTCACACACGTGCATGATTGGCGTGTGCCAGATGGTGGGACTCAATTTGTTTCGAATTGCTGCGCGCTCATCGCAAAAAAAAAAAAATCGTATTTAATCTTCAGCACCCCTCTGAGTAATGAGGTGGAATTTTCGAGAGGATTGGAAGAAGGGCTCAACGCTCAGGCAACATCTAGATTCAAACAAAAAAAAAAACAACCCTTAAGAATATGTTCTGAACATTTCTGGAATATTTTAGCAATTGTTCGACACTTGGTCAGAGC
Organism: Beris chalybata; assembly: GCA_949128065.1. Lineage (NCBI taxonomy): Eukaryota > Metazoa > Arthropoda > Insecta > Diptera > Stratiomyidae > Beris > Beris chalybata. The sequence continues at coordinate 142,965,761 of OX421894.1, forward strand.
AATTGTCATCAGGTGAATTCTACAGGTGAATCGAGGATTTGTACAAGAAGGATTAATCTCTATGTAATACCAAGGTTTAAACTTTATAGGTATGATAAAATTTAAAATGTATGTAGTGAATTATGAAGATAGCAAACCTATCTTAAATACTTTACTATAAAAATAATAAAGTAAAACTAGCAGCTGGAGGATGCGATCGAGACGATTGGAAGATATGACTTCAGGAGGGCCCGATTTTGACTATAACTTGGATGTAAAATTTATATACATACATACATCATAAGCAATAAGACTTAATTTAGTTACACACTATATGTCATACTGTCAAATATTTGACAAAAAAAAATTTGACGATAAGTAGATACTAAAGTAAAATTCGATACACTTTAAAATATTGAACCAGGCATATCTTCCTTTAACTCAATAAGAGCTCGCCAATGTGTGCATTACATACTTGAGTATTATTTGCATGTTACTCATATTCAATAATCCAATTCGTCCCATGCAATTCTCGGACATTGAACATTGAAACTACCAAGGATTGCGAAAAAAAAATACCATCACCCTACCATGCAATATTCATAGTGCAATTAACTCTCCTCGAAAAGCGAAAGCCTTCCACGTCCGGTTTTATTTGTTTGGTAAATAGAAATTAATTTTTTTCCCTCGGAGTCTATTTGATTTTTTGTTTGTTGAACAGGGTAATAGGAAAAATAAAGGACTAATTGTCTGTATGAAGAATTAAGTGAAAATTGTGAAAAAATGAGATACGAGTATGGGAGTAACAATTAACACGGTAATGTTGCGGGAAGTGTTTAGTTTAGTATGATGTGTATGACGTCATTTGTGGGGGCGCAGGGAGGGCATTGCCCCCCTGAATTTTTTATTTTCAACTTGCCCTCCCCCCTATGTATGTATGCATAGAATCGAACTGATCAGTAGCTATGACTCCTAAGGTTGAGCATTTTAGTTCAGTATAGTGACCGATCATTTTCGGTTCCCGCTAACTAGTTCGTTCTTTTAGTTCACTAGCTCGCGTTAGTTTGAAAAATCGTGTAGGAAAGTGTGTTTTTTAAGGATATCGAACTGAACTTGGCAGGCTAGCCTTTAATACAGTGTAGTGTACAGTCCTAAAAAAAAGTCATCAGTGTCCACCTTATACGGCAATGCATGAATACAAACGAACTAGGAACGGGACTCACTGCGAACTATAGTTCGTTCATTTCACTTATGGGAAGGCTCTTCCGAACTACACAAGCCTATTAACTATAACTCGATCCTGAGCTTTAAGCCCTTATTCACTCCTTGAAGATCTTTTTCGATTATTTCTTTTCAGGTTGTTTGGGGTAAGATGATTCTTTTATTAAGTTCGAACCACTTTCACTATTTAATTTTGATATAACGTCTGAAAATAAAACCCCAAAACAAGTAGAGTCTATTGAATGTAAAAGAGGTGGAGCACGTAATGAGGAAGATAAACATTTTTCAAAAAATTTTATTGTCTCAAGAACCGTATGTATGTAACAATTTTGCATTTTAATACTAACGTACCCTTAAATTTTTTTGCTACTCTATCAATGTCAAAATTACAATCAAGGCGTACATTTTTATCATGGTGAAGTTCACGAACGAGCAACGTACCTGTTGAATAAAAATTTTCTGTTTAAATAAAACTCAAAATAATTGAGATAATTTCACCATGATAAAAATGTAAACCTGAATTGAAGTTTTGACACAGATTAGATTAAATTAATTTATTGCCATACACAGACAGACCAGCAAAAATGTTTAAGAGTGCGTTTGTATTAAAATACAAAATCGTTATGTACCTTTTTGTTACATCATTACTCTCACAACTGTCCGATTTTATAATTACCAATTTAACTTTTTTATTTTTTAATAATGAAATCGATCTAAAATTAAAAAAAAAAATTCACGTAAAAAGGTGGAGTAAAAAAAAATGTGATATTCACATTTCCACGAATTTCGTTATATCTTTTAGGCATATCCAGTTATCAAATTAGTTTTAGATAGATATATTTATTTCTTAAATTCACAGTTTTTCAGTTAAATTTCATTCAGAGTTTACACTAATATCTTCACAACTTTGGTATAGACAGTAAGAACTGAGCAGATAAAATATGAGGTACACATTTAAGAATACATATAATGCATAAATTGTAGGAAAAAGTCAAATTAGTTTTACTTCTGCGTGCTCTTCATATAAGTGCTCAGACACATTTTTTCCAATTTTTTTTAAATCCAACCTCTTAGAGGGTCTGAAGGGGTTGTGCCAATTTTCACGAATTCCGATATATTTCTTAGGTCTAATGAGATATCGAATTTGCTTTCATTTCTAAAGACGATGAATGTATTCGACAAAAAAGCGACTTAAGCCTTTTTAGATATTCGACCCACTAGTGAGTGTAAAGTATTGTTCAAGTTTTTACGAATTCCGACAAATCTCTTAGGTTTAATGAGATCGATCCGTTTTTATTTTTATACTCACATGAAATCAAACACAGAAACTTATGGCATGCGGCATATGTACATATGGTATGTGTAGGGGTTAACAAATTTCTTTCTTTAGAGTTGTCTTTAGAGTTGTCCTTAATTGGGAATAAATCAATAATAAAATTAAATAAAATTTCATATCAATTCAATACAAAAAAAATGTAAAACATGTCTGAAATGCAGTAGTCAAGAAGCAATTCGATATGTCTTCAAGGGTACTTTGGTATTTTCTTAAATTTCCAGTTGCGTTTCTTACTTCAGTTTTAATAATGCCTAACCCAAAGTTACTGATAAATTATCGGAATTATCGAGTAAGTACGCCTCGTCCACTTACTGTCAGCCTGCGGATGGTTAAAAAAAAAAAAAAAATATAGTCTTGAAGACCACATAAAAGCCAAAAGCGCATGTTCAGACGACGCAACACCTCAGTCGGTGGTCATCAATTTGCCAACAAAACATCAATCGAATGGCGTGCAGGTACTTACCGGACAATACGTTAAAATTACCCAGGCTAGAGATATCAACGGAAAACAAAAAAAAAACACAGCATCTTTAAGTAAAGTGGAAATCAGATGAAAATCTTACACGTTGCCGACAAGGTGTCAAAATTGGTTGGAGTCTTGTTAGCGCAAAACTAGCACTAAGCCTCGATTGCCATGAACCGATAATTTTTATGACAGGCTCAAATTTTCAGTTATTTCGCCGGTTTGAAGACAAAATTACCATTTCGTGCTGGCCAGCGTCCAGTTCACTTTCTTGAAGACAATGCCGAAGACACGATGCTTACCTGTGCGTAGCCAAATAATCGAGTAAAGCATATGTGCGGCTGCTGCCTGATCGATTCGACCTCTTGTGCAAAACCAGAGAGCAAAAAAAGATACTTGAATCTGTTGCTACTAATGTAAGAAGCCTTCATCCTGAGGGCATTCCTTTTTGATATCCCTGAAAGGCAAATTTTTGCTCTCGATTTCTCGTCTTCAGGGAGGAGACGAATTTTTTTCGGGGGTACCACAGATGGTCATCGATTGTTAGCAAGCCGTCAAATGTTTTTGGTCCGAGCCTCGAGCCGTGAAGCGTGACCAACACGAGGTTTTATAAGGATGCTGTCCGATGTGTAAAAACTTTCCGAAATTGTGGGCGATTAGCGGACCTAAGATGACCCGATCATCTGATGACAAGAACAATTTTTCAGGATTCAGAAGCCATTGATTGCTAGGACGAAAAAAAATGTTCGCAAATTTTCAACTGATGGCAGATGGACAGACGGAGGTGTTTTTGCAGGAAATAAGCAGGCGCGGTGATGTAGCAAAGCTACCTTTTTCTTAAAGACTGATTTACTCTTTTTGCTTTATTTTAGTACATGGACCGGATATCAAGAGGCGCGTTGAAATAAAAACTGGGCACCATACCTGCTTCTACATCTATTCCAACAAACGCAGCTACCAGAAAAGTAAGAAACTGATCCTTCGGAAAATATTCCAAGAAACATTTCCGAATCGAATCAATCGAATCACTCCACACACTTTCGAAGGGTTCATTTAGTCCTTTCGCTCTTAAAAGGGATACGCAATCTTAACTAATTATTATCGATGGCAAGAATTTTCGAATGTTGTAATCTTGAAGCATTAAAAAAACACACACAACCAGGACCCTATGCGATTCTTTAAAATACTTGAAAACCTCTTTTTCAAGAACACGAGCATGTTGTTGGCCGTTAATTGTTTTGCCACATTTCAAGTGTTTTTTCAGAAAACCGAAGACTCTTGGTACCCTTGTTCTTCGTTTATCAAGTGTATGTAGAGCATTATTGTACTTTCCAAATTGTTTTATAACGAGTAGTTACAGGTTTTTACGTTACTTTATTATTCTAAAATAATGAAGTACACTGTTCTACTGATCATACTGAAATCTCAAATGCTGCGTGTACCCCCTTTTTTTCCCATGTTAGGGGTTGTAAACCTGTAGGTATCTCGAAAACCCTTGAAGATAAATGATCTTGTTATTTCTGCAGTAGGGTGGAGTCTTTCAGGTAAATGAAAGGTTTACAGTCGATAAATTTAAAATGCTAAATGCTTTGGAGCAGACCTACTTTATCAATTTTCCTATCGAGTGTTTGTGCTAGAAAGTTGAAACCTGTTATATATATGTAGATCTACTACAAAAGTAATTTTTTCGTCTTATTGCACTAAGGATTGCTAGTTTTTTTCGAACAGTGTCCGATGAAGCAGCCGAAGTAATATCGGCAATGGTACCAATTGACATACTGAACTTAAGTGACTCTACGTAGCAGGATCGAAAGTGTACGAGCGACGACGCAGTATCCTGGAGTGGCTGGGACGCTGTGAAAGCGCGAACAAAAGGAGATGGATATTCACATTGATTCCAAAGATCGACAGCTGGATAAGGCGAAAAACTCGGAGAAGTGAACTTTTATGTGAGTCAGCTGCTCAGCGGACATGGTTGTTTTAAGCAGTATCTTCACCGCTTCAAGGCTGAGGAAGACCCGTTCTGTCCCAATTGCCCCCATGAGATCGACGACGCGCGGCATATCTTACTGCACTGCCCTTAGACGCGGGTTAAAGTCCCGAACTGACTTAGGTTTTTACCCCACTTTAAAAAAAAGGATCTTGAGTAACAAAACAGTTCAGGTTTATGTTGTCGCGCGGAAATGAGGCAAGCAAATTGTCCGTGAAAAGGGTTCTTCTACATTTTCACGAATCTCGTCACATCCTTTAGGTCTGTCGAAGTATCGTATTTATTTTATTTCTGCGAGCATATTTTATAAGTGCCTAGAAACAGTTTTCCAGTGTTTTCGATATTCAGTCCGTAAGGAGGTGTGTAGATACGGTTTTACGAACTCCGACATATGCATTTCTTAGATTCAGTGACACATCGAATTCGCACAATTTTTCAGGAAAATCTAATCTTACCAAATTTTTTTTATCTTGAGAACCGCGGATAGACAGATGAATTTATCGGGCCACTAAAGGTAAATTTTTGATAGGAATAGCAAGGTATCGAGGGGTGGTGTCTTCTGTCTTTGGAACGGATTAAGACTGGTGAAAACTTCTAGAAGAGTAATCTTGAAAAAATAAATTTGTAGAAGACCATTAGCAACAAAGATTGTCTTTTGTATTACACTACTATACTATACTAAACTACTGCCTGCTATCTCTGATGGTGTCCTTGAATGTGATATGAATGTAAACAAAACTCAACTGCTTAGTGTTAAATCCTTTAGTAGTGATCCTATTAAACTGTCCGCACTGTTCACTATTTATATTAATATTTTCGAAGCCAATACCAACTGATAAATTGTTTTAAATAATTTATGCGAAGACTAGGAATTGAACCCACGACATCGCCGAAGCAGTGTTTACAAGACCTAGTGCACTACCACAGAAATGCTTCACGCCTAAAAAAAAATTTGGCTTATCGTAACTTTTATTCTACTACTAGTCCTAAAACGTAAAAATAAAAAATACTGTGATAGCTATTTTTTTGGATTCGATCAAAATGCTGTTTTAATACAATAATACCTAAAGCAAAATAGTGAAAATAAACAGACAATAGAGGGAAAAAAAACTACATATTCTAAAACCAACGAGATAAGGCGAAATTCGTGAAAAAAAACTAGTGGTTTAAGAGGGTTTTCATATCTGTTGAAGAGCAGTTTTACTAAAATTCCATTCAAACAACTTGTCTTCAAATAAAGCGGTCTGTTGAGGTGTAAAAGGAATTAAGTTGCAATGAACTCCGGATTAACCAAGGATAGCCAATTAGAAAAAAAAAAACTATGAATGAATGATTCCTAGATATCTCAAGTATTGCAGATCAACCAAGAACCAATTTGAAAAAAAAACTATTAATGAATGATTCCTAGATATCTCAAGTATTCCCGGAAATATCGGATGGAAAAAAAATTAATTTCCTGTAGCATGTAGCTATCTAAAATTTAATTCGACACATGATTCTAAAAAATTTCAGTTCTATATTTACAGAGATCCCTAATTTGTCCAAATTCGATTCCTTTTTCATGAAAGACTCCGAAACAACAAAGGGACACTTGAGCGTAGATCATCTCCATTATCCAATTTTGTGGTTTTGTTGACAAAAGCCTGGAGTATTGTCCACCGGATCCTTTGTGACACAGTCCTTCTTTGATGGTACTGTAGAAGTTACCTGGATCTGAAGGTGAAGGATTTTTCATTATGTGAAGAAGACGATTTCTGCCGGATGACTTTTATGAACTGCTTATTTTCTTCACAAAATTAGGAAGCTATTGCAGGTTGAATATTATTCAATTAAACGGAAACAAGTAATTTTGTTAATAATAGTGCAGAATTTTCGATCTTCTGATTTGGCTACTGAAGAGAGCAGAGCAGAGTTCGAAAGAAGGTAGGTGCATAAATCGCTTCTGTAGATTTCTCAGTGAGATATGACACCGACGACATGTCCTAAATCACCTGCTGAGATAAATAAACGATGTCGTGTACCTGGTTGTCTTGAAGGATATGTGGACGAGGATGAGGTAAAGGTCTTTCTATCTAGACAAGTTTCGGACTTGTCAACACGACTTCGGTGGCAAAGAAAATATCAAGGCAACGTCCGACACCATTCTTCATTTCGGATAGGTTTGATAAGATCTTTGATTTATAGGTGAGTTTTGATTTATGGCTTGAAATCGGATTTTTTTTTTTTTTTTTAGTATCCGTGATCTGATCATCCCTTACTTCCGTACTGTACGATCTTGAGTTCAGATCAAATTTTTAATTCAGTTAAGAAAATAGCAAAATCTAATTGCCTTCATAAAAATCAGCGTTTAGTTTCGATTAAAGGAAACGGAAATATGAAAAGCTAAATTTGGTCAAAAGATAACTATACAGTTTTGTTTTTGTTATTATATTCCTTATCAATTCAGAAGGTCATTAGTATCACTACCTCAGTAAGATATAAACCTAATCATGAAAGAAATCTGAACTAGGTATAAGACATTGCTTTTGAATATATCGTAGGTATATTTGAAATGTTTTTTTAAAAAAAACATTGCGATTCGAAATCACGCTAATGATTAAAAACCGTTATTATTTTTTGAGTAGAAGTACGAGAGTATCTAAATAAATGAAACCAATAAGTTGTTTGGAATGTTATTATGATGATTTTTCTATAATGTCTTCAAAATTAAAAAGAAACTAATGTCTGATTACCCATTTTTTGAAATTTCTTTCTGATTTTGTATGTATGTCGGGGATATGAAAAATATATCACGATCAATTCTTAATGAAAAAAAACGTCAATTTCTAATAAAATTTCTACAGTTTGGTGAATAATGTCTAATTGAATTTTGGAAGACGAAAAAATGCGGTACAACGAGAATGATAATCACACCTAGATGAATCACATACAGTTCACCTACATGATTCACTTATTAGTAACAAAATAGTACGCTTAATAATTTAGCAATAAACAGTAATGATTTAGCAGTAAGATTATGATAAAAAAAATTCAATATTTAACTGATCAACTGTATAAATTTGACCATCGTATTGTAGCTCTCATCTTCTTGATATAGTTACATAATTATAACTCCTAGGCAGATAGTTTAGAGATGGGTCGTTCATGAGTGAACTGTCCCAAAATAGCAGTTCATTGAAGTGAGTGAGTGAATTAACTCATAAAAAATTATTTATCCGCCAGACTGAGCTAAAAAAAAATAGTCCTCACTTCATTCGCGAACTACACAACCCTATTTCAAATCTATTCCGTACTAAAGAACCATATAAAAATGCCAATGAGAGGGTTTGAACCCCCAAATCCCTCCCCCCCCCTGTGCGCACGGGCCTGGATCCTTTTTTTAGGTCCTTACATTCACGACGAACTTGGAAAGAAGTAGTTCCTTCGTGAGTGAGTTAAGTCCTCACATTGAATCGGTTCTTGAAAGGAACCAGTTCCTTCTTCAGTGAGGAATTTTCTTCTTTTTTTTCCTCACATTCAATCCGAACTTCAAAAGAAGAACTAGTTCCTTCGTGAGTGAGGACCTTTTTTTCTTTTTTTTAGGTTCTCACATTTAATCCGAACTTGAAAAGAACTAGTTCCTTCGACAGATAAGTGATCTTCAAAAGGAACTCGAACTAGTTCATTTCAGTGAGTGAATCGGAGTTCACTCACTCAATAAAAGGAACTGCTTTGTCCATCTCTAATAGTTACCCTGAAAACCACGCAACAAATGTTTATGTGGTGGAAAAAAAATTGCTGTTGATATCTTTTTAATATAAAAAAATTGTTGGTGTCGACGCGAACTTTCAGAAATTTCTTTCTTATCGCCGAAATCACTTTTGAAAATTTAAATATGGTCCTAGTTTTTTTTTGTAGTATGTACACCATGGCAATAAAATTATTAGAGTGGTTGATGCCTACAGTCATGTAGAGGTTGACTAGGCCCGTTCCTATGAACGTCAGTTAAATTTTAACTCCGATCCCATTGAGATCCCAAGTTGATTTTTTAATATGTCTTGAAAAACAGTATAATAAACAAAATATAAAAAAATAAAAAAAAATAAAAATTGGGTTTTTGAGATATTCAAGGATAAAGTACAAAATCGTTATTCTTGGAAACAAAATTTAAGGATAAATTTGATTGGTATTTTTATTATTTTGCGACAACTTTCCCCTTTAAAATAAGCCATACTTTATTATTCAACGATAAAAATTAACAGAGATATGAATTTTCAAAGAGGATTTAGACACCATTTTTGCTTAATCTTTAACATACTAGGTAAAATTTATATTACATATTTTTTTCACTAGTTCTTCAAGCAAAAAAATTTTCGAAAGAATCGGCCATGGTAAGGTCACAACTTTTGCGATTTTTGATGGAATGACCCGATAACGATTTTTTCCTTTATCCTTGAATATATCAAAATGCGTTTTTTTTAATTTTTATTTTTTTACATTGTATAGGTTATACTGCTTTACATATCATACCAAAAAATGAACTTGGGATCTCAATGGGATTGGGGTCACAAAAATAGAAGAAAATCAGGGCTTATTTTTCTATAACGTAATTGAGAAGCACTGATCCTGCTCTTAGAGAGTTTTCGCAACTAGTTGTAAGTGCCAACAAAATTAAATACATATAATCCAGAACTAAAAATTGAGAACGTTCGCCGGACTCCAGACCAAGAACTATCCGTGCTACTTAGGTATCTCCAAAATGTTAATAATTTTAATGAAAGATTAGTCGAAATAACTTGATCATTTGTAGTATGTATATCGCAAGAACCTAAAGCCTTAGTTGTCATAGTACCATTTTATTTTATAGTTTATATTAATATTATCTATATAATTTTCCTTCTGTAAGTAACTACTATTCTCAAACTATTTTCATTATTTTTATTTTCATTTTATTTTAAGTTAGATTGTAAGTTAGTGTGTAAGTTAACAAGCTAGGTTTTTATTACACAATTTTTCCTTGGATTGAATTAAAATAATAAACAAAGAATTAATTAATTCGTCAAGTACTACGGTCAATCAACAGTCGGGGATTTCGTATTGGAGCTTCACTCCACTGACACTGGAAAGAACAACAAACTCTTAACATTTAATAGCTTCAATGGTAGCATGACCATGAAAAAACTAGTAACATAAAAGTATTGGTAAAAATAAGTTTTGCGTTGGACCCACTGGGCCCCGGACTTAACAACAGATTTTCAAGATTCATAGCCATATGGTTATCCAAGGTTACAACCATTTCATAGCCATATACGTCCCGCCTTTAGTATAAGGTAGATGTCCGGCGAGTTCCCGATTACATTATTCGTGGAAATGAATTTGGATTACGATGTGGCTATATAGAATTTGCCTCAGCAATTCCATCAGCTGTCAGGGTGTTTCGGAAGTTGGCTAGAATACACCCTCTGAAGAGTCTTCTGCATTCCGATGACGAAACAGCTCCTTCGGACCTAGTCCAACACAAAATCTTATGATAAACTGGCCTCTCCAGTGAAAGTTCTTTCCAAAATTCGTCAAGTACTACGGTCAATCAACAGTCGGGGATTTCGTATTGGAGCTTCACTCCACTGACACTGGAAAGAACAACAAACTCTTAACATTTAATAGCTTCAATGGTAGCATGACCATGAAAAAACTAGTAACATAAAAGTATTGGTAAAAATAAGTTTTGCGTTGGACCCACTGGGCCCCGGACTTAACAACAGATTTTCAAGATTCATAGCCATATGGTTATCCAAGGTTACAACCATTTCATAGCCATATACGTCCCGCCTTTAGTATAAGGTAGATGTCCGGCGAGTTCCCGATTACATTATTCGTGGAAATGAATTTGGATTACGATGTGGCTATATAGAATTTGCCTCAGCAATTCCATCAGCTGTCAGGGTGTTTCGGAAGTTGGCTAGAATACACCCTCTGAAGAGTCTTCTGCATTCCGATGACGAAACAGCTCCTTCGGACCTAGTCCAACACAAAATCTTATGATAAACTGGCCTCTCCAGTGAAAGTTCTTTCCAAAATTCGTCAAGTACTACGGTCAATCAACAGTCGGGGATTTCGTATTGGAGCTTCACTCCACTGACACTGGAAAGAACAACAAACTCTTAACATTTAATAGCTTCAATGGTAGCATGACCATGAAAAAACTAGTAACATAAAAGAATTAATTTTAGTAAAAATCTAAATTGTAGCTACAGATGCAAAGATGTAAAATCTGAAATTGTTGATAATTGCACGAACTATTTTTAAAAATTGAAATCAATTTATGTTATGTTATGTTATATTAATATTAATTTAGCACATTATTTTTAATTTATAAAAACAATTTAAATCGTTTATCACATGTAAAGCGTTATCTCAGTGAAAATTGTATTTTCCACCTGAAGCTGCCGTTGAATAATGATACACAATGCCCTTCGCATCGTAAGAGTTTTTTTTTAAAAAAAAAAAATGTTTACGAAACGGCGATCGATTGAACTTTATGTTCATTTTTTAACCTTAATTTCCGACCTTTCTGGATTGATGAAAAAAAAGTTATTGAGTGAAAAAATATAGCATATTCTTGCGAAGTAGAAAACCTGTGCGAAAAAATTGTGTAAGATTTTAGGAAAAATCGAAGAATTCACGAAGGTGGGACCTTCCGGTTAATTGGCCATAAATTAAACAATTATTGGAATAATCTTCAGTTTATGAATTCACATCCTAGTCAATTTGGTTTAGTTTTATCCTAGTTTTAAGTAAGTTTTAAGGCACCTATAAGGTTTTTATTTAATTTTCCTTATGAAAACTAAATACCAAGCAAAAAATTTTATTAATTTATGCACAAAAGAAATAACATGAAATACTATGGCTGAAAAGATATGCGATCTGAACAACTCAACAGAAACACTGTACAATCTTTATAAATATTTATTTGGAACTAAATAAACATCTATCTATCTATCTAAACAATTATTGGAATTTCTACATGAAATTTACACACAATATTCTTAAGACTGCAAACTTTAAGATGAGCGAAAAAAAAATTAAAAACAATTTTTTCTACTTCTTAAGAAAATAAAAAATTTAATTTTTTTTTTTTTTAATTTTTTAATTTTTTCTCTGTTGCTATTTCTTGGGTTCTTATTTTCAGACTCCTGTTTTGATTTTCGAATATGTAATAAATATACAGTAGAATCCCGATTAACCGATGTAATAGAGAGTAACGCTGAAATTCTATACAAGACAATAAAATTCAGCGAAGCACATGAAAGTCTACGAAATTTTTATGAAGCACCGGAAAATCGAAGAAAAAAATATTATCCGTAGCTCAGTTAACAAGAAAAATCGTAAGCCTAAACTAACTCGGTTAATCGAGACATCGTTGAATCAGGATTCTACTGTACACTTCGTTAATTTTAAATTCGATAATTTTCCGTTAAAACGGAAATCGTGTGCAGTGCCATCTCGTAGCGATATCTTCTTTGAGTGGCAGTACTTATTCTTCGTACACATGTCCAAGCCGTCTAATTGGATTTTTTGACATTTCTCATTTCTCAAGTAGCTACATCCCGGTTTTTTGTTGTCGGAATATTTATTTAATTAATTCCTCAGTGAAATGCCAACGATCGGAATAAAACGTGATTTACTGTTCGATTCGTTGGGTCAGAAATACAGTAAGTAAACTTTTCCACCGTTTAGTAAAATTATGGGTTATGTTAGGACGCGAAAGCGACTCGTAGTGTTGGCACTTTGCTTATCGCTGCTACTCTTGTACAATTTCAGCCGACGATGAATTTCAAACGCTCTGCTTCGCCTTCGGCTTAGAACTGGACGAAGTGGTAAATAAAAGTCACAATTAAATAGTTTAAAGATGTTTTATTGATTGTTTTCGTTTGAATCCGACAGACGACCGAGAAGCAAATGCTGACGAAAGAACAGGGTGATGTTATTGCAGCGAACAATGCGTCCGAGGAGATTATCTACCGAATTGATATACCGGCAAATCGGTACGACTTGTTGTGCTTGGAAGGACTGGTAACGGCGCTCAAAGTATTCCAGGGGAAGTAAGTAGAATTGGCGGGAACCAGAGCGAACCGTTTTTGTGATTTTGATTTCCATTCGTAGGATCAAACCACCTCAATTTAAACTGAGTGCAATCAAGGAGAATGCTAGACAAACTTTGAAGATTCTGCCGGATACTGCGAAAGTGCGACCATTTGCAGTTGCTGCCGTTTTGCGGAACATCAGTTTCACTCAGGACTCGTATAATAGCTTCATCGATTTGCAGGTAAGATTTCAGTTTTGTTTTGGTGTTTGTATGTTGCTAGAAAAGATGTTAGGAGTTGCAAACTACTGCTGATACAGCACAGCATGTTACCGTACCCCTACAGTGCCCCGTCTGTATTCCCACGAGTAAGCGCAATCATCTCCAATATTATTTCAGGACAAATTGCATCAAAACATTTGCCGGAAACGTACTCTGGTCGCGATAGGCACTCACGACTTGGACACCGTCAAAGGTCCATTCACTTTCGATGCCAAACCGCCAAAAGATATTCGCTTCAAACCGCTGAACCATTCAACCGAAGTTAATGCTATTGAACTGATGGAACTCTATTCGGTAATTTATTTCAACTAGGCGAACTATTGAATCAAAAAATAAAACAAAATCCTTGCAGACGCACGCGCAACTGAAACACTATTTGCCTATTATTCGCGATTCGCCTGTCTACCCAGTTATTTACGATTCAAACGGTGTTGTTCTTTCTTTACCGCCAGTTATCAACGGCGACCACTCGAAAATCACTCTAAATACGAAAAATGTTTTCATCGAATGCACGGCAACCGATCTAACCAAAGCCAAAGTCGTGTTGGATACAATCGTTTGTATGTTTTCGGCACATTGCACCGAACCGTTCGTAGTCGAGCCATGCAACGTGATTTCACCGAATAAAGAGACAGCCATCTATCCGGCACTGGACTATCGTACCGAAAAAATATCACCGAAAAAGGCAAACGCTTACATCGGAACGGATTTGGAAACCCAGGATATGGCCGATATGCTCACGAAAATGTACTTGGAAGCGAAACTAGACAACGATGGTGACTTATTGGTCCGAATTCCTCCAACTCGACATGATGTTATTCACGCTTGCGACATTTACGAGGATGTAGCAATCGCCTACGGTTACAACAATATCATAAAATCCCTACCAGCAACAATGCATATTGCCAAACAATTTCCGCTGAACAAATTAACCGAACAGTTGCGCGAACAAGTAGCACAGGCCGGCTTTACCGAAGGTTTGACTTTCACCCTATGCTCACGTGACGATATTTCAACGAAATTCCAAAAGAAAATCGAAGATATTTCAGCCGCTCATATTTCGAATCCAAAAACGCTAGAATTTCAAGTGGTTCGAACAACGTTAATTTCCGGCCTGCTGAAAACTTTGGCGGCCAACAAGAAGATGCCGTTGCCGCTGAAGCTTTTCGAAATAAGCGATGTTGTTCTGGTGGACGATACTGCAGGTAAATGGAAAATTTCCGATTGATCTAAACATTTTATGATTGATGAAATATCTTGTTAGAAGTTGGTGCACGTAACGAACGACGAGTTTGTGCGGTAAATTGTAACAAAACGGCCGGTTTTGAAGTAGTACATGGACTTCTTGATCGTGTTATGCAACTTTTGGAGGTTCCGTGGAAGAAGGATACAGGTTACTACTTGCAGGCAACCGAAGGTGTGTTGTGGGGTTTGTTTTAAATTTTTTTAAGTGGAGATAAAAAAGTTTTCTTTTCAGATGCAGCCTATTTTCCCGGTCGATGTGCCAATATTTTGTTCAAAAATGTTGTAATCGGTAAAATTGGTGTACTTCATCCGAGCGTTTTGCATGCTTTTGAATTGAGCAATCCGTGCTCAGTTGTAGAGTTCAATATTGAACCATTTGTGTAGTTACTTGAATAGAAAATACGTAATAAAATGTGGAATGAGGAAATTTTCAAACATCTTCAATTATTGTGAAGTTTTTTTTAACAGAGGAGCTACAGTCTCATCGGTTTTAATTATGGAAATACAATTACAAACAAGGGTTAAATAGTAAACCACATGAATTCCCACTTTGCAAATTTAGGTAAAAACTTAGCTAATGAATTACTGGATCATAACATAAAACGATAAATTAAGAACTGAGTAACTAAGACTATGTATTTATACCTTTCTGACGAATTCAAAGTCAGCATTATTTTTACAACATTAAAGTCGTACACATCACCAGAACTCGACAATATAACACCAAATGACCTAAAAATATTAAGCAATATTATTTCTGGACCTGGGTAAGTGACTTGACGAGTTTTCATACAAATTCATGTACCTTTTTCTCGGGAACCGCTCGACCGATTTTAATCAAACTTTTTACACTTATTATGTTAGTAATTCTATTGGTACTGAATGAAAGAATTTCAAAAATATTAAAAATTAATTGACTTATAAGCTTTGAAAATTTAAAACTTTTTCATATTTTTTAAACTTAAAAAAAAAAAAATATTTAGAATCAACTTCTTAAAAATTCCTTCATTCAGTTAAACACCATGGCCGCTATTCACAGTCGCCATAAAGTTGGCTTTAAGTTAAAGCTGACTTTAGTGCCGTATTATTAATAAGACACTAAAGTCAGCTTTAACTTAAAGCCAACTGTATGACGACTGTGAAAAGCGGCCCATGTTTCTATCTTTAAGCAAAACAAAAATCGTCTTGATGCCTGTTATCAGTTTCGAGAAAAAGGAACATTAATGGAAAAAACTGCGAAAAAAAAATTTTTCCAGGAGGCGAAAAACTGAAATTGTTTATTTTTGATCTTTTTTCAATGGTTTTCTCTCCAAATTGAAATTTTTTTTATTTTTATTATATATTATTTTTATTTATATTGTTAATACAAATCACACAGATGGCATTGGTTTTGTTTTCAAACCTTCTTCTGTTTTTTATCAGATTATCTGTTGTTTTTCATTTGAAATATAATAAAAAATACATATGAAAATGTATACATAATACCGAAATATTACCGAACTTTCCCACTTTGAACTAACCTTTTGAGCACTTTTACCGATCGGTAATCGATCTGCAGTTTGTTTTATTTTGTGTAGAATTGAATGCAGAAAAATAATAAAATATAAAAAAAAATCGATAATATTTTCCCTCAAAATTTTTGAGAAACTACTAAATACGAGGATTGTTCAATTCGTGAAATCAATAAGATTTGACAAGCACTAATACGGTTTCAATGTATTCTGTTCCCTTGTTCGCCCTTTCCTGGGATATGCATGTCCCATTTGGCATCTCTTTTTCCAGATACACAGCCACAGCACACAGGGCAAGAAGGGGCACTTGCCCCCCCCCTGGATTTGACCATTGCTAAAAGTTGAGAAAAATCATACTTTATATACCAAACTATGTTGCATCTACTTTTACCATTCATTCACTGTACAATTACTGTACACATCTTTCATGCCTCGACTTTAGTTCTCAGTAATGACACTAAAATGAATATCAAATAGATAATTAGCCCTTTTCCGGAATTGACCAAGGCCGCGTACTGAAGAAGAATCAGATCAGGCACCACAACACAGCAGACTGCAGTTTATTTCCAAATCAAACGACCAAGCGTGTGTTTTACAAGAATTTTCGTTACTTTTTTAACGTTTAACGGTTTGTACTTTAAGAACTAATGAAAAAAAGAATTGAAATTCAATTTTTTGTTTCTATCAAATTTTTTTGTTAGTTTTAGCGAAAATGGTATCCGAGTCCTTTTTGTAAATTCATATCTCTGGTAATTTCTATCCTGGAATAATAAAGTAGGGCTTATTTTAAAGATTGTTATTGTTTTTGTTAGTTAAAAAATGAGATAGAAACAAATCCGTGAATTTCAATTATTTTTTCACTTGGTCTTCAATTACAATTTTTTTTAAAAGAATCAGAAATGATAAGATCACAACTTTGGCGATTCCTGATGGAATGACCCATAATAAGGTGAAAACAATATGATCCCTTCTTCAGATGACCCTTTTTTTGCTAAGTGCTGACGATGTAGCTAAATTCACACAGAACTTTATCAAACGAAATAGCCAAATTAAAAAAAAATCTGACACTTTCAAGTATATTTTACTTTATTATTTTAACAATAAAGTAATATTATCGATTTAAAAATCTGCCAATAGTCTGGGGGAAACTTTATTATTTTTCGGGTCAAAGTTCGGGAGCGATCAAAATCGGAGTATATCATCAGTTGTTTCGAGATTATGACTTTTCTTGGAAAATTAATTTTGTTCTAAAAATAAAAATAGTTAAGATAGAAACAACCAATTTCATATCTCATCAGAACTAAAGGATGGCAAAAATTGTGAAACCCTAGGAAGTTGAATATCGAAAAATTGTGAAATGAATTTGTAGGCGATAATATAAAAAGTCTGTGGAAGTGAAAAGTGATCAAATATCTTATCAATCCTGATGCCGGTTTTCCGCCAAACGGACAAAACAGAAACTCAGCAAAAGCTCGTGTCGAAAAAACAAGACTTCGAGTTTTCATCATTTTTTTTTTACAAACTCGTGCTTTTTTCGACTGTTTCTGTTCTGTTTTTCGTGTCTCGATCAGAACCGGTAACTTAATAAGGTTTCGGTGTGTTTTCATACTTTATAACGTACAAAATATTAATTTGATCTGTTTACGGTCGAATTAAAAAAAAATTTCAAGAATAGTTCTTATTCGTTTTTTTAATATTGCGACAGCCTCCTCCTTTAAAATAAGTCCTATTTCATTATTCTAGGATTAAAATTAAAAGAGATATGAATTTTCAAAGAGAACTCGGCCGAAAACTTACTAAAACACTAACAAAAAAAAATTAGATTAGAGAACAAAAAATTCAAATTATATTTTTATTTTAATTCTTCAAGTATACAAAATTTTTCAAAAGAATAGAGGATGGCAAGGAACAAAATTTTGCGGAAATTTTTTGGCAATTTTTGATGGAATGACCACCAGTTGGTAAATAAATGGGAGAATCCTTTTCAATTTTGCTGACTGTCTTCATCCTATCTGAGTTAGAAGTCTACAATTTTGTATTATGAATTTATGGACTCTGTTCTGTAAGAAAGAAATTATTCTTTTAAATGGAAACAACTTTTTTTCATAATGTACCTAGGTTATAACGTACTATCGGTTAAAACGTTATACTTGTTGTGGTCCCCACGAGGTACGTTATAACCGGGTTGCGCTGTATTATGTTACTTTAATTTGTTTCTATTTAGATTATTCTTATATCTTCTTTTATTAATCATTTGAATTATTTATTTTATTTTCGCATCTTTTTATGAATTATTTATAAGTGCCTAGCAAAATTATTATTATTATTAATACTATTATACTACACTAATTTCTATTTACGATTCACTTTTGGAAATATAATTACATATCTACTTTGCATTTATTACCACTACTTCATTATTACAGTCTTTGCTGTCGGGGATGTACAGAGTTATAATGCAACAGCGAACTATTAGGTACTATTTGTATGAACTATTCTAAATAGAAAAACTATATTGAAATAAATTGAAATTTAAATACGAACCGTTACGAAGTTTCGTGAATTTGAAAGATTATGCCGCTTATGATGTAAAAATAAACGAATACAAGTATAAAATTGAAAAGAAAACGTATAAACTCTTCTCATGATAGAAAACATCAATGAGGTCTGTCATTTGCCCTAATACATTTAATTAAAAAAAAGATGAAATAAATTTGTAACGGAAATTCAATAATTTTATTTTTTCTTTACACATTTTGTAAAATCCTTCTCCAATAAATTTTAGCATTCAACATCCAACCGATTTCTGTTAACAGAAATCAGTTTACTGGAAAAACTATAATATTTTAAATACTTTTATTATTGAAAAATAATAAAATAAAATTAGTAATTTAAAAATCCTGCACATTCGACAATTTCACAGCCAGATGTCTCCACCCGAAACCCAATTTTCAAGTTCTCGTACTTTCCACCAGTAGTCGCCTGCATCACATCAAGCATCCGGAAGACATGATGGCGAGTCGACCAAATGACGGACTATAAAAATTTTCGCTTTTTTTTGCTCCAACCGAATAGAAAAAACTTCAAATCTAATTAATTAAAAATTCGTAAAGTCGAGTGTGTTTTAAAATCGCATAGAAAACCGGGTTAAATACCGTAAAAAAACTGTTCCGTAATTCCGATATCGCGGTAATGTCGTGAAAATCGTAACAAATACACACGAAAATCGAAAACCCGTGAAAAAGTCCAACGTTCGGGGAGGGATGTTTCTGTGAAGCAAAGGGAACGGAAGAAAAGTGTTAATATATTGAAGAAGAAAGCGAATCGTAGGAATTTGTGTGCTTCAGTTTTTAGTGTGAAATAAGAGTTTCCATTTTTTTTTTTAAGTTTTTTTTTTTTATTTTGAATTTTTCCTTTTTTCGTCGTCGAGAAAGAGAAATAAAATAGGGAAAAAAAAGTTAATAAGCAAAGAAAAAAAAATGAATAATGAAGAATCTGATAAAAAAAAGGATGTAAAAGTGTGCGTGAAAGCGAATACCAACACAGTGGCGGCCACAGCAGCAGCAGCAGCGGTGGCAACAACAACGTCGAGCACCGCTACGACGGCGAACACGACGGCAAAGAATAATTCAAAGAATAAGAATTTGCATAGTGTTAGTGTCGGTAGTAGTAGTGTTGGTAG
This sequence comes from Beris chalybata, assembly GCA_949128065.1. NCBI lineage: Eukaryota > Metazoa > Arthropoda > Insecta > Diptera > Stratiomyidae > Beris > Beris chalybata. The sequence goes on from OX421894.1 coordinate 142,985,532, forward strand.
CTGTTTAGGTAGTAGTTCTGGTGGTGTGCGCGGTGGAAGTAATGTAAATGGCAAAAATATGCCCTCGACGACGACGGCAGCGACGAAATCAACGGCAACGACTATGGCTGCTGTCCAACACCACAAGTCGTCACCGTCAACAAAAAATCTAAATTCGCAAAAATCCTCGACCACGTCGTCGTCGGCATCGACGGCTGCCTCCGCCTCGACATCGGGACCACCGACATCGTCCCTGTCGTCGGCGGCTACGACTGCCGGACCACCTTCATCGCCATTATCCGCCGCAACATCGACCGCAGCCCCAACAACGCTCCATCGTCAGCGCCAGCAACAAATACAATTTTCGTTGGAGACTCCCGAAGCAGTGGCAGCGGCCGCCAACATTCGTTCGGTTGCCGAAGCGGCAGCAGCCGCGGCTGCGGCCGCCGCCAACATTCACTCCGGCGCCGATCCGCACAGCAGCTATCATTGTTCGTATCCGGCCGAGGTGGAATATCTCGTGCGGAATTGTAAGTTTCCACCGGACGGCGGAAGTGCCTCGGGCGGATCCGTAACCAGTCCGACGAAATCATCGTCAACCACCGACACCATTCCGGATTCGTTTTCCGCAGCGGTTGCCGCTTCCGAACATTTGCAGGCTCGTGTCACGGATTTATCCGAATCGGACGAGGAATCGGTTTCTGAGGTATGCGAAAAAAAACTGTTTCTTTTTTTTTTTGTTATTTTTCTCTTCTTTTTCCTATTCTTGTCTCTTCTTTCGTTTAAGATTCTTTCCTCACGGAAAGTTTCGAAAAAAAAAATTGCATCGACTGTCCCGGTCTCCGTTGCCCCTCCTTTGGGGGGTGAATGATGTAGGTGGCGCCGACTGAAAAATTCCTTTAAGCGCACGGGAACAAGGAAAAGTTTTTCGGGTACGGCGACAACGACGACGACAACAGCGGGCTAGAAAAATTCGAAAATTTTTCCTCGCCCGAGACGATGGTGTTGCCCCCCCCCTCCTTTGCAGTGCACACCAGAAAAAAATCCGATCGCCTGTAATTACACACGGCGAACGGACAAAATACGCGCGTGTAGTAGACGATTTTGTGTGACTCAACTGTGGTGGAGTTGGCTGCGTACCTCTAGAACTTCTAAAGTAGCAAACTGGGCCTGCTGGTCTCCCCCGGTCCCGGGTTCCCGGTCTGTTCGTCGTTTCGAGCACATTTCACCCGTTGAACGGGGGTCGTTCGCCGCCGCCTTGTGCAAGGAGTATCAAGCCTTCGGGGGGCGTGTGAAGGGTGAGAAATATGCGCTCTACAGTTGCACCACGGACACGGATAGTCCAATGCAGTGTTTCAGCCAACGGGCAAGTTCGTGTCCTACCATCGGACGAGCGAGCGATACACTCGTCCTTGTTGCAAGACCTTTTCGACTTGCACATTGAGGTTAAGTTAAGTTGGTTGGTGTGCTCACCTTGCTAGAATTGTTCGCAGGAATTTGAAAATGCCCCGAGACCCCAGGGGATTAGGGCCCCGAACCGTCGAAAAAGGGAAATCCCGTCTTTTTTCCCATCATCGTCGTCCTATCGACAAAAAAGTCTCACATTTCGTTCTAACGTCGCCTGTGTGCGAAGCTCTTTCCATACGGCATTGAATCTTTCCGCCGTCCGAATCGATTGTGGCACACTGTAGTGGTGAGTGGTGGGCAAAAGTATGTTGGGCTTCTACACAACATCGCTGGCTCTGTCCTATGCACAGGCAGGCGAAGCCGACGACGACGACTCTCGTCTTCAAATACAATTTCAAATGTGGCCCCGAGCCCTGCCGTTCCTCCCGCTGTTCGTACGGTACGGGGCTACACATCGACTTCTCGTCGTCGTGTTCCATATGGATGAAAAGTGTAGACGGAGCGCGGCATACAGAGCAAAAAGTAGTCGAGGCGAGAATGTAGTAGTTTCGAACAAAAACCGAAAAGCATTTAATTTAATGGCGAACTTTAAATACACAATAAAAAAAAAGTGGAAAAGTTGGAAGCAATAGAGGCACTCTGCTGCACTCTGGATGCAACGTGACGCCACATACCTTGGTTGCAACCCTTTTCCCTACTCGTCACTGGGGTGACAACGAAAAATACCGACAATAAATCGTTTTTTTTTGGAGACCTTCAGGGCCTCCACTGCTCTTCTACGCACCAGTCTAGCGCCAACTCCCAGTCTCCAGCGGAGCCTGACAAACAAAATTTTTAAAAAACTTTTCCAACATTACTAATTTGTTGTTCACAGTGTTTTTTTTCCCTTCTATACTCCTCCTACCCACTTGACGACGACTCGCTACTACGTAACGTACGTTAGTTGGCCAGTTATCATCGCGGCGGGCACGATTTAGAGGAAAAAGGCAATTAGGGTCACGTGTGTTTCTCGTGGGGAAATTGAGAGAAAAGTGCTGCTTCTTTTTCGGATGCGATGCCCCGAAATTATCGGGTCCACTCAACACATCATGAAATCCATCATGAAATCGCGATGGTGTTATTCGCGTAAGCAGTTTTTTTTCGGCGCTAATCTGAAAAGAAAAATTTTGATGAAAAATTGGAGCAACCGTGATTTTTGATGATGCACCGAAATAAATCAAGTTGTGTGGACTATTGTGTCGGCTACGGGAGGAAAGCTGTTGTTCCTCCCGGTCTTTAGTTGAAAAATGCCCAAAAATATTGCAGTTAAGTAGCTACTAAGCCGATGATGATTTTTTACTGAATTTGTTCTTTATTTTCACAGTGGCATCCGGTTTTGAAAAATGGGAATTGAATTTTCGGCGAATTCATTCATCGAAAGAACTTCATTTTTAAGTATTTTCTCCTTTTGTGGCGTGCGGTACATCCCACAATGAAATGGTATGAGATGAACGCTTTGCTACTGACTTGGAAACGCCTGCGCAAATATTGGAAAATATTATCTGGCTGGCGGCAACATTCCGGACTTGACATTCGATGGACAGAGTTCGAATATTGATAGTTCCTTTCGGGAAAAAAAAATCCGTAAACTTTTCGAATCGAGCACAAGCGAAAAAAGGATTTTTCGTATTTTTGAAACACTTGGTAAACTAAACTTTGATGTTTCCGTTTGTGGTCAACCAAAATATTTGGCATTCTCCACCTATAACTACAAGAAAAAACGATTTCTAATTTTGCTCACCCAGTACGTTTTATTCGAACCGCCATGACAGTTCCGTTAGACGTTTCTCGTCACAGATGACGAAAAAGGGAGTTTAAATCCCTTCAGCCCCCCACAGGACTGCACGAAAGGTAGTTGGAGCGTAGCGCGAGTCAGCCAAACATGGCAGCTCGAATTGTACTGGCTGGATGAAATCAATAATTTCAAATCGTTTTTATTCATTGTTTTACGTCCCACTGCTACTGAGACTGGACTCAATTGCGAAAACCAACTCAAGATGGGCAGATGGTACTACATGTCACACTGCGAGACAGATCTGGCCAAAACTGAATCTAAACCGCTCGAAAAGGCTGACTCTGCTCAAAAGGGCGGACATCAGTAAAACAGTCGGTGTCCTAACCGGACACTGTCTTATAGGTCGACATGCCGAAAGGCTCGGACTTTTCTCAAACGACTTTTGTAGAAGCTGCCAGGAGGAAGAGACAGTCCTTCACTTTTTCTGTACTTGTCCAGATCTGTCAGCCAGAAGGAAAGCTCATCTCGGAACTTATTTCTTCAACTGTCTTGGTGATCTTGCCACAACGGGGAGGTTGCGAGAATCCTCCACAATGTGTGGAGTTTAAAGTCTAAAGATCCTGTAGAAATCTGTAATACTTTTCACAGCACTACTAGAATGATTTTTGATTCGTAAAAATTCTGCTGTTCTTTAATGTTTAATTGTACGTGAATTTGAAACCTAATAATTGTCGATATTAAAGCGATGGAAACTGCTGCTGTAAATCGCAATATCGTGAAATTGAACTTTTGGTAAAGTTGACCATTGTATATTTGTTCGTAAATTCAAGTCGTTTGGAATTAGTAGTGCCCTGTTAGGTTGGTTATCGTTTTATATTATCAATTGCACGCTAATGGATATCTTTGATATCTTTCAAGGTTGCTTATCGGCTCGATATCTGGCGTTCCACAGGGCTCTATATGAGTCCTTTGCTGTTCATTTTATTCGTGAATAATCTTTAATTTTATTCAGATCATCTAATGTATGCTGGTGTTCTGAATCGTACACTATTGAACAGTTCAATATTATTCTGTGCTGGGTGCCAGGACACATAATAATAAAAAAAAATTACAACGACAAGTGCAGTAAGTTTATGCCAAACTCCGTCTAGGATACCAGGAGCTAGGTGAACAGATCTGTCTGGCTCACATCCGTATTTGCAATCATCAATGAGAGAAATACCTTCTAAGTATTTATTTAGACAGCAAAATTTGAACAGAATATAAAACTCCAATAAAACAGTACGCCAAAACAAAATTAAAGAATACATTCACTCGTTCTTCAAGTATGACAGTGGGAGCCTCTTAACCTGCTGGGAATAAATATTACTAAACAACATTACGTGTAGAAGGCGACTGTTGTTGTTTTTAACGCACTCATCAAGGTTTCTTTTCCAAGTATGTAAGCTTTGCGTCAAAAACTTGAACGCGTTTCTGTGTATTCCTTAAAATACATCACTGTGTACGCTTTCTAACCTTCTTTTTAAAGTTTTCCGCTCCATAAATTGTAGCCCATTGCCTTAAAGGTTGACCGCTAAGCTCAGTTCGGAGTAGAGATGGGTCGTTTACGAGAGAACTGTTCCAAAAGAACACTTCACTGAAGTGAGTGAGTGAAGTAACTCACTCCATTTGGTGAACTGCAGTTCCATTGGACACGTGACACAAAGTTACAGTTTTTGTTTGTAGTCTGGGTTGCTTAGTGGCTTTTTTTATCATCATCTTCAAGATGTCCTAATCTTTCTTTTTTTTGCCCTCATCATCTTTTAGATCTACTTACTTTTTTTTTTGGTCATCATCTCATCTTCCAGTAGATGTACTGACCTTTTTTTGTCATCATCTTCTACATCTACTGATTTTTTGTTTTTTAATGATTCTATGAATGAAATAAAAGAACGAACTAGTTCAAGAGCGAATAAAAGCACTGGAACGAGAAAGATTAGGAACTACTTCACTGAACTCGTTCCTCAGTGAGTAAGAGAAGAGTAAAGTACGTCATTGAAAGGAACTGCTTTGCCCATCTCTAGTTCGCACCTGAACGCAGTATCTTTCCGCTTAAGAAAGGAGATGATTTCGTTCAGGACGGTCTCTGAACAAGATCTCACAAGTTAGAGTAAATACAACAAAAATCTGTGTTTTTTCACCTTGCAACATCATTGCATGCGAAGAATTTCAGATTTTCAGATGGGATTTCATACGCCTGAAGAGATCTTATCTTGGGATACACTTAAGAATACCTTCCTAGATGCTTCCTTCAAGATTCGATAGAAAGGCTCCAAACCAATCGCTTAGGAAGCTTAACGGCAGACTCGTTTCTCGTACCGTTTCCTGGAATCCATAATGTGAAAGTTCATTGAACAGAGAGTGACTACCACTCAAAAGTTTATAGTTATTTTTTTTTTTTATGATACTATACTGATATGATAGAGCGCACTTGCGGTCTGCACATATGCAGACCGCAAGTGTGCTCTTAAATGAATGCATCTAATCTTGGTTTTGACTTAACCTACGTCTTATGACTTCAGTTGTCACTTAACAAAGCACCGACTCGGAGATGGACTCAAGACTGGTAGAATTTGCGGTGACGATAAAAAAAAAGTCACTCTGAAAATATCTGTAACCATTTGGTTACAGAAATAGAGCATTTTTGGAATCTACATGACTACATGGAAGATTCAAGGGACCAGACAATCAGTAGATCGTACCTAAGAACAAAGACAAATCTACTGGACTTTGTTCTTCGGTACGATCTAGTCTATACTTTAAGAAGGGCGTTTCTTTAGCCCGAATAGCTCCATAGTCAAAAAGAGCTGCAACAGCAGATGTGCAGTTATCACTTTACTATTTCTAATTCATTGATTGCAGATTTTCTAATTTTCTCTTACTCGTTCTGGAGTCAAATGACTGAATGTCCTTTTCGGTATGCACATGAAAATTCTTATCATGAACTTAAATCGAGTCCTTTTTTAGTTCAACAACGAATTGTGGTCTTTTCATTTAGCTGCCCACGTTGGCAACGGTGCAAAATTTTAGAGAATCTATTTATAACTTGGGAGCATGATTTGTAAATAGAAAAAATTAAAATAAAAATACTGTCGATGCGTTTATCGCAGCCAATTTACGATGACCGCTTCCTATTGACGTAGAGTAGTCAATTGATTAAAATCAAACAAAAAAAACAATACACAGTATACACAGCTTTATTACGTTCTCTGTTAATTCATACTCTTAAGCTGTATAGCGGTTTGGAGAACCTTAACAACAATTGGCCATAATTTTGTGCCGAAATGGCATTCTTGATTGCAATGACACATTGTTCCCTTCATGGGCAATAAAAAATTGACTTACTTTCGTAGCACTTTGAAAGTAATCTTCATATTTCTATTGATCGTTCTACAAAACTCTGAATAGGTACCGTGAAAGAATGGGTCATTCAGTTCAGTAAACCATAAGTTCACCGGTGAAATGTTGTGGAGGTCAACATTGTCTCAGAGAGATCTGGTGAATTAATATTGCTGCAAACTGTTTATAATATTTTTATTTGATACTCTCCAGGTGTAGTAATTTCGCGGAAGATTAGTAATCTTCTGATTCAGCAAATTATTTCTTATTAAACTGTTGTTTTTTCTTTTATTTATTGATAATCTGGCACGTTGGCAACAATAAAAAGAAATGGCGATGGAAGAAAATGATACAGCACACAAGAGTCTTCCGTTTACCATCTACCTGAAAGTTTTTTATTATATTTGCAGTCTACAGCTTGTTACCGACGGACTACCAACAAAAAATTACCTTCACCGAAACACATCTTCGCCGCTACACAGTTTTAATTTTAATTTTAGTGTGTACTCGACTGTTGCGACCTTGTTAAAGTCCGAAATTCTGGTCGTGTCAACAACCTCTTCTCTCTCTTTCTTCTCGGAAATCTTGCAACAGCTTCGGCTTTGAATGTGACTTTCAATTATATCTTTTTTCGCCACAAGTTGTTTAATAATACCCCAATAATAAGTTGTTTTTTTACTTAAAATTCATAACCAAGATGGGTGAGTGGCTGAACAGGTAAATATGCGATTTTTCTGATGCTGTACTGTAGAGTTCCTGTTTGGTTCAAACAAAATTGTTTTAATCTTTTTTCTTGTTTTTAGTTTCGAATTGATATTCACTTCTCTCTTGATTATATTTATAAGATGTGACAGCTGATCGGTCGTCTCAAGTTGAATGCTATATCTGCACGATCCATTCGTAATGCGTCTCTTGAAGCTTTCATTTCCTGAGGGTTTAAAAAACAGTTACACGACTAGTACAATCTAAGTTTCAATACGACGGCAAGGCAATTGTTACAATAGTTTAGATTTGGAACGATATTCAAGCGACTTGCAAAGTTTCCGAGACTTTTATTGTAATCTTCGAGATCGGCATGGTAGAGGCTAAGTATGTGTTGTGATTGAAATCAGTTATACATGTACGTAGTAATTTAAAATGTTAATAGCAGGATCGGTATTCAATCTGGATAAGTTCTGTGTGTGAAAGGCAGAAAGAAACTTCGAAATTTGAATAGAATTCTTTCGATTGTTGGCGAAGATATTCAGCTAAGAGAAATCAATGAACATGGAATTAGTTGAATTTGTGATGAAACTGTATTCAAGAAATGGATCCTGCAGTTCATGAACTACGCTTGCAGAAGAAGTAGAGGTTAATGTCGAAAATTGCAAACTGGATCTATTGGACTGCTGTTGGGTCGATTCTATTACATGGTCTAATGATATGGTGTCCAGCATTCGACAAAGTAACTCATAGGCAATAGTTCATGGCTGGCTTGTCTGCTCTTGATCCAGCTTATCAGAATCGCTCAATGTTCTCATTTTGGTGCCATCGGTTATCCTGTTTGCGAAGAATATAACATGCTAAGGTACCCTAACGACCACAGAGTTAATTCGGCTCAAAACGTGTCCAAACGAACACAGTACCCGACATTAGCTTGAATCTCCTCGAACTATGTAAATTTGATGTGACCAACAAGGTTTATGGTCTGAAATTGGAACAAGAACAACCACACAACTGTCGTAGCTAGTCCCGGCCGTCAGCAAGCGTGTCGCCTTCGTTCTGACTTCAGCCACCAATTCGGACGTAAACTTTTTCAAGTCAAAATAATCACTCCAAGGCCTCGTTTACAACAAATCCTAAGCTCTGGTCTTTCTACAAGTTTTCACTGGATAAGTTTTGATGACCGAAAGGATTAGGCTGGATCTCCAAACTAATTCTTACTACAGACGACAAATCACTGCAGTCTATTCCATGAGGAGATACTAGCAATTGAAAAGACAGCCGCCACATCGCAAAATATAGCAGCGCTAATGATGCTATCAAATCTTAGAGAGTACTGTGAACTGTCGACACGCACTATAGAAACTGAACTCGAACGAAAAGTATTACTATGTTGAGTTTCGGGTCACAGCAGCATTTTAGGTAACGACTGTCCGCGGATGAGCTTGTAAAAAGAGGTGCAAACCTAGAGTACGGTAATCATACCACCGACTCTTAGTCATCGCACATAACTTTCTAGAAAAGATTGTAAGCCTAGCCTAGCCTATCCTAGACAAGGTAGTAAGCCAAATCGATCTTTAAAATTACGTAGATAATTTGAAACACCTACAACGCTAGAAAGACAATTTTTGTTAACCCTACCAAGGACCAGTAATGCGCATCTTTAGTCGAAGTTATTTCCGGTTAATATTTGATCGAAACGCACACGCAAAGAATGGTTTTAGTTACTAACGATCCTTTTAGAAACTTGAAATAACCTGAAGAGAGAAAAACTGCAGTTTCTCTACTGTGCCACTGCCCAGCTATTTCTAGAAGAGTCTTTTGGAGCACCAGTCTTCTCTGATCTAAAGCAAGTCTCGAATAATAGCATGTAGAGCTTGTTCAACTCCCACAGACCATAGTAGCATTGCAAAAATAGACCTACACCATCAAGATAAATTCCTAAGAGAAATAAATCTGAGTGAGGACCTCTAGTTTGAAACTGGAGAAAGATCTATGAGGTATAGCACAATAGACAACTGGTCGCGATTCTTGGAGGAATCCCTCCGCCTCCGATGAAATCTAATCTAACTCCCAACAGAATTAAACGTCAATATCGTTGGTGTGAGCGCAACCATAATAAGCACATTAGGTCCCCCCAAAAGTAAAAGTGTATTGCTATAAGCCCCAGAGAATTTATGTGAGGCTAAGGCCGGCACCTAACCTATGTTTTTAAATGCTATGGACGATACCCTCTTCATAAATTGTCGAGGATGGCATTTAGAGGTTGAATAAATTTGGGAAAGGTCGTAATACTTGACTGTGACTGTATCTTGGGTTTCAGAACACTCCGACTGGCACGCAGCATCTCTTCATCCATGGAGCTTTTACAGAACTCGTTTGTAACAGGGTCGATCCTTTTTTCATTCCTGTTTTAAACAGGCATTTCAAAAACAGTGTTCAGGCAGAAATTTATTCCTGTAGATAGATTTTAGATAGGGGTTAGTGTGGTTAACCTCTGTCACTGCAACCACAGTTGGTTGTATTTTGACGTCCCCCCGGATTGATTATAATTCTTCTTCAATCCCTGCGCTTTCAATGAAGCCTAGTATTTTGTGAAAAGGAACGGTCAGGAATTGTGATAGGTCCATGAAACCCTGACCGAAGTCTTTTGTAAGCTAAATCCTCACATTCACAGAGGATAAACTCTGGTGTTTCGTCTTCGTCATTTCATATTCTGCAAATTTTAGTCTCAGAGAGACCAATCATATTAAGATGCTTCCTCATGTGACAAAGTCCAGTCAGAGCTCCCACTAGGGTTCCGATCTAATTTCTGCTTAATTTTAAATAATCTGATGTTCTTTTTTTTCGAATGTTTTGGCATAAAAAGCTTTGAGTGGCTGTTACCCGGTTCCAAGTCACAGTGAATGGCATTTTGCGAATTTTGCCACATTCAGACGTTGTGCTTAATATTGTATTTCGGGAATATATAATTATGTTTCATCGCCCCTGTTACTCACGTCACTTGTTCCGGTAGTAAAATCAAAATAAATAAATTAAAAAAAAAAGTCACACATGTTCGCGGTCGACAGGATTCGAACCTATCATCATCTGATTTCTTGTCAGACGCCTTACCCGGTCGGATACAACTGCCTGTTGTAAATTTTTAATTTTTAGTCAAGTTCATCTGATTCGACTTACTAAAAAACTCAAATGTAGAAATAACTCGCGAACCACCAATTTCGGGAATATATAATTATGTTCACGACCTGTCCGGTAGTCTCGAGAATGTCCATGCAAAATTTGGGAGGGAACGGTTCACAGGTGTAGATTTTCATCGCGATCGACCAAAAAACTGACTTATTTTTATATATTAGAAGATTGTAGTACTGAAATTCATTGTATTTTGAACCAATCCTGAAACCTTTTGTCGCGTTTTAAATCCTACTTACTGAAGAGCATAAAAGAGCCCATAGACGCTCATGCATGAGTGTCATTCATGCTTGTCGCGATACGTTTTGGCTCCGCCTACAAAAATCAAAAGTTTTTGATTTCTATGGTGGCACACATTCAATTTTCTGATCCATACAGTCATGGAAGAAAGACAACATGCATGAGCGTCTATGGGCCCTTTAAGGCTTGATTGTTTTGAGTACTTTGTACGCGGTATGATAACCGGAGCATCCACCATTTGTCATCCACACTGAAATGGTTTGGGTCTATCGGATTTAAAGTATCGGGGGTTTTTTTTTTTTAATGAGTAATCGTGAAACCAATCAATCGTTAAATAAAACAAAGCAATTCAAGCTAGCATGTCTTTAAAACTTGCATATTCCTTTTGCTTAGTAGTCTGATGACTTATCATAGGTTTAAATTGCGACGTTTCAAAGTTCAAACCTAATTCGATTCGTCTTTAACATTAATGCAGGATTGAACGCCATATTCCATGAAAATAAATCGTCATGGTCTCGTTTCTAACGAAATACAAGAACTCCGAGGCATAGCAACAACAACCTTCGTCAGTGGATGTTTGATTATATCAATGCGTGTGTTGTCTACGTTTTGTCGATTTGTTATTACGACGCTTATATTCATTCTGAAGTATTGTAGGTCATGCACACATGTCGTAGGAAATAATGACATATTTTCATATTATTACATAAATAGATAGCACCTGTCTGGCGCGTAAGAAAAAGCAGTAGCACTCATCGCGACAACAATTAACTAATATGCAATAGTAGCAGCATATCTTTCGATATTATTATTGCCTATGCGACTATTTCTTGCGCATTACTCCTTTGTCTATCTTTTTTTTCGTACACAATATGCACTCGAACCAACGAGCGAATGAAGGAAAAGTTAAAAATCGTACGGCGTACTTGGTGCCATGAAGACAACAAAAAAACAATAAACTATATGTGTACAACATAAATCGAAATTCATCAACTGACTCAGCTGAACGAAAAGTTGTTCGCTACGGCTTCGGATAATTCACATATAAAATACCTTGCGCGCTAATACTATACCACCGTAGCCACCAATCAACTCACACTCGAAAGTCCAAGCAAATAATATTCGTGACCTCTGGGCCACTGCCGCTAAGCAGTTCCAACAAAACTATCCGAGGCAAGAAGCAACTCCCCTAAGTCCCCAACATACGAATAATTGAAGCAAAAATTGTGAGAGAGTTGTGTCGGTAAAGAATTTGAGCCCATTGCCCATCATCGGCAGCGGGGCGGCCAGTAGTCGCCGCGGATATCCACTAGTTCAAACGTAAAGGAATCCCAAGAAAACACGTCTAGACACATATCGTTGAATACAACTGCATTTACATCAATAAAATACAATCAAGTCGCCACCACTCTACAATCATATACCTACCTACTTTTTTTTTGATACATTGCCTACCTGTAAAAATTATTTTTATACTCTGTTCCGCGCATACACATGCCAAGTTTTGCAAAATACGAAAAAATCGAGGTGAGAAAATCTCCAATCAAACAGCATGTCTTGGCCTATACAAATTGTGGGGGTTTCATTCTCATACAGCTTTTTTTCCCCACCGTCACACTGCTGGCTAAGTGAGTCTATAGGCTTGAACTGACTGCTGACTATAGTATGGACTTAAATTTCATAAGATGACCGACCGATAAATGGTGCATTGCTAATTAATTGACTTTTAAAGTTTCCATCCAAGAACGGTTGCAATGATACGGGGGTAGTAGCCTTTCCTTGAAGGTTCCTTTAATTCCTCTATTGCTGTCATATGACCCGAATCGAAGAGAGTATCATTCAATTAGTTGATTCGGGGCGAAAATATGTCATAACGGCACGGCCGACAACCAACGACGACGACGACAAATCTTTCACAAGTTAAGTAATGTGGCCTGGCAGAGTTGTTGTTGCGCCAAGAGTACCGACCGACCGACACTACTCGTAAATGTAAGATGTGGGAAATAATTTTATCATTTTTTTTTTTTTTAATGTTGCGCTTAAGTTTGTTAAGAAAAGAAAAGAAAAAAAATCGTATCTAGTATTGCTGTATTCGATGGTTGTGTACAGATTGGTTGAAGCTAGTAGAGCGCTCTCCCTATCGTTGGAGTAGTAAGAAAGATTCAAGACATTCGTGCTAATACTCGGACGGATATGCGCACTGGGTTTTTATACAGACTTGTGCGATTATTCGTTATTGTGTTAGACAAGCTAAGACTTAATCTAGTCGCCGACAATTTGTGTTTGTTGTAAATACGCTTGACAGAGTGGTTCAGATAGAAAGCCAATCGTTTTGTACTATCTGTTATTATTATTTTTTGTTTTTTTTATATATTTGTTTATGTAGTTTTTAGACCCCGACTACGACGAAATCAGTCTAGATTCCGTTCAATTTCGTAGTTATTTTATTTATCAGTTGCAAAACACTGAATTGATTACAATTCTTGATACAGGGTGGCCAATACACATTCAGAGCATTTTTAAAATTCGGAACTGATATTTTTAGTTTATTTTCTGTTCTATTTTACACTGAACAACTCCACAACACATCTCCACTGGCAATTTCTACAAGTGATGGGCAAACCAGTTCCGTTCAGTGAAGTCACTTCTCCACTCACTTTAAGGAACAAGTTCAGTGAAATAGTTCCAAAACTCTTTGTTCCAGAGTTCCTTCGTTCACGAACTAGTTCGTTCTTTTAGTTCATTCATAGTTCCACTTGAGGATAGAAGATGATGACCAAAAAAAACGGGTAGGAGATGATCAAAGAAAAGGGGCAGAAGATCTCGAAGATGATGACCAAAAAAAAAAGTCTATAAAGTTCTTTGTCACTTGTCCAATGGAACTGCAGTTCACCAATCTTCAAATATCTTCAAATTCAACTTTACTTCGTGGTCTCTTTGTATAAACAGAGAACTTCTTATTTTTAGAGCAGTTCACCAAATGGAATGAGCTACTTCACTCACTCACTTCAATAAAGTGTTCTTTTGAAAGAGTTCACTCGTGAACGATCCATCTGTAATTCCTACTGAACAATTCCTCGATTGTGACCCTGTCGTAATTTTTAGTAGAACAGGATTGACTTTCAAGTTTGAAGAACTACGGTCAATCGTCGATCAACTGGAAGAAGCACTTGGACTACTACAAGAAACCGGTACATCGTTTGAGATAGAGCCTTCTACATCGACTGGGTGCCGTTCACATCAACTAAACCTTACTCGGACGATAAAAAAAGATTTGCGCCGCATTAAATTGAAGAACTGCTCCCCGGTGATTTTTGAGCTCGTACAATACTCGGAAAAAATAAAGAGGATAGGCGAGCGAGATTGTTTTCCATCTTCTTTGCAGGTATTCGGCTCAGCTCGACTTCGTTCGTTACGGCTGGCTTACATGACGAATGCAAACATTTTTTACTGAGATTGTGAGGGAGAAGGAAAATTTCTAACGACAAACTGATCAAGAGTGAAACGAACAGATATTATGTTCAGCAAAAAATATTGTCGATATTTCTGTTTTTTGCAGTGGTTGCTTTCCGCTCCATTGAAATTTCGATAAGCTAGCTCCCTCACAATCTTAGTAAAAAATGTTTGCATTCGTCATGTAAACCAGCCCTTAGGCACTCTTTTCATAACCTGGATGTGACCTCGATAAATAAGATTATAGAATTGATTCTCTTAACAGAACCGGATGGATGTGATGATCTATTCCAGTTCTGCGTTGAGCTCCGACTTAAACATCCTTGAACGACAAGATTTAGCGAGTTGTGGCAATGAAACGGCGCGAGTTAAGCCCTGTCTGACTGATGAGCCACCAGGAACCAACCATGCACGTACGCGGTTTCAAGAAAAGGGCAGTCAACACACTCAGGGGAACATACTGCACTTCTACCAAAATTGGTTTCAAGTCAATTGATCCCTCGAAAAGGAGCCATAGTTTGAACTGCGCGAAAACATTCCGTACCAAAGAGTCTCATCGGTTGGTCACACTAGAGCCCACCTCTACAAAATACTTTATTATCAAAATAAGGAAGTAAATGAGCAAAAAAAATCCTTTCAATATACCTATTTTTTTAATTTTTAAAATTCGTTCATCCAATAGTTACTGAAGTTTAAAATCCGCTTAATCTTTCTGGTTCACCCTGTAGCTCCTACTATACAGTGGACAAATATTAGTTTCGCTTTATTGAGATTTGTCCGCTGAAATTCCGAGGAAAACTGACATTGCAATGGAACTATAATTTTCCGTGGCGCGGCACGAGAAACTCGATTCTTCATTAATCTAAAGGAATTTATTGTAATAAATCGGTATCATGGGGGTCAGGATGATTTATTGATTTCAAAATTTACTTTGTCGAAAATGACTAAACAGAACTTAAGCCTCCTTTGTATATTATACGCCGCGTGTGGGGCACTGCGAATCGAAACAACAAACAGGGATAACATTTCGCAACTATATTTGCTGATTTTTGTTACACGATTAGAATAAAAAATTGCAGTTGCACATCCTTTGATAATCGATTCAACCAGAAATACTCGTTGTGTTCGTTGCAAGTAAAGATTTTTAACGAAACAGTCGGACGAGGTTGTGGGTGGGTGGATATCGTTGAATTTCAGGTCAAGGATAGACACAATTATGCTGTGGTTGTATTTTTAAAACAATGTTATATATTTCTATGTATTTCGAAAGACAATCCTCAAGAGAACGTACATAAGACAAAGAAAGGCCGAAAAAAAAGGACGGAATGTCCTGGATTTGATTTCGAAATCGGAACGATTCTTAGAATAGAAGTATGTTAAAAAAAAATATATTACTGCGCCACAGAATGGAGTTTTTAGTTGGCCCGAAAAACAAATTTCTTCTATTCCATTTCAAGAAACAGGTCTCAATGTATTTTCGTTTAAAGTTGTTCGCTTAACTGCGAATATTTGGGTCGATCTACGTCTGTTTTTTTTATCGCTGTCTTAATAGTTCCAAGATTAGAAAAACGTGCGTTTCCATTCAATTATCTTGACCTCTTCGTTACGGTTTCGATGACAACATTATGAATTACAAAACACTGAAAGAATTGAACAGTAGCTCCACTTTTGAAGGATTTACTACTGGTGGTAACATCCAGGGGAAAAAGGAAATAAACTCAAATAATCTCAAAGTTTAGTTGACCTAAAGATTTAGAAATTATGGAAGCCATGTCCATTCCCTCCCACCTAACCCGAAAGTCGAAACATTTTTTGATCCGTCGAGCCGAATTTGAAATAACGACGTAACGACCTATGGTGACCAGAGAAGTGATTCAATATTCCATAGTGAACCTGAATTGCAAAATAGTTGAACCACATTTGGTTTGGAAAAATGTATCTGCCCTCTAGCACGTGCTGCAGCGTCGTCTGGCCTAAGTATTACTTGCGTATTTTAGTTCACTATAGTCACCGATCATTTTCGATTCCCGATCTGTCGCGAACTAGTTCGTTCTTTTAGTACACTAATTCGCGTTGAGTTCAGTGTAAGAAATAGATCCTCAGTGTCCCAGAATGTGATGAGTTAAAAAACCGGAAATAAAAAGGTCGGCACTTTGGAAGTATACGGCAGGCAATCCATGAACAGAAACTAACTTAGTAACGGGACTCACTGAGAACTAGTTCCTTTCCGCACTAGTTCTATTTCGAACTAGTTCCTGTCCGAACTAAGTAGTTTCTTTCCGAACTAAGTAGTTCCTTTCCGAACTAAGTAGTTCCTTTCCGAACTAAGTAGTTCCTTTCCGAACTAAGTAGTTCCTTTCCGAACTAAGTAGTTCCTTTCCGAACTAAGTAGTTCCTTTCCGAACTAGTTCCTTTCCGAACTAGTTCCTTTCCGAACTAGTTCCTTTCCGAACTAGTTCCTTTCCGAACTAGTTCCTTTCCGAACTAGTTCCTTTCCGAACTAGTTCCTTTCCGAACTAGTTCCTTTCCGAACTAGTTCCTTTCCGAACTAGTTCCGTTCCGAACTAGTTTCTTTCCGAACTAGTTTCTTTCCGAACTAGTTCTTCTCCGAAGTAGTTCCTTTCTAGACTAGCTACAATGTAATTAAAAAAAATTGCCTCAGTATCCACCTATACGGCAATGCTACAAAAGAACTAGGAGCGGGACTCACTGCGACTTCGTTCATTTCACTTATGTGAACGCTCTTCCGAACTAGTTCTTCGCGAAGTACACAATGCTACTTTTAATTGATGAACGGATCACGTTAAGATCTGCTTATTCTAATGGTTTTTGAATAGCGCTACTGGGTGGACATTACCAGGAGTTAGCTATTATATCCTGCCTCGTTTTATGTAAAGCCTACTTCACTCGCTTTGGTGATAACTTCCATATCATCAGTTCAATCGGTGAAAAATCAGCTCCATTAAAATACAGTTACTATTTTTTAAACTTTACTGAGAATTTTTATAAAGTAAAAGCCTTAACGGACAACATTGAATACTACGTCTCATTGAACAACGGAAATTAATTTTATTTTTAAACAAGTGCGATTGAAATTTTTTCCTAATCTAATCTTTCAATATGATCGCGACATATTTTCTAATTTCCTAAAAAAATATAAAATAGTACGGCTTTTGGACTATACTCTTTCTTTGTCTTTCTTCAATCAGAATTGGGCTTTCCATAATTTATATGAAATATGCTTAAACGTGATCTCCACACCTTGGCATATCTTGCTGCTACTACCGATCACCTTTTGCCAAATGAGTCATGAAAAATCGACGGTAAACCAGAAAAGCCAGCATGAAGAATTAAAAAATTATTTCTACGATAACATGACTCGACACTAGAGACCTAACCAGTTTCATTACATATTAATGTTTAGCCCATAAATAAATATAAAGTCGAAGAAGGGATGATAGAGCCGTGATTGAAACTATTTTTAAAATTCGTGATCTGAATTTGTTTGTCGTATCACAATTTCTATACATTGTTTTATTCAACGTCTTTTTTTTTATTATACACGAAATTAACAAAATTCCATTATCTTGTAGGAAAAAAGAGAAGGGGAGATACAGCACCAAAAAAACACTACATATTTGAATTCTTATCACGGTCGTCATTATGCATTCCATCAAATGCGAAATATACGATTACTTAGTGAACAAAAAGGGAAAACGTTGAAGCTTTTAAGGTCTAAACTGATTGGACTCGAGCTACTACATTCAGTAGGCAAAAGTAGTTTAATCGACAGTGGAAATCAGACAAGTGGCCACTAATGAATCCAATCGGGTTGCCCAGCATGATAAATTACTGCCGATTGGAAGGTCACGTGGATATGACTGTTCTGTAGGTATATATATAATATGCTTGCTGTTCGATTTGAAAAATATAGAAATTATTATAGAAAAACAGAAAATATTTTGCTAAGAAAGAGAAGCTAATTGATGTCTGGGAAATTACAAGATTAGATTGCTAATAAATTCCTGTGCAGCCTATAAAAAGATTGGACTGAAATCACAAGTTAGATATCTAAATTAGTATCCAACCGTATGTTTTGCTTTTGCTCATATGGCGGGCTGTTTTCAAGAAAACCGAGAAACTTCTTCAAATTGAATTTCTATACTCATGTACATGTTATTTAAATATTCATTGTCATCGCATTGTGAGAAATTATACACTCAGTATTCCTTATCAATTCCATTTGTTCACTATAAATAATTCCCTTTGTTGTAAGTTTAATTGTGAGTTTCTTTAGAATTGTTTTGCTTGTTTTTCGGTGCCAGAGGAGTTTCTTGTGTGAAAAACACACACGAAAATCCCTACTGAGATCGATCGTTGCTCAGGCTACTGCTGTCGAGGACATGACATTAGAAAAACCTTCAGTGGAGAAGCCAGTTGAAAACTGCATTGGACTAGGTCCGAATGAGCTTATTCGTCATCGGATGGCATTGACTCATCAGAGGGTGTATCATGCATCACCTTAAAACCTGTGAGAGCAAAAACCGAACAAAATACTTTATTATTAAAAAATAATAAAGAAAAATTACTTGGCAAAATTTTCGCTCTGACTTTCTCAAAGCATAGACTTAATCAAAAGGACAAAACACTCAGTTTTTCATTGTCTGTGCAAAGTTCTTGCTTAAATTCATATCTCTTAAACATTGAAGTCAATTTATACCTATATTTTATTTATACGTAGTTTAATTCCAATTCTAACACAGGTTTAAATGGTTTTTGTTTTCCTCAATTTGGAGGACAATAATGAATCGTAAAAAACCACTTTCATTTTTCTCAATTTGTCAATAGTTGGTTCCGTCTATTCATTCCATTTAGCACTTTTTTCAGTATGTTATTTATTTCGTTGCTAATTTTGTTTGTCTTTGTTTCGAATTTGAACAATTTTTAAAAATGCATATTTAATCAAATCCTTTATCGTTAATCAGTTTTGTAATCGAGTCTTTGTTCTCAATACTCAATAGTCAAGAACCCAATAAAACGTACTGTCGATATTAGTGAATGATTCCGAAAAGATACGTTAGGGTTAGGCGGGGAGTCTAAAATTCATTGTTCTGTACGAAATACTCGGAACACTACTCTCTTTTTAGTTTCTTACTACATTAACTTTAGACTTATCGAATGTAAAGACTTAAAACTGAATATGCAATGTTTTCCCCAAAGTGCTCTTACACGAGCGCTTAAAATTGCTTAATTTGCAGCAATATTCGTCAATTTTGAATTGTGGTGAGCGATATTGACCAATATCTAGCAATTCAGCAATAAGGGCTTACACGAGCAATTGAACAACACAAAGGCAAACTAAACAAAAAAAATCTAACGCTTAAAATACAACATGGAAATATTTGATACGATATTTCCAAGTAATTGTAACACGAAACTTGACAAATCCAAAACTCAAAACAGAACTGGACAATTGAATCACCGAACGAGGGCAATTAATCAAAATTTTCCAAGTCAGTGGAAATAGAGAAACTGTAGGACGAACAATACCAGCAATCTGTGAAAACATTGCCATATTGCCGCAACTTGCATGATATTGCCCTGTATTGCTTCATTAATCGCTCCACTAGTTTTGGCAATAATCGCCGGGCAATCATTTGCTTGAAAAATTGCTCATGTACGACCGCCTTAAATACATGACAGCGCTCCACTCTTCTCTAACATCCAGAATAGAAGGAACCGTAAAACGGTTGGAAAACTTCTCATACTAAAATTAAACACCTTGAAGTCATGTAAGTTACATGCTAATTTCATGCACATACAGACATTGATAACAACGTATTTGATCTGCTATACATTTTCCTTTTTTCAATGTAACATACCATGTCCAATTAATTTCATAAGTGGAATATCACATAAAATTTTAAATAAATACATGAGTCTAAAAGCAATTAAATAAACCGTGAAGTCATTATATCGACGATAAAAATATATGATGTTAGTTTCATTGATACCGAATTGTACTACGTTTCCAACAAACATAACTGCCGATAATCTTACAATCAATAGCGTCATGATATTCTAGTTATCGCCTTCTATCGCTTACCAGAAATAATTTAGATAATCAGTCGTAGTTCTAATTGAAAGATTTGTTTTAGGATCTTATTGCAAAGTTATCTTCAAGACTTGGACATTTTACGGAAAAATTATATCGCAAGCGACAATAATGTGATATCGCAAGCGATAGATTAAGGCTCGTTCCTACGATCGTCAGTTAAATTCTAACCGGAACTTTAACTGCAAGTTTTGTATGAAAATATGTTAGTTAAAGTTCCAGTTAGAACGCAACTGAACAGGTCTAAGTATCATTAATAATATCGTATCGCGATATCGTCATATTGTCGCTTGTGATACAATTTTTGCGTAAAAAGTTCAGAATAAAAATAAGACTGATTATCTTCGTTATTTATTGTGAGCGATAGTTGGTTGGATGGTTAACATGGCAGCCGTGTCCCTAGACAAAGCTCAATGTGAGCGATAGAAGGTAGGCCTGTGTAGTTCTCGAACGAACTAATTCAGAAGAGCGTTCCCGTAACTAAAATGAACGAACTAGTTGTTAGTCAGCTCCTAGTCCGTAGTTAACTCCTAGTTTGTAGTCAGATCCTAGTTCGTAGTCAGGTCCTAGTTCGTAGTCTGATCCTAGTTCGTAGTCAGCTCTGTTCTACTGACCCTTTTTTGAAATGAATGAACTAGTCCGTAGTCAGCTCCTAGTTCGTAGTCAGTTAGTTTTTCATTGCCGTTCGGAACTCTGTTCTACTGACCCTTTTTGAAATGAACAAAACAGTTCGTAGTCAGCTTCTAGTTCGTAGTCAGCTCCTAGTTCGTAGTCAGATCCTAGTTCGTAGTCAGCTCTGTTCTACTGACCCTTTTTTGAAATGAATGAACTAGTTCGTTGTCAGCTCCTAGTTCGTTTTTCATTGCCGTTCGGAACTCTGTTCTACTGACCCTTTTTTTGAAATGAACAAACTAGTTCGTAGTCAGCTCCTAGTTCGTAGTTAGCTCTGTTTCTACTGACCCTTTTTTGAAATGAATGAACTAGTTCGTAGCCAACTCCTAGTTCGTTTTTCATTGCCGTTCGGAATTCTGTTCTACTGACCCTTTTTTTCGGTCATCATCCTACTAGATCTACAGATCTTTTTTTTATTATCTTCTACTAGATCTACTGACCTCTTTTTTTTTGCCCATCATCTTCAACTAGATCAACTCTCTTCGAACTACGACTACTCATCACTGAACTCCCCTGAAGTAATAAACTATGAACTAAATGAACGAACTAGTTCGCTAGGGAAACGGAAATAATCGCTCACTATGATGAACTAAAATGCGCAAGCGATAACTGGAATATATCACGCCAATTTCACTTATACTACTATCACCAGTTATATTTACTGCGACCCTATTGCCATACGGCTTTCTTCTGATTTCATTTAATGACGGTTTCATTGATTAATTTTTTTTCCCGATTAATTCAAAATAAGCTCAAATAAAAATTCTGGTCTATTGTGTTGTTGTTTTGCCATAATGATAAGATAAGAAACATAATAAAAAAAAATAAATACAAAATTGATAAAACAAAAAAAAACCGTGTGACATAAATTTTATCATATTAGAAGTTCATTGGTACTAATTGATTTGGATTTTTTTCATTTATAGATTCTTCTGGCATGCTTGTGTCTAAGGCCAGATCTTTTGGTAAGTTCGCGTTCGAATAACACCAACAACAAAACAAAAATTCTAAAAACAATAAAAAAAATTTTAATTGCAATAAATAATCCAAAGACATTGAATATTTTTCGCTGTTGCTTACATTGCCAAAACAAAACCAACTAAACAAACAGTATTTTTTTTTTGTAATTTTGATTTTTTCTTAAATAATTTCTTATCAACTATTGTGTCTAATTGTATAACAACAGTTTTAAAAATATGCATCGTATACTTAATTAGTCTTAATTTTATGAACTGATTGAATATTTTTACTATGCTTTAAAATGTTGATGATTTTTGTGCTCAAAATAAACTCAAAAAAAAATTCACGTTCAAATTCTTGAATAGAAAACTTATCCTAAATTTTTTTCCCTGCTATTGGGAGGAACGCCTACTTATAAAAGAGTGTGTTAACGCAAAAAGACCAAATATTTTGGCTTGTTTCATTTAGATTTCTTTTAACAACAAAACCAATAAAATCCTGGCCTTAGACATACGTTTTTCAGTTTTCTTATTTCCTCCTAACTTGTTTGTTGTTTTTTCCAAATCTTTCAATTACGTAAAATAAGTATTTTGTTTTCATACTAAATCTAACAGTATCATGTGTTTGGTTTCATGTTTGTGTGAATACATATTTTGATTAATTTTTTTTAACTCTTAGAAAATAGGTTTTAGTATTCGAATCTTCCTCGTGTTTGGAAATTACAGAGCCATTTTTATTTCAAGTCCAATGGTATGCGGTTTAACTTGTGGTGTAGAGATGGGCCAAGCAGTTCTTTTAAGTGATCTACTTCACTTTGAGTCACTCACTAGGAAGGAACAAGTTCAGTGGAACTCTTGATTCCATCGTTTTTTCGTTTCGTCAGCAGATATTCAAGATGAGGACCAAAAAAAAGCAAATGCCAGTTCAATTCAAGTAGTTCCCCAACTCTTCGTTCCATCGTTTCTTTAGTAGATCTACACGATCGTGACGACCAAAAAAAAGTACATCTAAAAGATCGGTAAATTTTTTTTGTCACGTGTCCAACAGAACTGCAACACCAAAAGGAGTGAGTTACTTCACTTACTCACTTCAATGAAGTGTTCTTTTGGAACAGTTTACTCCTAAACGACCCACCTCTATTCTGGTGTATCTTCTATGGCGTCTCAGTCAGTCCACGGACTACTGGACTACCTAATTTCATTTGAAGTACAACTCTCATAGCTTACACTGCTATTAGTGAGTGTTTAGTTCCAAATATATCCATTTGTTTGTCATTTCTGAGACACGATTAGAAGCATGTCATGTTTTTCTTACAGCGGGTGTTAGGTTTTAGTAGACTATAGCCCTGTAAACACTGAGATAGTTTTTGCGATAGCTGATATCATGCAGAATACTATCATGATTACCTCTCATCGTATGAACTGCATTGTAGTTGCCGCCACACTATCACGTTTGACGAGACAGTTGATTGCACTATCGCGATATTTACTAAAGTATCGCCGTGTACACCGAACTACCCTGATCTTTGTACACTTTCACAATACTTTTTTTGTTGACTTTGACTTGTGAAAGGAATATCGATTAATACTTTTTGCAGGCTGCGGCAGTTGCAGGAATTATTTCGGCGCGCTTACTATAACTAGTGTCGCGATGTGGCGTGCGCGACGAGATTGTACCATCGCGCGTATTACCTTCACTATAATTCGATCTTTAAGCCGGCTACAGACTTCTCTTGCTTTTCTTGTTTTTCGCATTTCGCGAGGTTCTTGTCTCATTTCAAGAAACATGCACCTTGCGAAAACACGAGAAAGAATTGTACACACAATTCGCAAGTTTCGCGTTCTCGTGGTTTCTTTACATTTCGTGAAGTTCACTTATTTTCAATTTCTGAACTCCTGCAAGTCCAAACTTTTGACATTAAGCACGAAAAACCGAAAAGTCACGAAAAATCGTCTCGCGTATTTTTCGTTACTTTCTCGTCAAGCAAAACCCTTTGATGTCGTGAAAAAAACCGCCTCCAGCAGAGAAAACGCACGAATCGCGACCAACGAAACACGACAAAGTTCACCTATTTTCAATTTTTGAACTCCTGCAAGTCTAAACTTTTGACATTAACCACGAAACCATTAATTAACCACGAAACCATTAATTAACCACGAAACCACCGAAAAGTCACGAGAAAGTCACGAAAAATCGTCTCGCGTATTTTTCGTTACTTTCTCGTCAAGCAAACCCCTTTGATGTCGGGGGAAAAAATAGCCTCCAGTAGAAAAAGCACGAATCGCGAACAACGAAACGCGAGAAACTCACGAGAAACCTCGCGAATGACGCGAAATATGCGAAACACGATAAGTGTGTTTAATCTCGCTTATCTATACATTTATCTTATTCGCTTTAGGCTTTAGGGATCTTGGTTGTTTAGGGAATGTGTAGCAATCGCCTGGGCAGTCTTTTCTTTGACAATTTGGAGGACCTGAGTTCGATAGGGATAGGATAAGCTAGTCCAGTTCGTTAGGGATCTGGGACTTTGGTGACCTACGCGGCTCTGGAAGGATCACTATGTGCCCTTTTGATGCCTAGTGTGCGCGAAGGCTCAGCGCCTTCTTAAAACTAAAACTAGATCGGCTGGCGACAGTTTTGTTTTAAAATGCCATCGATCGGAACCGTTCCGCTCAACCCTTTTATTTCGTTTAGTGTAGTCGTAATCACAACTGATGGAACGAACTGCTCGTAACTGCCTACATCTGAATCAGATTTCAAATTAATTAATAGAAACTTACAGTATTCGAGTTCAGTCTTTTCTCTCGTTATGGCGTTTAATTTAACGAGAAAATTGCGTCATTGCTACAAAACTTAAGTGATTATGCTCTATGCCAGCCCAAACAAATTTCCCTCAAGTTGTTGCTGACAACATATGATTCTGTGGAATATCTATACCACATATACTGCGCCTTTCAAATACGTACTGCTGATAGCACACTATAGACGTAAATGTGTCATCCCTATGTCGTCTTGTGGTAGTTCTAGAATTTTTTTATAAATAAATCGAAAAAACACCAATTAGTTTAGCATAATTAATAATTTAATTACGTACCATCCTCAATGGAATTCTTTCATCAAATTACTAAAACAGCTTCGAATTAGAAATATGTAAAAAGGAAAAAACTCATAATTATGTAGGTTACATACAATTGGAATTTTCTAAACGAGCACCAAGTACCGCAATATGGTTCCATCATTTTTTATCAGTTGCTACAAGCGCTACGTAGTGTACATATGTGTGTTAAACATACCATTTGACCGATAGGAAGTCATGAACTACACCTTCTTGGATTACACGTGTTTTATTATAGTTAGCCTCCGGTATACAATTGGCGTTATTAAAATCTATATTTAACTTTGACTGGATGGACAGAGAAACAGGCAATTGTAATGCGTATTTGTTTCATATCGGTACTTGGAGCGTTGTAGTTTGATTACATAAATTATTTCGTCTCGCAAATTTATCATTAAAATTGTAAATTTCCAAAAAACACTGTTGTTAATCTCATTCCCATTTTCTCTTCCATTCATTAATTTATCATTTATATTTTTCGTCATACAATCAACACGTTTGCCTGCAACTGTATGAGTCTACATTGTTTTCTACGATTAATCATGTCAGGGGTACATTTGATACTCGTATATGAATAAAGCAGGCTAACATAAATAAGTTGAACAAAAAAAAAATTTCTCTATGACTAAACTTTTAATTGTTTAAAAGAACAGAAATAGCGAAGCATATGACTGCATTCCAATTGATTGTGTTGTATCAATGCTTTATATTTTATGATTGTTTTTCATTATGCGCTGGCAACTCAGAAACATTGTGATACACCTGTACACTAAAAGTATCATACCAGCAATTTGAGGTAACTATGCACTGAGGGCAATGAACATACCAACAAATCAGAAAAGTAACACCTCGATATTAATTGTATGTTGTGTATGTATTAAATTTAATTAAGTGACAGGTTAGTGATAAGATAATGTCGTTATAAAACAAGATAATATTTTTTTGCTTTTCATAACATCCGAAAATATCAGCCTTTAATATAATAGGGTTGTAGTATGCCTTGGAGATAGTTAACAGAAATGCAACTAGTAAATGTTTCAAAAAGTATTATTGGGAAGTTTTTTGTTTTAATTAAATCCATTACCATTTACGAGCTTACGTGTAAACTACGTATTGGTCGTATTAAAAAAAATCAAATCGATTCAGTGAACTAAATGCCAACGTTCAAAGTACGCACATAGCCGCATTATCTTCAGATATTAATCGAACTGGATCAAATTGATTTTACAAGTATCTTAGAGGAATGCGTTTGGGTATTGGAGAGAACAAGTATTCGGACCAATGGTTTCTTAATCTGCTGCAAGACTGGTAACAAAAACAAACGTTTTAGATTTTTTACTTTTTATTAACTAACTTCCTTATCATTGTCATAAAAGAACGTTGTTCAGCTATTGATTTGTCGTTATAATTTAACTGACGTCGTACACACAATGTAACCAGATATTCATCATTAAAAATTCCAATCCGTTTTAAATTTCATGGAATAGGTAAATTCGGAGAAAAAAAAATTAATATAAATTGCCTGAAAAATATGCGTTTGAGATATTACGTGAGGATATTTGGTAATTTTATTTGTAAAGATAAGACGCACGCGATGTAATATAATGTATGAATGAGCTCCAGTATCGTCCCGACTGATGTCGATCGATACCTTGCCCATTCCCATTCAGACGTCTGAAATCCTTTAGTAGGAAGGTCAGTTTTAAACTAGGGCTAGATCTGAGAGAGCTGTTTCATAATAGAGTTATATTAACTCATCAACAGCCTTTCTTTCAAATTTTTGTTAAGATGCATTTTTTTTTTAAATGTTTAACCAATCGGAATCTTCATGGCGATGCGTTTTTGACAAAAATTTTGATTTTTATGTATATCTCATGAACCACTTATGCTAGAAAGTTGAAACTTTGAATTCATATACATAATGTATTGTTAAGCCGGCTACAGACTTATAGCGTTTCGCCTATTTCGCGTCTTTCTCGTGAATAGTGTGTAGCGGTTTTTCGTGGGTTTCTCGCGTTTTGCCGTTTTCGTGAGTTTTCTCTACTAGAAGCAATTATTTGACGACATCAAAGGGTGACGAAAAATGTG
Organism: Beris chalybata; assembly: GCA_949128065.1. Lineage (NCBI taxonomy): Eukaryota > Metazoa > Arthropoda > Insecta > Diptera > Stratiomyidae > Beris > Beris chalybata. Next base: position 143,012,607 of record OX421894.1, read on the forward strand.
CGAAACGATTTTTTCGTGACTTTCTCGCGAGTTTCATGTGTTTCGTGAAACAGGACGAAAAACTCGCGAAATGTGTAAAACAAGAAAAGCAGGAGAAGGCTTTACAGTGCTAAAAAACTGAGTAAAATTTTGTTGATGATTGTACCAACTGGGATCAGTAAAGGTGCTAAAGAGGCTTTTTTACGATATGAAAGGATTTTGCTTGACGAGGCAGTGACGAAAAATGTGCGAGACGAGTTTTTCATGACTTTCTCGCGGGTTTCATGTATTTCGTGACACAAGACGAAGAACTCGCGAAATGTGTAAAACAAGAAAAGCAGGAGAAGTCTGTAGCCGGCTTTACAGTGCTAATCAAACTGAGGAATATTTTGTTAACGATTATATAATTGGGATCAGTAAAGGTTCTAAAGAGGCTGTTTTTTTACGACATGAAAAGGTTTTGTTTGTCGAGACAGTGACGAAAAATGTGCGAAACAATTTGTTCGTGACTTTCTCGTGAGTTTCATGTGTTTCGTGAAACAAGATGAAAAACTCGCGAAATGTGTAAAACAAGAAAAGCAGGAAAAGTCTGTTACAGTGCTAAAAAATACTAAGTAAAATTTTTTTGACGATTTCATACAACTGGGATCGGTAAAGATGCTCTTACACGAGCGATTTAAATTGCTTAACACAGCAGCATTAGCAACAGGCAAAGTGGATAAACTTTTCATCAACTCGTTCCTGAATTGTGATGAGCGATATTGACCAATATCTATTAGCAATTCAACAATTAGGGTTTACACGAGCAATTCAGTCTATGAACAACACGAAAGCAAACTTGACAAAGAAATCTAAAACTTAAAATACCACATGGAAATATTTGAATTCCAAGCCACGAAACTTGACAAATAAATGCGAAATTCAAAAAAAAACTTGACAATTGAACGAGGACAATTGCTCGGAATTTTCCAAGTCAGTGGAAATACAGCAACTATAGGGCGAACAATAACAGAAATCTGTGCAAAAATTGCCACATTACCGAAATATTGCCGCAACTAGCATGATATTGCTCCATTAATCGCTCCACTAGTTTTGGCAACAGTCGTCGGGCAATTAATTGCTCGTATGAGAGCACCTTAACATTGAAATTGTATTCCTGGAATTACGAAAGTCTATTTCTTGCTGAACTATTTGATCGAAAGGCGATTGCGATGCATATACAGGTTTTTAGTTTGAACGACTCGAATCAGGTGTTCGCACTTTTAAATAATTGCGTTGCCGCTCAACTTAACTATCGTCTAATTAAAAGTCGTAACTCTGTGGATGCTGTTATACAGGACTTAGGCTAGGTTTAATAGTCTTCTAGTAGGGAATGGGATGTCACGAGATAAAAAATAAGAGGAAACTAATTGAAATTAGAGATGTGCAAAGCAGTTCCTTTTCGTGAATGAGTGAACTCCGACTCACTCACTGAAATGAAGTAGTTCAGTGAACTAGTTCGAGCTCCTTTTGAAGATCACTTCCCCGGCGAAGGAACTAGTTGTTTTCAAGTTGAAAGTGAATGTGAGGATCTAAAAAAAAAGTCCCTCATTCCTTTTCAAGCTTCACATTGCAAAGGGAACTACTTCCTTTCCAAGCTGTGTCACGTGGCGAAACGAACTACAGTTCACCAAAAGGAGTTAGTTAGTTCACTCACTCACTTCAATGAACTGCTCTTTTCGAACAGTTCACTCATTAACGACCCATCTCTAATTGAAATATTATATTTTTTAAATTGTCACTCTCATAGTAACTTGGACCGCATCTCAGCATTAACCTGTGTACCTTTTTATGTTGAGTCACAATCAGATATTCCTAATCTCTATCGGGTTACTAATTTCCAAAACAATGATTGTGTAAATTTACACTGTACGACGTCAACATATTTTGATCGTAGAATAATTTCTTCAATTAGAGATAAATTTTTAATACCATGATTAATTTCGAATTTGAATTTTTTCATTATTATAATTATTTATAGCAATATCCACATGAACATTAAATTTTACCTTGAAAGTCTTAGAAATGAGCTCATCAGTCTCATCAATAATAATATAATAATAATAATGCGAATATCTGAAGGGAAAGTCACATACATAACAGCAATACGTTGTTGAATGTAAACAAATGCAAAGTGTAGCCAAGACGTAGTTTTGGTTAGTTTTATTCGTCGTCGTCGTTTTTTTTCTTTTAATTCACATATGTATATGTACTTGCGCGTGTTGCACACCTGATTATTTTCTTACAATGTATGGTCTTTCGAAAATTATAACGTCTTAGCTTGGAATGTGCGGTTTTTGAAAGCTTTTACGATCTACTGCCCTATTGTGCACTACATACCTTTCATTTTCTTTTCATTCGAGTTTTGCTACCTTTTTCACTTGAGGGATATCTTTCTTTTATGTTTAAACCTTTTCAAATCTCATTTCAAAATTAGTTTAACCATTAAACAAATATATATGCCGTTGCTCTGTCTTAACAATATCATCATTAGAAACAAATCTATTTAGTCATTATAATATTATCTCGTTTTCTTGTTGTGAGAAAAAATAAGGTTACCGACCAAACAAAAAGCAAAGCAAATTTGTTTTTTTTTTCTTCTTCTGTTTTTCGTTTTATTTTCATCGGTCTAAGAATATACAAGTTTTGAGTATATTTTGCAATCTATTTTTACACAGTCGAAACAAAAATTTTCCTTTAGTAATCACGTTTGCTGCATAGGCTGTTTTCTCATCGTCATCGTCGTGAAATGTATTTAAAGTGCAACACAACGCAAATTAAACTCATATGAGAAATAGGGGCATGTGTTTACAGCGTGTGTGCTTTACGAATGCATCTGGACATACAGTATCTATCTATACGCATAAAATAAAACATTTCATATATTTAGTTAATAAAATAATAAATAAATTGATTAAGTAAAGTACAAAGGTTTGAATGAAGAGCAGCGCCCTATTAGATTTATATATGAGTATTATGTGAATAATTTTCGTTTTTTATTAATTGATTAGTAGGAACATGAAAGAATATAGTCGATTTTATAAACTAAAATCGACCTACAATAGGATGGTAGCCCCCTGTTAAGCCGGCTACAGACTTATCGCGTTTCGCACATTTCGCGTCATTCGCGTCTTTCTCGTGAATAGTGTTTAGATGTTTTTCGCGTTTCGTTATTCGCGATTCGTGAGTTTTCTCTACTGGAGGCGGTTTTTTGACGACATCAAAGGGTTTTGCTTGACGAGACAGTGACGAAAAATGTGCGAGACTATTTTTTCGTAACTTTCTCGCGAGTTTCTTGTTTTTCGTGGAGTGTTGACATTTTGCATTTGCAGTTTAAGTTCAGAAACATATTTGAAATGAGTTGGACGGACAGCAAAATGTTAAATTTAATACACGAAAACGGAAAACTTGCGAATAGTGTGTACAATGTTGTCTCGTGTTCTCGCGAGTTTCTTGTGTTTCGTGAAACAAGACGAAATGTGAAAAACGAGGAAAGCAGACTAAAGACAATAGTAGTCTAATTACTTGAATTTTTCTTAATAGCATTTAAGCTATGTAATATTTATCAGATCAATAAATATATGTATGTATGTACAGGAGAAGTCTGTAGCCGGCTTTAATATACTGATCGACTCTTTAAGCTTTAGCGTCTTGCATTTTATATACCCAGCTGACTAAGTTTCATATAAATATAATACGAAAATGTATAAAAGTTGTACAAACTGTATCCGTGGTCACCTATGTGCTTATACGTATACTTTATACGAACATTATACGTGAAATATATACGGTCCTTCTACGTATAATATTTTTGGTGTTTATATGTAAAATCCGAACAATCCAATCATCTGGACTCTGCTAAATTCTTCCTCTTTTGTTGCTATTATAACAGGCAACTGTAAGCTGAACGAGAATCTATGGGGGATGAAAATTCCAGCTTTTGCTTGAACACAACTGGCCAAATTGGGTGCTACCTCCATAGGGAGAACGGAGGTCATAGATCTTGACCTAATCAAGGTGTTGAACTTCATGGGGAAGTTGAACACGCTAGGGGAAAACTGAAAGATTCCTTGAATAGAGAACCCGCTTGGGAAAGATTTCTTGAATAAAGAATCGAACTCAGTAAGAGGAAGAAGCCGCGTAGTACAGTAGAACCTGAAGAAGTGACCACCTTCCTATCTTGACCAATTGCCTAAAGCTGCCATTTTTTTACGGTCCCGATGTAAATCAGAAACGGATTTTATTTGTTAAATTATTCTTATAAATTGACCAATGGAATAAAGTGACCAGTTTTACACAGTTCCTTGGGTGGTCGCTATATAGAGGTTCTATTGTATTATGCTTGCATACTGGGGAGGCTTAAACTAAGAATCTGGACATAGCCAAAAAAAAATTGAAGGAAATCGAATCGGCTTGGGAAAAAGAAGAAGTCTCCGTTACTGTTTTTGTTTTGCGTTCAATTCATAAGCGAAGGGCAGACCTGGATCTAGTCAAGGTATGCACTTTGCTAAGTGAATTGCTAACTAAATACAGTAGAACCTCTATATAGTGACTACGCAAAAGTGATCATTTTAAACGAGTGGTCAGATTATAAAAATAATTTAGTACAGTAAAATTTATGTACTTTAAATGAAAATTACCAATATAAAAGGTGTTTTTACGCATTTATCCAGAACTCAATCTCGATAGTAAGCTTCGTGCTTCATTTATTTTAGCCTTATTTGCATTATGCAACATTTGTGTCTTAATTAGTATATGACGTAAAAATTTTTGGTCACATTATAGGATGTACTCCACACATATGTATGTGATACGTAAATATTGGCTAAAAAGAATAATTATATTAATTATTTATTATTATTATTAATGGTCACAATATGGAAATGGTCACAATATGAAAATGGTCACAATATAAAACGAAAAGTGTATGGAAAATCGGTAATTTACTTCGGGACTGTAAAAAAATGGTTACTTTAGGCAAGTGGTCAACATATGAAGGTGGTCACTTCTGCAAGTTCTACTGTAGTTTAGTTCGATAGAAAAGTGTAGGTATACTTTGCCCCAATTGAAAAGTTTCTAATGTGGCGCTTATCCTGAATATGAATATCGGTTAAATCGTTCCAAATCTTGCTCAACTCATCTTCTAGTTTTTTTTACCTTGAGCTCGATTGATTCACAATTTTTTTTTTCACGTCGCATTCTTAACCCGACTCTTGTCAACTCAGCGAAGATAGCATACCATAATTCGTATATTCGTATACTTGTATAACCGTAAATTTACGACTATATATTCGAAATTAATTCTAAACTAAATTAGAAGTATCTCTGTTGCAAATTGTGTCGCAGCTGGCTTATCGAACGAATTAATTAAAAATATTTGAAATATTTTTTTTTTGATAAGCGCAAGATGAGAATAGGTTGTGGCAATGTCAACAAAAAAAGTTTGAAAAATTGTTCGCCTTTTTTTTTCCAGCCGCACTCGATGTCTGTTTGAATTCTTAAAAAAAAAATTGAATAATTGAAGATACAAAACAAGGCTGCTAAACTAACTGCAAATTGCTTCATACATCACCAATTTTTGTTTTCCAAAATAAACATAAATATTAATATTACTAATTGAAGGCTTTACGAGCACGATGCCCCCTATAACGATAAAAATAGTAATCGATGAATATCATCTGCTTGATGGAAAACAAAACAGGTCTGTGACCGTTATATTAGGTGCTACATTTGCTTATTATGGTTATGGAGTTGTGTTACAGTAAGGTGTGATTTTTGATGTAATGGAAATAGTTTCTACTTTGCCCTTTTTTAGGATTTTGCAAATATGTACATCATCCAATTTATGAAGTGCTGAGTTGGTTCTTTTTGAGCCCAATTTCCACTGCTATCACTTTTGTTGCCTAGTTCAAAAGTGATTTCAATTTTGGTGTTTTTTGTTATTTCGAGATTTCTTGTTTGGGTTTCTTTTGGGTAACTCTGTGAAAATTTGAGTATTCATCGATCTACTCGGTCTGTGCAACCCTTTCCAGTAACCACATCATTAGAGTTGCGTCGCCAAAAATTGCCAAAATTTATTTCGTTGCTTATCCTAGAAGCGGACATTCATACTAAACTTTTGGCTTAACCCTCTTCCATTAACGATAAGTAGAAGTGTCTTTTTTACATTTAGACGATTTTTGAAATATATATATATATTTTTTTTGAGCAATTTTTGATCATAGGAACAGAAATTTGTCTATCTCATATCAGTCTTTACATGATTGCCATAAAGAAATTTATGAATGCGAGAAGTTACAGAAACGCTAAAACAACAACAATGATCCTGTTTTGTCTCGCTTCTCACCGTATTTTTGGCTTCAAAGCGCTTTATACAAAACCAGTGGCTTGTCGTCTCCAGCAACTCTATGGTGCAACCCTTTCCAATACCCAATTTCACATGCGACGCCAAAAATTGTCAAAATTTTTTTATTGCATGTCTTGGAAGCGGACATTCATATGAAACTTTTGGTTCAACTCCTTTCCCGTAATGATAAGTGGAAGTGTGAGTTTTATTAAATTTTGAAAATTTTTGAAATATTTTCTTTGAGCATTTTTTGATCATTTTTCTTGCATAGATCTGTAGATCTGTGACTCTTGCATATCAGTCAGTGTCTACACGATTGCCATAGAGAAATTTATGGATGCAAGAAGTTACCGAAACGGGGTCACAGACTTTTTAAAACGTGGGAAAAAATTATATTTGACTTCCAGCGATTGAGTAAAAACTTCACAAATTAGCGAATTTTAACTACGGAAAAAAAAATCCTATGCAACAAAGCAATTGGTTTACGTCTCTAAATCATAAAGAAAAACAAATTCACTATATCAAAATTCGCAATAGTGGTTTAAAATTTATTCGGTTCTGATTTAAATAGAACCTTGACTATTCCACCTATAAGGACAGTCCAGGGTTGCATCATACGTCTTCTGATCATTCAATGCAGTTCGAGGATGAAACAGAACATTTGTACACCAACCTTATTTAACTAGCCTCGTCAGTATATAGATGGGCAAAGCATTTCCTTTCAGTGAAGTACTTCACTCCGAGTCACTCACTTGAAGGAAGGAGTTCACGAAACTAGTTCCGGAACTGTTCATTCCCTCGTTCCGTCAGTATATAAACTGATCTAAAAAAAAAAGTAGGTTAGTGGAGTTCCGTAAACTAGTTCCGGAATTGTTCATTCCCTCGTTCCGATCTACAACATGAGGACATAAAAAAAATATCTCAACAGTTCTGTGAAGTAGTTCCGGAACTTATCGTTCCTTCGTTTCGTCAGTACGTTTTTTGCCACGTGTCCGATGGAACTGCAGTTCACCAAAAGGAGTGAGTTATTTCACTCACTCACTTCAATGAAGTGATCTTTTGGAACAGTTCACTCCTGAACGACCCATCTCTACGTTAGCGAAAGTTTTTTAACTATCCTGCAACGAGGGAGTTCTATCCATTTCACACGTTTAACAACCAAGAAAAAGCAACTAAAAACTATTAAATTCACGACAATACAAGTATAACCACTCTGTTAAATTTTTACGGCATCGATTACTTAATTAGCTTTGATTTTCTCATACCTACTGATGTGTTTTTTTTATAATAAGCCGTCGTAGTGTCCACACAAATATATTCTGTCAAACTAATAATAAAACACAAATTCAATTGGTTTATTTTGATATTTGTATATCTTCTGAATTTCACAAGTTTTCGTAACGTCCGTCGTCGTGCGTATTCAAATAGTTATCAACCAAAAAACAATAACAATAACAAAAACCCAACGAAATCCGCCGATAGATATAAAATATCCCGTATTCTACTCCGCCCTTTTACATCTACGCATAATTTGCCTTATGTTCTTTAAAGTGCTCTTAAAAATTTTATGTAGCTTTTTCTCTATCTATCAAGCTATGGATACCGAAACTAAAAATACAAGCCATCGTGTGATTGATGTAAAGTTTTATTAATACTCTTGTGTGACTTTCAGAAATAGTGCCCATTGCCTAAATGAAAAATTAAAAAGTGTTTTGTGTTCCCTCTTTATGTGCTTTCTTAGCATTTCATAAAAAAATCCTTGTTATTGTTCCCAGTTCCTTTATCTTATTTAAACAAATTATTTAAATTTTGCTAATGTTAAATTTTTTTTTTTTATTTTTCAGGATGAAATTCCCGATTCTGGTTCTGAAAGTTGCGGAAATGATGTGGAAGGGAACGATGATGAAGACGACGGTGACGATGAGGATGAGGACGAAGACGACGAGGTGCGAGAAGCCAACGAAGGCAACTTTTTGCTTCATAATACAGCAGTTGATCATAGTAGGAAATTAACGGAACTATTTGAAGCAGCTGGTAATTTATTTTTTTTAACTAATATCTAAAACATTTGTCATATAAATATTGACATATAAATATTGTCTTATATAATTTAATCCGATAGCCAGAGAACTGTGTCTAGTAGTTGCAGTCGTTACGGGCATTGAACTACACGTTTTTTTTTTACTGTAGATAATCGGTTTTTCAATTGGTTCTTCCTCCTAAAAAAAACTTGGATGAACTACTTCTCTAAAAAATTGAAACCAAAAATAACATCTCATACCCTCTTAACATTTTCATCGGGATACATTCTCATTTTGGTTTTCACGCGACATATTTCCAATTGATAGGTCGTCAAATTCAAATCTTTCCATTCCATGTCTTGATAAAATCTATCACTGTCCGGATGAAATTGAAATTCATGTTTTATTTTCGATTTCGAACCGCCGCTACTACTCTCTTTAGTATCACCGATTAATTTTTCACGGTGTATATCGCGGTATTTATAATCTGACATGTAAATTGTCCGTATCATTTTATACTAGAATTTTTGTTCTGAATATTTCTTCAGACAATAATAAACGTACAACTAAAAATAGACGGAATGACAATTTTATTCACCTTACCTGGCTTACTATTATGCGATTATATTCGGGAGCAAGTCAATTCTATTTTATAAAGTGAATATTTTGTCAAGGAGAAAGAGAAGAGAATTTTTCTAGAATGGGGTTTTCGTTACGACTTTGATATTGATAGAAGAAAGAAAAAAAAAGCCACAGGACCTGACAAAAGCAAGGATTTTAATTTAAATCCTTTCATACATGCGATTGGTTTCGATTCATATTCGTCATACTTAAGAATGAGTTACATATTATTTTCACATTGAAGACTATTTGTCTTTTGTAAAGTGTTTAAAATGACTGTGGTTACGTAATATGTTACGATACTCGATGGTATATTTATTACGCGATTGGTAATAACGTGAGTCCTTTCTTGTTGTAAGTTTGAATGATTGCTATTGATTCCATTTTACTTTATTATTGTAATAATACAGTATTGCTATCGATATTTTAAAAAAAAAATTGCTATCCTGAAAATTTTTATTTTCATGTTTCATGACTAGTAGATACGAAAAAAGCAATACAAAATTTCAGTCCGTCTGACCGCCGTACACCGTACGTCTACCGGTGTACGCAAAATCGTTTGAAGGCCCCTAGCTTCCAAACCCTTTAAGCTATTAAACTATATTTTTTTTGTATGAATAGATTGGTTGGCACCTTGAAGTGAACATTTTTTGAAGAGTCGTGTTGTTAGGGGGGAGGTGGGGGAAGCGTTTTAGACTGAAAAATTTTGTTTTCTAGATCTCAGCAACCCCACTAAAGCTAGGAACCTGAAATTTGGAATTTGTATAGAACGTTGATAGTGGATTCATTTGCGAAAAAATTACCGATATGGGTGAAGGGGTGTGAGAGTGGGAGGAAAAATAATGCGTCCAAAACGCAAAAAAAGCGACATCGATACTTTCTAAAATCGATATCTCCTAAACAGTTAATACCACAAAATTGAAACTTAATGGGAGGGGGGGGGGGGCAAAAAAATGATCTGTGAAAATATAATGCATTTTTTCACGATTTTCGTAATATCTGCTAGGTCTTCCAAAATAATGAATTCATTTTTATTCTACGGATTCTTCATATGGAGACCTAGAAATTGTTTTCAAGATTTTTTGAAATTCGACCCCTAAGGGAGGTGTAAAGTTATTATATACATACATTTTCAGGAATTATTTCATATCTCTCAGGTCTGATTAAATATGGAATATCTTTTCACTTCCACTGACTTGTTTAGTAATAACCTATTTTCAAGTTGTTTTCCGTTTTAAACCCCTAGACCGCATCCCAGAATATGACCCAATTATGTAATTCATATGTTATTTGTGACAGCAGTATTTTTGCGCAACCCTATTCTAACCGCTTCCCGAACTTTTTGTTAGGCTTTTAGTCTCATAGCAACGTACACCGCATCTCAAAATGAGACGCGTTCCGAACTTCTGCCGGAAAAATAATAAAGTTGCGCCCAGACTTTTGGCAGATTTTTTCTTTTTGTTTTGACAAATGTGGCTACTTTGCACTGTTTTACTTTAATTAAAAATTTTTAGTTTTTGTCTGATTTTGAATTGCTTCAGATGACATGAGCCTCAGCATCACAATAATTCCAAGGGTAAGGTTGCACTATCAAAAGCACGCTCAATGTCCACAAGTCCAGCGCCCCTTCTATTCTGGATACCAGAGAGTCGAGCGTTGAATCACAAGACTTTCCGCTCTGATAACGCATCTTCTTCCGAACAAAGAGGATGCGGTTTGAGAGCTACTTTCCTAATATGCTTCTCTACCAGTCGTTCCAGACTTTTCAAAACAAACGATGTTATGCTGATTGGCCTAAAACTTTTGGGCAAAGTATAGTCGTCTCTCCCTGGGTTCGAGATGAACGCTACTTTTACCGGTTGCCATGAAGATCGGACAAATCCATGCGCCAAGCATGCGGAAAATATTTTTCTGAGGATCGGCACTGGAACATCTGCTTCCACTTTTAGCATTATCGGATAGACGTACAATAACGGTGCACAAGTTCACTAACGGTGGCACAAGTTCATTTTTACTTTTCCTAAATTCAATGGGTCTCGATTATTTTAATCCAACTCCAAGAAAATGTATAAGCTGAACATAGTTTGGTGAATGCTGAGTTGTTTTTATCCAGGGTATTACCTGAAAATAGAAAAAGAAAAGTATTGCTGCCTAAACAATGACTGGTACCTGTTTTAAACCATTCAAAATAAATCTCTTTCGTTTACGCAAGAATTGGGTCCAATCAACATCAAATTTTCAGATAATAGTCACGTTTAAAATGCGAATAAATAAACAGACATAATTCGTTTATCTTGGACTTTAGGGATTTCACTTTAATAATACAATTTCATTAATAAACTTTATGTACTTTTAATTATATTGTGGGCATAAATTCACAGACACGAACGTTTAAGCGAAGTAGGATGACAAAGACGTTCAAACCCACATTTTTCTTATTATATAAAATTCGTTTGTTCAAACGTGAAAACTCTAGCCATTCATTCCGAAACAATTACCGAAATCTTTATTATGGTTATACTTCGACCACAAAATCTCAGTTCCGAATTTCTCATGGTCTACAGAGGTGACTTGGGATTAGTTTAAACAAAAAAACAATCCGTTGGAAGGGACAAGTTTGTCCGAACGGGGCAGGAATTGTTGACAATTATCATCGTACCTTGTCAATTTATCTTATGTGCATCTTGGGAACAGTTTCTTGTCGACAGGATCACATCTCTTGGAAAAGTGTTTTCCATCCTAAGCGTTGATCACACAACACAAATTAGCACATATAGTTTTATGGGATTTTCTTGGTGTTTATTAAAAGGAACTGCAAAATACTTTCTATATCGCACCCTGGTATTGAATAAATTTCTGTCTTAAACCTTGTTGGATTGGATGTGGGGCTAATAGTTCTTTTTTTCTTTTAGCCAATGACAAAGCTCCTGTTTTGCGGCATGCTACGCTAGCTATCGATGAAGCAACACAAGCTTTAACGAAAATGCGAGGCGCAAATAGCCCTAAAGAAAAGACGTAAGTTAAAAAGAACGTTTAATTTATGTAATGAAATTTTCTAAATTACGTTTTTATTTCAAAATTCTTTAGTATTTTTTCCCGAACACTGATTGCTGCCTGTAATGATAACGATGTTACGACAGTTAGGCAACTACTAGGGAAAAACACTAATATTCCAATTAATGAGTCAACGGAAGATGGTGAATCCCTTCTATCGATGGCTTGTTCTGCTGGCTACTATGAACTAGCACAGGTAAGGAAACTTCTTTTACCAAAAAAAGGCTTATATTAAATTTTTTGTTTTATTATTGAATAGGTGTTGTTAGCCATGTCGGCAGCCCAAGTCGAAGATAAAGGACAAAAAGAGTGCACACCATTAATGGAAGCTGCATCTGCCGGTCATGTTGATATAATCAGACTTTTGATTAGTCACAAGGCCGATGTGAATGCACAGTGTTCAACTGGAAATACACCATTAATGTTTGCCTGTTGTGGAGGTCATGTCGAAGCTGTCCGAGAACTTTTGAGGAATGGCGCCAACGTGGAAGATCAAAACGAGAACGGTCATACACCTCTAATGGAAGCAGCATCGGCAGGACATGTTGAAGTTGCCAAGGTATGTATGCCCTGGGAAAGTAAACGAATAGATAGGTTTAGCATATGATTAGAATCCGAGATAGGAGGCTTTGAGTCAATGTGTCGAGTTTTAGTAAAATATTATTCCGCTTCTGATTCGGTTAGTGACTTCGTTTGATCTTATCTGATGCGCTTTTTCCATTTACTGTCTATTAAATAGTCCTATTTTCTTGTTACTAATAATTTTGGGACAAAAATTTCGCAGATATTGTTGGAGCATGGCGCAGGTATAAATACGCATTCTAACGAATTCAAAGAAAGCGCCTTAACACTCGCTTGCTACAAGGGTCACCTGAACATGGTTCGATTTTTGTTGCAAGCCGGCGCCGATCAAGAACACAAAACTGACGAAATGCACACCGCTCTAATGGAAGCTTCAATGGATGGTCATGTTGAAGTAGCCCGACTTCTGCTTGATTCAGGCGCACAAGTTAATATGCCGACCGATTCGTTCGAATCGCCATTGACACTTGCTGCCTGCGGTGGTCATGTCGAACTCGCTACTTTATTGATAGAACGCGGTGCGAATATTGAAGAAGTGAACGACGAAGGTTATACACCGTTAATGGAGGCAGCTCGAGAAGGTCACGAAGATATGGTTGCATTGTTGTTGACTAAAGGCGCTAATATAAATGCTACGACGGAAGAAACACAAGAGACGGCACTAACATTAGCCTGTTGTGGTGGTTTTATGGAAGTGGCAGAGTTTCTAATAAAACGCGGAGCGGACTTGGAATTAGGTGCATCGACGCCTCTAATGGAAGCCGCTCAGGAAGGCCACACCGAACTTGTGCGATTTCTTCTCGAAAACGGAGCAAATGTCCACGCTCAAACGCAAACCGGTGATACGGCTCTAACGCATGCTTGTGAAAATGGTCATACGGATGCTGCCGAGGTGCTGTTGTATTACGGCGCCGAATTAGAACACGAATCGGAAGGTGGTCGTACGCCGCTTATGAAAGCATGTCGTGCCGGTCATATCTGTACCGTTAAGTTTCTAATTAGTAAGGGAGCTGATGTTAATAAGCAAACAACTAGCAATGATCAAACAGCTTTATCGTTGGCTTGTGCCGGCGGACATCAACCGGTGGTCGAGCTCCTTTTGAAAAGTGGAGCCGATCCGTGTCACAAGTTAAAAGACAGTAGTACTATGTTAATTGAGGCATCGAAAGGCGGACATATACGCGTCGTTGAAACCTTATTTAAGTACGAACATTTTTCACTTAATCATCCGGTTGATAATGCACCAGCGGCCTTGAATAACGACGGCGGTCATCAGATGCAAACATTCAATTTACCGATTCAAAAACAATTGCAATTGAGCGCACCGCCCGGTCTTCATGACGTACCCGAAGCCGTTCGTGTTTCAAATCAACAAAAATTATTCCAACAACAATTTCATTCGCTTGAATATCTGGATGATCCATTGATCACAGCCACACCCGACGAGTATGTTATTGGTCCGAATTTACGAAATACGCAACAACAACAACAGCAGCAGCAACAACAACAGCAGCAACAACAACAGCAGCAACAAAACGACCCAATTTTCAATAAAATGCGTCTGTTTCCTATGCATACAGCCGGCTTAGAAGACGGATTGGCACATGGTTTATCGCAACCGGGCATTGTCAATCAGATTTTGAGCCAAACAAAACAACAGCACAGCAGTAACAATCCGAATAACGCGGCCAATATTCAGAGCAACATTAACAATTCATCTACGAATAATAACGTGAATAATACTAACAACCAAAATAACAATACGACGAATCTAACCAAGCAAAAGAGTTTGTTGCGTAAGAATCGACAAGCGCCGGCCCCGTTCGAACTGAATCTAACTAGTTCCGAGGCGCAACAAGTTCGATCGCAGCCATTGGGCGAAGACGACAGTTCGATATTAACGTATACGAATATGACGCCGTTGGAAGAACAACAGGAACAGCAACAACAACGAAAAATAATTGAAGAATTTCAGAAGGTAATCGACATCGGCAAAAATTGTTCTTTTCGACAAGTTTGATTACAAAAAATCATTTTTTGTTTCTTCCACAGCTGGACAGTTCATTTCAAAAGGCTAATATTCAACTGGTATGTGATGCGAACGGACCACCTTCAACCCTCTTACCGTCGGCTTATGTTGATCTAACAACAGCACCGGGACAAGGTAATGTTCAAGTCATATTCTTTTTTCCTTATCGACTTCACTACTTGTAGTAATTAGAAACTTTATACATACCATCTTCCAAAAAACATTGTTATGTGTGCACAGGAATTTTGAATAGTGCAGACAGCATGAATTTTGCTGCTTCTAATGGAACACCCATGATGGGTGCTAATCCTACAGGAGCTTCTACCATGCAGTCAGCAACACTTGCTTCTCTTGTTTCAGGCAAGTTGCATTTTATAATATACGTTTCTTATTTTTATAAATTTTTCATTTTTGAAATATTTTAAACAAACCAAAATAAATAATGAAATTCGTTTTGACATGTTATACATATTGAGAACTTATAAATAATGAGTTTATGTAGTTTTTGTGTATATGTAAGATGGTAATAGTGCCCATACATTGTTCAATTGATTATCTGGTGTTTGATTACGACAGAGCACGCTACGCTAGTCTTATGTATTTTTTTTTTCCGATTTGAACAAAATTTATAAGTCGGCCAGATTTTTATTTATTTTTAAACATGGTCCGACATTTCAAATGGTAGCGCTTTTTTCGTTAAATTATCGATGTATGATTTTTGTAGAGGTAAAAAAGGCGAAATTACATTATGAACCGTAGCTCAGAACATTGAAACGTATTCAAATTGTTTGTGCAGTTGGATACGAAAGGCATGGTGGTTTTTCTGTTCAGAAGGTTAGGCTCACAAAACAGAGAAATCGGATCTTGATTGATCCGAAGAAAGAAGTGTTAATTTGTGTACAGATCTGATTATTAGTTTATTAGATCAAAAGGAGGCGTCATAGGTCGGACCTAAGCGCATGTTTGCCCCAAACACTACTTCTAGTGTAGTCCTTCATTGTTGTATTGTACTGACTGTCCCACTTGCTCCTTATTTTCCTCTAGTCTTTTACAGTAAGTATTAAGGCTAGTTTACATGACGAATGCAAACATTTTTTATTGAGATTGTGAGGGAGCTAGCTTATCGAATTTTCAATGGAGCAGAAAGCAACAACTGCAAAAAACAAAATTGACAAAAATATCGTCAATATTTTTTGCTGAACATAATATCTGTTCGTTTCACTCTTGATCAGTTTGTCGTTAGAAATTTCCCTTCTCCCTCACAATCTTAGTAAAAAGTGTTTGCATTCGTGATGTAAACCAGCCTTTAGGTGTACAAATAAGTTCGTATCGTTTTGTTTTTTTTTTAAATTAAGCCTTTATTTTAAGGAATGATTTACATAATTATGTTTTATAATATTGTCCATCGCTTGCCACAATCTTTGCTAATTTTTCTGGCAGTATGAATGTCAGAATGTCTTGGAAAAAACTCACGAATCGACCCAATTTTTGGCATCTTCGTAAGAACGGAAGACCATGCGTCATCGATTGGTATAGGTGGTAGTCGAAAGGGGCGATGTCTGGTTAATACAGCGGGTGGGATCTCATTTCAGTAGTTTTCAGGTAGGTTTTCACAGCAAAAAGTGGCCGAGCGTTGTCGTACAACAACATCACTTTGTCGTGTCTCTGCTCACTTTGCGGCCGTTTTTCTTCCAATGCTCGGCACAAATACATTTGTTGTCTTCGATAAAGAGGTCCTGTGATGGTCTCACTCAGTTTCAGCAGCTCAAAGTATCGCAAAGCATCGAAACAGCTTGACAAATTTAATGATAGGTATTTGTTCCCAGATGTCTACTCTAGCCATATTACGTTTCTGATCCTCAATATCCTCCATTTTTCACCAATATTTTGCGTTAGCGCCATCTAACAGGAAAGCGATACGAACTTATTTAGACACCTAATACAAATGTGGGCGGTTATATCTTCTTATGCCCCGACATTTGTCCGACTTCGCGCCGCGTTGGCCCAATATGTATTTGGGGCATTATATACACAAAACGGCTTGGATATTGTAGTGACGCTGTTCACTCCGGTCACTAAGGCATTGTTCCAACACGGACCTGTGAAAAATAATTTGCCACTACTTATCATAATTGCAAAAAAGAAGCTGCAAAAGACCGTGGAAACCATTTCACAATAATTAGGTAGTGTGTTGTGAACGGAGGCCTCATAGTGATTATTTTGACTGGAAAGTTATAATAACCAAAGAAAAAGAAGGTTCTGGATAGAAGGGGCCGAATTGGTGGCTGATTTTCGGGCAAGAACCCAACACTGCCATAGCTTCTTCCGGCCGCCAGTAAGCGTGTCGCTTCCGCTCGAACTTAAACCACCAATCGGGACTCAATTTGCCCTTCTTTCCAGAACCAACCTTCCTTTCCTTCGGGGTTATTTTGACCTTTTCAAGTCTCCAAGTCCTCTGTTCACAACAACTGCTAAGTTTCAAATTAGCATTCATTTTATTTTTCTAATATTAAAGTTGCATTCTCCACTTTTTTTGGTGTTCAATGGGAACGCACAATACGATAATATTGTACTCTTCTGTCGATTGGATAGTCTCTTTGTGGGCAATGTTTTCAAAGATTACATAAACTTTATTCAATTAAATGATTTATAAAATAATAAGTAACTGGTATTTTTGGTTTAAATTTAATGCCGTGATTGTATTTGTCTGGAACTTAATGAGAGTGCTAGTGTAGGCGGTTACTGGTTCTCGGATTATAAACCTAAAGAACCAGAACTCGGTTATTCTGCGCAAACTGATATATTTTTACTGATATCTATCTCTAATACTTAGATCACACAACTCATAATTATATTTTATTATGTTCGTACATTAACATATCAAAAATATATAGAATTCGGTATAGGGATCATTTTTTATGAATGTTTGTAATTGTTTGAAGCACATTTTTGTACATATATTAACTTTGTCGAAACAAAAATAATGTAAACATATAGCCCTTTCATATCCCCCGCATTTTGTATGTAAAAGTTTACAAAATTAATCGGAAACATTTCGTAAACTTATACAGGAGCAAATAAGGCAGGCGAGCCAAATAATTCCTTTTTACTTGCTACCGCATCTTTGCCAACTATACAAACTTCAGCCACACCATCAACTTCATCTGGAATTGGTTCAAATCATCCAAATCAGCTTTTTACAGCAATTCAACCGAATAATGCAGCTGCTGCCGGTGGTGGTGGTTCTGTATCAACTGCTTCGTCAACAGTCCAAGCAGCGGCGCCAACGCAAATAACAACACCATCCGAAGTATCCCAAAGTACAGCTATAAGCGATCGACCCAAGGTAAAACCGGTGTCAAAGAAGGACGGAAAGAACTTACGTAAAGCCGCAACAGTTCTTCAGCAAAACCAAATGGTCTCCATCTACAATAATTTAGTAATGAACAATTAATTTCGAAATGTTTGGAATTGAATTTGACTAAAACAAAATCCTCTATATATATGCAGCCTTTGCTACTGACTACCGAGCCCAGTTATCAGTCGCATCACCAAACCGTAAATAATGCTCCAACCGTTTTGGCAACCGTTGCCGGTGGTATAATGGCTGATGCCCAACAAATCCTAAATCCAGCACCTCAACAGCAATCGAACATTAATATCAATTCACAAGAAGCCCTCACAACTTCGATATTACAACCACGGCAACTTCAAAGCTCTTACGATATGAAGCAGCACGATAATATTTACGGGAATATAATAAGCGAAATGATGGCCTCGTCGGCAACAACATCCTCGTCGTCCAGCTCTGATTCGGCCGCATCGTCAACGACTGATCACGAGGATCAACTGAGCAAATTGGCGATAAATTGCCAGTGGAATCGAAAAGTTTTGCAAATGGTTGCACAGATGCCAAACTATCCATTGCAAATAGCTCAACGCTTAATCGATCAACCGAAATCGCCGTCGGAAACGCCACCATTGGGTGACGATGAAAACGAAATCGAAAACGAAACCAAAACACCCGATTCACCTACTAAAACTACTAGTAAGTGTGAAAAATAAAATAATCATAACAAAAAAAAAAACATAAACAACAGAAAACGATTTTCAACAAAATATTTTTTTTCTTAACTCTTTTCTTCTCATTGCATTTTGACTTGACTTGTGCGCGTGTTGGTGGACATTCTCTAGCAAATTTTATTCTTGAAGATTCCGACTATGTCGATCTACCGCGCGTTTTTCACGAAGCAGCCGTTCATGAATTTCGAACAGAATTAAATGCATCGGAAATCGTCCAAGTACTTCAGCCCATTTCGAACTTGATCCCTCATAAATCGGGATCTCTTAATAATGTTCAGCGACAGCTTAGTATTCAACAACCAGACAAATCACAACATGGCCAGGGTACTATTAGGTTTTTTTTATGACAAATGTAGCATTTGTATTCTATCGTAAAGTTTTCTTTGCAGGAACTTATATAACCCAGGACGAACATTTTCATATGTTTCCCGTCGAAGATTCCGATGGCGAAGCAATGGGTGATTGTGGAATTTATCCGGCTCTAGGCGAATCGCTCGAATCGTTTAGTGCCGAAGACGAAGTGAATCGCGAACAAATTTGTAGCTATGAGTTAGGTCTAAGCGATTGTATGGAGGAAATATTGAATGTTTTCCAAGGCGATCCGACACTTCAGGTAAATATTTTATAATAAATTCCTCGACTTTATAATCCATTTCGTAGAACGTTTATTTTGTGTGAATTTTGATGATTTACAATTAGAATTTAATTTTAAAGGAAATTGCGACAAATCTCAATTGTCCGGAATTTGCTGAATACGGTATGCAAGCACTTTGTAAAAATCGTTGGACCGGACAATGGATACCGCCGCCACAACAATCTCATGAAGCCGACATTTTACGTGGAAATTTCTGCTTAACTGACGATCCGAACGATCAACGGCAAGCAAATCAAATAATTTTAGACGAGAAACTCATGCAACAAATGCAAAATCGTTTCTCAGTCGAAGAAATGCAAATTATTAATCAATATCAGAATCAACAAGCAACGTTATCGTTGATACCAGCATCGGAATTAGAACAGCAACAACAGCCGCCCAACATTGGAATTCAGTCACTGCCAGCCCAAACGGGCATACTTCAAACACAACAACAATCTCAATCGGATGCCACGCTAAATAATTCATCAAACATTTCATCATCGCTAGTTCAAGCCGCATCGACTGGCATTCAACAATCGCAACAAATCCTACAACAACAACAACAGCAGCAGCAACAACAAGTTCAAGCTTTGTCTGGTGACGCCCAACAACAGACAAAATTTGTATTCAATGTTGACACTGATAAACCATCTCAATCACTTCAATTATTATTCCAATTACCGCCAGTACAACAAGGAGGACAAGCCCAATCACAACCACAAGCAGCCGCAGCTCTTTCAGCCCAACAACAACAGCAGCAACAACAACAGCAGCAGCAGCAGCAGCAACAAATTGGTGGAACATCATCTACGCTTCCTCAAGTGGCGAACGCTGTACGCCATCATGTTCAAACGCAATTATCGCAACAACAACAAATTCAGCAACTACAACACTGTGCACAACATTCACAGGTAAGATCGAAAGATGTTTTAAAACGCAGTGTATTGCATAGATCCCTATTCCTTAAACAGATTAACGTTTTAACCGTAATTTGCATTTCTCGCAAAAAATGATAGGAACCAAATTTATGGAGAATTTAATTCTACACAAATTTGGTTCTTACCATTTTTTGCAAGAAATGCAAAATACGACTACAAATCAACAAAACAAAAAATTTAACATTTTGGAGACTTTTGTATGGTCAATTTGTAGCCGTATTTTGAATTTAATTCTCCACAAATTTCGTCATTCCATTTTTTGCGAGAAATGCAAAATACGGCTACAAATCAACAAAACAAAGTATTTTGGAGAATTCTGTTTGGTCGATTTCTAGGAACCAATTTTATGGAGAGTTTAATTCTCCACTAATTTTTGGAGAGTTTAATTCTCCACTAATTTTTGGAGAGTTTAATTCTCCACTAATTTGGTTCCTTCCATTTTTTGCTAGAAATGCAAAGTATGGCTACAAATCGACACAACAGAATTCTCCAAAATGTGGAGTTTAAAATTTATGGAGAGTTTAATTCTCCATAAATTTGGTTCTTACCAATCTTTGTATCTGTATTTTGCATTTCTCGCAAAAAATGGTAAGAACCAAATTTATGGAGAATTAAACTCTCCATAAATTTTAAACTCTCCATAAATTTGGTTCTTTCCATTTTTGGTAGAAATGCAAAATACGGCTACCAATCGACAAAACAAACAAACGAAACAAATTTTTGGTATCAATTTAATTCTCCACAAATTTGGCTCTCTCCATTTTTGCGAGAAATGCAATGCAATTTTTTTTTTGGCTACCACGAAGTACTCATAAAAGTAACGAATACTAAATTGAAGTATTCAGTAATTATTCGTTACTCAAAAGTAATTGGATTGCACATCACTAGTCTGTACAAAGACGAATGTGTTCTTTTCAAAATTTACAACGGTGATGGGGGGACTCAGCCTTATGTTCAGACTTGGTGCTGCGTCAACCATTGCTTCCTAGCAGGCAGGTCAGACTCCATATTTGCTCCTCCTTTGGCGCGTACAAATGTATACTTTTCACCGATTATTCGTCTACAAAGAAATCATGCCGACCTCAAGATTGGTCCTCTGAACACATCGTTTCATCTTTTCACCTCAAAGCTTAAATAATTATTTTTAAAAAATTGCTTTTCTTTGCATAAAAGAACTAAACTTAACCCACAAACCTTCCAGTTTCAACCTAGAGACCATTGTTAATTTTTTTCCCCCCCAATCAATTTTTCTAATTGGTGCAGTTCTGTTTTTTCAATGGCACTTGCATTTAAAGTGTTTTATTCGAGACATCTGTAGCGCGTAGAGATTATCTTCTGATGGTCGTTACTTGAAAAACTAATCCCGTCTTTCTTTTTGACCAACAGCAAGTTCAAGTCGCTACACAGACACAGCAACAACCAGCCCCCGGTTACGGTCCCGGCGTCGCATCTCAATTTTGTGCCTCAAATGCAACATCAATAGGCGATGGCGGCAATCTTGTTACCGATCAAGCTGCAAATCTTGCCAAAGCCAACGGCACCGCAACGGGAGCAGCGAAAAAAACTATTGATAAAATATCTCGAAAGGAACGAAATAAATATACTGTGATGCGTCAAGCGCCAGCTGGTAGCCAAGGTAAGAAAAACGCCATGACTTATCGACGAATAATTATTAACAAAATTTTTCCATTTAGCTAACACCACCCAACAATATACGCCGCAAGGAACAACACCGGGAGCTGATAAAACAATCGATGTTGACTCTGAAACGGATTCGAATCACGACACAGCCTTAACGTTAGCTTGTGCCGGAGGACACGAAGAATTAGTTGATCTGCTAATTAATCGAGGGGCTAATATTGAGCATCGTGATAAGAAAGGATTCACTCCGTTGATTCTTGCTGCTACTGCCGGCCACGAAAAAGTCGTTGATATTCTTTTGAAGCATAACGCTGATTTGGAAGCACAATCGGAACGAACTAAAGACACTCCGCTATCTTTGGCATGCTCAGGCGGACGATATGAAGTTGTTGAACTCTTACTGAACGTAGGTTCGAATAAGGAACATCGCAATGTATCCGACTATACGCCGCTTAGCTTAGCGGCAAGCGGTGGTTATGTTAACATCATTAAATTACTTTTGAATCATGGGGCGGAAATAAACTCGCGTACGGGAAGCAAGTTGGGAATATCGCCACTAATGTTGGCCGCTATGAATGGTCATACAGCTGCTGTGAAATTATTACTTGATATGGGATCCGATATAAATGCCCAAATCGAGACAAATCGAAATACTGCTTTGACCCTTGCTTGCTTTCAAGGTCGTCACGAAGTGGTAAGTCTTCTTTTGGATCGAAAGGCCAACGTTGAACATCGTGCAAAAACTGGTCTCACTCCTTTGATGGAAGCTGCTTCAGGTGGTTATATAGAGGTAAGTGGTAGCAGTTTTTTTTGTATTCTTAACGTACATTTCACAATAATTTTAAACAGGTTGGAAGAGTCCTTCTTGACAAGGGCGCTGATGTAAATGCTGCGCCAGTACCAACGTCTCGTGATACAGCTCTGACAATTGCTGCCGACAAAGGTCACTTGAAGTTTGTGGAATTGTTACTGTCACGCGGTGCAGCCGTCGAAGTTAAAAATCGAAAAGGCAATTCACCGTTGTGGTTGGCTGCCCATGGCGGTCATTTAGCTGTCGTTGAAGTTCTGAATACGCATTGTGCTGACATTGATTCGCAAGATAATCGACGCGTTTCCTGTTTGATGGCTGCTTTTCGCAAGGGGCACACAAAAGTCGTCAAGTGGATGGTACAGCATGTAACACAATTCCCATCCGATCAGGAAATGACGAGGTATATTAATACTGTCGCGGTTTCCGATAAGGAGTTACTGGAAAAATGTTACGACTGCGTTAAGATTATCCGAGCGGCAAAGGAGGCTCAAGCCGTCAAGGCCAACAAGAATGCGTCCATACTTCTGGAAGAATTGGACATGGAACGAACTCGCGAAGAAAGTCGACGAGCAGCGGCTGCTAGACGTCGCGAGCGTAAGAAGAAGAAGAAGCTCGAAAAGAAAGAGGAGAAGCGAAAGATGATGGAGACGAACAGTACAGAGCCGGGTATTGATAAGGAATCTGATAAGGACGATGACAGCGATAAAGAGGAAGAAGAGGACAACGGTGAATCGAATCAGAATCATGACCGAGAAGAAGGAGACTCTGGAATCGATCAGGGCTCTTGTTCCAGTACTGATATGAAGGCGGCAAATGCTCAAGCCGATAAGAATAATAAATCAAAAAATAAAAAGAAGCAAAAGAATCAAAATGCTAATCAAGCTGCACCTGTTGTCGTTCCTGCTGCTCCTGTAGCCGGCAGTAGCAGTAATCGTGGATCCAGCAGTCCCGTATTAGTTCAACCCGAAGAGCGAGTACCTCAGCCAGCCAAGAAGAAAGAGGAGGTGAACAATAATAAAACAAAGAGAGAGCCACAACCTGTCAATGCCAAAAATGAGGTAAAGAAACCCGTCGAAAAGCAGCCTGAGACCGTAGTCAAAAAGGAAGAACCACGGAAACGAGAAATACCAATTAAAGACGTATCCATTAAGAACAAAGAGAAGGAAAAAGAGAATTTGGCGCCGAAAGAAGAGCTTGCCAGCAGTCGTCAACCGAAATCGATCGAAAAGAAGCCGGAAATTGTTGTTGCCGCGGCGGCGGCTACCAGTCAGATTCAAAAGCAGAATCTAAGCCAAGATACTCCTGCTGTCGCTGTAACGATCGCAACAACAGCACCAACATCGAACCGAAAATCGCTCATATTTTCAGCCCGACATCCCGTCGACAATTCCGGCAAACAAGGTCCGGTCGGATCGAAACGTGGCGAAGATGGCTGGAAAGAGGTTGTCCGGAAGAGTTCAATTCAACAGCAAACCGTTACGACTCCTTCCGCTCTCCCCGAAATGACTTGCAAGAAAGTTCAAGTTCCTGTCCATGCTATTTCGCGCGTTATTGGTCGTGCCGGCAGCAATATAAATGCAATCCGAGCATCGACCGGAGCACATATTGAAGTCGAAAAGCAAGGTAAAGCTCAAAATGATCGGTGCATTACAATAAAAGGACTGTCGGATGCAACGAAACAAGCGCATATTCTTATTACTGCTTTAATAAAAGATCCGGACGTAGATATTTTACAAATGTTACCACGACCCAATATAACCTCGAAACCATCGCCAGTTGTAGTGAACTCCTGGGATAAGAATAGTAATCCGCTTTTGGTGGTATTCACGTCAGAAAGTTCTACATCCGTCTCAAGTTCGTCGTCACAAAAGAGCGGCAAATCCACGCAATCTTTGTCGTCTGCCAGCGGAAAAGTTACAACGACGCTAACATCGACAGGAAGTGGTAAATCAGTTTCAACCTCATCGTCTCGTACGCCAGGTTCGAAGCAAGGCTTTATACCTCCCGCTCAAAGTTCGCGGGTATCCACGTCAATATCGTCTTCGACAGGAGGAACGCGACCAATGGGCGGTGAGAAGTCATCGGCCCAAAGTCGTATTTCGAATTCAGCCAGCAACGTTTTTCAATCGTTGGACTCGCTAAACAGCGGAACAAAAACGACCATGTCATACACCAATGCTATCATGTCGTTGAAGAACGCTGTCCCGAAGCCAACATTGAATTCGACCAGTCAACATTCTGCACAATCTGCCGGAACGTTTGCCTCGAAACTGACAACAAGTGGCGAGAAGAAACCCATCCAACCACCAAATCAAGCATCCAGCGCACAAGGATCCGTTTCGCATCCCGGCAAAACTTATTCATCATCGGATGAGTACATGTTTTACGGTAATCTTTTGCCTGTCGGCGGACGAAAAACCAACTTTATGTCGAAAAGTTTCTCGATGAAGCCGAACCTCTCAACAACGTTTACATCGTCAACAGACACAGCAACAAATACATCGACTAGCACAGGTCGTTCGATAACACCAATCGGTCCACCATCGAATTCGAACCGTATATCCTCTCCATCTCTTCAACAAGTACCGCACAGCAGCAGCAGCAGCAACAACAACGTCTCTGAGCCAACTCCAGCTTCGTCTGTCGTAACAATGTCCGCTACATCTACAGCAATGCCTATTCAACCACCTGGAATGCCGCAATTGCAAACCAAAATTAGCCACGAGTACTCACTGTTTAACAGCTCCTACAATAATCAATGGGATTCGAAACAAATGTACGATCCCGGAGCAAACGATTCCCTACCAAAGGCCGATGCATCAAAAGCACCTGGGTACAATCGCGGCAATGTCATGAGCTCACCAGTTAGTTCAAAAACGTCAAGTAATTCGACCACACCGCCGGGAAGCTCTGTTCAAACTCCCGGACAACAGCAGCACTTGAATATCCTTCCAGTATCCGCAATCTCAGCTACATCACCGGGCGCTTCGCATTCAGCTGCCTCCCAATCGGGAGCCGCAACCCAGGTTGCACCAGAAGTTTATACAACCGCCTCGAATGAACTAAATTGCGTGTTGAAGCCAGCAACTCAAACACCTATTCCACCGCCACCAGCCAGTGGTCTTGCTATTCAGCGGCCAATTATGAACAGTTCTTCGATTCAAAACAGAAACGTAACATCACAAATGGACAGTTACGGACCGATCGGATCGAATTCTATGCGCGATCAAAGTCAACCGTCATCCAGAAATTATTTCGAACAGATGACCAATCAAAATCTAAGCCAACAGCATTCGATGTCCTATCAAGATCCTATGCCTCAACAATACCATCAAAATATGGGAGTCAATCCTCTTCAATTGTCACGCCTTAATCCCCGAGCATCAGTATTCTCACAACAGAATAAATCCTCGCAACAACAGCAACAACAACAGCAGCAGCAACAACAACAACTCGGTGGAATGTTCCACCAAAGTGCAACAAACATCGGTTTAAATAGTTACCAAAAAATGCCTGTCGGTTCACAGAACACTCTACCGCCATATAATCAGCCACCGGGTCGTCCACAATCGCAGCCCCAAGCCAGTTCAAATGCACGCTGGTTTTCATCGAATGAATACGGCTATGGTATGCCATCGCGTGACATGCTGAATTTAGAGAATGGTCTACCAATGGGTTCCGGTTCGCCGGCAATGTCACCAAATAATCCGCAACAGCCGCAGGTTAACGGTATTATATCGCAACAAGCGAATCAACAACAACCACCATTAACTGACGATAGTCGAAAAATGCCACGACCAATCGGTACGGAACGGGCCAGTTGGAAATACAATAACTATCCGAATATGAATCCTGTTGAGCCGGATCCAAGCACTGCCACCGGTCAAATTCCACCGTGGATGATGGATAAGTCCCAGAATCAACCGATGCAACAGAATTGGCCAAAATCACATCAGCGATTTTATGTTGGCGACATGCATCAGCAAGATCATTATCATGTAAGTGAATGATTTTTTACGCACAACATCTTTAATTTTACTTTATTATTTTAATAATAAAGTATTGTTATCGATTTAAAAAAAAAAAAAAAATTGCTATCCTGAAAATTTTTTTTAACATGTTTCATGACACAAAAAAAAAATGTCAGTCCGTCTGTACCGCCGTACGCAAAATGTTTGAGGGCTTATAGCTTTTTTGAAATTCGACCACAAGGGCGGATTTTTTAATATTTCTTCGATGATAGAGAAAGCGTTGGACTTAAATGTACAGATTGTTAAAATGTGCAAACGTCAAGAGGCGTACAGCCAAGTAAGACAAACTTCTTTACAAGACCCGGGCAGACATCTCCAGAATCACGTCGATTAGTACGGGTTGGGCATTGGGCATTCAGTTTAATGCACACTGTCGCAGCTAAAAGGACACATATGAGCGAGAGTCGCTTGTTCATTTCCTTTTCGAATGTCTGGTTTTAGCTAGAGACCGAGAGCGAGCACTAGGCAAGCCCTTTTACGGGGACCTGAGGGGATTTCAGTTAAGAAAATCGGAGAGTTATTACTCTTCCTGGACAGTACAGGATTGATATAACGGATCAATTTTCCTCGTACTTGTACTCTAAATTCCCCAGTCACAATAGCCGCTAACATCCGGAATAATACGAATTTGTGGTTTCAAAACGACCATTGAGCTACGTCTAGAGGACAGAGCTGCCACCTAAACCCACCAACCAACCAACCAACCCCAGGGAAAAGTAAAGGGATTGTATACTTTTTTACGTATGTTTTTAGGTATTCATACGAAGAATCCGTAGAATAAAATTAAATTCAATATTTGGGACGAGCTATGACGAAAATCGTAGAAAAATATGCATTCTATTTTCACAGATAATTTTTTTGCCCCCCTTCTGAACCCCAATACATATTTGAATTTTTTTTTAATCAAAATTGTTTTTCTAGTTGATTTACATATACACACCGAGTTTCCACTTTCTAGCATGAACCGTTCAATAGCTAGGAAAAACACCCCCTACCCCCGTACCATACTACCCCTAAAAAAAATATATATTTTTCCAACATGCCGCTACTATAGCTCTATCTAAATACCAAGTTTAAGGTTTATATCATTACAGGTTCTCAAGAAATAAGTATCGGAACTTTTTTCTTTTCACCCTCCCCCACCCTCACCCTCTACACCCTCAACCTCAAAACTTTTTTCCCTACTAGGGTTCAATTAGCGCTACTTCTGGTAAAAATTCTAAGCATCTATCTTACACTGTTCTTGAGATATGAAATGTGTTTTATTTGAAAAATTCTTATCCCCTCCACTTCTATGCTTCACCTCCCACTTAAAAATTTTTACTTTGATCAATCTTTATTTGTCGACGTTTATACCCAAACCGAATTTTATTTTTCTAGAGCAATTGGTTCATTAGATATCGTAATCTAAAGTTTTTCACCCCCTACCCCCCTAACGCAACTGCCCCCACCCAAACATTTTTTTTCAATCTGTTCTCCTAGTATAACTACAAACATTTCTTAAGTTTGAACAGTGTGCCATTAACGGTTTAGGAGATATGGATTTTAGAATGTGTCTATCTCGCCTTTTTTCGGTTTCGGACGCATTATATTTCCCCCCACTCCCATACCCCTTGATCAATATTGACAATTTTTATGCAAATGGGTCTACTATCAGAGCTCTATAGAAATTCCAAGTTTCAGCTTCCTATCATAAGCGGTTACTGAGATCTAGAAACCAAAATTTCCGTCTAAAACGCTTCCTCCTCCTTCCCCCTCACACCCCACCTCTAAAAATTTGGTCACTTCAAGGAACCTACCCCGTCTATTCGTAAAAAAAACTTAAATTTTATATCTCAAAGCGTTTGGGAGCTACGAGCCTCCAAACGATTTTGCGTACGGAAAACAAAACAATTTTTATACAAAATTATTGGGTTTCTCCCTTCTCTGCAAATTTTCTTTTGAATCATTCATTCTCCTTTTTACTAACGGAAAAAAATTTTTTATTTATTACTTAGTTACCTATGGACTATCACAATTCAGTTCCACCGCCAACTGTAAATCCAGCCTTGAATTTAATGCAAACAATACAGTATCCACATTTTATCGGGCACGCTGGTGATATGCCTCCAATGCCAGAAAAAATAGAGCTCTGGGAGCATGATAAACACGTAAGTCACATCCCCTTCTCGAAACTCCTTTATTTTAATAAAATTTTGAATCTGTTTTTTTTTTGTTACAATATTTTAGGGATGGTCTTCAAACTGGACTAACTAAAAAACATCATCAAATCGAATTTTAATCGCAATAAGAGTTTTGTGCAACACGCGATTTAAATGTATAATCCAACAATGCAACAATATTGTAGTCACAGCTTTATTTTTGTGTGTGTGTGTGTTTAGTTAAAGAAGAAAAAATCGAGATACCGAAAATACCCAACCCCTTCACACCTGCTTATTATAATATACACATCATTTATTCTATCAATTTCTGATTTCCTTTTTGTCTTTGTATACATCTATAAAACAAAATACCAATATCAGTTACTTATTTACCTATTAATTTTCATTTCTAATTTTTTTTTTGCGCACAAATATCGAATTTCTCGCGCGCTCATAGAAAACAAAAAACAATAATGAAAAGAAATAATGTTTTTGTTACACAAATAAAAATACACATAATAATTATAAATATAAACGAAAGAAAAATGAAGAGTTTATGTTCGTTCGTTAACTGAATTATTGAAAGCAAGCAATGAAACAAAATAGAATTTTTTAAGTTCCGTTTAATAACTTGTTTTCGATGTCTTTTTCTAAATTTTTATTCTTTGTGGATAACGTCGTTATTTTTTAGTGTGGTATAGTGACAAAATTCCTGTGGATTTGTTGTTGAACAACATATTGATCGGGGGGAATTTCTGCCAAAACTCTCGTATCAATGATTGAAACAGACGACCACTAAATATTGTTGCGCGAAATTGTCAATAGCTCATTAAATGTTGGAACCAGTATACAAACAAATTTTTACATCATCGATCTTTAACAGGGGGGAAACTATTATTGGTTTCCTCTTAATTATTTTAACAGGGGGAAAAACTATTATTGGTTTCCTCTTTATTATTTCACCTTATTAAAATAACACTTAACAAATGATTCAGCTTTGCGAATTTCGTAGTAGTATAAAGAAGAAAAGAAAACAAAACAATTATATAAAAAACGTTAACTTATCCACCTCCGACTTTTAATTGAAATTATGAAGAAAAAAGGAAAATTACATAAATAAGTAAATAAAATAGTAGTCATAAAATAAATATGCTATTCAATGGGTTTGAAAAATTAACTAATAAAAAAAAACGCGTATATAAAAATTAATTAAAACATTTAAAGTAATAAAAAACAAAAAACATAGATTTAAATAAGAAAAACGAAAGTAAAGCACACACACATTATAAAAAAAAAACATATTTAGAATCAAACTGATAGCTGCTAAAAATTAAACAAAAATAGAAGAAAAAGAAAATATCTTAAACCATAATAACTACAAAAAAAAGCGCTTGGTGTTTAAAAATGGCATTTAGAAAAGTTTTGTGAACTAAACAAAAAACAAAAACCATCCCTCTCTACTTAATTGTCATTCGTTTGAATATTATCAAAACTACACACTGATTTCTTATGCTTGAATATAAAAAAACACTATTCTTCCTCTCTCTCTCCATTCAGCGCAGAGACACGAAGTATTGTTCGAACTATACAACTATTTTATTTTTTTTTTTAATTAAATCTTAAGAAAAAATGGTATTATGGTTTTGTTTCCTTTTATATTCTTGTATTTTCTATTAGTTTCATATAAACGAAAACAACAAAATGAAGAAAAAAAACAACACTATAAACATACATAAAATATAATATTGTCAGAAGTTAGGACGGTTAGTTACGGTTTAATCATAAAAAAGGAACCCTCGCTCCTTCTCCCCTCAATTCGATGTAGATGCTAGGATTTTTGGGCATTTTTTTTATCATCATAATTGTACAGGAGATTATTTCATTAGATATATCTTGCTTGGGAAAATATTTATTGGCTGAGAAAGAAAGAAAAGAAAAAGAAACGAAACGAAGAATGTTGGGGCGGTATTCGCGTTCTATTTAAATTCATTGCATGCATGCGCTTGATTAACGTGCGACGATCGGCTTAGAAGACAGACGACGGGTTTTTAATTTTGCAACCTTCCTCGTTTTTTTTTTGTTTTAAAAGAATCAAATTAATTTTGCCTTGTGTAACATTCTAGCTAAACATTTCGGAATGTATTGCAATTGTTTTTAATTTGGGCTAAAATATTGCAAACAGTTTTGAAATTGTTTTCGCGTAATTACACAAATTTGTCCGGGTTTTTCTGTTTGTTTGTTTGATTTCCCGGTACCTAAATGCGAACCATAAGGCAGCTGTAGAATGTCCCCGAATAGTTGAAATATATTTTAGTTTGGGCGCCAAAATATATTTCATAATTTCCAGAATTTTACGCGATAATTGTGAATCGATTTGGAGAAGAAGAAAAAAAACACAGCGTTTTGTTTGTATATGCGCTTTATTCAGAAGTTCTTCGACATACGCTTATTTTATTTTGCTGAATTCAACGAAAACAAAGTCATTTTTTTTTCGGGATGCGCGCGCACGCGTTTGCTTACATTCAAAATTATTTTCATTATAAACATTACAAAGAAAAATTGAAAAAAAAAATTGATTTCTTCAACACAAAGCAAAAAACAACAAAACATTTTAGGAAGTTTGATACTTTCATTTCAAAGAAAAAAATCGAATTGTTAACAAACAACAATTTTAAAACGTTGAATGAATAAAGGATATAAAAAAAAAATCACAACATGATAAAAATGCTATGATAATGTAAAACAAACAAATGTTTTTGATTATTTCATGCGAAAGAAATGTTAAAAATATAAAAATAAAAAAAAACAAACAATGATTAAAAGAAACAACTTTTTTTTTTATTATATTATAATATTATTAAAATATATTGAAACGATGCAAACAAGAGAAAAATTAAGAAAAAAAAATTAAAATTACATACTTGAATTACTATTATATATTACAAACTATATTATTATATTATATATTATTATTGCATACAACAAACAAAATAAATGTTATTGGAAGTAATGGATATAGAAAATATATATACATAAATATATATATTATAAAATAAATAAAAACAAAAAAAAAATGATACAGAAAAAATAATTATTAATATTAATAAAATAAAAAAATGATTTAAAAAAAAAAACAACGTCAACTATATGATAATTTTTTTTTTTTTTTTTCGTTCGGCTGTATGAAGACAAAATATATATACATCTTTATGCACTGTGGAAATAATTAAAGAAAATGGAAAAAATGCTTCTGTGTTTTAGATGTTTTCCAAAGTATTTTGCAGTTCGGTGATATTTGCTATCGTTCCGTTGTTAGTAGTGGGTAGCGGTCCGCCCAACTGGACCAGAGCCGTTTCTGTGGAATCTCAACCTGTTCCATTAAAAGGAGCATAAGGGTATGGGAGGAACACAAGAAATGCCAACACTGGGCCACACTGCGCCACACTGCCAAGACTGAGACAAGCCAAAAAATTCATACCGAACCACTCAACTAAAAGAAGCAAACAGCTTCTACAGTTTGACAGAAACAAAGTACGGGTAATAACCGGAATACTCACGGGTCATTCGCGCTTGAAAGATCATCTTAAAACGAATAGGAATCATAACTGATAACCTATGTAGGTTCTGCCAACGGCAGGCTGAAACCTCTGAACACATTTTTTGCTGCTGTGAGGCAGTCGCAGCTCAGCGCCACAAGTGTTTCGGAGAACACTTTGTGGACCATAGTACCATTGCAAAAACAGACCTACACCAACTAGATTCCTTAGAGAAATAGGTAAAGCTGAGTGAGGACCTCTAGGCTGGAACTGGAGAAAGATCAATGAGGTATAGCACAATAGACCAATGGTCGCGGTGCTTGGAGGTATCCCTCCGCCTCCGATGTCGCTTAAAATATCGAAATTTGGCTATACTTTGTATTGCACTAATCTTTTATGTCCTAACTATCAAACAGAACATGTTATGGTCTGTTTGATAGCTAGGACGTACAAGGTTTGTGCAATACAAAGTATAGCCGAATTTCGACATTTTAAGCGACATAACACACGTTTTTCAAAAGTGGACATACTATATGTGTGCTTTAAGCCATCGATATATAATATAATATAATTTTTAATAAAAAAAAAAATGGCGGCGCTGTGCACATTTCCCTTGAGGCCCTCCGCACAAGAGGAGGGATATGATGTCATCCTTTTCTCCATTAATATGCATCTGAAAAAAAAATGGGTGTTCGTGGGTAGTGTAGCTAGAATTGTAGCGTAGCGATTTTTTTTTTTTTTTTTTTTCAAGTTATGGTGAGCCGAAGAAATAAATTGCATTTTTTACCGAAAAAAAAACTAATGTAGCAATCTTGAAAATCCTACGCTACTCTTTCCATAAGACTTCTAAAAGTATTGTGTTAAAATTTCAGAGCCATCGGCCCACTAGTTGACGAGATATCGAGCTACGAGTTCCGAAAAGTGTAGTTTCGAGATAAACGCAAAAGAAAGTAAGCTTGTTTGCTGTAGCACCGGTTGTCGCGCAGAAAACATAGCTGTAACTTTGCAATTTTACGATTTTCAATACCGCCAATGGCTTAAGTTTCTTATACAAAAAAAATGAAAAAAAAAATCCATGGTAGGAAAACGCCGTCCGTTGCTCGCAACGGACGTTTCTAAGATTAAATGAAGTCGGTTGATTGAAAACAAAAATTTTTCAAAATGATTCTGAAAATAAAACGGAAAAAGAAAATTGTTAAACGAAATGGCAGCCAGTTTTGAACCTCAATTATCGACCTTTCTGACTTGATAAAAAAAAGTTAAGTAAGTAAAAAAAAATCCTACGTAGCGAAGTAGAAAACCTATCTAAAATTGTTGTGTGAAATTTTGGAAGCAATCGGTCAAGTCGTTTTCCAAAGATTTTGGGGACCCTTTTGGAAAAGTATGTTTCGATATAATCACGTTTGAATTACGCTCTTTATGAGCCGTTCATTTTGAAATTGGGGCAAGTCAAATGTCACAGTAAATGAAAGGGGAGCCGTACAGCAGCTCAAAAATGTAAACCAAAAAGAAATCCGATCAAAATGGGGGGGGGGAGGAGGAGTGGTGGCCAAAAACGTCGAAAAAAAAAACGCTGCAGCAGCAACTCGTTTTTCGGCTCTCCTGGCCGCAAACAATTTTATTTTTCAAATCTGTTTGTTGATTTGATTGAAAAGGGGACATCCGTACCTTTAATTTAAGCTTCCATTTGTCAAAATCGGACGACAGGAACAGAATTTCGAAAAATCGCCCTAAAAAATGGCAAGGGGTTAAGTGGCATTTTTTTTTTGGAAATTTCAAAATTTGAAATTTTTCCAAATGATACATGAAATGAAAGGGGAGCTCAACAGCTGCTCAAACTGTAAACCAAAATGAAATCCGATCAAAATTGGGAGAGTGGTGGCCAAAAAGGTGGCCGAAAACGTGAAAAAAAAAATATCTCCAGATGCAACTCTTCTTTTGGCTCTCCTGGCCGGAAAAAATTTTATTTTTTAAATCTGTTTGCTGATTTGAAAAGAAGACACCCGTACCTTTAATTAAAGCCCCCATTTGTCAAAATCGGAAAACTTTGAAAAAATTACACCTGTGCCCGATCGACGAAAGTCGTTAAAGAAATAAAAAAAAAAATTGCTCAAATTATTTGCTTCTTCACTATAATGTTGCGGCGGGTGCAGTTCAAAATGTGAGTTAAAGGTGATGAAAAATCCACCTCTAGTCCTGACCGCAATGATTAATGTAAGTATTGAATCAGTCTTTTTACATAAAAATATCTTTTTCTTCTTTCCAATATCAAAAGCTTATTGATCGCCGATCGTATTTATTACAACATAAATTTGATGAATTATTTTACACTACACAGTTTTAAACTTTGAAGAAAAAAACACAATTTAAAAATTTTTTTGAACCCTGGCTTATTGAAAGCTAAAGTTAACATTCAAATCCTATTACAGATTAATACAATTAAATAACATTTATTAACTTTGTTCAATTAAAAAAAAATTAGGAAAATATTCTTTTGGCTCCTTACAAAAACTATTATGAGATAAGCGTACAGCATACCGTTAAAGTTCGACATGCTTGAAAATTCTGTCCTCGATAAGATCATGTAGTTTCGCAATCTTCTTCGTTTGCTTATCGATTCTCTCCTCAATATCTTCGAAACGATTTTGCTTATTATCCTTGCTCTTTATGTTCTAGACAGTGTGTGCGGAGAAATGGTTGCAATTAAGTTTCCGATCTTCGGAAAAACAAACGGAAAGAATAATTCTTTTTAACCTACCTTATATTTTCCACGATTCAATCCATGTTCGACGTGAAGTGCATGCAATTTTTGCAGACGCGATTCATAGTGATGCAGTTCCGATTTAAGCGACGAGAGTTCATCTTCCGTGAAATTGCTGTTTAGTGCAACGCGCCACAATCCTTGAACTTTCGGCTCCATAAAATCTTCACTGCCCGGACCTTTTGATGTTTTCTGTTCGAGACGTTCGTAATTGGTTCGGATACCGCGATGATGATCGCGAAGCTGATTGATATTCTCCTTGAATTGATGATGTTTTGAGCCGGGACCGCGTTCGATATCGTTTTCGAATTCGTCAGCGTTGGCGATTTCGTTGTAGCCGTCTAAGTTTTCTTCGTCGACGGCGTCTGGAATTTACCGAGTTCCCGGAATTAAGAACTGTGCAATTTGCTGGTTTAGGTTTACATACTTTTATGATACTCGCTTGGAATATTGCCGACCGTTTCCAAAAGACTGTAGTAAACATCGAGTTTTTCTTGATGGTGCTGGAACTCTTCTTTCAGAGCTTTCAGCTCGTCGACTTTGAACCCGGAAATTTCGGCCTTTTCCCAAAGCCGATTCAGTTTTTTGTCCTTGAACATACTTTTGTTCAAATGCGAATCGGATTTATCGTGGAATTTCTGAAACAAAGAAATATAACGGTACTGTCTGCTAATTGCTACAAGGAATTTTTTATTCACTTTGTACGGTTTGGTTTTCGTCGGATCCTGTGTATCGTCGAAGTGATCCAGAAGATCGTAAGTGCTCATAATTCCAATTAGTTTCTTCCTGAGGTCAGCTTCCTTTAGGCCTTCTTTGTCCTTGTGCTGTGAGCTGAGCTGTTTCCATTCGATCTCCTCCTTGTCGTGGATTTTCAATTCCATGTACAACGATTTGAGTTTCGGTTCCGTTAGCCGCTAGATTGAAAATTAGTCCGGTTCATACGGGTATTTTTTTTTCGAGCGGTACTTACATGCTGTGCCTTTGCCCATACCAAGTTTAACTTGGACATGCGGAATGGTCGCTGGAGGTTTCGAATTTCAGGATCATAGTCAAATGTTCTAGTTGTCGTCGTTGGCGTCTTCTTTTCATTTGCTTCAGCCGAATATTTGTTTTTTGGCTTCTTATCGCCGACAGTTGTTTGTAAAACACACAAACTCACCAGTAAAATTACGATTAATTTTCCCATATTTGGGAGAATCTATTTCCGTGCGAAGCGACTAAAAGAATGCGAAAAGAATTGATAAAGCGGAACTTGCAGACTGATTCTTTTACTGGCCTGGAACTGGAATACAATTGGAGAATACCAGAACAGCTGAGAGATGTCATTGTAAAAATGACGCCATCTATAAGTCAGATTGTCGAAATTGAACAACTCATCTGATATGAGTTGGACGAACTTCATGCAAACTAAAATATCATGCGATATATCATGTGATTCTTGGAGACGTTTAGTTCGGAAAGAAGCTGTAGTTTCATCGCTACAGGCAAATGAAGGGAAACTACGCGTATCCGAGCCATTTACCCGTCATGTCAACATCACATATGACGTTTAAAGCAAGTGGATTAACTTAGTACGCTCAGGCGGTATAAACGGCAATAGCACTAACTTAATACCGAGAACAGTTTAAACGGTATTAACGATCGCGGTAACTATACGAGGCCAATGAGGTCAATAGTTCTTTTTGCCTCGCTATCTTATTTGAAATGTGGAAGCAGCTCTATACAGTGTTCAGTTAAACGCAATGTTTCAGAAGTCGCTCTAAGTAAGATTTATTACACACTGTTTTTTCCTTCTTTTTTTACATCCTCATATTCAAGGACTTTCGGAAATTATCAACGGTCTACGAACCAATTGTTTAACAATACTCCCATTAAACAATTCTCGTAGTGATGGTGTCTCAACAGTTAAGCAAATCTTTACTGATTTTTGCGGTTCGCAGATCTTAACGGCTCGTTGTTCTTTAAGGTTCGCGGACTGAAGTAGATCGCGGATCTCGCGGATCTTTGAGGTTATGATGATGGAGAATCGATGATGGAGCATGGATGGAATTCCTGATAATTGACCCTATAATGATTTAGTACTGGAGAGTGGATAATTTTTTAAATGTTGATGGGTAAAGTTTGTTCCGAATTTTCGAGAAACAGCCAAGAATTTCAGTCTAACCAATTTTCGCCCAGCATGGCCAACAAGGTTAGGCTCTGTTGCGCTAAATTGATCTTGTTTGGTTGGAAAAGTAGTGATTTGGTTCAAGGAAAATAATATTTCGAATTAAGTAATAAAAGAAATTGTACTTAGGATTATATAATTACATTTCAACGAGTTTTAGTTGGCAGCAAGTCTTCCTTGGTGAAATCCTCTTCGTTAACCTTATGAAGACCGGAAATTCGAATTATTTTACCTTTTTCAACGTTCAATTGTCTTGCATAGAGCTGAGCTGGAAAGAAAAAGAAACATCGTGTGAACAACTAATCTATAAAACGTTAGGTAAGGGCTCGACAAATCATAGCTTAAATGATGTAAACTT
The DNA here is from genome assembly GCA_949128065.1 of Beris chalybata. Lineage (NCBI taxonomy): Eukaryota > Metazoa > Arthropoda > Insecta > Diptera > Stratiomyidae > Beris > Beris chalybata. The sequence goes on from OX421894.1 coordinate 143,050,382, forward strand.
TATAGTGATTATTAAGGTCGTCTTCTGTTCTAGAATTTAGAAAAAATCGTTATTTTTGTTGTTGCATATTTTCAATGTCTAGTCTGTCAAAAATATACCCTTCAAAGGAAATTTCAAAATTCCAATTATTTGTGGAGTTACAGCAATGTAAGTGAGGTGAAAACTAAACTAAAGAGCGGATTCACCGCTCTGAACTGCGGACTTCTAATGCTTCCAAGGAAGCGCGTCTAGCAGCTCGTCTAGCACAAAGAACAGCAGAAAACTTTGATTTTGAAGTGACCGAAGGCGGATTGTTTGGAGAAGAGATTATCCGCGGGGGAGTATTTAGTTTCGTTTGCCCTCAAAGAGTTTTATCGACTACCACCATGTCCTTCAAAACTCAAGTAAAAAAGGTTATACAGCGCTTTAAAATTTCACAATCGTAAAGTCGCGTGTGTTTGCCCGAGAGAACACAGATTCACTTAGCCCTAAAAAGGTCCGTTGTCCTACCACATGATCATTGAATCCGGTCGTACTCGGTTAGCCATTTCGGGCTTATAACGAAGCGGGAAGATGATTCTTGCGCTGGATCTGTCTCGACGTGAGACATGTAATGTCAATTTTGAGTTCCATTTTCTCAACCGAGTTCAAAAACCAGCCTGATTTTCTGAACTAGTTGCTGAATCTGCCAAGTTAATGTCCTGGTCCCATACAAAGCTTAAGGACCAATTTGTCGATTACGTTAACGACTTCGGGAGTTTGCAAAGAACAATTTGGATAGCTTCGACGGTTAGTAAGAGGTAAGATCGAATGACACTGGCTATGCATTGAAGACTGAAAATGGTATTATAAAAGAATAAAAATGAGAACATCCACATACCAGCAGTCATCTGAGACTCTTCTTCCGTCTTGTAGCCATAATATTTCGCCCAATCATTCCGCCCGGTGTAAATCATGTAGCAAACAAATCCAAAAGCGTTCCAAGCGATCAACATGTACCCAACACTTAAACGTTGTTTCCACATAGCGGCCGTATCCATTCCAATCGGATTCGTGTTTCGGCGAACGAAACGGCGAAGCCATTTCATTTGAAAAAGTGCCATAATTACTTGCACTTTTTCTCCGATTTTACTTGGTCCTTTTCAAAAAATTATGTAAACAAATCGACATAACCTCGCTTATGATTTGTCATCTGGAATAATCGCACTGCATTAACCACATTTCCCAGTTGTTGTACACCCAACTATCTATTGTGAATTTACCGTACGTGTAGAATTTACTGTCAAAAAAAAACGTATTAGCTGTCAAAAAATTCGCAAACAAAGTACTTGATGTCGACCAGAAAATAAATCGACGAAGTTTTCTTAATTTTAGCGATAATATTATTGTTTCTTTTTCTCTTTTTCTTTTGATTCGAACTCGTTGCTTTTAAGTTCGTATGAATGTTTCATCGAAACGCACTTCGATTTCAAGCAATTCAAGTTATTTAAGTGACCCGGACGAAACTACTGCCTTAATGGACGGTCATATCGGGGATTCACAACATCGGCAAACGGAACGTGCTGAAGGAGGTGCCGCAAACGACCGGAAAGCAAGAGTCCGTGTTGCACACGATCCAAACTATGGGGTGAGTGGTTTATTGAAATCGGTTTTTGGAAATTTTCTTTCCTTTTTGTCTAAAACTTCAAAAACGTCCTTCATCTTTTCGCCGATTCTTTGCAGAATTAGATCCCAGGTGGGCGGTTTTTTTTTAAGAGAAACAATGACTAAGATCGGCTTAGAAAGGTCGAATAATACTTTCGGTTTAGATTTGTTTCTAATTGGAGCCACGACCTAATTTTTTTTTTTTTTATAAGTATCGTGGCTTAGCAAAGATTTACTTGTAGCGCCCGAAAAATTGTAAGTTTGTATAAGTTTCCTGCTTCTTGGACTCCAAGCCTTGGCGGGGTGCCATCTGCACTAATAGAAAAACTATCTGCAATATTTGAGATAAAATTCAAAACAGTAGCTTCGTCTATATACAGATCCTTCATCTCCAATGAAGGAAACTTTTCCCAGTTTTTATGCCCCTTAAAAATATTATCACAGTTAGAAGAAGTGAAAGCAGCACGAAAGTATAAGTACATTGCGCTCGTTTAAGTATCATAATCCCACAAAACCATATCTTCAGAATTCTTTGAAAACGGCACTCAACTGAATAATTAGTCTCAACGTAATAATTAGTTTAAAAATAATGCGCAGGCAATTAACGATGGAGCTGGCAATGACATTCCTGCAGTTCGTCCACCCGGTACCGGTGGCCAGGGTGTAAATAATGGTCCAACACGACGAAGACGAACGCCTGCAGATGGTAATGGTGGACCACCCGAAGATGAAGACGGATGGTTTGAGGGCGAGGAAGAAGTCCTGAAATATGGAGCTCAACATGTCATAAAACTGTTCGCACCAGTCTCTCTTTGTATGCTCGTCGTTGTGGCGACAATAAATGCTGTGAGCTTTTATTCAACCAAAGATGTTTATTTGTAAGTACTGCGAAAGTATTTTTGAGGTAAAAAAAAAAAAAAACAATTATAACCTGAATCTTTTACTTCAGACTCTACACACCATTCCATGAACTATCATCCGATCCGGGAACAAAAATTTGGAATGCACTAGCAAATTCCATGATCTTAATGGTAGTTATTGTACTTATGACAATATTATTAATCGTTTTATATAAAAAACGTTGCTACAAAATCATCCATGGCTGGCTGATCATATCGTCGTTTATGTTACTTTTTATATTTAGTTATTTATACTTGGAGTGAGTTGCTTTCGTATTTCATGGCGCTTTATTTTAACGAAAATGTTTTTCTACTTAGAGAATTGTTACGCGCGTACAACATTCCAATAGATTATCCGACTGCGATATTTTTAATGTGGAACTTTGGCGTAGCTGGAATGATGTCGATCCATTGGAATGGTCCGTTGAGACTACAACAAGCCTATTTGATTTTCATTGCAGCACTAATGGCCTTAGTCTTTATAAAGTATTTACCCGAATGGACAGCTTGGGCTGTACTGGCCGTGATTTCGATTTGGGGTTCGTAAACTAATTAAATTATATTTGAGCGATGTAATAAATTCGACTATTACAGATCTGATAGCAGTGCTGTCGCCAAACGGTCCATTAAGGATTTTAGTAGAAACCGCGCAGGAGCGAAATGAACCAATATTCCCGGCTTTGATTTACTCGTGTATGTGTTTTATTTCGAACAATTGATCGAGTTCCGGTATTTGTAACCAAGTTTTTTTTTTTATTTCCACAGCAACTGTACTCTACTCGTATATGGGAACAAATCATCCCGACGAAGTTCTAAATTCCAATAGCAATCGGGAAAGTGGACGTTTGGCTAGTGCTGAAAATCCTAGAAATAATTCGGGAAATGCAGAAGGTACGCCTCTTGTGACCTTTAATTCACAGATAAATGGTACTTACCACCTTTTTTCAACTATGGCTTTTGGTGAACGGCACATCCAAACACAATAATTAATAGTTTGTTTCGATTCGTATTTAGCGTTTGTAGTGTTTATTGGTAGAAATACTGATTTTTGTGGCAGTATTGCTTCTAGGTGCTCGAAAGCGTAGTTGCCTGGTGAATGTTTTCACAGTACATTTTTATAAATTGTTTTCAACCCCATCCATATACGCGCTCTAAATGACTAGCTATTTTGTTGGTCACCTTTGTAATGCATTCGTATAGCACGGCGTATGTTTAAGTAGGTCTCGTTCAGTTTGTATAGACCCAGTCTGGGCAGAGGGCTCATGACTAGATTCGAGCCTTAAGGGGCAACACTACTGTAACAGTCTTAAAAAATGCTCTTTTTCGACAATTTTTTTTAAACGGAAGGAAAGGAAATAGATAAATCATAATTTGGGAAGTGAATAACCATATATTTAAGTATACAATAAAAAAAAATTGGGCCAAAAATTCACAAAATGTGTAGTGCCGCCTATAACCATTCTCCCGAGGCATGTTAAATTTTAGGCGCTCTGCGGTCTGCAGTTTAGCTTGCGTAAATTTGAACCTAGCATAAAGAAAAAAAAATCACTAAATCTTCATGAGTATAGCTGGAGAATGACGTACGGGAATTTAGAAATATTGAGTTTTGTGCGGTTGGCGAACATTTGAATAATTTTTTTCAATTTTCGACCAAAAACAGGACAGTTATTTGCTAATAACTATTTTTTAAATCAACGTATCAAAAATTCCGTACGTGATTCTCTTAGGAATATTATTTTGAAGATATGGTAAAAAATTCAAATGAAAATTGTTCGAGTTAAGTTGTAGGCCAATTTCGAAAATCGTGTTTCGAGAAAAACGCGTTCAAAGTTTTGAAATGTGTTACAGACATGAACAAGTAAATAATTCTAGTTTTAAAATTTTTTTTACCATTAATCTGCAACTCCAGGACTATAAAGCTTTGCTTCTAAGTTGGAATATTCCTCTTCAATCTCTTTCCACGACGATTTAATGGTGAAGCGCGCCTATTTTGCCGCATCTGCCAATGCACTCTCAGCGTGCTGGATTCACTTAACATCAGATTCGACACACAAATTGTAGCATTTGACGCCAATATCCACATCCAGAACCTTCGTAATCCGTGGTATGTTAGTCAGTCCATCATTAAAATTGCATACAGCGATATTCGTTGCTATATATCGAATTTTTACCTTTTTCTACATGAACTGACGCTATACTAACGAAATTCTGTGTGAAAATACATCCAATGGAACGCAAAAACTTTCTAGCGTTATCTATTAGTGTTATCCAGAATTCAGAAACCAACAGGTAAATCATTAGGCACGATCTTCTCACCTGGATACCTGATGTGACACAGGTAGTCATTTCGAAGCAGCCTGACGCGCTCGGTAAAGAGCTCGAAATTCCCGGATAAAATTCATTTTCATGTTTACAAATTTTTGCCCCATATTCTCCAAGGTTCAAACAATTTTTTAAGCAAATAAAAAAAAAATCGATTTTTCCAAATTTTTACAGTGGTGTTGGGCCTTAAAGCAACGTATAATAGACTTCATGACTAGCCATATAAATTAATAATGAAATCGGATCATTATGGGCTTATTATTCGCTTGTGATCGAAAGAATTTAAAGATACAGGACTGATAACCTGTTTCATTAAGTTCACGCAACAAGGAGTTAGCTAAAAAGATTCCAGAATAGTACGGAAAGGTCCTGCGCAAAACTTCTGGCCGCCTTAACCGTGATAACATCACTCCCAAGCTCAGCAATGGTAAGTACGCTTTAACATCGACATGCTTCACCTAACAAGCGTCGGGTCAACCAATCGGTCACAGAGTGTTCCTTCAATTGGCACAAAAGTTGAACTGTCAAAAGCTCTTATGCCCTAGACACACGGCAGAGTTAATAGCTAATTATCTGCCATTTGGATATTAACTCGACTTATAATAGATTAAAATAAACGTACGTGTGTTGCCCTCCAATTTTCAATGAAAGCTTTTGATTTAATCTATATTAAATATTGCCGTGTGTCAGGGCATAAAACAGTTCTGTATTAAATTGTGCGACGATATTATTAAAAGCTTGACGCAATGCGATGAACCGAAAAGCTTCTGTTTTTTTCCCCAGTAACATATGTTTTTGACATTTGTTCTATGAAATTAAATAATTAATAAAATAGAAATTTCTGCTAACGGATAAAAACGCGTAAAAAATAAGTTCTGTGGTCCATGTCTGACGAACAGAAGCTAAAAGATGCTTGGAGGCCAGACTTAAGGCAAGCGAAAAAGAACTCGCATGTTTTCGCGGCAATTGAATTGCCAAACGGTTTGAGCTTTTTTCTTGATTTAAGGGGGATCATCTGGGTAAAAAAAATTTAATTTAAAAAAAAAAAAATTTCGCTCATCTACAAGTTTATAGTCTTAAGAATGTTGTCTGTAAATTTTATATTGAAATTCCAATAATTGTGGAAGTTATGGGCAATTAACCGGGATGGGCCCTTGGTGAATTCTCTATATACATAGAACGTCATTCAAACGCGATTATCTCGAAACATACTTTTCAAAGACCGTTCCCAAAATCTTCGGAAAACGGCTGAACCGATTTATTCCAAAATTTCACACATTATTTTTGGATAGGTTTTCTCCTTCGCTACGTAGGATTTTTTTTTAACGTACATTTACTTTTTTTTATATCAAGCCAGAAAGGTTAAAGGTTAAATCGGCCGCCATTTTGTGAAAAAAAAATTTTCTCCAAAAACTCCTTTGTAGCGAAGGACATCATACTTTACATTTTCAGAATCTTTTTGAAATTTTTGTTTTGGATCAACCGCCTGCATGTAATCGTGGAAACCGCAGACCCTGACAGCAGCGCTTCTGGTTGATATATATTAATTAAAAAAAAATTATTGGCATAGGGTAAGGTACCCAGTTGCGAGCCCTGCGCCTATTCCGAGCCCCCGTCTTTAATTCCCCAAATAGCTAAGAATTCATGACAGTTTTTTCTTCACTACCAATTTTAGCCATTGCTGTTGTGACAAAAGAAATAGTTAAAATTATTAGTGAAGAAAAAACTGCTATGAATTCTTAGCTATTTGGGGAATTAAAGACGGGGGGCTGGGAATAGGCGCAGGGCTCGCAACTGGGTACCTTAACCTACCTTAACATACCATATATACTTTCGAATAAAACCAATCTGGATAAAATTGAGCAAATAGTTTTTGAGATAATAATTTCTAAAATTCACTTATTTTTTCTGCTTTCTACTCAGATGATCCCCCTTAATATACTAGTAGATTAAAAAAACTTTCGTGTGTCACCCTCCAATTTCCAATGAAAGCTTTGGATTTAATCCATATTAAATATTGCCGTGTGTCTAAGGGCCGGTTTCACAGTCGAAGTTTAAACCAAAAATTTGGTTTAAACTTAGGATCTCACGAACAAATTCCTAAGTTTAAATCAAATTTTTGGTTTAAACCTAGACTGTGAAACCGGCCCTTAGGCATTATAAAAATACAAAAAATTATTAGATCACAGTACGATTCTATCAAGAGTGTCCCTGACTCTCTAAGCTTTTATATAATTCTTGTTAACGTTGTCGAAAGCCTCTTAAAATAGCTTTTAAGTGCATTAGAATGTTAAGTAAGGCATTGGTAGTGTTAAATCAAAACGTGCCGTTTTTAGTATTGTTGAAAAATGTATTTGTCCTAGCTGGAACGATAACAGCTGCTGCTTATTATATATCTACGCTATTATTATATATTTGTCATTTTAATTGAAACGTTAATTCAAGAAAAACGGATTTCAATTACAATTAATTGAATTTATCTCTATCAGAAGTTGATGCCGGCTTCACGCAGGAATGGTCGGCAGCATCAAACCAAAGAGTAGCACGTCGTCAAATTGAAGTTCAAGCGAATAATAGCGGAAATAGTAATCGTTCGACAGAATATCGGACTGTTACAACAAACCCGGAACAGCGTACTGCAAATCAGGCTGCACAACAGAATGCTCAAGCCGAAATTGATGAAGAAGAAAGTGAGTACTGAATTTTTTTTTTTAATGTCGATTTTGCGCTATAATTGTTTTTATGTTTTCAGAGGGAATTAAGCTGGGACTGGGCGATTTTATTTTCTACTCAGTGTTGGTTGGAAAAGCATCGAGTTACGGCGATTGGAATACAACAATTGCATGTTTCGTAGCAATCTTAATAGGTTTATGTTTAACGTTATTGCTGTTGGCGATCTGCCGGAAGGCTCTTCCTGCCTTACCAATTTCAATTTTCTTCGGTTTGATATTTTGCTTTGCAACAAGTGCAGTCGTTAAACCGTTTATGGAAAATCTATCGGCAGAGCAAATATTCATTTAAAATATTAATACTAAAATAAATTTGACACTCGTTAGATTTAATGTAAAAGCATTAATAACGTTCTAAACGTAAACTGATACTACTGGTATTATTTTTTTTTTTTTGGTCCGTAGATATCACGTTTTATAAATTTATTAGTATTATACTAAAATTATAATTTCGAAAAACTAAATACAAATAAATTATTTATACTAAAAATTGTGTATTCATATTTGATGAACTAAATCCTTTTGATCCGATAAATGAGGAATGGTCAATTATACATTGATAAATGCCAACACTAATTATGACAATGAAATGCATAAGGATAAATGCTTTGAAAACTTCTGGACTGAAAAGCATGAAACATTTCAGTTTTGTTCGACGAACAATGAGGTCAATAGTTCTTTTTGCCTTGCTATCTTATTTGAAATGTGGAAGCAGCTCTATACAGTGTTCAGTTAAACGCAATGTTTCAGAAGTCGCTCTAGGTAAGATTATTGAAAAATGGTTTGTTTTTATTTTTTTTTTTTCTTACTTCCTCATATTCAAGGACTTTCGGAAATTATCAACGGCCTACGACCCAATTGTTTAACAATACTCACATTAAACAATTCTCGTAGTGATGATGTCGACGATTTCATTTACAAAATACACGAGCTCCATCTCAAAACGTGCATATTTTTCGATCTGCAGAAATATTTTAGTTTTGTCGAAACTGCAATTACCGGTTCGGTAGAAAGTTCAAGTTTAATATTTGCTCAACCATTTGGAATAGTCGAAGAGATTCACGCGAGAAATTTAGCACATCGATTGAGTTTGTTTATGTTTTATTGGGGTGCCGAAAAGAAACCGAGAAGTTCTACGCTTCGATTCGAGGAACCAATACGTGCGGTCGTTATTACCAGGCCTCGAAAGACAGCGTAAGTTCTAGTTTGTTTGTATAGTCTGTGAATCGCTAACTAAGCTTGGTTGGTAATTTTATTTAGATTGCGGGTTTATTACAACCAGGCCATACCAGTGGGGAAAAGTAATTTACAATTAGTGAATTGGTACGATGCGGAAAGCTTGGGTCTCTGCAAGACGCCCTTACTTCCGAAAGCGTCTATTGTTTATTCGAATTTTGAAGGACGGTTATTTTATGTGCCCGTGATTCACGTAAGTTTTGATTTGCTATTGAAAACGTTTTTATTCGGAACTAGCCGCATACCACGGCTACGCTCGCTACGCTCACGTTGTTCCATCGCCCCTGTTACTCCCGTTTATCCATTTGTCCTGTTTCTCCCGTTTCGGGTACACTTTCTCAGCTGAAGGAACTGGAGACATTAATGCCATTTTTCATTTTTAATTTTTCACTTTTAATTTTTTCCTTTTTACACCCTCTCACGACATTTTACATTTACAATTACATTTTTACATTACATTACATTTTTCTCCATCCCCATCCACCATCCTCCATTCTCTATCCACCATCCTCCATTCTCTATCCACCATCCTCCATACTTCATCCACTCAAATGTTGAAATAACTCGCCAACCACCAATTTCGAGAATATATAATTATGTTTCATCGCCCCTGTTATTCCCGTCACGTGTTCGCAGCCAGTAGTAAAATCGAAACAAATAAATTAAAAAAATGTTGAAATAACTCGCGAACCACTAATTACGGGAATATTAAATTATGTTCTCGACCTGTCCGCTATTCTCGAGAATGTCCATGCTAATTTCCATACCGCCCGACCATTTATGCGACTTTATTTTATACCTATATTAGATAATATATTAAAAGAATATAGAACGACCAGAGGCTATCTTAAATGTATATCTGGCAAATCAAGTCCTTTCAGTGAAGTACTTCACTCCGGATCACTCACTACAAGGAACGAGTTCACTGAACTAATTCCGGAACTGTTCATTCCCTCGTTCCGTCAGTAGATGTACTGAGGACCAAAAAGAAAAGGTCAGTAGAGTCCGTGAAGTAACAGTCCATTCCCTCGTTCCGATGTAGAATATGAGGACCCAAAGAAAAGAGTCTGCGCAGTTCTGTGAAGTAGTTCCTGAACTCGCAAGTGATTTTGGAACTAATCCTTCATTCCATTCGACAGTACGTTTTTTGTCACGTGTCCAACGGAACTGCAGTTCTTCAAACAAAGTGAGTTACTTCACTCACTCCCTTGAATGAAGTGTTCTTTTGGAACAGTTCACTCCTGAACGACGCATCTCTACTCTAGATCCTCACACACTTCAACCATGATTTTATTTCTTCTAGTCGCCACCTTGGCATTTTGTCCTCTACTCTAGCCCACACGGAACAAAAGACGATTTAAATAATTCGGAAGATATTGATGTTACACAATTTAAAGTGATTGGCGGCCGAGATCATTATCTATTAAATCTAATAGCGAACAAAATGAATTTCAAATTTCAATATCTGGATCCACAAGAGCGAACGCAAGGCTCTGCATTTGGTACTGAACTAAATGCTTCGTTTTCAGGAGGATTGGGAATGGTTCAAAATCGGGTAAGCTTCCAAAATTTATTTTATTGAAATCAAAGCTCAAAATTTCTTTTCTTTTCTTCAGCAAGCTCAATTCCTTTTCGGCGACATTGGATTGAGCTGGGAACGAAGAAAAGCAGTCGAATTTTCATTTTTCACATTGGTAGATTCCGGTGCTTTTGCAACACATGCACCGAAACGATTAAACGAAGCATTAGCAATTATACGACCGTTTAAATTAAATGTTTGGCCATTTTTAATTCTTACAGTTTTTCTATCCGGACCAGTGTTTTATTTGGTTATTGTAATACCGTATTACTGGCAAAACGAACGTCACGATAATGGTTTAACGTTTACACATCATTTCGAATACATAAACGAAATAACTTTGGTGAAAAGATCACGAATAATTGAAGATAACGCCGTACAGAAAAATCGTATACCAAATAAATTATTTGATAAATGCATGTGGTTTACGTTGCAACTTTTTTTGAAACAATGTAAGCCGTTAGCGTTACCGTGAATAGAATGAAGGGCTCAATTATCCAACCATTTTTCATTGTCCTATTTTTTTTTTTCAAGCTTGTTCCGAACTATATACTGGCTCAAGAGCACGATTTTTAGTAATTGTTTATTGGATTGCTGCAACATACGTTCTCTCTGATGTTTATTCCGCTCAGTTAACTTCACAGTTTGCGAGGCCAGCACGCGAAACTCCTATGGATAGCCTGCCGAAACTAGAACATGCTATGAAATATCGTAGCTATCAGCTGTACGTCGAAAAGGATAGTTTGTCGCTGGAAATGTTAGAGGTAGGTATTCATAATTTCAGACCTGGAATCTGATGTAATACAGAAGAACCTGAAGAAGTAACCACCTTCCTATCTTGACCACTTGCTTGCTAGGTAAGTAAACCTACGATAGCGCTACAGTCCAAATCAGACCTTGGCCTCCTGGATGACCCATTCCTTAAAGTTGCTGTTTTTTTACGGTCTCGATGTAAATCAGAAACGGCTTTTATTTATTTAATAATTTTTACAATCTGACCAATCGGATAAGGTGACCAGTTTTGCACAGTCCCTTGGGTGGTCGTTATACCATATAGAGGTTCTACTGTATAACACACGTTTCTTGCTATCTTCCGCAGAATAGTACCGAAGTATTCAGACGAATCTACAAACTGATGAGGGATCAGAATGTATTTCATGAACGTGAATGTTTTCTTATAAATTCTGTCGAAGAAGGCATTCGACTTATTTCAGATGGATCGAGAAAGGCAGTTTTAGGTGGCAGAGAGACGTTGTACTTTAATATTAAGCGATATGGTCAGATATTTTTGTATCAAAAGCTTCAATTGAAACTGTTTTCGAATTTATACCCTTTTATACAGGTTTGAACAATTTTCAAATAAGTCGTCACCTTTATACAAGATATTCAGCCGTTGCTGTACAAATCGGATGTCCATTTCTTGAGAGTTTCAACAATGTGTAAGAGTGTTTTTTTTTTTTCAAGTATACAGGCCTATTCAGCGCCAGAGTCATAAGTCACAAAGTAGGTGGAAAGTAACCCTTTATTCAAAATTGTGACTTTCCCCCTACTTTGTGACTTGTGACTCTGGCGCTGAATGGGCCTGTTAAGCTCATTTTCGTTCCATCTTTGCATTTCAGTCTCATTCACTTATTTGAGAGCGGAATTATCGACAAAATTACAAGTAGTGAATATGAGAAAATGTCAGCTATTAAAGATATAAAAATCAAAGATGATAAACTCTATGAAATTAATGAGTACAGTAAGCGATCAGAAAATATCGAAAGTGATATACAGCCTTTGAATTTGAGAATGTTACAAGGAGCCTTTATTATTCTACTTTGCGGATATTCACTGGCAGGTAAAGATCAAGTACCCAGCTCTCTTTTTACACGGTCTGTTTTTACACGGTCTGTTTTTACACGATTTTGAAATAACAGATCCACGAAGAACAAATTCCAAATTCTTTTTTACACGATAATTACACGTTTTTTAAGGGGTTATACGCAGTCACAAAAGAAAAAACCTTCGATCAATCTATAAAAAAATACGGTTATAAAGATTGTGTAAAAATTTGAGACTGATCGGTTTTGCCGTTTCCGAGAAATTTGGATCAACGACTTTGAAAACATAGTTTTGAGAAAAACCCGTTCAAAGTTTCAAAAACTCTTTCAAACGCTCCTAGACGTCTTTACAAATGTGAGTGTAACTTCGAGAATATTTGTCGGATTGACATGAAACTTTGTAACCGTGTTTGAAACCGTGTAAAAACAGAGTTGGGTGTATTCGTCTTTAAAGTAGAAAATAAATAAATTTTATTTTAGCGCTCGTTTTACTTCTGGAAATTGTTTGTTATAAAAAAAAGATTGAAATTTCAAAGTTGACTTCGCACGCTTGGTATCTAATCAAAAAATATTATAATTCCATAAGTAGATACATCAAGAGAAAAATCTTCAATTTATTATATCCAGCTTAATTGTATAACTTTTTATTTCTGTATCAAGTCCTTCGTTGTTCAGCTCAGATCGTATCATAGCCAATAGCACACCAAATTATTATTATTACTTATATATTAATAAATTAATAAAGACCAACTAACAAAGCCTTTTCATAATTTAAGCGATGAGGGTGAGACAATGATTATAATAAAGACCCATATAAAATACAAAAGATAATAAACAAATACAGTAAAACCTGACTGAAACGGAATGCTGTGGTACTCTACTTTTCGTTCCGTTTTAGCAAGTTTCCGTTTTATACAGTTTTGTTCAGCAAAATTCTTAAAATACAGTACATATATTATACAATATGTTTTTTTTTTATTAATTTATTTATTAACGGGCCGTGGCCCTTGAATATTAAAACAAGCAAAATAGAATAATTTAAATAAAATAATAAAAAGTAAAATAAAAACAAAAGGTAAATATTAATAACTTAGGTATAACTACATATGTAACTATGTACCTACACCAAACGTAAATTAAAAAAAAATTAATAATTGTTAAAAAAAAATAATTATAAATGAAAAACTAACCAGTATAAAAATAAATAAGAATCAAAGAGAAGCAGGTAAACAAAAAATAAACAGAAGAAGAAAACAAAGCATAATATAAATAAAAAAATAATCACAGTGATAGGTTGGCAGATTGCTTATTTGCAGATCTCATTAATCGTTTCAAGTATAAAGATATACATGATCAAAAAGTTCCCGGAATAACCACCGTGTGGCGCTTTTATTTGTTCCGATTTGAGTTCTGTTTTTTTTTGTTAAGTTGGTACATCTGTTGTTGACATTCTTTCTAAATCTGAGCGTCATAGCTTGACATTTGCAAAAGTTACGTAGCCAATCTGTGTGTGTTGGCAATTTTTAATAACGCGGTGCCACACAGTGGTTATTCCAGGAACTTTTTGATCAAGGTGGTATGTATGTATATTTGGGTACTTTAAAAATAATAACAGCTGATGGTCTTAGCTACTAATGCTTTATAATAATCATGTATATTTATATACTTCTTATTAATAAATAATAATAATAATAAAAATAATAAACAAACAAAAAATAAAAATATATACAGTTAAAATAAAGAGTGTTACACTAACGCGTTCCTATTAGCACGCGTCACTGGCCAATTGAGGATCATGCTGCCAAATTGGGCATTCATTGCACACTTTCGTATCTGCCAGGACACAAATAAGCGAGAATCACTCGTTCATTTGCTTTGTGATTTCCCGGCTTTAGCTAGAGTCCGAGAGAGAGAACACTAGGCAAAGCTTTCCACGGGGACCTGAGGGAGATTTGGGTTAAGAAGATTGGAGAGTTATTACTCTTCCTGGACAGTACAGGATGAATATATCAATTTTCCTCGAATATATCAATTTTCCCCTGTTACAACAACCGCTAACAGCCGGGTTAATACGAGTTTATGGTTTCAAAACGGCCTTTGAGCTAACTGAGCTCTGTCTAGTGGACAGAGCTGCCACCCAAACCCACCAACCAATACGTTCCGAAGGTAAATCAAAATTAAGAACAAGTGGATGATGGAGTGATCAAGAGAATATTATTTGGTTCATGGCTATTAAGTATGGAAAAGAATATCACTCAAATGCTTGCTATGGCCCCTACGGCACACCTCAACCCATTTGTCCAAATTGTTGATGACATCATGGCATAATTGCTCCGTAATTAGACCAATATGGTTTGTTATTCTTCCTTCAGTTGTTGGTGATGGGTTTATTGGAGTAAACCTTGCTTTTGAGATAGCCCCAAAGAAAGAAGTGCAATGGAACCAAATTGCACGATCTCGGTGAACAATTGATTTTGCTGTTGCTGGAGCTTATTCGTCCGGAGGAATTTCTGCTGCAATAATTCCATCGTTGTGTTGGTTGTGTGGCACGTGCTCGAACCTCATATCGTGGATGTCATAATCATCCTATATTGGACACAACAAGTCAGTGATCATAGCACGGTATTGTTCCCTATTCACTCTGACAGAGTTCTCAGCTGTATTTTCAAAGAAAAACGACCCAATCACTTTATCAGCGTCAAATGCACACCACATAGTGAGATTTTCAAAGAATGCCCTTAGATTTTCATCAGCTCATATTCTGCAATTCTGTTTGCTTCCGTTTTATAGAGAGTCCGTTTTAGACAGGTTTTACTGTATAAAACAACCGTTGTCTTACTGGCTTTTTAACCTCTTCTTGAAATAACCCAATGCTTCAACAAGTAGCCCGGCTCCGTATAGACGTGATAACATAAAACTGGAAGAATGTAATGATTCTTGTTGTCATTTTTGGCGCAGTTTGTTTTTGTTTGGGGTATTCACTCGTTTTCTGTCCAAATATTCGTACAATTAAATGGCATCGATTGATGATTATAAGTTAAAAGATATAGTGCTAAACGTTACGACTCCACACGTCATAAAAAATTTAAAATTGCCTTGGTCGTGCTTCCATACATCATTTGAAAATTGGTGCGATTTATTCAATGAGACGCAACAAACGGACAAAAAACAGCCTGCAGATGTCATTGAATTCGATACCGGAAGTCGTAAACATTCGGATAGTCCACAATGGGAGAAATTCCGGACGAAAATGGAAATGACGGTTGCTGAGTTTTTCAAAAATTCAACGAAAGAAGATGCGTTTTTCAAGAACAATTGGGCAGCATATAGCTATCGAAATATTGCAGATATGCCGTCCCGATGTTCGGAAGGTATCGGATTTTCATGTTTCGGATTTCCCGAAGTAACGCAGGATATTACGTTTTGGATGTCGTCGACCGGTGCTCATACTCCTTGCCACTATGATACATACGGTTGCAATGTTGTGGTACAGGTTTTTGGACGGTAAACTCTTATAATTTTAGTAGAACCTTTCTATCATATTTCCATTTCTTCTTTGATAGTAAAATGTGGTTGTTGTTTCCTCCTAATGCAGAACTAACTCCGGTTCGGATACCGTACGAAGAGTCTAGTGTTTACTGTTCGGAAACATTTTTCAGTCCGAAGAATATCGCTGCATATAAAAGTTTGCTAAAACTTTGGATTCATTTTAAATGTATTTCTAAATGTCTCTAATTTACAGATGTGGAGAATAGTTGCTATAAGTGTATTTTAGAACCTGGAGATGTTCTCATTGTTCCAGCAAAATGGTGGCACTACGTTGAAAACTTGAGTCCGTCGTTAAGTGTGAATGCGTGGATACCGTTGGTGAGTACTCGCTTGCTCAGCAAATTGACAAAATTTTTATTAAGTAGTTGGCTAGAAAGAAGAAGCAATTTGTAGAACATCTAGACATATCTAGACTCATACTGTAACTCATCAAATTTTTTGACCAGTGTTCTTGAAACATGAGGCCGTGCGTTATCATGAATCAGTATAGCTTTATCTCTGTTGACCAATTTAAGCCGTTGAACACGCAATTTCTGATGAATTTCATCGAGTTGGATACAATACTTCTCTGCATTCATAGTTTCACTACGCTGCAAAAAGGAATAGTGAATAATTCCAACTGCAGACCACCAACAAGTCACCATTATCATCTTTGGATCAAAGACTATCCATAACAAGACTGGACACTTACTACATACTATATGCATTTTTTGTGTAAAAACAAAAAGTCAATGCATAAGCGGAACAAAGAAATCCGATTGAACAGTTTCAACTCCATATTCCTATTCAAATTCCCGTGCGAAGAAAAGAGTACGCAAAGATGCAAAAATGAATGATTACACATTTGCATCTGTGTGCATCATTTTGCAAAATGCACGTAACAGAACGCTGTTCCAGTGGAGACTGGAGAGTGTTCCAGCATAGGAATCTATAGGAACAATATGAGAAATGAAATCACACAAGCACAGCTGAACTGTGTCTGCACATGAATTGTTGTAATTTTTTTTATAGGCGTTCTGTAAGGATGTCATTGAACTAGTGAATGCGACTCGTTATCACTTTTTGTCTCTTTTTTAATCATGCATCATGCTACTTCTTTCTACTTCCCTCACCTAATTAAATAAAGATACCAAGGTCAAATTTCTATAAAAAAGATACTGCGTAGTGTCTAGTCTTCTTATGGATAGTTTTTGCTTTGGATGGAGGCCTGGTTTTTGCATATGGTCTCATCAGCATCCAGTCATTGTCCCGATCGGCGACGATTGTCGTACAGTATCCACTTTTCATCACATGTCACTATTCTGTGCAAATACAGATCGTTTTTCTTCCGGAAGAGCATGGAACTGCAAATTTCCAGTAGACGCATCATGTCAGTAAGTTCATGCGGAACACATTTATCATGGTTTTTGAATTTTCCAAGTTGTTACAAATGCCGGCAAATTATCGAATAGTGTACGTCCGATTTCTTGCAATGTCCCTTACAGTTTGGCAGATTCCACTAATCGTCCTTGTCGATCGAAGGTCCTGGGTAACCACGTGACCACTTTGAAGGGAAATATCTCCTGATCGGAATTTTTCAAAACATCGTTGTGTGGTTCGTTTGTTTACCATATCAGTTCCAAATGCTCTATTGATGTTTTCTTTTGTACCTATACACTATAACAAAAGTATTTCTTTTTTCATTTTTAGCAAAATGACGTCGACACACAAATTGAAGAATGTATAGTTAAAATTTTAATGGAAAACTTCATACAACAAGAGAATGATTCCGATTTCCTGAATATTTTAAACCCTAACGAAGTACGTATTATTTCAACAACATCGAAATACCATTCAAATTATACCTTTAATCACTTTCCAGGTTGATCTCTGGAGCGATCAATTCAACTTATTCGATATACTAAAACATCTAGTGCAACAAAAAATCGAACCTAAGAACCTAACGAAACATCCATATCGTTACTTAACAGATGATGAATTGCTAAATCTAATTCGTAATTATAAAGAACAGATCTTTTCAGTTCCAAAACTTTCGGATGTAGAATTTCAATCGATTTTAGAAGAACGATTACAACGCTTCGATGCATCAATTCCTAATGATTTCGAATCGACAGCTAATAATCATATTAAGCACGTATTGATTAATACGATATGCAGTCCAAACGTTATAAGTCATGTTAAGGAAGAATTTTTAAAAACTTATCGAAAATGAAATTTAAATAAACCAATTTTGTCTAACAAGAATAAAAGTTTTTTTTTTTTTAAATTAGCATAATTAAGTTTGATAAAGGACTCAGTCCAGTCCGAAACGTCACACAAAATAAATTTAACAGTATTCACCGGAAAACCTTGTATTTTCAATTCGAAATGTACTGCGAAAACATTCATCAAAAACATAATTAAGTTGGAAGTGTTACTAAACAAGGATTCTAATTATAAGGTTCCTTAAATAGTGTCCCTGATTTAGTTCAATACAATGTAAAAATAATAAACCCAATCAACCAGAAATAATATGAATGTTGTCGGTTTATTTGAATATTCAAATAATAAAGAGAATTGAATTAATTTGATTTTAATCGTTCGTCCTTTACACTTGAACGCGCTTGGATAGGCAAGGATCAACCTATTTTTTACGGTTACAATTTATTCTTTTAACTAAAATGCCAATGTAACAACACAAACTTTTTAATCGCAACCAACTGAGATGTTTTTTTTATATCAACTGAAGGCACTGTGATTTCGGATGAAACTGATGAGCTCAAGAAGTTATATTAATCTAAGAGAAGAACAAGCTCCAATTCTGCCCACGAGCAATACAATAACTCTTGTCCCTACCACAGAACTGCTCAAGCATACTTAATTTTTTTTTAAAAAATCAATTTAATTAGATTCCTTCTTGAATATTAAATACTTTCTTGTCCACACATTTTTTTCCAAACGAATGGACAATGGTGCTTTTTTTTTTTCGTTGAATACAAGAACTTGTGAATAATAAGGACACTATAAAAGGGATTAGTCTAGCCATTATCTACACCATTAGCAAAGTACTAACCGATCTAAAAAGATCCCAACCTCTTGGAGTATCCTTTTAGATTAAAAAAAAAATTGAATTATGGTACCGAAGAATTGTTCCATAACTATTGGTCAAAAATTATTTAAACATATGATCATTTATACAATTGTTGTTTTGTTCGCGGTCAGATTGTGTGATGCATCTCAGCCGCAATTTGGGTAAGTCGTCTCTAAAAAAATTTATTAAGATAACTCGTAATAATGCCATGTTTTTAACATATTCGCAGCTTCATTGCAAGAGAACGATCCTTTCGTAACGTGAATTGTAAACATATACGTAACGAAATGTGTAAACCTAATACATCGTATACGAATGAGTGCAACCGAACAATATGCTATCGAGAACCAGGTGAAGATTGTGATGAACGTGGCGCTACTCATCTTTACGGACAATGTTTCCCGAATTTAGTTTGTGAATGTGGTAAATGTAAAGGATGTATTGACCTTTATGAAGATCCTAAATGCGATTTGATTTTGTGTAAAAAAAAATATAAGTATGAGAAAAAGCAAATAAATTTACTTGGTTCGGATTATTATTAGGAAAAATAATATTTTTATACAAAAAATTACAATTTTAATCAATAAATAAATATACTTCTGCATTAAAAAAATATTACGGTGGTATTTTTTTTGTAGTTAATACAAGAAAAAGAAAAGGGCTGTTGGTAACTCGTTACAATTCTATTGTTCTAGGAGAGTGTTATGGCTTGGGGCATTATGAATTCTGTACTTAGGTACCTCATTGTTCTTAAAAAAAAAGCTAATATATATTCGACGTGATAGAGCAGATAATATTTGAATGCCAGGTTAGGCAACCACTGAAACTATAGATATTACTTAAGAATGAACCACGCCTTCGAACATAAATTATTTGCAAGATTGCAGAAAGGAGCCAAATCGCAAAAGGCTTCCTTTCTATTTTTAGGTGCAGCCTTTAAGCTAAGTATATGGTTCGGATACAAGCAGCCAACGATTCAGCAGCCTAAAGGTGCAATCTGGCTGGTGCTGCCGGCCGTCGCGGACAGCAGTAACTGTCAACCTTTGCACTCACAACCGCCAACTGCCGAGCAGTCGCAAACAGATAACACAGCTTGCCTTGACCTGAAGCAGCAGTTTCTGCTAACCGCGACGGTCGGCAGTACCAGCCAGACTGCAACTTTATCGGTTCAGCGACCGCGTCCACCAGTTTCTGAATCTTAGCAGTGATTTGTTGTCTGCGTCAATAGAGTCCTCCCAGCGCTTTTGTGGTTTTCCAATTGATTTTTGTCCATAAACGTTTCCCTTTATAGTAGTATGAGTTTGGACATTATTTCGTCGTCCATTCGCCCCACATGACTAGCCCATTGAAGCCTTTTAAATTTTATGAGGATCGATACTTTCAAAGGTGGCACACAATTCTCTATTGTATAGTATTCTCCAGATCAAGTCTTCCCTCGCAGGTCCGAGGATGATTCTGATGACTTTTCTTTCAAAGGCGTTAACTAATTTTTCTGGCGCCTGGGTCAATGTCTACGTCTCGCTACCATAGCATAGGTCTTATTATTGGTTTTCATAGTTTAAGCTTTGTTTTTCTGTGCACATTTCTGTTTTAAATTATTGGGAGTAGGTACCGAATAATACATCTTGTTTGCCATCATTATTCTTCTTTTAATTTCGATAGGTTCGCTTCCATCCTTCGATATATTTGCCCCGATATATACAAAGTTGTCTACGTTTTCTAGGTTGGAGTCTCCTACTGTAATATTTTGTCTGTTTGGTGTGTTTTTCCTAGTTTGTGTCATGATTTTGGTTTTGTTTTCGTTAATACGTAGTCCAACTTCCCATGCTACCGAGTCAAGGTTTACAAATATTTCTGTGGCATTAGCCTTCCAAGTATATTTATGTCTTCGGCATATGTTGTACTAGTTGTGTGAATTTAAAGCATGGTGTTCCCTTTGTGTGAACGGGCAGTTTCAGAATAAAATATTCGAGTGTCAAATTGAATAGCACTGGTGCCACGCCATCAACTTGTTTAAAACCGTTGTCGGTTCTAAGGCTAGCTATTTCTTTAGGATCATGAAAAAAAGCTCTTGGAGTAATCCTACCGTTACTACCTATTTCCAAGTCCTGGTTTGAACTTGTCAACGGATAATCTGGCTTCGTTACGGAATCAAATTTCTATTGTTATTTATATGGTCTGCGATTCCCTGTATGCATTTCTATATTTTTTCAAGACGTGACGGTGGGGTCATCATCATATTTTTAACCATGGAAGCGCCTAGATGACCAGAACCACGGAATCTTATTTGTCCAGCGTCCTGTAGATCCTAGGTTTCCTGCCAAGTCTATCGTTCTTTTTTCGGGTCGACAAAATTTAGATTTTGTTCCCTACTTTGTATCAGGTATAAATCTCATTTCATTAAAAATAGTTTCCTTTCATTCGAACACCCTGTGCATTAATACGACTAATAAAACCGGCAACATCGAAAACACACGCAGCTGTATTGTGTATTTTACTTGCGGCATTGCATTCCGGAATTCGGTGCGCCGTCGTTTTTATGGTACCGACGTCATAGCGAAACAGCTGTACAGCGAAACAGATTAACCTCGTGTTGTGAGAGATGAGAAAACGGGTTTCTTGTTGGCTAAGGTTGACTCGCTTTACTCTTTTATGTGATGTTGTCAAATTTCTGAATAGATGCGGTTCTCACAAAACTTATTTCTCTACTTGTATTTGTGCCTTTATTGATTTTCTTATTTTTTTTTTGCGAAGTAGAAACGCAGACTGTAGAACATCTCCTTTTCCCAGGTAGTTCTGGTTTCGAAAGGGTCCACTCCCTTTTCATATGAATTTCGCAAATTTTCCACTACTGCCGTCTGGATCTTATTATTTTTTTCATGTTGACCTTGTTTGTGCTCTATAAGGCAAAACTACAGTAGTTGCCAAGTTTCACATATATTTTTTTCTCGATTTGTCCGTTACAGACAGCTGACTTCATTAGCTAGAGAGCTGTAGGAATGGGATCACTGAACGGAAATAGTATAGACGTATGTACCAACACAAACTGTATTCAGGCAATCTCCACTCAACACCAATCAACTATGGAAATTACCTTATGCATTTTTGTCGTTTTTGGCTCTATTTATATTGCTTTTTTATTTTAGGACAGTGATGCATACAATTATGTTAGCAAACCATGTGTGTAGCTGTTTTAGTTATGTTCAAGCCTTTTTCAATTTGTGTGCTTAAATATGTTTTACAATTCTATGCGGTGGTGACAAATAAATCGGAAAAGGACGATAGATTCCAAGAATCGCGATGGACTGTTTTCTGGTACAAGCAAATCTGAGTCCGTTATCTACACATTACAGTGGATACTACCAAGCTCTATTGGCAAATCAATAAATAATTGCAGCTTCACATTGGTATATTACATCGATATTGCTTAAGTAAGATTCACATTTTTTTCAACAATGAACTCAGAAGTCTGTTGCAAAGCCAATACGCCATATAATCAAATGGACTCTCAAAGTTGACATGAAATTGTTGACCATGAATCTCTTACATCTTTAACATGTGTATATTTCTCCACATATATTTTTCATAATTTAAGTTCACTATTCACTCTTATTTCAATTAGTGTTTTCTGTTGCATAAAACAAAAACTGTTTATTCCCATCTGGTAGCCAGTGGAAGGTTGCGGTACCATTTAGATTATGGACTATGATATTACTAGTTTTTGGCTTACTGGTATTGACACGGGTAGCATATTTTTTCCGACACACGGAGTTTGGTCATATGAGCCGGTAATATTTAATATAAGATGCGCTAGGTATTTATAATTATTGGAGAAATAATTTATCCGATGCCTTTTATCACATCTAATCCTATTTGCGGCCTGGGTATAATCAAGCGAGACATACAGCAATATTCTTCTATGGCGCGTATTGTGATTGAAGCCTTGGAATGAATATTTTGACTTGAAAAAGTGAATATTAAAATTGAATATTTTAACTTGAAAAAGACAAAATATTCGAAGGGAAAGGTAAGGTTCAGGAAAGAAGAGACAATTCCGCAAACGTCCGAATTGGTGGCTGAAGTCCGAACGGAAGCGATACGATTGCTGGCAGTCGGGACTAGCTACGGCAGCTGAATGAAGTTCCTCCATCCTCATAACACCAACGCCGTATACGTGCAGTCTCGCAAAAGAGTAAGCTGGACACTCGAGGAGAAAATGTTCCATTGTGTCGTCGCTCTCGTCGCAAGAAGTGCTCATGGAGTCGTCAATGATTCTCAATCTGACCATGTGTAGGCCACGCGAGCTACGCCCAGTGAAGATTTTTGTGGTACTATTGTACTGCTGTTCGTACGCAAAATATCTCGACAGATACATGTCTGCCCCGAAGAAGTGTTTCCTGTGCTCGAAAGCGTATACAGTGTTAAATAAACTGCCATTGTAGAGTCGTTGTCAAAAAATGAAAGAGTTTCCAATTTAAAGTCATCTAGAAAATAAATTAGAAATGTAATCAGCTTTTTTAATTCTATTGATGTATCTTTGTTAAATAAAAAGCAGTTTTGATTTTAGGAGCTTGTAGTGAGCACTTAGAAGTCCCTGCAAAGCTTGATCAGTTTGTCGTGCCTCTCTGACGTAGGAATACTATACACCTGACAACATCCAGTTTTCACATGGACTCTAAATGCACATACGTCTCCACGAGAACGACAGACTGATGGATCACAAGTCCTATGTCGTCGTGATACTGTGTCTCAAAAAGTTCGGGGTAAGACCGACGTACCCTACCAGCAGGCATCTCTTGAAAATAGCCTAAATTGGATTCCTGAAAAACGTGCTCAACCAGCTGCGGATTGACGCAGAAGCTCTCTGTAGCATGATGTCGTCAGGAGCTGATGATTTAAGTATAGACAAATTTGTTTATGATTTAAGGGAGTAAAACTGTTCCTATCCTCGTTTAATATTCCTTAATCCCTGCCGGTACAGCCCTTTCATTTCCTACATATATTACCTTCTTTAACCACAGGGTAACCATCAGAAACAAATTCGTATTGACTTCTTAAACACGTAAAATCGGAAATCTCGGAATTCGAAGGTCACATCATACTATAGTCGTCGATTGACGCGATTGACGATAATGAATCATCTATAACTTGAACTCATGACGCAATTCAATGCAATTCCTGAATTATTCTTTTACTTCGTGAATGTTCAGTACGTCTAGAAATGGTTGTTACCCTTGGGCTGGGATTCGAGAGACATCCAAATTACGTTCTTTGTCATATAAATGTAATGTGTATGATTGTATGAATCTCTTGTATGTATGCATCAGCTTCAATACTTTTTTGGAGAAATTTCGTCTCTGCACCAATGTTATATCATATTATTGCAGCAAAAATCTGGAATCGGCGTCACACTCTAATTCTTAATGTAGTTCGATTTTGGAATGAATTATCATTTTTGTATTCTACTTAACTTTCAGCATTGACACTGAAATATATTGGGATTGCAAAACTATAAGTCCGCAATAGAAAGTTGACTGATACAAAGCCACTAACTAAACCATACATAACACATCTGAAAATTGGTGGACCGTAAGGTTACACAGTGCACACTACTGAAATTCAGGTAGACCATTGATTTTTCTTGAGGACACAGTTCGAGGAAAATTTCCTTGTTTCCCAGGGTTGTTAAGGCACTTAAATTTTCTGGGAGGAGTAGAAGGTATTATGGGAACGGAAAATTTTCGTAGGAGAAAAGGATGTTGTTGAAAAAAATCGGCTCTACTTGACTGAGGGCCGCGTAGCAGTACATGATTGGAGTGGGGGTAATAGTATAAAAGTAGGCGAAACGATGCCTCGCCATCCAGTCGTAAAAGAAGAGTCATTCTGTTAACGTCGATTTTGGTAGTGCGGTTGCAGTTAGAGCCAGTGGATTTTTTTTTTTTCAATAAAAAAAAAGTGGTAGTGTGTAACAAAAAGAATCAATAGCATTGCTGCAGAAGGCGATAATTGCAATAGCAGGTGTGTGTTGCAGAATATTCTACAAAAAAAAATTATCTATTATACAAAAAGAAGCAGTTAGTTAAAAAAAACAGACTACACAAAAGAGCAAATATATATAAAAAAAAATAAAACCTCCGATACCATGACCTCAGTTTTGGAACAAAATTTAGATAAGCCTAAATCGCTTTGCGAATGGGTCCGAAATTTCCGTATTAAGAAAATCTCTATGAAACGTAGGCGAGGCAGTGATTTACGTGTAACGGCCATTTTGACGACGGCCTTGATTCGGGCCGAAACGGAATTGCGTCGTAAGCAAAGTGAACGTGCTCTAAAATGGTCCGAATTACAATCGAAGTTTCTATGCAAAGATACGACCAGTATTAGTCATCAAAATTCCCTAACAACATCGACATACGATAATCAAAATACGAATTTCATGTATAACGATGATGACGAAAGCGAAAAACGACGTGTACAAGTTGAAAACTTTTGGAAATGCGAACTAAGCGGATTAGATGATTTTTTTAATAATTTAAGTCATACAAAACGGAAAGATCATCACCACGATGATAGTAGTCTGAGAACATCGTAAAAAGAACTTTGATATATGTAGCTAAAAACTAAACTAATTCTATTATCTAGATGTATAAGATGTACCTAAATTCAGAAAACAATATTGTAATATTCAAGTAACTAGGGCCTAGAATTTTATCTATTTTTTTTATCTAAACAAAACAAAAAACTATTCTGTGATATTGTTATTATGAAAGTTTTTCATTTACAGTACCAAAAATGTGAAGAAGAATGATGCATCTTTCTCGACCGGACCGGGCTTGAGCTTGGCAGTGTCGTCAGTTGAATGTTCGTTTCCCATTTTTTATTTACGAAAAAGAATAAGTAAAAACAAAAAAAAAAAGCAAAAAAACTTAAAGACAATTTGGTTTGTAGAAAACATTTTTAAAAAATCAAACAATGCTTTGTAACCGGTACGACATTTAGGGTAAGATTAGATGTTACATAATTTTGGGTCAAATGTATTGAAACCGTTAACTCAATTCGTTTTATTAAGCAATATACAGTTTGCAGACAAACTTTTCAATTTAGCCACCACTTAATTGATTGTCTGCAATTTGTTGTTGCAACACTACTACCAATTTAGTTTCAGTGCTCAATATATTTTGCCTAAACCATAACTTAACTTAATTTCCATCTCTAATTTTCCACTATGAATGCTTACTGGTTACAAAGTATATATATATTTTTTTTTTTTGGTACATAGAGTGCAAATTTCCGTAGTAGTACGTAAAATATTAAAACTATTGATTCATATTGAATCGCTGATGTAAATTTAAAGAAAACGCAATAGAAAATATACAAATTTTTTAAAAAAAAAGAATATAAAAATATTTAAAGAAATTTGTTTTCCGTCTTATTATTTACATGAATCAAGCGAGAAAAGAGAATGAGTAGAGAGAGATGTTTCCCATATCGAGGGAGTCATGACAATTTGCACTTTTATTTACTGAATCTGCTTTGTAATTGATTTTAAAAATTTAAGTCTTAGAATTTTTTAGTTCTTTTTTTAAGTCTAACAAGTCTTTGTTACAGATAAAATAGAAATTTTCTGAATGACTGAAACACATTCCGAGATAACGTAGCATAGAGACAGAGAAATCAACTGATTGCTGTCCAAAGTGAATTCTATCGAGATGATTGAAGGAACCACTCAGAGCACGCTTTCAACGATCCGAGTCGTGAAATCGAGTGAGTCCAATATAATAGTGTATCGAACATTGTAAAATTTATTGAATTTGAAATATGAACGAACCTATTTTGCGCATGTTACATGGTTTCCGAGGTACTTTAAAAACATTTTATGTTAGTCTTCTATTGATTAGTTTTTAGTCGAGCAATCCAGAGGTTCAACCACCACGCAATCACCTTAATCCCTCAGACCCTCAGCACGAAGGGATATTTCGATGATGTAGCGAACAGATATTGTAAGTACAACAAATTGAATCTTGAAATTTCTAGTTTATTTTCACTTATTACATGATTTCATGGCAAAAATATAAACTGTTTTTTCTCGAAATTTTTAATTATTGCACTTACAAACATTTGTACTAGAGATGGGTTGGTACTAGAGCAGTTCCTTTTAGTGAGTCTGTGAACTCCGACTCACTCACTGAAATGAACTAGTTCGAGTTCCTTTTGAAGATCACTTACAAAAAAAAAAGTCTTCACTCAAGAAGGAAGTTTTAAGTTCCGAATCAATGTAAGGACCTCAAGAAAAGGTCCTCACTAACGAAGGAACTAATTCTTTTCAAGTTCCAATTCAATGTAAGGACCTAAAAAAAAGGCCCTCACTTAAGGAGGAACTAGTTCTTTTCAGGTTCCGATTCAATGTGAGGACTTAAAAAAAATAAGGCCCTCACTCAAGAAGGAACTAGTTCTTTTGAAGTTCCGATTCAATGTGAGGACCTAAAAAAAAAGCCCTCACTGAAGAAGGAACTAGCTCTTTTGAAGTTCCGATTCAATGTGAGGACCAAAAAAAAAAAGGTTCTCACTCAAGAAGGAACTAGTTCTTTTGAAGTTCCAATTCAATGTGAGGACCAAAAAAAAAGAAGGCCCTCCCTCACGAAGGAACTACTTCTTTTAACACGTTGAATGCCATGGGGGTCATCGGTGACCGGCGCAGAAATTTTGACCCTTTAAATAGAATTGTCAAAATTTCTGACAAAAAGTGTGGCACGCAAAGTGTTAAAGTTCGTAGTGAATGTGAGGACCAAAAAAAAAAATCCCTCGCTCACGAAAGAACTACTTGTTTTCAAGGTGTATCACGTTGCGAAACAAACTAAACTTTACCAAAAGGAGTGAGTTAGATCACTCACTGACTTCAATGAACTGCTCTTTTGGAACAGTTCACTCATGAACGACCACCCATCTCTAATCTGTACGCTACGCAATATGGGTTTAAGTCTATACTTATTTTCACATTTGTTAGGCTTTGAGGAATAGAGCACTGCACTAATTTTTCTATTACGAGGAGAAGAATCGGAAATCGTGATTGAGTCATACATAAAAAAAATTTAATTTCTTACCAATCTGCCTTTACGTCTGTTAGCAATAAAACTGGAGATTTCTTCTTGGTTTCAATAGCCGTTGAACTCAACTATTATCTTCATCCAGTCGTTAGACATCCTGTGTGATACAGTTGTTGCGAATAGTTGTGAAAGTATTTTTATGCGGTTCACACTATTTTCTCATAGCTATTTCCTGGCATTATGCAGACGGGATGATTTTCTTCTTGGTTACAATAGCCGTTAAACTCATCTATTATCTCTTCATCCAGTTGTTAGTAATCCTCTGTGGTACAGTTGTTGCGAATAGTTGTGAAAGTCTTAAATAGATTTTTATGGGGTTCACAGTATTTTCTCGAAACTATTTCCTGGCATTATGTAGACGCGATGATTTTAATGCAATCGCCTTCTTCTCATCTCTTTGTTTTAATTTTCCAGTCTGCAGCATATGGTGGCGGCTGAAAAGATTCACATGTATTACTTAAGCTAGCTTAAACTGTATGCCATGCAGTCAAATATTTAACTTATTTCCCTGGCTTATGGTGTCCGATAAAGTAATCGGCAAAGTTTTGTTTGCCACATTAATTTATTTGCTCCACACATCAAAGTCTATTTTGACGATAAAAATTTGACAGAATTTTTCGTCAAATATTTGACGGTATAGCATTTTAGATATGAAAAGATTTATTGCAGGAGGAGGAGGAGACAGTCCTTCACCTTCTCTGTACCTGTCCAGCTCTATGAGCTAAAAGAAAAGCTCATCTTGGATCTTACTTCTTCAACTATCTTGTTCATCTTACCGTAATGTAGGTCGCGAGAATCCAACGCTTCATTACAAGCTCTAAATGGTTTGACGAGGATTCAATGGTCCTGTGATAACACAACGGATCTTTTAAGTTTAAAGCCCGTTCCTACGATCGTCAGTTAAATTTTAACCAGAACTTTAACTGCAAGTTTTGTATGAAAATCTGTCAGTTAAAATTCCAGTTAAAACGTTACTGATCGTAGGAACGGGCCTAAGTGTTGTAACGGGCAGTCACGCGTACCTACCTACCTACCATCTTTTTTTCAACTTTTACTTAATATTTTTATTTGTCTAAACAAATGAAATGCTATACATAAAATGGATTAAAATTTATTTAACCACTCAGACTGCGCAAAATATGGAAATTCTGGAGTTGAATGTGAACAGCTCATTGAGCTGTATGACAATATTGTCTTCAGTTCTTTAAGCTGTGAAAGTGTACCCAAACGGGGAATTCTTTCCCGACTCTTTGAGTTGGAAGGAGTTGCCCATTTTGCATGAAGGAATTAAGTCAATTATTATTATAAAAAAGGACCAATGTTTAGGGTGAAATAGATTAATACATCTAGAGTGGTATCCAGGTTTTTCTATAAACATGGACAGCAAAAAATTCCCTCTTATCTCCTCTGTACAACGTTTGCGAATGTGTTTCAGTATCAGTTAAAAAAATATTACAAAAAAAAACGTAAATTAAATTAAATAATTAAAATTGTAAAACAACTCATTTATCAAATGACGCATATATTTTTAATAACAAAAACAATGATAACTTTACTTTCGAAAGATTAGTCATTAAAATTTGAACAGGAAAACAAAAACGCAATCATTCAAAAACAAAATGACTTTAAACAGGCCTATTCAGCGCCAGAGTCACCAGTCACAATTAATTCAAAATTAAAACAAAATTGTGACTCTCAACATACTTTGTGACTTGTGACTCTGTCGCTGAATATGCCGGTAAAATTCAATTCAAAGCAGACTTCAATACAATAAAATTCTAAATTCCCATTCTAATCAAATTGTCTGTACTTCAAAAAACAAGAATTTCAGCCGTTTAAAAAAAAAAAAAAACAATTTTTTCTTTCTACAACATAAATTTTTATTTTTTCAGTGCACCTTTAAATTGAAAACTTCCCCATTTCATATTGAAAAAAATTTCGAGAAAAATAACCATCGAAAGCTACATAACTAACTTTATATATCGATGAATTCCTCACGAACCATGAACAAGAAATTCCGTCGCTTCAATCAACAGCAACAATGGCACAACAATCATATTCGACAAGCAAACAAATGGCAATTGGGTTATAGAAAAACGGGAATCACTTGATGCACTTACATATGAGGTCAACTAGTCTTTAACTAATGAATTTTGCAGTAGACCGCTACCACTACTATTCTGACTCGCAAGTCTTGTTGCTAATCCGGGGGAGCATACTTTAAGAGAAATATTACTTGAAAAAAAAAAACAATATCAGTTAACAAACAATTTTTCCAGAAAGTATTTTTGGCATCCCCGTCAAAAGGGACCAAAAACCTAATAATCATTACAATCTTTTTAAAAAGTAACATTTTTAGCGAACAAAAATATTTTACAGAGCACGATAACAAACAAAGAAAAATCTCTAAAAAAAAATCGAACAAACATATAAACAAAAAAAAAAATTGATTCATCATCATGTGACGCGGGATGTAGACCTGTACCTTAATCTGCTTTTTTTACCTAAAACACTACTGGGGGTTGTGAAATCGAACTAAAACGGAAACTATAAGTATCGTTATTGCATGTCTGCTGATTATACATATTTAAAAAAAAAAAGAAGAGAGAACTGCAACATTGTTAGCTATTTTTTTGTGGCTAAGGTATGTGGTTTGCTTTTGAATTTTTTTAACTGAATGTTTTTTTATACCTTATACTATTTTTTATATATGAAAACCGTATACGCTTATTGTCGAGCGGTTGATTTCTTAACCGAATCGCCCTCGATACGTATTTACTTAACTATGAATATTTTTTGTTTTATCTTGAAGGTCGGGTGGTACGCACAAAAACCATACTCAATTGTTTGTGTTTCTTTCTTTAAAAGCTAGACATGTGGTGGAACATAAATAATTTTTCTTATTTTCTTTGTATAGATCTATATATATATATATTTTTTTGCTAATGAATTGTGATTCTCAGTCATCAAGTCTCATTGAATTGTGTGTGTATGTAAGGTCCATATGGTACTAAGTAAGTTTGTTTTTTAATATAATCCTATTTATATACCTTAAAAACATTATCAAATCAAAAAAATATTTCTCCTAGTTTCTTCGAATAATTTCGAATACTAGATTTTTTTTTTTCTGCTAACCATGTTTTCGTTTAGAATTTGGCTGATTGTAGTTGAGAAGCAACCGCATCATAAGAATTTTATAATACCCACACAGATTGTTTTAAAACTGCTTTTACTAGAAAATTATGTAAAATCTCTAGATGTGTAATAGTCGTCATTGCGATCGGGGCGAAAAATTTATGTAAGTTTTATTGAACTTTTTTGCCATAATCAAAAATTTTTCTCCCCTAATAATAATTATAGTACGATTGCCTTGATTTTGGTGGTACGGAATTGTTTTTCTATTCAGCGCCGAAAATTTGGAATAATGCTATATACTTTTTCTTTCGTAAATGTTTTTTTGTTTTGTTGTATAGAGAGTTCAGCGCGATCGCATTTGAACGGGGAGAGATCTCAAAATTAACACACACTTTAAGCCAAAAAAAAAAAATCAATCCGCACATACGATAAGTACAAAATGTCTTTTGCAAAAAATTACCACATTATACTTTACAGTAACTTGCCTGGGGACCAACCACCGCAAACTCATAGTAACATTATAGGAGAGTACAAAAATTTAACATTAACTTAAAAAGGTGTTCTCGATTCTTAATTTACCCCGAAGCTATTGGCTAATATGTATTACAAGTTGAATGAATTTTACTATGTATATGTATTTTTTTTTTAATATCTTTCTATTCTGGAAATTATTATTGATACTAATCGATAAATTTTATTTAAGATTTTCCTATTTCAATTTATATATTCGTTAATTTCGGTTATCTGCATAGGGAGCAGCTATATTTCTTTTCTAAGCATTTTGTTTCTGTTCTTAATTCTATATTTATTTACTTTTATATTAATGTGCAAAAAAAATGGATACCAAGCTATTTTAGTTGATTTTTATAGTGTACTACTTAACAAACAATTTAAAAAAAATTTGAGCGCTTTAGGATGTTTGTAAAATCTCATTAAAAAAAACCAAAAAAACAAAAGTTTGGTGGTGACGACCTAATCGCACAGGTCTGGAATAATATAGTCTACAGTTTTTTAATATGTTTGATACCGCACATATTTATATTTTTTTTTTACAGTATTGTGTTACGAGTATAATGATGTAATTTCGAATTTTATAGACATTCATATAGCATTATTAAAACCAGAACTTCCCACAATTGTCTAACCTCGACAAACAAAAATATTGTTGGTCGTCATTTTAATCATGTATTTCGGGTTTCATTACTGTATTTGGTTTATAAATATCGCATAATGTTTTCTAACTGTATGATGCTTAAAACTATTTTATATATACATACTTAAATACTCTTTGTATATTTGATTTGTTATTATACGTAATTGTATTTTTATGTCTGCGGCTGCTTAATATAGCCCGCGTTCACTGATAGTGTGAAAGTAATTTCGTGCATACATAAAAAAAATATAAAATCGGAGAAAACTATTTTTAGAGAGCATGCTGTAAAACTCCGGTTACATCTTGTTTTTTTTTTATATTGTAACAGCTTTATGTTGAATTTAAATTTACGACTAATGTTATATTTCTGATATACTACAGCGCACTTGTGGCACCACTCGAGAATTAATATTTGCTTTATATAATAGGGTTTATAAAACGGAATATATAATTAATGTAATGTACATTTTTGCACATCTTAAAAACTATAATTACTTTTATTCTTTTGCCTAATTTATTGATTAATTGAAAATTTAATCAAACTAGTATTGATTCATATATTATGTGTATATATATACTACACGGATGTGTCGGGTTTTTTGTTATACTTAGCTAGAATTTTTAATATTTATATTTTATGTATCAAAAAATAGCTGCTTCCAATCATTGCAGATACATCAAATAATCTCATTTGTGTATTCTCCTAATATTCGAACTAATTATGTAATACTTCTAGAATATTTTCCACCTTCATATCTATTTGTAATATTCAAAACCAAAAGAACTGTTGATTGTTGCACACAACACACACGATATTGTCATGCTCTGTATTAAGGTATTTTAATTTGTTTTTTAATTAGAATTTGTTTGACCTATGCTTAGTACTAAAAAAAAAAAAATATCTAGTCGAATTAAGGCCAATGTAATTAACTGGCGGCCGAATATTGTAATATTTGTGAAACGGCCAACCAAAAAAAAATTCCTGTTATATAATCAAGAATTAATGTAGGTCCCGAGCTTAACAAAACGAAAAAAATTTGCGATCAGCATAATCTTCTGTGCGAGGAGGCCGATCGATCCATGATCCAGGAAAAGAAAAAAAAAACCCGGCATGTGAGGCGTTATCGCAAGCGGCCTATGAAAAAGCCCTGTGAATCGAGGACGAGGATGTAAAGTGATCTGTGATCCGAAGAATAAGAGTTTGTGCGTGTAATATGATGATG
Organism: Beris chalybata; assembly: GCA_949128065.1. Classification (NCBI taxonomy): domain Eukaryota; kingdom Metazoa; phylum Arthropoda; class Insecta; order Diptera; family Stratiomyidae; genus Beris; species Beris chalybata. Next base: position 143,083,827 of record OX421894.1, read on the forward strand.
ATCCCCGCAATTCGGTAAAATTTCCTAGTTTTTCCGATCGTAGCGATTTGTTTTTCTATCTTCTAGTTGATTTTAATCGATATACGAGCGATTTAAAAAAAAAAAAAATGTGTGATCGAACGAAGAATGTGAAATTCTGTGCGGATATAATACGAGCATCTCGTTTCGAAAGCTGCCGATCTCTTAAGCTGTGTGTTTCATGACTGGAAAACGACGTTATCTACCTAGATCCTTCTCTACTCGTCGCTTCGTAAATCGAAGGCAAATTTCGAAGTGCCCGTTTTTCCGAGCGGTGTTGCGCTTTGCGCGTATGCAACGGTTGCGGTAAAATTTAAAATTAGTAGCGAATTGTTTTATGTTTTCCAGTCAAGCCGCTAAGCGAACGAAAAGAACAACAACCGAGAGTGCTGTGCGTGAAGTGCGAATGCATTCAGTTTTGTTTATAGAAATATGTTGAAAGTGCCTTGTATAATATGTGCCTGAATATTTCACCATCCAGTTCCATGAGGCAAAATGGTTGCATCTATATATTCCGATTGTTTCGCTCCATATGCTTGTGCCGGAAACCGGGATTGCTCCTGTTGCGGTAAAATTTCAATCTTTCTTCGCCGTAGCGATTTGTTTTATATTTTTCAGTCGATATACGCAAATGCGTTTGAAACGGCAATTATGGATTTGAAAATTTGAAAAAATCGAGCCTCGAATTAGATACAGCTCTCGCTCACTCTCTCTCAAAGGACGCAAAAATCCAATCTATCTGATGAGCTGCTTCTCATCTATAGATCCAGATCAATCCAGTAAACATCGGCATAGCAATTCGTCCAGAAAACACAAAATACTTTGACCATAGAAATTCGGTAAACTTTATACTTGCTCGACGTTTGCGACCATATTTTTTTATTTCAGTCGAGAATATAATTAAAAATTATACGCACCTGAATCGAACGTTCTTCAGGTGTTCATCATAAAACGCACAAAGATGTCAGCCCGCTCGCTATACACGCTCTACTCTATATAAAATATAAAATCTGGTAAAATTTAAATTTCCCGAAGCTAGCAAAATTGTTCTGAATCTTACAGTCCCTCCGAATGATGATAGCGCGTCTAGGCAACGAGAATTTCACGCATACAGTCTGTACGGCCAGCAATCGCAGTAATTCCGCAGATATCTAGAAAAACAAATAGAAAATGTTTCTTAAGAAATCGTCCCGGTAAAATTTTTGAACATCAACGTTAGACAAAACATTTTATTTTTCAGTAGCTAGACATTCGATAAGTAGCTGGGTTCGCATACTAAGAGTTTCGTATACCCAAAGACGGTAGACTGATCCTACAGATGGTGCACGATTATGACGCTCGGGATCATCTAGAAATCTAATATAGTCTTGGTAAAATTACAATATCCTTAGGTAGCCAAATTGTTTTGTATATTTCAGTCGACTTGATATATGTTTAAAAAGAGCAGTAAAAGTAATAATCATGATGGAAGCGTTGTCGGCAATAGGCGCGCAATTCTAACTACCTTGGACCGAGGTGTTTTTAATACATAGAGCGAGGCGAAGCGTCTCTAGACTGGAAGTCGATTCCTATAGACGGAAGAGTCGTGTTAGATCTGAAATCATTGAAATGAGCGCGAATCGTGATCGCGGTAGGCCGACAATACATTTCTTGCAATTAACATTTCCTTTCAGGCTTAAATTTAATTTTAAAAAAAATCATATTGATAAGAATCGAAACAACGGGTTGATGACACGCCACTTAGGCATATTAGTTAATATTCACCGGGTCAGGCGATCATCTTGTCATCCATAGGAGTAGCGGAAATAAAAAAGGGAATCAAAACTACCACATCATTTAACGAACGAACCAATCGACATTTTCTCATATCATCTTGTGTATCTTGCGCGCGCTTTCTGTTTCAATCTGAAACTGGTAAAAGTTTGTCATTTTCGAACAACGAAAGAATTTTATTTTGTTTCAGAAAGTCATCAATCTCCAGCACCTAACCATCCGTGTGCTTTATCGGTGATGATAAATGGTCTCTAAATATTCGTTAAGCAGGACGTTGGCAGGGAATTCTCCTCATGTCTGATTATCTTGGTCTGGAAGTTACTTTGGCTGACTGGCAGTCCGTTCTGACGAAAGGATTCTGGTTTAGTTTGTTCTCTTCCATTCATCATATCGGCAAATTCGTTCGCGTCTGGAGATCTTTGTTGCAAGGACCAGCCAGGGCATACCATCTTTCTACCAATCACAATTTTAGACGAGATGTATTCCGAGTTCTTTATTCTTTCTGGGAATTCGTAGCATCATCGTTTAGTTGCTGTTCTATCGAAGTCTAGACTAGAAGAGCAGTGTTTTTGGGAAACAACAGGACATCCATAGAAATTGCGCAGTCTTGATGAAGCGGTTGCCTCTGTCATTATCATAGTGCTTCGTGTCTATGTCAATAGGCTGGAGGACTATAGTATGCAGCAGCTTAATCCATTCGATGGCGAGTGTTCTTCATTGCGCACATATCTATTGGAAGTATCTACAAGTTGGGGAATAAGCCTTGTACCTTTATTGTTAGAAGTATATTACGATAAAACTGGAAGTCATACATCGCGGGAGCAACATCAGTGGAATCTTCAAAGAACTACAACAATCAACATATCTATCAGGGTTGAATGGTATCTACCAGGGCAATGCGGAACTGTGCTCTCTTATCGTGACGACTTGATGCGTTACGAGATCTTGATCATCCCTTTTCGAGGACAATATTTTGTTCTTATCCGGGTGTTGGAGCACCAGTCACCCCGAGATTAATAGGAGAGCCAGGGGAGTTGCTAGTCGTTATTATGTTAAGGGCTATTGTCTCAATGGAATTTGCCTTTTGAAAGGACCACATCGTGGAATGGCGATTCGAGGCGAAGGGGAAAATTACCTAAAAAAAACACCATTATTAGCGGCGACATGTGATCAGTGGAATACATTTGGACGACAGCGAGAGAGTATCATTTTTACAATTAGACGGCGGCGTGGGATCATTGTTATAGTTAGGACGGCAGCGTGGGATCATTGTTATAGTTAGGACGGCAGCGAGGGATCATGTTTTGAGTTTGGACGGCAGCGAGGGATCATTTTTATAATTTGGACGGCAGCGTGGGATCATTTTTACAGAAATGACGGCAGCGTGGGAGAACATTTTAATGAGGACGGCAGCGTGGGAGAACATTTAAATGAGGACGGCAGCGTGGGAGAACATTTTAATGAGGACGGCAGCGTGGGATCAATTTTATAAAAAGGACGGCGGCGTGGGATCAATAGTATAGAAAGGACGGCAGCGTGGGATCATTATTATAGAAATGACTGCGGCGTGGGATTTATTTTATACTAAGGACGGCGGCGTGGGATCTTTTTTATAGTAGTGTGACGGCAGCGTGGGATCATTATTACAGAAATGACGGCGGCGTGGGATCTTTTTTATAGTAAGGACGGCGGCGTGGGATCTTTTTTATAGTAAGGACGGCAGCGTGGGAACAAATTTATAGCAAGACATCGCGTGATAATTATTGTAGTAAGGACGGCGGCGAGGGATCACATGTTTAGTTTAGACGGCGGCGAGGGATCACATGTTTAGTTTAGACGACGGCGAGGGATCACATGTTTAGTTTAGACGGCGGCGAGGGACCAGACTGCGGCGAGGGATCGGTATTCCACTTTTGACGACGGCGAGCGATTATTACTTAAGACTAGACCTCGGCGAGGGATCATAATTTCAATTCTGACTGCGTCGAGGGATCTTTATTTCAGTTTTCGCAACAGCGTTGGATTATTTCAGCTCTTACTACGGCAAGAGAGATGAAACACTGAACTTTTCTTTTAGTACAGAAGATGACGACGTGAAATTTTAAAGGGATTCATACACCATCTAAAAATGCTTTACACGTTGTACAACAAGTAACTCGAAGCTAATCTCATTCTACAATCAGTTCCTACTATTTCAATTTTGGACAGTATCGAATACAACAAACAGGAAGGAACTGCCTACAGGGAAAAAAGAGTAAGTCATCTGACTAACTCTATATTACCTATCTTGTACTTTTCGTAGTGACTTACATCACTATAACAAATCAGCCAGCCTTGTTCTCTGGATGCCTGAACTATTATCTCGATTGAATATCTAAGCTGAACTCTTCAAGGCCAGACTTGGTGCCACATCAGTAGCCTTTCACGCTGAGAGCAGTACCTACAAAATCACACTTAATACTTAGAAGTTTTTTGCTCACGGCTTTACATCTTTGAAGTTCAATTTTCTTGGATTGCGATTGCAAAAACAAAAACTAAGCACCATAGTCACACACGTCACAGCGTTTTTGACTGCACTTTTTGCATCGTTTGATATTCACCATCAGCATTTCTTTATCACTTTGTAATGGACCTTTTCGTGCAGACTGCGTTAAGGACAACTGTAAGTCTTAAAAAAAAAAGGTTTTTTGTTTTTAAACTTAAGTAACGAAAAAAAATATTTGCTTTCCAGACTTTCTTCAATGAGTTCTCTCTTTTTCTGGAAGAAATTGCAGCCTACGATAGAATTATGTTTATTTTTTTTTTTCAAATTGCCATATTGATGAGATTAACTACCTACTAAATCTAAATACATACAGACATAGCATACTATAAGACATTTTTAGTAGAAAAATAGCTGGGATTTATTACTTTTTGATTTTTATGAGGTGCATCGATCGAATTGTTGAAAATATATATGATTTTTGCCTGCTGAATATTGTTCATGGAGCTGAGAATTACATAGATCAATAAAAACCATATACGAGATTTTTTGAAAATAAAAAGTATTTTAATTAAAAAGTAAACTGTTTTCATTTATTAAGCTTGATATTTCAGGAGAAGAATTTTTATTGGAATTTTTTAGTGCTTTAGCTTCGTACTACACGATAGTACCCCATCAATGAACTTGTCAAATTGCTAACTTTTGACGGACTATTGTGCAGTTCGAGATCAACAGGACAATCAATCTTTCTCATTGAAGTGCCAGGCTAGAATCCATAAAGAAGAATATTGAAGAAGTGGTTAACTTTTGCATAAGATGAAACGGTAAGCCCATGATCGCAGCTTGTAATTAGCGTTCCTATTGCCTCTATCAGGACCACACGGACAATGAAGATTTGTTAACACTTTTACTGCCGAAGGGTTTTTACGTATCATAGGTCAGAGGTATTTTACTTTATTGTTTCAATAAATACAGTATTGTGATTGATTAAAAAAAAAAATTTGCTCCCCTGAAAAGTAGACTCAAAAAAAAAATTTCAGTCCGCCATACGTCGACCAGTTTATGCAAAATTGTTTGAAGGCTTGTAGCACCAAAACCCTGTGAGCGTGAGCTATTTAGTTAAATTTGTTGTCGTAGATAGACCGAGTACTCGCTTTTAAGTGGACACCTTTGGTGGAGGTGTGAGGGTGGATTTGGGGAAGCGTTTTAGACGCAAAACGTCTCACATCTCAAGAACAGTGTAAGATCCCATAGATGATTAGAATTTTCCTGAAGTAGATCTAATAGAAGACGCCTATAAAAAAAGCTTGGTGGCGAGGGTGGAGAGAGTGAACAAGATTTGGTGCTAGCTCATGTGGGACTGTGCTTTTTTTTCAGATACTATAATATCTTAAAATTGAAATTAAAGAGGTATAATAGAGTTCGGATCTTTTTAAAGTGCATTTTATGTATAATTTTCACGCTACTACCCGACATATCAAGTTCTGCCATACCATGTTTCATAGAGCAGTGCTTATCCAACCTACAAACACTCAGTGCGAGTGTGGCAAAACCTGATCATATCAACTTCTGCCAAGTCTCGTTCTGTTAAGCAAGCGTTGATATGGGACATATCTGGTTCTGGCGTACCACAAATTAAATATTTTAGGACATACCAGCTTTTTAGATAGCCGTTTAACAACCTTCCACTTATCGCAGACATATTATATTTTGCTAACATATTCAAAGTCTTAAAAGACATAATAAGTAAAAAAATTTTTTTTTTAAAAAAACCGACATATCAATTTTTGCCAAAACGGTGCAGAGATAACAGTATCTTAATATTTTTGTTTTAGTTTCTTAGTTTAACTTTTATTTATATAGCAGGGTCCAGGTGGTGCTTTTCCATCTCAGGAACGTTTTATACTAGTAAATTGAAGCCTCTCTTAAACCCAGCACGCTTTTCATCTTCCTCTTTTCTTTTCGATATACCATATTCTACTAGTATACCTACAAACAATCATCAAGTTTCAGCATGTGACTCTGCTATCATAGAGCCATCTATTAACGTTAAATACAAGGTTGCTATTCTCGAAAATACTCTACGGCGAACCAAATTCACTTTTATAAACAAAATAATAAAATACCATATAATCTGGAATTATTGAAGTAGGGTCATTCCATCAAAAATCGCAAAAAAAGGCCAATTTTGCGACCTTACCATCGCCGATTCTTTTAAAAATTTTTTTGCTTGAAGAACTAGTAAAAAAAAAATATAATTTCAATTTTTTTTTTCTATCTCATTTTTTTTTGTTAGTTATAGTAGTATGTTAAAGTTTTCGCAAAAATGGTGTTCTCTTTGAAAATTCATATCTCTGTTAGTTTTTATCATAGAATAATAAAATAGGACTTATTTTAAAGGGGAAGGTTGTCGCAAAATAAGAAAAATACGAATCAAATTTATCCTTAACTTTTTTTTCCAAGGATAACGATTTTGTACTTTATCCTTGAATATCTCAAATGCCATTTTTTTAATTTTCTTATACTTTGTATTATACTGTTTTTCAAAACATATCAAAAAATCAACTTGGGACCTCAATGGGATCGGAGTAAAAAAATCGAAGAACATCAGTGTTTCTCAATTTACTTTATAGAAAAAGGGTCATTCCATCAAGAATCAAAAGTGCACGCTTACCATCGTTGATTCTTTTGAAAAGTTATGTACTCGAAGAATTAGTGAAAAAAAAAAATATGATTTAAATTTTTTGTTTCTATCTCATTTTTTTTAGTAGTTATAGTATGTTAAAGATTTCGCTTAGAAGATGGCCAAGTCTTCTTTGAAAATTCATATCTCTGAAATCCTAAAATAATAAAGTACTGCTTATTTTAAAGATTTTTGTTTGAAAATTGCTGTAATATAAAAATAATACGAATAAAAATTATCCTTGAAAGTTTTTTTTTTTTCAAGAATACGGATTTTTTCCTTTATCCTTGAATATCTTCAAATGCCAATTTTTTTTTCTTTTATTTTCTTTTTATTTTGTGTATTATACTGTTTTTCAAACTATCAAAAGAAATGAGATGGAAAAAAAATTGAAATTAGGTATATTTTTTTTTTCACTAGTTCTTCAAGCAAAAAATTTTTTAAAAGAATCGGCGATGGTAAGGTCACAACTTTTGCGATTTTTGATGGAATGACCCAGTATTGTTTTTATAATTCTTACCTGATTCATTAATTTCAATTTATTTTTGAGTCCGTTAGTTGCTAATACCGTCATCATTGCAAGTACACATTCAAATATTTAACGAAAAAACACTAGCCAGCACCGTAACGGCCATTACGATGAACGAAATATCCACAGGCATAGTAGTAAACATAAAATCGGAAGTATTAGACATTCGAGGAACTGAACTACTAGCTGTGATCTTTATGTGGGCATCTGAAGTATTAACGTAATCATTTTTGAATTTTATTACAACTGGATATTTTAATTTTTTTGTGTAGTACAACACTTCTTCAAACGGTGTATTACAACTGCGTCCAGTATACATTTTTCAGACCAACACCGCAACTGATTAAAACGGTTCGAACTGAAAAGAAAAGAAAACTCTTGGATGTGGGCAGACACACAAAACGACATGGCAATAGTTTACCTTTCTGTGGAGCCGTTGTTACAGTCAACGAGGCAAAAACTCAAAATGATCGAATGCTCTGTTTTATTACATTTATTTTTAGAGGAACTTAAAATATTTACTACTAAATAGTATTTAAAAAAAAAAGGGCACTTAAGGCAAAACTATTTTGGTTTTGTTTCCTGTTCGTTAACATAACGCACGTAGATGGTAGGATCGTGTGCAGATTCTGGCGGTTTCTCCAATTCATCCAAATATGAACAAGCAATGGCCAGGGTGCTGCCGTCGCCGCTAAACGAAAGCGACGCAATGGACGTATCGTAATGATGGAACTGACAAAGTCGTTTCTTGTTAAAACCGTCCCAAATATTCACATACCCATCGGATCCGCCCGTCGCAAACGTATTGTAAATATTGTGAAAACTAATCGCATTTACCGGATAGATCAGTTCCTTGTTGTTCTCCTTGTTCCGATGACACTTGAACGCGAACTTTTTCTTTTGAACTTCGGCATCCTGATCGAAATATTCGACAGCAACGCGTCCCTCGATCGAACTCATCACGTAGCCCTCCTTGTTCGGAAAGATTCGGATCGCACGTGTTTGATACTTGAGCGATGATTCGCGACGCATCATATACTGGCCCATATTTCTCAAGTCCCAAACTAATACCTTCCGGTCCGAGGTTGCCACCACGACTTTTTCATCGTTCACACTCATCGAGTAGACTTTACCGTTGCTCTGCTCGTACGAGCCGACACATTGGCGGTCTCGCGAATCCCATAATTTTATGGTTTTGTCCCAACTCCCCGACAGAATTCCATTCACTTTCGATGCGAATTCAATGCATTTAACAGGAGCATCGTGAGATCCGAGGGTGTTTTCGGCATTCGTGTTCAGGTCGTACAGTTTGAGTTGATTGTCAAGTCCGCCGCTTATCGTGTGGACGGGATCCTGTGGAGGAAAATTCACCAATAATCGCTTCCGCGAGAGGATCACTTCAAATTAATTACCTGAAACGCTACATCCAATATAGGAGCGTCATGCATGTACTTTTGGCGCATCGAATTGTTTACGACATCGTAAAGCCGCACGGTACAGTCCCAAGAGGCGGCAATTAAAAATTGGCTCGAACTCGGACCGAATTTCACGGACGAAATCACATCGGACGGAGGATTTTGCAGTTGGATTTCCGTCTTTCGATCCATAGTCATCTTTTATCCAAATTGCTTCTTTTTACACACGTTAAAACGGCGAGAGATTCACCAGACTTTTGAAATGATTTAATTTCGCGTCCTCGTATACCGTTGACTATGCTTTCGTTTTGAGTTAGGTTATGTTACGTTAAATTTTTGAATTCTTTTTGACAGCACTACGAATGCGGCGACATCTGTATCCTCAAGCACAAAATAATGACGATATTCACAATAGACGGAATGAAAATTGTCGTTGCGAAGATTTAAAAAAAAACAATAAAAATTATGACGTCTTTTAGCGTAACGAAATTTTTATTTAAAAGAAATTTTAATTAATTTTCAATTTGTTTGCAGAAATTGGAATAGAAAGAAAAATTTACAAAAGTGCTTAAACTACGCTTTCGAGAATGGATTCAGAGTCGTCTTCAAGCAAAAAACAATTAGAGGAAAAAACTTACAGTATGTTGAAATTTCCAGTTCATTTTAAGTACCTTTTGAAATATCATAACTAACGATAATACGGTGTGTGAAAACGGAATTTAGTTGTAAATATAAGGGACTATAGGGTCAGGGCCGATGGAAGAATTTTCTGTCAATGCTGAAGGATCTCTCAGCTTATGCTAGAAAGGTTAGACATAGTATCCACGTAGATGTTCTAGGAAACATCGGTTCATGGTCAGTCTTTTCACGGCCTTTTGCTGCAACGGCCAAGCTAAACTATGGCTCCGTCCTGCTTAAAAGTTTAAAAATTGACTATGTCGATATTGCTTTTACTATGTTGAATTTGATAAAAGTTACGCCTAGCCAGAACACTGTTTTTTTAATACCTTTATTTTGCCTACTTAAAGCGTATAGCCTGTACAGGATACAAGGCAGTTTTTTTATTGAAATACTATACAAAAATCTATGATTGAACTATTTGTACTATTTGCCTTTAAAAAATTATTTCTTCTAGTGGAAGCTGAAGCGAAGAAGGTGCATCTCTACATTGGCGAGCTGCGTACACGTTTGGCTCACCTACAAACCGAAGGTGATGAAATCGAAAGAACTACCGAAAATATCCTCGGAGACGATCCTTCATCATTTTATGATGGTAATGAGGATATCGTTGAAAATCCATCAACATCTGATACAGCTAATATTGGTGCCTCGTCCTTATCGATTGGTGCAATTATTTCCGAAGCAACCGGTTTCAATTCGCTTCTTCGTAAATTCGAAAATATGAAAAACGAACAACCGGCCAAATCAAGAGAAGAATCCGAAGAAATTCGACAACTTCGCGAACAAAGCGGCAATATTCGTGAAAAAATTATGCAAATACAGTCGCGAATTGAACGAGCGCAAATTGAATTGAAGTCCGGCATTAGTCGAGATCCTTCGAAGGAAACATTCGCAGAGAACGAAACATGCACTCAGTTGTATGAAGCAACGAACAATACTTTGCGGAAGGTCGATGAAATTGAAGAGGACATCAAAAGTGTTGAGTCAATTTTTATGGAACGAACTATAGCTAAAATAAATATGGATCCGACGATTAAAACTGTACAACAATAAATAATTAAATCATATTATAAATTAAAAAGTTTGAACGTTTAGTTTTAAATCTCTAGTCTGCGGATACATTCATCTTTCGGTAAAGATAAACAGTCATTTGTAATACTGAAGCAGTAACTATTTTCAGTACTGGATAAATTAAATTCAGCTGGAGATCTGCTTGTTTCAGTACTAGGAGGGAAAAATAGTTTCGCTTGAATACCGATACTTTTATATAGTTTCCGCTAAATGCTGTATCTACTGTAGGTACAACGTACGTAAGCAGGGAGAATTTGGTTCTACTATTTTATTCTTCTATATATTCTTTGCACAAAGCCTTAATATTCGAAGACTGTTTCCTTTAAGAAATAAATCCCCATTCATAAAAGCTCGAAAAGTTTCAGTGCTCCCCATCTTCACAACAAGTAGACTCCTGCGCACTGTAAAAAGCCGTGGCATGTGCTCCCTTGCAACGGAAAGGATATGAAGTTTTCACAAAAGGTTCTCATTGAGTCGTCATAGCTCCTCGAAGTGAAAACAAAATTAATCCGAAATAAAATTTAACTAAGCTACCAAAAATACAGTGCTCAATTTATTTTATCTCCAGGATCAAGGTAAACAATTTACTTGTTTGTCCAAAAGTGCTTTCTATTTACCGTAGAAATTGCTTTGGGGGAATGAAGTATACATACAAGAGAAGCTAGTTTAATGTGGCCTAGTGCAAATCGAGAAAAATTCAATAAAAATATGTGTCAAGAGTGTTGTTCAAAGATGACTACTACCTTAAATTGATGTTGCGCAAAGTTGCATTTTAAAAGTTCTTTAATTCGACTAATTTCAGTGTATATAGCTGAGAATGGCGTGTCCTTTTATACGTCGCACGGACTCATTATCACGACAACAATCAGTCGCTGAAACCACAGCTTGGACTTTAGAGGACGATCCAACTGAACTACCTGATGATGCCCTAACATTGACACACTTACAGATGGCTATTCAGTTGCTGACTGCTCCTTCAGTATGATTAAGACTTTTATTATCTATCGTAATTAACGTTGGAATTAAGTAATTAATGTTTCTTTTCCAAACAGAATGATGATGTCAGCACGGCTGTTGTTTCCTTGGTTAATAAGTACAGTAGCCGATGGCCTAATATTGTGAACTTGTAACGATATTTGCTTAACTCGTGTAGTAAATTAAATTACTAATAATGTTTTTTTTTTGCAGAAAAGTCGGATCGGAAACTCTGAAAATCTATCCTAATTATGATTATCTGGCCGATATACAGGACATTTTATTGGACATGGACGAAGTTAGCGCAAGCGAGATACTTATCTTATTGGGAGAAGAACTAATGACTTCGTGCTGCACCGGCATCATTGAACGAGCTTTCCGATGCTTGGGAACGGATTTTCAAGAATTTCTTGGATCCTTAGATGGAGTCTACGATGTACTCAAGTTACAAGAGGTTAGAAGTTATAACATAATGTTAATGTTGGTAGTAATATTTAGTAGGGATAGAGTTAAGTAGCTCCTAGACCGGTAAAGGTTCACTATCAAGAAGACCTATCCTTAACTAGCAACACTCCAGCATTTAGTAGGTTAGTGAAGCAGGCAAGCCCAAGGGGTTGTAAAGAGATTGCTTATGTTTTCATGGATACGAACATCTTTTTAATCTGATGAGATAGCGATTTAGTTTGTACTTCCTCGGGGTTTCTAGATAATATATAATTAACTAGCCGCGTACTGCTGTTCACGTTGTTCCATTGCCCCTTTTACCCCCGTCTCTCCCGTGTATCCCGCTTTTCCCGTTGACTCGTTGGTTCAGTTTCTCCCGTTGCTTCTGTTTCTCCCTTTGATCCATCGCTCCTGTTGCTCCCGTTGCTCTCATTGCTCCCATTTTTTCCCGATACTCTCGTTGCTCTGATACTCGATCCTCTATCAACAATCCTCCATCCACCATCCTTCATCTTCCATTCTCCATCCTCCATCCTCCATCCTTCATCCTCCATCCAGCATCCAGCATCCACAATCCACCATTCACTATCATCCATCCTCCATCCTCCGTCTTTCATCCTCCACCCTCTATCCACCATTCATCATCCTCCATCCACCATCCTCCATCCACCATCCCCCATACACCATACCCCATCCACCATCCACACTACACCATCGCCCATCCACCATCATCCATCTTCCGTCCTCCACCCTCAAATGTTGAAATAACTCGCGAATCACCAACTGTTAAATGATATTGCTAACGTAGAAACCATCGCGGGCATACCCTCAAGAAATCACCATAGTTTCATCGCAATCGGATGATTGGTATAGGAGCCTATACAGAACAGACAGACAAACATTCATTGTTATATATAGAGATTTCAAAATATCCATTCAACGCTCAAGTGGTGTAAGGGGTTGCATAAGTTTTTCCATCTCTAATAAGATTTGGAATTGATTCTTACATTTCGAAATGTCGAACTATATTCAACACGAATGTCTTGCTTACAGGAAGACGTAACTGATACAGGATTTGTTTGCGCCGGGGAAGGTGAATTGATTTTTACATCCGAACGTCCAGTAATCGCATGGCTACTACTTGGCTCATTGAAGGCCCTGACTAGGATTCTTTACGATGTTAACGTTAATATTAAAATCGAGCCGGTTGAAGGTGATCCCAGACGTTATCGATACCTGTTCAATCTTTCGGATGAATCTATTGCTAAAGTTGACGAAGTCGTTAACGTACAGGACACAGTCCAAAGAAATATATCCAGTGATGTGGCCGATTTAAAAATGAACTCGGTTACGTTCTGTAAGGCGTTCCCATGGCACTTTATTATGAATGAGGACTTGGAGCTTGTACAGTTGGGTAAGTATAGTAGACATACTCTTGTTTGAAACAATTTCATTTTCATAGTTTATTTTATTATTTAAGGACGAGGCTTCAGCAAACTATACAAACCATTTTTAAGTACTAACGGACGTTTGGCTACAACATATTTCAATTTTAAGCGTCCGAAAGGATTGTCCTTAAAATTTCGGGAATTTGTTCGAAGGACCAATACTCCGTTTTTGATTGCGTTAAAAATTCCTCCGGGAAAACAAGATTTTTCGGCTGAGGTAAGTTTTCCGAAATACAGTAGGTACTATATACTCCTCTTATTAACACAATTACGTTTGTTTTTAGGGATTAGAGATCAAAGGACAAATGGTCTTCTGTCCGGAATCCAATTCGCTTCTATTTATCGGTTCGCCATTTCTGGATGGTTTAGATGGTCTTACATGCAATGGACTTTTCATATCGGATATACCATTGCACGATGCAACTCGGGAAGTTATCCTTGTTGGAGAGCAAGCACGGGCTCAAGACGGTCTTCGTCGTCGTATGGACAAGCTGAAAAGTTCCATCGAGGAAGCTAACTCGGCCGTTATCAAGGAACGGAAGAAGAACGTTAGCTTGCTCCACATGATTTTCCCAGCTGAAATTGCCGAACGTCTTTGGCTCGGGGCTAGCATAGATGCTAAAACGTATCCAGATGTGACTATTCTATTCAGCGATATTGTCGGCTTTACCAGCATTTGCTCGCGAGCAACTCCTTTCATGGTGATTACAATGTTGGAAACGTTGTACAAGGATTTCGATGAGTTTTGCGGATTCTTCGATGTTTATAAGGTCGAGACGATTGGTGATGCGTATTGTGTAGCGAGCGGACTCCATCGGGCCAGTATTTACGATGCTCATAAAGTTGCTTGGATGGCACTAAGGATGATTGAAGTTTGCTCGAAGCATAATACTCACGACGGGGAGCATATCAAAATGAGAATTGGACTACATACGGGGACGGTTCTTGCTGGTGTCGTTGGAAGAAAGATGCCAAGATACTGCCTATTCGGACATAATGTTACAATTGCCAATAAATTCGAATCGAGCAGTGAAGCTTGTAAAATTAATGTTAGTCCAACCACCCGAGAGTACGTTCTTAGATTATATTATAACTATTGCATGATTTTGTCAATTTGACTATTTTTTTCTTTCAGATGGTTAATAAAACATCCTGGCTTCGAATTCGACTTAAAATCCCGCGATCCGGCAAATCTACCAAAGGAATTTCCAAATACTACTGGCGATAGTACATGCTACTTTTTGGAAAGTTACAGACATCCTTCTTTGGATAAGTCGGTGCCATTACAGGAACATATCGAAGAAGCAATGCAAACAATTTCTAAGGATATGTAATTCTTCATATAAGCAGCCTAATTTTATCTGGAATGGACCGCTTCATTTAGTTAGAATGGAATTTTCTGTTTTTAAGAGAACTCGGCTGGCCTACCTTTCACTATCGACTATGTCAATGCCAATCCAGAGAAATATCTCTGATTATTCGTTAAAAATTATGTTCTCCTAAAATACCCATTTACTGGATGAAAACTGAACAATTCAATACAATAGCATAATGAATCATACTTGAATTGAATTGTTGGGAGAACTGATCAGACAGAAACTATAGTTAAGCTCTTAAGTCGGGATTTTGCAAATGGTCCATTAAAACCAGTGTCCTTAAAAAGCATGTCCACCAGAAATGAGTTCACCTGTAACTTGCTCCAAGATTTATATAGTGTCTTTGCTCCGATGTTTCTAGCTTTAAAACTTTCTGTAAATTTCATTGTTGGAGTTCTATTAAAACAATAAACGTATCCACCATCATAAGGTATTGAGGTTGGTTCTATCTTTTTTGTGTTCGTTATCGTTGTAACAAATCGACTAAGTGGACGAAGTTTGGCTTGGTGTTTTGTAAAGTGATGCTTCAGTGAACTACTTCAATTGAACTAGAGATGGGCAAAGCAGTTTCTTTTAGTGAGTGAATGAACTCCGACTCACTCACTGAAATGAACTAGTTTGAGTTCCTTTTGAAGATCACTTACCCGGTGAAGGATGTAGGTAGTTCTTTTGAAGTTGGGACTGAATGTAAGGACCTAAAAAAAAGGTCCTCACTCACGAAGGAACTATTTCTTTTCAAGTTCGGATTGAACGTGAGGACCTAAAAAAAAAAAGAAGAAGGAACTACTTCATCTTAAGTTCCGATTCAATGTGAGGACCTAAAAAAAACCTTAGAAAAAAGGTCCTCACTCACGAAGGAACTACTTGTTTTAAAGTTCGTAGTGAATGTGAGGACCTAAAAAAAAAAGTCCTCACTCACGAAAGAACTAGTTCTTTTCAAGCTGTATCACGTGGCGAGTACAGTTCACCAAAAGGAGTGAGTTAGTTCACTCACTTCACTTCAATGAACTGCATTTTTGGAACAGTTTACTCATGAGCGACACATTTCTGCATGATAATCATGCTACTACTAGTGAGTGTCATTCGATGTTTTACTTTAAAATTTAAACTCTCTGTATCTTTTGTATCTGTGTCTAGATATCCATGGGCCACAGTGTCCAAGCGTAGAATGTTACAAGGTTCGCGGGTTCGAATTAGAGATGGGTAAAGCAGTTCCTTTTATTTGAGGGAGTTAACTCCGAGTCACTCACTTGAAGGAATTAGTTCCAGTGAATTGTTCGTTGCATAAAAATCTAATTGTAATTCAGATAGACAACATTTGTCTAAATAAGATATTTTTGACTCTTTTTGATTACTAGGCCTACCTGGAAAAATTAGATAATTACAGAAAAATTTCTTATATGCATAGATGTACAGTAGAATAAGTGTTCCTAGTGTGTGGCCTCGTAATAAAGTCCATTACCTATTGGAAGCTGAACTCTGTTTTGTCGTAACTGAAAGAAAAATAGGCGCCTATCTACGCTACAAAAGCTTCGTTCAAACAAATTAAAAAGCTGCCTATGAAAAGAACGAGTAATAAGCTAACTGTAAATAACAATTAACATATGGATTAAAAAACACATCAAGATGAAGCAATGTGGCAATTGGTAAATGTTATCTAACATATAAACAAGACGATGGCAATTTTTTTTCTGAATCATAAACTGAACAGTCGCATTTCATGATAAGATTTTAATGAACAATGTAACTAAATTATAAGCAGTAGCCACGTGTGTTCTACCCCTAAAAACGAATAAAAATTTCGCTTTATTTACAAGATTAGTTTCTTCTATAACAAATTATCGAACTATCCAATCGGTTTGAACAAACTTAACTAAATTTGTAGTGTGTTATCACGAGACCGACTTCATTATGAAGTATTTCTGATGAAAACGTTACACATTCGTTTCGAAGCGAATGAACTACTAACGTGTCTGGTATGCATTCGACTATAATCGGATTAGTGTTTATAGTATTATGCGGTGTAAATGGGGTAATACCATCTTATCATATTACATTCGAAATATTTTTAATAATCGTTTCTAATTTAATCAATTCTCCAGGATCCATTTACACCGGAAGATTCGTCCTTTGCTTTTGCCAAATGCCAGAATATATCGTCAGCCGATGCAGATTTGAAAACGAAATGGATGTATTGGCGATTTCCGAACACAAAACAGACTCATTGCTATGTAAAGTGTTTTCTCGAAAAGCTTGGACTTATTGATTTAATCACACGAGGATTTAATGTGAGTATGAAAATTGTGTGCACTTTTCAAACTAACTAACCACCTCAAGCTCTGGATGTAGTTTTAAAAATATCCGTTAGTTATCCTTACTAGAGCTAGAGCAAAGCAGTTCTTTTGAGTGAAGTACTTCACTCGGAGTCACTCACTTTAAGGAAAAAGTTCAGTGAAGTAGTTCCGGAACTCTTCGTTTCATCAGTAGGTCTACAAGATGAGGCAAAAAAGAGGTCAGTAGAGTTCAGCGAAGTAGTTCCGGAACTCTTCTTCGTTTCATCGTTCCTTTGTTTTGTCCAGAGTTCAGTGAAGTAGTTCCTTCGTTCGTCAGTAGATGTAGAAGATGAGGACCAAGAAAAAAATGGTCAGCAGAGTTCAGTGAAGTAGCTCCAGAACTCTTCTTCGTTTCATCGTTTCGTTCTTTCGTCTACAGTTCAGTGAAGTAGTTCCTTCGTTCGTCAGTAGATGTAGAAGATGAGGACCAAGAAAATGGTCAGCAGAGTTCAGCGAAGTAGTTCCGTAACTCTTCTTCGTTCCATCTACAGTTCTGCGATATTGTTTCTTCGTTGGTCAGTAGATGTAGAAGATGATGATCAAAAAAAAAAAAAAAGTCTGTCCGTCTAAAAGATAATGAAAACAAAAAGGTCGGTCAAGTGTCTTGTCTCGTGTCCAATGGAACTGTAGTTCACCAAAACGATTGAATTACTTCACTCACTCACTTCAATGAACTGCTCTTTTCGAACAGTTCACTCCTGAACGAACCCATCTCTAAACCTTACAACACTTTTAATTCCGAATTGAATATTTCAGGCTGAAAAACTGATGCTTCAAAATGATCTGATAGACGAAGATGATCTGTGGAATGAATTGGATGAAGAGTTGAGCGGTACTTGCGAATCTTACTATACGAAGTGGATGTCTCTCCTTGAAAATTACTCGCATATCTTAACAAAGGCATTTTTTGTTAATCCAGAGGATATCCAAATGTTTTACAACAATTGTGTAAGTGTATCTCACTAAATATGCATAGAATTTTGATCCAATATAAACAAAACAATTTTATTATTTAGTCAAATAAAGCAAAACGGAAAGGACTGACTGCAAAGGATTTCTGTACAACGTTGAGTGATCATCAAGATTCGAAGGATACCGAGAAGTGTTATTGGCTATGTCTTTTTCAACACTTTCATTACTTTGATGCATATGGTAGACTCGATGTAAGTTTAACGTTTTTAATGCTATTATGACTAGGCTTGGGCACTTTAGTTCACTTTAGTGCCGATCATTTTCGGTTCCGTTGCGAACTAGTTCGTTCTTTTAGTTCACTAGTTCATACACATCTAATTTTTCAATTTCAGAAAAATGAAATTCTTCTTAGCTTCAAAGAATCGAAAGCGATTAGTAAAAGGAGTCAATCTCAAGTAGAGGAATGCGTACATCGAGGCAATCAACTATATTCTCTTGGACTATGCAAAGTATCGCAAGTATTCTCCAAATGTCTAGCGAGAAAAGTCAAAAAACTGACCGGTGTTTTTGAAAATCGCAACAAATTGACTGCTTTTTATTAAGATTTTGCTCTCACTGCAGTTTTAAATAATTAAACTGATTCGTTATCGTTTTGCATAGGTTCGGGTCCAATTTATAAAAATTGAATATGTTTTAAAACAGCTTTGCAATTGTATTATGACCTGTGTACCTCAATATTTGGGGTTTAGCTTAAAAAGTGACTAATAAACATTTTTATACATCGATTTCTCTCATTTATTTTAAATTGTTTTAATGAAATTAGTGTAATGTATCACCGCAGTGCTAGAGTGGTCCTGATTTACTTTTGAAATCTAATTAAAAAAGAATAGAACTAAATGTGTTTCCGATCAAATAATCAGTTACAAAAATCAGGGCGCTGGTAATTAATACAATGTAGTCTAATCTCGTCATATTCAAACATACACTTTCGGATAAGAATATTGCATGTACTATAGGTACATTTGTATATTTCAGATTGCGGCAGCTCTTTACTTACTATCGAGTGAAAATGTAAACAGAAAAACTAATTGCTCTACAAATGAGTTTCTCAAAATTATGTAAATTTTTGTTTTCAGAATTTTA
Organism: Beris chalybata; assembly: GCA_949128065.1. Classification (NCBI taxonomy): domain Eukaryota; kingdom Metazoa; phylum Arthropoda; class Insecta; order Diptera; family Stratiomyidae; genus Beris; species Beris chalybata. The sequence goes on from OX421894.1 coordinate 143,103,110, forward strand.
TTAATGGTTTTGTATTAACAAAACTGTTTGTTAATGGCGAAAAAGGTCTGTTTCTTTACAATTTAACCTTGCTAGTGCTTACGACAGCTTTCGGAAATATTGGAATTGAGAATTAACAAGTCGTACCCTATATTAAAATTACCAAAAACGAAATAAATATATAATTTACTGAAAATAAATATTCTATTATAAGTGAGACGTGAAAGCCGTATTTAGAAAAATTGTAACAGTCATGATTCGAGTGCATTTTCGATGTTCTACTTCTTATCTATTATATAAGCGTACACGGCATTAAAATTAATTTTTGGAACACACCTAGTGTGAACTTTGTAGTTCAGTGTTCACATCTGAAGCCGAGCTAGTCTGAGTTGTTGAATTCATCAACAAGGTGTTTAATAAGCCCACCTTTACAGAAGCACTTTTTTTGGATGTGGAAGAAGCGTTCGGTAAAGTATGGCTTAATAACCTTTTGCTTAAACTCATCGATCCAGTTTCCCAAAAAAAAAAACTAATGCGATTAATCAACTTTTACTTGGATTGAAGATTTTTAAAAATGTTACTCATTGCCTCCAATCGTACGATAGTTTTAAGAACTAGGATGAATTTAGTCCACAGTAGGCTAGTGTAGTTCTTTAGTTCGGAAGATCGTTCGCATAAGTGAAATGAACGAACTAGTTCGCAGTGAATTGCGCTCCTAGTTCGTTTGTAGGAAGTAGTTCGTCAACACATTTGCATACCAGTAGTTAAGTTCGCGATGGAAGTGAGGACTTCCCTTTTTTAGGTCATCACATTCAGTGTCTTCTTTCATGAGTGGGGGCCTTTTTTTTAGGTCCTCACGCTCACTCCCAACTTGAAAGGAACTACTTCACATTCACTCCGAACTTGAAAAGAACTAGTTCCTTCGTCAGTGAACTGCGAACTAGAAGAACGAACTAGTTCGCAAGGGCTGACGAACTAGTTCGTTCGCGATCACTACGGTGAACAAGAATGCGCAAGCCTAGTCCACAGTACGCTTTGCGTTCAGTACCAAAAGCAGCAAAAGATGGTATAGCAGCAAAAGATCAATAGATGGTATAGCAGTAAAAGATCAACAGATGGTAAAGCAGCAAAAGATCAACAGATCAACTAGTCTGAGTTGTTGAATTCATAACCAAGGTGTTTAATAATGTCTGGATGTAAAAGAGACGTTTGGTAAAGTATGACTTAATGGCCTTTTCTTCAAATTTATCGATCAGTTTCCCAAAAAAACAAGTGCGACTAATCACAGCTAAAGATCATCAGATGGTAAGGCACACAGGGTGTGCCTCTCTCCACATGTAAACTGCTACTGAGACTGGACTCAATTGAGAAAACCAACTCAAAATGGGCAGATGGTACTACATGTCACACTGCGAGATAGATCTGGCCAAAGCTGGATCTAAATCGCGCTAAGAGGCTGTCCTAACCGGACACTGTCTTATAGGTCGACATGCTGAAAGGCTCGGACTTTTCTCAAACGACTTCTGTAGAAGCTGCCAGGATGAAGAGGAGGAGGAGACAGTCCTTCACTTTCTCTGTACTTGTCCAGCTCTGTCAGCCAGAAGGAGCTTACTTCTTCAACTGACTTGGTGATCTTGCCACAATGGAGGTCGCGAGAAACCAACGCTTCATTGCAAGCTCTAAATGGTTTGACGAGTAGGACCGGATTCGATGATCCTGTGGTATAACAACGGACCTTTTTGGTCTAAGTGTGTCCGTGTTCTCACGGACAGCCACGGGTATCTAACCTAACCTAACCTAAGGCACACAAAGCGATAGAATGCGATAACTGTGATAGATAGATATATTAGGATAGATAATCATCGTTTAAGCTGGATTATTACAAACAATTTGCGGACAATAAGTCAACAGCTATAAAATTAATTTCATTCCTTAATTGAACGCACAATTGTAGAACACTAAAATAGAATTAAATAATAAAGTCGGCAGTTTTATGATAGTAAGCTTTTTTTTATACTAATAGTTATTCGAAACAAACAAAAATTCATAGCGGCATTTCTTACGATTCAAACATCTTAATGTTCAACACTACGTTGAACTAAAGGTAAATGTTTGGAAAGGAAACAAGTGAATCCCCGGAATGCCCAAGTACAATCATCGGATTTCTGTTCGTTACTATCAGCACACTTTTCCACTTCGGTCTGAACCTCGGTCTTGTCCTTATTTTGTCCCAGCTGTTCCACAAGATAATCGACATGGAATCCATGTTCAGCGTGGAACAGTCCCATCTTTCCTAGGGCACACTTGATGTAGCAGCGTGTAGTTTCGTCATCGTTGAATTCCCACTTCTTGAATTTTTCAACATATTCGGACGGTACGTTCAGCTCCTTTACGCATTCGCCACGGAATCGAATCAAATCGTCATGGGTCTTAATTGTGAATGCTGCATATGCCTAATTTGAAAATCAAAAGTTTTTTTTATTAAATCAAAGTATGAATTTAAATGACTGCATTAAAAGGTACTTACAAATCCAATTAGGGACAACAACACTAGAACTTTCATATTTGCGTTATGGTTTCGACTCTTTGAACGATTGCTTTAAAACTGACGAGTTTTGTTAATGTCGCTGCCAATTTATATGAAAGACCGGCCGGCCAGTCAATGGAAAAGTTCAATTCACTTTTCAAGTGGTCTTTAATTAAATACGGTTTATTTAACGTGGTCAAACGACACATCAAAAAAAGCAGCGAAGAAATTATAAATAATATCAAACTTCAGCTCCAGATAAGGTTAATTACATTTATTTGTGTTTTTGGTCCGTTAATTTGTTTATAGAATGCAATCACCGGGGGTAAGACATAATAACTTCTCAAATTATTCATTTTAAATAAATAAGTTTCGAGATAAAGTAGAAATAAGTACACATACGACGGGGACTTTGGGATCTAGTGTATAAAGCGCCGATATTGCAAACCAGAGGTGATGATTTCGAATCTAACAAAGATCAACCATTTATCGCCAATGGTCTAAGAAATAATAATGCAAATAATAGAAGACTGCTGTTGCTGCCCTATACTTAAATGGAAACGAATCACTTAAGAACAGAAGAAATGTCGTCGGCTAAGTTAATCTAAAGGAAGTTTTCTATCACAGGTCAGATTAAGGCAATAACAATTTTAATATAGTGATAATGAAATGAATCACAAATACATTAAATGTAAAATATATCGCGCGCTTTGTAGAATTATTTCATCTACTATACACTAGCTGCACATATTTTTTTTTGTCGTCTAATAGATTAGGTGGTCACTCTAGGTAGGTGATAAAATAGTATGGTAGGGGATTTAGAATTGTTTGAACAGAAGGAGAGCGTCTGGTTTTTGAACTGTTAAAAGCTATACTTATTAGAAAAGAGATTGTCTTCCAGTGCAAGCTGGATTTCAACAAATCCTACTTGACCACAAAACTCCTTTACACCATTAAAAATGCTTGCAGCAAACTGCTTCTCTAAAAGGCGATCGTTGGATCTTATATTCCTATGGTAATTCAGTAAAATGCCATATTTCTAAATTACAGATGAATTTTTCTGATCTCCTGACTAAACCCTAAATGGATGAGGTGAACAGGAAAGTGGATTCAAGTGGATTTTCCGTTTGGCAGCCGGCGCTGATGAGTCTCTTCGACAGCTCTTTTGTTCTTGTTCGGACACAGTATCTACCTCTATATAGTGACCACCCAAAGGACTGTGCAATAGTGGACACTCTAAACGAGTGGTCAGATTATAAAAATATTTTAAATGAACATAACCAATATAAAAGGTGTATCTTTTTACGCATTTATCCAGAAAACAATCTCGATAGTAGGCTTCGTGCTTCATTTATTTCAGCCTCATTTTGCATTTTGCAACATTTGTCTTAATTAGTATACCACCTTGATCGAGCGTTTAGCAGCCGAGAGGAAGTAATGGAAAAATCGCCAACACACACAGAGATAGATGTAACATACTCTTGGCTACGTAACTTTTGCAAATGTCAAGCTATGACGCTAAGATTTAGAGGGAATGTCAACAACAGATGTACCAACTTAACAAAAAAACAGAACTCAAATCGGAACAATAAAAGCGCCCCACGGTGGTAATTCCGGGAACTTTTTGATCGAGGTGGTATGACGTAAAATTTTTAAGGTCACATTATAGGATGTACTCCACACGTATGTGATACGTAAATTTGGCTAAAAAGTGGTCAATGGTCCCAATATGGAAATGGTCACCATACAAAACGAAAAGTGTATAAAAAATCGGTAATTTACATCGAGACTGTAAAAAAATTGCCACTTTAGGCAAGTGGTCAACATATGAAGGTGGTCACTTCTGCAAGTTCTACTGTATTTTATCCACTTACAGCAATTTTACTCCGATTTTCAATTTCGATTTAATGCAGGTATTTGAACATTCGGGTATTAGACCTTAGAACATAATTAAAAAAGCTAATGACATCGTTATCTATGATCAAGGGAAAAATTATATAATTTTACAAAACATTCGCTATACAGCTTTCGATATTTTAATTGTTACAACTAAGACAGTAGATCTTTTATTAGGAGAACTGTAATTCGGTATATCATTATATATTTTAATCTATTTATTATTATACAATTCACGGTTAGTACAGTGATAAAATATTGTTAGATAGGGCAAGTTGTCGTATTCCGGCATAATTACGCACTAATTACAATTGTACAGTCTATACCGTCGTATTGACTGTACAGTAAGAACGCTTCATCGACCAACTGTACTATTAAATACATTGCTCCACTAAACGCATTTCTATTTCTAGATGAATGAAATCAACACATTGAATTAGATGTAGAAGTCGGTAATGAGGGTGACATGAGATTTTTTTAAATTAAAATTCTAAGCCCTTTTGTTTGCAAAGCACACCGCACTGGAAAACCTGGATCGCTACAAAAACAGGAACACCGGAAAGTCATCAGACTTGTACTAATTTCTATTGAATTGTTCAACTGTTAATATACATATTGTGATAGAGTAAAAAAATGCTATCCTGTTTTTTTTACGTTTAAGGACAAGTATAAGAAAATTAAAAATACATAACAATATTTTTAACATTCTATTTACTCGAAATTTAACGAAAAGAAAGCAACTATGTATTAAAATTGAACTATTAATATCTAATTTAAAATAATCACAAAGTGCCAACAAGTTGTTGCATTGTTACCTTGAAAATAAATTAAAAAAAAAAAAAATTTTTTACAATAAAAAATTTAAACAAAATTTTTCAGAAAAAAAATTAAAAAAAAAATTTAACACAAACAAAATAAAAAAAAATTTTAAAACAAAAAAAATTTAAAAAAAAAAAAAAAAAAAATTTTTTTTAAAAAAAAATTAATACAAAAAACATTTACAAAAAAAAAAATTATATTTTAAACAAACAAATTAAAAAAAAAATTACTTTAATCTAATACCTAATATTTATTATTATTATTATTATTATTATTCTCGAAACTACCGGACAGGTCGTCGACATAATTATATATTCCCGAAATTGGTGGTTCGCGAGTTATTTCAACGTTTGAGTTTTTTAATAAGTTGAATCAGATGAACTTGACTTACAAATTTAAATTTACAACAGGCAGTCGTAGCCGAGCGGGTAAGACGTCTGACTAGAAATCAGATGATGATAGGTTCGAATCCTGCCGACCGCGAACATGAGTGATTTTTTTTTTTTAATTTATGTGTTTCGATTTTACCGGCTGCGAACACGTGACGTGAGTAACAGGGGCGATGAAACGTAATTATATATTACAGAAATTGGTGGCTCGCGAGTTATTTCAACATTTGAATGGATGGAGTATGGAGGATGGTGGATAGAGAATGGAGGATGGTGTATGAAGGATGGTGGATGGAGAAAAATGAGAAATGAGAACAGAAAAATTAAAATTAAAAATTAAAAGTAAAAAGTGAAAAATGAAAAATGGCTTTAATGTCCCCAGTAAAGTGTATTCGAAACGGGAGAATCAGGACCAATGGATGAACGGGAGTAGCAGGGGCGATGGTACCCACGGTACGCGGCTATCTAATATATAAAAATGAAACAGTTTTTTGGTCGGCCATAACATTAGCATTTGTGTGAATAGTGCCACCGCTCAACGGGCGAGACGGAGGTAACAGGGAGCGATGGAACAACGTGAGCATAGCAAGCGTAACCGCGGTACGCGGCTAGTTGATTATATTAGGTTTACTCTGAAATAAACTTAGAAAATAATATAAAATTGTAAGAAAATTGTCTTATTAGTTTTAAAATTAAAAAAATTTATAATTATGTATTTGAATAAATAAAACATTTACATATAAAAAAAATTCCCAAATCCTTTGAGCTATTAAAATTTTTTTTGGGTAGTTTAAATTGTACACATTGCACTCGACCGAACGAATTTTCATTTTTCTGCTTATTGTCAAATCTTCAGTTATTTGAAAATTAATTGAAATCGTTAATTATAAACTTTTTAAGAAAATCATAAGAGAAAATTTCTAGGGATTTGGATTTTGAATGATATTATTAAAAAGTCTGTCGATACGAATATGATTTTTATTTTTTTTATCAATTAAAACTACAAATTCCCTGGATATTCTTGAAAATGTTAATTGACGATCATAACTAATTTTTCAATAACTAAAGATTTCACAATCGTATCGAAAAATTCGTTCGGTTGTACGCACTGTGTACAGCCCGTTAGATTGGGTGGGAATACTATGAGTAAGAAGTTTTTAGACGAACAATTTTGATTTTTATATCACTGAAACCGCTTACGAAAGAAAGATGAAATTTATATACATTTATAATAGTGCTTCAACAAACTTCATTGGCGTGTTAAAAGAAAGAAACATGTTAGTTTTTGGGACAGTTCCAAGTGTGATTTGATTAAGCAACAAAATTAATTTCCTTGCATGAAATGAAGTTTTTATATAATCATTTCACCCGTAGCTCCCGTTGCTCCCATTTCTCCCGTTGCTGTCCATTGCTTCCATTTCTCCCGTTACTGCCGATGCTCCCGTTACAACATCCTCTATCCACCATGCTCTATCTTCTATCCATCATCCACCATCCACCATCCCCCATCATCCATCTCACATCCTCCATCCATTATCCATCATCCATCGTCCAACTGTACCAGTTAGTAATAGGAATGAATAACTACTACACCAAAAACGAACGAACAACCGCTAAATCATATGAAATACACTCAAATGTTGAAAAAACTCAAGTACCATCAATTGTAAAATGATTTTGTTAACGCAGAAACCTTGGCGGGCGTGTGCTCAATATATCAGCAAAGTTTTATTGTTATCAGATGAATGGTATAGGAAAGCGTAGACAAACCGTTAGAGCACCAGGGTACTAAAATCGTTAAAAAAATTTGAAAAATGTTAAAAAAAAACTTTTGTTTTTCATTCGATCTGGAGTTCTGGACCAAACTTCACAGGAACCATCCCGGGACTACACGTTACCTGAAAATTTCATCAAAATCGGTTCAGCGGCTTAGGAGTCTATAGGGATCATACAAACATACATACATACAGACATCCTCTTTTATATATATTTATAAAAAAAAACATATTTCAGAATTTTATGTTATACAAGTTGTTGGGTGTAAAGTGTTTGCGTATATTTTCACGAGTTCCAACATACCTCTTAGATCTGATCAGATATTGAATCGAAAAACACATCTTTGGCCCACTTATCCTTCCTAGCCACATTTAATTCTTGCAGTTACTTGGCGTAGTACTACTATTAACTAACTAGAACACGGATAAGTCCATACCGACGGAGCATGTTTTTTTGTGTACACTTATCAGTGTTGTGGCCTTATTAGTTTTTGTAAACAAAAATAATTATAAATTGATTTCTTAACACACAACGCATGTTATCTATTTCTTTCTTTTTTAACAACCAATGTCATGGTCAAAAATAAATTGAGAGCCAAATATGTATGTTATTCAAGAAGTTGATTAAACTAATCCCCGGGTATAGGAAATTCAAAAATTTTCTCTTCATCATCATGCACTTCTTGCAACGGCTGGTGAGCAAATCCATTATTGCGAAAACAATTTTTTATTTTTGTTGGTGAAACTAACCACCAAGATCTATTATGTATTAAGATTTATTACCTACCTGTAAGACGTCTAAAGATTTCCCAAAGTTTTGGAGAGATCCTTGTTCGGGGGTCAGAGTTTACTTTCTAACTATTTGTTGTCCATAATTTTCCCAATTGCTGATTCCTCTGGCGACGTCTATTCTTTTTTCTATTAACACAATTAAGTGTTGGTACTGCCGGGCATTTGTAATATTCACCCTAAAAGTTATTCTTATTACATGTCCAAGAATAACAAAAAGAATAAAATATAAAAACTTACATTTTTTCAATATAAACAGCTTCAGTGTCGCAGAACTGTTACACGATTGACAAAATCTGTCTATAAAATCGAGACTCGTCGATTGAAATCGACACTAATACCATTTCTGTCGATCGACGACACGACACTCATAATACGGGTGAATATTTATGATTTAACGGTACGTATCCTGGTCCAATGGTTGAATAAAGGCTGTCGCCTATGAAAAAAGTAACTTTTATAAAGGGTTTTTCAATAAGAGCGCTCCAACGATTATTTAGATAATTTGCAAACGCTGTTCAAGTGTGTATCGGTCCATGATGAAATGTATACTAATGATGTTAATAAATGTCAAGAGAATGAAAAAAAATATGGCGTCGTTCGCCGTCCCTATTGGAAAAAAGTTGGAGTGCACCTATTGAAAAACCCTTTATTTTTCATCGCCATTTCCGTGTCAAAATCTGCAATTATGTTGGTCCAAATCTTGTCATCCAAACTCTACTGTTAAAATCTTACGAAAAAGGAAGGGCTTTATATATGATTTTCGGGGAATCCCTCTTTATTGAAATGCCTAATAGGTCGAATTGTTGCACTTAAGCGTGTTGTACTTATCGTTAACCAACTATCCAATCGCGAGAACTGTTTAACCTCAGCTTACTAGTACGTCCCAATTTTATCTCGTGAAGAATACTTTTTAAAAAACCAGAAAACGACGGCAACTTAAAAAAAATAAAAGAGTTGTATTTTATAAATGGAAACCAATTTATTAAAATTCAATTCAATTGTCTCCCTTAACTACTACTTGGGAAACTAAATGGAAACTTCGGTACTGAAACGTATTTAAATCCTTCCACTTTTCGTACTTAAAAAATAATTTTGTGAAATTAAATATTCGTTTTACACGTAGCGAAACAAAATAAATAAGAAAGTAAACATATTACATGGTTAATGCGGTGTCAAGTTTGTATCCTGGACAGAGGATTTTAGGTGTGAACGAAACTTTTTTTTTTTAAATTAATTCGTGTAAAATTACCGTTACTCGTCTCGGGAAATTTGCGAATAAATTCGGAAATCGGAATTTTCGCATTGAAATGCATTTCAAAAAGTATATCACTGTCGCACGCGCGCGTTTTTTTCTACGCGGTTTTCGTCCAAGATAAAAAAAACAAGAGAAATTATTTAAATTTATGAGAATGGACAATACGTTAATTATTATTTTTTGTTTATCATACTTGGCTATTTGTTAACCCCCCCGCGCTCCTAACTAAGCCCCGCCCCTATATTAATTCAAAGTCTTTTTCATTCAAATTTTATATGTTTCGCTCCGCCTCCAGCACTGTTATTATATGAACTGAATCCATTTTGTTGTGAGCCTCCATCGCCTCCTCTTGAACTGAAATCTCGTCTGAATCCGCCGCCACCACCACCTCCGGCACGTCCACCACCGCCTCCTGAGCCTAACGATCCTCTTTTGAATGTACCGCCGCCGCCACCACCAAATCGGCTTCCACCACCGCCGCCACCACCACCGTATCTTCGGAATCCACCACCGTCACCGCCTCGTACTGATCGAGCCAATTCCTCCAGAAGGGGATTGATTTCCTGCAAAAAAGAGAATCAAGCGTAAAGGCATTCTAAATGTAGGGCAATTTTTTTTGTGGTCTCACCTGATTAGCCTCTTTTAATACTTGTAACAATGCCCTCGATTGTTTGGCATTATTTTTTGTGAAGAATGCATACGAAGTACCGGTTGATTGTGATCGTCCCGTACGTCCAATACGATGAATGTAATCCTCCGATGATTGCGGATAATCGAAGTTAATAACGAATTTGATACCGTCCACATCTATTTTATTGTTGAGATGAATTTATTTAGTAATTTTTCGATTTGTTTTAGTTGGGGATGGAGTCGATAAAGTTGAATCTTTACTAATTAAAGACGCACATTTATCAACTGGTTTTTTTTTTATGGATTTACTCTGGATCCTCCAAGCAGCAATAGTAGCAATGTTTTTTTTTTACGTACTTTATACCTCTGAACTGTGTAATCCAAAACGTGTGTTTCATCATCATCATATGCTTGCAAAATATGGAAACCTTTGGCAGCATTCACTTCATATTTTTTTGGTAAAATACTGCCGAATATTTTGCTCAATTTATTGGTAAAATACTGTCGAGTATTTTGCTCAATTTATTGGTAAAATACTACCAAGTATTTTGCTCAATTTATTGGTAAAATACTGTCGAGTATTTTGCTCAATTTATTGGTAAAATACTGCCGAGTATTTTGCTCAATTTATTGGTAAAATACTGCCGATATTTTGCTCAATTTATTGGTAAAATACTGCCGATATTTTGCTCAATTTATTGGTAAAATACTGCCGAGTACTTAGTTCAATTTATTGGTAAAATACTGCCGAGTACTTTGTTCAATTTATTGGTAAAATACTGCCGAGTACTTTGTTCAATCATGACACCATTTTATAATACTTCTTGAATTTGGAAAGAGTTAATTTTGGTTGAACAAATATTTGGTTCGGCCGAAATTTCTGCCGCTCGAGCAGAAAGCAAGAAAACAAAAAGAAGCCAGACGCGTAAATGATGTCATGTGGGGGCTGGCTTTGAAAGCTGACCGGTTCAAAGCGTAGTTGGATTTCGGTCATCCGTGCGACCACAAAACGCGTACAGCTCGGATAGCCTTCTAATGTGTGATGATGTGTTGATTGATTGATGATGGATGGACACACGCTTTTTTCAACAAACAAAAAAAGTCGAGGATTTCTTTTACACAGATCCTATGTATGATACCCCTTTGTTTTTTTTCCACAATGTATTTTTCTTACTTACTTTTTTTAAACGAAAAAAAAAATCGGAACAAAAACACATCTATCGTCGAATAACGTCATCGTTCTCGTTTCATTTATTTTTTTCTAATCCTTGTAAATCAGAGCACCATCTGCATATGGATGGCATCATACGAAACAACTACCAAAAAAATGATGTTGAGGCGAGTGTATTATTTTTTTTGTGAACGACGACGCAAATTCGACGGCTCGATACCAGAGGCCACTTTGATGATAGGGATATTTCGATCAGGAAACAAGAAATGATTGTGTGTTGCCCCGAATGCATGTTGTGCCTGAGAGAGAGGAGGTCAGCTTAGATTTCCGGACAAGCAGTACGAAAACGACGTCCTCAAGCACTGGGCATAGCGCGCCGCATCTCTCTTTTAATTTTCGAGAATATGTTTCTATCTTTTCATATTTCATTCTCGATAGTCTTTCGTGCAATGTCATCACGAGTTTTATTTAATTCTTATCATGAATAAAATTTTAGTCCACACACATCATTTTCCATTTAATCCATACGTTTTTACTTCGTCTATCCCCACCAAATCCAAATCGGCCTCTGAAACAAAGGGGAAACAAGAACAAAAGATTCCAGACTGATTAAACTAATTTTTTGCTAGAAAATATTAAGTAATAAAAGAGTTAAAATTAATAAAAACAAATTCGGATGTTAGGGGGAATGAAGCTTGACGAATTTGTTCGCAACGTTTGAAACGATTCAAACTAAAGACAACCGGAGTCTGTCTCAATACAATCGACAGAAAATCGTAAAAACTAGGAGTAGCTTATGAATCAGGAAATAGACGACTTTAACTTGAAACGTATTCAAATAAAACTACTGCGACTGTTCGAAATTGAATTAAGATATCAAAAACTGGTTAAGAAAATTTTGTCAGTCTGGACGATCTTGCCGTAACGCTTTGGCTGCTGCTACTATGCCGCTTTTGAGCAAACATATTTTCCCTGAACAGGAAAAATCCGATGTAAGTTAATTCAAAGTCAATTATTTTACATAAGCTCATATCTTTTCAAAATAAAGCTATTTAAAAAAAAACGTTGAGGTAAAATTTCAGAAAAAACTTACCTAATCCCCGAGCAGCAACGTCTGTTGCAACCAAAATATTCGATTTACCCGAACGGAATTCTTTTAAGACAAAATCACGTTCCGATTGAGATTTATCGCCGTGAATAGCGCCACATCGAACTCCGAAGCTTCGAATAAACCGTGTGATTTGATCAACGCGGCGTTTTGTTTCGATGAAAATGATTATTTTGCCGGGGTTCTCGGATGCATCGTAGATTTTTGATAGAAGATCCTTTAACCTAAAATTAAATTGAATTTAATATAAAAAAAATCGAATTAAGACGACGGACAAGTTTTACGTACTTATCTTCCTTTTCGGGTTCACGACAAACTTCAACAATCTGTAGAATATTGTGATTCGCCGACAATTCCAACGATCCAATATTAATTTGAATGTTATCACCAAGAAAATCGTCCGCTAGTTTTTGAACTTCCCTGGGCCAAGTTGCGCTCCACATCAGAGTCTGTCGATCCGGTCGAATTTGTCCCAAGATTTTACGAATCTGGGGCTCAAATCCCATGTCTAACATACGATCCGCCTCATCCAATACTAAATAAGTACAGCGTTGTAAAGTTGTAGTGCCAGAGGCTAGAAAATCGATAAGACGACCGGGCGTTGCAATGACAATTTCACAGCCACGTTGTAAATCACGAGCTTGTCCGCCCTTGGGTGCGCCACCAAAAACGCATGTATTCCGAACGTACGACGACGAACCGAAATCGGTTGCGACTTGTTGAATTTGTTGCGCTAATTCTCGCGTCGGTGCCAATACAAGGGCGATTGGACCATCGCCGCGTTGTAGCGGTGGCTGATTGTTAATGTGTACGATGGCTGGGAGAATATATCCCAGTGTCTTTCCCGATCCGGTTTTTGCAATTCCTACCATATTATTACCGCTCATTGCAATCGGCCATCCTTGTGCCTGGATTGGCGTCGGCCGTTCGTAAGCCTGTCGTTTAATTTCGTTCATGCAATAGTCGGGGAAGTGAGCTTCGTCGAAGTGTTGAATGGGATTCGGTGCGGCACCCTTAACCGTGATTTCGTTATCTTCACGGAATTTTTCTACTTCGTAGGGCGAACGATTTTCGACTTTGGCGTGGGCTTTGTAGAAGTCTTTCTTGAATGGTTCGAGACGTACTGACGACCAGTTAACGTCGAACATATTTGTGCCGTTAGTATCACCGCCGCGGCCGCCTCCACCTCCACGACCACCACCACCGAAACCTCCACCACTACCGCCATTATCGTAGCGTTTTTGGATACCGCCATTTCTTACGCCTCCGCGGTCGCCTCCTCCACGGCCACCACCGCCGCTACGGCTGTAATCCTTTGAGTATTTATCATGGGGTGACCTAAAAATTGCAACGAAAAAATATATTGTTAGTGGAAAAATAAAAAACAATTAGGAAGCTGGTGGACATGTTTATTTCAGAAATTTTAACAGTGCTAGTTACTACCGGCCGGATCCACGAGCTATGTGCATGACTGCATATAATACTAAAATTAAAATAGTAGATGAAACTGAATAGCCGAGATACTTTTGCTACGTTGGTTGGACATGGACTCAATATTAAAAGTGCAGTCTCTTCATATTGCCACCAAAGATCAAATTACACACTTGACCCGGTTTTGTTGCTATGCGCTTTTAACCGTAACCGTCTTTCTGCAGAAAATTCAAAGTCGGCCGGAGGGTTGTCTGTTTGGTTAAAAAAAAAGAGCATTCTTCCGGTTGCACAAACAAATGAAGTCATGCGTAAATGGCCACAGGTGGAGGCGACCAGCCAAATTCTTAGCAAAAATCGATAATTTCATCGAGGGTGTGATTCTGAAAGGCTTCAAATCGGATCGAAACCCGCTGCCACAATTCAAAGAATGAATCAGTCGAGACTAAAAAAAATAAGAACACATTTTCTTCCACGTGCTTGGCTAATGTCTAGGAAAAAAACCGGAAATTTGCGAAGGCCATTCGAAACACGCTTACTCGAAGATACGGGCTTGCAATGACGTCATTCAAGCTAGAATCTCGTGGCAACAAATGCGCAGCTTCGGGACTTGCAAAAATTCTAACACGGCAGCAGAAAACTGCACCGCAACAGCTCGCGGCATTTCATCATTTTCTGTATTCACTTGAAGCCGATTATGCCACACATGTTTAACCCACGAACAATGTGATTCAACCCACCGTTTCAAAAGAAATTCCAATGACCCTCATACCGACAATTTTAAAACGAAACTCGGCAATTTTTTTTTCCCCCCGGTCGCCGTTCTCAAAACGACAAAATGGTCGACGCCATTCTTTTCGTGTAGAAAAAGAAAAATCAAAATGGACGCCAAGCGTTAGATCACCCGTGAGAAAAGAAAATTCTCGACTACGCCATCAAATTAACTGTAAATTCAAAATTTCTACTTACATTTCGAAATCTCGTTCTTCTCTCCGCCTGAATTCAATATCTTCGTCGAAAAGACTGCGACTACTGAGCTGTGACGACACGAATAAGTTGCGTTTTATTTCAGGAAAACGTTGAACCGAACGAAGAAAATTATTCGCCGATGAAAAGCTGCCTGCAGTATTTGTTGTAACGGGAAAAGAATTTCGTAACTGGACCGAGTTGCTGCGGCTAAAGATTTTTAAGGAAGCTGCAGAGCTGAAAACACGAGAACACGAGCTTAGCGGATTTTTCACAATCAATCTCAACATAATTTTAGAATTCCGTGTCGACTTTTTGAACAAGAATCGGGTAATTGGATTGAAGTTGAGGCGGTTTTAGTTTAATTTTTGCGTAGTTACGACAAAAATCATAGCAAGAAAATTAACACACGACGTCCTGCGGAATTCCAAAACCACACTAAGAAAATGAAAAAAAAAAGTTCCCGACGAACTCGGGAAAGATCGTTTTACCTGACACGACCAAACGAAACACAAAACGTGAATGACAGACTGAAGAGAAGAAATCTCGGGCAACGAGGTAAAATAAAATGGTGGTGTGGCGACTAACGACACTGAACTGTAGCGTGGTTGATGCGCTGAACTTTATACTCTATCCGGTGGGGTTTTTTGCTAAATGTGCACTTTCATTTAATTAAAACAAACCGACAATATTGTTAATACTTAATTAAACTTAGAATTTAACTAACACCACTGTTTCTGCTAAATTTCGTGGCTATAAATGCGTGCGAAATTTGTTCAATTGCAAAAAATTCAGTTCAATGGTGTCGTAGTGCGATTCGAGTGGTCCGATATCGATTTTGAAATTGGACTTTGACGGATCCGAGTCGAAGTTGTTGTGCTTTTTTCTCCGAGTATTTTGCGTTAAGTGTTCGATCGATTGAATAAATTTGTTTTTTTTACTGAAACTGGAAGCGGTTGTCCGCTCAGGAAATAATGAGCGAAATAGTAAGAAAGCCGCAGTTAAGCCCTTTGGTGTATTGGGCACAAACGGAAAAGCAAATAACATTAAAAATTGACTTGAAAGATGTGCAGGCAGACAGTGAGGTAGGCGAAAGAAAAAACCACATCACACTAGATTTACGTGGTTTTAATTGTCGGCTTTTTGATTTTTTCGATCGTATAGAATCCTTCTGTGGATATGGTGGACCGGTTGTTTCGATTTAAAGCCTTTGGACTAGGTGCCGCGGGAAATAACTACTATAAGTTTTCGTTGGATTTGTACGCTGAAATCAATGAAACGGTAGGTAGACAATGGGTTTTTACCGAGTTATGTTTTCAGGGCAATTATTCTGTACTGTCTGCGGTAAGTTTTGGTTTATTGGCCAACAATCGGCGCTCCGGTTATTTCCTTTGTTGGATCCAGGAAGATTTCGGCCTTTAAATATGTTAAAATTGTTTTTATATCGTGTGTTCTTCTGTAGATAGGGGGGGTCTTGCTGCCCATCTAATCAGTCTAAAAAACATTCCACACAAACAGAGAAAACTAAGCCATTCTGGTTGCTATATCGATTTCTATATAAGGACGAGAAATGGAAGTGGCAGTCAGCCGTTCCCCGACTGACACTGTGGTTGTGAGTGGAGTTCCATAACTCGCCATACACTCTGTTCAGATAGCAACGGCTGTTGCACGAATGTCCGCAATAGGGTATGCTTCTCGTCATCGTAAAGCAGTCGATGTGCGAGGCGGTCTCACCGAATCTTAGTGGATAAACTTTTAATTTTTTTCTTAAATTCTGTTTTAGTCCCATAACTTGGGCACACTTTCTCAACCCGAAGAACTGGAAGTAGTAATCTCTTTCCTCAACGAGCTGGAAAAAATATCGGCAAATTTTTTGCACCGGGCACCAGCGAGAAAAGCGTGAAAACAATTTTTTTTTTTAAAAAACACTTTATAAACTAAACTTTGATATGTTTCCGTTTGTGGTCAAAATAAATATTGGAAAATTTTTTGCACCGGGCACCAGCGAGAAAGTAATGTAAGAGATTTTTCATATTTTTTACTTTCGAAATGAAACTTGGGTGTGTTTTAGGATGTGGACAATACAATTTTTTGACATTTAAGACGTAAAACAATGAAATTAAACGGTTTAAAATGTATGAACCCTAAGGGGTGAAATTTCAGAAAATCTTGAAAGCACTTTCTAGGAATTTATATGAAGAATCCGTAGAGTGGAAATTAATTCAATGTTTGGGAAGGAAGGGAAATATATGAATTCCATTTTCACTGACAATTTAATTTTGCCCCTCTTCCAAAAAAAAACCGCTTTTCCAAAAAACATATTCTCAGATTTTCATGTTTCGCGCACCAAACTAAAGGTGACATTTTCAGCTTTCAGGAAAACTTTACTTAGAGAAAATGGAAGCAGAAATGAGGAAATTGTGGCCGAAAGTGTGGAGCGAGAAGCAGAAAATCCGCTGAAAATTGTCGCAAAATTCCATAAAAACCGCTTTTCCAAAAAACATAACATAGGAAGTTGTGGCCGAAAGTGTGAACCAATTGAAGGGGTAATTTCAGTCTACCATGATAAGCTTCCAAACGTTTTTACGTACGGGAGGACGAACCTTTATTTTTATCTTAGACCAAACCTTTTTTATTTTTTTTGATGTTTATTAGTCATAAAACGTGTAAAAAAAATTGTTCAGGATAGCAAACGTTTTTTTTTAAAGCGATTCGATTTTTTATTATAAAAATAATAAAAGTCGTGTTTCTTTGCGACTTCTAAAGCAGACTAGGGGCTTTGAAGTTTCCATGAGCCAGAATAGCTGCACCACTGTTTCAAGTGTAGTTCTTCTCGCTTTGCGCTTTGTTCTTATTTTTGCATGTCGCTAACGTGCTCTGTACTGGATAAAGGAGCACAAAAAAACAAGCCTAAAGTAAAATTAACTTTTCAAAAACAACTGATGTTACTTTTCAACTTTGACCCGTACTTTTCAAGTGCTTTTTTCATCGAAATAAGGCCATTGAAACTTAAAGGTAGTTGCGTAGTGGTGGTCTTATATTGATTGTTCCGCACAAGATTATATTTTACTGAACTGCACATAATGTAATGTTGGCCACGAATTCAGCATATACATACATTTGAACCACATTTTATTATTTTTTTTTCTCGTAACTTTAAATATTTAATATGTATATCCACGTACATGTAAGTATGTACAATATTTATGTAATCCATATTTTAATTTACTCACATTTTGTATTCTACTTCAATAATTATATATTTGCCTGTGGTAGAGGTAATCCAACTAATTCGCTAAATTTAATTCTTTTCTTAAAAGCACAATTTAAATTGAATAATTGAAATTGAAAGATTTCGAAAATAAAGTCTCTTAAACAAAATATCGAACAATTGTTTAAAATATTTCCTAATTTCTAGACAGCTATGCCCCGTTTGACATCAGAAAAAAATTTAGTAGGCCAAGACTAGAGTTCATTCGTATATAATCTATGGTAAGGTCTATTCACAACTGGAAAATGTGTTTACTCGAATGGTAATATAATAAAAAATATATGTAATTGAATGTAGCGATAGAAAATTATATTATTACCATCCCCTGCTCCATCAAAGAGTAGCGCTACTTCTTGCCTTTCATCTTCCAAGTCATGTTTTTAGTTCCATCGATATGTTTAATCGTTCTCAATTTCGTTGTATTTTCTTCAAATCTCTTGTGGATAATAGGTGTGTGTTTTTTTCAACTGGATAACGATCAAGATAATTTATTTTACATTGAAAACAACAACAATTGAGTTGATCCAAAATAAAAATGGGATCATAGTTGGATCATAAAGCTGCTTCTGAATTCTATTATTTATTCTGATACTATTAGCTCACTTCAATCACCCGCATAATTCTAAGCTAGTTGTTGTTGTTGTTTGGTGTGGGGAAGACACACTGAAAGGCGAGTCTTGTGCACTCAGTACACAATGGCCCATTATACTGGAATCCTCAGTCTCTATCCGAACTTTTTCGTCGTCCTCACGAATCTCAAAAGCTCAGGTAAGTAGCGAGAACAGAGTTCTTCCATCCTCATAACATCGACGCCGTATACATGCATTCTTGCAAAAGAGAAGCATGATGAGCAATTATTAAAGCATTTTGTTTCTATTTTATTGCAGTACTCGACCTGCAAAGTTTCCGATTCCAAGGTGGATGTTACGCTGAGGAAAACCGAATCGGGATGGTGGCCTAGACTCACAGCACAACCTCAGAAGCCGCATTGGTTGAAGGTAAACAGGTAGCACAAGCTTGGTCGTTTAAAAAATGAAAATAATAAAATCCAAAAAATACTACGTTTGATTACTTAAGATTGATTTCGATCGATGGACTTCACCCGATGACTTAGACGATGATCAGCCACGTGACGTTATGGAAGACTATCCGGGCATGTATGACAAACTACAGAAGGAAGAGTACGGCTACATCAAAGAGCAGGGGAAAAAAGTCTACCTCATCTTTTACAATTTCGCTCAATTCATTGGTTACTTGTATATTTTTATCGTGTTGTCGATTTTATATTATCGCGATGGACCCGACTCCTTTTCGCTAGCGTACGAAACTGTCGGAAATGCAATGAAGTTTTGTCAACTTCTTCAATACTTAGAGGTCATGCATCCACTATTCGGATATACTCCAGGTGGGCCTGTTATGCCGTTCTTTCAAATATCGGGACGAAATTTCATTCTTTTCGGCATGCTCGATACTGAGGTGCGAATGCAAACAAAACCGGTTGTGTTTTATCTATTTTATATCTGGTCAATGATTGAAGTAGTCAGGTAAATCGAAAAAGAATTAATTACGTTCTGAGTGTAGCGCATTAATGTTTGGTTTCTGTTGCAGATATCCGTACTACATTACAACGATTCTGAAAAAGAATATTAAAATCTTGACATGGATTCGCTACACAATTTGGATTCCGCTCTATCCGATGGGAATTCTCTGCGAAGGAATCGTTCTGTTGCGAAATATTCCGTACTTCGAAGAGACACAACGATTTTCTGTTTTTCTACCGAACAAATGGAATTTCATATTTTGCATGCCGACTTTCATAAAACTCTATCTGATGTTGCTAATATTTCCGGGTGCTTATTTACTTATAACGCACATGGCAAAAATTCGCGGAAAGAAGTTATCGAAAGAAAATAAAATACACGAACGAACGTTATGAGGATAATAAAGGAATTGTATTTATTTTTACTGTGAATCAAACTACTAACTGCTGGCATGCGTCTTTTTCAGCGTATTTTTTTTTTTAAATTAAATTTTTAATAATTTATAAGATGAAAAAATACATAAAGCTGAAAACAAGAATCACGCAGTAATTTAATTATGTTCTTCGGCTAGTTCAAAATTTGAATAACATTTTGTTAATATTGGATAGGGCTTTCAGATCGTCGAATGCTGCCGTTTTCACAAAAAATTCTACGCTGGTAGGCCAGGATAAATCGCGAAGACGCAGGTCTTTAACTTTGTCATATTGTTAGCTCAGTGGACTGTAGACTGCAAGACCTATTTCCTAAAATGGGGTTGCTGGTGTAAGCGTAAGATTGAAGAACGAGCTCTTATTATATTCGGGCCAGATACTCAACTTTTATCCAAAAAATAGAAACGGAATTGATCCATAGGTGAAGAAGTGGCACGATGCCTGTTTTGAGTAAAGCCAATGAAAAACATATCTATCCTAACTTACTTATAAATGGTCAATGCATTCCTCATGTAAATCAGCACGCGTCCTGTGTGCGAAGTCAGCAATATTTGCTGCACCAAGCGGTCATCGCCTGCACACAATTTCTCCGTCCCCTTAATGTATGGAAATTAAATCGGAGATATTAATTATATGTGCGATTCATAATGCACAGAAAGGCGAGCATAGGGAGTTCCCATAGCGATGGCTCTATGCTTGACTTTGAGTGGTCGCAACATTTATTTTGCATAACATAGACACTGACTCAATGTTTTGCTTTCTTCGAAAGATAAAATTTGAGATTAGAATGATCTTGAAATCTTATCTTTCGTGTGACTCGTGATGATTTATTGTTATACAGATTTAGTAGTGGCGAGAGTACACTATACTCTGTTCTAGATTCAGCTTCTTGTTACTTCTGCTAGTACGAGTTCATATCTCCTCAATGTTCATGTGATGCTGTAGCCTATTACATTTAACAGCATTCTTTTTTATTACACTAGCTACGTTAAGGATCTCTACGTCCCTGTGTAGATCGTTGTTTCGTATATACCACGAAGCATTCACTATATTACTTACTTACGATGGCGCTACAGTCCAAATCAGACCTTGGCCTCCTGGATGTGCCGCCTCCAGCCTTCTCGGTTCAGTGACAGCGTCCTCCAGCTTCTACATCTTAGAAGTGATTTGCTGTCTGCGTCAATAGAGTCCTCTCAGCGCTTTCGTGGTTTTTCAACTGGTCTTTATCCATAGACTTTTCCCTTTAGTGTGAGTTTGGGGATTCTTTCGTCATCACAGGGGAAACATTACGTAGTACTTTTTTCTGGAAAGTTTGAATTTTTTGTATCTGAGTATATTTAGCACACCCACATATTTGACTGCTATATAACCATACAGGTTTCTGTGTTTGATTATAAATTAATATTTTTTTATGAATTGAAAGCTTAGACTTACGTCCCAAAAGCCTGTAGTTATCTGTATCTAATTTTCAGTTCAGCCTTTTTCTTTTTGACATGTTCTTTCCATCTTAATTTAGCATCTAGCGTTATGCCTAAGTATTTGGCGTTGTTTTCATGAGGTACTAGGATGCCATTTATGTTGACTCGTGATAGGTTTCTTATGTTTTTATTTGTGAAGTTCACGTGTATAGATTTTGTCTCGTTGAGTTGTATTTTCCTTTTCCTTGTCCAGTTGTATATATTATCAGTCGTTCGTTGTAGTTTGTCCGTAGTTTCGTTAATGTTTGTTCCTATTAAGGCAGTATCGTCCGCAAATGTAACGATAGTTCGGCTCCGGCATGTCGCTTGTATATTAGAACGTATAAGATAGGACCCAAGATACTTCCTTACGGTACTCCAGCTTTAACTTCTTTAAGTTTAGAGCACGCATCCTCCTGCTCTGAATATTTTGTCGGACAAACACGATGCTAGCAATTCTACGTATTGTTTTAAAGACATTTTATTTAACTTGTGTATAAGATCTTTGTGCCATACTTTGTCAAAGGTCGATCCAGAACATGAGGAAAAAAAAGGGCTGCCCAGTTCCGTGAAGTGGTTTCGGTACTCGTAAGTGATTCCGGAGCTAATTGTTCCTTCGTTTCATCAGTACGTTTTTTGTCACGTGTCCAATGGAACTGCAGTTCACCGAAAGGAGCGAGTTACTACACTCACTGACTTCAATGAAGTTGACTTTTGGAACCGTTCACTCCTGAACGACCCATCACTTCTTTTGAGGAGTTGGAATGTTGATTTAAAACTATCCGAAATAACAAAATTTGTTATTCTACGGACAGCAATTTATTTTTCTGAGCAGACAAAAATATTTCCAGAAAGCAGTTAAAACTGTTTCTATCATTTCAGTCCCATTATTTATTTCGTTCCGTTTCAATTCGATATATCTTCGCATTCTCACTGGAGCCATCTACTGTTGCCTAGCTGTGCGGTATTGCAGTTCAATGGCTGCGTTCGTTGTCGCGCAAAAAAAGCGCAGCTGATTCCGTGCAGTTGCCGTTCGAACGCACACACACGCACTCTTTCACCTACTTGGCCCATTTCTTATCGTTATACACGCTGTCGGCCCTCCGAATTTTTGAAAAAAGTTTCACACCAAACGGTTAGAATTGAGCGCGTCTAAAGTTGAAAGAAATTCGCTCGGAGCCCGTACAAAAGTGATGTCAGTAACGAATTAAATGTTAGCGGAATTACGGCACGGTGTCAATTTACGAACGGCGCATCGAATCCTCGGAAAATACGCAAAAGTGGAAATTTCTCCGCGCTTTTCCACCGAATACAGGTGTTGTGTGAATGTGTGCGCGGTATTCGTTTCGCAGCCGAATCGAAACCGTCGAGTGTGTGCGTAAAAGCCAAACAATCGTGCCACCAGAAGCAGCCGCAACAACAACAACACGACGGCGCCAATCAAATCCCGCACTGGGTTGACACTGCACCACTACACAGACATCAGATCGATGTTCATTCGCATACAAGAACCAGCCCTCAAAACTTGGAAGCGTGTTTCGCATATTTTGAATACTTTGTGGACGAAACTCTACCAGCCGTTGCCAGCAATCGAGGTAAATTTTTCATAATTTCGGTTAAATTGTGTCGATCGGGGGTGAAAAGTGGCCGATGAAGTGTTGCGAGCGTCCGAAAATGGAAAATTTGCGATCTTGTTTTGGTTCAGGTTGGTCGCGTAGCAATGGCCGACCTGTCAAATTGTTCGTATTTTGGTTAATTTCATGCCAAAAGTGGAGAAAATTTCCGCCTTCAAGACGAGAAATTGGCAAGAAATTACGTTGCAAATGCTTTTCATCGCTTAATTTTTCATACCAAAGTGAAAAATGTTGCATGTTTTTTTTTTTACGTGTTTGCCCCAGTGACGACGGCCGTGAAACTGGAGACATTCTCCATGTCACTCCAATTCGTCGTTCCTTTGACATTCCCAATCTCGGCCATTAGCTCGATTCAACACGGTTGTTACGGCCCAGCAACTGGGTCGAGTTTCGCTAGGGAAATTAGGGTTTACGGAGCGCCAGGATTTTCCGCGAGACGGTTTAATTCTGAGGAAAATGCCAAACAAACATGGCGGACTATGCAGTGCAGGCCTCAGGGTTGCACAACTACGTAAACGCTTTCCCACGACAGCTGTTTTGCTGTGGGAACTGGTTTGGGGCCCGCTTCTTACCGACGTCTGGGCTTTGGAGCCTATTTTAATTACGGGGAAAAAACTGTCTAGATTGGAATTCAATTTTTCACCATTGCAGCTTGTGTTCTAGTTCGTTGGTGAAAACTTATGCACTTTTTTTTTCATTTCGCTTGCAATTCAAACGGGCTGCTTCTGCAACTTTTGGAGATATCGAGCGCTGATAAGACGCACGGGAATTGTTTGGAATTTGATAAGGCACGAGGCTTGTTAGATGAATCGGTAAAAGGTATAACATGTTTCTGTTGTGCATGTTTCGGGCCTTTTAGTTCTCAACAAGCAATAGACTCTCAAGGTCGCGCTGTGTGAAGTACAAGCCGATTGTTCCAGTAATGAATTAACTAGCAAATTCCGAATACAAAAAAATTACATCGCCTTCGTCAGTAGTGTGACAATCTGTCCAGCGATGCAAAAAGAAGAATCTACTTTGTTGGAGCAGAAAGAAAATACAGTCAAAACCGGATATAACGACATCGCTTTTAACAACGGATCGGTTATTACGACTGAATGGCATGGTCCTGGTCGAATCTCTATACACAGGAATGTATCTAAATTGCATATTGCTTATAACGACTATTGGATATAGCGACGAGTTTGGAGGGTCCCTTCAATGTCGTTATATCCGGTTTTGACTGCATGTAAGGTTCGGGAATAACAATGTTATAGTTCCTACAAAAATTGCAGATATTTCCCTGCAGTCCGTTACTGAAACTAAGTACTTAGGGATAACAATAGATGCCAAATTAAAGTGGGATACTAACATTAACTCCGCATGCAAACGTATCTGAAAATTCATATATAAATTACTTATGTTACGTAAGGTCGTAGACAAGGCAATACGTTAATGTGAATGGTTTATTTTGCTTCGGTGCAGTCGATTGTCCAGTACAGTATCATTCAGGATCAGTCCATCATTCTGCTCTTAAATCTCTTAACATGCTTTTAAGTAAGACTGTTAAACTATGCATTAATCAAAATGAATTCTACTCGACGACTGCAGCAGCGTTTTCTAGTTTTAACGTCATGACTACTCGATAAATTTTCGCTTATTTCTTACTAAAATTTACGTATGCTAACATTACCAAATTTAATGTACGGACTACTATTTGACTCGTGGTACAATTGATGACGCCACTCGCTATCACAAAATTCTCTACAACCATGTACCAGAAGCATGCAAGCATTCAAGGGCCAAAGTTCCAGGATGTTCTTCCACAAATTCTCAAACTATTAACCAATCCAACTTTAAAACTGCAACTGAAAAAATATGTCCAGACTAGTTTCCATGGAGTCTCCCAATATTTGGTTATCTAACCTTGTGGATTTGATGGAGAAGGAAGACGCATTCATAGCTCACTCGACACTCTGCTCTCCTGCACTCCCTAAAGAAACTTATGACGAGATGAGAAAACAATGGTTGTGGTTAGTGGAAGGCAACAGCATAGAATTCGTCAGTCACTACATGCTGGAACAGATGAACTCCTGAGCAGGAGCCGCGAGGACGTCTCCAGACTAACGGCAGTCAACACGGGCACTGGCCGATTGGCAACCACGCGCCCAAACTGGGTATTCACTTTAACGTCAATTGTCGCAGTTCTGGGGAGGCAAATAAGAGGGAAGCTGTTATCCACCTTCTTTGCGAATGTCCAGCCTTAGCTATGGCCAGTTTTCGCGTACTAGGCAAACCCTTTAATAACCTTGCTGAGATCTCGAAGAACAAGATCGGTGAACTGGACACCTTTCTGAACAGCTCCGGATGGATATGATAATTCATTGGGAGTCCCAGGTCTCTGTTAAACCTTGTATACACTTCATCAACCCTCAACGATCAGGTTAAACGAGTTCTGGTATCAAAACGCTGCTAATTGGGCCCTGTCTTCGGCGGACGGACAACCACCGCGATGGTTCTAGCGCTGCACCCCTTAAACCTAAACCTAAAAACCTATGTCGTCATGTAGCAGTAATCGGTTGTATTTCATACTATTCTATTGACGGTAAATGGGAAAAATAATGATTACAAGTTATGATCATGTTCATTAGCTAACTGATAAAAAAGTCAGGTATCGATAAAAGGTAAACTAAATTTGGTCCTAAAAATAGAACAAATAAAAAGAATTTCCTTGAATATATGAGCGTCGAGCAGCAAAATACAAAATTACGTTTAGGAAATATTTATCACATAACTTTAAGTCAATAATAATGAAAAAATAATTTTGGTTACTTTTTTCGTATAAATACCACACTGTGAGACGCCTGGATTTGAAAAGGTCATCATTCCCTTCCTAGCGGTCGTAGAGGGTTGATAGTGTGGTGGTTCTAAAGAGAGGGAATGAAGGTGTGTTAGCGCTTGGTTTCAGTCGCCAAGATGGAGTGACTTTTTCAACATCGTTTTGTGTGCAAACCTATTTTTCAAAAATCCTTTCGATTGTCTGTGTGCAGTGTCCCTTTCGTTTACAGGTCTATGCCAACCGCCCCCGGGTTTCGCCATACAAAGTGTATGAGAGCTAGAAATTTGCAAAAAAAAAAAAATCACACATGTTAGCGGTCGGCAAGATTCGAACCTACGCTCCTATAGGGAATCATCTGATTTCTAGTCAGACGCCTTATCCGCTCGGCTATGACTGCCTGTTGTAAATTTTTAATTCTAAGTCAGGTTCATCTTATTGAACTTATTAAAAAACTCGCGAACCACTAATTTCGGGAATATATAATTATGTTCTCGACCTGTCCGGTAGTCTCGAGAATGCCCATGAAAAATTTGGGAGGGAACGGTTCACAGGTGTAGATTTCCATACCGCCCGACCATTTATGCAACTTTATTTTATATATTAGAAGATGAAAAACAATACATAATTTGATAAAATACAGAAGAAGGTTTGAAAACAGAACCAATGTAATCTGTGTGATTTGTATTAACAATGTGAATAAAATTTTTTTTTAACCATTGAACCATTGAAAAGAGATTGAAACTAAACGGTTTTAGTTTTTTCGCTTTTCTGAACAATTTTTTTTCGCATTTTTTTCCATAAATGTTCTTTTTTCTTGAAATTGATAGATGGTTTTTTTTTGCTTAAAGATAGAAGATTCTAAATATTTTTTTTTTAAGTTGAAAAAATATGAAAAAGTTCAAAGCTACTAACATAATAAGTGTAAAAAGTTTCAAACGGTTCCTGAGAAAAATGACATGAAATTGTGTGAAAAGTCGTCACTAACCCACTTAAGAACATTGTGTGTAAATTTCATATTGATGTTCCAATAAATGTGAAAGTTATGAGCAATTAACCGGAATGGATCGATCCTTCGTGAATTCTGTATATAGAGCGTCATTCAAACTCGGTTATCTCAAAACATACTGTTCAAAGACTGTTCTCAAAATCTTCGGAAAACGGCTTGACCGATTGCTTCCAAAATTTCACAAAATATTTTTGAAAAGGTTTTCTACTTCGCTTTTTTTCTTCAAAAAACCTTACGTAGAGCGAAGGGCATCATACTTTACATTTTTAGAATCTAAGCATTTTGTCGGGAGGCCGTCAGAGCTTAAAGGGGGATTTCCATTGTCGTCGCAATTCTGCGTTTGCGTCACACGTTGAACATTCTTCAGCTTTTTTCTGTGCCGCAAAATTAAATTTCTATGACTTTTCTGTCAGACGCATAAAATGCGACGACAATGAAAATTCCCCTTTACTGCCAAAACCGTTATTGTCTCCTGTACTCCGTATAGTTTCATGCTCTAAAAGCGGCGAAGTTCCGACATGATCCTCGCTTCTGCAGTCCGAAAGGCCAGAAAGACCTTCATATTCAAAAAAATCGTGTAGGGAATCATTTTTTCAAATATTCTTAAAAGCCTTGTTTTATATTTTCCCAAATGCATAAATTTACCCCGACCTCGCAGTCCGGTCTCTCCTATTTCGCTGCCAATCGACAAATGCACAATCGAAAGTGTTCAAGCCCATTAATTCCCAATTACTTCGGAATTAAATCCAATTACTTTCGCTCTTTATTATCTCAACGAATGTCAAATATTGTGACCATAAAAATATTTCATTTCGGAACTTTCTTCAAATCTCTCGCCGATTACCAAAAGTCGGATATACTTGACATTTCAATTCTATCGCTTGTTACCCTCGAACACACTTGTCTACTCTCTCCTCCAGCGAATTCATTTGCATTGCCGTCTCGAGGAGTAAGCCTACACCCTACATCCTTTCTTTCTTGCGTTTTTTGTTTTGTCGGCGTGCCAGTGAAAGCGATCAAACAACGATATGTCATCAAAAACTGACAGCTCAATTCCATATTTATAAAACTTTTGATCCCACACATATCGCGAAAATAACTATTACACGGTGAATACCGCACGGTAAAAAAATTGCTCGACATCTCCGAATCATTTTTTTTTTTCGCTCACCTAGTTGCTGATGTGGACGAAATGTTCGAATCCCGCGAGCTGTTCATGTAAAACTTCTTCCTACTTGCGATGGTGGCGAGTCTTATTGAAGTCCCCCGTAACTCGATAAGATCTCGATAGGTTTTGTTTTATTTCGACTATTTTTTACTTACGTCTTTTTTTTTTTTGCATTGCTGTTATAATTGGGGGTTATTAATCTTAAATCCGCACATGCTACCACACAGTTTTTTTTCCTACCGTGAAATAGGCTTGTACACTCGCGGGACTCGAATGTTACTAAGGTGTGAGAGATTATTGATATTCAATATTAGGATTGTATCGTTTTCTCGTGCTGCCGTTGATATGGTTTCTTTAAAGAGTAATGAATCATGCGATAGGATGGCCCTCGTTGTGGGTCTAATCTTTTTTTAATGATCAAAAATTTAGACAACTTTTTTTTTTGTATTTCTTTTTTAGATGCCACGTACTCGTAGACGTCATCATTCAAAGTCTCGGTCTAGATCGTCCGGAGGCTATCGTGAGAAGCGTAGGCGCATTGAGACTGCCGAAGAAAGTCCAAGGAAATCTATTTCAAGGTAAGTGATAAGATTTTAAGGCCTAGAATTTGGTAGTTATGCGGAAAATAATGGAAGAAGGTCTGGTCTTACAGAACGAAACTGAACGTTCTCGGAATAGAGTACTTCTGTTTCAGATTGATCCAAGTGCTGTTTCAAACAGAGTAAAACATTTTAAGATTTTTTAAGTTATTTTTCAGTTTCAAAAGAGTCTGTGAGGACCACTGTACGAACTTTACGACTAGGATCAATCTCTGTCCTGGCTACCATCTTGATCAAAAAGTTCCCGGAATAACCACCGTGTGGCGCTCTTATTGTTCCGATTTGAATTCTGTTTTTTTTTTGTTAAGTTGGTACATCTGTTGCTGACATTCCATCTAAATCTTAGCGTCATAGCTTGACATTTGCAAAAGTTACGTAGCCAAGAGTACATCTATCTCTGTGTGTTGGCGATTTTTTACAATTTAAAAATGGATCTAAATTTGCAACAACGAACTTGTATTAAATTTTGCGTAAAAAAACGGATTTAATGGTGCGTGACCGTTGGAAATGTTGGAAAAGTGTTTCGGCAACGATTCTCTAAAGAAAACGGTCGTTTACCAGAGACCAAAAAAACCACGTCGTTTTCAGTCAAAAAAGAAGGCAATGCTCACGGTTTTCATGGATTAAAACGGTGTAGTGCATCATGAATTTTTGCAAGAAGGCCAGACACTAAACAAAGAGTATTACTTGGGCGTTATGAGACGTTTGCGTGAAGCAATTCGCCGAAAGAGACCAGAATTGTGGGCAGAAAACTCGTAGATTTTGCACCATGATAACGCACCGTCGCACAGTGCCATTATTCGTAATTTTTTGACGAAAGAAGCAAGAAATACCATCCAACAGCCACCGAATTCACCTGATTTGGCTCCCTGTGACTTCTTTCTGTTCAATCGAGTTAAAAAAAAACACTACGGGGAACGCGTTTCAGCGGCCGCGAGGAAGTAATGGAAAAATCGCAGGGAGCATTGATGGTCATACAGAAAACCGAATATAAAAAATGTTTCGAGGATTGGATCAGGCGCTGGTGTGTTGCAGTCGATGGGGATTACTTTGAAGGGGCCAATATAGATTTAGATGAATAAACTTGTATTTTTAATTTTCTCAATAAATTGCGGAAACTTTTTGATCAAGGTGGTTTAGTCAAGACAATTTGTATAAAAAGTTTTTCAGGATTTTTCCGCAGAGTCCGTTTGCTCAATAACAAAACTTTACAGGAGAGAGAGCGTGGAATACAATTTATTACCTGTTGTAGAAGCTGTGCAGCTCTTGCGCTGCATTCTCAGACCTCAGACCTTTTTGACCTATCGTCGTAAATGAGGTTGCGACGATATTAAACGTTTTTGATATTACCACGACCCGACACTTTGTGTGGTATTAAAACAGAAGACGTATGTCGTGCTACTCTGCCAAATGAATGGCGTTCTAACAATAGGTGCACTGTGGTTTTTACTGCACACCTAAATCGTACTTCATCTTCTTGTTGAACACTTAATCGATAATTCATCTTCTACGCCAACAGAAAAGTTTAACAGAGCTAATCCTAATCGATCCACAACGGGCAGAATTATACCTCATCCATGTAGTGGTCCACAACTCCTCGACCTTCATATTGCAAACATTAAAAATTCCCCATGTCAATAACCTCAGCGACGAAATTTTCTCAGGACCTTGATGTCTATCGGCTGCAATTAGAAATTCTATAAGAATCGTCGCCTTATGACTGGGCAAATTTTTTTGAACTTTTATCTGATCTCAAAAAGGTGAACCTCTCAGGCTCTAATTATGCTCACAGCTTGCGCTATATTATGATAAATTATAATTGGTTTTTTTTTGGTCGCACTAATGCCATAAGCTAATGAAATCGAAACCGAAAAACTTGTCTCATTCAAAAACTATTTCCTATTCTCAAAACCATAAATAGTCGTCGCAAATTCTCATTCTGATTGAGATTGAGATATATCAACACCTGAAGTTTTAAGGCTGGTTTTCAATGAAATCTATATATTCTTCACTTATCCATATGAAGTACTTATAATAGACCCCCGGGCTCCCCGCCTGTGTCCCTGTCCTCTAAGCAAAATCAAAAAAAAGTATTTTTAGATAGGCATACTATGAAGCCCGTCCCATTAGTTTCTAATGCTAAATTTAAGTTTTTTTTTTGCTGTTCGTAATTTTTGCATTGTATGTTCTCTCTGTCGAACCAAAGTAAACAAATCCTACTTATCCACCAACGTAGTTTTTAAGAGTGAAGCAAAAAAATAACCGAAAATCATAACTAATTTTTTTTTTTTTCGATAACTGCTACTTGACTACTTAAGTTCCTAAAGTGGCGACTGATCATCAATCACTCGTTGATGGAATACTGTACTTGTAATAATTGTCTAGTGTAGTGCTCATAAAGTTACACAGGAGAGAATTTTCACTTTCAATTTTGTGCTGTAGACGGACGATTGCAGTCGACAGACTTTTCAAAAATTATTGCATTCCGATAAAATTGTGATAACCTTGTAGTAAAAAGGGCGTCATTACTGGTCAAGACTTTTGTTGCTGTTTGTGTCAATGCACTGTTAGTTTGTTGAACGTCTAAACGCCTACGTCAAAAACTTTTTTCCGCCACGGTTCGTTCGTTCTTTCTTGTACTTGAATTTCTCGATTTTTACTGGTATTTTTATTAAGCTGTTCTTTTTTGTTATTTGTAAGATTTCGATGCATTCGAAGAGTCACTTCTGCTTGTCGGCCTTTATAATTTTTTCTGCAGAAAGAATAAGAAAAATAAGTAATAAGTCCTCTTGAGCAATGCAAACAGACCCGGAGTGCAGATTACGTTTTATAGCTGTTAAAAAAGAAATTTAACTTCTGAATATTTCCTTGTTAAAGGTTTATTGTTAGTATTATGGCATGTTGACCAGGCGGTACTTGCTGTTCTCGATTTCCTCGTTTAAGTTTGTTTAAAATCGATTTTATTTGGCGGCCTTTTGATGACTCTTTAAATATTTTATGCATCTGTTTTACGAGGAGAACATAAAAATTCGTCACACAGATTGAAAATAAAATGAATTTGCGCGAAAATGTTTTTAATTTGATTTTAATAATTGGTTTGTTTCCATTTTATATAAAAAAAATGTCTTTCAGGTATTTTGTGTGATTTGTTGCTTGAGAACGGAGCTAGTTGTCCTTGAGTAGAACCTGACTCATCTCTCTAAAACTCTTCTTTGGTATATGCTGCTGAGACGTACGTGTGTACTGCTACTACTAATTACCCAAGTCTAATTGTAGTGATGCATCGCAGTGCAATATTCTGTTCTCAGTAATTTGCTCAAAGTAACTTAATTTTTTTTTTAATCTTATAGGATTAAATTTTGGCTTTGATTAAGCGAAAAAACCCCCTCAGGGGAGATTTTTGCTCCTCGTTGTGAACGAGGTTCTCCTGGAAATTGAATAAAGGTCGTGGCATGTGCAGACGACATTGGGGTAATCGTCAAAGGCAAGTTTTTGGATACGCTTTCGAGCATTTTGGACACTCAGTGCAGTCAGTGGGCTGGATGATGCGGCCTAGGGGTGAATGCTTCTAAAACTGAATTGGTGCTATTCTCAAGGAAGTATAGAATTCCGGCATTTAGGCTGCCGAAGCTCGAAGGCGTGAAGCTTAGACCAGCGGAACAAGCTAAATACCTGGGTCTAGTTCTGGATAGGAAGCTCAGCTGGAAATTGAAGATTCAAGAGCGTATTAAGAAGGCAAATTCAACTGGCCCCGAGGTCTCAAACCAAATATAGTACACTGGTTGCACACGGCGGTTGTGGGAGACCTATTCTGACCTATGGGACAGTGGTATGGGGGAAAGTCATGGATAAAAACTACAATCTTAGGGAACTAAAGGGTTTTTCAATAGGGACGACGCATTTTGTTTTTGATATTTCTGGAATAGGAGTGAAGTTAGCTTCGCAATTCCTTCACATTTTGAAACGTCAGTCTATGCCATTTAATCATAGAGAGATACACGCTTCAACATCGTTTGCAAATTATTTAACTTTTTTATCGAAGTTCACGTTCTATCGCGACTACGTTGCGCGCGCTTACGCCAAACAAATCATCTTTTCGGATGAAGCTCACTTCTGGCTCTCGATGGTTTTGTCAACAAGCAAAATTTGCCGCATTAAGTCGAGTGAGCAGCCTCAAGTAATGCACGAGATACAACTTTATCCGAAGAAATTAACGGTTTGGTGCGCTTTTCATGCCGTCGGCGTTATCGGCCCATTTTTTCTTTTTTGATGAAAACGGCGCATCAATAACCGTCAACGGCAATCGCTACAGGGCCATAATATCGGAGTATTTTTGGAACCAGCTCTACGCTATGGACTAGGACGATATGTGGTTCCAACAGGACGGCGAAACGTGCCATACAGCGTACGACACAATCGAGTTATTGAAGACCAAGTTCGGCGAGCGAGTTTTCACACGCAACGGTCCTCACGTGCGATTTAACCCCTTTTGACTTTTTTCTTTGGGGTTACATTAAATCGCTGGTTTATGCCAACAAGCCAGCAACGTTGAAAGAGCTGCAGATCAACATCGAACGCAAAATTCCTGGTATTTCGACCGATTTGTGTGCTCGAGTCATTGAAAATTGGGTCCAGCATATTCACTCGTGCCTCTCGTGCTTCCGCGGCGGACATTTGAACGATGTCGTCTTTCATAAATAATGGCATCGATTGTACTTTCATTTAAAATAAAAATCATTTCCATAACTAACCCAGAAGTCTTTTAATTGAAAAAACAAAATGCGTCGGTCTTAATGAAAAACCCTTTAGGAAGAGTGCAACGGACTGCCCTTCGCGCAACACCTACTGCTACGTTTTAGGTGCTTATGAATCTATTGTGGATATCTTTGTAAAACAGGGAGCGGCAAATATAGCTGTAAGCTATCGAGCTGTACTCTTTTTAAGCAGAGCTCTAAAGGGCATAGTTCTTTATAATTTTTTTTTGTTTTCGATTTCGTTATTGTTTTTTGTTTTTTGTCTTTATTATTATTTTTTGTTTATTTCTTTATTATTATTTTTTGTTTATTTCTTTATTATTATTTTTTGTTTATTTCTTTATTATTATTTTTTGTTTATTTCTTAATTATTTTTTGTTTATTTCTTTATTATTATTTTTTGTTTATTTCTTTATTATTATTTTTTGTTTATTTCTTTATTATTATTATTTTTTGTTTATTTCTTTATTATTATTTTTTGTTTATTTCTTTATTATTATTTTTTGTTTATTTCTTTATTATTATTTTTTTGTTTATTTCTAGATTTTTTTTTTATTTCTTCTTTATAATTTTTTATTTCTTCTTTATTATTTCTTTTTTGTTTATTTCTTTATTATTTTTTTCGTTTATTTCTTTATTATTAATTGTTGTTTATTTCTTTATTATTATTTTTTGTTTATTTCTTTGTTATTATTTCTTGTTTATTTCTTTATTATTATTTCTTGTTTATTTCTTTATTATTATTTCTTGTTTATTTCTTTATTATTATTTTTTGTTTATTTCTTTATTATTATTTTTTGTTTATTTCTTTATTATTATTTTTTGTTTATTTCTTTATTATTATTTTTTGTTTATTTCTTTATTATTATTTTTTGTTTATTTCTTAATTATTTTTTGTTTATTTCTTTATTATTATTTTTTGTTTATTTCTTTATTATTATTTTTTGTTTATTTCTTTATTATTATTTTTTTGTTTATTTCTTTATTTTTTTTTTTATTTCTTCTTTATAATTTTTTATTTCTTCTTTATTATTTCTTTTTTGTTTATTTCTTTATTATTTTTTTCGTTTATTTCTTTATTATTTTTTTCGTTTATTTCTTTATTATTTTTTTGTTTATTTCTTTATTATTTTTTTGTTTATTTCTTTATTATGTTTTTTATTTGTTTATTTCTTCGTTATTATTTTTTGTTTGTTTACTTCTTTATTATTTTTTTTTGGTTCTTAATTTTTTTTTGTTCTTTACTATTTTTTTTGGTCCTTTATTTGTTTTTGTCCTTTATTTGTTTTTGCCCTTTATTTTATTTTTTTTTTTATTTCCTTTTTATTTTGGTTCTTTTTTTAGGTACTTTATTTTTTTGGTTCTTAATTTTTTTTTGTTGGTTCTTTATTTTTTTTGTTGGTTCTTTATTTTTTTTGTTGGTTCTTTATTTTTTTTGTTGGTTCTTTATTTTTTTTGTTGCTTCTTTATTTTGTTTTTACTTTTACCTATTTACTTTTTTATAAATCGATTCTCAACGAATTTCTGGGAAACCCTGCTGATATCAGTACGGAGTACTTAATTCCAGGGATGGATTTTGTGACTCCATACGAAATTATGTATCTTAGTAATATCACTTGAAGGGGTCGCAATACGACCGTATGGCGCCTAGTGAGTGCGGTGGTTCTAGCGCTGCGACTCTTAAACCTAAACCTAAGCGTTTTCGCGATTTGGTTTTTACCAAATTAAATCGTCAAACCTAAATCCGATTTCACAAAATGTGCTAATTGCTACCTAAATAAAACGTCTGATTCACAAAATAGAATTACATCAAAAGTTCATAGACCCGATCATATCTGTTACGAAAACTTCGATTTCATAAATATTTTCTACAATTGCTGGGAAGGTACTTGAGCCAAACACAAAATTGTATTTATAAAATCAAAAAAACAAACAACTTTTACTGTTATTGAACATGGGTAACAAGAGCTTCATACTTTAGGATAGAAGGAGGATATAAGTTTTTCGTCATCATCATCATCATTACTGCTATTATCCCGGCTTAAAATTGTCTTGACGATGCCGGTGGAGAATGTTTGTTGTAGGCGTTATAAGTTTTCCGCGTACCTACGATCAAAAGAACTTTCGATTTCTCTCTTAAAGCCATTTTTTTCTTCCTTCGTTTTGTTTTGTTTTTATTTTATATATATATTCATAAAAATGTCTTGTTATGTTTTCATGTTTTCGCATAAATTCTCGTCAATTTAACTTGCTTTCTTTCTCGGGTTAAGAGTATTGTCGTTTAACAACGAACAATCAACATCATTGAGGCGGGTTTTTTTTGTTGTTGACAATAATTTTATTATATGTCCAGGTGGTGTAATAATTTCGAAAATTTTTGAAGATTTTTTTTTTTGGGTCATAGGTACGATAAATTTTGTAGACGGTTTAAAGAAGGTGGTAGTATTAATTACTGTGGCACATAAATTTCAAAATGATTGGTAATAAATTTATAAAGTTGGAAGTCGATTTGTTTATGACTTAAACGGTTTTGAATATTTAATTAAAAGACTGCTTCATTGGTTTTTTTTTCGGGGCAAATCTGTCAGCTCTGTTGGTGGTAGACACTTCTCAACTGTTTCGATTATTTTTTCGAGAGTTTCCGAGAATTTTGGAGTGAAAAATATTGGAAGTATTGAAGTAAAGTGACTTGGGTGGTTTGTGGAATATAAGACCTAGACGATTGTAATAAATTTTAAAACCTTTCCAGGAATAATAATTCCGATCAGTTATTCAATTTTTTTTGCCACCTTTGTAATTGGTAGCGTTGCATGCTGGTTGGTTGGCTCGTTGGCAATTGTTGTAGGCAACTTTGAATGAACCCCTCGTACAAAGCAAAGTGACGGATAACAACAAATGATAAAGAAATCCGATTTCGGTAATTCGTGCAGTTTTATGTATAGGCAAGTGAGAAATGGACTTATATAAATTTCAACATTATTGTTACATATTGGTTTTAACTTTTACATTTTTAAATTTCAGAGCATTGTTGATTTTTGTTAATTAAAACTGGTAGTACTATGTATGGTTAATGGCCACACTGCACGAGATCATTCTTCAAATCCAAAAAATCATTACCTCTCAGTTTTACTGTTGTGCATTTTTACAACAGTTTTAAAATTGGCAAAACCTACAAAATATACAAAAAATACCACCTTGATCAAAAAGTTCCCGGAATTTATCGAGAAAATTAAAAATACAAGTTTATTCATCTAAATCTATTTTGTCCCCTTCAAAAAAATCCCCATCGACTGCAACACACTGCAGCGCCTGATCCAATTCTCAAAACATTTTTTATATTCGGTTTTCGGTATGACCATCAGTGCTTCCTGCGATTTTTCCATTACTTCCTCTCGGCTGCTGAAACGAGTTCCCCGTAGTGGTTTTTTTAACTCGATTGAACAGAAAGAAGTCACAGGGAGCCAAATCAGGTGAATTCGGTGGCTGTTGGATGGTATTTGTTGCTTTTTTCGTCAAAAATTACGAATAATGATAGCAATGTGCGACGGTGCGTTATCATGGTGCAAAATCCACGAGTTTTCTGCCCACAATTCTGGTCTCTTTCGGTGAATTGCTTCACGCAAATCGTCTCATAACGCCCAAATAATACTCTTTGTTTACTGTCTGGCCTTCTAGCAAAAATTCATGGTGTACTACACCGTTGTAATCCATAAAAGCCGTGAGAATTGCCTTCTTCTGACTCACTACCACTTATGAACCGCTCGTGCCACTGGTAAACGACCGTTTTCTTTAGAGAATCGTTGCCGAAACACTTTTCCAACATTTCCAACGTTCACGCACCAATAAATCCGTTTTTTACGCAAAATTTAATACAAGTTCGTTGTTGCAAATTTAAATCCATTTCTAAATTGTAAAAAATCGCCAACACACACACAGAGATACATAGATGTACTCTTGGCTACGTAACTTTTGCAAATGTCAAGCTATGACGCTAAGATTTAGGGGGAGTGTCAGCAACAGATGTACCAACTTAACAAAAAAAACAGAACTCAAATCGGAACAATAAAAGCGTCACACGGTGGTTATTCCAGGAACTTTCGAGGTAGTATATGCAAAGAAATCGAATATGCATTGATTTGTTCGAAGTCAAATGTATTCGTCTTCCTGCACACCATGTCATCATGTGAGCGAGTAAAATAATAGAGCAGTGGCTCTCAAATGTTTTTGACTAGGGACTGTGGATCACTTCCCACAGAGCCTGAGTGTTCATTGAGCTGAGATATTGTATTGTCTATAGTCCTTCGTGCTGAAAAGTGTTTCCTGGACACTGGATTCATTCAGTTATTAAAACATAGTGACTTTTTCTCCAATCAGATAGGGGATCGGATTCCATATCAGTCGAGGCTGCTTCCGAAACTCCTGAACATAAATTTTTCGAGCAGAAAAGATGTTAGCCTATCGCCAACCACTTGGGTTGACCAACTAGCTATGAAAGGCGAATTAGGAATATATATTTTTGGAAGCATTAAAACAGGATCTAAAAAGAGCATGAGTGGGATTGTAACCTACGGCCTGGAGGCATAATTAGCGATCCGTTTTATTTAATTTATTGTGTTCCATCTTACATTACATGTTTACTAATTATTAATCACATTCACGAAAATGAATATGGGTCGTATGATCGTCCAAATCGGGATCTTTGCCGCTGACGCATAATTTAATTTGTACAGTTTATCGGCGCGATCATAACATGAGTTGCATAAGGAAAACATTCGATTTCATATTATACCTACTTACAAAAATTCTCGTATTCGATGTACAGTAATGACCCGAATAAAATTTTGTAGAAACATACTGAGGTGTTCATTATAATTAATTAATACAAGAAACAACATTGCCGAAAACCAAAGATAGGCGGCTTGGAGAGATAGGAATCTGTTGTGTAATTTTTTTCGCCAGAAAAGGTTTCCTTAAAGGAAAGTTAACTGGCATAAGACAGAAGAACCAAGATGCTGCGTATATTTGTACCGAACTCCCGTTGTTGATCGTCGTCATCTGTAGTACCTGGAAACTCCAGGTAAGATCCAATAACGTGGTATTACTACGACGGCGGTCATCACTAACAATTGTCTTCAGTTAGTATGAATTCGATTCTTGTGATTCATAACGGGTATTGACAGAACAAAGGTAGTTTTCGGGATTCGCAAGTATGTTCCCATTCCAAATTGGGAATTTTACTCCAAAAAGAAGACCTCGTAGCTTTTATTGCGGATCAGTTCAGATCGAAACAAATCACAATAGCCGCAAAAATGTCATCATGGGTACGAACAGATTGAACAGATTTCCGACTTAACGTGAACTGAAATTTGACAAGATTTCTGAAAATGAATATAAAATCCGTTTTGCTGACCAGGAAATGAAAATGCAATAAATTACACAAAAGAAATTTTCCTCAAAGCGAAAATTTATTGCTCCCGGGACGGGACAATGCTGCGATTGATCCGACACAAAAGCTCGACAAAATCGTCGAAAGAAAAATAATGCTAAATACCGCCCACATAATGCGGAATCTTAATGAAAGTCATTATAACAATGAACGGTAACTAATACGGTCCACCCCGCAACAAATGTTGGCCTTAATGCGCACACAAATTGTGACGATTACGCATCACACTCGTACTTAATCTTGAAAGTGAAAAACTCTTTTGTGATGACTAAACTCAACACAAGGGGCTTGTTTTTTTGGTTCAATCTTAAGACCCCCGGTTATTAGATGATTTTCATTTTCAATAATTGACTTTCGCCAAATTTCCATATTAGCGTACAGAGGGCAAAGAACTCTGTACCCGCGATTGAGATTAATTAAGGGGGTGGGTTTTATAGAATGTGCAAATAATTGTCTCGATGAGACTTGTAAATCTTTCGCATAA
Organism: Beris chalybata; assembly: GCA_949128065.1. NCBI lineage: Eukaryota > Metazoa > Arthropoda > Insecta > Diptera > Stratiomyidae > Beris > Beris chalybata. Next base: position 143,142,454 of record OX421894.1, read on the forward strand.
TTGTGACACAGATCCGTGTGTTTCGACTGTGGGGCGGTGCTTAGCTTTCGATTGGGATCAAGATGCAATGAAAATGGGCACTTAGCCTTTTGTGGTATCTACTTACAGTTTCACTACGTATTAGTAATTAGAAGTTTAAAAAAATGGGTCAAGTAAATGAGGAGTTCGATTGATTAGGAAATTTTGAAGTTGAATGGCTATTTTGAACGAAATTGCGAAGATATCGAAGATTTTTTTCATACCGAATGAATCATGAAACTTTTCAATCGAAAATGAAATTTTTTTTAAGGACATGATCCTAATACGAAAACTAGGACCACTTTACCATTTTAAATTGTACTCGTTTTTGTTCCAAGTATGTACTATGAAAGGAATTGTTTACGTACAACAATTTAAGTCGATAGGTTATAAAATGAATATCTAGAGAATGACTAAAGTTGTTCTCCTTTGTTCACATGAAATTATCTGCTGCCTTGTTTTGCGCTTACTCACTAAAGCGCAACAATTTCAACCGTTAAATGTCTATAATATCACGGCGTGCAATTTTGGTGTATAATTATCCTTAAAATGATTTTTTCCCCGGCTTAAAATATTCACCGCGAGTCAACAAAAGGGCGGTATCATAAATGGCTAATGCAAACTGAGATGGAAATTGTCGCCTATAATTCGACAGCTCATTTGTCATCAATTGGTTGTTGGACTGAAGATTTAAAACAAAAAATAAAATTTATGAATATTTTTAGAGTTACGTGTGAAATATTAGATCTGTTAATAGACCATACTGCAAATCAACATTCAACAACATTTAATAAATATTTTTTTCCAATTAACGTTTTTCCATTTCTAATTCTTTTTTTTTTTCATTCTCTTAATTGTTTTGTCTATTTGTTCTTTATTTTTGTTTATTTCTTCTTTATTTTTGTTTATTTCTTCTGTATTTTATTTTTATTTGTTTATTTCTTCTTTATTTTATTTTTATTTGTTTAATTCTTCTTTATTTTATTTTTATTTGCTTATTTCTTCTTTATTTTATTTGTTTATTTCTTCTTTACTTTATTTTTATTTGTTTATTTCTTCTTTATTATTGTTATTTCTCTTTTATTATTTTTATTTCTTCTTTATTATTTTTATTTCTTCTTTATTATTATTTGTTTATTTTTTTATGGTGATTTTTTGTTTATTTCTTTATTATTTTTTTTGTTTATTTCTTTATATTTTTTTTTTGTTTATTTCTTTATTATTTTTTTTTTTTGGGTCTTTATTATTTTTTTAGGTCTTAATGTTTTTTTTTGGGTCGTTATTATTATTTTTTTTTTGGGTCTTTCTTATTTTTTTGGGTCTTTCTTATTTTTTTGGGTCTTTCTTATTTTTTTGTGTCTTTCTTATTTTTTTTGGGTCTTTCTTATTTTTTTTGGGTCCTTATAATTTTTGTCGGGTCTTTATTATTTTTTTTGGGTCTTTATTATTTTTGTTGGGTCCTTATTTTTTTTTTTTTGGGGTCTTTATTATTTGTTTTGGGTCTTTATTATTTATTTTTGGGTCTTTATTATTTATTTTTGGGTCTTTATTATTTATTTTTGGGTCTTTATTATTTATTTTTGGGTCTTTATTATTTTTTTTTGGTTTATTATTTTTTTTGGGTCTTTATTATTTTTGTTGGCTCTTTATTTTTTTTTATTTTTTTTGGGTCTTGTATTATTTTTTTTAAGTCTTAACAGACTATTTCATTTGTTTAAATATTTAATTTTTATTTGTTGACTTTTTTAAATTGGGATTCCTCTTGCAGTCTTATTTGTGACTCAATCAATGAAGATTCTTTTCAATTTCTTGATATTCTGAAACGTTTCTTCTCTAATTTTGGATTGGTGACTGCATTCCTGATTCTATTATTTAATGTCGATCCGCTTCCTTATTTCTGACTGACTTTTTAGAGTACACAATAAAACATTTTCCCTCAGTAATTGCGAACAATTTAAAAAAAGAGATACAATAAAGTGGAAATATAGTTCAAAATAATTAGTAGATTGCTCTTCTCGAAAACAAGATGCAATCAAAACCACAAATCAATCATGTCACGGCACTTTATGATTACAATTCGCTATCCGATTTCCCATTCCGTCCGACTCGGTTGTTAGTATCGTATTAAATTTCAGCCCAACTAGACGGGTACTGACTGTATAATACAAAACACGCAAATTGCTTTAAAAACCACATTTCTAATTTTTCTACTCGGTGATTTTCTACCGAGAGTTCGGCTCCAGTTTCTAGACGATCAAACATCAAAAACATCTATAAAATGAACTCTACGTCTAAGTGCACAGTAGGACCGAACTCGGCTAATAAAACTAATTAAATGCGACAGATTTATGCAAATCGGCAAAGGATTATTCTACATTTGATTTAATTATTATTTGTCATCATGTCCAATCGTAGAGCCACCGACAAGAGTGTAAAAAACTGCAAGTGGCTCAATTAAGTGGAAGGACATTTATAATAGAATCTAAAGTTTATTTTACTATTTGAACATTTATTGATTTTATAATGGGATATGACGCTGAAGCGGTTGTCCGTTCCGATGTATGATTCAATGGAAATGAATTGACAAGGGAAGGGAGTCGTGGTGTAGAATCTCGATTCTTTTCTGTTATTTTATTTTATTATTTTCTTTCATTTAGTTTTTAGTTTTTTATGCGCTATTCTGAATTAAAAGGAAAAAGAACAGCCATGCAACCGATTCTAGTAGACCAAGAAAGCGAAGTCGGACGCTTAAAACCAAGTGTACCTACTCGATCCCGATTGAACGGGGAGACGACAACTATAATACGGCGCGTACACTCGTTCAAGACCTTATACGGTTGTCTGGAAACGAAACAAGTTTTCGCCTTGTATATTGTCTGTTTTAAAAAAATTTATTTCATGTATTCCATCGTGTACAGAGCCCGTTGTCGATGTCGTTTGTGTTGAAAAAGAGGTTTTTAATGTGTCTTTTATTTCTAACTAATTTTTGAGCGCACACGTTTCGCGCAACGTTTGTACCGACAACGGGCGCACGATAGATACACGGATAAGTGATTTGTGACACTTTTGAGACCTTAGAGATATACGAAGTGGTTCCGCCCAATTTCCTCCACTTATTTCATTTTTTTTTTTGCTATAGTAAAATTTCCAAACAAATTAATTTTTTTTCGTTCTGTTTGTCTTTTTCGCAATCTTTCCTTATATGCGATGGTTTTGCTGATCGTTTAGGAAGCTCATAATTTTTCTATTTATAATCTTTTTACCAGCGTAGATGCATTTATTTTATAATAAATTTATAAATATTGCATCCCACACTGTAAGGTCAGGTTTTACTATTTTTAGCTTATCTAGATATTTGGGTTGTTCACTCACGTAATATTCGAATAGATTTTATTTCTATATGGGTTTCGTTTGCGGATATCTAGATAGAACCAGTGAAGCAATAATTTGTTGTTTTAAGTGAACGATTTTTCATTAAATTTGAACAGCTGGCTTGAATGTGTCGTAACCGATCAGGCTAGACCTCAAATGGCAAAACGACTGCCAATACTTTATATTGTTATCAATCAGGCAGTTCAATGACAATAATTTAAAGATTGATTTATTTTTTTGTCGGAATGAACGGTCGGTCAATTGAATAAGGTTTTAGGGTTCATGAATTTTGGGTTGGGATCTTGATTCAAGTTTGAACGAATTGAAATTCACACATTTGTGATCATGATTTCACAACTTACGTTCTTTTCTCGGAATGCTTTGGCATGAATGGCACTTTGCGATGTTTGCCACATTCGGTTGTTCATTTTGGCTGTGCTTAGAGGTACCCCACAGTGTGGATATGGTCCTATAAAGTCAACTTTTGAACCTTTTCTATTGGAAATCATTTAGACGAAGAAGTAAGGACCTTTTGTTCTGAATATTTAGTCGGAAGTATACATGATATTAGGAAGTCACATTGCCCCAATCATCGCGAACCTACAAGAAATGATCCAGCAGTGAAATCAGTCAAATAAAGAGTCATGAATAATTTGAAAGTACCTTTCCATACTCTCCGAACATCGTTAATCACATCACGACTTATTCGCCAACCTGTAATTTTCACCTAAATAGAAAATCGATTGCCCGAGTCACAAGGAAGTTATAAATTATTTCTCCGTTCAAATGGGACCAATTTAAAATCAACAACACTCTACTGAATTATTGAAACAAGCTTTTATCTTAATTGGGCAGATCTATTGTTTCATTGAACCATTGTGAAATTGCACTATAGAATAGAAGCCAGCACAGCAAAAAACAGCACGTGCCATAATGCTATCTCGTAAAATATACATTTGGATTTCTTCTGTCTGGACATGGACAATTGAGGCTAGTGTAATCAAAACCGGCTGATATCATGCGCGAATATTTTAAAAAGTATGTGGACGAGTGAATGGCCAAGTAGTTTACTTGTTATTCTTTCGCGTAATAGTTGAATAATGAATGTAGTTGAAATAAATGCACAATGCTAGTATAGAATTGGAACGATCAAGATGTCTTTTCGCTTTAAATTCTCGATTAAATGCTCGATAAAATCCGGCTTAATGATATCAAAAGAATGGGTCTGTCTATTGGTGTACTCGATTTCGGGTCATTTGCAATATGAAATTGTCAGGATTTCTATCCTTTTAACCGTGCACGAAAAGTGGCAGCGATGTGCTATTTTGGCGCCACAAACTAGTCTTGCGCATTTTAGTTCAACATAGTGAGCAATCCTTTCCAACTCCCGATTTCTCGCGAACTAGTTCGTTCTTTTAGTTCACAGTTCATTACTTCATGGGAGTTGAGTCATGAGTGGTCGTAGTTGGAAGATGGTAGATCTAGTAGAAGATGATGAGCAAAAGAGAAGGTAAATAGATCTAGTACAAGATGAGGAAAAAAAAACAGTTCTGTAGTACATCTAGTAGAAGATGATGAGCAAAAAAAAAGAAGGTCAGCTGATCTAGTACAGTATATTGTCTTACACAGTTCCGAACGGTAATGAAAAACGAACTAGGAGCGATACTGACCGCGAACTAGTTCGTTCATTTCAGTTATGAGACCACTCTTTTGAACTAGTTCGTTCGTGAACTACACAAGCCTACCACAAACATAGTTAGTTAGCCTACCACAAACATAGTGACTCATGAGTAGTCGTAGTTGGAAGATAGTAGACATAGTAGAAGATGATGAGCAAAAGAGAAGGTAAATAGATCTTGTACAAGATGAGCAAAAAAAAAAAATTCTGCAGTACATCTAGTAGAAGATGATGAACAAAAAAAAGAAGGTCAGATCTAGTACAGTATATTGTCTTGCGCAGTTCCGAACGGCAATGAAAAACAAACTAGGAACGGTACTAGGAACTAGAAGTGGTACTGACTGCTCTTCTGAACTAGTTCGTTCGTGAACTACACAAGCCTACTGCAAACATATTCGCTGGCACGCTTGAGCTCGTCGTCGACAATAAAACGTGTAGGTATAGCTTTCATTCTGAAAAAAAAAAAAAAATGTTGACTGATTAATTCCAAGTAGCAATCAATTAACTCCCTGAAATTTGACGATCATTTTATTGCGCTAGCCGTACGCTATTGCCATAGACACAACATCGCATAATAAATAAATATTATTTAGTTCATTAAACTCTTTCTTTTTGAATTTACCATAATAAAAGAATTTTGTGAAACTATCAACAATCATCAAGTGAATATCAAATTTCACGATCATTATCTGATCCTTAACCATTTTGGGCAACTATGTTAACATTATTAATATTGTTATGCCGCGAGAGAGAAACTCCGCCAGCACAAAGATTGGTTCTAAAGCCTAGTTGGCCATCGATCAATTAACTGATAGATTACAAGATCATCATCCCAAGGGAATTGTATCTATAAACATATTTTCGCATTTTATGTTTACAATACTCCAGAGGTCTGATCGTGAGTAATGATCGTCGATTAATAAAACAAGGATAAACAACAAATTCGTAACGGTGTACTATAAAATAATTTATATCGTTAACATTTAAAAACAAATCCAACAACTTTCCTTAAATGATCAAACTGCTCTCGCGCGACACAGAATAATTTAAAAAAAAGTGGTGCTTTTTTGTATTTTATTTAACATTAAACATGTAAACTCAATATTAAACTGTCATTGTTCTTTTAATTATTGTTCGCGCTGTTATTAAATTTCAATTTAAGATCGAGACAGTTACACCGGCTTGGCATTTTTCTGCTGTTGTTGTTTATCTAATTTGCATTACAACTTACATTGTTGACCGTGAGATACCAAAACAAAAATTCCTCTCAGCTCTAGTAGACTCGCGGTTAAGATGTTTTATTCTTCAGTGCATTTTGTAGTAATGTATACATAAATTTGAACAGATCTTTGTTTATTGTTATCGTTGTTCATGAGGCCGTATACAGAGTATAAGATGAACTCTTTATTTCTTAAACAATAAGTGGAATAAATGATTTATTTTGTTTTGGAAATTTGCATTAATTTGGTAAATGCATTATTCATTGCTAAAAGTGTTGATGGCATTTCGGAGATGTATGCTTAGGTTTGATTGGCTTTTGTGAACTGGAAAGTGTAAAAATTGCACACTTTTCTGGCTTGTTCAAAATCTGTCGAATTTTTGTTCCCATGTAGTGATAGTTACTTACGAATTATTTTTATGGTTTTTCGGTATAAGAGCAGTTTACTTTTGACATATACATATATCTGACGATGTAACTCTTTTGTGTTCAATCTAATATTAACTTTTGCCGAATCACGGTTAAAAATATTTCACTGTAGAGATGAGCAAAGCAGCTCCTTTCACTGAAGTACTTCATTCTAGCCTTGCGCATTTTAGTTCACTATAGTGACCGATCATTTGTAGTTCACGATCCGTCGCGAACTAAGCCGTTCTTTTAGTTCACTAGTTCGCGTAAGTTCAGTGAACGACAGTGAAGAAATGTAAATACCAGTTTCTGTCCCCGATCCGTCGCGAACTAGTTCGTTGTTTTAGTTCAATTACAACTACTTCCTTCATTTCAGTTGCAATGTGATGACCTAAAAAAAAAGAAAGAGGTCGTCTCTCCCCAAGTCTCCGGCAATGTTGAAAACAAATGAACTACGACTCACTGCGAACTATGGAACTACATATACGCTCACTCACTTATTTTATCGAAATGCTTCGCAATTTTTGCTTATGCTCAAAACTTCTCGCTTCTCACTCAAATATTTAATACATACTAATAACAACTTTAGTTTATATTGCTCCTTTGTTCAAATATTGCCGCAATATTGTCCAGATTGTATGGTGCCCTATTGTTAATTGATAAAAAAAAAAATCATATAATACAATACCTAAACTTTTTCAGTTACGAAACAAACCCAATTTTAAACTCCCCAATTTTTTTCTTTATTAAACCCAACAAACAATTGCACAGCAGAACAATATTGAATTTATGAAAAATAACATTTGTGAAAGTTGTTATGTCAATTTGTCATATTTATTTTTCCGTATATTATTTTCTATATCTTCAAGATCGTTAAAGTCGAAATTGGAGAAAGAAAAAATTAGTATAAAGTCTTTATCAGATATTTGCGCAAATTGACATCTTGAAATCAAACCCACTTTACAGAGGTAATGTTGGTCTGTAAGAAACACCTCCCAATTTTTATAAGATCATTATTTTGCAATGAAAATTTTTTCGTTGCATTATTTTTCTTTTCTACATAAACGAACAATAATACCGAGTTTTATTATTGTACACGAATAAGAAAAATATTCATTGCCAAATTAAAATACGTCCGATAAACATCAGTACGACCAAAAAAAATGCATCAACTTATCGGTAGAGCTAATTTAAATATAGTGGATTAAAAAGAGTTGAGCTAATATAAAAGAATGTATGGGAGATCGGTGTAAAAATATGTTACAATTATTTTCCATTCAAACTTAAATTCATTTATATTTCATTTGGTTAAATAGCGAGTAAGCAATTGCAAAAGGCTTAGACAACTTTAGTCGGATTGAATCCAATTCGATTTAAGTTGCCAACTCATGTGATCAGCTGAGTCTTACGCGAAATGTGTATCGTTTTTTGGTTGTCCAATTCACTCCTACTTACAATGGCGCTACAGTCCAAATCGGACCTTGGCCTCCTGTAATTCACTCCTATATAGCTTTACATCCCCTCCCCCTTTCATATATTGCATTGAGTTTATAATTCTTTTGTAATGAATGAGGTATTATTGGTCTTTGAAGCCATTTTTCTTATTATCGTACATATTTAAATAAAATATTTCTTAAATCAAAAATGTAAAAAATACAAAATTAAAAACTTAAAATTAATATTTTCAATTTACCAAGCCCCCTTCTCACCTGAATACTTTATCTTCGAACGTACACAACACTAAAAAAATTTAACAACAAATAATTTCAGCATAATTGCATTTGACGAAAATTTCGTGTAGGAATTTATTCGTTTTTTCGCTTATTGGATTAAGTGATTACACACTATATGCAGACCGTATAGTAGACAGATCGGTTTTTATTCGAACCTACTAAATTTTTTTCCTAAGTAAATGAATCATAGTCTGCTCGATTATTTTGCTTTTATTTGAAACGGTTACGTGGCCAAGCTTTGCGAAAAAAATCGAAATCGAAACATATACAACATACTCAAGATCAATATTAACAATCAATGTGCTAATTGTTGATATGATCAGTAAACAACATGTGCATTGAACTGTTACAGAGATATTAGACACAGTTTTAAAAAAATTTCAGCGTCATTGAATTTCGGCAAAGATGAGAAGAAGTCGGGGTATTATGATCCATTTTTTGTTTTTTTTTTGGGTTTGGTGTTGAGACATTATCGTGATCACGATGATTGGTTAAAATCTTTTGAAACATTAATTGACTTGTAAACGAACGGACAGTCGTATTTGCATGATAAGTTAGTAGTACCAATATTGGGGTCAGGTTATACTAATATGACCCCAGGGTTAAGGTTTGTTTTCGATTGATATTGAAATAATGGCTTCTTCGATTAAAGTAAAATTAATTCATCTCAAGGCGTGGCATCCCAAGTTTAGCCTTGGTTCGCGGATAAATATATTTTTTTGGAGAATCTAAGAATTTATTTATTTCTTGTATGTCATGTTCTCAATAAAATTAATTATTTGTTTAAATTTTTTCGCACAAAATATTTCGTTCCTATATTATAAAATACATAACATTGGATTCGTTGAACCGCACTCATAAGGGTGTGTCTGTTGTTTGTAATGTTTTGTTAACGATATGATAAATATTTTTCACGATATAAACTGTTTGTAAATGATATGGAAATATCTTTCACGATATAAACTGTTAAGCTAGTATTACACTGTTTGACCATGTGGTCAAATTGCAGTAATATGCAATGCGAAATAGCGAATTTCAATTATTCTCTTAATACACGCTTCATCAAATTTGCTATTTCGCATTACGTATTACTGTAATTTGACCACTTGATCAAACAGTGTAATATTGGCTTTAGAACAGTGTAATACTAGCTTTAGTTTTGAAATTTTAAAGACGCACTTTTTGTATGATGTACGCTCTAAGACTTGCTGCCTAACACTTCTTAAGACATCGTCATAATTTACAACCTTTTAATTTTTTAAATATATTTTTCCCCTTTTTCGTTTTTCTTTTTATATTTTTATCCCTATTTACATTCCCCCCACTCCCTTTCTGTTTCCCTTTTTATAATCTTTTTAATTTATATTATTATTTTTCTTAATTTTTTTATTATTATTTTTCTCCTTTATTTTTTTATTATTATTTTTCTCCTTTATCTTTTTTTTATTATTATTTTTCTCCTTTATCTTTTTTTAATTATTATTTTTCTCCTTTATTTTTTTAATTATTATTTTTCTCCTTTATTTTTTTTATTATTACTTTTTTCCTTCATTTTTTTATTTTTTTCTCCTTGATTTTTTTTTATTATAATTTTTCTCCTTGATTTTTTTTTATTATAATTTTTCTCCTTGATTTTTTTTTTATTTTTTTTTTTAATTTTTCTCCTTGATTTTTTTTTATTATTTTTTTTTAATTTTTCTCCTTTTTTAATTTAATTTTGTTTTTATTATTTTATTATCTCCTTTATTTTTTTTAAATATTTTAGTCCTTTATTTTTTTTTATTATTTTGTTCTTAATTTTTTTTTATTATTTTGTCCTTAATTTTTTTTTATTATTTTGTCCTTAATTTTTTTTTATTATTTTGTCCTTAATTTTTTTTTATTATTTTGTCCTTAATTTTTTTTTATTATTTTGTCCTTAATTTTTTTTTATTATTTTGTCCTTAATTTTTTTTATTATTTTGTCCTTAATTTTTTTTATTATTTTGTCCTTAATTTTTTTTAATTATTTTTGTCCTTTATTTTTTTATTGTTTTTGTCCTTTATTTTGTTATTATTTTATTTGTCCTTTATTTTTTTTTATTACTTGTGTCCTCTATTTTTTTATTATCTTTTTCCTTTATTTTTTATTATTTTTGTCCTATATTTTTTATTATTTTTGTCCTATGTTTTTTTTATTATTCTTGTCCTTTATTTTTTTTATTATTTTTGTCCTTAATTTTTTTTATTATTTGGTCCTTTATTTTTTTATTTCTCTCCTTTATTTTTTTTATTATTTTTCTCCTTAATTTTTTTTATTATATTTCTCTTTAATTTTTTTTTATTATTTTTCTCCTCTTTTTATTATTTTTCTCCTCTTTATTATTTTTTTTATTATTTTTCTCCTCTTTTTATTATTTTTCTCCTCTTTATTATTTTTTTCCGTTTTTTTATTACTTTTCTCCTCTTTTTTATTATTTTTCTCCTTATTTTATTATTTTTCTCCTTATTTTTATTATTTTTCTCCTTATTTTTATTATTTTTTTCCTTTTTTTATTATTTTTCTCCTTTTTTTTATCATTTTTCTCTTTTTTTTATTATTTTTCTCCTTTTTTTTATTATTTTTCTCCTTTTTTTATTATTTTTCTCCTTTTTTTATTATTTTTCTCCTTTTTTTATTATTTTTCTCCTTTTTTTATTATTTTTCTCCTTTTTTTATTATTTTTCTCCTTTTTTTATTATTTTTTTCCTTTTTTTATTATTTTTCTCCTTTTTTTTATCATTTTTCTCTTTTTTTTATTATTTTTCTCCTTTTTTTTATTATTTTTCTCCTTTTTTTATTATTTTTCTCCTATTTTTATTATTTTTCTCCTTTTTTTATTATTTTTCTCCTTTTTTTATTATTTTTCTCCTTTTTTTATTATTTTTCTCCTTTTTTTATTATTTTTCTCCTTTTTTTATTATTTTTCTCCTTTTTTATTATATTTCTTTAATTATTTTTCTTTATGTTATTTTTCCTTTTGATTTTTATTTATTATTTATTATTTTTATTTATTATTTTTCCCTTAGATTTTTTTTATATTTCCTTTAGATTATTTTCTTTATATTTGCCTTTCTTTTAAATTAGTTTTCTTTACTTTTTCATCCCCTTTCTTTTAGCCTTTTTACCCCTTTCTTTTATCCTTTTTACTCCTTTCTTTTATCCTTTTACTCTTTTTTTTTTGGCGGGAGAATTACAGTTAACTCGCGAAAAAGTTTCTTTTGTTTAAGAATTCCCTTAATTGAACAAGACATTAATTAACCTTGAAGAGATCTTTAATTTCAAATTACCAGTACTGATCAAAGTTTATCCACCCATCTAAGATATGCAATTTGGAATCATTGTCCTTACCGACTATAGCCCAGCTTAAATCGCCGGACATCGTAGGCTTATGACCTTACCACATTATTTATTTTCCCATCAAGTTGTCTCAGAACCAATTCATCAAATCGTTACAAATTGATTGGCGCGAAAAAATTCAAAGAAGAATGATCTGGTTCTCTTGTGGACCGAATATAATTTATTCCATTTCGTAATTTATCAAAAGTAATCAAGACCCCATAACAAATCCAACCTTGACAACAATGTGCCCGTTGACTTGTTTAAGATGCGATTAAATAGGTTGAATGAAATAGAGTTTTTGTATTTCTTCGTTTGGTCACCACCAACACTATCGCGACGGCGGTTTATAATATTCTTGGTTTGATTTCTTTCATTCTCTTAAACTTTGTGAAGTGATCGATTCGAACGATTTGTAATCGAAAGATCTCAGATGTCAATATATCGTTCGAATTTGATTAGCAAATTTAACACGATAGTAATGTAATTGATTTGTTGAAGGACTGACCATGTGCATGGTGGTGATGCAGAGTATCTTGACCTTTTTCGTGCTGGTTGCGGAGGTATTGATTTATTTTTTTAGCCGCTATCAATGAAAATGTGCTACAAATTATAACCGGAAGTGTGACTTTAGGACTGATCTATTGACTATTTGTGACTGTTTTGAAACTGTTGGAGGCGGGTTTGAAACCGTCAAAGGAAACCGCCAAATAAAAATTCCTGAATTCGATATGTGATATATTCCACCAACGGCTTCTCTTAATTGACGAAACTTCTTTCATGAGATAAGACACTCATTACATCCAGAACTTTCGTACGAGTAAGGTGATTGATTACCTCTGGATATTTGGTGCGAAATTTGTCGATGCATTTGGTGTGTCTTTGTTTCTTATTCCGTACCTTTGTCTGTCTCTTATTATGCGGACCAGTGAGTGCGACCGGTCCATGTAGAAAAGTGTGCCAAATTCTTCCATGCACTTGAATTCCACGAAATACCTCTAAAAGGTTGTCTTCACTAAATATTCGAAGCAAGCACTTGTTTTCCATATCTGCTTTATAAAAATCCACTCGAGTTCTAAAGAAAATTATTAAAGAAAGGAACACGGTACTCTTGAACCACATATGGCGAATCCTGACGAAATTTCCTGCTGTTTTTGGCCAAAGTGGTGAAATTATTCAGTATTTTATGAATCATAAACTACTTTCACCTGAATTATTCATCCTAAAGATAGAACAAACAATGATTAATATTTACTTTTACTCAGCGAAATATTCGAACAATTTCGTGAATTAGATTAGTAAAATCACAGAGGTCTTAACAACAAAAAAAAATATTTTCAATTTCATCAGATGTGTTAAATACTTCATAACACCCAATTTTTTTTATTGTCAAGTCATTACAATGAAAGTAGTGCCTCTATGTAAGATTGAAGGCGAATAAAAAATCCTCATAAGTCATTCTAATAAAGTGAAAGTGCAAATAATCAAATTCGTAATGACATCCCGTTGACACTGTCGAAACTCATTAGTCGTCAATCCTCAATTTCAATGAGTTGGCGTTATATCTTGGAACAAATTTCAAATAATGAAAAGAAGGTGATGTGTATAAAATTCATGCATAAAGAGAGGACAACACTAAACTTGAATATTAATCGTTCTCATAAATGGCCATAAACATGGGATTATCCCTGGTCTTTACTGATCGTATGTTTTCGCGATCTTAAAACCTTATGCGCAAACCTCAAAAATGATCGTACCGCCGCCAATAATACAGTGAAATTTAATAGCGGCTAGAATTTCTGTTCATAGATGATGAAAAGTGAAATTGAAATAATTGAAACCGAAAGTACAAGAGTTTTTACCATAAAATCGAAAGTATAGCAAATGTACTTAATCATCAAAATCAATATTATGTATGTAGATATCGTCATCGTTTGATACACATGAAATTACAAAATCATTTTTGGGATATGATTGCAGCGAATTTTTAACCTGTCGATAATTTATTGTCGATGAAATGATCGGTTGACTGAACAATTGAACGAAGATAATAGTACATTTGTGATCTTTTCTTTACAATTGTCTACGTGGAATAAAAATTCGCAAAATTCTGCTCAGGCCATAGTTTTTGGCACAAGCCACCATTCGTTTCTGAGAAAACCCAAAAAACAAAAAATTTTCTATTTTTTCTTTGCATTTAATTTCAGTAGTTCCGACATCACAAAATCAGCATGAACGTTAATTTTTTCTTGTAGAGATTACGAAATCTTAATGAACGAAATATATATATAATTACGAAAAGACGAATTTCCTGCTGCGAAAAACCATCAAAAACAACACTTAGCGCGCGGATGAACGTGCAAATGATCAAATTGACTATACGGAAAACAAAAATTATTGTTTCCAATCAAATGTTTAAATCGTAGAAAGAAAAGACACGTTAAATCAACCACTAGTATTTATTATTGGGGAAGATTAGGTGTGGTTTTTGTTGATGCTGGATTATTATTAATGTTGCGAAAAATAATTTTTGATTAATTTTAATTTATCCGTTTTTTCCCCGGTCTTACTGCAGTTTTTCGAAATTTTTCTTTTGAAACGAGGTGTGAATTGTATTGGGCAAATGATTAAGAACATCTTTAGTGATGATGGGTGTATTTGTCATTACTTTATCAACCATACCGAATTGTATGCATTGAAAAGGCCGCATATTTATCATGTTGTAGGTGATGGGTTGATAGATTGGGTATTTTTTTTGTTCACTTGAATTAGTTAACATGTACGTCTTCGTCCTAGATCTGAACAAGGGCTTTTGTCTTAGGGACGAAAGTTGATGAAAATATGTTCATTAAATCAACGAAAAGTAGAGATGGGCAAAGCAGTTCCTTTTAGTGAGTGAGTGAACTCTGACTCACTCACTGAAAGGAACTAGTTCGAGTTCATTTTGAACATGACTTCCCCAGCGAAGGAACTAGTTCTTTCCTCAGTCACGAAGGAAGTAGTTCTTTTCAAGTTCGGAGTGAATGTGAGGACCTTGAAAAAAAGAAGGTCCTCACTCACGAAGGAACTAGTTCTTTTCAACTTCGGAGTGAATGTGAGGACCTAAAAACAAAAGGTCCTCCCTTCCCACGAAAGGAGGTACTCATTCCTTTTCAAGCTTCACATCGCAAAGGAACTACTTCCTTTCCAACCTGTGTCACGTGGCGAAACGAACTACAGTTCACCAAAAGGAGTGACTTAGTTCACTTAGTTCAATGAACTGCTCTTTTGGAACAGTTCACCCATCTCTAACGAAAATTCAAAAAAATCAAATTATTTTCAAAAGTTGTCATTGAAGCAAACAATTTTAGTTCATAAACGCAATTCGAAACTTTATAAACAATGTTTTGGAGAGTAAAGTTGAGATTTATGTATGAAAATTTTCGCAAAAAAAATAATATATAAATTAGTTAAACGCATTTTTTATAATTATTCTTCTTTTTGTTTATTCCAGGTAAGCACATTATTTATGTGGAGATTTGACGACTTAAGCAATGAGAGAATTCGTAAGTACAAAGAAATTTAAACGATGATGACTTTGCATCGTAGGATTTTTTTTGACGAAATGGCGGCCGATTGAACCTTATGTTCATTTTTTAACCTTACTTTCCGACCTTTCTGGCTTGATAAAAAAAAGTAAAAAGTAAAAAAAAACTTACATGCGAAGTAGAAGAAGACCTGTTAAAAATATTGTGTCAATCTAATCTAATCTGTTAAAAATATTGTGTCAAATTTTGGATGCAATCGGTTCAGCCGTTTTCAGAATATTTTGGGAACAGCTTTTAAAAAGTATGTTTCGAGATAATCAAGCTTGAAGTTATCAATGGCGTAGCATCCATGGAAGCAAGAGAAGCATTGCTTCCCTTGCATTTTATTTATTTATTTATTCATATTCATCAAATACTGATTACTCATAACAACAATAAAATAAAATGTAAAATTATAAAAAAAAAATGAAAAATAAGTTGATACCAAAAATAAGTGCAAAGTTACACTACAATATTTATTAGATACATCCGATTTTAACTGGCTTTGCTGATAAATATCTAAAATGTTGCTGATAAATATCTAAAATACCGAAAATTTTTTTGTTATTTAACAAATTCTTCCCCTTGTTGAATTATCACGCCACGCCACTAATAGTTTGGTTTGGAAAACGAACCATTGGAGTTCATGAAGGTCCCCATTCCGATTATTTGCCCATAACATTCACAATTATTGGAATTTATGAAATTTACACAGAATATTCTTAAGACTACAAACTTTAAGGTTTTTCTACTTGGATGTTCCCCCTTAATGCCAATTATTTAAAAAACGCAGTAATATCATTGCTGATTTTAACGGTCAAATTTTCTAGAAAGTGAATTATTCACGTGTATTCAATGATTTAAAATTTAGAGAATCAAAATTCTCTCCAGCGGGTTCTAGAAAAAGGGAAAAAATTCTATTGAATTTTTCTTGGTTCTGACCAGAAAATTTAGTTATGTATCAGTGATATCTATATATAAAAAAAAAGAAAATATATGTTTGTATGTATGTTCCCTATGAACTGCTAAACAGCTGAACCGATTTTGATGAAATTTTCAGAGAATGTGTAGAATAGTCCCGTGAAGTTTGATCCCAATCGAATGAAAAACAATTGTTTTTTTTTTGATATTTTGACATTTTTTCCGCGATTTTTGTACCCTGGTGCTCTAATTGTTTATGGGCGCTTTCCTATACCATTCATCCGATTACGATGAAACTTCGCTGATATATTGAGCACACACCCGCGAAGGTTTCTGCGTTAACAAAATCATTTTACAATTGGTGGTACGAGAGGTATTTCAACATTTGAGAGTATTTCAAATGATTTAGCGGCAGTTCGCTCGTTTTCGGTGTATTAGTTATTCATTCCTATTACTAAATGGTAAAGTTGGATGATGGATGGTGGATTGAGGATACTGGATGGAAGATGGAGGATGCTGGATAGAGGTTGGTAGAGGGTAGATGGGGGATGGTGGGTGGAGGATGGTAGATAGAGGTTGGAGTAACGGGAGCAACTGAAGCAACGGGAGAAATAGGAGCAACTGAGCAACGGGTGAAATAGAAGCAACGGGAGTAACGATAGTATAGCACCAAACTGTACGCGTCTAGTTTTCTATAAAGATTACGAATCGTATATCAAATCATTAAATATTTTTGTATTGTCTGCAAAAGTATTGTTTTTATTCCAAGCTGTTGAAAGTCACAGAAAATAATAATAGTGGGCCTAAGATCGATCCTTGAGGTACTCCACCTAAAACTCGATTTGTGGCAAATGAAGAGTGACTAAAACGTCTTTCAATTTTGACTGTATCTATTGAAGCATTCGCCTTTTAAAACAATTTGAAATCAAATTTTGAAAAACTGCAGTTATATTTGTAAGATGTGGTCTCTAAGTGCATCCGAATTGCCAAGCTTTCGAATGAAATGATTCGTCTGTTCATATATTTTCTAATACTTGAAGTTTTTGGTCTACTCACTTGACCAGCAACTAGTCACGTCCTACAGTAATTTAAGACGGAGCATGTCCAAAATTAAAACAGAATTCGACCAATGTTTGTACAACATTATTCCATTAACGACTGAAATGACTGTTGTTGTCATTATCAAGTATTGTGTGTGTACAGCGTACCAGCTTCAATTTCTACCAAGTTACCCTAAAGGCCAACTAACCGAGAACACAAACTGGTCAATAAGCGTTCCGAACAAGCTCGGGATGAAAGCAAAATGAAAATAAAATATTCAGACGAATTTTCAGTAAACATAATTTAAAAGAAAAAAATAAATTCAAAACAAAAACACCTCATAACCGCCATTTCACTTATTTACTTAAGTACTTCTTGAACGACGACGGGTCATATTTAACCTACTTTACATTCGAAATGGAAAGTCAATTTTCGTGGTTTCGGTTTATCGCTAATTTCTTTAAAAACACCTTCGTTCCAATGTTTGAACGGTGCGTGTATGAATTTCGGTTCAAACAATCATCCACTTATTGAAAAACATTTATTATAAACAATAGGTGCGTACACCCAGCGTGTGAGCGCGCCACCTTCTTTTCGTTTTCGGTAAGAAAATTTAATTTGATTTGTTTGTTGATTCTATAGCGGTATAAAGTTGATTGAACGAATGTGTTATTTACTGATTTCGTTCATTGTCAATGTCTTAATTCACTATCAATAGAAAAACATCTCTTTTTGAGTAGATGGCGGCAAGACATAAATTTTTTTCTTTTACGCGAATTTCGATGTTTGGCGGTACCTTTTTTGTTTGCATTCATTCAAAGTGGTTTTGTTGATTTAAACGATTAGAGAAGATCTTTTTGTTTCTTCGGTTTGCTAATTAAATTATGGGTCAATAAGACGATAAATGTATTAAAATTGAAAAAAAAAAAAAAACATGATTGCATTTTGGTGTTTCCTGTTTTGAAGTCGAGATCGTCTGCATTCTGACTTGATGTTGTTTATAAATAAACCCCGACTGTGTTTAGGTGGGCTCACTTAATTAATTCTAGCTGGATTTTTGGACATAGGGCGTCTTTAATACTCCGGAAATATGATATTTTATTGGTTTTTAATAATAGATTTTTTTTTTGACAAATTTCCTTAGTTATTAACATTTCTTTCACTTTTCTGTGAAAACTTGATAAAATAGAGGCTTTGAACCATGAGTTCAACTACCTTTTTCTATTTCTGTGAATTGTGAAATGATGACTCGGTTAGGGAAACCTATCAGCGTGACCTACTAACTAGGCTTATGTAGTTCGTGAACGAACTAGTTCGGAAGAGCGTTCCCATAAGTGAAATGAACGAACTAGTTCGCAGTGAATTCGGGTCCTAGTTCGTTTGTAGGAAGTAGCTCGTCATCACATTTGCGTACACCATGTATCATTCCACTGTCGCGAACTGGGAACTAAGAGAAGGAACTAATTCAGTTCGCGAGGAAAATGGGGACTGTTTCCATTGCAGTCTTGCGAACTGCGAATTAAAAAAATGAACTAGTTCGTTCGCGGTGGAAGTGAGAACTTTTTTTGTTTAGGTCATCACATTCAGTTTCGCGAATTGCGAATTAAAAAAAGTAACTAGTTCATTCGCGAGGGAAGTAAGATTTTTTTTGTTTAGGTCATCACATTCAGTCTCGCGAATTGCAAATATAAAAAAAAAAATTCGTTCGCGAGGAAAGTGAAGACTTTTTTTTAGGTGATCACATTCAGTCTTGCGAATTCAAAAAAAGGAACTAGTTCGTTCGCGAGGGAAGTGAGGATTTTTTTTTTGGGTGATCACATTCAGTCTCGCGAATTGCGAATTAAAAAAAGGAACTAGTTCGTTCGCGAGGGAAGTCAGGTATTTTTTTTAGGTCATCACATTTCCCATCACCATTAATCATTTATTTCTCGCGAACTACAAGAACAACTAGTTCGCGAGGGCTCGTGAACTAGTTCGTTCGCGATCACTAAGGTGAACTAGTTCGTTCGCGATTACTAAGGTGAACTAGAATGCACAAGCCTACAACTAACGGCTATGGATCTTTAGACCACAAATAAAGAACTACTACTATTACTATTATTAGTATTTTTACTTGGCTAAGAAATTTTTAGCTGCAACTAAACAAACAATTTTACATCTTTAGAAAAATCAGGTTTGAAGTCTGAAAAAAAGAAACAAATTGCACGAAACCACCTGACAAATAAAAGCAACTCATTGCCATATTTGCCAATACTTTTATGAACTCGTAAAATACACGTATTCCGTATCAGAATCCGATTAAAAAAGTGGTGTATCTTATTATCAACCCGAAAAAAAATATGCTCGGATGAGTATAATGCATGATCTTAAAGGCAGGTGTATCAGAGGTAGTATGAATTTCTCTGATCTTTCGATCTCATTAAAATTCCGTGATCGTGCGCGAACTTTTATAAAGCGCACACGTGAAGGGCTTAAGAAGTTTTCGTATGTTTCGTGTTGCTCGGAGACCGGTAGGAAATAAATTTAAATTAAAAGAAAACATGGACAGTGCAGCACTCCATAAATTTTTTTTTTTGCACGCGCATAACTAAATTATTATAATTTTATTTATATTGATATGTGTACTTAGCGGATTTTTTGCTTGTTCCAATTTTTAATCCATTGCCAAAATATTTGACAAGTCTTTTTTTGGGGGTTTTGATCTCTTTAATAGTACTCGAGTTCAATTAGAATGAATCTACTTGTACGAAACTATAGGAAATAGACCTTGACTATTCCTACTCGTCTACGTTTTGCGTTTTGCCTATTTCGATAATTTCGGATTAGCATATCTAATGAATTTATCTCGGACGTTGTTTAATTAATTCGAACAATGGAACAAGAAGCGTACAACTGCTCCTCCTGAGTGTCGTGTTTCTACGTGTGTTCGTGTATGACTCAAGCGAAAAATCGGACAAATTTAAAGAATGTTCTGAAATTGGACTTAGTTCGCTTTGGTTCAAAAACCTCAGAGATTGAAAACAGCTTGTGGCCTAATTTTTTGTTAATTAAAAGAAAAAAATATTAATAATTGTAACGCAGTTACATGACACCGTGTTGTGTCATTCGAATCCGTTAGAAAAGTACCGCCTAATGTTTTGTTTGATGGATTGTCTTAGTTTTCATTAGCGTACTTAATGGCTTTCTTAAAGATCGGACAGCTAAGAACACTAGAGGTTTACGAGTTAACGATTTTGAACTCTGATCCTGTACGCATTGTCACGATAACGTAAAACCGCTGTTTTTAAGCTGACGCGTATATAAGCAGCATTAAGCCACAGTAAAACACGTAGGTAAGGTACGAGACCGACTACTTTACCTTGTACGACTTTGAATATTTCTTCACGTAAAGTGGTAAGTCACATATGTGCATAGTTCTCACTCATATCTCAGAATCGAAGTACCTTATGCTACCTGTATGAAAAATGCTAAGATTAAGTTGTATGTTAAGTGCAGCTTGGTGTTTTAATTTTTTTTTCGTATCGTATATGCGCTGATTATATTATGCAGCTTGCATGGTGCTGCACTTTTTGTATATGCATCATCAACTGGTATTTTGCATGCAGTGCGCTAAATGTTCATTTTATAAATGCGAATTGTTCCGTGTTTTTTTTTTTCTTCAGTTATTTCCTTTGCGTATTTTTCGTTTAAATGTAAATTTCTTGTAATATGCCTACCCTAACTACAAAGGGACGAGAGAACCAGACTCGAAAGATGACCAACCGGATGCAATTTTTTCCAAAAGACTTGTAATAAACTTTGAGAAAAAACTGTCTGCTTTTAATTTAATTCGAAAGATCTGTACTTAAATTATTGTTTCAGTTTCTTTTTTTAGTTGTTGTAGGCAGGCAAGATAAGACAATTTGTTAATTATATTATTTATGGGTATTTATGATGACTACTGCATTGAGTTTCGTACAAGTTGGTTCTGCAATAATTGTCTGTATTTATGGAATGAAGCTTGCAGAAAAACAGATTTTATTTATGTTATTATCTTGTCAATCGGCTTGCGGACAGAAATCGTCATTTTGAGTGGCAGTTATTAATAGGCATTTAAATTAAAGTTGAGCAAGTGTAATAATTTTTTCTGCAGTCGTAAAGTACGTTGTACGTTTCTTTACATCGAATACATAAAAAAAAATCCTTGATAAGTATGTTTGATCCTCTGACTGGTATTCAATGCGGGAAAATTGCAGTTAAATATAAAATTCTGTGATTGCCAGTAGAAAATAATTTCTTCTTAAAATTTTAGACTTTCTTTCCAGTTTTCTATATAAAAACTAAGTTTCAACTTCATACCGTAAGTAGGATGTGCGTTACTGAACAAATTATCGCAACAATTATAATATTTTCAAACGATTGTCCAAATTTTTTTTTTCATATTTTAATTATGTTAAGACTTGACTCCAATTTCCAACTATTTTTTCACTCCTTTTGACACCCGAACGTGCCGAGTGTGTTATATAGTCAAAAATTGTACTCTTTAACAAAAGGGCTTCGTTTTGAAAATTTAAAATATGCCCCTGAAAAGCGTCCTGTTTTTTTTATTGTTGTAAAGGAAGTTGTAAATTGTTTTCTTTTCTCACGGATTTACAAAATTTTGAATGTGTGCTATATGATCGGCAAATGTTTGCGAAATTCGTATTTCTAATCTTCAAGAAGTCTAGGTAGAACCTTTTTAGAAAAATTTCTAATTTCTGGTCATCTCCAAAGTTTCAGCCAAATTTTGAGGCATTGTTGAAAACAATGTGGCAATTAATTGCCGGGCAATAAATTGCTTGATAAATTGCTCACACCTTTTAAGCAATCAATCAATGAAAAACATATAGCCTATATTTTTTAAAATAGTTTGTTTTAATTCCCACTCGTTTTCCTCATTTCCAAAAGAAGGCAATGCATTTCACCATATAGTACAAAAATTAGAAGGTCATAGCTTAAATGGTTCTATCCGCATGTATTTACAATTTTTTTTCACCTTTCTAGCTTCTGTGTTCCTGTTTACTAGAAAGCATAATTATATTAACTCACAGAAGTTGTAGTGTGCTTTAGTGTCCACTGTCCTCAAAATGATCTCAAAAAACCATTACAAACTTTTTCGACTCACTGTTCGCTTTATTTCCATTTTTGATGCTGAAATGAACGATCAAGAAAACTGTTGGTGAATATCTTCTCTTTGCTGCGAATTTTTTTTAAAAAAAACATTCATGCGACTTTAACATAAAACGTTTCTGTTTTTTTTACATTGCGATCGAATTGCTGTGTTTTTCTGAAAATTTATTACCATTTGCATGTCGTTCCAGCACATTATTCCAATTTTAGGTGACATACCTACGATCTATAAATTAGATCGCGCTGTGATCCTCTCAATATAGTAGAGAGTTTCGAATTTAGAACTCTGTTCACGATGTTGCTCCATCAGGATTTTTTTTTATCACATATGGTTTTAATGTTGTGTACGTTTATTTTTAATGTTAGCATTTCGTGTGGAAGGAAGATTCAAATCTGGCAATAAAATTTCAGAAATTTTTGATCATACCAAAATCTTAAAAATCAAAATATCGGAAACACACTTCGAAATTTTTTGTAGTAGCCTTTTTTTTTGCCTACCTGTAATACATAGAGGAAGCATTACTTCATGCAACAAAAGTAATTGAGAGTGTATAATGGGAATAGTACGCAGCAGATATGACTTACAAATTTTCATTACGGAATCGATTCAGTAATCATTACAATTCCTCTTTTGACAGAGATAATTGACTGTGATCATTTGTTCGCGACCATAGAGGAGGTTTTCTCGCAAAGGACCGGCGATATTCACTATGCTACTATCAGCATCTTACTCACATGTATGTTATACT
Source organism: Beris chalybata (assembly GCA_949128065.1). NCBI lineage: Eukaryota > Metazoa > Arthropoda > Insecta > Diptera > Stratiomyidae > Beris > Beris chalybata. The sequence goes on from OX421894.1 coordinate 143,165,665, forward strand.
CCGCTATTGAAAAGAAAAAAAGCCCAACCTTTAAATACTACGCTACTATGTATTTGCATTTCACTGCCACCGGGCATGAAACGCTCCATACAAAAATGTTCAATTTTGCATCAAAATGCTTCAAAGTGCTTTATACAGAAACGGCGTCTTGCGATTTCCGTTAGTTATATCTCTATGTTCGCGACATACACTTTGGATTCAAATCAGTCATCTCTGTGAAATGCAGTTTAATAACTGGTATTATTTTTTTTCAAAACCCTTAAATTTTTAGAAATAAATCAAACTCATCTTACACGCTTTTTTGCAATCTTTCATCTTTGCAAAATTTAATTTATGTTTCTCTTCATCTTCTAGTTGATTCTGAGATTCTTTACGATGATCTTAGTTTTTTCTACTTAATTTGCTAGTCACGTAGAACTTTTTGTTTTGTTCAAAAAAACAACCCGAAACAAATTTCGCATGAAAACAAATCTAATACGCACTAATGAGAAGAAAATTGTGTAGAATCTATCTGCAAACATTGTGTGGCCAAAAAACCTTTTTAGTGCACCATTTCGCGCAATACACAATAAACTTGTACAATATCTGGTTTATTAATGAGAGGCATGATCGCACCAAATTTCTTAGAAAATCTTTGATTTCGTTTTTTAGTATAAAATTTATTACTGGAAGTATTCAGGTAGATCGATTCATTGGAACTATGATGTTTTTTAGTTCCGAAATTTTGATGAGCTTATCATTTTTACATTTATCCTATTGTCAAAATAAATTCTGCCACTAGAACTTGCTCATATTCGTGCTAATTATTCTATTGAATAATTTAAACAATATTCAACTTCTGCATAAGGATGCTCTTACACGAGCAATTTTTGAAGCAATTGATTGCCCTACGACTATTGCCAAAACTTTTGAAACAATTAATGGAACAATACCGGGCAAGTACTTGAAGTAATGCTAGAGTTACCTCATTACTAGACCAACGGAACACTAGGAGGTGAAGTGGTCAGCCACACGCTCATCCGTGATTCGAATATCGTGCTAGTTTCGCCAATGTGGCAATCTTTTCACAGATTGCTGGTATTGCTCGCCCTATAGTTGCTGTATTTCTACTAGCTTGGAAAATTCCAAACAATTGTCCTCGTTCGGTGATTCAGTTGTCAAGTTTTTTTTTAAGTTTTTGATTTATTTGTCAAATTTCGTGTTATAATAGCTTGTGATTCAAATATTTTCAAGTTTTATTTAAGTTTCATATTGTTTGTCAAGTTTGCTTTCGTATTGTTCATAGACTGAATGGTTCATGTATGATCTTATTGCCAAATTGCTATGTATCGCTCCATAAAATAGATAAATAAATAAAATAAATAAATAAATTAAATAAATAAATAAAATAAATAAATAAAATAAATAAATAAAATAAATAAATTAAATAAATAAATAAAATAAAATAAATATCGCTAGTCAATGCTGACCAACGATTTGCCACCAATTGATCCATATCGTCAATTTCTATGACATCAAAATTGTCTGGAATTGCTGTAAATTGAGCAATTTTAATCGTTCGTGTAAGAGCACCTTAAAGCAGTTGTTTTCACGAATTCCGACATATTTCTTAGGTCCAGTGAGATATCGAAGAGATATGCTTTGACTTCTAATAAGGACTTTGACCAAAAAAACCGAACATGTTTCGTTATATATCTCCCAAGGAGGTTGTGAACATTTTAACGAATTCCGACATATCTCTTAGGTCTGGTGTGATATCAATTTGGCTTTTCTTTAATCAAGCTTTCTATATAATCGCCTAAAAATCGATTTCATTTAAAAATTACTGAAATATTTTGTTCAGGAAGTGAAGATTATCGTGTGATGTTTTTACTGATATTTTATCATAATTATCAGGTTATTGAATTAATATCGTATGTACTGCACTCCCTGAAAAAATTCTCCAATCTTTAGACAGTATTGTGATAAATGGTCGACCATTTCCGCTTCACATGAATCACACCCCAATACTCTCTAACTAAAACGGTTTCTATCCAAAAAAAAACAACCATCAAAGTCCGCATTTATATTTTAATTCTATTTAAATAATTAAAATTAAATTTCTCACGTTATCAGCGGGGCCAGTAGGCAAATCGTAAATTCAAAATAAATTTAGATAAAACGAAATTGTGTTTCTATCGCACTGCACCACCATATCTGGAAAATTTTACTAGAAATAAATGCGAAATTTCGCTGTCGTTATCACTTCCGATGATCGGTGTTATCATAAGACGCCATTTCTGACGACAACAACTCGCTAATTCCGCAATGAACTTGTACTGAGGTCTCGCGTCGCATCAATCCCCAGCTAAGTAAGTGCATAGGCTAGCGTTAGCGCGCAATCTTTAAATATGGTCAATTTCTAAATTGCTCTAAACTGACTTGGTGGACTTGACTACTGTCGTTCGCGTTCGGATTGAAGTGACTAGACAACATGATTAGGTACAATACAACAATCAAAAGTCAGCTTGACGACGTATGTCTCAAGTATCAAGTCGAGCTTGTGCTTGGTTGTTTCTTTTTATCTTTGTAAGACCGCGCTGATTGATGCCAATCCGCGAACATATGGTTCCAGCTAAAGGTTCAATAGCTACAACAGTCATCTTAGTCGGTATCGGCTGCGTTGTCTAGCGATCTGTCTCTTGGATCCCAGCTAGCCTAGCAGAGCTAGTCCAGCTTGGCAGCAGGCAATCTTTCTTTCGTTCGAGCGTTGTCTTCGCTATGGACTTCTTTCTTTCTTGTTGTATTGGAGTGAAGATCGTAAGGTCTTCCTTATGGGTCTTGTCTGGTGGAATAGTCAAGCAGCAGAAGTAGCGTCAATCTTTGTGCGGTGTATGCTCTGTTGTCACTTTAGCAATAAGAAAAGGGGGGGGGGGGGCTAAGACAACGCCGTCAGCTGCTGTTCCAGAGCTCGGCAAGTAGGCTTGAAGCAAGAACGACAAGAGTCAGTAAACGCAGGGTCTCTGGCTTTTGCTGACTTGTTAAGCGAGTCAGTCTGTACGATTACTCTTGTGTGGATGGAAGCAAAAAGTGAAATTATTTCTCAATGTAATAAGAAATTCGAATTCGAACTTTTATTTGGATTTTTACTGATTTTCGTAGTGTTTCTTATTCGTGCGGGGTTATATTTTTTTCCGCATTTTGTTTGTATCGCTTCGTGTTCAATTTGCATATTTTTTTTTCGCCAAATGCCAGTGATTTTCGATAAAATGTGCGTGTGAACTTGAGAAAATTTCACCCAATTCAGTGATTTAATTAAACAAACCGCGATATAATAATGAAAAATTTATGATATGAAGACTTTATCTTTGGGAAGAAAATTGAGTGTTTATTAGCAGTGTGTCGGCGTTGCTATTGTTTTTTTGTTTGTTTGTTAGTGATTGCATAGTGTAACCTAGTTTTATGAGCTCTTGCAGTCACACCTGAAAAAAACCCGATTGTGGATTAATCGAACATTTTTGGACTACATATTTTGATAGGAGTTTTGCGGCTACCAGTTAACAAGTCGACAATCAATTTTATAGCGATAAGGTGGCATTTTTTTTTGTTGGTTTTTAAGTACATATAACGCCGCTTCTTTATCATTTCCAAGGGTCTTTTCGAGGTGTGTAATTAACCCTCGGTTGTTTCACGTATGATCGATAAGGTTTCAATTGCAACACCTTTCTTAACGTATGCGCAATCGGATTGCTAAACCCATTGCGCAACTGTTGTTATAGTCGTAGCTATAGAATTCTCGGCTAGTGTTTATTTCCTGATTTATTTTACTTTATGACAAGTTTAACTGTGTTTAATATTTTGAATTAAATTGCTCTTGCCCTTTGTCCGGCTCGTTCGGTTCGGTTTCAAGAGTCCAAAGTTGTGTGCACTCGAGAGCACTATAAACTCGTTCTCGGCTTAACCAGACTAAAATGAATTTAACGTATAAATTTATTCTCAACGGCACCTTGTTTGCCGTCCCGACTTCAATTTCCTTCTGTAGAGGAAGTATCCATAATTTTGCATTCAGTAGAGTGTTTAATTATTTTATTAGTCGATGTCAAAATTTTGACGCTCAGAAATAAATTGTGATTTTATTTTTTGTCGGATTTTTGATATTATTCATTTTACCCGTATTTTTATTTTATTCTTTTTTAATAATAAAGAATTTTGGCAATTTTGAAAATTGATTTCTTTATTCATTCATCAAAAGAATTTGCTTCTATTGATAAAAGAACAAATTTCTAATAAAGCATTCGACGTTAAAAAAATAAGTAAAATTTTCTCTAATGGAAAAAAAAAAATTTGGCAAACAAAAATTTGGCGGTTACACTATCAAATATTTGCCATAGCGTCAAATCGTTTTAAATTTTGACATCGCCATAGTGTTTGAAAGCAAAATGAACTAAACAAGCTAAAATTGTTCACTTGACTGGTGTCCACACCAAAACAACATGTGCACTATCAATGGTTTTTCTGTTGGTATTGCTAGACCTGAGCGATCATACATTTTTTATCACATTAAACCATCTGTTCAAATATGTATTACAAAGAAAATACTCACTTTGGTTTATTTAAAATAATAATGACTTGAAAACATCAAATTGAGATAACGGAGAATAAACAAAGTGACTTTGATGTACTAGTTTGGGAATTGCAGTTAGTTATATTCGAACCTGATAGCAATATTCTGGGCTTAGTGCAGAAAAAAATTCGAGCATTAGTGGCTGGTTATGTTGTACAGCAATATAACAAATATTTTCATTTGAAAGCAACTATTTTGAACACCTTGAAGAAGCTTGTACACGAGCAATTTTTCAAGTAATTAATTGCCACAACTAGTGGAGCAATTAATGGAATTAATTAATTAATGCTAGTTCCGGCAATATTTAGGCAATTTGGCAATGTTTTCACAGATTGCTGGTATTGCTCGCTCTATAGTTGCTGTATTTCCACTAGCTTGGAAAATTCCTAGCAATTGTCCTCGTTCGATGATTCAGTTGTCAAGTTTTGTTTTGGGTTTTGGATTTATTTGTCAAGTTTCGTGTGATAACCGCTTGGAATTCAAATATTTCAAGTTTTATTCTAACTTTTAGATTTATTTTTCAAATTTACTTTCGTGTTGTTCATAGACTGAGTTGTCCGCGTATGATGTTATTGCCAAATTGCGGAGTATTACTCTATATCGCTAATCCCTGTTGATCAACGAGTTGACAACCAATTGATCTATATCGTCAATTGCTGATGTTGCTGAATGTTTTCGTGACGTTAAAATTGTCTGGAATTGCTGCAAATTGAGCAATTTTAATCGCTCGTGTAAAAGCACGTTAAGCCCTTCACCAACTATGACAAGAAATTATAGAAATACTTTTGAAAATTGCAATCCATAAAACAATCCCATTAGTTTACAAACTAGACTTTGATCACTATTCCAAAAAAATGGCCCTCCTTAAAACGATCAAACATCAAACAGATCTTGCCACAGCTTCTTATTTTTTGAAATTATTTCGTTTACTATCAAAACTTATTTAAACTGATCGCCATCAACTACCTGAAGCATCCATCACTCTAAAATTAATTTGACTTGATTTTAAGAATGATTAGTGTTTCGTGAGTGATCATGATCTTGCATAAATATCACACAAAATAACGAAACTGGAAAAAAAACCAGCACACAAAAAAACGATCTTCATAAATTATTTATGAGTCAAAAAATTTCAAGCTTAAGATCGCATTTCTTAATTATGTTTCGACAAAAACTGTCGCTGAAGAAGAAGAAGAAGCCAGTAATGGGAAGATTTCATATAGTGATCTTCACCAGTAGTCGTCTCAGTCGTCTTTAAATTAAATTGACCATGTGCGAAATATAAAAATATTCACATGATTCCAGATCGAGAGATAATATGGCTTTCTCCAGTCGCGATCACATACGAACTTTTATCATTTATGTTAAAAAATATAAACAAGATCGCGTTTAGATGCGATCATCAACATCAACAGAGGAATTGAGTAAAATGTTAATTACATTAGTCAGTAGGGAATTGAAAATTCTTGTGATGATGCTTATATGATAGCACAGAGTTAGGCATACTCATTAGTCGCTATAAAAATGTATGTGGCTATCTGAATAAAATTAATAGAAAAATAATGCAAATATTTGAAGAAATTCGGGACCGGAGATAGTCACAGAATTTTCAGTGAAAAACTGACTGCATTCTTCTTAAATGATTTGGGGAAACCGCACAATATTATTCACATTTGAGACGTGATAATTAAACAACAATATAAATGTAAATATAATATTTTACATGGAAATTAGTGAGTAGTCACTTATGGCTGGATTACTCAAACAGATTGGACTGGAGTCTGTCGACATATGATACGGTGAATCTAATCGGTCATAACTTCATCAAGAAAGATTTCAGTCGTAAAATAAATGAAAACAATCGATCGCGACGGAAATCAACAGGATCGTACTTTGAAGACGAAATGCTATTTTCGACATATTTCTCACAGTAGAGATCATACAAAAAAGTAGTAAAAACATCCTAATAAAATCGGATCAATAAAAATGTCTACGATCAAACTTTAGTTTGACTTGACCTAAATTTCTTTAAATTCAGGTGATTTAGTCAAAAAATGTATTGCAAGATGGTCACTGAAATAGCATGGGCTTAATTTGTTTCAATTGAGTACTCAGTAGCACAGACTATATTTTGTATTTTTCTTTGGATCACTACCTACATGACACAATGGTATATTTCTTGATTTCGATCTTTGTCACTTCTTTGATTAAGCCAATGTGAATGGATAGTTCGGCCTTAATATCTATCTTTATTTTCGTGAAATATTGATTATGTACTTATGATCGAATTTTATCAGTTATTACCCATGATCACCTATTGAGTACTTAATTCTTTTCAAAAAAAATGTTCAATACAACGTAACTAGAGGTAAACTGATCGTTTCATTTCAATTATTTGACGCATAGCTTACAGTTGTACTACGATTTTACCATAGAAATTTATTCCGGAACGAAGGAACTGTAATATTTGCTTTAAAGTTTGTTTTTATAATTTTTATTTTTATAATTTTTATTTTTTATACTTTAATCTTATTCTTTTTTTTATATTAGAATCCTTTTTATTTTTTGTTACAATCCTTTTTTTCTTTTATAACCTTTTTTGTTTTACTCTTTTTTCCTTTTTTTGTTATAATTCTTTTTTTAATCTTTTTTGTTATAATTCTTTTTTTGACCTTATTTTGTTATAATTCTTTTTTTGATATTTTTCTGTTATAATTCTTTTTTTTTTTGATATTTTTCTGTTATAATTCTTTTTTTTTTTTGATATTTTTCTGTTATAATTCTTTTTTTTTTTGATATTTTTCTGTTATAATTCTTATTTTTGATATTTTTCTGTTATAATTCTTTTGTTATAATTCTTTTTTGATCTTTTTTGTTACAATTCTTTTTTTCGATCTTATTTCTTATAATTCTTCTTTTGATATTTTTCTGTTACAATTCTTTTTTGTTATAATTCTTTTTTGTTATAATTTTTTTTTGTTATAATTCTTTTTTGTTATAATTCTTTTTTGGTTATAATTCTTTTTTTGTTAAATTTTTTTTTTTTTGTAATAATTCTGTTTTTGTTATAATTCTTTTTTGTTATAATTCTTTTTTATTATAATTCTTTTTTGCTTTAATTTTTTTTTTGTCCTTCATAATAATTTTTTTTTTGTCCTTTAGATTAATTTTTTCTTATAATTCTTTTTTTTTGATCTGTTTTTCTTATAATTCTCTTTTTTTGTATTATAATCCTTTTTTAAATTTTTTTTTATTTATTACAATTCTTTTTTATTTATTAAAATTCTTTTTTACTTATTAAAATTCTTTTTTACTTATTAAAATTCTTTTTTATTTATTCAAATTCTTTTTTATTTATTACAATTCTTTTTTATTTATTAAAATTCTTTTTTATTTATTAAAGTTCTTTTTTATTTTTCTTTATTAAAACTTTTTTTTTTATTGTTATATATAGGTAAACTTTAATGCAAATATTTATAAACTTCCCGATTTTCGAGAAAGGGGATATTTTTTAAATTTAGTTAACTGATATCCTTTGAAACGAACCTTAAAGTGATATGGACAGTTTTAAACTATAAGGAAAATACTTCGTCCTTCAAATCATTGACGTCCTTAACGGAGCAATATTTAATCATATATATTTTTTTGTCGTTTAGCATTGTTATACTTTAAATTTGTTAGGTTAGGTTACGGGTAAATATTTTGCCAAATTACACATTAAAAAAAATAGTATTGTCCCTTAGTAATGTAACTATAATTGTTTAGTGAGGTGGGGAATTTTTGAGGAAAACCTTTTGATGACTTCAATGAATTTATTTTCTATTTTCTTCTTTTAATTTTTGAGGTAGTGCGATTAATAGATATTTTGGCAAGCAGTTTCTTTAAATGAATAAAACTTTGATGCATATTTGTATCACATCTGATCAAATATGAATTTATCATTGTTTGCTTACAAGTTCCGTTTATTTGCTGTTTACTATTAATAGATCATTACAGTACAGACATTATAGACGTATACTAATTCTAATTCAAGTCATAAATCGCTGATAGAGTATTCTCAGGTTACTAATATCACCTAATCATTGAAATGTTAGGAAAAGATGTAGTTAATCAATCGTAACTGAAAGCTACTAGCATAGAAATGTCGGTTTCGTTATAAATTAGCAATTAATAAGTACTTTACTCGCCAACGAAAGATATTAAATAAACGAGCAACGTAATGCAATCAAATAAAAATTAATTACATTAAAACACCTCAAACTCTTCCCAGAGATAAAAAGAACAAACTTCATATATCGGTCGCGGATGCGATAGTGCAAGCAAGTCGTCTAATGAAAACATCTAATTTCAGTGTATTTCACCAACTTGTTGAAGTTAAAAGAAGAATTTATCTAAAAACAAGTTACAGCAATAAAAAGGAGCAATATATATAACAATTAATATCCCATAAATAAAATAATACAAAAGCAATGTGAATTTACTGCCGTTCTTTATTTTTACCAAGTCTATATAAAAAATTGTGATAGTGTTCTACGTGTGTGTATTATTGATAATGTGATATTACTTATAAGAAATATAAAAAAAATAAAAATATAATATTTAAAACGAAACTAAATAAAAATGTCGTTCGGTCAACTCGCTCTCCGACCGTACAGTTCGTTTCGAACTACGAAGCCCAATCAAAACTTAACATTACCGTCGTCGTCGTCACCGATCGTGACCCGATCGAACGTCATATCATCGTCTGCACGATCGTTTGCAAATTCTCGTCTGCAAACGAATCGCAATCCGGCTGCATATGTTGCTGCAACCGTGAAACCACCGTCCAAAGACGATCACTACCAGCCGTCGCCAACTATAAAGCCGCTAACGCCGAAACTATGCCGCCGAATCGAGTCGTATTCGAGCTCGAATAATACGAAAAGCTACAACAACACATCGTCGTCCTTAACATCAAATCAACAATATTTGAAAACACGATCGGCCAACTATAGTAGTAGCCCTCATGGCAATATGGCGGCAATATCGAATGCAGTAGCGTCACAGTCACTGTCAAGTACAGCCGGAACCGGAACAGTTGCATCGAATCGAAAAACTAACAACTACCATTCCTGTCAGATCCATTCAAAGTCACCGAATAGCAGTAGCGGAGCCTCGGTCGAATCGATCGTGCCCAAATACGGTATAAACAGTTCCTCATACTACGGCGCTAGTAGTGCTATTCGTCAACCGATCGGTGCGTTCAATGGATCGCAAAAGCGTGCCTACAATACGGTTAAGGTGTCGAAAGAGAACGTTCCTAGTAGCTACTATCGCAGCACAAATTACAGCAATCGAATTACGCACAACAACAATAATAGCACAAATCATAGTCGCGATCGTCTTCAATCGAATCAAAACGGCGGCAATTTTCCATTAATCGGTTCGTCAAAAAAGAAATACAAGGAACAGCAATCGTCGAGCAACAATTCCTCGGCGAACTCATCGCCCATCGAATACACCAACGGTAGCGGAAGATCTTCGCGGGCTCTACAACAATCGACGACGGCCTTCTCGAGTAAATTCCCCAATGGTTTGCCATTCGAAGACGAATTCTACCGCCGACGATCGTATTCGCAATCTTCGAGCAACTATAGCGTCTATAGTGTGGCCACGACCAATCATCATTACGACAATATGAGTCCGAAACATGTTCCCGATATTGACGACGCGGACGATGATGGCGATGAATTCACCCGGAAACCTTCCAATGAACCACTCTACGTGGACTTTTCGAAAACAATTCAACGTACGGATGTAAACAGTCATTCGAATAATAATCGCAATGGCTTCGATCATACGAAGCGATGTGATGATACGAACCATCTTGACTATTTCTATAAGTTTGTGAGTGTCAGTAAGGGTGGTCTAAATAACGAGGTGATCGTAAGGGAACAACCCGCTGTCTATGTTGCTGTCGCGTCGTGGGTTCCAAAATGTAACCAATCGGTCTATAATCGACTTACCGATGGTAGCCCATTGATGGAACCCACGAAGATATTTCATGAGTAAGTTGTCTTTCTTTTTAAATTTATTCAGTTTCTATGCTAGTTTTAAGTAAATTTAAGTTTTATGTATTTAATTTTGGGACATACCAGTCGATCTAGATCTTATTAAGGTCCCATGTGCACGTTTGAATGTGACTTTGTTGATTGATGATTGTTTTCATGCCAATTTTTCACGTTAATAGCAACAAAAAAACAAAATAAAATTACACCACTTTTTTAGCTAGTATATAAACTAGATCGCCCATAGAGAAAAAACTCAAAATTGTATTTGGAAAAAATTGCTATTAGAACAACAACCCTTAAACATTTTTTAAAATGCGTAAATCCGAGTTTTTTAAACGCATATTACCTATTTCTTGAATAATTAACATGTCATTTTTATTAATATAATGTTTGAAAAAATCTTAAAGAAGGTCTTCTATAAATCAAATTTTAAAATTTTTTCATTTTTGTTAGTAATATATGAAGTCAAATTAAAGCAATTTTTCACGATTTTATATCTAGAAGATAAATCAATGAAAAAATGATTGATTTTTAATAGTTATGCGTTTTAAATAATTTGAAAGCCTATGCACTACGGGGAACGCGTTTCAGTAGCCGAGAGGAAGTAATGGAAAAATCGCCAACACACACAAAGATAGATGTGGTCTTGGCTACGTAACTTTTGCAAATGTCAAGCTATGACGCTAAGATTGTCAACAACAGATGTACCAACTTAACAAAAAAAAGATGTATCAACTTAAAAAAAAAAACTCAAATCGGAACAATAAAACCCCTACACGGTGGTTATTCCGGGAACTTTTTGATCAAGGTGGTATTCTGTAAATTCAAAATTAGTTCGCTGATAGACAGCAAACGATGCAGACTAATTGTCCATGCCGAATTACACGAACGAAAAACGATTTCAATCGATTAAAATCCTCTCAAGAAAGAATGGGAGAATCATGGGACCTTAAATGCAGTGCAGCTGCTAGAAATATGTGAGTGAGTTTGATGACTTCCTTGAAACTAGTTCGGCACAAAATTTGTTATAACTTTGATTCTTATTGAACATCGCACTTGACTTTGTTGCCGTCTTAACTTTTTTCCCCTTACAGTTTTGTATTAGTAGGTCAAACATAAAACTGGGATGGGTATCGTCTAGGCTTGTGTAGTCCGCGAACGAACTAGTTCGGAAGAGCTAGTTCGGAAGAGCTAGTTCGGAAGAGCTAGTTCGGAAGAGCCTTCCCATAAGTGAACTAATTCGCAGTGAGTTCCGCTCCTAGTTCGTTTGTATTCATGCATTGGCGTTTCCTTGCGCACAGAGAAATTTTTTTTAAGTCATTGGGGTGTTCCCGACTAGGTATTACAAAGAGGACTCCTAAAACAACGAACTAGTTCACGACAGATCGCGTACTGTAAATGATTGGTTACTATTAGAGATTGGTCGTTCATGAGTGAACTGTTCCAAAAGAGCAGTTAATTTGAAGTGATAACTAACTCACTCCTTTTGGTGAACTGTAGTCCGTTTCGCCACGTGACACACCTTGGAAAGGAAGTAGTTCCCTTGCGATGTGAAACTTGAAAAGAAATGAGTGCCTTTCGTGGGAAGTGAGGACTTTTTTTTTAGGGTTCTCACATTCACTCTGAACTTGAAAAGAAGTAGTTCCTTCGTGAGTGAGGACTTTTTTTTTGTCCTTTGGTCCTAGTTCACTGAACTACTTCCCTCGTGAGGACCTTTTTCTTTTGGTCCTAGTTCACTGAACTACTTCCTTCGTGAGTGAGGACCTTTGTTTTTTTTGGTCCTTTGATCCTAGTTCACTGAACTAGTTCCTTTCAGTGAGTGAGTCGGAGTTCACTCACTCACTAAAAGGAACTGCTTTGCCCATCTCTAGTCACTGTAGTGAACAAAAATGCGTTACACTGGTACTGTATCAAACTGAGGGAGCTGATGTCTATCGTTTTGATTCAGTTTTCTGTGAAGGGTCTTGAATGATTGACTATCTTCTCGTTGGAACTTGGGCATTAAACCGTTTACCTTAATCGAGATATCAAAGTCATAAAGCTTTTCTAAAAACGGAAAAAACACTTCTGTTGCCTGTAAGATCCGACTCGTTGCTCGTCGGGGTCACCATTCAATGTGAAATATTCAATGAATAAATTAATTGAACATCAAAACATGTTGCTCATCCCGTCTACACCTGGACGGTGATAATGATCGATACAATATAAAATTAGTAAACAAATAATTAATGAAACAGTGCTCTCCGAAATATTTTGTACAGTTAAAAATACTTCAAAACAAGGAGGTCGTCAATTTGCCTACATAACGCATTTGGTTAGTTGTAATATAAAACGAATAAAATAAATCGCATTACGAATATAAATTATTAATAATTTCCTATGGAGTAAACTAATGCATTCCTAAATACTTCACGTGTTCATCCGTCACACGATCTACTCGGGCCCCGGACAGAGATCATTGTTCAAATTGTTCAAAAATTCGCACCATTTATAGAGTTGTGGTGATTTGATCAATTGAAAATAAAAACTTTATCGTATTAATCAAACTAGCGCTGAACTGTATAGTGATTTGAAGCTGGCTAAATTCTTAGAACATTGTAAATTTAAATTAAAAAAAAAAATGTTCGTTAAGACCCCATACAGACCACAGAGAGACCGGTCGTTGGCATTTTATTATTAAATTTGTATGACTAATAGTGGATCAGAAAAATCGTCATACAAAAGTTGCTTAAGAATCAAAAAGTTAGCCTCAACGTAAGCGCTCGAAATCTACACAAAAGAAAACACCGGAGAAAAAAAAACACACACCTCGTCAACTTTATAACAAGTTTTATGGTAGTTTATGCGCTCACGAGATGTAATTATGATCATTTTTAACAGTATAAACTGCACGTACAGTTAATTTAAAGGTAAGGTATGTTTATAGGAGCTGGAAGGCCTCTCGTTTTATTAAAGCGTGTGTCGTCTTTGCCATACTCACAGATGGTTATAATCTCGCAGTTTAACACACTTTACGGCAATTTAATCGCCCACAATATTTCTACAGAACCAAATAGAAAATAAGATTGCGATCGATTGAACGACGAATTTTAAGATTTTTAGACCTGTTCGAAAGAAATAAACTGAAAAATGACGCACATTGCGCCGATAAGATCGTCTCTTCATCCGTTGGTCTGTCTTAATCCCCCATTTAAAAAAAAATATTCGGCTTAGAAAAAGATCTACGATCTGAAGAAAAAGTCGAAACGACTTAGAAATGATCAGAAGAAATGGCATGATCGATTAACCTCGCCTCTTTCAAGACTATTGAATAATAAACATAGTGAGTACGTAATCTGGTAGTCAAGCGATTAATTTTATGGTTATAAGATGCAAGAAATCCGTTTCTTTCCCATAGAATCTACTATTGCTAATAGAATGGTAATTATTTATTTTTTTTGTTATCATTTTCCACCCATTTCCCCCTCGGTACAAACAACATTACTCTCCGAAACGGGCAACATAACAACATAACACCATAAATACAAATTTTCGGAAATTGACCGGCCTTTTAAGTAACATAGGTAGATGTTGTGTTTTGTGATGCTACCGGATAGTGTAAACGTTTGCCGGCGTAGAAAGTTTAGTAAATAAACATTAAGATACGTCTAAGTAACTTGCTCGTAAAAAACATAGTCTTGCCGAGCGCATAGAAGAAAAACCAAATAAATTATACTTTAAGATAACGCTTTCTAATCATATAGCCCTGGTTAAGTAGTTAGGCTATGATGTAAGAATTGTTTTCAATTTTGTTGATTGCGATCGATTTTCGATTATGATCTTGCTAATTTTTAAGTTTTATGTAAGCGTACACGGGCCGTTTTTCGATGAACCATGTATTGCAACATTCTTGCATTAGATGACTATGTGAATTTCTTACAACGTTAACAAGCCCAACAGTTTTCAAAGATTAAGTTAGGGCGTTGATTCTTATGTTTCCATAGTTTGTGGGTCAATTAAATTTTCTTATGTCATAAGGTTTCAGTTGGATTTTACATTTTCAATATTAAAACAAGTTCTGTAACCTAAAATTTCAATCAAGCCTGAAAGTATCGACGAGTCAAAGAGATAATAACCTATAGTAGGTACGCCGTCAAATAGTTTTTATTCTATTCTTAAATAACGCAAACCAAACCCTGGTAATCCCAATATTTCAATCAACAAAACTTTGATTTGTAAATATGATATTTGGGTCAAATCATTTTCGGTACGAAGACCAGTGAGTCGCTTTCAAGAATTTTAAAATGAATGAATTTGTTTTGATTTCAAGTCGAGCTAGTGAAGATTTTTTCAGAGAAATAAATTTTATATATTTTAATTTAAACATAATTTTTTTAATGTAAACCTATTTTTTTTTTTCATTTAAACATTTTTTTTTTTAATTTAAACTTTTTTATTTCTTTGTAACATATTTTTGAGTTTCCAATATTTTATTTTATTTTTTCTAAGATTTCTAAATTTTATACGTTTTTTGTTTACTATTTATATATTATTTTGTTTTTAATATGAATAGTTTTGGCATTTTTGTCTATACGTAATTTTTTATTATATCAACTAGTAAAATAAGAGCTCTCTTGCGTCATTGTTCAAATTTTTACTTGTTAATTTTTGTAATTTATATGAAGACCTATTTTGCCTGAAATAATTTCCAAAATTGTTTTCCAAATTGTTTGAGTCATACATTTGATAGTCTGTCATTCATTGTACAAGTTTTACTATTTTGCCATAATTATAGGGGCAGCTTTTACAGCAAATCTGTTTCTGCATTTTTTACCCACTAAGTATATATTCCAAATATAATCAACAAACTATAATTGAAATTCCTCTGCGTTCAATTTCTTCTGCCTTCGGGATTCAACCTTTCATCTTTTAATAAATCGTTGTACACCGTTCAAAAACAGAAAAGAAACTTCACCAATTTATCAAAATCATGCCTAATTTGACAGACCCGTGTGCATGTTTATCTGCCCAAAAATCATACTTTGCTAGCTTCTCTGAAACCAACATTTTTTCTTCTCTCACCTTGTTTTAGCTTACGGGCTTATTATTTAGGAATTCATTTATACACCTTCTACCGTTAAAATGAATTAGGAAAAAAACTGAAACTCTAATAAAACAGTTATAATAAAAGTTAAGGTAATGTACCAGTCGTCCGAGACTTTTTTTTTTATAACATAAAATTGCGTGTCATCGCATCATTAATTTCTTGGCTCAAATGACTGGTGCGTAACCAGGTATTTAGGTAGTAGGTTGATTTTCCTATAAATTATTAAAATGAAATTATAATTTTATTTTGTATGTTTTTGTCGTGGAATTTCGTTCGCTCTGTTGTAAAGTCAAGGCCATCAATCGAGATGCGATTTTAGATGTCAACGAGCGATAGGTATATAAATTTATAAGAAAGTCGTAGGGTCATTTAACTCTCAAACTCTAAGAAAATTGTGAAATTGTAATGAAGGTTGAAAAGTATAAACAATTTGAATCGACATGATTCAGTGGATATTTATGGGAAATCCAACTTCACGGTTGGTTTAAGCCGAGATTTTCGGGGTTTTCTCTAACTCGTGTGTCGACAAAAATAATCATTAAAAGTCATTGTCTTTTCCGCGACAAGGAAAAATTCTTAACTGCTTTTAATTTGAATTTCGAATAAAACAAAAAAACACAGGAAGGGAGCCGACGACGACTATCCAAAAACGAAAATTTGAATTGTTGCGGATGGTTTCTGAGAAAAGGTTCATTATAAGTAAATACCTTGCCTTTTGATGGTTGTCTACAAATTCAATTTTAAATATTACGTGGAAAGAAAATGGCAATCATGAAAGTTTAGAAGAGGTCGAAGATCTTTCAATCAGTGACTAATTTCGGACAGATTTCACAACTCGAGATATTCGATTGTAATGAGCAATGTACGAGTGATGAGAGCCATACATAGTTCCGCCGGCAAAGTTGGACATCGAACTCAATTTTAATGATTAATTGGATGAGTTAGGGGCAGTGTTGATTACTCAGTTTAAATTATTGTAGATTTAAGGCTATTGACCAGAAAGCTGAAAACATTACCCCATTTTTATTTTTCCGTATTTTTTTATTCTGTGTATTTTAGAATTTACTGCTTATTTTATTTTTTATTTAGTTTTTTTTTTTTTTTTCTAAATTATATTGTTTTTTAATTTTTTTGTTTTTGGTTTTTAAATTTTGTTCTAGTTTTATTTCCTATTTATTTGAAATTTTATTTCGCTACCTTTCATATACTTATATTATTTTTCTATTCTTTTATTTTATTTTCTTATATGTTTTCTTTTATTTTATTTTCTTTTATTTTATTTTCTTTTATTTTATTTTCTTTTATTTTATTTTCTTCTATGTTTTCTTTTGTTTTATTTTCTTCTATGTTTTCTTTTATTTTCTTTTCTTTTCTTTTATGTTTTCTTTTCTTCTATGTTTTCTTTTCTTTTCTTTTATGTTTTTTTTTCTTCTGTTTTCTTTTCTTTTATGTTTTCTTTTCTTCTATGTCTTCTTTTATTTTCTTTTCTTCTTTGTTCTCTTTTATTTTCTTTTCTCCTATGTTTTCTTTTATTTTTTTTTCTTCTATGTTTTCTCTTATTTTCTTTTCTTCTATGTTTTCTTTTGTTTTATTTTCTTCTATGTTTTCTTTTATTTTCTTTTCTTTTATGTTTTCTTTTCTTCTATGTTTTCTTTTCTTTTCTTTTATGTTTTCTTTTCTTCTATATTTTCTTTTATTTTCTTTTCTTCTATGTTTTCTTTTATTTTCTTTTCTCCTATGTTTTCTTTTATTTTCTTTTCTTCTATGTTTTCTTTTATTTTCTTTTCTTCTATGTTTTCTTTTATTTTCTTTTCTTCTATGTTTTCTTTTTTTTTTTTTTCTTCTATGTTTTCTCTTATTTTCTTTTCTTCTATGTTTTCTTTTGTTTTATTTTCTTCTATGTTTTCTTTTATTTTCTTTTCTTTTATGTTTTCTTTTCTTCTATGTTTTCTTTTCTTTTCTTCTATGTTTTCTTTTCTTTTCTTCTATATTTTCTTTTATTTTCTTTTCTTCTATGTTTTCTTTTATTTTCTTTTCTCCTATGTTTTCTTTTATTTTCTTTTCTTCTATGTTTTCTTTTATTTTCTTTTCTTCTATGTTTTCTTTTAGCCCAACAGATAATGCACTAAAAATACATTTAATTAAAATGATAATTACTCAATGTTATCGTCCTAAATTTTTTTAAATCAATTTTTTTCCAACACATGACTTAGAAACTGTCCAATTTATTCTAAACACGTGACCTACTGAACTATCCAATTTATTCTCGACCCTAACAACCCATTTTTCTGATTTACCAAAGATCCGGTAACTTGATATTTTCATAATCTTACTTTTAATAACCTCATCACTGGGCTGAAACAAATCTAAACTCATTTGCAAAAGTAGGTGAAAATAAAAACACTTACATTTAATACTTCTTTTTTTCCACAAGGCGTTTATCATAGCTAAAAACCTTCTGTAATTTGTTTATAATTTCGCCCGGTTATATTCCGTCAATAACGACTATTAAGACCTCAATTACATTCGCAACAACTAACTAAAGTTTTTGTCCTATATTCGAAATCAGAGAGAAAGAGGGAAAAAATTCGGAAATTTTGCGGAGAAACAAAAAAGCGAAAATTGCATTCACCTAGAATTATACTTAGAAATAATTGTGGTCAAGAGCAAAAGTAGAGTTGATGGCGATTCTACAAACTAGCGCACATCGTAGAAAAGTTATACCGGCGATAGCTTCTGGCAATGTTAATATATCAAGTTGAACGGTACAATTGAGTACACTTTGTAATTACAACGATATGGTGATAGCTACACTAGCGCACAACCGTACCTTAAGCATAACACACACGACTCGTGAGTCGAGTCTTAAGACCTTCCAATTCCATACCAGTTTTATTGTGTCATTTGCATAGGTCTTCTTTGCAACTTCCTCTATCAACGCGCTCGGTATAGTCTCAAATAAGGCGTTCGTAATGCTTCTTATTGTGCACGAAAAATTCTGTATGTTGGGGCTGGCCATCTTTTTCGTAAAGTCCATGAATATTCTCTATGATTTGAATGCGTCATTTCAAGCCATCGTTTCACCTCGCCTAAAGTCAAGTGGGTTTTTACAGGTAGATCAGTGTCAGTTAAAAAAGCCCAGAGCAAATTATCCGAGATTTTTTTTAGTTTCATTTATCAAAATACATGTTACTTTTATTTTAATTTAAAACAACTGTGTAAAACTCTTCAGGTGGCCTAAATTTTCTTTTTCTTAGATAATTGGTCTTACTGATCACTGATCGTGTGTTCTTTACGATCGTGCCAAGTATTACTTGCTATCATAACAAGGTCAGTAAATTTTTTTTTCCCGGAGAAAATAGCTTCTTCAAAGTTTCAGCTGAGACGATCTTTATTTCATTACCGTAATATTCAACACGATCGTTCCAATATCGATCGTAATTTCAAAGACGCGATCACTAACAACCATATTTTGTAGGCGTTACAAACGAGTGATCTTCAGTATGGTTGCGTCGATTTATGTATGCGTTTCTTTAATTATTTTGTTTTGCATTCTTCAATCTTTAAAATCTTTTAAATATGTTGTTTGTCACATGCGAAAAACGTATGTATGAGAATAGAGTAGTAAGCGTCTCCATGTCTTCACGTTAACCTTTGCGATTGGAAAGTAAAAAATATGATGAAGATGTATGGTTATTAAAGCAAAAGAAAAAATTGTTGAAGTTTTTTTTGACAATGAAGAAGGATTGGGGAAAAAATCGAAAGTAATTCAATTAATTTTGATTTTGCAGTCTTAGTACCTTACCTGCTAAGGTAATTTGTATTTTGATGTGACCGCCTCTTCATTCAAGTTCGTTTTTTTTTTTCATGGAAATTTATTTTTTATTATAGAGTTCAAGGTTGATGATCTTCTATGACATATTGTATGATGTGGGTGAATTTTTAATGTTTTTGTTTAGGAGAATTTAAAGACTCTGCGGTTTGTTTTGCTCTCACTTTCCTTTTTTTTTGAAGCGGAAAAAATTGTAGGATGTACTAAGCTAACGTTTTTAAAGCAATCTTTAAGTTCCAGAAACAAAATCGCTCATCACGATCGTTTTAAACAAAAAAATATTGCACTGTTTGAAAAAACTGTCCGACCTCACGATCATAACAAGTATACATATATGCTGTAGAACCGTGATCAAAAGTATAAAATAGGTCACATGAAGTATTCTTAGCCTTGTTAAACTAAAATAATAAAACATGAATTCATAATTCCCGTAGTAATTATAAGCTCTGAGCAATCCATCGAAATACTTTGGGCTCTAAATTTTTTATGACACTGAACTAACTGTAACGCCCGGTGGCTTACCAAACGAAAAAAAAGATGGCTCGTACTATCTCCAAATGAAGGCATTAATGGCATTGATAATGTGATAATTTTATAGAGTTTGTTGGAAAGAAAAAAACACAAACAGTTTTAATTACAAGTTTGAAACCAACTGAGGCAATAACTAAATAGATGACAATTTGCAATTATTAAAAAAAAAAACATGATTCCTATATTTTTACTGAAAGTCCAGAGAATAAAAAATTATGGTCTTCATTTTGTGGACAGACACAAAACATATTTATGTCGTATTCGAGTAACATAGGTACACTTTGCTTCGTTTACGTCTAGTTATAACAGTTTATGACGTCAGACATAGCAAAGCTTTGTTTCAATTTTTTTTTTCGGTTCGTGTCTTTACTACTTTTACGACAGCTGAGCTATCAGTCAATATTAGCACACGTCAAAAAAATAAAATTTTTCTATTCAATTTAATTGTACTTATTATTTATGAAGTGTGAAAGAATTATTTATTTTGACGGTTTAGCTAAGTTTTTTCTAAACTGTTATAATAGCAATGCTATGCAGTGACTTCAACCTAGACGTGGACAAAACAAAGTATTGAATACGCCCTCAAATTTAAAAACAAATCTAATCGACTAGTTAAGTTTTCGTGTTAGGGTTTCACTCTACTGACGCCGGAAAACAACAAACATTTAATTATTTACAAAACAATTGAAATTTTGCTCTGAGCCTTCAGTTGTTTTTACTAATTTTATGTTTATATTTTTTATTTTTACTTTTTGAATTATAAATTACTAGCCGCGTGCCACGGCTACGCTCACGTTGTTCCATCGCTTCTGTTACTCCCGTTTATCCATTTGTCCTGTTTCTCCTGTTGATACATTACTTCCGTTTCGGGTACACTTTCTCAGCTCAAGGAACTTTTTCATTTCTCATTTTTCATTTTTCATCCTCCATCCTCTACTCTCTATCCACCATACTTCATCCACTATCCTCTATCCACCATCCATAGTCCAACTTTACCATTTAGTAATAGGAACACGTGACTAATAAACGAACAAACTGTTGAATTATATGAAAAACACTTAAATGTTGAAATAACTCGCGAACCACCAATTTCGGGAATATGTAATTATGTTCTCGACCTGTCCGATAGTCTCGAGAATGTCCATGCAAAATTTGGGAGGGAACGGTTCACAGGTGTAGATTTCCATCGAACCCGACCAATAAACTGTTGTATCTTTATACAATAGATTTTTACTTATTAAACTAATGTTACTTTTTTCCTATTTTGTTTTTATTTTTTAATTTTTTCTCTTTGTTTTTAATTATTCTCCTTGTTTTTTTTATTTAATTTAATTAATAAAATGTTTTTCTCCGTTTTTATTCTCTTTTTATTTGTTTTTCCCCTTTTTTCTTCTTGATTTATTTAGTTATTTTTGAATTATTGTTGCAAGAACTTTCACATATTCAACAATGAAATTATATCAAGTTAGGAAGCGCTCAGATTTTTCTAACAAACTCTAGTAAAATAAAAAGCAATGCCGTTGTTCAATGATTTTTTTCTTTCAAATCGAACATATTTTATAGAAAGATTTTTCAATGTCGCTAAAGGTGTGTTCTCACATACATGACATTGCATTGCAGTAACTCGAAGTTTATATTAAACGACAGCGAACATGTACAACCTGTTAGTGCTTTTTCCCTTTTCGGATAGAATATTTTTCCGACAAGAATTCTCGAAACAAGCAAGCTCTCGGGTACATCGTAAAAAGAGCATTGCAATCAATAAAATTCGCCATTTATGTTATGTTTATTACAACCATTTTCCCAATAATCTTTACGATAATTGTTGCATTTTATTGGAATATTAATCTTTCTGATGATGCGTCGTGTTTAATTGTGATAAGTTCATCAGGAACATGATTTTGAAAATAGTAAATCAAATTTATGCGCAATATTTTAACATGGACGAGGTCAATTAGCAATCGAACTGTAGCTTGCATGCCATATATGCAAATTGACTTGATTATCGTGTGCATAGACTAATTATGAATTTAAATTTTAATGAGCTGCGCTCATTACAGTAAATTACTGTCTATAGTCTGGCATACCTCTAGCTGTTAGCTTTCTCTACTTGACATCATAGTATCTTTCCAAATCGATTCAGATTGCTTCTAAAAAGAAACGTCAAGAAACCAGAACAGAAAAAAAATTCCAATTTCGGATCCGGCAAATTAACAACCTATTTGAATTATATTTGGCTGGAGATCGATCCAATTTGGTAGTCACACCTACTAACCAATTTTCATAGACTTTTAGATTTTTCTGACTAATTATGTAAAACTGTTACGATTTAAAACTACCGAAGCTTAGGCTTAGTGCGTAGAACCCAGAGTCAATAGCATTGGTAGTTCGAGTGCTTTAACCGATTTTTTTATTGGCAGAATCAAATTAAATTGTTTACGGTTCATTATTTCTAGTTCTGGTTTTTTTTTGATAAATTTCTTGGAAATTTTCAGAACGTAGAATATTTTTAATTTTTTTTTCCAAACTGCTTGTCTCGAGCAATTTTTCAAGCAATTAATTGCCCGGCAACTATTGCCAAAACTAGTGAAGAAATTCATGGAGTAATACCGGGCAATATCATGCTAGTTGCGGCAATATTTCGGCAATTTGGCAATGTTTTGACAGATTGCTGGTATTGCTCGTCCTATGGTTGCTGTATTTTCACTAGATTGAAAAATTCCGAGCAATTGTCATCGTTCGATAATTCAGCTGTCAAGTTTTGTTTTAAATTTTGGTTTTATTGGTCAATTTTCGTGTGATAACGAATTAGAATTCAAATATTTCAAGTTTTATTTTAAGTTTTAGATTTATTTTTCAAATTTCCTTTTGTGTTGTTCATATTTCGCCTGAAAAAATTTGATTAAAAATTTTTGTTTTCAAAATTTTGGTTGTCAAAAGTTTTGATGTCAAAATTTGAACTACGGTCTAAAGCAATTTTAAGTTCAAAATCGACTTTGAAGAGAAACAATGAGCTAGTCACTTGAAAACAATGTTAAAAACGAGTTATATATTTAGCATTTTCGCTGTCTTACTTGCAGTGAAACACACCAACATTCTGCTGCACCAAAAATTAAATTAACAATTAAGCAAAAACCTTTTCAGAGTTTCTTAAAAGACATTGTTTTATTTTCTGCAAGCAAATTTCAAGGTGGTTAAGAACATGAAATTCGCCTTCCCACACGCGGGGCCCCGTTCATCTGAATCTTGGACGAGTAGAACAAGCGCAGCCAATCGAGCAACCAACTTTAAGCGTTTTAATAAAACGATTCATCCTATTTACTTTGTGCCGGAAATTATTTGATTTTTAATTCGGCACTCAATTAAAAATGAACAATTTTCTTGGTAGTCGGTTTGGAGCTTACCTCAAAATGTCGGATTAATTTTTGTCATAGATGTGATGCAGGAGTGAGAAATCGGCTTTTAAAGTAATTGGTCTTAAAATTATTTGCAGTAATCAATTTTTTAAGAATAACCTTCTGAAACCTGCCCGGTTTATTATTTTGAATAATTCCCAGGTATACCCAAAATATTTCTTGGATATTGAGAAAAAATTTGACTAAACTTGAGGACTATAGAAAACATTACGCTACTAAAATTGACCGGACTATAATAATCCACTCAGTCAGTTAATTTTAGCTGAAGCAAATATTGTAAAAGAAAAAAATAGTTATTATCACTTTCGGTTTTTGTTTGCTTTGAAACCGGTTTGAATCTCGGATAGAAAGATTATAGACCTCGTCTTTATCCCAACGATTGAAATCTCCTTAAGTAATTTGCAAATCCATTAATAATTCTAATTTAAAATTCTATTCTCGCCTCTCTCGTCGTTAGCTTCTATACAAATTCATCAAGTTTCTAGCTCAACTGCAAACTTATTTAAATTATCCGCAAATTGCTAACTACATTCCGTCAGCCTATAATACCAACCAGTGAAATATGACACATAACGCTTAGAATGTCTTTAAATCTGATTTATATTTTCAGTAGATACATGTGTCGCTCTATATTAGGATCTTCCTACTAAACCCTGTTATTATTATTCATTCAATCGAAAAAAATATTGAAACTTCAATTTCTTACTTATCAATTATAAATCAAAAGGAAAAGCTGTCAAGTGGCTCGGAACATATTGCATAATATTTAAAAAAAATATAGTGTGTTCCTCCTTACCTAAATTTGAAAACGTTTTTAATCTTTTACTCGTTCGACTGGCTTGGTATGTAATGTGTAATTTATAAGTGCTCGTTCTTTCATACACACCTTACACGTAAGAGAAGAGATAAAATTGAAATCCAGCGCGCAACTAACTATACACACACGTTCAATTTAACGCGTTCGATAATTATGTGGGAAGGAAATGTAATACGAGATCTAATTCACCTGAGTCGAGTCCAAGGCCTACATACAAAGCTTTTTGTGGTTTTAATAACTTTGAATTTATTTATTTTTTTTCAATTCGTAATTTAAATTGATATTTTGCATAACGTGAAAATGCTGTGATTAATTTTTGCTAGACTCTTATAATAGATCGACATACCTGCATAGTTCGAATTAAATAAGAAACTGAAAATAGTTACCGAATTATTGGAAAATTGATGAAAACTCTATGTATTAAAAATGAACCACCTCTACTAGTGACTACTGAACGGCAGGTTAGAAGCGAAAAAAAAAAATAATGAAATGAACAGTTCAATTGAATTACTTCACTGAACTTACTCTTTAAAGTGAAAAAGTAGTTTTATACTACATCACTCAAATGAACTGTTTTGTCTATCTCTACTGCAGAGTTCTGTTCTGAGTTCATGCGATTAGAATTTAAAACAACTTTCGTTATTTTTGTTTCCCCTTTATTTTTGTTCTCTTTCTTTATTTTTCTTCTCTTTCTTTATTTTTGTTTCCCCTTTATTTTTGTTTCCCCTTTATTTTTGTTCTCTTTCTTTATTTTTGTTCTCTTTCTTTATTTTTGTTCTCTTTCTTTATTTTTGTTCTCTTTCTTTATTTTTGTTCTCTTTCTTTATTTTTGTTCTCTTTCTTTATTTTTGTTCTCTTTCTTTATTTTTGTTCTCTTTCTTTATTTTTGTTCTCTTTCTTTATTTTTGTTCTCTTTCTTTATTTTTGTTCTCTTTCTTTATTTTTGTTTCCCCTTTATTTTTGTTCTCTTTCTTTATTTTTGTTTCCTCTTTATTTATTTTTGTTCTATTTCTTTATTTTTGTTTCCCCTTTATTTATTTTTGTTTCCCCTTTATTTATTTTTGTTTCCCCTTTATTTATTTTTGTTTCCCCTTTATTTATTTTTGTTCTATTTCTTTATTTTTTTTTCTTCCGTTCTTTTTTTCTTATCTCTCTTTTTTTTCTTATCTTTCTTTCTTATCTTTCTTTCTTATCTTTCTTTCTTATCTTTCTTTCTTTCTTATCTTTCTTTCTTTCTTATCTTTCTTTCTTTCTTATCTTTCTTTCTTTCTTATCTTTCTTTCTTTCTTATCTTTCTTTCTTTCTTATCTTTCTTTCTTTCTTATCTTTCTTTCTTTCTTATCTTTCCTATCTTTCTTTCTTTCTTTCTTTTTTTCTTATCTCTCTTTCTTATCTTTCTTTTTTTTTTTTTTCTTTATTTCTTTATTTTTTTTTATTTTTAATATTATTATTTTCTGTTTTTATTTATTTTTCTCTTTCTTAGCCTATTTTTAAATATTAAAAAAATGTTTCTTATGTGTTTTATTATATTATTTGTTATATTTTATATATTTAATAAAACGTGAGGTCATTTCGTCGGCTCTAAAACTTTTAGGCTACTAAAGTGAATTTCCCTTGATTAATATATGCTAAATATTATCATTAAATACTATTTAAACATATTCAAACGAAGCACTCATAAATTATTCGCCAATGTAATCCAAAATTTAAATTTCTTTGATCTACTTCTTTAGAACATAAATTAAATTCATACTAAGTTTTTACATGCTTCATAACTTCCTATTGAAATTTGAGATCGCGCATTATTTCACGATATGTTCGCCTCATATTTGGCCTTTATTAATGCCATTATCATCTTGCCATGATCAAGAATCGATCAAATCAATATTTACCAGGGCGATGATCGCTCCAATTTTTTATGTTCTAATTTTAACGATCGTCGTATTTATCATTTCACGTATTTTTGTTAGCTGCAAATACGGAAATAATTAGCTTAAAAATTCTAACAATACATACACTCAATATAAATGAGAATAAACATTCTCACGATCGTTAGCCCCGGCATATTTGATTGTAATTACCATAATAAATAAAAGTTTGTATAATATTTGAGCATTTCGAGGCGTGATAGAGTGAAAGTGCTAATTAATAATCTAAACTGTTTGCATTAGTTTTTAACACTTTAAACAGTAAAATGATGTGGTCTATTAAAATTAAAATACCATCAAGATTAAATACATTTTTTCTTTCGTATTATAAAAGACAATAATTGTTTGTTCCAATTTTTGCACATACTGGAATCGGTTTGATATTTATTAAAATTGTTTTTCCATATTTCACAGTATTATCTTACTTGCTTTCCGCGCACGTAAACACCAATGGTAGTATTTAAAACAAAAAATTGAGCACAAGCCAGCCTCAAGAATTAAAAACGCTTGTGGAAACTGTGTCAATAGCGTGAAACCTCTGTTGAGGAGAATGACAAACTTTGAATTTTATGTAATCATTATGCTGATAAGTTTCTGTTTTATTTATATTTTGGTTTGGTTTTATGCTAAAGATGAGAGTGAAATAAATCAATGATTATGTAATTTTATAAACATTACAAACGATATCAAGGTTTCGGGCGATTGGAGCGCTGTTGAAAAAATTATAGATATTTATTTTATTACTGTAAATTCGATTTATCTTCCATTTTTTTTGGAAAATTATATATTTTTCAAATTTGAATTATAAAGTGAACCGCGGACGAGCAATATTGAAAGTTTATATCTGAGTCATTATCATGGTGGCGGTTTTACAGATGAAATGAGAAAATGAATACGTCAGTGAAACCGCAAAATTGATCGGTTCTTTGACGCGTGCATTTGTGGTATAGGCCTTAAAAGGGTGTTTGGTCGTATCGTTTTTTTTCATTTTTGTTGGAAGATTATGTTCTCACCATATCATTTTGCTATACTGGTTTCAATTTGATAAAATAGAAAGAAATTTGCATATGAGCCAGCGATGATAAATGAAAGTACTCTATAGTTCCGAGTGAACTAGTTTAATAGTCCCAAGTTTATGAGTTCGACTTCCAGTCGCACGTGCTCGGA
The DNA here is from genome assembly GCA_949128065.1 of Beris chalybata. Classification (NCBI taxonomy): domain Eukaryota; kingdom Metazoa; phylum Arthropoda; class Insecta; order Diptera; family Stratiomyidae; genus Beris; species Beris chalybata. The sequence continues at coordinate 143,193,095 of OX421894.1, forward strand.
GTAATTTTATTATAAAAAACAGAACAACGTGTGAATATTTATATATATATATGAATGAACATCCGTATATGGCAAATATCGCAAAGTACCATTCACTGTTTGGATCTAATACAAAAAAGGGCAGCCGCCAGCTAGCTAGATATAGCGTCATCAGCAACCAAATGTCTCGTCTTTGGTTGGATTTGATCGATAATATGACCTTGTAACGTGATATAATTTTATGCTATCTAGTCCCAAATTTGGTATAAGTTGGCCGCTTACATCGCGGAATCGGAAATGTAACAAACATTGCCATAGTTATCAACATGACTTCCATTTTCGAATGGGATACAAGCAGTGCATTTATACTTTGGAAAAAGGGTGGCTCACGTTAGAAAAGATTTGTGAGAATGCAGGTTGCTCTGTTGACAATCAAAATTTGACCACTAACACTCCAAAAGGGCCTTCTACGAATATGTACTTACTACCTTCCATTTTCTGTACTACAAAATTCTGGACTTTGCATACTTCAAAAATCTAGGTTGAGAGTGATATCTGGAGTGGTTCAATCCTTCCAGCAAATTCCTGATTTTGTTACAGGTATCTTGCCTTGAGCGCTCCTAATTAATGATAATGTAAAATTCATCCAAAAACATAAAATAAGTCATCTTCCTGAGATCACACAATTCCATCACCTCGAAATAGTTTAATTTGTTTTTTAAATTAAATTCAGAACTTTTTATACGATCATCCAACTATAATAAAAACTCATTGAAAATTCTCTAAATCATTGGTACAGAATTTTATCCCTGATAGTCTAGTTTCAACGACGACTAAAATCTCACCTCACCATATTCGGTTACTTCTCTTAATTAAGTACTCGCGAAAGTAATAAATCTCGATGCACATAAATTTACCTTGCGATTGCAATTGTAATGTACTTGAATAAAAAATAAACGTTGCGTACTTCTTACCAACCAATAATTCAACATTTTGTATAATAATTTTTGTCATATAATTTTTTTTAATTATAGCCATGGTCGGGGTCAAGTTTATCCAGTTGCTTTGCTGCATTGTTGGTAACTGTCTAAACTATTAAAAAAAAAAAAAAAAAAAATTCAAATATAATAATAATAATAATAATCACAACACCTTAACGTTCCCATAGTTGCTCATTCTGCTGATTTATTTCTTATCAAATTATGCATGCACCTATAAAATGTATGCTTATATTTGTGAGCTGAATTTTACCTTAATAAAGCCGGTCTTTTTGCTCTTCTTGTTCACATCGTTCCCCGTTCGACCGTATATGGAAAAATGGCATTGGTGAAAATTCGGAATTAAGCATTTCGGGCGACATACTCAAATTGAGTATTATATTGCCCCCACACATCTTTAGCCTTCATCAATTATCGTTGCAACGTTTATCCAAAAATAAAATAGATGTTAATATTAAATACGAGAGTTGTATTATAGTATTTTTAGCTATTTATTTATTTTCGGTTTATATTGTGATGCCAATTTGTAGTTCCTTTTTTTTCTATTGTTGATCGGAAATAATAATAATTGTTTAAACTAACGATGGAATTGTTTAAATAAATAAAAAATGCGTGTGTGCATTTGATTGCCTTGAGAAAATATTGTTTGTAATATTATTTTTTTTTTACGATGAAACTATCACCTAAAATTATCGATTCTCAAATGATTTGGATGAATTGAACTTCGTGTAGCATTGATGATTGTTGATATTATGAAACGAAAAAAAAAAAAAAAAAAAAAACAATTGGAAGGTTTTTCAAACTTGACAATCATCGACGCTTCCGTCTAAGTCATCTTATATCTTTGTTGTAGCTGTCTTTCGCGTACTAGCTCGCCGGCAACCTTGTTTTGGGAGAGTTGGTGGAAGAGCTTTCGAACTAATGTAAGGTGGGTCTCATAAATGGGATGACTACATACACCTCCTACACTAACTTTAAGCTAGATACACAAAATCACTCAACATATGTTAGTTATTGATAATTATAACACTTCGGCATTCCAGCGGAACTCCTTTCTTCTTTCACTAAACATATGTTAGAAATAGTGAGCATAACACTTCGGCATTCCAGCGGAACTCTTTTCTTTTTCCACTACTACTCAACAATATAACTCCTACCTTACAATATTTCAACCATAAATCTCCATGTAAACGTAACGAATTACGGGACTTATTCAGTTCTATAGCAGTACTGATTTCTCAAGTATCAATCTCTACAGTTCTACTTCGGTACTGAAAGACAGAACTTATTCAGAACATGTTTTACACACTAAAGCCTAGTACTAATTAGAAACGAAACGTGGATTTTGCATGTGATTTAGTTAGTACTAGGCTCACTCTAATCCTGAATAGGTCTGTATGATTGTTTTTCAAAGGTGAATAGATATCGATTTGCCAAAGTCCGAATTCAGTTTAATAACGTTTTTCGGAACTTAATTCATATACAATTAATATTTTCAGTACTGCATCAGTATCTAAAAAAGTTTTGTAGACGTATACCCTCTAAGAGACGCCACTTCTACATGCGGTGATTCCCTTAAGAAGGACATGCAAATGTCCTAACTGGATGAAAAAGAAGTTTGCTGTTGTTGTTTTATAATATATAATTGCACTGAAAATTCCGCAAAAATAGCAATGCTTTCATTCACTGTTAATAATCTTATTTAAAGGGCAACATAAATTTTACATTACGACGCGCTATAAAATATCAGCAACATTCTTCTATCAGTTACTCATTTTATAAATTGCGATAATAACGAATCTCGCCAGATTATAGTTTAATGGGTGGTTTTTTTTTTTTTTGCGCTCTGTTGCTTAGGCTCTTTTTGATTTGACTGGCTTATCAATTTCATTATTTAACTACGAAAGAGTAATTTAATATCATCACCACGACTGTCGCATTCTCTGTTAAAATGCAATTTAAATTTCTTGCTTTGATATTTTAGTGTAATTTATATTATGTCTCAAAGACGACTTATTGTTAACATGTGCTTAAAATTTTCGTACCTTTTTCGTAGAGCATTTAGTGAAATTCAAATCAATATTACGTTAACAACGGACAAACGACGACGTACTAATTCTTATCGTCGACGGTATGTAAGTTTGGTGTGGTTTTTCTTTAATTCAAAGTGTGGATTAATTGTCTTCTGTTTTGTTGTTATATTGAGACACAGTCCGAGTCGATTTGTGACGAACAATATTTCACTAATTACTACGGACACCTTGAAACTTACTCGCGAGATATACACGGATTAGTTCAATATATTAGGATTTAATATGTGTTGAAACATTATGACGTTTTTCTAAAGGAAATCAGTTGTATTATTTTGTAATTTATTTTGAGTAATCATTGATAGTGTATTATTTATAGTGTGGGTAGTCTGACCCATTTGTTGTATGGTATTGTTGGAGATTTTCTTGAACAAGCTTATAATCTTGGTTATTGTTGCTAATTTGTGCCGTCAGTTGTGTCTAAATTTAGTCCTTGAATTAGGTGATTGAAAAACTATTACTATAAAAAATTTCTCAATGAATTGGTCTTTTGTTTAGTATTTCTACTGCTTTTTTCGAATGCACTTCCAAGAAAATATCCGCTAATTTACTAAAAAATTATATTTATTTCAACTCTCACCATCGCAAATAATAATGCAATTACCTTAACTAATTGTGTAGATATTATAAATCTGTGTTCATGGAAATTTGAAGTTAAGCTCTCTCTCTAACAAGGTCTAGGGTACAATTATTGTATTATAGGACTCTTCATTACTAGACTTTTTCACAATAATTACTACCGCTGCTTTTTCTCCATGCATAAATATAATCGGTAGAGCTATCACTTTATCAAGTGCGGCACAAATTTAAAGGAGTAATTTGATTATGCTTCGGATTGGAGATTTTATGTTGTATTGCAGAGTTGCTTGTAGACTGTGTTCCATACCGTCAAATATTTGGCGTCAAAAATTATTGGAAGTTTTTCAGTCAAATGGGCTTTGTATATCACAAATAAATCAATTTGACACAGAAATTGATTACACTATTTGATTGTATTTTACAATAGTCAAAAATTTTAACAAAAAAAAAATGGTATTTAATCTAATGCAAACCTGAAGTTTATATAGGTTAAAAGTTGAATTAGAATTATGTTATGCTATCAAATAATAGTTTCACAAAAAATGAAGTAAAATTTCTCAGACCATGTGATCAAGCAAGACAATTTGAAAACAAAAATTGTCAGACTGACACTGTCTGGTTGCATTTGCTAAATAAAAATTCAAAATAATTTCCCATACATGCTTTTATGCTGTAAAACATTTGATCAAATATATTTGACAAATAAATTCTGTCAAATTTGCTAAATAGAAATTCAAAATATTTGCCATACATGCTTTTATGCTGTAAAACATTTGATCAAATATATTTGACAAATAAATTCTGTCAAATTTGTCATGAAAGGTGTTGAATTTGACTGCAAAAATGAAGTGTCAATTTTTTTGACAGTGGCATGGAGTGTTATTACAAGCTTGAGTAGAGCAAACAGAACAATTCTTTATTAATATATATAAATCTTTATTTTTCCTACGATTGTCAAACATTAATCTGATTATCTTTTTTTCTATTTCAGCTATGATAGGTCATCACGTCGTAGAACTGAACGTTCAAAACGTTCCCATCATCGACGTAGCCCAACTTCGGGACGTCGCGCGCATCGACATAGACATCGCGATGAACAACGCTCGCATAGTACTTCACGACGTCGACATCGAGATCGTGAACGTGCTAAAGAAAGAGAAGAGAGGATATCACCAGTCAAGGTAAAAAACTTCCATTTTATATGCAGGGAAAAAACAAATTTTTTTTTTCATAACAACATAAATTATAATATCGTGTAAAAAAACAAAATACAAAATAGAAATATCGGGTTTTTTTTTTGACACTAAATTTAAATTCCTTTAATTAATCCTTATACTTTTTTGTAGTTATTAACGGTCTAATAATTTTTCTGAATAGAGAAAATATGTGAATTGAATTTTATGTAGGAGTTTATTTTAAAAGTAAATTTAAGATTCAGTTAAAAAAATTTGAAAATAATCAACTATAGGCAGAATTTAATTAAAATAGTTTAACAACTTCAAAATGATCAACTACATAAGCAGAATTTAATTTAATTTAGGTTTAATTCAAATTTTTAACTACGGGATGCAGTACTGCATTTCCGTTTTGTTTATAAACAAATAAGGTGGAGGCAGTAATAATAATGTCGGCGTGAATGATAATTTCTTTTCTGTAAAGACAATATAGTAGGTTAATTTTTGTTTTTAATCAAAACACATTGCTGCTGCATGCTATGAATTTTTGAATTGCTTTTTAAGAGTTTGAAGAAGAGTTTTATCCGTTGGAATATACAATTCGAAGTAGTTTTACAAAAAAACGATCATCAATAGATCAAATTATCAAATAAAAAATAATATAAAGAAATTGTCGACAATGGAAATAATTACGTCGGTATGTTTCTAATTATTTTCTATTACAAACAAATAAGTACGTTTTAAAAAGGTTATTAGAAAATATGATCCAATAGAGTTATGGCACGATCCAGCCAAGATTATAAAAAAAAACTGATCGCTGATCATACATTGTAAAAGAGCCTTTTTAGCCAGGAAAACAATGTACATCCGCGTCTTTATTCAACCCCACAAGGTTGTTTATACTTTTTGATTAACACTCATTTATCATCTCGTAGAAATAACCATCATATAATATGCGCAAAGATCGTGCATTTAATCATTTTTATTTTATTCTATTCTCAACGTCTGATTTGAATACCATAACTAACTAGTGACCTCCAATAATTGCTATAATTTTCCGATTGATATGCGGTGATTAAGAAATCGACAATGCGTTTCGTGCTGCATATTTAGTGACACATTTCTTTTGAAGCTCTCTGCTGGCTGGCCTGGCATCTTACAAAGATAATTGTTGGTAAAGAGAAATCTATTTTTAATTGCATTCGCGTCGTCAGCGCGCCGCAATCAACGATCGGACAAATCAAGAATACAAAGGCATTATGTAGAGAAATGAGTTTGGCATTATATTGAGCATTTTTTTTGATCATGACAAAAAAGACGAAGAGCAGATGGGGCCAAAATATCTCTATAAATCGAATCTGTTTTGAAATTGATTTTTTTTTTTTTTGTATTTGTATTTGATAGAAAAAATATATATATATTGTTGGCCATCACCATCAGACTTGTGTTGTAATCGAGAGTATGAAAACTCAGATTAGATACAGTTGACCTCATAGATAAATCGTGTACGAAAAGGGACCACATATGGTTAAATAAATTGATCCACTAACTGAGACGTCAGAGTAAAAGGGAAATATAGTAATGTAAGTCTTCTCAAGGTTTGGCAAAACTTCATGCAAGTTTGTATGAAAATCTCTTAAATTCTGTTTTCGTTGACTTCGTCGGCTGACGTAAAAATAGTCAAGACACAAACCAAAATTTAAACGGGACAGTCATATCCTCTGCACGATGTCATGAATTTATTACTAGACATAGACGAAGCTGTTTATTGGAACTATTCAAAATATCTACGAATCTTTCTCTTGAACTAAAGATGTGTGGAAAGACGGGGTATAAGGCCCATGGAGGAACTAGATTGGCAAATTCTTGTTAAAAATCTATAGAGAAGAAGATTAATTTGATGTAATTTTTTGGTCATATTGTTTTTAAATAATATGACAAATGATATTGGCCGCTATTCACAGTCGTTAGAAAATAAAGTTGGTTTTAAGTTAAAACTGACTTTAGTGTCGTATTATTAATAAGACACTGAAGTCAGCTTTTACTTAAAGCCAACTTTATGACCACTGTGCACAGCGGCCATTATTTTTATTTTGTACTCCTTTTTTATTTGTAATGTTTTGTTATTTATATATTTTTTATTTGTAATTTTTTTTTAACCATAGCAATTTTTTTTTTTAATTTTATTTAATTATAACTATTTTTTTTCGTAATATTTTTTAACTATAATTATTTTTAATTTGTATATTTTTTATTTGTAAATTTTTTTATTAGTACATTTTTTTTATATGCATTTTTTTTTATTTTTGTCATGTTTTTATTTTTTTGTCATATTTTTTTTTACTTTTTGACATTCTTTTTATTTATATTTTGTCAATTTTTGCCTGTAATTTTTTTTTTATTATTATTTTTTTATTTTGAAAATTGTTTTATTTTTTATAAAACATTTTCAAAAAATACTGGTCAAATATTTCACACATGTCCAATACTTTAATAACACAAAATTTAATGTAGTCAGATAATGTGATTGTCATATTTCTGTTTATCAAATTGTTAATTCTGTTTGTCAAATTGATTTTACGTCAAATCGTTCAAAAATTTAATGCTAAAAGAATTTCGAACCAAGATCTCTCCGTACAGATTATCAAACTAGAATAGATCAAACTGGTTTTTATAAAAATCTTGTAGAAATTCTTTCAAAAATCGATCAACTAAGAAATAAATGGAATGAAAACTGTAAGACTTTAGTGTCAAAATTTTTGAAATGGCTTTACAGAAATCTAGTATAAGCTTCAAAATAAGTGAAAATGAATTCAATATGATGCATCTGCTCAGCTGTACTCACTGAATCGGAAAAAGGGCTTTTGGAACTCTAAATTTAGACGAGATCATTTTTAATGTCCATAAAACTTAATTAGTTTGGATTAGAGTTACACCACGGACATTTAGAGATTTGTTTTTTTTTTTAAGTCACTGGGGGTGTTAAGGATTAGATACTCTTAGACTCAAAACTTCGAAATTATGTCAATTCAACTGCACTTTGTAGAATCAAAACAGGCGCACGTTATAAACAATCTGGCAATGCTCCTACCACCTAAGACTACACCATTCGCCTTGTCTAAGCGCACATACTACACAACGTCTTGAGAATATATTTCGGATTCAAGCTAGCAATAGTTTCTTTTGGTTTTTCTTCTTTTTGTTTACAGTCGAATAATCGTGTGTGGATCTTGCAAAGTATCTAAACATATGCGCCATGTGTATAATGTACACGCGATAGGGAGTGATCTCTCTTCGGGATGCGATCGCTAAAATTTTCACGGATATGTGCGCCGCTCGGTATAAATTTTCCTCGGGAGGTTGGGGAGGATTGGAGGGGGTATCCACACGATCTAACTCCCATATGACGTGAGAAATCTATTTTTCGTATTACAGAAGATCGTTCGGTAGAACTGGTGTCCGTGTGTGAGATATTATCCTACTGTTTAGCGCTTTTCAAAAGTTTTTCGTCGAATTTTGGCGAGAAAAGTTTTTCGGTTTTTTTTGCTGTGTTTGAATTTTTCTTGTGCTTTTCTTAACGTGTTGGGAATTGACGGGGGGTTTTTTTCACTTCGGGTACAATTTGAAACTTAATTTTGTCTTCTCATGGATTTTACACACAGAGTCAGGGCGAGGAGGTATGCACCACAGACATAGTTCGCGCACCGATCACACTGCTTTTAGCCTCGGGTGGGAAAAAACACACACCAGAAGATCATTTAGAGCGGTTGTGCGCGGCCAACGAGCGAATATCCGTTTTTCTTTTTCCTTACTTTTTCATATTTATTTTCTTTTTTTTTCGTTTATTTTCTACTACTTTGTTGATCTTCAGTCTTTATTTTTTATATATACATATATATTGTATATATATATATATATTTTTACAATTGTTCATATAATTTTGAACACAACCCTGCACCAATTCTGTAGGGTTACGCGCGGCTATATACATCGCGATTTGTTGTCTAGTACTATACAAGATCGGGGCGGTTTTGTACATTAATCGCGGATAAAAAAAAAGATCATCAAGTGATTGTGATCGGAGTGAAGACGGTATTTTGACGTGATAATTATAATATTTGAAAATAATAATATAAAAAAAATATAGTGCGAAGAAATAGTGTTGTCACTGAAGATATAGAAATGACAACAAAATTTTTGATTTTTGACAATTTAGATCGATTTTGACGGTTATGTCAAAATATCGGAAAAGTTATTGCCTAACAGGAAAAGTCTTGCACAACGTATCATAATCTTAATCTATACAAACAAATGTGAAACGCAAAATTGAAGTTCGATTCAGTTTTGGCTATACGCCTTTGTATGCTAAAATTTGGTTGGATTTTTCCAATCAGGCACGAAGCCTGTATAAACAAAATAAGTTTTTTTTAACTTGCCGGATTTTATCGTCCATTAAACTTGAAATATTATTTTTAGTATTTCGACTTTCCTATAAGCAATAATAATTTTCTTGTTGAAAATTTTCTCCGAAAATTATTACTTGAAAAATAAATTGTTTTTTTTTTGTTGTAAATTCTATTCTTAGTGTACATTTTAACACAAATTTGCGTGGTGTTCACCTTTACATTTAATGAAAAGAATATTATGTGAAAAAATCAAAGTGATAAATATCTTATCGAAGTAACGAAGAAAAGGTGTTTTTGATTGTGTCCAAAAAAATTGGAAATAAATCAAAATGTCTTCGGAAGCATCCGTTGCTAATCAAACTGCTAACAGCATCGGCAGTAATATGAGTGAAACAACAGCGAACTGTACACCACGTAATGCGCTATTCTGCTGTTCAAGTCCGGTTTGTTTAAATATTTCAGCAGCACCGAAATTAATTCCAATCGATTACAATCACAAATCAATGGAACCAGTGTTAATAACAACAACAGCGTCTAATGAACTGAAAAATCCGGAACCACTAAGTACATCACAAACGGCCACCAATCCAAAACAACAAGCAGATGAAAAAGTATTTCCAATATCGGTACCTGATTTATCTAAAATGGATATGACCAATACGAATGGAATTATTATCAACGGTGATATTATTATTAAAAACAATTTACAATTGAAACGTACGAAACGCTATAAGACACCCCCGCCACCCAATGTTATCGGTGGTGTCGTCCTTAAACGTGTCGAACCGCCAAAATCTGCGATACAAATTAAAAAAACCGATGGCCCAATGTTGGGCGTAGTTTTGCGTAAAGTCGAGAAGAAAGTCGAACCGCAAAAAAGTATTCTGGACGACGATAAGCCCCTGTATCACTTGACAATCGTGCGTAGTACTGATAATAATTCCAAATCGACTGGTTCAAAACCGAAATCTAACACGGGCCCAACTACAACATCGACAACATTTGCCGGAACAACAGCAACATCGGCGGCAAATATGCGAAATAAAAACGATCCACCGGCTGTTGCTGCCGCTGCTACATCATCTACTAATAAAGTTCCATCATTGATTAATGCTAAAACTGCTGCCACTAAAACGCAACCGCCACAATCCAAACAACCTCGTTTACCAATTACAATACAAAAAATCGAGGGTGATAAAATTATTATAATCAAAAAGATTCAAATACCAAAGAATGGAAAAATTCCACCACATTTAATTCAGGTTTTTATGTTCTATTATAGTTTTGATCATATTTTTTTTTTAAATATTTCCATATTTACACTTTATAATAATTTAATTATTATTTTTTTTTGGAATTAATTAATTAATTTTCTTTAAGGTTTTGACGATGATCTTTTTGTCGTGTGGTTTTTGATCCCTCGATCACGGAATATTGTAGTTATATACGTTTTTCTATTCATTCTTAAATTAATTTTGTGTTACCGACGTCACAAAGTTAAATTTTTCATTGTCACAGTTTAAAAACGAGAAATATTATTCGATTGCTGTTGATTTGATTAGTGGATTTTGTCCTTTTTGGTCGCAAAATTGTTTGAAAAGATCTTTTTTGTATTGACTGTATGCCGCCACGTTGTCAAATATTTGGCACAAAATGTTAAATATTTTCCATTTTTTTTTTGGCTGCTATTTTTTTGTGTCCAGCATAAAGACCAATTTATATGCAAATCTCAGTGTATTTGTTTGTCAAATTTTTCACTGGATTTGTTTGTCAAATTTCTCACTGGATTTGTTTGACAAATTTCGCACTGGATTTGTTTGTGAAATTTCTCAGTGAATTTTTTTGTCAAATTTCTCACTTGATTTGTTTGTCAAATGCCTCACTGGATTTGTTTGACAAATTTTTCACTGGATTTGCTTGTCAAATTTTTCACTTGATTTGTTTGTCAAACTTCTCACTGGATTTGTTTGACAAATTTCTCACTGGATTTGTTTGTTAAATTTCTCACTAGATTTGTTTGTCAAATTTCTCACTGGATTTGTTTGTCAAATTTCTCACTGGATTTGTTTGTCAAATTTCTCACTGAATTTGTTTGATAAATTTCTCACTGAATTTTTTTGTCAAATTTCTCACTGGATTTGTTTGTCAAATTTCTCACTAGATTTGTTTGACAAATTTCTCACTGGATTTGTTTGTCAAATTTCTCACTGGATTTGATTGTCAAATTTCTCACTGGATTTGTTTGTCAAATTTCTCACTGGATTTGATTGTCAAATTTCTCACTGGATTTGTTTGTCAATTTTTTTGATAGAATATATGATAACATTGGCAAGCAGTCTAATACAACATATAAGAACGGAAGGGTCAGTTGTTTCCTTACGGTACTTTAGTGGCGCTTACTCCTATCAGCTTAATGGCTAGTAAAGTATGTGTCAGAGTTGTGTACTATGGCTAATCTCGATTAGAGATGTTCAAAGCAGTTCTTTTAAGTGAAGTGAAGTTCACTCCGAGTCACTCACTTCAAGGAACGAGTTCAGTGAAGTAGCTCCGGAACTATTGCTTCCATAGTGCCTTCGTTTCGTCAGTAGATGTTCAAGATGAGGACCAAAAAAAAGGAACTCTTCGTTCCATCGTTTCGTCAGTAGATCTACAAGATGACGGACAAAAAATAGTGCATCTAAAAGATGATGAAAAGAAATGGTCGGTCTAGTTTTTTGTCACTTGTCCAACGGAACAGCAGTTCACCAAAAGGAGTGAGTTACTTCACTCACTCACTTCAGTGTAGTGTTCTTTTGGAACAGTTCACTTCTGAACGACTCATCTCTAATCTCAATGTCATAGGTCTGAACTGAATATCTCTTGTCGACAGTTTTCCAACTATAACATTTCTTCAGCAATCGAATATACTGTCCAATTTCATTCGTCCTACGTTTCATATCAGTAAACTAACCGAAAAATTCACAATTACTTCGAATATTGTTTAATTTCTCTTTCAAAAAAAACCGAACACTTTTCAGAATCGTATATCAACCTATGATTTTCCAATATTCTGTGAAAATGAATTTAGCAAACATGCAGTACACACGAGCTGCAATGCACCGAAAGTATTTTCCCCGCAACTAAGTGAAACTATCGCTCCATTTAAGCAACCAGTGATGGATCAATTGCCATCGTCACATATTACCAATTATACTAGTTCCAGTTTAAATCCGGAAACGAAATCATCAAATCAATCGACGATAATTGGAAAAAAATTGATCGATGGTATAAAAAGTGAACCAGTTAGTGGACGCAACAAAGTACGCTCGCCATCGCTATCAATGTCACTATCGTCGTCGTCGTCGACGTCGTGTTCGCCTCCATCTGCTGCAGTTACCACGGAAGCGTCGATACTACCGCGACAGAAATCCTCCAAAGCGTTGACCGACCTTGCAAGAATTTTAAATAGTGAAAACTATTCCAACAGCAATGGTAATGGCAGCAATAGCAATAATAGCCATCATCCTCCTCGTAACGAGCAGCATACTCAACATTCGCAAATGTACAAGAACAATTATAAATGTCCACCGGATAAGGGAAGTCAGTCGAGCAAAATTACTCCGATTACTACTGCATCTGGTTCCCAACCGGCTGTACCGCCTAGGAAAAAAGACGGCAAAAAGATTGAAAACGATTTGTATAATGCCGAGATCGACTATATGAACAACTACCTGAAAAGTCTTCCCGACTATAACGAATTAGACAAGAAAATTCACAAGGAATTTAAAAAATGCGAGGATTTGTACGACCAAATCAAGAGTATTAATAGCGGAATTGCTGCCCAAAATCAACTTTCCAAATCTAACTCGCATCAAAGTATTGTCAAACCTTTTGTACCGGTGAGTAGAGGATTCCCAACCGCCACCACTCAGAACAAGTTGACCAGAAGCATATCAAGTACGGCTATGTCGAATCAACCGCACTATCCAATCGATCATCCCAATATTCCCGGATTCCTGCCAAAAGGTGATAAAAGTTCGGAAGGTTTCTTCAACTTAAGACGAGGTGTTCAGAAAAGTGCGTCCAATTCTTGTATTAGCTTGCGTCCGATGGGCAAGCAGCTGATGAACGCCTTCTGGTCGGGCAATGTATCCGGTCGGGATTCGAAGAAGACCGGATGGAATTATGAGAAGATTATGGCGAATACTGAGACGGAAGAACCATCGGTTCCACGGCCTGAACCACGGTCCTCCTATCAGCTTCAGAAGAACCTGTCCTTGTCGCAATTGGACAATAAAATCCGACAGAATGTCACCAAAGATGAACTCTACAAGATGATTTGCAATGATGTCGCAAGCAGTTCAAACGAACCGCCTGCTGTAACGCCACAGCCTCGACCACCTCCTCCAGGCTTTATGAATTTGAATAAAAGTATGTCATACTCGAATGTACCGCATGTAGTTAAATCGACTAGTAAATCGCATATTCCGTGCTACACCAAGCCGCTACCAGCACTCAACAAAAGTTCATCGAATAGTCATTTGCCAATTTTAAAGCCACTCGCCTCCAATATGAACCCGACGACAATAAATCAACATCATACGACTTCGGCGTTTGTACCGCCCCTCAAGGGCGTTATGAAGAGTTCGTCGAGTGGCTCTATTTTTAACAACAAGCAATCGTACCAGCCGTTCTTTTTGCGACGAAAAGACACGAGTCAGCGTTGCGGTGGTGATGCTGGCGCCAGTGACGTTGTATCGCGAAATACTGATCTTCTGCGAAACATTGCATCACATTATCATCACCAACCGAATACGAATCATAAACCACAACAGCAGGCATCCTCCTACATATGTAACATTTTCAAGAAACAATCCCATCCCAGTCGAAAAGATGGTAGCGACAGTAGCAATTATCAACCGCAATCTGTTGCTAAAACAGTTGCCAAGCACGGCTTCAAACCTATCGTCACGGACAAAAACCACAACACTATCAATCATTCGAATCATAATCCAATCATTTGTGCATCGCCATCGGTGAAGCAACCTCAACCGTCGCTACCGACCAGCCTGGCGGATATGGAAAGCACGAAGAAACAAAAGGAGGCCGAAAATAACATTGAAAAGTGTCTGAACGATATGTTGAAAATTACATCGAATTATGGCCAATCGAATGGACTACCAGCGGTATCCGGTCATAAGGTTGACACGAAACCATTTTCCTTGAGCAAATCGAGTAGTGCTTCGGCCGTCCAACAATTGCATCATACCAACTATCAGCGACTACTAAACCAACCGCTTCAGCAACACCAACCGATTCCATTGCGTTATAATAAGCGGCCTACAGATCTGAAGAACCTGGCACCTAAGATGACAGGAAATTCGCATAATCCAGCCAAGCCGGGAAAAACAACAACAGCAACGACGACGACGACGACGAGCAGCAAACAACAACCTGTTACTGAAATGCGGCCCACTACAGCTGTCGCGGCAGCGGCGGCACATGATAAGCCCCGGCCAATTACGTCGACCGCTGCACCAACTAAAGGGTCGACAACGTCGAATTACAATAATAACAACACTAATAAAACTAGTAATGCTGTCAAGTATATTTGCGGCTCAGGTCCAAGCGCAACGTCAAGCTCGTCGTTGTCGTCCTCCTCTGCATATGCACCGTGTCCCATAACTCAGAAAAATCTGCAAACGCAATCACCAATCGTGGGCAAAACAAGTACAGCGACGACGACGACGACAACAGCGACCGGCAACCACAACAACAACAGCAAGCCATCATCAAGTCATTTACAAACGAACGGAAATGGTAATGGCAATTCTTATTACAACGATCAGATGCGTTCCGATATTTTAAGGACATTCGATCCGTACTTTTATCCCAAGCCGCAGCAACATCAACATCAACAAACCAAAGTACAACATCAACCACTTTCAAATCATCAACCGCTGTCAAATCAACCGCTGACAAATCAACCGCTGCAACAATATCAACCGCATCAGCAACCGCTGCAAAAGCAACCGTCCGGAACGATCCTTAACGATCCACTTTCACTCGGATACGATTATTTTCCACCACCGCCAACGTCTCAAACTTCACTTTCGTACACTGCTAACGCTATCGAAACGGTACAATATTTTGAGGTAGACTCGATTATTCAACTAAATTTTATTCATCTAATTTTTATCTCTGAATTTTGTCCATGTTTTTATTGTTCGTTTTCTGTGCAATCTCGCTTTTATTTGGCTCATTTCCGTGTTCCGCATCGAATGTTGCTGCAATAATGTTGCTAACCGGAGACACCAACCCGCATGACCCTGCTCCTGCTCGGTTTGTTCTTGCACTTTTTCTTGCACGATTTAATTTTTTATTTTTATTTTTTTGATTTACTTTTGCACTTGCCAATCTTTTGCCTTTTTTCCAACGCTAATAATTATTTATTTTTTTCATCTCAATTATGTTATGTAATAATGTTTATTGATTGTTAAAAAAAAAAATAATAATAAGAAACGACGTTGTGCGAGAAAAACCCTACCTACTCTACACCTGGATAAAAATATAACGAGGTGTTATTGCCTAACCAGAAATTATAGAAAATTTAATAATATGTTCCAAGATAGTCGAAGAATGGCTCAAGTGTGTTATTTTTTCCGATAGTATGAAATTATTGAAATCTTACATTTCGAATTTAATTGAGATATTAAGTTTTTGCGTGAGCAAACAGTCTATAATTATTTTCATCGAATTAGATGTTAGTTTATGTAAACAGATTTTTATATCTGACTGAGATAATGTTTGGAATTTTAGCGAATTCATGCATTTGAACGATATTTGACGTAACTACTTTTTCTTTTCATTACATAGTCTAAAAATGTTATTCTCACTTAGTAGTTTTAGGTATAAAAAACTGATATGATCAGAAGAAAAGAAGCAGTGATATTCAAACCAACATGATTTATTCTAAGGGCCATTATTACGATCGTCAGTTTAACTTTAACTGGAACTTCAACCGGAAGTTTTGTATGAAAATCTATCAGTTAAAGTTGCAGTCAGAACTTAACTGAACATCGCTGAAACGGCCCTAAATCGCAATCAAGGAGGAAGAAAAAAATACTTCACTATGTTATAACGATGGAGACGGACTTGGACTTTTCGCTACATATTCGTTAGGTAAATCGTAAAGGATCTAATTTATCGAGTTCATGAGAAAAACCATGACAATAAGACAATTCACGTTGCAAAAAAGATAAATGTGGTCTTAAGAGTCGATAGTCAAATTATTGATTGAGATTCTCCTGCAGAGATGGGCGGTAAACTTTAAATGTTTCGAAGGTTTAAAAAAAACAGAACATCATTTTGATTCATAAATGATTCAAAAGTAAATCACCAAAGCGAAATAGCTTTTCGAAAACGGATTCGTCCGCGACTGTAAATTGAAACTTCAACACATCAACTTAGGAATCTTTATTACGTTTAAGAACTGATTCATCTAATCTTCATCGAATGTTCATAAAACATATACTCACTTTTGTGATCGTTAAAGCGAACTATTGTGATGAAAATTTCTAAGTGAAGTTAGAGAATCGTTTTGAGTCTGCAGTAAATGATCAAACTTCTTGAAATCTGCGTTCATTCGCAATGTGTCATAAAGAAAAACCCAAATTGGTTTTTTTCCAGTAGAGGTGTAACCACATCGAAATATTTCTCAGTTGTACTGTATACAAATCGCAGAAGTAAAAATAATTCCGTCTGTCCTATAATTAAAACCTCATCGAGAGTAATTCCAGAAGAATTTTCTCCAGTTCGAAATAAAATGTATGACTCAATTTATATATTTTTAGAAGTAACGACTTCTAAAAAGAAAACTCTCATTCAGTGAAAAATCCAGTAAGAAAGTTTAATATAAAAAATAAATGAATCGGACATATGGAAAGAAGGTTTCATTTTTGATGTCATTAAAAAAACAGATTCAATTTGAACCTGGCCCTTTCATTCAAATTTCATTTCGTTTCACTTCTGCGTTTTAGTTTCCGAAAGAAAAAAACTGATTAACTGAAAATCCCATTGAATTTCGATTTTATGGGTCTCAAGAAAGTCCGAAATAAAAAATGTGAATTTTGTTTGGTAGATCGTTTGAGAACTTTTATGAGCCAGGCGAAATTGGAAGATGCGACAGCAGCTCACGAGATATCGAAAGTGCTAAATATAAAACGATTTTAAGTTATTTTTTTTTTCTCTTTTGAATTATAGACGCACAGTGTGTGCCCTCAATTCGCGCGGTAACCATTCTGTAAACATTATTTTGTTATTGCTCTAATTACTTTTTGCGGTATGTGCTCAATAGTACCGAGCAAAATACACATAAAGTACCATGGTTTTTACTTCTTCTTCTTAATTTTAATCACTTACGATCCATTTCTTCGCATTTTACGTGTTAATATTTTGTCTTGGGCTGATAAATTCTAAATGTATTAACCCACTGCAACATATACGTTCGAAATAAATTCACACTCTTCAAGATTCATAGTGCACATTGTTAGTTCGACTTCGATGAATCTGTAGACATGTCTAATAAAATGCTGCAGTGTATTGGTAGTTGGGAAATTTAAGAACCTCCGGAAAATTTATTGATCTACACTTAATAGAACTTTGACTCAAATTTTGGTTAATAAAAATTGCTACTAAATTCGTATGTTAATTGACGTAATAAACCTGAAATGTATTTGATTCATCTCGAAACTGTACACACGATTTGGACTGTAAAATCAATATGTGTATAGGCTGGTAATGATGTATGAGTTAAAGCAAATGCAAAATTGTCTTTTATTTCGAGGTTTCAAAAATGGGTGGTTGAAGGTTATCACCAATGATCTTCATTACCATTTCTGGTTTTTCGACTATACAGTTTCGGATAACGACATTACGGTGGGTGATCTGGTTGAATCTAAACATGTCCTCGCACCAAATTCTCTTTTTATTATTTCTCTAGTCTATTTATTTTTTCCTTTTATTAATTATTAGTTACACTCTGTCTCCTTTGTACATACTCAGGTTAACTCTTTATTTATTTCAAATTTAAATCTTAAAATATTTTCTTAATTTTATTTAAATAAATTTTAAGTTCTTAGTTTTTTTTTTTTTTTCTTCTTTTAATTCTTTATTTTTATTATTTCTTTAAACTCTTTATTTTTATTATTTCTTTAAACTCTTTATTTTTATTATTTCTTTAAACTCCTTTATTATAAAGAACTTTTTTTATTTTTTTGAATTCTTTAATTTTATTATTTTTTTAAACTCCTTATTTTTATTATTTTTCTAAATTCTTTGTTTTTATTATTTTTTTAAACTCTTTATTTTTATTATTTTTCTAAATTCTTTGTTTTTATTATTTTTTTGAATTCTTTATTTTTATTATTTTTTTAAATTCTTTATTTTTATTTTTTTAAATTCTTTATTTTATAATTTTTTTTATTTTTTTAAATTCTTTATTTTTATTATTTGTTTTATTATTTTTATTATTTTTATTATTTTTTTAAATTCCTTAGATACTTTTCTTATTTTATTATTTTTTTTATTATTTTAAATTCTTTAGATACTTTTCTTATTTTATTATTTTTTTAAATTCTTTAGATACTTTTTTATTTTATTATTTTTCTAAATTCTTTGTTTTTATTATTTTTTGAAATTCTTTATTTTTATTTATTTTTTATTATTTTTCTAAATTCTTTATTTTTATTTTTTTTTTTTTAAATCTTTATTATTATTATTTTTTTAAATTCCTTATTTTTTCAATTCTTTATTTTTATTATCTTTTTAAATTCTTTATTTTAATTTTAAATTTATCTATTATTGAACTTTTGAGATTCATCCGAAATTTTATTTTTCTTACTTCTACTTTTTATCTATTATTTTTTCTTTTGGTGCAGTTTTCTGATCTTGTCGTTTTTCGGCGGTATTGCCTGATGTGTCTATCAGAATAACCTTTCTGATCAAATTTGTACCACAATTTGGTTTCAATGATCAGAAGGATTCCGTATATCTTAAAACCTAATCAATCTGAATCTAAAACAACGTATCTACTGAATCTCACAGCATTTTCGCTTCTCTCAATGTCGCAATAAAATCAATTTAAAAGCGATTCTCGATAAATAAATGTCATCTAATTTAATCCTGCTATAATTCATTGAATGCAAAACGGTATTTATTCTCCAAGTGTAATTTCAGTCACATAAATAAAGTTGATGACCAGCGGCCGTGTTGACCACACAAGATGTTTATATTTTTATTATATTTATTTCTCACAAAAAAATTGTTTCTATACTTTGCAAAATGCACATATCATTTCCGTTTTCAGGATCGAGAATTGTTTATGGGTCAGCAGAATTTCCATGCAAGTTCCTACGGGCGCCAATCACTACGCTCTCAAATTGTATCTTATATCTGAATTTATTCGCAAAATAAAACGGAAAAGAAAAGAAATCGAGAAGAAAATCTTTTCCTTCATTTATTTTTGGCCGACACGTTTTAAGCGATACTCTGACGAAACACAAAGGCGTAGGTAGGAAAAAAAAACCGCTCAATGACTTTTCGTTAAAAGTAAAAATAAAATAATTTGCGACAAGTAAAGAAACTTCTCGATCGGTTTTAAGCGCTCGTTCACTTCAATACCAACCTACTAAACACGGCTACAATGTCAATATTTTGTTCCTATTCGAAATTATTTGAATTGTAATTATACGAAAATTAAATGATTTTGCGCCACCTGAAATCCTATTTTTGGCCATGATCCTCACTTACAAGTATACGTTCATGAAAATCAAGATTTTTTTTAGTCGAATTCATTAATGAAAAGTGACAGGCTAACCAATGCAATTGCATATACTGATCGATATTGTTCATTATCAAATCGATCGCGAAAACGATCTTGTTAAAATAATCGACTCAGAATCAAGGCGTTGTTTCGACTACTATCTGTTCGAAAATCAGGTTTTTCTGGTGCATAGAACTTTGATCGTCTCGATTCAACACATCTTATTCAACTTGGAATACTTGAGAATCCTAACATACCTTGGCAAGAAAAAGCGAACGATCAATTCGTCGATCGTGTTACTTAACCTAAGTTAAGGAGACTTATAAGAACTATTCTTTTTTCTATATAGTTTGTTTTGCATTCTTTCACGATCTGCCATCGTCACTAATATGACCGTCATTGTTCGAAATGCTTTTGTAGCTTCCGTTTTCTTGTCGGAATCTTTTTATGATGAATTTGATCAATTATTATTGTATCGACTTTGGCGCAGTTGAGAAATAGAGGTCAAGTTTAGCCGGTTTTACGAATTGTGAAGATCGCAAATTGCGGGGGAATATTTCGCGTTTTAATATATATTAAGTATGTATGCCCAGATTCGATGTGAACTGAAAATAATTAGGTAGGTACACAGACCTGTTACAAAACTTCTCGTGTGTGCCCATTTTCCGCCGCTAAATACCATCGGGGCGCACTATATATTCTCCACCGATTGCAATCACAACTACAGAACTGATCGCGCACGATGCCCCAAAGCAAGGAGAGCAAAGTTTCCTATTTAAGAGAGAACTGTGCGATCTTTTATTGTGCTACCCGCTATTTATAACTTTAACCCAAAGTCGAAATGATTTAAGAAAACCCAAGAAGAAAACAAGGAAATTTTTTTTTTTAGGTAAATGTACACGATCGTTCGTTCGATCGGTTGTCCAACATGCCAAGGCGTTGGAAACATTTCAAATCTCACGATTTTCTTCTATATGAACTCAACATCTAAGATCTCTCTGTGTGGGATCAAAATTTTCTCTACCATATGATTTTTTTCACATTACTCGCGGTAAACACAAATTCATCATCAATTTGTTGTATATTATAACATTTTTTAGTGAAAATGTTCCCAAATCGTCGTCCTCTCACCAAAGAGATTCCGGCAGCTACTTGAAATTTTCGAAACTTTTCTTGAAAGAGATCGCGCTTCCCTTCTGAAATATCTTCGTATTTTGTGTTGTATTCCTTAGACCGCGTTGTCGTCAAAATTCAGCCCACCGTACCTCTGTAGCAATGTGTGTTCCAACCGATAAAATTTCTTTTTTTTTTTTTTTTGAATTGTGCGCGCGCGCTCTCCATATCGGTCGCCGCGTATTTTATTAGCAAAACGCGATCACCTCCGGAATTGTAAAAAAACAAGAACCGGGAAAAATATATATAAAAAATGAAGTGTAAAATGTTTATATCTGTTTAAAAAAAAAAATCGATTTAATTTATAAAGATCGCCGTATGAATGAATTTCGTTTTTATATGTTACAACGTAGAAAAAAAATACGCTTTGCAAAGAAAATGATCAAACCAGTCAAAAGTTACGTGAAGATCAAAAATTTTGAAAATATGTTGAATCTCTTTAATTTATTTGATTTATAACACAACAAATTCCCCGGATATTTCGGACAAAAATCAACGTGTGTTTTAATAGTTTCAACTGCAAAATTATGTTTTAATAATTGTTCAAAAATTCAAAAAAAAAAATAATAAAATAAAAAAAGTGAAGTTGCGTGCTAATGATCGTGTCGAAAAATATAAAAAGATCAATTATTTGACAAAATCAACTTCAAGAAAAGTTTTTGGTTTCCTTCTATTTTTTTTGAAAAATCTATTTTCGTTTAGCATTCGGCAATCTGAGCGCACAAGCCAAATGATCGGCGGCGCATATTTATAATAATATTACTATATAACAATCGGGACTGTGCCAAGGAATCAATTAAAATAAAATACACACAATATACCCCCCGACATTATAAAATTAAAACCCGGTCTCGAAATATTGTCCGTGCGCAAATTAAGTTTTAAAGTCCCCGCTGCACACATTTTTGAAAGAGGAAACTAACCTCTTCGTTTAGGCTACTTATAAACCCAATGTAATGACATCGTTTTCTTTGACTTATATGAATGATCGAAATACTATACTGCTTCTCGTCTTGTTATAATATTTGAAATTTTAATCAAAGTTGCATCGAGGGCTTAGAGATTTGTCTTTAGTTCATAGTTCAATTCTTAATATCGATACATTACAAAAATATATATTCATGGTTTAGAGATTATGCTGATCTATAGATTTGCCTTTAAAAAAAACTGAAAGAATTTTTTAATTTCTCGCCATTACCGTCAATGTTTTACGTGGAAATTCATTAAAGAAATTTGTTGCCGTCGTGTTTCTTTCTTTATTATTTGTTTTAAAACGGGAAACATGCTAAATTTATCGGCAGTGATTTATTTTTGCGAAAATCTTTAAATCTTAAGATGTATGTTGGTACTTAGTGTAAACAATTGCGGAAATACAAAATGATACATTCGATATTATTACCGAAAATTGTTGTTAATTGCCGTTCATTTTTACAATTCATAAGACCGAATAGTGAACTATACAGTTTGAAAGTACTGATCTATATTATTTTTGGAATTTTGTATCAGAGTTTTCAGTTTCTTGTTATAAAATTACACTTTCTTTCGGAAATCTATAACAGACAATTCGTCAGAGGTTTATAATTAGCTTTAAAAGGAAGCCGAGTTCATCTCATCTATCGAGTTTTTAACGATTTTGTTGTCAAGTTGTCTTGACTAGAAACTTATTTAATGAGCAATATCATCATTATGCCGGCAAGAAAAGAAATTGTAGCACCCCCGAACTATGTCTTAATGTATTTGGAAATTTGATTGACTTGCCTCAACATAAAAGCAAGATGCTGTGATTGAGTAGAAACATGTAGGAACGATGTACAAGAAGGCATCCATGAAGGCAAGTGTTTCTTTGACTTCTTCATCTAGAACAATTTAAGATGAAATGTATTGTTTGTATTGGAAATCACCTGGTCGGCAAAAAACAAGTGTCATTGAGAAATGTGCTCGATGTTGAATTGTTGGTTTCTGCTTAATACAACCCTTGTATATACTCAATATTTATTATGTTTCTGGGACTTAGCGCTATCTATCAACCACCTTGTGCTAGGAACAGGTAGGGAAGAAGAATTGGCAAACAAGAAAAATCATGGGGATAATAAGTTCTTACTACTGTACCATACATAGAGGTGATGAATTTCGGAAATTCTGGTTCAGAAACAGCGGACTTAGTTTCGGGTTTATCATTGGCGGTGTCTTCTAGGTCTTACTTATTATTATTTATTTGGTAGAGCCTAACGAAGCCTCACTACTTCTCGAACCACGACCTTAGAGGTCTTTTGTTCCTGGCTCTTTCCTAGGCCATATCGATTCCTTTAAGAGAGGAGATGATTTTACTCAGGGGAGTCTTCGATAGGTCCTCATAGGTGAGAGTAAATCCAATGAAAATCTGCCTTCTTGATCTGGCCACTACATCACATTCACACAGAATGTGTGCCGTGGTTTCAGATTTGGTATCACTGAATCGACATGTATCTAGTGATACTTTACCGATGATCTTAAGGTGATAATTAATTAAGAAGTAGTTCCAGAATTCTTCGCTCCAGAGTGCTTTCGTTTTCGTTCACGAACCAGTTCGTTCTTTTAGTTCACGAACCAGTTCGTTCTTTTAGTTCATTCATAGTTCCACTTGGGGGGAGAAGATGATGATCAAAAGAAAGGGCAGCAGATCTCGAAGATGATCAAAAAAAAAAAAAGGAAAAAAAAATCGTTAAATTTGTTTGTCCAATGGAACTCCAGGTCACAAAGGAGTGAACTGCAGGCCACAAAGGAGTGAGTTACTTCACTCACTCACTTTAATAAAGTGTTCTTTTGGAACAGTTCACTCGTGAACGACCCATCTGTACCCGAAATACTCTCATGTCCCGGCACCCACATCTGGGTTAGACTATTATGATGTGCCAGCTCTTTAAGAAGAGTGAGGCAGTCCCTCACAAGCCTGGAGCGGAAACAATAAGATTTCAGCGCTAGCAGTGCCGCTTGGCAGTCAGATAAGATAATAACTGTAGCGCCTTTTTGTTTATTCAGTAGATGTTTGCCTGCGCACAGCTCTATGGCATATGCCTCAGCTTGGAACACAGTTGTTCTTGTTGCTGTTTGTCCCATTGCCGTCCTTATTTTACAATTGGGTCCAAATACGACCGCTCCAGTTCCACTATAGATCTTAAAACCATCCCTGTACCAGGCTGAAGCACCTTCCCCAAAATCTGTTAAGCCCGATTACCATGATACACGATCTCCCAGAGTCACCTTATTTACTTACTTACTTACTTACGATGGCGCTACAGTCCAAATCGGACCTTGGCCTCCTGAAAAATGAACCACCATATTTGGTTTCTGAAAATCATATACATTTGGCATGCTATCGTTTACTGACTGGGTTAGGTCCTTCTGATTAAATTCCTGTGGAATTTTAAGGTGATCGACAAGGTCTCCTGCTGCTGTAGCCTTACGGCCTCTCTCAGAGCCTCCCCCAGTAATGCTAAGAACAGCACGCCTCTGAATTTTTTCTGTGATTTTTTCAACCTTTGGCCACCAAACCATAGCAGCATATGTGATCATTGGTATTACAATAGACTTGTAGGTCCAGTATACCATAAATGATCTGAGACCCCAAGTAGTACCACACAGAGCCTTCGACACGCCATAAAAGACAATGTTACTTGTGTGGAGATGTATGTAGGTCTTACTTATATGAATGTCTTTGACTGTTGTTCTTATTTAGCTTCCCAATTTTGCCTGCTACGTGCTCCTCTAATAAGCTCCTGATCAAAACTCTATATATTCCAAGAATCATTTTGACCTCTTTACAAAGTTCTGCTTGGGTACTGAAAAACAGAATTGGTTCACAAGTAGCTAGTAAATGCCGACACAATTTCGATGCAGTAATCAAAAAACAAATTGGCCTTTAGAAAAAGATGAACAAAAGATGTGTTTTGAAATTTAGGTTTCTTGTTGACTTCATTTGGTACTACAAATTTATAGTGATTCGCTGCTGGCTCTGAATTCAGCTTGACTGTGTTCATTCCAAGGTTTCCGAAACTTCGTTCATGTACAATAAAAATTGCCTATACTGTGCTGACTCTGAATTCAGTTCATCGGTATTCATTCTAGGATTTCCCAAGCTTCATTCATATGTAACTAAAATTGACCACACTGTGCAGGTTCTGAATTCAGTTTAACTGTGTTCATTCTGGGGTTTCCGAAACTTCATTCATGTACAATAAAAATTGTCCATACTGTGCTGATTCTGAATTCAGTTCAACAGTATTCATTCTACGATTTCCGAAGCTTCATTCATATATAATTAAAATTGACCATACTGTGCTGACTCTGAACTCAGTTTTACGGTGTTCATTCCGGGGTTTCCGAAGCTTCATTCATGTACAATTGAAATTGTCCTTACTGTGCTGACTCTGAATTCATTTCAGCGGTATTCATTCTAGGGCTTCCGAAGATTCATTCGTGTACCATTAAAATTGTCCAGACTGCAAGGTGGTGAGTCTCTGCTCATACTTTATCCATGAAATTGGCATGATTTTGTACAGATAAAAGGTTCCATTTGTTTTCTTAGCCCACAATGGGTTGAGAAGCTATCCGCAGTTGCCGATTAATCAACGGCAGCAAAACAATCTATTAGCATTTCGCTGTACAGCAATAGGACTCGGCATTGGCTCTGATATCATGTCTTGAAGCCTTTTCTATAAGCTTCTTTCCATTTCTGGTACATATCCTTTATTAATGATGTTTTGAGGCCATAATATAATTTCTTTCGATATCTGCCAATCGATCACCCTTAATTGATCGCCTTCAGAGATTTATCCTTCCGTCCGATCGTTTGTTTTTTTCCCAGGGATCCTTCTTTTTGTTAGATGATTGCCTCTGCTCTAGCGCCCTGCTGGAGCTTATTATTTAGTTGAATGAATTTTAACGATTTGCAATTCGTTTAACATATCAAAACATCGTTGCCCATTAATAACCTGTCGCAAGTTCACTCCCACATTGTTCTCAAGGCCTTGATTGTATTTATTACGTTTTCCTGTGAATCTGCATCATTCAGTGTTCCCGTCGGCGCAATCTTGGGAATGTCTACATAAGTTAAGACCAACTTCTTGGCTATTCTCTGCGCGTCTAGACTCTTGACCACTGATACATTTCCAATTCTACTATAATTTCTTGCTATTTTTAACAAAATTCAAATCGTAGCATCATCACAATGTTTATGTTTTTTGGCAATTCGAAAAATTTCGGTTAATATCGCAACAACACTATAAAGCAATTGTGTCAATATCAGAGATAGAAGTATTTCGGTCATTTTAATGTAGGCGTCGAAACGATTCCCAGCGAAAATTCGCAGGAACTAATTTCAGAAAATTCTTCAAACTCTCACCCCCAACAGGTTACACGCAGATCCACTCTCTACCTGTGGCTGTTTTGTTCCAAGACTGCGAAATAAAATTAGAAAATAATTGAGAAAAGCATGAAATGATCGGTCGCTCTCTCATCGGAGATATTTTTAAATTAATTATAATTTTGGAATAATAAAATATAAATAAAAAAAATAAACGGGGTAGTATTCAGCGGGGGCTTATTCGCAAATTCCGATGGCAATGGCTTCGGAGTCCGCTTCGCAAAATCCGAATCCGATTGTCGACCGGTCGGCAACGACGAATTCAACGTCAGCAACAACGAACGCACCAGCCGCAGCAACACCGCGACGACATCGCTACACGCGTAGCGCTACGTCTAGTGTAACACAGTTGCTGTCCGAAAGTTGCAATAGCCTGTTGCAAAGATTCCGTCGAAATCCTAGCGAGCGGCCCGATAAAAAATCGATCAATCGGTATTTTTGTTTTTCTCTATATATTTCTGTATAAAACGCATTTAAAGCATAAACGATCACTGATCGTGTCGACGTAAAAAAAAAAGCCGAGTTATATTAATAATAGTGTGCTGCCATGTAGCGAGATTTATTGTGACTGAGTTAAATGAGGTTGGCATTGTGATAGTGAAGCTTTGTTGTTTAGGGTTCAAGGACATTTGTAAACAAATAAAAACCGTATATAAATAAAGTGATCGCAGCTATTTTATCAAGGGCACATACGAGCCTATAGTCGTGACCCGAACCCATCTTCTACTGTAGTAGTGGGACTATATTGGGGTGATGATGATTTCAAGTCAAATACGGAAACGGTTTTTTTTTTTTTTTTTTGTTTAAATGAATTATCGCTTTTTATTCTTATTTTTCTCATATTGTTTAAAAATAGATATCTTGTCAAGAAGTCTAGTAAAATCGGGACGACGACAACGTCGACCAACAACCTACAAAATGATTTTCTATTGAAAATTATTTTTGTCAACAGGTTGAGGTGTATTTCAATTTTTAGATTTCGTATTTGTTTTTTTTTTTTTTAATTTATTTACATGCCGAAGAGGACGACTTTGAAAAGTTTATATGTGCCATGGTTCATAAAATGGGCACTGTGATCATTTTATATGCATTACAGAAAGGTGCAGTTCTTATTTTTTATTTTACACTTGTACAAAGATAAATGTTTCAAGGAAATTTTTTGGGTCTATTCATTGCGGTGATACGTGTAAAGTTTCTTTACTCCGAACCGAAAATAACCACAAAAGCTGATTAATTTTAGATGAACAGAAAGAAGAAAAAAAACCGCCGAGTTCATTGTAATGCAATTCAGGAAGAAGAAACTCTTTCAATAGTGTGTCTAATTTCGTTTTAGAAATTTTTTTTTAAGACACCTTTTTGGTATTTTGACAGACATCGATCAAATACGCGTCAGAGATGGAACACCAATATTTCTTGCCCTTGGATTTTATGTGCTGTTGATTTAATTTCACTTCCGACTTCGGTGCTCCATCTTCGTGTTACTTTTCTCTGTTTGAATGGTATTTCGGAAAAAAACTACCCAGGCTGTCCCATTTCATCCTACGCTACTTTCTTATAACCTTTAAGTTTGTAGCGCATAGACCGGGGTCTCTGTGATTTGGAATCACTTGGTGAAGAGCTTACCCAACTCAAAAACCTTCTAAGCCATTACAAAAAAGCTGAAAACTTTCATTGAAAGAAGCTGTTGAAAATTTGAAACTTATACTATGTTCAGACTACGAGATTAACGCGTTTAAATCGAGTTAAATGCGTTAGGGAAGTATTTTCAACCACTTCCCGAACGAGTTTACTAAAACACGGACCTATAACGCGTTTAACCGAAAACAAACAAACGATCACATTAAGCTGAAATGTATCAAAATAAAACGAGTTGCCTAGTCTGAAAACAATTTTCTTAACACGTTTATTTTGTCTACTTAAACGCGTTTAAAACGCATAGTCTGTATAGGGTATAAGTCCGAGCATAAGTTGTTTTGTCCTTTGGTATTTGCCACAATATTTTTGGTGGTTATTCATAAAAAAATAAATAGATTCTATTCAGGCCCGTGGGGGTTTGGGGATTGAAACCCCTTTCATTGGGAAGTGAAGATCTTTTTTTTCAGTATGGTGGGAACTTGATAATCTATTATGAACGCCCCCCCCCCCCCCTTCATAAAATCTTGCGCATGGGCCTGATTCTATTCAATTTACGTGCCGGCCATTTTTGACCGAATTCCTACTGTTAATCATTTATTTCTAGCGTAGTATCATAAAAATTGAATTTCCTTACGATTTTGGACTATGTTTGAATTTGTCAATCCCTGGCGTCCCTTACTCTGGCCTTTTCAGTGCAGGGTAGCTCCTCGTCTGTCTCTTTTTCAAAACGCACAATAACTCCTGAACGCATTGATCTTATCAGCTGAATAAACTTCTAAAACGGAACGCTGTAATGGTAACGTTTTTTTTTTATAAATATAAACAGATGATTTCAATTCAATACATTTCAAATCACAAATAAATTTGTTATAATAAAGTCACTATTTGACTTAAATGCAACGACGTACGCTGTGTTATTGTGCACATACGATTCTATAGGTCGAATAGTTCATGACAATTGTGAAAACAATTTATGAATTTTCATTTCCTAATCTTGTTTATAATTTGATTGGTGTTTTGTTTAGTTGACCTTTTCGGAATTCCGATAACAATTTTGTTTTGAGTTTCGTGTAATTCCATTTCAATTTATATTTACTTTGAAGCAGAAGAGGAAAAACGCTAATTTTCAGCTCCAATATGAATAATAACTTAGTTGACATATATTGTTCGTTCTTTTACGAGAATGTACGTATACGGCGTTGATGTTATGAGGATTGGAAGTACCCCGTTGTCGCTCCGTACCTGAGCTCTTGAAATTCGTGTGAAGGACGGAACAGTTCGGGTATAGAGACTGGGCCATGAATCAAAGAAAAAGAGATTGCGACAGTTAGCGAAGAAAATAGTAAAAGTTCTGGGCATCACGCCATCAAGAGCGTTCATTTTCATATAAATTAATAAATAACGGACGGTTGCTAAGACGATACATATTTATTTCTATCTATTACTCTTTGATTCATGAGACTGGGCGATTCGTGTGTAATGGGCCATGCTGGCCTGAATACTCATGTCTTCCCCACACCAAACAACAACATTTTTCGTGCTGACTCCTTCATCTTAGATTGTCGGATATATTCCAATGGCGATTGATAGATACCCCAGATAAAGCTAGTGCATTTTAAAAGTCGAAATTGAAGATGGTGTAGCTTCTGGACAGCATTGGTCAATCTGTAGGGTTGTGCAGACGTATGCACACGAACGTTGTTGACATATTTTTTCCTTTATCCAATTTCGGCACCACCTAACTCTCTACTAGATCAAATTCCTGCTTTGGCATCCTATGGCAACAAACTTTCGCTGTTTGTGCTGAAAAGATTAATGAGAGTGTAGATAGATAGATAGATTGATTGGAAATAGGGGTTAGTATGGTAACCCTCTGTCGCTGCAGCCACAGTTAGTCTTATTGTGACGTCCCCCCGGATTGACTATGATTCCACTTCCACTTCAATCCCTGCGTTTTCAATGAAGTCTAATATTTTGCGAAGAGGAATGGTTTGGAATTCCGATGGGTCCATAAAACCCTGACCGAAGTGACGAAGTCTTTTGTGAGCTAAATACACTTGTACATAGAGAGGATGTGCTCTGGTGTTTCGTCTTCGTCATTGCATATTCTGCAAATTTTAGTCTCAGAGAAACCAATCCTATTGAAATGCTTCCTCATGTGACAATGTCCAGTCAGAGCTTCCACTAGGGTTCGGGTCTGATATCTGCTTAATTTTAGATACTCAGACGTTTTTTTATTCCAGTGTTTTGGCATAAAAGGCTTGGAGTGCCTGTTGCCCGGTGCCACATTCCAGGGAGTGGCACTTTGCGATTTTTCCCACATTCGGATTTTCATTTTGGCGGTGCCAAGTCCTAGTGAATGGCACTTTGCGATTTTTGCCACATTCGTATGTTCATTCTGGCTGTGCTTAATGGTATCCAACAGAATGGATATGGTCCCATGAAGTCACCTTCTGAACCTTTCCTAGCCATTAAGTCGTCCATAGCCGCTGTGTCCCTGAATCAAAATGGGGTACACTCTGTTCTTATTTCCGAGTTCAAGTGCTTCTTGAAGTTCCTATTAGGATGAACTATTTCTGTGAACATAACACAACCAACAGACGGGTATTCGTGCTCAAATAAAACTTGTGCAAATTTCACAATTTCAAAGATCTTACCACAATAAAAGTCCTCCATTATAAATATATATTGTATTGCTGTTGATCACTTTACAGGAAATATTTTGATCCCCATCTCTTGCAATCAAAAGAAGTTAGGCTGATTTGGATCAAAGCTCCTGTCTGCAGGCATGGGGCTGTTTTGGATCAAACTTTTTTTTTAAATTAAAATAATTACACCTACTTCAAGAAAACATTAGAGCTCCCATTTCCTTAATCAAAATCTTCATCAAACAACTTAAAAAAAATTTGAATTTTTTGTGGTTCACTTCTGTAAGCAAAAATCTTTTTTTACCACCGAATGGTCAAAAATGAGATATGCACGTATAAAATACACAAAGGTCAATACGATGTCCAAAAACATTGAACGAAAAATGTTTAATTTTAGAACATTTTCCACGTAATCGTGTGAAAATGTTCAACACATCACTTCTACAAAGCCCACACTTTACGAAAAGTGTAAGTGTGCTGCGCGCATTCGCATTATATCAAAATCATTAAAACAAAATTTCTGCTTCCCATAAAACTTTTCCTTCGTCTTAAATTAACACATTTAAAATGATTATAAAAAAAAGTCGGCCAGCCTCTCCTCTACATTTATACAAAATAAGAATATATTTTTATATTTTTTTTTTTTGGAAAATTCGTTGAAGGTATTTTCCGAGATTTTACGTGGAAAAAATTGATTCAGTATCGTTCATGCTTTAAATCGTTTAACTTAAAAAAAATAAATAATCGGTGTTCAATCGATTCTAGTCTATTATTTTAAATTTGTTGGGGCTTTTTAAATTTTGTGTAATTTTTATAGTTTTGCGCTTAGTCCATCAAAATCCGCGCCGGATATTAGCGAAAAAGACGAAGACGAATCAATGAGTCGACGAATTGGCACTGATTCGTCGTCCGGCTATGGAAGTTATACGAATACAAAATCCGCGGCTGCGACGTCCGGAACATCGGCTTTTGACCGATTACGTAATAATTTAAGCCCAGTTAGTTCATACTATAAACCCTTGATGCGTACGTTTGGCAAACGTGACGACGAACCAAAAGTTAGTACATTTTACTATCGCGATTTTTGAAATAAGCTCAGTGAATAGTGTGGCGAAAAATCGCCCAAATATTGTTGGAAATATTTTGATATATTGTTGTGCAAAAAAAATTTCTAATAGCGCGAATGCAGATTTCTTTGATTTATCTGACATCTATTTGAATATTTTATGATCTAGATATAAAATTAATTGAAAACGTGCGGTAATCTCTTGAAATTTGGATATATTTTACGATGCACTGAATAATTAATTCCAGGGGTCTTTTATAATTGTGTGGTTCTTTTCAAGGTCAATTTTGATTTTGTTGGTCTGTAATTGGAACTAAATTACCTCTTCAGTGAATAAGATATATGGTATTAATATTGGAATTTATATCAGAGGTTTCGATCAAATTCTTTTGTCGAAATTTCTCAAAAAAGCCATAATTTTGACAATTTTATTTGCAAAAATCGTGTCAAAATACGAGAAAAAAATTGTAAAAAACGTGGATCAAATATTTGATGAGAGAAACATGTTCGAAGCCAAGAAAAAAAATTTGAAATTTGAATTTTGTTTGATAGATAAACTTTAAAGTGGCTTTTGTAGTGGCGCAAACAAATTATGTCTTTCTTCGCGTCAAGAGTGAGAAGTTTTTCTATTTTAAACCGGACCAAACATAGACATCTGTTTTATATCATGACAAGAAATTTCGATTCCTACGGTAAAGGACAATATGAAGTAGAGATAGGAAAAGCAGTTCGTTTTAGGGAGTGAGTGAACTTCGACTCACTCACTGTGAAAGGAAGTAGTTCAGTGAAGTAGTTCGAGTTCCTTTTGAAGATCACTTCCTCGGCGAAGGAACTAGTTCTTTTCAAGCTGTGAGTGAATGTGAGGACCTAAAAAAAAGGTCGTCACTCACGAAGGAACTAAAAAAAAGGTCCTCACTCACGAAGGAACTAAAAAAAAGGTCCTCACTCACGAAGGAACTAAAAAAAAGGTCCTTACTCACGAAGAACTAGTACTTTTCAAGTTCGTAGTAAATGTGAGTATCTAAAAAAAAGTCCTCACTTCCCACGAAAGGCACTCATTCCTTTTCAAGCTTCTCATCGCATGGAAATACTTCCTTTCCAAGCTGTGTCATCTACACAGTTCACCAAAAGGAGTGAGTTAGCTCACTCTCTCACTTCAATGAACTGCTCTTTTGAAACTGTTTACTCATGAACGACCGATCTCTAATATGAACTGATAAATAGACAATATGAACTGATACAATGTCTTCAGATTATGATGCGACTGACATTGTACAAAAATCACATGTTGAACCGACCCTGGACCATCTGGTGTGTGAATGCGAATGTCTGGCACGTACCGCAGATATCGGTACTTGGGGAAATTCTCCTTAACCGATCTATCAGAATATGCGATGATTCCTTTATGGAGAACTACTCTCTTCATAAGGAAGTGAAATATTTGGAATAATTATGTTTCATCGTCCCTGTTACTCCCGTTACGTGTTCGCAGCCGGTAGTAAAATCGAAACAAATAAATTAAAAAAAAAAAAAATCACACATGTTCGCGATAGACAGGATTCGAACATACGCTCCCAGAGGAAATCATCTGATTTCTAGTCAGACGCCTTATCCGCTCGGCTACGACTGCCTGTTGTAAATTTTTAACTCTAAGTTAGGTTCATCTGATTGAACTTATTAAAAAAAAACTCAATTGTTGAAATAACTCGCGAACCACTAATTTCGGGAATATATAATTATGTTCTCGACCTGTCCGGTAGTCTCGAGAATGTCCATGCAAAATTTCAGAGGGAACAATTCACAGGTGTAGATTTCCATACCGCCCGACTATTTATGTGACTTTATTTTATAGATTAGATCAGTAGTCTAGAGCCTGGTTTTTATACGAGGGGACCACAATGGAACCGCAGTGATCTCTCGTGATGGACTGTGGCAATGTGCTTCAGTCCACCCTTCTCAACCTAACCTAACCTAACAAAAACCACATCAATTTCTTTTTAACATTTTTGATATTATTCCAAACTGTATCCAGGTTGGACAAAACTGTCTAAAATATCGTTAAAATAGTGATTTTTAAAAATCTCATTTTGATTGCGGCTGTTGACTGCATTGTCCGCTTAACTGAGCTGTGAATCGTGATACCTTTACTCTTGTAGCAAAATTTTCGAGCTCTAATGTTTATTGTCAAATACTACAATCTTTTCAGCTAAAAGCTAGACTATGAACTTTTTTGGAATGGAGTGCAGATCACTGAATAATAAAAAATCAAATCCAATAACAACTCTGTTGATCCTCGATCAATATTGTCAACAATTTATTGCAGTATTCAATTCAGTATATTAGTTTTGGATGTGAGTTTCGAAGACAAACAATATCAAAATATTTACACGTCAATATTTGCGCGAGCCATTTCAACGATCAATTCAATTTTGTGTCTTTTTTGACCTTATACGACTAAAAACGATCTTTTTACAATTTTTATTTTTCTTCACCAAAAAAACCTCGTCTTCATGCTACAGCGAAAAGACGATGATAAAGACAAAACACCAGTACCTGCCGATAAACCGATGTCGACAATATCTCGTCTCGAATCAAAGTATTCCGATGTGCTCGATCGATTTGCAAAAAGACGTGGCAAACGGCAAGAACCCGATCGCGATAAAACCCTAGAACCCGAACGAAATGGTGCTACTGGCGGACTGAATCCGCTAATGCGATCGAAAACCGGCAACTATCTTGCATCGAAAACATCAACATATAAGCCATCGACTACTATCGGTAGCACCAGTGATAAAAAAGAACGTACACCGTACAGACTGACTAAGAATAAATATTTAGATGACGCCGGGACCGGATATGGTAAAATCCGATCAGAATTAGGTCTACTAAATAACAACACCAGCAACGATTACTCGGGCAGTAGATATAAGTCGCGTTTGAACAACTACGATCAGTCGAGTCGTTACAAGGACTCAATCTACGATGCTGCACCGAGTACATCGAACGGTGCGCATAGAACAGCGTACAACAATAACGACTATTCGTACTTACCACGCAGTCCCCTGGATTATGGATATTACGATGGCGCTCGCGTCGGCAAGGAGAATATCTACAAATCGAAATACGATCCTGATTCCCTGTATGCTGAAATCAATAACAATAACGAGAGCGGTACTACGTCGTTCAATCGTTCGGGTGGTCCGGGCAATACGACAACAACAGCCGGAAACAAGCCACGAAGACAATTCAAATCGTATCGTCGCAACAACAACGATACCGATCATCTCGATCAAAATTCGAACGATCGACGACACACGACCCATTACAATCTTCTCGATTACGATCAAGATCGTCTATCGGGTCGATATCATCCCACCACCGCGAACAATTCGAACAATTTACTTCGATCGCGGAAAAGTTCCGGCGTTCAACGATCGCAAACACAGAAATTTTTCGATTCAGAATATCAATTTTTGGACGATGATCTATCATCGGCCGATGTTGCGGCAATTATTGCCGCGCTCGAAGAAGACAATAACGATGTAGCGGCCAAAGCGTTTACGGAGCGTGTTGCAAAGCGTAAAGAAATTCAAAATTTAATTATGAAATATGCTCAAGGCGATGATAATCCACAACGCGAACTGCCCGATTCGATGACAACGTCGGCGGCAACCGGTACAGCAGGGGCTACTGCCGGCTCAATCGATCATCACGACTATCTTAATAATAATCATAGTACGGCGTTCCGAGGACGAATCGATCCAATTGCATCGATTGGAGCAGCTCGATTAGCCTACAATCCCAGTAGGAATTTTTTACCCTTAGCCAAGACATCGTCGACGTCGTCAATCTTATCTAGGTCTCGCATTCCAAAAACATTATCGACATTTGTAAGAATCGCAAATTTTAGCTAAATTTTCTTTGTAATTTGTTTTAATTTTAGTTTTATGTGATTCCTGTAGTCGGTTTTTGTATTTCCAATTTCGAAATCTTGCGCCATTGGATTTGTAAAACGACTACAGAATTTTACAGTGTTTTTTGTTATATTTAATATCTGTTGTAATCATTTGCCTTTTATGTTTATTTTGGTTTTTAAAGCCCTTTGAATTTGAGTTTTGATCTAGGTACGATTTGAAAGAAACCAGTGTCAAAAACCAATAAAAAATTTGAATAAAGGCTGGTTTACGTCACCATGCAAACAATTTTCACTGAGATTGTGAGGGAGAAGGAAAATCTCTTACGAGAAATTCTTCAGGAGTGAAACGAACAGATATTATGTTCATCAAAAATATTGACGATGTTGGTGTGAATGTAATTTTTTTGCAGTGGTTGCTTTCTATTCCATTGGAAATTCGATAAGCTAGATCCCTCACAGTAAAAATTGTTTGCAGTCCTCATGTAAACCAGCCTTAAGTTGTCGACTGCAAACTTCAAAAAAGCAAAAAGCAAGTTCAATATCAAGCTATAGGTTCAATACAAATTCGTATTATCTGTTGGAACACGGCACCCTTAAAATCCTATTGCTTCGCATAGAACTACCTTTCTCTGTTTTTTTTTGTTCAAAACGCTCTCGTATTTGAGCCAAATTCTGTTTCTACAACAATTTTGCCGAAACTAGCTTTTGTTTCTAACTATTTAGCTAATAAATAGTTGTGTTTTTTTTTTTTTGCGCACTTATCCAGATTAGAGCAGGTTAGAAAATAAATATATAAAACCACAGCAACATTGCTGTTTTTATGAAGTTTTTATAACTTTTTTCCGTAAATAGTAGACTTAGAGAATAGCGGCTTCAGTGATTTCACAGGGGCAGCTATCTATGGAAAAATAGTCATAAAAACAGCAATGTTGTTGTTGTTGTTGTTGTTTTGTATATAAATTTTCTAACCTGCTCTGATCTGGATAAAGGGGGTTTTCCATTGTCGTCGCAATTCTGCGTCTGCGTCACATGTCGAACATTCTTCAGCTTTTTTCTGTCCCGAAAAATGAAATTTCTATGACTTTTCTGTCAGACGCATAAATGCGACGACAATGGAAATCCACCTTAAGTACGCAAAAAACACAGCTAATATTAAGCGATAGAAATATAAATTGGATTTCTTTAGGCTGTAAAAAAATAACTTTTTTTGATTCTTAAGATATTGCAATTCTCAAGTTCAAACGGCGACATTATTTTTTATTGTCAAAATTTTGGTATTCAACTAATCCAATCCTATTTTTGCTGTTTCAAATTTATTAATCGAATATTAATCCGTGAATTGATTTTATTTTTTAAAGGACTACTACCTAATTGCCTGCCTGTGCTCTTTTCAGTGATGTGTTTTGATATTTTGGAAATTTGAAATAAATAAATATTATAACATAAAATGAAAAATAATTAGGTAACACATATTTTTTGTATTTATATTAAAAAAAGAAAACAATTATACATAAAAAAAAATGGTTAAAAATAATAATAAGAAAATATAAATAGTAACAAACAAACGAAATTAATTCTGCTCATATAGTTGATTATTAGGAAGGTTATAAATGCAGTCTGGGCGATTATTACGATCTTCAGTTAAACTCTAACTGAAACTT
Organism: Beris chalybata; assembly: GCA_949128065.1. Lineage (NCBI taxonomy): Eukaryota > Metazoa > Arthropoda > Insecta > Diptera > Stratiomyidae > Beris > Beris chalybata. The sequence goes on from OX421894.1 coordinate 143,230,623, forward strand.
ATCGGTCAGTTAAAGTTCCAGTTAAAACGTAACTGAATATCGTAGGAACAGCCCTTAAGCTATATATACTCAAAATTCAAATCTACTATTCAACAATTTTTACGAATCACACGATCAATTTCATTGATAAATTTATTTGAAATACTTTCAGGAATTCTTATTAGTTTTTAGTTAAGTGGTTAGTTATTAATGAGTCTTTAATTTACTGAATTTACCAATTCAAAGAAGGTCTTGGTGAATATAATGGGAAATGAGCGGGCTGATTAACTGGCCAGGGAGGGCTCCGCTCTTCCCGGCTCTCTCGCGGAACTAGTCCAACGTTCCTTTGGGAGTTGTCAAAGGGGACATACTCGCTCCACTTCTAGGCAGCGGCTAACTTCAGATAGAAAAGCCTAACCACCTGCGCAATATCTAGGAAGATGTAGCCATCTTACAACCGAGCCAAGTCAGACGAACTTCTATACAAGACGCGGACAGACGTCTCCAGAATCACTGAGATCAGTACAGGTCACTGGCCAATTGTGGATCATGCGGCCAAATTGGACATTCCGTTCAATGTAGAGATGGACAAAGCAGTTCCTTTAAGTGAACTAGTTCGAGTTCCTTTTGAAGATCACTTACGCGGCGAACGAACTAGTTCTTTTCAAGTTCAGAGTGAATGTAAAAAAAAGGTCCTCGAACTACTTCTTTTCAAGTGTTCGGATTCGTTATGAAGACCTAAAAAAAGGTCCTCACGAAGGAACTAGTTCTTTTCAAGCTGTATCACGGTGGCGAAACGAGCTGCAGTTCACCAAAAGCAGTGAGTTAGTTCACTCACTCACTTCAATGAACTGCTCTTTTGGAACAGTTCACTCATGAACGACCCATCTCTAGTTCAATGTACACTGCCGCAGTTGCCTTGACACTAATGAGCAAGAGTGGCTCGTTCATTTTCTTTGCCAGTGTCCGGCTTTAGCTAGAGCCCGAGAGCGAGCACTAGGTAAACCCCTTCTGCGTGGAACTGATGGAGATTTCAATGAAGAAAATTGGAGAGTTTTTCCTTTTCCAAAACAGCAGAGGGTGGCTATAACGATCAATTTTTCGCACATTCACCTTTCTAAACTCCCCAGTCACAACAACCCTAACATCCGAGTTTAACACGAGTTTGTGGTTCCAAAACGGCCTTTGCGCTAAATAAGCTCTGGCTGGAGGACAGGCCTGCCTCTTGAACCAATCAACCATTTCAATTATGAACCAATTTGAATTCCACTCCAGAATTCTTGCAAATTTGCTCAGTGCTTTCAGCTTTTGTATGTCAATAGTTCAAATCCGGCTCGACGCTACAAAAAATGTTCAATTCTCCTCAAGAATTTTATTGATTTTGATACGAGAATTTAATTGTCCCAAAGTTGACTCGTGTTCAAGAGGGATTCTTATACAATCATTCCAAAAGTGAAGCGGTACAGAGAAAAAGAAGGGCACAATATGAATTAGTTATAAAATCGTCGTGTTTCTTAAGAACCCATACATATGAAATATGGTGTTCCGGTTTTTACCTCAAATGAATTTGAACTCCCATTCGTGGAGAACAGTGAAATTCAGGCAGTCCTTTATCCCCGAACATCAATAATGTGAAACGCATTGCCAGCCGATCTATTTCCTGATAAGTATAACCTTCAGCAGTTCAAAAACAACGTTCATCGACACTTTAGATGCTTCCCTCCCGTTCCATCGCCCTAAATCCCCTACCACACTATTTTATCCCAAACCAATGTCGTTCGTTCTAGCTGTGCAATCGCATTAAAGGGCGACCCCCTAAGTTATAACGACGGCCGTAAAAAAAAACTAATTTCAAACGTATATTTTATGAATCAACTTTTTTTTTCAAATCATGAACCTAGCGCTAATCTCTTAGTGTACCTATTATTTGTGTATCGTATAATTCGGTAGGTAAAAAAAAATAAATCCTCCTGTTTATCGATTTACTGTCACATTTCTATCCTCAATGATATGGGTCAAATTTTTTTCGAGTATTTGGCATGTCGTTCACTAATGATCGGCGATCGACCCAATTTTTAAAATGTATACATTCAATTTTTCTTCATCGTTTTTATGTCTCCGTTTTGTGAGCTTATCTTCTTCGGAAATGTTGTTTTGAACCAGATCTTTTAAGTGTTAACAATTTACCTTTCGGCACAAACAGATGTTCGTTCTAATCGGTCCGATTAGTCAGCCCGACTATCGAGTAATGTTCTATTTTATCCGGACTAAATGTGTCTAGCAGTTTGCTGTCTAGGACGGCTGTAGAGTTTCAATAGTAGTGGAGAAGAACTTTTTTGATGATTGCTATTACCTTGAAGACGTCATTTTATTAGATTGGCGCTATTTTTAGACATTTGGAAATAGTTGGAGGTGATGCTGTCGAAAAATTGTATCTTGTTGAAGATATGGCAATAGGAAAACCAACTTCATTTAGTTGTTTTAATAATAATCAATGGCGCAACAGCCCAAATCGGGCCTAGGCCTTGAAGTAATGCTAGAGTTACTTCATTACTAGACCAACGGAAGACTAGGAGGTGAAGTGGTCAGTCACACGCTCGTCCGTGATTATTACCCCGACTTTAACTCAGGTACTCATTTACAGCTGAGTGAACTGATAGTCTTGCACCCAATCCCATTTTCGAAAATTAATTGTCACCAAGCAGATTCGAACCTAGTACCAGGTGCACCGAAGGCAAGTGCTCTAGCCACTAGTTATTTTTTAATAATAAAGTAGCAGTTTTATAAAGGACTTAGACACGTTCCTACGATTGTCAGTTAAATTTTAACCAGAACTTTAACTACAAAGTTTTGTATGAAAATCTTTCAGTTAAAGTTTCAGTTAGAACGTTACTGACGATCGTAGGAACGGGCCTCTGTCGAGTCCAAAACGTCATTTAAAAAAAAATTAGATCCCTATTTAACCCGGAAAAACTGTATTTTTAATAATAAAGTATTTTTAAACTAGCTTGAAAGTATTTCAAATAAATTTAACGCAAAATAGAACTAAATTCAGCAATTTTAAGGAACTAAAACTTAAACAACAAATTTTATTCTTATGATATAAAATTCAATTCACATATTTTTTTAGTAGTAAGAAAAGAACCCTTCCTTCCCGTAAAATAATACATAAAAAAAACTAGTAGATGGAATGCGATGTCTGGTAAGCACATCAAATTCCATTTAGTTAAAGTATTATCCAAACATTTTTTGTAAACATTATCCTATATCTTCTGATCTCGTTACGTTTACTTAATATCTTTATTGCGCTTAAGAATATAAAAAATATATTTACAATACGGTTTAATAAAAGACAAACGGTCGCCCCAGTTCGTGTTATTCGAAAATAAAAAATCATATCGCACTATCCTATCAACAATCAATTGTTCTGAGTTAGTTTAAATTTTAGCTTTGATTTAAAAAAAAAAACAGCTTAAAATCTCGGGTCGAAAACGACGAATTGAAAATAATAATAATAAAAAAAGAATCGTGCACGCATTTTTGTTTGTTGCTATTTAATTTATTATTTTTGTTTTAATATATTCTAAAATTAACAATTTTTCGTTAACAATCACAAAATTGACTTTGAGAGAGATCGGAAAAAATTATACATAAAATGCTGCTCGATATGCAATAAAATAACAATTTAAAAAAAAATTATATATACAAACACAACACAAAAAAAAAAAATTTTTTTTTGTTTGTCCGAACTAATTATCTTACCGAAAATCGATACCGTATTTTTCTCGTGTTCCCCGATGATGATGATGATGATGATGCATGGTGATTATCAAAATTGGTGTGTGTTCAACAATGGTGATGAACTTCTGGGTCCTCTTTTGGGTAAACGTACATCTCGGATGATTCCTGCTGATGATGATGATAATGATGCTGTGAACTGTGACGAAAAACCTCAACGTGTGTGTCTGGCCCTGAATATTTTCTCATCTTCCCGATGTTTAAATGGAAACGATGATTTCGTATGATCAATTTCTTCAATCCGTCCAATTTTATCAATGTGTAATGGCATCTGTAAAACGATGTTTTGATGATTGGAAACTGCGCATTCGCATACGATACTATTCAATTATATTTTGGATTTATTGTTGTAAATTGTGCGTGCCATCATTCCCGATCACAATTTGGATTTGGATTGAATTTGAAATTCCTCATCAAACGTGCGCAATGTATTCATGTGTTCCGTCGTCCATCCACAACCGACTATCTCAACAAAACACCACCACCACCAATAACAGCAGGCGAAGCCAACGATTCAAGATGATGCTGATGGCCACTTGATTTATCACACCGGCGACATTCTTCATAACAGATGTTCGTGACAAATTTATATAACAAAAAAACCATAATACTGCATTTATTTATATATTTATTTTTTAATTTGATTTTTCATTTTTTCGTTTTATTCATTTTTTCTATTTCAAAAAAGAAACGAGATTTTTAAAATTATTTACAAAGCAAAGAAATTTTTTAAAATTGATTCCAACGCGAGTATAAAATTCAAATTCAACACAAAACTGTTTTATCCTTTTTTAAATTTACCAGTTTGAATCAATTTCAAAAAATTCAATTGCAATTGTAAATAATTCTAAAAATAAATTTTTTATTCAAAATCCAACAAAAATTTGCGAGTAAAACTAAAAACTTCAGGGAAAGAAAAAAGCTTAAAAACATTCGTAAAAACATTTTGAACATTTTATAAAAAACTACACAAATGTTTTTACGTGCTTCAAGCTTATTTCTTTTCTCCTTCATATTCAATTTGTCCGCGCAAAACTTTACTTTTATTTTTGTAATTTCTCTCGTAACTCTTTTATTCTTTTAATGTCCGCGGTTTTAATTTAAAGTATTTTTTATTCTTCTCTTTTTTTCAACATTCCGTTCTAAGTATGTAAAAAAAATCAAATATCTATTTGAAAAGAGAATAAATTAAAATGCAGGATCATATTATAAATTTATAGAAAAAAAAACAATACATTTTCAAACATTAGTATTCTTTTTTTTGATTTTAAGAAATTCTTTTGATTTCTTTTGTAGCCCAAACGAACATGTATTTCAATTTGAATTTAACTTTACAGATAAAATTATGGCTACCCTTGGAGAGGGTACATTCGGTCGAGTCGTTAAGGTGAAGGATATGGAAAGGTAATGCAAATTATTTTTTTTTTTTCAATTCAAGTTGAAGGACTGTTTTAATTAAAATTCTGTTTTTTTTTAGGGACCATTGTATGGCCTTGAAGATTATTAAAAATGTCGAAAAGTATCGTGAAGCAGCAAAACTGGAGATTAATGTGCTTGAAAAGATTGCCCAAAAGGACCCCAACTGTGATCAGTAAGTTTATTTTTAAAAGTGTCAATCAGTGTGTTCATGAGGTTTCGATCGGTGTTTTTCTGATGACACTTCTTAGCGTTACATTGAAGAGAATGGAGGCGAGTTCATTTCCCTGTACCACCAACCTCGTATTTATTCTGAAACATTCAGTCAATTCGCCATGTAAATATTTTGACTCTTTTCATCAACTACTTTCTGATTAATCCTATCGTACGCTGATTTAAAATCTTCAACAATAACGTCTACGTCGATGTTAAGACAAGGTATCAGTTAAAAGGCCCGAAAAATGCCTTAATTTCAGGATTTTTTGGATATAAAATAAATATACAGTAGAACTTACAGAAGCGACCACCTCCATATGTTGACCACTTGCCTAAAGTGGCAATTTTTACAGTCCCGATGTAAATTACCGATTTTCCATACACTTTTCGTTTTGTATTGTGACCATTTCCATATTGTGACCATTGACCACTTTTTAGCCAATATTTACGTATCACTTACGTGCGGAGTACATCCTATAATGTGACCAACACCATATACTAATTAAGACACAAATGTTGCAAAATCCAAAATGAGGCAGAAATAAATGAAGCACGAAGCTTAGTATCAAGCTTATGTTCTGGATAAATGCGTTAAAAATACACTTTTTATATTGGTAATGTTGATTTAAATTACATACATTATACTGTACTAAATTATTTTTATAATCTGACCACTCGTTTAAAGTGACCACTTTTGCACAGTCCCTTGGATGGTCACTATATAGAGGTTCTACTGTATATGAAAAAAAAATAATAATGGGTTTTATAGAGGTACAAGTAAAGAATAATTATGAATTTTTAAAAAAAAAATCAAAAAGTTTATGAAACTAAATTAAATTTGTGGGGCCCCAACGTTTTCCGATTTTGAAAAAACGCCCTGAGACTAAAATGGCAGCTATTTCTTGTGAAAGGAGCTCGAGTTATGGGCACAAATTTAGCACATAACAAATTTTCGTCCATTCTGTGTCAATCGACCGTATTTGTTACGCCGTCTACCTCTTCCTAATTGTCCTCGTGAATTCAAATGCTGTGGTTGCGTTCAAAGATTTTGAAAATATTTTATTCTTCTTTTGGTTTTCCTTGTTTGATTACTTTGCGGCTGTTTGTATTCTTGTCTTAAATTTTTCACTTGAAAATACTGATCTTGTGTCATTTTTGTTTTGGTTTTCATAAAGTTGATGTTTTTTAGCATATCGATCGAAGCTTCTCATTTTTCTCCGTTCTTGTTTATTGCATCACTACATTCGATACCAAACCAAGTATCCTTTGGTTTCTTTCGCTGCCATCCTGATTTTCTTTTTTATCCATGTCCAGATTTGTAGGACAGTAACTTTTGCGTTGGATGTGTATTTTTAAAATGACTTTCTGTCACGAATTTCATGTAATTTTTTAATTGTTTAAATTAAAACAATACGCTTCTTGCAATATAGTACGGAAATGCTTCATATTCCTCTTTGACTTCGTAGCGTCCACAGCGTTTGTTGTGTTCAAACCCGGAGTATAACATAAATGAGTAAGATGCCAATTTTAGCATAGTGTGGCGCTCCTTTGCGAGGAATCGTCCGACATCAAAACAGTCGCTGCTCGTTATCTCCAGTACATATATCTCTATCATCTCGCAAAACCTAACTTCTTCACCGAAATGTTGCCATTAATTTTATTCAATTAAATTATTACTTTTCACTGCACTATTTTAAATTGAATTTCTTATTTTTTTTTACAGTCTGTGCGTAAGAATGTTGGACTGGTTTGATTACCACGGACATATGTGTATAGCGTTCGAAATGTTGGGACTCAGTGTTTTCGATTTCTTGGTAAGTTTGTCTTCACTTCACCTACAACCATAAGCACAGAATAATTATTGCTCTTATTAACGAACTCGCTTTTTATTTACAGCGTGAGAACAATTATGAACCATACCCATTGGATCAAGTCAGACATATGGGTTACCAGCTTTGCTATTCAGTTAAATTTCTTCATGACAGTAGGCTTACACACACGGATTTAAAGCCCGAAAATATTTTATTTGTTGACTCGGAATTCTCAACTCATTACAATCATAAGAAGGTAATTGCCACAATTTTCTTTAACATTTTACAAACCACTTTTTTTCGATTAATAATCAACTTAATCCAAACAGTTGTTTTTTTTAGCAAAGAATTTTTTTTCCCTCTCGAAATCTTGCAATTCGTTTGATTCTATTTCCTCATTTAATTGTATATTTGTTTTGCTTCGATTTCTTCCATTTATAGAACCGAGAAGTACGTCGCGTAAAATGTACAGATGTCCGTTTAATTGATTTCGGAAGTGCTACATTTGACCATGAACATCATAGCACAATTGTATCGACACGTCACTATCGTGCACCAGAAGTCATTCTCGAGTTGGGATGGTCGCAGCCATGTGATGTCTGGTCGATTGGGTACGGAAAATTGTTTAACTTTCACGTATGTTCTCTAATTACAATTCATAAACTTTCAGCTGTATTCTTTTCGAATTATATCTCGGAATTACATTGTTTCAAACGCACGATAATCGTGAACATTTGGCCATGATGGAAAGGATTTTAGGACAAATACCATATCGTATGGCACGGTAATAAGCATACGCAGTTCATATTTTAAAAAATGTTAAACCGGCTCTCCACTAATCTTCAGTAATCATGTTCTTTACAGTAAAACAAAAACAAAACATTTCTATCATGGAAAGTTGGAATGGGACGAAAAATCATCGTCCGGACGTTATGTTCGGGATCATTGTAAACCGTTACTTAGGTACCTGATGTCTGATAGTGAGGAGCATATGCAATTGTTTGATTTAATTAAGAAAATGCTAGAATACGAGCCAAGTCAGAGGATTACATTAAGTAAGTTGGCCGGAGGAGTTTCTCGACTCGTCGATTTTTACTTTATTATTTTAATAATAAAGTATTTTATTCTAATTTATTTTATGTTTTTCGCTTTCCAGTTGACGCATTACGCCATCCTTTTTTCGAGAAGCTTGCGCCTCACCAACGCATCGGTGAGGCCATTAAGTCGGTGTCGGGCAGTAGCAGCCGCGAAAGATCTCACAGCCTATCAAGATGAGATTCAGCTCGATTTGGTTATTTTTAATTAATTCATAACGAAAAACAAACAAACAAAAAAACACAAAACGGGACGCGCGATACAAAATAATTTTTGTTTTTTAAATTAAAGAACTAAAATGTTGATCCGGTAGCATTTTTACTTTGTATTCATGTCGTGTAAGGCTATTGTAAAAATAAGCAAACTCGTCTGTAATTAATTTTAGTATAAATTACTCAATTACAAACGAGATTAAATTTAAAAAAAAAAATTAGCCTTCATGAAGCACATAGAAAAACTGCCCTGACAACTTCAGTTTTCTTTAAATTTTAGCCACTTCTATTTTACTACAATAATATACAACAAAAACACATACACACAAAACCAACGCAAATTTTTGACTGAAGGGATGACCAAGCCTCTCAACTAGTTCTTTAGCAAAGTATTCATATGAAAAAACCAAAAAAGAAAATAAAACCGGCATAGTAGTGTGTTTCCAAGTTTGTTGGTAGTGTACCTCTCCAATTAATATATAATTAATTTTGTTTTTGTTTTTCTCAATTTTCTTTTGTAAGTTTTATTATAAAAATAAACATTGTTGATTTTATTTAGCATAATAAAAGAAAACACCATCCCCACAATATATTCTTTGTATAAAATTTAAACCGGAATAAAACGCCAAGAGTTAATTAACAATAACCAAATCGTGTGTATGAACGTCCGCTATCAGTCCGCTGAGTAGTAGATGAGAAATGAAGCAGAAAAAATGTTCAAGTGTTGCCCGCGAACACTACCCTTAAAATAATTAATACCTATGTAACTTTATAATGCAAGAAATGGAATTTTTTCTTTCTCCGAAATAAGTAAATATTTCCTCATATATTATTCTATTTTTTTCTTTTCTTAATTTTTGGAATTTGTCCTTCCAATCGAGTTTTAAATTTTTTTTAAGGAAAAAACGAAAATTTCAGTTGATTTTACGATTATGTTTAGTTAGTTGGTATTTTATGATGATTTTTTTTTTTGTTAAAACAAAAACAAACCAGAAAAGAAATATATATTTAAAAGAAAAATCGAAATGGATTGGTTTTTCTTGAAATGTATTTATTTAAAAGAAAAAAAAAAACGCTATGAATTCTATTCGATTCGTCAAAGGTATGCGTCAGCAGCTGACGATTCAGCGCACATTCAAATCTATCTATGTAAAACAAACAATTAAGAATACGACCTGTGAATGCGATGAGATATTTTTTTGAAAACGAATAGAACATAAAAATTTAAACTGATTGATAAATCACAAACTACAAATGTACAGAGCCAATTTATGGTTGGTTCGTCGATGATATTTTTTTAAATAGGCGAAAAATTGTGAAATATTTGATAGCTGGTTTTCTTTCTCTCCGGTAAACGAGTGGTGGTGAATCACGTCGTCACGTTACTTTTTTAGCTTTACACTTCTTCCTCGAGATGTATTTTTTTTTCAGTATAAAAATGAAGAAATGAAGTTCGTTTTTATATCGACTCTTTTGTAAATGTTAAGTTCTTAATTCATTTTTTAAGATTTTCATTGTTCTTACTTTTAATTCTATGTATTTCTTTTAATTTTCATTTCATAAGTAAATTCATTTTTTTGTTTTATGTGAGGATCAAAATTTGTGTCCATATCAAAAATAATAAAAAAAAAATATATGTAAAACAATTTTTTTTCTTAATTCTTTAAAATGTTTCGCGAGATGTAAAACATATTTATTTAGTTTATATTATAATTGTATGATTAAAAAAAAAATATATACTGCAAGAATGAAAAAAGCAAAAAAACACACGTGTACAATAAATTATCGAATTTTTTCTTCAATAACTCGTTGTTTTTTTTTAAATGAAAAAGAGGAAACTAAAAGGTGAACATTTTCAGAAACGTCTTCGAAAGTTTATATGCAGTGTTAATTCTGCGTGATTGTGATGCAGTGGCCAGATCAAGAAGGCAGCTTCTCGGTGGATTTACTCTCACCTATGAAGACCTGGGGCCTTATTACTGAATACGATACGATCAAAATCAATCGCAGCAACAGTGTTCGTCTAAAACATACAACGAGACCTTTATCTACCACCAGGACTTATTTTGGATCAAGGGAGAGATTATTTTTTAATGGTGCAAGTAAAAGGTATACATAGACAATAAGGCCCAAATAAGTGATTTTAACGGATAATTTCCGGTACGCCGACTAAAACATTGAAAGTAAAATTGTCATGTTGAGCAAATCTGGACGAATTCAAGTAGCAAAGCGAAGCACTGCTTGATAGCGTGGGTGGCTATTGAAGATTAGTTCCAGGCAAGGAGATAATGTAAGCTTAATTTAGTTCAGTTGATACGTTTGTTGAATTAAAATCAAAAAGCTAGGAAATAACAGAAAGTAAACACGAAATTATTTTATGCTGTTTTGAACATTATTATTTTGTTATTAAATAGTTAGTTTTTTCGGTTTGCACATTGATGAAAGCACCGAAAATTTAAAATAAAAATTTCTACGCTTGTTTATAGATTTTTTGTTTATGGTTTTTTTTTCCGTTGCTCATTGTAAATAATACATAATAAGAAATTCGGATACGAGGACAATCAAAAAACTTTTCAAATTCCGATATCAGAATTTGAATCAGGCATCCGGTCCGAAATGTTTTCTGTTTCTATCGCGTTTCTTTAATTCCTGTAAAAAGGAACTGAATCTCCACCAACCTGCAAAACATCGTACACTCGTGCTCTCCATGATTAACCATCTGCCGATCAAAACTTGTATGTGTATTTTTCGGTATTGAAACCTTATTTATATTTTTTCTAAACGTTGAGAAAAAAACTTTTCGATATCATTTCGAAAATTATGTACCGGTAAATCTATTCTTTAAATTAGGGATGCTACGGAGCTTCGACTCTGACTCAGAAAGGTCGGAACTTCCGATTCATTTGTGTTTATAAAGTCGGTGACCAAGATTTCTCGGAAATGGCAAAACCGATCAGTCTCAAATTTTTACATAAGAACCTTTCACATTTCTGAATGGGGATTGAAAAAAGGTACGTTATAACTGAAAGTACGGTATAAAAGTGCACTTTATAACGGGTTGCACTGTAGTTCGCTTCGTGAATCATTTCTAGTTTCTTTAAAAAAAAAAAACTGCCCTTATAGTTAACACCTAACACATCAGTTTTCTACTCCGACTCCAATAAATCAGATTTTCAACATCCCGTTCCGGTATACCCACCTCCGTAATATCCCTTCTTTAAATAAACACATTTTACTTTCGATACAATTGTATGGTAGAAAATAGACAGTATCTACGAGTAGTCCTTATAATTTGACACAGCAGCCAGTGAAGACTACAACATGTAATCTCCAACTGGGAAAATAAGCCAATTCGGTATGACAGAGTGAAAAACTTGCCAGCTAAAACATTTTTGGATTTTATATAATTACTTCATTTAATTATGTTTGTGTTCTTTCAAAGAAAGGGAAGATCATTTTTCTCCGGGCTACATGATCGCAAGCTACGTCGCTGCAGAGCGTTTCCAGGATAGATTCAAATGATAATCTTGGTCATGTGATTTAAACCACAGTGGTTTTTTCCCCATAACATCGGCGAGTAAAAGTTCGCTAAACCAATAGATCAACAAAAATTCATTCGTGGACTAGTTGCGATGTGTGTACCAAATTTTAAGCGAATAATTCACTGCTGATAATTCTTTCCTTACACATTTTTCGTCGATATGTTGTACGTATGTTTTTCTTTTTCATTAAGAATTTTTTGGTTTTTGAGGAATCAGCGGACTACTTACTGGACGTATCTACAGGTTGCAACACTGACCACCTTTTCCCTTCTAAACTGTCCCATTTGAAAATTGTGAGAAAATCGAATGTCCGTTACCTAAGGCTGCTCTAATTTTAAGAACCAAAAAAAGTGAAGCATTATTTTTTGCAATTGGTGCAATGGTATGTCGGCGGCTTCTAATCCCACTTCATTGTTTGGCGAAAAATGAACAGAAAAACTATAAAACTCTAAAACGTACTTGACTACTTGAGATATGACTGTCTTGATCACAGTATCAAGTACCATACAAATCAAAAACGCTCTACTATTAGAAAGCGCAATTTCAGCTCTATGAAATAAATAAAATAAAATATCAATAAAACTTAAATGTACAGTGGGCTTAGTATTAAACTACTGGCATTTGAAAATGATTTTGTCTATCTCTAACGGAAAATTCATTTTATTTGCACCGATTTCTTGAAGGATCTGCAATGCAGATCTTCAGTAATCCGTATTTTGTCGACGTCTTCGATATCTACACACTACACCATCACTGCATCTTCTACATCAAAAAATAATTATACGTTTAAGTGCCTTCTCTTGGCATACAGTGAGCCTCTGGTAGATGATCACATGACTTTACACGTAAGATGGTAGTATATTCGCTTTGTTTTTTTGTAATCGAGATGTTCTTTATCTAAAGAATATGTACATGTAGTCTTCGGACATAATCTAAAGGTTCTCTTTGTTACAATTGTTCGATGAATATTGTCTAATGTTGTGAAGTAATTTATATTGATCTTTATGGAGCAACATAAACATTTAACAACTTACTTATGGCAAAATTCGAAGGAGACCGGGGATAGTTGACTACTATGATTGACTAGCTTCTTATGCCATATAACTTAAATCTTTAAATCATTCGTTGATAGTCGTAGGTCCGTTCTTACGATCGTTAGTTAAATTCTAACCGGAACTTTAACTGCAAGTTTTGTATGAAAATTTGTTAGTTAAAGTTCCAGTTATAGCGTAACTGACGATCGTAGGAACGGGCCTAAGGCTCATTCCTACGATCGTCAGTTAAATTTCAACCAGAACTTTAACTGCAAGTTTGGTATGAAAATCTGTCAGTTGAAGTTCCAGTTAGAACGCTACTGACGATCGTAGGAACGGATCTAAATCTAGTATTAGAAGTGAATCACCAAAATCCCGTTTTCATAAAACCAATCCAATACTAATTGCACCTTATAGTATATGATTTTTTTTACAAGGACAAGTAAATAAAAACACTACAAGTGCTTTTTTTCCATCTTAATAATGGTCTGAAAATTAATCGTCGTTATGCTTTAAAGATTCATGAAAAAAAGCTTAACTATATGCAGGTAAAAAAATTCTTCTTGAATTCTACAAGAAGTAGCAAGTAACTCATCGTTCAAGAATGGCTGACTGATTGACCAAAAAACATTATAATCTAATTGAAGGTAGCAGTTTTTTTCCGACTCCGCGCATAAAATCACGAGACTCTTGGAATTGTACAATGGAAAAAAATTTGTTCTGACTCCACAAAACTACTTTCTCAGATCTTAGCTAATTGTTTTCTTGTGCAATCTTCGAGCATGGCGTGAATCACTGGATGTCGGTACTGGGAAGCTTAACAACACGCTAGTGACACACTACGACTTCAATGGAAAGTCCGACCGATTCAATTAGTTATCAGTAGTGGCTAGTAAGATGTTTTTTTTTTGGAAAGCAATTGTATCAATCAATTAATTGGTCATCAATTAATTTCCATTGAGAATGGTCATGGTCCAATTCAGAATGTAGTTTAGGTTGAGTGATCGGGTTCGAACTAGATGGGATTGGTGAAATATACTCACTTCGATCAGATTTCAGACAATTATTTCTGATATACTCTCCGGTGTAACTAACCACCTCAAAATAAAGGTCCCAAGGAAGGGAGCATTCAAAGTCGATTGCTTCCGACCTCATGCGGGATATAACTAGATCTTCCTGTCGAAAATATTTCTACTGTTTTTAATAAATGTTGCTTCCATAAAAAAAAACTGATGTTAAGGACTGTTAAGGACACCGAGCTGGACCTAGTGGGTTCGCCATATAATCACAGTACTGTGTAGACGAGTTCAGTAAGCAGTAAGGTTGGGTGCCCTGCCCGGGCATGAGGGCAACGAAATAGCAGACAACTAGCAAGAGACGGAGCAACGGTTCGCCCTACTGGAACAGAGCCGTTCTGTAGAATCTCAACCTGCTCCATTAAGAGGAGCATAAGGGTATGCGAGGAACACAAATTCCAACCCTCCGATTTCGATGAAATCTAATCTAATCTAAGCAGCAAGGTTTTAAGACTTATTGGTTCCATAATCGATTTATAATAGGCGTTAGTAAATATCCGTTACGGACAGATACATCTATCTACATTTACATTGCATAGATGGATGAGTTTAGTCTAAGATCTAATAATCTCTCTAGCTTTCTAAAATATACACCAATCTGAGAAATTACTTACTACTTACTTACTTACGGTGACGCTACACTCGAAATCAAACCTTGGCCTCCTGAATGTGTCGCATTCAGCCTTCTCGGTCCAGTGACCGCGTCCTCCAGTTTCTGAATCTTAGCAGTGATTTGCTGTCTGCGTCAATAGAGTCCTCGCAGCGCATTCATGGTCTTCCAACGGGTCTTTGTCCATAAACTTTTCGTTTTAGTGTGCGCTTGGGGGTTCTTCCGTCATATATCCTTTCCACATGACCAGACCATTGTAGCTTCTTGAATTTCATGAGGATCGATACTTCCGGATTATTAAAGATGGTATACAATTCTCTATTGAAATAAATAATAAATAAATAAAGCTGAGTGAGGAACTCTAGGTTGAAACTGGAGGAAGATCTATGAGGTAGACCAATGGTCGCGGTGCTTGGAGGAAGATCTATGAGGTAGACCAATGGTCGCGGTGCTTGGAGGAATCCCTTCGCCTCCGATGAAATCTCAATCTATTGTATCGATCGAGTCTTCACTCACAGGTCCGAGGATTCTTCTGAGGACTTTTCTTTCAAAGGCGTTAACTAATTTTTCGGACGCCTGAGTCAATGTCCACGTTTCGCTGCCATAGCATAGCACAGGTCTTCTTATTGTTTTGTATAGTTTAAGCTTTGTTTTTCTGTGCACGAGAACATGTTAGAAATTGATCGTTCCTAATAGATACCCTCATTCAGTATTTTCTTGGTTCCAGACATAGTGTCGGACGTTATGGAGTCCGTACACGAACAATTTTTCCAGCAATTAATTGCCCGGCAACTGTTGCCAAAACTAGTTGAGCAATTAATGCAGCAATACCGGGCAACATCGTGCTAGTTGCGACTATATTGCAGCAATTTGGCAATGCTTTCACATATTGCTGCAATTTCTCGCCGTAGAGTTGCTGTATTTCCATTAATTTGAAAAATTCCGAGCAATTGTCATCGTGTGTCAAATCGTATGTTGATTTTTCGGTTTTCTTTCCAAGTTTCGTGTAAAAGATGGCTTGGAGCAACGAGAAAACAATAAGTTTTATTAACGCTGTTCGTGGCCGGAATTGTTTGTGGAATTACAAAAACCGGAATTTAAAAAAAGACGGTTGGAATGAGAATTGCCCGTGTATGATGTCATTGCTAAATTGCTGAGTATTGCTCCATATCGCTAGTCACTGGTGAGCAACGAATTGACCAACAATTGCTCCATATCGTCAATTGCCGATGTTGCTGAAAGTTGCTGTATGTTTTCGTGACGTCAAAATTGCCTGGAATTGCTGCAAATTGAGCAATTTTAATCGCTCGTGTAAAAGCACCATTAGACATAGACCGGACAGGCAAATAATCCGGACTGTCTCTCTAAAACAGGCTTAATGAAAGCCTTGTCTAAAGTTTTATGAATAATACATGCCATCTTCCAACAAATTCTATCTAGAAACAATATTGATGATTGAGCACTTAATAGATACATCCATTTGCTCTGTATGATGTGTAAATCTACGCTGTCTATTTAATCAACCATGTAAAATTCGAACATCAGCGAATTAAAAGCATCCAAATTCTGAATTTGTCTTCACGACAGGACATCAAATTGTTGTTCGATCAACTCTATACCAAAATATACTTCACGCTTCAATTCGTTTTGTACTGGAAGTGCATTGTTGCGTTTCGTCGGCTAATTGAAGCGTACCAAATTCTAATTTTACAGCATAAATTACTGTACGAATAAGAGCTTACAAACTGAAACGATTTTTAATCGACTCGGAGTTAATTGTGTCGACAAACCGAATAACAACAGGCGAAATTCTTTACCTGTAAATCAGACAGTTTATTAGAAGATGGAACAGATAGGTGATTTTAGAAAACTTAGCTCAGCGGGATGTTTTATTTTGTTCTGTAGCACCGCAGGTCACAAATCACTCAAAGTCTTTATCCGTCTTGACAATGAGCATTTCGCCAAACGTATTGAAACCGTTATTTCTCCTAGATAAATCTATCGAAAATTATTATTTAAGAAAAATCATGAGTTCATTTTAATTTTACAGCGAACAAAAAACAATCTTGCCTAAGGGATTCCTCGACTTGTAAAATTGGTCATGATGGGTTGAACTTGAAGCATCGTTCATACTATAGGAATCATGGAACGATGCAGTTTCTTTCGTGATCAAATCGACTTGGGATCTTTGGGAAGCAATAAAACTTATCGTTGATAGAGAAGACTATGGTTACTATGGACGACTGTCTTCCGATCGTATAAAACTCGCTTTAAAACCAGAAATTGAATAAGAAAACAAAAGCGAGACGATCACGGACTGATGGAGCATGTGAGCGCGGCTTCAGTTCCATGCGCTCCATCCATTTCGAGCCAATTGAAGCCGAATCCAGTATTTCGTGTTGGGGCCATTATTATCGTGCGGTATCGAGAATTCCGGCGGTAATAAGTCAGCAACAAGCCCAGCGGCCAGGTAAAGTTAGTATCGTTCCATTCATATCTCGGCTTCGGTTTTGTGAAGCGTCAAAATGGGCTGTACTGGTTGTTGTTAGTTGAACTGGACCCAGATCGATTGTTTATAGGCTCCAGAGCTTGCAAACATCTCGGCATTCCTACGTTCGGCTTTGTTACCGCCACACTTAACATCATGGAGGACGCAATTTATTCTAGACTTTGACGATTTCGTAGCGCTAGATGTTAGTAACTAATAAATCTGTTCAGTATTCAGTTCGTGCTAGCTCACTAGCTAAAGCGGTTGACGCGATTCTACACAGTCGCCCAGTTATACGTTCGAAACCAGTATTGTGGCAAATGTGCTGAGTGATTTGTTTTTATTGTGAACAGAGTGTTGGTGCAATCGGTGTCGTAATAATATTCCGGTGACCAATGGTGCAGTAGATAGGCTCTAATTTCGATACCTTAATTAAACAAACGTGTGTGTGATACGTGCCTAATTACGATCGAAAACGGGTACTTCTGCTACTTCAGTCTTTGATTGTAGGTGGTCGTTCTGCTGCTAATTGATACTAAAAAAAAACAGAGAAGAAATTCCGGTTAAAAGAATATAACATACGTGATAACATGATTCAGACTAACGTGTTGTACAGGTGAGATAGTTGGATGTGATTGCAGCGGAGAGCGATTACGTTGTCAGCCTATTACACACTTGGTTGAGTGCTGTAAGCTTCTTTTGTTGTTTCGATGAAAATGCGTGGGAAATCAATCATTGTGAGGTGAGTACCGACCTTAATGATATTAAGATTCAAAAGAAATTGCAGTTGGTTTAACTGTAAACATTCGATCAAGCTGTTGATCAGAATTAAAATTGTTATAAAATGCATTAACAGACTATTTGGCGATAAGAAACAACTGCAAGCTTCATGATTTATTAGCAATGAATGTTTGTTTGTCCCGTATAGGCTCCTAAACCAATCATCCGATTGCGATGAAACTTTTATGATTTGTTGAGGATACACTCGCGATGGTTTCTGCGTTATCAAAATCATTTAACAGCTGGTGGTTCGTGAGTTATCTAAACATTTAAGTGTATTTCACATGATTTAGCGCCAGTTGGTTCGTTTTCGGTGTATTAGTTATGCGTTTTAAGCTTGTGTAGTTCGTGAACGAACTAGTTCGAAAGATCGTTCCCATAAGTGAAATAAACGAACTAGTTCGCAGTAAATTCCGGTTCTAGTTCGCTTGTAGGAAGTAGTTCGTTCATGACATTTGAATACCACGTATCATTCCGCAAAGTTGGAACTGAAAGAAGGAACTAGTTCCTTCCTGAGTGGCAACCCTTTTTTTTCCTGAGTGGCAACCCTTTTTTTTAGGTTCTTACATTGATGGGAACTAGTTCGTCCGTGAGTGAACAGCGAACTACAAGAACGAACTAGTTCGCAAGGGCTGAGGAACTACTTCATCCGCGATCACTAAGGTGAACTAGAATGAGCAAGCCTAATGCGTTTCTATTACTAAATGGTAAAGTTGGACAATGGATGGTGAATAGAGAATAGTGTATAGAGAATGGAGGATGGAGGCAGGGACGTCATTTGTGGGGGGCAGGAAGGGCATCTCCCCGAATTTTGCAGTTTCAAATATTATACATAACAAATGTATATTTATATATAAAAATATATACATTTAAAACATCTTCAGGAGCAACGGGACAAACAAGAGCAATAGATCAACGGAAGAAACGGGAGCAACGGCAGAAACAGGACCAATGGATCAACCGAAGAAACGGGATCAATGGGAGAGACGGGAGTAACAGGGGCCAGGGAATAACGTGAGCGTAGCCACGGTACGCGGCTAGTAAAATATAAAAAAAAAAAATTTTAATAATAAAATTTCTGATCGACTTGAAATTTAAAAAAACTTACCTGCTCAAAAATTCGAAATTTTCACGTTTTAGGAACAGTAGAGTCCAAAATATATAAAAAGTCCGACCACCCGCCGTATGTACGCCAATGTGCTATAACACACGAACCTCAAAGATATGGTTTCCAAATTCTGACTGTGTGTGAAGTAGGTGGTCCCATATTGTAGCTTAGGCTTAAAAGAGGGTGGAAAGCGGATTTAGGGATTTTATATCTTCGGAACGATCGCCTTTATGGGCACATAGTAGAGATGGGCAAAGCAGTTCTTTTCAGTGAAGTACTTCACTCCGAGTCACTCACTTTAAGAAACGAGTTCAGTGAAGTTGTTCCGGAACTCTTCGTTCCATCGTTTTTGCTCCTTTGCTTTCGTTCCTTTGCTTTCGTTCCTTTGCTTTCGTGCCTTCATTTTCGTTGCTTCGCTTTCATTTCTTCGTTTTCGTTCGGTCGCGAACTTGTTCGTTCTTCATTCTTCATTCTTCATTCATAGTTCAACTTGAGGGAGAAGATGATGAGCAAAAAAAAAGTCAGTTCATCTAAAAGATGATAACCAGAAAAAAAGAGAGAAGATCAGGAGATCTCAAAGATGATGACCAAATAAAAGGTCAGTCGATCAGAAGATGATGAAAGAAAAGGTCGGTAAAGTTATTTATCACTTGTCCAACGGAACTGCAGTTTAGTTATTTTCCAATTTTTCCAATTAAATTTATTTCCACAATATACGTACTTAAAACTAGACATTGCTGATAAAATGGTTGATTAGGTGGTCAGTTAGCAAACTTTACATCCATAGTTAGATTTGTAGCTACAAGCTGTTGTTAATAAGGATTCGAATAATTAGAACAGTTTATAAGGAAAAGGAAACAAAAATGGAGTGAGTTACTTCACTCACTCACTTCAAGGAAGTGTTCTTTTGGAACAGTTCATTCGTGAACGACCCATCTCTAGTACATAGAGATGCTGTGGAAGAATCCGAAAAAAAAAATTTGAAGGAGATAGTAAAGTTCGGCGCTGGCAGGTAGAGATGGGTCGTTTACGAGTGAACTGTTCCAAAAGACACTTCATTGAAGTGAATTTCGTGAACTGCAGTTCCATTGAACACGTGACAGAAAACTTTATCGACCTTTTTGTTTTCGGTCATCATCTTCTAGATGTTGGTTTACGTGATGGCCCATCTGCCTAAAACAAGGCCTAATTAGCACAGGAAGCACCGTTTTGATACCACCTTCTAGATCTGCTGACTTTGTTTTTTTGCTCATCATCTTTTCCTTTCATTGACGAGAAGGACCGGATTCGATGATCCTGTGGACTCACAGCGGACATCTTAGGTCTAAGTGGGTCTGTGCTCTCGCGGATAACAACGCGTCCCTTCCTTCTCCCCTCAAGTTGAACTATGAATGAACTAAAAGAACGAACAAGTTCGCGAGAGATCGAAAGAACGAAAACAAAGGAACGATTGAACGAAGAGTTCCTCCAGAACAACTTTACTGAACTCGTTTCTCAAAGTGAGTGAGTGACTCGGAGTGAGGTACTTCACCAAAAGAAACTGCTTCGCCCATCTCTATTGGCAGGCTTTAAGAAATGTCCCGATACCACCATGACTGAAAGTTGAAGTTCACTAGAGATGGGCAAAGCAGTTCCTTTTAGTGAGTGAGTGAGCTCCGACTCACTGAAATGAACTAGTTCGAGTTCCTTTTTGAAGATTACTTACCCGGCGAAGGAACTAGCTATTTTCAACTTCGGATCCCAAAAAAATTGAATGTGAGAACCTAAAAAAAAAAACTACTAGTCAAGTTCCGATTCAATGTGTTGACCTAAAAAAAAAAGGTTTTCACTCACGAAAGAACTAGTTCTTTTCAAGCTGTATCACGTTGCGAAACGAACTACAATTCACCAAAAGGAGTGAGTTAGTTCTATCACTTACTTCAATCGACTGCTCTTTTGGAACAGTGCACTCATGAACGACCCATCTCTAGTTCATAGTAGAAAAATATATGGCAGATACTTTAACCGAGGCGAAGTAAAAATAAGCCAATCCTTTTTCTTCTTCTCTTAATAGATTCTTCAACAATGGAAAATTTATAAAATATGTTAATTTACAATTTTAGATATGACAAAGCTATGGACTTTACGGCATAATAAAGTGCAGTAGTACATTAAAAACTAATAGTCGAAGTCTACATTTTCTATAGTCTGCTACTAGGTACTTAGCCTGGTCATAGATGCAATGACCTTAACTTTAATTTTAATGAAGGTAAAACATTTTTACAGCAAAGCATGAACAACAATTAAAATCAATGACAACGTCTAAAGCATTTTCTAATCATACACTTAGTTTACGAAACATCCGTTCGTATGAAAAAACAGTCTTTGTCCAAATAAGATGTGGTTCTTTAGACTGCAATTACGTCGGATTTTCAAGGTTCATTAGGCCGAAAATAATTTTAACTAATAATCCAGGGAAGTAAAGGTCGCCGTAGACTGTACCATTGGTTTTAGCGTCTTTCGTGTTAAGTTGCATGTATAAATCGTGTATAAGCGAACTCTGAGAACACACATTAGAAACTCAGTTTCGATTCCAAAAACTTGAAATGACCCACATCACAAATCAACAATGAATCAAACTTATGACTTCACCCTATTATCCAAAAGTTTTACCTAATCTAGAACACATGAAAATAACGTTTTTCAGTTTACTAACATTTTTCTTTCTTATCTTTATTTTCAGACAGGTAACGTTCACCCTGTTCAAATTCATAATCAGTGGTAAATCGAGTGATAAGTTATCAACGAAACGTTTGGCAAGAAGCCAGCTCACATAGTATTCGGTCGTTATTTGCGCAACAATCGTACGATTTTATCAAAAAAATTTGAGGCAAAAAATCACAAAATATGACAATTTTTAAAATAACTTAAATTCAGTGTGTGTGAATAAGTGACCAAAAACCACATTAAAAAATGTTTAAATTTCGACTACGTTTAATTTGATTGTAATTTTACATAAAAGTTGACTTTATGATATAAAGTGTCGTGATTTTCTTTTCAAGGAAAAATCATAAAAAATCATTAATTGTGGGAATAAATTGAATCAGGCCAAGAACAAAATGGATAAATTTATCAAAATACCGGTAAGTAAATAGGCTCTTTTCCTTGAGCTAAAAAAAATAATAATATTATCATAAGACATTCCGCTTTGGAATACTGTGCGTTCTTTCTTCTATTGAATTAGATATCTATTAGAAAACATGTGCGTCATATTGTGCCAAAAAAAGAATAGTCTTTTAATCTTTCTTATTATCTCGCGATAAGAAATGATTAATTCAGATTAAATCGTATTTACCTTTGTTAGATTACAGAAAAACAGCTAGTAAGGTAAAGCGAGAAATATGGACGACTTTCTCTAGTTCACATAAATTTTGTAATTTATTGCAAAGTATTGTTGAATTTTTGAAAAACGGCCATTGCGGTAATTGAGCTCCGACCAGCTTCCACCTAAACCAACCATTGTTGAACTTTATAAGGTATGGCAGTAGGGAAACAACAGTACATACAGTACATATTTGGATAATTTTGTATAATGAGTCACTAGGGCTAAGGTATGTGCAGGTGGTCTTAGATATCTAGAGCTTAGATACTGCATACGAGTATAACCAACGTAAATCTATCGGAGCGTCAATATTCCCCGAAGTAACGAAGCTTGGAAATTTATTTGTCACGTACTCATAGAGCAATAAATTTCCAAACTACTCTCCTTGTTGATATTTTAAATTTTTAAGGAATATATGTAGGTATGCTGTCCGATTGCTTTAACGACTGCCTAAGATTTTACATAAAAAAAATTAAATTGCGAACCCCCTCCCCTGCAGAAAACTTTTATAATCACTTCAAACCTGAAATCCGAAAAGGTGGAGTTATAGTGAACGCCACGCGTTTTAAACACTTGCATAAATTTTGTTTAGGATTTTGTACAACAGTGCACAGCGACTGGCCTTAAAGATAGACTTTTCATTCGTAACATCAATCAAGAGAATCACCAATTAAAACCTTATAGACTAGAACCGAATAGGCATGCAATATGTACATACATATATATATATATATAGATACGCTCAGTTTTCAAGCCTGTAGCATAAACCATAGCAGATAAATGAGAATCAGAAAATGATTCCCTCAATCGTAGAGTCGGTTTCCTTTATCTCTTCTGCACTTCTACTCGACTTCCCGAATTAATTCCCTAACTTACTTGTGCCTGTCAACCGTTACTGGATGGCCAAAGAAAGCTGTACAGAAAACAAGTGGAGAGGAAAATCGATTAAAGGGGTGTTCCTCTTGTACAATATTTGCCCAGCACAATATAATGCAGATCTGGCACCGAGAGATTATGATATGATCTAAAATCCCAAAAAGATATGCGAACAATAAAGAGCAGTAGTCCACGAACTTTCAGAAGACCAAGGTCCGATTTGGACTGTAGCTCCATCGTAATTAAGTAAGTAGTCCACGACTTCGACTCATTTTGAGAGAAGCAGTAAAAAAAAATTTTTTTTAGATAAGATACAGTTTTATTTAACACCTTCCGTCTCGTTCCTAAGACTTTTTAACCTGTCCAATTTATTTTAAGACTTGCAAACAATTAAACTTACATCACAAACCTCGATAAACCACACATTTATGGCTATCTACAGTGAAATTAAATAATACGTTTTTTATCAGTTTTTCAAACAAAGATAACTATTTTCTTTATTTGATTTCGATTTATACAGCATTATTTGAGCTTGAACAAGTTAATTTTCGTATAAATAACTGAGAGACAAATATGAATGGTGATACGGAGTTAGATTTACAATATTAATTGCGGCCTCGGTAGCACAGTGGCTAAACGCCTTTAGTCAAAGTCGTACGTTCACCCATATTTGTAGGGTTTGAGAATCACAGCTTTATTATTTTACTTGATGGCATGTCATACGGGTATGCAGGTGTGCACCCATCTTGGAAGGCAGATCCGCGTAAATATTTAGTGGTCGGCGGTTCAAATCCCAACTAGACAGGGGCTTTATTATTTAAGGTTCAAGTAAAAGCAAAATTAGATAAACAAAACACTACAAAAATAAAGTGCTTAACAGCGGTTATTATTTTTAAATCTCAGGTCGTTTACATTATTAAAAAATCTGCCGATGGTCTGGGCGAAACTTTATTATTTTTCTGGTCAAGGTCGGAGTACATATAGTTATTATCAGTTGTTTCGAGATTATAAATTTTCTTGAAAAGTTAATTTTGTTCTTAAAATAAAAATATTGAAAATATGACAAAAAATGTGAAAACATATTCAAACCCTTGGAAGTTGAATATCGGAAAATTGAGTAATGGTTTTGTAGGCGATTATATAAAAAGTATGTGGAAGTGAAAAGCGATCAAATATCTCGTCAATCCTAAGAAATATGTCGAAGCTTTGAAATGCATACAACTCCTCTAAATATCAATGTTTCAGCTTCTTATTATATGTTCTCGAGGTATAAAAATCATAACCTTCTCCTTTTCACCCTCTCTACACCCTCACTCTCTACACCCCACTCTTAAAATTTCTTTGTCCGCTAGCGATCTATTAGGCCTACTTCTGGTAAAAATTTTAAGCATCTATCTTACACTGTTCTTAAGATGTGAGACGTGAATTTTTAGAAAATGCTTAATGGGTCTACTATGTCCCCTTCACTTTCATACTCCACCGCCCCTGAAAAAATTTTACTTTCAGCAGACTTTATTTGTCAACCTTTATACAGAAACTGAATTTTATTTTTCTATAGTGCAATTGGTTCGTGAGATATCGTAATTTAAAGTTCCCCCCCTCCTCCACCACCGTACGCCACTGCCTTCACTAAAAAATTTGTTTCCGATCTATTCCCCTAGTATATCGATGATATTTCATAAGTTTTAAGTTCGTGACATTAACCGTTTAGGAGATATGGATTTTAGAATGTCTCAATCATGGATTTCTTGCGTTTCGGACGTTCCCACCCCCAACTCCTTCATCCCTTCACCAATATCAGCAATTTTTTCGCAAATGGGTCTACTATTGAAGATCTATATAAATTCCAAGTTTCAACTCCCTAGCATAAGCGGTTGCACTCCTAACAGATCACTTGCCTAGAGTGCGCCCATACAAATTTGTATCTATAAGTCGTATATGAAACGGGCATGACCTGTCTATTAACATTTCAATGGCTTGATAAGATAGCAGCTTACATATTACATATATATATATATACACAATAAGGCAACAATATTCTATGTTAACTTGAAGTTTCCAAATGCTACCCTTACTAAATCACCCCACTAATCAAATAATCCACAATGTGGTTTTGGTTTCGATGGAACAAATGAGCATTCCATGCATTGTACAATTATATAACTCTCACCTCATTTGCATTGTTCCATTTTCTACTACTAAACAATAACTTTTTTTCATAACAACAACAATTAAAGATTCCATGATTGCGTAGAAACGTTCTGACCTTTACCCAGCGTTACATCACATCACCTACGAGTGCAATGAATAAAGGTGTTAGTTGTCACCCTATAAATTGCCCATTAATCTATTAAAATACCGACACAAACTAGTAAACAGTCGATAAAAATATTTACGTACCGATTGCTCCAACGGAATACTTAATTAGAGTTTTATATAATTTGCGATTTCAACAAAAAAAACGTACTGAAACAAAAAGCGTACAATTCCAAGTGGAGATGCCGGGGTTTGAACCCGGGACTTCTCACATGCGAAGCGAGCGCTCTACCACTGAGCTACATCCCCTTAAAACCTGCGATGTTCTAAACCAGAACGTAAACCTACTCAACTAAAGCGATAAGATACTCGGCGCCGGGCGTTCCTCTTCAAGATACGAGTAAGTACAAAGTGTACATTCGCTTGTAGTACATCACAGCCAGTTACCGATTTGACTTTGATCGCAATTAATTCGAGCGGCCTGTTAAATGCGGCGCTAGAACGAAACCTGTTTAACTCTCTCAGGTGAAATGAGTGTTCCCAGAAGTGCTTGTGTACAAATTATGCAATAGCACTTTACTTTGGGTTTGGGTACACACACTACGTATGAGAAGGGGAATCCCACTGATTAATAACGTGGACCATTTCAGATATTGAAAATTTGAATTCTAGATAAGTAAGTAGGCATACGTTAGGTACAGCAGATATCGGCAGATACTTGTTAATGTAAGAATTTTTAGTTACGAAGATTCATTTAATTGCACAGCTGTTTTGTGGGTGTATCTTTACGAGACTATTTGTCATTAAACTGGTATTTTTCAATTCAGAGTTGCCGGTAAAATGCTTAATTAGTTTCTAGTTTTCAAGATACCGAGAATTTCATTGTATACAGTAACAACTAAAAGGTGTTTGCAGTTTTTAACGAAGAGGCATTGTACTTATCTCGGGAGCCATTTGATATCTGACCCTACAATTTGAACAAGAGCAAAACTGTCTACTCCAACGTGTTTCCACTGTGGATGGGGTTGAACCGTGCAAATTGAGTAGCGGTGACCTTGGGTTATTATAAGCATCTACTAAGGACATCCAGGACAGCAAAGAACCAAAGGGATTATGAGTCCCAAGCTGCCTGCGATTTTAACAACTATATTTTTAAAAAAATAGTTCAATAAAATATAAATAATACAGTGTTGTGAAAAACATTAAAATACAATTGCTACCATACATATATTATATATTACGTTCATGTTTAAGGACTACTAGACCACGAAAACGCAAAAGAAAAATTCAGTCCGTCTGTCCACCGTGCACGCAAACGCGTTTGAAAACTCGGAGCTTACAAAAATTTTGAGCTATTTTTTTTGGTGATTAGAAAAGGAAATTAGACCTCCTTATGTGGTTACTTTGTGGAGTGTAGTTCAGTATTTTATCTAGAGCAGGGTTTCTCGCGACCCCAAGGGGGTGGGGCGCAACAAGTGTCTGGAGGGTCGCGCAAGGTGAGGATTTTGATTAGAGGTCTTGTTATTTATTTGAAAAAGAGATACACAAAATGTACAAACTTTTATTTACAACTTTCTTCAATTCAGTTAATGAGAAACTTGAGCTTGTTTGTAACTAACTAATTTTTGAATATCTGGGTTTATTGTTGTAATAATGTCATTTTCCAGTGTCAAACGATTTCTTGACTTTGTTTTTAAATTCACAATCCTTGCTCACAGTTGTAGGATGTGGCTAATGGTAAAGGGGGGTCGGCAAATTAGAGAGTTTGAGTAATATTTCTTAATACAACTGAATTTGTAGCTGAACGATTTCTTGAGATATAGTTATAGTTCCATAATTTGAGTGAAGACATTTTTACAGGATTTTCGTATGGCAACTACTCAAAGCACGACAATTCTATATTCTAACTTGAAATACTGATTTAGCTGCTTCTCATTTTGGATGCTTTCGGCATAAACTGCTTGAAGTGCCAGTTCCCTTATGTCTGCCATGTTTTTGCAGACATCCTGGAATCAAATTTATTTTTTTAGGATTACTACATACAAAGACATACATTGAAACGCAGTCGGTTCTCCTAATCTTTTTTTCGACTTCAGAGATTCGTTGTGTTCACTTTCAAAAATAATTAATGACAAATCGTAGAGTAGGTGAAACAATTGGGCAGTTAAGTAGCAGAAGTATTTGTTTGACTTGTTTTGGTGCCAAATTTCGGAAAGGAGGCTATAAGGATCAAATCGAGCTGAAAAAAGTTGCCAGAAAAAATTGTATGACGCCATAGCTTGGTGTTCTAAAATCTTTCCTGCTTCAGGAAACATCCTGAATAATCTCGGGAATTGTGATAATAATAAGAAAATCAATAATTTACAGACTTTCATTCTAGACAAAACAAAAATGTAATACAATGTAATCTTCAATTTTCAGATGTTATTACTGCTGATGGTATTCACTTGCAAAGTTCTAAGCGATAAAGGCAAAACTCAATACGAACCAGTCAAAGATGCCTGCAAAAAATGCACATGCCTAACAGCCACAGATGAAAATCAAGCAAAACACTTTCTTCTAAGTTGTTCCGTGAAAAATCTAAAATATATTCTGGCAGAATGGCCCGAGGAATTCGGAACCAATCACACAGGTAAGACATGCAATTTTTCTTTCGGGCCACCATACAAATAAACAATTCGTTTCCATAGGATCTGAAATAATTGCTTCATTTTCGGGTAATTCAATTCAGCAACTTCATCAAATTCCCGAAACCGATGCCGTTCTCTCGTTCAGTTGTCGACACTGTAACATTACAGAAATTGATTCGGCCGTTTTCGTGGACGTTAAGAACATCCAACGAGTCGACCTAAGTTGGAATGAAATTACAGGCGATATATTACGTGCCGATGTATTTCGAGGACGGTATAGTAATCAGCAATATGAGCCGATCGCATTAGAAGATTTAGATTTGAGTCACAATCGAATTCTTACGCTCGATCGACGAATTTTCGAACATATTCCGAGTTTGAAGAAACTGAACCTCGCGTACAATTCATTTGATATGATTGATGCGACGACGATTAGTGCACTTGCTAGCACTAAGGAGTTGATGGTATGCAGAAAATAGAATTCTTCCTTGTTTTAGATTTTACTGAATTTCATTTTTAGCATCTGGATTTATCGTTCAATACATTGAAAAGTCTGCCCGAAAACATTTTTAATACTTTAACGAAGCTCAAAGAGCTTCATATTGAAGGAAACGCGTTGACAATGATACCGCCAAGCTTAAGCCTGTTGGGAACATCACTTCAAACTTTATTCATTGGTGCTAACCCAATCGAAACAATTACGGAAGACAGTTTTATCGGGTACAAAAAACTGACATACTTAAACATGAGCGGTATGCCGGAACTGAAAGCGGTAGATGTTGGAACATTTGCGCATCTCACGACTTTACAAGTGGTAATCTGCAAGGATAATCCCAGTTTGGTGAAATTCGATGTGGAGAGCTTGAAAGAAGCGAAGAATTTAAGAGAGGTAAGTTGTATTCTGCTTTTCTGATGATCTAAATGATTTACCTTTTTTTTCGTTAGCTGGATTTATCGAATAACGCGTTAAAGAAACTAAACGTAGACTATGAGTTTGAAAAGGCTGCTGTTCAAAACTACACCATATTCTGGTCAACATTACGTACACTTCGTCTCACCGGGAATCCTTGGCATTGCGACTGCTTCATGGCACATATACTGTACGGTCTGGTAGTGCACAACGAGGCGAAAAAGTACAGCGATTTCAAGGCACGTTGTACAACACCCTACGAATTATCCGGACTACTCCTCGAAGACTTGACTGTGGAACGTGGCTGTCAACTTCCAGCAATGAACATGCAAATAATGGCTCAACAACCAGCGGAAGGTCATCCGTTCTTACGTCCCAAGGCAATCGTAATGACAATTGTGGCCAGCGTCGTTGTCATCGGAATCGCACTGATTGTAGGCTTTGGAATTGTTCTGGTGCGACGAAAGTTAAAACAGGACGACTCCATTTTTACAACACCGATACGATATACGACTGTACGAAACAGTACCATGTCAGCAATGTCTGTGGAGTGAACTCTAGAGTAATTCGACGCTAGTCTCAATAATCTTAAATCCGCTATAAATATAAATAACTGCAAAGTACTTGAATTTTTAAGACGACGATCGTGTGCCAACCAAAGTAAATAATGTATTTTATGTATATAGAGATTTTTTTTTAAGAATGGATTTTATTTTTAAGCGTATGTTATATGTACGAAAGTGTAAAAAAAAATTTGTTTGTTATTAAGTTAATTAATTTTGTCATTTATTCAAGAATCGAACTAAGCACAGAAGAATTTCTTTGATTATTAATTTGGGTTGAATTTATCCGTTCTTCTTTTCTAAGAAAATGTAGTACGCACAATTTACCATCTCCTGAGTATTAAATTAAGCCGAACACAATAAAATTTCGAAATAGTAACAAAAAAAGGTCAGCAAACAGTTGAAATTAGTTACATCGAAATTTTGCATAGTAGAGAATAAATAAAATTTTACTATTTTAAATAATTTTTACTTAATTTTAAAAGAGGCTTAAAGGAACTTTTAAATACCAATGGTATTGTATGGTAAATACCAAACATTTGTACAATTTCACAAACTGATCTATTCAAGTATGTCCTCGTCGAATAGGCTGGATCGCGGTTGTGGCAAACTGAACAGGCTAATTGGTGCTTTTCGTGCCAGAAACTCTCTCAATTCGCTGTAATTATCCGTTCTGACGTGTTGTTCTTTATGTTGAAGACTGGCATCCGAATCCGAGTCAGAATCACTTTGATTGCGCAGACTATCACCTCTGCCATAGTCGTCTTTGCCAAAGAACTTCTCAACGTCGATACCTTTGGCTTGGAGAATTCGGCGCTCTTTATTTTCCAATTCGTCGCGAATCGGTTCAATTTTGGTTCGAAGTTGTTTCAGTACGGGTTGGAAGCGTCTTTTCGAAACTTTCTTATCCAGGTTGTATAGTTCGTGGTCGGTGTATTTTTGAGCGATGTTATCGTCGTCTTCGGCTCGTTCGTCGAACGCATAAGCGAAATAATCATCGTCATTTACTTCATCGACTTCAACGTCCGTTAACGACAGTGCTTGTAAATGTTCGTACGTATCGTTCGTATCGGATCGACTGATCGAGGCCGAACTCTTCAAACTTTGTCCCAAAAATTTATTGTAAATTATCATCAAACGTTGAAAATCGTCGTTACATGTCGATAAAGAGAGCTCTATAGATTGCATCGTTTCACCCATACTCATAAGTTTTGACCTTTTATCCGAGCTTATCGCAGTCTCATCAAAATCATTGTCGTCCAGAACAATATTCTGCAAGGCGCAATCTAATTTTTCGCATTCTTCCGCAACGGCAATTATGCTCGATGTTAGCTTTAGTGATGTGTCTTTTAAAATTGCTGACGGTGCAAAATTGCGATTTTCAAAATCGCCCGCTCGTAATTTCGAACGGTCCATTGAGTGTCGTTTTTTCAAAGCTGAAGAAATTTTCAGGAAATTCTCGTCTTCGTCGGTGAGAATTTTCTCAATTTGAGTAACAAGTTTGGTAATATCGGACAGAAGAAAATTGATGGATGAATTTTCGGCAACAGTTAGTCCTAATCGTAATAAGAATTGCGACTGTACATAGGCGAATATGTTGTAAAAGTCCTGGAATTTATTGGGTTGATTTGAGTGTATAATAAATATGTTTGGTAATAGCAAAACGCTATCAAGCCAGGCCGTAAGTATTTTTAGAGCGAAAGCAAATGTTAGAAAGAACAGAAAAAGATAATTAATAAATCTGAAAACAAAGCGAACTCGAACAATATGCATTCAGAATTTTGTTAAATAATTTTAGAGGAGATTGCAAACAAAACAAGCGAAAAGACAACCTTAATATTTACCGACACATTCCACTATTTTATAATTAAACGAATTTAGTTAAAACGACAGACACAGAATTGTACCACCAACAGAAATGTACCTGCACCTTTCGTCCAATTTTTGAATTCTTTATGATTAGTTCAAAATCAGGCGACAAAATAAGCTGATTCTCAGACAGAGGATTATTTTTCTACAAACCAAAAATTACTACCCATGCATATTTGTCTGTACACAACCAACTCCTTCCCATCGTTCTCAACGATGAAATTTGTTATGAGCTAAAAAGTGGCCCACTCCAATTACATTATATTGATCCTGAAATGCACTTAAGTCTGATCGACCTACTAATACAAAAGATGGCAGTGCATTCCTCAAAATGTATAGTGTTGTTTGAGGAATGAATAATTTTTTTGCAGACCGCAGGACCCAAACTAGAATTTATTACACACATCTTTTCTTAAAGTAGTCAATAGATTTTAGAATTGTATAACATTTCGGATCATCAATTTTCGGTTGACTTTTGAACTGTTTATGAAATTGAATTGACTTTTGAACTGTTTATGAAATTGAAAATACCGCTGAGTACTGTACCTCAGTTCTGTAACTTATGAGGGAGAAATTTCTCATCAAAAAGTCAAAATGAGGACGAATTAACGCAGTTTTCTCTCTGTATTCTCTCCAAATGAGAAAGCACCGTACTTGACTACGCATTTGGCAATCTTTCTTTTCTCATTTGGTGAGAATACAGAGAGAAAACTGCATTAATTCGTCCTCATTTTGACTTTTTCGTGAGAAATTTCTCACTCATAAGTTACAGAACTGAGCTACAGTACTCAGTCTAGAAATTTTGTTTTTATTATTATTTTTTCGCCAGAACTAAAGGAATGTTTGCTCTTGCGAATGGGTGAGGTCGGTCAGGCGTGGTAGTTGTAGTTAATTAATTTCCAAATAAATTTCGTTGGTGCAGTCTACGAGGAGCGTAAAATTTCGAGGTAATAAACCAACTACTAAATTCAATTTAGTCCCTTTCCGCCAAAAATTCGTGCTTCGCCGTTAATCAAATTCAAATGTTTTAATCTATTGCTGGTTAAACTGAATTTACTATCGAAAAATACTACAAATGAGTTAATTTCAATCAGAGTCTTTACACTAGGCATGCGACAAACTAATTATATTGCAATTTTAATCTTAAGATCTAAAGTATCTTCTAATCATTGTGCGAAATTAAGTTTGAAAGAGGATAAAAAAACATGCCAAGGGAAAAACATAATTAAATAATTTAAGATTTTTTTAGGAAATCAAAACTAAGCAAGCATTATTCAAACGAAACAGTTTCCGACTTACCTTAATATGTCGCGGATTATATTCAATCAATTGTCGTGTAAAATATTCGCAAGTTTTCAAATCCTCCATCGGAATATATAAGTCGTTAAAATACGCCGACAGACGATAATTCGATTCCAAATTCCGGGTGGCTTCAAATAAACTTTCCGTTACTGTTTTTATTGCCTGAATACAACCCCATGCTCTTTTATAGTGGATGTCTCTGGAAGAAATAGAACAAAACTGTCAATCAAATTAATTATGAAATATAAAAAATGTTGTATTCTTAAACGGTAAATGATTCGAAACAATTTTTAAAGTAAATATTATAAGGAATAGGTTCACAGGACAGACAAATTTTAAATTTAGGAATTTTTGTGTTGTTTTATACAGAAAAATATCGTTGTACAACAAGCTGTTGGAGTTTTTCGGAATTGCAGAATACTCGCTCAGAAAATTCAAAATGCATTCTGATTATGAAACAATCCAACATATTTTTAGAAATTAGTGGCAAAAACAGTCCCTTGATGTTGGTAGCGCGGTTCCTCACTGACTTCTATGGCTCCAAAGAAACAATCCAACAGACAATTTTGGCCACAATTTTTGATCCGATTTTAATTTTATTTGGATTTTTGAAGCATCTGTTGAGCTTACCTTACGTTTGCGGTGGAAAAATAAAAATTAAACGAAGGCACGAGACTAATCAGTTTTTGACTAAATCGGTTGGCTGGACGCACACTGAAAGAGCAAAAACAGTTTTAGTCAAAAACATTTTTGTTTTTGCTCTTTCACGTATACGGTGCTGATGTTATAAGGATGGAGGAACTTCGTTCTCGCTCCCTATCTGACCTCTTGAAATTCGTGACGACGAAAAAGTTCGAGGAGAGACTGGGAGATTGAATGCTCAAGATGCGCTGCTTTTCTGAGTGGCTTCTCCACAACAAACAACAACAACCCCTTGCCAAATTTTAGGCCATTTTTTTCTAAATTCTCTCGCAATTCTCCGATTTCGACAAGTGACTACTTAAATTAAAGGTGCTGGAAAACGGATTTAACAAAATTCAAAATTTACGGTCAGGAAATGAATGAAAAACGGACTGTTTTGAACCACATGGAAAAAAGTTCGGTTTTTATCGTGGTCAAACTCCATCAAACCAACATTGTACAAGACAAACCCGAGGACATTCCCGTAATGAACACAACTACTAACGTGAAGCTGTTCGTGATGTCGATTTCTAAAATGCATAGTCTAATCATTTTCATTCAAAATTTTTTAGTTGAAAACGACAAGGAAATACTAGTCATATTTTTAAAACTGTTGTTTTTCCTTCAAAGGAAAAATTAATCAAATTGATGAGGTACTATTTGCACATTTGGACATATTCTCCCCAATAATATGATTTAAAACAGTCGGCAAGAACTTAATAATCGCAAATAACGGAAGAATGTGAATATTCGGCATATTCGGTGCGTTCAACGATAGGGGTGAATAATCCAGGGGCCTTATTACTGAATAGATTCGGCATACTAAAATATAGAATTTACGATTGATTTTGATCGTATCGTATTCAGTAATAAGGCCCCAGGTTAATTTTTGGAATTGAGTCTTCCGCCAAAAAAAGAAACCTAGTGATTTAAATGAAGCAATTATAATATAACAAATGCCAAACTGGTTCTTCGACACAGCATTACTAAAGTGTACTATTAAAATCAACCGCCTAAAATTATAACAGCCAAAAAGAAGCAAAACTTACTCGATACCGTCTCCTCCGCTCTTCATCAAAGCCAATTCGTTAAAATATGTAACGTTTTTCTTTATGCCGTTCCCGAAATTCTCAATACAACGCACGAGCGTATCGACTCTTCTTTTCGCAGAATTATTTTGATGTTTCCTTGCGTGTTTGTAAAAGAATACGAGACCGTAGGCGCCGGCAATCGACGTCGCCGCATATTTAATCGGCCGCAAGACACTGTCCGCAACGTTCAAAAGCAGCGCTACTGATCCCAAAAGCGAAAGATTTGGCAACGTGAAGAGCTCAACTTTGGGAATGGATAGCTCGACTCCGAACAGGCTGTTTTCCAGGCATTCGACGTGATCGATTAGCAATCGACGTGAGTTTAAGATACTTTTCACCACGCTGTACGAGAGGTTCTAAAACCAAAACAAGGCTTGTTATTGCGATTCTAGATAGATTAAATACGGTGTCCTTACCGGGCGTTGTCCAAGTTCTGCGGTCAAATTGTATGGAATTGAACATGCTTGAGCCGGGATAGTTGAGTGGTCCTGAAATTCACCGAATTAATTAACAAACTGAAATAATATCAAACCGTGTTCGACTTACCGACGCATTGAAGTTAAAAAGGTTATTTTTCATCATTTCGTTTTGTCTAAAATCGCAAAAACTCCGAGGACTCTAAAGCGTGGATGGTGACACCTAGTTTCGAAAATTCACCGCCAAATTTGGAGGGAATCTTTGACCGGCTGCTAATTCTGCTATTGGATAACCGCAAAATGTGAAACTTTTTTCCCTAATTTTCTAATAGCTTTTCCACTAAGAAATTTCAATGAGAATTTATTTTCAAAAGGAATTTGTATGCATTTGTTGCAATGCGACGAGCAAAAACCTTTTTCAACTACAAAAAGAACCGAAAATTTGTGAAAATGCTCCGCTGTGATTAAAATTGTCATCGAGACGAGAACAACTGTCAATTTTTGCTCAGATGGCAGGCCGTTTGTTTTTGTTTTGAATGCAATTTGGTAGGTGGTCGATTTTTATAGCCGCTAGTGTAGCTATACTGAACGTGTTCACAGAGACATCTAGTGATGGGTCACATAGGAAATTGAATTAATTTTAATTTATAGACGCAAACTTATATTTTATTTATTATCTTGAAGCAAAATAAAAGCCGTAAATTAAATTTATTGTTCTCCATTTCTTCAGACGTTATTTTGTCACCTGTTGGGACAGACTGGGACATAGTTGGGGCTCAAACCGAAAACAGATAAGATTAATCTGGACATAGTGCAACACCGGAAATGGAGTTAGTCGATCTGGCGTGTACAGGTAAGACCGTCTGGCACATTAAGATACGAGTGACGACCTTTCGATCAGTCGTCCACTCGAGATAACCGAAAGTTAAGAAATGTGAGAATCCGAGGTTTCTTTTAGAATTAAGTAAAACATAATTTCATAAGTCTACGTTTTTATTTCAAACCAACGACGTTTTTAACCACCATTTCCTTCCTTATTTTTTGATCCCTCCTTTTCAAATCCGCAAAACAGATTAAAAAAAATTTAAAGTTTGTGGCCAGAGGAAGAAAAGGAAGAGTCGCAAATTTTGAATTTAATTTTTCCACGTTTAGTGTCGACTATTAAGCAGTAAAAAATAAACCTTGGGATGATTGAGAATGATTTCTTTCTATTAAGCTATGATGGGCTCATTTTCGATTCGATTTTAATTTTGTTTGGATTTTTTGGTATCTGTTAAGCTCATTTGCGTCACTTGCAAAAATCGTTTTTTTTTAAACTACATACCATGGTACTAAACGAACGCTCCCTATGGTTACACTTCTGTATTCAATCTCAGTGGCCACACTGAGTAAATTCTACCTAGTCACTTTTCAAAACGGTTTTGTGGCCAAACTATCCGTCCAAAGTGCTTTAAAAAAATTCGGAACATGCTATAAACGTTCTAGATGACGCACAAAAAATGTATTTCTAAGAAATAAAATGGCGTCGTGACAAAAAAAATAAAACAATATACGAGGGTAGATTGAAAAGCTTCTGGAATGGGCAAGAAATGGTAAAATTACGATGGTTGGTAGCACCAACCCATTTATGAAAGCTGTCAAATTTTCAGACAGATGCATTGCATAGTTCTTGTTTACCGAGCAGTTTTGTAAAGCAAATCAGGCATTTTTGCAAGAATGGGAAAAAAAACGAATTTCGTGCAGTGATTAAACATTTCTGGATGGATGGGAAAACGGCGACGGAGATACGTGATATTTTGCAGAAAGTTCCTGGCTCCTGCACACCTTCATATCAGTTTCTGGATAAGCGAGTTCAAACGTGACCGTACGAGCACTAAGGTTGATCCACACGCTCGACATCCAAAAACGGTCACAAATGAGGAAATGGTCGGCAAAGTCCATGATCTCGTGTTAGCCAATCGTTTAGTGAAGTTGCGCGAAATAGTAGAGGCCACGGGCATCTCATATGAATGTGTGCAAAACATCGTGCACAAGCATCCGGCCCAATCATCCCGAATCACCAAGGCCAAATTAGACTACGAGGTGGTGCCGATTCCCCTGTGCTCTCCAGACCTCGCCCCGTGCGACTAAATTTTGTTCCCAAACATGAAGACTTGGCTCGGGGGCAGGCGCTTCATGTCAAATGAAGAGATCATCACGGCCACGAATGCCTATTTTACAGAGTTCCCGAAATCGTATTATTTCGAGGGTTTAAAAAAGTTACCGAGTACCGCTGGGAAATGTGTATCGCCTGAAAGGGGACTTAGTTGAAAAATAAAAACAAAAACCTATTCAATTACTGTGTTTTCTTGCACCTTCTGGAAATTTTTCAATCTACCCTCGTACAACATATCGTTGGTCCGTTGAATTGAAAATTTTGTTGGAGGCATTTCTCCCATTGTCGTGCATTCTATTTTCGCAGACAAATCGGTATATGATGCTCTACACCGTTATCGTGTGTTCTATTTTCGCGGACAAATTTGTATTATATATGATGCTATGTACTGTAGAATCACTTAAGTTCAACCATCTCACCAATTTTCATGCGCGAATGGCCGCACTTTTAAAATTATTGAGAACAAGTTCTCGCTGATCAATTGTCGTACGTGGTCCCACTTTGCAAAGTTAATTTTTCTGCATGATCTTTTTAAAGAATTCAGCAAGACTAAACTTGGAACACACTACGAATATAATGACTAAAACATAGAAAACGAAATAACCGCTTTATTGCAAGATAACGGATCATTAAACACTAGCAAAGTATTTGGTTGTAATAAGCTGTGGAATTGTTTTGGTTCCATTTTTGTTTTAAACTGTTTTAGTATATTAAACAAAGTATAGATATTAAATGAAGTTATATTTAATTAGTTTAAACATTAGACTAATAACCTGCGTTTAGATAATGTTGATATCTTCTTTAATTTAGTTTTTATAGGCAGTTAAAGTTTTTTACGCTCTGGTCGAAATAAGCTGTGAGCCACCACTGTTTATGCGATAGTGGATTTTCCAAAATTGTCATTAGGGGAAATTTTGGCTACATGAAATGTGCACTGTTAAGCTACGCGTCCATTAGGGCGGACGGGCCGCATCGCAAAAATGCGCCTGCCTGTTATGGAAGTGCGTCCACTGAACGAGACTCGCGACGGAACGAAGTACATAGAAAAAAAAATGCTCGCCACACCTTTGCCATGCGGCCCCCACGTCTAGTGGACGCGTACCTCTTCCAATCTGCGTTTGGTATACGAGTAACTAAATATTTTTCAAAATAAAACGAAATGCTCTTATCATTTTCTTTTACATTGAATTTATATAATTCTCTGCTATTACAAAAAGGCATTGATAAAAAATAAATAATAAAAATATTCTCAATAAAAACGTTTTGTAAAATGTTAATACATTAAACGTATATTTTCCGTCGCAGCACCTGTGAATGCAAGCATCATAAAATCAGATATTCACTTTCTATTCTAAACTTCGAACAGGTTCTTCAAACTACAACATAGGATAATCCCTTAACCAAATAACATTTTTTTAAAACATTAACACTTATAGCGGTGAAATAGGCAAAATTATTTCTTTTAATTTATCTAATCGTCGTATGTCCCCGTCCGTCGTCCTCCTCATTTTCTTCTCACATTTCTATTAACAAATAAACTCGCATTCGGATTAAGGCAATCAAATTAAACAAAAAAAAAAACGATTGTAATAAATAGTTTTGAGTTGCATAGGATTCTGGAAATCTCACGGATTAAAATTTCCGTGCCGTTTTAAAAGAATACAAAGCACCCAGTAACAAAGGTAAAATGAAAATAAATTAAATACGATATTATCGGAACAACAATTATCAATTGGTGGGCCATTGTGCCGGAATTGCTGACGGGTAGTCCAAATTGTACATTTGTGCTTTAACAAATTCCTTTTTGTCTTTTGGTTCAGGACGAACTGTTGCTAAACCTTTGTGGGTACAATGAAGACGAGACGATTAAAAAATTCGACCATAAAAAACTGAAAATCAAATCCTTACCTTGAGCGTATGCATATTCGATAATTTTTGTGGCAATTTCAACGGAGCATTCCCGAATTGTCGACAGTGGAGGATACAAACTTCCCATAGACAAGTCCTTATCGCTGCACATTTCAGCAAGTTTCTAAAATAGTAAAAATAGTAAGAGCCTGTCGCAGCTGAGAAAAAACTTCAATCTTACTTCAGCCGAAAACAGGAACACTTCCTCCGGAATGTTGACCATTGCTGCCGAAATAGCACCGAGAGCAACACCCGGGAAAATATACGAGTTGTTACCTTGTCCCGGATAGTAAGTTGTACCCTCGTATTCAACGGGAGCGAATGGCGAGCCCGAAGCAAAAATACATTTTCCTTTTGTAGCTGTGTACGCCTGTTCGGCGGTACATTCAGCTTTGCTCGTCGGATTCGATAGAGCAAAAATAACTGGTCTATCGTTCAATTCGCCCATTTTTGCTAAAATTTTGGGCGAGAAGGCTCCACCGATGGCGGCAGCTCCAATTAAAATTGTCGGCTTGATAATGTTAACAGCTTCTTCTAATGTGTCGACTGGTTCGTGTTCATGCGCGAATTCGTCCTTGTGAATAGATAGTCCACCCTTTGGTCGGTTTTTGACGATGAGTCCTGAAAGGATTTGCGATGTTAGTTAAGTGTGGTGGCAAAGAGACACGAATAATTAATTACCTTTACTATCCACCAGCCAAACGTTCAGTTTCGCATCTTCTTTCGACATGCCTTCTTGTATCATAGCCATCACGCACAAGTTGGCAATACCAAGTGCAGCTTCGCCGGCTCCTTGGAACAAAATCCGATTGTCTTTCAGTTTTGTTTTGGTGATTCTCAACGAAGCCAAGACGCCAGCTAATGCTACCGATGCCGTACCCTGAATATCATCGTTAAATACACAGTAGTTCTCGCGATATTTGTCCAAAAATCGGAATGCATTCGAATTTCCGAAATCTTCGAACTGAATCAGACAATTTTGACCGTAACGTTTTACAACAGCCTGCATGAACTCTTCGACGAAATCGTCGTAGTCCTTTCCCGTAATACGCTTATGCCTCAGACCGATATAGAGCGGATCGTCCAAGATTGATTGAGTGTTAGTTCCAACGTCCAAGGTAACGGGGAGACATTGATTGGGCTTGATTCCAGCCAACGCCGTATAAAGAGCCATTTTTCCATTCGGAATGCCCATTCCATTGGCACCCAAATCACCGAGACCCAAAATACGTTCACCGTCCGTTACGACTATGGCACGAACGTCTAATTCTGGCCAGTTCTAGAATTGAAAACAAAGAAAATCAGCTTCAATTTGATTGAGCTTATGCTAGACTCTTACCTTCAGGACATCGTAGACATGACCTTTATCGTTGATATTAATGTAAAGACCCTTCGGATTCTCGAATACCAAACTGAAATTTTGGCAAGCCAGGCCAACAGTCGGTGTATAAACGATCGGCATTAGATTTTCAATATCAGCCGCAAGTACTTTGAAGAAGAGCCGCTCATTTCGTTCAGCCAATCCATTCAAATAGATGTACTTGTCCAAATCACGTTCCAAACGTTCGAGTAAGAGCAAACAATGTTTTACTTGTTCTTCGTCGGTCTTCACAACGGCTGGTAATAGACCATGAAGTCCAAGTAGTTGTCGCTCCTCTCTGGTAAATGCGAGGCCCTGAAATTAGATACCCAATTACAAAATCGTGCGTATGTGAAAAGTGGTGGGTTCTAAACGTTTAATTACAGTAATTTCTAGTCATTCTAATTAAAATGTGGGGATCAGGTGACTATGAGAAATTAATTAAGGTTTACGGACAAATTGTCTACGTTCTACTTCAATTCAATCTTTATCTCTTCCATCAGCTATTAAGTAATGAAACTAACGACAATTTAAATAGTACCCTTG
This sequence comes from Beris chalybata, assembly GCA_949128065.1. Taxonomy (NCBI): domain Eukaryota; kingdom Metazoa; phylum Arthropoda; class Insecta; order Diptera; family Stratiomyidae; genus Beris; species Beris chalybata. Next base: position 143,271,712 of record OX421894.1, read on the forward strand.
ATTTCACTAACAAAAATCAATTTGAAAATGAAAGTGTCCGTTTCGTAAGCCGACTTAAAAACAATTTGGTTTTTGTTCGAAATGAGTAATACCGATGCCTCTCGTCATCTATCCGCTATGCAACCATCTGCGCCACTTGATCAAGATAATTAATTTCTCAATTTAGTTTTCTTTATTTTTGTTTCGCATCATGGGATTTGGCATTCATCACAACAGCTCTAATGTACGATTCGATTTTCTTACGAGGTATAAAGGTTAATCTTGGAATAACTGTGCGTTGGTGGTTTTTTTGGTATTTTGCAGTATATTATTTTATCGAGTGTAAGTTCAATAGAGTCGATATAAAAGGTTTTTTTTTTTTTTAAAGAGGAATACTTGTAGGCTGATTAGATAAGAATATAAACACATCAAAGCACTAATATCTCATCCAATTGATAAGAAATACCGCTGTTGATAAATGCAATAAAATAAGTGGCTAAACAAATTGTATTAGATAAGCCTCTGCCAAAATGCATTTAAAAAAAAATTCAACAGTATGGACACAACTTTACAATTTTTTGATTAAAGTACAGAGAATTTGGGCAGCATAGCTCAATGCCATCTGAAAGGGTTTAAATTTGTAATAGTGTTCCTGCATTTAATCACAAAAATCACACACCGAATATAGGTCTCTCTGGAGTACTTACTGCAACAAATTGAATGGTTTTATATTAAAGGGTTCTTTGAGAGACGAGGCTTAACTTCTGAGCTAAAACTATATATATATATGTATATATATATAGTTTCAACATTCTAGGGTAAACAGTTCACACTTCTGCTATCGTTTCAACGGATTAAGTTAGATCCGCGTGGTTATACAAAGAGTGTACAAGCATAATTAGTCCTAATAAGGTTTTTCGTTCTGAATTTTGTCCTTTTGGATTTTTTGTTCTGAACTTTATCTTTCTGGATTTTGTTTCAAACCCGATTTACACAAATACGAGGACGGTTGATAAGTTCATGGCATGAGATGACTTCTACAGGCCTATTCAGCACCAGAGTCACAAGTCACAAAGTAGGTGGAAAGTCGCAATAAATTTAAAACTCATACAAAATTGTGACTCTCGAACTACTTTGTGACTCGGTCCTGAATAGGCCTGATTGTTTCACTTACGTTAGTACTATTTATGACACCCTTTGGTAGTATAAATATAACCCTATTTCGGCAATAAGGTCAGTACCAAATTATCTGTTGAAGGACAAGCTATTATGTTGGTCTATTCGTCGCATTCCACCAATTTTGAACACCCCGTCGTGAGAAAGAACTTAGTAAAAAAAGGAAATACACCGAAAGAAATTTTTGAAGAGATGTACATGGTAATCAGTTGGGCATGAAAAACGTGGAAATATCAAGGAAAATATTAAAGTGAAAATTGATAAACGGTTTCAATGATGCAAGGCAGAAAAAGGTCAAGAAGGGGCCAAGTTCCGAACTGTAGTGACAGAGCCCAATTTAGTACCGCTTGACTGATTTTGGAATTGAAAATTAAAACAATGTAGCTACTAGGCTTGTGTAGTTCGTGAAGGAACTGTTCGGAAGATCGTTCCCATAAGTGAAATGAACGAACTAGTTCGCAGTGAATTCCGGTCCTAGTTAGTTTGTTGGGAAGTAGTTCAGTGTCTTCTTTCGTAGTTCGTTTGTAGGAAGTAGTTCAGTGTCTTCTTTCGTGAGCGGGGACCTTTATTTTTGTTAGTTCCTCACATTCACTAGGAAGAAGGAACTGGTTCCTTCGTGAGTGGGGACCTTAATTTTTTAAGTCCTCACATAAATTTCGAACTTGAAACGAACTAGTTCCTTCGTGAGTGGGGTCTTTTTTTTTAGGTCCTCACATTCACTAGGAAGAAGGAACTAGTTCCTTCGTGAGTGGGGACCTTTTTTTTAAGTCCTCACATTCACTTCGAACTTGAAAGGAACTAGTTCGTCCGTCAGTGAACTGCGAACTACAAGAACGAACTAGTTCGCAAGGGCTGGGGAACTAGTTCGTTCGCGATCACTAAGGTGAACTAGAATGCGCAAGCCTAGTACCTACATCATAATATATTAACTAATTCGGGGTACCTATCGTCATGAACTCCTCCATCAGAAGACGACACTAAACTCTACTTGATTTGAATGATTTGCATAAATATACTTTGCTATCTACTACTTTTATTGAATAGACATTCATCAAAAATGACTGAACTGATAACAAAAATTATCAATAGACCGAATATTTGGTTCACACTATTTATATAACACATGTTTCTTACTGCATGCCAACTACTTTCAATGAACTAATTGTTATTATAGCCGAACTATTCAACTATACAGAAATGTAGACACGAGATTAATCGAAAGTCACCTTCACAATGTAGTTAACAACATAGTAGAATATTAACTTTATGCTAGACAAGCAATAGTCTAATCTGTTATGCAATGAATCATAGTAACGCTGATCAGACTTTCTCGACAGTTTAATACATTCTTATAAAATTAATAGATTACATTTTTTGCTTATTTTATGAAGTGTAGACTAGAGATGGAAAAAGCAGTTCCTTTCAGTGAAGTATTTCAATCTGAGTCACTCACTTTAAGGAATGAGAGCAGTGAAGTAGTTCAGGAACTCTTCGTTCCTTTCTTCCTATTCATTTCATCGTTCGCTCGCGAACTAGTTCTTTCTTTTAGTTGTTCATTAATAGTTCAACTTGAGGGGAGAAGATGATAAGCAAAAAAAAAGGTCAGGAGATCTAGAATATGATGACCAAAAAAAGATCGGTTATGTTTTTTTATTGACTATTAAAAGGAGTGAGTTACTTCACTCACTCACTTCAATCAAGTGTTCTTTTGGAACAGTTCACTCGTGAACGAACCAACTCTAGTCTAGACTAAAATTTAAGAAAAGAACATCTTGAATAAAAATAGGAAAATAATTACCGAAAGCAAATCAGCGGCCGGAAGCAAGACCTTAGACAGGCTAGTGGAGCTGAAATATATGCAATACGGTTCTCAATCTTATTGATTTGGAAACGGACAAAGAATTTTGCTGCATGCAAAGACGGTGTTAATGTTAAGGTAGCGAAGGAAGGAGACCAAAACGATTGAAATAAATCGGTTCCTCGTCGAATAAATCCCATGGGTGTTTCCTGACTCCCATTCTAGTACACCCATATTTATGGGTGTTTCCTGACTCCCATTCTAGCACAACCATATTTATGGGTGTTTTCTGACTCCCATTCTAGTACACCCATATTTATGGGTGTTTTCTGACTCCCATTCTAGTACACCCATATTTATGGGTGTCTCGAGAAACACCATAAAGCTAAACTACAAACAATCAAACAATCAGAACCTGCCTTGGATTGTAGCCCAATAAAAGAAGCAGAGAAGGACTAAGAATTTTTTTTATTAATTATTAGATGGGTGGTTTGAAAGCCTAGTGTACAAGCACTCTACCACCCCAGGATTTTTTTTGGAATGTTAAAAAATTCGTTGTCAAAAAATCTTCCATATTTTTTATACTTTCCAAAATTTGCTCTAAATTGCAAATATAATTCGAAAGGTTTTCATTATCAACTTCTTTTCGACCATTTAAGAAGCATTAAGACATCGTTTAATGTGTTTCAAACATAAATCAGGTAAGATATATATGTGGGCCGTGAAAAGTGCGTAGACACACACGGTTTGCTCCAGGCTAAACGGTTGGTAATTACCCAGATCTATCAACTAATCCAAATCACTAAAGCCAACTAAATTGGGTTGTCTCTCTGTAATTTACTTCAACATTGACATTGGGCAAAATAATTGCTAAAAAAAAACTATGGCCTACATGAAAGCGTTGTTATTGTGTAAAAACTAGGGAATCCATAGCCTGAAGCCTCCTAACTAAATTGCCTATAACTAAATTTATTTTCAATCGTTAGCAGTATAATATGGTGGCACTGTATGCTTGTGGGCATTGTTTAAATTTCTATACCCTGAACTTATTGGCGATCATTTTTACGATCAAGTCTGAGATTATATAAATTTAATATAGTATAGTACAAAAATTACATGTTTCTAACACAATGTTTGCATTAGTGATCGGAGACTATGGCGAAAAAAATAGAAAAAATTAAAATATGAAAGCAATATCACGATTCGCGTGATACTGCAATTTTTTTTTATTTATTATACACGGCTTTCATACGTCTCCTTGTTTGTTTCCTTCACCTTTTGTTACACACTTCTGGACAATTATATAGATTGAATGATGATTCCATAATACAATCAGTGATGATATCGATTCTTTTTTTGAGTATCGTTAGAATATTCGAAGTTTGAAAACTATTTATTTCAAGGTTTGAAGACACTGTGTTTGGAATTTTTACGAAATTTCGACATACTCGTAGAAAGCAAGCGTAAAATTCAATTTTTTTTCATCACCGCGAAAATAATGAAAACCCGATTTTATACTATTGATGCACACTCTGGCCACTGCGTCTGCAACCGAAATGATTTCACACCAATTTTCCCAGCGACTTCTATCTCACATGATACATACAAAGTTACTGGGAAAAAATTAGTATGAAATCTTTTTCGGTTGCAGACGCAGTGGTCAGAGTTTGCCGAAAAAATTGTTGTGAAATTATTTTCGGTTGCAGATGGGGTTGCCAGAGTGTGTGGCATTGTACATGGTACACATATGAGATACAAAGTCGTCAGAAAAATTAGTGTGTGATATAGAGATGGGCAAAGCAGTTCCTTTCAGTAAAGCACTTCACTCCGAGTTATTCACTTTAAGGAACGAGTTCAGAAAAGTAGTTCCATGGAACTCTTCATTCCATCATTGAGTTCACTCACTCAATGAAAGGAGTGTTCAGTGATAGGTTCCTTCGTTGTTGTTGCTGCGTTCCGTCATTCAGTTCACTCACTCAATGAATGAACATCTTCGTTTAGTGTGTGTTCAGTGACAAGTACCACAAGTTGAGCAAAAAAAAGGTCAGTACTAGGCTTGTGTAATTCGTGAACGAGCTAGTTCGGAAGATCGTTTCCATAAGTGAAATGAACGAACTAGTTCGCAGTGAATTTCGCTCCTAGTTCGTTTGTAGGAAGTAGTCATCACATTTGCATAGCAGTAGTTCAGTTTGCGGGGGAAGTGAGTAACTCCTTTTTTTTTAGGTCATCACATTCAGTGTCTTCTTTCGTGAGTGGAAAACTTTTTTTTTTTAGGTCCTCACATTCACTCCGAATTTGAAAGGAACTAATTCCTTTGTGAGTGGATGAGTGGAGACCTTTTTTTTTAGGTCCTCATATTTGCTACGAACTTGAAAGGAACTAGTTCCTTCGTTAGTGGAGACCTATTTTTTTAGGTCCTCACTTTTACTCCCAACTTGAAAAGAACTAGTTCACATTCACTTCAAACTTGAAAGGAACTAGTTCCTTCGTCAGTGAACTGCGAACTACAAGAACGAACTAGTTCGCAAGGGCTGAGGAACTAGTTCGCAAGGGCTGAGGACCTAGTTCGCAAGGGCTGAGGAACTAGTTCGCAAGGGCTGAGGAACTAGTTCGCAAGGGCTGAGGAACTAGTTCGCAAGGGCTGAGGAACTAGTTCGCAAGGGCTGAGGAACTAGTTCGCAAGGGCTGAGGAACTAGTTCGCAAGGGCTGAGGAACTAGTTCGCAAGGGCTGAGGAACTAGTTCGCAAGGGCTGAGGAACTAGTTCGTTCGCGATCACTAAGGTGAACTAAAATGCGCAAGCCTAGTCAGTACATCACGTGTCCCATGAAACTGCAGTTCACCAAAAGGAGTAAGTTACTTTACTCACTCACTTCTGTACTCTTTTGGAACAGTTCACTTGAGAACGACTCATCTCTAAATGTGGAATCTTTTATGGTTGCAAAACACTTTAAGAGGAGGAGGCATATATGAAATCAGGTATAATACTACCGGTATCTCAAATTGGGACCATGAGAAAACTAAGTTAGCGAGTATATGAGAAAAATTGCGAGAACATGTGTACGATGAGTAGTATGAGGAGACATAGAGGAAATATTTTTGCGAGTACATGAGAACACTCGCTTAGAAACTATAAATATTTTTTTTTGCTGTGGCTCATTGCTTGAATTTAATTGTTGATTTTTGTTTAACGTTAAAATCTTCCGACAAGAATCCAAAAATTTATAATTTTTGTAAGATGGAATGATTTCTATTTATTTCCACCAGATGCGATGAAATTGAAAAAGTTAAATAGAATTTTATCCGTTTAAAACTGCGGTTTTATTTCTACTATTGGTTTCGGACTTATTAAAGCGTTCATTTATCTCGTATCTCATGACGAAATAACATACATAAAGTGTAAAAAGAAATTGTTTTGAAAACAATCATAAATCAACTTTAAAGATAAATAACATTGCTGATTAAATGTTGCTAGGTAGAAGTGTTGCTACACAGCAACTACTTATTTTAAAAGTATGTAAGCAGTTGGAATGGTCTGGATTAATGTTTATCGTATTATCAGATTAAAACAATTATTCTCTATAATTATTGCGGCAATTCGAGCAAATAAGAGCCAATTGATCAAATAAAAATATTTGCCGATGCCAGAGATGATTTTTTTCATTGTAGGTATTTTATATTTTCGTCGAAGGAGGAGAAACAGAAGAAAAATAATATTCCGCTGTAATTCGTGAGATAAGCCCATGATTGACTGTGCATATCTATTTTGTATACAAAAGTAACAATTTTTTTTTAATTCAAAAATTGCTTGAGTTGTAAGGTGACAAATACAACTTAAGATATAATTAAACTCCCGGCCCTTATTGGTTTAATTAGGGTCCAGGGAGCCACCTGATATACCTATTATGCATTCAAAATTTGAACGATCTGGTTTCAATTTTGTACTGCCTTGTATGCCTTTTACTCCTCAATCTTGAAAATGAAAAATTTGACGGTTAAGGTTTTACACTCCGTTTTCCTTGCGTCGTAAGATTATAAAATGAGAATATAGGAACTAAAGCTATACGAAATATTAATATTGAAGTTGTAAAGACCATAAAGTAGTCTGATCACTGTTAAATTTAAACTAGATTATAAGCTAAACACATGTTCATAATTTGGAAATAAAATCAAATCAAATCAAATCAATCAAAAATTTGAAGGTAGTAGACGGTAGGCTATTTTGAACCTTTCTTAACACGTTGAATGCCATGGGGATCACCGGTGACCGGCACAAAAATTTTAACCCTTTAAATAGCATTGTCAAAATTTTTGACAAAAAGTGTGGCACGCAAAGTGTTAAGCTTGTATTAGATTGTATGTCCTGCTGTCAAAAATTTGATCAAATAAATTTAGTAAAAAATTAAGTCGAATTTTTGGACAATAAATAACTTGAAAAACAAAAACTTTACGATTACATTTTCTGGATGCATTTCCTTATCATAAGTCAGTCAAAATGACACCAATTCAAAATTTTTATAAAGATTGTATTACACTGACACTGCTGTCTGATATTTTTTTTAAATTAAGGAACTTTTTTCTAGCGAAGTGTGGACGTTGTATGGGGCAAATTAAACAATTTGGCATACACAATTTTCACTAATACATAATCAAATTGTATTTGGCAGCGATAGTCAAATATTTGCCATAGTGACGTACAGTCTAACAGCGTTCATCTGTATTCCATGCCGTCATCTATCTCGACAAAATTTATTTACATAAGTGAAGTAAAATATTGAAGAGTAAATAAAACAATTTGGAGAATAAAAACTTTAAATTTACACTAGGTATCTGATTACATTTATCAGCGAAAAACTCAAATATTTGACTATAATATATCTACGCTTTTAGCAGAGACCCCCCTGAGTTTCCCGACATAATATAGGTACACCTATCATAATATCAAATACAAGAAACATATCCAATTTGGTGACAAATTTCATAGCATTTAGCCCCCATAGACACGCGAGCATATGTTTCCGCGAAAACCAGTATGGCTAGTGTATGGCTAGTTCAAAAATCAAAATACTTTGATTTTTCAGCGCCAAAATGCTGGTGCTAGCTTTATGTTCTCACGTGTGTGTTGATGTTTGTGCAAACTTCAGTGTTAACTTTGGTATGTCGTTACATGCACCTTGTTTGTTTTACAGCCTTCCGATAAAGAGCTTTATTCAAGATTGTGTTAAATTTTAGCTTTTAAATAATTTTTTGAAATGAAAAATTATAGTTTTGTTTCAGTGAAGTATTTATTTGAGTGGACCTAAAACAAACAAATACGGAACTGAAAAATATCGCCAACATTTTTTGGCCCCTTGCAACAAGTTTATTTTGACCTAATTAAAAAAAAACAAAACATATTTTTTTCGTTGAACAATTATCACACATAATAACAACACGAAAAACATACTTTCAAAAAAAAAGCACAAACCTTATAAAAATGCTTTGATGTCTTCAAAAGAGTCAACCTATCCGCCTCGGAACACTTCGGTAAATCGCAAAATTCTCGTTGTGAAATTGTTTGTTTCCGCCCCACTGGTAAGGCTAGCGAAACCACTGATTTTCTTAAGTTCAACCAACGCACCCAACTCATTTTAATAATACTTTTATTTCAGTCGTTGAAGAAAAATTCAAATATACTATCAAGGTCCGAGCACTTAATCAAATTATAATTATACTGTCATTTATCACTTGAAATTTTATCACTTATGCAAATAAATGCACTGTGGACTAGAATTCGTTGACTGTTTGCTTTCAACAATAAAATACACGAAGATTGTAAATAATAATTACAGATTAAAATAGTGAAATAAGATCTCCGAAAAAAATAAAACTAAAATATATTGGCAGTTTTTGTTCGGTCCGTTAATGTATCTGACTAAGATTTGCACATTATTATGGAAGCCAGCGCAATTAGCACCAGTTTAAAAATACAATTTTATCTCAAACTCTTTCATTATCAAATATATCATAAATATGAAGTGACTTGAATTGAGCCAACTTTTAAATTGTGGTATCTATCTAATTAAAAATTAAACAATATTTTTTTTTATCTAATACGAGAAATAAATCAAAATATATTTTTACAACAATCGATCCCCAAATCGAATTTGCCATAGTTTGGCGAAATATCTTCGACAAAAAAATATTTTGTGGTCAATGTAAAATTTTTTAAAATACGAATTGGGAAAAAAATCTATATATGTATTTATAGTTTTCTTTTCAAATATTGATCGCATGTTCTTCATCATTTTTAATAGCTTCAAATCGTGTATGTGTGCGTTTTAAAATAACTCAAATTTTATACATACGGTTCAGATTGTGTCGCCCATAACAAGAATTTTATTAGTAACGAAAATACAATTTCATTTGAAATAAAACAAGCGGACTAAAATAATATCGCCTACATGACCTTTATCACGTTTAATGTAGCTGATATACTCATACTTATCTTTCGTATCTATTTCTTACGAAAGTATCTATTTATTGCAAAGAGTTATGCTGATACTATAGCTCAGTACGTATGAGTATTATGGGACTTTATTGTTTTATTATAAATAATCATACGGTCCAATGATTGTTGTACCAAATGAGGTTTTTTTTATGAGTAAATAGATTTGTTCTAATTTGAAAAGTGGGTGGCGATGCAATGAACAAATATTATAGAATAGATAATAGAATGAATGCTGTTTCAGTTGTTGTCTCCAGGCGAGATACTGCTGTTTTTAGTACCATTAATTTTCGTGGACCACGGGGGATGCGGTCACTGACTCAGTTGTATTCGCATATTTTCTTTTAAAAAAAATGTAAAAAATAAAACTTGGGTGGGTTTAGCTTCATATCCTAGCCGCGCAATCATGTGATATCGAAAATAAGTATTCGTAGTTCCACTTGATTATAATCATGTACATAAGTACCAATTGGACTCAACCCTCAAAAATTATTACCCTCGAATTTAATGGTTGATTTCGTAGGGTATAGTATAAATGGGTCCTTGTATGCCTTTTTCCTCTGCTCACCATTGAAACAAAAATTAAGAAAGCCAGGAGTATCTTGACGGCGTACTAACACAGCAAATTCCAAGATTTTAAACCAGGATTTTATTATCGTTCTGAAAGGAATTGGCTTTTTGGATAATTGTTTTTCATACGTTAAACAACACATTGAAATAGATAGAATATTCAGAATTGAGTTACTTTAAGCCCTCGCGTTGGTTTACACTCCAAAAAGATCATACAAATGGAAGAGGCCCATCGCCAGTCGGGATGGATTCAGAAAGATAAAATCCAGAAATTTAAGTATTGAGAAATACAAAGTCCGGAAAGATGAAATTCGAGACTATCAAAAATCTAGAAATACAAATTCCAGAAAAATAAATTAGGACAGAATTCATTAGATAAACAAACGAAAAACATCAACTTTACAATTTTAACTACATCAAGGTTAAGATATATGAATCAAGAGCAATTTGTACGAAAACCTATAATATAAGCTGTGTTTTTTGAACACTTATCCAGATCAGAGCAGGTTGGAAAATTAATATACAAAACAACAAAAACTTTACTGTTCTTATGCCTTTTTTCCATAGATAGGTACCTCTGTAAGTTTACTGATCCTAAGGAAAAAAGTTATAAGAATAAAAACATAAACATAAAACATAAAAACAGCAATGTTATTTTTTTTTTTCGGATATAAATTTTCTAACCTGCTCTGATCTGGATAAGTAGGGGAAGGTGTTGTACCTTGGACCGAATGTACCTCAGAATCCTCTTTTACACTACTGTTTATTTCAGCTAGACAAACCATTTTCTAAGGTTGCTTATTCTTATCATGAATTTTTCTTGTTTTTTTTTTAAAAAAAAATTTATAACTTTACTAGATTTTTCTTTTCAAATAAAAACATAAATTAAATAAAATAAAATAAAAGAACGTTATATTATTACTCAGGATTTCGACTTTAAAATTGAATTATTTTTTATAAGGTCCAAGATACAACTAGCAGCGAACCGAGGTACAACCTATAGTTTTACCTTGGTCCGTTTGAGGTTCACTGCAAAAACCGTTTCAGGATCCATCAAATTTACTAACAGCAGTTCCAGCTATAATTAATTTTGTGGTAATAGAAATAAGCTTTCATATGTACTATTCCCTAATTTTCATTTGTTATTGGTTTAATAGATCTAAGAGTTAATGTAAAATCCGGTCCGAGGTACAGCCCCTATGCAAAAAACACACCTATAGTTTCTTGATTCTAATAAAAAAATTAATTTTATAAATGCGAAATTCATTAAATAAACGGACAATAATAAAATTAAGAAAATTAAAACAAAGTTTATAAAATAATTTTCGAATCAGACAAATTCTAGAATAAAATCAAACAAATGTAGAACAACAAAACAATAAATAATGAGCACTTGTTTGAGTGCGTTTGAGTTGATAAATCTTAAATTGATAGATTCACGAATTTATGGGTTTTGCCTGTCTGACAATTTAAATTTCTGGATTTTATCTCTCGGCAATTTTAAATTACTGAAACCAAAAAACCAAAATTTCCTTTTGTCCACTCAGAATTTTGACATTCATTATTTTGTCCTCTCTTCATACTATGAGACATATATATGTATATTGCGTCAATTCAAAACCAAATTATTTTAATAACTGGTTCTCACCTCCACAAATTTTAAGTAAAAAGGGGGTGCATAACCCAAGGATTGCTGTTTAAGAAAATAAATCGTAGCAAAGTTAAAATGCTCGTAGATTTGAAAATGAATATCATTTGTGGGATCAATGTTCTATTGTATAATAGAGCCAAACATTCTGAGAAAAAAAAAAAATTTGAATTTTCCGTCACCTGGCTTGACCCTTTAAAACCTATCCGCATAATTGTTCTGTCTATTTGGATTCATTGTTAGCTAATCACGAGAATGGAGTTTTCGTGTTAGACTTAGACCATAGTTTTCAATCTGTTTTTTCCTTTTCCAGTGAAGATTTTTCAAGTGGCATGTCCGCAATGGTCTCAATTGAAAAACATGTATTCAAACATAATGTCGCCCCCTCTGACGATTTTTAAATTTGAAAATTTCGCTTCTAAGCAGAGCTGAATCGTACTTCCAAATCATGTCAAATTGATGAATTTAAAATACAAAAAAAAAACCATTTGAACGTTCGATGTTATACGAAAATTGGGTCATATGTTAATGTAAATGTTGTTTTTACCCTGGTACGTGTGTATGTATATTTATTCGTTTCTGTATTTAATTTATTTATCTTTAATTATCAGTACAATAATTCAGTAAATTTGAAGGGATTAAAAATGTTCTGTTGTGTTCTGTTCTGAACTTTCTTCAATTTTGATAAATTTGAATTCCTTCGGAGACTTTATCCTGGCTTTTTGAGTACCAGGGTGAGTACAACCTTAGCACATACATAGTCTAAAACCATAATAAGCTTGTCGCCCTCTAGCTATATAATTATTACGAAACAGTATACGACCATCGTTAGGTTGCTATTACGCAAGCGATTAAAATTGCTTGAATTGCAGCAATATTCGTCAATTTTGGAATCTTAAAAATATGAAGCTACATACAGCAACAATATTGCTATTTATCGATATGGATCAATTTTCCATCAACTCGTTGCTGAATTGAGCGATGTTGACCAATATCCAGCAATTCGGTAATGAGGGCTTACAAGAGCAATTCAATCTATAAACAGCACGAAAGCGAGCTTCACAAACAAGACAATTGTTCGGAATTTTCTAAGTTAGTGGAAATATAGCAACTATAGTGTGTGCAATACCAGCAATCTGTAAAAACATTGCCACATTGCCGAAATATTGCCGCAACTAACATGATATTGTCCTGAATTCAGTCAGGCCCGTGCGCATCCCATTGGCCCATATTCGTACTGTTTTTTTAGTACGGAATAGATTTGAAATAGAGTTGTATAGTTCGCAAGGGAAGTGAGGACCATTTTTTTAAGCTCATCACATTTAGTCTGGAGGACCTTTTTTTAGCTCATCACATATGTACATAATACATTTATTATAAAACCTTGATAATTTCTTATAATCCCCCCCTCTCTCCCCCGTTCATGCAATCCTGCGCACGGGACTGTCTGAATTACTCCATTAATCGCGCTCCACTACTTTTGGCAATAGTCGTTGGGCAAACAATTGCTTGAAAAATTGCTCGTGTATGAGCAACTTAAAGGATGAGTTTTGAAACGACGATAACACTAGATGTATACATATTAATACAACAAGCTGGAAACGGAAAACTGAATGAATATAAATTGGCTACAGTGCTTCCTTTCGAAGAAAACTCTACTATTTAAATATCAGAAATTACATAAAAATTTTCAGTACAAATTGTCACTGCCCAGAAAAATGTCTTTCACCTGGGGTCTCAATAAAACTTAGAAAAGCGACCGCTGAAACATACTCGTAAATTACGTGTAAATTTCATATAATCAATATCATATTTTTATTTCGAAATATTCTTGTGAATCACGATTGTTTGGAACCATCGCATAATAATTTCGAAGCATAAGAGAAATCAAGAAACATAGTTTAAACAATTTTAAAATAAACGCAAGAAACTTTTGAATGTCGTCATACTTCTGAACATGAGTTTAATCACGTCATCCGGTTTTTTACGAGTCACAAGAAAAATTCCCAAATTCTTAGCACAAGTTTTTAATATCTACAAGTACAACCATATCTACTCCTAAACTAGATACTCAAATTTTTTATAAAAAATTTCTCAAACACAATTCTACTTCATTAAACTAATTATAGAGGTTTTTCCTAATACACACGATCGCTACCAATTTGTTAACGTTTATTTCTCTTAATTATCGTTTATTGAGAAATAATTTCACTATCGAAGAAAGATGAGAAGCTTAGCAACAAATTTATGCCAATCTCGCGATAAATTATAAAATTATACAAATTCCATTTACGCACTCTCGCCGCCCCGGAAAAGTGCTGAGTAATTGAAAAACCACCGGTCTAATGTGCCTTCAACCGCAAAACGAACCAGACTATCACTGAACATCACACACACGATTTATTTGCGAAATAAGCTCATAGCGTAATGTTCGATTTGAAGCGATAAACACAGGTAACCAGGTAACATAACGAGCAGATAATAGACTTGTTGGGAAAATACGCATCTCCAGGTATAAGACGTAAGACCCCGATGGGTCAAATACTAGATTCAATCGCGGAAATCTAAAAAAAAACCAGTGACACACTGGGAACAGTCGCGATCTTCAAGGTCGATCCGGGGTCATCTATAATAGCTAGGTCTCAAGAACAATTATTTCAAGATCAAGATCCGGGTCAGCTGTGACTGCGGCAGCTGTTATAAAAAGTTGTAGAAAGGGTGAGAAATCGCGGGTCAACGAACACTAAAATAAAAACCAAGAAGGGACTGGAATACAAGGAAACCACCAAGGAAGCAAGACCTGACCTTGGCGAACCCCATGACATCACAACGAAAAAGGAACTGAACAATCACAAAAAAATACCCACAAATACCAAGGCATAGCTGGAAAGTTTATCCGGCTGTCTCTGGCTAAGAATCAATACCACCCTAATCCTCGGAACGATTTTCGATGGGGTGAAGCTACTTAGGGGTGTTGTGACCGGAATTTTCCCAGTCGTCGCACTTACCTTGTTGTAACGTTTCATATGCATCCGATCCAAACCGGAAACGCTTCCGGGCACCTCAGTATCACCGCTCGTATTCCACAGACCCAATCGATCGCGACCCGAACTCATCCTGATTCCTTGTTGATTTTTCGCACGACCACAATTCGATTGACAGACACTGTACGTACACTTGGGAGCAGCTAGTTGTGCTACACCGTTTGACAGTTCGTATTCGACTGTTTTTCCCGTTGGAAGGCCCTGCATTTTGTCGACGGCAACTATGTGATGGGGGTGATGTATTTGATTGCGCGTCATACAATTACAGCTGATACCGTCGGAGGGGTTTCCCGTACCCGACGAATTTACTGTCGGCGTCGAAAAGCTCTGCTCTTGCGCAAAGCACGGACAATCGTCACGATTCACAGGTATTGTCGTTTTGTACAGGTGACCGTTGGTGTTTTGTTGTAAATCGCCGACACCGCCAGTACCGCCGTTGTTATATTGACCGTGCGGCGAATGCGATGAATTGGTTGATGGATATGCTGGCCTGTAAGCAAAGCAAACAAAACGAAACGATAATTATAATTAACAAAAAAGCTTCGTAGAGCTTAACCGCTATGTAACATAAGAAAAGCATAAGCAATTGTTTTTTTTTTTGTTGCGCCTTACGAGAAAAAACGCCATGGTGAGTAACGAATACGTCAGTTTAAATAAAACAGCAGTGACAACTTTTATCAGAACTGGATCATGAATGGGTAAGAAATTTTGTGCAATGTTAAGAATACTGACCACTATACTATCGAGGAAAATTTTAAAATTAAAATAAGGTTTATAAAGTATACAAAAGAGCTTTTAATAAGTTCCTAGAAAAATTTGGCAAGAACATACCAATTTTAAAAATACGACACATGTTTCCACAACAAATTCATGAATTTATCATAGAAAATACGGATAAAGTGAAACAGACAGAAGAACACATTTGACGAGTACATCTATGTATCTACTTATGTATATATATAAAAGAGGATGTATGTTTGAATGGATGTTCCCTATGAACTGCTAAACAGCTAAACTGATTTTGATGAAATTTTCAGGGAATGTGTAGAATAGTCCCGCGATGGTTCCTCTGAAGTTTGGTCCGGATCGAATGAAAAAAAAGAGCATCGGGAGAAACAGGAGCAACGGGAGAATCAGGACCAATGGATCAACGAGAGAAACGGGAGCAACGGGAGAAACAGGACCAATGGATGAACCGGAGAAACGGGAAAGACGGGAGTAACATAATAAAATAATGGAGTCGAGTGATGGGTCCTCCAAAAACACACGGAGAGAAACAAGCAAGAAAATTTTAGAAGTGGATAAGTTCTAGTGAAAGGTAAAGACCAGCATGGCGTCTTCCAAGCAAAAGAGCATATTGATACGTCACACAAAAGCCACCTAGATGATTCATTTACGATCTGTCTAGATGATTCAATTACGACAAACAAAAGAATCGTCAATGAATCTATGAAGATATGTATGTTTATCTCACCCAGATGAATCAATGATAGAGAAGATTTGAAAATCCCACAACGACTTTTTTTAACATTAAAAAATTTGTGTTAAATACAATTTTTATCTATATGTTAAAATCCAGAAGCAACGAATAAATTGCATTTGTAAATGCTGAAATTTCAGTTTTAAGTATTCTCTATTTATATGTACATTTTCTGTCATGCGAAATAACGTTAAGATTTTTGTCAACAATTGAACCTTGAATAGAAAGAAACCTATTACGTAACCATAGACTAGAGAAAGATTTCTGTCGTGTATTGATAACGCCACACTTACTGAAAATTCGCCACAATTTAGAACATGACACGATTTTTGAGTTTCATTGATTAGAAAGTGAAGTGACCAGACGACTGACCTCACGAACTCATACATAAAAGTCACGTGATTGTTTCCTGTTCGGGCCGTGGATCAGCTCTTCAAGCTCGCTCTGTTACAGTGTTAATCTACTACGGGAAAAAATCTTCGAATCTACAATTTTAATCTACTTAAAAAATCGTCCAAGGAAAGACTACGTAGGTATATGAAACATTCAAAAAACTATATCATGAGAAAACATTGCTTCCAATGGCGGGCATCACGCCACCAGACCTAGGCCTGATTGTACTTACTGCCCCAAGTATTCAAGTAAAGCGCTGAGCAAATCAAAAATTGTATTACAAATAAAATAAAATAACATCTTAAATCACACGACTATACGATGACGCCTAAAGCATGTAATGAAAAACCTCCTTCTCAAAGGCATACAACATACTTTACCTGCTCGAACAAGGCATAAAAAAAAAAATCACACCTGGGCAATATCAGCTGTTCGCATAATTTCAATGACAAAATAAGGCGATAAAAAACCAGATTTGGTTCCATAAGAAAGCAAGGCCTTGCGTAATTGTCGAGATTAGACTTGTAATTGAACTTGAAATTGAAATTGTGAGACATTTTAATGGCTGTATGCTAATTTAGCATTGCACTTTTCGGTGACATGAGCTCATTAAATGCGCCAATTGCGAATATGGGGTACTAATTGCTCGTTGTAGAGTTGACTAATAAAGGCAGTGGATTATAATGAAGACAATGTAGTTACAAGCTATGGTTAACTGGATATTTTTCAAATATGGTTTAAGAAAACATCGTAGCAAATCGAAAGCATCGCAAATGAAACATTAATGATTCATTTAGGTGAGATGCATGATCACACGTGAACTCGATTGTGATTTTTAAGTGAATCAACTAAATGAAAAATCATCTAGATCAGTCGTACGTGATTTTAATATTAAAGATTTCTTTGTACAAAATTTAGATTCTATTCGCCTGAGGTGAATATTTTTTCCATGAGCCCATAATTACAGCTGTAGTAGTACTAACCGGGATTCAGAATAAAGACAATTTTTATGATCGAACAACCGTCGTATTTAGGCTCCTCATGAAGGATGGAAACAAACAAAATTAAGCTACATAACGCATTTAAATAGAACTCTGCGCAGGAATTTCCTCTGACAAAGTTTAAAAGATACAAAAGCAAAGAAAACAGTTACATATCTTAGTTTATAATTTTATAAGAGTCATAATTTCTAATTTCCAACGCAACTTTTCTGGTTAATACCAACAGAATAATTTATCTACCTTTTATGATTATATTTGATTGATTTTAAATAATAAATTTTTTTTCCATAGATCCAGCATAATCTGCGCACTGCAAAAATATCGAAATTAACTGATATCTTAATTGTTGTAGTAATAAATATTTTTTTTAACACCTACAAAACATTTGTAACTTTATAACTGAACTCAAAACTATAATAATAAATGTAAAAATAGTCCGTATAATCTTCTTATTATATTGACAACAATATTTGCATGGAATACTCGAGTAATTTTTCAATATTACGTGAATAAAGTCAAAAATATTTATTATTTTTCGCAGTTTGATTTTTGATAGCGTTGAAACGATATTCACATTTCATTTTTATTTTTTCGTTATTTTTGTTTGCCAAATTTTGTTATTAACCTTTTTTGTATGCAAAATAGGAATTAGTTTCTTGTCAAAATTCGTTGGTCAAATATTTGACAGAGTTGCAGCAAATTATTGGACTACAAAATTACAAAAAAAAATATGTGAGAGTTAGGGCCGTTATTACGACCTTCAGTTAAAATTTAACTAGAACTTTGACTGTATGTTTCGTATGAGCATCTGTCAGTTAAAGTTTCAGTTAGAAAGTTACTGACGATCGTAGGAACAGACCTTAATATCGCTGTAAATTTCAGAGCTGCCTAGGCTGGTTTAAATAAATAGATAGATTACCGCAAAATTTAGGCACATGGAGACTTAAAAAAAATTCTCAAATGTATGAAAAATTTAGTTAATATACTTTGTAAGAGTTTTGTCTAAGATTTCAAGTTTGGAAATTTTTTTGTTATCTTAAGTTTTATTTAGTTTTTTCTAATTTTAATAATTTGAATTTATTTATATTCAAGTTTTAGTGTTTGTTATTTTAGTTTAATTTTTGGTTCTAAATAAGCAAGTAAAATATTTTAAAATTAAGTTGTAAGTTTTATTATAATAAAATATAATATAATTACAATTATTTTTAATAATTTTGGGTTTACGTTTTATGTTATTGTGTTTTATTTATTTATTTATAATTAAATAAAAGGTATATAAATATATACAATTATTCCTTAAGAAATAGTGACTTAGACCATCATCTTAAATTAATTATGTATAAGGATTATGTAGCTATTGTGTTCAATTTGTTCTTGATATTTCAAAGCTATTATAATATTTTTTTGGGCTTACACTAGTGAATAGATATTTTTTAATTTTAGTATATCTATTATTTTTACGTTTTTTCATCTAGTTATTTTTAAAAGATTACTTTTGATTTTAGGTTCTAGTATAAACTTTTTTTAATTAGTTATAATTTTTATTTAAGTTTTTACTTTATTATTTGAATAACAAAAATTTGTGATCGATTTAAAACAATTTGCTAAGGTCATATTTTGTATATTTGAAAAAAAAATGCAATTCGTGTTTGCTGGCTCATATATCATAAACTCTTTAAAATAAAAAATAATTTCTCAGTGGGAAGAATGCATATCTATTGAACGGTTTATGCTAAACAAAATATTTAAGAAGGGCGGGGTCGTGATGTTCAGATTCAGTTCTGATAAGCTTTAAATTACGATATCTCGTGATTAATTATAATATATTTATTTATTCTCCATTTTTTACTTAGAAATTTTATTCAGTTTTTAGGTTTAAGTTTTAAATAATTTTTTATAAATCACACACAAATTAGGTTAACACATTTGCAGTTGTTACATCAAAATATGAATAGATATGCAATAACAAAAAAAGCCAAAGGCAGTATTTCATTATAAAGTATGTACACAGGCGATGATAAATTATTACAGAGCTATAAGCACGGAAACAAATAAACAAGTTATATAAAAGAAAAACTAATTAGTTGATAGAGTTCACTTTAAGATATTATTCGTAATTCACACGATTTTTTCGGTTCTGTATTTGAAAACTGCGGTCGTCTCACACTTTTTTCTTATCTCCCGCGATAGTGGATATACAATTAAATTACAAGACATCATTAAATCGTACTAAACGAGTTAGTTCTATTAACATAAGAAGAAGGCAATTTATTAATAAACCCTATAAAAGAATTTTGGAAATAAAAATAATAGTTTTGAGCTCTGCTTAAAACTGCATATACCACAAATATTGTCCGGAATGTAAAAAAAATGTATTAAAGCATAAAATTTATTATAAAAAAAATTAATGTTAATATTAATAATATTTATTCATTGAAAATATCGATTGTAAACTTATGGTATTAATAGCCAAAGATCAGACAATAGTCTTTACATCTTTGCTTTGCATGCAAGTATTCCGAATTCTTTTGAATTTGGTATAACGGTGTGATAGGAAAATTCAGATAAAAACCTATTACTATTCACTTATATACTAACTTAAATACTAACTAAAAGAAAATAAAAATAGTGAAGAAAAAAAAAATTTAAAAAAAAATCTTATTATGGAACACGTATGTAAATGATTTTTAATCAAACAGTTATATATACATATTATGTGTTAAAAGAGGTATATATAACAACTAATTGATTTTCTTTAGAAATAGTATATTTTCTGTAAAATTATCGTTCGAAATCCATTGTTTTGCCCGTCAACATTTTAAATCAATGCCTTAAAAATTATTTTCATTTATTCTAAAATCATACATAGGAACAAAAATATAGGCATTGTGCACTGTACATAAATTTATTTATTAAATTTGATTAATCTTTTAAGTATTATGTTCTATATTTGATTTGGTTTCAAAATTGTTAAGTATGTATATTATTTTGTTTAAATTTCATCTCACCTGCTACCAACTCCTGGTTCGAAATATTGTTGTGATTTGCGATCGGCGCAAATAGAACCGGAATTTCCCATTTTATATAATACAATTAAAAACTGCTTAAAAAAACACAGACACACAACAAACTATTAATGTTTTTGGGTTAAATTATTTAAACTCTTTTATTATTATTTTTTCACTGTATCACTGTATAAATCACCTATTATGGAAAATTTAAATTAATTTTTTGTTGTAGATATTCTTAAACTCACGTTACGATAATGTTTACAACTTATCACTTGGTCGATGTAGTACCTATTTTGGTCGTTACGATAATTGAACGTATCGCCCAGTCTCACTTAGTGGAATCAATAACAATAGCCACCACCAATTGAATAGAATTTAGGAATGCCTGAATACCATTGGAAAAATTATGAGGACCTTTTTGGATTTTTGAACAAGTCGTCATTTCTATGAACTAATTACTGGCACTTAGCTTTATTCATCCGAATGTAAGGCGACACGCAATCTGTTTTTTTTTTTTCTTTGTTTGGACTACCTCTAAAGCTTCTCGAAGCTAGGTAATGGAGTTTTTATTTTAATCGATTTTCGCGGTACAAACGAGTATCAACACCAGCGATAGATTCAATTAATAAACTAACTCTTTTTGTTCAATGTGAAATTTTTAATGGGTTTCGAAATTTTTATGGGTATATCCCAGATTATGACCTCCTATCGTACAGTCTTGAATCATCGCAAAAATGTTGTCACCAATTTCCTCAATTTTGAAATTAGCCGGAAAAAAACGGTCAAGAACATTGAAGATACATTTTGCTATAATTTGGTGACTTGTTGAACCATTCCTCTAAATTGACCTTAATAGAAAAATATAGCCGGATATTCGTTAGTAACAATTGACAAATTTTCGTATTTTATTTATTTTCACGGTGACTATAAAATATATAAATTTAATTGAAGATGATCATAGCGAACAAAACATTGTATTGTTTTTACATCGTGTTTATCTACTTCAGGTTTTTTTTTTAAATAATAGTTGAAAGTAAAAACCAGTATTGTAAGATTCTACTTTCATTGCATTTTAAATCCACTTTGGTAAATCATCAACGCAATAAACCTATACAAACTACGATGTACTAAAATTATTAACTACTCGGTGATAGCACTTTTCACTATAACTCCATAAGATTTCAACACTTTTTAAAATGGTTTTCTACTTCCAATTTTATATTACAATCTTTTGTCAATTTTTAATTGCAAACTGAACTCAATTTTGCGTTTTATTAAAACGTAAAGATCGTGCGATTAAAGTAGAGAATCTGCGACGAAGTAAGCGAAACAACAAAACAGAAAGCTGAATTTGAACAACTCTTGACCTTGACGCCGACTACAATTAAGTTTCGCGTAAGTGTACAAATTAAGTAAGATTTTTTGTTTAAGACATTTTAAGCACTGCTATGACTGACAAAAATGATTAGACAAAAAAAGGTACACGTAACTTGTATCGTAACCGGCAGCTAAATTACACATATTTAGACTCAATCAAAAATTGTTGGTGATGTGAATAACAAGGTATAAGAGCGTAATGATGCCATCGGCAGCCAGCATCAGAATTACTTACTCATACACAGACTGAAATACAATTTATATTTTGTATTTAAATAAAAGTGAATGGTTGCATTTTTACGAGATTTATTAACCTTTTATAATGGATTCGCATTAAGATCTGAACAAAAAATTCGATAAAATATGTACATAGTTAGCAACTAATGTGATTACGATAGCGGATTAATATTTTACAGCAAGTAGTTTTTGCTAAAAGAAAAAATTACTGGTTAAGTTCGGTTTGGTTCGCGTGAAAGTTTTTTGTTTGTCCGACTATATGTTTTCTTTCTTTTGAATTGGAGCAACTAAACTTTTTTACGTAAGTACGTTTGAAAGGACATTTGTATGTGCACTACCCGAAGAACTAGGTTTCAATCATCAACAAAGCTGAACAGACTTTTCAACACAAATTAATTCAATATAACTAGCTAATCGATTAAACTAGTTTATTCTCTAATTGGATTTATTTACCGCTGATGCATCAGACTTGTGATAAACCTTCAATTATTTTAACCAAAAAAAACTTCGTCAAATATTAAACTGTTTTCGCTAACAAATGACTTCCAAATCAGAAGGTCAACTCATTCTGGTGCAATTGATTGAGATATAAGATGATCATGGAATGGAATTATAGAGCAAAATCAAGAATCGCTAAAAATTACGAAATTTGTAACCTTACCATCTCCGATTTATTTATTTTTTTAATTTTTGTACGTGAAGAACTAGTGAAAAAAATAATTGAAATTCAATATTTTGTTTCTATCTCATTTTTGTTAGTTATTGTATGTTAAAGTTTTCGCAAAAATGGTAACCGAGTCCTCTTCATACATATCTCTGGTAATTTTAGTCATAGAATAATAAAATAGGGCTTATTTTAAAGAGGAAGGTTGGCGCAATATTATAAACAAAAAATAAAAAAATTAATAAATTTAAATAATAAAAAAAAATTATCCTTGTAATTTTTTTTTTTTAAGGATAACGATTTTGTTCTTTTTCCTTGAATATCTCAAAATGTTTTTTTTTTTAATTTTTTAATATTTTGTAGGTTGTACTGTTTTACAAAACATCACAAAAAAATAACTTGGGACCTCAAGGGGATCGGGGTCAAAAAAATCGAAGAACATCAGTGGCTCTCAATTAATTTTAATTCGATTTTTTTTTACCCCGATCCTCTTGAGATCCCAAGATAATTTTTTAGATATACATATTTTTAAAAACAGTATAAAATAAAAAATATTTAAAAAAAATAATAATAATTAGAGATACATTTTTAGTGATTCTTGATGAAATTACTTTTTTTCTATAAAATAATTGGGAAACACTGCCACTCTTAGATTTTTTGACCCCGATCCCATTGAGAACCCAAGGTAATTTTTTGGTATGTTATGTAAAACAGTACAACCCACAAAGTATAAAATAAAAAATAAAAATAAAAAATTTTAAAATTAAAATAAATGTTTTTTTTTTTTTAAAATAAAAATAAAAATTAAATTTAAAATAAAAATAAAAGATATTAGAGATATCTACGCATTTTGAGATATTCAAGGATAAAATGACAAAATCGTTATCCTTGAAAAGAACTTTTTTTAAAAGAATCGGAGACGATAAGGTCACAACTTTGGCGATTCCTGATGGAATGACCTTATTGTAGATTAGTTCAAACTTGTACTTTTGCTATAATGTACTTTTTGGTTATACCTATTCTTGAGCTCTAAAGTATATTCAAAAATAAATATTGGAGACAAAATACATTAAGGGGTTTAATGCCATTTTTAAAATAAAGCACTACATGAGATCAAAAAACAATTTTATCCCGTTTATATTTAGCGCCCATCGTGGGGCTTGAAATTAGGAAAGAGGGCAGATTTTTTTTTTCCAAATTGAAGACTAACAAAACAATAATAACAACGCAATTTAATGATAAAAAAACATCATTATCGCTAGGCTAAACGGAATCAATTTTTTCTCCAACTGAAAAATTAAAATAGCCGAAATTTGTTTATAGTAGTAGAAGAAGCACTTCTTCCATTCGAGACCTCACCTCAACCTTTATATAGATATGTTAACCTGAAAATTCCAGACAGACTCAAGGAACATCGATTTTGCTGCTTCAACAAACAACCTTTAAAAATCGCCGATTTGACCCGTTTACACGGTGATAGTTTTTGCAATAGTTGATGCCATGATAATTACTATCGCGCCGTTTATACAGCAGACTGTCGGACTATTGCACTATCACACTATCGTGCTATGCTCTCGCGAAAGTACTATCGTACCAAACTATCACCGTGAAAATGGGGCATTAGTTATATTAAAAAAACAGATTCAAAGTCCGAAAAGACAAATTTACAGAGTAAGTTTTATTAAATTCATAAAAAACTGTTCTACAGAGGTGTTTCAAACTGTACAAAATAGCCCAAAAATATAAATTGATATTGAAAGACGAAAGTAACTATAGATTGATCATACCTTTAAGAAGATTTCTTGAAAAAGCAAATGTTAAACATCTTCAAACATTGGTTTGGGATTAGAATCTACAACGAAGGCGTATGGTGGAACCCTAATTTCTAAAACATAATCGAAAAGATCTGAAGTGAGTCTTCAAAGAATATATCTTTCTCTTCAATTTGTATTTTAAAGAAATTTCTGGCAGTAATAAATTAACATCTTCACAACATACAGTACAAACTCGATAATCCGCCATTGCATTGCGATTTGCTGTTCCTTCGGCCAGTAATACAACTCTCTGTAATCTGCCGGTTCTCTGTATCTCGACTACTATATTCCAGCGTGTATGACACTATTATTAAGTTCAGTAGAGCCTATAGAAGCCTTACTGCTTCTCGAACCACGACCTGAAAGGTCTTTTGTTCCAGGCTCTAAAATACTCCCTAGGACATATTTATTTCCTTAAGAAAGGAAATAATTTTACTCAGGGGAGTCTTCGACAGGTCTTCATAGATGAGTGTAAATCCACTACAATAAAGTGTTCTAAAACTATGCCTTTCTTTCTTCCATTACTGTAAACCCAGTAATCCTCCGGCTCCATTAATCCGTCATATTCTTGGTTCTTATGGTGAATTATTCGTGAGCTTGTACTGTAGGTGGAAGATAAATTACCCGATAGATACACGAACCACCGGAGTGGTTAAGACTTCCATGTTTTTGGACGGCACTCTCGGAAGAGATAGTAGTCTATGATAATTAATAAATTTGATATCAAGCAATGACTTATTGGGTATCTAAGATACACTTGCTGAACTTTGCAACCTGCGGTACTAATTTCAATTAATGTAGATACTCTATACTGCCGTTAAAAAAAAACACAATCATCTAATGATTGCAATATTCCCGTTTTTTGCATAATCCTTGAAATCAATTATTTATAAGTTATTTTATACGCGTTTAGAATAGACTGCTGCTACATTTGAAGAGAGAGAATAATTTAAGCAACTATACAATATAATGTAATTCTTATTGGTAATTGCTGAAGATAAGAACTGTGCAACATTCACTTTGTTAAAAAAAAAAAACAGTAAGCACGATTAAAAAAAAATTATAATGTATCTGGAAAAGTTGGAGTACTAGTTCAAATCGGTCCAAGTGGTAAACGTAAATCCGAATCCGAAGGTTATCCGAACATGTTATTGCCAAACATTCCGTAACGCTTCAGGAAGCATAGTCGTTGCACACACAGCACAACATTTAAAATCTCGTGAAATTTTCCATAATTGATTTATACACTCTGATACAGTTCAAAAACCACTAGTTCGCTGTCCGTTATTTTAGTACTTTTTAGTACATACCACAAAGAACACTATTAATCACAATTCGTGAATTTTATTCTCAAAACTTAGCACTGGTTTTTTTTTCTTCTTGTCGAACACACTATAGAAAGTCGTTAAATTTCTGTAGCACATAAAACACACGCACGCTACAAAGTCTCAGATCGAAATAATAGTTGAGTACCAACAATTCGAAATAAGTCCGACTTAAAAGATACCTTGGCATGAATCTTTCATGAGTGAGTATTTCACCTGTTGTTATAAACGCAACGTATCGATGAATGAGTTGCGGCTTCAACAAACAACAATATTATAACAACTCCCGGTACAATCACCAACTATGGAGGCTATCCATCCCAATGCAGCGGAAATTTCATGACCAAAGAGTCTTTGAAAAATTTGCGCATACGAGTGAAAATGATCTCGATTTATGTTTTATTAGTTGTTTAAAACTATCAGACCCGGACAATATTCGCGGTTTGTTGCAATAATAGTAATAACCAGATGGATTTGATATAGCGATAGCGAGCTTAGACTATAGCTAATCGTCGTTTAGGACTCCTTGCCCGCAAAACTTTCGCCTTCATTTACAATAAATTGGAGTAACTCCAGTGTGACTTACTACCGTTTGCTTAGTGTTGTGATCCCATGCTAGTTTTATTAATTATAATTGCAGCTAATTGGTGACAGGATTTGCAAAATTATTCTCTAAGCATAAGCAAGTAATGTTACATTGCATGCTATCTAGTCTCAGTGAGCGACTTGTCCAAGCAATTCCCAGTAACAAAATAAAGTGTTTTTTTTTTTTTTAAGATTGAAATGGAATTAAGTATGTAATTTTTTAGGCGGATTCATACGTGAAACCCGGAACTGGAATTCTCTCAATTTCAAACATTTAATCGAATCATACGAACTACCATTTGACTTCTACTAAACTTTCGAATATTAAGTAAAACAGTTCGCCTCGTTTGGGTTTTTCATATGAAAAATTTGAATTATTTTACTTTATTATTTCAGTAATCAAATTTTGTGATCCATTTGAAATTTATAAATTTTTTTTTTCACAAATTTTGTATTTCAACGTTTTAGAACGGCGCAACTTTATTATTTTTCCGGCAGAAAAATTGATGATTATTAAACAAGCCGAATTCATGAAAAAGTATACAAACACTTTACACCCTCTTAGGGGTCGAATTTAAAAAAATCTTGTAAACACTTTCTAGGTATTCATATGACGAATCCGTAGAACAAAAGAGAATTCAGTTTTTTGGGAAAACCTAGTAGATATGACGAAATCGTGAAAAAATATACATTCTATTTTTACTGAAAATTTGTTTTGTCCCCCCTTACAAGCCTCAATGGATATTCGAATTTTTTTTACATCAAAATTACTTTTCTAGTTTATTTACATATACACACCGAGGTTCAACTTTCCAACATAAGCCGTTCTATAGTTAGGAAAAATACCCTCTATCCCCGTACCGTACTACTCCTAAAAAAATTATATTTTTCCAACATGCAAGTACTATAGCTCTATCTTAATATCAATATATCATTATAGGTTCTCGAGATATAAAAATCAGAAACTTTCCCTTTTCACTCTCCCCGCCCTCACCCTCTCACCCTCTTAAAGTTTATTTTTCCATGCCACTACTATAGCTCTATCTAAATACGAAGTTTCAGCTTTATATCATTATAGGTTCTAAAGATATACACATTAAAACTTTTTTCCTTTTCACCCTCACGCTCTACACTTACACTACCAAATTTTTCCCTGCTAGGGCTCTATTGGGCCCTACTTGTAGTAAAAATTTGAGCATTTTATATTACACTGTTCTTGAGATATGAAACGTGATTTTTTTTTTAAATTCTTATCTTCTCCACTGCCCCTTAAAAATGTTTACTTTTCTCCAAACATAAGCGGTTGCTGAGATCTAGAAATTAAAATGTTTCGTCTAAACGCTGGTTTACATGACAAATGCAAACATTTTTTATTGAAATTGTGAGAGCGCTAGCATATCGAATTTTCAATGGAGTAGAAATAAACCACTGCAAAAAACAAAATTTACAGTAATATCGTTAATATTTTTTGCTAAACATGATATCTGTTCGTTTCACTCCTGATCAGTTTCTCATAAGAGATTTTCGTTCTCCCTCACAATAACAATAAAAAATATTTGCATTCGTCATGTAAACCAGCCTTAAAACGCTTCCCTCTCCTCCTCCCTTATACCCCCACCCCTTTAAAAGATACCAATCATAGAGGTTCACCCAATCTACATACCATAAAAATTTAATGATAATACCTCAACGGGTTTGAGAGCTACGCGCCTTCAAACTTTTTTGCGTACGGCGTGCGGCGTACAGACTGACATTTTTTTTTCTTGTTGCTAGTTCTGCAACGTGAAAATACAAAATTTCAGGGTAGCAAATTTTTTTGAAATTTCAGGTCGATCACAATACTTTATTATTAAAAAATAATTAAGTAAAATTCTTTGCTAACTCGAAGATTCTGAACCCTTTTAAATCTTAATTTTAAGAAAGAGTTGATTAGGCAGCAGTAGTTTTAAGAAACCTCGAATTTCAACATTAAACAGTTGGAACATTTATACGATACTTTAAATTAATGCTCAACAAATTTTACAAAAATAGGAAAGTAGTTTATTTAGTTTACTATAAAATAGAATTTTTCACAAATAAATAAAAAAAAATATCTTAAACACCAAAAATAATTAACTGAAAGATCTTGGTCTCCTCAGTGCGATTTGTTCGATTTTTCGCTTCAAAACTTGATTGTCGAGATCAATTTGGCGCTGTAGTTTCTTACGATTAATGGCCGCACTCGAAGTTCTACCCGGCGCGGGAGCATTCTGCAATAAAATACTATTAAAACTCAATTTAATTGCAAATTGTTCTCTCTTAATTTACATTGGAACGAGATCGCTGTGAAGTCAACGAGGTACAACTAGGCCCTTTCGAAAGAATTTTTTGCAAAAGAATTTGATTGTGTCTCTCAATTTCGCGCATCCGATCATTGCTAAAACTTAAGCTCGATCGTGTTCCGTTTTTATATCTGGAAAATATGGTTTTAAATTTTTTGACCGATTTGATTTGGTTTCTTTTTGAAATTACTTCTTTTTTGGTTCCGGTAATTTAGTCATAGAGTCCTGGATAAAATTCAAATGAAACGCGTGGTCGTCCGAGTTAAAATCACTAGGGGCATTACTTGAAATCTCCATATCGGCTGTAGAAATTGTGATATCGTCTAGGCTACCTTCTAGATTGGCTTCTTCGGAAATCTGAAATTTTTTCAAGTTTTAGGCCTTTAAGAAAATATGCGAATTGTTCAAACCTCCGACGTGTTATCACTGGCATTTGAATAGTCGTTTTCCAGTTCGACATACTCCTCGATAGGCTCTTCCTCGAACGCATCCTTTTCATAGTCATCGGTCGCCGCTTTCGAGCTTGCCTCACTCATTTCTTTTGAATTCAAAATTATTCAAAATTTGCGATTTTATTAAAGTGTTCCTTACCTGTTTCTTTAAATTTATTTTAGTTGTATTAAAATGAAAATAAGTTGCCTTTTTTCCAAATGCGACCCACGAATTACTGCGAAACCCCGAACAAAAATTATTTCTATGAAAACGTCCAACTTCATTCGTGTAAAGTTGTTTTTCGTCGACGTGGAGAAAATCGAAGCCTACTTTCGCGGAAGGACATGGTAACTAGACTGTCCAGGGACTAGAAAACGAGCCACTAAAGTGCGGGCGTTTGTTTACATTTCGCCGCATTTTGTTCTTTTTATGTTCACCTTTCTTGTTATTATGTTACGAACAGGTGTACTAGGTGCTCTTTCCATGGCAACGCTGCACTAAATACATTAGAGGTTAAGAATAGGAAATGATTTCGACTGGCAATCAGGACTCATATGGAACTGCTTATGGGGCGGCGGTCAGAACAAAAGTAATTCCAAGTATAAATGGGGAAAAGTGTACCGTCTTGTACACCACATACGTTTCAGCCGTAATAATGAAATTTTTATCGATTTAAGCGGAATATCCTTGAGCTGTTTAGGTTCGGTAATGCTAGCCGACTTTTTTGTGTTATGACACGAAAAACATGATAATCAATAACTTCTATAGCCGAAATTAAGTGCCAATCAAGGATCAAAGTGCCAAATTTTTAATTTAAGTTTGTTCAAAAGAAACAGCTCCTTAAGTGTTGCGTGTTGCTACTGAAACTTAATTCGAAGAAAACTATACTTTTGACTACGAGTGCATGGGAAAAGAGCCAGGAATAAAATTCAACGGTGGGAGAACGATTTACAAAACCATTTCACATTGGGGTAGAGTTTAATTTTATTTTTTAGATCTAAGAAACATAGAAACCGCCCGAAGAAAGTACACGAATAAATTGGATAGGGGTGAGGGAGCAAAAGTTATTAGATTTTGATCGAATCTCAAATAATCGCGACACATATTGATTTTTTTCAAATAATTTGAATCAAAAAGTTATCAGAATCGGGCATAAGGGATTTTTTCTTACTCAATATATTCTGTCGACACGAATATTTATTAAATCTTTCCATTAGTTTTGTCACTAAATTTAGTTATAAGTAAGATTTAAGTGAACTGACGGGTTTTGTGAATTTTCTCCCGTACTTTCATTACCTACATCTAACAGTATTTTTAAATTATATCTGCAAAAGCATTCAAATAGTAACAATTAAGTTGTAAAGACCTTTTGTCTAATCTCTATAATTATCGCAAATCAGATATTTATTATTCCCTTATGTTCGTTAGCTAAATGGGGAGACAACTCGCCAATGATAAGCCCAGAACCATTCTGTGGAGTAGGTCGACCGATTAACTTGAAATTTGGCATGAATATTCTTTATATATTCCTCTATCGTATGAACCAATAAAGACTAGAAATTTTATTTTCAATATTTTTAAAAAAATCGGGAAAGTTAAAAAATTAGTGCGAAAATCGACCTCAATTTTTTAATAAGCCACCCATTTTGCGAAATATTGTAAATTTTTCTGGTTCATACGATACTGGCATTTATACTGATCAAAAATTATTCATAATTTTATTTTTCCGGTAACCAGGAGGGTAGATATCATGACGACCGGGACACGACTTTTTTTTTTCCCCCTCTACTTCATCGACGCATAACTTGCTGAAATTTTAATGTTTTATTTTTTTTATTTTTTTATGTACTCTTGAAATATGAGTAAGTAAGCCATAAAGAAAAGGATAATAAAAATATCAATTGCTTTTTTTTTACGAATCCTCAAAAAACGCTCGCATTTCGCGCTTCTAGACTAGAATACCGCCTTAAGACAGTAAAAAAAATTCCTGACCTTCTCGAGTAGGAGAGCTTCGGCATTCCTTTCTTTAAGTAGGTATAACGCACGAGTTATCATGAAATTTTTTTCAGGACATTATTTCCTTAATTATCACCTTAAGATCATCGGTAAGGTATCACTAGATACATGTCGATTCTGTGATATCACATCTGAAAAACCGACAAAAAGAACAGACTAAATAACATGTTATTATAAATATTCATTTTTGTAATATCGATTTATTCGGTAGTTTTTCTGATAAAAAATCCCGAAAGACATATTTTTTCAGTCTCTAGAGTGGCATAGCCCCTTAAGCTCATTATTGTC
The DNA here is from genome assembly GCA_949128065.1 of Beris chalybata. Lineage (NCBI taxonomy): Eukaryota > Metazoa > Arthropoda > Insecta > Diptera > Stratiomyidae > Beris > Beris chalybata. The sequence goes on from OX421894.1 coordinate 143,303,357, forward strand.
TGTTCTAAAGCTGGAAGTCAGATCATTTTCGATCATTGTCATTTTTGTAAGCTGAACCAGTTTCGGTGGAACTTCAAAATCCATCATTATTTTATACCAGTACCCGCCTGTCGATGCTGTCGTATGCCTGTTTGAAGTCCACAAACATCTGGTGCACATCAATGTTAAATTCCCAGCACTTTTCAAGCACCTGTCTAACTGAGAATATTTGGTCCGTGGTCGATCGCTCAGCTTGAAATCCGCTCTGGTATTCACCAATTACTTTATCAGTAAAGGGCTTAATTCTCTTTACTAAAATTTTCGTCAAGATCTTATAAGACGTTCCTCGGTAGTTTTCACAGCAGAGTTTGTCGCCTTTGTTATAAATTGGATATATGATACTCTTGTGCCAATCTTCAGGAAGTGTTTCTTGCATCCATATGTCCGAGATCAATCTGTGCAGGACATGTGCTATGCAGGCGTCGTCGGCCTTTAGAAGTTCAGCTGGAATTTGATCAGTGCCCGGCGCTTTGTTTTTTGGGTGATTCCTCAAGGGCTGTTTTTACTTCTTCGAGTGTGGGAGGACTTCCTCAGCTGTTACCTCGGTTGTTTTTATGTCTGCTGCAGCTGTTCGTGCGGATGATGGGCTCGGGTTGAGAAGGTGTCCAAAATATTGTGCCCACCTTAGCTTTATCTCTTCTGCATTACTTATAATGTTGCCTTCTACATCCTTACAGAGGCTCGTCTTCGGTTGGTATCACTCTTTCATTCTTTTAACTAGGGGGTTCTTGTGTTGTGTAATTTAAATTGTTGGTTCATGTTTTTAATTTTGTCATTATTGTACATCTGTTGTTTCTGTCTGCAGATTTTGTTTGTAAAGGCTGGTTTACATGACGAAAGCAAACAATTTTTACTCAGATTGTGAGAGAGAAGGAAAATCTCTAACGAGAAATGGGTCAGGAGTGAAACGAACAGATATTATATGCAGCTAAAAATATTGACGATATTTGTATGAATGGGTTTGTGTCAATATTTTTTGCAGTGGTTGCTTTCTACTCCATTGAAAATTTGATAAGCCAGCTCCCTCACAATCTCAGTAAAAAATGTTTGCATTCATCATGTAAACCAGCCTTAATTCGTCTAAGACCATCACGTATTTGTCTTGTTTAGCGCGTGTCAGCCGTTCTGTTAATATTTTGTAATCTACACGTAGAAACAAGAATTGCTGCTTCTGAAGCCACTCCGCCAAAAAGAACAGATATGTACACACTTCTTGCACTAATGTAGATAGTGCAGTCAAAAAGAACAAACTGGAGTAACAGATTCTGTACCGAGTACTTTCTAATGACAGTTTAAATTCTGGGATTCCCCACTTATATCTCGTACAGCGACTGTATTCCAAGGCACACATTACTATTGACCCGATATCCAAACCACATGCACTCAAACTCAATTCGAATTGCTCAAATTTACACCTGTGTTACGTCACGCATATAACAGCGCCAAGCAACAACAAAACCGCTTTGACAGTAGAAGAACTTGTCAAATGTGAAACTCCCGAGATCTGTCAAACGGTCATGGAGCGTCTTCGAGTGCGGAGCGTTTGGAGTATTGCGCGCGCGAAATTCACGTTCTAAGGTTTCGGTTCGTTCGTCTACGCGACCTTTGTAAATTAAAAAAGTTGTCTTGACTCTAATTGAATATTTCGGTGCGATTCCTTCGTGCGGTTCGTGTCATTTACAGGATAAGAAACAGTTTTTCGTGCGAATGGTATCGATTTTAGTGTGGTGTTTTGTGTAAACAAGGAGTCGTTCTAGCGTGAGAAGGCGTGGGGAAGTTTTTTTTTATTTTTAATTGGCTCGGTGTAGGACTTTTGGGTATGGACTGCCGTCGAACTGGTGTCCGAATGTAAAGCGTGTCGACCGTGTAGCAAAACACTTTGTCCGAATCGGAACGCAATGAACGCCGCCGGTCCGCTATGGTGCTAAGTACGGAGTGGTCTCAGGTAGAAGTGATCGATCTGGTCAACGATGGCAATGGGCTCGGTTTTATGTTGGTCGGAGGTCGCAGCACGGGCGTTGTTATAAAAGCTTTGATCCCGGGCGGTGTAGCGGAACGTGATGGCCGTTTGCAGGGCGGCGACCATGTCCTGCAAATCGGCGACGTCAATTTAAGGGGCTTCTGCTCGGAACAAGTGGCCACGGTTCTACGGCAGACAGGAGCTCATGTTCGATTGATTGTTGCTCGTCCGGTGGAGCCTACAGCACCGGAATATCAGGCTTTGGCCAGCCATGCTCCCATCATCCCGACCAAGCTACTTTCGGACCCCGACGAACTTAGCCGACAGCTCTACCAGAATTCGACGTTCGCAAGCAGCGCCGGGTTCCTTCACTCGCCCGAAAATGACATGACTGCCCTGTGCCCCAGTCACTTAGAAATCATGGCACTTCCCGATATTCCGAACGAGTCGCACAACCTCTCGTTGGTGTCACCGTGCTCCCCAATGATCCCATCCATTATCACGAATTTTATTGAGCTGCCCGAAACCGAAACGTACGAAGTCGAGCTGCGGAAGAATGTCTACGGTCTGGGAATTACCGTCGCGGGATACGTCTGCGAAGAGGAAGACCTTTCCGGCATCTTCGTCAAGAGCATAATCGAGGGCAGTGCTGCCGAGATGAGTAAGAAAGTGCAAATCAACGACCGGATCGTTGCAGTCGATGGCAAGTCGCTTTCGGGCGTTACTAACCATCAGGCCGTTGAAATCCTACGAAACACGGACATAATTGTGAACTTGACGCTCGAACGGTTCCTCCGTGGCCGCAAATACGAACACCTACAGGTCGCACTGACCGAAATCAAATGCGAAACGCAATCGCAAAATTCACTACCACCATCGCCGTCAATAGCAACCCTTTCCTGGGCTCCGCCTAAATCCGATGCGGATTCCGCCGACACAGAAACTTGTGGCGAATGCCAAATCGATTGCGAACTCGCCTCGCACACAACATTCGATTCGAATATGTCGATGGTGTTGGACAATTGCGAAAACAATCACATCGAGAACGGAAGTAATGGCAGCGCGAGCGGAAGCAGCAGCCACGCGAACAGCAACGGCAGCATTAACGGAAACGATGACGGTGAGAATGATGCGAACAACTGTGATAGCGGGAGCTTGAGCCCCGAACAATCGAAGCCCAATACGCCGATTGTGACGCCGAGCATAGACTCGCTGAATGAAGTGTGGCGCGTTGAGTGCCCTGAAAGCGAAATAATCGTAGCTGAAATTAATAAATTATCGGGACTCGGCATTAGTCTGGAGGGTACGGTCGATGTTGAGTGCGGCATCGAGAAACGACCGCATCACTTCATCCGATCGATTCTCGAAGAAGGAGCGGTCGGTAAGGACGGCAAACTAAAGCCGGGCGACGAACTGCTCCAGGTCAACGAGCACAAACTCCAAGGACTCAAGCACACCGATGTCGTGAAAATACTCAAAGAGCTTCCGGCCCAAGTAAAATTGATTTGTGCACGCGGTCCTAAAGCGCCGTCCGTCATCAATACATCGCAAGACCCCGAGGCATTCGAGTCGCGAAGTCTTCTGCCCGGCGGCCATCAATGCTTGCAGGGACTGCTGACCAAGGCCCAATCGGAAAGTTCGCTGTACACCTCGAGCACAGCCACTCTGACCGATCAGCAACGCTCAAAATCGGTCGAACAAGTTTCCGGACTGGCGTTGTGGACAAGCGAAGTGATCTACATCGATATCGAGCGAACCGATCGCGGTTTCGGCTTCTCCATACTCGACTATCAGGATCCGCTCGATCCGGAGGGCACGGTTATTGTTATTCGCGGTCTTATTCCCGGCGGATCGGCCGAAGCGACGAATTTCATTTTTCCGGGCGATCGACTTATCTCGGTTGCCGAACAGAATTTACAGGGTTTGACCCTGGACGAGGCTGTTAGTATATTGAAAGGAATGCCACTCGGTATTACGCGAATTGGACTGTGCCGGCCGCTTTCCACTTCGGATAATAATATCGCGTCACCGGCAGATTCGCCAACGACGTAGTGAACTCAAGTTCAAGGTGAAGGTAAGTTTTTTTCGTTGTTCCTTAGCCTTTCATGTTACCCCCCTTTGGAAATTTACGGATGTTAAACCTGCAGAAAAATTCCGAACGCATGGTCTGGGTAGAGTAATAAATTGTATAGTCATTGTGTTTGATTCCGGTCTACAATAGATAAAAATAAAACGGCAAGTGGTTCGCCTTGCTTCAGATGTGCTTCTATTACTACTTGTTAGACCTATTTAAAAACCATTTCTATCACTGCTTCTCAGTCCTGTTTAATAAGTAAGTTTAACACTCCTTACAAAGGATGCGCGAAGAGAAGGCATTGCATCCAATCCCGCTTTGGATTAAAAAGAAGAAACGAAACAATGGAGACGATTGGGCCTTCTACTGCCTTAGAAGTATGTAGTTCGAGCATTGCTTCTAGAGGCCTTTTTTTATATACATGCTGGGCAATAGTTGTTTTGTTGTAGGCAAGATTGCTGTTCTGGTAGATCATATCACAATCACGAACATCACTAAAAGAAAAAAATCTGCCAAGCCCGTGGAAATAAAAAGATATTCGATATCTGATCAGACCTGAGAGATCGCGGAATTTATAAAAAATTATAAAACCACTTCACACCACCTTAGGGGTCGAATTTGAAAAAATCTTGAAAACCCTTTCTAGGTATTCATATGAAGAATCCGTGGAATAAAAATGAATTCAGTATTTGGGAAGACCTAGCAGATATGACGAAAATCGTGAAAATATATGCATTCTATTTTCACTGATAATTTTTTTTGTCAACCTTTATACTCAAACCAAATTTTATTCGTCTAAAACAATTAGTTCATGAGATATCGTAATGCAAAGTTTTTAACCCCTCACCCCTGTACGCCACTGACCCCACTCACAAATTTGTTTTCAATCTTTTCTCCTAGTATATAACTACAGGTATTTGTTAAGTTTGAATTGTGTGCCATTAAAAGATTAGGAGACATGGATTTAAGAATGTGTCGACCTCGCCTTTTTTGCGTTTCGGACGCATTATTTCCCCCTCCACTAGCACACCCCTTGATCCATATTGACAATTTTTATGCAAATGGGTCTACTATCAGAGGTCTATATCAATTCCAATTTTTAGCTTCCTAGCATAAGCTGTTGCTTAGATCTAGAAACCGAAATTTTTCGCCTAAATCGCTTTACCCTCCTCCCACCCCCCCTCATACCCCCACTCCTACGAATTTGGTCACTTCAAGGAGCCTACCCAGTCTATTCGTAAAAAAAATTCAATTCAATATCTCAATATCTGAAATCTGAAAATATATCAATATCTGAAATTTTCTATTGCTTTTTTCGTGTCTACAAGTTATGAAACGTGAAAAAAAAATTTTGATTTTGCTTCAATTTAATATCTCAAAGCGTTTGGGAGCTACGAGCCTTCAAACGATTTTCCGTGTGTACGGCGGACAGACGGACTAAAATTTTTTATTACTTTTTTCGTGTCCACTAGTTATGAAACGTGAAAAAAAAAATTTTGAGGGTAGCAAATTTTTTTTTTTTTAAATCGATCACAATTCTGTATTATTAAAATAATAAAGTAAAAATTATTAACACCTACTAGTACACTGCCCGATTTCTGACCTCCCATACCAAAGCTGACTAAACTATACACTACAGAGTATTAATGGCTAACCACCTAAGTCCAGTTCGGTTAGAGATGGGTCGTTCATGAGTGAACTGTTCCAAAAGAGCAGTTTATTGAAGTGAGTGAGTGAACTAACTCACTCCTTTTGGTGAGCTGTAGTTCGTTTCGCCACGTGATACAGCTTGAAAAGAACTAGTTCTTTCGTGATTGAGAACCCTTTTTTTTTGTTTTTAGGTCCTGATATTGAATCGGAACTTGAAAAGAACTAGTTCCTTCTTGAGTGAGAAGCTTTTCTTTTAGGTCCTCACATTGAACCGAACTTGAAAAGAACTAGTTTCTTCAGTGAGTGAGTCGGAGTTCACTTATTCACTAAAAAGGAACTGCTTTGCCCATCTTTAAGTTCGGTATCCTTAAAAAAAACATTCAACATCATTTCTTAACGTAAAGACTGCGAGTAGTAATGGTTTACTACGATTTGCCTTCTAGAAAAATTTGGAACCTTGCTAAATTCACTCTGGTCAAAGGATAAAGGCTTTTTTTCTTAAAGTCTTTCTGAGTATTTTATTTCTTATTATGGTCAATACCTCATTGAGTTTGAAGGTGAATACTAACCACTTGCTCAGGTTACACTTATCATTAATCCGTATTTCAGTAGTCTGTCTTTAGTTGAGGCTTTGCTTGATGGTCGATTTGACGGAGGCAATAAGATGTTTCCTATGAATGTCTATTTGGTCTTGGTAGGCGTCAACATATGAGTCTATCATTCCAGAAATCATGGGTTCGGGACCCACTAACCCTGTTTTCCCTTTCGAAATTTAATAGGGCGGAGCGGCGACCATAATATTCTAAATATGCCCGTAGAAACCTCAATTCCCTTTTGGCACTGTTGCGCTAAAATCAAGTACATATTTGCAATTACCGAGACTGCTGTTCGTCAAATGTTACCATAGTTTTGAACTCCATGTTAGCCACAGATTCAGGCTTTTTGACCAGTTCTCTTCCTTGCAATTATGTTCAGTCTAACGGAGTTGACTTCTCGAGTATTCTGGTGGTATATTCGCTTGTGGTTATTCTCGGCGTCCACCCAAACTTTTCTCGCACAACAAAGATATATTTTCTTCGTATACAGATGGTCGATTCTAAGAAGCACAATTAACGCAGTTCCCAAATTGTTTTATGGACACTCTTGCGGCGACAAAGAGTTTATTCTCTCGAAATTACGAAGCGTACCTTTCTGTGGATCTGGATCTAGGAAACCTCAGGAAAATCTAATTAAGTTGATGAAATGCAGAAAGAAATAGCGATAGATACAATGCCTCAAACTAAGTACATACAAGTAAGTTGTTTGTTTTAGTGCACGTGCCAACACCGGTAACGTGAGCGGCTGTCTTTATTCCCGACATTTAATCGAGCCAATAAAATTGTTTATCGTTCATTTCTACACGTGCCATGTTTTCTTAAATCCTAAATTTTATTACACGAGTCGCTTACGCTCGATTTGTCCCTTTAACCGCAGGCTGGACAACTTTCTTACCTCGATACGAAACCGCCCTTACCAATATTATTTCGAATTGCTTGTGGCAACAATCATGACTATTACATTTTCTCCTGTTACCTTTGACGAAATACGTGATTCCGTTTGCCTATTCACCTGTTCAATATTGTTGTTTCGGCTGTGTTCCATTAACTTCTCACACTTTGAGAAGATATTTGTCAGAAAATCGTTAGCTAATTGAAGGGTAACGCCAAATTCAGAGACCATCAGTTGGACCCATCACCCTTAGGAGACCATACGTCCTGGCACGCTATCCTTCCGACACCGACGGAAAAGACATGGAAAATACTAGGATAAAATCGAAAAATTTCTACTGCGTGTAATCGATTGTGTCCGCCGGGATTGAGTAGCAGGCAGGAAATCTTTAGAGCAACACAAAAAAAAGGACTAGGTATTTTGTATATAGAAGGCTTACGGCTTATGTTATTTTCTATAGCGAATAAAAGACGAAAGTCGCATGCTATAGTGTCGTATCTGCGTGATATTGTGTGTCATCTTACATCCATACTGCCTCTATAAATAAATATCTCATTTGGCATTCATGTAGTTCATCCTGGAAAGCAGGACTAACTTAACACCGGTACTGTGGATAAACCACAAGGGAAGATATTCTATAGAAGTTCTGTTTGGATGCGGGGGGTGTGTATAAGAAAAATAAAGGATGCGTGTCCTATTGAAATGGGTTTAATAAAACTGCCTCTTTCGGGTCCTATGCGTTGCGGTAGCGTTTAGACAGTAATGACTTTGGTATCTATAAATCCTGGAATATAGTCCTTGGATAGAATCGAATAAATTTCGCACGCCCATAGATACAAGTATCATGCAGTGAAGTGGGTTTAGGGGAGATAGGGGCATATCGCATTTTCGGACGGGATGACAAATTCATTAATTTAACTTAATGATTTTAGCGAATAAACAATTTGTGATCGAAATGAAATGAACCAATTTTTTGTCCACGTTTCAGAGCTCCAAGGTACAGACAAAAAATTCAGTCCGTCAGACCACCGTCCACCATTTTAAACGAAAAGAGGGAATGGAGGCCGAAACGTACAAAACACTCGAAATCTGGACCGAGATATCTCCTGAACGGCAACCTTTTTTACACCTCGATTTTAAGCATTTCCAGGACTTCGTCCCTAAAATGGTAAAGTGGCGTTTTCAAGAACGTTTTATATATTTGAAAGTAATAAAACGATAAAATAAGGCTGACAAAATTTACCCTGATTTCTTCAGCCTTATATCTTAACCTAATTCGAAGAAGGACGACAAGGGATCAAATGGGATGGATATTGAAGGACGGTTTCACTGCTTTCTACTGTACTAAATCACTACTTTGTCCAGCCGGTTGGAACAAATGGAGGCAATACATCACCATGAAATTTGTCAAATTGAAAATAAAATACTCGAGCGCACCCTCGTCTCCCCTACAGCAAGCCTGATGTTGCTCCTCATTCGATCGAAACATGCCCGTAAGCAAATTTATTGCAATCGAAATTTACATTTGGGGCTGTAGTTTGCAGCCTAAGCGAATAAATTCACATGTGGGTGGATAGTGGGATACTGAAAATAGTCACCAACCGTGACCAAATTCTGACGGTGGTAAGCGGAGCGGAATAATAAAAACAAACGGGAGCAAAACTACCCTGCCTCGTCCTGAATAGCATAGTCGTTATAAACGTAAAAAAGCCAACTTTCATCGAATGTAATCAGGGTAATGGCGTGTTATATTCAGGTGCTTAGGTTTGTGGTGAGTGAGTGGCAAGGAGGAATCAAAACGCGACGACATCATCGAAACTAAAAATAACACGGTGGAGCCACTTTACAGCAAACCAAACAAAATGTTAGATTCTTTTCTCCAGGATAACGACGACATTATAGCTTTTTTCTAGCTTCTTCATTACGCGTTTATCTAGAAACGGCTCAATAAGGGGTTTCAGGTACAGCAAATCTATTTCTTTTCGGCTTAAGATTGCGTCGCAAGACACATTCGTTAAGCGTTTTATTCGAGGATAATCGCACTTTTATGTCGCTTGGATCCGATCAAAGAAGAGCAATCTTGGAAGAATTTTCCACCGCCAGGACTAACAAGCAGAATTGATGTGATGGTGTCTCTTCCCTTGTCGTCAAGCTTGGGGGGTTGACATTGTCCTCGGTAATCATCAGCATGTCTTTTAGTAGTTTCCAAGTTTCGAAAGAATTTTCAAATATCAGAACATGGGAGGAAGTGACGTGAAGGACTCGTCTCGGGAGCGACAAAATGCAATCATGCAGACCAATATAATTGAAGTTTTAAGTGTTAAAAAAGAACTTTGTCGGAAATCCTCTTTTCTTGCACATTTTACGCTCATTATCACTTGGAAGCTGTTTGGATTCATTTAATAAGCAGTTGCTGGGAAATGTGAGAGTCTGCAATGTTCAGTGGAAGATCCTTCAGACTGCGATGTGGACTAGATTTTTTTTTTTTTTTCTTAAATGCTCCTTAGTAAATAGAAGTGGTATTAGAAGGAATCACATTTGCCTAATCGTTAGGACAGTAGGTTTAAGCTTAGTGTCACAAACGGGACGGACTGTCCTAACGTTAATCTGGATAACAAACAATGAGAGGAAGAATGGACGAACAATACCGTTTAATTAAAAGAAGATGTCTTCAGGACAATCGCAAGACATTCGAGAATACGAGACTTTAATTCGTTTTCAGAATTTTATAATTTTTTTTAACAATACCTTTTGAGTTCGTATAACCGCACGAAAAAAATCTTTTAATCTCCCATCTAGCAAACTAACCTCCATAAGGCCTTATCAAAGCTATTTTCGTACCTCGATAAAGCATCGATAAGGTCTTACCGAACTAATCTGCCGCACATTTCCCCATTTTTCAACAGCAATAGCCAAGCGCCAACAGTTGGTTTAAGGCCTTATGGAAGCTGTTCTTGCTTCCGTACGGAAGTTTAGAAGTACGAAAGCAAAAAAAATAGGGTTGAAGCCGAATCACTTGGTAGACATGTCGAGCGAAGCATGCCGTTAAACCTCCGCTCACAATTCTTACGGAAGCTTTAAGTTAATAGTCCACAAACCTCCATAAGACTGTTGGTCTTGACTTTCATAAGGCCTTATACTTATACCTTATACTTTTGCTTTTGCTTCTGCTTCTGAAAATTCAGCCTCCGCTCGCAAGTCTTACGGAAGCCTTATCGAAGTCAAAAGTTCACAGCCTGCGCTCAAGAGTCTTAGTAGTCTTATCGAAGTTATAGCCTCCGGAAAAACAAAATGCGAAGTTTGTTTGCTGGTTTGGTTACCTCAAATGAAGAAATTAATCGCGTGGAAAATTTTGTTCAACTCCAACATATCATCAAAAATTCGTAAAACTTTGTCCAGTCTGTTGGAAGATCCTTTCTAGTAGTCGAGCTTATTGATTGCTGATATTGCAATTGAAATACCAACAGGTCAACACGTAAAAATTTGTGTTCAATTTTATCATATTAATCCTTCAGAAAAGAGCAATTCCGTAATGGAAATCAAGGTTTAGGCACACAATGTAGACCCTTGGTTACTCTTTTCTATGTTGTTCATATATTGATATCTATGTAGCTATCTCATCACCATAGTCGAAGCTCAGTGAGTTATGTGAATGCTGACCATTAATAACCGTTCCCGGAAAATGTCCTACAGCTTAAAGAATATCCTTTTTACAAAAAAAAAATTCGGTTCAGTTGGCATAAGCCCCAAAATGTAAATCTACCCTTTCAATATCTTACCGAAATTCAATCAAAATTCTTAAAACCCACGAGACTCAATCTTCCCCATATTCCCACAAAATATAATTACATTGTTTCTCTTCATATCCTTGTTCAAACCAATTTCGAACTTTCAACTTTGCTGTACAAGTATTGGCCTTTACTGGCCATTTAATAGAACGTACTGGCATTTGAACGGAACTGAAGGTTAATGTCAATATTATAGCAATTTTGTTGAACTCCCAGTCCCAGAAGATAAGTTTGTTCATTATTTCAAATCGAAATTTCTACCTCGAATGGATGGCTGATGAAACCACAATCGCACACTAAAGTTTTCGCTATTCTGTTTATCTTTCGAGCAAGCTCCCTACTATAGTGTTTTAAAAAATGGATAGAACACTATTTCGAACGAATTGATTTGTTGGCTTTTTAGTTCAACGGGTGATGTGATAAGCTTATACACCCAGGATACTACGAGTACTGTGCCCGTTTCGACCTAAAAAAACATCCCTGGAGAGTCCCTCTTCCCAAAACCCCTTCGATAACAAATTGCAGGATGACAGAGTGTACAAAAACGGAAAGACTTTCCAAAGTATAATCCCGAAACTTTGAATTCCTGTGGAGCAGCATCTGTACTGGAAGTGATAAACGTCTTATTATCCCTCCCTGCACCCTCAGCACAGGTTTATCGTTACGAATTGATTACCAAAATTGCTACCTATCTGCAATACTAGGCCTCTTTATTCCCGATATAGCGCTACTTTCATTTCTTCCAGCTTCTCGACAAGTGGTTTAATTTAAATCAGCCCGAAGTGGATCGTAGGATGAAAAGAGTCCTCGTTATTTTTATTAGATAATAGGACATTGTTGGGCTCTGATAGCATCTAAGTACTCATGAAAGTGTTTGGTTCAAACAAAGGGGAAGCAAATAAAAGAAAAAAAACTCATTGACTTTTGTTGCATGATATTCTTCGATCCTGACGGTGGAGAAGGAACCAAGATTTATCAATTAGATAGCACAAAATAAGTACATACATTACTTAGAGTATACTTCAAGCAAATACATTCTGAAAGTTCCTCTCAAATAATATTTCAAAAGTTGAACAACTTTCAATACCATAACATCATTTTCATTTCGTTTCTTTCGGGAGAAATTCACTCAAATGAAGGACGAGAAAAAATCGACCGAAGCCAAAAAGTTTATTTTCTTTGTAAACAAGTGAAAATGCACTTTTCAGCTAAGCTTTGTTGGGATGATAAATTTTGAGATGAATTTAAAATAGAAAAACTTTTCAATGGTAAAAGAGAGAAACACATTAAAAAGAATTTCAATTGAGTTTGAAACCATTGAAATGAAATTCTGAATTTTATAAAGACGTAAAATTTTTATGAACTGAATCATAGAATAAGCTCAGAAGTTTCACGGAATCGATGTAGTTTTACAGAGCGAGTGTTCTCATCCCGATGACCAATTGAGAAAATAATTTTAAAATTTATATAAAAAGAATTAACATTTATTATTGGCAATTTTTTACCAAAAGTTACACATCGACGTTGTATTCCAAACCAATGTAATATTACAGACAAATGTTGAACTACACACCAATGTAAAATTACAGGCAAATGTAAAATTACAGACAAATGTAAAACTACACACCAATGTAAAACTGCACACCAATGTAAAACTACACACTAATGTAAAACTACACACCAATGTAGTTTTACAGACCAACGTTTATTGCAAATAAATGCGTTTGGAAAAATACCTAAACGAAGAATTTCGTTAAATGTTTAGAACAAATTTTGAATAAATTGATTGGTTGAGTGAAAACTTGGAAAAGTATAAAATTCCTACCTATGACTTACGGAGTATAGTAGTGATATTGAAAACTATTTTCTACTGTAAACAATATTATTCAGTTTTGATGGTAATGGGAAATTCCTTCAAAGAGTAGCCTATCTCTGCACAATCCCATTTTAAGGTAGCTGATCACCTGAATTTTGAGTTAAATCAAATTCAATATGATTATAGCTATAAACTACCTCACAAAAGATAAACGATTTAATACTGGGTTCTTACCGTAATTTAAATTCACAACTATACTGCTAGTCAATTGAATACAAATAAAAAAAAAACTCCAAATTCCTCACGGAAAAAGGAAAAATTCGGTTTACATTATTCGCTCGTTGAATTATTCATAAGTCGAATGTGATTTAAATCATACAAATTTTATGAAGAAAAATAAACTAAGTGACAAATATCCGAAGGAAGATTTTATTACACGGATGATTGTATTTCATGCTGTGAGTTACCTTGTAATATATTCAGATTAGATGGAAACGAATCGTTGAAAAAAAATCGTTTTATTTACTTAAGAATTATTTTCTATTTTTAATAATTTTTAGGTTTGTTTTTCAGCGTTAGATAAGTCTTATTTGAAGATCATTATATGGAATTCTCGACTGGGTGGATTGCTATCCTGACTATTGCCATTGAAAGCACATGACTTTTGAAACTCTTACTCTTGAGCTTTGTCTGTAGGCAGAGCTGCCACTCCAACCAACCAGAATTTTAATTCAAATCGCAGGTTGCATCCACTAGTAAACACGAAAAAAGCAAAAAAAAAAAAAACAATTCAGTCCGTCTGTCCACCGTACGTTCACCGGTGCACGCAAAATAGTTTGCAGGCTCGTAGCATCCAAACCCTTTGAGCTATTGAGTTGAATTTTTTTTCGTGGGTAGAGTGGGTATACCCCTTTAAGTGGAAACCTTTTGAGGAGTGGGGTGTAAAGGGGGAGATAGGCGAAGCAATTTTAAACGGAAAATTGTTGTTTCTAGATCTCAGTAACAGCTTATGCTAGGAAGCTGAAACTTGGAATATATATAGAGCTTCAATAGTAGACCTACCATTTTGCAAACAAATTGCCGAAGTGGGTCAAGGAGTGAAGGAATGGGGGGAGGGGGAAATAATGTGTACAAAACGTGAATGTAAAAAACTTTAGATTACGAAATCTCACGATCCAATTGCACTAAACAAATAAAATTCGGTTTCTATACAGGGTGTTTGGCACTCCGTGTGCCACCTTGGGAGGGGTTATTCCTTGATATATTAGGAGAAAAAATCGTTCTACAGGGTGGGTCTATTTTCAATATTAGTGGAAATACAGGGTGGTTAAGAAAAATGTTTTTGACCGGTACCCTCATGCACTTAAAACGTTATATCTTCAAAACGAATAATCATAAGGCAAAGCGTTTAAGCTCGTTTTTAGGCAATCGAATTACCTTTCATTTGATGTAAAAGTATAAATTGTAACTGCACCCAATCTTGAAATATTTAGTCGAAAACACAAATTTTTGCTTCGTTAATCCTAAAAATTCAGTGATCACTGTAGTTTTTCTCAGAAAAACCCATTATAAAAATGTAATTTTAATTTTTTTTTTTTTAACCCTATTATTACCTACAAAAGCTGCATACATATGAATGAGCTACGAATAACATTTTGGAGGTAATAGATAAAAATACGTACATTAAATGTTTAAAAAATCAGTGTCATAAAGTGAGCCACGTTTAAAAAACTTAAATTGTCAGTAGTACTGAAGTATTTTTATGTTCATTTATTATTATTTGAAGTATGGAAGAAATCAGTGAAATGTAAGTGAGTTTCAACATAATTGATGCTAGATGTGGTAGTTGATACAGGGTGCGGTACTTTGCCTTTTTTAATGAGGTACCTTAAAAAATCAAAAGCTGTAATGTTTGGGTGGCACACGGAGTGCCAAACACCTTGTATAATGGTTGACAAATAAAGTCTACTGCAAGTAAATTTTTTTAAGGGGACAAAGGAGCATGAAAGTGGGGGGGATAAGAATTTTTTTAAAAATACACGTCTCATATCTCAAGAACAGTGTAAGATAGATGCTTAAAATTTTTACCAGAAGTAGGCCTAACAGCCCATACCATAAAATGAAATTTTGAGGGTTAGAGAAAGGAGAAGGTGGAAAAGGAAGAAGACATTTTTTTGAGAACCAATAATGACAAAAAGCTGAAATATAGATATTTACATAGAGCTACAGTAGTGGCATATTGGAAAAATATAATTTTTTCTAGGGGTAATACCATATGATACAAGGGTAGAGGGTGTTTCTTCTAACTATAGAACGGCTTATGAAAATTGAAACTCAATGTGTATATATAAATCCACTAGAAAAGTAATTCTGATAAAAAAAATTTCAAATATCCATCAGTGTTTGGTAGGGAGTAGAAAAAAATGATCAGTGAAAATGGAATGCATATATTTTCACGATTTTCGTCATATCCATTGGGTCTTCCCAAATATTGAATCCATTTTTATTTTACAGCTTTGTCATATAAATACCTAGAAAGTGTTTTCAGGATTTTTTTAAATTCTGCCCCTAAGGGGGTGTAAGTAGCTTGTATACTTTTTCACGAATTCTGCCATATCTGCCATATCCCCCGCGCCTAATAAGATATCGAATATCTCTTCACTTTCACGGGCTTGCGCAATAATAATAGCCAAAACCATGTTTTTAGTTTTTTTTCCCTAAGAGGGAAAGGGTTAAATACTTCTTCACGAATTTCGTAATTTCTATTAAAAGTGATAAGAAATTGAATTAGTTTTTTACTTTCTCGTGCTGTCTTCATATTTATCTATTAACTCCTTTTAGGATTTTTGGACATTCAACAACCCCCCCCCCCTCCCCCCGCGTGCGGATCTTACGATAAATGCAAGTGATTCATGACAAATGCTCAGAAACAAGGTCGATAGACGTCGATGTGATGATTGAGTATCTTTAGTACGGTTTTACTAATTGAATATAATTAGAGCAACGAAATATCTTAATCATGTTTCAATTGGAAACGAAAAATGGGCAATTATATACAAAAGGAATCAATAAACAATATAATTTCCGTTTCTACTTAAAGTTCCATTTACCTTGTCTACATAATTGATGTTTTGAAGGTTAGTACTTTAAATTATTTACGGAATAATGTTAGCCCGAATCCTAGAATTCTTTGCGTGAATTAAACCAATTTTGTATTATATAAATCGATATTTGATAAACCGAAAAACAATTTGCTAACGTTAAATCATACAATACCGAACGAGTTTCAATAACTATTTAATGAATTCTGAGAATAATGGTTCGAAGCAATCGAGACAAGATAAACCCTTTCTACACCCGTGGAACATTTCCCATAAAAGCCATAATTTTCCTCATTTTCTCCGGACCGATCGTAATACCTTGCTATGTGCCAAAACCAATTCTGCCATCTGAAAAGGAAAATCGACACAATTGATTTGCTCCAACTGTGCCGCTTATCCTTCTCCTAGGCGTCGCCGGAAGGAATACAACCAGATTTTCTAAACATCACATGCACGATCTGATTTAAAATTCCATTAGGGATGCACACACCTTCACATCGGAAAACAAAAATAAAATTAGAAAAAAAATATCATTCTATATAGGATAACGATTTTTTCAATCTGATGTCTGTACTAATTTTCTTTTGCCATATACCCTATATGGCTTTAACGTCCAGTTTTATTCTTGTATCCTATGGGGGGTATTAAAAATTCAATGGCAGTAGCTATCTGCGAATATAAAAGAACAACGTTGGGGAATCACGTCACTACTATATTGTGTATAGTTTCCGCTGTTTTATGCGGAGAAAGTCCTTAAACCCTCTAAACTGCTTGATGTTTTGACGGATGGAGGCAGAGGAAGGATTCATAGTTTGATGATATGAAAATATCATGCAACAAAACATGTTTTTTGACTAAACATCAGCTCTGCCTAGGCTAACTGAAACGTTGGTAAAAATGCACCGTCAAGGATACCATTTATCAGATTATTTTTATTTAACAACTTATACATCCTGGAGCAGTGGGTCCTGAAGAAAGTTGAGTCATTTTTTATAGGTCTTTATAGACGGAAAGCCAGTTGTTTCGTACAAGCAAAGCTTGATATATGTATTTTCAAATACATCTCCTACATTGTCAACTTCTAACAAGGTTGAACATAATCCTGATATAAAATACTGACAGAAAGAGATAAATCGGAGAAGTATGACACGCGAAAGTGCAGAAAAAAAGTGCAACATCTTTTAAACTAGAAACAATTCCGAAGTAGGAGTGTTTACATTTGTTTACTGGAAATTCAACACTGAAAAATAAAATGATTTGTTGGAGATAGTAGAAAAACATGTATTGCCTATAATACTGACTGACCTGGCTGTCACTATTTTAAAACTTCTTGAATATTCAATAGCCAAGATGTTAGGAATAAAAGAAAAAACCAACATTCATTGTAGATCTCTGTATTTTCTCTTCCACCAGTCGTTCACTGCGTGCTTGCACTGCAGCGACGAATATGTTTGCCATATAATCGGCGTTCTTTTAAGAAATAAATTTTTATTTTCATAATCATAAACATATAATTCATAGAGAGAAGCTACCATAGAAGCAAATTTGTTTTAAATTTTTGTTGTTTTCCGGCGTCAGTGGAGTTTCTGGTGTGAAACACAAACACGAAATCCGCGACTGTTGAATAATCGCTGTCCCTGAGGACATGATAGTTGGAAAACCTTCATTGGATAGGCCAGTTTTTTTTATAAGACTGTGTTGGACTGGCTCCGAAGAAGCTGTTTCGTCATCGGATGGCATTCGTTAGAGAATGCATCATGCCTAAATCTGAAACGCTCTTACAGCTGGTGGTATTGCTGATGATTATTCTATATAGCAATATCGTAACTTATTTTACAATCTGCGAATTACATTGGAGCGAAGTTCTTGCCATCGCAACCTTATACTAAAGGTAGGTGACACTGAAAATTACCCAATATTTAAACCAATTTGGTGGAATTTTTGGTTGTTCGCTAGGATATATAAAATTATATAAACTATATTTTTTATTATACAGATCTCGTAAATTGGAGAAAAATCATAACGCCCACAATATCGATTAATTTCCTTAAAAAAAAAATAATCACAATCGATTTGGCGTCGCGATAAAGCCTGTCACGCTGACCTAGTATCGTTGAAGGCATTCTTCTATTCAAGGACATATTGTTTTCTTAGATTAAAATTGCGATCTATTTGAAACCGACGAATTAAACATCTTTTCATATCACTAGCCTATAATCACCTCATAGAAACGTTTCATTCTTCTTATATTTCTTTTCACTGTTTTTTTTTTGCGCGATTCCTATCTGTGCTTCATCTCCAAGGACTTTTATACGTAAGAATCAACAGCAAACCATGGATATCTGTTGGATTCTATTATGAAATGGAGTATCCCCTAGTCAAATTAATGGAGAAGAAAGCGGGCGCAACGAGCCGGTCCCGATTAAATTATCTTTCACGTAATTTAATGAGCCAACATTTCTGTTTGTTTCTTGTGGAAAATTAAAATTACAACTGAAAGTGTGTACACCCAAACCCAGTTCGTATCGTTCTCTACTGGGTTAATAGTGTTTCCGCGACTGGGAATACAAGATGAAATTTTTCTCGGGATGGATATTATTGTGCCTTCAGTCAACCCCAATTCGTCCTGTTTTTCTAGGGTAAATAAGAACTGTAGCGTCTTTACCCTCCGTATTTAGGGCGTAGATTTGGATAGCCTAAAAAGATTCTTCTATGGAATTTTCCATTTCAGAACTAAAACGGAAACATAAGATTCGAGCTGGCATTGCTCATAGTCCTTAAGAAGTGGTGATAATCATACGGCGTGATAATGTCATCATGTTTTACACGTGACTACCTGAACGGAACAGCGGAAATATTCCAGAAGCATAGATATTAAAACGCTCCATTCTTGGTACGTAGATCTCTGCGTTACGTAAATTTAGATTATTAACTAATTACACCAGGAACAATTTCTCGTTCCTAAATCGACGACTTTATAATACTTTTGGGATGTTATTAAGACATTGTAAAGAAAGAGCTTTTTGCTTGCTGAAAGTAGACTTAAGCACTCTTGTGTCAGAAAATCACAACGTATTACTTGTACAGAGGATAAGAGCTCCAATCAGATATCTCCGTTGTAATTGATTACTAGAGCGTTCTTCTTCCATTAATTTGATTAGATTATGGAAACGTGCTGAAAAAATCGGACTAATTGAACAAATTCAGTGTGCTAGACTTGCGGAGCTTATATACTGCGTGTGTTGAATCAAGAGATATCCAGCATATTTCGTGGAGGGTTTATGAAACATACACGAAGTGTGTAGAATGTGCAAGAAGTGTGTAGAGTTTTCTACGCTATTCTAATTGGATATGTGACGATTGTGAAAACTCTGATGCCATTGATAAGTGGTTTGAGTTGCCAGTACATGCATTAAACACTATAAACATAAATTTAGATGAAACACAAAAGCATACATGGCACACCAAAGTAGAGATGGGCAAACCAGTTCCTTTTAGTGAGTTAGTGAAGTCCGACTCACTCACTGAAATGAACTAGTTCAGTGAACTAGTTCGAGTTCCTTTTAAAGATCACTTACCCGGCGAGGGAACTAGTTCTTTTCAAGTTCACAGTGAATGTGAGGACCTAAAAAAAAGGCCTCACCTCACTCACGAAGGAACTACTTTTTTTCAACTTAGGATTGAATGAGAGGACCTAAAAAAAAGAGTCCTCACTCACGAAGGAGGTAGTTCTTTTCAAGTTCGGAATCAATGTGAGGACCTACCAAAAAAAAAAAAAAAGTCCTCACTCACGAAGGAACTGAACTAGTTCTTTTCTAGTTCGTAGTGAATGTGAGGACCTAAACAAAAAACTACTTCTTTTCAAGCACCAAAAGGAGTGATTTAGTTCACTCACTCACTTCAATGAACTGCTCTTTCGGAACAGTTCACTCATGAACGACCCATCTCTACAATAACAGTAGGTACATGTCCCATTCAGATTTCTGTTGGTTAAAATACGAAGAAAAAATAAGGTAGAGTGATTGGTTGAAAATGTCCTGTTTTGAAAAATCCTACATATTTGAAGCCTAGGACTTAAACATCGCTTGAGCTTCTTTCTGCTGCTCAGAATAGACTGTAAATTTTAAAAATTTTGATTTTTTATTATGAGGTCCTCGAAAAGAAGAGGTATACTTGGTAGTGTGATTATCGCCAAGAGTAAGACGATGTACATTTAGCTGCTCTAACTCTAGCCCCCTATAACTTTTGCCTAATCAAATTTAATTCATACTACTTCAACTCCACTACATACAACAAAAACATCGATCTATCTATCCCTGGATATTAATAAAATTGATAAACTTATGAGTATGTCGATAAGTTATAAACAGATCCGTTTCTATTGGCATTCGTAGTCTGTCATCGACGTGTAACAATTCATTTATGCAATTTACTATCTAATTATAAACTGGCTTTGATGGAATCGGGCTGTCAATACAATGTTTACTTTTAAAACAAATTTAACGGCTGTGTTTAATTATGAACTCAGTGTTCTGAAAATACATTTTGCGAAAGTTCAAAAGTGAAATTTGTTTAATCGATATTTTGGACGAGTTGATGCGGTAGGTAATTAAATTAGGCAGTACACACAACAATTTAATGTGCCGGCACTTTATAACTTTTCGGGTTTAGCTTTGGCGTTTATGACAAAATGTTCTGGAGTATAGTTTTTCGTTTGTTTGAACAAATGGAAAATTTTGTTATTTATACAATTTTTTTTAGCAAAACTTTAAAATGCATTTATTAAAAAAAAAAAAAATATTAAGAGTGTATTGCCATAAAGGTGCTCTTACCCTGCGTCTTACACTGACAATTTGTCTGGCAATGACAATGGCAATATTGCCATTAGTGAGTGGGCATTTCATTGCCAGGCAATTTTCATTTGAGCGAGTGAATTCGAAGTGTCATAGCTTCGAAAACTATTGATTAATTCATTAGTTTTTTCTGTAGTCCAATTATTTTCACTCATTTGGCGATCAAACCAAAAAAAACTAAATTTACCTGTTGACAAGCGTTAGACTTCTGTCAAACCATTCGCTTTCTTGCAATATTATCCTCAAAATTGCCATGGCAATGCTGAGAGCATTACTGCCATACGCGTTTGATTCGTCTACACTGTCAATTTGTGTATGGCAATAATGCCATTGCCATTGCTTTGCCATTGCCAGAGAAATTGTCAGTGTAGACGCAGGGTTACACGAACGATTAAAATTGATCAACTCGTTGCTCAACAGTGACTAGCGATATGGAGCAATACTTAGCAATTCGGCAATGAGATCCTATACGAATCATTCAGTCTATGAACAACACGAAAGCAAACTGGACAAACAAATATAAAACTTAAAATAAAACTTGGAAATATTTCAATTTCAAACCATTATAACACGAAACTTCACAAATAAATTCGAAACTCAAAACAAAACTTGACAACTGAATCACCGAACGGGGACAATGTCTCGCAGTTGTCCAAGCTAGTGGAAATACAGCAACTTATACCAGCAATCTATGAAAAAATTGCAAAATTGCCGAAATATTGCCGCAACTAGCACGATATTGCCCTGTATTGCTCCACTAGTTTTGGTAATAGTCGCCGGGCAATTAATTGCTTGAAAAATTACTCGTGTAAGAGCATTTGTAGGCTGGAAATGGGACATATGTTGTAGGAATCGAAAAACTGAGTTTGTACATACATACAACAAACAACATACCTCTAAACATTAGTCCGTTTTCGAGCTCTACTTCCTAAAAATATACGTTCACTTAAATCCTATCTAGAAACATGTTCGAAACGAACATAAAAATTTGCGTAAAAATATTAGAGAATACGCGTATCCTTTAAAGGACACTTTGCCATCTGCGATTGCTGTGTTCGAAAAAAAACCCCGTACGGCATATGCTCACACCCTGTTTAATATTACAATGCCGGTAAATTGGGAGTACATTTCCGACAATAAGCAATTTTTTCCCTTTTAGCTACCGACAGTAAACAATTTCTTCAACCGTGTTCTCTTTCATGTGTTAGGGAAATACCATCGAAAATTAGAAAGTTCCAACTGGAATGGCAGAATTTTTGCATAATTCACTTCCACGATGGTAGTACGAAACACGAAACAACTAAGTAACGATTTCGAATGCATGAACTCTTCCGACTTGGGGGTATTGTGTAAATAGAGCACTTTAACCCTCCCTGAAGAAGCTATATCGACTCCTCGGTTGGAAGGAACAAACCGAAAGACATCGACGTGTATAAACCACAATAACAGTCAATTCAATGCAAAGTGGATTTTCTCGGCTCTCGTTAAATCCTTCAGGTATGTTGGTACACAAAGGTATGTTGCTACACCAGGACATGGGCTCCTTGTTTTCACGTTAGCAAAAGGATAGAATGAGACTCGAAAAGTAGCTTGGCTACAAAGTCTTCTGATCTCAGAAAAGGACTTCAGGATCATGAATATTCCAACAAGGACATAGTATTGGCCTCTCAACATCACACACTAGTCCCTGAAGAGTTGGGATTGTGCTAGCTCCTCTTTTAGTAACGCCCTACATACACATCACTCGGTGCCGCGCTGGTGTCGTTCAATTCAAAATTCAAATGCAATAATAATTTGAATTTCATAAATATTATGCCATACTTTAGTAAGGCATTTTACCTAGTTAAATATTGCGTGCACCATGGCGCCCAAGGTCTGGAATTCTGATTAAAAGCACACGTACTATCCAAACGTCTCGCCACCATACACTCGAGTCGAGTACTTTACCATGTATGGAAATTTGCCTTTAACATTTTGAATTGATTCTAATTGGATGGTAGAAACCTTACTCTGTAATTTATTAATATAAATTTTTATCTAATCGTTTTTTTTTCGACGTCACTCTCGTTACAGATCTCGCTATATAGATGGATGGATACGGTCCAAATTAATTAGTAATGCACAGCACTCGATTGTGATGTAGTAAAATTTATAATTCGAAATCATAATAATTACCAAATTAGGAATATATCACATTAAAACATATTTCGTATAATGAAAACGTCGAATATATCAGCAGAATTATTAATTTTAACCAAATTTTTTATATTTTATAAATTATAGAGTTATCACATTACAACCATTTTTCAAAATACTTAAGTGAAATATAATAATTGCCTTGCTACGAATATAAATCAAATATTATATTCATATACTAAACATAAAAACACACTATATAAGAAATTAGGAACAAATACAATTATTGTTAGAATAAAATAAAAACCGCGATTGAAAAAAAATAATTAGTTTTTGTTTTGAATATTTTTTTTTGTTGATTGTATTATTAAATGATTATAAATCGACCAATTATAATTAGAGTAAAGTTAAACAAAATAAAACAACAAAAAAGCTTATTAGTGATATTAAATTTAATAAGAGCATAACAAAAAAATAACAAACTAAATATATTACACGATTTAAATCAATAAAAACAAAATCTAAATCAATTTATCACGATTAATGGATCTCGTAGTTCTTTTCATAGAGCTAAATTTCAAATCATCTAGTCCTACATTTTTAATTTATTTTTTACCACGGAACAAAATTGTATCATGACAAAATAGTTTTACACTTACAGGTAATAAAAGGCTCCTCTTTCTCTATAAACAATAAAAAACAATACTTCATTATTAAAGTAATAAAGTAATATCATTAGTCTAGTTTTCATATTAAATATTTTTTTTAAAACGATGAAATTAATAAACAAATATGTTATTAATTCCGAATTATTTTAGAAAAGCCTGAATCGTGGGTTGAACAAACACAAATCATTACCAATTTAAAATAAATATCTGCTACTCGATGCGATCGATTATTATAGTAAAATAAACAAAAAGGAAATGATTTCTAGTCATTTTTAGTTTAAATAAACAAAAAAAAAATACGATGTTTTCGACAGAATTTTTATCTTTATTAGGAAGAAATCAAGGCGCATTTTAAAAATGTTTAAAAGCTAAAAACTAAAATAAATAAAAAGAATAAACAATAAAGAAAAATTAACAATATACCTACCTATATAAAAATGAATTTAAAAAAAAAAATTATTAAAAAGAATTTAGATAGAATCATTGAAAATAATGTACCTATAATAGATTAATTTTTCCTTTTAGTTTTCCTTGGTAGAATATCATGTATTTTTATAACTTCAATGAATTATTTTTACTTTTACTATTATTATTAAGTTTCCGTTGTACGAAATAAATGTTTTTAATATTTAAGTTTAGTCTTAAGAAATAAAGACAAATTTTATGAGTTTATATTGTAAAAGTTTAGTTTAGTGTTAAAGGTCGAGAAAATATTACGTATAAAAAAGGTTGCTAAATAAAACAAAGAAAAATGTTGACAAATCAAATTAATTTTGGTGTTTTTTTTATTCCGAGCACATTGAATAAATTCAAATCAAATCAGTGGGATAGTTAAAAATAGGAGAAGAATGTTTCGAAGATATGTCGGAAATTCCATGCCATTGGAAGTGCGTTCCAAAACAAACTGTTCAAGAAGAACACTTCATTGAAGTGAGTGAGTGAAGTAACTCACTCCATTTGGGGTGAACTGCAGTTCCATTCGACATGTGACAAAAACCGCACTTACAAAACGAAGGAATGATCAGTTCCAAAACCACTTACGAGTTCCGAAACTACTTACGAGTTCCGGAGCTATACTTACGAGTTCCGGAACTACTTCTATACTACTACTACACCTTTTTTGTTTAGGTCCTAATGTTCTAGATCGGAACGAGGGAATGAACAGTTCCGGAACTACTTCACGGAGCTCTGCTTACCTTATTTTTTTTAGGTCTCAGTTCATCTACTGCGGGAACGGAGGAATGAACAGCAGTTCCTGAACTAGTGCAGTGAACTCCTTCCTTCATGTAAGTGACTAAGGCCCGTTCCTACGATCGCCAGTAACGTTCTAACTGAAACTTTAACTGACAGATGCTCATACGAAACTTACAGTCAAAGTTCTGGTTAAATTTTAACTGAAGGTCGTAATAACGGCCCTCAGAGTGAAGTACTTCACTGAAAGGAACTGCTTTGTCCATCTCTAATTCGAAGTATATGATAATCTATCTAATATATAAAAATAAGACAGTTTTTTGGTCGGGCTCGATTGAAATCTACACCTGTGAACTATTCCCTCCCAAATTTTGCATGGACATTTTCGAGACTACCGGACAGGTCGGGAACATAATTATATATTCCCAAAACTCATGGTTCGCGAGTTATTTCAACATTTGAGTGTTTATCATATGATTTAGCGCCAGTTTGTTCATTTACGGTGTATTAATTCCGCGTTCCTATTGCTAAATGGTAAAGTTGGACTAGGGATGGTGGATAGAGGATAGTGGATGAAGTATGGAGGATGGAGGATGGTAGATGGAGGATGGGGGATGGAAAAAATGAAAAATAAAAAATTAAAAGTGAAAAGTGAAAAAAGAAAATTGGCATTAATGTCTCCAGTTCCCTGAGCTGAGAAAGTGTACCCGAAACGGGAGCAATGTACCAACAGGAGAAACAGGACCAATGGATAAACGGGAGTAACAGGGCCGATGGAACTACGTGAGCGTAGCCGCGTTACGCGGCTATTTTTTAATAAATTCAAAATTTAACTGACCGAATTTTATTTTGTATCTGTCACTTATTTATTATTTTGTTGATAACAAATTTTTAAATTGCAGGGTTTCTAAGGGCATGTAAAAATAGTTAGTATAATAATTTAGAAAAAGTAGGTCCCCAAATAGTCTGCATTTTTTGTTATATATTCAGCATAATGTTGTCATAAATAATGGCCATGAATGGTTTAAAGCTTGACGTGGACAGAGCTGACTATTGAAAAATAAAAATCAATATTATGGACCTTCTACCATAACCAATCATGGTAGGACCTCCAAAATAGAGATAAATATGTAAAATACGTATCATGTTTCTTTTAGATAGAAGCAATTCCTTACAAAAAAAAAAGGATTTCGCTGCCTTAAAGGTTGTGCAGCTTTTTAGCTTTGTGCAGTTTCGATACGCCCATCTTTTATTTTTGAAATTTTGGACGGTGTTGGTGCGACAACAAAAGTGTATTAGAAAAGATACTGAGGACATGATACTGTACCCGTTATTTTCTTTATTTAATTTTTTAAATTATTCGCTGGTTGTGAAGCAATCGTTTTCCGGAAACTAAATTGAAAAATTCAAACCCAGACAACTGCAACAAATCAAATCTTCTAAAGGAAATTCAAATAATTAAACTGTTGCTCTCTCGCAAACATTCGGAATAGTAACATCTAGTAAACTGGATAGGGACCGTCATCATCATCTCATGGAGCACTTAAATCTTTAAAAGGCTTCAATTGAACTTCCGCTAACAGAAATCCCATGAGGTCAGTCATCTGTTTGGCCAACATGGGGGTCGGCTTCAGTAGTTCCGCTAAGACAAACATCGTTGCATCGGTGTTTTCGTGCTATTCCCGATAGTGGACCAAACTTTAGCTAGTGCAATCTACACCTGTTTCGGGATGGACCAAATAAAATCCTTGGTGGAAAATGCAGATCCGTTTGCATCGTGGTGGCCATTTATTATCGCTGTGCTGGTCGGATTCGTGATGACCATCAGGTAAACAATTTTTTTATTTTTCAAATTCCCGTACGAGTGAGCATATGTGAAAAGAGCACGTTGGGCGCTACCACATTGTGTATCCATTCGATGTGCATTCAATCGGTTGAAAATGAAAACCGACATCAAAGGTCGTTCGAGCTGAAACTGAAAAGGGTTTTTTCGGGTTTTTCTATTCTATTGCAGAATGCTAATGGGAGGACAGCGATGCCCTACATCGAATCGAATCGATAAGCAGATCGTAATAGTGACGGGTGGTAGTGGAGGAATTGGTATGGTCATTTCTCGGGCACTTGCCGAACGTTCCGCACACGTAATAATCGCCTGCAAGGACATGGAAAAGGCGGAGAAAATGGTGAAAATCATGAAACGAGAGATTCGCTGTAGTATCGGAATCGAGAGTGAAATTGAGGCGCGATACTTGGACTTACGTTCGTTCGATAGCGTTCGAAGATTCGTTCGGGACTTTACCAAGTCCTTCGACCATCTCGATGTCCTTATAAACAATGCCGGTGTGATATTCCATCCGAATGAAAAAACTGTCGACAGATTCGAGACTCATTTGCAGGTGAACTTCTTGGCACCGTTCTTGCTGACACATTTGCTCTTGCCGCATCTTTCGAAATCGGATTACGGAAGAATTGTCAATGTGTCGGCACACGCTCATGCTGCCGGAAAAATGACCATCGACGATCCGTTAAATATTGGTAGCTGGGCTACCGCATTTCATCCCCGCGAAGCGTTTGCCCATTCGAAACTGGCGGTTATATTGGCGACACGACAGCTATCTAAGGAACTAAAAGGTAAGTCCGTTTGGCGAATAGAAAAGAAAGGAATTAGTGCTCTTAACTAACTTTTTTTCAACAAACCAAGTGAATTACTAACGATTCATCTGGGTGAAACAAATATACACATATGAATTCGCGACTCATAACTTAATCATTCAGTGTTCTGTTTAGTAATACTCGTGAATGAATCATCTAGGCAGCGGGCATACACAAAATTGTACGACGGTGCATGTTCCACTTAAGGCCCTTTATCAGTACCAACACCACCATACTTTTCTATGCCTAAACCATAGAGTTCCAATGAAAGAAAGTTGATCCAAATTGTCTATTCTGATTTCAAATTACAGATGAATTATTAACTAGAAAATTCATATGTGATACTGACTAATCGGATAACCGATAACATCTTCTAATAAAAGAATAATTTATCAATCTCTCAATTAACCTTTCTATAAATACCTCAACAGGAACCACTGTAACAGCTAATGTCTGTACACCAGGACTAGTTCGAGGGACTGACCACTTAAGAAGGTACGTAAATTATTGTCCATTGAATGAAAAACGCATGAAGTTGATCGTTTGAAATTGGAACGTTCCGAGAGGTTATTCGTGTGGATATCCTTTTAATGGGTCGTCTATGATGTCCACGATATACTCGGAACTACGGAACAACAGAGTATACGGATTCGTTCATGCAATCTAGGATAGACTGAATTTTCTTCCTGCTGTTTAGTATGCTCGAGGAGTGTGTGCATAGCAAGAAGGTCGCACTCTACTTCTAAGTGGTGCACTTGTTGCCAACTCACAATTGTCGAGGATATTTCTTACATATGTCAGGACTGTAGGCTTTCATAAACACGTTCGTATTAGTTTTGTTTGTACATTTTCGCACGATAAAGACGAACGAAGTGTAAGATGAAAAACTTTAGTAATTATATTTTATATCCGGAGAGTATTTATGTAAGTGAGACTTAGAGTTGAATAAGTTTTGAAGAGATACCCACTATTGCGAAAAGAAAAAAACAAAAATGAATAAATTTAAGATGAAAATAAGAATGAGGAAAGCCGGCTACAGACTTCTCCTGCTTTTCATGCTTTTCATATTTCGTGAGTTTTTCATCTTATTTCACGAAACACATGAAACTCGCGAGAAAGTCACGAAAAAATCAAATAGTCTCACACATTTTTCGTCAAGCAAAATGTCGACAAAAAACCATTTTCAGTAGAGACAACTCACGAATCGCAAAACCTGCATAACGAAACGCGAGAAACCCACGAAAAACCTCTACACACTATTCACAAGAAAAACACGAATGACGCGAAATAGGTGAAACACGAGAAGTATGAAGAGAAAACATCGCTAAATTTATAAAAAAAAATCACAACTAAAAATTACGTTTCTGCTATAATTTGAAAATGTGACATACCAGTGATGCTTACAGCATCGATTCCATAATGATTACTTGTAAGTCCTTCTACTATTTTCAGCAATATTCTTACCGAACTGGGATTGAATCGCAGAATATATTATTTGCAGCTTAGCGAAGTATTCACTAGTCCGCTTAGCGAAGTATTCACTAGTCTGCTTAGCGAATTATTCAGTAGTCGTCCGCTTAGCCATATTTTGAAAGATAGACACATTACCCTATGCACTACTCATGAAGTGATATTATTTTTCCGATAGAATTTTGTACGTCCCGGTGTTTACTTCATCCGATTTAAGTTTTTTTATCCTTCGCAAGATACGTTGTCTTTTTCAGCAATAGGTGTGAATTGGGAATATGATTTTTTGGTATGGATATTATCGAAAAAAAAGAAGAAAATGTCTAGTACCCTTTTAAGCACTCTGTACTTATTTTAATAACTTCGAATTTATTTCCAAAGATCACCAATTATGTCAGCAATATGCGTAAGAGCTATAACCTATCCGTGGATGTGGATGCTTATGAAAAATCCTTTTGAAGGAGCTCAGTGTGCTATTTATCTGGCCACGGATCCACAACTTCGATACACTTCTGGCGAATATTTTAAGTATGA
The DNA here is from genome assembly GCA_949128065.1 of Beris chalybata. Lineage (NCBI taxonomy): Eukaryota > Metazoa > Arthropoda > Insecta > Diptera > Stratiomyidae > Beris > Beris chalybata. The sequence continues at coordinate 143,332,774 of OX421894.1, forward strand.
AGAAACATTTAGATCAATTAATTATTTAATTCATATCAAATTTTATTTGGCAGTGATTGCGAAAAGGCAGAACCATCAGAACTGGCTCGAGATGACAAACTAGCGGAAAAAATTTTTGCACAAACAATGCGTGTATTAAATTTAGATTCGACTGAATAAATTTTATTTTATTTGTTTATATTTATTTTTTTGTTTATTTTTATTTACATCTTTTTTTCGTCCATTAAATCCATACATTTTTGCATAATTTCGCCCAGAAGAACTCCATTAATATTTTGAATAATTAAAATGGCAATTGCTCGTCGCTGTTAGCCACAGTTTATAACCACTGACTTATGCAATTTACGTTATTCCTGAAAGGCAGATTTAATATATAATCCTCTGAATGTGATATTGAATAAACTGACATAAATTGAATCGATGAATTTAAATTGTATCGTTTGAGCGGAACTGAATACGAGCCAAATAAATGGATTAAATTTTATTGTTTCAACTCAATGAATTGGCTGCATTATACAGAAATCAACTTTTATTCGAAAAGTATGTGTATAGAGTTAATCAAGTATTTTATTGTATGTTCATACTTGTTAACGCCTGTAGTGTCCTAGTGGTACGAGCGTTGTCATTCTATCAATCCGAAGTTTCGAATTAAGTTTTGAATTTATCACATTAAAAAAGCTTGTTAATCTTTATTCATTCTGTACTAAAAAGAGAAATACCGCTGCAGTATTACGAATTCAGTACTGCATGGATATCGTAGTATGTAGTTGTAAGATTTTCTTATAATAAATAAAAATTTCCGGATGATGTTTTAATTTATAGTATTTGTTAATAACAAGTTTACAGGTTCAAGGATTCGAATCGAGGACAGTTTCGTTCTGAAGACAATACTTATAGTGCCGAAGCTATCCAGCGCGGTATATTTTTAGGAAGTAGTGCTACTATTTTAAAAATTCAGAAACATCAAGAAGACGTAGTAAAGACAAAGACAAACGTTAAATGGCAGGTATTCCAAAGTTTAACTTACATAAATAAATATTTTTTTGATTCTATTACAGATAATCTCTAAGAAGAAGGAAAGAATGCCAATATTTATTCAGTTCAGTCGCAGTACTGAATTTACACAGTTCTGTCTTAGTACTGAAAAATAAAATTGATTCAGAACTATGTTGTTGGTAAATGTGGTATTGCAATGTTTTTGTTTTCATTGCATATTTTCCTTTTTCTACTATTGTTAATCTATACATTTTTTTATTATTATTATGTATTATAATATTGAGCAATAGATCAGCGTAATAGAATCTACTGTCAAGTGAATTAAAAATAAAACGGTGGTTTTCTTTTTTTGGTTTGGACAATGTAGGTACTTGTTATTAATAATAAAAAAAATTAATATATTAGTATACTTAAACCTACTACATATATTAGACAAACACAGAACTACTCACTCCTATTACAACGTTATTCCTTATAAGGGGGAAGTAGTGCATTTGAAATATGTAAATAGAAATTGATATAGGATTATAAGTAATGTTCTGCATAAATAAAAAAAAATTACAACAGATTGCCACATTCGCCATTAGTACCGAAAATTCGCAGAATTCAGGAAACCTAAATTGTAGTTGATATTTATTTTTTTGTACATACTCCAATCCATTTTCCTAAGAAAATAATTCCGTAGAACCGTTCCTTATACTTAGCCAGATAGCATCAAGTTACTACAATGAAATTATAGCTAAGGTAAATTATCGGACTATAAAGGAGCATAATATGATGGACATAAATACTAACTTCAAATAACAAGGCCAAGTCACTAATTATCGCGATTAAGTATTTCTTGTGGAAAATTGAATGCAAAGTACTGTGGGGATATGGCTGAAAGTCCTGCAGAATTATGACTAAGGAGTTTAGTATAAAATCATAAACTCTTTTTTATTGATTGTAGACCAAGGCCTTGCGTTGCTCCCACAAAATATCGAGATTGAGTAGGTGGTGTTTGTCCTTTCCTTAAACAAGAAGGCTATTTACGGATCCTAATTACTATCATTCAAAGTAAACGTGCACTATTAGAAACATATATCTGTTTTGGTCTTTTTATTGCGACTTATGTTATAGAAGCAACTATTATTTATAGTGTACTTTCACCCTAAACGACAGACTTATTGTTTTATACTAAATTTTAGATACTCAACAAGCTTTCTCGTTGGACACAAAGAAGTCTAGGCACGAACCCAAAGCTTTTTTACACACTCAGCGCAATCGAACGCATTAAAATAACAACATTTATACTTTGTACACTACCGCATGAAACTGAAATTTTAAAATATAAAAAAATTATCAATAATTCAAATCTTTGTGTAATTTGCAATTGCTAATCGGACTTACTAGTTCGAATTTATAATTAAGTAAGCAAATTTAATCTTGAATTCACAGCATATTTGGAATTATGCCCTTGATGATGTTAACAACATTTCGTAACTAAGCTTAGAAAATTTTGATGACGAAACAAAAAAATTTCAAATTTTCAAATCAGCAGCTGAAACATATTCGTGGAATTGAGCGGGGAACAATAACAAAAAATATCAAATTTTTATCATCACTTTTTTAATCATTTATTCTAAGTTGACGTGTGATGAAAGAATCATCGTACCGAGAGTAATAACAAAGTTCATGCAAATTTTTACATATACAGAAAATAATGTTTGGGGTTTTTTTTTCTGAAGTAATCTTTATAGTATTGGAACATTATTTAAAGACATCGAATTGGATTTTGAAACAGATAAGAAATTTTATTATTGAATCGGGAGAAATTTTGTGTGTCATTTTTAAGTTTATCTACGGATCTTGTATTTATAAGGGTGTTGTGAATAAAATGATATTAAAGAAATTGATAAAGTGCTAAATACATAATAAAGTTTTTTGGTTCAAATTAGCGCCTAAATTTTGTTTACGTAGTAAGATTTGAATTAAGTAATAATGGATACTTAGGGTAAAGTCGTTTATATTTTAAACTTTTAAATCATTTACCTTTTAAATTTAATTTTGGAATGATTGCTAAACTAAAGATGGGCCGTTCAGGAGTGAACTGCTCCAAAAGAATACTTCATTTAAGTGAGTGAGTGAAGTAACTCATTCCTTTTAGTGAACTGCTTTTTGAGTTTATCTACGGATCTTGTATTAGTAAGGGTGTTGTGAATAAAATGATAGTAAAGAAATTGATAAAGTGCTAAAAATATTAAAGTTTTTTGGTTCAAATTAGTGCCTAAATTTGTTTACTTATTATTAGTCTGAAGATTTAATTTAAATAATAATGGATAGTAAGGGTAAAGTCTTTAAAATTTAAATAACTCTCCTTGTAAATTTAATTTTGGAATGATCGTCAAACTAGAGATGGGTCGTTCAGGAGTGAATTTTTCCAAAAGAATACTTATTAAAGTGAGTGTGTGAAGTAACTCATTTCTTTTGGTGAACTGCATCAAATAACGGAGGGACGGGATCAGGAGATAGATGGGAGAGTTGGGAGATTGATGAAAAATTTCTTGGATGTAAAATTATTTTTCATATTCAAAATCGAAAAAATTAAAACAAATTACACTTTTTTTCTCAATTTATCGATTTTATTTAGCCCCGGTTATGCCCAAATGCAGAGCGGATAAGCGAGTAAATGCCAAAAAAATATAAAATAGACTCCTTTTTATTTCTACGCCTTTTTTTACTTTATTTTTTTAATAATTAACCTATAAAAACTTTATAACTGCCGTAAAAATGTCAAAATCATATCTGGTACGGTTCTTGAGATATTGAAGTGATCTTACTTTGATAATTAATTCAGTAAGTTCATGACAATTTATTTAGTAAGTCATTATTAAATTAATAAATTCTTCAACTCAATAATAAATTAAACTTTTGAAATTTTTAACAATTGAAAATTAAACTTTCACAAGTATTTAAATATTAGATACTCAAGATCTCGAATTGTAATCATTTGTATCAATTAGTTTGCACAATTTAATTAGGTATGTATTAAATTAACTTGAGAGAATCCTTTTTAATGAAGATTAAATAATTATTTTTATAAGATATTCTTTGTGAAACTTTAAAGACTTCGATTTTAGAAGACTCTTGAGAAGACTCTGAAACTTTAAAAGACTCCCACTCTCAATTTCTTAAATTTTTTAAAATTGTTTTTTCTCAAAACAACTCCGACTTCGATTAAATAATTTTCTCAACGAAATCGATGAAAGTTTATGCTGAATTAATAGTGGCAGCTACTGAGTTAAAATCGTGAACATCGAGATCTCTCAGGATCTTCTTATGCTAGAAATTTAGTATGTAATGTAATATGCAGAAACGCTACAGAAGTGATTTAAACAACATACAGTTAACTCGTTTATGCATCAGAATACGGAGGTGGAGCAAAAACTTGTCCGTGAAATTAATTAATTAATTATTTTCACGAAATTCATCATATCTTTTAGGTCTGTCGAGATATCGAAATAGTTTTACTTCTACGTTTTTTATATAAGCGCGTAGAAACCGTTTTTCAGACTTTTTGACATTCAACCACTAGGGGAGCAAGGTGGAACAAAAAATTGTCCGTGAAATTAATTGATTATTTATTTTCACGAATTTCGTCACATATTTTAGGTCTGTCGAGGTATTGAATTAATTTTACTTCTGCGTGTTCATTATATAAGCGCATAGAAACAGTTTTTCACACTGTTTGACATTCAACCCTTAGAGGATATAAACTGGATGTGTACATTTTCACGAATTCCGACATATTTCTCAGGTTAATCAAATTTCGAATTCACTTTTGACTTCTAAGGGTTTTAAATAGAACCGCCAAAAATTTAAACACTTTTCGATATTCAACACTGTAAGGCGTTTATTCAAGTTCTTACGAATTCAGACAAATATTTTAAGTCTAATGAGATATCAAAACCGCTTTATGTACCTATATCTACGAAAATATTATTTCAAATTTTAGCATTCAACCCCTAAGGGTACAACACCCAATGATTCAGAACTTTTTACGAATTTCGATATATCTCTTAGATCTGAGGAGAAATATAATAGAATTGTTTTTTTTTTAGTTCAAAAATCCGTTAAAATTTTTATTGAAATTAAAGAAAAAATTAATAAATAGAATCATAAAGTCTGGTCACAACATTATAATTTTTTCGGTCGAAAGTCTGAAACGCGACTGACAAACTTAGAGACGACTATTAAAAAGGTCCTTGCATATTTGGGCTGCCTGCAAATAGAAACGATTTTTTCGGTCACGACGTGGTCTCTCTGTAATGAAACATTTTTTTCATATTTTTTTTTATTAAATTAATTTAATTTAATTAAATTTTAATTTAATTCAATTTAATTAAATTTTAATTTAATTCAATTTAATTAAATTTTAATTTAATTAAATTAAATTTAATTAAATTTTAATTTAATTTAATTAATAAAATTAATGAAACATCTGAGTCATCACAAAATAATTTAAAAGTTACATAAACAACAAATAGCCGTTTATATCTCATCTGAGTCGTATAGGAGTCGCATTAGGGTCGCTGTGTAGTTATGTCGACGTCAATACGACCGACGTTAGGACGAGTGAACTGAGCTCGTTGTGTTAGTGATGGGGAAAAAATGGAAAATTTCGTTTGTAGCAAGGATTGGAATTCGAATGGTTTTTCCATAGCACTTAGTTGTCGCGATTGATTATCTCCGCCTCTGCTTATTACGAGAGATCCGGTCCAAAGGGAAACGTACTAACCGAGACGTGAAGAACCACCTCATGCGCGGTAAAGGTGTTCTCCAGCACGCAATCTCTCCACATTTTCACCGATGTGTTCGTGGTAAATTGCTGCTTTCGTCTCTCTATAAGACGACAAACTAACCGAAAAAACCACACAGTGCGGAGTGCAAGTACATCCGAGCACCGAGTGCGAGTATTCCGAGTACCGAGACTTTTATACGCCCAGAGATAGCTGGTGCTCCCGCACCGTCTAATTACGATTTTAGCGATGAGGAGCGTCTTCCAGCGTACGTAGCTCGTATGTGTGTTTTGCGGTCCCAAGTAGTATATAGTTCTTGTGATAGTCTTGTCTTGTTTAGCTGTGAGACGGGCGTGCGAGCAACATCAAAAAATGCTACGTGAAGAAGTTTTGGAATACTTGAGTTGAAGACGTTTTGTCTCTGCTGCGACTGGGGAGACAGTTGTCGCCGCCGTACGCGCGTTGCTGCTGCTTTTCTCGCGTTTCGGACTAGTCGAAATCGACGGTGTGCTCTATCGTTGCTGGCAATTCCGCGTGCTAACAACGCATAGCTAGATTTTGGTATCTCGGGAGAGAAAAGGTGGCCTCCACCGTAAAAGAAAAACATCTCAAAGAGTTTTCAACCTTTTCACGGGTCACAAAGAAAATCCACCCTCCGGTCGCAAAAGGGTGCTAATATCGAGCGCGCGCGATAGTTTCGCGTAAGTCGACTTACGAGGATTATCCGCGAAAGGGCTGACCAGTCCGGTTGGATTAACGCAGATTCGGTTAAGGTGGTGGTGTTATTTTTTTTTGGCATAGGTCGAATGCCGTCCACAACAAGTGAAGATAAATGAGGTGATGTCGGGGAGTGTCTAAAGAAAAGTGGCCCCTTTTTTTGGTTTTTCTTTAATTTCTTTTGCAATTTTTTCACGGTGTTCAGTTGGTTTCCTCGAGTGTTTCTTAGTGCAGTTAGTGGTGAAGTGTCTTGTGACGGAAATTACGGCTGCTGGATCCTGCGATTCTAGCGCTTCCGGTGTTGGATTTAATCGGGCGCTTAACCGGAAAACAAACGCTGGACATTGTCAACCTCCACAGGTGGGTATGCTGGAAGGGGCAGCTCTTTCTTCCCAGCCCAGCAAGGTAGTCAGTTTGAATGGGGTACGGTGTGCATTATGATTGGAATTTAACGGTACCTGGTCATACCTGACTATTGACCACCTCGTTAGCAAATAGTCCAAGACGCGTCATCGCGCGTCACTCATTAAGAATTTCGTTGTTTCCACCTGGTTTCACTTCGAGACCCAACAGAAGCGAGTGGGCAATTTTTTTTTTTTTTTTTTGGTTGAAACGGAATTGCCATTGGAATCGTGGCGACGAGAAGAAGAAGAAAATTTTCTTCTAACGGGACCGGTATGGTTGGGTTAAGAAGACCGAAAAGAAGTCTTGGATACAGGTAAATGAAAGGTAGAAGAAAGCGCCGATGGAACTGCTCTGTTGGCCGCAACTGGCACTGGCTCTGTATTTGGAAGTCGAAGCTGACTTAAGTGTTGAGCTGAATACCTTGGGGGCATTAATTGAATCTTGTCGGTCGGTTGGTAGCTGCGTTGGGTAGCACACGGCTGGCTCTCCAAAGTTTCCCTGCGGCCCCCGGTTCGAATCGAGTCCCATCACATCGCAACCTTTGATTGTATTTTTCCTTCTTATAATTTTTTGATCTCTTGTAAATAAATCTCACAAGAAACACTGGGGAGACTGGAGCCAAGGTAGCCAGTGATGCCAGATGATGGACACTAATAATAACCACAATCTTTCGAATTGAATCGTTGTTTTTCTTCGACCCGTTTTTCAAGCTCCATCAACATCTTGGAGCCCGTTCTGTTTGTTTTTCTACTTTCGAAAGTCTGGAAAGTGTTGGTGGATTTAATGTCAGAATTCGGGCAGAAGAAAGACGCCGAATGTTCTCAGGTCTCGAGATGTGTTTTTCTTGACTTTTGACGAAGAGGAAATTAATTTTTCACGTTATATTTGTAGGCATTTCGAATTCATTTTTATTATTTGTAAATGAAATTAGAGTTGGATTTATTTGAGGTTCTAATTTTTTTTCTTGTATTTTGAAGAATTTGAAAATGATTATTTAGCGTAGGTATTTGGGGCGATATACTTTAAAGTGATTTGCAAATAATAAAGTAAATATTTCTGTTGCAAGGTAGAGGTAGACGCATGAGCATGTAGAGGTGAAGTATTTTGGGCTGAATAGAAAGTTAATTGGTTTAGTATTTCGACTGTTTGCGTTTCCGATTCAAATTAGCTTAGCCTAGACAAAAATGTATATTTTTTTTAATTTGGCGCCATCACCATTAAAAATAAATTTCGGAAACTATTTTCTAAGCAAAATCCCCTAAAGATCCCGTGCGTTTGTTACGCAAAAACAAAATTATTCAAACGATGACAATATAATGACAATATCTATTTAAATCTGACTTGAACTACTTTGTAGTCGTAGTGAATATAGTATGTTGCACTCTACTATTGGAGCCAAATAGTTAATAAGGCTATAACTTAGGCGAGTAGTTCTAATGAGTGCAGAACACAGAGCTTCTGATTTCATATCACATGAACGGTTTGTGATTCAAGTTGAAGCTTCGGTCAATATTGAAACCTTCAAATTTTGTCCATTTTTTCAACCGATGATAATAAAATTAGAAGGTCAATAAGAAATATTTACCGGTCTAAAACATGATTTTAAATTCCTCAAAAAAAAAGTATTCTAATGGCACTATAGGTCATTATCCTCACCTCAACCCAATTAGAAACCTTTGGACAGAAGTCAAGGACACTCTTAGAGTTGACAACAAGGGGCATTTTCCCCTGTATTCTAACAAATCGAAAAATGTAAGGTAGCTATACCTGTCGTCTATCAGTCCGAAATATAAACATTATTAGGAATCTATTAAAAATAATAAAACATTAAAATGAACCAAATGTGACTCAACTACTTTGTCATTCAATTTCAAAAATTATTTAAAAATTTGAACAAAATATTTAAAATAAATAATTGAATAAAAATTAAAAAAAAAATCAATAGAAATCAAAATAAAATAATTCAATAAACAATTTTAATTTTAAAAACAAATTCAATAAAAATTAAAAAAATTTTAATTTCAAAAAAAAATAATTCAATAAAAATTAAAAAAAAAATAATTTAATAAAAATTTTTAGTTTAAAAAAAAATAATTCAATAAAAATTAAAAACAAAAATCCAATGAAAATCAAAATAAAATAGTTCAATAAAAATTTAATAAAAATTAAAAAAAGAAATCAATAAAAATTAAAAAAAAATTAATCAATTATTTCACTCGAAAGTGAAATAAGTCCACGAGACAAAAAAAAAAGTTTAAGTTTTAATTATTGTTTTTACATTAAAAAATCAATTTTAATAAAGTCAATACCAATAAAAATATGGACTTATGTTCAATTTTGCTATTATCTAATATTTAAAAATAAAACAGTTTTTTGGTCGGGCTCGATTGAAATTTACACCTGTAAACCGTTCCCTCCCAAATTTTGCATGTTAATTCTCGAGACTACCGGACAGGTCGGGAACAGGTCGCGAGTTATTTTAATATTTGATTGTTTTTCATATGATTTAGCGGCAGTTTGTTTGTTTTCGGTGTATTAGTTACGCGTTCATATTACTAAATAGTAAAGTTGTACTATGTATGGTGGATAGAGGATAGTGGATGAAGTATGGAGGATAGTGGATAGAGAATTGAGGATGGTAGATGGAGGATGGGGTATGGAGAAAAATGCAAATGAAAAATGAAAAATTATGTCTCCAGTTCCTTGAGCTGAGAAAGTGTACCCGAAACGAGAGTAATGTATCAACGGGAGAAATAGGACCAATGGATAAACGGGAGTAACAGGGGCGATGGAACAACGTGAGCGTAGCGGCGGTACGCGGCTAGTTTCTTATAAATTGTTATTTTTGAAAGTGGTACAACTCCAGTTGGAGCTAAAAAAATTGTTTGATTTCTTTAAAAATTTTAGTAATTATTATTGCATAACAAAATTTAACAGGTTTAAAGTGTTAATACATCACTCGAATTATATTAACGTATACCAATATTTTTAAATTATTTCAAACGTAAAACCTTAAATATTCCAATGTATGAAAAAATGGACTTATTCCACTTTCAAATACAACGGCTCATACGAAAAAATTATAGATTTTTTTTTTTTAATTTTTATTATTTTTTTGCATTCAATTTTGCACAAAATAAAATAAACTACAGATTTTTCCAAGCGGTAGAATTGCTCAAAAATTTAGTTTAAAGTAGGAACATTTTCATATGTATTTTTTATTATATGCATTTCAAATGAAAAGCAACACATAATCTGATAAAAAACAGAAGAAGGTTTGAAAACAGAACCAATGCCATCTGTGTGATTTGTATTAAGAATATAAATAACAAAAAAAAATTATATTTGGAGAGAAAACCATTGAAAAGAGATTAAAACTAAACGATTTTAGTTTTTTCGCTCTCCTGAACAATTTCTTTTTCGCATTTTTTTTCATAAATGTTCCTTTTTCTCGAAACTAATAATCAAGATTTTTTTTTTTTTTTTTGCTTAAAGATAGGAACACGGTATTTATACTGAACAAAGGAATTTTTAAAAAGTTGTCTTTATATTTTTTTAAGTTAAAATTTTTTTAAGTTAAAAAAATATGAAAATATTTTAAACTTTCAAAGCTTATAAGTCAATTAGTTTTTAACATTTTCGAAATTTCTTCGTTCAGTAGCATTAGATTTACGAACATAATAAGTGTAAGAAGTTTGAATAAAATCAGTTGAGCGGTTCCTGAGAAAAATGTACATGAATTTGTATGAAAATTCGACAAGTAACTAGCCCCCTTAAGGATCGTTCGTACAATTGTTCCCTCAAAATCACGGACGGAATCCGCTGTCGGTTATATGAATGTAGAAGAAGATTCGCAAACAATGTTGTGCAGATTTACTGAAGTTAAACCAATCATTATCTGACGAAGTCATTAATATGAACGGTCGGCAAATTGTTCACTGTAGGCAAAGAATTCTAAATGAAGATGGAACAGCTTGCATTCAAAAGATTTTTTTTGTTTTACGCTGGGGCCAGATCTGCGTTAACGACTAACGGTTGAAAACATGTTAACTAACGAATTCAATTTGAAGCGGTAAGGTGTAGCTACCTACACCTGCGTTTAATGTAATATCGCATCAGATTAGGTGAAGGTATGGTCCAGAATTAGAAGATGTAAATGCTGTGCACCCAATTGCTTTACACTCGAAAAGATTCACTTACGATTCAACTACATGATTATTTGACAAGTAAAAAACATAACGCTCAATGATTCATCGTAAGTGAATTCACCTGTAGACTCCAGCTAAGTCAATCGAGGATGAATCAATTGCAATCCTTTGGGTTGGCAACGTATCGTATCCCACCCACTATCCTTTGAGATATCTAGAGCAAATTTCAATATGTCTATTGAACCTAAAGTCGATAAGTATGTACTTGTATTCTAATCTTGATTAAGAAAAAAGGCAGTTCTTCATCTGATAGCGCTTTTTATTCTTATTCTTACCCTCTCTAGTATCATACTTTCACTATCACAAAATCAGATTTGCAAAAGTTGACATACAGTTTGTGCAATAGTTGCTTTCATTTCCACAACATATTTTCATCTGGTTCCTCAAAAATTAATAACCTTTAAGATTTAATAAAAAAAAGAAAACTTACTCAAGCAAGTGATAAATTCTTCTTGCCACCGGAAAATGCTACATCATCGATTAGATAATCTCAAAATGCGATAGGTGAAAATCCTAAAAATAGATTAAGAAAACTCAAATCGAACCGCGAAAAAAGAATTTCAGCTTGCCATTCATCGATCAGTTGCTATAAACAATTTTAAAAAAAAAAAAAGACGTGGGAATAAGATCGAATTTAAGATGAAGCATGTGGTAGCTACAAGTGTGAATTATAAATTAAAGCCAAGACTGCAGCTTAGTCTTATTGTAATTAAAGTCGATTATACTGCGACGACGTTGTTTCAAACAAAAGTTTTATTCGCCGCCCACATCGCGGTAATTTCAGATATTAAGAAAATTATACGGTAGATGAAGAGGATATCGCGTATGCTATCATCCCCTATATTATGGCCCAATTTCATCAGTTTATTGCTGTTATTTCGAGTATAACGTGAAAGCAAAATGTCCTTTCTACCTATCTCATAGGCACCAGCTTGAATCCTTTCGGGGGATACTTTTAAACTCTTTGTCGCACAAAAAATGCAGGTTTGTAAAATGGCACGCTGTTGCCGAGGAGCCGCAGATTACAGGTGTTTGTTAATTAAATTTTAGCTTATCCTTGTCCCATCCTCCTTAAGAATAATCATTTTCTATAAGGCTGAGGACCACGATCTGTGGTAAGAGTCGGTTGTCTCTATGCCGTCCAACTTGAAAACAAAAGTTTCCTATCAGGACATAAAGGACATGAATATTCATAGGAACCGAAGCGAAAATAACTTTTACAGAACGAAACGCCAAGAATAAGAAGCTCGTTGATAAAATAAAGTAAATAAGAAGCTTGTTGTGTGTGTGTCCTTGTCCTTTAGTGAGAACAGACGGTAGTTTCTTATAAATGCGACACATCAAGAACTTGTCCATCTTTCGCTTCTCAACAACAACATTCCGTGACAACTTTGTTTTCGTCCGTTTATCAACAAGCCCAGGTGAATGCATTCAGGAACAAGGGAAAAGTTTTCCTTTCCATTCAAATATCGATCGGAACATCGATATTGACCCGATTTCGCATTGTCAAGGTAAACAGGAAAATAGATTTCGTGGAAGGAGTGCCTACCTACCTGCCTACCACACTAACTTGGTATCACCTAATAGAAAAGCTTTCGTGTATTACGTGCACTTGTTATTTTCCAGAAGGATAACAATATTGATTTTGAGTAGCACTTCATCCGAAACGGCAAGACATAGTGATGAAATCATTCATTCGGATATTCAGGATTCGGGGAAGCTGTTATCATTTAATGTTTACTAGGATACAATTCAACAGTTACTGTGTCAGGATAGAAGGAGTGCGATGTTTGACTTCAACCATCAGATCTTAATCTCTCCTTGAAGCTTCCTCCAGCTGTTGGCCAATGCTTTTCTATAGCGTCCTCTAGATATGACCAATTCAATTAATTTTTTTTAACAATAACTGGCCCGTCTTAAGGCTCCATGTGCACGTTAAATGCGATTTTGATGATTTATGACTGTTTTCTTGCCAATATTTTGTTAATGGCAACAAAAAAACAAAATAAAATTACACCACTTTATTAGCTGGTATGTATACTAGGTCATTGTATAGAAAAAAATGCAAAACTGTATTTGGAAAAAATGCTATCAGAACAGCAACCCTTGAAAATTGTTTAAAATGCGTAAATTCAAGTTTTTAAACGCATATTACCTATTCCTTGAATAATTGACATGTCATTTTCATTAATATAATGCTAGAAAAAATCTTAAAGAAGGTCCTGTATAGATCAAATTTTAAAAAATTTGTATTTTTGTTAATAATATATGAAGTCAAACTGAAGCAATTTTTCACGATTTTCATGGCAAGAATTACATAAGAAAATCACATTTCATTGAAAAGTATTATAGATATTATAATTAATTGGTATTTCTAGAAGATAAATCAATGAAAGAATTATTGATTTTTAATAATAATGCGTTCAAATAATTTGAAAACCTATAACACTACCTTTTTCTGTAAAATCAAAATTTGTTCGCTGATAGACAGCGAACGATGCACAAGTGAAGTATTTTCCACGCTAAATTACACGAACGAAAAACGATTTCAATCGATTAAAATCCTCTCAAGAAAGAAAACTGGGATAAAAAATTGTCGTACCGGACTCATGGGGTCTTAAGATATCGTCACTGAAAAATGCCTCGATGGTTCAAATTTTTTTGGCAAATTTATAGCAGTCTAAAGGTGCTCTTACACGAGCGAAATTGCTCAATTCGCAGCAAAACTCGTTAATTTTGACGTCACGAAAATATGAAGCAACACACAGAAACAATAGCAACAGGCGATGTGGATAAACTTTTCATCGTTCCTGAATTGCGATATTGCCCAATATCTAGCAGTTCGGCAATTATGACTTACACGAGCAATTCAGTCTATGAACAGCACGAAAGCAAACTTGACACACAAATCTAAAACTTAAAATATTTGAAGCCATAACAATACGAAGCTTGACAAATAAATGCAAAATTCAAAACAAAACTTGACAATTGAGTCACCGAACAAGGACAATTGCACGGAATTTTTCAAATCAGTGGAAATACAGTAACAATAGGTCGTATAATACCAGCAATCTGTGAAACATTGCCACATTGCCGCATTACCGAAATATTGCCGCAACTAGCATGATATTGCCTTGCATTGTTCCATTAATCGCTCCACTAGTTTTGGCAATAGTTGTCGGGCAATTAATTGCTTGAACAATGCACGAGTATCTTAAGTGATTCGCCCTAAAGTATGAAGTAACAGAGCTACAGAAAGCAATAATACTGCTTAAGCCCCAGAGAGGGTTCATATAACGAACTGAAGAAGTGATCCAAATTTCAACTACGATTTAAATGTTCACAGTCCCAAGGATGAAATAATTTAAACACAAAAGATAGCACCTCTTCCACTACAGGTTATCTGTTGACTACTGAATATTTTTATCAGTTTCAAGAAGCGGAAATTTGACTCTAACAAATGGCTTAGTTTAGGACTTCGTATATTAACTCCATACCATCCATAAAGCTAGTGGAGACGACTAGCCACCGGTTTTGTATAAAACGCTTTGAAGCCAAAAATACGATGAGAATTGAGACAAAACATGGTCGTTATATCAAATTGTTGTTGTCTTAGCGTGTGAGTGAGTGAGACAAAACAGGTGCGTTATGTCAATTTGTTGTTGTTTCGCCTGCACGTGAATGCGACGACGACCGCCTTCAACTCAAACGCTGTTTATCATCTCCAGTATTTATGTATGTATCTTTATGATACCATCTACTGCGAATAAGATATCCGTAAAAAACTAAAAAATGTAATAAAACTAAATTGTAGATTTTGAACAATATTTTTGGAAATTTACTAATATTACTGTGGGTTTTTACACCCCTATTTACAAAGGAGAAATATAGGTACTCTTAATAATTTACCTGTCAACAAATTGGAAGACAATTGTGTTGAAAATTTCGTTAAAAATGCATTGCATTGTGTTTGAAAACAAAAATTCATTTCGCATACAAAAACATAGTAGAACTTGTCATGATAAAATTCGGGGATTTCCTGACTATTTCGGAACAAACGATCTATTTAAATGTTAAGTGGTTTTATATAATCGTAAATTTACCAAATAATATGTCATATAACAATCCGACTATTTTTACCTATTCCGCGACCGAGGAAACTTAAAAATTTATGGCATACCAAAAACATGATTCAGTCAAAGCAAATTTAGGAATTTCCCCAAAATCAACTTTAAAGTGTGACAGACAAGAAAAGATAAAAGATACACATCTTCCGATTCCTTTGAAATATGAATACGATGAACCATTTGGACACAAAGTGTAAAAGAATAATTAAACCGGTCCAGCATATGTATATCGTTTTGTCACCTGAATCCGTTGTCAGTTCCGGGATTCTATAGAACTACGTGTGAATTAGGCCTTAACAAGCCTCAATTGTTTCGACTGAAGAGCTCAGGCCATATTCGGTTTCGGGGTGTTTATTATTCCGCCCCGAATGGGTTCTATTTGGTAACACCGAACAATTAGTAGGTGTGCTTCATACGTTCACCATACTCTAACCCAGCCGGGCTACATACGCCTCTTTAACATCCACTTTAACCACATAATAGTGATAAGGGGCCAGAGCTACTATACACTCTAAATTTACTCCATCGAATTAAGCCAAACGATATTCAGGATAAGTGTGGGTTATTGGGAATAAAACAGCCGTATGTCATGTCCGTAATCGTGGCAATTACTTCCTTTTACTTTTGTTTATATACCTTGCACTAAACACAAAATAACCCTATACAAAAAGGTCTGCTTTTGTGACTGACTTTGAAAAGTGAACGCCGCAGGGTGTCAAGGCTATACTGATGTACCCCATCAAAGAATAAAGGACGCCGCATTTTGTTACAATAAGGAACCAGGAAGAAAAGTCCCGGATAGATGAAAAGAAAGCTTTCATCTTGGTTTATTTCTATTCCTCCTTGACAGGCATGTTGTGCCTTTAACAAGAGTTTTACAGATTTAATTAAGTAAAAGCTGAAATGCTTTTATTAGTCGTGTCGGAAAAGGAAATTTGTTTGGCTTTCACACATCACACATGTGGAACAATGAGCAGTGGTGACTTTTATCCCCCCATATAAATACATATACATATGTTAGTTCTTATAAGCCAACCGACTCTATTCAGTTGTGTACATATTAAGCTACCATACGGAAGTGGAAATATGCATTATGTCGTATTAGACAACAAGCTGATTTAATTGGCACAAAGTGGGTTGGTTGGGTCGATAGCTGCTCGAGATTGGCAAAGTCGTTGGGTTGGTTGGATGGTACAATGTTGTATTATATTCACACTTTCAATTATCAGCAACAATTGACAATGAATCTAGTATAGTAGACGAGCCCATCCAACGATCAATAGATATATCGTTGCTCCCTTAAATGATATTTTAAAATGCAGCCACAAAGTAGATGGAACAGATAATTTCCTGAAAAAATTGTAGGTGATAGATTAGTCACTTAACGTTAAGGTAATTTATTTTGCAATCAAATATTCCACCTGACGACAAGAATTTCGGACAGAAGTTCAAATTTTCAATTAAAATTGGAATTTTTTGTTAAACGTGAATGTGTACTTAAGTAAATTGCCAAGAATTCTATGCATATGTATATAATAATTTATTACTATTTTTCCATTTTTGCTTGTAAGTGATGATGTTTTCTGTTCGTGACTCATTACTCAAATTGGAAAGGTTATGTAAGGTAAATGTTTCAATAAAGCGGATTGTAATTTACTACATGAAAAAATTGTATTTCAATCTATCATATATCAAAGTATTGACGAAAGTGTATATAGCCAAATTTGTCAGAAATTACTTAATTGGCGTAAATCAAATTCATATTTTTTACATCACATGTAAAACATAAATCTATTTGCGTGTGCAATACTCGCCATACATTTGTTAAAGTACTAGCCGCGTACCGCGGCTACGCTCACATTGTTTCATCGCCCCTGTTACTCCTGATTATCCATTGGTCCTGTTTCTCCCGTTGATACATTACTCCCTTTTCGGGTACACTTTCTCAGCTCACGGAACTGGAGACATTAATGCCATTTTTCATTTTTAATCTTTAATTTTTAATTTTTCTTTTTTTCTTTTTCATTTTTCTCCATCCTTCATCCTCCATCCTCCATTCATCCTCTATTCTCTATCCACCATCCTCCCTCCATTCTTCATCCACTCAAATGTTGAAATAACTCGCGAACCACCAATTTCGGGAATATATAATTATGCTTCATCGCCCCTGTTACTCTCGTCACGTGTTCGCAGCCGGTAGTAAAATTATAACAAATAAATTAAGAAAAAAAATCACATGTTCGCGGTCGGCAGGATTCGAACCTACGCTCCCAGAGTGAATCATCTGATTTCTAGTCAGACGTCTTACCCGCTCGGCTACTACTGCCTGTTGTAAATTTTCAATTCTAAGTCAGGTTCAACTGATTCAACTTAATAAAAAACTCAAACGTTGAAATAACTCGCGAACCACTAATCTCGAGAATGTCCATGTTGGGAGGAAAAGGTTCACAGGTGTAGAATTTATTCCCGCCCGACTATTTATGCGAATTTATTTTATATATTAGATAACCGCATTTCCAAACATTAAAAAAATAATCAACTCTACCTAAATCGAGGCTTCATTCTTCTAGTCGATCAACTTTGCATTGAATAAAAAGCTTTTTCGGTTAAACTTGATGTGCGTTTCTTGATTAAATTTTGGATCCTTCAGGAGCAATAAAGCTTTTGCTGTGAATGAAAATCCGTAGCACTTGTAGAGTTCGTATCTCGGCAATGGCAATCAGTTTTGAAAAGCCAAGCAAGCACTGTGACGTTCAGCATTTTTGAGATCGTGCCTTATATGGTCCTTTAAAAAATAAGAATGATATAGTCCTTTGAAACAGTTTATAATAAGAACCTCAAAAACTTCTTACCCCTTCAAAATTTTAATACTCGTGGAAATTAACGTAAATAAATTTAAAGCTCCGGTGAAATCCATTGCAAGTGACGACAGGGATAAAAAAATTGATTGGAAAATTAGACAGTTAATTGCATAGCCATAGCTGTAGGGGATTTCCCTTCCGGACAGAAAGAAGCCCAGTACCTGGGAGTTGGGTAATCGGAAATTTGGGAAATCGGACGAGTATAGCGCTGTCCTAACAAGTATTAAGTCACATGCTATCAGAGCAGGAAATTAACCTGATAGCAAATCAATTAATGACTTTATGCTTGTGCAATAATTAGTCTATTCTACCCAGACTACTGACTATGACAAGATTTACGAAAGAAAAATATCTCATATTCATTTCAGTGAACCTTTGAACCTTTCTGGGAAAATTCTATAGAACAAATCAAAGATTTTTTTGAGGGGATATAATCTTGTCGTTAAACTCTAAGAGAACGTCCTTCATACATAGATTCACGTTGGAGTATCCTAACAAACAACTTGACCTTTAACATTCATTTCACAACGTTTTTCTTTCTGTTAACTTATCAGATAAACTCATAACTCTCTAAAAGGAAAAATATCTTCTTGATTCTAATCCTACGACCCTTATGAACCGAAAATCGCCGAAACAACAATTCGTCCTTTATTTTAATATGGCTTTCAACGTAAATCTCCTGAATATATACGCATTAAATCTGCCCATAACTAATATATAAATTTAAATAAAGCCGGAAGGCCTTGCATTAACTACCTACATTCGTTCTTAAAAACCCGATTGGTTGATGAATAATAGCCGAGTTATAGGCCATTCAGCGGCGTAATACTTCTGCTTGTACAAACGATAAACATCACTAATTCATCAAGTATTTAAAATATAAACAAAGCGTTCGTATGGTAACATACTCACTAATTGCACGATCAAGAATACTTCTAGCAAAAATATAATTGCCGCGAGCAAATAAAAATAAAAAGAATCAATTTGTAGGTGTAGAGAAACCCCGGTTTTTTGTAAACTTGCTAAGCTCGATTCATACCTTCTTTAAGATTAAAATTTGTCTCGGGACAGTCTAGTACTTGAGACACAACGCTTTGAAACTTTCAAAAGTTCACGTAAGTAAATACTGATGTAGTACCTCTTACAATGTCCTTCTAACTTATGAAAAACTCGCTAAAAGAATTTAGGCTTGATACTGAAATTGAAAAAAAAAAAAAATCTTGTCGTATACGTATAGGCAATCATACACATACATACATATATGCGCTGGATGTTTAACACCAACGTGCACCAAATTTTTGTAGAAATTTTCCTCCAGCGAGGAAAAAGAGAAGTGCCTGTTTACGTCTCTTATCACGTTTCAACGTAGCTTAGAAGCAACAATTACAATTAGTCGAATAGTGATAGATTGATGCTAATATCAATACCACAAAAGTGGTCAGAAATTAAGACCAAACACACTAGCCTAAGATTAAAGAAGAGTTTATCAATCCATCGAGTTAACTAGTCGCACACAAACACAGTATCGTAAGATTAACGAACAGTATATCAATACAATGATTGAACTTAGAGATGAGTCGTTCATGAGTGAACTGTTCCAAAAGAGCAGTTCATTGAAGTGAGTAAGTGAATTAAGTCACTCCTTTTAGTGAACTGTAGTTCGTTTCGCTACGTGACACAGCTTCAGAAAAACTAGTTCTTTCTGCTTTGTTTCGTGAGTGAGGATTTTTGTTATTTTTTTAGGCCCTCACTATCACCCGGAAGTTGAGAAGAAGTAGTTCCTTCGTGAGTGGACCTTTTTTTTTTTTGTTATGTCTTCACTTTCAATCCGAACTTGAAAAGAACTAGTTCCTTCGTGAGTGTGAGGAACTTTTTTTCACATTCCTTCGTGAGTGAGGACCTCACATTCACTCTGAACTTGAAAAGAACTAGTTCTTTCGCCGGGTAAGTGATTTTCAAAAGAAACTCCAACTAGTTCGCTGAACTAGTTCATTTCAGTTGGATTTCACTCACTAACTAAAAGGAACTGCTTTGCCCATCTCTAATTGAACTATTCGCACTTGGACTATTGAAAAGGATGATCAGAAATAGCGCCCAACGTAGGATTCGAATGCATTAACCTAAAAAAATAAAAGTAGTTCAAAAGTTTTCGTTTACACTTTAAGAAAAACTTATATTACTCGTTTGTGATTAGAAGAAAAAAAGAAATTTTTATGGGACAATGCCTTGCAAAACACAACATAATATTTAAAATTGAACAAAAAATACGGTTGTCGCAAAACATAGTCAACCTCGATTTAAATCGCCCACAATCGATCTAAAATCTACAAATTTCAATGCTTTCCCTTACAACCAACATAAAAAAAGCTACCATTCCTTTAACTCTATTCTCTATCCTCATGTTCCTAATTCAAATCAAGAGCAAATATTTTACGATATCAAGGTTAAGCCCCAGTTTAGTTATATCAAAGTGGAATAAAGTTATATTTATAAAAATCGAGTTAGATATACGAAAAACAATCTTAAGATAGATATCAGATAGGTTTAGTTTATATCTTCACAGGGGATTGAATGTAGTTGACATTGAGAGAATCGAAGAAATTTCTATAGAGCCACTTATCAATATGTAAATATCGGTTTTAAGAGTGTGTTTTGAGGAACAAATTCAGTGGAATAAGTACCACATCATTTCTTATGTTTATAACAACAAACGCCAAAACAATCCAATATTTTATAGCATTTATCATTATTATAAGGCAGCTAATATATCCGATGACCAATTATTAAAATAAACACACGCGGAATTCAGCACTATTGTTCGTAGCAACTTCAATTCTAGTTTTCTGGGGAAATTCTCCATATACCGCATGTTAGAGATTTTATTATTAATTTCAGTTTGCACAACAATGATTTGTTAAAAATTCTAATTGATTATGTAATGCCTCTTGTTAACACTTTAGCTACGAGTTTTGATGACATAAAATTCTTGTTCTTTTCGCAATAATTTATTTTCTGAATTTAAACAAGCAACTTTCGAGGCGAATCGATCAATTTAAATAAAAATTATAAAGGTTACAAGTTTGCAAGTATTGTATAGATTTTAGAGAACTTTCTTTCAGTCCAAACAACTTGTCTATTTCCATAAAATTTAAAGTTAATTTTAAAACACATATCCTTTAGATACTCGCCACTTTTCGCACAGACCACTCGAACATAGCGAATCACTTAATGTCTCTCTATCCTTCGTCTTATTTATAAATATGTCAAGAACTGGCTACAAGATACATAACTATCATTACAGAAAATAATTGTCTAGACGAGATTTCCATTAAAAACTCCGTAAGCACAGGGGGAAAAAAGGAGTGCATCTATCTACCCGGACATCAACAGTTGGCTTTTACGACGACCCTCTATTCATAGATATTTTGCAATGTCAACTTAAATGCATTAGTCGCTTTTATTGGAGGGTTCAAGCAATCTGCCTTTCTAAAAATGTTTCCTTTTATAGCCCACGAACCAACCCTATACAGAAAAAAGAACTGCTGATTTCACATAAAATCTTAGGGGAAAAAAAAGGTTCAGGTCTTTGAAATATATACGGATATCAAAATGTTATTATCTACTATGGTTTTAATGGTGAAATCCTTTAATATTAAGATAACAATTTGGTTTATCAGTACCGAAGCAGAGCTATAATAAATGCTATAAATTTCTTAAGAAATCAGTACTGCAACTGAATTGAATGAATCCTTCATTAAGTTCTGAAATTCATCACAATTTCATGGTATAAATACAAAGTTTTTACAGTATGTATTTAAAAAATTAAAAATCATGAAAAATTGCGTCAGTTTGACTTCATATATTATTAGCAAAAATGAAAATTTTTTAAAATTTGATCTATGGAAGACCATCTTTAAGTATTTTTCTAGCATTATATTAATTAAAATGACATGTTAATTATTCAAGAAATAGGTAATATGCGTTTAAAAAACTCGAATTTACGCATTTAAAAAATTGTTAAGGGTTGTTGTTCTAATAGCAATTTTTCCAAATACAATTTTGAATTTTTTCTCTATAGGCGACCTAGTTTACATACCAGCTAATAAAGTGGTGTCATTTTATTTTGTTTTTTTGTTGCTATTAACGTGAAAAATTGGCATGAAAACAACAAAATCGTATTTAACGTGCTTCACTTTTACAAATTGAATACTGCATGGATATCGTATTAAGGCCCCATTAATACGATATCCATGCAGTATTAAATTTGTAAAAGTGAAGCAGTATCTATTTTCAGTACTGAGTGAATTTGGTTCTGCAGAATTTATTCCGTGAAAAAAAAATGTTGCGCTTGAGGTCTGCAGTACTTAGAGGTGCAAATAGCTCCGCTGGAGTACCAGAAGAATGCCAATGCACTTTGAGAGTTTATTGCTGACGGACTTGATGGATGTTTACTAGGGTTGAACTTTAAATGGATCGTTCCCTGCCGGATGAAATTTTTTTTTTAATCACTCTCGACATTCAGGCTATGTTGGGATGCTAAAGTTAATTATTATATTATACACAGATTGATCGATACTATCGTATTAAAATCAACAAAAATTTGGAGCACAACCATATTGAATTCCCAGAATGTTACAACCATATACACACCACACTTATACCAAATTCCGAAATGTATCTGATGACGGAATGTCTTTGCAAAACTTTTTTATGACCAGACCAAAAAAAAAAAATTTCACATAAATTTTAACATTTTATCTCTAAAATACAATCAATTTTTATACTAGTTCTTCTTTCTTTTCTTTTTCAGATAAATTAAACGACACGACGTCTCTATTTTAGAGAAATAATAAAACCACTGCATAAAAGTATCGACATTCACCACGGTCATCGTTTACGGGGCCACATTAATTTTTATACGAAAACAGGCCCAAAAAGGATTTGGCTTCCAGACGAAGGACAAGAATCAGCCAAAACGACGCAATCATTTCATCATACCACTAAAATAACGAAAAACAACAAAATAATAACAATAAAAATATGGAAGGACCCGAGATAACGTTCCTGTTTCAGTTTGGAAATTTACGCGATGCCGTTTCAGTTCCAGCTCCAGCACTGAATCTTAAATCATTAAAGGATATGGCATGCGACTTTATCAATACCAAGGTGAGATTAAAGTGAAAGTAATTACTAGAATAAATCAATACACCACCCCCATTCACAAACATCCCATACGGGGGTGGCTAGAAATGTACGTTGAAATTGAATAGTAATATGTATATAGCTCTTCCTACTCGTACTCAAAGAGCGTATGCTTGAGTCTATAGTACACTTTGGCTTCTTGCAGCCCATTAACTTTTATCTACTACTCTCGTATGGAACTTAGTTGTGTATGCTGCGGGTGGAGTCCCATCAACGTTTTTTTATTCCAAGGGTGATTTCATCTTCCGCAAAGCGGCAAAGGGTCGTTTTTTTATAAATCGTACGAAAGGAGTTAAAATATTATCGCTAATATCAAAAAATTTTATTGGTTTTTTTTCCATAAAATTTTGACTGTTTTAATCAAATAAAAAACACATAAACCTTAAACATTTTTCGATGCCTCTAATATCCATCACTCGAAAACAATTGCAAATAAATGTGACTGATGATGGTGTCGTTTCTAATTCGATTTTATTTCGGGCAACCCATCGTGTTTTAATTCGATTTCTAGTGTGAAATACGATTCCTAATTGAGTTATGAACGACATTAAAATTTCGATTGTACACGTTATTTTCGACCATAATCGGGATAATTTTTGGTCGTTGATGGCATTAAAGCAAGGATGAGAAGGACCAGTTTTCATCCGTCCATCTATCGACTCTTTTTCCTTCTAGTTCACAGATTAGAGCAACAGAATTTTCATTATTATAGAAGAAAATATAATTTGCCGCCAGGGACAAATAGTGCGTGTTGGTTAGCTAGCTGGCGTCAATATGGTCCATTACTTGATTAATTACAAGTGAAGAAAATCTGATCGGTTTAGTAGAAATTGGAAGATTTCATTAAACCAAAATACGCACAAAGCACCATACAACATGATAAGACTGTTATTAATGGTACTTTTTTCAAGTTTGAATGTAGGTACGTATAGAAGGTTTGGATATAGGCATATAGCAGAAGGTTTTTTCTCTGTTCTCATAAAAGGTTTACTGTTTTGTAGTTTGACTGCTTTTGGCAATATTTTCGACATTAGATTTCCAAGAAATCTGTAGTAATTAGAGAGGAAAGTAGAAGAAAAAGAATTCGGGTTCAATCAATAACAACGTTAAGAAGTATCAATTAATCTTCGACCAACGCAATCTAATGGAACCAGAAGGTTAATGCTGTGTATTGGATTGCACGAACTATAAGAGATTGACCCGAAGTGAATGAATCGATAATTATCACAGTGTACCTATATATATTTTTCAAGACTTTTTCAATGATATTTGTATTGAAGCGTTTTTTAATTTTCAAAAATAGGGAACAGTCAGAACGCTCAAAAATGTCAAATCTATAAATTTATGAGTTCACAGAAAATCGCACAAGGAACACCAAAATGGTGGTGATAAATGATAAATTTCATCAAAAGAAATACATTATGCGACATAGTGCTATGGAAATTAAATATAAATTAAATTTATTAAAAAATATTAGCTTTATTTAAAAACTAGAAAAATTTTGAAATTACGTTTCAAAAATTAGTATTTGTGGACCTTAGGACGAAACCCGAGTGGATACTTCAACTTCATTGGTCAACGCATTTTTGGTTATGGGTCATTCCATCAAGAATCGCCAAAGTTGTGACCTTACTTACCATCTTCGATTCTTTTGAAAAATTTTTACTTGAAGAAAAAATAATTGAAATTGAAAACGGACTACTAATTGAAATTATTTTTTTTGTTTCTATCTAAATTTTTTTTAGTTAGCTTTTGATTCAGTGGACCACAAAAAACTACTGGTTAAACTATCATCGACCTTCAACTTTGATCTAGGCTCAGTTTCGCTACTCCATAGTTTTCTTCGTGATAGGCGGCAGCACGTTCGGGTGGATGATGTTCTATCATCATTCCTTCCAATTGTGCGTGGTGTGCCTCAGGGATCAATATTAGGTCCACTACTTTTTACTCTTTACATTAATGATCTGCCTGAGGTACTTGTTGACTCTAGTGTGCACTTATATGCGGATGATGTTCAACTTTACTTGAGTCGTCCCATCGGACTTGTTGAGGATTGCGCGAGTCGTATCAATGACGACTTGGAGCGAGTTTTCAATTGGTCTGTTTGCAATAATTTAAAACGAAATGAGATGAAGTCTTTTACCAAGATTGCCATCTTCTAGAGGAGTGCCTTCCAAGAGATATCTTGAATGAATTATCGCTGCCTTTTAACTCCACTGTCAAAAATCTGGGGATAACTCTTAATAGCTCTATGAGTTGTTGTTCCCATGTATCTGCCATATTGAGGAAGGTTTATGTTGGTTTACGTAGGCTCTGGATTTTCGCCAGTATCCTACCATGGAAAATTAGGTTAAAACTGGTACGTTCACTCATAATTCCTTTCTTTACATATGGTAGTGTTATTTTTCCCAAATTCGATTCAAACTGCCAACGAAAACTAGATATCGCCTTCAATGATTGCACACGTTATGTATTTCACTTGAGACGCTACAATCATATTTCTCCATACAGGAACGAATTGCTGGGCTGCTCCCTCTCAATTTATTTGAAACGGAAAATCTTGTTGGTGTTGTATAACATTCTTGTTACAGGTGAACCATCTTATCTAAGAGAATGCTTACTACTTTTAAATTCGAAAAGACATCAAAGGCTTCTCGCTCCACGATATTCGAGGTCGGTTGGTGAGAACTCCTACCTTGTTCAGTCGATTAGGTTGTGGAATATTCTTCCTGTCAATGTTCAGCGCGCGGGCAGTTCTGGTGCTTTCAGGAATCTTTTATGCAATTCTTTTTTAATTAATTAATTATTGTTGTTAGGCTCTGTATTGTTATTACATCATCCAGTTTATCAATTTCCTTCTTTTTATTTTTCTCACTCTCTTATATTGTAATTTTTTTGTTTACTATTTTTAACTATCTTTTCTTTTCTTTTCTTTTCTTTCTTCTTGCTTTGATTATTCGCACTTATTGTTCATACTATTTTTGTTGAATTTTTGTTAAATTTTTAAATTTTTGTTGAATTTTATTATTTCTTGATTTTAATGGTACTTTTAAATAAGATGTACAATCTTGTAGTACTATATATGTAAATAAATAAACTTAACTAAACTAAACTAGTTATAGTATGTTAAAGTTTTCTCAAAAATGGTGTCCGAGTCCTCTTTGAAAATTCGAATCTCAAGTAGTTTTTATCTAAGAACAATAAAATAGGGCATATTTTAAAGGGGAGGGATTTATATATATATTTATTCAGACTCATCAAATACTGATTACTCATAACAAAAATAAAATATAAAATTAAAAATAAGTAAATACAAAAAACAAGTGCAAAACTACATTACATTATCGCAATATGTATATGTAAAAAAACATACATACGAATAAAAATAATCCTTGACATTTTTGTTCAAGATTACGATTTTGTCCTTCATCCTTGAATATCTCAAAATGTTTTTTTGTTATTTTCCATTTTTTATATTTTATAGGTTATACTATTTTACAAAACATATCTACCAAAAAATGAACTTAGGATCTCAATGTGATTGGTGTCAAAAAAAAAATCGAAGAACGTCAGTGGTCATTTGTTATTTTATAGAAAAAGGTTTGTTTCATCAAAAATCGCCAAAAGAATAAATTTTTTTTTTTTAATATTGTATATTGTACAATTTTTCAAAATATACCAAAAAAATAAGTTGGGATGTCAAGGTGATCGGCGTCAAAAAAATCTATTAAAATTAAATTATTAGAGAACTGAACTATCCTTAATTAAGAAGCACTGATCTTCTTAGATTTTTTTGACCCCAATTGATTAATTTTAATTTTGGCATGTTTAAGCATTTTGAGATATTCAAGGATGAAGGACAAAATCGTTATTCTTGAAAAACAAAATTCTCGTACAATTTTTATTCGTATTTTTATATTGCGACAATTCTTAAACAACAATCTTTAAAATAAGCACTAGCTTATTATTCTAGGATAAAAATTACCAGACATATGAATTTTCAAAGAAGACTTGGACACCCTTTTTGCGAAATCTTTAACATACTACAACTCACAAAAAAAATTAAATATAATAGAAACAAAAAATTGAAATTATAATTTTTATTTTCACTAATTCTTCGAGTACCTATGTATGTATGTATTTACATAAAAAGAATCAGCGATGGTAAGATCACGAATTTCGTCATTTTTGGCGATTCTTGATGGAATGCTCCTTATCGTACGTTAGGACAGACGGTCGGACAACAAACGAATTTTGAATTTTTAACGAACGCCGAACAAAAACTATTACATCAATTTTTTAAATTATTTTGTTAAAAAAATGTTCTATTGTACGACTCAAAAATATATGTATCTCCTTTTCCTTAGCAATTACTTGGGCTATGTACGAAAAATTTCAGAAATATCTTTATATAATTAATAATAAATAAGCAAGTAACACACGCTATTTTATTCGTAGTAGTCTGGGTGGCTTAGTGGCTAGAGCACTTGCCCTCGGTGCACCTGGTACCAGGTTCGAATATGCTTGGCGGCAAGTAATTTTCGAAAATGGTATTGGGTGCCGGACTACCAGTTCACTCAGCTGTAAATGAGTACCTGAGTTAAAATCGGGGTAATAATCACGGACGAGCGTGTAGTTGACCACTTCACCTCCTAGTGTTCCGTTGGTCTCGAAATGAAGTAACTCTAGCATTACTTCAAGGCCTAGGCCCGATTTGGGCTGTTGCGCCATTGATTATTATTATTATTATTATTTTATTCGTAATCTTAAATTAACTAATGAAACATGTTCGACTCCGTTTTTCATTCACCCTAACCGATCTAGTTGAAAAAAATCGTAAATATTTATCGTCAATATTTAGTAACAATTATTATAATTTTCATTCTTCAGAAATATACGATAAACCCAAAGTGGTAAACATTTTCCCAACTTATCAGATGTAACCTATATTTAGAATTTTCAATTGAAATTAGATTCGTCTTTCGGCGAACTGAAAATTCAAGATAACCAACTTAAAAACATCTAAACAATGTCACGGAATCTGATTATAAATTCAACAAATTCTAGTAAAATCACATGATTCTAATTTATCTATTTCCATGCAACTAGCTGGCATGATAATGTTCGTCATATACCAAAGCCAAATAACAAATTATCTAGAACTAATCGGTGTATCTATCAGCCCAGCTTATCCACATTTAAGGAATATTATCGGCATAATTACATCTGTTAGTAATTCACACAGATGGACTACAGATGGACTACGGATTGTACAGTGCTTACAACAATCAGCAATAATTAAAACATGCGAAATGTATAGAAAAGCAATTTGAAAGCGAACCGCGTATATAAGTAATACAAAGTAAGTTAGTCGGGGTCACCATTTCCCATACAGGCGGTCTTGTAAGTTACATAGGAATCTATGCCTGTCGGATTGGAGTATGCATCCACATTACCATATCATGTTCGTCATCAATTCTATCATCTCATCTTAAGCAGGGGAAACATTTTATAGTTGTTTAGATACACCAGGTGATATCAAAATCAAAATGCTTTCAGGTAAACTCAACACTCATAAAAACGATACGAAAATTATACGATACGATAATCTCGTCGTTCATAAGTTGAAAGTTGGAAGTCACCAAGCTGGCTCATACGTAGGTTCACCTTCTGATGTAATTGAGCAACAAATAATGCATGACATAATAGCGCGGGCTTCTGTACACATTAGCAAAGCCATAGTGCGCAGTCGGTCTATCCTCTGTATTTTCCATAGGTGTAATGCTTTTCGACATACGCCATATCGCGTTGTAAGTGCTTCGAAACGTTAAGTGCGAATAAAATGAAATTCCTAAGCGGATATGATCCGTATAATAAAGTTGAACCGTTTCGGTTTGCGTATTTTCCCGTGGCACTTAGATTAAGCGGTTTGACATCGATGACAATCAGCAAATTGAATGTTGCTCCCAATTTCATTTCGTGCTCGTACAGTGATTTCTTTTCGGTTTGGTATTGAAAAACCCCGAAAGTCACTGTCCCAGATATGCTAGAACGTTTCATGGTAGATTGGTGTTAATGAACCTCGGATTATCGCATATCTGAACGTTCTAAGCTTAGATAACACAACCTGTTATTTATTTATTTTGGCTACGGTAATCTAATATTATTGTTGCGGGTTCTACCCTTGAATCAGATCTGATAAAAACAAGAACGTATCCGTTGTTTTTGGCGATAAATTAAGGAATTTAAATAACGGAAATTAAGAAAAATACGACTAGATTGATAAAAAAACAAACAAATTAATTGACAATAAAAAACAAAATAAATAATGGCTTAAAATTAAGACGCCACTTTAAACTCTACCATACTTAAGCGAAACGCGAACTTATCTTAATTGCTAGTCGACCAATCTAAAATTGCTCCAACATCCAGAAAGCTCGAACTGTTACCTAAGCGGCTAAGTAATGATCAAATTACGGTCGATACGTACGTGTGTATTTCAGCGGATAATTAAGCAAAACAATTAAAGGCCTTGGTGGAAGAAGAGACCAACCCTTTTTTGAAAAATATGAAAGGGCTTGACTTTTCTGACCTCTAACTGCTTTCGTAGGAAATTCAGCTGGTGCAGTTATGCCCCTTATGATTTATTATTATCCTTAATATTTTAAAAAATCATAAAATAATTTAATAAAATAATTTTAATCCAATAAGACTTCAGAAGAATCAAATTTCGCATGTTGTTGGAAAAACGAGTTGACCCCTTAATATTCTACCAAGGGCTTCATTTGTAGATTTTACCAACATCTTTGTATGTTGAGTTTTACATAATTAAAAAACAAAAGAAAATAAATTACAACTTAAAAAAAATAATGTACAAGTAAGAACAATTTCAAACCCATAATTTTTTTTTTTCATTTTTTAAAATTATTAAATACATACATATACATATATATATATATACAAAAATTATTAAAAGCACTAGTGGCTAGGACCTTCGGCTTCCAAAAAAAATAAAACTGCATATTTGTATAAGACAATTACATTCAAGAATAAAAAATAAAGAGAAAAAATAATTAATTATAAAATAAGTACCTACTACTAATTTGTAATGAGAAAAAAATTATAAAGACAAATAATTGATTATGAAATTTAATGAAATAAAATAAAAATTAAAATCATATCATAAAATACTAGAAAGTGTTCAAAATTCAATTCGTATATGTTTTGAGTGCGGACTAGATTCTGAAATTAATTATAAGATTATTTATTTGTATTTTATGACCAAATTCTAATAAAAACCAAATTGCAATTTGGTAATTATATTATGAAATTTAAGACATAACTTCGTATGTTTACCATATTGTCAAATGTTTGATCATACAAAAATTTGACAATAACATTCAGAAAAAATTGTTGGGTTTATAAATCAAAAATAATTTGGGATTTTTGAATTGGAATAGAACTGAAAAATATATTAACACTTTCCGTGCCAAAAAATTTTGACAATGCTATTTAAAGGGTCAAAATTTCTGTGCCGGCCACCAGTGACCTCCATGGCATTCAACGTGTTAACTAGTACACTGTCACACCCGTCTTTTTTTCTTAACCTTCCCATCCCTGAACTGTACGCTACTGTATTTTATGCTAATCTCTGCCCAATGGCAAAATTCATTAGCTAATAAGGTTGTAAAATTTTTGATTTCTGACCTCCTGCCCATGTATTTAGAATTTAAATGACCAAAAGTAACAAATTTTGATCAATAAAGTAAGTATGTATGTAAATGCTAGCCTACATAGTCCGATTATGTATGCTTAAGATTTTATTCCATGCCGATTATTACTTTTAAGGTACTCGGTTACCCTGTAATCCGCTGCATCTACTAATCCGTGTACGTACTGTTCATTAGCTTTCACAAACAAAAATAAAAAGGAAATGAAAAAATATGACAATTTTGACCGTAAAAACATCAGATAAAATTCAGTAAAATATAATAACAGAATAAGAATAATTCTTTAGATAGAAATCTATACATAATAAACATTTACTACATTTGCTTATATCACAATTTGAATGGCACAGCTTCATATAACCAACCTTCTTATGAAATCAATAAAAGCAGAAATTTCTACTAGGCATCTCCTATAATACCATTACCAATTTATAGATGTGCTTAGAGAAGAGATTTCTGAGATACCCGGTATGCCCAAAGGTAAAAGGCACGTGCATAATAATATCGGAAACTTTCTGTAAGGATGCAGCGTTCAAAGAAGATACTCGTACATACAAACTATAATCATATAAAGGAATTTAGATTCGAAGGAACTATAATTTAGGGTTGTGATGAACTAACGTACCAAATTGATAGAAATTCTCTTCCTAGGCCTAATCTCACTGAAAGCCACGAAAGTTTATGCAATATACTCAAATAAAGATACATTTATATCTCACCAGATTTCAGTGGAATTAGATACGCCAATCAGTTATGAATTGTTAAGTTTTGATACGAGTATGTACCATAAGTTGTTTATAATTTAATCTTAAAATTAATCATTATGTAATAGGCTTGCGGATTTTACGAGTAGTTCACTATAGTGACCGATCATTTGCATTTCGCAATCCGTCGCAAACTAGTTCGTTCTTTTAGTTAACTAGTTCGTTCTTTTAGTTAACTATAGTTCGCGGGAGTTCAGTGAAAGATCGTGTAGGAAAATGTGAAGACTAGTTGCGGTTCCTGATCCGTCGCGAACTAGTTCGTTGTTTTAGTTCACTAGTTCGCGAGAGTGCAGTGAAAGATAGTGGAGGGAAATGCCTATTACCTAAAAAAAAAAATACTTGGCAATGCCGACTACTTCCTTTATTTCAGTTTCTGCAGTTCCTGATCCGTCGCGAACTATTTCGTTCTTTTAGTTCGCGAGAGTTCAGTGAAGTATAGTGTAGGGAGTGTAGGCCTATTACCTAAAAAAAAAATCCTCGGAAATTCCGAATACTTCCTTCATTTCAGTTTCAATGTGATGTCCTAAAAAAAGAGGGTCTCAGTGTACAAGTATACGGCAATGCAACTTGGAGTCTTCCTGAAAAAATTACCCGTCTGACCAGAAGATTCGCCAAAGTTATTAGCTCAATAAAAATATACTACCCTCATATCATAGGAACGTGATTGCTGATACAATTGATAATCTTTTGGCAATCTACTAACGGTTAGTAGTAACTAACCCATAAACGTGAAAATACAAACTTTAAAGGGTACCTAGAATTTTTTTTAATTTTAAGATAGACATCGTCTTGGTCTTTGGGAGTGGGTTCAAAAACAGGGTCGTTTTTTTCATACTAAAGATTTACTGGAAAATTCTTCAGGATAAATTTAATTATGAAACAATTTTCGAATACCCACTTCGTTGCTCTTAAATCCATTACTTAAATCTAAAAAACCAGTTCTACTTTTTATTAAATTTCCGCCGTTCTCCATTTACAGATTCCCGAAAATGGATTAAGTCATCTTTCAGAGCGTTTATTACTTTTTCGGCACGACTATAGTAGCACAAATGTTCTACAATTAGTCAATTCAGCAGCTGAAGTAGTCGATGAAACACTTATCGAAATAGTTTTAACTGCTAGCCGTAAGTATTTCAAGTCTTCTCCTTCTAAGTCTTTATACTACGTCTAATCTCTAATTAAACTATCATTAAAAAAAAAATTTCTTCCGTCTTTATGATTTTTTTCTTGATTTAATCGAAACTAGCTCTAACATACTCAAATATAGACAGCGTGTCAACTGTACGGCCACATTCGCTCAACGTACATTCGTACAAAGCTCCAACATTCTGTGATTTCTGCGGTGAAATGCTTTTTGGTCTAGTTCGACAAGGACTTAAATGTGATGGTGAGTGATTATCATTATTATTAACGTTTTTTTTTTAAAATTTCTTTCTATCGGGTTCATAAATGTTAAGTTTATTCGTCAATAAATGTTTTTTTTTGGGACTTTATCTAGAGCAGAGTAGAAGCTTTGAGCTTTGAGCTTCGAGCTTTGAATTTCGAGCTTTGAGATTCGAGCTTTGAACTTCGAGCTTTAAACTTTTCGTGAGCCAGAATAGCTGCACCATTGTTTGAGGTGGTGTAGTTGCTCTTCTCGCTTTGTGCTTTCTTGCTGTTTTCGCATTTCGCTAACCTGCTCTGTACTGGATAAAGGAGCAAAAAAACACGCCTAATATTATGGTTAAAAATTTAAACAAAGGATTTTAAGAATGCTTTAATAGTTGCTTGATAATTTCAACGCATATAAGCTGACCGATATATCTTTTTATTATCTTTTCTCTTAGGTTGTGGACAAAACTATCATAAGCGATGCGTTGTCAAAATCCCAAACAATTGCAATCGAATAGACAGTACACGACGTTCATCAAATTTACAACCGCCGCGTAGTCCATCGGGAGGATCATCAAATTCCCTGATTTCGGAAGAAACATCGAATACAGGATCGGGATCATCACTGGTAAGGAAGATGGCACAGCTCATGAACGATATAACAAATTAAATTCAAATCAAGTGACGAACATAATTCGCTTAATAACTCCAAAATTTCCGCAACTTTACATATACAAACATTCCGTTTCCGTCCATATAAAAAAAGACTCGTATAAATATTTTTTAAGTTAGTTTATTATGTCTTAAATACACGCAGTAAAATTCTATTTGATTTTTTGAATAGAATAAATTCATTTTTTATGGTGATGGCTCACTAATAGTTTGTAGATCTTACGTTTCTTTTATTGCCGTTTGCTATCTATCGTCTAGAAATCTGATGAGATCTGGTGATTGTGGCTCTAAGTTGAAAATTTTTGTTCTTAATTTTTGTTTCCCGTATATTTTATATATGTATACAACGTTTTTATGAACATTTATTTTTGTATTATCTTTTCAACATTTTTGATTATAATTTTGAATAAAATTCATCATTTTTTGAAATATAATTCGATTTTTGTTTTCTTTTTGTTTTACAATTTTTTTACGCCAAATTTACCAGATCCTATCAATTCCGATTTACTTGACATAGTATACAGTTCGGCTTAAACGTGCTTAAGAAAAAAAGATTACTTCGAATCGAACGCTTAGATATTTCTATAGGGTCATTCCATCAAGAATCGCCAAAGCTGCGACCTTATCATCGCCGATACTTTTGAAAATTTATGTACTCGAAGAATTAGTAAAAAAAAAAATATAGTTTTAATTTTTTGTGTCTATCTCATTTTTTTTTGTTAGTTATAGTATGTTAAAGATTTTGCAAAAAGGTTTCCCGAGTCCACTTTAAAACTTCGCATCTCTGGTCATTTTTATCCTAGAATAATAAAGTAGGCCTTATTTTAAAGACTGTTGTTTAAAAATTGTTTCAATATAAAATACGAATAAATATTATCATTGAAAGTTTTTTTTAAGGATAACGATTTTGTCCTTTATCCTTGAATATCTCAAAATGCATATCTTACTTTTTTTTAGATAAATATATATGTCTACTCCCACTGCACACTATTGTTTTATAAAATTAACTTGGGATCTCAAGGGGATCGGGGTTAAAAAATGGAAATTAGTGGCTCTCAATTAAGTCGAGTTTAATTCTCTAATAATTTTATTAGATTTTTTTGACCCCGATCCCCTTGAAACCCGAACTTAATTTTTTGATATGTTTAAAAAAAAAAACAGTATAATATACAATATATAAGAAAATAAAAATAATTAAAGATACACTTTAGGCGATTCTTGATGAAATTATCCTTTTTCTATAAAATAATTGGGAGCCACTGATGCTCTTCGATTTTCTTGGCTCCGATCCCATTTAGATCCGAAATTAGTTTTTTGGTATGTTTTGTAAAACAGTATAGCCTACAAAATATATATAAAAAACTTATTTTCAAGTATAAAGGATAAAATCGTTATCCTTAAAAAAATGTGTCAAGGATAATTTTTATTGGTTTTTTTTTTGCTAAACTGCTACAACCTTCTCCTTTAAAATAAGCCCTATTGTATTATTCTATGATAAAAATTACCAGAGATTTGAATTTTCAAAGAGTAGGTAGGAAGACCATGTCGGTGAAAGCTTTAACATACTATAACTAACAATAAAAAATTGAATTTCAATTATTTTTTTTACTAGTTCTTCAAATACGAAATTTTTTCAAAAGAATAGGAGATGGTAAAGTTACAAATTTTGTCATTTTTGGCGATTCTTGATGGAATGACCTTATATCTTGCTATAATTAATAAATTAAGTAAAAGAAAAGGTAAGAAAATTTGCATAACCACACATGTAGAGTATTGTTCGATAAATTTAGTTGGCATAAAAATTTTAGTCTATAAATAAAAATAAGTATTTTGATCGATAAGAAATTTAGAAAAATATGGTAACTTGACTGTACGTTTGTGAAATTTTTTTTTTAAAGTAGCAAAAAATTATCTATGGAAGTCTTCTTCATACAATGAACTGATCATACGAGAAAATAAACAACCATAGCTTCAACGTAATAACAAACTAACTGCGAAAGAGTTTATCGAAGAAATTTCAATAACCTTCCGGTCTCCCCAATAATACAAATGTGTATTCTTTTATGCCTTTATCTAGCGCAGAGCAGGTTAGCAACATGGGGAGGGGAAACAACAACAAAGGTATTCTTGCGAGCAGAGTAACCACAGTCGTGACTCCCATGCTGCGACTACTGAGTTCAACGCAAGACGTTTCTTCGTAATTTCTTCGTTCAATTTTAACATTTAAAAAAAAAATAAATATGGTTTCAGCTGCGCGGATTTTGTATTAGACGTGTTTTTTGCTACTTTTTTCGGAGCAGGTTAGCGACATGCGAAAACAACAGCAAAGCGAGAAGACCAACTACTCCACCTCAAACAGTAGTGCAGCTATTCTGACTCATGAAAAGTTCAAAGCTCCTACTCTGCTCTAGAAGTCGCAAAAAAACACGCCTAGCATTGGAAGCCATTATAACCTAATTTTTAATTTCAAACAATAATTTATTCAGTTAATAATAGTTTGCACTGAAATAACCTCAACGTCATCTAGATGTAAAAAGATGAAAGCTGCTGCTCTGCTCAGCTCTGCTCTATATTCTTTTTTGCCACTTCTCTGCTCTACACTGGAATTCAAAAGAGCGCACCTATAGTATTCATTTTTTACTGATAGCTAGCTAGTAGGTAACTCAGATAGCTGTTTTTTAGCCTCTCCGAATTCAAGATAACTCAACAAACATTGTCGTCTTTTTAGATTGACTGGGACAACATGTAAAAATATGATTTTCGGGACTCCAATCAAGCCCAGGCTATCTTAGTACAGGCATATGTAGGTTCCTGGAAACTGAGACTGACTGTGTGAAAATGGAACATGGAGATTTCAATTTCAACCGAAAGTTGTAATTGAAATCTCCAAATCGCTTCCCTTCCTCTGTAATTGATGATTTCTATTTGCCAAAGTTGGGGATATAAATAATTAGGGGATGCAATGAATAGCGTGGAAAAACTGGGTACTAAAAGCGGAGAACCCTCTCAAGATAAGAATAGAGTCTTAGAAAAATCAGTCTCATTAGTCGTAGTATATTTTAAGTCATACAACGGACGGATCTATATTTTGATCCCATCATCAAAACATCCAAATATAACATACCACCTAGAACAGCATTAACATGTTTCAATCACGCACCTCTCCCAAGGACACGCTCATCATTCATATTCCAGCTAGGTCTCGACTATCAATACCGCCCTATAATAACATTCCCCCTATTAATCTTCCCGCCCGTTATTACATCTTTCACCCTCTAAATCGAAATTACATTATTCATGAAAAGTTCGCTACGATTTTGTTATTTTTATTCTAATCTGTTTGGTTTATTTTCTTCGTTTCCAGCAAGTGCCAACGATAAACCGTCAGAACCGTTCCTCATCGTTTGGAAGTCGAGGTGTAGGTTCTATGATGCCCGGCCGAATACGAATTCCACACACGTTTATGGTTCACACATATCGATTCCCGACAGTTTGCCAATACTGCAAGAAGCTATTGCGCGGTCTTTTCAAACAAGGAGTACAGTGTCGCGATTGTCATTACAATGCCCATAAGAAGTGCATCGAGAAGGTTCCGCAAGACTGTACCGGAGAAAATCAGAATCTGGATTTGAGCGATGGAGCTATGAGTAGCGAGCGTGATTCATTCTTCAAGGACGAATTTGATGATAGCGACTTTGACGACACATCCTTGTTGAACTTCAATCCGCGTAATATGCCGCCGCCTAAAATCAATGGAACCATTGAAATCCAATCGGAACAGTCGAGTTCGTCGTCGTCACCGAGTGCCAATATACCACTGATGCGAATTGTCCAGTCCGTCAAACATACGAAAAAGCGTGGCGGTCAAGCGTTGAAGGAAGGATGGCTGGTGCACTATACGAATATCGATAAGACGGTCAAGCGATATTTCTGGCGACTCGATTCCAAGGCCATTACGCTCTTCATATCCGAACAGGGAAGCAAATATCACAAGGAGATTCCATTAAGTGAAATCCTAACGATTGATTCGAATAAGGACGTAACCAGTGATAAGAAGCATTGCTTCGAAATTCGAACAGCAAATGTCGATTATTTTGCTGGACAGGATCCGATGGTTGGCTGTACAGAGGAACCAGTTAGGATACCACCTCCGGATAGTGGAATCGGAACGGATATCGCTAAAAGCTGGGAGACATCTATCAAGCAGGCATATATGCATGTGACAAATACACGTATGTAACGTTTTCTATTTCGTAAGGAAATTGATAGGTTGTTATATAGAACAGGAGATTGCCATAATATTTGTAGTTAGTTTTGGAGACGACTGATTGTATTGTACACCATCCCAAAGGAAGATAGGACATTTCATTCGGGAAGTAGAACACAAAATTTCCAAGAAATCTCTACAGCATTATGTTACAACCAAAAGGCAGTAGGCTCTCCATAAAACAAAAAGGACTTCAGAAATAACTTATATCACATCCGTAAATGGATATCCTATCAACACCCAACTAAATATTATATTCCGCATACATCAAACCTTTTATTATAATTTGTTTTCTTCCCGATAGAATCATGCTGTGATTCCGAAGAAAACGTCCAGGACATGGGACAACTTTATCAAATATTTCCGGACGAAGTTCTCGGTTCCGGGCAATTTGGTGTTGTTTATGGCGGCATCCATAAAAAATCACACCGAGAAGTGGCCATAAAAGTTATCGACAAATTGAGATTTCCGACTAAACAGGAGGCCCAACTCAAGAATGAAGTTGCCATATTACAGGTGAGCATATAAAAGATTGCCCCTATTGCCCCTGCTATTCATGTCCTTCACATGAAGTGAAACTACAAACTTTTTAACACTTTCTGTTCCAATAATTTTTTTCACTGATTTTAATATCACAAAACCATTTTCTCTTTCAGAATATATCGCATTGTGGCGTTGTTAATCTCGAGAGAATGTTCGAAACGCCCGAAAGGATATTCGTTGTGATGGAAAAGCTTAAAGGCGACATGTTAGAAATGATTTTATCGAGCGAACGAGGACGACTTAGCGAACGTGTTACAAAATTTTTAATAACGCAAATTTTAATAGCCCTAAAGCATTTACATAGTAAAAATATCGTCCATTGTGATTTGAAGCCGGAAAATGTTTTATTATCGTCGGATGCGGAATTTCCGCAAGTTAAACTTTGTGATTTCGGTTATGCTCGAATTATCGGTGAAAAATCGTTTAGACGTTCGGTCGTTGGTACTCCAGCTTATTTGGGTAAGTAGCTATTAAGTCAGAGATCACTTAATTAAATACTTGAAGTCAAGTGAGTGTGGAGATGAAGTGTAGTTCATATAATCAAGTCAAGATTGATCTTATTTATTTCTTACGGGTTACTTGGCTCCACTTCGATTCACGGCAAGAAAAAAACGAAGAATTCAACACAATTCATATCTTCATAAACTCGAGCCTTTCGTTCGTCTACTATGCACGACTCCCCTAATATTTCATTTGCACTTAAAGCAACATATACAACAGAAGACTTTCATCATTTTGGGACGAACTGCAATTAAAACCGAAATTGGAAACAACACAGCTTTAGTATAACATCAGATGCGTCTTCTAAACGTTTCGAATTTTTTCGGAGCTTTTTATTGCTGTCGAACTAGCTACCATCCCAACTAGCAAACTAACTTCCATTTTGATTTTCCGGAGGCTATAATTTCGATAAGACTTCGGTAAGACTCTTGAGCGCAGGTTAACGCGCAGGATAACGCTTCCGTAAGACTTGCGAGCGGAGGTTGAACTTTCAGAAGCAATAGCTTCGGTAATAACCTCCATAAGGCCTTATGAAAGTAAATACCAACTCTCTTATGGAGGTTTGTGGATTTTTACCTTCGATAAAGCTTCCGTAAGACTTTCGAGCGGAGGTTTGCAAGCAAGCTTCGCTCGACATGTCTAATACCAAGTGATCTGGCTTCAACCCTATTACGACAATGTTTCAGATTGGCCTAGTGTGCAGTGTGGCGGACTAATCTGTGACCGGACCGTTGTTCGAATCCGAGAGTGTGCGAGGTCAATACAATATTGTAATTATTTACAGGATAATAAATTCGTAGTTGAAAAAAAAAGAAAAAAAAAAAGCTTTTTAAACTAGAGATATGTCGTTCATGAGTGAACTGTTCCAAAAGAGCAGTTCATTGAAGTGAGTGAGTGAACTAACAAACCTCCTTTTGGTGAACTGTAGTTCGCTTCAGCACGTGACACACCTAGGAAAGGAAGTAGTTTCTTTGGGATGTGAAACTTGAACTTGAACTTGAACTTGAACTTGAACTTGAAAAGAACTAGTGTTTTCGTGAGTGATGACCTTTTTTTTTAAACTCAAACTCAAACAATATTTATTTATAATAAATCAAAATGCATTAACAGAACAATAATGTTATCATCTTAACAGCTAAGTTTTTAGGTCATCACATTCACTCCGAGCTTGAAAAGAACTAGTTCACTGCGAACTTGGAAAGAAGTAGTTCGTGAGTGAGTGAGGAATTTTTTTTTTTTTTTTGCTGGCTCCTCACATTCACTTCGAACTAGTGTTCCTTTTTCTTTTTACTCTTCACTTTCACTCCAAACTTGAAAAGAACTAGTTCCTTCGCCGAGGAAGTGATTTTCAAAATGAAGTCCAACTAGTTCACAGAACTAGTTCCTTTCAGTGAATGAGTCGGAGTTCACTTACTCACTAAAACGAACTGCTTTGCCCATCTCTATTTTAAACACTTTGAACTACAAATTGTTGTGCATCATATCGATCTGCAGTAGAACCTCTGTATAGTGACCACCCAAGTGGTCACAATACAAACGAAAAGTGTATGGAAAATCGGTGATTTACATACATCGGGACTGTAAAAAAATGGCCACTTTAGGCAAGTGGTCAACATATGAAGGTGGTCACTTTTGCAAGTTCTACTGTATGTTTAAAGAGAGCCTGAATGAATGGTAATAACAATTTCCTGATTTTTCTTCCAGCTCCCGAAGTTCTTCGCAACAAAGGATACAATCGATCGCTGGACATGTGGAGTGTAGGCGTTATAATTTACGTAAGCTTAAGCGGAACGTTTCCATTCAATGAAGAAGAGGACATAAACGATCAAATTCAAAATGCCGGCTTCATGTATCCACCAAATCCGTGGAAAGAGATCTCTTCGAATGGTAAAATCGCCGTTTTCTACTACCGAACAAATCACTAATTCTTCATATCCCTTTTTTTTGTTACAGCAATCGATTTAATCAACAATCTTCTACAAGTGAAGCAACGAAAACGCTACACAGTTGATAAAAGTTTATTACACTATTGGCTTCAGGATGCCCAAACCTATCATGACTTAAGGACGCTAGAAACATCAGTAGGACTCCGATATTTGACGCACGAATCCGATGATGCAAGGTGGGCTGCCTATGGTAATCATCCTTGACCACTTTGCCTTCTAGCATCGACAGGTGATCATGACGAAAACGACGATATCGATGAAAGTAATTCTAGTTCTAATTGTAATGGTTTAACGGGAACACCGAAATACGAGGCAATCAGTGGTAAGGCCTTTAAATGGGTACGCGGGCGTTTATGTCGGAATTTAAAGGCCTAAATAATAAATAAGGAGAATAAATCAATTTTTTTTATATATATTTAATTAAACAAGAAAAATGCTATAATATAATACAAGCTATTATTAATATAAAAAAAACTATAATATTTTAGGTGTTATTTTAATTTGAAAAATAGTTTTTGTGCTAAGGCTTTTGAGTTTTTATTGTTATTATTATTATTACAATTTTTTCATCGACATTCCTAATTTGTTTCGAACTCTGATATAACTAATAAATTAAAGATTACTCGATTGCCTTCAATTTTCTATAGCTTGTAAGTATGAACTGAAATAACAACAAAACAATGAATCTCTACTAAATTTAGTTCGTATAAAGAAAATTTATAAAACGTGCAAAATCGCTCAATACTTCTTATTTTCAATTTTCAATTGGCATTAAGGCAATATCAACGCGGAAGTGATCGCTCAGTTATGAAACCTATGATCTTTTAATGACGTTAAGTCTAGCTAATTACTAATCTAAACACCTTTTCATGATCACAAAATCTGATCGCATTCGCTATCATTGTTCATAAGACCATTACCAATCATCGATCGCAATAGTTATCGTAATCGCCACTTAATTCCAAATCGGAACTGGTTTTAATGTACGGTGGCAGCGATAATATTGATTGATCGTCGATTGGATAAAAATAGTTTAATCAATAAATTTCGAGATAAAGTTTTTTTTAAAAAAATAAATAAAACTGAAATAAAATTACAGAATTTAAGAGATTAGAAAAAACCCCGAAAATAATGAAAACACAAAATACTCTCAACCTACCTCAATTTTTCTTCTCCGATGTTTCTACAACATACCGAATAAATGTTAAAATTAATAGTGAGTTGTAACTAGATCAATCAATAGAACAGAATAAAAAAAAATACTCTTTATACAATAAATTTACTACACACAACTACTTAAAAAAAATGCAGCATCTAAAATCTAAATTATCAATAATTATAAAATAGAAATGAAAATAAAGCGATTCAAATAAAGAAAATCTTATTCATTTTTTGTTTATAATCTATACTTAAAATATGTCTTTTCAATATTATACTAATAAATTATTAGCATTCAATGCTCATTGAATAGTAATTAAAATTGTAAACAATCGAAATTAAAACCAATTATATATCAAATGAAAAAAAAAAAAATGTAGATAGATACCTACTAAAATTACTATTTTTTTTTTGACTTATAATGAAAATTATAATGCTAATGATAATGCAAATTTTTTGTTTAAAATATAAAAGTTAAATTAATTTAAGTCGTTTCTATCAGGGCGAAATAAGATAGAGATCGGATTAGAATTTCTAGAAGTTTTTGAGGATTTGATCCTCCAAGGATTAACGGCTTGTTCTTTTGATCAAACTCCCCCCTCCCCCGTAGGAACGTAGATTTTTAACAGTGCTCCTGCACATGTTGCTAGCCGACCTTGGCTTCAGCCTTAATATGCTAATAGGATATAATTTATATTTCTACTGGACGGTGACAAGAATTTTAAAAAGAATTTTCGATGTTTCAGCTATACTTTTTTTAGGGGTGCAGTTGCAGATCTCTTGTAGGGTGTTTTAATTTTTAAAAAAGTCAATGTCAACAAAAATATGGATTTAAATTTCCTTTTGTTTTTATTTCATGTAATATGTTATTTTTTGAAAGTGGTATAAGTCCATTTGGAGCTAAAAAAATCGCTAATTTTCTTTAACAATTTTAATAATTATTATTGCATAATAAAAATTATAGATTTATACAGGCCTATTCAGACCAGAGTCACAAGTAGGTGGAGAGTCACAATTTTTTATTAATTTTGAATTAGTTGTGACTTTTCACCTACTTTGTGACCTGTGATTCTGACGCTGAATAGGCCTGATGGTGTTAGAACATCACCCGAACTATATTAACGTATACCAATCTTTTTAAATTATTTTAATTAATTAAATAACGTAAAACCTTAAATATCTAATGTATGGAAAAATCGACTTACACCACTTTTAAATACAACGGCTCAATGTCGAATATCGAGTGGACATAACGTCTTAAAAATGTTTTCCTAGTTGATTGCATTCATATGCTTCTCCTAGATTTTTGAAATTTTGAAATTTTATACAAAATTCTCTCAATTGTTTC
Source organism: Beris chalybata (assembly GCA_949128065.1). Lineage (NCBI taxonomy): Eukaryota > Metazoa > Arthropoda > Insecta > Diptera > Stratiomyidae > Beris > Beris chalybata. The sequence goes on from OX421894.1 coordinate 143,376,368, forward strand.
TTTTTTTCTTTTGTTGCTTTTTTCCTTTTTGTTTTGTTAATGATCGATATAAATCTATCCAATTTCGTCTTACCGAATTCGGCGACTATCTCACAACGGCAAAACTTTCAAAAGTTTTTTTTTAACGTACTATTAAATATTTTATATTTAAAAGAATTGACTACAAAAAATACTCAAAAGCAGAACTTTAGTTTAAATAATATGAAGTGCCTAAATATTATTGTAAAAGAAAAACAAAACGATGAAATTGATGTGTCAAATTAAAAACAAGAAAAATCCTTTTTTTTAAAGATTATTTTATTTTAATTAAGTATACCGAAATATTTAGAAAACAGACTAAATGTAATTGTTTTATTAGTATGGCAGTTACTATTCTGTTTAACCGGGTGGAAAGGAATGTCTGCGGAAATTACGGTTGAAGTCAGCAAAACTAGTTGCTAATAAGGTTTCTAACGCTTTCGGTACCTAGAGGACTAGAGGATAGCTAGAAAACTTTGTAAGCTAGAAGCTTAAAAATGTACAGCTGCATTTTTGCTTGGATATTTTTGGAAAAAATTCTTCAGGCTTTCGAAATTTGGTATTACAGAAGACATTTACTAGAAGTGCGCGATGAGTGTCCAAATTTTTTAAAAAAAATTTAAGCTATTAAAGAGCAAAATCTTTTGATTTAATTCGAAGATTAATGAAGACATACTACAGAAATGATTCTTTGAAGTGTGCCACTTTGCCAAATATTTGTTGTTGTTTTTTTATACTGTCATATGCAGTTCGTAGCATAAACGTAACATTTTTGTTTGTCAAATGATTTTACGAGATTGACAAATTTTTGTAGTCGAATGTATGACAGCATATCATACAGAATACAATCCATATGACACATATACTGTGTCACATGGATAAATATGACACAGTATTGCCAAAATATTAAAAAAAAGTAGTAATTCATTCCGAATCACTCACTGGAAGGAACGAGTTCACTAAACTAGTTCCGGAACTGTGCATTCCCTCGTTCCGTCAGTAGATGTACTCATGATCTAAAAAAAAAGATCAAGGTCTGCACGGAACTCGTAAGTTGTTCCAGAACTAATCGTTCCTTCTTTTCGTCAGTACGTTTTTTGTCACGTGTCCTATGAAACTGCAGTTCACCTAAAGGACTGAGTTACTTCACTCACTCACTTCAATGAAGTTTTCTTTGGGAAAAGTTCACTCCTGAACGACCCATCTCTAAATTGAACTATTTCGCTCGATAACGAAATAAAAAGAATTCTGATTTCAAACTCAATAGATGCGCCGCTTGTCTGCATCAAATTGACCTAAGGAATTGTAATATTATTCCATGTGACTTAGTTTCGTCGTGACAAGGATATAAGGTACAACTAGCTCCGTTTGGACTATTTTCTAGAAGAATATAACAATGGCATCTTTTATGTAGTGAGGAGCTAGATATTATTTAGCCAAAATAATTTCCCGGACTACACTTTTCACCTGAGTAAAAATATTACGTTACGCCTAACTTTCTCGTATAATCTCGATAAACGCGATTATTCATCATTCAGTCAAGATATTTAAGCTAACTACTAGTACCGATAATAAAATACAAATCAAGTAAAATTCACACCAAATGGCTATCAGTCTCCTTGCCATTTAGTGGAATAAACTTGAAATCATGCACCCTAATAAAATATTTACTTCAGTCAAAATTCGGGTAGATCAATAATTTTTTGATCAAGTTGATAAACGAACAAATAATAAACATGGCCAAATTTATTAAATTTCATCGCTCTTCCCTTTACATATATTTATCAGCATTTCACTATATGAAGAAGACATCATTAATCACTATATTGATATCAAAGGATCAATTTTATAAATAAATAAATAAATACAAAAATCGCACTACTTTTCTATTATTTTAAATACAATTGCAACAAAGATCAGTCAATCAGTTTCTTAGATATTCAATTATTTAAACCAGCTCTAGACTAAACTATCAAAAGAAGCTGCTCAAATTATAGAATCAACTAAACATACAGCTAAATAATAATAATAAAAATTGCCTAATATTAGTAACATGAAAATCAATAAACTGATCTTTGTCAAACTTAATCAATTTATGTATGTACATAAAAAAATGTAATTTTACACATAGGCAGTAATACATTATTAAAAATTGAATTAAAAATGAAGTAATAATTATTTAAATAAAACTTATGTGCACAAATTATAATAATTATTTATATTTATTATTGTAAAATGCATTTTTTTAAAAAACACAGACGAAAGAAAACCATCAAACTAAATACAGAAATGAAAACTTGAAAAAACCGGATTGTTTAATTTTAAGCGCTTAAGTAAAAAAATATTTTTTTTTAATTTAGTAGTGGCATGGGCATCCCGTCGAAAAATCTTTTTTTTCGAAAATGATTCGAAAGTAAATCACTGAAGCGAATTGTATCTCCGAAAGCGAATACACTTGTGACTTAAGAGATTGGCGAATCAGTTCCCTTCAGTGAAATACTTCACTCCGAGTCACTCACTTGAAGGAACGAATTCACTGAACTAGTTCCGGAGCTGTTCATTTCCTCTTTCTGTCAGTACTGAGGACCTTAAACAGCAGAGATCCGTGAAGTAGTTCCGAAACCTCCAGTATGTTTTTTGTCATATGCCCAATGGAACTGCAGTTCACCTAAAGGAGTGAGTTACTTCATTCACTCACTCGAATGAAGTGTTCTTTTGGAACAGGTCACTCCTGAACGACCCATCTCTACTTGAAATGGACTCTCTACTTGAAATGGACTCTCTACTTGAAATGGACTCTCTACTTGAAATGGACTCTCTACTTGAAATGGACTCTCTACTTGAAATGGACTCTCTACTTGAAATGGACTCTTTACTTGAAATGGACTCTTTACCTGTACGTAAAAGTCGAATTTTCAGTCAATCATAGATGGGGCAATAGAACAGTAGAAAGGACACTTCTGAGGGAAAATAAAAGAAGTAACTAGAACATTTGAAAAAGTTGGTACTTTAACAAAATAAACTACAAACCGATCCGATCTTGTCACCTTACTACAAATAGCTGATCATCCAACCGTAAAATCCGACACTGAAAGAAGTGTGTTCTAAATTCAAACAAATTGTCGCACATTATCACGCTCTGTATGTCACTACCAGACCAATTAAGTTATTCACTCTCATTTCATTACTCGAAGAAAGTATCGAAAAGCCAAACGATCGTCAGTATCTTGTATTCTTCAAAATGTGTAACACCTTTTTAAGTTCTCGTACCGTCTGGATAGTGTTCTTTTTGCTTAAGTTTAGCTCCGAAGAATGGCTTGAAATACCACAAGCCGGAGAGATTAAGAACTATAAATTCAGTACTCAAAGTACATTACAAACGGATTTCCTAAGTAGCATACTAGATAACGATCGTGTAACTCCCGCAGTCGTCAGTGAAAGTTCTAAGCCCAGTAAAGTTTGGCTGGACTACCAGAAGGAACGATTTGGAATTAATACAAGGACTACCACTGTCGCAACTAGAGTTATCAGTAGTGTTAACAAGTTTATGGTAACCGATCGTACAAATAATTTAAGCCATGGTACAACGACAACTCTTAAGACCAAGAGTCCGTTTATAGTTTACGATACACTTCAAGGTGTGTCCGAGGAAGTGGACAATAGTGATGAAGAAGTGGACAATAGTGAAGAAGTTTCTGTCGAAGAGGACAATACCAGTTCCGAACCAAGTTTGGAATTGATAAAAAAAATCAAACATAGAAATAAAATTCAAGTTACAATAAATCGAGATGATCGCGATAAGAACGATAACAGAAGCATCGAGGATCAAGCGAACATACACAAAACTACGTCATCTAAAAGAGCTGGACTATCGAAAAAGACCAAATTGAGTTCATTTCAACGATTCTTGGAATATATGCGAACAATTCAGAATACTTTCGTTACAAAAACATCAAATGGAATTAAAAATAAAATCGAGTATTTGCACAAATTCCGGGATCATTTGCTGTTTGAAATTGGCGAGTATCAGCTAAGCTGATTAACGTGCAAAATTGTTCATCTTCGATTTAATTTTTCAGAGGATCGCGTCAAAGCACTATGGCCTACTTCATCACAAAAACGAAAGGGAAAAAGATCTAAGAGGAGCGGATTATCACACGACTCGTTCTTGTCCTTTCCATCAGCCGAAGGTGCTCTTATGACAATAAATTTCCTAACGTTTGCGGTTTTCCTTATCAAATTAGTTTTGGTGGGTATCTAACAACATTCGAAATCTTTTGTATCAGATCTTAAGCAATTTCTACTTTTCAGCAAGTTATAAATACGATAAAAAGTAAGCACTACTCATACAATGGATTGCAAGTGAATACTATGGAAGCTATTAAAGTTGCCAAGATCAGAAGAACGAGATCATCGTTAAATTTCAGTCGTAGTGGTGATGTTGATGATACATTTAATACCGTAAATATTTTGAATTCGATTGAAAATTTTAAAGAGAAATTAAAATCGTTGTAATATTAAGTTGACCGAATTTTTGATTGCTGCACTAAATGTACCCTAGATCGGGGGTCACTCACTCTTCCAATTTGCTAAGGATCAATGATATTTTCACACCTACGAACTTAATACGAGGGCGGTTTGATAATGACGTGGAAAAATCGAGAAAACATAATTTTATCCGGAAATTTTTTTTTTTCAACTTAGTCTCCTTTAAGCTCGATCCTACTTAGTCCAGCGCTTTTCAAATTTTTTAACCCCTTCCAAATAATATGATTTGACCAACCCTTCAAAATAGGCGTTGGTTTCACTTTTGATTCGTGGTAAATCTCTTTCCAGCAAGCCATTTTTCAAGTCTGGAAATAATAAAAAGTTCCTGAGTGCCTGCAGAATACGGTGGGTGATGGAGCAATTCGTACCGTGATTCAAACAGTTTTGCCATTGATACAGCGGACGTGTGAGCCGGAGCGTTGTCGTGATGAAACAACATCTTTTTCTTCGCCAAATGAAGCCGTTTTTCCTTGATTTTAGCATCCAATCGAACCAATAACACACAATAATATGCTTTCGTTATTGTTTTTCCTTTCTCCAAGTAGTTGGTGAATATTATTCCATTGGAATCCCAAAAAACTGTCGCCATAACCTTTCCAGCTGATGGAATGAGTAATATAACTATTTTTGCCTTCTTCGGTGCGGTTGAACCATTGTGGTGACTATTGTGATGGATTCATGTTTCATCAACAGTTATGAATCGACGAAGAAATTCATTCGGATTACGTTGAAACAGTTACAAACTGTGCTGTGAACTTGTCGCACGATTGCGGTTTTGGTCGATTGTGAACAAACACGGCAGCCATCTTGCGGATAGCTTTTTCATGTCCAAGCAATGTTTCAAAATATTTGAAACGCATTCAGGCGAGATGTTTACTACCTTAGTTATCTCACGCACTTTCACTCGACAATCTTTTATCACGATATCATGGATTTCTTCGAACATTTTTGGCGTGTTGACCTCATTTGGACGATCTGGGGCTTTATTACTGAATACGATACGATCAAAATCAATCGTAAATTCTAAATTTCAGTATGCCGAATTGAGGCGATACGATACGATCAAAATCAATCGTAAATTCTAAATTTCAGTATGCCGAATTGAGGCATTTACGATTGATTTTAATCGTATCGTATTCAGTAATAAGGCCCCTGGACTTGGTATAGTTTCTGTGCTCGTACGACCACACGATATCTATTTAAAGATGATCCGGGTAAAAAAAAAAATAACGAATTCCTTACCTGCCCTTTCTTCTCCTTCTTGATTTTTCCACGTCATTATCAAACCGCCCTCGTATGCCTGTTTCTGTATCATACATACTCTCCACACTTCCGATGCGGTACAGTTCGAATTTATCGGCAATCTTTATACTGGGTGGTTCATAAATCGCGTAGGGCTTTCAGTTAATATTCCTTTGATTCTTAACATTTTTTATTCATTTATGGCTTATAAAACAGAAGACATATTGGAGATTTTTTTCATTATGAATGAAAGAGAAAATCGTTTAAATGTCTTCCGTTTTCGACTTCGCACTGATGAACTCTTTCGATGGTATGATTCATAACAGATCATAATGTAGTGACCTAATTTCTGCACGAATGTTTTTCTTTAGTTGTGAGAAATTGTCTAAGGTTTATTCACGAACACTCTTTCTTTTAGGTATCGCCATAATATGAAGTCATGGGCCGTGAGATCTAGAGACCGCGGCGGCCAGTCCACTGCACATCTTCTCCAAAATTGTCCTTAAGACTTGATTTCAGCTGTGTGGCAAGTCGCACCATCTTACTGAAACCTTATTCCCGGTGTATTTTTCACTGCAGGTCTTACAAAATTCTCAAGCATGGCCCGATATCATTATCGGTCAATGTATCACCATTGTCATTCTCGGAAAAAATTAAAATACGTAGGAATACACACAACATAGTCCAAGACAACAATCCAGGATTTCTCTCACAAAACCATGGATTTTTGGAAATTGAGACGACGAAGCTACGATTAAAAATAATCCGCATTTATTTCATCGACAAAAAAAATCCTACAATCTAAAAACAACCTGAAATTTAACGAGGCCAAAAATAAACATCACAAGTTTCTTCGGTACCTTCTTTTTTTATAAAACTTAAAACTAGCAAAAAAGTAAAAAAACAGGCAATGAAACCATAAAACGATTTAACCATATTTCAACCAACTTAGTCATGTGTATAATTCGTTGGAATACCACTCAATCCCTTTGTGATCAAAGCCGGTTCCGTTCGTCCTAAAGCCTGTTCCAATCCGCGCCACGATCGATCTTCAAACACCGCGCCACCATTCGATTCCATCAGTTCGTAGTTCTTTCGCTCGGCCAACGTTCCTTCGTGTCCATTGACTTGTCCGTTACTCGTTTCGGCTGGCTTTCCCCTAATCATGTTTCCACTGACAAGACTCATGTCGTTCTCTTCGATATTTTCCGGTCGAAATTCATGATATTGTTTACCTTCGGGTAAAACATCCTGGAAATCGAGCGAGTACTTTTCGGGAAATTTCAAATGCCATGCTGGATTCAAGGCCATTTCAGCTTCAAAAACCGAAACGATTGGCTTGTAGTATTCGCGTGACGTGAACATATTATTAAACGGACAACCGATCAGGACGAAACAGTCGATTTCCATGAAATTGGCTAATTTTGCGGGATTGATGCGACCGACCGAAATAAGATGGGTTCGTTTGCCGCGAGCTCGGGCCATTTCTTGAATTCGTTTCACAACATCTAGGTAACCGTCGGCAGTTAGAGTGGCCACGATCAATCCGATCGTTTGTGCCTCCTTACATTTCGAGATGTAGAAGTAGCGTCGACGAATCCATTGTGTCGTCATCGGATCGGTCTTTTGTAGAACGGCGTTTTCCGGTTGATAAAGAAACCATTGCCGCGCCGTCGCGGACATGCTGAGATTAAAGAACGCCTGATTATCGCGACCTATAAAAATACAAACGCTATCGTCCGCGGACTCAGCCACCCCTACAACACCCGGATACTTCTCAACGTGGACAGCACAGTGATGGCATGCCTCTTGTAGCTTGGCTTTAAAAGAAATTTCGTTTTTCTTTTGCAATAGTTCAAGAGTATCAAGTGGCCTACGTGACTTACCTGCAAGGTTATCGTCTGAAAGTAAAGGTGAGAAATTTTGCGTATTACAAAACCGGGCCATGAGTCAAACAAAAATTTCGAAAACTTACCGATAACGTGATGATACCCGGCGTCCAAGTAAACCGTAATCTTCGGGACATCTTCGTCTACTTTTAAATCTGCTACACATTTCACGAATTCATCGACGCAAAATTCAAAGTTCGGGAAAACATAAAAGACCGGAAGCCGCGAAACTTTACTCTGACACGCGTTACCGAAATGAATAATGCTGTCGGCTTGTACGTGAGCAGCTGCAATCTGAAAATGCCGGCGCTATAAAAACCGCGTTTAGGCTAAATATAAAATAAAATACCTCATCTACACAACAACTGCCATACGAAGTGTCGGCCAGGATGAAAAACTGCGACGCCGTACATTCTTCCGCGGACTTCAATTCATCGCAAATTTTCGTGCTAAACGAAAGCTGATCGTCCGGGAATTGCAAACAAATCTGCAAAAAATTTATCACACATTATTTACATTGCCATAACTCGACCTTGCCGCATGCTCTAATTTACCCTGGCGAAATTGTTTTTGTTTATCCACTCGATGCACGCACTTTTCTGCGTAACACCCCACACTTTTTCCAAAGACAGTGCGGAAAGGTCACTATCAATTTCTCGCTCTAATACCGCACTTTCGGATGATGAAAATGCTGCGGTCATTTTACGATAGTTTTATTGCGATCGGAGAAACGATTTGTTTTGAATGAACTGGAATCTCGCGATGGACAAAAATTACAGAAACAGGTTCGCACGTTTGACAGTTTATTTTCTTTGTTCTGCTTCTGTTGGCAACAGTGGAGAGATGTAGTATATATGGTGTATATAAATTTGAATTTTAACGGTTTCTTTCATTTTACTATATTATCAATAATACAGTGTTGAGGTCGATTTTGAAAAAAAAAAGTTTGCTACCCTTAAATTATACGTTTCATGCCTGAGTAAAAGAAATTTCAGTCTGTCTGTCTGCCGTACGTTTACCAGTGTACGCAAAATTGTTTGAGGGCTCATAGCACCCAAACCCGTTGAGCTATTTAGCATTAAGTGTTATGTTTCTTCTATAGAAGATAGAGTGTTGGACCAAGAAATAACAAAAGGGCTGAAAAGTTCGTAGGCTGACACATAGATAGTGCGACTAGAATTAAATGCATATGATTTTTAGTTAATTTGACATCTGTCGGACAATTGGTTCGTGAGATATTAATTTGTGAGTGAATTAACTTTTGGCGTTTAAAAAATAATGGATAAAAAAGAATTTCGTGTGTTAATGAAGCATTGCTTTATCATGAAAAAAAACACTGTGGAAGCCAAAGCTTGGCTTGATAAACATTATTCGGACTCTGCACCAGGAAAATCAACCGTTGAGAAATGGTTTGCTAAATTTAAACGGGGCGAAATGAGCACTGAAGACGATACACGCAGTGGACGCCCGAAAGAGGCTGTAACGGACGAAAATATAAAAAAAGTACAGAAAATAATTGCGAATGACAGTAAAGTGAAGCTGATCGAGATAGCTAGGACTCTGAAAATATCAAAAGAGCGTGTTGGACATATCGTAGCTGAATATTTGACAATGCGAAAGCTGTGTGCAAAATGGGTGCCACGTGAGCTCACAATGGACCAAAGGTTTCAACGTGTCGTTGACTCGGAGCAATGTTTAGCGATATTCAACCGAAATAAGAACGAATTTTTTCGTCGATATGTGACAATGGATGAAACCTGGCTTCATCACGACGCTTCAGAGTCTAATCGACAGTCAGCCGAGTGGACTGCACTGCACGATGAACCGAATCCGAAGCGTGCACAGACGCAACAGTCGGCTGGCAAGATTATGGCATCAGTATTCTGGGATACGCAAGGTATTATATTCATTGATTACCTTGCAAAGGGCCAGACCATCAACAGCGATTATTACATAGCGTTGTTGGTGCGTTTAAAGGATGAAATCACGAAAAAACGGCCTAATTTGAAGGAGAAAAAGGTTCTGTTTCAGCAAGGAAATGCACCGTTTTACAAGTCAATGAAAACGATGGCAAAATTACATGAATTAGGTTACGAATTGCTTTCGCATCCGCCGTATTCTCCAGATCTGACCCCCAGCGATTTTTTCCTGTTTGCAGACCTTAAAAGAATGCTCGCTGGAAAGAAATTCAGGACTAATGAAGAAGTAATCGCTGAGACTGAGGCATATTTTGAGAGTAAAGAGAAATCGTACTACACAGATGGTATCGCAAGATTGCCTGACCGTTACAATCGTTGTATCACTCTCGAAGGCAACTATGTTGAATAATAAAATCGAATTTTATAAAAAAAAAATTGTTTTACTATGTTAGCCTACGAACTTTTCAGCCCACTTGTTATATGTTATATGATTTGAGTATTTCAAAGTATTGTTCATTTATTTCCCTTAGAAATTTATCTAGTTGGTGTAGGTCTATTTTACTTTATTATTTTAATAGTACAGTATTGTGCTAGATTTTTAAAAAAAAAAAAATTTGCTATCCTGAAAATTTTTATTTTCACGTTTTATAACAAGTAGACACGAAAAAAGCAATAAAAATTTTCAGTCCGTCTGTCCGCCGTACTCAAAATCGTTTGGAGGCTCATAGCTCCCAAACGCTTTGAGATATTAAAATGAATTTTTTTTACGAATAGACGGGGTAGGCCCCTTGAAGTGACCAAATTTTTAGAGGTGGGGGTGTTAGGGGGAAGGAGGGGGAAGCGTTTTAGACGGAAAATTTTGGTTTCTAGATCTCAGTAACCGCTTATGATAGGAAGCTGAAACTTGGAATTTATATAGAGCTCTGATAGTAGACCCATTTGCATATAAATTGACAATATTGATGAAATGGTGTCGGAGTGGGGGGAAATATAATGCGTCCGACACACGAAAAAGCCTAGACACATTCTAAAATCCATATCTCCTAAACCGTTAATGGCACACTATTCAACCTTAAGAAATATTTGTAGTTATACTAGAATAGATTGAAAATATTTTTTTGGGTGGGAGCAGTTGCGTATGGGAGTGGGGGGTGAAAAACTTTAGATTACGAAATCTCATGAACCAATTGCTCTAGACAAATAAAATTCGGTAAAATTTTTTAAGTGGGAGGTGGAGCATAGAAGTGGAGGGGATAAGAATTTTTTCAAAAAAAACACATTTCCTATTTCAATAACAGTGTAAGATAGATGCTTAAAATTTTTACCAGAAGTAGCGCTAATTGAACCCTAATAGGGAAAATTTGGGATGAGAGTGAGGGTGGGAGAGGGTGAAAAGGAAAAAGTTCCGATGTTTATATCCTAAGAACCTAAAATGATATAAACCTTAAACTTGGTATTTAGGTAGAGCTATAGTAGCGGCATGTTAGGTAGGTAGGTACGCGTGGCTGTCCGCGAGAACACGGACACCCTTCGACCTAAAAGGTCCGTTGTGATACCACACTATCATCGAATCCGGTCCTACTCGTCGAACCGATTAGAGCTTGTAATAAAGCGTTGGATTCTCGCGACCTCCATTGTGACAAGATCACCAAGACAGTTGAAGAAGTACGCTCCGAGATGAGCTTTCCTTCTGGCGGACATTTCTTGTGTTCCTCCCATACCGTTACGCTCCTCTTAATGGGGCAGGTTGAGATTCCACAGAACGACTCTAGTCCAGTAGGGCGGACCGATGCTCCGTCTCTTGGAAGTTGGTCTGATCTCGTTACTTTGATCCCTCCCAACACAAAAATAAAATACATCAACAATTGGTTTCACATCCTTTCAATTTCTTAGTTTTCATTACACAACTAGAGACCTTTACATTATCGGGTTAAACCCCCTCAACATAAAAAAAAAATTTGGATCGCCGCGCTTCTACTGCAAGGAACAAAAAAATACAGGGTACGGGAAGGAGGAAGGGGTAATAAATTTGATACCTAATTTTCTCCACGAAATAGAAAAAATAAAATTAATCGAAAATTTAAAGTCGCAGCCAGAACATGGACGAGCGGATTCTGTTGTATTCGGGCAAGTTCTCGACCGGACCGACAGCAGCAACAGCCGGACACCGATCGTAGATGTACTTCATTGCAACGTCACGAACATTCTGAGCGCTCACACTATCGATTCGCTTCTCCAATTCGTGCAATGGAATCCGACGATTGTAGCAGAGCATTTGGCGTCCGATATCCTCACAGATTGGCGTTGTTCCGTCCAATTGGAGCAACATGTTGGTCTTGAGTAGATTCTTGGCCCGTTCGACTTCACCCTCGGTCACAATCGTGCACAATCGCATCCATTCGCTTTGAATGTTGAAGACCATGTCCTGCGAAAATAAAACGCGGTTAAAATCAGTGCGAGAATTGAACTTCGCGCAACACTTGCCTCGCATTGAAGAGGATCGCAGACAAAGTAAATGCCCCAGAGTCCAGTATCTTTGTAGCAGGTGTTGAACGACTGGAAGCTATGGCACAGTCCGCTCTCGGCGCTGGCACGTGCCAAGTTCGAGGCATTGTTGCTGCCGCCGGCTTGCGACCGATCCCAGGCGCCGATCAAAGTATTCGCGACCATCAACGGAACATTGTCCTGATCAGTCCAGCCGCAACCCTCAACGGCAATTGCAATATGAGCCAAGGGCAAGGAATCGTCACGAACGCGAATTTCCGAACCGGTGAAACGACAGGCCGACAATTTTGGTGGTTTGCCGTCGAACGTGTTCTCCAATTTGCCCAAATTCTGTTCGGCCAATTTGACCAGCTCGTTGTGGTTAACGCCGCCCGCGCCAGACAGGACAATACGCGACGCTTTGTAGTGCGTGTTGATGTAGTCGGTCAGGTCACCTTTTCCAATTGACCTGAAATGAAAGAACCGGAACGTTTAAACAGCTGGGCCCCAGCAGACTCAACGGCGGTACTTACTTGATGTTTTTGGTGGGTCCCAGGATAGTTTGTCCAAGCGGTGTGCCTTGGTAAGCGGTCGAGTGCAAGTGGTCGAACACAACTTCTTGCAGGTTGCTCTCGACTTCTTGCATTTCGCGCAAGATCACACCTCGTTCACGTTCGATTTCGGCTTCGCCCAGTTTCGAGTTTTGGATAATGTCGGCGAGAACTTCGACGGCCTTCGATACGTCCTTGGAGAGGCATTTTGCGTAGAAGACGGTCTGCTCGCGGGATGTGTATGCGTTCAAGTGGGCGCCGAGGTTTTCGACTTCGAGTTCCAAGTCGGTTTGGGATCGTTTGGCGGTACCCTGCGAATGGAGGACAATAGTAAGATGTGCTCAGTCTCGATTAAGTAGTTACCTTGAACGCCATATGCTCCAAAAAGTGTGCAACTCCGTTGTTTTTTTCGTTTTCGTATCGCGATCCAGCATCGATCCAGAGACCGACTGTGGCCGTTGGTGCGCCCGAATCTTCGGTTGCCACTCTCAACCCATTGTCCAAGGCGGTCACTTGAGTGGCCGGCACATTAAGCAAAGCCTTTTGTAAGTCAGCAGCATGCGACGACTTGAATCGCTGAAATCAATCAAAAGGTTTACATAAGACTCGGTCCGCCATAGCATAACCTAGAAAACGGATCCGCCTTTTATCTCCCCAACCCATCCACTTTTACCAACACTTCCCAAAACAGCTTTACAACCCCACATTTTCCGCACAATCCGAAACCAACAGAACATCCAATCTACCATCAAAACATTACGAAAACTCGGTTTAAAATTACGTAACACAACGGCAGCCTGTCGTCCCCACAACAAACGTCAGATCGATGGAATCAGGAAAAAACTGCACAATTTTCACACCATAAAATTTACCTGAATTAAATTGCTTCCTTTCGATACATTGCGAAGAGTATTCGACAGGAAAAGGACGCGTGAAGCCATTTTTTCACCGTAAAATCACCGAAATAATTTCGCCCTTTTTGACAAATGGATCACAGACGGAAAAACCTCGTAGAGTTCAAAGACGAAAAAAAATTCGGTCGTTCGTACAAAAAGTTACGCGTGAAGTTGGTCACGGATTCGACGAATCGGATTGACAGCGCAACGTTTGTGGAATGTTGGCGCACAGTTTCGTGGTGAACAATCGAGTAAAATTGTTTATTTAAATGAATTGCTTTTATGGTAAACATATAATTTAATTAAACGATTCGATTCGATTCAATTTATTATTTATTAATTTTGATAATTCGCGTGCTGAGTTTTTTTTCTTCAATAAATTATTCACTGTCCTATTTTCAATGAACCGATGTTTTCACCACACACGTGTGTTGCTGGCATGTTGTTTTGACATTTCAAAATTGAATTGAGATTGATTGGTCGTGCGAGCAACATGCCGGCGGACAAACTTAAAATCAGTGAAATTATCACAAAATCTAGCAAACGCGATAATCCTGTTTTATGTAATTTGATTTATAGACTACCCAGTCACCGTTTAATTTAATTTTTTTCCAAATTCTTTGAACAGTACGCTTCCAGAATGGCGAATTGTCGAGTGACTCGCAGGACGTCTCCTACTTCAAAGCGTTCGACACGCGAATCGCCGATAAACAATTGGCTGTAGTCGCGACGAAATGGCACGTCTATCAAGGCACAGTTAATGAGGACTTTTCGTCGAGCCTGGTCAACAAGTTTCTAGCCATTAAGAACAGAAAAACCGGCAAGGTAAGCGGTACAATGTTTCTATAAATTTCTGGGTCTTAAATCTTATCCTGCAGGTGCGCCTAGTTCAAATCGACGAAGCTTCGCTCCGGAACATCCTCTACGACAAGAACGAGTCGAAGATCGAAAACCAGCAGGCGCTTTCCGCTCATAGTTTGATGATAAAGAACTTCGGCGGACGTAGGGCAAATCGGGCGCTCGAACGAAACGACCGAATGAAAGTGAACGTCGATGTCGTCAAAAATCAGCTGGAGAAAACGTTGGAGCATGCCGAAATAGCCAGCGACGAAGAGACCGGTTCGCTCAATGAAATCAACTTGAATCGAATTCGGCCACCGTTCAATGCTGACGCGAAGAATATCGACGATGTCTACAAGCTGAACGAAATTATACCGCAGGAACTTTTCGATAAAATGGACGAAGAGGCGAACGCTATTTTGGAGACGAAACCCGACAAACTACCGTAAGTTTTTGTAGCTAGAGTTCGCATCATCATACGTTCACTTTATCCCCCTTTTCGTAGAATTGCGTCCGAGTATCTTGTTGGCAAAATCAAAGCTGTTCAAAACTCATTCACGCCCGACTCGACCCTCAACTTGACCTCGATTAAAGTCTTCATTTACATGGACGCGCTTCAGAATCTGATCAAAGGTCGCGAACGCAGGCTTAACAAGGCGAACATTTCGAATATCACGGAAAAAGTCGAGACAGATATTCGTGTACGATTTTCCGAGCCGAAAATGGCATCGCTGTAAGTTTGTGGATTTTATTGGACGAGTTTCCAAATTTTGGTTGTTTTTTTCATTCCAGAACGAAAACACGTTACACCCAGGACAAGGCACTTTGTTACTATCTCACGCTCGCTCTGCTTACGAGCCCGAACTATGAAATCGATTTGAACACGCTCATCCAGGAGTTGTCTATGTCGCGGCCGACTATCGTGAAATTCGCGCAGCTCGTCAATGCCAAGCCGATCACGAAAACGGACAAGTTAAGCTTACGATTGCCGAGTAAGTGCAAGAATCTATCGTTGTTCATGGGGAAGAGGAAGCGCCAATAGAAGGGTGGGACGACAGTGCTGCAGCCTTGTGGACGGTGTAGAATTTTATAATTTAAATAAAAATAAATTAAAAAATGTAATGGTGATTTCTTTTCTGCAAAAAAATATGACCCGTTTCTGCCCTCAATTTTTGTTCAAGCAGTTCCGCTGTTCCATTCTCAAATTTTTTTTGACCTGCTAGAAAAAGGGGTTTGAGTCCGTGGCTAAAATTGACCTGAAAACTCGCATTTCTTGCCCCGAAAATTTCGGCGGTGCAACTCCTTTAACCTCAAATGTGCGTAAGAAACGATGAAAATAAGAAAAAAATATCCTACGACACAGCGGCAAACGATTTAAAAGCATAAATTAAACTGTCCCACGGGTCATACGGTAATTAGAAATCATACGGAGTGTAGTGTAAATATATTTAAATTTTCATAATAGCTTTTTGACTTGAAAGCGTTCTATTGTAAATTGACCTGTCGGACGGAACTGTCAAAAAAGAGGGCAGAACTGCAATAATTTTGCATCTTTACAGGCCACATTTTTTTTGAGAAAAGAAATCACCATAATTGTAAAACTTCGCTACCTTGCACCCAAAGTCTAAACAAAAAATGTTTAGAGCCTGGTTGGTTTACGTAGCTGCCCGTCTGCCGAAAACAGAACCCAATTGGCATAGGAAGCGCCGTTTTGGTACCACAACTCGTTAAACCTCTGGTCGTTGAGGGCTAAATGAAGATGAAGTAGATGTATAATTTTACAGAGGCCTGCTGGGCTTGAATGGATTATCATATCCATCCGGAGCTGTTCAAGAAGGTAATCAAAGGGCCTACTATTTATTTGTTTGATTTGATTCTGTAGAAGACGAGTAAAACTCGAATTTTCTTTTGTGCCATAATATATTAACGCCATTTTGAGTTCCCTAAAATTTTCAAAAGTTTTTCACCACAAGCCAGTATTTCCGAAACATGTTGCGCCCACAATCGGCTGTCGTCGCTACGAAAACTGCGCATATGGCAGCACTATACACGTCCGTACACGAAAAGTCCCGAAGATTTTGCATCTCGGGAATCTCGTCGACAACTCACAACTGTCAGACACAAAGTTCTCGGACATTTTGTTGACGGGGACTCGTTATTTTGGTGGATTGTTTTTTTGGTTGTTTGTGTTGACGGAACTTTGTGTTTTCCCCCCGAAAATATCGAAACCCAACGGCCAGGATGGAGTGGACGCGTGAAAAGACTCTACTCTTGATCGAGGAGTACAACAATCGGCCTGGTCTGTGGGACATGAGCCACGACGACTATCGCAAGAAAGACGTCAAAAAGGAACTGCTCGAAGAGGTCACCGAGAAGTTGGATGGTACCATTCCGGCCAGCGATATCGAGAAGAAGTTTCACACGCTACGCACGCAATACCATCGCGAAATATGTCGCATGAATACAGGCCGCGGTTCCGAGCCGTACAAGTCCAAGTGGTTTGCTTTTCGTCACCTCGAATTTCTTAGCTCGCCAAGCGCCTGCCGCAGTAAGGATCAACGGCGACGAAAACTAATTTACATACCGGAAGTTAAGCCGGAAACTTCCGGTCCGACAGTTCACAACGTTCAGGTTACCGTGCGCGACAAGTCCGGTGTGGAAACACGCAAGGACGTTCGCGTTCTTTTCGAAAACGAAGACGACGAGAAGAACGACGACGAAGAAGAATCATCGGATACGAAAGTGATAACAACACAAATTCAATACGTTCCGGAAGTCGCTGCGTCGAAAAGCGCCAATTCGTCTGGTTACGACGATGAACAGCTTGTCGTGCTGCAAAAGGAAGTCGAACCTGAACCCGACGACACGCAATTTTTACCTGCTGCAAGTCTGGACGTTCCAAAGGTGGTAAAGGTCGACCTGCAGCACAGCAGCAATAGTGGGAATCGTAGTCATGACGCCTACGAACAAATCGTATTCGAAACGACCGGACACAGTCATTCGGCGCCAAAGAAATTATGCAAGGATCAGGGATCGTCGACAATGTTGCCCCCAATGCAACTATCAGTTATGCGCGACGAATTTGCGACCTTTGGCGAATGCGTGGCGAACGAGCTGCGCTTTATAACCGATCGCCAGATTCTTGTAAGGGTGAAGCATAAGATCAACACGGCCCTTTTCGAAGCGAACGTAGCTCAGCTACAGAAAAACGAGTAGAGTGTCTTTTATTATTTTAAAAAGAGTTAGGATTATATTTACGTGTTAATTCGGTTAGATAATAAATGTTTGTATAGACATATTTTAGTTCTCTGTTTCTAAGTGACCCCTTCTTTGTAACAAGCCACGGAAAATGCCTTTAAGATCAATACCAAACTATGTGAACCAATCTGTTGAATTAGAGCAGCTTAATATCGTCCAAATTTTTCATAATCAGTGGCAGAATTTTTACCAATCTTCGCATTTTTATTGTATACGTTGGAATGCCGGTGGGCTAGTTTTTTTTTTTTTTATTTGAATCCGAGCGTCTAATTCCTGAACTCGAGGGGTGATGACAATGTATTATTTTTCGGACAATCATAGTTGAGGTAGCGTGGGCAGACAGGGCGCTAATAACACCAAGCACTCTGACAAATCGCGAAGTCGCAAAACTCCATCGCTTCTTGGACTTTCACAACCTATTGGGAACATATAGGCCTATTCAGGACCGAGTCACAAAGTAGGTCGAGAGTCACAATTTTGAAATAATTGTGACCTTCCACCTACTTTGTGACTTGTGACTCTGATCCTGATAGTCCCATTTTAAATCACCCTGGAGTAAGCCGACGCGAAATTGTTGTTGTACAGGCCTAGGGTTTATGGTCTGAAGTCGGAAAAGAACCCCCCCCCCACACTGCCGTAGCTACTCCCGGCCGCGTGTCGTTTCCGTTTTGATTTCAGCCACCAATTCGGACGTTGGCGGAATTGATCTATTCAGTAGCAGAACAAGAGGCAGCATAATACAATTTGTTTTTGATGACACAATTGGGTGAATGATCGCACATAATTACCCATCAAAGGTAAATAACTTTCATGTGCTATCATTCACCCAATTGACCTACTTTATGAAATGTAAAATGATCGCACAATGCATTTTTTATACGTATGCACTTTTTCATGGTAAATTTTCCGTATGCATTGTCCGATCATTAAACTTATAATATTTTTGTACTATGTTAAGCATTTTAATTATTATTATAAGTTGTTAAGAGACTTAAATAAATCACTCCACCTAAAACCGGAAAAGTATTTTCTTTGTCACTCCCAAGTATCCCAAAACCTTTGTAGCAACGGCTGGTGTGGCTGGTGTGGCCGGTGTCTGCAAATTCCTCTATTTACACAATCCGCTTCACTCGAGTTCCGAATCCCCGTTCTCGACTGAAGATACTTCATCGGCTGCAACTTACGATTAAGACAGTTGTTGTGGCTGGCTTTGAAATCTCCCTGCCGCCGAAACATTGGTCCGTCGAGCCGGATCTATTGATTGATCTGCAGTCCGTCGAGTCTTCAGGACAGTCTTTAGTCCGTTTGCGCTGTTCGATATTTTTTGTCACTCAGATTCACAAATTGTTTTTGACTGCAAAAAAGGATCGCCGCGTCGTCGAGCTACAAACTATGAATACTGACGTCCTTCTTCTGGATCAGCAAAAAGTTGCTGAATCCTTGCGGAATTTGGAGAGGAACTTCAAGAAAGACAGCAGTTCCCGAAAAGACAGAGAGTGCTTTAATAAGAAACTTACAAGTATTGGAGAGCTCTGGAAGAGTTTCCAGGCAAATCATGACAATCTTCTAGCCAATTTGAGTGGCGAACACCCGTATTTTAAAGAAAAATTGTATGAGGCTACTAGAGTCCAGTACGAGGCGACGAAAGCAACTTATGACGAAGGACAACGTCTTCTATTCCAACACAGGATTGCTGAGCCTATCGTTGGTCACACTCCTGTGGTAACTACATCAATACCAACTACTTCTATAGCCAATACCTTCACTTGGCTACCATCTACGACTAGTACATACATACCTGAAGAAGCGAAAGAAAAGGATTTGCTACATATTACCGAGGACACTTCGTTAAAAACATTGGGTATAATTTGGAATCCAGCCCGAGATGAGTTCCAATTTAAGAAAGCAGACTTTGACAAATCAAAAAAACTAACAAAGCGACAGTTGCTATCCAATATCGCAACAATTTACGATCCTTTACAATGGCTTGGTCCTGTAACAGTTTGAGCTAAAATATTGATGCAGGATATCTGGAAGTCAGCGATAGACTGGGACCAAGTTCCCTCCGAGAAAATATTAGATCGCTGGATTAACTTCGAAGGCGAACTACGAATCTTAGAAGACATCAGAATTCCACGTTGGACTCATTATGCTAGCAACTGTAAAGTTAAACTACATGGCTTCTGCGACACTTCAGAAGCAGCATATGCAGCAGTGGTTTATAGCAAATCTATTAGCTCTGATGGATCGATTAGGATCACACTTCTTTGTGCAAAAACTAAGGTGGCTCCCATAAATTGAGCCTCTTTTCGGAACCTTCCTTTCCTTCGGATAAGTGAAAATAATCACTTCAAGGCCTCCTTCCGTTCACAACAAAACGCATACCAATATACGAGCTCGCCACCTTGCCAGTACGGATCGTTTGGAAAAAGGGAAACTGCCTTCGCGCAGGGTCTCTGCATAAATCTACTCAGTTCTCAGCCGCGCCTCCCAATTAAACAATGCCCCGTCAGTAAACTGATGAAGCTACTTCTTCTGGAGCAGAACGAACTTGGATCTACTAACACTCAAGGTTATCCAGAGCTGCCTCGCTGGGTGGACGTGATGCGAACTACCATCGCAATGATATCACAAGCCCCAAAAATATAGAACTACAGCAAAAATCCCTTGTTGTGTTTAAATTACTTTATTTGTTTTTTTGTCTTGTAGCGAATAAATACAATATTTAAAGTATAAGTTTGTTTTTTTTTAGCTATGTAGGTAGATAATATTTATGTAAATAGCAACACTTAACTCTAATTAAATAAAATTGTGTAAAGATAAAAACATAAAAAAAAATAAAAATTACAAAGACCGGAAAAAAGTAAATAGCTTTGAGCGACGTGTATAAGGTTACATTCAATTCAGATACGATTAAAACTGATCTAAAACCATTCAATATAATTATTAATAAGTTAAATATACAAAATTGAACTACTCATAGTAAATGTGTTTTGTTTAGAATATTGTATTGTGTTTTTCCTTCGTTTCCGAACTTACCAACTGTCCTAAGACGCCTGAACATTGTTCCACTCAAATCTGGCATTCTTGGAATGTGTTACGGGCAAACAAACAGCATCCAGATATTTCCATTCGTCGTTCGATTTCTCGACACCCATTATACTACAGTACGGAATTTTATGAATGGCTTGTCGTAATTCATTTGTGGATCGGGGTTCTTTTCCCAGCAGTTGTCGCGTACATGTATCCAGGGTGGCAGCATGCCCCACGATGAAAATGTTTCCGGCTAGAAATAAAATTATCAAACATTTCGTAAAAGAGAAACAAGTCGAATTCTACTCGTACTTGTGCTGTCCAACAATTTTCGCAGGACCTCGTAGTTTCTTGTGTAGAAATCTTCGGATGTTTCTTTAACGTACGTTTCTAATTTTGTTTTATCGATAATTGGCTTGTAGCTATGATCGATATTGTAGTTTGCCTCGATTAGTTCTTCGCTGGTACACCAGTCGGGACCGGCATCCGGATACCATGCCAACCATTCGAACATGCCAGGCTCAATGTGAATAGGTAAATGATTTTTTAGCTTCATGCCTGCGCGAAAAAAAGGGTTTTAAAATACTAAAATTCAAACGAAATTGGCAGCTACCTTCCAGTGCACTGGTGCAAGTTTGAATGCAACGAAACGACGGCGAAGCGTAGACATGATTGATTATGACGCCCGCTTCTCGCATCGCTTCGCCAATTAGCTGAGCTTGGAACAGGCCAACATTAGTTAGGGGCGAATCATTTTGCCAACCTTCCGGACAATTTTTTCTATAAGAAATTTTTTTTAAAATCTAAAACTATCCATTTTTTCTTGTTTTTACCTTTTTGGTAAATTCTTTGGCATATTTAAATCTTTACGAAGATAGTTACCGAACTCATCGAAACAATACGGAAGCCAAGTGCCGAATGTAAAATCGACTCGTTCGCCATGTCGCATTATGTAAACTTTTCGATTTTGCGGTTCGTGTAAAATTCCGCCAGCATCCGATACCAACGGACTTCCGCTATTTATTGTCGATTCGACTTCATTATTTGTTGTTGTTGACGTGGAAATATCACAGCTGCTTGTATTATTTTTCTGATTTTGATCGCAATTTTCCGATTCGGCAACCGAATTTATTTCGACTATAGAAAATTGTGATGGACCTGTAAACAAACGGTTTTTTTTATTAATATATTAAATATGATCTCTCAAAGCCACAGTTATCTTCCCGATTGCATTTATAGCTCAAGTAATCTCAAGGTCAAAATACAAACTTAATAAAATTGAATACATAAACAAAAAAGGTCAAATAATGCAATTATTAATGCATTCGTAAATATAACTACAGGAAACTTTACTTCACATTGTACTCCTAAATCTGTTCATCTTATCACTCTACTAATTAATCAAATCATTTTGTTTATACATACAATTCGTCATGATGATATTCACAAATAATGATCGTGTGAAATTCCGCAATGAGTTAGATTCGCTTTGCACATCTGATCCAAACGAGTGTTGATAACAAACTAACTTTGAAAATTTTTACTAAACTGTTATCAGTGCCGTATGCCATATGATTATTGAAAATTAGCCAATGTGCTCAAATTTTATTAGGCAAGAGATTATGCAATCTTATCAATGTTCAAAATTTCATTCTATCGGTTGTGAATAAGAAACTGGCCCTGTCGGACAGAGCCACAGTGAATCTCGAACAGGACTTAGGGGACCCGACTTAAATGCAGATACGTACAAATCCTTTACAACTACTGGTATGCTGACGGCAGGAAACCGTTCGATACATAGGCATAGATCTAAGACGACTACAGGCACCGGAGCTGGCATAAGCAGACCCCGCGCCAGGATAACGGAAATCTAATCTACATCGCTATTTACTTTCATCTATTAAAATCGTATAAGAAAAAAACCCACCTCGATCGTTATGATCACGTTTTGTTAAATTATCAACAGCTCCATTGGTCGCAGCCGCCGAATCGACAGCATCGACCTCATCAGCCGATGCTATCGACGGTGTATTACACAATTGTATGATTCGATGCATTGTCCATGCATCTGATTCAGCCGTACGTTCCGTATAATTTTCCGGTAAATGTCCGTTCATTCCGGTAAGCCAGGAGATTCCGTCGACCCAGCCATCGGACGAATTTTCAACAGCATCGCTGGTCATGTAAATAAAATCGCCCATTCGTAAGACGAGTTCGTCAGCTTCGCGCGGTGCGTGCGGATAGATAACTTTATGTACCTAGGAGTTTTCGTAACACGAAACTGATTAGTATTAGGATGGTGCAAAGGCAATTATTACCTGCTTCGTAGCCAGACGAGCATCTCGCGAATAAAGTCGCAGCTCCCAACTGGACGCACAGGACGGATCTAAATTTTCGACAAGCGCTTTAAGTGCATTGAACTGAGCTGGCGGAAATTGGTAGGCGAGCGTTAAATGCAGGGATTTAACGTGAGGCTCTAGCGATATTGCTGTGGATTTATGTGTGGTATTGATTAATTGTTTTTTTTAAACGAACATCAACTAAAACTTAAAAATTTACTAGCTACTGACTCTACAACTTAAAGTAAAAGTTAGTTTGTGATTTAAATTTTATAATTTAAAAAATGTTATCAGAAGCGTGATAAATAAATTGTCTGAAGATTGCCTGAAAAAGATTTTGTGCTAACCAACTATTGCCCAGCCTTTCCAGCGATTGACCAAACTAGAGAAAAAATTCTAATGACTGTAATTTACACCGCAAATGTATTCTTCTTTGTAATTTATTTCCTTTGCGTACGTCCACTAGACGTCGATAGAGTGCGATCGAATTAAACGAATGTTGAAACGGGCGATTTTGCCATGCAGTGCGAATAATTATTGTACGTAAAAAAGGAATTGAGTGCGAATTAATAAATAATCACTTGTTTTATTTTAACCAAATTGTTTTACTTGAAATCCCGGCGAACCCCTAGCTCGCAACAGTACGTTCGCGTCTCCAAGCCCGACCTGAGCATTCGCGTGCCTGCCGATCAAGCAATGGCTTGTCAGTACACCAATTAGAATACGAAGAGTATTCCTATCTCCGAGTAGGATAAGCTTTTTTCTGCTCGCATTTAGGGTCGGCCAAAGATGCCTGGCCCCTAGACACGATGTGAGACCTGACAATCTTGTGTTAGCCTCTGACCTGGCCGTCACGTCGATAGCGATCTTAATTTCCTCAATGGGCCGCCTCACTGGCAGAGCTAGCACTTGATTCTGTACCGAACCTCTCCTTGCGAGTTCTTCCACAGCCCCGTTGCCCGGACTCCCGTTGTGATCCGGAACCCAACAAATTGTAACGTTCAAAAGGGTGCATAAAGCTCTAATCTTATCCCTGCATAGCCTCACAAGCCAGGATTTGATCGAATGTGAGTCGAACGACTTGATCGCCTCCTGACTATTTGGTAGAATGACGACGGATTTGTTTTGCAATATACAAGCCTCTAGCAGATTGCAGGCCTGAACGATTCCCATCATCTCTTCTACAGCAGTCCGGTATTCTGAATGCTTCGCTATGGTTCCAGTCGGCGGAGAATACCCCTACACCTGGCCCCACGTCTGTCTTCGAACCGTTCGTGTAGATATAAAAGACTTCTTCGTAGAGCTGATACACATTCCACTCCTCTCTGCTAGGAATCCTAGTTGAGAATCTCCTAGAGAACTCGAGCTGCAGAATCAAGTAGTCTACTTACGTACACACAATTTTTTCTGCAGCAATACTCTGCCGTGGCATTGCGGCTGGTTCCAGTATTTTTATTTTTTCAGTCTACGGGTAAATGACCCAGAACTGGATAAGATTTGGCAACCTACGTTCTGATTGCAACACTGCCAAGGATTCCACAAAAGATAGGGGGTATTTGGGCAATAATTCAGTAAGCAAAAATCAGCGGCAAAATCTCCAGAACAAATAAAATAAACTGCAGACTACGTCCACCTCTAAACTCGTTAATAAAAAAAAAAAATTAAATTAAAACTAAATTACGGAAAATCAAAAAACCTACGCAAAAAACCAAAAGTGTATGAAAGTCAGCAATAATTTTTTTGCATGCATGCCAGAGTAACCTTACATCGACTGCTACGTGGAATGCATCGATTCCCGGAGGAGACAGCCCCACACCACGGAAAGCAAGCAACTATCGCGTCGAGCTGTTCGTACGTGTCGCTAATTACTGAGAAACCCAAAACCGAAATAATTTCAATTTCGCTTTACTTAGAAAACGGTTAGGAAAAGAATAATCGAGTTTTTGTTACTTGAATTCGAGATCTCCTTGACGTACTGCAGCGCCAAACGCTTCAGAAAGTTCGCATCGTCTTCGGCCACGAAGAAGCCCATAAAATTCGGACTTGTATAGAGTTCAAGCTTCAGCGGTCTATCGAGAATAGCTGCGGCCAAATCGACCACTTGTTTAAGCGCCTTGGAAAGATGCAGGGCGCATTCATCGGGAGCCTGAAAAACAAAACGTCCATAAATGTAATCGCGTGACGAGGTAATCGTTGAAGTTACCTTGAAGAAGGACACAAGTGTAATATGCGGTATGTAATTATGTGCCCCATTCCACCCACACAGCTCCTTGGACTTGGCCCAGAAATCTTCGAGCTGCCGCAGAAACGGTCCGGTCGGACACGCATACAGAATATACTCACGTGGATTGCACTCGTCCAAGAATGGATCGTTAACGTGTGCCAGGAGCCAATCGGATGCCAACTGGACGCCACGATTCCCCGTCGATGCCAAGGCCTTTTCACTGAAACGAGACGTGCCGGCGACACGATAGGCGAAATTTCCAAAAAGACCGAACGAAAAAAAAATCGATAGTAAAACTTACGCCCTGTGTTTCGGGAAACCCATTTGCAGGAGGATTTGAAGCGGTGTCAGGTGCTGCTTCGACAGCCTTGTCGGCGTCGGATTCTTTCGCGGCGGTAAAGTTGCCATTTTTCACTCGCACGAGTCCGTTTATACTCTCTCGGCGGACGCAAAATGTTCTAAAGGATTCTTCAAGCGGATCGAATAAAAATCGTATTTTTGTTTACTGCGCAACATGTCACTCGACGAGTGACAGTTGTTGCTTTTCGTTTGACATTTCTCCGTCTTCGTTGCGGAGTGTTCACAATGGTTGTTCGCTGCTTTCAAGTACAGTCCTGTATGTAAATTTTTGACAAGCCAGTAGGTCTGTTCTATTTGACGGGTGTAGTGTACACCTTCTACACTTTTTGCACTGGCTCAAGTTGAACCTTTACCCAGGTCGGTCAGTTAAATTCTAACCGGAACTTTACCTAGAAGTTTTGTATGAAAATCTGTCAGTTAAAGTTTCAGTTAGAATTTAACTGACGATCGTAGGAACGGGCCTAAAACATTTATGTAAATACTTTCTTAAACGTGAAATACCCTGTGCAGACAACGTGTTTTATACGTTTTAAGTAGTCAAAATAAACGTGTTAAATAAGTAGTATCGCAGTACATGTTTTCTGTTAAATGTATTGTTGCATAAACTCATTCGGAAAGTGATTTCAACGCGTTTTACTTGATTTAAGGGGGTATTCTAGTCTAGAAGCCCGAATTTCGAGCGTTTTTTGAGGAGTCATAAAAAAAAACGATTGATATTTTCACTATTTTTTTTGTTATGGCTTATTTATTCATATTTCAAGAGTACATAAAAAATTAGAAAAAAATAAAAATATTAAAATTTCAGCAAGTTATGCGTCGTTGAAGTAGAGGGGGGGAAAAAAGGCCATGTCCTGGCCGCCATGATTACCCTCCTGGTCACTGGAAAAAAAATTATGGATAACTTTTGATCAGTATAAATGCCACTATCGTATGAACCAGTAAAAATTAAAAAAAAATGTTTTTTCGCAAAATGGTGGCTTGTTAAAAAATTGATGTCGATTTTCCCACTAATTTTTTAACTTTCCCGAATTTTTTAAAAATATTGAAAATGAAATTTTCAGTTTTTATTGGTTCATACGATAGAGGTATATATTAAGAATATTCATGCCAAATTTCAAGTAAATCGGTCGATTAGAACTTGAGATATTAATGGCGGCCGCATCGAAAAAAGTAGTTTCGAGAAAAACGCGTTTAAAGTTTTACGTTAGTTTCAGGCAATGTAACTGATAGATGCGTACATATAACTTATATTTTCTTAATCAGCCATCCCAGCTCCATACATCGGACCTTCTTCTACTTCATTTTGCTGATTCTCAGCGTTTCTTTCCGCAAGACGAGCAGTTCTTCCTTCTT
Source organism: Beris chalybata (assembly GCA_949128065.1). Taxonomy (NCBI): domain Eukaryota; kingdom Metazoa; phylum Arthropoda; class Insecta; order Diptera; family Stratiomyidae; genus Beris; species Beris chalybata. The sequence goes on from OX421894.1 coordinate 143,403,322, forward strand.
TTGAAGCATTTGAAGAACTGAAAACTCAAACTAAACGCACATAGAATAGAATGGGTGCTACGTCACTAAAATGACTATAACTTTAAAAATAATTCGAATTTTGAAAAATCCTTTTAGAGAGATATTCTTGAATATCTAAACTATCGAAATATGGAAAAAAAAAATTTCGATTTTTTCAAATTTCTAGACTAGAATACTGCCTTAAACGTTTTAATCTCGCAGTACAAACCCACATAAATTAGATTCAATGAACAAATGTTGCTCTCCTGTAAAAAATTGTACGGGGTCACCGATTGAAAATAGGCTTCAACTTATTTTTCGCATGCAGGCCATTTATTAATTATATATTTACATACATCATATTACGATAAAAACAACCTTACTACGTCTTTTACATCATTAAGTACATCCAAAAAAATTATAATCTGCAATCCAATAGCACATATTTATACATTATATTATTGTTTTATTCATCGTAGTTAAAATTTCTTCTTGATCGTCTTCTCATAACTGTTGGCTTACTTCTCGAATAGTACAATTCATTTGGTTTAACATCGAGTATTTGTCTTCTTCGTGGCTTCATATCTTCCTTATGTCTGTAAAATTTCAATATATTTTAAAATTTCAATATTATTTAATTTTATCAATGATTTTTTCCACACTTACATCAAATCATCGTTGGACAATGCTGTTTTGAAATTTAGGACATCGGTAGGAACATTTCCTATAAAATTGCGCCAGCGTGGCAATAGATCCTTGTTGTATTTGAACGATACCGAATTCTTGAGACGATATAGAAGCAATGTACTATTATACATTGGTGTAATATCGTAGGGAATCGAAATATCGCCCGCCTCGATCGCGACTTTATGGCGAGGTTGTAAATCCCGAAAGTGTCCAACTTTGGACTTATCACTGAGCGTATCCAAGCAAAAACATTTCTTCTGTGATGGCATAATTTAATACAAAATATTATAAAATATACAACTGCAACGAGAAAAAATTAAATAATAAATGAAAAATGAATAGAAATGGTTGGCATGGAAAAATGCTTACTATGATTGGTTTACCGGGCTGCTTATATTTATTGCGATAGAATCACAATTGCAGTGGAACATTTTTTTATTGATTAAAAGGACTTTTCTGATCTCCCATCCCTTAGCTGTCTGGACTCTACACAACAGTGTATTAAAGGTTAGCCTCCTAAGTCCAGCTCGGTATTTGAAAAAAAAGGAGTACTTCTCTTACCTCTGGAAGGAAAATCTAAATGCCTTACCTTTCAAATTTCGGCAAGTCCTTCGTGATGGTATGATTGTGTGATACAATAGATCCCATCGGATTATAGCATACACTAGAAGAACTTGTCTGGCTGATTGCTAGAATTCAAGTGAAGTGATCTTTTTAACATCTTTTAGTTTAGTCATATGATTACATGTACAGATCAGGCTTGTGCCTCTACAACAATAGTTGGAAACTTAAAACTAACAATGGTTGCATTGAAATAAATTTTAATATCTTTTTAATTCCTTCCAGTTTGGTATTCCATATACTTTTTTGCAATTATTAAACATTAAATCAATTATTTGTGTCTCAACATATTTCTTAGCTCCTACACCTTTCCTACATATCCTACTCCGTTTCCTTCTCCTACACCTATTCATACAAGCTTCCTAGTTTTAGTTTTTTTGCGAAGAATCTCAGCAATCCAAAAAATTTGATTCAAAAGGGACACTTCATTTCATTTTCTAGTAATTTTTGACCAATAGCGAAATGGATCTTGTAATTAATTGCGATCCGTGTTCATTTTACGTCGAAGATTTAACGACAGCAAGATTGCGAACCCGTCCCAAACCAAAATCAAAAGTTGTAAAGGAAGAAGAACCACGTAATAAATTTCCCGATGAAGACGCATCGGGCAACTTTAACATTCTTCCCTTGTACAATACCTCACAAACGAATCTCATTCTCAAGGATCAATTGTCCATAGAGACAAATCCGTTTCTGAAACTTCGATGGGAAAACTTTAAGAAGAACATACCGAAGAAAACGCTAATTTTCGAATTGGTTAGTTATCGGAAAAGGTAAAGGTTTAATTTTTTCCAATATTTTATGTATGAGAACTTGGTACACAGAGCTATATCACCTGTAAGACGAATGATTTTAAATTGCCAGTCAAGACTCCATAATAGTACCGAACTTTATCCAGTTCCGGTCTACAAGAATCGAACAGGAACTGGAGAAAGTAGAAAATATAAACTGGAAAATAGGGAAAGTGTGAGCTCTTCTTAAAACGGAAAAAGCTCGGAAACCGGAAACAATTAAAGAATAAAATACATTAATTATTGTTTGTAATATTAATGTATTAAATTAAGAATTATTTTATAATAAATGTATTTATTTGGGAAAGGGCATTTCAATACAGAAGAGACTACAAAAAAATGAAAATCTGCCAACAATCTGGGCGTAACTTTATTATTTTTCCGGCAGAAGTAAGGAACGCGTTCAATTCTGAAATGCGGTGTAGGCTACTATGTGACTGAAAACCTATCAAAAAGAACAAGATCATGGAAGTGAAAGTCTGATTGGATCTGAGAGATATGGAATAGTTTATGAAAAAGTACACAATCACTTTACACCCCCTTAGGGGTCAATTTTCAGAAAATCTTGAAAACACTGTCTTGGTATTCATATGGAGAATACATAGAATAAAACTAAATTCATTATTTGGGACGAGGTAGTAGATATGTCGAAAATTGTGGGAAAATATGCATTCTATTTTCACAGATAATTTTTTTTGCCCCACTTCTGAACGCCAATAGATATTCGTTTTTTTTATTCAAAATTATTTTTTTAGTTGATTTAGATATACACACCGAGTTTCAACATTGTAGCTTAAGCCGTTCTATATATAGGAAAAACACCTACCACTTGTACCACACTACCCTTAGGGGTCGAATTTCAAAAAACCGTGAAAACACATTCTAGGTATTCATACGAAGAATCCGTAGAATAAAAATGAATTCAATATTTGGAAAGACCTAGTAGATATGACGAAAATCGTGAAAATATATGCATTTTATATTTATTATATTTCCAAATATTTTTTTTTTGCCCCCCCCCCCCCTTCTGAACGCCAATGAATATTCAAATTTTTTTTATCAATATTACTTTTCTAGTTGATTTACATATACACACCGAGTTTCAACATTGTAGCTTAAGCCGTTCTATATATAGGAAAAACACCTTCACTTGTACCACACTACCCTTAGGGGTCGAATTTCAAAAAACCGTGAAAACACATTCTAGGTATTCATACGAAGAATCCGTAGAATAAAAATGAATTCAATATTTGGAAAGACCTAGTAGATATGACGAAAATCGTGAAAATATATGCATTTTATATTTATTATATTTACAAATAATTTTTTTTGCCCCCCTTTCTAAACGCCAATGAATATTCAAATTTTTTTTTATCACAATTACTTTTCTAGTTGATTTACATATACACACCGAGTTTCAACTTTCTAGCATAAACCGTTTAATAGTTAGGAAAAACACCCCCTACCCCCGTAGCATACTACCCCTAAAAAAAATTTTATTTTTCCAACATTCCGCTACTATAGCTCTATCTAAATACCAAGTTTAAGGCTTATATCATTACAGGTTCTCAAGATATAAGCATCGGAACTTTTTCCTTTTCACCCTCCCCCACCCTCCCCCTCTTCACCCTCAACCCCAAAACTTTTTTCCCTACTAGGGTTTAATTAGCGCTACTTCTGGTAAAAATTTTAAGCATCTATCTTAAACTGTTCTTGAGATATGAAATGTGTTTGATTTGAAAAATTCTCATCCCCTCCACTTCTATGCGCCACCTCCCACTTAAAAAATTTTACTTTGATCAATCTTTTTTTGTCAACTTTTACACCCAAACCAAATTTTATTTTTCTAGAGCAATTGGTTCATGAGATATCGTAATCTTAAGTTTTTCACCCCCCACCCCCATACACAACTTCCCCCACCCAAAATTTTTCTTCATTCTGTTCTCCTAGTATAACTACAAATATGTTTTAAGTTTGAATAGTGTGCCATTAACGGTTTAGGAGATATGGATTTTAGAATGTGTCTATCTCACCTTTTTTGGGGTTCGGACGCATTACATTTCCCCCCACTCCCACACCCCTTGATCAATATTGACAATTTTTCTGCAAATGGGTCTACTATCAGAGCTCTATAGAAATTCCAAGTTTCAGCTTCCTAACATAAGGGGTTACTGAGATCTGGAAACCAAAATTTTCGGTCTAAAACACTTCCCCCTCCTTCCCCCTCACTTGGTCACTTCAAGGCGCCTACCCCATCTATTCGTTAAAAAAATTTCAATTTAATATCTCAAAGCGTTTGGCAGCTACGAGCCTCCAAACGATCTTGCGTACGGCGTACGGCGGACAGACGGACTGAAAATTTTTATTGCTTTTTTCGCGTCTACTAGTTATGAAACGTGAAAATAAAAATTTTGAGGGTAGCAAATTTTTTTTTTAAAAAAATCAATCACAATACTTAATTATTAAAATAATAAAGTAATATTCCGCACACTCTAATATTCCGCTGTAGTATAGGTAGTATAGTACCTACTCTGCTCACAAGAATAGATACGCACTCTACTATTGTCCAAAAGATGTCTCTTTATAGATGTGGAGACCTATTTCAGTTATGACTTTGATTGATTGTTTCATAATTTAGTTCCGTGCTGCGGTTCGGTAATTTTGAAACTCGAATTTTAGACAGAGAAAAGAATAGCAAAAAATTTACTTACTTAAAAGAAATATTTTAACAAAATATGCTATAAAATCACTCGATTAAAAAATCCTGGGCCTTATTACTAAATACGATACGATCAAAATCAATCGTAAATTCCTAAATTCGGCATACTGAAATATAGAATTTATGATTGATTTTGATCGTATCGTATTCAGTAATAAGGCTCCTGAATTATAGAATTTACGATTGTTTTTGATCGTATCGTATTCAGTAACCCCTGGACCTCAATAAAACCGTTTGGCACCTTAACTTATTGCATTTGTACTCGTATTATTGTCCCATTATAATAAAATTGGGCACTTCTTTAAATCTTTTGTTAATTTTATATTCAAATATTAGGTACAATGCCTATCCGAAATCCGATATGTTGTTCATGTGTTTTCTTAATGTGAAAACAGAAAGTACGCTCATCTGCCAATTTCGTAATAATCTACAGCTGTATAGAAACCGATTGAAGTGCTGTGTCGGCATTTTCTACCTACAGTACCTAAAAGATTAATGCAAAATTAAATATTATTACTTATGATTTAAATTGATCGCAATGGCGTATTGCGTAATACGAGCTCTTAACATTTATGATGAATATTTTTGTTCATTTCGCAGATCGGAAAATATATTAAACGCAAATGATCGATGACCTATTACTAAAAAATGAAATCTATAAATATTAAGGTATATATTTTATAGATGTACATTACTATTTGTTGCTAACTATACGAATCATTCGAATATTTCTACATTTTGGTCGGCAATTAGGCAAGGCTCATAGGTAAGAAAAAAAAAATGAAAATTTGACAGTGTATTGAACAATCCAAAGAAGAGTAGTACTTTTTCGAATTTTCTTTATTTTTATCCTCAAATAAAAATATGGAAATTTAGTTCTATGTTTCGTCGTTAAGAAGAAGTAAGTAGCGAAGCAGATCCTGAAAAACTTTAGCTCATTTTCTCTATATCTTTAGCTCATCTTTAATTTACTTGAAATAATTAAACTGAATGTTTGATGTTTGATCTAAATTACCTGCCCATAGAAAAATACCTTTAACATACCTTTTAAGATTTAGAAGTTCAGTTCAGTGATTTTACAATTAGTCCCGTTCTTTCTAGCTTTGAGTGTTTACGAAAATCGAACAGTTCTGATTACAGGCCTATAAATAGTAGATAAGATTTTCAAAAGGGGCTGGTATGGCTATTCTTTGCCAATTAAGCCACAGCTGGGCCTATTGTGACGTCTCCCGGATTGACTATGATTCCTCTACAATCCCTGCGCTTTCAATGAAGCTTAGTATCTTAGCTTAGATATATCAAGCCATTTTCTAAAACTCTCCTAAAGAGCATTTAAGCTCTAAGTTTTTTTAAATTTTGGAACGTTGCCCAAATATATGTATGTATATATTTAGGTTCTAAATTTCAATTTCCTAGCATTAGCCGTTCTTGAGATATAATAAAATGTTAATGTTTTCGCTTTAAACCCTTATCGCACCGATATTACACACTCTTAGTAAATTTTCACTTAGTCTACCTCGAAAGCATTTCTGTGAATAGAATTTTCAGATCGTTTTTCTTGAAGTCTCTCACACGCCTCGATTTAGTCAGTAAACTTATTTTGAAATCCTCCTCTGGTAAAATGATCACATTACTTCTAATTTTTACCTAATCATTTTCATAATATTGTTATACAAAATATTCTGTTTTATAATATCTCATATTACAAATTAAATTATTATATAAAACAAAATTTCACATGATTCTTGGCACTTTAAAGTTTTGTGGTAGCAAAATAATGATGAAATATCTCAATGTATTTTACAGAAAAGAAAATAGAATGTATGGATTCCCCATGCAATCGGTCGTTGATCGAATACCTGTAATGGGTGGTATTTTTGCTATCAGTTTTCTTCAGATAGTACAATACATAATTAAATTGATCAACTTTCTATGCGATTGCTACGAAGTATCTACTTCTGTGTCTTGTAATCTATTATACTCAATATTCATTTGTAATAAACAAGGTGTGTATTACAATCTATTCAAAAAATGTGATTCTTCTTTTTTAAAATACCAGTTTTGTGACTTGTAGATTTCAAATCAGAATATTTTCAGCATTTAGGCTGTATGTCGTTTAAATTGTAAATACATTCATTATACGAGTATCTAAATTTTCAAATATTTTATAGACTTTTAAGAGGGTATAGAGACAATTAAGAAATAGATTGTCAAAATAACGTGCGGATTGCAGTTGCAGTTATATGTACATAGTAGCGGTGCATAGATATACACCTGTATCTATTCCATTAACTGTTCTGTAGTGATCGAAAAGTTTTAGACATTAACCCAATTATTGCTTTACTAACATTTTTCTTAAATATTTATATCCGAGTACTTACATACCTACTGCTTACATTGCAGAGAACCCCATTAAAATTTAACGACGTCAAAGGGAAAGTATTAACCCTGTACCAGAAAAATTTTCAATTTTTTGATTGGCATAATGTCGAGTCTAGAAATTGTCTCATATTTAGTTGTACATAGGGTTGGGCAGGCTCAGCATTGATACGAGTATTATACAGAATTCATAATGTTATGAAGCAATAGGTATACAATTCGTAGATTTTCTCCGCACACACCTTCCTAACTTCTGTTTTATTGTCTTTCAAATCGCGTAATCATTCCAATTTATGATTAATTTATCTTTCGAAATAAAAGACTTAAAGTCAAAAATTAATTGATCTTGTGTTGAGAAATTGTGGATTAGACTACGTTTAAGGAAATATGAAAAAGTTTCACCGATAGATAGTTTAAAGCACGAGCAAATAAAAAAAAATCTTTTTATTTCATATATAGTAAAATCAGAGCTTTGTAAAAAATTTTGGCGGCTTACGCTCTTTTTCTGTCTGTAAAAGTTCGCTATGATCTCTCTCTAGAATCGCTAAAAATTACTAAATTTTTGACTTTACCATTTCCGATTCTTTTGAAAAATTTTGTACTTGAAGAACTAGTGGAAAAAAATGTAATTTAGATTTTTTGTTTCTATCTATTTTTTATGTTAGTTCTCGTATGTTAGAGTTTTCGCAAAAAAGTGTTCTCTTTGGTCACAACTTCTGCGATTCTTGATGGAATAACCCATTATGGATATACAACAGTTCAAGTTCAAGTTTGCAACGCCAATATTCACCATTTTGCCATTTTGCCTTTCTAGATACTAAGAACTAAATATTACATCAGTGGATAAAAATAATTTGAATTAAGACTTAATTATGTATAATAATTAATGAAAAAATGCATTAATAATAAATAATCTTAACAATAAATTAACATTAAAATTGAATAAAACTTGAATTCATTTATAAATTAAAAGAAAACTCAATTAATTTTTTATAATTAATCAATTATTTATTGTAATTGAACTAAAAATTCAGTGAAACATAACATAAATAAACAAATTTATATAAAAAAAAACCCAAAAAACTAAAAACAAACTAGAATTTTAATGGAATTTTTCGCATGAATTTAAGTCTAAAAATATTTAGAAGGTTTAAGGGCCGTTGTTACGACCTTCAGTTAAAACATAACCAGAACTTTGACTGTAAGTTTCGTATGAGCATCTGTCAGTTAAAGTTTCAGTAAGAACGTTACTGACGATCGTAGGAACGGGCCTTAGTACACCCAAAAGAAAACACAATGACAAACTTACTAAATTACACATAAAATTAAAATTAAAATTTTATTAATGTTTTTTGAGTCTAATTTAATGAAAATTACTTAATTAAGAAACAAAAATGTTGAGTAATAAATTTTAGAACCTGAACACCTACCTAAAATGTAAACTCAAAAAATCACTCAAAAAATCACTCAAAGAGAATAGAAATATTCATGGTGAGAAGCTAACATAGAAGTAAAATTTAAATTTCTAAGAATTTTTTAAAAAATAAAGTCAAATAATAAAAAGTGTCTAAAATTAAAACAAAACTTAAAATAATACAAAAATATAATTAATATAAATTAGAACTTTATACCAAATGAAACTTTAATCTAAATAAATTAAAAACTAAGAACTTTACTTTACAGTTAAATATCAACCAATAAAATAAAAATTTAAATTAAATGCAACTTTAGAAAAAATTAATTTTCAACCAAATAAAATATTAAAAGAAAATTAAATAATTCACAGAGCTTAACAGAAAATCAAAAAAAAATATTTAAAAAATTTATTTTGCAATAAAAAAACCAACTCTAATAAATGAAACTGGAAAAAAAAATGTTATTCGACATTTCCGCGATTTTCTTTGACGTGAATATTGAGGAAACAGGAATACATACACAGTAAAATTTTTTCGACGTTTACAATAATTATTACATTAAAATGTGCTACGTAAAGTATATGTAAATTTAAAACGGAGTGTAAATTTAAATGGAAATCTATGTAAAATGCACTATTACAGTTAAGCTATTGTAAATTTACTTCGAGTGTATGAAATATACCTCTGAATTGTAATCTTAGTATTAATAAATGTGAAAAATATATTGCTTTTCGTACTCTTACAATTTTTTAATTGCAAAATAAGCCGAGTAATATGCAGTCAAATCAAACTTCTTAGGAAAAACTATTCGAAATGTATCGACAGGCTTGAGTGTGATTGTGTGCGTAATTAATTCTGACGTCATCACTTATTGCGCATTCCGTCATAACGTGCAAACTGCTAATAACATTCAGAGGTCATTTTTTCGGTCACATTAAACCGAAATGTAGGAGTGTTTAGAGTGCGAATGAACTTTTGAAAGAGTGGAAAAATATAGCCAGCATTTATTATATGTATATAATCACAGGTTTGAATCGACCTTTACATTTTTACATTTCACTTTAATTGATTATACATAGCGTTAATTTTTTAAATTTATATATTACATATTTTAAATTTATTCAAAACTGGAATAAATAAATATTTGATTAAAAACTTCATAAAGGACCTTTCATTCTTACACCCTATGGGCTAACTAAGTTTCTGATTAAACATTAATAGCGAAAGTTGATTTTTAAACTAATCAATGGAAAATATTACGTTACATGCATTTATTTTCAAATATTTTGTTTGAATATTTTACAACCACAATCTGTTATTACATTTTAAATTGTGAACATATTTACAATATGTGTGTAATTTTACTAACCGAATTTATTTAGATTAGCCATTAAAATGTAAAACTAAATTCGATTTTAATTTTACACTTTTTTGATTGGCAACAAATTGCCAACGATAAATGTTGTAAAATTTTTTTAATGTGTACCAACAATTTTTCTTTTGACGAAAATAAATTATTCTAGAGTATATTTCGAAATTTAAAATTTTTATTGAAAAAATGGAGCATAAAAACACTGTATAAATGAGGAAAATTTATTGTGAGTTATATTACGTTTATTACATACTATTGAAAGACTATACATATTTTGCAATTGTATTTAAATTATTTGCTGACTTTCAGAATTTTATTTAGATAAAGTATCTCAAAATGAACTCCGTGAATGTTTGTTTAATTTCTTAATAGTTTTAAATCAGTAGAGTTTTCTGAATAAGAAAAATGAAGGCAATGAAATTTTTACAGCATAAATACTATAGCGCCACTTAAACAACGCTAGGGGACCATTGCAATTAAAAAAATATTTTTTTAATTTAAACAATTTTAGCTTTTTTATAGCCTACGGTAGAAATGTACCTAATGCCTAGGTCACGGTCATTAGTGTACATTCGAAAAATAGTCATCCACAAATATTTTGTTTTTTAATCCTTTTCAAGCACGAGTTGCCCATTTCTATCCAGAAATTTCATTAATTAAATCATTTCTGGCTCCAGTATTTTTCCACACCAACACGAGCCACATCCATTTATCACATTAACAAAACTTAAGTGCTAAATTTAGCATTTCTTAACCTTTTCGAGTGGGCTACTCGAAAAAAGTACCAGGTGAAATTAATTTTCTCAAAATACATCGTAAAAAAAATCTAAGTAACCGGTTTTTTAATGCTACGAGTATCTAAACTTTAAAGAAAATAGTGTAATCATTTTTAAAGGTCATCTGGATTATCTCGGAATATACGGTATAACTACAGATGATACCCGCCGGCATTTCACCAAAATACAATTTCGATTTGATAAAAATAAACAACGAATAGATAGTAACAATATATATACAGCAACAATTATTTAAATCGACAGTAATACGAACTTAATATGGAACTGATTTGATATGCATATAAATTTTTTTCTTTAAGATGCATGATATTGCAGGAATTTTATTTTATTATTCAAGTGACTTTGGAAAAAAAAATTTTATTGTATGTATGGTATGTATAGGAAATTCTGTTTAGATTTTCAAATTGCTTAGATGATATCTTAAAAACCATTCGAAATGGTGATCCGAAGCCAATTTAATAGCATGGTCTTGATTTCTCTATTTATTGTCCTCGACGTCCACTTTTCGAATTGATTTGACGGTATCTCAAGAATGATTGTTGTGATATGTCGCTCTGTATTTAATACCGGTCTTCATACGTTGAACTATTGGGGAAAAAAATCTGCCGAAAATCTGAGTGTAACTTTATGTTTTCAGGCAACTTTCGGATGCATTTCGATAAGATGAGTGTCGCATTTGCAAAAAAAAAGGTTTATGAAAAAAAAAAAAATTTCTTGGGTTATATTGGAAAATTTTTTTTTTAATTAAACTTATTAATTTCCCTTATTCAAAATTCGCCCAATCTAAACTCTTGCTTTTTAATTATTAACCTTTCTAAACTTTACATTATTCTACGACCGTAATTTCAAAATTACTGGCCTAAGTGTGCTAAAGTGAAATATATACGTATATTTTATTGAACACGTTAAACCACAATTAGTTATTTTGCATCCATAAAGCATAATTTTACTTTTTAAGATTTCACATCACTAAAATAATAATGTCGAATTAATTCAGATCTTTTCACACAGAAGATACAAAAATAATCATAATTACACTCGGACTCTGTGAAAACTGCAACGGGCTTAACAACTAGCAAAAGTAATGATTAACCCAGATTTTATACATTGCCAGTAAAAAAAAATCTTTGGATGAATGTAATTGCTAGTAAGTGGATAGTTTACATGGAAATAAGGCCAATAAATATTTTCGGTCTGTATCCACATTTCTTCTGCACTCTTTTCTTTTTTACTTTTCGAATGGAGTCTACTCCACATCGTGATTACTGCAAATTTATTATGTTTTGATATTCGTATGTAATTTCTTGGTAAAATGTTTAATTCATTTCACTTTTTCGTCGATGAATGTCATTATCAATAGACCGTAGAAAACTTTAGAAAATCAACTGCATCAGAAGTAAAATAAAAGTGAAATTTATAATTTACGAATATTTTTGAATACTTAGGTCAATTCCTTTTATGATAGTACAATCCAAGCTAAACCTTGGATGTGGGACCAAAGTTCCTTGATATGATCTGAATTGAGAAAAGACAACCAAATACTTCACTCGTGTGAAAATTAAAAGCATCGTATGAGTAAAGCTCGCAATAGTGGAATCTTTTCAAAGCAAAGCGATAAAATGGAATACAATAAAACTAATCGCAGAGGAAGCTCAAATATATTATCCAATTTTTGTTAACCTTATTTTTTATACCCCATACCTATTAAAATTTATTACTATATTGAAACGAACCATAGTTATTCAATAAATGTTTCAACTTTACAAGCAAATTTGGTTGCAAGTGGAAATGGAGAGCAAGATGAGTAGTTGTTTTTGCATATCTCAAGAATGCACTGGAGCAAACCTTATTGTAACAATAATTTTTTTTGGTAAAGAGGTAAGAAAAGAGATTCAAGAAAACCCATTTTCATAAACCTCTTTTTTTTTCCAATGCGTGACTCTTATCTTAGGCTGGTCGCAGACTAAAAAAACAAAAACAGTTTTAGTCAAAAACGTTTTTGACTAAAGCTGTGTGTCATTCATGGTAATTTTTATTAATCGAACGATTTGATGGGTTTTCAAAGTCGAGCATTATTTTATATAGAATATTACGATCTATACTATCCTGTTTGAAGTCCACGAAGATCTGGTGCACGTCAATGTTATACTCCCAGCATTTGTCTAGCACTTGTTTGAGTGAGAATATCTAGTCAATAGTAAAGCCAAGCAATATACACGAAAAGAATTGGCTCCAAGCCGCATATAGGTAATGTAACCATAGACATATTTGAATTTCAGCATGTCGACATACATACAACACCCTATAAAAACAATTCAAATAAAACAATATCAATCACAGATTTCTCGATTGACTCTCGGGGGTGTCCATGAAACTATTTCTTTATAGCAATTACCATAAATAAATGTGCATTTATTTTAATACTCCTTCGCTTATCGTCCATTGATTGTACTATTCATTCCAAAAATAAATATTAACTATGCTGTTGCTTAACTCGTTACTAAGCTCATATCCCGAATTAGACTCGATTAGCACTGTTTTGAAATACCCTTGCGTATATAAAGAAATTTACTATGTTACGACACAAAGCCATCGTCAAAAGTCGAACAAAAAGCACTGCAATCTTCTTTATATTCGTTTCAGTCGGTTTTCTTCATCATCTGGTACATTCTGTAAAGTCTCTACAGTACCAGTAGCTACAACATATCGAACCAAAAAAAAAATTGCAATAAATGAAGGAAAGTTTCTTGTTTACATATAGGCGAGTATAGTAATTTTATGATGAGTAATACCAGTAATATCACATACTGTCATATGAGTTGTTAAGCCTGGTTTATTGTGAAAATTGTTAACTCAAACTTACGAGTATGTTTCATACTGTTGAGTACTATAATGGTTTTTGGTTTTGTATCGTTTTTGTCGGTGTTGTCACTAATTATTAGTTCCCATTGGCAGAGAAATATATACAATAATAAAAAATAGGCAAAACACTTTGACACATATAATAAACGATAATTTATAGTTCGGAAATGGGTGTAACTATTCAAGCAAATTATCTTTATTTTATTTTATTTACTTTTAATTATTTTCCAAAATTTCATTTCAGTTTCTTCTTCTAAATAAAATTTAACATCGTTTTCTTGTTATCATTTTATTTTAATATTTTGTGATTGAATATATAATAACTTGAAATTTCTCTAAAAACCGATTCCTTGAAATTTCTCTTAAAAGCGATTCCATAAAATGATATATTTTTATATTTTTCGATATGGCGGAATTCGTGAATAGTATACCACGCCTTTCCAGTTCCTTAGGGGCTGAATATCGAACAAATTTTATTTTTAGGTGCGTTTATATAAAGTTCGTGGGAAGCACGATTTCAATATTTAATCATGAGATATGTCGAAATTCGTGGAAACATATACAACCCCTTTTCAGTTCTTTAGGGGCTGAATGAAAAGTTCGTGGGATGAGGCAGGGAATCGATATTTCAGCAGCTAAGAGATATGGCGGAATTCGTCAAAACTTATATACAACTCCTTTTCACTCGCTAAGGAGTTGATTGTCGAAAAAGCCTGGTAGCGAGAACATAGAAGAAAAATTAGTTCGTTATTTCAGAAGACCCACGATATATGACAGAATTCGTTCAGCACCTACTTCCATTACATTGAAATTTGCTTTGTCACAGCTCCGTGCGTCAATGAAAATTAAAAAAATAAAAAAAAATTAAAAAAATAAATAAATATCTATATCTACGTTTTCCGCCTGCAAACGAAATATTTTAGAATTTTATATTAGCTGTGTTTTTTGCATACTTATCCAGATCAGAGCAGGTTTGAAAATTTGTATACAAAACAACAACAATGCTGTTTTTATGACTTTTTTAAAAGTTTTTTTTTTCATAGATAGCTGCCCTGCTAATCGCGCTAAATTCTCTAATCTAGCTTACTATTTATGGAAAAAAGTTAATAAAACGTAATAAAAGTAGCAATGTTGTTGTTGTTTTCCATATACATTTTCTAACCTGCTCTGATCTGGTTAAGTACGCAAAAAACACATCTAACATTATTTGGCAGTTGAGGGAAGCATTTCAGAGCGCTCTCTATGTATGGTATGTTATATGGAGCATGCGATGCAATTGGGCCATCGCGCGAGTCGCTCACACTGTAATTTGACCATAATTTTAAGTCGCTGTTGTGCCATTTTTATTGAAATATTGGAGTATTTTCTAGTTAATTAATAATAACTCGCTATTAAATACGACAATTTTAACTTTCAAGCAATCATCGGAATCTTTGCAACTCTATTCAAATTTTTCCCAAATTTCAAATTGAGTCGGTAATTTAGTGAAAATCGACTTGAATACATCAGATGAGCGGTATCTGTAGTAGGTGATACAGTGCCCCACTATCAAAACTGGAAGATCAGTGTCGGTCAAAGTCGAATAGTAAACAAATACCATTTGAATGACGATGATGAGACCTCTTCCAGATTGTTGTTACTATCTCGTTACTATCGTTATCACTATGTTTAGAGTCCAGACTTCAAAACAGACCTCAAGATTGGAGAATGAATCTCTGTTTTCAATGAAAACATCTGTGCGATCAATGATCGCGATGTTTGTTTTGAGTACATGGGAGCTTAGGGAGCTTGAAGCTCGGATTGTTGGATTCGGTTCGGAGCTCTGTAAGCGTTGTGGCTGTTTGAGGCTAAAGTTAAAGATTGAAATTGTTAATTCCACCAGAAAACATTAAATCGGTGACGATGACGACGACGGCAACGACACAACAACTCGATTGGACGCATACTTTTACACGCTATACCGTTTGGCTCTTTTATAATGCACATTCCCACCTTATAGCCATTTTTCAGGTCCATTCCATTCCATTTTATACGTTAAAGACGCAGAGCAGATACCCATATAGCAAAGCCATACTAACTTAGCTTTTTAGCTTTACTAACTATAGATAGTCGCTCCTATAGAAATGGACTGTATGGTCATTGAAATATGGAAGTTAAACGCGGTTTTTCAGCTGGGTATTGGTGTATTGTTACACTGTCTGTTTTCACTGGGATTGTATCAGTGTTAAGCAAACCTTCACTGAATTAACTCAAGTCTCTCGATAAATAAAATTATCAAACATAGTATTACTTTGATACGTTGTACATCGGATTGACCGATTTCGCGTACACCATACACAACTACTTATTATAATTTTCGAGTGATCTTGTAATTTTTCTTTTACTTATAGGTAGTTTGAGTAACATTTTGTTCGCGTTTCAATCATACGGATACCATACTAATATTTTATTATGACTTTGGATTTTCATTGATCTTACTGATTTTCGTATCGAGAATTCCGCACAATTAACCGATCGCGGTCAACTTGATATAAAGTCAATAATATTAGTAAACTAGCCATTCTAGATTGGAGCGGAATAGTTGTTTCGAGCTCGCGTGCTAATAGGCCAAGTGAATATACCTGGTGCACTTAGTGTCTCTCAGGTATATCGGAACGTGTGTGATTTTCGACTAGGCTAACAAAATTACTGGAAGTTTGTGTGTGTGTTTTTTTTTGCTGAAAACATAATAAAACTTGGAAATATTTCGGTTAAGTGCTCTTTTAAGTTGATTAGGTCTAGTCATAATATTGTTGCAGTTCGGTAGTTTTGTCGGTGATTAGAACATACTTGGCCTGCACGATCATTGGTCACGTGTACGCGATCTTAAACTTGACTGTGTAACGTTCGAAATTTTCGTATAACCCTAGTGCCTTCCGGGAGATCGAGAAACGCGCGAATTTCGCTCAAAAATTCGAATTCGGCTTCTTAAAGTATAAAGTAAGAAAACTTTCGCGATCGTGGCGATCGTGTTCCGTGTCTCGATCGATTTAGAGAGTTTTGTGACACTAGCAGCGATCGGCGGTCGCTTGAAATTGTACGACACCGGTAATTTTGTACGATCGATTAATTAATTGTTCGGTTTGACTACTAGTGATTTTTTCTTGCACTTAATTATTGCTGTTTACCGTGTCATACCGGAAGCGGAATTGCAAGTTTATAAAGATCATTCGACTAATATAGAAGTCGACAAGATCACCGCGACGTATGTGATAGTGATCGTGCCGAAGCTGCAGTTACGGTTGTGATGTGATGTATCTAAAATTTAAGTAATAGTGAAAATATCCCGAAATTTATATTTTTTATCAGGTTGCTAAAAATTTTTGATCGTTTGTGTAAATCCGTATGGAATTGAAATATCTGAAATGTTGCATATATCCGAAGTGAATGAATAAGTAATTTTTGTGATAATTGAGGAATTTATTAGATCCGATCTGATATATCCGTGAAAATAAAATCGCATGTTGGTGTTAATTGGTGGAAAAAAAACGTTTACAATTTTTACCTGAAAGACCACGCAACATTAAAGTCGTTAGTGGAGTATTATTGGATACCGTACCTTCTACTTGAACGGATAAGGAACTTGGGTAAGTTAGCACTATTGATTTTAACAGTTACTTGGGCGGTTTTGGAGAGGGTTTTGTATGTAGCGTGCTGCGTGCATTGTGATGATCTTAAATGTGGCAGACACGTTCGACTCATATGTACAAATGTTGGCAAGACTGCATATACCTGTAATTAACCTGTTGCATATGGTTACATGTACGTTACAAGCGACGAGCGCGCGATCTTGGATGAAAGGTGAGATTTCTCTCATATGGTGCGGAATAGTTTATGCACGACAATATTTGTTTTAGGTTGTGCTGCTTTTATTATTTTTTTCCCAGTCACCTTTTGTTGTAAATATGGGTCTTTGGAAATTTACTTATGACCTTGTATTGTCGATTGCCTTTGGGAGTTTGACTAAGGTTTATGCGGTATATTTTATAGAATTGATGGATCGGTCGTTACTAGTATGGAATGGAGAATTAATTCAACTTTACATCATCATCTGAGTTTTTCTTGAAATTTGAAATTTAGAAGCAAATAATCAGAAATAACTTTTATTCCTTACATTGGCTGTGAAATTAAATGAAAATTTCTTCCAGATAGATTTCAATTAAATAATCGTATTTGATTGTTTTGTTTTATGTCTAGCGAACCCTATACATATTTTTCCATATATTCACTTTATCCACACACCAATCCCGGGACATAGACAGTGGATTACATGAGTGTACGCAAAACAATATGTCTCCAGATGTCGGACAAATTTGATTTGTAAGTATATTTCCATTAGTAATTAATTTCGATTAAATCGCCACAAACAAACTTATAATCCCATTTGTCTGCGTTCCTACAATGGAGCGAATTTACGGCTAGTAGTGCAATTCTGTTCTTGACATTGAACAGAGAAAGAATAAAACCATTTTCATTGTTTTTTTTTTTTAATTTTCCACTAGTTTCAAGTTGTTTTTTCATTATTCTACCACTATAACTATTTAATCTTCAGCTCTTAGTTATTTTTTTGAAAATTTCAACTGATTTTAATATTTTTTAACATTAATTTTTCTTATTTAAATTTTTTTGACATTAATTTTTTTTATTCAAATTTTTTTGACATTAATTTTTCTTATTTGAAATATTTTTACATTAATTAATCTTTTACAAATTTTTTTTACATTAATTTTTCTTATTTAACATATATTTAACATTAGTTTTTTTTTATTTAAATTTTTTTTGGCATTATTTTTCTTATATAAAATTTTTTTGACATTAATTTTTCTACTTTAATTTTGTTTTGACATTCATTTTTCTTATTCAAATTTTTTTTTACATTAATTATTTTCATTTAACATATTTTTAACAATAATTTTTTTTATTTAAATTTTTTTTGGCATTCCTTTTTTTTATATAAAATTTTTTTGACATTAATTTTTCTTATTTAAATTTTTTTTGACATTAATTTTTCTTATTTAAAATTTTGTTGACATAAATTTTTCTTATTTAAAATTATTTTGACATTGATTTTTCTTGTTTAAATTCATTTAAAATTGTTTTGACATTAATTTTTCTAAATAAATATAAGCAATCTATCTATCTGGGTCCTTCCATCAAGAATCGCCAAAAATTACGAAATTTGTTACACTACCACCTCCGATTCTTTTGAAAATTTATGTAGGTAGCTACTTGAAGAATTAGTGAAAAAAAATATAGTTTAATTTTTTGTTTCTATCTCATTTTTTTTTGTTAGTTATAGTTACGTTAAAGATTTTGAAAAAATTGTGTCAGAGTCCTCTATGAAAATTCATATCTCTGATAATATATATCCTAGAATAATAAAATAATGCTTAGTGCTAAAGGAGGAGGTTGTCGCAATATAAGAAAAAATATTTTTAAATAAATAAAAATTGTTTTTGATTTTTTTTTTAAGTATATTTTGTTGTTTATCCTTGAATTTCTTAAAATCAGTTTTTTTTTTATATTTTGAAGGTTAAACTGTTTTACAAAACATACCAAAAAATTAACTCGGAAACTCGATGGGATCGGAGTCAAAAAATCTAAGAACATCAGTTCTTCTCAATTATGTTTTTGTGTGTAGAAAAATTACGATTTTAATATAATATAATTGAGAAGTACTGAAGTTCTACTTTCATGGGCTTCTCAATTGTGTTATAGAATAATTACAATTATACTATAATTGAGAAGCATTAATGTTCTTCGATTGGAATTATATTTTTTGTACTGGTTCTTCAATTACAAACATTTTCAAAAGAATCGGTGATGGTAAGATCTATCAATTTAAATTTCTGTTTTCATTAGATAGATAGATAAATTTATTCACTAGTTTCGTTTACAATTGTGTTACAATTCATGATTTATTTCAGAGACCAAGATAAACTTTTACAACTATATACTTAATACTATATACTTAAATTAATCAGCTAATTGAAGTAGTGAGTGTAGTAATTAATTATTGAAATTATGAAGAATAATTGTGACTAAAATTTTATAAATTCCTAGCCTAATCCTAAAACTAACTTATACCAGAGCTAACTAATTCTAAAGCTAAGCACCCAAATTTTCAATATTATTTTAATGACATTGCGACATAATTAGCGAGTTATCTAAGCGAAGGCAATTATTTGTGAATGTTTGTTTTCATTACATTTTAATTTTTTTTTAAATTTTTGAAACTCATTTTCGCTATCTTAGTATAGTAGTAAAATGTAGAAATCTCTATGTATTTCTTATATATACATTCGATTTTTGATTATTATTCGCTATTTGCTTTTAAAACAAACGAAGAACCTTATGAAACTGCAAACGAATTATGAAAATGCAGTAAAGCAATTCCAAAGCTAGAAATTTTAAAGTGGTTTTCAGAATTTCCCAAAGTCGAGGTTGCCGTACGAATAAGTAATACTCCGCCTGAGTAGCCTTCTTAATTTGATTCGCACTAATGTCGGTCAGTGTTATCTGGATGCAGCAAAATATAATTACTTGTTAGCTGATTTTTATTCAATCAATTCTAATAATTATTTGCCTTGCTACTACATATTAGAAAACTATTAGCTCTGTGTATTTACAAGTATAGAATTATGTTCGTGGATCATCCATGTATTTAAATTGGTTATAATTAATATTCAGGATTTCATGGAAATTAAATAATATTGTTCCATTTACTAGTTTGATTAAATTTATTCTGTCGATTGGCGATTTTAAAGTTTAAATTTTTTTGCTTGCTAGGAACGATAATAGTCGGCCTGTTTGATACAGATTTATAATTTTTTGCTGGAAACGATAGTTCCGCTTGGGTAGAAAACAAGTTTTTCTGGGTGGAAGTCTTTTAGTTAGTAAATATAAAATAAGATTTTGCAACCAACTGAAATTGCATAATTAATGACTGATATACATATAATGTAGGTTGTTCTGCAACAAATGACTCATAAGTCTATTTTGAATTCTGTATAATAAAATAAATAAAATGTTTAAAGTAGATCGCATGTTTTTTTATTGTTTAATCTGAATTTTTTATATTTGAATATTTTAATTAAAATTAAAAATATAAAATAGCATGACACATTTC
The DNA here is from genome assembly GCA_949128065.1 of Beris chalybata. Classification (NCBI taxonomy): domain Eukaryota; kingdom Metazoa; phylum Arthropoda; class Insecta; order Diptera; family Stratiomyidae; genus Beris; species Beris chalybata. The sequence continues at coordinate 143,424,133 of OX421894.1, forward strand.
ACATTGCCAAAACAAATGTTATATGCTACCAAAATGTGGACTTGTCGTTTAAAACGGTATTTCAGGCCGCCGTCCGAATTACGCTTACGGTGCTTACATTACCAACAGTGCTTACAGTCGGTCCGAATTGTATGCGCGCTTACAACGCGTATAATTCGGACCGATCGTATGCACACAAATGTCAGTTGGTTATTTGAAATGTCAGTTGTGTCAGTAATTTTAAAATGAGTTTTGAAAAAGTGTTTTTAGTAGAAACGGTAAGGGAAATGTGTGACAGTGATAGCGATCTGGAGATGATATCTGGCTCCTCATCTTCATCTTCTTCAACAATATTGTTATAACTCATTTTTCTTCAATAACGCGAATAAATTTTAGTGTTTATGATTTTTTAACCGTCAATGTGACAGATTGAAAAGACGTACACACAGTGCATATGCTCGAAACCGTGAGTAGTGTAAGCGCCAGAAAATTTCCCCTCCATGCAAATTGTATGCGTTGTGAGCGTAATTCGAACCGAGTGTGAGCGCGCTAAAAGCGCAGAAAGCGCAATTCGGACCGCGGCCTCAGTATTATTCAGGCTAGTCTAAACTTTTTCATGAACAAAATTGATCGCAAATTCGAGGCAGAATTATTTTTTTGCAAATGTAAAATATGATCAACTAAATCTTTTGGGTAGTGAAGAACTAGAACTTAACTGCCTCTTCAATAATAACTAAATTATTTCTTGCTTTTATAAGGCCATGCGGATGTTTAAAAATATGTATATTGGCAAAAAATGTAATTTGAAAGGAAATATAATAAATTTGATGAAATCAAAAATTAATAAAAGAAAATTCTGAATAAAAGTCAATTTCATTCCAAATTACGGAAGAATTTCGTAGATAACAATTGGTTTCTATTGGCCTTAGTTTTTTAACTCGCTATAATCTCAATTGCTTACGTTTGTTCACTATCGTCTTCAATACTGAGCTTAGAAGGACGATATCAAATAACCGAATAAATTTGATTTTTTTCGACATTTAAGACCTTGAACGTATTAATATTGATTTTTTTTTTCATCGTTGTGATTCTGTTCACAAACAGTCATAAAAATTTTAGCATGTATTTTGTAGTTCCCGGTCTAGTTTCTAGTAAACATTATAAATCGATAATTCCAGCGAAAATTGTTGTTATAGCACAGCCATTCGTTTAATTCGATATTGTATACTATTCTGCTCTCACTGAAAACCTTATTAGTCACATTACTTACATACTCGTACCTCATAAGTTTACTACCGATCCTCAATCTATAAAAAAGGCATAAACATGTATATATTAGCTATGGCAAGTACTTATTAGTGCAGTTTGTGTTTGCCGATTTTTACGACCAACCATTAAAGCAATTTTCAGGCAAAACAATTGCTTTTATAAATTGACTATATTTTCTAAATTAGTGCAATGGAAATTTTATGCTATTCCTACATAATACCAGGAAATTTAATTTTGATATTTATTTGTTACGTAGGTATTTACTTATATAAAGTATTTAATTTTAAAATTGAATTTTACGCTTATCAGTAGGTACTTAGGTATTATGGCATTTTATTTCGTCGCTTAATAGGTACCTATAACTTTTAAATGAAATCGGAAAAAACAAAAACTTTACTTTATCGAAAATGAACATAATAACTTTGTTTATATTTTAATTAAAAAGTGAACCATTAGAAAAATGTGTAAAAATAAATAAAATAATAATTAGACCTTTCAACGCAACATTTTCATTTCTTCTGGAAAAGGGCGTGGAATGATGAATTCGAATGAATTAAATTTTAAATTACTACACTCCCAAACAATGCCTTGATGTCCTAAATTTTCCAGTACAATGCCAGAGTGAAAAAGTATTTAATCTGAAAAAATTTTAAGTTTGCCCACGCTGGGCGCCATTTAAATAAAATTCAAAACTGTTTTTGAACTATGAAAAAAATGTGTTCAGTTGAGCTCTTTTCAGTAAAGTCGTTAATGACTTAGATACACTTTAACAAAGTTAATATTCATGCAATTTAAAAAATCACGATTTTTATTTATTTGTAAGATTTTGAAGAGTTCTTACTTCAAGTATTTATTTACTTCTAGTATTTTCCTTAAAAGCCTTTTAACAAGAAAGTTTTTATTTAGTTTGTCATTTTAGACATTTATAAGCAGTAGGTAATCGGCAAAATTCTTGCCTTACTAATTTCGCCCGAAAGTGTTTTACAAATTTACCAAGTAAATCAGCATATGTACTTACAAACGAATAATTTTAAAAAATTACAGAAATGCAAGACTCACTGCAAAAAAAAATCTACAACTTTCTTGATAATCTATGATTCAATTAAGTGGCGCTTTCCAAAAAAAAAATTAATTTCAATGGATTTTCCTACAACTGATAAAACGGGGAAAGCTTGTGAAAGTAATGTACTTATTTGAAATAAATATAAGATAGTGCAGGATGTCTCAATCACTAATAACGGAAACCTTATAGAAACATCCGAAAAAATTATCTTACGTCTTGTTAACTAAAATCATTAAACTAATCGTGTGAAAGACAAACACGCCATGCAAAATTATTTCGTTCACGGAATTATGTTCAATGTAACAAAAAATTGTATCAATTCACGTAATAGTTTTTATGCGCTAAAATGAAATTGTCAACCATATGTGAAAGGTATAAATTGAAGTGTTTTCGGTTAGATCGTTGAACTGAACACGTGTTCATTATTTAAGTTTTGCCTAGACTGGCAAAAAGTTGCCTGGTTTTGCTCAGTTCTTGTATGACCCTCTGTGGAGCTGTTCCAGACCGGGTCATAGGGTTGGAAAACAAATTGAAATGACCAATAAAAATAAAACTTATTAGAAGCAGCTAGAAAAAGGCGCTGCTCTGTGCACTCCAAGGAACTTAAAAAGAATCTTAGTTAAAGTATCTTTTTTTTCCAGAATCAAGCTGCAATATTTATTTCTATAAATAATGAACATTTTAAGTAAAAGTTATGATATACGATATTGAAACAAATTGTAGTGGGTTTGTGAGTTTAAGGTTCAAAGCCCGGATATAGAAAATCATTGAGGACAACTCGAAACAAATATGACCAAATTCTTATAACCATAATATTTCAAATGTAACAATCACGGCCGGAAAAAAGTCAAGTCATAACTCATAATACTTTATAACATTAATTTTAATTTGTATTTTTAGCACAATATCAACCTTCAAAATAACCGAACAGAAATATAGCCCTACCTAATTTTTTTCTATAACAATGTCAATGCCATTTCTTTTCATCTTGAGCCTGAAAATTTGCCATCGTTAATAATCGTATCTATTTTATTTAAATGTTATAATGATTTTATTTAATGTTGAACAATTTAATCGTAGGGGTACGACAAAATGTTTTTTCGGTAAAAAAAACTTGTATATTTTTATTTTAGATATCGATGTACATAATCAACATAATGCATGCTCCTTTTGATTAAATTTATAATGTCATTTTCGCCTTCATTCGGGAGTCATATATCTTAAAGTTTTTTTTGTTGATAAAGTTCAACTTATAACCAACGAGATGTTTTTTAAAAATAACATTCGGACTATTGTTGCTAATCGAAACTTTTGCTTGAGGTGAAAAATGAAAAGAAATAGCAATTCATGATTCGAATTTTAATGAGTGTATAACGTTATTTATGGCGAATTTATTTACGTCACAGCTATTTATATTTATTCGTATTTAGGTAATATAAAAATAAATAAATATAAATAAAATGTTGGGAATGGATTGAAGATGCAATCGTACAAAACAAACATTGGCGTCAAATCTTTTACTGAAATGGTGGATAATATTGAAAGTGAAATTTTGTTCCAGGTAACCTTAGATAGTATGTAGGCTTGCGTATTTAAGGTTCCATGTGCACGTTAAATGCGATTTTGATGATTTATGACTGTATTCTTGCGAATATTTCACATTAATGGCAACAAAAAAACAAAATAAAATAACACCACTCTATTAGCTGGTATGTAAACTAGGTCGTCCATAGAGAAAAAATTCAAAACTGTATTTGAAAAAAATGCTATTAGAACAACAACGCTTGAACATTTTTTAAAATGCGTAAATTCGAGTTTTTTAAACGCAAATTACCTATTTATCGAATAATTAACATGTCATTTTCATTAACATAATGCTAGAAAAAATCTTAAAGAAGGTCTTCCATATATCAAATTTTAAAAAAATTTCATTTTTGTTAATAATATAGGAAGTCAAACTGAAGCAATTTTTCACAATTTTAATGGCAAGAATTACATAAAAAGACCGCATTTTATTGAAAATTATCATAGATAGTGTAATTAATTGGTATTTCTAGAAGATAAATCAATGAAAAAATTATTTATTTTAATAATGCGTGTCAAATAATTTGAAAACCCTTAACACTCTTTTTTTAGAGAGTTAAAAAATATGATTGGAAGTTCTTTTCAGAAAATTGGTTAGTGTGATCAGATTCACTTACGCTTATTAGACAATCTTGTGAAGATTCAGTTTAGATAAATTGAAGCATGTGTGAAAAATATGTCTGTCAGTTAAGAAAGAAATTCATCAAAAAACGCACCTGTTTGCTGCACATAGGATTTACTTAGATGGTTAATTTTCGACTTATCTACGTGATGCACTTACAACTTATAATATTAAAACATAAATATATTCCACAACACATTGAATTTGTATTTTTTTCAGACTTTTTTGTTAATCTATGACCCCCTTCATTACCATGGCTCATAAATCATATTACTGACAAATTTCTAAATGAAGTCATCATCGGTGCTAAGTGAACGAATAACTTAATTAATATCTACGAAAAAAATTTCATTGTATATAAGGAATAACACTGAACTACTTTTGATGGCAAACTAACGCCAACCTGCTAATTATCTGTACAATAACACTGTGATCAGAAAAATCTCTGAGTAAACTCTCCAAAACAAATTAAAGCTAAACGAAAAATCCATAAATCCGAAAAAAAGATGTAAGGTCTCTAGATCAGCTAGAGAAAATTTCACCATTTTAAAATGGGCTAAGCAAAAATTTGCAATTCGTATACGAAACGACCTACCACAAAAACTAAAACTCAAATAGATGTGCTCATCTTACCTTTATGTTTAAATAGCCGCAATTTTATTTTCTAGTTTTGCACGAGAAAAAAACTTTCCCGAATAGTCATACACACTACAGCGTTACGGCATTTAAATAAAAGTGGTCACACAAATGAAAACACAATCTTAGACGTACGAGTGCAATTTAGCCAAGATTAAGCATTAGTGAGCTCTTATATTTGCATACAAGAAGTAATTACATGCACCGACATTGAAGCGCAAAGTGTTTCCTTAAAAATAATCACAAAGAAAAAAACAACAATAATTTCTCAAGGAATATACACACCTGACATTTAGCAACGAAACATTACAATAAAATAAGTTAAAAATTAATAATTGCATTTTACTGACAGTATTATTTCTATTTCCTGAGTAGATTAATTTTTAATTGTTGTTATCCCGATGAACAAGTGATGATGATGCAAAACAATAAACAACTACTTTGTTCAGATATTTTTTATTTTACACATGTAAGCTACGGAACAAAAGTTACTTAAAAAGATACTTTCATTTTCACAGGAAGATAAGAGTTTGCTATTATGAAAATAATTCCGACATGATTTAAAATCTACATCAATCTATTGAATGTGAATGAAACTTTAATTCACTTACAAAAAAACCTAAAAGAAAAAAAATTAGCTAACATCTCAATCAAGTACGTAGTCATCTAAGAAAAAATGCAACAAAATCCTTTAAACAAGATAAAGCTGTAAATCTAACAAAATATCTATTTATGTACAATACGAGTAAATCTACTGCTTTAGAGTTAGTATGAAGAGGCTAATTGTGTACACTTTCATTAGTTGGCAAATACTTTAAGTCCATATATGAGAAAATTGTGTGATGCATTGCATCTTTTGCGAATTATGTAGGTGCTATCTACATAACTTAAGATATCCATCGTATGGAAAATACACAATGAGTTAGTATGCCGAGTCAGTACTCCTTTTGTGAAGGTCTTACAGTTGGACTGCCTTGACGTCGTGGATTCGACGAAGTAACAATATGACAAAGCAAGAAGTTTTTTTTTTTTTAATAATTTTGCTGTTTTTATTAACAAATTGCATTTATTCTGTGTAAATTGCGATGACGGTAGTGATGATGCCGAAACTTATGCATAATACGTACGTACTATAGAAATCTTGGCAGGAGTCACAGAAATTGTCGAGTAGGTGTCAAGTTTAAGATAAATGTTTTTTTTTTAATTTGTATTACAAATGTTTTAGAATTTTCTGATTTTAATATCTCAGGAACGCTTTTGGGGCATAAAACTACATCATTTATGAGTTTATTGTAAAATCGTTCATTTAAATATTAGTGTTGATATCGCACGAAGAGTTGATGCTAGAAAGATGAAACTTGGAATATGTATAAATATAAATTGAGAGTATTGTGGGGTATGTCAAATACAATGAATGTATATAACTTTCTACTTCGATCTTGAGGACAACTTGTCAATTCTTCTCTTTTAAATTTTCCCATTTTGAATGTTTTTGATTTTGAATATTTTTTTAAATGCATTTAAGTTTTTGGTTTTATAAAGGTACAGGATCCCTCTGAAGTGAAATTAAAAGTGTTAGTCGAACTTGCGATAAAATCCTCTATTTATTTTCTTATAATTATGGAAGGTAAAAAAAAAGAAATTTTATAATTTAAATATTTTAAGAATCGTTGATGCTACAAAGCTGTAACTTAATAATTAGATAGAGGTATTATAGTGGTACTATCATCCATATTTGAAAAATCATATGGTAGGAAATTGAAAATTGTTTTTAATGTTCTTAAAACTTCTGACAAAAACTGCACGTGATCTTCTTCTGATCAATAGATAGATAGATAGATTGGAAATAGGGGTTGGTATGCTCAACCTCTGTCACTGCAGTCACAGTTGGGCCTATTGTGACTTCCGCGAATTGACTATGATGCCTCTTAAATCCTTGCGCTTTCAATGAGGTCTAGTATTTTGCGAAGAAGAATGGTCAGGAAATCCGATAGGTCCATGAAACCCTGACCGAAGTGACAAATTTTTTTGTGAGCTAAGCCCTTACATTCACAGTCGATATGCTCTGGTGTTTCGTCTTCGCCATTGCATATTCTGCAAATTTAAGTCTCAGAGAGACCAATCACATTCAGATGCTTCCTCATGTGGCAATGTCCAGTTAGAGCTACCTAGGGTTTGGGTCTGATATGTATCTGCTTAATTTTAGATAATTAGATGTTCATTTTTTGGCGTAAAACGTTTTGAGTGCCTGTTGCTCGGTGCCAAGTCCCAGTGAATGGCTCTTTGCGATTTTTACCACATTCGGATGTTCATTCTGGCTGTGGTATCACACAGAATGAATATGGTCCCATGAAATCAGCATCTGAACCTTTCCTATCCGGTAAGTTGCTCGTCTCTCTCTCGTGACCAATAACATGACATAAGTCCAAATAGTTTTATCGTCTCTTTTATAATTTCCTTTTCTGATAAAAGTCGACGATAATTGATTAATGTTTTTTTTATTGAAAAATCTTTTTACAATAAAAAAGAAACTGTTGATAATTTAGCCAACATAAATGCTCATTTCCAAGGTTTATTTAAACTTTTTATAGGGTCACATATTTAATTTCAAAATGAAAAAAAAACCGACATTAAAATCATCAATTTATTTCGGTAAAATTGACTACCGATTTTACAAGGCCTTTCCCATAGTAAGCCACCGCAAAACAACTTTTCACAGCGAAATGTTAACGGATGAAGTAGGTAGGTATCAATAAAAAGCTGGACAAGAACATCCTTAACAATTTAATCTTGTATTACCTTAATTGATCGGACTTCGTAGTACTAGTTGGCCAATCTATAGGTAGTCAATTTAAATTTCCAGCCAGGCTTATCGCATGAAATCTATGACGGAAAGATAGTGGAAACAAATGGAGTGATTCAACAGTTCGCCGGATCTGGCTAATAAAAATTGGAACAATATAGGTACCGCATATTTTCAAATATCTATTTCGAAGCTGATATGCAATTAAAAGTGAAAGTAATGGCATTGTCATTATACATATGTTTACGTAATTTATCTTCTTTTTTTTTGTTTTTTATTACGAGTAAATTTAGCATGCGGTTTAGATAAAAGTGCAAACTTATGGCTTTGAAGTGAGGTGGGCGAGACAGTTTAAAGTAGTTTTTATTTTAATGTAGAGACGAAATGCTTTTCAAATGTGAGAAAATTTCCGAAAATTATACCTAAGTGGTCATAGTTTTGAAATAGCCGAATTTTTGGTACCGAAAAGCCGAAAAATTTGTAATGAGTCGTGGCAAAGAGTGCAGGTACTTTTTCGGTTTTATTACTTGACCTCTATAAGGCAGTTGATTTGGGTACATCTGCTTACCTGATGACTTCTTTGGAAGTGATAGCTTCTTCTTTTCGTAAATACTTGCTCAATTCTTTCCAAAACCGATTCACTTTCTGATATACCTTTTAACTGTTACACCACACGGCCGGTACTCGCGCTACGATATACTTGAGTTAAAAGTAAGGTCCATTGGTTTTTAATCGTAACTCATTTAATATTAATTCAGTGTTGAAAATTGTGTTTCTTTTCTAGACATAAGAAATAAGTATACATCTGGTTCGTATAATTTTCAGACCTTCATAGTAGAGTTCATGCTCAAGGTAAATAAAGAAAAAGATAATTTAAAATGTTGTACTGTACTCAAACCTGACAAAAAGTGCCGTGGTGATAGGAATTATAGAGGTGATAGCAACATTGTTGATTTAGTTAAATCTACTCAAATTCACTTGCTGTTTGAAGTGATCTTGTCAGGATTATTGCTGCGGTCCAAAAAGAAAAAATTTCTTTGCTTAGATTTCGGGTTTATTTGACATTTTACGGTGCTAATGATATCAACACAATAAAGTCTAAATGATTCTTGCTTGTCTTTTTACGGATTGCTTTGAGCTTAATGGTTTGTCAATATTTGCATAAATAAATGATATATTATCGGTATAAAGTTAACATTGATTTTATGAAGACTGATGTGTTTAAATAGATGATGTACCTAAATCAAAGTGATAATCTTGATAAACTCCCGAATACTAGTATTTTTCTGAACAAGTTTTTCGAACATCAAAACATTAGGCAGTTATTTCTAATCTTATCATGGTCAGTAATATTTTATACAGGTACCTTCTTTTTTATCATTATGGAATCGGATTGAAAATTTACCATCTAACCTATTGCTTATCTTTATTTTCGACAAACTGAAATATATGTAGAGAAAAAAACTTTTCAAATAATGAATTCGAAATGAAGTTGTTAGCCTTGTAGACGATTATAAAAAACTACTATATCTCAATAATATCGATTTATTAAGTGCTGAAAATGTCGGTTCAATTTAGTGTAATAAAATGTCAATCTGCCACTTGTTGATCACTATCTGTTTAGCTCCTTTCTGTCTAAAATAAAAGTACATGAAAAACACTTTTTCATTTTTTTTTAAAAAAATCGCTTGTAAACGAATATCTTGATCAGTTTTTACGATTTCTTGTCTTTGTCTTTCTTTAGTGGAGACATTTAAATTTTGTATTTCTCCCAAATGCGTTTAACGTTATTCGAATGTGGAAACAAATTAATTATATATACTTACTATCAACAAAAATTGGAAGAATATTATTCTCATCTGATTGTCCTTTACTTCATTATTTTTTAACAATAAAGTATTGTAATCTACTTGAAATTACGCAAAAATTTGCGGCTTTAAATTTAAAATATTTACCCTAACGTTAGTAGATACCAAAAGCAAAACTGTTCGACATATACGCCGTACGCAAACAAGTTTGAAGGTTTGTATCTCATAGACCTGATCAAATTTTGTTATTGCATAGATTCAAATTGTTTTATTACATAGATTGAAATTTTTTTATTGCATAACTTCTTCATGTGACTTTTTGAGGTTTTGGTGAAGTCAAGAGTTAGGCGATTTTTTTAGAATGGGAAAACTAAGGATTACACTGCAGAAAAAGCAACACAAAGTTATAATATGCAAGCATTTTTCTCGTACCGTAAGGATATGGCTTATACCACAAACTTGAAATTTTAAACTTATGTATATGACTCTCATTATATGAGAAACATATTATCAATAAAAAAAATTATTTAAGATGAATTTTCCAAAAAAAAAGAAAAATCCATTTTATCTAAAGCTCGAAAATTAGACATTAGCATTTTTTCTACCGAAGTTTAGAATTTAATTTTGGTTGACAGATTTGTTTTTAAGACCCCAAGCTTATTTAAATTTTATACATTTATCGGCTTCTAGCTGATTTTGTTATTATCTAAATTTGAAATCTATAAAATAATATGTATCAGCGATAGAATTAACAAAAACAAATTTAAACATTGGATATGATAGAGTTGAACCCTGCGGTATGCCTGATACAATGACTTTACGAATTAATTTCGGCTCATAAATATTAATTGCTATTTTGAATGAAAATTAAAAAAACATGAAAACCATCCAATTAATTACATAATTAATTTTTTTTTTTAATTTGTTCTTTCAGGTTTACATGCAACGCAGCTCGATAACTTCTTGTCAACTATATGCAATTTCGCTAATGGAATAAAAGCGTCAAGTGAAATTCGAAAAATGTAATAAATCTTTATCGCAGAACTTTATATATGTCACCGTCACATCGAAGAAACATATCAATTATTAAGGGTCTTAAAACTTTGTGACCTTAAGTTATTTACAATTTTTTCTTTTTCGTTTCCGAGAAATTTATGGTTGTTTAATTTTCGGTTTTTGTCTTCATTTCGAGAGTTTTCCATCCTTCGATACAATGTTTACGCAGTGATCATGTCGTAATGTTGAAATAGTGTAGTAAAATGGGGTGATACACAAGTCGATAAGTAGAATTTAAAAAAAACAGCAATTCTGTAATAAAATTGTAATCAGGTTGTATTCAGTCGACGGAATAGTAGATGGCAAAAAAAGTTCATTCTATCGAAAATTGTCGAATTTGTTATTATCTGTGATAGTAAATGTTTGCCATTCATTACAATAATAATGCCGAAATTTTTCAAATCCGAGATAATTATGAAATTTGTGTAGATAATTTGAATAAACTAGTTCAATTTTGTGTATGTGTAACAGTGAAAGTGACGAAATGAAATGTTTGCCGGTTAATGTGATAAAATAAAAATAAATCTAGCAGATATTCGCGTAATGAATTGCATAGTGTGGAAATAATATTCGTAGTGTCTTTATTGAAATTTGACGAATTTCGTTTGAAATTTTGGATTCTTATTGCGAAAGCGGTCGGAGAAGTTCAACAGAAAACTTTTTTTTAAAGGTTTGTTAATTTTCTATTTTACACTAATGTTTTATCTAATTTTTTTAAGTTCTATAGACTTAAAAGAGGTTTTAATCCACAATATTGAAAAACAACTCTTTAATTGTCCGTAATTACGATAAACATTGATCGTAAATACTAATTTTCGAAAATTAGGGAACTGAAATAAGAAAAAAAAATTTCCCATACCATAAACATTTTTTTTATATAATTTTTTTTTTAAATATGTCAGTCGGGGTATAAAAGAATTTTTTACGCTGTGAGAAAATTAATTAGATTAATTTTACTAAAGTATCGCAATCAGATTAAATAAAATTTTGCTATTACAAACTTTGTATTTTCATGTGTTGGTGGTAGATAGTACAACGTTGACGTACAATCATGAGTACCACTTCATATCTCGAGGAGACTAGTGACATCATATTATATATATCATAAATAAATAAAAAAAAATTGATTTGAGAAATTGTAGGATTTTGATTGCTAGTTAGTGGAAAAATCGGAAAAAAATTCTTAAAGTGAGTATTAGAATGTAGGACAAGTTGTCAAATATTTGGATTTAAAAAATTTGATGAAATGTCCCGTCAAATTTTTCCATCAAATATAGATCAAATAAAATAATTTGGCAAACAAAAGTTTGAGAATTACACTGTTCTGTCAGAAAAACTAGTTAAATAAATGATAGCGTGGCGTACAGTTTAATAGGTATGTACTAGCTTAAGTTATGCTTTTATGTATTGGTTGTGTTCTGGTTGTTTACTGAATTGTTATTTTGATTCTGAATAACTCAAGGTAGTGTGCTAGAAACATAGCTGTTTCTTCTATATGTTATGGAGGCAAGATAATAGATAGAAATATTTTATTTATTTACCTAATTACATCATATATTTTTGACATCATATGCCAAAGAATGTCAATATCATCTTTATTAATAGATAATCAACAAGTTTTTATGACATTTAAAATAAAATGATGCTAGGTAATTATTGCGAATCAATTATTACCTTGCATTAATGATAAACACAATTTAAAAAAAGAAACAAAATACAATAGTAGTATCTTATTGGGTTTATTTTAGAAGTGGAGAAGGCAATTTTATTCTAACAATTTTAAAATAATTCAGGTTAATTTTTGAACTTTAAAACTAATTTATGAATATTTTAATTCTATTGTTATTCGGTTGTGTAATAAATTCATGCGTTTTTTTGTATTTCTGTTGTAAAATATTTCATCCGCGATATTGTTTCGAAATGATTTTTAATTTTAAAAATTTATTGCTTTATTGTTTCCAAAAATAATTTTAAATTTTTGGAATTTTATATTTTCCCGATTCTAAAGAATCATAAAGTTTTGATTAAAAAAAGTGTTCTACATTTTAGGCTTTCGGGACTACGTTCATGTGATAAAAATAATTAGGGCCTACTTACAATTAGTGTTAAGGAGGAAAATTCAAACCTATAAGTTGTTATTAGTCAAGTATTCTGAAAAAATACAATTTTGAAAATATTATTTATGAAACGAAACTGCGAGTTTTAAACCCTTTAAAATATGACCTCTGAATTTTCACTCTTTAGAGTATTGAGTATATACTCTACATTGGATAGATTACTTTCTCTTAGGAATATTTATATGATGGATACAAATTATAGACTCGATATTAAAAATTAAAAATTAGTGGGTAGTAGCAGCGTAATACCTTCTGTCTCACCGCAATTTCAACCACGACTCTTTTAAAAAAATTATAATTTTGCCCAGAATGGAGTCAATCTTATTGCATCATATAACGAGACAGTTTTGACTTACTTTCTATTTATTTCTAAAAGAGTTGTTACGTAAAAATGCCTTATTGTTAAATAATATTTGATATTGATCCGGATGCATATGACTTTATTTGAATCAACAATATGTAATTTTCTAAAATTAAAATATTGTGTTTGCTTTTTTTTAATTGCGACCATTAAATATGGAATTTAATGGTGCTATAAATTTTCTTATTTTGGTAATAATATTTTCAGCATTTTTGGATATGATGTAATTTTGAATGACTCTTTTCGATAATAAAATTTTTAGGCTAGACAGAGAAAGTCAAATTGTTTATGGTTTTTATTGTTTTATATTTTTAAAGACAATTACCCGGTGTCCATATATTCTACGGTAAAATTTTGTGAAGGTTTTCAATTTTGCGCCTCAGCTTATAAATAATCAGATTTTGTTATCAACTTTATCTTTTTGCTCATAGACAACAGAACTGAATGATTTATTTCGGTTAATGCACTCGAGCGATGAAAACAATAATTTAAATCGTAGAAATTTGAGATGACGAATATTGGCCTTTATTTGTTGAAATTTAGAATGTAGAAAATAAGAGCCTTGAACTATGCAGTTTAAAATGTTTTTGTTTTAGGGATGTATAGAAGAGATGTTTATTTCTGAGATATCCTTCTATCTACAACATAAGGTAAAAAAACTGAACTAAAAAACAAACATTTTTCCACAGTGGGTTAATTACATAAATTTGTGATTTAGTGTTAAAAACCTTCTATGACATTTTCAAGAGTTTAGGACTGAAATGATGAAAGGTTATAATACGATAGATGAAAGGTATTATTAAATGATGAAAGATTATATTAAATTTCTTAAAATTCGGATGCCTTAAATTTTCGACATATTTGACAATTTTTTTCAGAGCATTCACCTTACTCATATCTGGCTCCTTTCTAACGTAGCATACCTAATAAGAAGTGCTAATGCTAAGTGTAATGGTGAGACCAATTTGTTAAAGGAAAACATTTTCTGACTTATTATTAAAATAACAACGTAAGATAATTGAACCGAACAACTAAGAATCGAGTTTATTCAGAGAACAATTAAATTTCATTTCTTCCGGAAATAATTGTTGTTTCCTATAAATCTTTCATTACAATTGCTTTGTTTACAATGACTTTAAAGGAAACACTTTATTGTGTCATCATCAAAAATCATTGTTAAATGAATATTATGAATCATATAAGCTTAATGACACTAAGGTTTGCCGTAAATGTGCAATTAACATTGAAAGCTTAATTATTGTTTACGTTCTTTTACAAACAACATTGCAAATAATCAGAACTAACTTGTTAAGTCCCAATAACAAACATATATGACGTTGATGAAAGTCTTATTTAGCACATATAATGCAGTCAAACCCATATGAGTAATATCAATTTAAATTTTTACCATTCATAGTAAATATTTTTTACGAATAAATATTTCGAATATTGTTTTTATTTTGTTCAAAAATTAAGTAAATATCATTGAGGTGAAAAATAATAGCTTACTTCTTTTGGGTGCGAATGATAAACAAGAGTTAAGAAGAATTAATAATGATGACACTTTTCAATATTCATCTACGCAGTACACAATTTTTTAACTGCATTAATTGTATGCCAACACTGTTTACAGTAAAATTACAGAGTCTGATGTGTGCTACATGTTTTATTGTAATTTTCAGTATACGTAATAATGAATAACATACTGGTAAGCTATGATAAAAGGATAGATATTGAAAATTAAATTTTTGTTTGCATATGGAAAAGGTATAATGGAAATTGCAAATTTTATGTGATTTAACAACAAATTTAAATTGGTAAAAATAATAATAATTCTTGAGTTTTATAGAAGATTCAGAGAATCTTGTAACCAAATGTTAACATGTATGATTAGTCGTGGGTTAAGAACTTCTCTAACATTACGCCCAAAAGTTCACCCACAAAAACTGATTATTATTATTTGAAGTCCAATAATATATTTTAACAACTGAAGGAAACAGAAGGTGGAATTGTGTACATATAATTATATTCGAATAGGAAGAGAAGGTTTGTTGCTGAAACAAAAATAAATGACACTGGATTGCCTTTCAGGTCTTAATAACTATATTTTTAATTTATCATATTGACCATATCAATCACTCACTATACAAAATTTATTTCAAAAACAACATCAACTTTCATTCATACTCGTTTAAGGAGAATGTTCGAGTACGAATTTATCTTCCAAATTGAAATTTGTTGTATCTTTCACAAACCTATTACATCTTTGATATTATTTTTCAACTGCTACTAATAGTTCAGATAAAAATGACCGAAAGTAATTTGTATTTATTTTTTTGAAAGCTGTTAATGTTTTCTCACCTCTTTAAAATTAACAACTTA
Organism: Beris chalybata; assembly: GCA_949128065.1. Taxonomy (NCBI): domain Eukaryota; kingdom Metazoa; phylum Arthropoda; class Insecta; order Diptera; family Stratiomyidae; genus Beris; species Beris chalybata. The sequence goes on from OX421894.1 coordinate 143,439,813, forward strand.
TGAACCCGTCGAAAATATTCACAAATATTTAACTAATTGCAAACAAAATAACAATCGCAGTGAAAATCGCAAAGTAAATTCAACATTTACTTCTTGTTTGATTAGTTTTGTTGATTATTTATTTTATGTGTTTCGGCAATTTTTTTTAACATCTTCAAGAAGGTGTAAGTACTTCGCCCATGTAGATCGATTTGAGGTGGTATATTAAGAATTGCGATAAACATGTTTTGTTCTGCAGAAAACATATAAGACGGTAAAGAAGCCTACAAACAATAGTAATGGGTTGAACTTGTTGTTTCGTACCTATATCGAAGCTAAAAAAAATTGCGAACAGTCTGGGTGCAACTTTATTATTCTTATTTAGTGTCATACTGCCATAGTATCTGCACCGCAAAACATAAACTTAATAGTTCAAAGGGGCCTTCAAATGCATTTTCATATGACGTACATATATGTTGGACAGACGGGGATTATTTGATAAGCTCTGAAATGTTAACCTACAACCAGAACCAGATTAGCACTGAGATTTATAGGGAACTAAATTATTGTTTAGTTAAAAATTTAGATTTCATAGTTTTCACTCGAAAATATTTCTCATATACTCTTTTCGTAAGAAACCTTTCCAATAATAATGTTGCGTATGATCTTCAATCGATAGTATGAACCATCGCTTGAAGCTGATCCATCTAATTAACCTCCAGTTAATCTTAATTTTATATATGTACGTATTCGATTTTTCCAGGATTAAATAATAAGACTTGGTGTGGAGAATCCGAAACTAAAAAGCATACGAAAAAAGGTCGGTAATATTTGAAATTCAGTAGACCATCGATGCGGATAAAAATTTTTTGGGTCACACAAAATTCAACCTTTAAATAAAATATCAAATTTTTTTTCCACGTTTCATAAACTAAGAAATCACCAATACAATAAATTCATTCAAAATCATTGCCACGCTTCAATTACAAGTAGTGCTCTCACTATAATCAATCAACACACGCTACAGTACAGTAGGTAGGTAGGTCTAACAAAAACATATCTCGTTCACTTGTTCTGTATTGCATATAGTGCCGTACCTGATTTAACAGCACGACACACATTTACCCATTGCATGGTCTGATTTGTAAATGAGCATAAAACGCTTTCATACGACATCTATCATATCATCGCTACAGACTAATGGGAAACATTCGATGATTAAATGAATCCCCAGCTTCGGTTAATTAACTCGAACAGGTATGATTCCAACTGTTTTCATATCGTTATAATGTGCCGGGAAATGCAATCATACAATATAGTACAGCGGATCCAAAATATGACAAATGTTATATCGAAATACCTACAACTTAGGTAATAAATAAAAAATGATGGCTGTCAGTGCCCGTGTACTTCGCTTATAGGCAATGGGCGGTAATGAAATGATAAAACGTGTTTATATCGCAGTTTTGATACGCATGCATAAGCACAATACTTGAAAATCAGATAATTGTAGAAATGTTGTCGCAGTACTAATATATTGTATAATTTGTAATTAATTTGAAAGTTTCTAATTAGTAAGGTAGTCATTTAATAATAGTCGTATTTACAGAGAAACGTGGCTTTTCTGTCTTACTAAATTTATATTTTGGCATAGTAAGATATAAACCTAAACGTAAGAAAAATATATTTTTTTAAACAAAATCACCGTGTGAATCTGGAAATATGTTTATTTGTAAATTGTTTTTTCTGCCCGCATCTAGACAACTCGTAAAATCCTTTTTTAGATATTAAGCAAAGATTAAAACGATATAATTAATTTGGTTGTAAATAGCTATATAAAAAATTTTGTAGGTTTTGGATAACTAAAAAAAAAAAAAAAATAACAACAGTTTGATATTGAGCTACAACATCGTATTATAAGACCCCACGCTGGGCGCTAAGTTTAAATTAATTCTGTCTACTTATGTCTAGTATTATTTGATCTATTAAAGCTTCATGACTCATAAAATTTAGTAAACTAATGTATCAAATATTTTTTGAAGAAGTGTTGGGTTGTTTTTGTCAGGTCTTCCGGACTTAGTTCTACCCAGTTTTTGAACTCGTCAGTTAAGGTTTTCAGTAAATATTTTTAGTAGCAATCGGTTCTAGTTAGGAAGGCTGCATTCGGATCTATTCGGACTCATCAGATTAGAGATGGGCAAAGTAGTTCCTTTTAGTGAGTGAGTGAAATTCAACTCACTCACTGAAATGAACTAGTTCAGTGAACTAGTTCCAGTTCCCAGTGAAGGAACTAGTTGTTTTCAAGTTCGTAAAAACAGGTCCTCAATCACAAAAGAACTAGTTCTTTTCAAGCTGTGTCACGTGGCGAAACGAACTACAGTTCACCAAAAGGAGTGAATTAGCTCACTCACTCATTTCAATGAACTGCTCTTTTGGAACAGTTCACTCATGAACGACCCATCTCTACATCTGATACATTACATAAATTTTTCGATATGATTGAATTTATATGATGAGGCTAATTTCACGATTATCCACTGTGCAATCTAGTTCAAGTAGGTTTCAAAATAGGTTTTTGTAAAACCTAGTCATACAAGTCGGTTTCAAATTTTTTTCAAAGAATTTTTAGCCGTATTTTGCACACGCCATATCAAATTTTGGTCTAAAACTGTGATTCCCTATTCTACTTCATCATTGGAACCTAACTACGTCAAAACATTTCGTGTTCTATTATTTTCTTTAAGAATTCCTAGATTTACTGGACTATTATACGATTTTTGTAATCTAGAAGCGATTGCATAAATTTGTACTAACTTGTTTCAAAATATGAACTGAAAATTAGTCATCAAATTTTATATGTTACATTCGAAACATACAGGCTAAATAATAACAATCTATTACTTCCAATTACCAATTCAACCGACCAATGAAGCTGTAACTACAATAATAATACACGTGATCTCAAATATAATTAAAACTTATAGATTTTATTTACTAATATCCACTTTACAAACTCTATCATTCCAAATAGGTCATCTCATAAGGCCTACAAATAATTCAGGGGTTTGAATCAATAGGAAAGTTACATGAGTACAATCGATGTATCCGGTCTCAATTACAAGCCTCTGTTATCGAATGATCAATATCATCACCCCACATACCATACCATACCAACATATCAAGAAAACAATTAAAAATATTTTAATAATTTATTTAGTACTACCAGATTTTACATTTCTTATCCGGGTTCATTGGGGAACCTACGGGACATTGGAAAACTTTCGAAAACTCCTCAAAATTGGACAAAGTACCAATAACGCGATACTTATTCGACGTATGTTCGTCCATCAACAAACTAACAATAAGGCCCGACATTTTAACAGATTGACAATAAAACTGGGCAAAACTCAAGAAAAATAATTGTTTATTTGATAAATTCAATTCGGGTAGTGTTTCGTCCTCCTCTGAATTGGCGGAGCCACCGTTTTCGTGTAACCAATTCATGTAGGCTTGGAAAGAATGCCGAATTCCGCCATTATCTGCAATATTCTCATCCAATGTTGTCGTACTCTCTATCGAAGTATTTTTAGTAACTGCCGTCGGCAGATACCTGTCATATTGAGCAATAAGACATTCAGACCGATTGCTGTATTCTTCGGTAGATTGGGAAGTCCACCAGTTTCGAAGAACGCCGTTTGCGTCAAATTCACGACCCGATGCATCCAGACTATGCGTCAGTTCGTGGCCAATAATAGTTCCAAGCCCTCCGTATTTTACACTCTTCGGAAAATTTATATTGTAGAGTGGAGTCTGTAAGATGCTGGTCGGGATCAGAATGAAGTTCTTGGGAGTATCGTAGAATGCATTAACCGTTGCTGGATTATAGTTCCACTCGTTTCGAGAATTGCTCTTGTTGAGCGATTTAAAAGATTTTCGAGTAGTGTAAGCCAATAATCTGAAATAGCTTAAGAAGTAGTTTTCCGAATCGAGTTCCAGATCCTGAAATTCTTCGGTAAAAATATCATTTGATTTTTGCTCTTTAGATGCCCCAATTTTCGGTAAGACCGTATTCAATTTTTGCAGAGCTTCTACAATTGTTGAATTCTCCATCCAATTAGTATTTTGAATGGCACCTGCAAAAGCTGTTTGTATATTACGAACAATCTGTTCGATATCTGCATTACCTTCGTCATCGTTGTAGGCCTGAATGTAAATCGAACCCAATACCGAGCCCATGTGAGTAATGACTTCATTAGTGCAGTACTCATTAAGTTTGCCACTTGTGATTCCAGTGTTCAACAGAAATCGGTACAGCAAAAAATTCGCAATTACTTCCGGTGCGGTGTTCTCCAGGAGGATTACTAGATGCATCAGGTAAGGGCGATTTAGTACGACAACTATCGTCGTCGAATTAAAATCCTGACCCGAAATAATGTCCAATGCTTTTTTCCAGTTTATTTCCGGAATAAGTGCGAACAAAGTGTCTAAGGACATTTCTTCCGGATCTCCATCTTCAGTATCGCTGGGACTAATTCGGGCTAATTCAGTCTCGAATTTTAAAACTTCTCGGGCTATTGCATCGGCTTCAGTTTTATTAACTCCTAGTTCAAAAAATCCATTTGCTATTATCCTCACCATCATAGTCTGCAACATTTTACTGCTTTGATACAGGTATTCATTTCGACGGAATACTGGAAAGTCCGGACAGGAAATATAAATAATGTTGCGTGAAGCGTTGCTATAGTGCGGACCAGCTGTCACATCAAAAAGACTCACTATACCAAATAATTTCAGGTGCGCGGTTACATTGAGCCAATCGAATGACTCCTTCGACCAACTTTTATTTAGACCGGCCCATCCTCCAGGTAAGTTGAACTCCTCAAGATACTTGTCGTATTTCGGCTCCTTCTTCTGCAAACATAGTGAATAGTACGATCGTATTTCCTTCACAATATCTGTTGAGAGAATTTTGGCAACTTTTTCATTCGAAACTTGTGTCAAGTTTTCTTTAAGAATCGTCTCTTTCAAGAATGAATTCACGTTGTCCGTCATCAAATTCAAGACACCGAAAGTATGCTTGTTTTCAACATTGGGGTTATGTCGAGCCCAATTGCCGCATGCATAGTTATAAAAATCACCGCATGGATCAGCCGATGAATTCATGTACATCTTCATTAGTTTTCCCTGTTCTTTTCGAATCGAATCGCGATCACTACCGGCTGCGCCACTTACGATCAAACAAGTTAGATAAATTGTTGTAACACAATAAACTCTCATCGTAATAAACTTATTGTTATTAACTTTGGATTCAAATTTCACAATTATTAAAAATTTTCTATACACTTTACAACACAACTCTTCAATTCGCGACCGTTATACGAGTGCTAAGATTTTATTTTTTACAGAGTAACCTCATCAAAGATAAGATGTCTTACTACAAAATTTACATTGACAATACTTGTGCCGAACGATATACTGCGGCTAAAACGCGGTCGAACGAAGATAAGAGGTCAATTTTAATAATATTTCGCAAACTGATTCATTATCAATCCATGTTTTAAATCTATTTATGAATTAATTACAGTAATAATTAGATTGCCGGCGGTTTTTCTCAATTTTTAAGAGTTCAAGGAATGTAAAAGAAATAAATCTGCCAATTGTCCGGCGAAACTTTATTATTTTTCGGGTTAATGTTCGTTAGCGGACAAGGTCGGAGCATATCATCAGTTGTTTCGAGATTATGACTTGTTCTTAAAATAAAAATATTTAAAATAGAAATAACAAATTTCATATCTCATCAGAAAAATCAGGCAAAAATTTTGAAAACATATGCAAACCCTTGGAAATTGAATATCAAAAAATCGTGAAATGGGCTTAGAGGCGATTATATAAAAAGTCTGTGGAAGTGAAAAGCAATCTAATATCATCGATTCTAAGAAAAATGTCGAAGCTTTGAAATGCATACAGCACCCTTACATTCCTTAGTATTGAATATCTAAAAATAATATAATTAACTTTTTAACATAACATATTATAAATTTATTTCAATTTTCAAAAATAGTTCGTACAATTATCTACAATTTAAGTGATCAAATTATACATCTCTGCATCTGTAGTTACAATTAACTTTTTAGCTCTTGCCGCTTATATAGGAAATTTTTGGAAGTACAATGAAATCGATATATCATCAGGCCTATGAAATATGTTGGAGTCTGTTAAAACATATGCAACCTTCTTAAACCCACTTGCAGGTTGATTGTCCAAAAATCCTGAAAGGAATTAAGAAATAAATATGAAGACAGCACTAAAAAGTAAAAACAAATCAATTTCTTATCACTTCTAAAAGAAATTACGGAATCCGTGAAAACATGATCAACCCTTTCATAACCTCTTAAGGTCTGAAAAGGGAAAAAAAACTTAAAATCAAATAATTATGCAAGCGAAAAGATATTCGACATCTGATAAAGCCCGGAGAATATGGCAAAATTCGAGAAAAAGTATACAAACCCCTTTCCACCACCTTAGGGGTCGAATTAAAAAAAAAACCTGAAAACACTTTCTAGGTATTTATAAGAAAAAGTCGTAGAATAAAAATGAATTCAATATTTGGGAAGATCTATATAGATATGACGAAAATCGTGAAAATATATGCATTCCATTTTCACTGATCATTTTTTTCGAGCCCCTTCCAAACACTAATGAATATTAAAATTTTTTTTTTTATCTAAATTATTTTTGTAGATGATTTACATAGACACACTGAGTTTCAACTGTCTAGCATAAGCCGTTCTATTTTTGCAACGTTTTACTGCATAGTTACGAAAAACACCTACCACCGATTTTTTGAAAGTGGTGAAAATTCATAATTTCATTTAATTTTAAAGTGGAAAAATCCAGATCTTTTAATTCGTTCGTTTAATTTAGTGTCCATTTACAATTGTTTTTAAATAGATATAAATATATTTTCAATTTTTATGTGCTTCTGTGGAAATTGTTCCTTTTCGTTAATTTATTTTTGCATTATCACTCAGGCCCTCTAGTAATTTCAGCAATATCATACAAAGCAAAACATAGTGTAATGTATGTTATATTTCATTATGATATATTGTAGACACCACATGTCCAATGTATCTAAATATCAACAGGTTTTCAACCTTCTTAAATTCCTCAATTTCGTAATGCAGGTTCCCGTCGCTTGCTTATAATACCCAACATAACTTAACAATCTTCCACTTATTGTATGACTTAAAGCCCAAAAAAAAATTCGAGAGGAATTTCGCCAAAAACTGGAAGATGAAGAGAAAGACCTGATCTTTGGTGAATAAGTAATTGTATTGCATTGCAACAATAACCTGTTATTTTGAAAAAAAATCATACCTTATAAAAGTAGCATATATTTCGGAACTGGAAAAAAAACACATTTTGCCCAAAAACTCTGGGCTGTCCGCCAATAAATCATTGGCCTTTACATTAAGTCTACAAGAACAGCAGGTTGATACATTGATTGGCGCTGCGATTCAATTCGGCGATTTTTTTTTCCTGAATTTCAAATTTATGTCCATTCTTCACATCACACTGTTGAAGAGTTACCTGGCTGGAGGCCATTCAAGATACTTTTTTTTTGTTAAAGTTTACCGGCTTGTATAGAACTACTAGCTTAATATTAAAGTTATCGTCGAACGATCGTTGCCAGATTAATCAGGAAATCATTTTCTGTATGGACGGAAATTTTTGATCAATGGAAAAAAAGAAGACGGGCGGAAAAAAAGGGAAAAATATCGAAGGAAAAATCTTTTAAAGGTGTACTAATTTATTGTAAGGTGCACTTTATAACGTTTATTGTGGTCGTTTTTGGTGCAGGTGTGTAAAATACGGCTGGAATTTTGTATCAGTTTTCGGGTTTCTCTCTTCATTTGTATGCAGTTATGGCGGAAAACGAAAGATGCATTATCGTCTGATCTTTTGATTTCATTGCCAATGGCGAGAAATTCCCTTTATAATGGCCACAAAAAATAAAGCATTGTTTGATGCGGACATTCACCTTACGATGTATTAATCGGATTTTTATGATTTCAAAGAGAAGAAGTTGTTACTATTGCTGTGAACCAAGAACCTGATTCAGAAATTGATATACGAGTATAGTTATAAATAATGTAGTCTGTTCATTTAGTGTAAAATGTTTTTATTCCAAAATATGTGAAAATAAAAATCAATGTTTGAACATATACATATGTGTATGTTTGCCTGCGATAGTCTTCCAAGATATTGTTCAAATAATCTGTCTTGGAGGTCGTCAAGTCAATATTAAAATTGTATTACTATAGCAAACTTTATATTCCAATAATTTTATTTTTGGTTTTTTGTTGCTCAATTTTTTATTGCATTAAAACGCAAAATCTTACAACATGATTTAAAAATTTTTGAACTTCTCAATCACGAAATTCGTGATCAATTCCAATTAAAATGTATACTCGTACTGAAAATCATCTGTACAAAAACCTCATAAATTAGAAAAAAAGGTAATCACGAATTTCATAATGAAATTTGTCAATAGATTCATTGATACATTGAACGATACTCCTCATTGTAAGGCTTTTATTGCCTGCTGAATTTCTTTTCGAAATTGGTATAATGAACTGTATTACGAAATTCATAATGAAAACTCCCGAGGAATTTTAGTTTGGAATCCAAAAATACGAGTGCTAAGTTTTAGGATGAAATTCAAAAATTTCTGGCAGTTTTTCTTAAAACTCCTAATTCTAACCTGAATAAACAGCATAGATGTTTAAATTTATGTTTTCCATATTATTATTTCCATTCATCTTTCTTTTGCTGTATTTACGATGTGGGGTAACTTCCTAAGACTTGAGGATATCTCTTAGTTATTTTGATGGCCGTAAGCTATTTTGATTTTTTTTTTTTAAATTTTGGATCATGTTATTTACGTTATTATTCTTTCGAGTCGACAGAAAAAACAAGATTGGAACCTTTAAGGTCTGGAAAAACACTTACTACGCATTGCGTTAAATAATTCTTTACAAATATTTGAAATCGAGCCAAAAAAAAATTTCCGCTATTTCAAAACAAGCCTATAAGCGTTTACAATTCAAATTCGTATAAAATCAAGCCGGAATCACGATCAAAACAAAATTTCGAAATTCTTTAAACATAATCTACCCAAAAAAAGCAATAATAAAAATTTAGAGAACAATGGCTTTGTAATTAAACTCTCAAGTACCGAGCATAATCCAAATAAGACTTTAGTACTTTAGGTTTTTTGTTCACTCTCTATCTGTGCAAGTATCGCGCAGTCCCCGGTAGTTGCGTTTAAAATTCAAAAAGCTTAAAAAACTTCTTGAAATTTTATAGTTGTTCAGTATTAAGAAGGTAAACAGGTTAAATCAACATTTACAAAATCTCTCAAAGGCGACATGCTCACCTGAATAACGCAAAAAACCGATATTAATAATAATTATGTGCACTATCGATAAAAAAAAACTGAGGTGGGAATTTCTTCTAGGTACTCAATCAAAGGTGTTTTAACCTTCAAAAACCCTCCGGTAAAGACCATATCTTGACCCATATTAAAAGTGATAAAAAAAACAGAGTACTTTTTTCGAACATTGATAATAAAATTATCAAATTTATATTTTAAGTACGTTCATTAAGTGTGAAGCATTTTTTTTATATATCTAATTTTTTTTAATATTCTATCCAATGTACCTAAATTCAATTCGATAGTATTAAGATCGAATTGGATCAATTGGATTAAATAGATACCCACTAAACTGCACTATCTCTAAGTGTCCACTTATTAATGCAAAGTGACCACTCGTCACGTTTCCGTGTAATACACATGAGGATCACCTGAAATCAAAAGTTGATTGAGTGACTTATTGGTTTTTACCGATGGTAGCGACTGCATACACTTGGTATTCAGTGAAAGTTGGTATTTAGTTTTTTTCGCTGTAAGTTTTTATTTCGTAAATTTTTTTATTAACTCCAGATAGCTTATAGCGTTGAGAAAAAATAATGAATTAGCCTGATTGGACGGATGTATTTAAATTCTCATGGTTTTTTTTCCCCCGAAATTCTGCCTCAGGCTCTCCAGGACCGGTCAAATCGCTGACATAATGAACAAAGTATAGGTACTTCCCGAAGAAATTACTTTCCAAATTAACCAATAATTATTATTTAAATTATGCTAAGATATCAAAGGCATATGGTGAGATTAATTTTAATGATATAATAATAAGTGGAGATATTGCCCTCGCAATTATATCACTAGGGGCAATGTCATGTGACCGTGTGAGAATTTTTTTTTTCAAAAATATATTGGTATGTTTCACTGAGGTTTTAAATCCGGTTGGGCGTTTGGCGGCTGTGTAATTACTTATAATCGATACATTAGGAACAATGAAATCAACTTGCAGTCGAAAAAACTTGCATAATACGTTTTGTGTACATCCTTTTGCTAAACTGAGTTCTTATTGAATTGAAGTTGTAAAAACCCCATTTTTTTATGGTATGATTGACCTTGAAATTTTGTATAATTTCGAATTCTCTGAATTTTAAATAAATTCTGATTAATTATATACGATGACTTTCATACCCTTTATCTCATTTTACTTTATTAATTTTTAATAATGAAGTTCTTACTTTAAATGTATGTATCATTTTATAAAGAAGCCGTTTAGACGTCTATTGTCCAATGTAAAGACGCTGGTTCAGAAGTTGTCTTCATTGAACAATGAACTTGAAAAATGCTTTTTTTAAAAGAGTAAAATGAAGAGCTTTCATTAGTTCTATTATATTCCCGATAATTGTTTGAACTACCACCTAAAGATTATTAAATTGACACTGTTTACTGTTTTCAATTCAACAGAAATTCGTTATGTTATGTTATGTTATGTTATTTAAATCTGCTTTAAAAGCTTTTTTCTAACTTAGTTACTTACACAGTAAATACACAAATTAAGTTATATAATAGACTAGGTTGTATTAACTCTTTGATGATAGGCTCACACTAGGCTATCTGAGGTGGGGGGGGGGGGGGGTTGAAGCCCCCCCATCCCCATTCGCACGGGCCTGATTAATGCTCGTTAAGAAAAAATCTAATAAATTATATGACTACTAGTTGTCAGTCTGACTCAAATTTTGGTTGTATCTCCTGAAGTAAATATAAAAAGTATTCAGTTCAAAATTTTTGTAATTTTTTTAAATTGAAATAATTTAAAAAGTTTTAAGCAGTAGACAAAAAATTAGAAATTAATATTTTTTTTTTCAATTGGAAAATTATAAATTATAAGCGAAAGATATTTATAACATTTTTTTTAAAAAACTTTATTATTTTTCATGTTTTCTTATTTCTTAAATGCTGTTGTATTCCAACAAAATATTACTCAAATTATTAAAATATTAGCGCCCGGCTAAAGTCTAAATCGGGCGCTAATTTTAACGGCGACAAAAAATCCTGTATCCAAAATTAAAGAGTATAAAGATAAGCTTCTAAACTTAAATTTTTAGCAAAGTCATAATGTTTAAAATACTTAATTTAATTGATACCGACAACACCAAATAAAAATCTAGATGCAAATTAATCTAAATGCACGCCATTAATGTATAGGTACTTTACAAATCTGCTTTCAATTCGCATCTTTGCTCTTTGACTGAAAATCTGTGTTTTAAAAAATATAAATGTTTTTTGGATTATTCATAAAAGAAGTTTAGACGATGTCTTGAACTAATGTTGTTTTAAAAGCGGTCGAAAAAGCTTTTAGTATGAAGGAAACTGAACAGTCTGAAAGCTTGTCACATAACATTTGTCGGCTGTAGGACTTCACTACTTGGCAATGGAATGGAACATATTGCGGGTTTTAAGTAAGAAAATATTTAATAAAAAAATAAAAATAAATTAATAAAAAATAAAAATAAATTAATAAAAAATAAAAATAAATTAATAATAAAAAAATAATAATTTAATAAAATACAGACACTCATTTCGAGTTCAACAGATCCCCAAAATATCTTTGGCTGATATGGATTTCGTTTTATTATTCTTTTAAAAATTTGCCTTATAAACATAATGCATTTCTGTTGTATTTTAACAATAAATCATTCAGAATTTTTATAAAGATTTAAAAGCCATGAAATACCAAGAATATTATTCATCTTAGTTTTTTATGGACCAGTCAAGCTTTAGTAAAATTGATCTAAATATTATCAATACCCAGAAACGCAAAAAAAAACTTCTTAAATTTGCATTTTATAAAAAATTTAAACTGTCGAAAACTCGTTAACCTTATAGCCACCCGATATATTTAAAGTGAGTTCTCGATCATCTTCCTTTCCGCGATCATTAATCACACGATTTTACGCAATCGCGCCACCAAAGACGCAAATATAAAATAAATGGAAGCGTTATCTCAAATTCATACCTGCAATTAATTAAATGCGTAGTTTTGTAACTTAAGTTGAAGCTTTAATCAAATTCGAGATCAAGTTCAATAATAATTAATCTCTTACGGAACATGCAAGATACATTAATTTACCTTGTAGAGTAGAAGCTTCTTTTTGAATTAATTTATGGGCTTGGAACATGGCCACGAAGGCTTCATTAAAGTGTTAAAAACAGTTCACTTAAGTTCCGCGGTCACTTGAAATTATTGGACTTGTGAAAGTCATTGGTGGACATTAAGCTGATTAGCGATGGTCTTTAGTAACTTGAGAAGCCTTAAGCTGATTTTAAACAATTTTTTTTTTAAAGTGTGTTTCGTAATTTTTAGACGAATCAATCCGAAGAACTATTATATTTGTTATTTTGTTTGGAAATTGAACAACAAACTAAAAAGATAAATTCGAATAATGCAAATCTACATCATTTCAATGAAAAAATCATTATATTTGAACGTAATGAAGTAATAAATAATATTATGCTTGACTGTTAATTTAATTTGGTATTCTGCCATAATATGTAGCAGATTCTTAAAAATAATATAAGATCAGATTCTTAAAGAATATTACCACTCGTTTTTTTTTTTGTTTTAGGCTGAATTTAATCAGTTTAAGAGCAGTTTTAAATCTTTCTGCCCATTTTTACTTTATTGTTTTTTAACAATGAAGTAGGTATTATATTTTTATTAGAAACACTAGATTTTCTCTTTCTTTATCCGGATGCAAGAATATAACCTCAAGTTAAAATTAATTCAACAATTGTTTATCAGAATTTTACCAATTTATTAAATATATATTATATTATTTTTAGGTCATAAATTTACTTTATTTAAAAAAAAAATTAAAATGTAGAGGTCACATGTTTTAATGGAATATATGCAAAACCCATTAATTATATGTTTCGAAGATTGTGCAACTAAATTCTATAGTAAAAAAAGATTGGCAGATTCTTCGTTTAAGCTATGCCAGTAGAAGGTTGAAACTTAAAGTATAAATTATAATTTTCGAGTTTTTATGCAAGTCCTAAGAACACATTCACACGACTATTGCCCAACATATAACACATGGGATAGAAAGGGTGTGGCAAAACAAATTATTCGAATTATTGTTGAAAGGTTCAATTTTTCTACAATTTTACGATCAAGAAAAATCTCATTAAAAAATGAGTTTATGACTTCGAATAGTAGAGTTCACATCATTCAATCGATTGGTTTCACAAACTTACTTTTTATCGTTCGGTTAAGCGAGCTTGAATCGCGCAATAAATCATAAATTAAACTGCAATCACCCTTATTAGCATTCAACAATACACCATAAGTACAATAAAATAACAAAATAATGAACAACACGGGTCACATCAAAATTGATCGTGAAAATTGACTATTCAGTTCATACGTTCAAATAATTGTCTCATAAAATAACAACAAAATTTGCGTCAGTCTCATAAAATCTATTACAAGTTTTAGGTTGATAATTTCGTAAATACGTTTTTAAATTTCTTAATAAATACTCAAATTAAAAAGCGATACGACAACTGAATGCTGATTTAAATTGAAATCAGTATAATCTAAATAAGATTGTAGCGAACAATTTAAGCCCGGTTACGGGTGAAAGAATTTCGTCAGAATTGCTCTTCAAAGTCTTTTCTATAAAAACTCGTAGTAATTACTTAACGAAATGGTAAAAAAATTTCCAGTCATATTTTGAAGATAATTTTTTTCTTACCGATTGTCTATCGTTAATTTTGCGGAAAGATCATACATGCAAACACGCGCTGTTTTTAGTAGAATATTACTCACCTGGGCAGGGCACCTGTGCATTTGTGCGAATGTTTGTCTCTCAAGAAGGTTATCGGTCTGTGTAAGATAAATTTTCAGACTGAAATGACTGGTTGAAAGTTTTGCTAATGTTAATAGTGAAAGAAAAAAAAATCTCAAACTCACGCAAACTTTTAAGTAAGCGATCATCAAAATATTTTTGCTGATCGGTTACCTTTATTATAAAGTGAGCTATAATTTTTTTCTTTCTTGTAAATACAAGAAGTGGGTTTTTCAGAACAAGATGAATTTAATGTTTTAAAAATCGATTATTTTGAACGTGACTTTAACAAGTTGCATTCCGATCGAATGGAATGAGTTTTTTTTCGATCGTTCAATTATTATTGGCCACTGTAGTCAATTAGGTTTTAGCGGTTTTATTGTTGAAATATAAAAAATATTTGTTACATAATACTTTTAATTGACCTTCACCCACCTCCTGTTGGTTTTTGATGGAGAAAGGTTCGCTATTTAAAAAAGTGAAGCCTTAAAAGAAAATAAGTGTGTTTTTAAGGCAGCCTCAATGTCTTAAATTTGTAATTTTCTCAACTTATTTATGTACTTTATTAATAAGAAAATATGGTAAGTTCTTATCGAGCTTAAAACAATTTTTTACCATTCAATTGTATATTTACTTTATGGGTTTTATACTTGAGAACAGAAAATGCTAATATGTTGAAACTTGGAACTTACGTACAATTTAATCTTGTTGAAAATTTTAGTTGGACTTAATGCACAATCGTACTTTAGCTGAGCATCGCAAAATAAAAATAACACTCGTTATAATTCAAAATGAAACCATACAAAAGAAAAACATATACACTAATTTTGAAATTTTTTTTTTATGAATTCCGTCATATTTCTTTGATCAGATAAGATATTGATTTGGTTATTATTTAGTTTTGGTTTTTATACTCGAACAACATCAAACAAAATTTTTGATATGGGTAACACATAAAGAGGTGTGAGGGCATTTTTTTCTATTCCATGGCCTATGGTTGAAAATTGAAACTTGATATGTACAAGTAGGTTTTCTTGAAAACTCATTTGAGCAAATCATTTTTTTTTTAGATTTTTATTGATGTGTGTTAAGTAAACAAAATTAAATAATCTCTAATTCCTTAGACTTTCTAATCACCTAAAAGTAATTTCACGATGTTTTCTTTCCAAACCCACAAGATAATAAGAGTGTTGCATACATTTTCACGAATTCTGACAAATCTTTGAGGTCCAATTAACTATTGAATTTACTTTTACTTTCAATCTCCTTGTAATCAATTTCAGAATTTTCAGATTTTTCTTTTTGGGAGGATTACGAATCCCGTCTTTTTTCTTGGGTCTGATAAGATATTCAATAGATCTCTGCTTCTACGCACTTTTTATGTAATTCTCTCAAATTCAATTTAAAGATTTTATGGTATTCAATCCCTAAGGAAAGAGGTCGGAAGAGGTAATGTACTGGTTTTTACTTTTACCGGATTTTTATACCATTGCCTAAGAATCGGTTTCAGGAAATTTCAATCTTCAACCCCTAAGTGTATCAAATTTGATCTGAGATTATACAAGAGGTCATGGATCAAAACCCAGATGTTGCGAATAAAAAATCTAATTGGGTAGTGTAGAACGGCGGATGCTTTTTTCTTTCTCCACTTGCTAGACACCTTTCATTTGCTCGATTACTTACTTTTTTATTGTTTTATAAATATTTAAGTTTTTTCCGAATGTAGTGAAGTTTTTTTTCTCAGAATGCTGTGAAGGTTTTTTTTCCGAATGATATATAATGAAAGGCTACTAATAGCATTTTGTCCAAAGTGATATATTTCATATATTTTCCTACATTACTTTATCAAAATTCCGCAAAAAAAAAATTTATTTCTCGGCGATAAGTTTCTTATGTAATGATCAATTTGTCCAAAAATCAGGATTGACTTATTTTTTTCCGAATTTTTTTTCGAAGACCACCATATTGAAAGAGAAAGTAACCGCGTACATCTGAACACAGTTTGCGATTTAAATTAAAAGTAGTGTTGTATAGCGAACGCATACTAAAAAGTCAACGTACGCCTACAGCAAATTAAATGAAAGTCGTTGATCTCGATTTTTTTTCGGTTAATATGCGAAAAACTTACACAAAAATGATATGAGAGTTCGTTGAGCTCACACGGCCGAATGAATCAAAATTAATGGGTTTTTGTCGGGTATTTATCCGTTATAGACTTGGTAGAGTAATTAAACTGGTGTGTACGTTAAAAATTGCGAGTAAACCGAGATTAATGAATAATCAACTATAAAGACATTCAATTGTCTTGCAATTGTTATAACCGTGGCCAGGGGTAATCTTGTTCACAGTTTGGCTTTGACTATTATTTGGTGACCTTAGTGAAAGTGATTTCGTTTTGAATGCATTTTTGTCTTTTGAATGGACTTGGATTACGCTATTTGATTGTGGCGGTGTAATTGGATTTTTTTTGGCGGAATTAATGTTGATTTTAACTCTCATCCTAACAAAACAGTCTTACGATATATTAGAGAGGTTTTAGGTTTTCGCTGGGCAACAATAAAAATTTTCCGAACATTGAGAGCAATTTGGTCCCATTTAAAAAAAAAAAAAATGGGAAAAGTTGTATGTTGGAAAAAATGGAAGTGACATTCACAACAAAAATTTCGGGAAATTATAAGAAATAACTAAAATTGATTTTTTAGTAAAGTTGCTTTCTGTAATTCAGAACCTAAATCGAAATGTATGAGGAAAATGCTGCAAAAAAATAAAAATATTAAAAATTTTATTATTATGTAAATAATGATTTTAACATCGTTGTAAAGGTACCTGACTGATTTTATTCAGCTAAAATTAAAAAAAAAGATATTTGGTCATCAGCATTAATACCTCTGTAAAAACTGTTAAGCTGGTGAAACTAAAAAACTTTCCTAAAAATAAATTTTGATAACAACCCATCGAATTCTAATGAAAATGCACAATTAAAATAATTCCGAACGGAAATCATCTTCAGCAACGCATCGAAACTCGAAAAAAATTTTTTCTCTGGGGTATTTTTTCGTTGCTTTTCCTTTAAACTATTATATGATAGTTTCCACCTCATTTTTAACTTACGGTACATTAAATACAAAATAATTATACTCATTCGTATCGCCTCTTAGATTAATTTTTTTTAACCATATTGCATATTATTTACAGCCATAGGCGACTTAAATATCGCGACAACTTCCAATATGTGGAACACAGTGACCTTACGGCACATATGTTTTAAATTGCTATAAAAAAAGAACGATAAATAAAAATAAATTTAATTTATATTGCCATACGGTACCAATCCAATAATATCAATGATTGAAGACAATACACATTTAATCACGGCCATATGAAATTGTGACAATGCCATAGGTCTAGATGTTTTTTTTTTGCGCGCATTGTGGACACCGACATGCATTTTTGTGACACCTTTCCTATTATGAATAACAATTTTATGGCCGACCATTGTAAAATATTAATAATTAATTAAATTTTGATAGAAAACAAGAATGTTGACATATATTTACTCGAAATTAGTTTTATGCAAATAAAATCGAATAGAGTTTTTGTACGGTGACACTGAAACCGTTTTTTATAACACTTAATCATAATAGTTATTATGGTAATTCAGTAGGTGTGTGATGTTGATTATCGCTTAAATTCAATTAAACTAATTAGAGTTTGTATTGCGAGATTTGAAAAGTGCATGAAAGATAGACCGATTGTAATTTGGTGTTAAGGCTGCACTTAAATGTGCCCACATAATTGAAACGTTTAATAAAATTGAAAATATTAAACATTTTGTTGATTATATAGACAGCAGGGCTAGTTTAAAACGTATTTAGGTATCTTTTTAAGAAAACGCAGTGCTATTTCAAAATATACTCGATAAACAGACTACGAAGCAAAATAATACGCCCTTGGTACAACAAGGACTCAACTCCGACAATATGAGAAAATTTGACTTTGTTGGCTCCTTATTGCATTAAAATTATTTTACTGATTTATTTGATGATTTTATAAAAATTATTAAGGATATTATTAAATCATACGTGGCTAACTGCTTCAGCTGAATTTCAATGACGAGTCAGAAAAGTCAAGTCTCCCTCTGATGCTATTGAAAAATTGAGTTGATTCCTCGTTATACCAAGGGCTTCAATTGTTTAATTAAATTGATATGCTTTTGGTAGTAGCTACATTATATATAAAATATATATATATATATATATATTTAATCTAAATACTACATTTGAAATTTACGAATTATAATCAGAAGATGTTGGAATTCGTTTAAGATATAGTATAACTAAATACATAGACAGGGTTGTAAGGATTTTTATTTCTGATCTCCTGGCCATGTATTTAGAATATATACATAGACACTACCCTGGTCGAAAAATTGCACTGTGTACACCCAAGACGATTTCTCAGCTACCGTGGGTAGTTGATTTGGATAAGTATCTAAACTTATTTCCTTTAATAACAAAACAAATAAATTATTATTTTTTTAAATAAAACACCTTTTTTTGCGGCAGTTTCACGCAACACCCATGAGTGTTCTTACGACACCCATAAATATGGGTGTACTACCATGGGTGTTTGGAAACACACATTTCAATGCTAAGGATATCAATGCAGTTCCATTATAATCAATGTTGGTCAAAATGGTGTAAATATTTATTTAATTTATATTTATCCGTTAAAAAAAATTTATTTTAATATTTTCAATAATTTATTAAATTTTTAATAATAAAGTTTTATGATCGACCTGAGATATCAAAAATTTTATAATTTGAAATTTCGTATTTTCGCGTTTTAAAACTGTAATTAAAAATAAATATAAAAATAGATTTTTTTTTGACTGGATTAAATTAATAATTTTCTATAGTAGAGATAGGCAAAGTAGTTCCTTCCGGTGCAGTACTTCACTCCGAGTCACTCACTTTAAGGAACTACTTCCATCGTTCCATCGTTCGTTTTCGTTCCTTCGTTCGCTCGTGAACTTGTTCGTTGTTTTAGTTCGTATATAGTTCAACTTGAGGGAAGAAGATGATGACATAAACCAAAGGTCGGTCGATCTAGAATATGAAGACCAAAAATAAGGCCGGTAAAGTCTTTTTTCACGTGTCCAATGGAACTGCAGTTTACCAAAAGGAGTGAGTTACTTCACTCACTTCTTTTCGACTCTTTGAATTAGACCTTACAACAACTTTTAAAATTTTATTTTATTAAAAATACTTAGTTAGTTTTAGGAAGGAGCGCCAAGCTAAAGCCATCGCGAATACTAGGCACCAAAAAAGGGCCTATAGCGATCCCTTCGGAAATCTTCTAGAAAACAAATTTTAAAACAAATAAATAAATTTTAAAGCTATTTGCTTTTGAATAATTAATACTTAAATACCTGGTCCATTTACATTATTTCCTATTGTTTAAATAAATGAATAAAATCGCGAAGATAATTGCCAATCAAGGTAAAGAAGGCACTAAAAATGAACACAATTTACAATCTAAGAAAATGAAATAAATAAGCATTACCTATCTTATCCATTTTCTATATCTTATTACAAAAACCGACACAAGGTTTTATTGCCATCACTTCACCGTTATACCATCATTAATTTTGGTATGCAATGTGTGTAGAATGCATTTTCTATGTAATTGCTAAATTACAATATAAAAGCCTCAAGCACAAATTTATTATTAAAATGCAAACTATGCCACAGTTCGTTGAACTAGTTAGAAAAATCATAGAAATTAGCATAAAAACAGTATTTTTGAACCTAAAACGCAAACCAGGACCTAAATTATAAATCGACTTAAATTAGTCGACAGCTGCGGCTTAAAAACACAATTTTTTCGCACTAATCAACACTAAGTTACGAGTACTCGTAATAATTGTGTATTTTGCTTCTAGTTCACTTCAGCACGTCTCTTTAAGTCAAGTAATCAATCAATCAATCAGTCAGAGTTCTGGTCGACTCTTTTTATGTTCGGCAGTATTTTATTAATTCGGATTTCGGTATGCAGAAAATATTACAAAATAAAATTGGAAAGTTGGCACATGATTAAAGAAATTACGATTTCATTACGGTCACTCGATTATGACCAAATGCAATGTAACTTCGTGTAATGTATTTCCGTTCAAAAGTGCGATAAATTGGAAAAATAAAAAAAAACAATTTCTAATTAAATTCATTGTCATTACGAAAATCTGAAAATTCCTAATTTACGTTAATCGATCGGAAAAAAAATTAAAACGCAACGAAAGAACTTTCGATTGGTTACGATGAAGCTACTGAATAATGTTGTTAAAGATTAGGAAAAGTGAAAGTGTATTGTATAGTAGTTAAGTGTATTTATTTATTGCGCTAGTGCGCATAGGTTTAGTGTAAGGTATTGTGGGAAATCAGATTCAATATATAGATTGCGCCGACGCATGACCAACGCCACACCACGCATTTCGGTTTATCGTGTTCAAATTTAATTAAAAAAATTTCTTTGTCCATCTCCTAGTGCGCATAATATTCAGAATGTTGACATTCACATATTTCTATTGAAAATAAATGTATAAGCGTCCTATGGAACGATTATTATTAAAGCTGATATTGTGATATTTTTCTATGGCCTTATGTACTTTAATAATTGAAAGCGGACTAAGGCAGAGCCTGCAAATTTTTCATTATTCTAGGATAAAAATTATCAGATTATCAAAGAGGACTAGGACACCATTTTCGCGAAAAGTTTAATATACTATAACTACAAAAAAAAAAAAAAACATAAAAAATTTGCTATCCTCAAATTTTGTATTTTCACGTGTTGGGAATCGCCAAAAGTTGTGACCTTACCATCGCCGATTCTTTTGGAAATTGTTGTTTTGGAATAAATGGTGAAAAAAATAAACATAATTTAAATTAACATAATTTATTTGATGAATGACCCAACACGTGAAAATAAAAAATTTTAGGATAGCAAATTTTTCCAAAATTTATTTACTTATTAAAATCTCTAATTTCTTTTATAAAATGCAATTTTTAATATTTCCTTTAAACTAATTTCTATAAAAATTTATTTTTCTCTGTTGATATTATATTTACTGCTTATATTCACGTTATTAAAATTGCATTTGTATTTCTAATGTATGGAATCCAAGAAACAAATGAATGTTTGATTCCACCGCTTGAACGATCAGACAAATGTTTATACCTCACACCTGTACACATATCTTGATTTCAACTTCCCACCATAAACTGTTAATGTAAAGTAAAAACCAGATTTTGATTTAATTTTAAATAACAAAAATAATGTTTCAAAATAGATTTTTTGTTTTAAATTTAAGTCTGATCACACATGGTTATAATAATAAATTAATATTAAATCCTTATAAAATAAAAGTAAAAAATCTGAAATAATATAAAGATTTCGAGTTTATTATCAATATTATTATTATTTTGTTAATAGTTTCTTCTTTATTTGTTCTTTTAAGGTTTTTGTAAGGGACTTTCTTGAATGAAGATTTTATGGTTATTTATGAGGGGAGATTTTTAGTTTTCTGTGACTATTTTTGTGAACCATTTCCATAGTGCCTTCACGTTTCTGTGACTTAAAGATCAAAACTGAAAGCATTCATTACAATCGTTTTAAAAATACATTTAATAATAAACATCAGTCGTTACTAAAGTTAATCCTACTAATGCCTTATATTAACATTTTCTCAATATTTCAACGTTATTTCGAAAACCCGTTACAACTCTAAGTACTAAACCAGAGAGTGTAATAATCACTTCCAATGATGTCAATGAGGTTTGTAAAACCGTCCTCTCAAGATCCACCACATCTTAATATGGTCGTTATGATTTTTCTTCGCGACTTAGTCGTAACGATCAATCAGTGCACGAGATCGAGAACATGTAATTCAATCTACACACATCACTTATATAAGCGAATACTGAGTACGAGTATAACGCATGTGTGGTACAGCTAAAATGGTGTACTTAATCGTATAAAGTGTACGAATGGGAATGAACCATATGATTTAATAAAAATGTCTTATCTTTCGTAGATGTTCCAAGGTGACGGCAATTCTTACATTGTCCGACCTTACACTGTGCCGTTCTAGAGGTGAAATCTAGTCGACACGATCATCGAACTTGTTGATCGTTGCGCAACAAGTTTTCCTTGTAAATCAGAGCCAATAGTCCAGATTAAGTTACAACTTGGCATAAATATCAATTTGACATCTTTTTATTCATTTTTATTTATTTTTTTGAAGATATCACTTCATTGCCTACATATGATGGCGCTATTCCGCATTGATCTTGTTGTTTTTAATTCACTTTTCGACTTGATCAATGCGTTTTGGTATTTGTAGTTAAAACGGTGTATTCTTCAACGTTTCTCTTTTGAATAAGACGTATCACCTGTACTACCGTTAAACCCCATTTAATTTTTGAAATTTTTAAAAGATCACTGTTACCTCTAAATCAATGCTAACACCGTCTGTCAATCAAAGCCCTGTTTCTTCGTCTTCATCTAGACACTTGCGGTATGTACTATAATAGGCACAGTACGTTACTTAATAGGTATCTGCTACAAGTTCCGTCGCGATCTTAACGATCATATGGAAAACGATTGTGCAATATTTTCCGGAAAATTGATCCACCAAATGATCCGCGGTTTATTACCTGTTTCATTTATTTTTTGTTTTGTTTTTAGTATAGAGTAAATATGTCGCCACATATACACAGTAATGATTATGCGACATTTGTTTTGTAATTTGTTATATGTAGGTACACCTGGATTTTACAACAGTTTTTTTCTTTTTATTTAGTTGGTAACTGATATTTATGTCCGTTGCTGTAGGTAAGCAGGTATTAATGCGTGTTACTAGTGCAGTAGCACATACCGGAAAATTAACTACATACCTACATAAAGTTTTTTTTTATTGTTGAAGAGATCCGATCATGTATCGGTTTAAAGAGGAAATTGTGGATAGCTCGAGGATATGATTGGTTTGTGGTTTGGATAAATTTATTTGAAGACTAGGGCATGCATATGTGAAGGAAAATCAGTTGACGAACTGTGTCCTACTCAAGATACTTTTTCAATGCATAAGTCATTCGACACACATTTAGATAAAATTCAGTCAATTAATTTTGTAGTATATAGGTACATACGGGGGGATCAAAATTATGGAGTACCAGCACACCAATAGTAATAATATCGACTACATCGATATTATTTCACTACATCAATATTATTTCATCCTTTAAATTTTTTTTTGGATTTTGATTGAATTGAATTAAAATAATCATCAGAAGGTGGACTGCAGATTATAAATTATTCAAGATGTTGAGTAAATTTTTCTGGGAGGCAAGAAAGTGTACTGATCATTTTTATAATAACCTATCTGAACTTCACGTTGTTCGATAATGTTTCATTAATTTTTTTATTAAATAAAATCAGTTTAATCTTAACTAAATTTACTTTTATATTTTTTTTGTTGCAGAAACTGCGGAAAAAAAAGAAACGACATGTTAAATTGCACCGATCTTGCTTGTGTACTACATCATCATCACTTCTATGCACATTTGCATCATTTGAAACATCATTTACAAGATGACAATGATAATACAGGTTAGTTCAAATGATACTTTTGATTTTATTTATTTAGATTTATTAACTCTATGGGTATTCTTAATTTTAAATTAATTTTTAAATTTTTATTACAATATTTTCCAAAAGATAAACAGAGCTATAAAATCTTTTGCAATATGAAAATCAACGTACTGTTGTGAGCTTGGGGTTCGCCGGGAATAAGTAATTCGTTTAGAATCAATAAAAATAATAATGATTTATTATTTGCATTCATTAATCGCACTACTGGCAGTACTGCCCGATTTTATATACTACTTCATCAGAGCTCGGTTGCTGCTACCAATCCAAATCGCTTTACAAACACTGTGGTGAAGAATTGACTGTCGTCTCACCTTTGTAGAACTGTCTTTGGCTGCAAGCTTTACCGTGCTTAATACTGCGTGTGTTGAGTCGAGAGCTTTCGCGGATATTCAATGGTATGCGACCGGTGAGCAAAGTGGTCCGATTAAACAAGTTTCAAAATAAATACTCAATGATTCCACTTATAAACTGACAAGATTGTCTCCATTTACTTTT
The DNA here is from genome assembly GCA_949128065.1 of Beris chalybata. NCBI lineage: Eukaryota > Metazoa > Arthropoda > Insecta > Diptera > Stratiomyidae > Beris > Beris chalybata. The sequence goes on from OX421894.1 coordinate 143,464,263, forward strand.
CGCTTGATTGATGATTAAAGGTAAAGAAGCCCTCATCTTAAATAACTGCACGACTACTTCAGACTTCGCTGCATCCGATCAAATTGTATTGAGCGTGATTTATCACATTTGCAATTGTTGAAATTTTCTCAACTTCATCACGATATCTTTCTTCTTGCGAAAAACTTTCCAATCTCTCACATCATTGACTTATGACCCAGAAAGTATTGAGAAAAACGATTACATTGAGATTTCTGTTTTTTGTTCATTTCGGACACTATTTACCTTTAGCTGCGAACTTAACCTTCGCATGAACTACGGAAATATGTACCTAGAATTTATAAAGCACTTAGAGTGCGTTGAAAATTTATTGTCTTACTAAAATTGATATAGGTGAGTTTTATTATACAATAAGATGCTGATGACCGGTATCTTCGTCGCACACCTTACAGGTAGTTGAGTTATGTACATATTTCTTTTAGTCGTCAATCATCTCAGCGATTCATTCGGTCCGGTGCTGAGTGCTGTGTTTGCGATGATAAATGAAGTTTATAGTGTAAGGTATTTTTTTTTGCCATATTCCGGCCTACTATACCTGACCCAAGTAGTACACCTCAATCTTTGATCTTGATCAATCTGCAACACGATGACGAGGTTGTTTATTCGACTTATGCATACCATAAATTCGAGTTCAGACTCTTTTGTCCGGTCTGATTGGAAAATTCGAAAATCGACATTATCGGTGTGTTCGGCTGATACGATCGTCGAGGTCACGTTCAAGATCAAAATATACTGCAAAAATCTATAACAAACAATAAGTAACAATAACAACTTTCGATTGGAGTCGATGAATTCTACTAGAGTCAATGTCGTTTCTGCGGGAGTATTTCCCGATTACGGAAGAGCAATCTATGTACTAGTTCTACAATAAATGTAAGAAGCGTACGATCAGGTAATTACGTTATTAATTGCATCTATTTTATAGGTTCGTCAATTAGTTGCCGGCTGTACCTTACAGTATAAAGTGCAGTGCATCAAATTGAAAAGTAAGCAAGACGATTGCTCTAAAATTTATTGTCGATCGGGGGATAGGAAGGTATTAAGTATTAAATCTTACGAATAATAGCAAAATGGAAAATTTATTAAACGGACTGAAGGCACTACATAATTTAGTGGTAGAGAGTAGAAAGATAATTTAGAAGTAGAGAAATCTTGCATTTCACGTCCGGTATATTATTCTATTGTGCACGCATATTGGAAGCTATGCAATTTTCCGATGATTGTAACTCGGATCGTTGTTGCATTGTGCGGAATTTCCGCTACTGATGTAGACATAAATGTTTTTTGTAGTGAAGATCGGAATTGGTAGTAAGTGGCAAGTGCGATGAATTAGATTCCTCGACTGGCTATAATTTCTCTGTTGTGTCGATATCGTGATGTATTTTAGGAAATAAAAAAAAAATATATAGCATTAGTTTAGATGAGCTTTTGGTATTCTTTTATCAATCTAGATAAATAGTAAATTAGATCACCGTTCACGCAATACTTGACGAAAACTTAGCTAAATCTTAATTTGTTGGGAGCGTTCCGAAAATGTTATATCCACGCTCTTGGTCATTTTCAAGATTTTACATGATATAAGTAGAGGAGGCTGTTTATTTGGCTTCTAATTATTTCTAATGATTCACAATATCATTTATGGTTTGTGTTACAAAATGAAAACCATAGAACAAAACCGAAGTGCATTGTTTATATGAATATAAAAATTTTGAGTGAATCTTGATGATCTTCCTGCAGTTTCGTTTCGTTATTACCTGATATACCGACATGCCCTGTTATAAATATATCTGATAAAATTGAGAAACTCCCATCATTATGTCATGTATTTATATTTTATATTTTTTTATTTTAAAATTGTCTCTAGATCCAGTTTTTTCGGTGTACAAGTGCCCACTCTACAAACAACTATCCACTTGTAAAAATTAACGATCTACAACATAATGCTCATATCATAATCTTTATGATCCTTGAAAAAGACTTTCCTAAAACTTCTATATGCCTTTAATTGTAAAGCTCTTGGTATCAATGATTATATCTATTTATAAGTTGTTTATTATTGAATGTCATTTCCCGGTATAAACATTTTGATGATTCACGAAAAATGCTCTCAAGTTTTAAATTGTAAGTTTACCTTGCAAATTAATCAAAATACATCTTTTCATAACCGAACACTTGATCATATAATAATTACCGGAAAAAATTATTACTTTTTTTTCATAAAGATTTAAAGCTGAAATTATAAAATCTTAGATTTATTGGTGAACCAGAATATCAACTTTTTGGTACTTGTTGTACCTTTTCTATTCGAACGTACACGTACATGAAATTGTATGGAACGTATGTGCTAGTATAAGGCGAATCATAAACATTGGAACACCGGGACTATGCAATTTTTCGTTTACATGATACTTTCGAAATGCATGCAAAAGTCTGATAATGTTTAAATTTAGTTAATGAAATTTAATGTACAGTGGTGTTTATTGAAAAGTTGACACATTTTAATCTTAAATGATGGTATACCGGAAAAAATTTAACATTTGTCAGAACAAAAACAGAAGAGTCGAATTTTGAAGTTCGTTCTGTGTTAAAATTTAAATAAGAAAAATTAATTTACAACTTAAAAAAGGGGTCAAGTATAATATACGTACCAAATGAAATGAAAATATGATAATTTATAGATAAAAATGAAGTACTATAACTAATATGTAAAATTGGACAGAATATATTCATAATATATTAAGTGTGTATTTTGCGCATTTAACCAGAACAGAGTAGTGTAAAAAATTTTCATTGCAAAGCGCTTATTTCTTTATGGCCTTTTTCCGTAGATAGCTACAATATAGATTTTAATCGGAGTAGCTGACCTAGTTAATTCACTGGACATATATTCGTGATAAATTGTTCATTCTTGCCCACTATCTACGTAAAAGGTTATAAAGAATCATAAAAATGGTATTGTGTTGTTTTTGTTCAATGCAATGCCATTATTAATCAAAGAAAATATAAATACTTTATGATTCAAAAATAATAAAAAAAATTATAATGGGTCATTCCATCAAGAATCCTCAAAACCATACTTACCTTTTGACGATTCTCGATGATATGACCCTTTTTCTGTGATCCCAAGTTAATTTTTTAGAAAACAATATAACCTATAAAATATAAAAAAAATAAAATAAAAAAAATTGACTATTTTTTTATATTGCAAGAACCTTCCCCTTTAAAATAAGCTCTATTTTATTATTCTAGGATAAGAATTACTAAAGATGTGAATTTTCAAAGAGGCCTTGGACACCATTTATGAACAAACTTTAATAGTTTTTTATTTTCGCGAAGTTTAATTTAATTTCTCCTATTTAATTTTTTTTTTTCATTAATTTTATTTCATTATTCTTTTGTCATAAAATTTTTTTTACTACAATAAATATTATAATTATAATAAATATAAAAAACTCACCTTGTTATAACAATCTCAGGAACGACTTATGCTAGAAAGTTGAGACGTAGTATGTATATGCAATTTAAGTAAAAAAAAAAATTAAATTTTTATTGGTGTACAAAGAAAAAAATTTCCAATGATGTGAACGTTTTCAAAAAATTCCGTCAGATCTATCGAATTAATTTTTCTTCTGTGCACTCAATATAACCGTCTAGGCTTTCTTTACCAAATTTTTTATATTCAGCCTCTAAGATGATGTAAAGTACTTGCCTAATTTTTTACAAATTCCGATATTTTTCTTAGTTTTAATGAGATTTCGAAATATGGGGTTCAAATGATCTAAAAATTAGTTTCAGGATTTTGCGATTTTCAACTTGAGAGGGAGAAAGTGATTGTGTGTATTGGAAGTCTGGTGGCATCGAACATTGTTTTTTGCTTCAATGTGCTTTTTTAATAATTGCCTAAAATCGGTTTCCTTTTGAAATTTAATCTCTAAAGGGTAAACATGGTTAAAACATATGTGGTGCTTTGTTGAATTTCCAACACGCATCACTGTCTCGATTCTAGAGTCGGTCGTATCGTACACTTGCATACATTACTTCACCCGTGTAATACGTTCGCATTCGTATACTGAAAACAAGAAACTAACCTAGCCAATATCATCGGAATTATTTTGAGGTACTCGACCGGCAATTGCCTACCTTTGATTGCAATGTATGCGTGCTAATTGGCATATACCCAGGTATGGTAAAGGTGATCACAACAACTCAACGCGAATAACGTCATCAACGTGGAAAGTAGTTACACGCATTTCATTTCGTTCAGTGAGCTTTTTTACACGCACCTGTATTTAAGTCAAGGTGAGCCTGATTAATCGCAGACTTTTATGATTTTTCCTTCATAAAGAAAAATAAAATAAATATTAATAAAATTAATAATTATTTTTACTCGTGACACGGCACTCGATACGAGTTGGAATTTCGGTAAGGGGTTTTCAACGGCTTGTTTTTTTAAGTATTAGCAAATTCAATTTTTTTTTTGATTTAGATGGGACAGTTGTTAATATTTTCAATTATAAATTTTGTCGTAGTTGCGGCATGCCAATTTGATGGATTAACAGATTGAAATCTTAAGTATGTCAAAATTTGCTAAGAAACGCTTTACAGAATTTCGTAATTGCATTCTTCTATATACTACTGCTGAAGTTATGGATGAAATATTTAGGCGAATTTTTCCCCATAATGGTCGGTACTAGTGGTTTGCTAGAAACCAAGAATTGAGTTAAATTACTAAATATGTTCATGGCACTTGCTAGATAAATAACATATTAGGTAAGATGATGATTTTCAGCGAGTAATTTCAAATGGGCTTTTAAATGAAACAAGTTTTCGTAAATTTATGGCAAATTTGTTTTCTAACTTCTTAATCTTAACATTCGTGAGGTTTTTTTTCTTGATCCGAATGTTAAGAAGACGCGAATCGGTTAGCTTCAATTGATTATTAGAATCGCAAATTCAGTGGCAACACAACGTCTTGAAGTTGGACTTGGATATACAAAATGGATCCACTATCATAGTTCTGAATACGTTTCAAGTTTCCAGTTTTCATTGATATGGTTCGTTAGATAAGTTATGGAAATTACCTGAAGATAAATACGAATATAAGCTCACCCGGTTCATGGCAATATCGAGACGTTCAATAAAAAATATAGCTAATTATTCAATACTAAATTACGAAAATAGTAACAGTAGATTTCCGATTGGTCGTAGCCTTCAGTATTTCAAGAACAAAGTTTTCTTCCATTTATGTAGAACATTCTACAAATGTATGTTATAAAAGTAAGGTGATAACTGCTTGGCCGAAACGGTAAAACCATTTAACAAAATTATCTTTAAAAATGTATACTTAAGGCTAGTTTACATGACGAAAGCAAACAATTTTTACTCAGATTGTGAGTAACGAGAAATGCAGCAAAAAATATTGACGATATTTGTATGAATGGGTTTGTATCAATATTTTTTGCAGTGGTTGCTTTCTACTCCATTGAAAATTCGATAAGCTAGCTCCCTCACAATCTCAGTAAAAAATGTTTGCATTCATCATGTAAACCAGCCTTTAGTTGATATACACAAAGTAAGTAGGATATTACTGCGTCCTTCAAAAATAAAAAAACTAATTATTAAATTCACTTTAAATTTAAGCCATGTACCTATATTTATATTTATTTATTTATTTTTGAATTGTAGATTTTTTTTTAATAATGGAAAAAAATAAAATACAAAGTCAAAATGCTAAATACCAAAAAAAAACGGGCAAATAATACTGGAAGAAAAAAATATAAGTAAAAAATTTGCCAACAGTTTAAGCACAATTTTTCCGAGACAAAGTCCGATAAGTGGTTGAAATCAGGGTGTGATAGAAAAGCTGACGGTATTGAGAACCTTTAATCACTAACTATAATAAAATTGTGGGTCATAGACCACGGAGTTCATTAAAACGTATTTAAATCTTTTGCACCCCAGGCGTTGAATATAAACAAATTTTAGAAATGATTGCTATACTTTCGTCTGAAGAGATCGTGAAAATAAAATTAATTTATTATCTTAGAAAAGGTAAGAAATTTGACAAAATGCAATTTTTTTATCAATCTTCACCAAATTTTTGCTTCAGCCACCTTTTGCAGTAAATTTATAAAAGAGCCTAATATTTATACTTTCTTGACTAAGCCGCTTGTGAAAAAATTATTATTGCCTCTGCAACATGCTACCCCGCTAAACAATAATATTTTTCGAACATGCTGTCTACTTTTAACAGATATGGGAATACAAAATTTAGAATATTTTGCTTTTGATTCTCCCTGCGATTACCACTTTAACTACTAAAAAATTGTCTTTGTATAATACTACAGTAGCCTGATATATTACGTACTTGCAAGCAAGAACAATATTTTAACTGTGTGGCATAAGCCATTCAGAAGATATGTATGAATTTCGGAATATATTGATTCTAGAGTACCAGATTGCCGTCTTTGCAATCCTCCGCCTTGCTTTCCGACATCCTTACCCCTTCAGCTATGTTCAATTTTTTTCCAAACACAAGTTCCAACTTCACAATATTTCCAACTGTGCCAGCAGTGACAAAGGTTAACCATTCCAACCTCTTTTTTATTAACCATTCCAACCTCTTTTTGGATTTAAAAGTGTATTAAAATAAGACCAAATTGCTTAAAGGAATACTTCTGCGCCTCTGCCTACGATGTAAACTAAGGTCACCTCAAAGGTTTCCACCTACTTTCTTAAGAGAAACAATTAGCATACCGTCCTTGTTCCATTTGCGATAAGATCTACTCAAACAATTATGCGACCGCATATGCAGTCCAGCATACTAAGATAAAATTAAAAATTTAAAATCCACCTAAAACTTAATCTGTGTAACCAAGCTCAAGCTTAGCTGTCTCCCGCAATTATATAATCCTATTTAAAAAATAATTCAAATTCGGCAATTGCCATTAGACACATTATCATTGCGAAATTTACAAAAGACAATCAAACTACTTACAACTCACTTCAATAAAATTTTACTTTTATAATATACTCCGAACCACAAGGGTCATAAAATCGCGCCTTACGTGAACAATAGCATTTAGTTCACTGTCACCGCTAATTTATCTATGAACAAATAGTGAAAATAAAAACAAATAGCTTAAAACTCTTTGATCCCGAGCGCTGTTTCAAAGTCAAATGTCGGCGACGACTAAATCCTATTATAATGTTAAAAAAAAATTTGCGACTGGCTAAACTTTCCATTATAATCCCACCGATGATACACGGCGAAATTGTAATCACGTGGACAATATAAATTGCTTGTTTTTTTTCCAGTAGTAGGTATTGTCATCAGAATATCACACATAATGTCTTCAAAAATGTCTTTATAAATTCGTCATACCTGACGGCTACATAAAAAAAATAGGTAGAAAATATTCTTCGAAATTTTGTGCTTAAAATTAAATTGCCAGCTAATCTAAATCCATGGTTTGAATACAAATTTAAAATCCACCCAAACACAGACTTATCTAATTAACTTCATAAAGCCTTGGGCTTCAAAGGCTCACATATACAAATGCTTGGGTTTTTTTTTTTTTTTTCGTATTTTGATGCCTAATCTATAGTCTGTTTACTTACCTAAGTTGGTAAATTTTCAATGAGATAAACATTAAATTCGCAAGATCACCAAGCTAATTGATCTGAAAAACTGATTGAAAATGTGCTTAGGAATAAAGAAAAAGTCAATCGTGTGAGATTGAAGGTTTGTGAAACTTTGTTTTTTTTCGTTATTGTTTTTACAATCGTAACTTGTGGTCTTTTATGTTCTTGAAGAAAATAAATTAAACTAAATAATTTTTCATTTTATGGATTTTTAATCGAATCAAATTGTATCTAATTGCAGTAAATTTTCCAAAAGATTGATTTTTTTAAAATTTTAGATAAAATAATATATGTAACTATATTTTATATTTACTTTTTATACTTTCGTCAACAATTTATTTATTTAAAAAATAGATACAGTTTATCTGCTGAAAGTTTGACTATTTTGCAATAAAACCATGCTATGATTTTTGTTCAAAAATTTTAATATAAAATTTTTTGATTTTTTAAAACTGGTTTATCATTGGGATTGTACGTCAAACTTCCATCTGCAAAAATAATTTTTTATATCCAGTCTCTAGTGCAAAAAAGAACGCCAATTTACTTTCACCAACTATAATACTTACCTGTGATCCCTTCAACTCTTATTATATCCCATTTTTCTTTTAAGGTTTTTTTCCCCGGAAAAATCTGAGAAAAATTGAATGCTGACTAAAATTTAGAGCACTTTTGAATTTGTTTCAGATTTTTGCAATTTGTTATCCAAAAAATATATCAATAGGAAAACCGTAAAAAACTTGTCTTAAATAATAGTAAGTAATAATTACAATCTATTTCTTCTACGTTCATAAATTAATCACGAAATATATCGCTGCAAAATAAATCAAATGACTTTAAACAATTTCGAGAGTATGAGGACTTGATAGTAATAGATTAAAACCAGAAATTTAGTTGAAATGAAAGTTATTATTAATTTATTGTGGCTAATTTATAATGTCGTCTGTATTACGTACCCAGAGAGGAAGCACGATTAAAATTTCGACATGTTATCTGATAGTTGAATTTTGATTAATTTTGATACCCGGTGGAAGTGATTACAGCTAGTATCTCATGAGTTTAATTATACAGATAAATAATTAGAAAATAAAATTGGATGCGATTGCTGAAACTGTTGACCAGTTTGGTTGTTAACTGTACGCTATGAAGATTGTAGATACAGCTACGGAAAGTCTATGTGAACAATTTCAGTTCTAAGACAGCAAAGCTGATTAGATCCATGAATGCAATTTCTAAGAGCCTTCCGTCGAAAATTAAAATTATTATATCTACGCTTCACTCACATTAAATAATTCTATCAGTAGGTTCAACAATTTGATTTGATTTTATTTTATTTCCAAATTATTAAAATGTGTTTAGCTTATAATCTAGTTTAAATTCAACAGTGATCAGACTACTTTATGGTCTTTACAACTTCAATATTAATATTTCGCGTATAACTGATTTGATTAATCAATTTCAATCTAATTATACAGGTTATAAGTAAATGTAAAAAAAGAAGGAAAATCTTGGCTTATAAGCTACGCCGCTACTGCTCAGTCTATCGAACGAATATCTATTCGGAAGCTATTATAAAGTATACACAACAAACAGCGATAAATACTAATGCACATTTTTTATTGTTTCTATTGATTCTGCTACTGCCCACACGATGGCAGTAGGTGTTAAGTTCTTAGGGTTATCCATCAGTATTAAGAATACAGATAAGTCAAATAAAACTATTTTAACAGTGCAAGCTAAATTTTCTCTTGTGTAAATAAATCAATGAATGGAAGATTTACCTGTTAATTACAGTAATTAAACAAAAACAATATTTAAAGAAAACTTCCAGGCTTGAAATTGCTTACAATAATTTATAATAAAATTGTTGAAGTTCAAAGGCTATAATTTATTAAAATATGTCTGATCTTCTTCACCATATCGTGGTGGGCGGCTGCATTAATAGCACCTTACACACTTGAGTAACGACAAAAGGCTAATTAATTCACTGCCAAGAACAGCTTCAATATCTGAAGACAGACTTAAGGAAAATTTTATATTTAATTAGAATAATATTGTACACAATATCGTTTCGTAATTGGAATTGGTGTGTCGTGAACGCATACGTAATTAGTGTCGCAAGCTAATGGTCTATTGTAAGAGGTTATACTGGCTGTTTAAATCACGAAAATAATATTTTATCGATGAAAATTGTGTATAGTTTCTGCTATAAATGCGGAACAATAATAAGTTTCTGTTCTTATTGGTGAATTCCATTTAGAGATTAATTGGCATTTACATAGTTGTGAAGTGTTTTCGAATGTTGTTATGATGGTTGCTGCCAACGGTTGAGAAGAGGATGTATTTTAGCGTGCCCGCAGAATTATTGATAATTGAATTGGAAATTAATAACAAAAAGCTAAGTTATTTTCTTGGGAAATATGAATTTGTAATAAAGCTGGGTTCGTAATCAATGAATGAGATTGTCACATTTGCAAAACGGACATACAACTTATACATTTTAATTTTCTCATAATTTTTCAGTTCCTAGTTGGCAGTATACTCATTTCTTAAGTAATTCATGTTTTTACACATCAGAACTAGAACTTTTAGAATGCTTTCAATAGCACAAATTTTGAACTAAATTAATTCGTATCGCAGTAATATGTTGCATTGCTGGCTTTACCAAAAAATAATCCAAGAAAATATATTGCCGGTTAATTTTTTAAGAGTGAGTAATTTTGGTGTAATTGGAATTCAATCATACATTTCAAATTTGAATTTGAAAAGTTCCACATTAAACCAAAAAGGTACATCAAATCGATGAAATCATTGCATTAATATCATACATAGTCGTTCATTAATCTTAGATCTTCTTGGCACACTCACGCTTTAAAGCTAATTATTTTATATTGATGCACAATTCTAACTGCGATCGTGTCTTAATCAGTGATCACATTTTTTTTTATTAATTCTTATTAAATTATTCGTTGCTAATAAAAGTATGATGCATTAATATTGAATCAAAATCACAAATGGCACACAACGTGATTTATTATAAAACGATGCAGAACTATGCACAACCACCTGTCGAAAACATTTATACTCATGCATGTTCTACTTTTACTTGACTAATGACCTCACGTCTTAATGAAAATTATTATTAATTTTATTAATGATGGTGCACTATATTTGGTAAGGAGGAAGGCGCCAAACAATCTACCAAAGCTTTCAGTTCAGTTTCGAAACTTTTGCATAAACTGATTTTTCTATAAAAGGTACCTTGTGATCGTGGTTTTTTCATAGTGGTAGATTGTTTTTTTTTGGTTTGCTCATACGAAATGTGCTGGTTACTTGTTTGGTTCTAATCTCAAGACTTACCAACTTAGCCTTCTGTTTCTTTTAATCGACAGTTGATAGTCGGTAAATACTTGAAATGGAATGTGACAGACATCAATTAAATTTTAAGCAACACGTTTTCCTTATTGGACATCTTAAGACTTCAAGTTATTGACCTTCATATTGTGTTGGCATAAATGAAGATGATCGTTACATAGAAAGGCTTAAATATCAACAGGTTAAATCGAATAAGATAAATCAGAAAAAAAGTTACACAACATGATCGTGATCGGTGATCTTTGATCGCGATCGTAGAAATTATATTAATTACATATAGGCGTATCAGATGTAGATCATATGTTATGTAAAAACATTCCTTGCTTATGTCATCAATCAAAAGCTGAGCAATTCTTTTGATGAGTCAAATCTCAAAGTCTAAAGATTCTCAGAAAAAAAAACACCCCAATCATTATCCATACAAAAATGAATGGGTTTGGCACTAACTTTTGTTTAAAATTTTAAAACCGTCGGATATAAGATCGTAGCATTGTACAGATCTCAAGGCATATGACATATTATAGGCTTCATGATCGTGCAAAAATTATTCAAGGTTGATTGATTGTCACTGATCAATATTGAATTTTTTTTCCTGGTGTCTTATTCGTAATAATAGAGTAAAGTTCGGATAAGATATCGTGTAAGATATATAGTTGCAAAGTTAATGAGACAGGTTAAATTTTATAGGCATGTAATTTATGATTGGTGAAATGACAATCAGCGAAAAGAACTATTGTTCTTAAATTTTAGAAGGACGTTGTATTCGAACTGGTGCAAAAAATCAAGTTCAATTCGAAGTTCTGGTTTAATTTTTTTAAATAAATTTTTTTTTTATGTTATACAATTTTTAGATGCCGAAGGATTTTGTTTTATCCGGATTTTATTCATCCGTTTGTTACTTTCATGAGTCGTTATAGCCGACTGAAATAAAACTTGATTTTTGGTTCGTTCCTTTTATTAATACGTCAATCTTCTGTATTTCGGTTTGTATCGCGAGTAAAAAACCTTACTTGAAACAAAGGTCGTATTCGAAAAGTTTGATTCCTTTACGCCTACCTTAATTATAGCAGGCATAGAATATTCTTATCCCAATTAAATTTTGGTTGTGTCTGGGCTTAGCTTGATTTGTTTTAAAACAGCTGAAGAAGCCAAGCAGAGAGTAGACTTGACATTTTTTTATTGAATAAAAAGAACAAGAAATTCATTTTCTCCTGTAAGTAAGTATTAAGAAATATTTTTTGCCCATGGGTACATACAAACTTGAATGAAATTTGGGAAAATCTAGCTCAGATATGGATTATTTCAGACTTGGACATCTGAGTCATGAACTAAGACAGTTTGGACAAATTTGCTTAGCTTTTTCAAAACTAGTACCAATAATACAACAATACTGAAAACTTAGTATATTAAATTTAATAAGAAAATACAACTCTACAAATTTTTTTAACATCTTAGTATGTATTTACAGGCATACTCCAAAAACCAAAAAAATCAAAAAAAAATCTCGTGTGACAACCTTTCGCGATACGTAAATCATGAGATAGGATAATTTAGTGCCAACTAAAATGTTTCTAAATGCTGTAGTTGCTAATAACACGAAAGGCATTTTAGATTTGTTAGCCAACATTTCTTTTCTGTTTAGGAGGACTTCACTAATTCTAGAAGCAATACAGTTTTCGTTAGTGCCAATCAAAATATTCGTATTAACGTGCCCAAATTGAAATTATCAGAGGTACGCCGTAGATTGTAAGACCTTCATATATCGAAGGGATCCAGTCGAGGCCGCCAACTTTTTAAAAAATATGGCTGTAGTGATCTTGTATATTTTTTCTATTATTTATCACAAAAAAGCATATTGTATGTTGTTATTTTAATTTTTAAAAGGATTGAAAAAATATTTTGTCCAATTTGTTTTATTCGAACTCTTATTTCTTTTTATTATTATTATTTTTCAATTTTTATTTTATTTATTTTCACTTTCTATTTATTTGTTATTTTATGATTCTTTCTATTCATTTGTCATTTTATGTATAAAACCTTCTTAAATAATTAATTTAAATTTTACACAACTTACACAATTTAAATTACAATTTTACACAATTTACACAATTTAAATTACAATTTTGCACAATTTAAATTACAATTTTACACAATCTAACTGAAACTTGATTGAAAAAAATTCTATTTATTTCTTAATTTTATTTATTTATCAAAGTTATTTCTCCACTTATTTGTTGATATGATTTTTCTTCTCACGCAGAAAAAAAGCCGGGAAACGAATTATATTCGGGCATAAACATATGCATGTATATCTCATATCAAATCATTAAATTTGAGTCTAGTACCTATTGCTGATGGACTTTTGCAAACTCGGTTTGCGAGTTGTACCTCATTTTAAATTCCATATTTCCATTAAAAATTCTACTGTTTTTTTAAAATTCCTTTATGAAGTCAATAAGAAGATAAAATGCAAATAAATAAATCTCTATATATTTAATAAGTCTTTTATAAGAGCTTTTTTGCATTTTTTTAATTATTTGCAAAATTTGTATAAATTCTAGGAAAAAGAATTAATTGAATTATATGCAAATACCCACAAACGCGAAGGTTATTTTTATTACTGCTCAAGAAATCCTAACGACTTTTTCTACAATTACAAGATAGAGTAACTTTTAGATTGACACCAATTAAGTTGGTTCTAAGTACCCTCTGTATCTTTAAAATGATAAAATCAAATACGGAATCATATTTCCTAAGAATTCATAAGAATTACTTTATTTCAAACCTACTTCTTTCTTATGGGAGTCAATCGTAAAAAAAAACATTCTCATCACTAATAAACTATTTTATATTTGTCTTCTTTTCTAGACACTCAATCTTTGTGGCTTCTAAAAGTTTTTATTGTTATATTATAACGAACCATTAAATGATATTCACGATTGTAGGTAGAGGTAGAGGATGATGCAAATATTTAATGCGTAATATGATTGAATAGATTTGAAGATGTTTGAAACGGACATTTAATATATGTTTCTTTATGAGTCTAGTAACTGCGCGATACGGTAACAAGACGACAAACAATCCATCAGTTTATAGTTGAATTTATCAAAAAAATGTAAGTACTTACTCGAAAAGTATTCTTATAATTGTCGTCTTTGTTGACTATCTTAGAGATCTTGAATTAAACTGTAATTTCCTACATAGAATAATGTCGTGGGAATTTCGTAATGCGATAATATTTTTCCGCTTTTAGTTTTCAAGTGAAATTATAATCATTTATGCAATTAGTGATGAATTATTGAAATTAGTGTGATTCTTAGCAATTGTTTTTCTACTAGTTATAACGGTAAAACAGATTTTACTCAGAAAAAGAGAGCTTATTATATAATTCAAGTTGGTGGAAATACCCATTTTTGTTTTGAGATGTTTCGTAATTTTATTCAGTTTAGAAGCATTCTTCACACTTACTACTCTACGATGATGTGATCTTAGAAGAATTTTTACTAGTTGTTCTTATTGCATCGTAGGCTTTAGTGCGAAACATAGCGCAATAATTAAAAAAAGCTTTGCTTCATCCCGGATTTAGAAAATGTTGCATGGATGCAGGAAATGGTAAAAGATCTGATTTCCAATTTTTTTTTTTTAAACAGATATTGGTCTAATTTTTGACCGATCCGAAATTCTGCATTGTATGCTTTTGGCTAGACTTTAAAAGCTGTGTGTCCACAGCATTAGAAATATATAATTTCTCGATAGTCGATATTTTGTTTAAGCTTACACTATGTATGTATATGTAACCATGTGAAATATTTGACTATTCTATTCTAGCTGTGAAATGCAGTCAAATAGTGTAATCGTCAAAGTTTTCTTTGTCAAACTTTGCTTTTTATTTTGACAGAATTTTTTGTGAAATGTTGACTGAACTTTTCGTCCAATATTTTACTTTATTACTTTTTAATAATAAAGTATTTTATATTTGATTTAAAGTAAAAACTTAGCTTTCAATAGACTAAGGTATTTAGTAATTATTAATGCTTTTTATAAATAAAAGTCAGACGCCTTACCCGCTCGGCTACGACTGCCTGTAGTAAATTTTTAGTTCTAAGTCAAGTTCACCTAATTCAACTTACTAAAAAACTCAAATTTTGAACTAACTCGCGAACCACCAATTTCGGGAATATATAATTATGCTTACGACCTGTCCGGTAGTCTCGAGAATGTCCATGCAAAATTTGGGAGGAAACGGTTCACAGGTGTAGATTTTCATCGCACTCGACCAAAACACTGTCTTACTTTTATATATTAGATTTTACGCGAAATTTGGTCGGAATACAGCCTAGAGTTGTGTATAGCTTACAACTATATCCGAGATCTAAAATCAATCAATTGTCTGCAAAAGTCGTTGAAATATTCATTTATCACAATTATACAAAATTATTGCAACTGAAAGGAAATAATTAATTAACAGTGCTAAATAAAAATAATTAAATTTACAATAAATTCCGAAGAATACCAATTCAATAGGCAATAAATTTAGAAAAATGCCACTGTTCAACTTTCATTAGAATAATCTGATTATAAATTGATCGCACATAAATCTATCAACAATTTCGTGATATTCAAATAAAGTGCACCTTTATGTACATAAACCACAGGTGCAGAAAAAATTACTTTAATTAAAATGAATATAACGTGCCATTCCTAATTAGGTATTTGTGTATAAATTTGATATAGTATTCGACACAAGCTTCCATTTATAATGTACAGATTCGTAAAGTCATCACTACGTGAAATATGCATATTCAATATTCTGCTTTTTGTAGAAAAAGTAATTAGTATTTTTACAGTTTATATAAATTTAACTTAAAATCGACAAAAGTAAGCGAATCTCGGGTGTGGATGTAGTATGTGGTAATTGACTGGACGTTATCGCTGGTGACAACTACAGTGCAACCCGGTTATAACGTACCTTAAGGGGACCACAAAAGTAGAACGTTATAACCAATAGTACGTTATAACCAGCATTAATAGCTTTCATATTTGTACATGGGGATTGAAAAAAAGTACTTTATAACCGGTAGTACTTTATAAAAGTGCACTTTATAAATGGGTTTCACTGTAGTAAAAAAACACGTACTAGCTCGTCGGTAACCGCAAAGAATTTCAGAAACATTGATGTGAGAAACACGACTAAATTTAATAAGTAATATTAAATAATAATATAAATGTAAACACGCTGTGAAAAGATAGAATTATAGTACTGGCAGCTGACTAGTAAATGTCACCAGTAATAGTGATCACATCACTTCACGTCCTTCAAACATTGTGAATCTTTAGCTAAACAATAAAAAAAATAAAGACAAGCTACGAAAAAATATGTTAGAATATTAGAATATTGTTTGACAGTTGCGACAAGCGATTCAACGCGTCGCACGAGCCTTAGCTATAATTTCACCTTATTGTTCGTATTATTAGTATATCTAATTATTTATGTGATGATAAAAATATATTATAATAATCTGTAAGTCGAGAACAAGTTTTTCTTATTACATAAACCCTTTCTGTTGCTCATCCATCCATTTGTGAATATCAAATCTGCGTTAAATTTCTAGTACCAGTCTGGTTGTCTTCCAAATAAAATGCTTTTGTTTCTAATCCAATGAAACTGTCGAATTCGTTTGTACTTTTCAAAAATTAATAACAATTACACAATTTTTTACTGCTTAATTCAAACCCTATCCAAATTCGAAACTCTTTCTACAAAATCGGCGATCATCAATTAAATTGTATATTTTCAATGTGTGTAGATATTTCTAATCTTAACGGAAGGCAATGTTTTGAGTGTCAAAATTCATTCAACAAATCTATCAACAAAAAACCATTTAAATGATTAATTTTACGGTATTTTCTTGTGACAAGTCACGAATATGAAATATAGGTATATGTAGTTTTGTTTTTTTTTATCTCGTTATGTTATTATAGGTGAAGAGGCAAGTGATGTTTTTTTTTATGATACAATTAATGTCTAAATGTCTATATGCTTCCAAATATAATAAGATAAAAATCTTGTTTGCTATTTCTGTCAGTTGAATGAATTTATGTTTTCTCAACTGACACACCTTGTTTTTAGACGTATAACGAAGTGATTCTTTCGAATCCGAGATGGAGAATTTTTGGTGGATGGAATCACGGAAATAAATGTATGAAAGCAATTAGGAATTTTTTTTCACAAAGCAATTAGAGACATTTGAAGAATGTATGGCATTATTATGAATTTTATTGAGTTTAATTTTGTAATTGTGCGTTAAAAGTAAATTGAAAATTTTCCGTTTGAGGGGTATAAAATAATTTAGCACTGTATTAAACTGGATTTAATACTGTAGTCTTTATTTAAATTTTATTTTGAAATCTGAAAGATATTTTTTACTTATGGAAATATTTTATTAAGCTTTTCTTTGGTGATGTTATAAAAAATTAAAAAATAAATAAATAGGTCTTGCACATAATTATTAAAAAAAGATAAAAACAAAGGTCGTTTCTAAGCTACATATATGTATGTACATAGTAAAAAATGTAACCCAAACAGTTTTATACCCTAGACACTCAGCGCAGAATGATCATATCATAATTGTCCATTTCGATGCTGTGCGCCATATGATCATTTACGTCAATGGTCTTTAAATAAAACTTTGTAATGGAGTTGCATTTCCAAATTTCTAAAATTTTTATTATTTGTTAAGAGTATAAACAATAAACATCTTTGAAAAAAAAATCCATTTTTTGAAAATTTCAGGGGTTTGTGAGCCCTTAATTCAAGAAGAAGAAAAAGAGTGAAAATTAAATCACACAAAACTTAACTTTTATAAAATATATCCGTAGATATTTTAATGGGACGCACTTGAATTTTAAACGCACAGCTTCCGTAGAACTTTTGCACAGAATCTATTTTTTTTATTCTCCGAAAAACACACGACACGTTCGCACATATAAAGCATAAACAACTTAAAGTCCGAATTCCAATGAAAAATTGAAAAAAGGCAGTAAATTTCCACAATTATTAAAGTTAAGCGTAAAGCGGATAGCCGATGTCTCAATTAAACATTTACTGCGAAAAAAGCTGAAGTCAATATCCATTTTGTCTAATATTTTTCAAAAGTACCGATCATCAAATTTACCTTTTAATGAATTAACGCCGTGACGTAAATCCAATTTGCACTTTGATACTCACGATTTCAATTGACTGTTCGTGTGCTTAACGATTTAAACACAGCCCGCATTAACTTCTTGAAAATTGTTGGTAGCAATTTCTGATTATTGTTCATTTCCATTTTGGGATGGTGTTAAATCCGTATTTTTTTGTTTTCGTTGAATAAATTCACCTTGTCTCATCTGGTTATTCTATCAACGAACACGATTTAATCTTTGGACTTCTGGACTTCGTATAGGTACCTTTTTTATACTAGATTTGCTTGTGCTATGTAAGAATTCTAAGTAAATCCAATTAAATATACTTCATAAGACAATGTCTTTAGAATCTGGAATGATAATTTGTAAAGATATTTTTTCAGATTGTTTGATTTATAAGATTTTCATCTTAGGTCGGCTCGAAAACGAATTAAAATTAAATATTACAGGTGAATGTTTCCTTTGCAAGTGAGTTCGCTACATATTCACAACTATACATTCATTGGCAGATTAAATTAAATTGAGGTCCTAGTGTAAAAAAGATAAATAATAAATTTTTTATTTTCAACTGATTATTAAAATTTATATTTTCCTGATTAAACAAGACCAAAATCGCAACATTTGGGAGCCGGGTTAGTACCTAAAAATAAATTTTGAAATTAAAATAGAAAACTTCCAAAAAAATTCAATTTAAATAAATTTATAATACTCGTATCATCTGATGATGTTATTGTCAAAGAATAAAAATGAATGTTACTACAGTTATTTTACAATATATCAAAAAAGACTAGAAAAATTACGAAAATTGATCAGTCAACAGATTTTAACAGAAATTATGGTTGACACACTGTAGTAGTAAACAAAAACACACTAAAAATCTTTTAGTGTTTTTTTGTTGACAATATTCGATTTTTCTTCTCCTTGGTGTGCGCTCACCAAAATGTTTGTTTTCGAACATGTTTCAATGGAAGCACAATTTTTTAAAGCTATCCGTGGATCGAATGTTGTTAGCTAAAATATTTCATTGTGGTATTTTTAACTCTTAGTGAAATAAAAGAAAATGTTTATTGTGTAAATTATATTGGGATTAATTATTCTCCATTAAATTATTATTATTATTTTTTTTAATAATAAAGTAATTATTTTATTTATTATATTTACCTTTGCAACAATTTCATTGATTAAACACCATTGGAATATGAACTAAATCACTTATTCAAAACAAGAAAATAGGTCACACCCAGATGTTAAAAAATGGGATAAACAACATAAAATATACCCAATTTCATGTTATTTACCTGAATATGTTGATATTCACAATTATCATGGTGACTGTAGCGAAACCACTGCCCTTTACTCGTACTTACAAGTTACCTTCAAGCTCCAATCAACAATAGGTAGCTAATTAAGTAATAAAAAATTAACATAGTAGTAGGTAACGTAGCGTTCAAAATAAAGTTAATAAGAACCATGACCAGTGACCATGTAGTGAGAGGAATTTTCCATTATTCGGCTTATGAATTCCATTTGGAGGTTTAGGAACTTCAAGACTACCTGATAATATTAGGTTAGAAAAATACTACAGGGAATCATAGCAGACTAAGACGCCTTAATCTGGAAATAAATATTCAATTACCATCTTCTTATTTTGTAATGATGCGTACCCACCTAACCTGATTAGTTATTTATTTACTTGTTTCCATTTGAGACCGATATTAAAATACCAATGACTTGTGAATTGGGATTTTGTAGATGAAATCTTTTTTAGGACTGATACAATTATTTTTTGAATGTTCATCTATTTTTTTTTTCTTTTCAGGTAACTACTTTGTTTGGGATTACATTCTTCAGTTATTATATTAAGGCGGTATGTACTTAAAGATATGTAGATTCATCCTATACTTGATAGTACTGACTGGAACCCAAGAATTGATAGATTTCTTAGAATTAGAAGAAGATATAAATAGAAAATATTATAAAAACTAGTTTGTTTTATAATGAAATTAAAAAATAGAAATAGGTACTATTTATTTTTAAAATTGGCATTACTAATAATGAGTTTAGATAAATACTTAGGTATCCACTTTTTAATAAATGAACGAGTTTGAGTTTGTGTGTAAGTTCAGTACTCTCTTTATTTTCTTAAAATATCAAATGTGATGTACGGAAACTAATAAGATTTACGTTGATTGATTCGAAAGTGCTCCCTTAAATCAGGATTTATAAAAATTTTGTGTTTTCCAAAATATAGTCAAAATTCGACATGTCATATCTCCAATAGTTTGAATTACAAAAATTTCGAGTTATCAAACTGTGTAACGTTTGGATTCTAATTATAATACTTCGAGCTATCATCCATGGTCAACTAGCAAACAAACTTCGCATTTTGATTTTCCGGTGGCTATAACTTCGGTACTGTTGAGCGCAGGTGAACTTTTAATTTCGATAAGGCTTCCGTAAGACTTGCGAGCGAAGGTTTGCAAGTGATCTACGTTCACATTCGCATACTAGATGCTCCAGAGTCGGTTCAACATTCTCATCACCACAGCGACACTGATCAGCCATGGGTATTCCCAGCTTTCTCAATGTCTCCCAAAAGGACAGTGTCCCGTGTGTGATTATTTACTCCATATTCATTCGGAGAATCCACAGCACACACTAAAACAAAAATCTTTTTATTTTCGAATTCGAAAATTAAAAAAAAAACACCAAAAAAGTTCCGAAAGGTCCAAAACTGGTTGAGAACAAAAACGCTTGCATAATGCCGATCGGAATTTCATTTTCGAACATAACTTTTATAAGTATGTTTGCCATGTTACGCCACAGTAGAGCAAAAAAAAAATTTGAAGTAACCTCAAACATACAAAACCCGTTACACATTACAAAAATCATCTTCTCCGCCCAATCAAGAGTCGCTTTCATACTTAACACCGTTTCAGCGAAGAAAAAACCTACAAACATTACCTGTACCTGTACCTGTGAGTAGAATAAGCACGACAAGCTCGCACAAATTTCTTATTCTGTACTCTCAAGCGTCTAAAATTCGAACGGGCGAGCGCCCGAAAATTTAAATTTTAAATTTTATTCTCGGCTTTGGTGTTTTTCCTCTTGATATCTATGATATTCAACTCACCTCACCGGCAGCTAATCACACATAAAAACGGCCGATTTAAAACATTCTAATGGGTCTGTCGGTTAAGATTTAAATTGTCCTCGCCCGCTGATGATGCATCTTTTACTGTCTTGTACATTCTCATCTCGAGAAATGTTGCTAAATTATATTATCAAAACCAGTCTTTTATTGCGATTAGATCGCCTCGCATGATACACACATGATCGTGATAAGATCGTGTGCATAAACGAAATTTTTATCTTCTCTTAGTAAACAGATATAAATTATCGGAGATCGCTAATTGTTCTAAGGTTGATCTTCATATCGGAAACAGAAAATAATCTGCACAGGTATCTATCATACAGCTATAGTCGATGAGATCGGTCGAAAACGATCACCGGTGTATTTTACCTGTCTGTCTTCCTAATTGATGCGCCGCGCGCAATCAGTGCTGCCCCGTACAAATACGCTACAACCGTGTGTTCTCGCTCGGCAATTTTTTTATTCCAGTTGCTTAAGTTGCCGCGGAACGTTAATACTTAAAATATAAATCGTCGCCGTGTCGCTAGCAATTTTTTGATGATCAACAACGATTCCGTCCCGACACATATTCTCTACAGCGATATATAAAACGAAAATTTATTATAAATAATTTGTATTGTTGGTGAATTATGTTGATCGGCCAGTTGATCGTTGCGTTCTTGTTGAATTCTTTCATTAAATCTTGTTGTTAAAAGTTTTTGTAACGATTTTTAACATTTGTTTTGTATTTATACCCGGTATACCATACTCCAATTTTATATTTGTGATGAACGTTTTATCCGGCGAAATTTATGATATTTAATTTAATCGGTGATTAAAGTTTTGCTTGCCATGTTCTAAAATTTATATTGTTATCTACAGCAGTTGTTGGTTAAGTGTCGCGATGATGCTTTGTGCTTAAAGTGAATATTAATATTTGGTTGTAACCTATTTTTAGCTTTATGTGATATTTAATCGTTGGTGTGCAAAAAATTCTATTTTTTTCTAAAATAAAATCCGAAATTTCGTTCTTCAAAAAATCAAAAAAAATATATTAATAATTTCGTGTAGCCTTTATTTACATGTGTCGTGTTTTGTCGCGCGCGATAATCGTGTCTAGTGCCAAGAAATATTCAAGAGCAATGTTTTCAATGTCTGCATTTTTTGAATTTCAAAAGCTGTTTTGACGCGTTTTGCTGCACTTGACCGAAATTTTGACCGTTTTTTTTATGTGGAAAATTGGTGCGATTTTTCAAAATATTTTGTTAGGCCGGTGTTTAAGTGGGAGTGAAGAGCATTTGAACGGATTGAGTGCAAGGCCGGCTTTAGAGTAGCAGTGCTATTTCCAGCTTACGGCTAAGCGGAATTACATTTTTTAACAGCATACGTTGGGAATAACTATCATCAAAACTGGATTACTTTGGGTATCATGTCTCGAATAGCTCTAGTCCTCAGACTCCAATAGGTGAGAATATCATTGAAGTAATTTTGGGAAACTGGGATCAATTAAAATGAGGAAAATAAATACAATTCAGTTCAGTTCAATCTATTGCCAAATATAAGTTTACATTGTTTAGTATAAATTCTGAATCAGTCTTATTCTAAGTATAATTATACACTTAAATAGTATGTAAATTAGAGCGATTTTTATTTTTATAATTACATGTACTAGTAGATATTTTTTCATTTTAATTCATTCAAATATTCAGGAGCAATATTTTCCATTTCTACGTTTTTTTGAAATTTATATAAAATATTATAACAATGTGTAATGTTCTGATTCATCCAAAGAATAAAGACAGACAATGTTTAAATCATTTTGAGGTACCTAAATATGATCATATTTTTTTGAGCTTAATAATTTATTGTCATACATATGTCTCTTGTTTAAATTTCTATAAGTTACTTTAATGACTGTCAATTATAATTATTTAATTTGCGCATTATTTAATAATTGTTGTTTTCTCCTCAATTTTTGAATAATTTATTTATTTTAACTAATAAATAAATCAAAAAATTTATTCTGGTCGACATGAAACCTCAAAAGGTGTACAATATGCACCTGAGCCATTTTTATTATTTTGGGGATATTTCTACTTGTTTGTACCTGAAAAATTAAAAGTTGTAAGTATGTATGTAGTAGAATATCTGAAATTAATAATTTTTGTGGGAAGTAGTACCTACGACAGAAACGAATTTGAGTATGTCTTTTTTTGTAGAAATCTCACGAATGACTTGTGCAAAAATAAGCTTGGCTACAAAAAAAAACACTTGAAATTAGCAGTGGCGTACTGAGATTGAGGTCAAAACGTATTTCTTTTTCCTTGAAGTATGACGATCCTATTTTCACAGTAAGGAAATTGATCCTCATAAGTCTAGTGTGAGTTGCCATATTACATCACCCTAGGGACATTGTATAGACCTACAAGGTAGGTCGTAATATTAGCGAAGAGGTCAAGCCGTGATTTTTTACTGTGCACCATTAATGATTTCAAAATTGGACATATATATATATGCCCAATTATTAAAGATCTTTTGAGACTATGAATTAGTGGAAGATGTAAGTAAGTAGGTAGGATATACCACATCCTGAAAGATTAGGAAATTTGACGGAAAACCTTAAAATTTTTGTTTCTTAAAAGGACCTAGTATTGAAACTGGAAGTTAAGTGAGTGATGTTAGATAGAGCATTTCAAAAATTATCCGTTTGAATCTATCTACCTATAATATAAGCTATTTTAGGGCAATCCTTTTTTTTTATTTAACAAGAGCAACTACAATGGAAGAAATTCACCCCACGAATAATATCAATAATAAAATATGACTTATTTTAAAGGGGAAGGTTGTCGCAAAATAAGAAAAATACGAATAGAATTTATCCTTAAAATTGTTTTTCAAGGATAACGATCTTGTCCTTTACCCTTGAATATCTCAAAAGGTAAATTTTTTATTTTCTTTATTTTTTTATATTTTGTGTATTATCTATACTGTTTTCCAAAAATATCAAAAAATCAATTTGGGATCTCAATGGGATCGGGGTAAAAAAAAATCGAAAAACATCAGTGCTTCTCAATTTACTTTATAGAAAAAGAGTCATTCCATCAAGAATCCCTTCCATCGCCGATTCTTCTGAAATTTATATACTCGAAGAATTAGTGAAAAGAAAAATATGATTTCAAGTTTTTGTTTCTATCTCATTTTTTTAAATGAAATTTCTTAAACTGCGAATATTAAAAATTCATTTAAAATAGTATCTACTATTTTTTTAACCTCTACTAATTTCCTTCAACGCAGTTGAATTACTTTTACACGTTAAACTACCCTGACCCAATCGTGCAATTTTATATCAACATCGATAAATAAGAATAATAAAAAAAAGAAATTTATTTGCGTTACGTCCATGATTATCATAAGACTATATAATCTGCTATGACATAGAACTATTTTCGAAATTATTTTCTTTTTTTTTTGTTTGTACTCCATTACCACACTTGATCACATTGTACATTTCTCGCGTTTAACTGTTCGATTTAAGAATTAAATTCTTACTCTATTTTGCGTCATATCAGAACACGATTGTCTTGAGAAAAGATACAGCTGTGTATTTAAGTGTTGTGTATTCTACAAACGACGACGTTAAGTTCGAAGACTTTGCAAGATCACTGGCATCGAATTTATCGTTAAATTGTATTTTTTATTAAAATGTATATCAATTTAATTTCCATATATTTGCGTAATATAATTTACATGAAGTTTCCTATTACTTAAATCTAGTTGATCAATTGTATTTTAGTTGAACATTTTCTTAGTTATTTTCTATCTATCTTAAAGATATGACATAATGATATATTTAGGTATATCAGATGAATTTCTGATTAATTTACAATTTTATTATTCCATGATAGTTATAGTTTGGCTGATCTGTTTAGCAATTAGACCTTGCAATGAAAAGTGTAGAATTGGTTAGGTAATTACTTAGATAGATCAATAAATTTGTATTAGTTTGATGAATAGCTATGCGTTTTATTCCTGTTTATAATTTATTTGATTCAAAAGCACGTTCTGTCGCGGTTTAAAAAATACTACAAAACAAAACAGTATTTGCTCTTCTACTTTCCTGACCGGTTTTAAGCTATACAATCGAAGCGTATAACAAATTTAAATATCATACGATAAAAATAGAATTAAATTAAAATATGATAAAGTTTATAAAAACACTAAAACGTCAATCCCACCGGCTGCGGCGTGATAATCAACACATGAATCTTACGAATGAGACACGCAAAGTAGCAGCAGCATGGAGTAACCTTAGTGCTTTTGCTTCGTTGCTGTAGACGTGAGACGCCGATCGAAATGGACCAGAGGACTTTTTTTGTTAGACAATGTCAGCAGAAAAAGTGTCGAGCTTGGGACATTAATTCTTGAATCAAATATGTTTAGTGATCTTCCGGCCTATTTACTCTTATGGCACTCCCCCAGGCTATTCGCCGAACAATCGGTCCAATTAGGACTAACTCTGTGTAGTTCGCGAGCGAACTAGTTTAGTAGAGCGTTCCCAACTAAAAAATCTAGTTCGCAGTCAGTCTAGCTCTTAGTTCATTTGTATTCATTCATTACCGTTTGGAAGTTAGTGCTACAATATATATGTAGTTCTAAGCTAACGACCTTTTTTTTGCTCATCATATTCTACCACACAACATTTTTTTTCATCACATTCGACTACGAGCCGTTCCAAACTCTACTGCCTTTCTCCTAACTGAACTCCCGTGAACTAGTTAACTCAAATAACGAACTAGTTCGCGAGGGATAGTGAATCGGAAATAATTGTTATTAACTATAAACTAACTAAAACTATAACTTGCTGTTAATAGCAATTAATACAAATAACCGCTGAACTATTCCGAGTTTAAAATAAGGTTGTGTAGTTCGCGAACGAACTAGTTCCCATGAGTGAAATGAACGAACTAGTTCGCAGTGAGTTCCGGTCCTAGTTTATTTGTATTCATGCATTGGGGTATACTCCTGCGAACTAGTGAACTATCAGAACGAACTAGTTTGCGACGGATCGCGAACTGCAAATTATCGGTCACTATATTAACCTAAAACGCGCATGCCTACTTTAAAATCAGATAAGCCACTATTTAGTACGATCTGCTGATCATTCATTCATATTAAAACAGATGATCTTTGCACATGATGCTACACAAATTCACAAGATTTTTGAGGTCGATATGAACCACTCTTCAAGCTGTTCGAAAGTCATTAGTTTCGGTAAATAGTGCGAGATGCATGGCATTATTACGTGTATATAGACAAAATAAATTCCAAACGATCAGTACCCTAAAATCACCCGAAATAATCGGCAATTTGAAAAAGAAGTAGTCAAATTCAGTAAGAAAATGTGTGATGAACAATATGATTAGATGATCGCGAGGAACAGTATTCTATCGGTACAAATTCCAAATGCTTTTAGAGAAATCTTACCGATTGCTTGGAATATAGATTCAAAATAGTCAGATTAAAAAAAAAGTATCAGTTAAATAAATACTGATCTTTAATCCCAAATGAATTACTCAGACTTCATAAATTTCTAAGCATTAGTCATTAGATCTTGAAATTCTGACCTGTGTACAAAATCGACTATGTTTGTGTTTATAGTTGCAATTTTCTACATCTGAATGAACTGAGTCTTTCACTCACCTCAAATTAAATACCCGTATGTGTAAAAGACGTCAATTGCACTATGCCGTATCGAATTGTCAATAAGAATCATGTGGTATAAAAGTGTGGAAAACAAAGCTGTTTGTTGATCAAAATTCTCAAAATTGTTATTAATTTGTCCGCTAAAACGTTGTATGCTTGAAATATTTACCCTATCCTCTAACCGTAGAATTAACACTTTATTATTATTGATATACTGAAATCGAAAAATCTGACAGAATTTAATAGATTAAAACAACCGGTTTTCCAATCGAACGATCTAATAAATTGATCGTACTAAAACGACCGCTCTATGAAAATTTAAATTGTTTATGTAAAACTAACAGTTAGATAGGGATTTGTGTTGCGTGCCAGCTTAAGTCACAAAACCGCTAGACATGTCTAGATTGCGTCTATACTCACTAGCTTGACATATCGCTATCAATTGGACTGAAATTGCGGCCATCATTTCATCTAAACCGTAGAACTTTGTCGATCATAAAATATTTTTGATATTGATATATTGTTACTACCGGAATATTCCGCAGAAGATAGAGTTAATTAGTTAAGTACATACTAGGGGTTCTAAATGATTGTGTGTTCGTAGAAAATTAAGAAATTTCTACGAAATCATTTAAGCAAGTTGTTCACAAATTAGTGAGAAATAAAACAATAGATTTTAATTGCCAGGTAAATTAACGGAAATATTTCCATACAATTGAATGAAAAACTTTTCCATTAAAATATAATGAACTAATGTGCAAAAATAATATTGTTATTTAAATTTCTTTGTGTAGGCGTGTTTCAGAATTTGACGAAACAACTAAAAAATTCAAAGCACTAAAAATATTCAATCCCACAATATTTAATCAATTCAATTTATTTCGTATACTGAAAATAAATTGCTTTTACAAGTCGGTGTGTGAAACGAAACATAATGCCGAATTTCAGAATTAACTTAAAGTGCCTAAACACTAATTAAATTTAGTGTTTATTGCATTTTTATGGTGGTTTTAGATATGTGCGAGATGGGAAGAGAGAAGGTAAACATATTCGGAAAGATTTTCATGTTTTGTAAATATTTGAGGAGACAGGTAGCTTTGAATCTTGGTTTTTTTAATGGCTTACATTTTATCTAGAAAAATGGTACCTGTGTGAATTTAGAAATGAATTTCATTTCTATTGCCACTCGTACAGGAAGTAAATAGATTTATTGAATTTTATCGAGATTTTTTTGTGAAATGCGGACTATGAATTAAAGTTGTCGATTAGGCATATTCAATTTGTGTTTTGACTTATCCTTTTATATGGACAAAAATTGTTCAATTTTCACTGCAGGGGCATATATAATAAACAGTATGGGTTGAACTTTGTGTTATTTTCGGGTAGAAGCTCGGAATGTGTTTAATGCCGAGATTCGGTCTCCGAAATTTCCAGTTCGAAGTGGAGTCCCACAAGGCTCAGTGATAGGACCACTATTTTATACACTTCTTCTTCACTTTTTTAAATACTTCCTTATCGTTCTTTACCGGCTGAGACCTTTTTTTGTTGTAGAAATATTATTGATTTAAATAAATTTAACAAAAACTTTAACCATAATATCACACGAAACAGACTTTTACATTTAAATTAATATTATTAATATTTCTCTCGATGTATTATCTAAAATACGATTTTGTCGAGTAAATAGTCAAAAAGTACTAATTAATAATTAGTAGTATAAGTAGTATCTAGTTGTAGTTAATTAAAAAAAATTTCAAGAACAAATTTTAGAAATATGCAAAAGAGCCTTTTAAATTTTTTGTTTAAATAAAAAGAGAACTGCAACAGTTGCTGTTAAGTACTGACTCAGAATTTTATCATTATATATAGAAAACAATTTTTAAGACATCCAATTATTCACGATCCGCGATTTTGACTAACTACACGTTGATTCATCGCCATAAAGCATACACTTTTTTTCTGTCTGAAAATTTTAAAACCGAAGTAAACAATCAAAAGCCGCAAAATTACAAAAAGATTTAGATTGTCACAAATGTGGTAAAAGTGACTTAAATCGAATAGCTACTCAAATCAGAATGGGTTTTTAGATAAAGCCATATAATGATTTAAATTTATAAATCTTCGCAATATTTAGTAATACTTGTAATCACGATTATAATTTATAATGTTTGTTATTTTACGAAATTCTGATAAAAATATAAGAAATTTTGTTTCTCTTCTAAGATTTGCTAATTTGATAAGTTCTCAGGTCGTTTCTCAATTCCTTGCTTAAGTCTACGTCTACCTCTAGTTATAACAGTTATGACGCAGTTATGACGTCAGACCTAGCAAAAGCGTGTCAAGATTTCTGTTGGTTTGTGTCTTGGCTATCAGTCAATCGAAAGCTTGTATTACACTGTATGACCTCTTGGTCAAACAGTGTAATATAAGCTTAAAGCTAGTATTACACTGTATGCCAGGCGGTCAAATATTTGACCATAAAAATTTGACCGAATTTCGTGTCATATATCCATTTGGCACGCTGCCCGATTGCGATATTACATTATCTGACACATTTGACAAAATCGTAAAATTTTCTCTTCGTATCCAACGGTCAAACGCTATCAGTCGGAACGAAATCCTGACTAGATTGTTCAAATCTAAATCGACGTGTTGGCAGACATCACACAATTAAAAAACCGAACTACAGTACTTCAAATAATTAATTATATAATTACTGCTATTTGTTTAACTGATTGCCACAAAAAAATTTCACGAGTGACATTTCCTATTTTACCCATTTGACACACTTGTTTTTCCAGAAATCGCAAACGGTCAAATGTGGTCAAATGAAACATTTTGTCAAACAGCATTTGACAATTACACTATCTGACACTATCTGACAGCATTTGACAGGGAAAATGGTCAAATATTTGACCGCCTGGCATAAAGTGTAATACTAGCTTAAGGAAACAAACGTAAAACAATTCAAGTGTTTGATTTTTACAGTGTCAAATAAGCATCAGCTGATCCATTTCGAGCTTTTTCTAAACTGTTATAATAGCAATGCTATGCTGTGACGTCAACATAGACGAAGACGTAGACTAAGCAAGGAATTGAGAAACGACCTTAGTGATTTTTAATTTTTTTTGAAAAGACAATTTAGAAAATTTTTTGAAGTATCCATATTATGATTCAAGATTGTCGATCTATGTTAAAGAAATTTCGTAGCTCGTCAACTGAAATATCCTTAGGTATTCTGTTTCTGTCTGTTTCCTGAATTCAATTTTTTAGAAGATGGAAGAGGGGGTCTCAAACACATGATCACAGTTTAAAATAGAATAAAGTCGTCGCACAAATAAACTTACATGTTTGATTTTTTTTTTCTGTGTGTTGTCAACGACTCTATCAGACCCAACTACCTATGCTGATACATACACAGAATATTTTGACTTAAAAACTAAAAAAATAAATGAATCTAAAATTTGTATACTATTGTGACTTTTTAAAAAGTTCCATCCTGTATTTCATATAAAGTGCGGAAGCTTTATTGTAGTCTCAAACCATTTAGCCAAGACTCTCAACATGGCAAACATTTGCCAGCTAATTTTCAGAAATAAGTTCACATTTTTAGTATGACATTCTTATTGAATCTTTATGCCTTTGCAATGATCTTTTTTTTCCAATCCTCCAACTGCCCTAGGAATCTCTTCTTCAAGTTTCTGAAAAGTGTGTTTTTAGAACTTAGAAGCCTATGACTTGTGCTTCTTTTATTGTTGGTTTAAAGTACAATTCTCTCATTTTGGGCAGGAGAAGTAGTAGATACTTGTTTATCTTCTACGTGCTTAACTGCCTATGATTATTTATTTTAGGCCCATTATTTCGGCTTCTCAGAAAGTAAGGTTGTAGTGCTTTGCCAGATAAATTGTTTAGTTATAAGAAAAAAAAATGTGTGCTACGCAAAACACTTAACTAAACGTAAGGCATTCCAAAAATTCTAACGTACCGCTTCTAGAGTCATGTTATGATTTAAGGGTCGAGTGCTTACACGCGTTTCCATTCAGAAGGTAGAACCACTTATTAGGCATCTGAGCACAATTTAATGTTTTAAGTATTCCATTTTGGTTTTGAATTCTCGAAAAAATTACGTAAGAGCGGAAAAGTGTTATTATGGAATTTACTTGAACTTTGGACAGAACAAACAATAACAATAAATATTTCATCTGTAATATTTTTTTTATTATTTTTCTACTTATCAAAAGTATTGTTATATTATAAGAAGAATATAATTTCAAATAAGGAAGCTCTTAAAACCAATTAGTAAGTGCAGACAATAAGAATTCGATTTATAACTGTGCGATTACGACGAATCCGAATATATTTAACTACGTGGAAACCAAAACAGGTATCATTTTGATTAGATCTACTGATTTAATCGAGCATCAATTAAAACACAACGGAACTCATTACCGAAAGCAATTAGTTTCTAATTATTATTTAATTTTTTTTATAACGACTCCAGTTTACTACTAGTAAGTGTGTAGAATATTTTTATTAATACTTTTCAATTTTTTTTTTTTGATAAAAACTCACTCTCCCCTCTATTTCGATAGTGGACTCAACAAAAATCTGCGAGAAATCTAGGCGCAACTTTATTATTTTTCCACTAGAAGTCCATAACGCCTTAAATACTGAGGATGCGATTGACAACCTAAAAAATACCGTTCCTAAAGGCCTCCTGGTTATTCTTTAGGTTGCTTAAATTTTTTGGAAATTTTTTGTTACAATGCTAAATTATTCCGCTGAAAACCTCAAAGTTAACATAGTCTGCAATCCAATTTTTATGGATTTAAGTGGCTATGGGATGGGACTGGAGAACAACTTAAACTTCACTTTTGTCAATTATACCTAATTATATGCGCATTTCCTGAATTTTTATTTTTTATTATCTATTGGGGCTTATGCTCAAAAGTTGAAATTCGAAACTTATATAAATATCGTTAGATTGAAAGAACATTGGGATTGACATTGACGTGCTGTGGATGGGTGAAAACTACCTATAGCTTTTAAAATAAATTAGATTCGAACTCACTACCATGGTGTTTGAACAGTTTGCTCTAGTCTCTAAGCTTCCTTACGTCTATATTTTTTTATGACCGATTAAATAAATGGCGAGTGTTTTTGGTTCTTAGGGTTTTGAAAAGTAAATAATTTGTCTTGTTGACTAGAGTAAAGTCCATTACAAAAGTTTCGGCTCTGTCAAGTTCAAGGCAACTGCCATTAGTAGTATTGACCAAACTAATATTACCTGAAGAATTCATGAGCTGTGACTATATTTTCACCAAAAATTTTTAAATTTTTTAACATTTTTTTTTTTTTATTTTTTTAAACACTAGACATTTCCCTAATTACTCAAGTTCAGGGCTAACTTCCTGTCCATTCCAACTCATTAACTCTCCATACTCAATAACAAACAAAGTTTCATATGCAGCGGAATTCTAAACGTACCTATCTGCGCTGTTTGCGGGTTCATAAGCTGATTTTTTTCGAAATACTTGAATTAAAGTAAACGATTTGCACGCATAGATAATATGCAAATTTAATAATGGACATGAGAACACAACTACGATGCCGACAATTTTCCTCTTGAAAAGCAGCTAAGCATGGCTGTTGTTTGTGAAATAAATTCCGTATAAAATACGGGATAAGTTTGAAATAAAATTATCCGGCAATAAGTGTGCGAGTAGGAGACGGCAGCGTTTTATAGTTATAGACGGCAGCGTTTTATAGTTGGACCTTGAAAAATTTTCTATAGCGTTTAGGGAAACTACTTATTTATTCAACTTAACGTTGAAATAGAAAATTATTGTTAAAGGTAGGCAATGGCATAAGTGGAATTGAGATGAGATTTTATTTTATGTGATGTTCATTTCGATTACTTTCTGCCATTCATGGGAGAAATTTACGGTTCAAAGAATTTATGAAGGTATTTCAACATTAGAGAAATTATAGAAGCTGTCGCCTGAGTAAAATTATGGATTTTATTATTGACGGTGTAATTGATGAGACAATGAATGAATATCAATGACTGTACGGATTTTTGCTTGAGAAAATATTGAAGTTTGTAAACAGACTCTGGATAAAGTTTTTACTTATCAATTTTTCAATTTCAATAAAATCATATTTGGTAAAAAATACCAACAAACTCCCTTGGGGCTCAAAAATCCTTCAATTCAATTTGAAAGTTAATGAAGACGTACCTCGTAGGTTCGCGTAAAATGTTAATAAATGTTGAAATTTTAAAAATGGCTTTTAGGATATTAAATTAAAAAATTTCATATTAATGAAATATATTATTAGATCAAAAAGATATGCCGGAGTTCTTGAGACCCTTCACAGTTCTTTTGAACCGCCATATTGAAAGATCCAGAAAGTGATATTGGCGTTTATATGGCAATGTTCCGTACGCCAAAACAAATTTTATCTCATTTACTTAATTAACTTTCCGAATTCAATCTAATAATCATTTTATTCTTACCAACTTTCAATTTTTTAGAATGCGACGTTCCTGAGATACAATTCTGTAATTTAATCCCTGTCAAACATTGTATTAGTGTGCTTCTGTAGTCCTTAGCGTCTCTTCAAAAAAAGTTATGTTTGTATAATATAAGGATGTAACTTAAAAAGTATTGTATTTTGTATTAACGAATTTCTAATAATAATTTAAAAACTAATAAAAATAATAAAAAAAACAAAATAAATAAAAATAAAAATAATAAAAAGTAATAATAATAAAATAAAAATAATAATAAGAAATAATAAAAAGTAATAATAATAAAATAAAAATAATAATAAGAAATAATAAGAAAATATAAATAATTAAAAAAGTAAAAATAATAAAAGAAAATATAAACAATAAAAGAAAATATAAATAATAAAAGAAATAAAAAATTAAATATCAAATCATCATTAAAATTTTATTAAGAAATAATTTATAAATTTTTTTGCATTTTCAAAACTTGAATTAAATAAAAAAACGTTTAAGAAATAACAAAAATAAATAATTATTTTTATGATTAAGTCTCATTCATTTCACGAAAACTGTGAATGGAGCTTGTAGAAAGTTCAAAAATAGCCAACTTTGAAACCCATTTTCTCTTAAACCGCTGATCCTATCACTCTTTAAACACTTCAAAAAACATGATTTTTCAAAAAACTAATATGTTGCGTCTGCGTCATTTCTTTTAGAATCTATTGCTTCTAAATGTTCGTGATTTATTAGACTTTTCTATGATTTTTATCATTTGACAATAATAAGCAATCGTTTTATCGGAGAAAGTTGTATGGTAGTTGAATGCCCTCGTATTCAGCGAGTGAATTTTAGTTTCAAAATTTATTTTTAGGACCTTTCTGGTGTGGAAATGTCGCCATGTTTTTCTTGTCCAATCAGGAAAAGTATAAATTTCAATAATTAGCCGAAACTAGAAAATTGATTCTTTCCTTTTTCCCTACAAGCTCCCCTTAATAAAGAGTAATTGAAATGCTTACTTATTACATTCACATTGACATTAAATCGATTCAGAAAATTTGCGCAGATTCAATGAAGCGTTCAAGCGCACTCTATCAGCAAATATTTAATAAGTTTCGAATAAAAACAAGAACAAATCGAAAAAGCAAAACAATTTTTTAGATAAAACCATAATAAATGTAATTTACAGTGATGTAACCTAATTATCTATTTAATTCAAGCAGAAGTGAAAAAAAAATAATTATCTAAGTGGTCAGTTTTTGTTCGACAGCTGCTAATGTCGATAAAAAAGCCAACGATTTTATTATTATTATTTCATATTTCAGTTAGCTAATTTGTCTTGAATTTTATGTCCATTCTGATTAGGTTGACAAGTTATGTACGTTTAAATGTTTATATCATCTCGCTACTTTTTGCCGTTTTTTTCTAACCGAGAGATTTTATAAATTTGTACCTGTTGAAGAACAAAAAAAATAAGTTCGAAGGCAATTTATGGGTAAATAATTAGCGAAAATCATTTAAATTGTGTTAACGAAATGCGATAAAGAAAATTGTGGAGAGCTTTGGGGTTGAAGTGCTAATTGTTATTGTTAAATAGGGCTATTTGCTTTATCTACTCTGTTGTAACCTTCGCAGTCTTTATTTGTTATTCTGTTGGTTTAGTGCTTTATTGTAGTATTGATGATCTGCCGATAATATGATCTTTTCCGATACTAAAAAGTTTATTAATTTGTCGTGTTCTTGGTTGCATTTTTTAAAAAATATTTTCTTAATAGCATCTTTAAAGATAAGATGGTTGAATTCTTTCAACTTCCACTAAGAATACACAGCAGCACTTATTTTTAATTCTTTAAAATGTATTTTTAGGGCTGCAATAAAATATTCACAGTTTCCAAGTCAGAAGACTTTTTTTTCGAAAATAATGGTTTCTGAATTTATTACTCATATAACACATCGGAACTCAAATAGAGCTCCAGCTGAATGTTTCTTCCGTTGAGTTTCGGAAACAATCAATAAACTTTTAGAAAATTTCGGTTACTCATTAAAAAATAATTCATTTCAGACTCCGTACTCTTCGTTCCGATTTCGACACTGTACTATAATTCTAAAAGTTTGAATGTAATCCACAATGTATATGAGTTAAGTATTTTAGTAAGAATTTTGAGTTCCATACTTGGTCCCAGTACTGTACCAGTACTGAAAACTAGAACTACAATTAAAAAACAAAGTGGAATTATTTATTATTATCGGTAATAACTTATTCTTTGGACTGATATCGGCCTTATTAAACTGAACTTTATAGCTCGGAGCCTTCTCAATTTCAGCCTCTATAATTTGATATAGTCGGAATTTGAACTCTGCATTTTGGACTCAATTCTAAGCTTTCGCTCTCCAAATTATTGCGGCTTTTAACCAATCAAATAAGATATGAAACATGATATTCGAGCAACGATAAAAATTAAAATAATAGGAAATGGAGCAGAAGTTGATTGTGAAAATTAGGACAGTGAAGAAAGAGAAAATGGCAACTAAGAAATGCGAAATGGTATAGAACTGAAAAATCTGCTTTCGAAAGTAGAATTCGTTCAGTACTGGAATGGAACTGAATTTTTTAATTCTGCGTTTTAGAAATTCGAATTTCAGAATTCAGAAATTCCAGCTGGAAAACGTGAGTAAATTTAAAATTACTTTGAAATTAATGTTGCAGAATCTGTTTTGAAACTAACAAAATTTATTCGAATATTGTACCACTTTAAAAGAAAGAAATCTAATCTTTATTAAGAAAATAAGTTGATAATATTATGACTTTGCTATGGGTCACGTATTTAAATTAACAGAAAAGAAAAGTCATTTGTTTATACTTTTAAAAATATTTCTTGTTAAACCTTGGCACTTTTCTACATGAACTCATCACCGAAAACGTAAGTGCGAAATATTAGTTGGTACGTCTAACAAACTTAAGAAATCATTTACAAATAACTATTTCCGTTCAAAAAACCCGCAAACTGCGTAAATAAAAACAATTTATCTGCGAAAATTTACTCGAATTATTGTTTATTATAACTACGTACCTACTAGTAATAAAGTACATAGATACGGTCATAGCTTTACGTTAAAATACGTTTACTGTTAGGACTGTAATAAGTGGGTTTTTTGTCACAACTTTCCCTCAAAACTGCTATGATAATGTAATCTTATACGTGAGAATAATTTCATGGTGAAGCTGCCAAAATACTCTACGGCTAGTCCTAGCTGCTAATTTTAAGAAGTTTTCGTTGCTTTCCGGCATCAGAGGAGTTCTAGGTGTGAAATCCCAACACGAAATTTCGACTGGTGATTCATCGCTGTCCTGCCCACTGCCATTGAGGACATGACAGTTGGAAAACCTTCACTGGAGAAGCCAGTTTTTTAAAACTATGTTGGACTAGGTCCGAAGGAACGGTTTCGCCATAGGATGGCATAGACCCGTCAGAGGGTGTATCATGCCTACTATCCGAAACACTCTTACAACTGGTTGTTTTGCTGAGGATTTTTTCCTATGTGATATAAAACCGAAGAATCATATTTTCGAATTATAGTTTTACTAAATTTTGCCATAGGCATTCTTATGCTCTAAGGTAGATGACACTGAAGATCATCTAATATTACAACCAATTTGGTGGAATTTTTGATTGTTAATGAAATATTTTTTATATTGAAAGTTGTGAAACTGTTTTATTATACACAAACTGCACAAATCACACATCTCTGATATCAAATGAATTTTCAGTATAATAAATGTTTAAATTTTGCATTTTTGTTAAAAGCGAAGTTGAATTCTGTGAACCAGTTGTTCTGTGCTTTTAACTCTTTTCTAATTTCGCAAACCTGTTCTGCACTGCATAAGCGGCACAAAAGAATAGATAAAAAATAGTTGGATATTTTTGATATATTGATACTATTGATAAAAATCTCATGTGTCATGTAGGTAATAAATAATTTCATTTTCATTGCTGACAATCTTCAGGTCAAATGCAGTTTTGCTTTGATTAAATTAAGTACTTTTATTATGTCTACCTGTTTTCGGTTGTCAAGGGCTAACTATACTCGTATTACACGTGAGCTGCATACGATTCGTGATCATTACTCTGACTTTGATAAAATATGTTGTTCTGTAACGAACCTTTGAATGATAGGAAAACGGGTAGTAGAAAAAGTTCTAGGTATAATAGGTGTGAACTGATCAGAGACATTTCTTTCTCACAAAACTTTTCTTGTAGATCCTATGATCACTTCTGGCAGATATTTAAACCAACATCATTTTAAGACTTGAATCAATCTCTAGTTGGGATTCAAACCCATGATCTCTGGATTCTCAGACCCAGGATGTGCAAACATATCGCAACGCTGGGAAATGAAATTTTCCATTTTCCTCAGTCAGAAAACTAATATGTGCTATGATATAATGCAGTCAGTGCACGTACTTTTATCGAAATGTAACTGCCATACGTACAGTAACCGCTCAGACAAGTTTCAATAAACAGCTCTCCTCCGCCCCCGAAAATCATGGTCATGACGAAAGTTAGTGTAATATGTCTGAGTGTCAGCGTGTCTGACCATACTACGAGCATATTTTTTACTTCCTGTCATTATCATTATTATTATTATTTTTCTTTTTTCTTTTTTTCATTATTTACATTTTCGAATTCGGAGCGCTTTGATCGCGAGAAACACGACTGACCGTGGTATCACATTTCTGCCATAATTTCGAGTACGAGTGTAAATTACGCGCGACTCGTACAATTCGACGAGTGCGATTATCGTACTCACTAGTCACTGTGATATATCATGCGAGTATAGAGTGGGTCATACTTCATACAAGAAACATACACAATATTGCGAAACGTAAATATGATTACGGTCGCCCTTCAAATTGCAAGTATGGCCGTTGGTAATGAACTTTATGGTCGATGGTTTATTTCGAACAATTTAACAGCGCTTTATAATTTGTTATCGTAATTTCCTTTTATTTTGGTTCTGTTCCATTCGATTAAACAATAAAAATATATTTTCTTAATGCATGTATGTAAGCATGTTGGTCAATATTTCGGCGCTTGAGTGCGATTTGAGTGCCTACTTATCAATTACTATTATTAATAATTAGGCTGATCAGGTAGTTTTGAATATGATGTCGTCCTTCCATTTATACTAATTCCACCATATGTTTTCGGTGAATGGAGTTTTCTTTAAATTATCATAATATAAATATTAGCTAGCCGCTCCTCTCGACTGCCTTACCTACATTTTTATTTATTTTCCAGAATTTTCAATCAATTTTAATCGCATCTTGTCGTAGGCTTTCTGATTATAATTTTTAACGATCGTAAATCTTTTGATCGAAGGCTACAACAACTGCATACTCCTAATTGCTCCAATTTTCGAAAAATTCTTTCTAATTGCAATTAATATTGTTACACGCACTTCTATTTGCATTGCAAATTTAATAAAAATCGACCAAAGTCCAATTACGCACTGATGCAGTAGTTTTCTTGTGCAAAATTAACACATGTGTGTTGATGTCAGGTAGATCATAATTTAAAATTCAATGTAATTAATTGCGAAAAAAACGTAGCTATTCTTTGAAGTTGCGCTTGTTAGATGCCCTGATTTTGATAGTGTAATAAATTAGATTTGTCCACGCGGTAGACTATTTGTCGTTTTATTGGCCGTATTAAGTACAACAAGGTGTTGAAACGACTTTCAAATTATCCACTAATGCGATCTAGTTTTTAAGTAAGACGAAACAAATGGTCGGGTTTGTTCTATAGAGCGAGCCACTCATAACTCTGAATTTGACCTAAATTTTAACTTTTCTTTTTTTTCTTGTTGTTTTTCAGGTAAGGCAAATCAATTAGCTAATTACAACAAATCATGTTTGATGTTACGGTGAGTGGGTAGATCTTAAGTGAATTGGATATTGTTTTAAAAAGGAGTTAAAAGAATTTTTTTATTGATGTATTCTTATGGGAATGTGATCGAAAAATGACCCCATTAACGAAATGAAACATTCAAAATTGATTACAAAAAAATTAAATTTAAGTAAAATATTATTTCAGCATTTTTATTTGGCAACTTTTCTGAATAAAAAAATGTTGATTGTAGGATATCTACTTACAATTAGGTCGGTCTATAATTTCTTGTATTAAATTTTTTAATATCCTGATTGATTTTTTAATAGTTTTTCATGATTACCTGATTTTGACCAATATTTTTAATAAATTTATAAGTAAATGCACCGTGTAATTACACATGTAATTTTGAAATGCGTGCCATTATGTATTTTATTAAATTAGATATTGGAAAAAAATTTAACATCACATTAATTTAATAACTATATTTAGACAAACTAGTTTCGTGTAAATAGTTTGGTGGTTGAAAAAAGAATTTTTAATTTTTATTTTTATATTAGCGTATGGTAAAAAGTCGAAACTTATAAAATATTACTTTAATATTGAGTTAAGTTTACTTTTGTTGGGTTATGGAGAAGTAGGGGCGGGGAGAAAGAACTTTTTACAGTAAGATATTGAACAACCACCCTTCCATACCTAAAAATAAATTTTATTTCGTATATACTCTCCTAGTACACCTAAAAATAGTACCAAAGTTTCAAGCTTGTTAAATAAGCCCTTCAGGAGGTATGGCTTCTAAAATGTCTTGATTCTAGCTTTCGAGCGTTTCGGACACATTGCTACGCCTTCACTCCCACATATCTCTATCTACATTGTCAATTTCTGCCCATGATATCTATATGTACGTATTTCAACTTTCTAGTATAAACGATTCTTGTGATACAGAAACCTAGAGATGGGCAAAGCAGTTCCTTTCAGTGAAGTACTTCACTCCGAGTCACTCACACGAACGAGTTCAATGAATTAGTTCCAGAACTCTTCATCATTCCTTCCTTTCGTCAGTACATGTAGAAGATGAGGACCAAGTTCCGGAACTCTTCATTCCATCGTTTCTTTCTATTCGTCAAACAAAAAGGTCCGTCAAAATTTTGTCACTTGTCCAATAGAACTGTAGTTCATCAAAAGGAGTGATTGACTTCAGTTAGTTCTGTAATTAAAAAATCAATTGATTTTTTCCATCCATTTCAAAATGGCGCCACAAGATATATTTGTCATGAGAATGAAATAAATTTAAATATAAACAATACCATCATTTATCATATTGATATTTCTATGCGACCATAAGCCTCTAATAATTTTTTTTGTTGATTCGATTAATATGGAGTACCTATTCCTACCGGAAAAAATAACCGCATCATCAACTCCGAAAAATATTTATGTGGGGTCATACCTCATACGTGTAAATGCTAAGCGTAGAAATGATGCGTTGACCACTGCGGTAAGAACTTCAAAAGGACAAAATCCATCATTCACCAATCAAATCTGAGTTACGATTAGATTTCGAATTCGTAGCACGTTCTTGAGATCCAATGCGTTCGGTTTGTGGTTGATAAGAATTCTTAAGTTTCATCGAGAATGGCTGATAAATTATTTGAAGACAAACGTGATTTTAAACTGGACGTTTTTGTTTTCTAAGATAGTGATGGAGAATCATAAATTGAAATATATTTTTAATTTGTGTTAAATTATGCACAAGCTCTATTCAAATTTGATAAGTCATGGATTATAAGTTATTATACAAAGATTGTTTGAAATTTTTGGTAAATTTCGTAAGGACTGTTTATAAACAGGGAGAAACCCCTTTTACAAAAGGCTAGACAGTGAACTTCTCGCATCACTTCCGAATCAACAAAAAAAATGAAATAATTCCTTTTCGGGTTTTTGGAAAAAACCCAGCAAATTAAATAAAAACGCACATATAAATCTATAAAATTATTTGCATATTTGAAGGTTAAATTCGCAACAGAACTAAAAAAACAAATCGCCCAATCAAAAACATTCGTGTTGTATTTAATTCATAAAACCGATAGTAAAAAATTTAAAACTTTGGTGTTTTTTCTCATTTTTATTTCATAGCCTGAATTAACGACAAGAATTTTAATCTTGATTGCGATTTAAACTGGTTTAACATGAATAGATGCATTTTTTGGAGAAAATAGCATAACATAGAAATTAGATTAGGTTTGTGAAATACATTTAAAAAAAAAAATGAGTCCGTTATAAAACATACAAAATCTAAAATCAGAAAATTTTGAATTTGATATCTGGCATCTAGAATCACATGTGATTTAGAACTTAGAAATTTAAATATTTCAATACAACTAGAACATCTTTGAAAATAAACTAAAATTATTGCAGGAAGTAATAATAATATAAATTGTGATGAAATTTTTTTTTATTTTACAATGATGTCAATAGAAATTAACATCTGGAGTTCCATAAATAAAATTTAGAATTCAATTTTACTCTAGACTCTTATTTAGTATTTTCAAAAATTTAGCTAAGGTCGTATGCGTCTACGTCTATGACTGATAGCTCAGCTG
The DNA here is from genome assembly GCA_949128065.1 of Beris chalybata. Lineage (NCBI taxonomy): Eukaryota > Metazoa > Arthropoda > Insecta > Diptera > Stratiomyidae > Beris > Beris chalybata. The sequence continues at coordinate 143,506,338 of OX421894.1, forward strand.
TCGTAAAAGTAGTCAAGACACGAACCAAAAATGAGTTGAGACACATCTGTACTATATCTGACGTGAATGCTCGCTTTACTCCAGACAGCTAAGAGCTGGTATAAGGAATGGAAACTGTTATAACTACATAGATAACAGTACTTAAATGTTCCTTTAATCCGATTCCTCCCCGAATCTTTTCATATTTGATCCATAATTTTCATTATAGTAGCAAATTCCATAAAAATAATAATAAAATATCTTAATCTACCCCAACTTTAAGTCTAATCTAATTTCGCTCTAACCAAGGGCAAGTAGTTCGCTCACCTTGAATAGTTTTATTAGTAGGCCAAAGTGTTTTCTTATCACACCCAAAATTCGACCGCGAGTATGTAACACTTACTCATACGAAAGCCACTTACAATTGAATTGCGAAGCATTTTTCATACCATTCACAATGCAGTTTGCTATTATTTATATTTATTTTTATGTCAACACATACCGACATTAACCATTTTACAATTGTCTAGGCTATAAAACCGAATACGAGTACGTAATTTAGGCTTCACAAATACAATGGGATTTTTTTTAAGCTAGCTTCAAGAAAATTTTTCAAGTTTACAACTTAAGCTTCCATAAGATGTTTTTAAGTATTTTTTATTGGATGTATACTCATCGCTTTGCTACTGTTTAAACGCTTGTCAGCCTCTTGTCTGATAAGAATACGAAATTTACAGCGCTCTGTCTTTAGATTTTAGCTCGGTTAGTTTGGATTTGTAGGGTTGCGCTTTATTTTCAACCAATTTCTAATGTACGAGTAATTAACAAAATGAAGCACTGCTATAAAATGTTAATTACATAACAGTACGTAAGGTAAGTTACAGGTAAATACCAACCTACTCGTTAAAATTAAAACCATATAGCTAGTTTGTTCGAAACACCTTCAAATCGACTGTGTGAAAAGCTTATGCACGAAACTATCGTAGTGCACAATCAGCTCGAAATCCACACAATAGTACAATACTAGCCACTCACGCTACTGCCACCTTGAACTTGAGACAGGTTTATGCTCAATTTTACAACTTACTATCGCATACAGGTGTTTCACTTGTAAAGCGAGCATTCACCGCAAACATATTTCCAGTAAATAAAAGTTACAGAAAAAAAAAATTAAATTTGTAATACACAAAACTTCGACTAAATGCTTGTGCAGTTTTTCTGTTGATATGTGGGATGGAATAATCCACCTGATGATGTTTTGTAAACCAGAAATATTAAATAAAAAAAAATGAAAGAAAGTTATTAACCAATTTGGTTTATAAATTTATAATAAGGCGTTATTTGCAATAAAGTTAGACAATATGCATACCGTTGCAGGGGATTCACCCGTAAAAACTGCGAAATATTTTGATTGATTGATCGGTTGGCTTTGTTTCGGTAATCAATTTACGTAATCAAATTTGTGTATGTTGAAATCAAGAAGATGAATTTTGTGTTTAAGACAGACGACTTTTTGTAGATCAAAAATATGAATTAATCACAAAACTTTATTATTAAAAAATTATAAAATTACCCAACTCAGTCTCATTTGTAAGGTCCAAATTTGGAATATTTGAAGCCGGTTTTTTTTACGAATTTTTCGATTTCTCTGTATTTTAGATCAAACACAGGTCATGCTTAAGTTGTAGGGCATTAAACTTAGAAAAACTATTTCTTTTGTGATCTTGCTAATATTAATAGCTTCCGAAATAGAATTTTGGATTTTCGAGAAAGATTAGTTTAGTTTTAAAAATATTCAATTCGGTAGTACTTACGTAAAAAATGTCCATGAAATCAAGTTAAAGTAAGATCTAATTGCCTGTAATATTTTTTAATTAGTCTAGACTTCTTAAAAAATTCAATTCCTACAAATAATAATGGACCTTACTATCTTCTAATTCAATTTAATATTAACAATGTATTTTCAACACGTTCTATCAAAACTTCTCAAATATATGTAAATACATATCCTTGCTACTCAATTAACCTGTAATAATTATGTTACTACTATATATTTCACACGTGCTCTCTCGTTCATTATTTAATATTTATCTTACTCACTACGCTAATTACTAAATTAAATTTCGTATTCAACCGCCGAAAATTGTGACTCATGAGTCTCACGCAGTTTTGGTCTATCTCATCTTTGACTTTAATTGTGTATTTGTATTGTCTTAATTTAAAAAGATTATTTTTTTACGTTTAAATGAAAAGGCGCCGTGATTATTTACATTTTCTTAGTAATTTCAACAAATTAAAATTCACGTGCTTAAAAATTTCAATGGTCATGATATAAGGAAAATTTATTACTCAGAAAGAAATGTTTTTTTTTCTAACTTTTGTGTCGTTTCTTTGAATTGTGCAAAAATTGAAATGCAAAAATAAAAGTGCCATCAATTATAGCAAAAACAATTTTAAATTATGGCATACTATATTATTGTTATATTTTTACACTTGAATGAGACAATAGAAATTTTTGAATGCAATAAAACCGTCAGAATTAATTGTTTGCCATTTTTGCAATTCATAAAATTTTGGCAATAGCTTTTACAATTAAAATGCATATTTAAAAGTGATAGTATTTTATGGTTGAATTAAATTTAATATACTTATGTACGTTACGGTAACTGAAATTTGCAATTGTTGGGAAATTTATAATCCCAAATTTTTTTTTAATTTTTAGGGTCAGATGGTAAAATGAATTATTAAAAAAAAATTTAAAATAATTTGTTTTATTCGTTGATATATTTAAGGTTTCACTTTTGAAATGATTAATAGATATTGATACACGTTAATATAATTCGGGTGCTGTTTTAACACTATAAACCTGTTAAATTTTATAACGCAACAATAATTGTTAAAATTGTTAAAGAAAATAAACGATTTTTTTGTGCTGAATGGGCTTCTATCACTTTCAAAAATATCATATTATAAGAAATAAAAACAAGATGAAACTTATGTCCAGATTTTTATTGATATTGACTTTATTAAAATTGACATTTTAGTGTAAAAAATAATAATTAAACAAAATGATTGTTTTTAGTCCGACATTTAAAAAAACGGCGCATATATTGGCGGTACTTTTAATTCCAACATGGGAATAATTTTTATATTATTTTAATATTTTTAAAGAATAATTAAATAATTAATGAACGCAAGAATATTAAAAAAAGTAAAGTTTTTGGTGAAAGCCGAAAAAAAATTTAAAAGTAAAAAAAAAAAAATCGAGAAGGCATTGTATTTCTACAATAAACGTTGATTAAAAAATACATTTAGGAATCAAACAGAAACGTTTAAATCATTTTCGTATGCTAGGGCTGATTCCGATTATTTTTTTTATCCCAATTATTTTGTTTTCTGATCAACACCTTCGTAAATGGTATGTTTTCGAATTGTTGTCCTGGAAAACGTACGTGGATGAATATATCAAACTCTATCGGGCCTATTACGGAACTCGCTCGACCAAAAAACGCACATTCTGCGACGATGAAACTCACCGACGGCCTATTTGTCGAGTTTCACTTGACTTTTAGTCGAGAAAAAAGCGTGAGTAAAGAGAAATGCGTATTATGAGAGCCGATCGAGTGAGTATTTACTTGTAAAAAATCTCAAATTCACTCGACTACTGGAAATGAAGTGACTTTCCAAGTTTCGAGTTTCATCATACCAACTTTTGCTCGAGTCGAGTTTAAATATGAGTGAGTTACTCACTCGACTCGAGTTTCGTAATAGGCCCGTTCCTATCTATTAGAGCCCGTTTTTAAAATAAATAGATCATACGTTATTAACTCGCTAATAATAATACCGCCGAATGTTTCATCAAAATAAGGAATATTATTTCTTCAAACAAGTCTTAGGACTTATTGTAACCACGTATCGACATACCAGTTCGTATCATGCTCAAATTGCTACCAGTGAGAGGTATTTTAGTATTTAGAACACCCATACTAAATACGATCCGCCAATTTATCTATAGAAACATTAAAACAGTTAAGTTAGAAATTCATAAAAAATGCGTACCTTTCTCAACCGATCTCTTCTTAATGGCTGGTTAAAACATCTTAGGAGATTCACCTGTCAGAATTCTTATTAACCTAAGTAATTAATTTTATTTCTTGTAGGCTATACACTGCTGAGAGCAATTTGAAGGTACTAAAAGAAAGTATTAAAAGCGTGTTCAATACAATTCAACTGCGGTAATAGCGTACCTAAAGACACTAAGAAAGGTGAGGCGGTAGTTTAGAACTAATCAACCGCGTTTAAAACCTATAATCTGAGACACTAAGATCCATCAAAATTTATGTCTAAAAATTTTAAAAGCCCTTCAATTCTCTCTAATGTGTCGTAAAATTTTCGCAATAACCTGGTTACTTCTCAGCGGCTATTTTACTTTAGTTTGAATAATTTCCACGGATTGATTTCAAATGCTATAATTTTATCGGCGCAGGTAAAACCCGTTATATCCAACACCTTACTATTCAAGTATATTGTGCTGATTTTTATCGTCTAATATATTCTTTCGTGGTTCTTTCTTTTTTCCCAGAGTCTTACAGAAAGTATTTGTCATTCATAAGATCATGGGGGTCACATGACTAGACGCGTCAAGGCATGTGTGAGTTGTATTTTTTTTTTTGGTTTTTGGGTTATTTTATTTTTATTTTCATTTTAATGTTTCAAATTTAAAAGAAGATTAAAATTAATAGATTCAAAGGAAATAAAAGTAGTAGCTTTAACTAAAGTTCTTAAGTATGGTTCTTAAAGTAGACTTTTTTTGTTAATTATTGCTATGGTATTAAAATGTAATTAAAATTTTATTTAATATTTATATATATCGACTGCTCGTACTGCTACCAACTTAATAATTCAAACAAACTTTAATAACCCAGAATACTATTCTTTTATATTTTAGGGGTCCTAAATTAAAGAGGTAAAAAAATTTGAAAAAAATTTGATTTGCGTAGAAGGGCTCCTATTATTATATGGAAATATCCTTTCAACCATGAAAGAGGATATTGTCAAATTATCGGAACCAGACAGATATTATTTTTAAAAGTTTGGAACGAATTGTGGACAGCGTTTTTTGCTTTGCTTTGCTTTTGCTTATTAGCAAAAAAGGTATAAATAATAAAGAAAAAGGGTGTTCTTAAACTCTTCTATTTTCCCTAAAGAAGTCATCCGGGTAATATTTTGAAACATATTCAAATACACAATAAATTCTACGCCACATGTGTCTTAAATAATAAAAAGCTTATATCACTGATGTAACATTTCAACTTTAACGTCGAATCGAGAACATGTGATCAAACAATTTTTTTTGGTATTGCTAAGTAAATTGTTAATTCTTCATATTTTCTTCGAAAACCGAAAAAAATTGTATTCGTTCATTAGTATCTATATTTAATTTATTCCATTTTATTTATTTGTCCATTCCATTCAAGTAAGAATCGAAATCGATTTTTTTTAAATATCAGGAAATATAACAAAGTTTTTACTGCTTCATTAAATCATATAAGCATTTACCCACTAATAGTAGTAAGAAGTTGTCAGGTCACTAATTTATAGCTGTTAACATTGTTGAACTAATGGTATAATAACAAAAACACTTATTTTACTTACAAACTAGGTATGTGGTAAGCAGCAGTTAAATAAACTCAAACCCACAATTACCTGTATAATAATATTATTATACAATTGAATTTTTGGAGTCTAGTCATAACACTTATAATTCTTTTGCTGCTTTTTTTTCTGTTTTTACTCATGATATCGATGTCAAAAATCAAGGCATTTGATATGAAAACGGATCAAGGATCCGACTGAAACCTGTGTGACTGCGTCTGATTTCAATTTGTTTATGAATCCGAATGAATAAAAAAAAACGTAGTACAGTGTCAAGTACACGAGATATTATCACATCTAAAAAGTGCGCTGAAAATCACCTTAAAGGTGCTCAACACCTGTCACTACAGAGTACCACATATGTCGCCAAAGTAATTCGTGATAATCATCACATATGCAAGTCATGTGTTCCACGAACATGTATGTAAATTTTAGCGGTTGTTTAGATGCCAATAGTCAGCACATAATTACACGTATGCTGTTCGAATGCACTGAGCTGATATCTTCGAGATTATGGACCGCTCCTCTTGGGGGCGGGAGGGCGGTGGTATTGTGAAAGTGGTGGTTTTCAATTAACTTGCAAATTTCATTCAAGTTGACATGTCGCTACGTCTAACCGTCAAAACGTACGTTGACAAGGCTTGAAGAAACCGAAATATTGTTTTTTCTCTGATTTGACATTGCCCATAATTTTGGACGTTTTATTCGCGTAACTAAACCAACCAACTTATTGAAGTCTATCAGTCAAAGCGTCAGATATGCGATGTGATTTATGCGAGAAGCTCTGCCTATTCTTATGGTTAAAAAAATTATTATTAAAATTCCATAAATTCAACGAGATCTTCGATCGGTTCAAGGTTATCTTGAGAATGTTTCGCACAATTAACTGAATTATTTTGTAATCAGGGTGATGTTTTTCTTTCGAAGAAATTGGCACAAGTTTAATGCGTTAAATTATGTGTAATTCATTGATTGAAGTGCTGTTTACTTTCCTTTGATATATGCGAATTATTGTGAATTGAAAATTAATAATTCATATGAATTTGAGTTATCTTTTTAATATCTACTGTTAGTTAATATCAGAATGTGAGTTTCGTACTTTTTGTCTTTTTATTGCATTATTATTTTTATTGTCTTATTATTTTTTTGTTGCTCAAAGATTTAGTATTATTTATTAAATATGATAAGTGGTATTCAGTGGTCGTCCCCTACTCTTTCCTAATAACTTTATTTTAAAATTATAGTTTTTTTTATTTATACTTTATTTTTGAATAATAAAAATAAAATTTGATACTTTGAAATTTTGTATTTTCTCGATTTAGATTTTTGGAAAAGGAAAAAAAGAATGAATCGGCAATATTAAAAGTTTTTGAATAAATGGAAATACGCGTTGGAAACAGGATCATTCCACTAAGAATCGCCAAAAATGAAGGAATTTGTGACCTTACCATCTCCGATTTTTTTGATTATTTTTGACGATTCTTGGTGCAATGACCCTTTTTTTATAATAAAGTAATTGATAAGCACTGATGTTCCTCGATTTTTTTCGACTCCGATCCCAGGTTAATTTTTTGGTATGTTTTGTAATATACTTTGTAAACCTACAAAATATACAAAAAAAAATCAAGATATAAAAAAAACCTATTTTTATATATTCTAGAATAAAGCACAAAATAGTTATCCTTAAACAAAATTGAAGGATAATTTTTATTCATATTTTTTATATTGCGACAACCTCTCTAAATAAGCGCTATTTTAGATATGCATTCTCAAGGAGGACTCGGACACCATTTTTGCGAAAACTTTAACATACTATAACTAACAAAAAAATTGAATTTAAATTATTTTTTTCGTTAGTTCTTCAAGCAGAAAATTTTTCAAAAAAATCGGAGATGGTAAGGTCACACCTTTGACGATTCTTGATGAAATGACCCAATATTTAAAAATTTAAGTTGTTGAAGGTAGTAGTCGCACTTGGGAGTAGAGCTTTTGTTTACAAGTTAAACAATTTTTCTATTTTCGAAGCAAAAACAAAATTAAAATTATCCAATTATTAATGAAAATTATCCATGAGCCTAATTGGAAAGTTAATTTCTTCGAAAGAGTTGGTATATGCCAATTTTCTTATCTTTAGCAATAAAAATGGTAGTCTACAGGTGTATGCAGGATGGAATGGGTCCATCACTCCTCCAAGAGAAACTTGTCACCTGTGGTCTTAAGAAAAGTATACTTTGAATAAAAGAGGAGTGACACAATAACTGAATAACAGTTTTTGAAATTATTAGATCTATTTATATCATACATTTTTAACACAAAAAAAAAAATTCAAATTCACAACATGTGGGCTGCTCTTTTTACGAGCTTTGAGACTCCCCAAGAGAAACGGACTTGTCACCTGTGGTCTTAAGAAAAGTTACTTTGAACAAAAGAGGAGTCACACAGGAACTGAGCAACGGTTTTTGAAATTATTTATTTTATTTATTATTTAATATAATTATGTATTTATTTCAGCGTAGAAGCAGCATGAATTTTTAGCATTAAAAAATATATACATACCTATATATTCAAATTATTCAAAACATGTGGGTAGCTGTTATTTTTTTGCCCGTTTTGAATACTTAAAGTGCTTTCACTTTTGCATAATTCAAATTTATTTTTACTAAACTAAATTAGTAATTTTCCCCTGCTGACAAAAAAAAAAACACACTACTAATTGAGAAAAAAAAATTTCATAAATTTTTAATCCTTAATAAATCTTTGATCAAAGTTCTTTAATTCTTTGCACAGGAAAAGAAATTTATTATAATTTATCGAATTAAAATTTCATGCAAACTAGTTCCAGTCACAAAATCAGAATGTATCTGATTTTTTATTTGTCGGTCATTTAATATTCCACGATTTACTAAACCAGTTTTTTGTTCGCGAATTCTAAGATTCGCTGAGAAATAATTTATAAATTATTTTCTTTCCTCGATTTGATTAATGCTACGAAGAAAACCAAAAAAAGAGTCTAACTATAATATAAAAAATACTGATGAGTAAAAAAAATGGTCACGTGTAGTGTCAATATTGTTATTTCTATTCGTGGATGTTAATGAAAAAATAAATAGCAAATTTTGTTGAATCAATCATAGCATAAAATGAATTTTGGTAAGAAATTCCGCTTTTTTTATAAAGGAAATAATTTGCACGTGTTGAAATCGTGTAACAGAAAAAATAGCAGTTGCCATTTTTGCATCAATTAATGTTCTTTTAATAATTAGCATAAACGTATAAAATTTAATTTTGTTATCATATTCTTAAATTTTGCTTATTTTGAACTAACAATTTTTGTCACTATGGCCAATTTATCAACATATTCAGACGATATGAAATTGTATCTGATCTGAATTTCCGATTTATTTGATGTTATTTTTTGCTTTCTTTAAAGTCAATAAACTTCTTTCCAGAACCCATTAGGGAAACATTGATGAGTAGAATCGTTATGTTGCTTTATTTCTGCATTTTAATTGGAAGATTAGGAGACTGCCTGGAGACACCTTTGATTTTGGATTCGAGCAATTTTTTTTAATATTAAGAAAGAGCTCGTGTTGGATATAAGAAGACATTGACATACTGCTTCACTGGGGTTAATGACTAATATATATTTTTTTCTATCGTCTTGGAGTACAGTAAGATACGAGTAGTCTGTATTAATAATGAGCTAAATCGCCGAATTCAAAAATTCATATTTGTCTTGCTTCGTCCATAGGCTGATTATAACTAATACTCTGAACGAAGTATAACGGAAGATAAAACTGAATTTTAAATACCTTGTAAATAGTAGAATAACAAGGTTTAAAAAATAAATACGTTGATTAATAATAGAGAAAATGAAATCGGTAATTGAAATAACTATAAAACTATCATCAAGCCGGTTGTTCTTATAGCGTTTTCAACATGAAACTTTCAAACATGTTTGATTTTGCTAGAAACGTCTGCAACAAATGTTAAAATTAATAAGAAAATATTCCAAAACACAAAAAAAATATTAAGCTCCCTCCTCTATCAACTATAATTAAAGTTTCTCATTATTTTCTTGTCATGTACAATATTGTAGGTGGAAAGGCTCCAGCCTACTCTCTAAAATAATTACAAACTGTGTCTATATATTTTTAAGTATTATTGAAATAAATGAACTATCAACTATCAACTATTATTATTATAATATTGAAAATACAATGTACTGTAAATACTTAAAAATGTACTGCGATAATTTGAATTTCTTTAGTCTCTAAAAAAGATTACAATATTGTTTGTTATAAGCTTGAATTCCGTCATGAAATCTTAAATTGCCATGTAAAAAAATTGCAAATTGCCAAAAATAAAGTCCTCAAATTATTGCTAAACCGACCCTGGTATTTCTCCACGCGGAAACTTCATGAAATTGCAAATGTTTCAAAAATAAAGGACTAGATCATCCAAAAATTTGTTGATCGAAGTTCGATATCGAAAAAATCCACTAATCTCAGGATTATTTAGCTAATTAGGTCATATTTAAGTCTTAGGTTAATTCTAGTTTTAAGAGTAGTCTTAAGTTCTATATATAAGGTTTTTCACTTTGCTGTATTTCCTTAATTTTTATATAAACTAATTACACTAACTCCAACGTCTTAAGACCAAATATGAAAAAAATTAGTTGAAATGGGTACAGATACTCAATAGCTCTAAAGTAACTTTATAAGAAACACTGGATTTTATACATACATATTAGGCAAAATAAAAAGAATTTGAATTTGAAAATCATATTTTGACCATACACAATATATTTCTTCAATTAACACGAAAATGAATTCACTCTAAATTATAAATTATTTCTACCGATTTGTTTATTTGATTGGATAAGTTTTTCAAGAATTTCAAACCGTGATTCTATAATTTTCCATTCAGAAAAGTTCCACTACATTACATATTTGAATTTTGTTGTCCCACTCGTACAGTCAAAATTTATTAAAATAATCTGTACGAAAACGTGACTGAGAATATTTTTTTTCAATGAATCTTTTGAATATTAAACATAGTTTTTTTTTTTTTAAAATAGTTAAAATAACTCTTGGTCCAAAAATCCAGCTGAATAATAAATAATTATGGCGCCGTTCTTGTCATATATTAAGCCTACAAAATTTATTTAAAAAAAACCTGGGCATTTGTTAGTATAAAGGTGTTGCATTAATCAAAACACAATTTGTCACGATATCAGCAAATTACTGTCACAAGACATAAGTTTTTCCGTGCAGTATAAGTATACTTCATGGAAAACTTCCATAAATTTACATCAAATTTGTAATCAGGTATTCATAGTGTTAAAATTAACACAACAAAAAAATTTGTTTCGTTTATCGTATAGGTACGCAGTTAGCCCTAAAGGTCTAAAATTTTTTGGTTTACATTGTTATATTGTGATGTTTAAATAACTTATTTATTTTTTAATTTGGATAGTAGATAATTAATTGTCTTGCTGTGAACTTCATTTGATAATTAAAAATATAAATTGCATGATGTCTACTTAAATTGTGAAACGAATTTTTCGTTGCTTTTGAAATTTTTTTGTAAACATTCTTTTTAAATATTTGAAATTAAAATTTCCTTTTTTTTGTTTAAAATTTTCAATGATTTCGTATCATTTATTCGATAGAACAGTAAGTTACTTTGCAATACAGACGCGAAATCTAAATTTTTTTTATTCAATTAAGTTTGTTTTGCCAATACTCGCAACATATCAGAGAAAAACTACCAAAACAAAAAATAACGTCATATAAATTTACAGTATTTCTAACATACCTACATTGATAAAGCTATCAATTTACGTGAATTTAAAATTTATAATATTCTCCAAAGTCACGTGATGTTTCTGAGCAATGTGTTTTCCCCGTCATTAAGTACTTACAACTTATAGGTAAGCCTTATACTTAGTTTTATTAAAATTTCCGCACTAATTTCATCTGGTTACGCGCTAAGTGGTGCACTTGAGACATGCACCTACCGATGGATAACATGCACCTACCTATGGATAACATACACCGATCTTATTCACTTTCACTACATGTGTTTTATGAGCGTAATATTTAACTGAACTTCTAGGGAAAAATATATTTGTCCTAATTTGTTTAATAAGGCGGTGTTTCCAATTGTCGAAAGGAAAAAATAATAGTATTATATATAAAATACGTAGTTCTTTCAATTATAATTAAAATCAATTCTAATTAGGTAATTGATTAGACGTAGTTAAGTCTCGAAGATATGAGTGTTTGAGACCATATAAATATGCAATTTTGAAAAAATATTCATATTATTCTAAAGTATTTATCGAGTCCAATGATTTACGAGAATTTTGTAAGCAATAAATTATATAAGGCTGTACTTTGTAATGAAATGGCGCAACATTTGGAGATTGAAAAATTCATTTATTTTGCTTTAAGATAAGAAGTTTGTCTGGGTAACAATAAAACTTAAAGTACCGCGCAATCAAATTAAAGAATTTTTTGAGTTAAAGAGCTCTTACTGTAGTGAACTGGACTCACTATTTACAGTGATCAGCTTTTGTAATTTTTTTTATCACAACGTTTTTGAGCCAAAATATTCCGAACAATTTTTTTAAAAAAAAAAGTCAGAAGACAGAATACACTATTTAAGGTGCTCGTACAACAGCAATTTTTCAAGCAATTAACTATTGCCAAAATTGGCGGGGCAATTAATCGAGCAATACCGGGCAATATCATGCTAGTTGTGGCAATATTTCGGCAATTTGGGAATATTTTCTCAAATTGCTGGTATTGTTTACCCTATAGTTGCTGTATTTCTACCGATTTGGAAACTTCCGAGTAATGGGTTCGGTGATTTGTAAACCATTTAAATAATTATGACATTAAAAACCTAATATAAATAAATATTGAAAATATTTTAAAAATTAGGTTTTCAAGTTTGTTATCATAAATTTTGTCATATCTAAAAAATATTTTCCTTTAGATGTTTTATCGTTTAGTGCTTAGTTAGGACGGCTAGGACGGCTAGGACGGTCTGCGATTCTCACCTAATTTTAATAAGAAGTTACTGTTACTGTAAATTCTCTTAAATAAGAACTTAAATCAATAGAAGTATAGATAAGTTTTCAATATCTGAACATTGTACGAGAATTACAGAAACTGTGTATAAATTGAAGAAATGATTAAGGTACAAGTGTTGATTTAAGCCTGAGAATTGATCCATCACGGATTATAGTCATATACCTATGTTACAACACAACATACATTTATAGTACCTACCTATCTATAAAACTCTTTATTTTTGTTGAGAATTTCAAAGATTAAACAACAGTCTTCTATGAATAACCCATGGATTAGGGTAGCGATAAGGTAGCTTACAATGAATTAACAATGCCTACATATCTTATTGTTTCCGTAATTATTAATAACTCTTTTCTAGGAAAGACTATAACCGTGTAATCGACCGAAACTAAGAAATCAAATTTTTTAGGTCATCTTTTATCGGAATTATATTGGTTGCAGGTTACAAGATTTGTATGACGAAAAAACAAAAAAGTCCTTCGTGTCGTAGAAAAATTCCTTGTTATAGTTTACTTACGAAGTCGTATTTTGAAAAAAGCCCCCAAAATTTAAATCGGAGTTTCAAAATTCATCTAAATTGTTATATGATTAGCTGCTGCCTATCATAAATGCGGTATGTTTATTCAATCATTAAACTAACATTTAACTACTTAATGAATTTACTTAGTCTGGCTTTCACCGAAAATAATTTGCGACTTTTCTTCTGAATATTTCCAACTGTTCGCCATTCCATAAGTCTTACTTTAAATTGCTTATGGCAAATTATTATTTTGACAAGATGAAAAATGGTATTTTGTCTGAACCCATGTCAGATAATCAAAACGTAGCCGTGTTGCGGTATTGCGTAAAAATATAGCAAAATTTTATGAATGACAAAAATATTTACATACCGTTCCCGACAATCAACACCGGATAAAATTAACAATGAAAAAAAAAGGATTATGCAATTTGTTGGCAAATTTCTGCCTTCTTTTTGCCCGAAGTGCGCATTAAAATTTCGAATTGTTCAAAATTGAAATCAATGTATGGTAATCGCACCTTGTATGGTATATGCTCTGTACAAGTGTCTCGTACAAAGCAGATATACTCGTACTTGTTGTGTGCCACATGAGACATATGACTGATAGTGTGACAATTCTTCCGAACCGATTGTCTCATATTCATATGGGTAAAGATAAACGGAAGGCACATGATCGCATTAAGACAGCTACACTTCATGACCTTCTTAAATAGGTTCAATTGGTCACATTAAGTAAGGGAGGTCGGTCATATGCATGTGATTCGTTCGGACGTCTTCTTTTCGATGTCATACATCAACTCTGATTCCGTTTCAAGTTAAATAATCAACACCCGATCCCGGTCACGACCGATCTTCTATTACTTTTTTTTTTATTTTGCGAACTAAGAGCGTACTTGTAGTTCAAGATTGCTTTCGAAGAGCGTTTTAAATATCAATGAAGCTTGGGGGTCAGATTGGATGGGTAATTCACTATTATATCTCGAGAAAATGTAGTGGGTTTTTAGCGATCTTTGCGGTCAATGCAAGTGAAACCTGTTTAATCGGATCGGATCGGATCGGAAGAATTGGTTCGATTAAGAGGGTGTACAGACATCACGAAAACCTTTTTAATAGCACTGGTTCAATTATAAAGCAACTTGTTTTTAATAGGACCGGTCCGAATACCTAGCTAAAATGTTTCTTGATTCAATTTCGAAAATACGTCCCTTTTGCACTTTATAGAAAATGAAGAAAGTGTGCGCGACATACAGACGACCAACTATTTTTTATAATTGAAGTTGGACTAGATACTTGGTCCAATTGACTAGGTTAGTTTCATACGGAAGGTTTAAAGCCAGGGTTGTGTCAGATTGTCCAAATAGTGATGGACAAAGGAATGAAACTAGACCAATTGGCAAATGGTCCGACTATAGAGTGTCTCAATTAGCAAGTTCCATTGTATCTTTTATTATATAAATCTGTTTGCTTTCATACAAGTTCAAATTTTATTCTTTTCACGGTGAAATTAGCATCAGTACGAAACTCTGAACAAGAAGAAATTAAACTGACAGTTTCCAGAAGGAATAGAAAGAAAAGTACCTGTGATTGGCTGTTCAAATTTTTCGGATGTAATATTTTGATTATGGCATAGGTATATGTCATATTAAATTTAAAGTATTTAACTCATGTTCGTGCCACACTTCTTCTCACTGTTTAAATGTCAATAGTGAATAGAAATTGTTTGTTATCACCAGCACGAGCGTATACAGCGTAAATTTTAATCATTATTAAGTAAAACTTAATTCAAATAAGTACTCTTATCAATGCTTGAGATACGACAGAAAATTGAATTGGCGATGCTGAAAATATTTGTACGTCATGTATTCGGTGGTTTTCATAGTAAAGATTAACATGCATGCAAATCTGTATTTTAAATTAAAATGAATTGTCAAATGACATTAAATCTGTATAAGAATATAATGGAAAATTTTTGATGAATGTTTTCACAGTACATTTTGAATTGAAAATACAAGGTTTACCGGTAAATACTGTTAAAAAGTGAAAACCGTGAAAAATTCTACACATCTAGTTGAAACATTAAGAAATATCGAAATAAATCCGGAGGACATACTAGTAAGCTTAGACGTCGAATCCTTGTTCACCAATATTCCGATCAAGGACACTATGAGTCTCATCAAAAAACTCATACCGGATAACAGAGTGGATTTAATCGAATTTTGCTTAACCAACACTTATTTCTCAGCATTAGGCAAACTCTACAAACAGACGGAAGGCGCTGCCATGGGTTCTCCATTATCCCCAGTAGTTGCGGAAATTTTCTAGGAAGAATTCGAAAAGAACGCTCTCAACTCAGCATCACTAAAACCGAAACTATACCTTCGATATGTTGACGACACCTTCATTATCTGGCAGCATGGAAAAGAGGAATTAGATAAGTTCCTAGACCACCTCAACTCACAACACAGCAACATCAAATTCACAATGGAGATGGAAAAAGACGGCAAACTACCCTTTTTGGATGTACTAGTCGAAAAAGCTGTACCATCTTTACATTTCGCCGTATACAGAAAACCTACTCACACTAACAGATATCTACATGCGTCTTCCCACCATCATCCCAAGCAGAAGGAAGGAGTACTTAGAACACTTATTCACAGAGCACAATGTATCACCAACGATAACCCACACGCACTTCGCAACGAAATGGAACACCTACAGAAAACCTTTGCAGCCAACGGATACACTAGGAGCACTATCAACAAAGTATGCAAACAGAAACCCAAAGCCATGAAGAACCAGGAAGAAAAAGATACGAACGAGCATACTATAAAAAGATGGGTGACATTACCTTACATAGAGGGTACAACAGATCGAATCGGCAGGGTACTCAGGAAAGCCGACATACGTACGACCTACTCTTCGGCAACCACGCTTCGAGGTTTCTTAGGAAACCAAAAGGACAAAATCCCACTGGAAATGGAGGGCATTTACAAAGTTCCCTGCGGGTCTTGCAACAAAGTCTACATCGGAGAAACAGGACGGACCATCAGAACAAGGATTCGTGAACATCAACGCTGCACACAAAAAAACCAGGTCCACTCATCAGCAATTGCGGAACATGCAGCGGTAGAAAACCATTCAATCGATTTCAACAACGTCAAAATATTGGCCAGGACGAAACACTATTTTCAAAGAATTGTAAAAGAAGCAATTGAGATAACCAAACATCCACAAAATTTTAACCGAGACGCTGGATACAACCTGTCTTCACTTTGGCTACCTTGTCTACGTTTTGGAAAAAACAACGTTTACCAAAAATCTTCGATCCCAAAAACTAATTAATTAATTTCAACTTTCATAACTATTTCCCTTCTTATAAACCCCCGCCTCTGTTTAATATTTTTATGACCTCCCTTATCACCGTAAATTTCCCCTTTTGTCTTCTAATTGACCCTTCTATTAGTTAATTTTGTAACCCCCTTTTTTACCTGTTTTTCTAATTGACCCTTCTGTTAGTTAATTTAGTAACCCTTTTCTACCTACTTTCATTTGTATATATAACAGTTGTAGAGATATTGTCGATCAGTTTGATAAAGGACTCAGTCGAGTCCGAAACGTCACACAAAATAAATTTAACAGTATTTACCGGAAAACCTTGTATTTTCAATATAATGGAAGTTAGACAACTTTAATGAGCTTCGGAATCATTTGAGTTATTATAAGGAAAAATTGATGAAGATCGTTACTTCATTAAAAAAAACTTGTAAACAGTTTGGTAGCATTAAATACTTAATTTTCTGGTCAAATAAAAGATAGTCATAAAGGCGATGTTCCAGTAGTAGATCGGACTGTGAAGATTGTTCTCTTATTAATTAAAGGTATTATAAACGACAAGAATTTAATTTTAATTGTTTAGATCGCTGTAAATATATATTTTATTTTGATGGCATAATTATGGAAATATGAAGTAAGGTGCAGCAGGTGTATATCAGAGATGAAGTATTTTAAATTTTAATGATAAAGTGGTGAAGAAAATGGTCATCAAAAAAACCATTGAATTCGATAAAACAATTCAGTCTCCTTGGAAAAAAGATACTATGATCAATTTAAATAATTTTTCTAAATCAAAATTTTGATTTCACTGCTGACTTTATCATCTCGATTGTCCGCAATTTTGCACTTATTCAATTTAAATCCTAAATTTAGTGCGACACTATAGTCGCGGTGCAGTCACAGTAAGTATACGACATCGAATACACTCAACGGATAATAATATTCGCCATTTAAATATATTTCTGCTAATTTATAAACGTTCCATTTCTTGATTTCCTTATGTGTGTGAAGAATTGTTTTATACTCGATATTTATCATCACCACAAGCGTCATTAGACTTTATGACTATCTTACATCGGTTCACAATCAAGAGAACTTATATCTTGATGCCGGCATCCGATCGTTATACTGCCCATCGTTTAGATTACTATTGCCAATTTATTTATTATCAACAAAATACGAAATAAAATTGTTTGAAACGTAAGGCACCTCCTATAAGTAAGTTAGTATAATAGTGTCTGATCTTTGGCTGATATCTTTTATTCGCGAATGTTTGTCATCAGTTTGTGTCGGACGTCTTGAGAAATTGTTCGCATACACTGTCGATGTCTAACGAATTTTTCGAAAAGGCGCGCGAAATCCCAAGTCCTTTTTTCGGAATAAAACTGATTTCAGGAATTCAATTCGATCGTATGTAGTTTAGTGTTCTTAATGTTAACGGTGTTTATTAAGGATGTGTGACTATTTCCGTGATTTATAAAACAAGTTTGAAATCTATCTTTTTAAAAGAAGTGTATCTTTTACAGAGTATTTTATAAAAGAGTTGTTCAACAACAACCAATGTGAGCACAAACACCAGTGATTAAAATTGCATTAATAGTCACTGTTACCGTTAATTACCCCCGTGACTGTGACATTTTATAGTTGATTTTAATTTCGGGTAATTTAAGAAAAATTTGGTGATTAAACAAACGCAACTGAGAGAGTAGGCCTGTGTTTTTCCGAGACCCTTTGTAGAACTTCAAACCTACCGCTTCTGTTTGTTATTGACCAAATGTTTTAACATATTTTATGTAAATTTAGTTTTATTATTTTTTTTCGGCCTTCCAAGTCATCTATTTGAACTTTAACATTTGCGTAATTAACATCAATTGTCAAATTTTCCTATAGGCTTATTGTATTGCCATCTTTGGCATACGTGAACATAATATGCGAAAGAAACCATCAAGTTCTTGACTTGGTTAGCAAGTCGGTGAATTCTAGTTTCACTTATGTAGTACATTATAATTCAATTATTATTGTTATTACGATGTTGTAGATACTTTAAGCTATTAACCTGATTAACATTATTTATAGAAGATTTAAATTCGACGTTAAAAAAAGACCTTAGATACTTCTAGTTGTAAGCCTCACGCACGTAGACAATTTAGCTAAGACGTAAGCTTCACGATATATGTATGTTAAGTAGTTAAGCATGCATGACAATTATCGATACAGCCTATAATCAAGTTATTCGCGCAGAAATTGACTTTTTTACATCTTAATTTGCGTCGATCAATGTGCAAAGTTGATCGCTTTATTCGAAACGTCTATTTGATCTATTCTAGGATTGTTTGAATTTTATTTATAGATGGTGTAAATTTTTAAAATAATCGCGAAACTTCGACAAGATCAGATTTCTTCAGATATTTTGATTAATTTATTACACAATTCGAAAAGAATGTTAAAAAATTTTCTTTTACGTCGTTATGAAACAATGTCACCCTAGCAATCCCAGAAGATCAACAATTTATAATCTGATGCATTAGATAAAAGTTAAATCATCAACCACAAGTACATAGCTTGAGTACTAGCTGCAGTTCAGGGATGATTCAGGCTGATTGAATCATTAAATGATCAAATTGTGTAGAATATCTTTTCTCACGTCCGCATCTAAAATAAATAAATAAATATATTTTCCCTTGCAACAAAGTCCCTACACTCCTTCCAAAATCACGAATTTTATGAGATATTATTCCTTCTGCAAATAATTGAAGTCGGTGTTGAAGAAATACCTAATTTTCTAACTGTTTGTTGATAATGATAATATCAAAGTGTACAATTAATTTTGTGTGCTTTATTATAGTCGTCCATTTCATTCTTTATTTTTGTCTGGTACGAAGAAACCAAATTTTTTGTTTAACCATACTTTTTTTGGATGTGCGAACGGCGCGGCGTGGCATACAACTGGTTCCTTTTTCATATTTCGTCTATATATTATCTTTGCTGTTACAACATAATAATTTTGAAATTGATACTAGATCAATAGATACTAGAATTGATAGAACAATTTAAAAAACATCGTAACAGTATATACTTGGCCTCAATTTCTCTTTACGAGTAGACTACAGCTTCAATTATTTAATTCTACTTTGCGTCAATTTTATTAATCTGATAGTACCAACGGCCGTATTTCTACGCACTAGTTATAATATTGACACAATTCGTGTCGTAAATACATGCTAAATAAACTAAAAAAAATCATCATAAATTATGTTTATGTTTACCAAAGTCAAACTTTACAGGGCTAATTTGCACACAATCTACTGCAACCTTCTGTAAAGTGAATATCGCTTGAACTCAGTCAATAGTCATATATCATGATCTTCATAATAAATCAAGGTAAAATTTGATCGGTTAAGATATTTTAGCGATCTATTGCAACCTGCTTTGTTTTCATAATCAGAATATCTTGATTCTAGCCGTCGAGTTATATTTTTTCCTCTATCTATGGCAACCAATTTTTGAAAAGAGTTAGAAAATATCTATAAAAATTCCAAGCTTCAACTTACTAGTATAAGCCCCTACTGTGATAGAAAATTTTTTTTTTGTTCCTTCATCGTGCCTAAAAAAATGTCAGAATAGCATTTTTTTTTGAAAATTTTATGTTGATCATTCTTCTTAATATTATTAAAAAATATAAACTAATACAATATCTAATATATTTTGTGGCTAAAAAATTCAATAACAATAAGACACCAAAACCACAAAAAAAATTTTTTTTAATAAAAATAAATAAATCATAATTGAATATAATAATAAATAATTTTTTTTTTTAAATAAATTGAATTAAAATAAAATAAACAAATTAAAATTATTTTTTTCCTGATAATTCCTGATATATATATATATTTTTTTTAAATTCTTTATCATATTACTATATATATCTATATCATGTAATAATTATATAAGTCAGTTAATTGCAGCATACGCCATAAGTGTAGGTACGCAGATCATTAATAAGTATCTAGTCACGACATTGTAACAGGCCGATATGCAATTATCCCATGAGTGATCAGTTTTGTAATGAAAAGATATCATGCAGTTGTCCAGAATCGCGATATTATGAAGTTATAATAACTACTTTGTACTTACAGATTTGATACAGTTTACTTAATATTGTTTACAAAAGATTTGATACCCAATAATAAAGACATTATTAATTAGTCGTGAATTTCACAATGCTGATGTTCATAGGAATTAAAATTAAAAATTTCTGGCATCAACCTACATATATGTACGTCTTTTTATTACTCAATGGTTCAAAATATGAACAAAATTAAATATTAAAAAAATTATTAAAAAATACTTTACCGACAATGCATCCAAGAATACCGCATGATATTTTTAAATGGAAACTTTCTAAACATCTTTTAATTCTGTAGTTTAAAAAGTATCTGAATTATTTATAGTGAAATTAGTGTCCCTACACTACCGCTGCACATCTGTCAAAATTTTGTTTTTGACACACCCTTTCCCGAATTGTTGTATAATACAAAAAAAACTTGGGTTTGTCCTGATTTTGTATATTGCATATTCGATTTTAATTTATAAAATTATCCCCCAACTGGAACTATTAAATAATCAGATAAATTTTACAATCACCATGAAACAGGTTATTCCTGAATTCTATCTGTTGTGAGTGAAGATGATCGTAATTAACATTTATTTAATTCTTGTAATAAATTATAAAATAATAAAGTGTGCAGTATAGGCATTCGATTTTTAGCTGCCATAAATAAATAAATAAATAAAGTGTTCTAATTTTGGAAATTGTGGTATCTCTCAGTTGTAGTTTGGGAACGAAATTAATTCAGTTTTAATTTCTTTGAAAAGGTGTTTAATGTTACCAGTGTTATGACACACTGTTTACTATTTATAATTTGTCTAATAGTAAATTTGTGAAAAAAAACTTAAATATGAAGCTACGAATCATATTAGGTATGAAGCTGGAAAAGCTGCAGTATAATTCGAACAACACTACACCATCTGCGCTGAGTAGTACTAAAGGTAAATACACACGTTACTTTTAGTTTATAGATTTATTCTTATTATGGATAAATTACTAATTTTAAAATATATGTTCATAGTTTAGAGATTAGGCTGATCTAAAGCCTTTACAACTATGGTTTATTTTGGTTGGTGCACTTGGCATTAAGCTGTTTAACTAAACTGATTGTTTATGGATTAATTAAGGAAAAATAAATGTAAAAACCTTATGCATATAACTATCCTAGCTTAACCTAGCGTATAACTAACTAAATTATAGCAAAAGTAAAATAATAACAATAATAAAAAAAGAAAGTAAGGAAAAAAAATGATAGTGATAATAACAATAACAATAATAATAAAAATTGACGACAAACAGAAACTATGTGAGGCATGCAACCAGTGGATTTATATTTGTATATGTTTTAGAAATTTAAGTACTAATACTAAGTTCTTTCGTAAAACCCAAAACTTTTTTGGTGTTTTTTTTTTTAAATTTTTCAAGCAATAATTTACAATTGAGTATCTTCCAAATCTGCAAAAAGGAAAAGAAAAGAAAAATTTACTTTCGGGTAAATTTTAGTTCAACCTATATATAATAAACCAGTCTCATATAAATTATGCAAATAATTTGGGGTAGGGCATAAAATAATAATCAGTAGTAAATTATGTCGTTTTAATAATATACTATTGATAACGTTCCCCAGCGATTATTAAAACCAGGAATTATCGTTTACGATTATGTCAATAACGATTATAAGGAAGCGCCAGGATTTCCAGATTGAAAATATGACTTCAAAGTTATTTGACCGATTTTTCAGTCAACTTAACTCAGACGTTAAGTTAGAAAACTTTTCGGGCAGAATGTGACTTGTTTGACTAACCTCTTGGTTACGAATGTGACTCATGAGTTATTCAATAATTTTCCGATAATAACTACGGCTTAGAAGTTTCTTGAGCCACTATTTGTTCATGTATGTATATTAGAAAGTTAATTGGGAAAGTTTTTCGTAAATGTTTGTTATGGAAAATCTACAGTCCGTTTACACATATGTGTAATTCATAATTTGCCTTTTTTTGGAGATTTATTAGCCTAGACTTTATTTTGTATTATAAAAATTATACAACTGGGGAAAATAAATATTTTCAGGATTTTTAAAACCCGTATGTGATAAGATCCAAACTTTACAAAATTTACGAAATTCATTTTTCATTCCTTACAGCTTTTTCCTAATATGTATTTCCGAAAACCAATAGATAAATATAGGTAGGCATTCTCTAGAAAATCATCGAATTTCTTTCCGCGAATTCTTTGCTATTTGCGGGGTAAGTCCTTTTGGAGTTCGATGGTCCATGATGATATTTTATAGATTTAGTTTTAGGAATTTGGGAGGAGAGTACGGTCCGCCATCTATTCAGCAAAGTAAAACTTATAAATTTCTACTAATTATCATAAACTACTTCCACATTTCTTTTGTGGTTCACCGCCACATTTTTTTTCTTTCTTTTCCTATGATGTCTTCAGCCTTCGTTCTGTAATTTTTTTCCGAGAATTTATCAATGTGATGGAGCGTCCAACGGCTCGATTAATTACAAGTACCTATACCGGTAACTATGACTGTTTCCTTTGAGACACAATTAATTCTTTCTTAGAAATTACAAATTAAAATTCCTACACAATTTCAATATTTTACAACATTAATAATTGTCGTAAAACGTTTTTAACTCACCTACTTAACTTGCTGTTTTTCAATGTTAAACTACTTACAATTAGCCGTGTTTTTATTATCCACTTAATAAATCGATTAGAAAATAAAATCTGAACATACACGAGACGTTCAATTGAAACGTTTAAAAAAAACACATATGTACATCTTATCTCGTTGTTTTAAAGAAACCGAATATCGAAATGATTCATCGAAAAATGATTAACCTTGCTCTAAATCATAGTCGAAATAAAGTGATATTAATTTAATATAATAGATAAGTGCATTAAATATCTGTGGTATAATAATATACAGTTCGCAATGTTACCATCGTCATGCGGATTGGTGATATAATCAAAGTGTTAATCTGTGATGTGATGATTGGCAGATACATTTATCAAATGCTAGCGTCCTGTTGAGCTGGGTATCAAAACTTGGTTTTTAATTGCTGTTAATGGGTTTTATTAGTACCTACTTAATACTTGTAGCGATTTTTAAATCAACGTCAATTTTCTTAATGAAACTTCTACTGCTCCAAAAAAGCTGATTGAAAATCAAATATCATTATCTTGAAAATATCTGAATAGTTTTTCGAATATCATTTTATTAATATTTCGTACGGTTAGTGATCAAAAGTTGAAAATTTCTTAGTTCATAGTTTAATTTTTACTATGGATACATTGCTGATATAAAAATACATGCTCATAGTTTAGAGATTAGGCATATCTAAAGCCTTTACAAAATTTTATTTATTTATTTAATTAGTTTGAAAACAAAAGGATTGTATTGCTAATTTTGTTTCACCATGTTTGAATTGTTGTTTTTGCTAAAAGAAAATTACTGAATTTTTCCGAAACATCTTTTTACAGTATTTACATGAAAAGGCAACGCTATAAAATCTTTTTGTCAAAAAAACAAATTAAAAATTAACAAACTATGTACAAATATAGAAATTAGTGGAAGTCTATTTTCAGTCTTGTACTATGATTGTTCATACACCCTATTTAACGTGAATACCCTCGTTGATAGGGACTGCTCCTAATTTTTCTGTCCAAGTTATCGCAAGTGCACTAGTACCTTCTTAATATAATAACTAAATGGAAAAAACAAGTCGCTACATCATTTTGTTATTAATTTATATGACAGAAGTTTATTTTAATTTTAATTTAAATTTGAATTTAATTCATTGAAGGATCTTGCACTTTAAAATAAATACAATAGAAAAAGATACTAAAAATAAATAATATTTGTAATTTGCAATAATATTCTGAAATATCCATACGAATTCCGTATAAGTAAGTGCATATAAAGAAAATAAAATAAATTATTTTAATATGTTTCTTTTTTCTCGATTGTTTTAAACAATAGCACAAAAACATTTCATGCACCTCATCCCTAATTTTTACTGGAAATTCCCAGCACTGACGACAATAAAAAAATTCCTAATTATGAAAATAAAAACCGGTAAAGAAAGTGATAAATACAAACGTGATAACGTTGAATTGAACAGTAACATTGATTATGTGGTTAGATAAGACGGAAAGTTTTTTATTTGTATGCCTAGTGCATGTATGAATAATATCTTAAATGACTTATAAGTTTGTACAGAGTTTTTTTTATCAAATGTACATGATTTATCAGTTATCTATAAATTTGTCTGAATTTGTATCTTGTTTGCTATATGTAGGCTCCCGATGGTATATTTTAATTAATGAGTTCGTTTATTGCTTTTAAGATTAAGAATATATTGAGTATCCGTTTTGAACAATTGAAAAATTGTAATTTGATTGGACTCAGATTTATTACCTTCATTTTTTCACTATATCAAAGAAGATGTGTTTTTGAATAACATTTTTTTCCAATGGTTTGAACCTAAAAATTCAAATGATGCAAGAACTGATTTATAATATAAAAGATGCAACCAGTGAATTTAAAAACTAATTTTTAATAGCGAAAGAATCATAGGCTTTTTTCTACTGTATTATTTTCACGAATTTTTTGTGACTATTGAATGAAAAGCCCAAATTTGGTTGTAGTTTATCGACTAATTTTTTTGTGATTAATATTTTTAAAATTTAAAATATCCCACTTTAAAATTTCCAATATTTAAGATGGTTGAAGCATTTGTAAACAAAAACACATCAGTATGATAAAGGACTCAGTCGAGTCCGAATCGTCAAACAAAATAAAATAAACAGCATTCCGAAATACGGAATTTTCTAAAACCATGTCACTTTGTGAAATATTTAACTTTCTGCCAGCAAATGCAGTCAAATGGTGTAATCGTCAAATATGTATTTGATAAATTTTTATTTGACAAATTTCTACTTACCCGTTTGACACCTATTTATCGAATATGTCATACAGACTTGGCAGTAACCTGTAGAATTTGTCATTACGACATTCCAGGACAAATGATCTTATTAATAAAGTCGTATTTCAGTATTAAATCTACTTACCTGATCTAAACAAAATTACTGAAAGTAATAAATTGAACCACGAACAAGATTAAATAATTAAATCAATTTCCGTACAGTGTAGTACATACTTACAATAAAAATTTCCGATCATTTAACGAAATTATAATATAAACATACAATACAATATATTCAACTTAAGATAAGCAAAAATATAAATGTTGAAGTCGTTTCCATTTATATTTAAAATTAGTGAAATTATACGCAAAAATGAAATTTGGATCGTGCAAGTAATTCACTCTAATAACCTTAGCATGTTGTCGCGAATTTTAAATTTGTGGATAAATTTCATGATAATTGCTTCCAAAATTCTGATGACTTTATCATTCGAAGACTAATTTAAATATTAAAATACACATGCATGCTAATTGGAATTAATCATATTTTTTTTTACATCCGCAATATTGATTTTATTTCGAAAAAAGTATTTAATTGTAAAAGATATAAGCGTGTTTTAAGGTCTGGCATATTGGAAGAATTTCTGTAAGTCCTACTAAATCAAGAAGCAACTTTTCTCCGAGACTGTGAAAAATCATAATTTTTGATTATTATTATTTTGGATCGAATCAACTCAGATAACTCTCATTATCAATGTAGATACCGTAATTGAACGATTTTTTTAAGTATATTAAAAAAAGGTATGTGGCAGGTATGAAGGAGTCGCTTGGAAATTTCAATTATACGCATTTTGACGCATTTTTTCGAGTCAAAATTTTGTTATCTGAATGTTATTTTTCACACTGCAAGTACGTCATATTTTCAAATATGTGATAACAAAAATTGACGCACAATTTAGTCAAATTTATATGAAGTAAATTGCCAAACCAAGTCCCAACGATAATATTTCTTTCTAGAGAACGAAAAAGTGTTATTAACATTTAAAGATTTACAAATTAATGTATTCACACTAGTCAAAAAAACATCTGAACTTAGAAGTTGAACGATAGGCTCATAACCTACGGCAGGAAAAAAGTAACATAGTTGTACAGCTTACAAGAAAAATGTCAAAACGTTTGAAGTGACGATGATGGGCCTTAAAAACGATTGGACAAATTAATCGATGAGGTCAATGCGCAACTTGGGCATCAAAGAACTCAATGAAGTGTGAAAGTTTCCTTGAATTAAACATTAATCGTGATTACTAATTATATTACGATAAAGTTTTTTTTATTCTTAATATTGGTTGGAGTTTTCTAGCTGAAAATTACCGAACTCACTTTACAAATAAATTAAAATAAATAATAGGCCCAGATGGTTTCCTTGAAGTACACCAGATTCGTTCGAGATAGATGGCAGGTGAAAGGGCTAGGTAGTGAGGTATTTTTAGATTTTTAAGACGCAAAAAATTAATCTGACCTCACATGCCTATTTATCACCAAAGTTTTTGATTTATAGACACTGGAAGAAGGGCCTGGTTAATTTGAATCCCAAGCTTGTTTGTCAAACCTCTTTACAGGTTTGTTTTTCCATGAAATTTAGATCCAAAATTTTTTGCTGTATAAATATTAAAAAAACAAATATTGTTATTCATAAAACTACTCTACCGTTACATGTAAATGATTAACATGGTCGACGCTCTCGAAAATTTCCGTGTAAAAAAAATGTATGAATGTCAAGATCAAATTGCAATTAATCTATCAAACGTTAAAGCGTAAAAAATATTCACACAAATAACACATTTTTTACGCTACGACTATAAAGTAAATTAACGAATAATTTTATGACGTTGAATTTGAAATGCACTGACCGAATGAATAACAAAATGCAAATCATTTAGTAATAATTTGCTGCCTACGTGTCTATGAATTGAATAGCCCCTAATGAAAGGTTGTCAACATTTTCAATTATTATTTAATTGCGATTTTGAAAGTTCTACTTGTCGATGATGTTGTAGACGTTGGAAAAAGTGTGAAGTTTTTAGCACGTATAGATGAAAATTGATGGAAAAATATGTTATTGGGTATTTTGGCACCTAGGTGTGTATTTCGGTCTGGTTTTCGTCGAAACTTACCAGATCTTACATAAAATTCTTTACTTTACGAATGGGGAACGGGCTATTATATTTTTGGTTCAATAAAAGATTTTTTTTAATAACGAAAAAAATATTAATTTAACCGATATTTCCTGTATTTAAATTTTTATGACACTTACCTTCTAAAGAATATTTTCCGATTAAATTAACGTGTCATATTTAATTATATTTCAGGTCTCGGAGATGGGAGTGACGTAGACAACAATGATGATATTCGAAACCTATTAAATGATACAGGTAAATATTAAAATTATTTTAGCCGACATTAAATATTTTCCATACACAATCTTTACCGGATCGCAACTAGTAATCATCGAAAAATTTCGTAAATATAACTACGCAATTTTACATTATGTTGAGCTGATTGACAGTGGAGTGGTGTTAAAGTACTTACCTGGTGTACAAGTTGTCGAATATTAACCAAGACGATATGCAAATCAGTTAAAATGCTCCTGAGACGATAAGATCAGCGCTCTTGTCACCTTCCTAAAATTTATTTTTGATTATTTACCGCCTTTGCTTGATTAAAGCAGGAAATCTTCACATAATGTTTATAACAATAAACATCAGAGGCCATCAGAAATCAAGTTATAGTAAATTATTACCATACAAAATATCAACGATTTTATGGATTTTTTTATTGTTTAATGTTTCAAAGATACATACTTACAATAAGAAAAGCGAGGAAGAATTTAACTATGCTTAAAAATAATGAATTTTTTCGACGCAAAAGTTTGTGATGAGAATATAATTTATGTTTATGTTTAAGCAAAGTTGTGATATCTGAAAGTATACCAAGCAAAATTTATTAATTCGAATTGGACAAATATTTTAATCTATAAAGGAAAACAATTACAGATTTATATTAAAACCGTAATTTATTTAGGAGTTGTATTAGTGATAAATTCATGAGCAGCCCCAACGAATTTTTTGAACAATGTTTCCCAAAATATAAATAACTATTCGTCTTCGTGTGGTTAAAAAATTGGCAAAGCAGTTCCTTTTAGCGAAGTACTTCAGTCCGAGTCACTCACTTTATGGAATGAATGAGTTCAGTGAAGTAGTTCCGGATTTCTTCGTTCCATCGTTCCTTCGTTTTCGTTCCATTGTTCTTTCCTTTTTGTTCCTTCGTTCGCTCGCGAACTAGTTCATAGTTCAACTCGAGGCGAGAAGATGATGAGCAAAAGAAAAGGTCAGTAGGTCGAGAAGATGATGACAAAAAAAAATTAGAAGGTCTCAAGGACCAAAAAAGGTTAGTCGACATAAATGATGAGAAAAAAAAGGTTATCAAAAGGAGTGAGTTACTTCACTCACTCAATTCAATGAAGTGTTCTTTTGGAACAGTTCACTCGTGAGCGACCCATCACTAGTTCGTTGATAGACTAACCACTAGTTCCCGGAAAAGTAATCAACAGAGCTTGAACCAGAACATGCAGATTTAAAAAAATATAGGTCCTTATAAAAACAAACTTTCTATCGTTAGCCGCTCTTTAAATATAAAAATTTTAGTTAAATATAAATGACACTAAAAATACACAGGCACTTAGAAGTAAAATTCAACTAAATATGTTATCGGACTTTAAAAATGCAACGATTTGCATAGCTCTAGATTCTGGCTTCGAGATCGCATTTTCTATGTGTTTCTTTTAGTCTTATTGTTCGGATAGTTCAAGATCGGAAAAAAATCATGTTAGAGAGAGTTCGATTTAGGGAGAACGGCTGTTTAATATAAAACATATTTTCTATGCATTAGAAAATGTTGTGACTGAATTAAACGAAGATGAAAACAGCCTTGGTCGCTATATTATGTGATCGGAAACCAATGCCATGCGCTGTCCAATAAAATTTGTTCTTTTGAAGCTTCTTTTCATCTAGAATAGGTATCTTTGCTCTACAAAATCCAGAAATACAACAATAAATTATCCGGTGCTCTCAATCTCAATAGCCAGCCAAACTTAATGGCTATCGGGAAAAGACATATCACCACTCGTTTATCAATTTCAAATATACTTTATTTATTTGCCAATACTCATTACACTGACGTCCAATTCCACATATCAAAATGTTACGATTTTTGACGCAGCTCTACTTACGACGTTCACGATAATACCGAACAATGAATTACGTTTCAGAAACGTGTCAATTCGGACTCGAAGTGCTACTAAAGATAAATCTCGACTTCAATATGCACTTAGTTAGTATTGAATCATTAGAGTGTTTCGTGCGCAACCCCTTCGCCACAAGCATCTTTCGATTCGTATCTAATATGTTCACGTAATTCCCGTATTAATTAACATAGCACTGATCACCCCCGATGTACACAACGATGTAGAACTAACTTCTGTTGACCACATGACACCTGATATATCACAGCGCACAGGTAGACCATATCGGACACTAAAAACTTAGCTTTCCAGTATTGACTATTTCCGATTAAGTGTCTATATAGATACTTTTCCGGCGAGTGAATTCCTACCAGTTTTCGTCCTAACTGCGTTCTGACTTGTGACAATCAATCCGCGCGAACGTATTTAAATCGGATTATCCGAGACGCGGATGAACGAGAAATACCCGGTGGTATCTCGGTGATAATAATAAATTTTTCGCTTTTGTGGAATCCGAAGGTAGCGCTCGGGCCTTATCAGTTTCAGTTACGAATGTTGAGATCTGTATGATAGATCGTTAGATTAAAATAGACTTACCGGCTTTTTGCCATTGTCCGCAATTGATTAAATTTGTATAATGACAATCGCACGGCAGTTTCTGTCTTAAAGTCCGTACGCCAAGACAACGGAGAGGGACGAGTTTAATATATTTTTTCAACAATAAAAATTATTTTTTATTCGTGTTTGGTTTGAAAAATACGCGTAAACATGGCACCCATTTCGCAATTTGCACTTGTCTAAGCTTCCGTGATTTTTACACTCAGTTTTGTTTGGTTTTATCATAAAATCGTGAAAATTCGGTGTAGAGCGTTTTATCTAATTGTTCTTCTCAGTGATTTTGGTTGTCTTGAAAAGTTTTTAATTTGTTTTATCTTAGCTTTGAAATGGGTAAGCAAAAATATTTTTCTTTCTCACAATTTATTTAAATTTGGACAAACTATAAGGTGTGATGTGCATGCATAATGAATCATAAAAACATATTTCGAAGTTTAATTGCTAAAAATGTTTTAATAAAATTTAAATTCACTGTCAAAAAAATAAAAATAGCACGTGAATATTAATTTCGTGCGTACTTAGCTTGTAATCGTACATGAAAAATTACTGATAAAATTTAACACGAATTGTTTTTTAAAAAAAACTGCTTGTATTTATTCAATGAGAATATATGTGTGAATTGTGATTTTGCCTTTTAGATTCATTCACGGTATTTCTGAGTAGCTAAATGTAATTTTAAATTAACCATTGCCGAAATTCACACAGTATTAAAGATTTTAAAAATTAAAAAACCGGAACTACATGGACTATGCATTTAATTATAGTTGTGAAACAAATTCAATTTGCATTCTCAAGGTCATATCAATTTCTAAGGCCAAAGAATTTGGCAGAACAGTAGTTTGCTTATCTATTAAAAGCGAAGGCCAATCTGTTTTGTTAGACTTGCAAACAAATAATTAATGTGAACTAACGTTGAAATAAAACAATGTTTTTTGGAACAAAATAATTATTTCGAGAAGTAAAATTAAAACGATCCTTGGTCACCGACAAAAGTTATACGATTTTTTATTCAAATTTAAATCTGCGTATACTTTTTTTGTTATTTTCTGCAAATATTGTTTTTTGCGCTTAATTTTTTTTTGTCGATATAAAAAAATAGTTGAAAATGTATTAAAATAAATGAATTTGAAATTTAAACACAATTTTTTTTGAAAAAGGTAAATAATTAGTATATTTCAAATTTCAAATTTCAAATTTAAAAAAAAAAATTATAAAAATTTCAATATCTAGAAAAAATAGATTATATCGTTCCAAAAATATTTTTAAAAAATTATTTGTTAAGTTCTTGTTGTTTTCCGGCGTCAGTGGAGTTTCTGGTGTGAAACTGCAACAAGGAACTCCCGATTGTTGATTAATCGCTGTCCCTGAGAACATGATAGTTGGAAAACCTTCACTGGATAGGGCAGTTTTTTATAAGACTGTGTTGGACTGCTTCCGAAGGAGCTGTTCCGTAATCAAATGGCATTGACTCGTCAGAGGGTGTATGATGCTTAAATCTGAAATACCCTTACAGCTGGTGGTATTGCTGAGGATTATTCGAAACCTATTTTATAATCTGCGAATTATTTTGGAGCAGAATTCTTGCCATCGCATTCTTATGGTAAAGGTAGGTGGCACTGAAGATCACCCAATATTCTCACCAATTTGGTGGAATTTTTGGTTTTTCGGTAGGATATATAAAAACCAACGCTAAAAGCGTTGAAAACAAAAACTTTAACAAATTTGCTTCTCACGATGTAAAATTTCATTCTTCTAAAGAAGTATCTGTTCAATATATCCGTGCTCAGACTGCATATTTTTTTAGCCATAGTAATTCATAGTGTTTCTTTTGAGCATAAATCTGAAAAAATTACACTCAAAGAAAAAATATGATTGTGGCAACCATATTTTGGGAGAACCTTACTATGATTGAGATTATAGTTGCCACAACTATGTTACAAAATGTAACATGTTTAGCTCAAACAAAATTATGATTGTGGAAACCTTGGTGTGTGATTCACGCAACCTTCTTTAATAATATAATGGTTGGGTCAATCATAAAATTTATGTGACATGGTTGCTTGAATCATAGTTCTAATTTCAGAACCTTGGTGTATGATTCACGCAACCTTCTTTAATAATATTATGGTTAGGTCAATCATAAAATGCATGTGTCGCTGAAAAATAATTCACAAAGAAAACACTTTCGATCATAAATAAATGACTTCAACAACAATTAAATACTCTCGAACAAAGCACACATGAAATTGAAAGAAGCGAACTTACACCGCGAACGACCCTTTTCGTACTGTGAGAGGTATGGTTGTGGGAATTATTTTATCAAATTATGTGCTTCCACTGATCATAGAATATTGTTGTCGTGATTATAATACACAATTACATCATGTAACGAGAATGATTGGTACAACCATATTAAATTTCAGTAGGGATATATGTTTAATGCAACCATATTATATTTTTACGAATTATATGCTATGGCTAGTACCATCATAGCCATGATCACTAGAAACATATCAGTTTTACAATAGTTAGAAGAACCTTAATATAGTCAATCCAACCTTGGAATAAACATAGTTTTTCTTTCAGTGTTGAGTACTCCTAGAAAAATGAAAATATTTTTGAGAGAAAAAGTAAGGGACCGGTGTGAAAATTGGATTTTTCTACATTTTCACAAATTTCGTCATATATCTTAGGCTTGTCAAGGTTCCGAATTAATTTTACTTCTGCGGACTCTTCATAGAATTGCCTAGAAACTGTTTTCAACATATTTTCATATTCTACTTTTGGGTGGTGTGAAGTGAATGAGTACGTTTTCACGAATTTCAACATATCTTTTAGGTCTAATTAGATATCGAATTGGTTTTAATTTTCACGGGAGATTTTTATTCTAACCGAAAATAGTCCTCTGACATAAAATCACTTGAGTGAGTTATCTCCAGGTGGGGAAGAATCAACTCATAAATACCACCATATTTTCGTTGTATGTACATATAATGAAACCAAGTTTTGACCAAACAAATTTGGATAAGAATAAGGAATTCGAACACTTCGAGTGTGTGGTCTAAGTGGCAGAATTGCAATACGTTTTATCATTCAAAAACATCAAAATATTGCCAAAATGTTTTAGTCTCGGTTGCGAAGTGTAAGCTCCCTCTAGACCTCGTATATCCATTTGTTCTTGGTTTTTTTTTAAACAACAACCATTCCCAATTATTCTTACATAGCCATTTCCATAGAGAATTAATTGATGGGAATGTGACCTTGATCAGCGACGTCATTTGTGGGGGGCAGGGAGGGCATTGCCCCCCCCCCCCCTGAATTTTGTTAACTTATATATTGTATATAATATCTATATAAAAATATATACATTCATAACATTTTGCCCCCCCCCACCTAGAAAAAACTGAAATGACGTTCCTGACCTTGATGTTGAAAATTCAGAAAAATATCTTCGACTTCAAATCTGTGGTCACAGGGAATAGCAATAGTAAGTCGAAGAATAGTAAAATGGGATAGGTGTAGGTATACTGTGGTCATCTCCCAAGACTACTTATACGCACTGTGAACAAGTTATTGTTATATATTATTTGGTTGATGTCAACAAAATTAATTTCTTCACGAAAACCGGATTTACAGGAATAGTTCAATAGTAAAAATACCAAAAAAAAGTGTTGTCCTGAATAGTTTCGTTTTTAGACTTATCTACTTACTTATTCCCTGTGGCCACAGAAAATAAGCATTGAAAATTCATGTATATTTTTCTGCAAAATTTTTATTTGATTATTATTCTATTCACTTAAACAATTACTTTAGATCACACTTTGACCTGAAAGACCTGGATCTTCAGCTGCATGATTACGCTGCAGGAAAAAAAATAAAATGACGAAATTTTTGGCCCAAAATAATTTTTTTTTAATTAAAGGAAAATTTATTTAGTTTATTATTAATAGTTCTACACTTACGAGTGTCCATAATCCAATAAAAAATTCGCATTTATTTCTAGAACTACATATTAATTCACGGCGACAAAATTGAATGTCCTACCTGATAAATGAAGTATAAATTTATATTACATATATAGATATTATAACAGGATCTTGGAAAATCTTTCTGGAAATGTCTCTTAAGCCTTTATTACTCTATATACCACTATGTCAAATATTTGACCATTATCACTGCCAAATGCTGTCAAATATTGTAATCGTCAAATTTGTGCTTTCCACATTACTTTATTTGCTCTGGACCAGGACAATTTTAAGGAAAAATTTTTGACTGAGCTTCTCGTCACATTTTGTTTCTTACATACATATTTGACAACATGTCACCCTAGGTGCGGTTTTTTTCAACTGATTTGATCAGATCAAATTGAAAAAAAACGATGTGGATCATCCCAAAAGCTAATTTAGCAGGGTGCTGTTCGTAGATACGTCGGATAAACTGTCAGCTGCCCTGGCAGCAAAAAGTTTCGCATACTATACGACGAAACGGCCCTGTACAAAAGGTTGTGTAAACAAAAATTTTAATTTTGTACATTCTGTCTCCATCTTACACATGGAATTTGTATTTTTCGTACAAAAAGTGTAAGTATTGAGTACCACGACTTTTCGATGAGCATATTCTGCCTGTTGGGTGCAAACACCTGCTACAAATTGAATATAGTGTCGCGTAGCGTAGTGAGTCTTGGGTAAAGCCATCGTTTAAAACTACAATAAAGCATTACAAATTAGTCAAAGCTTTTTCAGTCTATGTCCATTCGTTATCTATGTATATAATGTCCATGATTTTATCTCTTTATTGACTATCTAAACCTGTTATAACTTCATACACAATAAAAAGCTTGGTTTGAACTTAAGATATCACAACTTTGGTATAAAAATCTTAACATTGAGCCTAACTGGAAATCGACATCATTGAGCTTTAGCACTTGAGACCAAATCCGTTCGCATGACATTAAATAAGAAAGCTTCAATCATAAAGTACACACGCAAGCCAACTAATATAAAAAATTTAACGCGATTAAATAATTAAAAGCTACACCGCGATATATGCATCGTCAAAACTTCTAGCGACTAACAAAACAACTAACTAGCTTCGGCCAAGGGCAAGGCTATCGATTGCCTCCGCTAATTGCCCCCCGATTGGCTACCACTGGCCGTTTCATGGCTCATTGCTAGGTTGGAAATAATAAGTTAAGCGATTCGATAGGAAAATATCGCGTGTAGTCTTCCATTAAAAAAGGCATTGGGAAAACAAAAAGGAAGCTCGGACAGACGGATAGGAAGCTCGATATCGGTCGGGCAGCAAAGTCAAGTCCGACAGTTCAATGTAAGGAAAATATCGCAATTATATCGGTAGTGTGGCATTGAAAGGATAGTGGTCAGTGGCCTTCGACGGTATTTTCATTTGTATCCTTTTTTCTTCCTCTTCTCACTCCACTTCTCCCACTCTTTCGACCGACCAGCTTCTAATAATCGTTTGTTATCTGTTGTTACCTTTTCAGATTCTGAACTCTCTTCCTTGTCGCACCTTGGTAAGTTGATTACTCTTTTGATTTGTTGTTCTTGTTTAATGAGGGGGTTTAAGAGGCTCTGGTACCATTATGCATGTCTTATTATCGTCCGTAACTTTACTATTGCATGCTACTTTTATACTAATCATAATATTTATTAAATTTTTATCAATCGGCTGTAAATAATGCTTGATATTTAGGTAGTACTTACTTCTACTGTGTGAAAAATAGTAAAAGTAAAACATATTTTAAATCAAAATTTAAAAAATATTTAAAAAGCATTTTTTGAAATTTTTTGGCACTACAAACATAGATAGATCTTCGTCAACAAGGAGAATTATTTATTTATTTTCGCCCAAATGTATACAAGACGCTGTATTAATATCGACCTAAGAATTTGGGAATTGAATTACAATCGACTGATAATAAACAGGGTGATTCAAAGAAAATAAGTTAAATTTATGCCTGAAGTAACTTAGGTTATATATGAAAAAAAAGTCCTTCAAAAAGGTTTGCAGAAATGTAAATATAATTCTCTGCTGGGTTTTTGGAAGTGATACATAACCCTTTTGAACCATTGAATGCCTGTTTTTATGTATAGACCACATTTGAGCCAACTTTTTAATATTGTTGTGATTCATAACAAAAGGTTTGTAATAAAATACTATGTGAAATTTATCGGAAATTGTCCAGTTATATTTAAAATTTATTTTTCTATCGGATGGTAAAAGATAATAATTTCGTCAAGTAAATTGTTTTTTTTTTAATAATGTTTGATCTACTTTTCCTTTTGAAAAAGAAAAAATTTCAAAATAAGCCTTTATAAAAGGGCACACAGCCAAAATTAAAGTCATATTAAACATTATTTGCAGTGCGTACAAGTTTTCTTTATTTAATTAATAAAATAAATAGAAATTCAAAAAAATTAAAAAGATGTTTATAAAATTCCAAAAATTATTGATGTTATTAAAAAATTATTTCAAAATTAGATATCGCACAGGAAGAGTTAAGAGCAATAGTTTTGGGCGAAAGTTGTTACTTTCACGTTTTGAAAAAAAAAAAATGAGAAAATTTGAGAAAGTTAATTGTTTTTCTATTCTTACGAAAGATTATTCAAAAATTATTCGAAGATTATTCAAATATTATTCGAAGATTGTTCAAAACTATTATTAATATTTAAAAGCAATAACAAAGTAGTTATGTATTACTACCACTTTCGAAAGAGTTGAGTGCCATATATTTCGCGTAAATACGAGTATCTAGCTCTGTGTTCAAATAATTATCAAAGGTGTTAATCGGAAAAATTCCCTTGAATACAAATTCTTGTAGGAACCATGACAGTGTTTGATAGTTTCATTCCAGAAGTGGTTTAACATTTTTTTCTAATATTTTCCTAATCATAATATGCTCAAAGTTGCTACTATCATTAATGGTAGTCACCTAATTTAACGTACAAACGTCGGTTTCGTTCGATGAATAATTAAACGTTATTTGACAAATGCTTACGTATAGCATAGGCATAGAATGACTAAAATCTTATCTACATATGTCAATTTTCGATAATATCTACATAAAATAATATTCATCGTACAAACGCAGTAAACAGATATGTTCATTATCAGTTTCATAATTAGGTTTTATTTCTGAAGATTAATCGCAGTTTTGCTGGGTCATACACGACAACTAACTGGATATCTAACTAGTGCGCACTTACGATGAGGTAATCTTGGCATTATCTGTATTATGAATTTAAATATTGGGGGACAAATGGCGATATGTCCATAGAATCGAACTTAAAAATTTTTGTTGGACCTCTGTATTAATGCACATTTATGTTGAACCCGAAATGCAGAACATCGTTTAAATTTTTTCCCATTACTGAACCGTAGTTCTTGAATCGTTTGAAATAAGTTGTGCCCAATTCACCGACTGGAGACATAGCAGCAGGATTTTTATGTTACTTTAAAGTTCCAGGAACTTTCAATTAAACGTCATTTTATCGTATCAGTGATAAAGAATCAGCCCTTCGCGCACTGAAACTCTATTCCTGTCTGGAAGATTAAAGAGGCTAGTTAAAAATTTGGTGAGCCTTTCTAACCAAATAATTACCCTTATAACAAACTACCTTCCGTAAGGCCTTACCGAGGCTACGAGGCAGGGAAATAGCTTCGGCCTTGTGGAAGGTAGTTTGCTGGTAGGGTATTTTTGGTCACTTACCCATGTAGAAATTTTGTCCGGCTCAAGTCTGGGTAGTGAACGAAGGGAGAAAAATTTGCCTTCATCCACGTCTCACAAGTCACAACCCAGTAAAATGTTTATAGTAATGATTTCTCGCGAATCAATCGAAATTAAATTTTGTACGAATGAACCAATGATAAGAAAAACATATGGTTCTTACAGATTAGCAAAAAATGTATAAATTGTCACTACAAATTAAAATTTAAATAAAAAATACCCAGATGATTCGCTAACGATTCATCTAAGTGATTCACTGACAATTCATCTAAATGATTAACGTTACGAGTACTAAAACAAAACGAATGTTTTTTTCAACGTATATTCAATGTTGTCATAAAATGAATTATCCCATAATAATTTTGGTAAATTGTTTGCTTGTTAAAATTGTCGAATAATCCGACCAATGACTTCTGTATAATTATCTAATTGCTTCGAAAACATTGAATCTATCGATTAACCTTGAATTGTTTAACTACAAATTATTTATTCATGCACACGGATGAATGTCGATTGTTCCTTGTTAATCTGATGACCACTAGTCAGAGGGTGGAATTTGCATAAGAAATTCTTCCAGAAATCGGCAGATATACACTAGTATAGTCCCGAGGTGATGTCGGTATAATTTCATGAAGTCGAATGAGTAATATTCGTTGCGCTAATTTGAATTATTTCATAACAAGATTGGGTCAATTCTTTTATAAAGTAGCAATTAGCACAGTTTTGTAGATTGTTCGGGATTTCACGTTTTACGATGATATCATGGAAATTGTGATAATTGTGTCGCATTCATACACATTTTTCAAGTGAATTTTCACGTTTGAGTCATGTCCGATCTGATTCCTATTCGTGCGATATATTTTAGGTGGTTCGTAGTAAAAACCAAATTGGTAGAACTAATTATTACCAGAATATCTACTGTCCTGGTGTTGCTTGCATTCAGTCGTAGTTTTTTTAAATAAATTATTCCGCTGTGAAGCCACACTAAAAGTGTTGTGGGATTGTTTACTATAATTACCCAGCAAATAGAAGTCGGTTCAATTGAATGCGGTTTGAGAGACTAGTGCGACTAAACCTATAACTAACTAAGCTAGATTACTATGTTCTAAGTTTCATGCTGCCCTATAGCATGTTAGCAAAGGTCAGTGTTTACGAGAGTACACAAACGTAGTTGCCCTTGCTCGATTCGAGTTGTTGGCTAGCTTGATACGATTGTTTGTTATTAGCGTTGTAAAAGCAATAAACTAATTGCTGACCGCGGATATCTAATATCGATAATTCAAATCTAAACATTGATGAGTTCGTTTTTAGATATTCGAGCGTGATAGTTGTACAACGGGCGGATATTGAAATAATTAGATAGTGTGCTCGCACACTGTATTTAATTTTATGAACGCCTGAACGTATGCCAACAATTCTGTTGTGTTGGACGGTTTTGTAACGTAAAGCGGGAAACACAGTGGAATTTTAAATTTATTGATAAACCACAGATTGGCTTTGAATCCTTTTGCAGAATATTAGGGCTCGTTCGTAATGATTTTTTTCATGCGAAAACTGAGAAGAACGTATTGCATAATGCTTCTAACGACCTTTGCGTTGATTAGCATCCCTTTAATTATTACAATTTTATTATTAGATACCAATTATAGTAGTCAAGAATATCTTGTCTATGTTCTAGTAGCGGGGAAATTAGAGATATTTTTTTTTTTAATTGAGCGAGAAATATACTGGTTTTTACTTACTAATAATAACCAACAAATTGATTTAGGACCTCTTTTCAAAACGGTCTGTTCTCTGAGTTCCACAAAATTAGGCTGCATATATAATTTAAAAATGGCATATTTAGCAATTTTACTTAATTTTAATAATTAAGTATTGTGATCGACTTAAAATTTAAAAAAAAAATTGCTACCCAAATTTTAATTTTCATCTTTTTGGAGTAGTAAGGAAAAAAGAATGCCCGTCTGCCCGCCGGCCGTACACCGAATGCCGTACTCAAAAGCGTTCGAATGCGCGTAGCTCACAAAATCGTTAAGAGATTATGTTGAAATTTTATTTTGTGTAGATTGAGTGAACTCCTACGAGTGGTGTCTTTAGTGGTGGGTATTTGGGAAAGGGGAGCGTTTTAGACCAAAGATTTTGGTTTCCAGATGTCAGGAACAATTTATGCTAGAAAGTTGAAACTTGGAACATATGTAGAACTATGAAAATTTTTTTACTGAACTTCTGATACAGTGTAATGCAAGGTTTAAAAATAGTTTTGGATCTATGAACAAAATTTATTTCTAATTTTTTTTTGCTTCTACTAGTCCTAAAATACGAAACTTTGTTATTAGGATAATAAAAAAAGAAAGAATTAAAACAACAAACAGTTTCTTAATAAGAACAGTAAATGCCCGTCTATTCTTTAAAACAAAAATCTTAAAAAAAGCTGCCAATATTAGTGAGTGATTTAAAAAAATTTAGATTTTTTTAATTACAAACATATGGGTTCTTAGGAACTTACAAATATGTAGGTTCTTATGCCAATATATTTAGTCACTAGGCTAATTGTTATTTCTACTAAAACAGTTGGTAAGAACTTAACGACAAATCATATTCTGGTCTTTTCCGAGAGTATTCAATCAATTTAAATTAGTTTCAGTTACAATCAGTAAATTCTTTATGAAGGAAAACAAACAATAATTGTTATTATCCTAACATTTAAATTCTTATTTATTGGTTTATAGAATAACTTCATTAAAATACTTGATATATTGCATTAAGTATGCAAAGCGCTTAAAGTTAAATATCTAGATATAAAATGTAGGAAAGCTCAGGTTAAATAGAAAGATACATTAGATGTCTACTTAAATAATAACATTAGACGTAATTTATTTATATGATTCTTTAGAAATAATATAACTGATATTGTTTTGCATATCTCGATATTCTTGCTAGTGATTGTGAAAAATCTTATAGGTAGAACAGAACAGTGGTTCTCATTATACAATATTTTTTTATAAAATATACTTCGATTTTGCTTTGCAGTACTTTGTGGCATTGCAATCAGTGCTGGAAAAAAGTAGATATTATAATACATTTTTAATGATTAAAATCGGCGAAGTATTTTGTTAAATTTGACAAAAATTTTTCTTTCGATTTAAAGAAAATGGCCCAGGAGAAATTGAAACTAGAAATTGGTAAGGTTTCATGAAATAAGAAGGTAACATAATTGAATAAAT
Source organism: Beris chalybata (assembly GCA_949128065.1). Taxonomy (NCBI): domain Eukaryota; kingdom Metazoa; phylum Arthropoda; class Insecta; order Diptera; family Stratiomyidae; genus Beris; species Beris chalybata. The sequence goes on from OX421894.1 coordinate 143,547,859, forward strand.
TTTCGTTTCGATTAAAGTCATTCACGACCGAGAAAATAAAACAAACCACGGATACGAAGCTATTCTTCCATTTACCGACTTAATTAGCAATTATCATCGGCTAGTACGAACAAGTAAATACTATCCAATTTGCGGTAATTAAAGGTGAATCGTTGTCTTAGAGCATATAGTTATTCAAAAGGTTTATACCTACTGAAGTCGAGATGTGTATTTGAATTTTATGTCGTTTCAGACTATCCGAGAGTCATTAGTCCGATAATTGAGTATTGTTTACAAAATAAGAAACCAGCTCGTATATCTAATTTAATAAAAAAAACACAATAAAGGGGTGAATGTCGTGCGGTGAGTTGTTGATGTTGATACTAATTGAAATCCTGGGTGGCTTCACGCTTGTTATTATCCGAGCATGCGATACAATCAAGTTCTGGAAAATGCAAAATAAGCTCAATTAATGTTTTTCTGATATTATGCTTAATATACCTATCTTGTTTGTATTTAATGTTGCGTAAAAAAAATGCTACGAAATTCGTCAAATCTGATCGTCGTTATCAAACGTCTGAATGATAATGACATTTAGGTTATACCTATTTACTATTAGTCATTTTATTGTTTTATTGTAAGGAAACTGGATTGAGTGCGTTTCTGAAACATCGACAACAAAATAATTGCGACTATCTCGAAACTTTCGGCTTTATTTCCATCTTCTAACGTAAACAACGTTTTTATACAAACAATTTATTGTTGGGCTAAATTTTCTGAATTTAAAACACACTGACAAATTTTAGTTTTTTTACTTGAAAGTCAATTAATTGACTGTAATAAATATCTATTTATTTAATGCCTGAATTTCTGCAAATTATATTCAACCTCCGGTGCTTAAGTGGGAACAACAAAAGGACAACAATATCTTGCCGAATTAAATACTGTGAATGAATTATTTAGCACAAATTAATGCACAATATAATCAAACAAGTTTACACATAAAGTATTAGTGCAGGTTCAAAAAATAAAAATATTCAAAAGGATATACCTACATTTTCTTTTTGTATTTTTATTTAATATTTTACGTTTCAATTTTTGTACCGAACAAGTTTTATAAGAATTTGTTATTATCCTAAAGCGACTAAAGATTAACATCCAAAAATGGTTTCTGATAAAATAAAATTATGACACTGAAGATACGTTCGAACCTCATTAAAAAAAAACCATTAATGGTATATATGATGTAAAAATAGTTCTCCGCATTTGAACAAAATACGGTAGTAATATAATACACACATATTTCCAATCAGGACACTTTATAATCGGACCATTTGATTCACACGCTATGCTTTCCTTCGATGTTTTCACGCATTCGTCCCCTTAAGGAATTCCGTTGATTTCTTGGCAGGATGCTAATCAATCATCAATTCAACTTCAAATCACCAATTTGTTTCCGTTCCCGAGGTGGTCCAATTCAACAGGTTTTACTTTGTAACTATTACCATGAGCAGTGATTAATATAAAATCTTGAATGGAAATATATGTCATGAGATCTTCTATTTCGATATGTAGAATTTTTTGAATGGAAATATATGCCATGAGATCTTCTATTTCGATATGTAGAATTTTTTCCGAAAAGAAGAACACATACATTTTAAGTGCACTCTCTCAAAAGATTAAAAAATAATTTGGAAAAATATTAGATATTGCATTTAAATGGTAAATTGTATCTTGGATAGTCAAAAAAAAAATGAAACAGGCTAGTGCTAGTAATAACAATAAAGAACCTTGAATCGTTTGGAAGACAAATCATCTACGAATTTCTTGGCGAATTTTGCTGTGTAAAAATAAGATAATTAGGCGGTTCAAACCCATTTGCATGATTCAAAATTTTTTTTCTCATTAAATTAGCTACCGGATGGAATGAAAGCTAAAAAACATATCCGCAACATTTCTTCAATGCTATTTCTTTAATTTCCGAAAATGTAAACAGTTTATTTAAGTAATTATTCACATTAACTTTTCATTATTAAATGTTGTATTGTTCTATAGAAAAAATCCTTTATGCATTTTTTTATACGTAATGTTAAGGCTATTTAGATACAAGTAATAATTCGAAAAATTGCATATAAGATGCAGTAATCAATCATAAATGTTTACAAGAAACTATTAACAAACAAAAGACTGATTTTTTGCATTAATTTAAGCATCTGTATTCGAAGTATACCCCGAATTGCAATCTTAAATTTTATTTTTCAATTTTTTGAATTTATTCCTCAATTTTGTTAATCATTTGCTGTAAATTATAATCCATCAGATATTTTACTGATCATCCAATCATATATATAAAATATCATAACAGTTTTTTTATTCCAATTTTTTTTGTTGGATTGAAATTGTTTATGCAAAAGCTAAATTTTCATTCCAGTAGTAAAAGCAGTGGTTGATTGATTGATTGGATGATTGCCTTTCAGTATTAAATTCAAGAACAAAATGTGAAAAATGTAGCTAATATTTGTGCGTCATTTGTTATAATGAAAGGTCTTTTGTTAATATTAATAAGAAAAACTGATACTTTGTAGAAAACTTGGAGAAAAAATTCAATGAGTAATCGAACTCTGTACTTACGTTGAACTTAACAATTTTAATGTTCAAATGACGAATTTTTCACCTATGAGACAGAAAAGCATAAACGCTGTAAGGTATCTTTATTACTTTATTCATTAAAAATATTTATTGGTCTGGAAAACACAATGAAATGCATATTTAAAATACTATTGGTCTTGTAAAAAAAAGTTGTGAACCTTAAGTGAAATGGAAGAGTTACAGTGTTCGTTAATCTGTGATACCCCAATCATATTAAATAAATCTTCAATGCTGTACTACGTTGTAAGAGTAGGTTTTTGTCGGAATATCAAATGAAATATGGAAATGAACTGACACTAAATCTGTGTAGTTTAATCATGAATCACATTTTTCAATAATTTAATGGTCTCAATGATTTTTTTAAAGCTTTTTCACCAACACCTGTTTTTTTTTTTAATCCAACCTATTTGCTAATCTATACAACCATCAGGCGCATAATGCGGTGTATGAAATACCAGGACGGAGTAACATAAAAATGAAATCATCGATTTGGCTTGATCGTCTAGAGTCCAATGCAAACTCGACTACGTAACTATTGGGTTGGTGCATGAATAAACGAACATGTGAAGACTTTTATGCTTAGTAGATTGGTGTACATAAGTGCTACACGCGTCAACTATAACATTCTGGGCAATAATGTTGAAATTAAAAGCAACCTTTTAACACAATCCATCTTAAACTTTTAAACAAATTTCAGCAATCAACTGTCGAATTTCCATATTTCAAAATTTTATTTTTTCACTGTCAGTACACTAAATCAAACCAGTTCAAAATTTAAAAAAAACTGCTTAGCGGCAAATTGAACTCTGCCGGTTCATTTACATGAGCCGAAAATCAAACATCTCAACTTTGAAGATTTCGACAAAAGACAGCTCCCACAAGAATAAGCATTTACGAGTAAATCGGGGCTACATGCGAAAGCATCTAAAATCTATAGATCAAGTCTAGATTGAAAATCACATGAGTCAATGATAATTCCTAAATGCTAGCCCGCAGCAATCTAGTCGTGTGTACGAATTGTCTTTTTTCAAAGATCTGGGCCAACGGCATTTGCCATATTCATTTCACGTATGAGTACCAAAAAAAAAACGGTCAACAAGATCTTTCTTAGAACATGGATCAGCCTGGTACACCGGGGATTACAGCGCTTTTGCAACTCACAAATCCCGCTTAGCGTTTGTTACTAAGGCAACCGCACACTCTAATATTATCCTATGGTTCTATGCCCTCCCTTGAACTGATCATTCACACCCGATCCAGGTCCAGATTTCGGATCAATTGTTTAGACTTTCCCACATTTCGACGACTTTTTGTTGTACAAGCGAAAATAAAAACCACATAAGAACAGAAATGAAAATTAGATCTCGATCACAATCTTCGTAATAATCGAAAAGATGAAGGCGTATGGTTAATTTCTGGAGGAGAAACACATTAGAGGTATTTTCGGTTGTTTGGCTTTTCTAAAAATATCAAATAGGTGTTGAAAATGATCATTGATCATAAAACAATCAGATTGAAATGGCTTTTGTAATTCGGATTGTTTTCAGATTACGTGATCATTATATCAGTGTAAGCGTTCTGAAGGCGACGAAACGACTGAAATTGGTTAGAATACCAAAAAGAGCTTCTAAGTTGGTAGGTGAAGACTTAATCACCATTATGATTGACTGTCATGAGTTTTGTTGTAATATTTTATGCCTTTTCAAAGCAATTGCTAGGAAGAGCTCATTAACTTTGTTTTCCCATGGTCCAATATCTTTTTCTCTCAGGACTTGTTCAATCATCTACATCTACTTTAGATCTTATAATTTATTACGTTACGAATATTGCTGTCCCAACTATATTGTGGTTGGTGTCTTGGCTTAGCTTGACTAGTTCTATGACCACTGACGAAATCAACGAGAGAGTAGTTTTTTATATAATATAAATATAATGAAAGGCTTTGTAACTAGTGCTTAAGAATAATTGTGTGTATTTATATCACTTTTATTTAAATATAATAATAATAATAATAATAATAATACTTCTTCTGCGGTAAATATGTCAAATAATTTGTTCTTATGCAAATTTGCATGAAATTTGCCAAAGACTTACTCTACCACTTTAAGTTCGACATCTGAATATTTAGACAGCTTAGTTCAGTTTTTTTAACCTGTTATAATATGTGACGTCAACTTAGATGTAAACTATTAGAACAGGTCCTCAGTAACGAACTACAGGTTTAATATTAATTGGTAATAATCTTATCAGCTCTAAAAATATTAACAATTACTAATTCAGAAAAAAATATAGCTACTGTATTTCTTTCTACTCCAAATGTCAATAATTTAAAACGAATAAAAAGTGATATTGCCAAAGTCCATGCATAGCAACAGCAATTATTAATAAGTTGCATGTATGCTTTGAAAAAAAATTATAGCAGTAAAAAATTTAAAAATTTTGATGACCTTTATTATGCATTATAATGCTCGCTGTCAGTCCCGCAACCTTAGAATATTCATGAAACATGAGGAGAATGGCTCGATGATGAAAAAAACCTTAACTTCTTATAACACTCCATATGAACAACATAAATAACAAGTACCACCATTTGTACATTTTGAGCAGAGTGTAAAAAAATCATTAAGATTTAAACAATTTTATTAATTTTATGTACGATTTTATTTTAGAATAAAATCAGTTGAAAGCAAAGTTTTTTATAGTTCGAAGTGGTATTATCTTTTTTAGAATGACGTTCGTTTGAAATTGTGATTAAAAATCATATCAATAATTTTTGGAATTCGTTTAATATTTCAAGAAATATCTAGTTTCTTAGCAAGTCTGTAATATGATGCTGATTTAATTAAATTCCACCAAACTTATTAGCAAGTGAATTTGTTGCGAGAAAAATATTAAAAGGTTTACGACCTCAACGCGTTAAATTTAATCTGGTTTAATAATAATGCGCTAAATTCCACTGACGAAATTTGTAATCAGTCAAATTATTTGCACTTTCATAAGCTTCGAATAAAAATCGAATAATACTTTATTAATTGATTTTTTCATGGTAAGCTACCATAGAAGCAATAATGATTAATAATACTTTTTTGAAAATTTCGAAAAATTTGCCAAAAAGCAGGATTAAGTTTCGAAACCACCAAAACTCAGATTTATTTTAAATCGAGTGCAACATTTTCCGATCATGTCATCAGTTTCGAATCGGCATACCTCGCCATTGTGTTGTTTTCATTGAAAACCTTTAAGCGCAAAAATTTCACGCAAAAATCCATTCAACTGGTATTTAGGTATATATGCAAATGGTAAAATTTACCATAATTATTGTGAATATTAATGAAATTACGACCTCGAACGCTGAACAACCCGGCTACGCATTCGTGTAAAACATAAATCTAAATAAAATCAAGCATCGGAAGAGAAGAGCCAGGCGCCACACAATTCAGACGTGAATTTATCCGCAAAGTTCACCAATCTTTGAATTTATTATTGAGTTGTCTCAATAAAATACCAAGTGTTGGTTGTGGTTTTTTTATTCGTCAAATTAATCAAACATTTATGCTATGTAGACAGCATAAAAGCGGCCTTGTAATATGGGCGACACCGTAAAAATGAAAATTGCTCAAAAATGATTAAAGTACGCTCATTATACAGCTGCGGCAAAAAGCCTGTGAATCGAATAAATTATATGATGAAAAGTGCTTGACACGCGGTAAAAATATCGTGGGTCGGTAGGTAAGAAGACATGGAGTCGAAATATGATCACGATCTTGATTGCTCAAATTTTATAGGTTGGATCAATTTTTGCGATGATCGATGATCGATTCAACTCGATTCGCTGATTGATTTTCTATGTTAGTCGAAAAACTATGAAAAATTGCAAACTCTTCCTGGAGTCTGCACACGGTTTATAGTTTTATAATAGTTTCTAAGGCAGACAGCAGTAGCTGTGCCAAGGTTAACGGCTTAGCGATTCAAGCAATTTTATTAGCAAACGATCGTTGATCTTTTTTTTCTTCATCGAATTTCAAATTTGAAACTTCCTGCTTGTGCCGTAAGTGTGGAATCTTAGCCGTGAGTAGATAAAATTAGTATATGGCTAAGATTGTTGTATTCTTCTGGTCTGGAACCGATTATTTAAATGTTCAATTAATGTCTTTTTGTTTTTGAGGCTAGTCTCAGGTACAGCTGGCGGCACCACGGTGCGGTAATTTTAAATCAAAACTTAAATCTATGCTAATCATGAACTTGTGACTTAAGTGTCACTTGTCCACACATATTTGGGTGTTTGTTTGGTTTTGATTTTTGTTGGTTTTCTATTTAAAGTACATGTAAATAATGCACAAATTTTTGTAGAGACAATGTAAATATTCGCTTAGTTGTACATTTTTTTCCAAAGGCTTAGCCATTTTTTGTTTAACGCCTATTTAATTATTTTTTTTTATTATCTTAGAGGTAAGTTTTGCAATTTATTTTATTAAATGGAAAGATAAGTGCTGGCAATTAGCATCTAAATTTTTAAGGCAATTAGGAAAGATGAACAAAATTAGTGAATTTAAATATGCAATCCCACCTCTATAACTCGACCCTCCTTCATTCGAATTAATTTCACTATTTAAACTTTCTCGGAAACTTTTTCCTCACCCTTTATTTAATTTAAAATGAAGAGATTTTTCAAATTATAAAATATGAATGTTAATATCAATTCTTTATTATTATGCGCTATTATGAGGCATATTGTCCCGATAACTCGAGTTTTTTTTTTTTTTATATATTTTTCATTAATTTTCTTTAATGGTAGATAAAAAATGTCGCTCAATACAAATTCAAAGCAAAAACTCTGGAGAATATATTTCAAATCATAAGTGAACCTAAATAGTTCTGCACAGACATATGTATTTTAAATAAAAAAATTTATAATCCTGCATGTGGAATTATTTTTTGCTTCTGTAAATCGAACTTTCTTTAACTCGAATTTTTGAACATTAAGATTTTAGCATTTGGTTATATTTGCAGTCGAGTATGCATATTATAGCAGTGATGGAAAATAAAATTAAGATAAAATTAAGTTTAATTTAATACTGTCAACTGGTTTTCAAACTTTTTTTGCGATCAGTTCCGCCTTTCTATATTCACGAAGATGGTCATATTATTAGATACACATAGGTGCTTCAATTTTAATCTATGATATTTTTTGGTACTTGGTTTTAAATCGGTTTGAGCTCTTAATTAAACCTTAACTTCTTAGGGTCGTGCCCCACGCTGGGCGCCTTTTGTTCAAAACGTAAGCAATATTTACTACAACATTGAATCAGCCATAGTTTGTTGAATGAATTTAACCCTTTTTGAAAGAATTAAGTATTATTCTTTTCAAATTTTAGCCGGGAAGAATTTAAGAAACTACAACATATTTTTTCATGTCATTAACACGTACAATAGTAAAGATAACTCTCATTTGATGAAAAACTTTGTTTTCAAAGGTACCACATTTTGAAATCACAGAACTGCGTTAGATATACCGCATTTCTGCAAATTAATTTAAAAATGTGGTACCTCTAAAAACAAAGTTTTCCATCAAATGAGAGCTATCTTTATTTCGTTAAATTTTTATTCTATTCTCTGGAAATTTATAAGAACCAACTTGTACGTTCTTCTTGATAGAATAATTATTTTATTGTGAACTTTGAAATTAATGGAACGAACGATTGACGCAAATTCTTATTTACAAAATGTTAACCTCCTAGACCGATAATAAATAAACGATTAAAAAAAAAATACGAACACAACAAATTTCCAAAATGATTGAAAATTGAAACCACACCGCACCAATTGATATTAATAATAACAAAGTGCATAATTACTAATTTAAATCTGATTAATCAAATTCATAACGCCGACATTTCTATACACTCAATCTCTAGTAAATTGATTTGAAAATGCAATTAATTTTTTTAATTAGTGTATTTTTTTACGGACCCCGAAATTTCCCACAAAAGCAATTTGTTCGTATAGTAAGAATAGATAAATTTTTATCATTCATAATAATAAACTTATTGAAGTACAATAGCGGCGCGTCCTATTGTTAATGCTATTTATAAACTCGAATGCGGTTTTTCTTTTTAGCAATAACATGTCCAAAAATAGATGAAGTGCGCTATTTATATGGGTGATGGCTATATTAGTCGATAACAACAATAGGACATGTGATGAGTTTCAACAATCAACTCATCATCTTTACTTTATTTTAATCCCCGGAAATTAAATTGATAGTGCGTTATCGAGTTGTCAATCGACAGACTTCCTTTATACAGTAATGTTGCTATTTATAGTAAACTGAAATAGACGTAACTATGTAGGTGGATCGGTGAAAATTGCAATATTGTTTTGTTAATGAATTTAAACATCATAATGATAGGTAGGCAGGTAGAGCGATATGGTTATGAATTAAAACTACCTATTGCAAAATTTTTCTTAAAAGGTGTATTTATGATTCGCTATAATAAAAATTAATATTGTTATTAATAAGGAAAAAAAATAAATGCAACCAAAATTTAATTAAATAAAATGTTAAAGCTATGGCATTACATACATATTTGATTTTTCGCATCACTATATTTTTTATAATATATATTTCATTAAATTCAAATTTTATTATAAAATCATGGTAACAGATAATTCTCAGACTGGCTTTAAATTGCAATTTGCAAAACAATGGATGATGTAAAGACTTGGTTGCGTATCGAACAAATTAGTAGACTAAGCGCGTAACTTCACCACCAAAGAAATTACCAAAAGTTTTTATGTTTTTGGAAACTTATACAACTAGAGAGACTTGCGTAATACCTTGGATACACAGCTCGTCTACCAATCATAGTATCGTCAATATCACCAGTGTTCCACCCAATAATCTGGATATAGTACGTCAATGAGCTGATATCTACATAATATCCAACCTGTTACCTTGTATATAAATTCGATGATTTTAGGTGATATAGCCTTCTTTTTACTGACATCAGCGCCATCTAAAAGTGAAATTAACTAAAATTCTAATGACAATTTTGGATTTTTATATCCTTCCGAAAGTTAAAATTGTTTGAGCGTGTTTTCATTTTTGTGTGATGTGATGGTTTGCTTTCTAAATACATTTGTTTATGCAAGTGATTTTCGCCTGAATATCAAACTGCGACGTTTTGTGGAAACCTTTCTAAAATTAATTTTGATTAATTTTGAGCCTGTGAGAAATTTTTAACTATAGTAGATGCGATGTGATTTCAAGCTGGAACGAAGTTGACCTCGTATTTATTTGCTGGGTAGTTTTCCCTTATCAGGGTATCATCCATACCGTAGGGTAGCTAATAAATACTGTTCATCATCCAAATAGCTCAAAAAAAACTTCTTTAAGCTATAATACTAATTAGTCGTTTAGCAACAAATTATTGACCTGCACTTCGAAATTACTCCTTATTATTTTAAAAAGGTTCTTCTACATTTTTCTCGAACTTAAACATTTCTCCAATTCTTTTGAGCTATTATTATTCGTTGTCTAAATTACAGCTGAAAAATTTCCTGTCAAAGAAAAACTGTTTAAACAAAAAATGAAAAGACCTCTCTTTATTATGACTGGCGATCTATTTATGAGTTATTTATCAATAATTTCAAAATAATCTCGTAAGTAAATATTTTCTTAAACCGATCCGTACTTCAAATTTCAAATTTCAATAACTTTCTGAACGTCACCGACTACCATTAGTCAACGATGATGAGCCAAAATCATAACAAACAGTTTTCGCCCCCTAAGACATGTACCACCTGCTTTTTAAAATCTTCCCGAAAATGATGACGTTGTTTTCTCTTTCATCCAGCTTGAGGTTTTATGATATAAAGACAAATTGGATATGCACCAATAGAAAATTGGCAAATTCAATGTCCTAGACAACGAGTATGTATTGCCGCCCAGAATTAAATCTCTATATCTGTCCCGACTATACCTGGGCGATTTGCCATAAAAAAATTCAAAAGTCATACGATCAATTCAAGACAATTTCGTAAACAATTACGAAATTTATTAAGTGAACTGATCGATTCAATAATCTTGTGATCTTCGCGGTAATAATGAGTACGTGTTTGTCACGATCGAGATATACTAGTCGACTGTTTTGATCAATATAAGTGTTGACTGTTGATTGATTTTGACGCGACATAGTGCGCTGTTGTTGTTAGGAGAACTTTGAAGTATTTAATGTTATTATAAGTGGATGGTTGGGTTATGCCCCTTTTTTAACCACAAATAAATATTATTCAAATTCCTATCACATAATTAACAGACAAAGGCAAAGTGGAACCAATTGATACTAAACAGCTTAAACTTATTTGTATTATTTTCCTTGGCTCAAAAAGGGTGTAAAATTAAGAGCGACTCTTGATTAAGCACATTTTGATTTACTTTATCTTCTAATGGAAATTCAAGTGATTCCGATTTGTTTAATTCGTCCTTATTTTTAGTGACCACAAAGCAATTTTAAAAAAAGTTTTGAAAACAAAGAAATATTGATAATATATTCTTCCAGCATTTTATTGTTATTGTTTATAGGGCCTATAAGACAACTTGTGTGTCACGGAATATTTTAAGCTGGAATTGATTGATTTTCATCGCACAATCCGTTGTACCGCATTATTTATTTTGTCCATCGTTCATCTACTTAAATGGAACAATTAAGTTTGTCACTAAGCCAATCTATTGTTATACACACCTTCTTACAGTACCTACTTAGTAATTTTATGCAATTGCAATTGCAATTGCATTCATGCGTATCAGTTAAATGCAGCTAGTGTAGTCAGTGAGCAAAATTGATCGATAGTCATAACCTTCATGGAGAAAATCAAGTCCACAAAGTCTTAGAATGGAAAAAAGCCAGGCATAGAATTATAGTCACAATTTGTTCAAGTTTTACCACGAATTATATAATTTTATGGAAAAATGGTTCAGGTATAGCATGCATGGCCGATTGACAAGGAAATAATACAGTAAGGTAATGATGTCAATTTGTGAGATTAAACCTATTAAATTTACTGATGAATGCACTACCGATTTGTTGCACTAAAAATAAATAAAAGCCTAGAATTTGACCTAGTTTTATACAGTTCCATGTATAATAAATAAGTTTAAGGTGCGCCTCAATGGTGCATGAGCAAACGTTAGAACTTCTAACGTAAGAAAATCATAGGCACCACGTCTAACAACCAAACTTATAAATATATAAATATTAATCGAATGAAGAAATTTGATGGTGCTAGGAAAGTAATGATGCTTGAAGTATCTTCTCCATCAAAAGATTACCACAAATTTACCCATATCATTTAAATCCGATTAAATGCTTCTATTCCGTAGTTTTAATTGAAAGTCGAGAAGGGCAAAGCAGTTCATTTCAGTGAAGTATTTTACTCCGAGTCACTCACTTTAAGGAACGAGTTCAGTGAAGTAGCTCCGCAACTGTTCGTTCTATCGTTCCTTCGTTTACGTTCGCTCGCGAACTAGTTCGTTGTTTTAGTTCATTCACAGTTAAACATGAGGAGGGGAGAGGATGATTTGCAAAAAAAGTTAGTAGATGTATAAGATGATAAGCAAAAAAAAAGATTAGTAAAGTCTTTTGTCACGTGTCCAATGAAAGGAACTGCAGTTCATCAAAAGTTACTCCACTCACTCACTTCAGTGAAGTGTACTTTTGGAACAGTTCATTCGTGAACGACCCATCTCTTATTGAAAGTACTAAGAAACTTCGTAAATTATAATTTGGTTTCTTCAATTTTGGATCATTTTGGTCATAAAGACAGGCTGTTAGCCTATTACCCACCCGTAGTTTTATTGGTGTAAGAATGCTTAGTGCCTGGTAATAACTTTGAAACCTCGGGACTAACGCTTTAATTTTCTTTTCGTCTTTGAAGATGTTAGAGCCTTGATTTAATAAGTTATTTTACGTCAAATATTTCAAAGATTTTAGAGTGTTGTCTAATTGACGCATTTGTCTAGTTTGCATTATTATTATAATTTTTTCACTACTTCCTCTGCCGAACTGTTAAGCAAATACTTGTTCTGATTTTGGTAGGCAGCCAGCCAAAGTGTTTATGACGTCTGCATATACCCCCAACTGCTTGGACTTATCGCTGTCGCCTTGGAATTCAATTGGGATTTTTCTACTAAAATTTTTTTGGGCCAGATTCAAGCGCCCGGTTTGAGAATATCATGTAGTCGTTAAAGTACTCTATACAAAATTTGATTTGCCTTGGAATTCTTTATAGCCACAAAACTTAGAAAGAATTTTGTCTAAGTACGTATTGGTGATGGTTCTCAATTGAAAAATCGCTTACGTAGTTTTGAAAAGTTGTTTAAAAGGATACTAAGCCTCCAGCTATCCATATGATGTTGCGACTGTTCCATAAAAAATGCTTTTGTCCGTCCTGTGTATTGCGACCTAAACCGAATTTACTTTATACAGTATGAACATACAATATCCATTGCTTGCTAGTTAACTTTAATTCAGTGAAAGGAGATTTCATTGCACTTCATCCTTGATAAAAAGTTGGTTGATCAAAATTATTCATCAATGCTGCGAAAAAATGCAAAATACTTTATTCTTAAAAAATAAAAAAAGTTATTCAAAAGCTTCCCTTTTATTTTTACCCGGCAATTAAAAAAATAAAAATCCCTGGAACTGAATTTGGGACACAGCGGTCATCGCAGCCGGGGATAGATTTTTAGTCTATTGTCCAACCCTAAAACTAAATTAAAGAAGACTGTTTACCATTGCAAGTAATAGCACTTAGACCGGGCATTCTTTATCCAGTTCTAACCGACCCTCCTTCTAAGGCTTTAATTCTAGAAAAGTTTGGTTCTAATTTTTAATTGTAGTCCAAGTCCTTATCCATAGGTAGAAAATTTGGAATGGTTTACGAAAGGAGCGCTCTTAAAAGCAAGTAAAATTCTTTTCGTCGAAATAAAAAAATGTAATTCAAAACTACAATTTAATTTTGGTCAGAAACTATTAAATTTTAAATGCACCTATTCAATTATATGGCACAATTCTTAACCACTTACTTCAATTATAATATAACTCTACATTTATGCAAGCTGTCGTCAAATAATGCGACAGATAAGCCAATAAATTATTTAATTCTTTCGTTTTATTTTCAAATCTGTTTATTGGCTTGATAATTAATACATTTATGTTACCTTATAAGTTCATACAGAAATGTATTAACGTTATGGCCATATAAATCCATGGCACGTGTATCACATGTTATACAGTTCATACTCGTTTGTAGGTACAACCTTGATTTATATTCCTACGTATAAATTTCCGGATTATTTCTATCAAAAAAATAGTATCAAGCTTTTTTTGAGATTCGAAGTAAGGCACAGGTAGGTACACTACCGGTCATCAAGAATTAACGTACATGTTTTACTGTCTGGTTAAAAGTCATGAAATAAATTTTGATTACTATTGGATTATTGGTATATGAATGTTATTTTCAAATATTTTGGTTTAGTTCATGTAGGGTCCCATTTGAGTGTCCGAAAGGCTAAGCAAATTCTGGAAAAATTGAACATTAAACAATTTGAGTTCAATTTAATTTTCTATATCCTTCTAAGGGTGAACTGGCGAGTTTACTATAAAAATAAAACACACTAACAATTCAAAAAAACTAAATACTTCTTAAATCACGACCTAAGACAAAAATTGTGGTATATCGATAAGATTTTTCATTTAACTTGTTTTTGAATTTTACTAAAAATTTTACCACTTCATTTTTAGTTTAGATTTTCTTCTACAGTTCATATATGACCCTTTTTATGCAGTGGAGTCATAGATCGAAACTGCACTATTCTGAGATACTTACTTTTACACCTTCAAATGGATTTTGGATCGAACAAATAGTTGCTGTATTCTAGACATTGCTCCACTGAAATCCCATGCTGACATTCAGTTATACAATTATATAAAAAAATGTTAGAAATGCAGATTTTATCTAGAGATCGAATTTCACTCATTTCTAACCTAAATTATCATATTCTACATACATATACAACAATGACCCCACAGTGGGCGCTAATATAAACATATAGCGAATTCTATTGAAAGTGATCAATCAACTTCCTATCATCAGTGTATACTTAATACGTAAAATATTTTTCCATGAATTTTACTTAATTTGGCGCCTCTGTCTGAATATATTTTGTGTTGCGCTACTTCGATTAGAGACAAATAATCTAGGAATATTATGAATAACATCAAAATTATGATGTAGATAGGGTTGGGTGGGAATAAATCAATTGAAAATATATTATTATATTTTTTACCTAGGGGTTTCAATTACCGATAAGGTGTTCTTTTGATAAGGATGGAAAATGAACAGGCCCCTTTAGTTAACGTCATACTTGCCCTGTTTCCGTGTGATGTAATTTTTCATTAAAATGGTAGGTGCGTCCAATGGAGCAAGTCAACATTGTAGACGTTAATGGACTAGGAGTTCACGATATTTGAGCCTTGAGTCTACAGGTTTAGTAGCTTGTAGTTTTGGGACTGGATGTCTGTTCTTGTTAATAAAATTACCACTTAATCAAAGTTATCGAACTATACTTGATTAACGTGTCCCATTTAAATCTGGAGTCCGGCGAGGTCATTAGGTCATATCGATAAGTTTCTTGCAAAATAGTGAAACCAATTTCGTGTTTATTTCGAAAACTGATGCGATTAGTCAAATTAAACTGACAGTAAACAAATAGAAATTATTATTAACATGATGAAATATTGATTACAAATTAACACTATTACGGAGCTCATCTGAAAACAACGATTGAAATTATTGTGATGAATGGAAATTTTGCTATCTCTCGAAATAGTCGTTCGAAGAAAATCTCATCGAAAGTTGAAAACCGCTTTAGGTCACGATATTCTACTAACCCAATGGCACTCGCCTTGACCTCCACGTCTTACCACACGGAGCGTGTATACTTTCTGTTCAAAACGCTTTCGTTGACGCGACGTCAGATAAATCCGTGACAACGAAAAAGATAGATGGGAATCACATAAGGAAAAATATTTTTCACAAATCGCAAAAACCATTGATCATTTTCTTATCTCGGTTCGTTGGCGGGTAAAATACCGAAAAAAAAATATTAGCTCGACTACTGTGCGAACGACGACTGATAACGAAAGGTTACTAAGTGAAGGCTCGAACCTGACGCGCGACAATTAGCGTGACAACATATTCCCGTGGCATTTTCCGCACTATTTCGTGTGTCATTGCTCTAATGGAATTTTAACATATACATATGTAGTCTATAGTTTACAACCTTTCTAGCTAATAGGCATTGCGACAAGTTTTTCACATTTCGCATTGCTGATAATGATCAACACACGTTCGTGGTTTCGACGAAATTTGCTCTAATCACGCACAGTTTTTTTTATGTCATGGATGTGATAATAGCTAGTAACCAGAAGCGACAAAAAAGGTTAAGGTCGTCCTGGGATTTCTGGAATAAGAATTCATTTAATTATTTTCTGCAGAACTCTTTTGAATTGAGCAATTCGCTTAAAAAGGCTGCTTAAGACGGGATACTTGTGGAACCGTATTTCAAATCACGTAGTACATCATGCCGTATTCAAAAACGCGGATTTGAAAACCACGTATTCCTAAAACCCCGCTTGACAAAATCTGTTTTATTTGAAAAATTTTAATATCGATTTATTCTAAAAATGTTTGTCAATTATTGAACAGCGTGTTAAGGGTGTTCATGAAATTTTGAACTGAAAGCATTATGTGTTATTTCGATATTCAATAATTGGCAACACCCGGAAATCCAGTTATGTTCCGTACAATAATCTATCCGGACGCACGAAAACTGAAAAATGTGTTGATGTAGGAAGTTGAAATTTGAAATCAACTCGTTTGTTGGAGTTTGCATAAGGTAAGTGCACTGACTAGTGAAATCATCCGAGTACGAAAGAATTAAAAACATGGCTGAATATATTGTCTGTGACATAGTTTAACTGTACCAATACTCATGTTATCGTAGCCCACATACAAAAGTCCCACAAAAATTTGTACATTCATCTTGTACAACGTACCTAGGATACCTCAAAAAATTATATATAAGACTTAGGGTAAAACTTAAAGTGTTTAAGTTTCAGAACTCATACCAGTTTATTTTCCCTTCCAAACTAAGGCTGGTAAAAATACTGTCGAAAGTACTTTCACGAAATTTGACGTAACTTATAAACTTCGCTGCAGATATTATTTAATCAAATTAATTTGATTTTTCTTCAGAAATGAATTTTTATGCCCTTTTAACCGTAGGATTATCGGTTCGAGTATAAACTTTGGATAGCCAGTGTCGTGTGGTAGAAAGGTACTCGATTCAGACATATTTTCATTTATTACATAGGAACCTTCTGAGAAATCACCGTACGCAACATTTCATATTACTTTCGTACTATGTTTTAATTTTTTTTCGGCATCTCAAGGGTTTGTTCATATGTAGACACCTCAAAAACAGATCACCATTAAAGGGGTTTACTAGCCTCTCTTGATCATCGACGTAATTTATGATGTTTGGCTCTTTTTTATCGTTACTTCAATGGTGACTGCTACGAAGATATTGCCAATTGCATTCCACCTAGATATTGTACTGTATGCCAAGCTGCTATCAAATATTTGGCTGTTTTCCTTGACAAAAGCTGGCAGATAGTGGTAAAATTATTGACAGCCACATTTTAATTTTTTGTCCTAAACAATGGTTATTTTGACAAAAAAAAATTTACCGAATTTTTCATCAAATTTCAAATCTTTGACTCCATGGCATACAGTGTAATACTGGCTTTACTTGCACATCCTGAAATCTTCGTTCGGCCGAATACTAAAATTCCATTCTTTCTTTTATCAGAAATCAACTACCCGTCAATTATTATTTTTTGTCGCTCTCTCAAATCGAGCTCCTAATACATTATTGCGTATGCAGTTTATAGTGCAGTAAGTAGTCTATAGTATAGTAGTTTATAGTCCCTTTGTTATAAAGAAAGGATGTAGTAAAAAATTCAGATCACAATTTGAGCACGAGGTTCTTTTATAATACTTTTGCGGTGTCAACATGAATATGTAAATACTGTGCTTAATTTTCGTCTCATGTGATATGATAACCTAATTTTATAATAAATAAATCATTTAAATATGATCAATCTTCGATAAAATATCGAGAAAACATTGACTCAATCATTGCATGGTGCTCTGCAGACATTTCTTTAAGATAAAACCGAACATGACCAATTACCCTACATTGCAATGGAATAAACAAACGAAGCTAAACACACTCTTAATAATAACAATTTGTCAGATCAATAATTTCGTATGATACCCGTACGGTGGGTGATTGTTTCGAAAAGGTGTGCCTATATCACGTGCTTTTCGGTTTCAAATTGAAAATAAAATTGGCCGCCTAGCAGCAGCACAAACTTGTCACGCGAATGTCATTCTATTTTGTTACTTTTTCGAGTAAATAAATTTAGTGGTATTATCGCAAGATGTTTTTAATTCATTGCACGTCGATGATTATAAAAAATTATTGCCATTATATTAATGAGAAGTAGACTAATTAAATAATTGTTTGCAATCAAAAAGTATTTTACTTTTATGTTTGTTTGTTTCTAGTGCTTGGCTAATTGCCTGTTAGTTTTTTAATGCAGCAATTTGCAATATACTTTTTTATTGGAGTGCAATAAATTTGTTATAGTCTATAACAGTTTATGAGATAAACTTATTGATTTCTATTTGTTTAAAAGTCTGTAGTTTTAAGATCTGGAATTTTTTAACTTTGTATTCGAAGAAATTTTGTACCAAATTAAAAAAAAAATTGTTTTTGTGATATGTACAGATTTTTAAAGAAATCGTTATACGAGATAATTGCAATTTCTTGGAAATTAGCCACATAATAAAATACTTTGGAACCATGCCTTTACTCGCATGTGATAAAGAAATTAATAAAATTATTACGAAGTTATGGCAATTCTACAGAGTTGATACGGTAGTAGTACTTGTACCACAAAATGTTATCTTTGAAAACATGTTCTTGGAATTTCCAGTTCTTTTTATTGATTAAATATGTTATTAAAAGTTTGACCGCTAAAAACCGCTTGATGTTGATGTTCTGTCGTACGTCAAATTTAATGTCTAAAAATAACGTGTGCTCGGATTTATGATGTTATGTTATTAGAAGTTCTTGAGAATTATATGGAAAAAATTACAACAGGCATTATTTGTTTCCTATCAGTCATCTCGATTACGAGAAATCAATTTGAGCTGTAATGAGCTATTTTCAGTTCGTCGTCATTTTAGAATCTTTCAAAATTTGGGATCTTCCGTAACTGTCTATTTCTTCTGTGGGCAACCCAGTCACCTCCTGACTTACAAATTTCTGTATGCGTTTCAAAATATTGGATAACCATTATATATGTAGTTTTATATATTTAGTTTTTTTTAAACACAAAAATTGGAAATTAAAGTAAATAAAATTAAATTTGATTATTTTATTTTACCATTATTGGTTGAATATTATAAAATTTTATTAAAAAATTATAAACATAGACGAAGTTATAATTTTTTTGTTTCGAAAAAGTGTCTTTTTAACGTTTTCACCTCTTCATGAAATTTGTTTAACTTGTCTCCATTTTATTTGTTATAAATACATTTTTCATACATCATCTAAAACATTCAAAGCATGTTCTGTAATTTTTTAAACTACTTCGGACGAATAGTTTGGTCAAAATACCACTTATTGACTGGGTTGAATGCACCCATTGAATACAGAGGTGTGACCTTGAAGGGTTAAAATAATATCAAAAAAAAGCGCAGTTCTAATCAAGCACGATAATCATTAATTCGAAACTCACTAATTGAAAATAATAAAAGGAATTTTATTTTAGTTATTACAGACCCTAAAAATGTTTTTATGTTTTGCGTCTATAAATCTTCGTTGTGCAATCACACGCTACTGAATATTTGCAATATATCTTACAAATATATACCCATAATATGAACAGTACTCTGATATTAACTGGAAATCCCGGAACAGGAAAGCAACGATCACGTCTTGTAAGAGTGAAATTACAACAGATAGCAATTAAGTTTTTATTGTGTTCAAATATAAATTCAACGAGAAGATATTTTTCTGTTTGTTTTAAGTTAAAACGATGATAAAATGATAACAAAAAGGTTGTGAAATGTCGGTGAATTTATGAATTGCGTTTTCTAGTATATTTATAGATTTTTTTATTTAAAAAAAAATACAATATCGGTTGCAGGTGATTTTTATCGTTGATAAATTGAACTTGACTTACAGCAATTGGCGAAAAATGTACATTAAATGGAAATAATATTTTAAACGAAAATTAATACAATAGCAAGTATCGAATGAAAATTAAAGATCTGAGGAACGGCACTGTTCTTTCTGTTCTTTACGTGATTAACAAAACTAGTGTTGATTTTTAAAAGAAAGTCACATATTTCTGCATATTATACCGCGTTTACATAGAGGATTGAATCCGGATTCAATCCTCTAAAATCGCATGTAAACACAGATTGGATCGAAACGAGATTATGTCGTACATTTTAATGCCATTTCATGTTTCGCTCTTCCGATCTTTCAATCTTTGGATTCTCCATGTAAACACGGTATTAGTCTATCAATCCAGACGTAGTGTAGAATAATCACTCGCAATAAAGAACTTTATTCATACATGGTAGGAACTGGTCAGGAGATCGACTATCAAGGCTCTACACAAATTCCAAGTTTCAACTTCCTAGCATAAGCCCCCAAGTAGCCTCAATAGTCGTGTAAGAGTAGTACAATCGTTCTGCGAACAATATCATATCACTATTTTGTAATTATCCTACTTTCGCAAATAGTGGTGAGAACGGTGATATGATAGTTTCCACAACCAATTTGCCAGTGTGTGCTTAGTAATACATACCACATCGCTACTGCAGCGTTACGAATATAGATATGACCATTTCGTTGTGAGTGGAGTACAGGTGGTTCTCCGAACCATTTACGGATAATATGCGAACTATCTGCGAAACGTATGTTCGGAAGGCGTATTTTTTGCACAGCTTTTTTGGGGTCTACTATCCCTGAAACATGAAAATATAAAATCTGACGGTAGCAAAATTTTTTGAATTTTAGTTCGGTCATCTGTTTTAGGTCGGTTACCTGTTCTAGGTCGGCCACAATGTGTTATTACTTGAAAATAATAAAGTAAAAGTATAGACCTATTATAATGTCTAATGTAATTATGCACACGACTTTTTCTCCATCAAATGTACTACAGTACATTCTCCTGTTCAGATCTAAAAACAACTTTCTATCCTCCTCTGTTTCAAATTGTATACAATGTGTAATTTAAAATTTCGATCAAACCGAATACTTTTCCGACATGAATTGTTTTTATAGTCTTAAATTAAATTAAAGCTTAAGAAAATTGGGGCGCTAGTCATTTCGACTTATTTTTTTTTTCTAATTTATATGTATGTGGTTAAAAATCAGAAAGTT
Organism: Beris chalybata; assembly: GCA_949128065.1. Taxonomy (NCBI): domain Eukaryota; kingdom Metazoa; phylum Arthropoda; class Insecta; order Diptera; family Stratiomyidae; genus Beris; species Beris chalybata. The sequence continues at coordinate 143,569,079 of OX421894.1, forward strand.
AAAGAAATGTCCCCAACTTCTTTTGAATTTTTTGGGTTACTCGTCCAAACAAAATTTGCTCTTCTTTTTAATATTTTTTTTTCTTTTAATACATTAATTGCATAATTTTCTAAAAATGTTAATCAAGAGTTTTATTATCAATAAATTCTAAAATTATCAAATCTCACAAAGATTCAAATAATGTTTTAAATACTTTGTAATGTCTAATCACTGAAAAATATATTATAACTAGCTTAAGGTTTTAATGTAGTTTATAATGAATATATATAATTCTCGATTCTATAAATTAAAATTTTCCCGCTCTAATTTTCCAGCCAAAATTTTCTTAGTGTGTTAATAGGACTCCAATATTTAAAATTTTGCATGCACCTACTGCATAAGATAGTCTCGCTTTGCTTCCAATTTTGAGTCTCGTTCGCTTTCAACTTTAAAATAGGCTATTCGGCCTGCCAAAATCGTATGCAAAAAATAGAAATTCTACAAAAATAACCACATTATCTTTTTTTTTCAAATATGTAGTAACAAATGACTTTTAGATGTGCATTAATGTTTCGATTTTGCCCTACTAACTATCTATCCTTGGACCAGTTTTCCTAACATGTTTCTATTTCTATATTTTTCGCTAAAAATCCCAAAATATTACACTGGAAACTGTTTACATCGGACACAGTGAAAAAACAGGTTAATGGGTTTTCTACAAATGAGATATAATTACTTAGACACCAGATAATTTTATTCGTGGGAAGAAAAAAAACATTACGGAAATCGAGTGGCGAGACATCAATTATAGCAAGGTGTCTGTGAAATTAAAAGCAAGAAAACGATGCGGAGAATTTAATACAGGTGATCACAAACGGTAGCTCGTTTGAATTTCTAGAAATTGCTTTGATATCAAACTTATTCAATAGCGCCACTACTGATATAATGTGCGTCGAATTAAACCAGAAATTAAAGAGAGCAACCTGGGAAACAAGAAAATAAAACGAAAAATAGCGTTCGATACCTGTACATTGTCCGAAAATCCATTCGCTTTTCGAATAGTTTAAATTGTTGCAATTTGCATAAACAATTATTGCAAAAAAAAAATTGTTATGTTGTTTTAAAAAAAAAATTACATATGGACTTTTGGTCTTTTCCGTTCCCAATTTTTTGTTCGATTCGTAATTTGCGTTTCAGTCGACGGCGGCGTAACAGAACACCAATGAAATCATCGAACATGAACAAAACATAACAACAATAAAGTTGTCGAAAATTACAACCGATAATAAATTTAAATTGGTGGCAATTTCTTAAGATAACGAAATTTTTTATTAAGACAACATGACCTGCACAACGGAGCGGTAGAGTCCAACGAACAATTTAATCGCTATGAAATTCTCAGCATCGTAAATTAATTGTTAATTTTGTTTTTAATAGCAAAAATCAATGAATGTTCTTTTTGGTTAAGAAGAGACTCCAAGATTTTTTAGCCACTGTGTCCATGCACTTGGCCACTTGGCACATGATTTCAACGGTCGAATTTTCTACTACGAACGCTCGATCTATTTCAAGCGCTGAAATGATCACTTCTGGTGTACGGATCATCTTCTGATAATATTCGAAGACGTAGTAAAAAATAAGTTTGCATTTTATAAAAATCGGATCACGCGACATCTTAACGAATTTAGACAACTGTTTCGGTCTCGTCTTGGATTAAAATTGGATTTTCTTTGGGGCCATAATATGTGACGTCAGCAATGACCGACAAGCATTTTAAGCGCCAGGGCAAACGCTGAAACGTCCAGGCCACATCCCACTAAAAATCGAAGTCAATTTCACAATTTTCTTCTAAATTTAGTGAACGTGACGATGTAAAAATATCGGACAGGGATTATCGCTTAAGTTGCTCTCACAGCTTGCCAGTCGTAGCCGGATCGCATTAACCTTTCATCGCACAGGAGGTGATTGAAACCATGTGTCCTCCGAGATCAGAGCGACATATGTGGACAGTGGACAGTGGAACCCATACTTAAAATTTCCCAGTTCGGGAGGGAAGTGAGGGTGGGATTTTCTCGTGCTTTTTTCAATTTATTAAAAATACACATACCTATCCTATATTAAAAAAATAAAAACAAGGTACAATAAACTCGAATGTCCGAACGAAAAAAATAACACAAATTTGAACCAGTCCCCTCTGTTTATGGGTTCACTTTTCGAGACGGTGTATTTTTCGACCGCAAGGGCATCCACGGCTCCTATTTTTAAAATCCAATATCAGTCGAGTCATTAAATTTGTTTTTCAAGTAATTCAATAATTGATCGAAAGTTTAAGGCACTCTTTATGGCGTTTAACGAGGTCAGAAGATACTATATTTGATCGTCGTACAAAATAAACAGTACGCGCCGTGTACTCGTAGTATCGAATCGTCTGGCGAATTGTTTGATTTGTTTATAGAATCACCTCCTGGTTAGACGAGTACTTAAACACTTTCGAGTTTTGTCTTGAACTTGGGGTAGTCTTTCCGAATTGTCGAAAAATTGACCATCCGTCAATTTAGGAGCTATAAGATTCGTTTGATTCGATCGTTTATTTGAAACAGTCGACTTTAAAAATCGATTTATGATTGAAATCTTCGATTTTACTAGTCAGGGCCTAGATGTGTTAAGTGGTTGATAAAATTTTGAATACCCTATTCCATTGTTGGTGTTAAAAGCCTTTTTGTAATTCTTTCCGCAAAAGGCTCTTATTACCTCTCCCCTCAACAATTTTTTACATTTTTTAGTGGTTTTTTAATGGTTTTTTTTAATAATAAAACACCTTCCCTTTGGCAAATTTAGGACAATTTTCCCAAATTTTCTCACGATTCTCCGATTTTGACAAGTGACTCCTTAAATTAAAGGTGCTGGCTCCTCTTTTCAAATCCATAAACAGATTTCAAAAAATTTTAAATTTGCGGCCAGGAGAGTCAGGTCAAAAGAAGTTTCGCAAATTTTGAATATTTTTTTCAACGTTTTTGACCACTGTTTCTCCATTTTTGATCCGATTTTAATTTTGTTTGGATTTATTTGTAAGCACCTGTTGAGCTCCAATTTCGTTTGCGTTGAAAAAACCGAAAATCAATAAAATTTATTTTGTTAAAACATGCAACGTTGTCAAATTTAAAGCAATTTTTCCAAATTCTCTCAAAATTCTCCGGTTTTGATAAGGGACTTTTTAAATTAAAGGTGTCAGCAAGTCTTTAATTTTTTTTCGACGTTTTTGGCCACTATTCCCCAATTTTGATTCGATTTCAATTTTATTTCGATTTTTGAGCATCTGCTGAGCTTTCCTTTTGTTCGCGGTGAAAAAATTAAAAAAAAAAAATTATTTTTTAAAAAAATGCTCCTGTCCCGCTTGAAAAATTTTAAGGCAATTTTTACGAATTCTCTCACAATTCCCCGATTTTGACAAGTGACCCCTTAAACTAAAGGTGCTTTTCAAATACGCAAACAGATTTAGAAAATTTTAAAATTTGCGGTCTGGAGATTGAAAAGAAGTGTTTCAAATTTTGAAGCGACAAATGAGTAGATATTGTTACTAATTCCAGAATTAGTTGTTAAACATTTTATGATTTCCGGAACGACGGAAAATGAAGAAACGTGCCAAAAAAATACTAAAACTTTATTTTCAAGATTTCCAAAATTTATATTACCGTCAGTGAAATTTCCTGAATGAAAAATAAATCTCTCATTTTTATGATAGATAATGTAGGTACGTTATTTTCATTAAGAAAAATTACAAAATTAAAACTCACAAATTACGATACTCAAATCCATTAAAATAACGAAGTGGATTTTGATCATAAAATCATGCAGAACAAACATTTTTAACTGTGTGCGATTTAGCAACAGATCGTTTACACATAACATCTTAATAGTGAAAAGAATTCTCGAACAATTCAGGAAGGAGCAAATTTGGTGCCGTTCATTAACAAATGTTTTAATTTTATAACGACCGAGGCAATTAAAACTTTATTGATGCGCCGTGGTTAGATGAAAATTCTTTTGCACGCTAAAATAAATATTAATGGGGAAATGAATAATTTAGTATGATGATAACAACTTAATAATTATATGAAAACAAGAATCACCCTGGATGAAGAATAGAAATACTTCTGACAAAATAAATATACTGCAAAAAGCCACCCGCACAAAATATTTTCCCGCTTCTATTTAGTTTGGCTCGAGTTACAATTTTTCATGCGAATATTTTTGAATAGTAAACAAACCCATTAAAATTGAATTTTTTGAATTTTTGATTTTACGCAAATTTTACTGAGCTCGAGGAAATCTGACGAAAATATAAGATTTATGATGAAAAATAAGAGTTTTCTTTTCGAAAGACATCACACACAAACTAGCAAAAACCGTTTATAACCACGCGGTGAACGTACGTGACTTGTCAGAATGGCATATTGGTTAGGAAATATAAAGAGCTGGTAATAACACAAATATTTATTGCCATTTCAGTCACAGGTATTTCGCGTACTAGGGATAGGTGTTTCGCCTACCTACAATATCCTACAAGCGTAACTAACACACTCATACATAGATTCCAAAATATGCCAATCCTAACAGGTGGTACGTAGGGTGGTTACGTAAGGGGGGTACGTAGGGTGGTTACGTAAGGGGGGGTACGTAGGGTGGGTACGTAGAAGAGTGTACGTAGGGGTGTACGTCGGGGGTACGTACAGTGGGTACGTAGAGTGGGTACGTAGACTGGGTGCGTAGGATGGGTGCGTAGGGTGGATGCAAAGGGTGGATACGTATAGTGTGTACGTAGATTATGAAAGCAGCCTATGGTGGTTACATAAGGTAGACTATGTCGGGTAGGTACAGGGTGAAAAAGGAAAGTTGGAAAGACAAAGATAAACCACTGGGATGGGGATCGTGGACTGTACTCGTACCATACTTACATACCTTACCTTAGTTGGTGACAGATTTCAAGAATTGCACACAATTGAAATTTGTCCCACCTACGCATCTTATTTCAATAACTGGTGGGAGCGCCTTTTTGCAGGTAAGAGCATTTTCAGTTGTGCTCAAATAATTCAAATCCAAAAGGAAAGAATGCGACGAAAATCGACTTTTCTGAAGGATTCCGCAAAATATTCATGATATTCACAAGTCCTTGGCATCAATACAAATCACAAATTCAAATGATATTATCTCGAATCTATCGCTCATCGTCCGTTAGATAAATAACATAAAATTTCACAAAATTTTGAAATCTGGCAAAATTATTGAACGGTGTGCGTCTTCATATGTAAGAAACTCACCACGGTCGAAGATGTGGAGGAGGAAATTCGCTCGGGGCGTAGAAAATGAAAAGCTTCGCGTGTAGTTTTCCTTTAGAAAATGTGCAATCTTACGCTTGCTGTTGATGGCTACGCTCAAAATAGACACTGGCAGTTCTAATTTTAGCTAAATGTTGCCTGATTTTAGCCACACGTAAAAATGGCTAACGTAGTGCTTTACTACAATATTTGAACAAGAAAAAACATAAGAAATACACCAACGAAAGTTTTTCGTAGTAGTGGAAACTTATTGCGTATATCGATCTGAAGGTAAGGGCACTTCGAATTTCGAATCCAGCTGGTCTTTTTCACTTTTATTTTCGGAACTTGCTACGTCACTGATTTCGCACGCGTGACCGAAAACCTCATGGCGCCCCCAGTACTTAAATTTATAACGTAACGTTTAACGTATTTTTATAGTGTCGCACATGGTTGGACTATGTGGTCGGATATTACAGATGCGTATATTTTCCAATAGAACGTGACTCTGAGTGTGTGCTATCGCATTTCAGCCCCAATAAGGTCAAGTGGGAAGCCGCGTGGCCAAGTTCCCATTAGGTTCCTTCCTTGTATTCCTAACACTTTTCGATGTTAATTACATGCTGGAGTTTCCCTTTGTCTGATGCGCAAAAGCCAGATAAAGTTTTGGTTAATTCAGCTGACAAGATTGGAAGTTGATTGAACAAATGGTTAAGGTTTCACAGCACCACTCATGTGACGACTTCACCTTCACTTGTGCTTACTTTATGTTATTAAGTTATTGCCTAATACGAGCACGCGATGTAAATTAGTGCGTAATGTAATGTATCTACCTACTATTCGTTTGTAATTTTATTTAGTAGCAGATATGAGGCATGTTTTATTAAGGGATTATGTTATTTTAGTTTTGAAGAGTTTACCTTGGGAATGCCTACTTTAAGTGGGACCTCGGTAAAATACAACTAGTTTGCACTAGTTCATTAACACTGGGGTCATGGGCTTGAATTCTTTTCGCTTATCACTCGTGACATAGGAAAAATATACGGAGTTGATAGGGGCTAGAGATCCTAAAGCCGGCTACAGACTTCTCCTGCTTTTCTTGTTTTTCGCATTTCGAGAGGTTCATGTCTTATTTGAAGAAACACATGCATCTCTCTAGAACACAAGAAAGAATTGTATACAGAATTCGCAAGTTTCGCGTTCTCGTGGTTTCTCTTTATTTCGTGAAGTTCTTTTATTTTCAATTAGTGACCTCCTGCAAGTCCAAACTTTTGACATTAACCACGAAAAACTAAAAGCTTACGAGAAAGTTACGAAAAATCGTTTCGCGAATTTTTCGTTACTATCTAGTCAAGCAAAACCCTTTGATGTCGTACAAACCCGCTTCCAGCAGAGAAAACGAATGAATCGCGAACAACAAAACGCGAGAAACTCACGAGAAACCTCTACACACTATTCACGAGAAAGACGCGAATGGCGCGAAATAGGCGAAACGAAAAGTCTGTAGCTGGCTTAATAATTCAAAGTACCTGTTACCCGATACTGATACCTACTAAATGTATCAGTTATTTGTATCAATCCACTAGAACGGAACTAAGCTGCGTGTGATGTTAAAATTCAGTCCTTTGTTGCTTCAATTTCTTCAAAGACCCATTTTTATTATAAGCGTTATAAATGTTCTAAAATTTTATGTTTTATTGGACCAATTTTTAGACAAATTCCAGAGTCTCTCGGAAGCTGCAAGAACTCGGATTGAATAAAGGGAACGTAATACCCAAAAAAATATTGAAGAAAAAGTATCAAGCGGATCAAGGCCCGAATTGGTCAGTAACGACATAAAAGAAAAAAAATTAAGCTAATATTATATCAGCATTTAACAACTCTTTTTATTGTTATTTATGTTTTTTTCAATGGAAACACTTTAATCTAGCGTAATGCAGTATCGGTCGAAATATCACAAGAAAACTGGATGAGTGCACAATTCTAGAAGAACGTTAATTAATAACACACACAAAAAACGTGTCGAATTCAAATTAAGTTCGTGACCAATTTACCTACTAATTGCTTACGATAATACTGATCTCATTCATTAGCTTCTCAATAAATTCTTAATTGCTATAATTCCTCAGTTGCATAAATCCCGTTAAATTAATCAATTAGATCTATAGTCTTATGGTAACTAAACCAACTAAACTGGGCTACATAAAAATGTTAAAAAAAATTTACCGACTTGGCAAAACCACAGTCTCTTTCCCGGAAATCTGTTCGCGATATGATCCGACGTTACTCACAAAATATATAACATATGTATATATTTTTCATTTTTATGTAATGCTATAAAATGATAAGTGATAACGAAATGTTTCTTCAACAATAACTTATATTATGGTTAAAAAAAAAGAAGTCATATTGGATGAGAAGAGTTTTTTGTTTTTGCCAGGAAATATTACACTTTCATCACTCTCTAATATTTGTCGCCAAAATTAGACAGAAATTATTCAAATAAAATATGTTGACGCACAAAAATTTGACTAAGAGTAGTTGACTGTATTTGACATATATGTATATGTCAAAGTGGAATAATTCTAAAACTGCGAAATAATTGACGAATAATGTTTACTTTATGACATGCAAATAAAAATTAAAACACTATAGCAAGCTTTTAAGACATCCGTTGTAGTGTAAGTACTACTTTCACTACGAGTGTTTGACTGTATTTGACACATATATATATATATATATATATATATATATATATATATATATATATATATATATATATTATATATGGCAAAGTGGAATTCAGTCTAATATAAATTTGAAACTCATAATTAATTGGAGAATAAATTTCATGGTTTCTTTATAAGATGCAAATAAAATTACAAACGCTACAGCAAGCTTTCAAGACATCCGTTGTAGTGTAACATGCCTCCTAATAAGTAAAAATATTGTATCACTATTATTAAATTACTTTTTTTCAAACCATCACATTGAAATATTTATTTTAATTTGTTGTTACTCAATATCATGGAATAACTTTGAAATCAGTCAAAGTGGCGTCTTCTTTAGTTGGAGGGTACGTCTTTCGACATACTTGAAAACTATCTTCTCGGGACACTTTATACTTGTGTAGAATCTAAAGTTGATTATTCAGATTGAATCTAATTCGATTTGATCAGCTTGTTATTATCGAGATATGTACTTGTTTTGCGGTACTGTAGAGTCGGAATCAAAAGTCGGTATTGAAGAGCCGGTCACTTTTGGAAGGAGTCAGTGATGCTTGGAAGAATTTGAATAGTCAGTTACACTTGGGAGGAGTAGCTTTGGATTTCGGCGAGTCGGGCTTTAAATTTTAAATTGAAGTTTTCAGGTACAACTAGTGCTAATTTTCACAAATTGTGCTCCTCACAAATCTTCACGACTTTAAGTAATGACCGCTTTCATAGATTTCTATTTTCTTTAAACATTTGTCTTAAATGCAACCAAATTATTATTACAACTTTTCACCGTAACTTCCGTATTCCGTCACAATACCGAAATTACGCCACACCATACTACGCTTAGAGTCATATAGCAACGGAATTTTCCCCGAAATATTTTTAATATTCTGTCGTCATAATCACGACTACAATATTTTCCTTATATCGGGGGATGGTCATGTGTCTGGCTCAGGCCATTCGACTACGTCAATTACGGCAAAGGCTTCGAGGAAACACTTTTCCTCTGTCGTATTAAATTTAACCAAATCGTAAAAGAAAATTCTCGCAAATTTACACGCACACAAAGTAAAATCTTAAGAACAAGTGGCAATTTACAACATGACGTAGATAAATTTTCTTTTGAGGTTCAAGGTGGTCGTGAAAAGTTTTGTATGATATATATATTTAATTTTTAGCTTTTCTTTTAAAAAAACGACGTGATGTCATTTAATTTTATACGAGGTCTTTTAATTTATTTTTAGTATTTCGGAAAAACAAACATTAACCGCTGGCAACATTATTACGAGTTTATAAATAATTTAATTTGTCTATGAGATGATAGTCTAAAATTATGCAATAATCGAGTCCGATAGTCTGTCTAGTTGCTGTGCAGTCGAATTAAGAAATTAAATCGTTTCGGATTTTCACGTTTCGTTTCAAATTTCGGTTTGACGGAACTTTTTTTTATCATCTTAAAAAAAAATCCGGCATCTTGGCTTATTTCCTAGAAACAATTAAGATATTAATTATAGCAAAAAAATACATTTCTCCGATAGCGATAATTTCGTTCACATTCAAAATTTATCTTATTTACAGAGATCACACTTGTGATTTATAAAGATGGCTTTCTTCCAATGGGCACTTTAATTATTAGGCGGTTAATGGTTTATCAGGATTACTTACATAAACTAATTATTTAGAGCTGTTCCACATAAATTTGACTCGTCAAGGTAAACTAACTTCGATGCGCAGTGAGAGTGTGCCTTCTACACAAAGAGATAAAGCATTACGACTTTTTTGTTCTGTCATCTTAAAGAATAGTCAGCAGTTTTTGTTGTGTTTTAAAAGAGTTTGGAAAATTTTCGGCAATTTGTAAAATTATCTATGACAACATATGGTTATAAGTGAAAAAACCATTGCGTGTAAAAATTTTTAGGTGGTTTGTTCCCGTCACTTTGTAAACACAAACAATAATTTTCTATTGTCAATCTACTATATTTTTTTTTTTTGCATGCTTGTTTTAAAACAACTACTTATCCAATCACATAAAAATATTGGGGTATTCCCGCAATACGAATGGAAAAATTTCGACATGATTTTTAGCGTTGAAATAGATCAACATCGAACGGAAATTAAGATATCTAAATGCTATTGTTGTGTTGAAAAAAGAGCATTTGTAGTAACAAAAAATATAGTGTGAAGTTTTCCATTATAATTTTATTGTTTTCGGATTGCAACAATAAAGCCAATTCTTCTGTAGACTACTACTTTTCGATAACAACCCCTCAGGAACACACTACTTTAATTAGGAAAGAATAGAAAATTGGATTGGATTGATAGCACATAATCGTGATTAATTTATTATTTTAGGAATTCCCACTTTCGGGCTGTAAATAGAAGGACAGAAAATTAATTCCCTTTACAACAGGAAATATACCCAAAAATAGAACAATAACTCGCAGATTAATCAATAATATATTTTTGTATTTGTACGTTTGAGTGATGGAAAGTTTTTTTATTTAGTATGAATTATGACTTATATGTTTTCGTGCTACGCTTCCTAAATGAGTAATCATATTGTCTGCCTAGAACAATCTTTTTATGGTGAGTCAACGGTCCAAGATGGATACTTAAATCCAGACAATAAAGCGGGCACCAATAATCCTTAAGGTGTAATATCGTCAAAAATATTCTTGAGAAACTACTTGGAACAAGTTAGAGTTGCAGTCAACTCTGGAAAATAGGAAGGTTCTGCTTCAGTTTGGAAAGTCACTCTTGATTTACTGGATCTAACCTACTTACGCTGCATCCTCCTGCAGTTACGTGATATTAGGACGTATAGTCATTTTTGGTTTAGGTTCTTGTAGCTAGCTCTTTTATGATGATACATTCAATTGAAATCTTAAGAATGGCAGAAAGCTACAATCTGGATTCATTAAAATTGCAGAGAGGCTACCATGACTGATATGTTACAGTGGCTTTGCAAAAAATAAACTAGCAAACTGGTAAAAAATGGTACGATTAACGAGACTCCATTGAATGAAACATGAAATGTGTAGTACCTAGCAACTGTAGAGTGGTGGAACTCGTTCCGCGATGGATTAGTCTAAGATCATGTTAAGATTTAGATAATACCAGAAATGTAGGTTACTTAGCCGTCCCGCTGCCTCAATTGGATCTCATATACCGCAGATAAGTACTGAATAGTGTGCTTAGAGATCAAATAAGACTTTTATCTATCTTTACCCAAGCTTGAACTTGAAACTTATATAAAAATATTTTCAGAAAATTATTGGAAGTGAACAAACAAAATCATTTTGTAAATTTAATATCTCATTACACTTCTGTTGCTAAGAGTTCATGTCAGGAAGCTGAAACTTGGCGATTTTTTGTAAAGATATGCTCCATACATTAGAAAAATATTACAAAATATATATTTATACAGGCTAGTTGCAAATTTATAATTTTTTGGGACTAATTTCGCGAAGTCTCAACAGCGAAAAATAAATAAAAAATATGTCAAAAACTTCAAAAATTAATTTTTAGTTGATTATATATAAAAATTCTGTTCAAGTAAAAACCAATTCGATATCTTATCAGACCTGGGAAATATGTCGGTATTTTTGAAAAGTACCTACACATGTTGAAAAAAATCCCGAAAAACGAATTTCGGCTAAAAACTTAAGAGCCTAAGAAATATGGTGATATTCGTAATATTGTACATACCCAACCTCTTTAAACCTGCTTCGAGGTTGGACATTAAAAATCCTGGCAACAGTTTCTATGCATTTATTTAAAGGAGGAACTGGAATAATATTTAAATCGTTATCTCAAATTACCTAAAAGATATGACAGAATTCGTAAAAGGATATGTAGTTTATAACTGATTAGGTGACATTGATCCAACACTTTTGTTGCTCAGACTATGATAAAAGAAGAGGTACTCTAGGCCTGAATTCTGAAGATTTTGGTTTGAACTAAATGTTAGCAACATAAATTCGACAGAGTGTAAGGTACTTGTACATGAAATATATAGGCAAAGCGCAGATAGGAATGATAGTGAGATCCGGGTTGGAAGTGTTTTTCAAATGTTTTGATTGTGCGCTACTTTCAAACGCCTCCAAATCCATATCAATTGAACATAACAATTCCGCTTAATGCAATCAAAACCGTCGTCAAATTGGTCAACAACTCAACAATATTATTCTTGTTCTCGAACTAGGACAGAACATTTCACAATGACGCAAAACACCAAGTTATAAACCTCGAATCATTGTTTTCCTGGCCTTTACATGATGTTATTTCTGGCCAAACTGTATGCACTGAGCCCGAGCAAAATAGATCGCAATAATATCGGAAATATTGGCCAATGTCTTTGCTGTGTACACGTTCTTAGTACTTTTGTGTACAAAACATCGTAACAGATTAAAAGCAAATCGATTTCAAACGTTTAACTAAACGACCGGCAAAAAAACTCCTAAAAACCACCCAACAAAAAAAACATATGAAATTTATTGCTAATTTCGCGCAAACTTCACTGACGTCAGTTCAAAGTTAAATGTCCGAATCAAAGTTAAAAAATCGGCAACATTTGGAAATGGAATAAGTAAATCAGTAAAAAGAAATTTGTTTATAAACATTTTAGCGTTAGAATTAATCATTAAATTTGATAAATGCTTAATTTAAATGGGGTAGCATGTTGGTTATTTTATTGTTGGAAGATGCTGAGAATGAATCTTATGCGGCTTTCCAAAGTTCAAATTCAATTTCAATGTTCAAACTGAGGAGTCACCTATTGATGAAGAATATGAACAGATTTGGGATGAAAGTGAAAAATTAAATTAAAAGTAGCAGGATGAAAACTATTTAAAAATAACGTTTCGAACTACTTACCAACTGATTAGAATCAGATTTTAATCGATTAATATTCAGCCTGAATTAGTTGAGATATGGGAGAGGAAATTCATCTTTTCTGCACTATCTATTAAAATTGGTTACATGAAAAAAATTGAATTTTCTGATTTAGGAGCCTCATACCATCTACGCCAGTAAATACGTTCTTAATCTCCTTTGAAATTGCTCGAACAATAGGTTGAACGAATGGATGTCTTTTCACGATGTTCGTGATCACCCAAAGTATTATTAATTTTTTTTGTTTATTTTTTTATTTGGCAAATGCATTTTTATATTTATATTTTATTAGTGGCTAGATCCCTTGCCTTCGGTGCACCTGGTACCAGGCTAGAATCTGAATAATTTTCGAGAATTAGTTGGGTGCCGGACTACCAGTTTACTTAGCTGTAAATTAGTACCTGAGCTAAAATCGGGATAATAATCACGGACGAGCGTATGGCTGACCACTTCATCTTCTAGTATTCCGTTGGTCTAGTAATGCATTAACTCTACCATTACTTCAAGGCCTAGGTCCAATTCGGACTGTTGCGCCATTGATTATTAAATGCATTTTTATACTACCTACATATATAATATAGGATATTGTAGAACATTCCGTTCTTCCATAAAATACTTTTTGGCGTTACTTCCACCAATTGCTCTTAAAAATAAAAATAATTTGGTTTCCTTTCACTATAAGTAATATTTTTTTCTCTTACATATTTGTTCCATTAAGTTAATTTTTGAAATCAAAGGTTTTGATCATGTCAATTTTTTTTGTTATTTTGAACACTATTTGATAATAAAAAATTTGCAAAGATTAATTAAATAATGAAAGACGAAATGCAACGTTCTTTAAGTTTTTAAATTTGCTAATACATGAGTATATCAAAATGGAAATTAATTATCAAATTTACTTCGAAAGCCGTCTTAAATTTTTACAGACTTGTGGGTTGTACACACAATACACAATTTTTGTACCCGAAAGATAATTAAGATATTAATTGTCATAACAATTCACTGAAATCACTTTGCTACGCAGCAAAACGCCAGATTTCAAAAACTTTCCTCCGGAAGTCTGGCACCCTCAATTCTTTAGCTTAAACCATAAGTAGACTAATTGCCCCATAAGGCAGAGTGATGGGCACCCTATCTATAAACAGCTTTTTTTCAGTGTCTTAATCGTGTACCGATTCGTGGATTTTTGCCAAATAAATGAACCAAACATTTTCCCATTAATTACTCGGCTTATATTTAGTTTTGATAAGTTTTCTTATTTCGCAAAAGTCGGCCAATTCCCTGCTTTGATTTGTTCAAAGATCAGACATTTCGGCGAGAAACGATAGTGTGTAATTCAAATTTCTACAAACAGGAAGATTTTTTTTTTGATTCGAAAAGATCACACGGAAAAAATGGGCTATGTCCTTCACCTTCGAGCTAAATTAAAAACACAGTCGGTTATTAAATCGTAGAAGCACGGCTAGCAAATCAAATCAACGTTTTATTAGCGTTATTTTTGTATTTTTCTGTGAACTCCGATTGGACAGTTTCTAAGCAATGCTGACAGATTTATTTCGATTTCAGCTCCTTGTTGTCTTGTCCCATTTCTACGATAAGATTTCTAGGAATTACTGCAAAAACAATATTTTATTTGTAAACTTATTTTTTTCCCCGATTTATATGTCGTATTCAAAAGTCAACGCGAGTAAACAATTTTGCCAGAAAACACATTAATTTTGCAGATGGCTTGTGGGAACTTATTTTTGGTTGCGATTTTCTTCAGAATAATAATAATAAAAAAAAAACAATTTTATTTTTTTTTTTGCACAGCCTGAAGTGTGCCCGAACAGCGCCTCCACGTCTTTAGCAGACTTTGAACGAGTTTACACCTAATTTTGAAATCGAAAAATCTTTTAAATTAAACCCATCAAAATATGAGAAAATCTCTAAACTTCTTGAATTATTTCTTCATTAATTATATATTTTTTTTTAAATTCAATCCAAAGTAAAAACAAACCATTTATGTTTGAACAAAAGCTAGCCATATGGTAGCTCTGATCGACAAACTGTTGATAACTAAGAAAGTAATGTTTCGGGGGAAATTAAAATATAATTTGTTTACACCGTAAACAAATCATACAATTTTTTCTTTAGTATGGATTGAAATTCGTTAATAGATTCGAAACGGTATGGTGGCAACGGCATATGCTTTTCATATTCAACTTATCGAAAGCACATTTGATCGAATCTTCATTGGTAAAATTATTTTCTTAAAATAGCTGCGAAAATCTAAAGCTGTTGAAAATTGTCTAAATTGCCATTTTTCTGATCAAAATTAGAAAAAGTGTGAAATAAATTTTGCTATTTCCACCGACAATTTCAGAGTTTTATGTGATTTTAATTGCATTTTTTATTGAAATAATAAATTAAACACTAGAATCGAAGATACCATCGACCTATGCATATTATAAAATCGATAAGAACATTTGCTCGTCGTTAGGTAATTGCTTCCGTCTTTAAGCAATTTAATGAACCTTACTGAAATATTCAGACTTATTAATTGAAATTTTTTCACTTAAACTTTAGCGTAAAAGTTAAGCCGAATTGAGTCATAACTATTTAAATTTGTTTGAGTAGTAAGGATGGATAAAATTGGAATATTAGCTGCTTGTGTTATCTTCAAATGTTTGCACTCAGCGTTAATTTTGCACTTTGTGCAATTAATTTTTTGTAATTACCAGTCAATAATTTGCATCTAATGAAAAATTGCTAAGTCATAAAAGTGCTGATGTTTTTTTATTACTTTGGAATGGGTTTTTCCAGTCCTTTTTGTAAATATTCGACATGATTTGCATTAACTTTATGTGTAAAAGTTATTCGGGTTTTTCACAATAAAACAAACATTTTTTTGAGACATTTCCATGATCAAAATTTAGAAAAAATTAGATGAAACAACATATCTTGAATATAATTCTGTTCACTCTTTAATGGACAAACGTGGACGTCAAATTTTCGCAAAAGATTTCTCCCAATTTTTCAAGCTAAATTCAACTAAATATAAATATTTTCCATAATTCTGACTTATGCTTTTCCAAACAATTTTATTGTTGAGAGACGCCTTCGTTGTTTACTCCAGTGAAATAAGTGCCATAACTCTAACTCAAGCCTTTTTAAAAAAAAACTTCATTATTGTTAGCGCAACAAAATTTATCTTCACTCCAGTGAAATATTTGCCATACTTCTACTCATGCCTTTTAAAATACCTCGATTATTGTGAGCTCAACAAAATTAGGAGACGTCTCTGTTGGTCAATCCAGTGAAATATTTGCCAAAACTCTAACTCAATTTTCAAACATGATTATTAAGAGCTCAACAAAATTAGGAGATGTCTTTAATGTTCACTCCAGTGAAATATTTGACCACATTTCGGACTTCTTGCATGTACATTATGGTGCAGAGTTATACAATAGACAGACTGGACTAATAGCCCTTAACTTCGCAAAGCTATATAACTATACAATGTCGGAACGTGTAGTTAGATTCATCTGACAATATCTTCAAATTTGACGCTGCATATTATGCGTTTTTTCTTTATATAAAAGAACTTCAAGCCAAGTCTGAAAAAAATTCAATGTTGTCGCTCAA
Source organism: Beris chalybata (assembly GCA_949128065.1). Lineage (NCBI taxonomy): Eukaryota > Metazoa > Arthropoda > Insecta > Diptera > Stratiomyidae > Beris > Beris chalybata. Next base: position 143,585,610 of record OX421894.1, read on the forward strand.
TCAGCCGAATGATTTTATATTTCCACAACTTCTTATATAACATAATTCCTTAACTTCAAATAAATAATTCTATCGCGCCTCGTTTCACTTTATTACAGTCGGAGAACCCCTGCCAAGATTACTATCACTTTGTTCAACTTTGATTTTTCGGTGTGGCAAATTTGCGCAAACAACGATAACATTTTATTAGCAGAAAAATCACTATTTTGTTTTTAAGTCACTCTTTCAAATTTTCATTAGAATTTAAACTAATGTAGACATAATTCATCAATCAGTCAATCTTATCTGCAACACATTTGAGCCACGTGCCAAAATTATCATACCGCCTTCATACAATTTCCTGTAGTAAACAACTTGGCCATTTCAAACTAGAAATTAGTTAGTAATGTCTCGGTAGTTTCTAGTAAAATTTAGAAAATAATTGAACTACTAAATTATATGTGTATGTTTTACTCGGCTAATATCATTAATAGCCAAAAGTTTACTGCGAAAAATAAGGTATTAATAATTGTTGCTTAGCAGAAGTGATTGTTTTGGAATATAGCCCAATGTTGTTCTATCATAGAAAATAGATCCTTGGACTTTAAATAGCTTCACCCGGAAATAAAATCTTAATAATCAACTTAGAGAGATTTATTTCATGCTCAAATCTTATTTTTTTTTTCTAGTAATTTATCTTGATCAAAAATACTTGTTGCATGAAATGTAACTATTTTTAGATCACTACATCATTCTCTTTCTGAACCATATTGAACCTTCATTAAAAAAAATTCAAATTGCACAAAAACCTGGGTTCTGTAAATTAAGCAATAATTTTGACACTATAATTTGAGATACTCTAATTTTTCTTGAAATTATTTTTATTTTTAGCTACATCGCGATTAGAATTTTTTAATGCAGACAATTAGATTGGGTAGTTCTTTGGTTTTATTGGGCTTTATATAAATATGCAATAAGTGGTATGCTCCAGAAATTCTCTGAAATTTTCCTAGGAACTCCAGACCTCAGCAATCGAAACGTTTTTCTGCTGCAAACAAAATGAACAAACATATGTATCTTCATACTTGTTTTCGTCTTATTTTTCGTTTCCGATATCGAAATTTTCTTCACAGAACATAGTTAAAAATTCTTTGGAAAATTCAAACAAATATTTACTATTAGTCCAAAAATTAATCCGTCTTTGTGTTTTTGTGCTTTCGCGAAACTTTTTTCAATTACCTAATCACAAATAAAGCTTTGAAAAAATGTTCATCTTGTAATTAATTCATCAATCACACGGCAAAAAAAAAAATTATCTTTGAAGCGCTTTGTAAGTGCGAGCTAATTGTATCTTTGTGATTATTGGCTCAGAAACCTACTCATGGTCGTAAATCCGCAAAAGTGATTCTTTGAAGAAAGAAAATGGTTCAGCCTGTTCATTTCTTTTCGTTTTAGAAGCTGATTCAAACGAATGACTCAATGTTCTAGTAAATATCAAGACTATTGAGTACCTATTACCGCAGTTTTCCTATAGCTCCTGCATCATACCAAGAACTGGAAAACTCTCTACGCATTTCCTAAAAATATCTCGACATAATATAATACAAAAAAAAAATTCATAAGATTTTCGTCAAGATGTTGTGAATCAGGAGCCGATCAAACCAGTGATGTCTCACCTTTGGATCTAGATCTGGAACAGTTTGGCCGAAAATATATTTCGGGAGAAAAATATTTGACCTAAACCCTTATGATGTTTTCTTTTTCATTCTCATACAAATCAGAATTCATGCACGAATAAAATAAATTTTATTCATGACTATAAACTTAAGATAGATCCCATTGACGTCAACAAAACCCGAAAGCCAACCAACTTTGTTTCAGATGATTTTTCTAATTTTTTTTCCCCCGACTATTTCAAATTATTTCATTTGATGTTGTACACTACTAAATTTTCCAAAATTTTCTTAGCAGCTAATTTTAGTATCGTTTTTATGATTTCGTTGCAGATGCTCCCAACGATGTCGTATACATGGTGTGCGGAGTGGTCATCGCCATGCTTTTGGTTGGACTCATCATAATACTAGTCGCAGTCACAATCAAGTAAGTCACTTTGAGCTAAATTCAAGAAATATTTAGACGGTTTGACAAACAGTCAAATATTTGACCAACAAAATTTGGAATAAAATTGGTGAGTTTTCCATATCTTGTGTAGTTAGTGTACAGAAAACAGTCAAACAAAAATATGACGATTACGCAATTGAAATGCATTTGTCAAATATTTGACAAAGTGGCACACAGTTTAGCTAAAATACATAAAAGACAATTTTTTAATTTTTAAACGTTTGACAAAAGATAAAAGGAGTGTTATATCACCAGTTCAGTTTAATAATAAATTAATATATTATCGTAAAAAAACAAATTAAAAGGTTTAAGCAAGAAAATCACCTGCAGGCTTATTACCTGTCTGACAACTTGTTCAAACAAATGCAGAGAATCACGCTCGATGCATGTGACTTTTCAATGTGCATTCGTTGCTCCGATACGAAACAAAACTTACCACCCAGAAACATTGTGACAATAAAATAAAAATGTTACGCTTAGAACCTAGTATTTCAAATGCAATACTCAGTCGTATGGAAGCTGCAGTTGGAGACATTCACATATGTTTAGATATATATGTCAAGATAATATGGTCTGGAAAATAAATTACAAAATATTAATTCCTCACGGTTATATCGCAGTCAGTGTCACCGATAACAACAAGTTGGAACTAAAGGTAAGAGATAAGCATGAATTGAATGGAAATTTTTGTTCTACGATAAGCATAAGGTATTATATTTATGTGTACTGTACGTATTATGAATGTGGTATAAATTAAGGGCCACATATATAGCGATTCTTCCAAGGAAAATAATTTTGAATCGGAAAGTTTCTTGACTAGTAATAAATAAATTAGGCGATGTCAGTTCGGAAACCTTGTAGATATTGTGGAAATTTTTTCCCAACAAACGTACTTGTCCGTCGCTTTCTGGATTCTGTGATGCAAAATCCATCTGAATTTCCACTTTGCGTTTAAAAATTACCACACAAGCTCGATAATGTTGCACCCGATAATCCGACTTGCACTATAATCCGCCGTTTCAGCAACTCTCTGTAATCCGTAGATCGAGTCCTATAGTCCACAATCTATGCCGAAAATATATATCCTTGTTCTGTCCATATAGTGTGTTTATGTTATGCCTTTTTTTATTGCTTGTAGACACTGTAATTTGCCGTTTCCACTAATTCGCTAAGAGCTTGATTTTCATGGTTAAAAATTAGCGAGCTTGAACTGTATCACCGCTATAGTATCGAAAATAGTGCAAATATCGAGACGGAAGGACTGTGCTATCGACCGTTTTTGTGTCTTTTGATCAGCAAACTTCCTTTTAGACTTAAAAAAAATCTATCTTAGGTTTTTCAATAATTCAAATTTGATGGCACTTTTTAAACAGTTGACAATTTTCGCTGGTAAATTTAGTATGATACATATATTCTGATTTTTGTGTTCTTAAGTTAGTGGTTGTAAAATTATTTTATATTTCGCAAAACATGGCATTTTTTCCGAAACATTTAAATCTTTTTTTGTTCGTCAAGAATGAAATCAAATATTTTTGGTCAAATTTTTGGTAGCGTATGATGAAACAGTCTAAAACAGGTTTAAAAACGTATCCACGTTGTCAAAAGAAACTGTAAAGTACTTCAATTAAAATTTTTTAATTATTAAATTTATGTTTGTAAATTTGGAAAAACATTTTTTTTTGTCAATTGTTTTGGTCCAATATTTGATAGCATGGAAACCAATCTTAAAAATGCAAAACTTTATATTCTCTCTAAAATGTTTACAGGCAATTAAATAAAACTTTTCAGGTAATGTAGGCATTGAGTACGATAAATCAAACATTTTGGCAAATAAAAGTTTTCTGATTATGTTAGATATATGACTGTATTTGCCAACGGAAATTGTCAAATATTTGCCTTATTGTCATACAGTCAAACGTGGACTCAGGGTTTAAATTTCAGCAAATTTCAGGAAAAAGTCCATTCGAATGTGCTCTTGGATGTTTCAATTTTTTTCAATACAATTTGCGGATACCATTTTTTGATATAACTGATATTCTAGTGTTCCATATTAGTGACGCCATACCAAACCATAATCTACTTTCATTAGTCGTGGTTTATAATGTTCTTTTTGATAAAATGCCAAAACGCCATCGAAGAACAAAATAATTTCAAATATACATATACTCGTATATGGTACACGAGTACCTACTAGTTCGAAAATGTAGTACAACTCTAATTATATAATAAATTAACCAATTATTATTTTTATTTCTTTATTCCCAAGGAGTATAGACTTACTTTATTGAGTTTCCAAAAATAACCATATATTAAGAAAAATGCTTAAGTTATTAATTGAGCCACATGTATCCAATATTTTTATTACTCATTAATTTTAGCCATTATTTCCTACAAAAATGAAACCTAACCAACATTTCAAGTATTCATAGCGTCGTATTTTATTGAACAGAAATACTATTAGAAAAATCGTCGATTGCAGCAATCAATTGTGGTAATAAAATTAATTGGACAGAGGGGTAATTGTGTTAATAATAAGCTACATAAAAAATATGTATTAGATGGGAAATTACCTCCAAAAATATAATGTACAAATTAGCTTTATTGATTTTTCTATAGGTTGATATTTGGAGTATTTTTAGAATAGGAATTCTTGTGCGAGTAAATATCTGGACTTATTATCCAGAAATTGAAATGTCATGAAGACAAAATCTTTTAACCCTTCAGAATAAACAATATATGAAAAGGCCGTTTAATAATATTTTATTTTTTTATTTATGGTGCAATTTAAAGGTCGAGTTTAACATTTGGGATGATACAATCTTGGCTTTAAATTGAGATAAATTCTAAGAAATAAATTCGTTAAAGAAAGGAAGAAAAGTTGTAGCGGCACAAACCAATGTTTTTTAAAAACGTATTTTTCGAAATGTGTTCTTATAGTTTTAAAAACAGAAAATTTCGACCTTCTCACTGCAACATAGACAATTTTTTCATTATTCAAATTAAAGTTCAATCTTCATAATTTTATATTTTTTCCTAACATGAATAATTTCTTAAAATTTATTGGCAATTATCACAGTAGCTCTCTCTGTTGGGTAAGCATGCGTAAATTGATCGATCAATTATTAAGAGTGTCATTTAATTCCCTAATTTTTCTGAAGGCTGTTTGTAATTGTTGCCGACAATGTGGTGCTAAAGAAATGAAAACGACTTAATAACAACTGAACAAATCGATTTTCGGTCGAACAATTGATGACCATACTTCAATATGAGAAAACGACATTGCTTTGAAGTCAACTGAAAAGTTCATAAACTTTAGCGAAAACAGTTTCCTTGAAAAGTTTGTTGATATCAATCTCATCAATTTTATATACACAGCTCTATTATGAGACTCCGTATTATCTACACTATACTATATAGTCTAGTAATTCCATGTGGTCACGTACGATGTCCGAGTATGTTGTTGTTAGCTGGTAGGACAAAAGCCGACACTGGACTTGCTCATCATTTTCAATATCAATGTCAAAGTCAAGACCACCCCATGGGGTAGCGTGATCGAATAAACGAGGTGAAATTATGTAAATTGTCGCCATAGAGAATTTCCGACAAACAAAAATACAACATTTTTTCAAAAGTACTAGTAGGTACATTAATATGTAGTTTCGAGGCATGTGTGTCTAATGGTTTACTGTTTTTGTATTTTTTGTTTTTCGTTTATAGGTTTGTAAAAAGGTGAGACAATCAGCAATTAAATACACGTTTTAAGTTCTATAAAGGGTGAGGTGGAAATTTTTTTTCGGATGGGTATTAAAATTTGATAACTTGTCGATGCCTACAAAAACTTCCTTTTCAAATTAAAGCGTCCCAAACTTATCGAATAGATCAAAAAGCGAGCAAAAATCAACTGTTTTAGTATGTTATATTCTACTTTGTATTAACACAAAGAAAATATTTTGGGGCAGTATGATGTAATGGTTCAGTCAATAAAATTGTCTACACATATGTAACTCAATCAAAGAGGAAATTTCGCATAGAAGGTCTAGCAATTGTTGCTAATTTCAAATAATTTTTAATTTTCTTGGAAAGGTTCTTAAAATACGGGACTTAATTTTTTTGGTGTATTTTTTGAATTGCACTAACTATTATTATTATTAAAAATATTTCTGGAGTAAAAAGTTTCTGCGAAATAAAGAATACTGCCACATTTTCCTAGCAAAGCTATGGACCATAAATACTTCTAATTTAAGATTGACAAAATTTCTTCAACTGAAAGCCTTTAGCCTCTAGTTATAGAAATATATAGTACTAACACTGCACAACTATTGATAATCAAATTAAAATTTGCCTTACCGAAATGGGAAGCTGTCAGCACTTCAATTTCTAGCTAGTAAAGCTTCACTTTAAAATAATTTGATTTAGCGATAATTCAATTCTCCAAGAAAAAATTATAAATAATTTTTTTTTTCAAACCATTGAACAAATTTTGGTCCGTCGATCCAAATTTATACTAGCAAATCCGAAGAAGTGAGCAATAATATTTGAATGTATCTGAATTGGGAATAGTTCGTTATTTTTCTTCTCAAATAAATAGTACTTACTACTTCCCGAATTATAGTTCAAGTATGAGTCGTAAAATGTGTCTCTTCATGTATCCTCGAAGAGTGTCATGGACTGGACTTCCCAAACTTTTTTTAAAAGAATTTTTTGGTAGTTTTTCGGCGTTAGAGGAGATTCTTGTTGGCTTCTCCTGTGAAGATTTTTTAAATATCACATTCTTAATGGTAGCGATCGAACCTAGTTGCGATATCTGAAAAACTACCTAAATATATTACCTTCTTAGTTTTTTCTTAACCTTTTTAATAAATTTTCTTTCAAACAATAATTGTAAACGGAATAATAAGCTACAAGTCATTTTTGTTTCATAATTTAAAAAAAATTCTAAAAACGTGCTAATACTATTATGGAATCTCGTTTGACTTATTTCATTAAAATCTTAAAATTATGTAAGCTAAACACATACGAAATTCTGAATTACAACAAAAGTGCTCCAACCAATGTACCTTTGCTATTTCCAGTAAACATATTTTTAGCTGTTATAACGTGGGAGTGATAACCTCTGGATTGGCAGTCACAAAGTTATTGAAGTTTACCTTGTACTATACAATAAAAATTAAATATGGCTTAATGCCCCAGTCTTTCTTTAAGTAATTTCACAAATGAACTTTACAAATGACTGATAAGGATAACATTTTTCTTATCATTTCAAGTTTTTAATACATATTAAAAAAATATATATTGTAAGTAATGTCGACTGGGCATTATTTTGCATTTTATACACAACTCATTTGAATCGTTTTAAAAAGCGATAAAATCCGTCTGATCCGAGTTTACAACTGCAAAATTCTTCGGCATAGTATTTTGTTTATAAACATTTTAACGATAATATCATATTTCCGGATTGTCTATCTCTAAACCAAATTTAACCCACCAAACCAAATTTAACCCACATTTTCATGATGATCAGGCTCATTGCGGTTTTTGAATTCTATGGTATTACCAAAACTGCTTCGCACCTCTTATCGTAATTAATGCAGGTAATTAACACGTCTCATCTGCATTGAATTTCATAACTCAGTATTTCTGTACTTTCCCGGTAAAATCTCACCGCAATGACTCATTTTGTTGGGGAAATCGCCTACATTTTGGATGCGGTGTTTAGCGTCTCCGCGGCCTCTTACAACTTCGACTGGGTTTAATTCCAGCAAAATGATTAATATTTAAAATTGCATAAGTTAAAATTTAGCACGCGACAGTCCGACTTTTATAATTTGAGTAAACTGCAGCCTACGCTCGGATGGCCTTTAGGGAGCTATGGAAAAATTCACCACCAAATTTGATTGTCGAAAATTGAAAATTTTTCGCGATTTTCGAGGTGAGGGTCAGAGTTTTTTGTGTTTTGTTTACGAACTTTAATGGTCCATTAATTGTGTGATTTCCCCTGAGTTTGATGTTTACAGAATCCAATAGAAAACTTGTTTTTTCCGCAAGACAAACATTGACTGACGTTGAGTACAAAGATAATCGCAAACGAAAACTGTTTATTGTTGATCGTATTATAATGCGAATTTAGTGAGTTTTAGTGGATTTTCTGCGAAACCGCTTACTCATTTGCACTTGCTATTATTTCTCCCCATTAATTTATTTATCAATTCATCCGAATGATGCCTTTCGCTTGATGGAGAATTATGTAAGTTGTGATTGAAGCAGGAAGCTGTAGCAAGATTAGAAACATTAACTGATAAGTTTATTGAAATTGAAGGAAAACATCTTGTAAATTTTCTCAGAAGAAACTAATCGAGGAATACCCAATCTTTAAATTTTCTGAATAATAACTTGCTTTCATCCGATGTTTTTTTGTTGGTATTTTCTGAGGCGAAATAATTTTTCCAGCACATTTTACAACGTAGTAAACCAAATAAGCTGACCAGATTAAATGACACTAGCTCCGAAACTGCTTAACAAGAACGCAGCGGACGACTAGCAGTCAACTTAAAATTTTCAAAATTCTCTCTCACATAGAAGAAAGAAATAATATTAAATAACAAAATTAATGTACGCACTTTCCTTCGCCCAAATATACTTACAAATATAATTTCTCAATCATAGTCATTAGTCCTTTTGATCGGAAATTGTTTTTATTTTATAAGGTTCACTATTTAAAAAAAACCTCGTATATATTTTTTATCCTTTCATTTCACACAAAAATTTATCCAAAAATATGAGAAAAGAACACACAAAAGAAGAGCCTTACTAACCATTGCAAAAAAACCAAACTTTATTTCTAACATAATTACTTAGATTAATAATTTTAAAGGAATTAATTTTTTTAACAATAAACATATGTTCCTCAAAGAATGCTTGATCCGTTTTTTATATTTTTACACTCCGAATGAATTAAAAAAAAATATTTGAAACGCGACTCTAATTTTATACGGAATATATTCTTCCAGCATCCATTTTTTTAAACAATATCAATCCATAAAACTTATAAAGTTTTTAGTTTTCTATGCCAGAGTGAAGTATTGTACATTTAATAATCAAATTATTTTTATATATTTATTTATTAAATGTGGCTTCAATATAAATAATGAAGCCCATAATCTGAAACATCTTTTACATAGTTTTTATTAGTAACCAAAGAAAGCAGTTTCATATTTAAAAAAAAGAAGAAAAAAAATTCAATTCAAAATAATTCAGAAACTATTTTCAAAGTGTATAAACAATTTTGTTAGACTAATTATCGTCGCTCATTTCATTCCCATATTGCATTCAGTTAAGCCGAGATTACTTGGGCCACTATGTGTTGCAAATATTTCTATGGAAGCTTGCACACATTGTAGAAGGAACTTAATCCGCACAGGGAAAATGCAAAACCATGCAGTCTGAGACTTTCATCTTGTTTTTCTTCATCGCTTTAGATGGGTGTTTGTTTATCAGAATTTTTATAAACAAAAAAGGCATTAAGGCATATATTTTTTTTATCACATCGCTTAATATAAATATTAATAGTGTTGTAACAAGGGTTTTGTTGAATTATACAATTTAATACAGTAGGTATAACTAAATTTTAATGTCTTCTTGAATTTGAAGTTAAAGAAAAAATTTGATAGGATTTCTTGAATTAACGATTGCAGCGCAAACATGAATAAATCAGATGGATGGGGCTAATAATCTTTTACTTCATTTTGTATACAATGTCTCTCAAAACCATTCGTACACTTCCTATTTCTATGGAACCTATGAATTACGTAAATGAGCGACTATGTATAATAGCCTATTCTTGCAGAAGTGTCTAAAAAAATTACGAACCATCTGCGTTGTTGATTCAAACGTCAGCATTCTAATTTCCTAAATTTGTTACAAAAAAACCAAAATAATTTTACAGGAGTTCAGTGAATATGCTTTTAATTTATATTTAAAACCGAAAAATAATAATGTTAAAATAAAATTCATAAACTACTTTCAAAGTGTATAAATAATTTTGTTAGTCTATTTATTGTCGCTCATTTCATTCCCATATTACATTCAGTTAAGCCAGGTGTACTTGTGCAACTTTTATGTGTTGCAAATATTTCTACAGAAGCTCGCTAACATTTTAGAAGAAACTTGGTCCACACTGGAAAAATATTGAACAATGCAGTTTGAGAAGTAAAATAATATTTCGGGAGTTTAGGAGGATCTTCTGATTTCCTAGAAACACTAAGATCTTCAGACATTATTTCTCTTTTTCTTTAGGAAGTAGGCACTGCCGCGTATTTCTCAAACTGAAAGTGTTAAAAGCCAACAATATTTTTAGTTTCATCCTAGTAATAATCAAGTTCTTGTAGCTGGAAAAATGTTATATTTATTTTGTACGGCGCAGGAAACACTATTAGCTAATCGATATCACGAGCTTTATGAATTTTTTGTGAAAAGAAATACTATAGCGGCCAAAAAACGACATATCGAAATTAAATGGGCGTTACATATACTCAACAGTTGACTGGCATAACAGTGTAGCCATTGGGCGAGATATTTGAAATTAATATGCAGCCGATGAAAGTCTGTTTCGAGGTAAAATTTTAATAGTCTGTCGACGACGACGCCTTCGTCCAAAGTCTTTCGGAAGCAATTAAATGTCCCCTACTGGCTGAAATATAAACGTGAAATTCCTGTCACACGTACGATTTATGCATATGAAATTAAATTTATTTTCAATTCGTAATGGTTTTTATCATTTCAGATAAAAATCAGAATCGATTGTATGCGCGTGGCATACACCAGAAACTATTACCACTTCCGAGTCTGAAACATTGTTTTGAACGATATGTTCGATTTTTCTACCGGAAATTTTAAATTGCTCGATTAATATTTAATGTGGCGGGTATAATTTCGAAAATAATGGCTCGAGGTTAGAGTAATTTGTAATTATATATTATATTTACCATTTGCAATTGTAACGAGACGGCACTTGTTAAGTTCATAATAAACGGCTAGAACTTTTATGCTGGGCTTAACCAAACATGACTTTTATTCTCGCAATATCAGCAATGTGATAATCTTTGATTAGACTGGAACCGCTTGCCCTATGATCCAACTCGGAGCGCTATTAGACAAAATAATCACTAGTTATTACCTAGCAGCTATAGTTGCAGTTTATCGCAACAATCAATGCCTCATATTTAATCTGCTTTTTCGAAAATTGCAATTTTCCTGCGATCGTAAATCTGCAAAATATTTTCGTTACTGCGATTATTTCCGCTAAAAATAAACGCAAAAGTAGCCATCACAAAAATAAGATAGGATTTTATTATTAAAATGTGCGATGAACTTTTCGGTTTTCAGTGTCATCTTTTTATGAACCTGACACGTTCAATTTTTCATCGTTTTGCGACTATATGAAATTATCATATATGAAAACGACCCGGCCAAAACGGAAAGGATTGGTTTTCACTTTATTTAATTTTTATGAAATTCATGCCGCGAAAAAAATCCTAGACGCTTTGATACTTAATTTTAGTCGCTAGAATGACCTTTTAGTTCATTTAGAAAGTGTTTCTAATTTTAGTTCGTCATTTGTTGTCCTTTAGACGACAAATCGTACTAAAAGGAAAGTCGACGTGAACACGGGACCATCCCACTATTTCACTATTCAGTTGTGTAACATTGCTACTTTTTATAAATTAATTTGGCTCAAATCGAATTAAGAATTGTTGCAGTTTCGAAATTTTACAACCACCGAATCAAGTCCTTTTTAGTCAGTCTCGTCGCAACAGCAGTTCCTTATTTTTGTCTAAGGTGTTGATAGATTTATACTACGCTCTTAAATCAAATTTTTTTGATTTTTAATTTTGATCACAGTGATGGCCATTCGCGTTATGTCAGAGAGAATTTTTGAAATCTGGCCAAAAAGTTGAATGTGTAGTAGAACGATGTTCAAAAATGTAGACAAATATTTTTCACTTTTTATAGACTTTTAAATATATTTGTGTTATAGATAGATGGATGTTTGTGGATGGATTTGTTCGAACAGATTGGATTTTGTAGCGTGTTCCTGTTGAGACAATGAGATAGTTGTATTTATTTTGCGACATATTTTTGTTTGTCATTTTTTTTTTAGAGTGGAATTTTCTTGACCTTAAAATAACGATGATGTCTTGTGTAAATCGCATGACTTCATAAATGGAAAAAGCTATGCCATGAATTTTGTTATGAATTTTTGAATAAAAATATTTAAAAAAAAAAATTTCGATTTGTTTTTTAATAATTTGACTAATATTGTCACATAATTGGGCTATGTTACTCAACGCCGTATTTTTACACACACTGCCTACACTCTTTGGAGCTTAATAAGACTTTTTTCATGTGACTCATGCTATAATGAAAATCCTTTCACTGTAGTTCGTAATCTGTGAATTGACAGATTTGGATAATATGTAATCCGATTGTCCAAAATCCTCAAATCTCATATACAAAATTGGGCATTCCAAAATCCTACCTTCCAAAATCCCGTATTCAAAAATCTTAAAATCTCTTGGTAAATGTTTCATGATTGACTAGAGAGTTTTGTTGTAATTATTGTATAAATAAAATATGGGCTATACATTTTTAGGTTCAGGTCAGCGAGATCGCGGTATGAATCTTTAGTTTGAGTCACCCTAACGAAACACACTTCACGTTTCAGCAATTCATACTGCTAATTTCACTTCTTCACTTTAGCTTTTAGAAAAATTAAGTTAAATTAAAAATAAATTTATAGTAAACGAATTTTGGCTGGTGCATCACTCTTTACGAATTAGCACAAAATTAGTGAATAATTTCTTAAAAATATATAAAATGTAGAAAATTTGTTAAATGAAATCGGTAATATTAGCCGAAATTAACACATTAAATATTTTAATCAAATATTCATATCCTATATCTCTTGAAACTGGATATTTTTAATTTTATTTAATTTCGTTCTTAATTTGATTGATAAATATTTAATATTTTAATTTTTGAAGATCAAGAAATTAAATGTATGACAATCGAAAAAAGAAGTAAATTGGCTGTTTTTTTTATTATTATCATATATATTTTTAACTATTGGCATCATCCAGTGAATTGACAGCTAAATTTTTATCAAAATCTTAAAGCTGAACTGTGTTATATAATATTGTGAACATTTTAAACAATAAACGATATTTTTCTTGTCCCAAGTTTAATTAAAATATATAAATTATTATGAAATCAGAAAAAGATTTAAAGTAATTTTCAAATCAAATACAGAAAAGAAAATCGATAAGATTCATCTCAATTGTCTTAATTGTGAGTTTTCAATATAATTTTTTGAGCACGCTTAAACAATTTACACTGATGTGTTTGTTCTTCGAAAATCAATCCACTAAATAGAGGCAAAAAAAATTATAAATTCGAAATTAGTCCTTAGAAAAAATAACTTTGTTTAAATTTATTCCTAAATTTGTTCTAGAATTCTTCACTCTTCTTCCATAACCGATGAGAAATGTTACGACTGCTAGTGTTCGCTTATGAAAAAATCCATTTCACGAATCGTTGTCGATGTACCGGCGAATCGTACAGGTCGTGTTGAGTATTTTGTGCCTTTTTATCGTCTGAATAAAATGAGTGCGACTCGCTTATAGTCCGATATTTAGCAATTTTGCAACTATATTTGGTATGAACATTAAGCTGGCTACAGACTTATCGCGTTTCGCCTATTTCACGTCTTTCTCGTGAATAGTGTGTAGAGGTCTTCGTGAGTTTCTCGCGTTTCGTTATTCGCATTTCTCGTTTCGTTATTCGCATTTCGCGATTCGTGAGTACTCGATGCTGTTTTTTGACGACATCAAAGGATTTTGCTTGACGAAAAAGTGACGAATAATGTGCGAGACAATTTTTTCGTTACTTTTTCGTGAGTTTCATGTGTTTCGTGAAACAAGTCGAAAACTCGCGAAATGTGAAAAACAAGAAAAGCAGGGGAAGTCAGTCAGCTTTAGAGTTGATGAGTTTAGGTTAAAAACTACTGATTTAAAGTCGGAGTGTAGCGGTGTACAATATATTTAAGTCACGTTGTCACAGTTTAGAAAATATGTGAAAGGTAATTTTTATTGTAAATTTCAGTAGTTTTTGGAAAAACAATCTGCATATTACTTCCCTTAAACAAAAGGGCTCGGCATAGAAAAGCGTGAATACAACAATGAGAGGACAGATTTTATCACTTTAATGGTTTCTCAACGGATTATTTAATTTATATGTAGTCGAAATGCATAAAATAATTAATTTTTCCTGCTACCATTAAATTATGGCTATTTTCGATACATTTAATTAAATTAGCTTTCTTTTGCCAAAAGCAAGCAGACCACATGGTTACACTACAGACGTATAATAATTTTCTAATTCAAGTGAACATTTCTTACATCGATTATTTCTTGCGGCAGCTGACAAACTGTTCTATTCAATATCAAACGAATTTTCTTCGATGACAATCTCACATTCACCTGAGAAATTGCGGCAATGTTATTTCTCGAGTTTAGGATTCTTGAAGGTTTCTTCGTCTATTTTTATGTTGATATTTTCTAAATAAAAACATATTAGAAAATTTAATACAGAAAAAGATTGATTTCAATGTTTTATGTCAAGTTCAACTGTACAGAAAGTACTATGTACGTCACCGAAGGTATTGAAATCTTACGGGCTCATATGGTATTTAATTTAATTTATTTTAGTATGCGAGGTCGGTTATGTCTAGTTTTGTCTGGTTGTAGAAATTTCGAAAGGAAAGATAAGTAGAATGTAAAAAGAAATGAAATCGAATTCGAAATTGATTTTCAGATAGAGCCGATAATTTCCGCTTGGTCTGATTCCCTTTGAAAGATCTAAGACTGTTTATAGGGACGTCTACGATTTGGGTTGATTGATTAGAGGTAACTTGCTATTCAATCTGAAGCTTTATACTTAATATTGTATTCATTTCTACTCTCCGCAAATTTTGTTGATTAATCGCGAGAAGTAATAAAAGTTGTAAGCATAACAAAACATAATCATCATAGAAATTGGGTCTTATTTTTATAATATTTCATAACATACACAGTAAAAAATGTTGCAATCTTAACAATAATTATCACATTAAAATTTGTTACGTAAATGTTAATGTGAATTTAAATCAGAGTGTAAATTTAGACGGCAATCTATGTAGAATGGACTATTACATTTTAATTATTGTAAATTTACTTCTATTGTATGAAATATACCTCTGAGTTGTAATGTTACTATTAAAAAGTCTCAAAAATATATTGCAATTTGTACTTTTACAATTTTTAATTGCGATGTAAGGAAACTTCTTAGGAAAAACTACACGAAATGTATCGTAGGGATTGAATGTTAGTGTGCAGATTAGCAATTGAAATGTAAAATTAAATTCGGTTTTAATTTTACCCTTTTTTAATTGGCAACAAATCGCCAACGATAAATGTTGTAAAAATTGTTTACTGTGTACATAAATTTATTTCAATTCTTAAAAAGAGTTCGTAAAATTCTGTACAATTTCATTGATCGGATTTTACATCTCTGCATCTATAGTTACAATTTAGATTTTTACTAAAATGGTCTAATTTTGTGAGGAGCCTTAAATTGTACCTACAGGTTTATTTTAACAATAAAATAAGTAGTTAAGGTAGTGCGTGCTAGACTATCGTTCCAGAATTCCTTGTTTAAAATTTTACTTACTCTTAAACCATTATCTAGAAATTTTTTTAAATTTTTTTTTCACTGTGGACAACAGCTAGAATCATATACGTCCAAGAAAACGCTCCACTATAAATAATTGAAGTAAGTAGTAAATAATTGTTGCAGATTAAGTGAAGTTATCCGAGCAATCATTTAACCATGAGATAGCCATTTTGCCAATTAATTCTACAAGAAGAAGTAATTTTTCAGATTGCTGAACTTGACTATAATATCGAAGAATTTTATTGCATTGTTAAATGTTGCTCCTATTTGATTTTATTTTATTTGAAATTACGAATAGCCGGTTCAGTTAAGTGGGTACGCTATTTCTCGTTTTCTTTGTTCTTCAATAGTTTGATTCAGCCGTTGATTATTTTATGCACTTTTGTATAAACACAATACGCATAATGTTTTCTATATAAAGGCACAATTACGTGTTCCATACGAGTATCTGGACGCACTTGATAAAACTGAGATGTGGTCATAGTGAAATAATAACAATAACAAATCACAACAAAAACAGCATCACCAGAACAAAACTAGTTAACTTCGCCTCGATTCATTTAATAAGTGGTAAGCTAGAAAAAATATTTAATTCTCATATATTTGTTACTAATGTTGACCGTGAATATTGTTCCTTAGCCAGCAAAGTGTTTATTGGGTCACAAACGTGTAGAAGAAGTGTGATCAAAAACACTTTCCTAAATTAATTTAAATCATTTAACAATGCGATCGGCATTATTTACAATCGACGTTGACAAAAATATTTATGTTTTGCTAAATTGAACGACAAGAAATTGAAAATATTGTTGTTATCGATGCGTTCAAGCGTAAAGTTTGACGTTATTATTAACAAGCCCTTGGGACTATATTTAGAAAAATTATGTTAGCTGTGATTTTTGTTATTAGCAATCATATTGCCTACTTAATTTCAGTTAAAGTAGTGTAATGTTAAAGCTCTTATCGTCTTCTGAATTTCATTCGTGGTTAACAACTTAGCAATGATAGCAGCTGTGGAAAGAAATAGCTTTTAGAATATGGTTTGATAGTCGTTAGCTTTTTAGTATAAGGCGTTATTATTGTGTCCAAAATTTGGCTTCGTTTATACATTTTTTTTATTTTGGACACTTCCAAATGTCTCGAAAAAGTCAGTTCTTCAAGTGGTAAACAATTTAATAACTTTATATCCAAATACCTACCCTACGATAGACAGACAAATAAATAATAATAATTATTTTTTTTCTTCTATCTTCTTTAGAGTCTATAATTGAAATAAAAAATTTAAAAAAATTTTGGCTGAGTATAGTCTCAGCCCAGTTCTTTCCGAGTGAATTGAACCAAAGAAACCAAAATTCTAGCTACTGTGAATGATTCTCAGTCGCAATACCGCATCAGCAGTTCCAAATTGTATCTCCTGATTCTTCATTAGCGATCCCAGCAACAAATTTTGATCTAGATTTCCTTTACATGCACAGTCCAGACCCGACGACTTGAACCTCTAAAATGCTTTGAAAAAAATTCGAGTTATATGAAACCGCAAAGTAGGGAAATAAAAAAAATAAATCCTTGTAATTGTTAAAATAGCAAAAGTAGTTCGAACAATGAAGAATTTGGAGTTAAGGAGGATCAAGTGAAAGAGCTTTGCTTTCGGTTTTTTGAAATTGGAGTCAAACGCATGTTACAATTAAAGATGTAGTCAACAAATATTTAGATATAAGTAGATGTAAAGGCCTGTTTTTAATGAGACTGCTATTTTCACATTTAATTATTTTTTGAATTGGCAAAATCACTTAACGCATGTATGTAACATATAAATTTATTTTGCTAGAATTCATAATATTTACATATGATCCTCGCTGTCAAAATTAAGTAGGTACTACTCCAATCAACAGGAATAAGAGATACTTACCTATTAAATTAGAAGAATTAGTGTTTATTTCAGCTAATTAATCTGATGCTGCGTGCTTGAAATAGTCTGGAGTACGAATCTGTCTTGTATTTCAGTTAGTTGTTTTCACAGGACTTATCAATTTAGGAAACTACAAAAATTCGAACACGGTTTGATTACATAATTTAATATATTTATGTAGGTTTTGCAATTTTCAAACGGATTGGGCTCCGCACCTTCTCTGAGTAATATTTCATATAGTCTAAAGCGTAGTATAAAGAACTATTTTGTTTTGTTTTTTTTTTTTCAAATCGCGCAATCACTATTTCTATTTTTACGTGCAAACTATTGCGATTCTTGGAAATTTCGCGTGTAAATACACAAAACAATAATCGCAAACACCTGAAAATTATTCTCACGGAACTCTGCCGTTCTTCCGCAGATTTTTTTTTAAAACGTTCGGAGCTTCATTGTGTGTATCTTTGTTCGTGTTTTCCGGTGCTTTCAACTATAAACTAAATATTTACAAAATCTTCGCAATGTAGGTAATCTCCGCCACGCAGGGATTCACTCGAATTTCCTTTTGATTGGCTATTTTTAGTTGATTTCCGTGTGGAAATCAACTCGATCTGCATCAATAATTACTGCCCAACGCAGCGCACCTAATGGACTTCAATATGCTCTATATCCGCATAATAGCTTTTCACAATAATTGCACTTAGGATACCTCGTCGGTGTATCTGTTTTCTGTTCGTGAAATTGAACTCGTTTGTCACATTTCAATACGCAAATTTAATGTTGATAGAGTTTAATCGGCGGCTCTATCAACTCGATCCCGGGTAATTCTTTATGGCATATTCTGATATGAAGAATGTTCTCAATTGGCTTAAGTGAAGTGTGACTTGACTGCGACATGCATTGTTATTAATTTCAATTAAATGTTCGTGGAGTTCTTTTAAAGTGATGTAGAATGACTCGATTTAATTTTTGGTATCTAGGCGCAGGAATGTCTAATGGAATTATTCAGATAGAGTAATTTTGTCATGTTAGTCAATAAATAGCGTCTATTGCTTGGGATAACTTCATTTATGGGATGATTGTAGTTGTATTTTTATCATCGTCATCATCGATGGTGCCACAACAAAAAGAGAAGTACTTCAAACCATCAAAGAAAAAAACCTACAATTTTCTAATAGCCTATCGATCACCTTCTGAAATCCAGTAATCATTACTCACATTTTTTTTGTTCTTCCATTGATTTTTAGCAGAAATTTCAATATGTTGACTGCAGTCCTCGAACTCCTTCAAACCTTTCACGTAACCACATACATATATATATAAAATCTAAGTTTCAACTTTTTAGCATGAATTGTTTGTGAGATATATATATATATATATCAATATTTTGCAATAACAATTCTTCTTCTTTTAAAACTTTGCAAACTTTCAGTTTAAATACTCAATGTAAATGACTTAATACCTCAAAGGTGATCATAAGCGTAAATGTCTTTTGCGTACGGTGAACAGACAATTTTTTTAAACCCTGAAGCAAGAAAATACAAATTTTGAAAATAGCTTTTTTAGCCGAAATTTCAAGTCGATCTTTATAAAAAATTTTCTTTATAATGAAATAATTTTTATTACAAAATTGTTCCTATTTTTTTCATACTAAAAAAATAGCAATTCTTTTAACGATTTTTTTCTCTCTATACTTACCAAATTCCACTCGTATCTAAATTCTCTTAAACAAGAAGAAATTTCCCTAAATCGGGGAAAAAATAAAGAAATACGAAAAAAAATTTCATTCCACAAATTAGAGTCTTTTTTAAAATTGAAATAAATTAAAATTACCAATTGATGAATTTGACCACAAATAATGAAAGTAGTTCAAGTTCTGATGATGAAATTGTATCGCCATATTGCAATCGTCGCGGAAGTGTTCTACACTTGCGAATTATAACAAGCTTAAATTTGACAAAGTACTTTATGATTGAGATAAATGCACTGAAGTTCAATTGATTTGGTGGTTTACTAGGGCGTTCATTCGAATCGGAGGCTCAACACAGTTCATACCACTCTAAAGGGAACAGAAAAGTTAATTAAATTTGTATTTAAAAGATATAAAATAAATTAAAATTTGTGTTAGAAACAAACCCATTAGTCTTTGCTTGGACAGTATATCCGCGGTCACAGTCATGGTTCTCGTTATGGTCTTGGTTATGGTACTGGTCATGATCATGGTCCTAGTCATGGCTTCGGTGTTGGTCGGGATTGTGGTTCTGGTCATGGTTCTGATCATACGAGTATAAAACTATCTTATATGACCTTTTTGAATACTTTAAGCGTCAAAAGAACGAAATAAAAACACTGTATTCGCTTGTACTATGTAGTTCTTGAATACAGTGCAGTGATTACCCAAAGTTAACTTTTTATCGAATTTTCTGTAGCAAAATTCACTTGTGTTACAACTAGTCACTGTAACGTGTTTCTGCGATACGATACGATATTTTAATTGAACGTGTTGAGATATTTATTGACAGTGAAGTAAAATGTACAAAGTCCAACATGAAGTTGGTTGCGTATAAATATGCCGGAATTGCCATTCTAACACTTCCCCTCAATTTCGGTCGAATTAGGTCCTCTTATGGAAAAACTGCGGATTGAGTCCCATTGAATCGATGCATTTTAAATGTTTGATCCTCGGCAAAGCTTTCGTCAGAACGTCCGCTGTCATCTCCTGCGTCGGGATGTAGCTTAAATGAAGTAGTCCTCCGGAAATAACTTCCCGTATGAAGTGATGCCGAACGTCGATGTGCTTGGTCCGACCGTGAAAAATTGGATTTTCTGCTAGCTTCAGCGCTCCTTGATTGTCGCTGAATACGGTTACCTTCGATGAGTTGCAAGGACTGAGACTTCTTAGCATTCTCTCCAAAAGAATAGCTTCCTTTGCGGCCTCGGTTAAAGCCATGTACTCGGCCTCGGTTGATGAAAGGGCCACGGTTCTTTGTTTCCGTGATTCCCAGGATATTGCTCCTCCGTTGAATGTGAAAACATATCCGGTGTAAGATCGTCTGTCCATGGGACAATTCGCCCAGTCTGAATCCGTGAAACCAACGAGCGAGGCTTCACCAGATCCGTATGTAATTCCGATGTTTAACGTTCCTTTCAGGTATCTCAGAACGCGCTTCGCGGCGTTCCAGTGCTCTCTGTTGTAGCTGTTCAGGAACTGACTTAGATAGCTCGCTGCGTGAGCTATGTCTGGCCTTGTTGCTGTGGCTAGGTACATCAAGGCACCCACCAGTTGTCTGTACGGCAATTTTGACGTTTCTTCATCCATGATACTCGCGGGGCGTGTTAACTTAATCCCTGGATCCATCGGCGTTGCAACTGGTTTGGAGTTAGTCATACCGAAACGGTTAAGTAGATCGTTGATATACCCTCCTTGTTGTATGGTGATGCTTGTGTCACTCCGAATAAAATCGATTCCAATGCAATAATCGATTTCGCCACGGTCCTTAATTTCGAAAATCGTTGCTAGAAATTTCTTGAAACGTTGAATTTCCTCCTCACTCTTAGAGGCTATCATGATATCGTCTACGTATATCGCAATGAGAATCTCTTGTTTTCCTTTTTGAATTCTATATACGCAAGAATCTGCTTCTGTCGGTGTACCTCCGTATTCCTTGATCGCCTCTGTAATTTTTGTATACCAGCTCCGTGCAGCTTGGCGTAGTCCATAAAGGGCCTTTTTGAGAATACATACTTTGTCACCGTCTTTTATATATATTAGCATTTTCTTCGCCTTTAGTTTTACTGCTTGCGGCGTTGATTTAGCTGTGATAACTCGCTCCAAGATTTCTTCAGAATACTCTGGAAGTTCCATGAAAACTTCTTCTTCGATTTCTCCGTTTAGATATGCCGTTGTAACGTCTATCTGATGTAATATCATTTGTTGTTCTGCAGCCAGTGCAGTCAATAACCGTATAGAACTTAAACGGGCTACTGGTGCGAAGGTTTCATTGAAATCTACGCCTGGCTTCTGCGAAAAACCTTTCGCGACGAGGCGTGCCTTCCTCCTAATGATATTTCCACTTGAATCGTACTTGTTTCTTAAAACAAATCTGCTTCCTATGACATCTCTGTCTGTCGGTCTGCACTGCACCTTCCAAGTGTCATTCTTAATGATAGAAATTAGCTCTTCTGTCATCGCGTTGTACCATTCATCTGCTTCCGCACTGTCTATTGCTTGACGTACTGGAGTTTCTACTACGAATGCGTATTCGCTTTGTTCGGAGCCTGCATTCGCTTCTTGATACTGTTTGCGGGGTCTTCCCCTTGATCCAGTCCGCAATACTTTGGGTCTTCCGCGACCTCTTCCGGTAGCTTTAGATGAATTTTCTCCTTCATCGGAACTTGACGATTCGTCTAGCGGTTGTTCGTTTTCATTCGGCTCACATGGTTGAACTCTGACGGTTTGTCGTTTTGTTTCCGCTGATGTTAGTGGATTTGTGAGCTCATCCTCTTGCCAGCTGTCGACTTCGATTGGTCTGCTTTCAACATCTGTCAGCGTGTCTAACATGTCATGTTGTCTTAGCTCTGGCTGCACATTATTTCTTTGAATCGGAGTCATTTCCTGCCATTCTGTAAACTTTACGTCTCTCGAAAACTCGATTTTTTTCTCATTCGGTATCCAGATTCTGTAAGCTTTCGAAAAATCTGCATAACCCACGAATATCCCTTTCTTGGAGCGCGGTTCTAGCTTCCCCTTGGTCGGAGCACGATCCAAGATGTAGACTTTGTCGCCGAAATCCCTAAGGTGCTGTACGTTGGGCTTAATTCCTCTCCATTTTTCATATGGTGTCTTTCCAAATAAGCTCCTTGTAGGACAACGATTTCGCACGTAGTTGGCGGCACAGATAGCTTCTCCCCAGAATGACGTTGGGAGGCCCGATTGTGTAAGAAAACACCTCGCCATTTCTACTAATGTGCGATTTTTCCTCTCCGCTGTTCCGTTCTGTTCGGGGTTGTGAGGGACGGTAAGTCTTCTCTGAATTCCATTAATTTTTAAGAAATTGTTGAACTCGCTGCTTAAGTATTCCGTTCCGTTATCGGTTTGCAGGAACTTGATTTTTTTTCCAGTTGAGTTTTCTGCAAAAGCTTTGAATTCGATAAAGCAATTGAAGACTTCGCTTTTCTTTCGAATTACTCGTACGTAACACCATTTTGAATGGTCGTCAATAAACGTCACGAAATATTTCGCTCCACCTTTCGATTCAACGCGCATCGGACCAGACACGTCCGAGTGTATCACTTCTAATAATTCCGATTTTCTATTCGAATTTTTAGGAAAAGGGAGTCGCGTCATTTTTGCTTCTACGCATATTTCACATTTGAAAGTTCCAGTCAACTTCCCGAGATTTAATCCGCGCACGGTTTCGTCACGTTCACATTTCATCAAATCGTTGATGTTTAAATGACCGAGTCTACGATGCCACTTCGTTATTTGCGTATTGTTCGAAATTTGCATTTCACTTTGTCCTAGATTACAGACTTGACGCGCACTGCCTTTAACATAATACAAACCATCAGTTCGTTTGGCTTTCACGATTATTTTTCCCGATTTGTCTTTTATTAACGCGGTATCACCATCGAAGATCACTTTGTATCCGTTCTGTGTAATTTTGGCAATGGATATTAGATTTGTGCGAATTTCCGGCACTAGTAAAGTATCTTTTAATGTGATGTTCATGTCGCGGCCGTCTGTTTTGGTTTTGATTATGACGTTTCCCTTTGCGTTGATCTCCGTCGACGTATTGTTCGCGAGATTCAGACGTCCCGTGTCGCGATTGACAATTTTTCTGAAATCGTTTTCGTCTTTGCATATGTGTGACGTGCAGCCGCTATCCAAGCACCACACTTGGTCTCTTTCTCCCTCGTTGATTCCGCCATACGCTTGTTCGTAGTGGTGAGCGGTTTCGGCTTGCGTTGTTTTTTCGGGATGAAATTTGTAATTGCTGACCGTTGCAATAAAACCAGCGTCTTCTGTGAGTTTCGCTTTTTGCTTAATTCCGTCACTCACGCGACACTCTGCTGCTTTATGCCCGATTTTTCCGCAATTAAAACACTTGAACCTTTTTTTAAAACTGCGCTGAGCTTTCGGCTTGATGCCGCGATTTCCAGCCATCATGACGCCCTGTACTGTTTGGGAATCGCTTTGCCTTGCGTCGCTCTCCTCTATAATTTTGATTCGTAGAGCTTCTGGCGTAGGTAATGAATCTCTTGATTCGATGGCGCATCGAAAATTTTCGAATTGCTCTGGCAAGCTATAAAGTAAAAGTATTGCTAGAAGGTCAGGATTTATAATTACCTCCATTTCTTGCAATTTATCAACTGCGTCAAAAAACTTGCTTACGTGTTCGCGCACGTCGTCACCATCCGCCATTTTGTGTAGAGCGAGGCGCTTCAGCAAAGTCGCCTTTCGAGCGGGTCCCTTCGACTGATAGATTGCTTCCAATTTCAACCAGGTTTCTCGCGATGATACGCAACCTTTGATTTGCTTGAGCTCGCTGGGATGGATCGCTAAAATGATGTCCGACATGGCCTTTTGATCCTTATCATACCATTTGTCGTGAGCATCTTTCGACTGTTGATTGTCGGCGATTATCTCCGGCTTTATGGTCGATCCGTTTACATGCTGCCAAGCATTATTCTTGGTTAGAATTGCCTGCATTTGCATCTTCCATGTATCGAAATTATCCTTTAGTAAAGGCTCGATATGTTTCGCGGATCCGGCACTCATTTTTTGGCACTTTTATAAAATTACTCGCACTAGAACAGAAGAACTTCACTTTTGTTTTGCACGATGCGTTCTCCTGGGCCCATAACCTGTTGAGATATTTATTGACAGTGAAGTAAAATGTACAAAGTCCAACATGAAGTTGGTTGCGTATAAATATGCCGGAATTGCCATTCTAACAGAACGCCTACCGCCTAGCATCACTCTACCGAAATGAAGTAATTTCCTATCACAACAAGGCTCTGTCAATTTCGAACGGTCATTGAAAATATTCGACCTCATCAACATACCGTTTTTAAATCACAATATAAATAATTTACTTTTCAACTATCCGCATTAATCGATCAATTGATTTGTGAGCTTATCAATTGAAATTTATTGCCCTCTACTTCAAACACACTCCAAGATAGAGTACAATAATATTAAAACCCTTTTTTTATTTCCATCAGTTTCTTATGTTGTTTTTTTATTAGTTTTTAAATCATAAATACTACAATTGACGTATTCAACAATTTGCTGACGCATTTAATTAAAGTTGTATATTGTAGTAAGTCGTGGCAATTTCGGTAAGGAAATGATTGGAAATTGTCCACAACTAATAATGCTAGGTATGCTAATTTAATTGATTTGAACAAAAAACAGACAATGTTTTTTCTCTTGTCTGAAGATACTATCTACAGTTTGACGATAGATATCGTCATAATGTAAATTAGTTAATGTTAATTGTGGTATAATGTCGTGACGATCTTTTAATGTCAAATGGCTAGTCATAGCTGGGAATTCATATGCGCTGTAATTATGTAATGACGGGTAAAGCTCAATTTTACAATATTGGTAATGTGAAATTAATTTCAAAAAGTTAACCACTTTGTTGCAGTCCTCAATTATACCTAATGGGGATATGTAGAAAACCTAAATTTTTAAGAATAATTGTATGACAGCTCATGATCAAACATTTTTTAAGGATACAACGGAAAGACTTATTAAGATTTATTTTTTTTACTATTTGATTTGAATAATATTTGCATAGGAGTGACTATTACAGTCTTGAAAGAAGTATGTAATTCTGACGAAAGCATTTTTTTTTTTAAATATCTTCCCAGAATCTTATCCTTTAATGAAAATATTTTTTGAGCATCTAACTATGCCTCATTTTCATTATTTTCATTTTTTCATGTACTGGTAGTCAAATTATTTTATAATAAAATGAATTGCAAAATAGTATCTTTTCAAAAACCCAAAAAAAGTAATGCATACAAAAATTGTATCTCAGGAGCTATCTGTTGTATGGAGTTCAAATAAAAACTATTATAAATTATAGAAAGTTTTATGCTTTCAAATAACCCCCTACAGAGTTTTGTTCCAAAATGTCATGGAAACGAGGTATTCTAAAAACGGGCTCAGGTGCCATTTTTGAATGGATTCAAACTTAGATCTTCAAATAAAATTTGATCTATACACTTTTGTATGCCGATATCCTTATTATGTAAACAATAAAACAATTTTGTTTATTTACTTTAATAATTTAATACCCGACATAGCACATGATTATTATTGGTAAATTAAACTGTTTAAGTAAATTGTTTTTCAACTTTAAATCTGCAAGCCTTGTTAGTTTATACGCAAGACTGCAAGGCATATTCCGAAAAACTAACAAAATTTAACTAAACACACATTTTATGCAATTATCGTCTAACGATATGGACGTCATTTAACTGCCAAACATTGGTAAGACATTTCGCAGAAAAATATTTGTTTTATGGCTGCAGCACGTGATCCTCAATTCAAAATTTCAAAAACAAGAAAATTACAAATTATGCCAAAACATGATGAATTTAATTTTTTTTGTTGAAAAAATGGGCTAATGACAGGCGATGATTTTGCTGTCAACTTAGCTCACACCCAAAAGCCAAAAGGTGCTAAATACTTCTGATGATAAAGGTGTTAAAGAAATCTGGCTTAGTGATAGTCTGAAACGATTTGAAAATATTGGAGTAAGTCATTAGGTCTATAGATACCTGAAAATATGATTCAATTGAATTGTGAAGGAAAAATTCTTAGAGATTCGCATGGTGGCAGAATTGTTATGTATGCTTAATAGAACTAATTGCTTTTGTGTACCAGTAATTCAATTTGAAACGCAATACTAAAATTTCATTAGCGAGCAAACAAATCAATTCGATAATCAGAAAGAAAGCGGAAAGACTCGATAATTTGTTTGTTATTAGTTTCGTTTTTCATTAAATAACAGCATAGAGATCGTTCGAAGATTCTAGTGACATAGTTTTACAGTCAAAGTAATTGCACTTTTAGCCAACAATATTTTGTTGATGAACAAACCTATAAAAATTTGTTTAAATTAGATACTAAATTACTAAAAATTTGAAATTATTAAAAACATACAATAAAAGCGCTAGTGACTAGAACCTTCGGCTTTTATTTTTTCTTAAACATAAATAAGACTAAATTTAAATATGCATCGCATTTTAAGAGCTTGTACCAATATTCAGTCAGTTTAATCAATAAGTGTGTTTTTTCAACTGGATCAAGATCAAGATCATTCGTTTTACATTGCAAACAACAACAAAAGATGATCTAAAATCAAAATGGGATATCCATAGATCGATTTTGTGCTTTTAAAGCTTATTTAAATGTCAACTATGTTAGCATTTTCACAGATGGCGCCACGCGACTTAGCTTTAAATTCAATTTGTAGCCGGTATTTGCACCCAATAGGAAGAATATGTTCATCGAAAAGTCGAGGTAACTCAATATATTTTATACGGGAATGCAAGTCCATGTGTATGTAGAATGTACAGAATTATTGATTGAAAAAGTCTTATATGACCTTTGTACAGTGCCGTTTCGTCGTATAGTATGCGAAACTTTGCCGCCAGTGCAGCTGACAGTTTATCCGAGGCACTTACAAACAGGATTGTTAACCCTGTTAAGTTAGCTTCTGGGATGATTTACATCGTTTTTTTTCGATTTGATCTGATCTAGTTGAAAAAAACGCACGTCTATACATACCACAGTTTGTAATGTCTAAACAGGAAATTCTTGTCTCAACTAAATTTCGGTTGATGTATTGGATATGGTTGATAAGTTTTACGACTGCTGACGAAGTCAGCGGAGAGTATACTTAAACAGTTTTCATTGGGTAAAAAAAGAATTAAATTTTTTCGAATAAAATATGACGAAAAGAGAGAGAGGCATTACTCGACTATACAAGGTACATATGAGTAAATATATTTTAATATTACCCGGAAACTGCTTTCTTTTTTAATTCTAAAAGGCACCACGAAAATTGAAATTAAAATATTAACTCCCACTAAAAAGATGAAAATTAAAGTCAAATTTTATACTTATTTTATGTTAGGTAAATTATCATATCCTATTTCGTGCCTATCAAATTCTGACAATATCATTAAAGATTAATACTTGCTGTAAAAACGTCGACCGAATAAATTTTAATTTAAATACGGCCATACCGGATTTATAGTTTGGCAAGCTTATAACCTTAACTGGAAAAAATCTAAAGGTTATATAGAACGTATTTTATGACGTCGATTTAATCGCTATCCGCGTTAATAAATGGTCATCGAAAAGTTATTGGCACGTCATAATTTTCTAGTAAATCCAAAACAGGACGGTTTAGAATCAGAACAAAAAAATACATATACATAGATATCGCACCAAATCGAATTTCGATTCAAAATTTGAAAACAACTTTTTTGTCATGTTCTTCACAGTATAAGAATTCCGTTGTGGTGTGTATAACTCTTAAGTAAGAGTAGTAAACACTTAAGTAAGAGTAGTAAACACCTGAAAATAGTTCGTTCAGGTGAAAAAACGTGCTTATATTTACAAGGAAGGTGTCACCTTGATTGTTGATCGTAGATGTTTCCTATTTTCGGATCCTAAATCGCAATACTCTTGTTTATTACTTCATAGTATTCTGTCCTTACTTTGATGAATGTTAAGCCAATCGATTCTGAATCATGTTAAATGATGAAATCAAATTCGAAGGGTTGGTGAGTGAACGTATGTCCCATAAGAGAACATACTGCAGTCAGGCCATATCAGATCCTCTGGGACTCGAATAGAATGATTCCTTATGTTACAATTGATTGTTATAATGCAGTAGTGCCTTAGTAGTTCAAATAGAAAATTATTAGTGGACCCGAAAAGATTGTAAGCGGAAGTGCGCAGTGTTAAATCTTTCAATAGTGAGTGGACAGGACAACTCGGTTGGTATCGTTAAAATAGTAAATAATTAGGTATTGAGTCCTTAATGTTATTCGAACCCATGGAGTACCTTCTTTGGCATTTTTGATGTAATTTATTCCCATCTCATACCAAATCATTTTCTGATGTCTGTTCATTGATACATACGTGATTATTATTGATTTGCCCATATGAATTTTGAACAAAGACTTATTAAAGTTCGTTACCCAATAAAACAGAGACCTTGATAGTCTGTGCTATTAACCCGATGACTTATTTTCGTTAGAATTCGCTTGTGGTCATTTCGGTTAAAAGGTTTTAGTATTTTTGCTTATGTCTCCCTATATTTCCTGGACAATAACGTGCTTCTTCTCAAGCAGATAAAGTTGCTGGATGGCTTCCTTTTTTTCGCGGAAAAAGATACCAGAAAAAACTTGTGCTTTTCGTATGAGTCTGGTTGCGGACCCTTTTCTGTTCTTAATGTTCGCAATGTCTGGTATTTCCGATGTTTTATTTTTTGCTTATACCTACATATAAGTTTGTATTTTCTGATCTTTTTTTTTTTTTTTTTTCTTCGTTTAATTGCTTCTCGCATCTAGATGGTTGGCGCTTATTTAAGTCTTATTTTATCAAGGCTTCTCTGAATTCTTTTAAATTGTACAGCCTGTTTTAGCGAGATGAACGTCCTATTTAAAGGGCAACTAAAGGGTATTATAGTTGTTAGACCCGATATGAAATGTTTTACTAACATGGACTTCGGAATGAAACACGCACTGTGGATGTAATGAATGCAGTTTTATCCACCATAAAATCATAAATTGTTGATGAAATTGTTTACTGTGTTTTAATTAAATGACGCCAAAGCTATTTTCATTAACTTTCCGCGAATTTCCCATTTAAATTATAAACGTACATTTCAATAACAGACTGCGATCCAAAGGATATATTAATTCGATGCACTAGCGGCTTGTTCTTGCATCTGGTTCTAAAGAATATTTACCACATGCTTACTACCATGAACTCGAAACAGGATGTTGATTTCCGTACATTAATTGATTTATTGAAATTTCAGAGAAATTTGCCTTTTTTTAAATACAGTTTGTCTCAAGTTCAATTATTATTATTACTGGCAAAACATTGAATAGATAGTTTTTGTGCAGTCTGGGTCTGGGTCTAAATTCAATTAACTGTCTTCCGTGATTGTAAAAAAATATGACCCTAAAAACGTACCTCTAGTTTGACCAAAATTGAGGCTTAAAAACAAGTTCTTAAGGGTGAAATTATAGTGAAGGCGACGCGCAGGGTCGTTAAGCATTGCGACGCGCGTTCATTAAGCATTGCGACGCGCGCTCGTTAATCACAGTGACGCGACGGCAGCTAATACCATGGATACACTGCTTGTATACAAATTACTTTATTCAAATTATGATACATATGCAATACAAGATAGCATGATACACAGCCCATACTTGTTATACTTTGACATTTAGCTATCAAAGACAAAAATTCAAACATCTAGGAATCGTATTGTGCGTATATTGTGATATTTTAAAATAAATATGAACTTTTAATTAATATGGAAAATCTTAAAGTACATTCCAACATTTTTTCAGTGAAGAGAAAAATGCTTCGACTGCTAGCTTTTCGTATAATAAAGAAATGTACAAAGTGGACCATCACACCACACACAAAAATGAAAACACGCTCAAACAATTTTAACTGAAGGAAGAATATAAAAATCCGCAACAGTCGTTCATTGAAATTTTAATTGATGTCAGGAACAGATGGCGCTGATGGCAGTTAAAAGAAGGGTATATCAGCTAAAATGATCAAATTTATATACGAGGAAACAGGTTGGATATTACGTATATATCAGCTCGTTGACGTACTATATGCACATTATTGTTTGATGCACTGGTGATATTGACGATATTATGATTTGTATACGAGCTTCAAAATATCCAAACAAAATATCTAAACTATCTTAACTGTGCAACTTCAACAGAATGCCATGTAGGTACTACTGAGAATATATTAAAAAAATGTTTTTCTCGTAAGTTGACTTACTCGTACCACCACAAATTGTCGGTGTTAATCTACATGAATCAACAATGGATAATTTATACACAATAACCTTGCGGAAATTTTTATCGATTTGATTTAGAAAAACCATCATCGTAATTTCGATTTAATTAATTTTACATTTCAATAGTAAATTAAGTCGGAAAATCGTAAGACTCTCATATAACTTATGACCTTACACGGAAGTTATAGATACTGGCAAACCCGCTTTAAAAATTAATACTCAATTTTAATTTACAACACAAAGTAAGATAATTTTAGACAAACATTTTTTTAGTTCAAATTAAAGGTGGATAGTAATTTCATGAACAAACTTTAATTTATGGATAATCCCATAATTATCGTCACCTGGCGTGTATAATTCTTATCTTGCATTAACATTTTTTTAACCTTAACTTATAATATAGTAGCTAAATTTTTTTTTTTAGTTTTTTGCTTCAAGACAATATATAAAAATTTTATTTTCATAACTACTCAGTTGACGTCTGTATATATCTACAATAGGGACATGCCAAAAAAAATTATTGATATTGTTAGTAAGTTAGTGAGGGTTAGATTTTTTGCGTCTCAGGAACGAATTATGCTAGAAAGCTTGAACTTGATATATGTCTATCTACAAAACTAATTTAAAGACACCATTTAGATTTGCTTTGACGTACGGAAATGGAGCAGAAAAATTTGTTTGCATTTTGACGAATTTCGTGATATCTGTTAGGTGCGTCCACGTATCGGATTGATTTTGCTTCTGAGTTTTCTTTATAAAGGTGCCTAGAAACTCCGTTTTCTATCTTTTACATTTACACTACTATAATCTGTTTAAAAATATGATCTACGTTTCTACGAATTCCGACATATCTCTCAGGTCTAACAATATAATTTAACAAGCTATGTATATAATAGTCTCATAAAAATTGGCTTTAAAATTTTTTAGTGTTTAAACCCGAAAGAACTAAGGCTGTATTTTATCTACTATATTTTTATTGAAATTTAAAAACTTATTAAATGAAAATATGCTAACAAATTTATTATTGTTTTGGATAGAATTTGGTAACACGTTTAAAAATGAGGTGCGGGTTTCTATAGCACTGACAACCTACAGAATAACAATTTCAATTCCCAATATCCAATTCCCAAACTCGGACAAATTTTAAACTTACACTACACCATGATTGAAATAATTGATTACTAAGGAGAGAGCTCCAAATACAATAAATTTTGTACTGTCTGTTTGAATTTGAGTTGTTTTCTTAACACGAAATTCCTGGTTTTTCGTCTATTGCAAGTTTCATAATGTGATAAGTTATAGTATCAGAGATACAGGAAAATAAATAACTGATCGTTTCCGAAACTGACGACATATATACGGCATCTAATTAAGCACTTTAATAAATGCGGATATTAATTCGAGATATTACTGGTACAAACAGGCTAACGGCAGCCAACAATAATTTTTTCTAAATTGCTAAGAATAAAAATGACAAAATGATCGTGCGGCGTGGCGTCATTCGAACTCTATCGTTATTCAACATAAGAAAATCAATTTCGAAAAATCTTTTTTTTGAAGCTGCTTTTTTTTTCAATAGTGAAAATAAAAATTAAGAAGATTAATATGAAAATTATAATTTTTTTTGGCGATCTCAGCTAGACAATATGCCATCTAATTAATCAAACGTAAAATAAATATTAGAAAAAAAACTGTGATCGAGGAGGAAACGTTTTTCACGATCATTTCACGTTACGCAATATTTTTGCGATCATGTTAATTTATTTCTAATTTTTTTTTGTGAAAAGTTTAAATTAGTTTGCGAAGCAAGTAATCGCGACGATTTTGCCGATGACATTGAACGAATTTAGCCCAGTTCGACAATACCGAAAATGGTAAAAACCTGGCTATAGAAATTCAATTTGCATAATTCTATTTTAGCATAAACTTGAAAATCCAATGAAATCCGCATTTTTTTCGCACCGTCCATGAACAATAGCCCGCTGATCCGAGCAACCAACGAAACGCTAAAGCCGCCAGCATACTTATTGCAAGTCTGGTTTAGGGTTCATACGAAGTCGTTGTCTCTTAATCACGGGTTAAACTCCACTTTTTCTACAGATCCGTAGTTGTTAAAATTTCGACAGAAGTTCTGTTTGCTGTGAAGTGTAGTGATCTCAATTCGAGCTGTTCTGGGCGATGAACGGAAAAAAGTGGATGAACTCGTAATTTACTGAGTTCATCGTATATTTTGAGGTTACGAGTTTAATGCCGTTTAGAATTGAGGAGATCTGCTTAGCGGCTTTTAGTTGAAATTGGAGTGCCATTAATGACACAAATTTTTTTTCTAGAATAGATTCTCTAATGTAAATGTTGTTCAGCGCAGATTTATTACGGTATTCAGTAATGGCCTGATGATTAGGAGTATCTAGTGCTGCAATAAATTATAATTTGTTTATTGAGCTCTTTTTTTCAAATTAGATACATTGTCGTAGATTACTTACAGAACGAAAGTTATAACCATTCAGTTTTGATATTTATGGAGGTAATTGCTTCTAAATTTTTTTACCACTATCGGCAATCTGTGTGTACTTTAATAAATATTTTTTTAATTTTCCTACGCCCTAAATGTGCAAATGAAACTGTATGAGAAAGTATAATCATGTACTTGTTTACTATCAGCGAGTTACTATCTGATAGTTGAGTACAAACCTGCGTGCTATAGGATGGGAGCGTGATACTCTCGAGAGCGACTCATCTTACTCGACGTTATGAAAACGATATGTGTAGAATTTTTTATTTGCAATTTATTCGATTTCATTTATGATATAAAGAAACAAAATTTTAAATTCATGGCAGAAAATCTGTCAGTAACATTCAAAATACGATACTGCATTGTAAGTGTTAGTACCAAGCCCAATAATGTATTTGTGTGATCCGTTTTGGGAGCAATATCCATTCTATCGGCTATATGATAATTTACTGGTACTTTCCGATAGTGGTTGAGATAAGCGAGTTCATCTGCGAGTAGTACCTACTATCGAGAGAAACTTTGGAAAGAAGGTATTGTTTGGGATGAATGAGTTTGAATTAAAATGAAGAAGGCAATTCATATATTATAACGTTAGAGCACACTCATTTACTTTTGCCTTAATTTTCTTAATATTTATTAAGAAATATGGACTTTTAATCGTAAAATGAATACCAAAATAGACAATCCTTGAGCGCCAAAAACAAATGTAATATTAGAAGCTCGATTTTCGTCCAAACAAAACAATACTTGGCTAAAATTACCCCAAAATACTACGTTGAACTACACGTCGGTCTACTTTAGGCTATAAATAATTTTATACAAATTTACTATTAAAAGGGGTGTATGGCTATCTTTGCTCATATTAGCATAATCGATTCTAATTTACTGAGCCATTCGTTATAATTAATAGCGCGAACATATACATCATTATGGTCTATCGTCATCAAGTGCTTTTCGGCTTAAGTTAATATTTTCTTCAAGTAAATATGGCCTCGATTTTGCTCCCTATAGATAAACATTCGAAAATGAAAGCTTATTATCTTCGAAGAACTGAACAAGGTTAGCGCTGATATTTGACACTTAAACAGGACATAGAATTTAAAGGAAAGAATGGAAATTTTTCATGATTAAATTTCCGAGAAAAAATTGATCGCAGAAAGTATTTTGAATCGGATTCACTAGAACGGAAATTTTCATTATTAAATTTGAGAGATGATTTTCTTAAAGGTGCGGAAGACAATAGATACAGGGTGCTTAAAATTATAAAAGACGTACAATTTGCTCAAAAATATGTGCAACACATTAGGCTTGCGCATAATAGTTCACCGTAGTGATCGCGAAAGAACTAGTTTCCGAGCCCTTGCGCATTAGTTCGTTCGTGTAGTTCGCAGTTCGCGAGAAAGAAATGATAAATAATGTAGGGAAATGTGTTGACCTAAAAAAAAGGAAAGGATCTCATTTCCCTCGCGAACGAACTAGTTCCTTTTTTGAAGTTCACAGTTCGCGATACTGAATGTGATGACCAAGAAAAAAACGAAAAATAATTTCCTCACTTTCCTCGCGAACTGAACTAGTTCCTATTTTAGTTCCCAGTTCGCTAGAGAAAAATGTTAATTGTGATAAGGAACTACTTCCTACAAACAAACTAGATCCGGAATTCACTGCGAACTATTTCGTTAATTTCATTTATGGGAACGCTCTTCCGAACTAGTTCGTTCACGAACTACACAAGCCTGCAATGTGCAAAGCACATATTCCTTAAACTTATGTTTTGACAAAGCTTTTGACGACATTGGAACAAGACTACAAATTTCAATATTTCAGCTAATAGATTTAAAATAGTATAGCGACTAAATTTACAACACACATTGAAATTTTTTTCCAATTTTTTAACAATGAGAAACAACATTGTGAAATATATTGCAATAAGTTCTACGCAATACCAGGGCCGGAAGTATTAAGAAACAATTTAATAACAAGGCTATAAATTTATAAATCATACTTTATCTCATTTCCTCTGAAAACAATTGATTAAACCCTAGATAAAATAAAGGAAATTAAATTTATATATTTTGTTAGCATCGTAATTTATGTTTAATAACAAATTTGTCATAATTCTATATTTTATTACAATTCGCTAAAATGGCCTAAATAAAATGAAAACAATTTTTTTTTTTAATTTTATTGTCAAAATTGAATTTCCTTCGTGAAAATTCGTTTGACAATCGAAAAAGATCAAAACAATTTTCTACGATGAAAGCATACATTAAAAATAACTTCTTGTGTTATATTCCGATAAGGGGTTATAATTGCAAAATAAAAACAATGTCATATAGATCTAAATCGGTTATTGTATTTCGTACAGAGATAAAACGATCCGAAGATATTTCTTTAAAAAAAAAATTGCAAAAGATTAAAGTTCTTAATACCGCACAGCGAGTATCGGTTAATGTTACAAAACACAAAATCGATTTTCCCTCAATTTCTGTTCGAATTTCTTTGGATGTCTTACCGACAAAATGGAGTATCTTTACCGGTAAAAATAGATCGTTCTTTTGAAAAAGACGTCAGCATACCAGACGATACCTACCTGCTGATATATCGTATCATTTTTACCACACTAGTAAAATAAATTAAATAATCGAATCAAATGTGTGTTTGGGAAATTAATCCCACTCACCAGAATGTAATTGTTTCATTTTGATCGATTGTTAAACATTTTTTAAGCAAAAGCGATTTTTATTTGATGCTGTTAATCGGTTTATCAGTGAAACGTGGTTAATAAATAATACCCTTTTTTATCACGAGTCTTTTTTTATCGGATCTGTAATTTTAAAATTATAAATATTTTAACTTTTCAGACAGATTGGTAACTAAACCAATTGCGTAATGAATGAACAATCTTAAAGTGTGCCAGGTTTTACCCACCATAAATAGTAACATAATTTATGGAACAATAATTTTTTCTTAATTGAGCTCAGTCGAGACTTAATCGATGAAATCCAAAATTAACCAGTTTGTTGCGAATTTGGTACTGAATTTTTCAATGATTATCGTTTTCGATTAAAGGTTCATAATCAATATCAAGTTGTGCACGTGCCCTACTAATTGTTTAAATTAAGTTTATCCATTAGATATGTCTGCCTTATCCGATTCTGAAAGATCAACTGACTATTGCGGATGTTAAATGATCACGTTGTGATCATATGGAGTGTATACTGAACTATGTAAGATTTTATTCGATCGCATGGCTTAGACACGTATATGTGACATGCAACGATTGACGTAAAATCAAGTTTTACTATTGTTTAATTTATTTTCAATATATAGGTATGCATGTTATTTTTATCTAATAATTGCGTTAGACCTCTTCAAAATCCGATTGTAGTCATAGTAAGATCGTATAAATAGGCAAATACAATTGAACCTAGTATCTATTTCAAATAGATGGAATAGATTGTCCATTTTGAATAGATTGAATTTTGCAGATACTCGAATAAAGATATTTTTTTACCAAGAACATTTGAATCTCGTTTGACAAACTGTAAAAGAATGGCATTTCTAAGTTTTCCATTTTCAAATTTAATTTATTGTAATAGTTGGTAATTCAAATTTAATATAATTTTTTTTTCAAGTTTACTATAAAATGCCGTGTGGATTCGTTGCCGATAAGTTCGAAACGCTTCTAAAAAGATAATCGTTTTCACAAATTGCTGATTTAAACTCACGCTCGTTCCCATATTTGATTACTATCATTCCAAAAGAAAACAATAGAAAATAATAACGTACTATTGTTGAAATCATTTATCGATAATCCACTTGTGGTCTTCGGTGTGATAATAAAGTTAGGTATTATTTCGACATTTGGACCGCTTCGACATGATTGATAAATTCTTTTTTGTGAGCAATTTTGCCAGTTAATCCAGTTCATGTGATGTCATTAAAAAATAATATTGAAGATAGTATTTATTTTTTTTTTACAATAGAAAATTATTAGTTTTAATCACGCGGTAATATTTAGATAATAATAGAAATGATGTATGATGAGAAATTGCCAGATACTCGATTGGATACTTATTGGTATAATTGATCTGTTTCCTTATTATTTATTTATTTATTTTAATATTTAAAAACTTTTAAAATCTGTTATCCCCTAATATCGTCGCACTCACTCGAGTAATGTTCTTATTAAATTAGTGCTTGCTCGTAAATTTTACATCATTAATTTTAACCTAAAAGCAAAACTGGTATATTTTATTGTGTAAAATATTCGAACTGATGTTAAGACTATTTTCCCTGTCAAATGCAGCCAAATGGTTTTTATGTTCCCTAAACAAGGTATTTTTCACCTGTAAAATTGGACCTTTTATTCGATTTTGGCGTAAAAGTTTGAATGTCAAATATTTATCAAATAAAAAAAATTTGTCAAATATTTGTGTCAAATTTTTGTCACAAACGTAAAAAAATGAAATTCTAGCATATTACTACTGTTACTGTTACTATTAATAAATTGAGGATGTATGATTTGAGAACGCATATCCAGTTCATTAATGATTTATGGAGAATATAATGCTGAGATATAAAGATAAAAAAAATTTGAAAAGTCTCAAATTTCCTTAGTGGATCTAATTTTTTAATATTTTGTTTTTCTTTAAATAAATAAATTTACTACTAATGTAAAAGAGATGAGATGTATTAGGTCGTTGCAGATGAAGTGTCGTTTTTCTCTATGAAGTGAATGCAGCTGCGATTTTCATTTCTTAAACTACCGCCAGGTGGGACAGTGGTATTGGGTATTGAAGAATGAATACTCCTACATTATCTCATGAAGTCGTTTCAGTTTTAGACTTCATTGAGATCAGACAAAAAAGTAGCAGTAACCTCAAAAGTGATCCATCAAGTTCTACTAGGTCGATTGTTATTATTTTTCGGGTGTCAATGTAAGGCTAAATAAAATCTACATTTTCCGTCGATTTTTCTGAGAGTAATCGTTATTAGTCATAAGAACTTGTCGAAATACACAAACTCAAAAAAATCGCGTCTAGACTAAAATTCACAATAAATATTTGCTGAATTCCATCTGGTGCAAATGTACTTCGTGTGGATAGCAACTCAGGTTTCATTCAACTAACATCTGATTAATCAATTTCATAACCACCTGAACGGTAGATTTCCCTAACGACATTAAAGAACAGTCCAGAAAACTGTTAGGTACTTTACTGATTAACACCATTTGAAAATCTTCCATCATGAACATTTTTAATTAGCGATATTAGCGAAATGTTACGGAAAAAAACTGACCCACTCTCAAGTGTAGGGCAGCAACAGGACTCCCAATGAGGAACTTTTGCAGTTGTACTACTTATTTGACTTGAGCTAGAAGCACCATCAATCTTATAACCCCATGTCACCTGGACTAATAATAGTCTAAAAGGTCTAGACTCTGCACTCCACTTATCACTAGGCTACACAGTTCGTACTAATCGTTGGCTAAGCAGATGATTATTCTACTCATGCAAGGGAATATATTCGGAAATATTTCAATGGAACTTTTCTTATAATATTGATGACACCTTGATTGACGTCGGTTAAGGACGCTAAAAAGAGGCAGGTTTTAACAGTGCTATAACACATAGTCTGATTGATATGCTCCAGAGGCTTCAACGCAAACAGAAACCTAATCCTTGGTAATTTTCCGACATTAAAAATTATAAAGCTTTCGTGTTCTGCATTGTGTGGACTGAACGATTGTCATAAACAGAAAATCAACAACACACTCGTATTACTACTTTGAGACAGAATTAATCATTTTCATGGTACCAGTGAGCACTTACAAGAAGACACACTTTCATGTGATCTTATTTTTCGTTAGACTATTTGCATGAATCATTTACTAGAATTGTACAATGCTAATAAACATAATTACCTACCTGTGAATAATTTAAAAGTAAATCAAAGGCAAATAGACAAACTCGAACAATATTTACTTCGATTCCAATTTCAAATCGATAGCACTATCTAAAATTTCTTCCTTAGTCCATAGTAACAAGACTAATGGCCACGTGCTTCTGATTTTTCTACAGATGGACAAGGTAGCTCTAATGGTTATTAATGTCAGGTGTTTACTTTTAGTAGCCATTAACTTGATGAAATTTCCAATTTTCCTACTGTTTATTCTCTTTAATAGAGCAATTAACAAAAGTTTTCTCAACGTTCTATTTTGTTTTAAATCTTGACGTCGAGAAATAAGTTAGTGAAAATTTGAACAGTTTTAATATTCTATCATAAAAAGTATTAAGAGTTTAGAATGGGTCTTGCGATACCTTGACTGGAATTTTAATCGTTACGAAAATTTGTCGACTGCTGTGGCATATACCTATGTATGTACGATTCTAAAAAAAATGTGTAAATAAAGTTAATTCCAATATTATGGAACATGTGCCAGTAAAAGTATGCGGCAAACTGATTTCTTTCTTTTTTTTAGAGGAACTAGTAGCGTAAGACTTACCATACATGTTTTTATTGTACACTAAATTATGCTTCAAGATTTATTGTTTAGACAAAATTCTGATAAGGGTAATTTGAGAAAAATTTCTTTGACGCATTTTGTAACACGTGAGACTTGTAAATTGTAATCTCCCTTCAATTTGCAAAAACAGACTAATTTTACTTTATTGTTTTTAATAATAAAGTATTTCTATTTTTAGTTAAATATATGAAATTTATGACAGTTTTAGGACCTGTGTTAATATAAAATATCTGATTAAAAATTTATTCTTTTATGGTTTTATTTATTTTATCTCATCGACATCGCAATTTTATGTTTTATATTTTACTTCGTTTTTCTAATTCTAATCCTGAGTGAGTTCTACGCGAAAGTTTTTGTGAAGCAATTTTGATTGGAAGACCGATCGAGCACTGATCAAGTAGTACATACAATTGAACAGCCTTGCCTGAAGTGCGAGAAAGTGAATAATAAATTATTGTTATTACTATTGATTTTAATCGAATTTTATTTTATTTGCAATCACGGCGCTTAGGTGCTCGCCGTAACAATAATTTTCTATTGTATGTAAGAATTATATTCCACACGTCTCTCAAATCTTAGAAAATCAGATTTTGTCAGGAGAATAAATTTTACAAATTTTTGGTTATGTAAATTGCCAAAAAAAAATTTTTTTTTTTAGCAAAAACTCGAAATTTTTTGGAAATGAAAATATTTTGAGAAAAATCGCAAAATGTCAACGAAAATTTTGACTTAATTTGGAGTCGACATTCAAATTTTTAAAGTTGTCTAGTTTTTCCGACCGTCAAAAAATTATTTCGTTGAAATGCCTAGTTGTCAAAATTTCAAAAATATTCCAAAAAGCGAATAATATTACTGCAAAAACATAGACTTCCAAGATATCCACAAAAATGTAGTCATACTTTTGAGGTGACTAAATCGACATTTTAGAAACCTAAATTATAGTACGAAAATGTCGAAATTTGTGACCTTACCATCTCCGATTCTTTTAAAAATTTTTGTACTTGAAGAACTAGTGGCATAGTGGCAGTTTTTTCGTAAGTTATAGTATGTTTAAGTTTTCGCAAAATGGTGTCCGAGTCCTTTTTAAAAATGCACATCTCCAGTAATTTTTGTCCTAGAACAATGAAAGAGGTTGGCTGTCGCAAAATAAAAAAATTAAAGAGGAGGAAGGTCTGTCGCAATTAAATTAATTATTAATAAAAAATTATCCTTGTAATTTTTTTCAAGGATAACGATCCTTTAATATCTCAAAATATTATAGGTTTTTATTTATTTTTTTAACATTTTATTGGCTATACTGTTTTTCAAAAAAAATCAAAAAATTAACTTGGGATCTCAATGGGATCGGGGTCAAAAAAATCGAAGAACATCAGTGGCTCGGATAATTTTTAGTAGTATTTTTTTACTTTGCGACAACCATCCACTTTATAATAAGCCATATTTTGTTATTCTAGGATAAAAATTAAAAGAGATAAGTATGCATTTTAAAAGAAAATTCGGACACAGATTTGAGAGTAAACTTTAACATACTTTCACATACTATAACTACCAAATAAATGAGATAGGAAAAAAACATGAATTTCAATTATTTTTTCATTAGTTCTTCAAGTACAAAATTTTTCAAAAGAATCGGAGATGGTAAGGTAACAACGTTGACGATTCTTGATTAAATTACCCAGTACTTTAAAAATTGACTTTTTGGAATTGATATTCAATAATTTGACGAATTTTCCCCATTTACAGCCTTCTACAAATTCAATATCATGTCAACCGACAATTTTACATAAAAATCGCACCATGTGCAAAATTTTGTATGAATGTAAAATGCGAACGTATAGTAAATTATTTTATTCTCACCAACTTATCTGCCCTCTAGACTTTGATTTCAGTTCGCTGATACGTTCCAAAGATTCGTATTTGAACTAAATAAAGCAAAAT
This sequence comes from Beris chalybata, assembly GCA_949128065.1. Classification (NCBI taxonomy): domain Eukaryota; kingdom Metazoa; phylum Arthropoda; class Insecta; order Diptera; family Stratiomyidae; genus Beris; species Beris chalybata. The sequence goes on from OX421894.1 coordinate 143,627,447, forward strand.
TTTTGCCGACGAACTGTCTGCCTTAATTTATAATGAAATAAAATTAATTTAAATTTGCTTGGTTATACAGAGATTATGAAATCGGAAAATTGATAGGACTAAAATAAGTCGATTCGAATCACATTTCCGTCTCTAATCGTCGTAAATAAGAATGAAAAAATATATCGGCCCTGATTATTAAGACACCGAACAATATCGCTGACTCGGTACGACTTAATTCTGGTTTTAGTTTATTGTTTAGCTAAGGCCAATGTAAATTTACGGTAATTGTACGCTTATGCTTACATTGCATTTCGCACGAAGTAGGTGCTGAATTTGAGACAATACGTAGACTAAAGATTGCGCTCGTGGAGCATCTCCGATTTAGTTTATAATTTTTTTTTGGTTTTGTAACTTTTTAATTGTTGCAAAAAAAAACCAACCAGGGTGCATTTGGACGCGTGTTGAAAAGTGCAGTCGTAATTGCCCACACGCGAACACGATCTACTTACTGCGCGGACTTAGTACCCAGTCATGTACACTGGACACTTGCAGTTTTTTATTGCATAGACCAGGCGGCAGTAAGTTGCATAGCAGACCAGCCCATCGACGACGGATACGCCGTATGTTTCTTTATACACTCCCTAACTTTATTTATAAAATTGTGTGCACTTTTTGATATATCGCATTCAGCACATTTGGCTCGAGCCAAACGTACGTATGATCTGAGTCGTTGGCACTATGCCATATTGTCGGTTATTTTTAATCTGATCGGTTGCAGTAGACTGCATCGGATGCACAAATAAACATAAATTTGTATTTAAACATGTCCACATTGTATAGATTACACAGAATAAATACTATACGAGCTCCTAGCTATACCTACTACAAAGCGCACACTAATTTAGTCGCTTTTGTAACAAATTTTCAGATTAATTGCTTCGCCAAAGACATCTTCTAGAGAGTGCCCAAAGACTATACGTACAAACATATTTTCCACAACTGGCTTAAAAATTAATCAGACACACAAATTTGAATATTTACTTAAAGATTTTAATCGAACTTTTGATTGATTAGTAATTTCGAAATTAAAGTTTGTACAAGATTCGATAAAAATATTAAATAAGACATTTTTAATGTCGACACACCTTTTAAAATTTATCATCATAGAGAAATTATTGATTGAACGAATATTTGCAATGTTTAATTTATTGTTGAAAAAATGAAGAGAATTTTATCTGAAAGTCGATAAGTTTGTTTTGATTTAGTAAAATCATGTTCCATAGGTCGATTTTAATTTATTTAGACCAAACATACGAGTATTAAGAAGGGGAAGTTTATTTTGCACACAGTAATTCATTTTAAAATATGATTGTTTATATGATGTTTAACAATACGATTTTTGAATAACGAACTATTATGTGGAAACGACAAGTAGTATTCCTATAAAACTAGATTGTATTTAATAATATATCAATAACTAGTAATTAGTTCTTTTTAGGCTTGCGCACTTTAATTCACAACAGTGACCGATCGTTCCCGATTCGTTGCGAACTAGATCGTTCTTTTAGTTCACTATAGTTCGCGTGAGTTCAGTGAAAAATCATTTAGGAAAATGTGATGACCAAAAACAAATCAGTGTCCGAGAATGTGATGAGCTAAAACAAAAAAAAAAGGTCCTCAGTATGGCAGTATACGCCAATTTATGAACAGCAACGAATTAAAGGTGGGACTCACTGCGAACTAGTTCCTTTCTGAAGTATAGTTACAATGTGATGACCTACAAGACAAGGGCCTTAGTGTGCACTTATACGGCAATTCATGGATTAAAGATGGGTCGTTCATGAGTGAACTGTTCCAAAAGATCAGTTCATTGAAGTGAGTGAGTGAACTAACTCACTCCTTTTGGTAAACTGTAGTTCGTTTCGCAACGTGATAGAGCTTGAAAAGAAGTAGTTCTTTCGTGAGTGAGGACCTTTTTTATTTTAGGTCCTCACATTCAATCTGCACTTGAAAAGAACTAGTTCCTTCGCCGGGTAAGAACTAGTTCCTTCTTGAGTGAGGGCCGGACTAGTTACTTCTTGAGTTACGAACTTTTTTTTTAAGGTCCTCACATTATTCAATTTTTGAAAAGAACTAGTTCCTTCGCCGGGTAAGTGATTTTCAAAAGGAACTGCAACTAGTTCACTAGTTCATTTCAGTGATTGAATCGGAGTTCACTCACTCACTAAAACGAACAGCTTTCCCCATCTCTAGCATGAATACAAACGAACTAGGAGCACTTATAGGAACGCTCTTCTGAACTAATTTGTTCGCGAACTGCGCAAGCCTAGTTCTTTGGTGTTTCACTAATTGTTTAATTAGACTCATATTAGTGCATGGGATTGCAAAAATTGTGCATGAAACATCAAGTTATTGCTACCTACATACTGTACTGTGTGCGGAATCAAGGCAAAGACTAACTGTGCAAGATTATGACCAAAGCACATATTATTTTCAATTCTTTTTTAAATTTTCACATAGCCCAATTATATGGGGGTGTCATGACTTTTGAACTACTGTTTTCCAGGAGATCGAGATACATTCATTTATTCAAACAAATATTCAAACATTTTTATACATTAATCATTCCCTGACAACTTAAAATTTCATAGCACTTATTGATAAACATTTTTTTTTTGTTTTCTCTAATCTTTAACTAATTACTTAAGTAACAACAGCCGGTCTGTCTAATCATAAAATTATCATAATGCCATTTACGCAAATGTTTCGGAATTTATAAAATTTGAATCAATCATTTTGGTAGACAATAAAATTATACGGATTGCAATAATAGGAGTAACGCAGAGATTATCAACAAAAACAAAATTGTCACCAGGAATAATCTCCTGTTTTTATCAATTTAATAACAAAACGGACCTAGATTTTTGTCGATTTTTTATTTAGATGTGATTGGCTTTTGCTTATGCGCGCTTCCTTAGCAAGTAAACCAAGTACTTTATTTTCGCGAAGATTAGGGCTGGAAAAATTGCACAAATTACTCGTTACGTTGAAATTTTTATCTCTAATCTAAATTTTTATCTCATTTTTATACGATTTCTAGATGACTCGGTACATTCTTATATTTTGCTAGTCTGTGGCGTATTTACTATGTGTAATTGTTTTTATTTTGATGTATACTTTTTAATAACAATTATACGGAATTATTTGCTGCACGTTGGAAACTTCCATTCACACTAAATTTATGACTAAGGGTTTGTGATTGTAGCTTTTTATTAATTAAACTTACTAGGATTTGTTAAATGCGTAAGAATTTTAGCCAGTGGTAGTTAGCTGCGTACATAAAAACATTTTTAGTCCAGTTCATAATAATTATGACACATTGTTGTCACAAAAACATCGTTATTAAGTTAGATTATCATTTTTCAATGTTGCTTAAGATGCTCTTACACGATCCATTTTTCGAGCAATTGATTGCCAAAACTAGTGGAGCAATTAATAGAGCAATATAATGCAATATCGTGCTAGTTGCGGCAATGTAGCAATGTTTTCACAGCTCGCCATATAGTTGCTGTATTTGCACTAGGTTGGAAAATTCCAAGCAATTATCCTCGAATGACGATTCAGTTATCAAGTTTTCTTTTGAGTTTTGCATTTATTTGTCAAATTTCGTGTTATAATGCCTTGGGATTCAAATATTTCCAAGTTTTATATTAAGTCTTATATTTGTTTGTCAAGTTTGCTTTCTTGTTGTTCATAGACTGAATTGTTCGTGTATGATCTCATTGCCAAATTGCTATGTATTGCTCCATATCGCTAGTCGCTGCTGAGCAACGAATTGACCACCAATTGATCCATATCGTCAATTGCTGATGTTGCCTATGTTTTCGTCACGTCAAAGTTGTCTGGAATTGCTGCAAATTGAGCAATTTTAATCGTTCGTGTACCACCTTTAAACGAATACTATTTAATTTAACGTTTTACGAGATAGCCTTTTTTCGATCCAAGCTTCGATGTTCCGGAATGCTATGATGTATTCAAACAGCTCCTATCAGTTATCCAAGATTATTCTGCTTTTCGATTGTAGGTCTAGCAAATATAAAACAATAATATTAATATAAACATAATTTTATGTATCTAAACGGGAACTAATCGATGGCCTTACGTAAAGAAAATTCGAAAGTTACCTGATATCACATGCACTTATGATTTCATTCAACTTTTCAAACATACATGATAGTGTCAGACTGAATCATAAATCAATAAGAAGTAATAAATGTAATTTCTTATTTTATAAGCAATCACTTTACGTTAAATTTTCCTAGAAGTTAATCTATCAAACGATTAGGACACACCAGATATGAACCAAAAATTAATAAATATTCGAGAAATTTAATGAAATCGATCATAAAAAATTGGAAATTTGCCGAAAAGAGTATCGTTTATTTTATTTCAATAGGAAAAAATTAGCAATCGAATTAGTAGTTTTACCGGATTTATTACTTCCTTTGACCGTGCTATCAACTGCAGAGTTTTAAACATACAACAGAAGGTGCTATTTTCATTGGCGTCTTTTTTCCCCAAGTGCTTTTTCTCTCGTTTTGCGAAAAATAAATCAACAATATTAAAATCAACTGGTGATGTTTAACGTTTCCCCGTATAGTGCATGTTCGTTGGCTGTTTATATATAATTTTTTTTTTTTTCATTTGTTTAATTTATGCTAAAGTACGAACGGTGTTGCAACGTCAGAAAACGTATAAACTTGAGAAATTGTAGCTATTAGCTCTTACTATTGAACTGAAAGATTTTTTCATTTGTGACATATGTATACAAAAAGTCGGACCGCATTAATGAACGTTGTAATTGTCACATACCGATTTAGTGGACACATCTGAATAAAAAAAAATCCCAATAAAATAATATAAAAGTTAATTTCGAATCGATCATATCCTCAGTTGATCGTTTTGATCGCGAACGGAATATATGACGAGTGATTTGTGCATAACCTGCGGAAAGTGTTAAAATATTCGCACTATACTTCAGCTTGTGGGTAGTGTGTAGAATTTTTTAGCGATAGCTGAAAATTCGTTAGAGTGAGGTAGTGTCTCTGATTGTTGTTTTAAAAAAATTTAAATTGGCTTACGGAAAATTCTGGGTGAACATACCTGGCAGGAGTATGGAAGAGGTGCTGATGTTTCTTTATGTCGAAAGGTAACTATGGAGTATAATGCTAAGAACATATCAAACTTTAAGGCTGAGTTCTGATTTCACTGCATAGTGCAAATTGTTATGATTGTCTCGCGTGTAGTATAACCTTGCAATTCACACGATATAGTAATTATATATCATATTTAAATTTAAATGAGATTTATTTTCCGTACAACCCTTTCTAGGCCATGTAACCCGAACATCACTTCACCAACCTCAAACTCATAATATCCTCATTGGTTGACAACATATCCCTCTTGTCATCAGGTTAATGAGCATTTTTTAATTCCTAAAATTTCACTTAATTTAAAAAAAAATGTAGGTACTTAATTTTTGTCAAATTTTTGACAAGATGGCATACAATTCAGTACATTATTCTATTTACGGTCAGAGATACCACCAAAATAAATTTTTCATTCAGGGAAATCATAGTTCTGTCCTAGGAACTATAAGTTTCCTTTGCAGACTATTTAATTTGAAGAAGATTATTAAGAATTTAAATTTTGGTTATCTGAGTTTGCTTTAATTTGACCCGGTTTTGAATGGTATCCGCAACCTAAATCCCAAAAATATTTATAGCTTTATGTACTTGATAGTTTATTTGGAAGCGCGGATACTAGGCTAATTTCAGCGCTAAGGGCGTTGTTAAAGCCGCAGCCATACAGGATCTGGCCTAGTAGAAGGCTACAACTTTCTAACAAATAATCGAATCAACTTCATATTTATCTTACACGCAACGAAAACAACAGTACCTATTTTTTATTGCAAAATATGAAAAAATTTTCTCACTTTTCACTCATACCAATGGCGCGTGTTACTTTTCACAAATCTTTAAGGTAAACTCAATAAGGTAGAAATAAGCCATTCTTTCGACCGTGTGATATGTCGTGTGTAAAGTTTTCAACTCAAATTTCTCATTGAGCTGTTTACACGACAATCGTAACGTATGTAAGTAATAATGGTAATGGTTCCGTGCCATTACCGAAGGCTATCGGTAACAAAGTCCAATTGGAATTTACCTTAGGAAAAATTGAATAAAAATGACAAGGTATTTTGTTGCATTGCGTTTATTTTTCTTTCTCTCGATTCGAGTTGTTTTCGCATATTTTCGCTGTTTTCCTTTGAAACCATACACTCTTGATGTTATTTAATAGTTGTAAAAGTAGCGCGTTATTGACAATGATAATAATGTCATAATCAAATAGTTCTATAAATACCCTGTCGTTTTTTTTCATTACGACCTAATAACCATTTTGACTGCAAACAATTGTATAGCTATAATACGTTACAAGTTCATATTAAACCGTTTTTCGTATTAATAAATGAACAGTGCGATAAAATGGATGCGATTGAAGGTTGCCACACTATACGATACTCGAGTAGTGTATAGATACTAACTTATGTACGTAGTGGATAATTTTTTCAAAACCGCAACGGTTCATGGCTCTTTAGATAAACATACACCTGAAGACCTCACCTGCGATTTTTTTTTCTTCCATAGCGCGTTGTATTTTGTAATTCACCTCTCTATATAATTTAAAAATAACAGAGCACCAATATGCTGCGGTATTTTCTTAATGCCGAATCGTGAAGAACATTCTAATGAGCAGCAAGTTGGTAATAAGGAACAGAAAAATTACTCCATGATTTGAAACAGTTGGAAGAAAAAAAAAGCTTTAAACGTATCTACCGGATAAAATAAATAATACCATAAGTATGTTATTTGAATCGTTTGACCGTTTGTTTATTTTTCGTGCAAGGTAATTTGGATGAACAAAGTCGAATGCAATTACGAGCAGAATTTCCTTTTTTTTATAATTTTTAATTAATTTTCATAATTTTTAAAATTTAATGGGTGGTATGATATTTTTAGTCGAGGTTGAAAGTATAGTTTATCGGTAAGCCTTGCATTTAATTTTTTCAGTTTTTTAGAATTATAAATTAATTCGAAAGGTAGAAGAAAAGAGAAATGATTGCGGATGACTTTAGTAATTTAAAGTTTTGATTTTTTGGTGAAATCATACACATAGGATAGAAACAGATACACAAAAAACATCATTAAACAGATGTAGCATTTTAATCGTGTTCTAGTTTCAAGCAAAACGCTCACTATCTTAAACTATAGTATGTCCAAAATATGACTGAAGTGAATTCATCTAGAGAAAACCATGCACAGGCAGATGGTGAACGCGGACCTATTTCTGGTCGATATTAAAAACTAAAAATATATGTCAGTATTTCTTTCGGTTAACATACTTGTAGCATTCTATTTAGGTTAGTTGGTATTACTTTTATTCCAAAATTACTCCACAGCAATTCTCTCTATCTGGGTGGCTCAGTGGCTAGAGCACTTGCCTCCGGTGCACCTGATACCAGGTTCGAATCTGCTTGCCGACAAGTAATTTTTGAGAATGGGATTGGGTGCCGGACTACCAGTTCACTTAGCTGTAAATAAGTAGGTACCTGAGTTTAAAATCGAGGTAATAACCACGGACGAACGTGTGGCTGACCACTTTACCTCCTAGTATTCCGTTGCTCTAGTAATGAAGTTACTCGAACATTACTTCAAGGCCTGGGCCCGATTTGGGCTGGTGCGCTATTGATTATTATTATTAATTAATTAATAATCGATACCCGACAGTTCTCCACTAAACTACACAGAGTAGTACCAGTAAACAACCCAAATAATAAACTGGAAAATTAACAATACGATATAAAATGGTGAAACGTAGAACCATATTTAAACATTAAAATAAAAAAATAAAAAAATTATTTTTGACAGTCTGACCTATCAAAGCCTTGTTTTATCAAGGCGTTATTTCTAATTGGATTCAATACGTTTTAATATTTCCTATTTCCTTTTTTAATCAAAAATGATAGGAAAATGAGCTGAAAACTCAATTATATCGTAAGATTGATTGATCTGATATTTTGATATAAATTTAAAAACAGGACTTACCTTGTAGATCTCAAGAAACCTGGGTAAAATACCTTGACACGTATCCCTGTTTACTGTCCGTGAGATAAGATGTTTCGGAAATTTTTTCAATTTTTTCTGCTAACTTCTGAATAAAGTTTTGGCTTTAGAAGTATTTTTAAAAATGCTCTCGTAAGAGAGTAACAGTTGGTTTAGCTAAGTTGTACGAATTTCTTGTCGTTAATTCCAATATCAATTCATTCCTTAAGCCTAGCACTAACTAGAAGGGAAAACGAAATTTTCTGTCAAATAATATAACTCTAACAATTTTCACTCGAATGAAAAACATTTATAACCTCTTAATTGTTCCACGAATCTCAACTAGCTATTAATCTAAATATCTATCGCCCGTATTAAAAAAGGGCCATCTCACCATTAATTTCAATTAACTACGAGTACAATCCCTATAAATTTCTATCGCTGGATTTGACCTACTAATGTCAAACAATTGAACTGGCCAGATCATGAAAATGAATCGTGAACAATACTCAGCTGACTAACATTAAACAACTTGAAACTATGTTTAACGAATGTAAATAAAGTGATCATTTCTATCTTTGAACTGTTCAGAATTGTCATAGTATTATTAACTCCTTTTTTTAAAAAAATCTATGCCACTTGTATACTCATATGTGTTATACTATGAAAGCGTGTTCATCACAATGACTAATATCCGTTCGTGTGCTCTTATTGAAAAATATAATAAAAATACGAATTCAATAAGAGATAAAAACGATGTTTCAGACAAACCTTATCGAACGTAATACGAAAAAAGAGTGTCAATAAAATATCGTTATCAATTTATCATAGTGCGATACTCTGTAAATTCAAACATGTGTATAAATAGATAGTTCAATAAAACACCTTTTGAGGGTAACGATGATGAGAACACATTTCTGAGAACTGTCGGAAGTTAGATAAGTTATTAGCCATTGCAAATAATTCTGACAAACTAAATATGAAATGGAATTACTGAATAGTCACAGGAAACCACAACACTCCACCTTTAGAACCTTTTTTTTTAACAATCCACCTATATTCTATCTATCAGATAAAATACCTACATAATCTAAAAATTAATCCAAGAACAAAAACTATTCGTTCAAAAAAAATAGGCCCGATCAACGCGTGGAGGTGATCAAAGATTACAAAATTAGTAATGAAGTGCGTGCTTTAAAACCAATTATTACCAGACGTCTGAATCGAAGATAATTTATTTAATGTCGACCTTGATTGTCAGAATATTGCGTTCAAAAGGGCACTAGTTTAGTACGGTGTAGATAAAATAATTAGTTTAAACTTGAATGAACAAAGAACTGACTTTGTTGATAATCCCAACAATAAAAAAAATCATTATGATGTAATCAATAGCTCGACACGTGTGTACTAATCGTTAAATCGCTAATTCAAATATTTTTTTTAATTCGAAATTTTTGGTTAGATAAGCAGACAAGCGTTGTAAATATACACATTTGTAGAATATTACAAAGCGTGTGTAAAAGTACACACGTTAACTCAAACACTTCTAGGAACGAATATATTTTCATTAAATAAGAAATGATCACTATCAGTTTTTCCAATTACTACTGAACTCAAAGACGGACTGTATAGGCTGTTATACAATATGATGTACGTTTATTTAATTATATATTTTTTTAATGATTTTTCATAATTTTTGATGAAGAAACATGTAAAAGTACGTTATATTATTCTGAAATTTTACTATTAACGTTGTGCACTTTGTAAATAAATATAGAACATTGATTTTTTTTCTGAAACTCTCAATAGCGAACTTACTACATTCTTGAAATTTATCTAAAGAATTAAAATAGGCACAACTATAAAATAGAAATAGATTAATGTTGTATGTTATGAAAGTATTGTAGGTAGGTGTAGAATGCACTAAACATTAATACATTTTATAATTACTGATATTTCGAGTAAGGTAATTTAACATGAAAATTAAAAAAAAAATTCTCATGCCCCATTCCATCCATGTGATCAAAGTACAATGGAAATGCCACTCAATCTTAAGTCACAAAATTGTGTTACACGGCCGACACGACTGCATTATACACCAACAACTTACGAAATCATAAATCTTCGTAAAAATTACATAAAACCATTTGTGTGTGTAATTTGCAATTTATTGTTTGTCATATACCTGCATACATATCGCATATTTTTCGCTACAACCTATAACAACTTATGAAACCCACACCATCAACTGGGACTTAATGCTTTTAATACACCGTAGCTAATAGTTGCGAAAATTAACAGCCGCCTATAAAATAAATTGTAACAAAATATACGGAAATTTTAGTTTCCTATTAGGCGATCAGTAGAATGGATTTGGTACAGATATACTTGTTAGGTTTTTATTCGTTGACCTTACAATGACCATTTGGCCAACGTTCAACGACATTATAACCTAAAATCGGCTAATAATTAATAAACGTGGACGGTCTAAAAGATTTTCGTGATGTCGTGTCTGGGTTCCAGCATTTTTGTGGCATAGCATATCAAATTTCCGAAGGATACAAAAAGGTGGAAAAAATCGGAACCATAGTCTATGTCTTGCATATGGGGTTGACCGCATTATACTAAATCGGCATCTTGCCGTAGATGTCTGGACGATGATGTTGTTAACTTATAAATTCAGTGACCGCAGTCCTTGAGTTCAAAAGTTAAGAACCGTCTGGAGAGCCTACAAAAAGAAGGACTTGGGAACTGCAAAAAAAATTCCCTACATGTCTGGATATGGTCTGCACAAGGTTTATACACCATCATCATATACTGCGCATGCTTTGCATGCTTAACTGCTATGAAACTAACCGTACAATGATTTACGTGTAATAATTAAATTTTTTTTTTTTTTCAAATAACGATAACGAGAAGGTCTGGCTTTTATTACAGTTGAGTCGGATTATATTCGCTTAAAACGAAAAACAGGTGTGACTTTTTTCAAGAATCTCTTCTCCAAGAAAGGAGGTCAACGAATTTATATGAGTTGGCAGTGCGTTGAAAAAATAAAAATGAATTGCACTCAGAGAAAAGGCCTGGTATTGACCAAAATTCAGTTCAATTTGACAAAACTACGGTCAATATACGTTCAACCAAATACTTTATCAAATTGACGAATTTCAATATTCTTTGATGAAAGCCCACTGTCTAGATATATCTATGACAAAAGAAGTCAATATTACCAAGGATTTTTCTTTGAGTGTATTTTCTGGATTTTGATTTTGGAAACTTTTGACCAAATTCGATTTTATTTTTCTGTCATACGATGTTTAGATGTCTTTATTTAAATTTATTTTTTTCTACATCAAAAGGTCAGATTTTAAATTTTAAAATTAAAATTTTGACGATCCTAATTTTTTGATAGATGTTGACTTTATTTTCTTTGATATTTTGGTTTTAAAATTTTTGTTTTTCGGTCTTGAAATTTTTTACGTTCAACAGGACTTTTGATTTCGACATTTCTGTGCTTACTTGTAATTTAGATTTTTTTCAAGGGGGTTATCTTGGTTCAAAAAATCATACAAATTTCCCGAAAAGCGCAAAAAAAGAGCCTTCACCCGGAATGACCCCCTTAAGTAATGTTAAATTATTTGAAGGGTATTTTGAATTTTGGTATTAAGTTCTCTTTTTGATTTTTAAAAAATTTGGATTTATGTATTTTATTTTGACGTTCGAAAATTGTAATTTTTGGATTTTTGACGGATCGTATTTCCGCCAACAATCTTCAGGCCTGTTTCTTAAACATTTTCATATTTACCATTCTACGAGATTTCGGATTTAATATTTTAATATTTTCGGATTTGATTTTGACTTTCAAATTTACATAATTTAATACTTGTTATAAAAATCGTATGTACTCGTACTTGGTAGATATTCAGAGCTTTTAAATAATCACTTAGCCACACGAAAATGTTTTAAGACTAAAATCAGTTCCAAGTGGTTTTGGTTGATATAGTTCATTAGAGCTTCTCACTGCTCGATCACATGATGAGCACTTTCGGAACCGATTTACCATGCGCCCGTGTGTATATTTCAATGATAATTATTTTTTTTTTGCTCTTTAATTAACAATTTCAACGTATCTATACAAGATAATAATCTTAACAAAGAAATTCAAAATTCGTATCATTCTTTTTTTTATATGTCTCATTATAAGATTAGTGTAATCAAAGTGTCGTTTTACCTGAGTGCTATTAAAATTTCGCGAGCCTAGGTCATGCCAATTACAATGATGGCGCATTTTATCACCTGTGTTTTTTTTTTCTCACTTTTATGTCGACTTAATGCCCCACGGTACAGTGCATGTGATAGCTGCAGTGCGTGGATTAAAGAAAAATTTTGAATCTGCATGTGTGATCTTGTGATTGTCCTTAATGTTAAGAGATAACAAAGTGAGTCAGACTTTGATTGGCGCAGATTACCGTATAATAGACTAATTAAGTGATTATATTACGGACATTCATCAATCACGTTACTTTTGAGTTTTTTACCTGTGTCATCTTGATTTTGACTAAATTTTGATGACTTTTCTTCTTGGGATCATTCAACGTCGAATAATTACGACAATGGAAATTTTTCACTGGTGTAGTTACGGGAATTTCCCTTACAATTCGTAGCAGTAATAAGATTTTTCTTAGATTTTCATTTTTAGTTTTTGTTATAAAAAAATTAAAGCCTAAATTAAAAATATTATCTTCGACTGACGACAATTGTCAACTTGCAAAGAGTAGTCTACAAGAAAGGTAATATTAAATTTCACAGAATAGAGAATACTGACTGCAAAGTTGCAACTTGTTTCTTGACTCATAGCAGGTCATTCCAAGAATACATTTTTTGAAGTTCATAATAAAATATAGAGGTGGCCAGGCTCGTTGAATACATGTAGAAAATAACCTACAAAGGCTATAAATACTTGGGTCTCCATTGTCCTGTTAAAGTCACAGAGTCGAGACTTTTGGAGAAACTTAACTGTTAAAAAGGCGCCCAACGGGGGGTCACTCGGAAACCAACCATTCCATAAATTTTGTCATCATCCTACCTATCAAAAGCATTAGTAAAATTAATTATAAACCTTTGCGGTCACAGCATACAACATGAAACTTGATATCATCGTGTTAGCCCATGATTTCATGCTTCCATAGCAATAACTTAATTTCGATGCGCTATTTTTAGTTTTTTGCTCGCATTTAGCTAGCTGGAAACTCCAGTAACGCGCGTCACATTAAAATTAAAATAGCTTTTCCCCAGTGTAAGATTATGCAAATGTTTTACATTAACTCGTACCCTGACTCACGCACTAGACCCATACCTGAGCGTCAGGTATATTCCCATTGATTAATCTGGGGAATAATAAACACCAACCTTGTTCGCGTCAAGCATCTGATATTTAGATTCTCCTGAAATAATATAAGCAATAATAAATTTATCATTAAAACTGTTATTTGCATTTAGTTCGCCATTAACATCGCACCGTAGTGTAACAACTGGTACGTCGGTAATCAACACGAAAAACCCATTAGCCTGAAACCAGTCGACCAAATAAACAATTCCTGACGTTAACATTTTCTAACTAAACTTTGTCATTCCCGTTTTTTTTTTGTTTCTGATAACCGACAAAAAGTTAAATTCGAACAACAACCTACCATACAAGATAATGTGAAAATTTGGTCAAGACTTAATAAAGATTTTAGACTGGCGCTATTAGTTCGAAATTGACTAACTATGACGACTGTGAATTCTTTTTATTAATTTACAATAACTTGTAATTTTCTGTTCTTTTTTTTCACTGAATAGAATGCAATTAACATTAGCGTTTTGAATACAATAACCTTGGTTCAGTCGGACGGATTCAGAACAGGTAGAGTTCAAGAACGCTCGCGTAATTCTCAAATCAAAGAATCAACTTTTTGGCGCTCTGTTTGGATTTTATACTGAAAAACCAGTTTCATTTGATTTTTTGCGGTTTCAGAATTTTATAATTAGATAGTAAAAGAACAGACTGCCGATGAGTAATACGTTAAAAAACTCCAATACCGTCCTGGGTATTCTTTGAAAAATTCTTCGAAATTTTGATGACAAAAAAAATGTTCAAAGACCTCACAACTCCTACATTTTCTGGAGACGGAATAGAATTAAAATATAAGTCTAATCATCGTACAACATATCGTTATGGTACTCGGTATCTAAAAGAATAATCTTTAAAGCCTCGCATATCTTTAATTTATAGACTGACCAATGGTGCCAGTTTCGAAACCATCATAAATTCAATTATCTGAACCTATATACGATGCGTACCTACGCAAAACATTGCAATAATGAAGGCAACAATAAAATAATTAACCTTTGATTTCACCTGGACTGCCAGAAACTGGTCTTATCACTAAAGCCTGTATAATATTGTCGCGAAAATTTTAATAAAGAAGAAAAAACAGCAAAAACTTATTTTTAGTTTAATGTCGGCCACAAAGCAGGTGACATTAAACATTTTTTAAAGATGATAAAGAAATTGTTATTGTGTAGGAAGAGTTGCATATACCACATACTCTTACTCGAAACAGAAGGACTTTTGTCGTGTATAGATCACCATCATTTTCATCATTCTTTGACAAAAATGAAGGTGAGTTCAATATGTCAAATCGAACATAATCAGCGTTGAAGGCTTATGGTTTTGAAAGAGTTTAAAATTAATAAGACAACGTTTTAAAGTTGATTTATGTTTGATCGATTTGTTACACATGATTTATTCGGTGTGTGCGTGCAAAACAGCCTTAATTCAAATACAGATGGCATTGTAGATAAGATATTTGATCATAGATGGCACTACCAATGCCAGTAATATTATGAGAAATATATATGTACAATACTGGGGTGTAGCAGGTTAGGACTTCCTGTATTGAAAGCGCTACAATTCAAAATTAACCCAGTTAGTCATAGTTAATTGCTTTTCACAGTTCACATAATAAAATTATTACGAAGCCGAAGGTTCTACTTACTAGCGCTGTTAATAATAATAATTTTTGTATATATGTATACATATATTTAATTATTTTAAAAAATAAAAATAAAATTAAATGAAAGCTTCGCATGCTTTTATACTACTTGGCTGTAGTCTAGACAGTGCCTGAATGTTTCCTCGGTGATGTGTGTGAACGGTTCTCAAAAGCTTTAGAGCATTCGATTTTGATCTTCTAGACTGTTCTGGGTTATGCGAAATATTCGATTTGAAGGGAGGTACAATCCATCTTCTTATTAACTTCGACTAGGTTCTAATTGGGTTACTTTGCAATTAGTTGTTTGGTTGTTGCTATTTCTATGATTCGAAATCGATCGAGTTGCGCGGTTGTCAGGCACACATGCAACAATACTCCATATTTAAATAATTCACTAAGGAAAAATGATATATATATTTTTTTGTCGTTATATGTGTATATCTTAGCTTGTTCCGCCAATTCAATTTTCAATTTATTAAATAAAAGAATTAATTCTATTCATTTCATCTCAAAACATAGTGAGATCCATTTACTTTATTATTAATAATACAGTATTTTTTTTAGTATTGTTTTTTAATTGCACAAATACATATTTGATGTTTTTTAGACCAGCTCGAAAATTATAGATAAAATAGAAAAGATGTATTTAAGAAATAAAAATGTTTTTTTGTCCTAGTGAAATAGGTTTTCATAAACAAATTCCATTATTTATTAATTTGACTTATTTATTCATTTTTTTTAAATTGTTTCCCAAAACTTTGAAAATTATACTGTGAAGAAAGATTCAACATCTTTTAGAAGAGTAAAAACTTAGAGTCCTAAAAAAATTTGTTGAGGATTTCAGTCCTTTAATGTTATTTGCTTTAATGTTATTTGCTTGTATTTTGCTTTTGAATATGTATTTAAAACTACAGTCGATCTCGTCCAAGATCGAGAATATTTACTTTTTAAAACAAGCCACGAATTATTTTCTCACTTTTTTTCAAATAATTATTATAACTCATATCTAATATTTTAATTAAATACAATACTAATTTCTCGAAATAAAAAGAAAGTTAACTACCTCAATTATTTTACTCCATCATATCACTAAATCAAACTTCACTTCTAAATTATTAAAAAAAATTATGGCGCAAGACTCATTGACCGTCAAACATTTTTTTATCAACTTCTTCCTATCGTTTGGAGAATTTCCAAAAAAATAATAATAATAGGGGCAATTATGCACTATCTGTCTTCATTCTAATCAAGTTAAATTTCATATCAAAGAATAAGTTACCCTGACCATACTGCCCTAATTTTTACTGTGCAACAATTCGAGCACTGTGTGAAGGTTTTTTTTCGAAAAAAAAAATATTTTTATCAGTCATTTGGGAGAGAGAGAAAAAACCTCGGTGATATTGTTAATTTTTGAGCTGATATCAGTTGAATACAGTTTAATGGCTTAAAAATGGAATTGATAGATAAATTTCTGGCAAGACTTTTCTCCTCGTTTTCAATAGAAAATATCTCTCAATTATAAGTTATCCGGACGTATCTTAAGATTTTAATCTTCAAATTAAATTTACAAATCAACGGATACAACAAAAGATTTTTCTTAAAGAAGTATAGAGAGAGAAATAAATTCAACAACGCCTTACCTTAATAAGAAAAATATAATACCTGAACTATTGGCAAAGCAATGACCTAGTATCCATGAACTCTGTGCACAAAGCTGTGCAAAAAAGCACCGTACAATTAAGACGAGCGTTGCTTCGATACGAAACATCCGCAAAGAAGAAGTCGAATAGGTTATTAGCTATAAGACAGATAGAGAAATAATTTTATCTTACCTTATACCTGACATACCTATGTATCTAATTGATCAATCTTTCGACTGTACCTACCTTTAAAAAAATGGCTAAGAAAAAAAGTCGGTTTTTACATCGAACAGGATTTCTAAATCTTGGCGCCGCGCCGTTCGAAATCAAATTTTACCACTTAATAAAAGTGCAATTAGTTTCGGTTGCCGTACGAGTGGGTGTTAGTGTTTAATAGGAGCTAATAAATTCAATTTGAAATAATTACGAGTAGAATTTTTGTTAAGTAAAAATTTCAAATTTGAAGAAGGAAGCACGTTTCATAGTTTGTTATTCACCTCGTTTCGAAATTCGAATGAGTTTCACAAAACAGTATTTTTTTATCTTTGAAGTTTTTCCAAAAATTCCAAAAAATATTAAATGAGTTCGTTTAAAGTCACCAAATCCTATCCTAGTTCTTAGCTGGAAAACAGATAATGACCAGAAACCTTCCCAGGAACGCATTGGTGAGTTACTGTAAGGTGATACCGTGTTAGAGATGGATGCTACCGTGTTAGAGATGGGCAAAGCAGTTCCTTTCATTGAAGTACTGCACTTCGACTCACTCACTTTAAGGAACGAGCTCAGGGAAGTAGTTCCGGAACTCTTCGTTTAGGTCAGTACATCTAGAAGATGATAAGAAAAAAAGGTCAGTAGATCTAGAAGATGATGACCAATGAAGTGTTCACTCCTGAACGACCCATCTCGATACCGTGTAACATGCTAAAGAAGGATTTGGCAGTTGTAGTTCTGAGTCTTACTATGGGGTGGAATACAAAATTAGGCCTTGGCCTTTTTGATATTATTTCTTCGATTGCACTTTTTTCGGAGAAAGTTTAAGAACGCAAGTTTTAGACCCGAGTTTTCCGAGGTATTAAAGGTATTTTTTTTAGGTCATTTTAGGTTTTTTTAAGGTCATTTGTTTATTAGTTACTAAATTATTATTGCTCTCGTTGTTGGTGAATAGTGAAAATTTGTGCGTTCCCTGGTAATTAGTTTTGCGTTAGTTTTGGACATAGGTAGGTGTACTGGAGATGACGAGCAGCGACTGTTTTGAAGCCGGACGATTCCTCATAAAGAACCGGCAATAAACAATATGCTACTATTAGCATCTTAGTTGGTTGGTTGGATTGCGTGAGGCCCGTCTGCCGAAAACAGAGCCTTATTAGCGCAGGAAACGTCGTTTTGATACCACCACTCGAACCTGGTCGTTGAGGGCTTGATATAGTTTTACAGGGCTTGAATGGATTATCATATCCATCCGGAGCAGTTCCAAAAGGTAATCAGTTCTCCAATCTTGTTTTTCGAGTTCTCATCAAGGTTATTAAAGAAGGATTTGCCTAGTGCGCGAAGTCTAACTCTAGCTAGGACTGGACACTCGCAAAGCAGGTGGGTTGCTTACTAATATACTGAGCTTCATGTTTTAAAGTAAAATTTGCTGATAAGTAGTAGTAGTATTTTTTGAGAACTCGAAAACAGTTGTCTTCAGAGAATTTGTATGGCAGCGGTTAAACTAACGCAATTAGTCTTCTTCAAATTGTATTAAACGAGTGGCTGCAAAATTTTAGTTTTTGGATAAATGTGTCCCAGGTTTCGATCTAATATTATATGTGACAAATTTTGGAGCTGGATTAATTTTATTTAGTGCTTGTAGGACCACCCTTAAAGTAATAATCATTCATTAAGTTTAGGTTTCATTTGCGCTGACTGTTGTTGGAAAGAGTCTGGGAGAGCATTCATATGTCAACTAAGTTGATCTATAAACTGCAACGTAGTCGATTCTATCGAAGTTGTCTAAAATTTGGCAAAGATTATGCTGTACTACAAAAAGGTCTAGATAATGTCCACGAGCGTTGGGATATTTTTCTGCAAATCCATTTTATGGACTGGAGTATTCGAGTATTCGATTTGGCAACTGATAGGCTATGATGTTGATTTCACGAAGAATCCGCATTTTTTTTGTTTTCATTCGATTTTAGCAAAATTTTGTCAATAAATGTAGAGGTCGTGCTTTCGAGTCCAGCTACGTTGTGACTTTGTTACGTGATAGAGTGTAGGGCTTCGGAATAGTGCAATTGTTCTTCTGTGCAACAGTTCGAGTCAGCCACTCCAGATAAGTAAGATAACTGCTTCATTAAAATTTCGATGTCGAAATAGATTGTGCAGGTTTCTCAAAACAAAAAAGGTACACACTCCAATAACAACATTATGCCGCAACATCGGTATTTATCCAGATTATTTGCCATCTGTTATTAAATGCAACTTGCTCTTTAGTAACAATTTTGGTATTCCATTGCTTCAACTTTCACTGCACTTTTTTTCAAAATAAAAACGTAACAATTTTTTTTTGTTTTGCTGCTGTGTTATTTCGCCATATATATATTAAATTTTTCACCTCTTTGGTATTCGCGTCATATGTAGGTTTTTTTCTCTCTCGACATGTCGCGTTTACATGGGCGACGCGCGGCAAGATGCAGATTGGCAACGCAACACAAGTGTGTGCACTTCTTCTTCGAACTGGGCGCCAATTATTCAATGCTGTGGTCAATGCCATTGGCAAACTTTTCTCGATTTCATCGTGTTCGATTGTTGGTTGGGTGTTTTTGGTTGGTGGATTCGATGGTGTAGCTGTTCGAATGTTATGAAATTCCGACTTTCACAACTCTACATTAATTCGGATGGCTTTCGAGAGCTTAAAATCGATTTAATGATTTTTTAAACCGCTTAAAGACCGTTTAATTTCAACAATCAATCGAGCTGCAAACAAAAGAAAGACCAAGGAAGCGTCGTACTGTACCGAAGAAGACGTAGGCAAGGCGGCACACTTTGCTCGAATATATCATCACATCAGCCAGATACTTTGTCATGTCTTACGTGAAACGTGTGGAGTATTTGTAACGGTTTTTCTGCTTGTTATGGCAGTTAAACGTTCGGGAGTCGCCATCGTCGCTTGGCCTCAAGATCTGCTATTTGAGCTCTAAGAAACGACCATGTGTAAGCCTGTCCAGTAGAGATATCCAGTTCGAAGTAGATTTGTTGATTTTGCTGTATCTTAGATGGTTTTATTGCTGTAGTTTTTTTTATCATCAGAAGGCAGCAACAATGGCCTCAAACCGAATGAGTAAGTTGGTGATTTTCATATCTAGAATTACCGAGAAACCGAAACAAATGTCACTGCTTTATATCACCGCCAAGAAACGAACGAACCGACGCACTCGCACTCTTTCCAACGAATGAGCCACGCCACTTGGCTTCACTGTTGCTCACTTGTTTGGCTGTCACAAAAAAAAAACAAACAAAACACAAACATATTTCCTTCGGGCTTGGGCTTCTTTGGGTGGGTTTGCAGGCGTTTTTTCCAAGTTGGTGGGAAACTGTGGGAAAAAACTGCCTCGTCTTAAACAGAAACGCCGTATGCCGATGCGGCGGGGAATTTCAGGGCACGACAGCAAACGGCATGGCATGGCGTCCGTTTGTATTTTCCATTTCACGATAATAACAGAGAGACACGTCTAGTCCGTCTGGTCTGTGGGAGAGAGGAGCTCAAAACGACTCGGATTTGTGTCTCTTTTTGCACCAACACGACGAATTCATGCAATACAAACGTCGAAATTCGTATACCGATAACAAGGTAGTCTCATTAGAATCGATGACGTCACAGAAGTGAGTTTTGGTATATAAAGCGGCTGCGGTTGCCACACCAGCTCTCAGAAACTGAAGTTTGTTTGAGCGCGAAGAGTCACGGTGTGTTTTCCACATACGAGCTCTAAATTTAAAAAGAAATCGTCGGAAAGAAAAAAAAAGTGCTTGAAAATCAAATTTCAAATTCGGTTGGAACTTATAAAAAAGTTAGTTTCTATTTTCGTGACACGCGTATTTCTGTGAATATTTTCTGTGAAGAAAACAAGTGCAGAAGTTTGCCAGAAAAAAAAACCTTTTAAAAAAATATAATTTGTGTTATTTTGTGAAAATCATTTTATTAAAGTGGCTGTTCTTGGTTTGGCTAAACTGTCTTAGCCAATAGCAAAATAGACCGACTTTACGAAAAGACAAAATCAGAACAGATGTACTACTTAGTGGCGTACAGTTGATAATTACTGTACTTACGGGTTTATGTTATAAATTCCGACTAATCTTCAAAAGAAAGCAAATCAAATCTAGTCAAAATTCTATCTAAAAATCTAAAGTGAAAAAGCGAAGCCTTAGTTTTGTGTGAAAAAAAATCTATAAAACCTGTGATATACCTAAAGAAAAAAAAATTAAAACAGATAGAGATATCAAAGCGTGTTATTTTGTTCCTAAACAGAAAATCGTAGAAAACCAAGCAAATCAATTTTTTCTATCGAAAGAATTAACACTCTTATTGAAACTGAACTGTGATATAAAACAAAACAAAAAAAAAATCTACTTGCTTAAAAAGTTATTTAATTTATTTATTATTTAAAATATATAAAAACAAAACAAACATTCAAACAATCAAATTCAAAATGGTTGGAAGTACGGGAACCTTAATGTCAATGCGTCTTGTTCGCAGCAAATTGAGGAAACGCGAAGAGACATCTGGCAGTCCAGTCAGCGTTGAAGCACAAACAACTGCTTCATCGCCAGCACAGATCGTTTCAGCATCTGTAGAACATCAGAATCATTTAAATCAGCATAACAATCAGCTGCAACCTCCGTCCAGCATTTGGAGATTCCCACCATTGCCGCCAACGCCAAACATCTATTGCGCCAACGGTCAAGTAAGTACCACTTTTACACTATCTTATATCGATTTTTAAGAAGTAGGGTTGCAGCATCAGGGCTTCAGTTTCGTTAGAACAAACAGTAGAAAGCACAGTGCGGTTTCTTTTGGAACTAAAACTGTCTAAACCTTTAGTCGGACTCGGTTTCTTTTGGAACTAAAACTGTCTAAACCTTTAGTCGGATCAACTGAACTCCATTTTGAAAAAAAGGACACAACGAAACGCTTGCTGCACGCTCTCGCCTCTTTTCGAAATCCATGGTTCCAAAGTTCAATGATCCACAATGGATACCATTGCCTACCGCAAATGGTTCAGTTCCCTTACCAGATAGACTAGTTCGTTTTTTTTCTGCGGTTCCTTCATCGTTCCCGCTGCACATTTTGTCTTGTACGGTGCAAATTTATCCCACCCCTTAAGTACAGTGTGACTGAAAAGTTTTCGCACGTTGCGGTTTCGAATTGCATTGGATGGAACAAACAACATTATTGTTTCACGGTAGTTCCGCAAACTGACGCCATTAGCACTTGATACTGCCCCTGATTTGCAATTACTATGTTTGTTTTTTGTTCAGATGTACCAATGTGCGAAACCGAGAACGCTACACCTTTCAAATTGCACAATTTATTTATATCCGAAGTCTGGCAACGGAGCGCAAGACCTATAGCAGCATAGTGTTACCTTTCATATTGTAAAGTCGATATGCGGTTGGCATATGCCATATGTTTGTATAGTTATCGTACTCGAGAGTTAATACAACTCGGGGGGCCTATTATACAGCACATTAGCACAAACCGAGAAAATATATATTACATAGTTTGTATATAAAGCATGCAAAACGTGAAACTTTCTGCTTCATTACGGATTCCAGCATTGAGCTAAATGATTACAGTTTCGAGTTTTGAATTCGAAAATTCAAACAAACCATAATATTGAAAAGTCTGTTTGGTTGAAATTACACGCGCGCTAAGAAGCTCGAGTACAAAGACTAGGAAGTTTAAAGAAGCTTAGAAGCGTTGTGTGTACAGAAAACGAGTTTTCTTGCATTTTCAATAGGCACAATTATGCGCTACCTTGAAGACAATTGTATAGCGTTGAAGCCACTTAACTACACACGCTAGCCGAGATTCACCTTCGAGTTTTCGCCAAGGTATGAGTTTGTTTTTTTTTTTGGGGTGGAGTGGGAGAGGACACAGCAATTAATCGGGGGTTGAGAACAGACAAATCATCAAGCTGTCTAATTTAGAGCAGTTAGTACCATCTGCGCCAAAATCAGTCAAATTGGGAGCACCAGTGATCGCAGTGATCCAAACAGAAACTGTTCCCACTAAGAACACACCTTGGTTTTTTTTTTAACGTCAAAACAGGTGAAAGTAGTTTGGTCTATGCTAATACTATCTATAATAACAAGAGCGAGAGAAAGATCATTTTTTTCGGTTCCCCCCAGCATTTGTCCTTATTATCAGCATGATCGGTTTTTTTCGCCGTCACTGCTTCTTTTTGTTCAGAAAAGTGGTTTTTGCTGATGTTGTTAGGCCGGACTGTACCTTAACATTTCATTTTTGCTTGTTGCTGGCTGGCCTGTCTGAAAGAGTGGCCTTTTCTCTGCACATAAAGTAAATTCCACCGCAAAGCAGGTTTCCCATTCCGCCATGTTTCTGATCCGACAAGAAGAAGATGTATGTATGTTTAAAAAAAAAAACCGAAAAAAAAAGAACGGTACGGTAATAATCCCCGTCTTTGGCATCTTCATTTCGCTCGTCTTGTTGAAAACAGGCAGCACCTTTTGTTACCGGGGCCATGAACCTTTTTTTTTGCTGCTCTGCTCCGGTTCTGATCCTCTCTTCCATGTGACGTTGATCTGCTACCGATCGTCATAGTCAGGGCTGCAAAACTTAGTTGGGGTTTGTTTCGCGGGCCTCACTGATCTCGAAACACCCTAGTAACTGGATTGGCATGGTCAGGGATCATGCATGCTTTGATCGCGCACCAATAGAGAGAGACACGATCGTTTTTATCATTGATCTGCTACCGATCGTCATAGTCAGGGCTGCAAAACTTAGTTTTTTTTTCGTGGGCCTCACTGATCTCGAAACACCCTAGTAACCGGATTGGTAGGGTCAGAGATCATGCATGCTTTGATCGCGCACCAATAGAGGGAGACACGATCGTTTTTATCATTTCCGTTGGGAAATTGCCTGGCGTCAGACTGAGATTAGTTTTTTTCTCAGTTTAGCGCGAACAGTGTACGTATTAAATCATTCACTCATCTATTCTCCTACACGATCAATCAACGGACTTGATTTCGATTGAGGCTCGAGCTCTAGGCAGCAGCGCTTAGTTGCAGCCATCAGATTTTAATTAAAGAATCGAACTTTGATTCCGAGTTGGGTGTGCAATTTTCTATGCTGTAATTTCGTGCGGTTTTATAGGTCGCGCACATACACGATCGATCGACATATGTACATGTGTAGAAAATCGTGATATAGAATCAAATCGAAAAAAATTTTGCTGTTGTCACACTCTACTGGCTCGAATTTAGTGTGATCGTGACCGCCTTTTGTGCCGTTGAAATGCGAAATTTTCAGGTAACTAATATTGCCATTTTTCTGATTTAAATCGGCCTCTTGCAACTGTTTTCCTTAGATCGGATGGAAAGCAGCGACATCTCTATAGTGAAATTGGTAATTGGAGCCGATCAACCAGTTGGAAATTGCGGAAAAAATCAAGCTACATACTCTCTAACACACGCGGTTTTCCATACTACGAAAAACTGGGAAAAAAACGTGGATTTACGGTGGAAATGAGCAAGGGCGCATGTACACTGTACAGTATAAAAACATTAAACTTATGACTCGTTGGTAACAGCGTGCTTAAGTCGTTATCGCGTCGCGCTTAGCAAACAGACGTACTATACGACAAAAAGAGCCGAATCTATACTATACGACCGTATCCACAAATAGAGTGATACCATAGTCTGGGGTGGTATGTGATTTCAGCTTTCATATCACGTTAACTTCAACTTTTCATCATAAAATACTACAAGCTATCGTTTTCGTTTTTTTTTCTCTCTTTCTGTCGCTGACTAGCATTCATCACTTCTAGCTAAACGCTAGCTAGTTTTGACCTTCCGCTTTACACAGAGTCTGACTCATTTCTGATGATTGCTCAATCGAAAATTATGGGCAGTTAAGACTTGCTATTTGATTGGGGGGCCCTACTATAATACGATTAGTAATCGAGCCCGACTGTATAGAACAGTTAATTCCCAACGATATCGTTTTCATTCAAATTAGTAATAGGTCTTAATAAGATTTCTATATTTATGTCACTTCCTCACTTAGAGCTGTTTGCACTGTCCCCATTTTGCCCCTTTCGTTATTTGAAACCACCTTGACACGCTTAGGCTACGTACCATGTCGCCTAGTATCGCGACATAAGAGAACAATCGGCGTGGACAATAAGTTCAGTGTGCTACTGTTCTGTATATTTCTGGATAATCGTATCAAATTTTATTATGGCTTCACTTTAGCCCCGATTTCAGTTCCGCACGCTCTAAAAGTCCAGTAGAAAATTTGACCCAATTTTTGCCACTTCTTCGCAGTTATATGACAAATCGTGGCTAGAAAACCTTTTTTTTCGCGACCCATCCAAATTATCGCGCGGCTGATCTTCCAAACCAATCAATTTCACTTTTCTACCTGTAAGGTAGGTAGGTACTTAGTAATTTCAAGATTCGACTTAGAGCTGCGTAGGCTTAATCTACTCGATGTTTGTTTTGCATTGTTTGCAGTGCGCCATGTATGGCGACGGCAGCATATTACATCAAAATACAAATTCATCATTTTGCGAGAAGGTTTATTTTATTTTCGTGCGAATTTTATGTAATAGCACCGAGCGTACTCTTCACTTTTATGCTACCTTTAGCGATTTTGTAATGCGACTGTTATATCACGGAGATTATCGCGTTTTCGTGGGTGTCGAAATACTAGGAGCAGTAGAACAACGTTTAAGCGCCTACAGTCATTTGCTCTTGCGGATGTCGAACCTCAAGATCTAATAACTTTCAATTATTCATCAAATCTCGGTGTAGAAATTTGTGTCTTCTCAAAGGACTCTTCAAATCCGTTTAATACCATATTGCTCTTTCTTTGGGCGCGTCCAACTGAATCTCCATTGGGGTGCGCAATCACAGAAATCGGTCACTGATCATAGAAGGTCCCCCTACAACGTTCGTTTCCATGCAGATGGTGATTATCCCGGAGGGTGGAAAAAGGTTCGTCATCCCTGGACATTTTAATCTATCGATTTTTGAACCCGAATTCTATGAGAAGGGTGAATAGCATAATTTCATTACTTTTGGCCTATTTTCCACCCTAATTTTCAGCTCTGGAGAGGCGTTAGGGTTGCCCACGAATTTTGAAATTTTGAATAATTTGGAATTTTGATTTGAATAGTTTACAAGCTCTGTAAAACCCTGATGCTTTAGGCAACATAAAAAAAATTAAACCAACCAACCTAACGACTTAAAACTAAACCACAATTTCTCCTTTTTTACTTTCAGGATGCGCTAGTACAGGCAAATGATAAGGCGGGCTTCAAAGGATTCCGAAAGCAGTTTAGTGGACGTTTTAAGAGATTAGTAGCGAAAAAGTCATGTGAACCAGCCCCAGCAATACCACCGGAGCTTAAACCTCAGCTTAAATCGATCTACGTATATTAGGCAAACTAATGTGGTAGGCTGTGAAATAAGCAACTTTAAAAGAGACCAGAGGAACAATGCGATCAAATCCAACAAATAAAAAACAACGCGTTGAAGAAGACGGTCCGAAGTCGAGCTTAGAATGCACTATCCAGAGATGAAGAAAACAAAAAACATTTCCAATAAGTTGTCCCGATTTTGCCAAAAGAAGCAATTGAGCAACTTAAAGAATTTCCGCCTCCGGCATTCTAAGCACCAGTCCAAGAATCTTCAAAACTATCTTCTTCACGACAAACATACAACAAATTTCGATCGTAAATCTAAATAATCTTTGTTGCAATTAGACTTTAATTATAATGTTAATTACACACGAGACACATCAATAATTCTAAACTAATTAAAAGAAATGTTCACTTTAAAAGACTGAGATATACCAGATTGTATGAAGGCGATTATTTTTATAAAATGATTTATAAATTTTAAGAATTTTTACGCTAAAGAAAACGACAAACAAAAAACCAATCTATGTTTTGTCACAGTTTGTTTGGTTGTTTCAAAATCATAAGCCATACAAACGCAATTTTTGTTCGACACAATTCAATTTGAATTTTGATCAAAAAGACAAAAATTAGTGAAAACCAATCAACAAACGTACGTTTTTCTGAACAAAAATTCAATTCCACTAGTTACTCTACATAAATGAATGTTTGTTTGTAAGTTTTAGACAATGAGAAAAAAAAAATATTTTTAGCTAAAAAATATTTAAATAAAAAAATCAGAATGTGAGAACGTTTTTTTTAGATCATGTCCAAAAATGGCAGGATAAAACGTAAATTTAATTATAAATTATTATTTATATTTATTTAGAAATATACTCTACTATTTTTGTAGTAAATAAAATCATAAATAAATATATTAAAAAATAATAATTTAAAAGAAATGTATTAATTGCAATTTGTTTTATCGGACTACTGGACGATGTTGATTTTTTTTTATTATATTCTAAGGATTGACGGAACAAAAATTTTAGACACAAAAATAATATAGAGAAATGTAATTCAACTTTGCAAAGTTTCATTCGTTTGTGATATTGTTCTTTGTTGTGAAAATTAAGTAGAAAACAAAAACTACCACAAAATAACACCAATTGTACGCATACAAATAAAAATTTAGAACTTTTCAAACAAGTTTTATTTTTACTCTCGGCAATGATATTACACAGACACGAGGAAATAAAACTAAACTTAAAACAAATCGAAACAACATATCAAAATAAATATTTTTTCCATATTCCTGATCACAAAATAAACGAAAGAAATGAAAAATTCAATTTAATAAAAAATCGAAGCAAATTTAAAACAAGATATTGTAAAAAAAATCGCAATTCACTCACATTGAGTGAATTAATTATAATAATTACTATTATTCCTTCCTAATTGTAATATTTTGTGTTTTAAAATCTAATTCGTATTTTTTTATCATTATTTTTGTTCTAATTAAAAAAAATTTCTCCCAAAAATACCTACTAATGTAGTAAGAAAAAGAAAATTGAAAAAAAAATGTATTGTTAATTATATTTTGCAATCACTGCAGACAAAGAAAAAGCTTAAAAAATTAATTAGGCAATTTATTAGAGAAAACAACGACACAACTACTGTATTATTACTATAATATTTTAGTTTAAAAAAAAATAATTGTAAACTGCGAAAACCTGCTTTGTAAAAAATGTATCTCCAATAATAATAATTTAAAAAAATAATAATAATATAATTGAAAATATCGTAAATTATGTTTTCTTATTTTATTTATTTAGCCGAACTTTCTTTTGAATATTGTAGCTGTTTTATTTGTTATAATTCCATTTACTTCGACAGTATTTTTCTTTTAATTCAACCAAAATAACAAGTAGCCTTTAAAATTAATAATTTATATTATTATATAACTATTTTTTTTTCGTCTTCCTAATTTTAAACCGGATCTGTTTTAGTAACTACTTTCCTAATCACATAATTGTTATTTTCATTACTATTATTATTCGTGCAGCAAGTTAATTATATATTAATTTTTATTTTCTCGTTACCGATTTGTTCAGTATATTCAATATTATTATTATTATTAGGGAAAAAAATACAACAACAAAATATAAACAATAATTTAAAATTAACACAACAAAATTCAGTGATTCAAATGCTTTTTATCGGGGTGGTTTTTTTTGTTGTAATAATTAAATTATGGAAAAATTTGTAACACCAAAACAACGACATTCAGAAATCAAAAGAAATAAGAAAAATTCTCACACTTATGAATTAACAAATAAATTGTATTATAAAATGAAAGAGTGAAAGAAAAGGATTAAAAAAAAATAAAATTGAGAAAAATTCAATAAAATGAATTTTAAAATGAAAATTTTGTGGATTTGTTTTTATTTTGGCGGAGATTTTAATTTTCAGAAAGATTTGATTTTTTGGCAGTCAAAGACCAAAGGTAAAGGTAAGTCCTTGCAATTAGTGGTGAAACTTTATATGGCGATTCGGAGGAATGATGAGGCATGTTGGCAACTGTAAGGATTATGACCAACTTTTACGGTTTGACCGATATACATAAGCCAATAATTATTAATTGAAAATTAACCGTGTTCGGAAAAATTGGGACTGATCCAAGTTTTGTTCTTCAAAATCAGTCATCATCCACCTACAAGTTTAACATGGATCTAGAAAAAAACCGAGTCGGAAATATGAGCATTAGAGAGAGAACATAAACACCATCCACACACGCAAAAAAAATACAATGGATTTGATTGATACCAACAGCTTTACGTAATTGTGAGGTCATAGGCCATCACCCATCGGACATCTCTATTTAAAGCAAACAATTCTCAAGGTGCCCAATACTTGCCACTCATTCAAAAAATCATAACCGTTACTGTACCCACTAAGGCTACGAAGCTTCATTCTCCTAGTTAATTAATAATCGCCAGAAACTATAAATCTCTGCATTAAACAATATGAATTTCCGTCCAAACTTCCATAATTCGCAGTTCTTCCACAAATTTTGGATCCAACAGGGTTGATAAAGCTTTTGATGTGAATGAGTTTCATGCGACACGACAGCTTGCTTCATGTGCTACAGGAAATGCTAACAAATGGGATAAGCACTACTTCTCGGGTTCGCATCTCGGCTACTTGGAACTGGTTTTCGGACTGCTAAGCATGAAAGAAAGTGCATCGTTTTCTTATAACACTGTTTAGTTGATTGAAAAGCTACCTAGTGTGTGAATGGTTTCGTATTTAAATAAGATTGTGTAGGTACTTCAAAGGTAATGTAAAAATCACATGAATAAATTGCTTACTTTTTAATTTTAAAAAAAAATGCCACATGAGTTTGGTCTGGTGGCGATCAAAACAGATGAATGGTCTTAGAAATGTATAGGCTTCTAAACTTTTTACATCATTCACAAAGTTTTCGTCAGTTGGATTAGAAGATCGCATACAAATCCTCAACTCAACTCAAATCACTAGTAACTGGATGACTTTTCCCTCTGTAAAATGGTAAGGCTTTTATTTATTACTAGCCTCATGTGGCGAGCCGCCACTGCAACACGCTAACATCAAGGACTAAGGATTCATAACTTTTTTGACTCTAGATGAAAACGAGGACATTATTTTCGATTCTTAAAGCATCACTGTGTAAAAATAGTTTCTATTGAAGTTAAAAAATATTTCCAGTCCCATCCAGTTTTTTTTCCGCTTTCGACGAGGTCATCTCTTGCAGTTCACCCTTTTACATAATTTTATCATAAAAGTAACCGAATAATGTCAGGGTAATTATTATAACGAGTGGACATTGTCATGCGATTTAAGTAAGTTATTGTTATGATTTTGTGAAAATTATTTTCACCGAAATACAACAAGAGAGTTCGTCATATGAGTAAAGACATTTACGGTTTGCATGCCTTCGAACTACACCTGAAGAAACATTTCTTTGACGCACGTTAATTTCGTAATTATTCTAATTAAATTTGCGTGTGGTTTAGTGAAAGCGAGATATTAGTGTTACAATTGTTCTGTTTTTAACAGCCGAGTACGAAGTAGTAACTGAGGTTTTGGCATGATTTGACCTATTTCACTGGATACCTTGAAGTGACCTTTGGAGTATTTATTAAAATTTCAAATGATGCATCGTTGAGATTTACTGTGTCAAGTCATATGGTACTTTTATAAAAAAATTAGTGACTTGGTCGAATGAAGTATTTTTTGGATCTTAGAAAAAGGATGGAGTACAACGAAAGCCGTGCCACATATAAAAGACGAAATAGACAAAGGACTCTGGTGCAGCTCCGTAAAATGGTGGATTTCAGCCAATCCATCAAAGTAGACGGAAGTTTCCGATTTTTAGAATTTATAATTAAGTGGCCAGAGATTTATAATTAAGAGGATTAGTTGTTAATACCATTGCTCACAATAAGAAAGGTATAGATAAACCAACGAAGCAAAGCCTACCATTTTTCCACCTCGTCTGCAAACTGACCTTCCTTACCTGTTCTATGACATTATTGCTCCTTTTATGCCTTGGCTGTTTGTTATAAAGGACTGGTAATAAAAAGGAAATGTGGCAGAAGAGAAAAAAAAAACAATTTAGAAACATTTTTGTAACTTTTTTGAAAATTTTGAATGAATTCTGTTTATATAGCCCTGCCTGGTACTTGTATTGGCTAAAAGTTTCTCGTTTTTCGAAACAAAACCTTGGGTTCTGACACAAGGTAAATCCAATTGGAATTCACTAGAAATACATATCGACTGTTCGTACCCAGAGGTAGTAGATTATTATTCCAATTTAAGTGGAAACATTCACCAGTTTCAAATAAAGCGCAGAAAGCTTTGGAGAGGTACTGCGGTTAGATGTCACTACAGCAAACTTATAGCGGTTAACTAAATTAATTACAATATCATTAATTTTTTAGTTAACTCTAAATGTTACTGCATTGCTCTGTTCTTCTTTCAAGGATAGCATTTGTTTTATTTGAGCCCTACCTTTCTAGCCTGGAGCCCCTTTCTATCCTGTTGCTAGTCGAGGAGATGATAAAGGGTGATTCCCTGGTTAATTGTTTTATGTAACTCTGTTGAGTAGCGAGAGTGACGAGAGAGTTTAGTACCTTAGAAAAATTCGTGTAAATTAAAAAATGCTGAATTTAAAAAAAAAAAACATTTCAGCAATTTTTTATGAAAGAAAGAAAACACAATAAATTTTTTTTTTTTTAAGATTCATTTGTTGTAAGTTGGCAAGAAAGATATATGTATATATAATATAACTAAACGGGACAAGAAGAGGGAAATTGGCTCCGCTACCATTGAACATGTTTCAGAAAAAAAAAATTAAATATAAAGTTCCTAAATTAATAATGAATGTAACAAAATTTGTTGTACACTTTGAAATTAACATCATCTAAAAAAATGTATGGAAATTTAGAAATTAGGATGTTTGTTTTTTATTTCATCGACATATCAAAATTATTTAAAAATTATTATATACCCCTCAAACTCCAAAATGTACGATGGAACCCCTTTTCCCCGATTTTGAATATATGGACTATATCATTTTTTTTTTCTTTAATGCATTAAATTGAGGTATTTAATTTTAGAGGGGACACAAATATCCTTCGCCATTGGGTACCTTTGAAAAAAGTGACTAAATTTTCTCCACGTATGCCTTAGTCCAAAATCCACTTCTTCCAATACACACAAAATGCAAAATTTTGCATGGACAACCTACTGATGAGTTTTTTCAGTTTTCTTACCGATGCAATAGCTCAACGCATCTTCTTTTTCTTTTTATAAAAATGTTTTTTTTGCGCTCCGTTTTTTTGTAATTGGGTTTTTTAAATCTGTACGGCAGTGGTGGCTCGCCGCATAAAGCTAGTGAGGCTGAGCTTTAAGCTTGTGTTACACTTTTCGCGTTTTCCCAGTTTCTTGCATATATTTTCGTGAAATGTATGGCGAGCTTGTAGAAAGCTCTCGTTGGTCATACAGTGTAACACAAGCTTAAAGCTCAGCCTCACTAGCTTTATGCGGCGAGCCGCCACTGGTGTACGGTGTGTCAGAAATAAATAAATAATTGTTTCAAATAGCCTACTGGTTATTCTTCTCTCAATTCCATAAAAAAAAAAATTTAACTTAATAAATCTCAACAGACTTATGCATGAGCTACTCACCTTCAAACGCTTTCGCTTTTGGATACGGCCGACAGACGGACATTTTTTTTTTTAATTTGTCTACTAGTTCAAAAACGTAAGAAAGTGTTTGATAAAGGACTCAGTCGAGTCCGAAACGTCACACAAAATAAATTTAACAGTATTTACCGGAAAACCTTGTATTTTCAATTCAAAATGTACTGTGAAAACATTCCTCAAAAATTAATATATATATTGTCGGTTTATTGTAACACTCGTATATAATTTATTTTTGTAGTTTCAGGTCGACCACTGTATTTTTTATTGACAAATAGTAATAGGTACTATTAAAATAATTTTTAACCAGCAACCTTCTTTTCCCTTGAATTAAAATAAAAACACTGAACTCAGTTTTATTTCTAATCAAATCTCTAATGCAGAAACCCAGATTTCCCCTCCTTCACTGGATGTAATAATTTCCAAATTTTAATTTTCAACAATCATATGTTTGTCAATTTATTGCTTCTGTTTGACATTGAACCATATCGTTTGGTTTTGAATGCAATATAAACCATTTGTTCTCCAGTCTTAATTTATCGAAATTGCTAACGTTACTTCGGAAATATTTTCTATACGAAAAGAATTGTTTGCTTCATATTCGATTAATTAAAATAAATCAACATTACAAAAAAAACTAAACTAAACAAAATTCAACCTTCACAATTGTTGATTGTTTATTTGTACTGCCACTCAAATGAATAAGCCCGATAAAAACTGGCCTTTGCAATAATTTACGTTTTTTTTCTCACACTTGGACCACCGCTGTAGAATTCTCGATTACCATCACAATAAGACGAGATTCGTTACAACTTTAACGTTTTATTGTCGACCGAATATATCCTAGAAATCGAATATTCACGGTTTTCATTGTCAGTGTTTGGTATTCGGATTCGGTAGCCCAAAAATATGCTTAAGATCACTGATCTCTTATGATGGAACGTGTAACCCGTTTCGTAGTTTCTTCACTGATCGGTTGAACAAAATTTTTTTTTCCGAGGCCTCTCGACATCACCACTTCACCTGTGAGGTATGGTAAGGTATGTCCAATGAAGTCGAAGCATATCTCAAGAATCTATCCTACAAGAAAGTTTTACTGTATCTACACATTTTAACAATGTTTCGTTATTACGTGGGGTAATTCATTCCAGCTATTGATCTTATAATTGAATTGTAAATTGATGATTAGATCTGTTTGTGAAGAACATCTTGAAGATATTTTGTTGGGAGTTGGTCGACGTATAAACGGTAGCAGGTACGATGAAGATCAATGAAAGCAAGAAGAAATTGTTGCCCTGATCAGCACAGTTGACTCGTAGCGTGCTTAATCCAAGGTGGTAGTTAAATATGTCGGGATTTCGTGCGAGAGTAGAACGGTGTACGGGATATGATTATGAGAATTGCTCAAATTATTACTTACTAGTTTCTAAACTCAACATTTGCAATTTGAAATATTTTAATAGAATTTTTTTTTACAATATTCTGTGTACATTGTTGCGTTCATATGTATGCCGATAGTAAGATTATTAGCCTGCTGTTACTAGCATTAGGGGAATGTAAACTGTGTAATCATAAGTTGTATTTATTGTAATAATCTTGTTTGTATGGGAACTAATTTGAAGTAGCTATCCAATTGAAAAGATTTTTGAAAAATCAAAATGCATGGTTTGATGAGCTGATGAGCAGAAAATGTGCACTTATTTAATAATTACTACGCTGATATTAATCAAATATTTTTAGAATGTAATATCATATAATAACTGTAATAATTAAATAAAGAAGTAAGTAAGTTAGTAAAAAGTAAGAATTGTTGAACAAAAATAACATTTTCTACAAGTAAAGACATAGTTAAATATCAAACAATGGCACTCGCCAAGATAAGATACTAATAAGTATGTATAGATAGTAATTCGTTAAAAGTTCGCTAATCCGCCACCATGCAATTCAAGAACCCGGCGGACTTGTGAAACGACGGATTACAGTGTATACACGCGACATAGTAAAGAATGGCATATTATATTAAGACTTCAGTAGATATAGTAGCTGTATATATAGGTTTAGGTAGACTTGCGTTATATATAAGGCGGTCTATTGGACTCGAGATACAAGGAACCTGTGAATTAGAGAGACTTGGAACGGTAAGATTATCGCACGGCGGACTATCGAGCTTGTTTTGTAACTATATTTAATAGAGAAGTGGTGAACTTAAAAATGAAAAATTTCTATACACAATATTTAGTTTTATGAGATTCTCAGACGGTTTTTTTAATTTATTGAAATTAGAATTTTAGTTGCATTTTGGTTTAAAAAAGAGTTTAAAGCTGAACATTTTACCTGCACTTTTTGCATATTTTTTTTTTTACTTTAAATTGCTTTAAATTTATTTAATCTAATTTTTTTTTTTTTGTTTAAATATACTTAGATATTATTAATAAGACAAACAAATGTACTCTGTTTTAAAAAAAACAGAATTTTCAACCCAATTTTTACTTCAAATTTCCAGTATATCTATTTATTTTTTGTTTTCAAGTAAAACTCATTTCAAGCAATTTACACGAAATTACTAGTATTAGTAAGTTTACTTTTCAACTGAACCGTATATCTTAGATGAAAAGGCTCACAAAACATTTCGCAACATTTCGTGTAATGTTACATATCTTTTCAACTGAACTTATATGAAAAGGCTAACAGAACATTTCGCAACATTTCGTGTAATTCTACTTACCTATTTGAATTTTACGATTAAAAACATGTAACATATGAAACCACAAAGTTGGACGCTTCGTTCGACTTTGTTTCTTATTGGAATGAAAATAAAACGCCTTCGGTGGTGTAGTGGCAACGCGCAGCAAAACCAGTATTGATCTTCGGTTCGATTCCTAAGGGTAAGAAATAATACTAGAAGTAGAAAAAATTGTGTCTTACAGAGTGGTAAATAGTAATTATACACTTTTTTTTAGAGTGTAAATTCAAGAGAATATTCGTGAATTTTCTGCTGTCGAAGTTGTAATTTACTGATTGCAAATTAAAATTTACTGACCGAAAGTTGAAAATTACATTCAAATAGACTATTAGATATAAAAGATATATTAAGTATGATTCAATGTAAATTTACTTGAAAAGGTGAGTCATATTGTTCTACTTTCCAAAAGATGTAAAATTTAATGGATTTTTTTTAGTTGCATTTACGATTCATTGAAAAACGAAAAAAAAATTTATATAAACAGAAAACATTTAATTTTGGAAAACATGAACTTTTTCTAGGCATTTTAATCAAAGTTTTTTGAATTTAAAATTTTGTTTAATTATTTAAAAAAAAAATGACTTAATTTACTGCAAAAGAATGCGAGCTAACCCATGGTAGCTATAAAAATCAAAGTGCAATTCTTGAATTTAACTTGTATTTAAAAACCTATAAATTTAATAAATTTATCTATTTTGAATAATTTGTTGTTATTTGAAATCTACTGTAAGAATGCCTTTCTACAAAATATTTTGCCTACATATGTCTATTATATTTCTTTGTAAAATTGAATATTTTGTAAGGGTTTCGTCTTTACTCCAACATTTTTACTGAAAAACTAAATTATTTGGAAAAAAATTTAATTCAACAGACAAAAAATGTTATTTTTAGAACAAAAAAACAATAACATTTATTTTAAATTTTTTTTTGAAATGATGGTAAATATTCGAGTTTAAAATTAACTATTCATTGATTATCGAATCGAGTTCGAGGGCCTTAAATTCCATACTGTCAAAACGAAGTAAAATGCAGTGTCTAAACTAACCGCTGTTTTCCGATCTGCCTTTATATCTCGCCGTAAATTAAAACATCCACGAAGATTTTGCTCATGTTTGTAATTATTATAGATAAAGTAGATGCGTAGATAAAACTTTACTATTCGAATTCAAAAAGTAGAGCAAAAAATCACCAATCTAAGAAAAAGGTGAATTTAATTATTGTCTTTTTATGCAAAGGTTAAAGGCTTAACACATCGATTACGCATTTCTGCGAATTAGTGAAAATATTTCGATTTCTTTTTCTTTAAAACAAATAATTTCTTAAATGGATTTTTAAATATAGGTTAATTTTTACACCGCTATTCCCTTTTAAAATTCCATTCAACTTTTCTCATCATAAATTCGTAGTCGATTCGATTATAATTTGTTTGTCGAGATTTGATTATGCACAGGTTATTGTTGTGTTCGCGCGGCTATATTAAATATTTAAATTAAAAAAAAAATACGATAATATATATTTAATTCGACAGAGACTCGTTCGAAATATGTGTTTAATTAATTTTTGACATTAATCTGCCATTATGTCAATAAGAAGCGGCCTTTCGTAAAACGAAAAATTTTCGATTCGATGTTTGGAATAGGAGTGAAAGCAAAAAGCACTCAAATATTTCACAGCTTTTCGAATGATCTTCGCGCTATCGGCTTGTTTTTTATTACCGCATTTTTTGTAGTTAGTGTTGTTGTTGCCGTCGTTAATTTACCTTTGATGATGTTTATTGCCAGTAAAATGTTTGATTTATACACGAAACATACAATTAGATTTATACATACTATGTGGATGTTTTTTTCTTTTTCTTTAATATGGCAAAATGATATACAGCGTATTGTTTATTTTTCTTGAGTCGATGGTTTGATGATTAAGTCCCAGATTCCTATTTTTATTAGCTTCTGTATAAATCCACAATAACCCCTTATTAAGCTTTATGATGATTAAATTTTCTTATTGTGGCCTGTTATTTAATTATTTGTGAGGTATCTTGTCAATTCTTCAGGAAATGGGATATAAAATTATTGATCAGAAAATATCGTATTTTAAAAGGCCGCACAACTCGAATTTTAAATTATGCATAATTTTTGAAACGTTCCGATCTAAATTTGTACTGTGTAGGATTATTTTAAGCGGATGTTAAATTATAATAGGATTTGCACGAAAACAATCAAGTTGATTAGGCGGAATCGATTTCAGTTATAGTTTAAGCGAATATTTGCTATAAACCGCTTTGTTTGAATGCAGGCAATTAATGTCTAAAAAATAAGTTTCTTCAGCTCAAATGAAATTAATATGCTTTTCTATTTCGGATAGAACATCTTTTTAATAGTTCATAAATCCGACTATAAATGATTCTTTTGAACTAAATACATTGTAAGAAGCGAAAAATATATGAGCAATCTTGTCATCTTTTGTGTTCGAAATATTAAAACAGAATTAAGTCCGCGAATCGTGCTGAAACCCGGCGACTGCCAAGACTGAAAAACCGATTTGTTTTATTATCGATTTTAACATAAAATCTCCGAGGTAATATTTGCTTATTAGCCGTTCGCGAAAGAGTCGTAAAATCCTCTTAAGTAAATACATACATTCCGACAACCCACTTTCGGATTCATACTATAGACATTTTTATTTGAATACTATGCGAAAAAAGAATGCGCTATCCCGCCGGGTTGTGGAGAATATGCGATCAACACACATGTATATTAATTTTTAATTAAATTACCACGAAAATTTGTCGTAAATTTCACGTTATGTGGCAGCCAAAATAAGAAAATTATCACCTGTGTTGTAAATTTACGGATTAAAATATAATCCGCCGACTTTATACTTTATCTTTGATGTTGGCCAATGTATGAGAGGATGACGGAAAATATTTAATTTATGTCTTGACAAAGGTGAAATGTCATAACCGTCAGCAAATTATTTAAATGAAAAGAAAAATATTTTGTTGGATGGATTTAGTAGTGATGACACAAGAGCAAAACAAAGAGAGAGCATAACAATGGTATGTATTCATCATATGGAAATGTTCTAATTTGATTGAATTAATAAGATATAGATTTACAAATAGATTTGTATTAAAATTCTTTTTGACTTTAGGAGGTTAATAGGTCGATGTGGTAATTTATTTGTGAAAGCAACGAAAACATTGGAGCACGTATTACACGAAGTGACAAAAATTTTGGATAAACTGAAAAAGATAGGCTGTATCTTTTAGCTTTAGTTACGACACTACTTCTGCTATGGAGCGACATTTCTAATCGGACCGTTAATATTTTCTCGATTGGACTTAGGACAATACGGTCGTCCCTTAGTTCAATCTACTTACTTACTTATGATGGCGCTACAGTCCAAGTCGGACCTTGGCCCTCTGAAAGTCCAATCTGCGTTTCTTAATTAAGATTTTCCAGCGATAGATTGTTAGTCTATCCTCCAACTGTGGTGCGCGACTTGGCTACGAGTAAGAAAATGTAGTTAACACGATTTCTTAAATGTTTACAAGTGCTGACGTAATTAAATTTGTCTTAAATTTGTATTAAGAAATTAAATTAATATTAACTTTATTGTTTTTACTTATTTTAGACTTTAAATGAAAGGTTTACAAATAAAAACATTTTATTTTTTATACACTATCACATGGTAGTTGAAGAGGCAACAGCCTAACCTCTTACGCCAATTTTACGTTTGAGCGTAACTCATATGACATAACGAGATATGATATGATATTTGATATGGCGATGATGGTGATACCTTCTATATATGTACCTACATTTTTCATAATGTTGAAACTTGATAATTTTTTTTGTAATGACTATGACTATGACATTAGAAGAAAAATGTTGCTTACAGACTTAACGACGTAAAAACAAATTTCAGATACATACTTAAATGTATCTTTATACCTTAAGTAGAAAAAATGTATCTAATTTTAGTGAAACCAAAAGAAGAAGGTTTGGCAAAGCATAAAATGAATTCCATGCAATTATTTCCACACAGAAAAGTTTCGTATATAAGAATAATTACAGATGAAAATATGAAATTAAAGAAATTATAACACCAGGTCGAACCCGAACTGATACCAGATAAGATAAAGAAGTCGACATCATCTGCAACACGCAAAACAAAAGGACGGAACCTTTCGGGCTGAAACGTTGACAGCCTTCCGGGCAAATTATATACGTTGTCGTTATTAAGAACCCGTGTCCACGAAAAATTCAGAAAAAAATATAGACTACAAAAGATCCTTAAAAGACGGACATCAATACTACAAGTGAATTCGTGTGGAAAATTTAATTAGAGCCTATTTAAGTATTATGATACGATCATGTCACTGGAAAATGTTGCGTGCCTTTTATTCACGTCGCAAATTCTTGTAATTGTTTAATTATGTCGCAGTTTCGTTAATTTGGGCCTTAGGTAATTTCTTTAAGAATGTCATCTTGTTGCTTGGAATGAAATGCTCTATCTGTACCTGGTTCTTAATGCAATGAAAAAATTTCTTAAGGCTTGACCCCAAGTTCTTTTTGTAAAGGTCCTATGGAATCAGGACTTCTCAAACTAAAGATTTCAGCAGACTGAACGGATGGGAAACCGGATCAGCATTTAAACGAGGTTTAGATCCATATTTTATCATTTTTAATATTTAAATTTTGTATTGAAACACTATGTTCTTTAAGGTTTTAAACTATTTGAGCCGACTACTTCTTCTCATGCCCATCTTTACTATATACCGAATGTGCAGTTTTTCAAATTATCAAGTATTTTATAAATGAGGAACAGCTTCATATTTCTGAACAAGAGTGCACCACTACATTGGAAACCTTTACTTACTTTTATGCCATAAAATTATAGCAGATGCCATAATATTTGATAAAACTACCAGCAAAAACGAATGAAAAACAGCATAAATATGGCGGTTGCGACGTCAACACTGAATTCTGAATCTGAACATAAAATCCATGAAATTCGTGGCATTACAAATTAGTAACAACGATGTTGAAACAATCGTGAAACAAGGCATAAAATCATAAATCATGTTTGTTGTTTGGCATTTCGTGTATATGTAACAGTTACATAGCACACTGGAAGCATACATCAACTTTAGTCATACCTGGGCATAATGTTAAGGAGCTTCCAAAACGACGAGTTCCCCAAAGGTACGAACATTATCGATATTATGTGCCCTGTGCGATGCGATGGCGGTACGGCACATTATATCCTAAATGTGCGGTGTAAACAGATATCCATAAGACGAAGACACGGACTAAACGTAATGTTCGAAAAAATTCAGAAAGAAAATAACAAGAATCGGATGGTTGTTGGTATGGTTAATGTTTCGCGGTATTAACGTCTGCTAGATTCTATGCCACGGTTCCCGGTAGATTCGGTAAACCTACCTATGGCGAACTGCACATGAGAAACCCGATAACGTATTGATTTTAAATTCACCGTGAAATGGTAAAGTAATGCTCGTTGATTGGTCACACTGTCTAAACGTGATCAGAGCATCATTAAAGTCTACAGATAATCATATCATGATAAAAACATGGGTTCGGGCATATGGACTTTTAGCAAGACTAATCTAGATCATGAGAACGAAAACAAGCCACTCGCGAGTATGTAGCATATGTATCAGAACGAAAACAAGCCACTCGAAAGTATGTGGTATATGTATCGAGATTTTCGTTGGCACGGAGGATTTTCCGTCCGTTCTATCCACCTTATGGACTTACTTTTGCTGCGAAATAGGTAAGAAATAGACCGCATCTAATTTGATCCGTTGCATTATTAACTTTATTTAGAAAAAAAAATTATATACAATGAAATCTTCATTTAGTGCAGATCGTTTTTTTGTTGCAAATAATAATGTTATGTATGATTTCTTATTATGATTTTAATATCCGTGAAATATTGTAGTTGCCGAATCCCGACATGTTTGCATCATTTTTTTCCATTAAAACTGGTCATGTTTAGAAAATTCAGTTACGAAATTTCGGGATAGTACGGATAATTTTTGATTGGATGCTGTTGATTAAAAACTAAGTGCATATCAAAGACATTGTTGCCACGAGTCACGCATGCTCCATATGGCGAGAGAACTGTTGTGTTATATAGGAACGGTTGCAGACGAGCCAGTACGTGGTAGTCAAGTAAAAGGTTATTCCGCGAATCTTTATGCACTATGGTCTGCTTAAAAATTACTTTTATTGCCAGCCAATAATAAAATTGCATACCTAACTTTAACCTAAAAAATGCATTTATTCATGTACATTGATAATTAAAGTAATATTGAGAGGAAAAGTTTTTTATAAAATTTTTTTAATTAAAATAACAAAAAGTGTGGATAAGGTGAAAGTGCTGTGAATGACTATAAGGAACATTTGTATAATTTTATCATTTGTTAACAACAATTTTTCCATCCACCGAAAAAATGTTGACTTTTATTTTACAATTTAATTGATGTTTCACATTAATAGCAACAAAAAAACAAAATAAAATTACACCACTACTATGGTATGTAAACAAGATCA
The DNA here is from genome assembly GCA_949128065.1 of Beris chalybata. Lineage (NCBI taxonomy): Eukaryota > Metazoa > Arthropoda > Insecta > Diptera > Stratiomyidae > Beris > Beris chalybata. Next base: position 143,669,454 of record OX421894.1, read on the forward strand.
CCCATTGAGAAAAAAAAACAAAATTGTATTTGGAAAAATTGCTAGGTATTAGAATTAAATTAAACATTTTTTAAAATGCGTAAATCCGAGTTTTTTAAGTACATTTATTACCAATTTCTTGAATGGTTAACATGTCATTTTCATTAATATAATCATAGAAAAAATCTTAAAAAATATCTTCCATAAAGACAAATTTAAAAAAAATTAATTTTTGTTAATAATGAATGAAGTTTAGCGGTTTAGTGAAATTTCAAGGACGCGTCACGTTTTAGCCCATTTCGTTACACGATAGAGAAGAAAGATATTATGTAGAGACAAAACTACCATACCATGCTGGGGACCTACCGGTTCTCGTCCGATCACCGAAGTCGAGCAGCATTGGGCGCAGTTAGTACTTAGATGGAGAACCGCTTGAGAGCACCGCGTGTTGTTGGCATTTAAAAAAAAAAAAACGATGAAACGAAACTCGATGAAATGATGAAACGAAAAAGCGACACTGCGAGAGAGTGGTATTCCCTTCTGACTACACCCATAGAATTTGAAGTACTACTCCTATCTCTTCCCCTCTTCACCTATCCCTTTTTAAATAACTGATTTTCCTCACCCCTCTCTCACTCCTTATTTTTCTTCTTACATCCTTTTCTCCTAACTTCAACCCTTCACCCTCCCACTGTATATCGCCCCCCTTTGTGTACCCTTATCATTCTAACTCTCACCCTACATATTGTTCCCCCTCATCTACTTTCTCTATCCCCTCACCCCCCACCCTCCTCTCTACCCTCTACCTCCTCCTACCTAACATTGAAAAACTCAGAAAATGCAAATTTTGTATTATTGTATTTATTTTGAAATGCTCTCTCTCTCTGTCTCTCACATAAAATCTTTCTTTTTCTTTATTTTTCAAGAAGTTTCACTGCTATCATGTGCACGCTGTTTTTTTTCACTTAACACCTTTTTTTTTATTAAGCCAGAAAGGTAGGTAATTAATGATAAAAAATTAACGTTTCGCGAATTTTATTTTTTTTTTAAAAAAAGAAACCCTACGATGCCAATTGCATCATACATTGTTTGTTCTCAAAAAGGTACTGATCTCTGATTGAACTAAAGACTCTATCTAAAATTAAATCTGTTGGTTAATGATATTTTCCGAGGCACCACCCCTCCAGGTTTTGCAGTTTCGTTTCTTGAAAGCCCTACCTCTAACGATTTTTCAATGGTCAAAATCATTTATAAAATTTTAATTAATCTTCATACCTTATCTCGAATTTGAACAAAAAATCTGAAACATACAAATCTGAACATACAAATTTTCTCCTAAGCACTGCCATTTATCCATCGAAAATAGCACCTATCATAAAAGTCATTTTCGTACAACTTCATTTCATTTCTTATTTAAATTTATCACCCCGAATAAATTTACACCCTATATCGTTGAAATTATCCGAACTTCAAAAGGATACCATCACCTATTGCCTATCATAATCTTAAAGACGTGTCGAAACACCTGATAGTATCTTGGCGAAGAGAACAATTTTCTCGGGCTAGTCGTATAAATTTGATTCTCGCTTTCAGCTGTCGGAAATAGAAGCTCATCAATTTTGAAAATTGCCCGGGTCCGTCTGTTAAAGGTCCAGCTAATATTTGACCTGATATAATTTTTATCCGTCTTCCCTTATCATTAAATCCTGTAAAGTGACTCAAAACACTTCACACATGTTATCGGTCCGAAACGATCTGACTAAATAGCGGACCCTTGCGGGATGCCAATCGCGCGGAGCTACTACAAAAGAGAACGGAATAGTCGTAGGTGTTTTACAGGTAACTTATATCATTAATAATGATCACCTTTTTTCACAACCTTTTTCACCGAAAAAAGGGACTATTATCGGTAATTGTGCGCCGTCATTTGTACGCGTAGCGCCTTTGATTCAGGTATGGACTCGACAGATTGCCACATTTCAAAGGAATTAGCTTAGCGCCTCTGGATCAGGTTTTTAGCAAAAATTCTAGGAAGGGAATTATTTTGTTATCGTATAATATTTATGCAAAATACGCCTGATGATTATTTTTTTTACATAAATATAACGTGAAAAACAAGGCATAAAACCGTTTTTAAAATGAGTTATTAACATAATCTTCACTGTGCAGAAAAAATATAATTTGTATAATAATAATATACGAAATTGATTCATTTCAACAGCTTCTGCACGATAATCTACCGTCGTGGTGAATTCTCGCGGTGAAACCTTCATGCGAACTTCAGCCATTTAAAATCCCATTAGAGCTTCATGAATCTGCACGCGATGAAAGCAAATAAGTTTAATGAAGTTAGTGCTCAACACTGTTCATCAATTTTAATTAGCATTAAGGTATTCATTCGCCATATGAGAACGACGAAGTTTATTATTTCATTTTTTTTTTCGTGCAAAAAAATTAAAATTATGTTTTAAATAATTCATGTAGCAATTAAAAATTGGTGGCCATCTGCCTAATTAGTGACTTGAGACCCATTGCTACCGCTAATAAATGTAAAATTCCCATAATAAACTTAGTTAGTTTTTGTGGTCGATGTGATATGCAAATTTTAAAATTTTCATAGTTTTCATTATGCTATTACAATTAGTTAATTAGCGTTCAGAAGGGAAGTGAGTATAGACAGAAAAGTTGCATTTTTATTTTTTTCATGAAGAATTTAGGTCAGTCTATTTAAGGTGAAAGAAGAGAATTTAATTGCAAATCTATGGTTTCAACAAATTTGTAAAATTGAATGGTAAGTAAAAATACAACTATTTTAATCTAGATACAGAAATTTGTTTTTTTTTTACAGTGCAAGAACACTAAAATGAAAAACATGTGTATCACGCTAATGTAACTATATGGTAATTATTTTTGATCCAATGTTAGAATTCTTTGCAATGAACAAAAAGATTTCATTAGATTCATAGTAAAATACAATGAAAATACAATGAAACAAATAATGTTTAAAGTTTTAAATTGAAAAAATTGAGTTTATAGAATTGATGAATGCCGTGATATATTTAAATATTGAATTATCTTCTTTACGTATTCGCCATATTAATCATATAACATAATCATTCATATTGATATCGATTTTTTCGATTAGCGCTTTAATTTATTTTCACAAATTTAATAAACACGTAGCTATATACATTATATTAATGAAGGTATTCGTGGTATTAATGAACACTGTAACTAGTATTCCAAACTTCAATATGCGAATTCACTGCTACAATATTAATGCAGTAATCAATGCTTATCACTTCAATGAAGCTCATGGATTTAAATATTAAGCATGGTGCCTTCATTGCATGAAAGTATTTATTACATTGATGAACAAATTCATACCGTAGAAATGGATTAATTATAAGAACCTGAATTTACAAGGACACGATTAAATACATACCTATCTGTCCATTAAGAGAATTCATTGTTATTCATACTTATAATGTATCATAATATTTTTATTAATTTTAGCAACTGAAAGCTGGGAACATAAAAAAAAAGTTTCATTTACTACTTTGATAAAGGACTCAGTAGAGTTCGAAGCCTTCACAAATTAAAAGGAGTTTAATAATAAGATGTTTTTCAGTTTGAATAACTTTATTGTGTATTTTTAAAATGATTATAATTATTGTCAATTTCACAATAACATAAAATTGTAAATTCAGGAATCACAATAGAGAGCTCATTTGTTTTATTTGTTTTATTCAAATTAATCAACAATTTGATTATTTCCAATTACAAAAATAACAAGAAATTTACGAAATATTAAATGAAAATAAAATACTTTCTTATGAAAATAATAAAGTAAAATTAAAGTTAAATGTAAATTATGCTACAAAAAACAGCTCTTTCTGCATATGATTCTTTTTGGGGAAAACATTCTTCAATATGATGAACCATTTTCGATGTATTGGGAAATCGTTTTATGGGTGATGACAGTTTCACAATTATTATTCATGAAAATGAAGAAAATTCGACTCGGTTACAATTCGACGCAATTTCGCCCAGGATAATACTCTAGCTACCGATAGTTTCTTCTAAAAATTCCAGGATTATCATACTGGAACGCAGAAATACCCTTTCTAGGCCAGATTGTAGATCTCTATATTTGTAACATTATTGAAGAAAATGTACAAAATTGTACATGCACAGAAGCCCTAGAATCGGGTGTGCTCGGCGGATAACCTAATTACCAATATGTTCAATCGGCCCTGGTTCTGATAGAAAAATAATAAATATGTACTCCTTCAATATGTACAAAAAAATTAAAACAAAATTCAATTTAGTGGGTCTAGTTCCCCCCTCGAATCCTCCATCAAAATTTGATCGAAGCGTGTCAAAACATTAAAGTTCTTACAAAACTAGCGCCTAAACACCAGTCTGACTTTTTCGCCAATATTTTGATAGAAAACAAAAAGAACTACTCGCTCGCTGGAAGTAACGAAATTCACGCAAAGTAAATAGCGTGACGGTTGACTGACGGATCAGAGGATTATTAACAAACGCGTCGTCCGTCCTCCTATTGTTTAACGGTTTCGTGCCAATTTATGGAAGCTTGGGTTGTTTACATTTGACAAGTGCTTGGCAATTACTCTTCCAAATATACCTCCCGTGGGCACTTTACAACCCTGCGATCCATACAACCAACGTATGTTTCTATACGTCACACAACATAGCAGTTCCTCCTCGGCGTGCATGCGAAGGACGTTTCTGCTTAGTATGAGCCTATTTTAGTGTAATTTTCATTATTTGCTGATTCGCCATCTTCGAATATGTCAGCGAAATTGGAAGCAATTTTCATGTCAAATGGAGCAATTGGAGTCGGTAGCTAATGGAAATGGTCTCATGTCAAACTGTCAGGACTGTGTATCGTCCATCTTCGGCATTGGCAATTGTGGTATCATCAGGTGAATCGATAAACTTGGTGGGTATCTACCTGGGCAGGAGAACATGTGAATAAGAAATTGATTAGGCGATTGACCAGTTTTAGGTAGACCTCACACGGAATATATTTTGCGGTTTCAACACATTTTCGAACAACGTATATTATTCTTACCTGCTTAAATGTAATATACCCTTCGACTTATGTTTCCATAAGATGAATTTAATGTTGATGGAATTATGAAATAGAGGAGGAGTTTAATCACACCACAATATCAGCATACAGCTATTGTGTAACAATAAGTATGTTGCATCTATTCGTTTGTCTCTAAACGTTGTTAATTCAATTATCAAATAGATTGCACTGCAATAGGGTGAACTTTGAAACTTCACTAAGTCACGATAAACAGCAAATAAAATGAAATACTAAACTCCTGTTTATATAACTATGTATTTGGTGGAAATTAAACAAAGAAGTGCACTACCTTTCTATGTATCGATAGAGAATCCGAACCATTAAAATGGGACGACTTGTGTATGACAAATAAACAAAATTGGCATTTGACAAACATAGTAATTTGGCAAATAGAAATTTGACAATCGACGGAGCCAAAATTAACAATTTTAAATATTAAAAAAAATAATGCCTTTTGTTTGTCCTTCAAATCATATTTTTAGATAGTTAGATAATGTGATGGAAGTGCCGCATCAAAATATTATTGTTAACAGTTTTTTTTGTTCACGCGTTTTGAATATATCAAAATTGGAGAAATCGTAGCTCACCTTACCTCCGTCGGGTTCAAGATGACAACAATTATTTTCTATTAAGTGATGCTCACAAAAACTGCTTAATTCAATTCAAGAATTCCTCATTCAAGTGAGTGAGTGAAGTAACTCACTCCTTTTAGTGAACTAGAATTTCACTGGACACGTGACAAACAAATGTTAAAACGATAGTACCTACTCAAGAAAAATAGAGAGTAACAGAGTGAACTGTACGAACGTAACTGACCTTTTTTTCTGTACTGTCTTTCAACTACTCTTCACTAAACTCCCCTCAAGTAATGAACTATGAACTAAAAGAACGAACTAGTTTGAGAGCGAACGATGGAGCGAAAACGATGGAAGTATTTCATTGAACTCGTTCCTTAAGTGAGTGACTCGGACTCGGTGTGAAGTACTTCACTGAAAGGAACTTCTTTGCCTACTACGAACCCCAAATTTTAAATATACATTCTATTAGTTCTGGAGTCGAAAACAAAAATTGAGAAAATCAAGCAAATCCTACGTTTAACTTCCATGAAAAGGTTCATCAAAAATTTGCTTTTTCGAGTTAGACAAGTTTTACTATACACCGTTTTGAATTTTCGGAAACTCCTTCAATTTAACTCATTAAAGAAATGGTTTAAAATTTGGGCAAACACTTTGCTGAGAAAACTTGCAATTCGCCGCATAACGCTCATTCCATTAATAATTTTCCTTGCTTCAGGGATTCGAAAAAATTGAATTTTCCACTTAGAAGAAAACGTAAGTAAAATAAAAATTTTGCATTTTTTTTTATAAATGACACGTCCGTGGCTACCTCAGCGTGACACGAAGCTGGGATTTTCTTCTGGCCAAATGCCTGCCCATTTTTATATGCTCCCGGGAAAATGAAATAAAGGCGACGGAAGGTTGAATTTATAATGATTTGCATATTTTCTTGAATTTTCCTTCTACGGAACGTAATCACGTCGAGGACAATAGAAGAAAATTGCTCATATATTTTTCTGTTTTTTCTTGTTGAGAAGTAAGGAAGAAAGTGTGCGGCGTATGTCGTGTAATTTGTTGCTTAGGTCGACTGTTGTTCCTTGAGGGATTTGGGTTTCGACTTCCCAGTCACCCTTGGATCGTATCGCATAAAAGACCCGCGACAACAATAGCGAAAAACATCTTAAGGCGCAGGAAAATCGCAGCTTTCGTTCCGCTTTTCAAATCGGAAAAAAAAATTATGAAAAGTTTATAATGGACCACTCAGTCACTAGTCCTGCTCCTGATGTGCAATATTGCGGTATCGTGAACGGTGACGCCACACTTTGTGACGCATAATCAACATTAATCACTAGCTAAGTGTTAGCGCAATCACTGCTGATCTTATGCGGTTCCCTCGAATGCGGGATTCTGAAGGAAGGAACCGCACTATACCCATCCTTCGATACCTTCCTTGGCGGGAAATGGCGATTTTATTTATTGAACTTTGAGAATCTTACAAACGAGATGAATTGCCCACGAAGTGCACCCTGCTGGCGTTTGATCGACTTCGAACAAAACCGCACTATGCGCACTCATCGATTGGTAAAAGTTGAAAAGAAGACGGTAACCTGGCGGTAACCTGGCGGTCGGTTTGTTGCGGTTTTCACACACCGGTCGGCCCTTCTGATGTTCACAGCGTACGACGACGTACGCTCGAAATCCCGGACTTTATAGTCTTGTCGGCGTATTTAGGTAAACAAATTTTTCTTAATAAATCAAAACCATCACTTTCTGACTTTTGTTTAGATGTTGTTGTTTTTTTGTGTCAATTTCATGTAACCACTTTTTGTTGCTATTGTATTTGAATCGAGTAATTCGATTATCCTGCCAGCAATGGAAATTGTTTTTATTGAATTTGGTGTCTTGGGAATTCGGTCTTCTCCAAGGTGGTCCAAGCGTAATGGCCAATTCGATATTAGATGTAAAAAAATTTGTATACAGGCTAATTTTGGTATTGTCTTATGGTTAGTTGCTTTGCTGTAGGTAGGTACCGGTACCGGTTAAATTTCAATTCTTTTGAATATTATTTCTAGTACTTTCCATTGATTAATTGTTAATTTCTAATCTTAAAATTCACAACAAACCCTCTTAGCTTCAAGTAGGAAAAATGATAGATGTGTTTATTCTTTAAATTATTAACGCAATTTCTATATTGTAAAAAAACCTTTCAGATTTTAAAAATATTTTTAATTAAAGTTTTTTGAACCAACTTAAAATTAAAAATTCCACCAAGCCCAAGCTTTTGACAGAAAACTTTATTATTTTTTGGGTAGAAGTGCAAAACACGTGTAATCTTGAAATGTGGTGCGAGTTACTATGCGACAGGCAACCTAAAAAATAAAGTAAAAGAGTCACAATAAAAAGCCCAAAAATTGAAAAATCCTTAAATATTTTTTGAGCCAACTATACCTATCTAACTTAACATCGAGTCTGTCAATATATTATAATATTCTACACTGTTTTAAAAAAATTGCCTTTTTAGTCCAATTTTTACTGGAAATTTCCAGTTTATTTCATTTTTTCAAATAAAAGTACTCATTTTAAGCACTTTTACACGAAATTACAAGTAAGAGCACTCATTTCGAGCACTTTTACTTGAAGTTACTTGTATTAGTAAATTATTCATGTACTTTTCAACTGAACCATACAATTTACTTGAAAAGTCAAGAAAAATAACATTCTTTTTCAAGTCAACCACGATTTGGTCGCTTTGATCGATTTGGTTGTCTACTGAGATGAAAATGCAATGCGTTCGGTGGTGCAGTGGCTACGCGCTCCAAACCTTCGCTCCAATACCAGAATTGTTAGGCATATTTGCCTACTATCCAAAAGATGTAGAACTCAATGGATTTTTTTTACTGTGTAGATCATCAATTAATTTTTAGACGATTATATAAAAAGTTGCCTTTAAACCCAATTCGATATCTCATCACCTAAGAGCAGGCCCGTGCGCACGGGGGGGGGGGGGGGTTTGGGGGTTCAAACCCCCCCCCCCCATTGGCCTATTTGCATATAGGGAAGTGAGGACCTTTTTTTTTTTTTTTAGGTCATCACATTTAGTATGGGGGAACTTGATAAACCCCCCCCCCCCCATCATACTTTCCTGCGCACGGGCCTGCCTAAGAGATATGTCGGAATTCGTTAAAACGTATTCCAACCACTCAGACTCTCTTGCGCGATAAATATAAAACTCCTGAAATGTAATAAATTATTAAAACGAGATTTTGAAGGAACAAAAAAAAAACCTAGATAGACTAGATATTGTCAACATATCTAATTTTTCTAGAACTGAAAAACAAGTGGGTAACTGAATACGTCTTATACCCACATTAAAATCTAATGCGGAAAAAGTTACATGAAAACAGCGAAAATTGAATAGACAGCCCCCTTTCGCCGACAAGACTCGGAACGAATTGCATATTATAGAAGTCAACCCAATTATAGTACTGCTGCTCATTTGATTGTATTAAAGCTAAACGGTATCCATATGTCAAAATTCGCACGCCGTTTCTATTTATGGCTTTTGGATTTTACAGGATGGCGGCTTGGTTTTGTCTACCTTCACGGGATCGTAATTTATATTGTGTGTCAGTCGTTTGACTGTTTTATGTCCATTTGTGCTGTTTCCCGCCGTCGTATTTTCGAACTTGCCTCGCATATATTTAATGCGTGGAATAGTCGGTAACTACCCGATAATAATGCGTAAGCGGCGTGAATAGATAGGAAGATAATGGCACCCGGCCGTACTTTTGTGCCAGGAATAGGTCAAATATTTTGATTAAACTCTGTGAATGAATTCAAAGCAGCCCCCGTGATGTCGATTGAAGCGACACCTTGATGTGAGCTAAGTGATTTATGATTAAGGCAATGATACGGTTCATTAACGCTCACACAATTCTTAATTAGAATTTTATGCTCGAAATGTTTTATTTTGTGTTTCTCTTTTTAAAATGTTTTTATTTGTAATAAATTATTGTTTATAACACGTAGATAATTAAATTTCAGTGTAGGGTCCTAAACTTATCATCCCGGCCTCTTCCCAATTGTCAAAGAAGTAACTGAATTTTTCCCTCGTTGGTGTTACTGAAAAAAAGGGTTTTATTCATTTTCAAGAATTTTGTCATATTACTTAGGTCTTTTAAATCTTGAATTAATTAAATTAATTAATAAAGTACTTTTGGGGGCTCCTTAAATGAGTGTCTAGAAATGGTTTTTGGATTTTTCGATATTCGACTTCTAAGAGGGTGTTAGGTAGTTGTGAACGTTTTCACGAATTCCGACATATTTGTTACGTCCAATTAGATATCGAATTCGCTTGTATTTATGAGGGCTTGATAGCCGCGAAAGAAATAATTGAAACATTTTTCGACACTAAAGGGGCATGCGTTTTCACGAATTTCGAAAAAAAATGTTGAGTTTACTGAGACATAGAATTTGCTTTTACTTCTTTGCGCATAAAAATCGGTTTCAGTGTTTTTTCTGTATAATTATGGCAATTATTCACCCTCTATATTCTAATTGAAATTAAAAAAATAATAAATAAATAATTCGTTAACACGTTGAATGCCATGGGGGTCACCGGTGACCGGCACAGAAATTTTTACCCTTTAAATAGCATTGTCAAAATTTTTGACAAAAAGTGTGGGACGCAAAGTGTTAATAGTCAGGACTCAACTTAATTTTTTTATGTGTTTAATGTCGATATGCGGTGGATGATATAATGGAACTCACAACAGGAACTAGTTAGTAGTTTCTTTAAATCATTGTCGGTTCATGAACTTTTTTATTATTTTTGGAACATGTCCGTAATTATCTACATACTTATAAAATTAATTGTCCCGTATCAGGTTCTATTTTACCGAACAAATTTGATTGACTTTTTAGCCATATTTTTCAAAAGTTTGACTGATTATTTGTCAAATTTTTAAGTGTAAGTATTTGAGAGCTGATTTAGACTACAATATCCATTTATAAGGATTCTGGTTGATATCTGCTTTAAGAATTCAATTGAACAAAACTGTTTTATTACAAATAAATTCAAGAAGTATGTATACATATATGAGCCGTTGATTTTGAAAGTGGAAAAAGTCCATTTCGTTTTTAAATCGACATGCTTAACGGCTTACGTTTTAACATGTTTAAAAATATTTATGCCATCTTTCAGTAAAATTTACTTGTATTTGTTAAAAGTGTGATGAAACAATTGCATCAATAGATTCTCAGAAAGTTGCTTCGTGTTGTATAGAATAATGTCACAATGCCACAAAAAATTTTTTTTTTAAAATGGACTTATTCCACTTTCAAATACAACGGCTCATATATTAGATTTTATTATTTAATACCACTAATTTGAAATTAAAATTCAGAAAGTGATTTTATGTCATAAAAAATTAAATTAAAAACTGTATTTGACTGGGTGGCTTCGTGGCTAGAGCACTTGCCTTCGGTGCACCTGGTACCAGATTCGAATCTGCTTGGCGACAAGTAATTTTCGAGAATGGGATTGGATGCCGGACTACCAGTTCACTCAGCAGTAAATGAGTACCTAAGTTAAAAATCTAGTAATAATCACGGACGAGGGTGTGACTGACCACCTCCTAGTGTTCCATTGGTCTAGTATTGAATTAACTCTAGTATTGCTTCAACGACTAGGCCCAATTTGGGCTGTTGCGCCATTGATTACTATTGGACGTGGTAGAAACAATTCAATGTGTCTGTCCTTTGCAATTATTTTAATTTTTTCTGTCATTATTTTTCGAATAAATTGACATTGTTGAGATGGATAATAGACACTATGCTTCCTCCTTTTGACAGAGAAAACTATTAACCTCCCTCATTGCTAGCCAAAATACAACAATTTTATTGAGATCCGAACTTACATTAATTGTTCATAAATGATTACAATCCGCCATTGACGAAATCGTACAAGGTTCCGGACATAATTTCTCAATAATTCATCGCAACTAAATTCTGTTTACGGAAAACATGTCAACCGAATTCGTTGCAGTTTGCATATGTTCACGTCCCTCCAGTCGCATGTCCTTCGGCAAAGCTGTCGTTACACGATCATTAAAATAATATTTGTTATGCCTTTTTGCCATAGGACAAACGTACACCCTTTTTTTTCGTCCTTACACCAACCGCACAATGCCACGACCCTAATCAGATGGGATGCTCGCACTGTAACAAACTTCAAAAAAAAATTATTGTAACGTTTTCATTGTTGCTCCCGGTCCTGCAATTGGTAGGGAATTTCGAAAATCGTATTCAGAGCAAGGCCGGGGGTCACATGTATTTAGAGTTACGACTCAACCGTTTCGAATTCGATTAAAGCGAATCAAATGTTCCGATTATTTACACAAATGTTTAAAATGTTTTTCGGTTTTGAGGAGGGAAAGGATACGTTTGTAATGTTGGTTCAAAGCATATTTTTGAATGTTCTCACAATTCACGAAAATGTCGGTCGTTTTAAAGTTGAAATTTATGTTACTGATTGTCACGGATTAATTTCGGGTTATGTTCATGTAATTGATTTTAATTTTCATCGTTTCGATTTGGATCGGTTGGTAAAGTGGTGAGTGTATGGTTCTTTCAGCAATCGCGATATATATATATCTACAGACTTTACATTGATGAGTTCTCATAGTAAATATTTTACTATATCAAAATATGTTCTTTCAGCGAGTTAATGTTATTCCTTATATAAAACCAACCACTGGTAAAACATTTTTTTTTTATAAAACTTTATTATCTTATAATCTTAACTTTATATACAATTACTAACTATTAGTACTACTCCCCCTTCTAAGAACATATCCCGGTGGTAGGGGTGAGAAGTATTATCAGATATTTACAAGTTATGTATTTAGTGAATTTTAGCTTAATTATACAATAATTTAGTAGAAACAATACATCACAAGGGAATCATTAACGATTCATTTATGTGATATACGTTCGCATGGGGATTTAGTTTCGATTCTCAAGTGAATCACTGAGCTGTTTTGGTACTCATAATTGAATTACCCGGTGCTATCCCTTAACGGTGTATAGTTTTATAATAAATAAAATTTGATTTTGTTCATGTGAAAATTTATAAATTTTTTGCTGTGATGCGCGAACTACTTGTCTTCATTTTATCGACTCCTGCGAATAGAATTTGTTTTACATTTCTTTACCAAATTACTTGCAAGATTAAGAAACTATCCGATTCACTTAATAATCTTTATACTAAAAATACCTATACGGGGAATCGCTAGTAACTGAAGAAACCCAACCGATTAAATTTCAAACCAGGTGTTCCTATATATATTTATATTTCACCACAACCAATTCACATAAATTAAGCTTAATAGTTCCTCTAATTAAAATCGAATTATCTACTCATATTTATTTTCATGTACATATTCTTTAAATTAATCAGATGGCATTAAGTTATACGCACCTCCATAATGCGAGACGATGGTTAAGACCTTAATCTGATTATGTGTGCGATCGCGGTAATCATTTAAGATTAAGTGCGCCTTTCGTACCAAGTGGCGGCAAATCGGATTAACATTAACATTAACATGAAAATGAGAGCCACTGTGAAATTATTATACGAGATTTTAAATAGAATAGCTTACAATAATTGCTTGTCAAATTCTGTTTTCTTTTAGTGAAGCATTAGTAGGATCGTATTGAAGAGAAAATTAAAAATTTAAAAAAAATTTAGATACTCGTAAAGAGTATCTCTAAGAAATTCATATCAGTCGTATACATTGGCAGAAAGATGGCAACTAAATTTTAAACTATTTTGGCGTGTTATTGCTGAATGATGGTACACTTGTTTTGTTTCGAAAACGCACCCATAACGAGTATACAGCATCTTACATATTTTTAAAAATTGATATAAGGCCGAAAATAAAGAAATTTAGCGTGTTTTCATAATTTTTTTATAAAAAAAGGGAAAATTTAAAAAGAAAAAATTCTCTGCAAGGGCTCTCGCTAGAAACTATAGTTCCATCTTAAATCACTAAAAATTTAAATATAATAATAATAAAAAAATTTTTAAATGTAATTTAAAAGCTGTTCACTAAATTAGCTGGAAATGTTAACTTTGCACTCCAGAATTTTACTATCCGCCACCTGAAACAATAAGAATTTGTTGATTGAAAATTTTACACGATACAGTTTCTTTCCATTTCAAAATATGAACAAGTAAAATCAAAGTTCGAGTACTCCATAGAGTAGCTGCACAAAAAGGTTCTTTAAAAACGAGTGCTGAAATTAAACGAAAATTGAGACACCTCGAAAGGGAGAACTCCACGTTTTGTTCTCCCTTTCGAAAATATAGTAATGGAAATTTTTTTAAATGTTATTTAAAAGCTGGTCAATTAATATATAAAAACAGTAATCCCAGTATTTTAAACACTAATTTCTGAACAAACAAAATAATAATGTTATACAGTTGAAATAGCCAAAAAAGAAGTTTGTTGTAACTGCACAGTAAAAAAAAATCCATTGAATTTTACATCTTTTGGATAGTAGTGAAATTTGTAAATTTACATTGAGATTATATGTAATTTTCAATTTTCGGTTAGTAATCAATTGTCAATTGCAATCAGTAAATTTCAGCTTGGAATACAGCAAATTCACTGGATATTCTTTTTAACTTACATTGCAAAAAAAAATTTTTAATTAGCACTCTTATTTCCACTTCTAATGTTATTTCTAACTTACTTATTCTTAATTAAACCCTTGAATGTACACTGTAATAAATTTTACCATTTTAAAATTAGGCAGTTAGATGCCATCTTAACTTATAGTAAAATTGCACTGCACTGTGAACGCTATACATTAGTGTGTAAATCGTTACAAATAAAGATGTATTATGATTTCAGGCTTTTCCGTAAGATTACACTTCATAGATGCACACATGTAAATCATGTAAAAATTACACTGCAATCTGTACGCTACACAGTAGTGTGTAAATCTTTGTAGATAAATATACAATTATTATTTTTATTATTATCGGTATATAAATATAGGTATAGGTATATAAATAATACATTTATTATTAATTACATGCTTCATTTGTAATTTCACATGTTAACTATAAAACTTAACTTACTAAATCAAGTATGTATTTAAATAATTGATCTTTCTGGTATGATACAACGGTCTTACAACGTAAATAATTTCATCACTGACATTCTGATCGTTGTAAGACTACTATCACACAAAGCAGACATAATTTTATTTTGAAATACTGTTAACATTAAAACTAGAGATATCACTAAAAAAATTAAATTAAAGAAAACAATAGCGTTCCCAAATCTAATTGATCACTTATGATTGCGTAAAGATTGCATATTTAGATAATAAAAAAATCCATTTATATTGTTGCTTAAACTTAATTATAATACAGTAAAGGTAGCTTATATTTTATATATTTATTTTATTTATTAAGGTTAGAACCTTAGCAGTTGCATTGATTTTTTTTTCTTTTAAATCAATTCATATACCTAGTTATAGTATAGATTTTACATGAAATGTTGAGATATTTTGGAGCCTTTTTATGGAAATTGTACGGTTCAGTTGAAAAGTACATGAATAGTTTAATAATACCATACTAATTTCATGTAACTGTGCTTGACAGTTGTACTTTTCATTGAAAAAATGAAACATACTCGAAATTGCAAGTAATAATTGGATTGAAAATTTAATTGACGATATTTTTTGGGGAAGAAGCGTAATAGAAATAACAAATTTCAACTTGGGTGTTTTGCTAGAGTAAGATCTAGTCACTACACGTTTTAGTTGTCTAGTTGTACACCTTCTAGTCATATTTTCCCGAAGAAGAAATCTACACTACATTGTCTAGACGTTCCTTTTAAATGTGTTACTCTTTTGTTAAATACAACGAAGAAGTTAGAATTGAACATCGATCCAGAAGATTGGTTAAAGATTCGAATTTCGGAACGTGGAACTAAAAGGTAAAGTTAGGTGGGTGACACCAAGTGTTTCAGCACCAAGCGAGACCGATCCATGAGATGCGGCGTCAGTGGCGTCTCAGACGCCACTGAATTTTGGTGTACTCTATATTTTTCTTGCACTTTACTATAGACTGTACTCGCGCGGACAATCAAAAATATCCTTAACTGGGCCAGATTCTAGAAGTCCAGATTCTTGAAGGGATTTCACTTAGGTAAATAGTTACGTAAAAAGTAATAAAGTTCCATAAGCTGATGTAACCAGTGCTTAAGAATAACTGTGTATTTACATACATATATACATTTTATTAAAATATGTATAATAATAATAATAATAAAGTTCGGCCCAGACTGTTGGCAGATTCTCCCCACTAAAACTGAAAAAAGGCAAATTATTCAATTAATCTCTTTATAATTAATCCATCAACCAAATGTTGGCTCGAGTTTGTCATACGGGACACGAGGAGAATACTGGAGTAGACACCCTTAAGCCGCTGATCCAATTTCACAGTGCTTGATTTTGCTTACACATCCATTACCTGTCGCACTTCGGTACCTGGGAGACTACCTACATAAACTGGTGGTAAGTCAGGGGAACGAAATCCCGGTACAAGTTCATGTAGCAATCGGAATTCGAAACCATAAACAACAAATTTCAAATAATGGGTAGTATCAAAAAATAAACGGTCCGATTAACGTGCCAGGACAGCAGAAAAAAAAATCCTGCCGTCCGCCATACGATTTGAAAATTCTCTGAACAATTGCAGCAAGTACATAAACCGATGTTGCAGTCAGGTGAGTAAGGTGTGCGCGGAGCGGCGAAGAACACCCAACTCAAACACCCAACTCAAACCCTCAACCAAACAAAAACATGTTTGTGCAGAAAAATAAACAGTTTAGTGTACGTACGAAATCAAACCGCATACCGCACCAACGGGCCTGAAACCAGCTTGTTTAGCTTGTGGAACAGCTGCAACCAATCGCAACCATTTCCCTCTTTAAGACAACGCTTCGATCCGATTGGCTGGCTATTTTGTGGCAGCGCAATGTGGCTGCGTAGTTCGCCATCTCTTCGCGTGCTTGCTGCTTGCTTGGGCGACCATTGAAAGCGGGGGCCGTATATTTCTGTAGCCTGGAGAGAGGGTTCGTATCAGAAGTGGGATGCGCTGCGCGTTCGCGCGCCATATACCCCGGCTGGGCGAGGTGTAGGTATGTTTGTTTCCGTAACTGGTAATGGCTCAGGATACCGCCTGTTATGTACTTTTTTTTTCGCCAGAGCCGAGGGTTCGGGTCTGCGGTTGTGTTTATAGTGTGTGCGCTTTGCTTGTTTTTCCACGCCCTATGTACACACTCCCGAGTGGATTAAAGCAACCTGACTACGAAAGTGGGATTATTTCTTCTGTTTGGATATTGGTGGTGTTGTTGCTGTGATTTTGGTTCTCTATTTGTTGGGGATTCCGCGGTGGATTAACTTAACTACAAGCCGCCGATTTACTGGACAAGAGTCGCGTTTTATACCACCGTGTTCTATGTACACAGCGCTCAAAGTGAACATTGGTCGCGTCTTGTTTTTAGTCTTGTTTCTTGTATGGGCAAAGAAAAGTTAACATGTGATTGGATTTTTCAACACCTCTTCTGTTCGATTATGTTTACAAGTTAAACCAGTCTTCGGCAAACAACAGAGTGTGTCGGTTGGTTTTTTGCATAAAACTGTCATTTTGATGAACTGGATGTAGAATGTGTGCAAACCGGTGTTGTTGCGGTTGATTTATTGCTTACCCAATAATAACATAATTTACCTTTCGGTTTAACAATCCGGACAGACATGTTTGCCAAGATGCATGCTCAACCGATATGATAATTATTTTAAGTGTCTTGTGGTAATAACGGAAAAATTGTAAAAAAAATACGAAATATAATAATACCTTGAGAAATTATGGAAAAGTGAATTTGAATACAGTTCTTAGTTAATTGTGAATAAAAAAATTTACTAACCGATCGAGAAAACTGGACCATGCCGCGACCATCGCGCGAATCGTACGGCGATCAAAAACCGCCCTACTCCTACATATCGCTGACGGCAATGGCTATTTGGAGTTCGCCGGAAAAGATGCTTCCGCTTAGTGAAATCTATCGCTTCATTACCGATCGTTTTCCCTACTATCGTAAGAATACGCAACGCTGGCAGAACTCACTGCGACACAACCTGAGTTTCAACGACTGTTTCATCAAAGTTCCTCGACGACCGGATCGGCCGGGCAAGGGAGCATACTGGGCGCTCCATCCACAAGCCTTTGATATGTTCGAAAATGGGAGTTTATTGCGACGACGGAAGCGTTTTAAACTGCACAAATCAGACAAGGATTTACTAAACGAAGAACTTGCAGCCTTGGCCAATTTGAATCGATTCTTCTTCACAAACACCCCGGGAACACCGCAACAAATCGAACCACCCTGCAATAATATGCCCGATTCGTCAATGTACGCACAACGAATACCACCGAGTAGTATGACAAGATCGCCATTACGACCCGCTTCACCACAAATAACCGCCACCTGTATAAGCGGTACCGACCCGAACAGTCGACCGAAGCGATCCTTCACCATCGAAAGCTTAATAACACCGGACAAGGACAATACCAACGACAGTCTCCTGGATCATCGTCACGCCGAGGAAGCCCGACATACGCATCCAATACAACAACCATCCAGGACATTACCTCCGTTACCGCCAATGGGAGCGGGACTTCCGTTCCTACCGTATCCGAATCATCCGCTCGGACAAATGGGATACGACCTGCCAATGCATCCGCTCCTCATGATGGCTCCGCTCGGAAATCTCCATCCTTCGTACTATCCGAATTTCGGAATCCCGCATGCTAGTGATCTAGCCCGGATCAGTACTTCGGCTCTACGGACTGTGTAGATCGGGCAACAACTACAACACTGTTGTACATACTTCGTACTACGTAATATTAAAATTGAAAATGGCTGTTTCTAGATCTACTTATTTTTTAGTCTACATAATTCAAGTCCTAGAAATGTTTTTGACGATCGTGTGATGACGGAACATTGCGTTCAGGTAAATGATCTTGAATTACATCTCCGATCTTTCAGAATATCGATCTTATTGTCTACACCTATATGAATTAAATTGCTTTCTTAAGATATTAGACGTGCCAATTAGATTTACCGTACATTACCAATAGAACTTCAATTCGAATTATTCCTTCAAAAATTTGATCTTGTTTGAAAAGTCTGTGTAGAATTCGAAACGAATTTGTACTGCTACTATCGATCGGAAATTAATTCAAAATTAAAAATGCTACAAAAATTTAATTTTACTATTAGTTTGTAAGCGTGTTCTTGGCTCATTGGTCTTTTGTTTCAAATGATATTTATGAGCTGTTCCTATAGTTGTATAAGATTCCATGTATGTATGTAAATATTCTATAAATTATTTAAATTTTTTATTTATAATTATGATCCTTAAGAGATGTGACTAATGCAATATATATAAAAAATTCTCGATTGTTAAATTCGTTGTGTTTTCAATTTATAGTTGGGATTTAGAGCAATTTATCTATGCAGAAATTTCGCGGCAGTATCACAATCATAGTCTTTAAGTACTTACGGTAGCTCCGTAATAAGAAGAAGTCATTTGCTAATTTTCTGGATACGACTAGAACATGTATAAATAGTTGCTAGCTTTTATTATAACGCAGGAAATCATTACTAAATTTTGTATTAAAGTTTAACACATGATTTTTATCATCATCAATGACGCGACAGTCCAAATCGGGCCCTTCCGTCCAGAAGAAAGGATTATAGTTTACAATATACTGTTAATGAAGATCATAGTGAAGTGAAATTGGCGTTGTCGATGCGTTACATGGTTGCTTGAGGATTCGAGCCCAGAGCCTATTTTGAAATATTTTGCGACTGCTTCCTTTTCGATTGTTACATTTATAGATTGTCGATGGTAATTCGAAAACTTGTTTTTTTGTAGTTCTAGCATTCTTTAATGAGAAGGATTTCATGAAAGATCCTTCATCCTCTTAAAAACCTTACACATTTGCAAACTGTTGTTAACGAGCCTTCAATCTGAAAGAAAAATATTTTTTTTTAATTCACACACGCTAGAAGTACCATACATAAGGTACATTCATTTGACTCTCCTTGATAATCAGAATCCAGCAAACCAATATATTCATAAATAAATCGTTAATTTAGAATTTTTTACGAGAATTTAAATCGTTTGCTTGTCCGAAAATAATACTCTAACCAATCAATGACAATTCTTCGGCAATGAATCATTTTTAAAAATTCATTGATGAATATAGTTACTTTGGTAAACTATTAAAGAAGTATTATGTGCAAAGCTAACGTGTTGAAAGGAACAATTCTGTGGTAAAAAAAGCAATAACAGCATATGTCGAGATAAGAAAAAATCATTTTTCAAGTTTTCAATTGCATTTAAAAAAAAAATTACCATTCATTGATAGATTTTTATGTCTTATAATAGGCGTGTTTTAATGCTCTCCAGAGTAGGATAGTACAGCATAAGTATACGTGAAACAACAACAACATCCAGGATAGTAAGCCCACTAATTTTACTAGGTTACATATCCTACCCCGGAGAGAATGAAATGGTGTGAGCCTAGGATGAATTCGCTTTAATTCGCTTTACTCGTTTCGATTTTAATGGTTGGCAGCACAACAGAAATGCAACCGAACTGCAATTAAATAAAATCCGATGACAGTTATATTGCCGTAAGTTTTGCAGCAAAGAAAGGAAAAATATTTTTTTTAAATTTTTGGTAGAAATTAAAGTGAAATGGATAAGCAAGAAAAGAAACGGTGAGTGATTGCAATGTTTGAATAAAATTTCAAACTTGACAGCGCAGGGCTGCCAAATCTTCCAATAAAATGTACTCCACATAATACCCTGGATCGTTTTTTTTTTCGCCTGCCGATTAGGTGCTCTATTCTGGAGAGCATTAAAACACACCTAATATGTATATAATTATCTTGATGTATTATTAAATTCCATAAAATAAGATCTTCTAACATATTTTTTATCAGTTTATTTATCAATTTTGATATACGTAACCGCCTAATTTTTTTTCGGCTTAAGCTGTTATCGCTTTTTACTACAGAATTAGGTTATGGTTCGTTAATTGAGATAATATCGGTGGTCACAGGGAATAGCTATGTCTAAAAACGAAACTATGCAGGGCAGCACTTTTTTGCTATTTGTACTGTTGAACTATTCATGCAAATCCAGTTTTT